>OX467314.1:11430666-13970712 GCA_950108535.1 Agriphila straminella | reverse complement strand
AACTGGAAGCAAACCAACTCAACTCAATTACCACTTACCTACCCTCTAACAAAGTTTGATTTATTTTTTTGAAGGCAAATGTAAATCCAGGCTTTAGATAGATTTTATAGACAAAATTGTTTGCTTTCTTAACACAAGCTAAATAAATAGGTGCTCTTTTGTGTCAAATCTATCGAAAAAGGGGAAGAAAATATCTTCGAACGTGGTTGATTCGAACTATGAAAACACATATCGATACGATCAATTTATGGGTAAAAGAAAATAGAAATCAAATTACTTTTAATGATTTTAATACACCCACAACTGTGCTGGGACTGCTGGGATACGGGAACAATAAGGGCATTCCAGTAGAAACGTGGGAATCGTAGGAATTCTGTGATAACGAGCGCAAGCCGCAACTAGGGGCGAATTTTACGAGGTGAACACGAGTTAGGTAGGTACCTACCTACCTAACTGCATAATGGAATTCATGGCGTGGAAAACCCTCCATAACTTAAACTGGTGAAAAAGTTTTAACTCAAAGCAGCTAGAAATCCCGAAATAGTCGAAAATCCTAGCAAATACTTACTTAGGTAAGTACTTACCTAATTCTAAAAAACAACTTATCAAGCAACAAGCATGGCACACGTTACAGCCATTATTCTACCTACCTACCTAATTATATTCACATAAAACAAAAGAAAACAACTAGGTAATAAGTAAGTTAAGAAAATAAAGTCGTCTATTATATTAAGTTTTTGTTTGCATTCTGAAAGAGGCATTGTTATGTTTATTTTGAAAACAATTGTCCAAGCAAGAGACCGAAATTCTTTTGAAATCACTAACATCAGTAAATAGGTACCTACTGTAAAACATTTTGCTGCGAACGTATTTCACCATTTTTACATAATTATCAGTTAGGTACCTTTATACCCAAGTACAAAGAAGTACAGTTACTTGTCAGCGATGTTGAAAACCATTGCGAATTTCTCTTTTTCTTTAGCAATGTTAGGATGTGAAAAGAACATGAAAAGAAAATGTAAATATACCAATTAGCGTCAATTCATTTTTTACAGTTTTGCCTCCAATAAAAGCTAGCTGAATTTTACGCATCTTGCTGAAAATTAAACTAAACTACCTACCTAAATAGAGAAAAATAATTAGGTAGGTGGGTAATTTTACAATCGTGACATGATATGAATAAAAAAGTAGACATAGGTACCTAAGTGAAATGATAAGATGTAATAGATGTGATAGGGTAATGAATGGTAAGTAATAAGTATGTTGGGTAGGCTGACATGCAAGATTGGAAGACCGGAAGTCGAAAACGTGCTGCACCTACCGTAAATAATCTATTACATTGGGATTTGGGATATGAGAAGAGAAGCTTGATCTTATAGCAATTATTATATATTCTGTGCTTAGTATTTGACAAAGACTAGAAATGATCTAAACCACAGAATACATAATAGTATCTAAACTACGTTTGTTAGGCTCGTCATAATAAGTAACGTTATAAGAGAAAAAATGTAAATTGTAAAAAGAGATAATAGCTAGTACCTACCTAGTTAAGTAACTACAATTCAGAATAGGGATGTTCAAATGGTTATTAAGGATTAATGGTTTAATAATCGGAAGCGAAAGGTCGTGATGACCTATTACGTTGTCGTCCATATAAGACTAGGGAGCTGATAGTCTTTTGATCAGCTCTGTTAGATAATGGGAGCCTTCTGATAGAAGAATGTGTGCGAGCGAATGGAGTAGAAAAATTTCACATTTTGGCAAGAACAGACAAAGGTTTTATTTTGGATATCTCATGGTATGTTGCTGATCTGATATCGTCCTGTTTTATCGTTGTCTTATTTAATTTCCGATAACACCATTATTTGGTCATTATTCACTTTATACGTAGGTAAGTACTTTTTTATAAACTTATGAATCATTCGTCCTTATTACATGTAAAATGTAGAAACTTAATACAAATATAATTTTGTTTGTATGAACGAAATGTTTCCGTAATAACTAATATGCCGATTTCCGATTTCTTCCTCTTTAATTTGCATAAAACAAGGAAATCAGGGAATTTATACATTATACTTAGGCGCAGGAGAAAAAAATCCTTCATTACTTATCTATTTAGATAAAGGAAACATTAACACCCACCTACGGCATTTCATCGGAGCTCTCCTTTGGGGAACCGGCGAACTTTGCACGCTGTCGGGGAATACGAGATTGTGTTTTAAAGCCAAGAATTCCGGTGTACTCATCCAATTCGGGTTTCCCTCATCACAAGAGCTCATCGACAGGGACCTAATAAACTTATCTCCCGACAAAGAGTCCGGGGTCAAATCCACATTCTCTATGTTAGGATTCGCTATAGTTATGTTTACAGAAGTCATAGATTGCGAACGCACATGTTTATCATACAGGAAAATTTCATTTTTATGGTCATCTCTTTCAAAGCTGCTAAACACATTGTCTTTGCAAGATTCAACAGATTTAACAGTGGGTTTCGAACTAGACGACAACTCGTCCTGCGTCGTATCGTTATGGGTGAATCGTGTATCGGACGATTTTATACTTTGCTTATCCGAGTTAGAATTCAGACTGTTCGTTTCAGATGAGTCGGAAAATGCATTTTCGTTGTTTAAATCTATCTTAGTCTGTTTGGAATCGTTATTTGGTTTTGATATAGCTTTGACGTTCGTTGATTTTAATGTGCCACATCCTAGTTCGTCGCTAGGACTCGTCTCAACAGCTGAAGGACATTTACGCAGGGTCGAATTCGGTATCCAGTTGAGAAAAAGCGTGGGTCGTTTAGCGTTGTTGTGTTGGTCGGTGAACACTTTTGTCGTGACTGTAAGGTAACCAGGATGATGCACTATATCCAGCTCATGCCTCGCGATGGTCGGTGGATGTACACACACATTATTCTTGCAAAACAAAATTTCGTTGTCGACGTAATCCGGTGGTTCCTCGTTTTCATCGAACTCCAAGCCGAGAAAGTAACTCGAGGCCTTTTTAATAAGTTCTGGCAAAGGCATTTTGTTCACATTTCCCTTTTTTTAATTAATTTACAGCGTATTATTCGCGTTATCACTCGCGACAACCTCATTCAAGCGGCGCCGTGCGTGTACTAGGCGCATGTAAACATCTACACAGCTATACCCTGATAATAGTATTGATCGGTTGAGCCAGAATAGCGCTAGCACTCAACTACGTCATAATGTAGTCACACTGTCAGCTCAGTATGACAACGAATTAAAAACATAATATTTCCTAGCAGACGTATTTTAATAAATCACCTAAGTAAGTATTAAGTATTGTAAAACTTTTAGAAACCGGTCATACAACGTAATGTGTTTGAGGAAAAGGTTAACGTGGCAACTTCACTACGTACGAGGTAAAAAGTAGGTACCTGCCAACTAAGTACCATTATAAGTAGAACCTACTGAACTATTATGTTACTGGGTGGTGGACTATAATAAGTACCTAGCTATAGTAGTAAGCCCTAGTAACGTTGGTGGATAATGAGGGCTTTTCACAATGACAAAAAACTATAGGCTCGATAGATGGCGTTGATAAAAATAGGTGACAATGTGATTTTTTTACTAAGCTTCGAAGAGTATCAACACCATCTAGTGAGGCAAATAGTTACTATTTTTAGGCTTCGAAGGGTATCAACACCATCTAGTCAAGCAAATAGTTACTATTTGTATTTGCGAGGAAACCCCATTTGTTGTTTTTTGATGATCCCATACCTACTGAATATCAATTTCACGGCACTCAATTTTTTTGTACGGCCATTTTATCATCAAATACGTAAAAAAAACAGCAAATATGGACGACGTCTCAAATGGGTCACCCAGTGCCCCCGGACGTCCATGTGGCTAATGTTGCCTTGAGACCGTCATATCAGTCGCACGCACGACACCATCACCCTCTGGTGGGTATATATAGGCCTCCTCCAAGGCTCTCCACGACGATGGACTTGTACTATTAGCTATTCTGTGACGATGGGTCCTGCGCTGCCCGCATCCAGCGGCTTCCCGAGACATTCACCAGATCGCCGTCGGTCCATCTTGTCGGGGGCCTACCCACGGAGCATCGTCGTCCGGTGCGCGGTTGCCAATCCAGAACCTTTCCTCCCCAACAGCCATGGGTTCTTCTCGCTATGTGTCCCGCCCACCACCACTCAGCTGAACAATCCTACCTTAGGATATATTATAAGGTGTCTTTAGTTCTCCTACGGATCTCATCATTTCTGATTCAATCAATCGCATTCAATCGCAGAGAAATGCAGCAGAGCATAGCTCTCTCCTTGTAAGCTGGGTGACATTGCCTTCTAAGCACGCTTCTGAGATTATAGAGACCCAGTCCTACGTAATAAAAACTGTTTTTGCGGTTCCACTGTTTAACTTGATGTGCTGTCATGTGTACCTAAAAATTTTGTAAAAAAAAAAAAAAGTAATTTTGTATGGGAAGTACAGTGCCATCTATCGCCGTAACGCAAAATTAAATTTTCCATAGATAATTCTCTATCGAGTACTTTTACGCGCGTTATTTTTTTCCAGGGGCGGATCTACTTAAAGGCTTTTTGGGCTGCAGCCCAGGGCCCCGCGAATACAGAGGGCCCCCAACCGTACTGAAACCAATAGACGATATTGTCAATAATAAAAATTATCTAGAATTAAAAAAAAAACCGATCATAACGTTGGCAACACTGCGATCTATCAACCCGTGTGCGCATCTATCAAACGGAACGGGAAATTCCCTGTCGCTTGTTTTTGGTCGGTGTATTCCGTGTATTGTCTATTACTGGGGACTTCCCTCCGCTTACTGCAGTCTAAGACAGAGTCTTACACCTCTTGCAGTGAAATTTTTTGGCTTAGTTATGAAAAGAAACTTGTTGATGTTTTCCCAAACTGCTATACCATCTTTAATTTTTTTTAACGATGCCGATCACTAGCTGTGAAGCGGAGCGCGTATATAGAAAACAAATAGGACAACAATGTCGAACTATCGACTAAATCATTTATCAGTTCTTTCGATAAATTGCGATTTAACAAAGGACCTACAGTGCGATGACCAAATAAAAGAATTTGCAGCACAAAAATACCGGCCAAGTGCGTGACGGGCCGGCCTCGCGCCGTAGGGTTCCGTAGTTACCTTATATACCATACCATATTTAATACCACTATCATTTTTCGTCTGTAAAAATAACTTTGTTTTTCACAGTGTTGGTATGAATGACAAAGTTATATTTGCGGTTTTGGAAAATGTGATATATCTCAAAAACTAATTACTATATCTCGTTTAAACCAATTTTTAGTGAAAGTTTTTATTAAGATCTATAGCATATTTTTTTTTTAGATTTTTCACTTACCTATTTCAAAAGTTAGAGGGACACACATTTTACCACTTTGGCAGTGTTTATCTTTCAAATGGTTGACTTTGAGAAAAAGTTGTCTTAGGAACCTCAATATTATTTTTGAAGACCTATCTATAAACACCCCGCACGTATTGGTATGAAGATTTATTTTGTAATAAATCATATTTTAATAAATAAATAAAATATTTAGTTTTCCTATTTTCTTCCTGTACTTAACATATTACATTACATATACCTACATCACTACAGAAAACAGTTTCTTGACAAAATGGCAATTAGTTGAGTAATAAGGTAGGGCCCCTTATCGGTATTAGCCCAGGGCCCCACAAATTCAAGATCCGCCCCTGTTTTTTTCGATACCTAGCGTGCTAAGGGTACAGTATTTAATCAGGGGCCTATTTCATAAAAGATTAGCATTTACTACAATAATTTACCCTTGTTGTTATTGGGGTAGAGCATTGACCTCTATATTAGAAAAAAAAATCAGGTCAGTGGGGTACCTAGAGTATGTTTCTTATTAATTATAAAACATAATTCTACCCCAATGAACTACTACTATGGTAAATTACTGTACTTTTTCATTCTTTTATGAAATGAGTTTTTACCACGAGGACCACAGTATTTACCACGCGTGTAGGGCTCAAAACAGCTCTCTCAGCAGTCTTTTATTTTACTTCTATACTTATTTATTTCATTTCGTACAACGGAACGTCAAAACCACAGAATAACTACGTTTTAATTCTTATGTTCTCCGCAAGGTGACGCTTTTGTGGCATAAATTATTTGACGCATGCGCCACACATTGCAATCAGCTGTCAGAAAGAACATAATCACGTAAAAAACAAAATTATTTGTGTCTTTAGATAATTCCCGTCAATATGGCGGGGCAAAATCCAGGTTCGCCGACTGACTTTCAGTATTTTTACGAAGATGAAGTGTATAAAATCAACAATCGCGGGCAAGTGGTATTCGGCCTCGTACTCGAAAACTATGAAGGCATCTCCAGTGATCAAGAGAGCGACATTGAGGCATCAGTGCAAAAAGGCGAAATTCGCGTTGTGTGGCATCCGTCCGGCACTGAGCGAGTCATATCCGAGAAGTCGGTAAGCAAGGACAGTATTATAAAAACGGCCCGTGGCCACCACCGGTCATGTCGTGTGGCTCTCGCCAAGATTGATTAACAATAAATTCTACCTCGACAGCAACAACCCCTATGCTGGCGCTAACCTTCGAAATAGCAATGTTCCTGAAAGGCAATATTATAGAATGAGAATCTAGAAAAGTCATTGTGTTAGTGTTATTTTCTCAAATACCCTCAATTTGAATCATAATTTATTACTAGATTTTATTTAAAAGGTTATACTCCATCGTCCTATGCCACAAAATGCTAGTAGAATGCTTGGAATTATTAATATCCTTTATACTCGGCGAAAGTTGTGTAACAAAACTTTATTACTTTGTATTCCATGCAATAATCCAAGACTAAATGACAATAGAATTATAGCATGAATCTATCAGAGTCGGTATTCATTCTTTTTATTGATACCTGCAAGATTAAAATATATAAGAATTTGATTTTTGTGAGTTAATTAACTCTGTCCATGTAACAATAAAATAATGTCTTGTTTGAGGGTAGTGGAACGATTATGCACTGAAGAACTAAAATAATAATAAAGTTTAATGGGGCCAGCTTCTTAGGTTCTGTATAGCACCTGTCTTTCTGTTTTTGAAATATTATAATATAAAATCGATATGTAATGAAATAAAAAAAAGTAATATAGCATTGTGAATGCTAAAATCTTAAATTCTTAAAAAACACCGAACCTGACTCTCCGACCCACTATTTTTGAGAGCTGCTTATAAAAGTCACTAAAAAAGCAGCACTGTGCTTGACAAAATTTGAGACAGTGGTAGTCAATATTTGGTCAATAAATAATGCCAGTGCTGTTAAATTAATTGACCAAACGAGCGCAAAGTGCACGCGAAGAGTCTCCATTTGAGCTTGGACAAAAATGCTTTCGGCTGTCCCGCTGTCCATCTGTTCTCTACATGTCTCATTTCTCAATCGATTCTCATGGTGGGCAGGTTCTAAAATTTTAATTTTTCATTTTTTTTTTCAAAATGGGGGAAAATCTTATTTAGTCATTTCTTAAAATGTTCAAAAATTCACAAACATGAGGTTCTAGCTCTACAGAGCCACTAGGTATATATTTTCCGCTTTTTTATAGCTTAAAACTTATACAATTGAAATAAAAAAAAATATCTTATAAGGAACCTACAAATAGCAATATTTTTTATAGGTTGGACTTGCAGACCGCTCTCTGATGCCAGGAGATGTTGTCCGTCGCCTGATAGCTGGCAAGGACACTCAACGTGGCTACTGCCGTGATATTGTGATGACCGCAGCCCTACAGATTGTGGGCACCAAACATGTCATACCCCATGTGGCCAGTGAGAGGCTGCAGCCGTTAGAGGAGTTCACTCCGGATCTTGCGGTCTGCCTAGATTCCTGGGTTGGGACATCCAAGGTATAACTTTTACCGTATTACTGAATACAGTTTTTTTTTAAGTATAGAAAACTGTGAAACACATTTTACACTTGTTTTTGATTCTGAAGTTATGTAACAACAGATTAAAAAATTCTGTCAATGAATCTAAATATGATACACAAACATGTGTCATGATGGCTAAATACATAAATCCTGTGTTAATTCAAGCATTTGCTATAAAATTTATAAAAAAACTTATAAACTTAATTATAAAAAATTCAAATATTTGAATCTGTTTATCATAATGCATTTGAAAATGCTATTTATTTTACCATTTATAGTTGCATAGCAGGGTGCTGGTTAAGCTATAGTTTTCTCACATTTACTATAATCTTTTCCTACAGGCTGTACATAGTAAACTCCGTCTAGTGTCAGCTGATGGATCAAAACTCGAGTACCCGGACCTCGACAACTGTCCCCTGGAGGATTACTCGATGCGCCGTCGCCGGTCAACACCATACTCCTCGGCTGAATTCTACCCGGGCCAGGTGGTGTATGGGCCACTGGGTTCGTTGGACAATGCTAACTGGCTCCACGTTACTAAGGAAATGAAGGCGGCTAGGAAACATAAGATGCATGATCATAAGGTACCTACTTGTGATAGCTTTTTGGACTCTTTACAGTCAGTCCTTTTTTTTCTTACTGATGATTGAAATGTCACAAAATATGATTAAATTGTCAATAGACAGTGATCTGCAGCAACTTCACTCCAGAATGTATGGCAAAGAGTAAATTTTACAGATTAATTAATGAATACATCATTTTGTAATCCCCTCCCCTCCTGGGAATCGAACCTGGGAACCCTGGGTCTTACACATGTAGGCGAAGCACTACACTAGACCACAGACACAGCGGCGACACTCCCCTGTATGCGTGAGCTCTGTCGCTCGCGACCTTGAGCTGCGTCGGGGACAGTCTTCTCTCTCTGTTTTGTGGTTTCGTGTATGTTCTTATCTCGCGCGACTTGAATTTGCTCAAAAAAAACGCCGTGTTCGAAATAATGACTGCAGGCGCGTGTCGCCTCGGCTTCATGTCGCGTGCGGTCGGTGGTCTACTCTACTCGCACTTTTTAGTTTTCCTTCACCTAAAATAATAATGAAAAAACAAAACAAATAGGTTTGATCATTTTGTTCACCAGTTTACCGTGGAAGCTGTGGTGACTGAGAGTGTGAGCGTGCATTGGCAGTGCCGCGCGCTGTGCACTCACCCGACCGACGCCGCAGCGCCGCAGCAACCCAAGCTATTGGTTGAAGGTAACCTTTTCAATATTTTTCTCGTAAAAATATTTTTTGTCGATCCCATAGGTAAGTTTGTCTCGTGGGTTTGTGAAAACCAAGAAGTTAACAGCATTGATTCGTATTTTCAAATCCTTATTTTTCGAAATTAATGAGCAGATTTGAATAAAACTTAATACTCATCACATAAGCAAAATATGTTGGTCTGTAAATTTAATTGAAAACATTTTAAATAAAATAGTGTTACAGCTAAATTAGACCGATCTTAAATCCATAGAAATAGAAATTTCCAATTATCTTTTTAAAAAAAGGACATTTAAAAATGCTGTTAACTAATTTTTTAGACCTATGTATCCTGTGTTTGCGTATGCAATGAAATTTCATTATATATTGACGATGCGTAATTATTTCTATCTCAATGTGATATAGTAAATTTTGATTAAAGCATAATTATGTAATTGGGCATAAGCCCGTTTAATTATAATAAATAAATAATAATAATCGTTTCATTTATTGGACTTGAAATTTTGTATGAAATGCCGTAACTATTAATCAACGCTCTTAAAAGGAAAACTGATTGCTAGGGAGGCTTAACAAGTGAAGGAGTAATTAAAGTCCGCATATTGTGATTGGTAACAACGAAACCTTATACTACACGTGACTCGACTCGGTTTGTAAATAAAATTCAGTTTAAACCTGAGTTTAATTGCAGGTGATGATTTGAAGAATTTGAAGTTGCTCAATGTGTTCGAGCCGTGTACGCTGCAAGTGGGCGACAGGAACTTCCTCACCATCGGCCCGGAAGACACCTTTGTCAGCAAGAAGCATTGGCGTAAGCAACAGAGTAAGTAAGATAAGCTGGTTTGTGCATCATAAAAAATTGACAAAACATGGAAATGGATTGCTCTACATCAGCCATGTCAAACTCAAAACCATTGGTGGGCCCAATGAATATTGACCGCAGCAGGCGCGGTCGCAGCCTGAAATTTTGGAGGGGGTCACTAATAATAACACAATTGCTTTTTTTTTCATTTTGTAAATTTTTGGAAAAAAATCTATTTGACGTGTATTATTTGGGGGGGGGGGGGGAGGACTCTGTGACCCCCTTCGGACCGCGCCTGAACCGCAGAATCGGTGGGCCGCAAAACCTAAATGTAATGAAAAATAAAAATCATTGCATAGGTAAAGTGTTACTATAAGAATTTGAAATATCAGGAGGATATTTTAAAAATCGGATCGGGTCGCATTCTGCCCGCGGGCCGCATATTTGACATGCCTGCTCACATCCACTGAGATAACCAGGCAGTATTTGAATTTGGTTGAGAGTCTTGCAAGACTCCTTTCCCTTTAGTAACTTACTATAATAACCGAAAAATATTGTAAATATAGCCAAGTGATTAGTTATAAAATACAAAAATATATGTTACAATGTTGAAAACATCATTTTTCATCCCTTGGATGAAAGGGTTGGCGTGTTGCCGACCGTTAACGTCTCATTTCCTATGCCCTTATTATTTTTCCAGCATTAAATGACGAATATTTTTAGGCTATTTACCAATTTCAGCTTGCTAACATAACCTTGACTTGCAAAAGACCTTGGATTGGCGGTTACTTAGAATAAGTGTGCTATGAAATCGTAAAGATGATAGAATACAGTTAACTCAATAAAAGGAAAACTATAAATAAACGGTCAGAGCGTTTGTCTACAACAATAGAGAGATAATTTGATTAATGTTACTCTGCTGTAGTTAATCTACCATGAAGCATCTCAATTCTTAGGTTATCTACTTTTTGATACTATTATTATTTTAACTTATTCTTCTTTGTGTAACACGCATGCTTCTCTTTTTTAATCTATTGTTTTTTTATAACTAACTAGCGGCCGCACACGACTTCGTCTGCGCGGAAAGGTTTTTTGCTATCTCTATCGGGAACAATACTTTTTTTCGGGATGAAAGATACCCTATGTCCTTCTCTATACCTATGACAACGTGTATGCAAAATTTCATGATGATCGGTTCAGTAGTTGAGACGGGAAATCGTAACAAACAAACGGACTTTCGCATTTATAATATTAGTAAAGACACGTTTCTGTACCGTGGTAAAGATTCAACACACAAATTGTTACACTAAATTTATGTTTCTGTACTTTTCTCGTAATGAGAAATATGTTGCTAATTTCTTCATCTTGAATGCGAAAGTAAGTTTCGTTGTTTGTTACGCCTACGTCTTAACTACTTACCCGATCATCATGAAATTTTGCATACACGTTGTCAGGGGTACAGAGAAGGACATAGGGACCTTTCATCCAGATAAAAATACTGTTTAGTATTGTATAAAAATAGCATTGTGAATGCAAAAATCTCAAATTTAAAAATACTGTTGTAAAGGGATAGAGAAAATAACTATCCACGAAGTTGCGGACGGCAGCTGGTAATTTAATAACAGTATTGTTAACAAAAGCTCTTGTGTACAGGTAAATACTACAGGAATCTGCGCAAACAAACTCGGCCTACCAAAAAGCCGTCGAAGTCTGAAACCAATCCTACAGAGCACATGCCGTCCAGACCCAAGAAACGCGCCTCGGCGCATCGTAAGCTGAAGTCTACTGATGTAAGTTGAGATGCTAAATGAATGACCGAGTGAAGAGTCTCTCTTTCAGCTTGGGCAAAAATGCTTTCGTGTATCCATCCGGATGTCCGTCTGTTCTACTCTATAGGTCGCATTCCACAACCGATTCTCTTAAATTTTGGGAACAGGTTCGAGAATTAAATAGGATTTGTCGATTTTCGAAATTTTTCAAAATAGCGGAGATATTACTACACTTCTACAGCTCACAGAGCCACTAGTAAATATTATTTACTGTAGTCCATTGGCGTTGGGAAAATAAGTTATTGTTGTGCGCCAACACGGACTGACTCAGGAACACAACTTAATTAATAATTGGTCAGTGTCTCGCGAATTCTTTCTTCGTTCTATTTATTTTACTCGACCAATTCGGATGCATGCTTACAATCATGTTACTATTTCGATACATATCCATTTCTTTTCATTTCACAAGCGCTTGAATGGGGTTGGTAAACTTTTCCAAAACTGTTGTGAATTATATATTTTCTGGTAGCTTTTGGCTTTGGAGTCAGGAATAACAAATTGCGGAATTTTTATAATGCTTCATTTTAATTTAAATAAAAATTTAAATTTTTAATTTATAGCATAGTACAAAAATCACTATTACGGCTGTATACGAAGGTAATGCCTTTGCTCCAAAGACTTTCTATGTTGTTGCTCAAAAAAAAAAACAAAGGTATGATTACTCTTTGTCACTGTCTGTCAAATCTGTCAATCAGTTTTTTTAATCAGTAAATGCAAAGGAACTTCGTGTTCAGCCGTATGTTTGATATTTTATCGCGATAATAATATAAAAAAATATATTTGGTTAACAAGGTAAAATGAAAAAATCATAATATTATTTTCTTTATTCTTCTAACTTGTGCTATCAAAAAAAAATATAAAACAATTCTCTTCGAAAAAGTTTACCAACCCCATTCAGCATCGTTCGAGTAATTAACCTCGTACAATTTGTAGGAACTCTGAAACAGCGTCCGGATCTTGATTCTTGCTTTATTAGCGCCTGTAGCACACCTCCGCGAAACAATACCAGCGAAACCGCAGTAGTTCCGCCATGACTTGTCTATAGAAGACGACGACGACGACGGTATATGACGATCACATCTACATAGCGGGGTCGCGTCATTTTCGCAGTAGAGGTGTGCCAACAGTCCGAGCCGATCTGGCGGAATCGTGCGTGAAAGAGACATCATCATAGTTAAATCTGTGCGTTAGAATTGTTTCGCATCTGTTTCGCTTGTACAACTGACAATTCATGACGGAACCTACTGTGGTTTCGCTGGTATTGTTTCGCGGCGGAGGTATGCTACCTTCGTAAATGACAGATGTGGGTCAACCCAAAGATGTCATTTGTTTCTTTTGCTCTCAGAATGAGATGGAAGTGGACCACGCAAACGACAAGCTGGAATCGTTAGATGACGCATTAAAGGCGGACGCGAACTGCCCGAGCATCAAGATCGAGCCCAGCGGCGATACGTCTCTACCGATGGCCAGCAGCCAGGAAGACACTGTCACCGAGGAGAAGAATGACTCCGGCATCAGGTATGTTGTGTTTGATAACTATAGTTATAGTCTGTCTAAAGATCGATCACACAGCTCAGTCACGTCAACAACTGTCAGTCAAATATCAATACAAGTTTTGACCATAGACTTAGAAAAAATTTCGCTACGCTCAAGTAGACGGACCATGGTGCGAGTGAGAAACCGATTCTTACGGCTTATGCGATGTGTGAGAAAGAGTTAAAAACAAAATGACAGCAGAACCTGGCTTGACTTCATTTATCGTCTTTTATCATCTTATCAAAAAGCGTCCACTTGATTATTTTGTGATTTTCGCGATCGGGTCGATTTCGCTCTTATAACTATAAATCAATAATAGTATCGTGTTCTGTATTGAATTGTAATGTTACTTACGACAATATCCCAAATAAACACTCATTTCACAGGTAAATATGATTGTACAATTACCATTTTCATATTGCTTATTTTAGTTCAATATATTCCCAAACACACTAAGTGATACACTAATATCATGCTATTAACCGTCTATTTTTTAAATAAAAGCTGATTTCTAAACATTGTGTGTTAGATAAAAAGATATTATGTCCGTGAACTTGAGAAAATACGACGTTGAGATTGATCAAAAATTATCGATATCGATACTCATGTCGATGATTTCCAATATAACTTTGTTTGTCTTTGTGAACACTGATAGTTTTATTTAAAGCTGCTTTTAACTCTAAAACCGTACTCTGGGGATGTGGATACCCCCATAACCCCCGCTGGTTGTCAGTTTTGTTGAAGAGTAGACGTGGTACACCAGCACCCCAGCCTGCCTAGCATGACCGATTTATATCGCGTGATATAGCATTTTATCGACACTCAACTGTCAAATTCTTTTGTCTTTTTGACAGATAAACGTGATAAAACGCTATATCACGCGATATAAATCGGTCATGCTAGGCAGGTAGGGTACCATTAATTTAATTTTAATATGGGTACGGTTCTTCTAGGGTTAATCGATAGTTTTCAAATAGTAAATTATACTTACTTTAGCACCAATTTAACAATATTTCCAGATTTCCTGTAAATCCATAGTGATTAACTAAGTTAAATTGGATAAAAATAATTAGGCTGGGAGCCTCAAAAAAAGACTTTATGAAAATATTTAAATAAAATTGTTCTCTTCAGAGGATAATAATGACACCTAAATGTTTCATTGAAGTTATACTACTACTTTATTAGAATGATTAAATCTTGTTTGTGTTTTATTTATCAGAGCTATACATTATGGCATGGACAAATTTATCGTCCATGATTATGAGTGGAATATTAAGTTTATGGTTTTGACTTGCCGGTGACTACGCGTTACGTGACTGTCAAAACTTGTATTGAAATTTGACTGAGCTGTGTGAATGATCCATTATCCTTTTCTTAGGGTGCCCGCATAAAGAAAGCAGGTACTGGTCGGTACAGGTCTGTACCGATCGGTACAGGTAAAGTAGCCCATACTTTTCTATGGGAGACCGCATAAAGAAAACAGGTTGTCGGTACCGGTTTGCGCATACATCAGACCTGTACCGACCTGTAACCTGCTTTCTTTATGCGGGCACCCTTTTTTAGTTTACATTGTTTTGTTTACGTTTTATACCTGTAATTTTAGTTAACTTTTGTTTACCGTCTTGTACTAGGTGTAAGTATCAAGTTACGTAATGCATACGGTAAAACTATTGTCTGTGGGTGGGCGGCCCACCGTGGGCCTGGCGACCTGTGTCACAGGTTTCTTTTCCGAAACCTACTGCTGGCACCCTGTCCCTCACAAATTTAGTAACCTTCTATGTGTAGCTTCTAATTACCACTTAAGTTCTTTATTTGTGATGGGAAAATAAACAATTATTTCATTAGTTAAAGTATGAAAGTGTCGATTTTTTTTCACACACATAGGCTCTTATATCTTCTATGATGTTAAATGCTGCGGTTACTTGTTATTATTTTGAATTATGATCATAACTGCCACTGTCAGCAATAAAAATATTTCAGATTTTTTCCCTGAACGTTAAAAATAACCACTTAATTCGTTGTAACTTAGCCGACACTTATTTTTTTCACTTAAGACATGTGGCATTAGTTAGCTGGGCGTTTAAACTATTTTTGTGCATAAATGTTTTAAAGACTGGCATTCATGGTTGTTAAATAAATTAAGACAATGTTAGTGTAGAAATAATTCCCCATACAAAACGGAAATTTCATACTTAAAACCCTTCGAGATATTCTTGATCGAAGTTAAAACCCTAATATGTGTTGTGTTAAGTGGTTCTCAAGTGTGACAGACGGCCGTATGCCCGCAGCCCCGAGCCGACGCGCGAGGACAGCTCGCTGCTCAACGGCGACAGCAAGTCGGAGCTCGCCCCCAACGACGACGACTCCGACAACTGGGAGAACACCAGCAGCGACGGGAGTGACACTGACAGGTATACTATGACTTTTACAACTTAACATTTTAAAGTGATAGGGTTAATGATTTTTTTTATAGTTATAGGCCAGTAAAATCTTACAAAAAAAACCTTAAAACGCGATGTAAAGCTGCATTTTCTGGTATGTTACTTGGACCCCTTAGGGGAGTGTAAAACTATGTTTTGCAAGCAAAAAAATATGTGCTACCTGCGTAATACGTAAAAAACTGCATAATTTTTCAGTTTTTCTAGTTAAATTAAAAATAATTTAAAGCAAGGCCATAATAGCACAGTAGCCCGTGGTACATATAAATACGAAAAAAGGTACCGTTTGCCTTTGTGATATAGTTATTTATTACGCCATTTTAGATACATAAACCCAAGTTTTACATATCGCAACCCGCCGAAAAATATTTTATATGATCTCCAAAAGTGATATTTTTTTTATTTTTCGAGGTTACCACATGGTTTAGCTATTGTCGTTGTACAGCTTTGATCGATTACCACAGATAATAGTAAGTCTATGCAAAGTAGCCATACACAGATTTAAGACCACATGAAAATGGTTGGACTTTATCTGGTCTTAAATCTGTGTATGGCTACTTTCCGTAGTCTTATTATTATCATTGGCAATCAAACAAAGCTGTAGAACACAACAATAGCTAAACCATGTGGTAACCTCGAAAAATAAAAATAAACATCAATTTTTGAGATCATATAAAATAGGTTTCGGCAGGTGCGATATGTAAAACTTGGGTTTTAGTGTCTAAAATGGTGTAATAAATAACTATATCACAAAGGCAAACGGTAACTTTGTTCGTGATTTAAATGTACCACGGGCGACTGTGCTATAAACGATTATACGTTGTTGACAGGCATTTTTTTAAAAGGAAGTTCTGCTCGATCCGGTTTTTTAATAAAGATAAGGCCTGCCGCTACGTTTGGCACGCAACAGGACCTACTGCAAGACCTCGGCGCGTAACTACGGCTCTTGAACACGGTTTACGGTTAGTTACAGAGCTAGTGACAAAATACTGCAAGAGGTACCTCAAGTCCCATCTAAATATATAAAATAAGAAGAAACTGATTGGTGACTCATGTATCAACGCACAGCCCAAACCGTTGAGTCTAGAGACTAAATTTGGCACATAGGTTCCTTATGAGGCCTAGGGGTGCTCTAAGAAAGGATTTTTCAAAACACACCCCCTAAGGGGGTGAAACGGGGGTCCAAAGTTTGTATGAAAGTCCCCCAGTTTCGAAGCTAGCATCTTCAAATTTTGTTTGAAGATTGCTAAAATGACATTTGTTTTGAAGTCTGTTGACTTCGGTGGACATAATTCAACCTCCATAGGGGTGAAGTTGGCGTTCAAATTTTGTATAAAAATAATAATATAAAAAAGTAATTATATCTTCAAACTTCGTAGCAGCACTTCTAAAACACAAATAAGCAAACTCATATTTTGTGATTAAATCGATATGGATGTCATTATTGAGGTTTTATAGGATTATGAATGCGAAAATGACATTCATTTTGAAGTCCAACACGGTGGACATTCTCCTAGACAGGGAGAGGGAGAGACAAATATCTCTGGATCCAATTCTGAACAGGATTAGGAATGGGAACGGGATACTAATATCTCTGAACCCAATTCTGACTAGCTTCCGCCTGCGACTTCGTCCGCGTGGATATTCGAGAAAATCCTTAGGGAACCATTAACCAGAATACAATTGTATTCTATGTTTTTACGTGATTAGGCGGGTCCCCACCAAGCGAGCAGCCTGATCGGCAAAAACGGCTGATCGAAATTTGATGAAATCAAAACATAGAATACAATGTTATCCTGGTTAATGGTTCCCTAAGGATTTTCTCGAATATCCACGCGGATGAAATCGCGGGCGGAAGCTAGTCATTCAATGTGATATAGTGTTTAGGGTGTACATGAGTCAGCACCTACTGGCAATGCCGGGAAGTGGACCAACTGGCGTCAGCTCGCATTCAAGCGCTTTGAGCGACTGCTGACTGCCTCTGTTCCATGCATCTGTGTTGTTTTTTTTTTATTTAATAACATTTTTTTTCATAAATTATGCATAATAATTAAGCAGTATACGAATTTTCAGCCTTGAGAAAGCTCTTGTACCGATCTTGCAATTGTGACAACTTACGTGGCGTGCTGACTCGGCATATACCATGATAATGCGATCTGACTACCTTCAAATTTTTTTTGTACTATTCTCTAGTATACTGCTAAATTACCTTCTAATTTTTTTTGTACTAGTCTCTAGTATACTGCTAAATTTGAAACTTGAGATAACTCTTTCCTTGAGCATGTCAAAATTTCACACTTGAAAGCGTGCTGACGCCAGGTGTTTCACTTTCTGGCCTTGCGAGTAGGTGCTGCCTCATGTACAGTGTACACCCTATACACTATATCATATTGAATGATGGGCCTTGAGATACCTCTTGCATTATTTTGTCACTAGCTCTGTATCTAGGTTCGGCCACAGCCCGCCGCGGCGGGCGGCGGCGGCAAGCGAATTCGGTAATCAGTGAGCAGTCGTAACGACGAGCTGAGAGGCCGACATCGATATTGCGCGCAGTGAATATTGATTGCGTTTGCCGCGCCTCCCACCGCGGTGAGCTGTATACCTATTTACGCTGTCGGCCACTTACAGAGTCAGCATCACAGAGCTTACTATAGAAATGTACTGTTGTGGTCTCTTTCAAATGCTGATGTCGGCGTATGAAATGTATAGGAACGTTAACGCTGACGTCAGACGTCGCGTATAGCATATAGGAGACGCAAGGCCTAGGGTAACGAACGCTTAAGTCTGCAGGCACGAAAACGGCGACAGCCGAGCGACGGCGACAGCGGGGCGGGGCGACGAGGGCAAATATACCCCCCGCCACCGCCCGTTTCGTGCGCGTCACCCATACTGTCCATATTGTTGTATGCATCGCCGCCCGCCGCGTCGCCCCGCCATCGCTCGGCCGCCGCCATTCTCGTGCTGGCAGACGAATAGCTAGTCGTTTGCAGCGGTGCGACGTGGTCGTCCCGGTGTTCGTCCGCGGCGTCGCAGCGGGGCAAACGGTCGCCGCAGCTGGCGGTGCGGTTGCTGCGCGGCAAGCGGCTCAAGCGGACCGTCCGCCGCGCGCCGCCCGCGCCGCCGCCGCGCCACGGCGACCGCGTCGTGGTCGAGACGCTGCACACCGCCTCGCGCGCCAACGTCGTGTGGCAGGTATAGCGTAGTGGCGCGGTTGTTGCTCAAGCGGACCGTTCGCTGCACGCGAGCCCAAATATTGCGAAACGGCAGTGGGAAACGCATCACCGCGTGTCTGAACAAGATCTAACTTTAGCCAACCGTCTGCAGTTCGCCTGCGCCATGATACCCGATACCCGCACTCCGCGCAGTCGGACGTGCGTTTGTCTATTGACTTCAAAATGTTCAGCTATTGAAGTCTAGATAAAATGTCATACATTTGATAAAATGTCACTCATTTGATAAAATGGCACTCATTTGATAAAATGTCACTCATTTGATAAAATGGCACTCATTTGATAAAATGGCACTCATTTGATAAATGTCACTCATTTGATAAAATTGCACTCATTTGATAAAATGGCACTCATTTGATAAAATGTCACTCATTTGATAAAATGGCACTCATTTGATAAAATGGCACTCATTTGATAAAATTACAATATTTGTACTATTAATTAATTTTTATTTTAATGTTTACCATTACCATTCACTTGGGTTACTTATATTTCTATTTTTGCATAGGATGGCACCATAGAAATGGGCATTCCATCTACTCAACTATACCCGATCCACCATTTGGACGGCCAAGAATGCTTCCCCGGTGATTTCGTTGTCAGTGGTGCCGCAAATGTTGAAGAAAATCAGCAGGTAAATTTTTATAAATTACATTAGTTAACACAACAACATCATTACTGATTCACATTTCGTAGAGAATATCGTGTACCTAAACATTTTACTAAATTATTATCTCGTGCGAAGCTCGAGCGTACTGCTCTGAATTGTCTGCTCTGAATCGTTTTTTCCGCCCTCTTTCTTTATACATTTTAAACGAAAATAATCATGAGCCATTTTAATGTCTGCTGGGGTAGACGCCTTCTATAGAGATGGATAGTGGATGCTAATGAAAATAAATAAATACCCTAAATTCTTTAAATCACATTTCTCCAGGAATAATTTTCTTTATCTTCTTACCAAATTACCAATCAAACGACAACACCACGTCAAATCAACACGTCCAATTCCCGAAAAGTGCAGGGGGTGACTGCGGGTGCAAAACGTCAACAACAATAATTTAATTCTAAATGTGTTTTGTTTGTTTGGGTAAAAACATGACCCTATTACTAAGACAGTGGACTGTCCGTCTGTCTGTCTGTCACCGGCTGTATCTCATGAACCGTGATAGCTAAGCTAGGCAGTTGAAATTTTCACAGATGATATATTTCTGTTGCCGCTATAACAACAAATACTAAAAACAGAATTTGTACGGAACCCTTGGTGGGCGAGTCCGACTCGCACTTGTCCGGTTTTTTTATTATATGTACTTGCTTAAATGACTTTCTGCAGCTGTTTTTTTTAATCCACCATTCTATAAGAGCGTCCGCTGCGTTCCCGATCCCGCCGCGGGTACACGGCGCGGGAATATTGTAGATGGCTGGTTTTCTGACGGACAGATGCTTGCAGTGCATGAGTAAGGTCTAATCTATGTCAATCCGCGCGCGCGTCCCGCTTAACGCAGCGGACGCACTAATTTCGTTTGAGATACTAAAATGGCTTATTTGGGATTTGGACATTCTTGGATTTGGACGTTTTGCATCCGCTGGGGAATTAAACATTCTGGACTTAAGAACGACAAGTTTCTTAATGCCATTGTTTGTATTTGTCCAGTTGAAGCACAGAGAATACGGCGTGGTGCAGCGCGTAGACCACCACGGGCGAACTGCCATCGTGCACTGGTACCGCACCTACACCAGCGCCGACGAGCCTGTGTGAGTGTATACTAACATTATACATCAAATATTAATATAATAATATGTGGTTGGTTAAAGCAGCACAAACTGCAGTTGTGCAAATTGATCCGGCTTGCTTGAAGGACCAATTTGTACACAAAAGTACTACCTTCAAGATAAAGAAGGGGCATCGGCTAACTTCGTCTTTTTGCTTTTCTTAGAAATTACGTTAACATTTATTTCATTGCAATAAAGTTGAAATTGTAAATTAATTTTAGGGCCTAAAGGAACGACAGAACAAACTACTTTTGTTAATTGTCTTTGTTATGTTAGTTAGACGATTGTTTTCCTATGTCCTATGTCTTATGTCTATTCTTTATCTTGAAGTATTGTATTTGGTTAATTTATTTAAAAGTTCGTCTCTTACGCCATTATTTTTTTCGTATAAGTAGCTTTAACGAAAGTTCTGTTTCAACTGAATTTTCAACGAAAGTATTTGTTGAATTTAATATAAAATAAAGAAAAACACGTTTTCACAAGAAGATAATATATTTTATAATGACAGCAAACAAAACCTCAGAATTGACAATACTTTTAAGAAACAAATATACTGAAGCTACTTGGGCGGTAAATGATGAACGACACCACTATGAAACAAGCGTTTATTGCAGCACAATACTTAGGCACTAATTACAGTATGTAGCAAGGATATGTAATGCACTTGATAAGCTTAAAGCGTTCATAACACTGTCCGAAAGCACGCGAGCGAAAGTCCTTTCTTTGCACCTTAGAGAATACGCGATTTGCGAGAGATTTCTCTTTAGCCGCGGATAGCAAAACCGGCATGCATTCGCCGTCGCAGTAGGCTCGGGACTATGGAGCGCGGCCGATAAACGAGTGATGCGCAGGCGCTGCCTGTCCCGCGCGCCCGCGCCGCCGACAATGGAATGCGGTTCACAATAGACGAGCTGCGTACACCCGTCCGCAGAGGTTTGTCTTGCTTGCTTAACCGACTTCGAAATAGGATGGTAATTATGAACTGCGTTTGACGTCGTAGTGTGGTCACTACATCACTCCCCCACCGAGACCGTGGCTTGCTACGGGCGATAGTAATCTGGGAAATGCACTCTTCGGCCACTCCTCGTTTTCTTGACTGCATCTGACGGATCTGGGGTCATTAGCTCACCCTGCTCCTTCTCGTCGCTGGAGGTGATGTGTGCTGGCTTCAGCCTGTCTATTGAAACGGTAGCATGAGCGCCGTGCAGATCTAGCTTAAAGGTCTTCTCTCCTCTTTCTAAAACCTTGAATGGGCCAGTGTATGGTGGTTGTAAGGACCTCTTCGGTGCGCCTTGACGTAAAAACACGTAGTCAGTTTTGTACAGATCTTTGGGCACGTAGAATGTTTTGTTTGAGTGCCAGTGTGCCGGTTTCGGAGTCAGGCTCATCATGTGTCTTCTGAGGCGATTGGTGAACTCACTGCTGTCACATGGGGCTTCTTTAGGAGGGATGAAAAACTCACCAGGCAAGCGTAGGACTTCTCCATACACTAACTCTGCTGCGGATGCCTTTATGTCCTCTTTCCAGGCGCTTCGTATTCCGAGCAGGACTAATGGGAGCACTTCGGTCCAGTTAATCGTGTTGTGGCACATAATCGCTGCTTTTAACTGGCGGTGTAGGCGCTCAACCATACCATTGGAAGCGGGGTGGTATGCAGTCGTCGGACGATGCTCGGCGCCCAGTATCTTCACGAGATTCCGGAACAGTTCTGATTCAAACTGCCTGCCCCGGTCCGTAGTAATTTTGTGGGGGCAGCCGAAACGAGCTACCCAGCCCGCAATGAAGGCTTTTGCACACGTCTCAGCTGTTATGTCTGGAAGTGGATATGCCTCAGGCCAGCGCGTGAATCTATCGATGGCGGTGAGGCAATATCTGAAACCAGAAGAAACAATTAGCGGTCCTACGATGTCCACGTGGACATGGGAGAAGCGTTGTGATGGGCTGGGAAAAGATGAGGTAGGAGAGGTAGTGTGGCGAAAGGTTTTGCAGCGTTGGCAATCTGCGCATTCCCTCGACCATTTGCAGCAATCTTGCTTTATTCCAGGCCAAACAAATCTTTCCCTCATTAATTTTGCTGATGCTTGGACACCTGGATGGCTTAAGTTATGTAAGGAGTCGAACATCGGACGTCTGAAAGATGGCGGTAAGTATGGTCTTGGCTTATTTTGAGAAGTGTCACAATAAATCTTGATGTCGTTTTCTGGACAGGGAACTAACTCCAAGGTAAGTGAGGAACCTTTCTCAAGTAGCTCTTGCAGTTCAGGATCTATTTCTTGAGCTCGTGCAAGTGCTTGGTAGTCCAAAAAGGAAATTGTTTCTACCCTTGATAGTGCGTCCGCAACCACGTTTTCTGATCCAGCGACGTAACGGATATCAGTGCTAAACTGTGATATATAATCAAGGTAACGAAATTGCCTCGGAGAACAGTTATTTCTTCCTGATGAAAATGCAAAGGTAAGTGGTTTATGGTCCGTATAAATGACGAATGATCTTCCCTCAACCATATACCGAAAATGCCGGACAGCTTCATAGATGGCTAACAGCTCTCTGTCATAGGGGCTGTATTTTCTTTGTGCTGGTTTCAGTTTTCTTGAAAAGAAAGACAAAGGTTGCCAAGAACCATTTTCACGCTGTTGAAGTACGGCTCCGACAGCTGTATCCGAAGCGTCTGTGTGGATAGCCAATTCAGCACTGGGTTTTGGGTGTGCAAGCAGAGCAGCTTGAGATAATGCCGACTTGCAGGAGTTAAAAGCTTCCATCATTTCCGCCGTCATGTCAATGGCTTGTGATCCCTTCTTTTTCGGTCCAGATAACGCAGCATTCAAAGGAGCCTGGAGAGAAGATGCCATGGGTATAAATCTTCTATAGAAATTGTACATTCCTAGGAATCTTCTAAGTTCCTTAACGTTTTTCGGTACTGGGAACTGCACCACTGCTTCCACCTTGCTGTCCGGGGGTTGAAGTCCTTCAGCGGTTACTACATGGCCAAGAAACGTCAGTTTTGATACGCCGAACTCACACTTGGATGAATTGATGAGCATGCCGTAGTCTGTGAGCCGCTGAAACACCTCCCGTAGATGGCGCTGGTGTTCTTCTTCGTTTCTAGAGTATATCAAGATGTCATCGATATACGCGTATACGAACTCCAAACCTTTAAGTGCCTCATCAAGAAATCTTTGGAATGTTTGGGCAGCGTTTCTAAGCCCGAAGGTCATATATGGGAATTCATATAATCCGAACGGTGTCGTGATGGCCGTCTTCGGAATATCCTCACTAAACACCGGTATTTGGTTGTAGGCTTTATATAAGTCCAGCTTGGAGAATATTCTGCTTCCTGCTAGAAGATGTGCAAAATCTTGTATATGCCTAATCGGATACTTATCAGGCACAGTACGTGCGTTTAAGGCGCACATGGTCTCCAGCCGTTTTCTTTTTTAGGAGCTAAATGTAGTGGAGATGACCAGGAACTTTCCGATCTTCTAGCGGTCCCATTTCTAACCATGTCTTCGAACTCCTTTTGTGCGATTTTAAGTCGGTCCGGTGGAAGTCGTCGCGGGCGACTAGATATAGGCGGGCCTGGCGTCGTACGTATATAATGTACTGTGTTATGCTTGGGCTCTGTATGTGTTCCTGCTGGACGAGTGATATCTGGGTACTCACGTAGTAAATTATGGTAAGGTGTGTCTCCGGCTACCACTTTCACCGATGAAATAACCTCCTTGGAACTTTCAGATGGCAGCGTGACGGACAGACTTGTGATTCCATCTACTAGCTGTTGATTCCTGCAATCTACCATAAGGTTATAAAATGAGAGAAAATCGACCCCTATTATCGGCTTGGATACTTCAGCCACTACAAATCTCCAGTTAAATACTCGTCTCAGTCCAAAATTAACACTTAAATGTACCCATCCGTACGTGGGAATAAGTGAACCGTTTGCAGCGAATAGCTGGTACTCAGTCTTGCTACGGCGTTCCCGAAGTAATTTTCGAGGGTATACGCATAAATCAGAGCCAGTGTCTATCAAAAATTTTATTTTGGTACAGCGATCTACAACAAAAAGGCGGCCTATTGCTGATTGGCAGTCGTTGGCCGCTACTTCCGGCTGCCTCCGTAGTTTTCCGGGGGTAATGTCTCGAACTTGCAAGGCCTTGTGCATCTTGTTGATCTTTTACCGAATCTGTGATGGTACCAACAAATATCATGCTCTCGCGATTTAGACCTGGATTCACGGCGCTGATTATAATACCTGTTTCTTGATCTGGATCTTGATCTACGCTGATTGCCCATCTGAATGCTATTTACTTGACATTTTAGCGATGCCAGTTCGCGGGTAATTTCGGCCATAGCTTTAGTAATTTCCAAAACTGTGTTGGTATTGACTTGATTATTTTGAATATTTTGTTGCTGATTTAGCACCGAAACTTGTGGGGATGGGGGTACGATCTCATAAACTTTGTCCGCCAACTCCGCCAATTCGTCTAACGGCGTCGCTTTTTGAGTTGCTATAACGGTTCTAATATTTGAAGGTAGCCTATCAGTCCATAATGTTTGAAGGAACTTATCTGTCACAGATGATGCAGCCAACGATCGGAGGTCCCTTAAAAACTGAGATGGTTTGCGATCTCCCATTTCTTCGTGATTGACTAATTGCAGAACCTTTTTTTCCTGAGAGGCTGACAGTCGGTTTATTAATTCTGTCTTTAATTTCGTGTACCGATTTTCCGCCGGAGGGTTACTGATAATGTCTTTCACCTCTCTCGCGTACTGTTGATCTAACGCCCAACATATATGGTTATATTTCGTAGCTTCCGTTGATATTCCTGCTAGCGTGAATTGGCTTTCCATCAACGCGAACCAAAGTGCCGGTTCATCTGGCCAAAATGGCGGTGCTTTTATTCCAATCTTGCATGACTCCGCACTCCTTGCAGTTGACCCGGACGGTTTTTCTGCGTTCTCAGAAGTTTGCGACATTGTCGGGGTCACCAGTGAAGCTACTTGGGCGGTAAATGATGAACGACACCACTATGAAACAAGCGTTTATTGCAGCACAATACTTAGGCACTAATTACAGTATGTAGCAAGGATATGTAATGCACTTGATAAGCTTAAAGCGTTCATAACACTGTCCGAAAGCACGCGAGCGAAAGTCCTTTCTTTGCACCTTAGAGAATACGCGATTTGCGAGAGATTTCTCTTTAGCCGCGGATAGCAAAACCGGCATGCATTCGCCGTCGCAGTAGGCTCGGGACTATGGAGCGCGGCCGATAAACGAGTGATGCGCAGGCGCTGCCTGTCCCGCGCGCCCGCGCCGCCGACAATGGAATGCGGTTCACAATAGACGAGCTGCGTACACCCGTCCGCAGAGGTTTGTCTTGCTTGCTTAACCGACTTCGAAATAGGATGGTAATTATGAACTGCGTTTGACGTCGTAGTGTGGTCACTACATACAAAAAGGTGGTATTCGGCCACATGAATATTAGTTAACGTCTAATTTATCTGTGTCCGTCATCATGTCACGGCACTGACTGCTGGGTATAAGCTTCCTCCATAGAATATAAAATAAAATAATAAATAAAATAAAATAAAGATCCCTGCGACCGTCACTAGATCGTCAGTCCTTCACCTTGTTGGGGACTTACCATCGGACTCACGTCCGGGCGTTAGCTACGTATAGTATCAAGGCATCAGCTGCCAAGTGCCCCCCTAAACAATAGATTTTTTATTTTTTGGGGGTCTGTGGCAGTTAACGTGTTAAAACACTACACATTTTGTGTTGTAGGCCTCAAATGCTGCATGAGAGCGAAATGAGCGTGTACGACTTGAAGGACCACCCAGACTTCCAGTATCGGCCCGGGACGGTCGTCATCCGCGTCGCCAACTTCACCGGGGAAGATGCCAACTGTACTGCTGGACAGGTCAGTATGAAGTACAGTAAATGCTGCAAAGTGTGAAATATGCGTACTACGGGACAGGTCAGATACGTAGCGTAAAGCACAAGCCTTTGTGAGTAAAATGGGCGGCTCATTACTCACTATACGGGCCCAATGTGGAATGGTGGGTGTTAACGACTGCCGATGCAGCCGTGACCAAAAGTCCGGAATTTCCGAGACCAAACCTTGTAAAAGTTACTTAAGACTCGGTTACGCTGGAACATTGTTTCTGTCTGTTTGTCTGTAAGGGAATAACCCTCACTTCTGCATTTTTCGTTGTTATTTTCATTATTATCATTATCACAATTATCTGTCTTGAATAAAAGTAATTGAAGCAACTTCACAGTACGTTTAAGTGTATTTTGATGTAGAATTCAATACGTTTCCGCTATTATTTACGCCAAAAAGACGAACCTACGCAAGCGCTTTTGGTGATTTTCTGATTTTACAATCATCTGTGAGGATTATACGCAATTTAATATTTGTAGCAACTAGAGAATCTCTTTAGCTTGTCGTATGATTTTGTGGCTACGACTTTACCTTTTCCATATAAAAAGATAAACCTTCCACACCATGTTTTCATACTACTGACCCTTTATTGTCGCAATCGCATCCACAAAGTGAATGCGCTAACGCAGTTCGCTATTAACTCTTCAACGCCCGGAAAATGAGACACAATAGAAAATCTATTGTGTCTCGGTCGCCAGCGACCGCTCCGGCGTTAATGAATTAAGCTTTCTCAACACAGAACAATATTCCTTTTGTTTTTGCAGGTGATTGACAACTTCCCTACTGGTCGTGTTAAAGTATGGTGGGTAGATGGACATACTAGCATGTGCTGGCCACAGGATCTTTATAAGGTACAAATTTAGTTATGTTAGTTTGGCTTTAAACTGTAATACTATTTGAGTTTTACGTATAATGTTAGGTTTTTGGTTAGGACTTCGTCCGCGTGGACATTCGGTTAAGAAACCTTTTACCTGCTTAAAAATTATCTGTTTTAATTTCATCAAAATCCGATCATTATTTGGTTCTAAATAACGAAGACAATTCAAACTGTCTTTGTTATTTAGAACCAATAAATAATTGATTGTGAATAGTCCGGAATGGACCACATTTTACAAAAAATTTATTTTCTAAGGGGTATTTTTGAACTTGGTTCGAGTTATGTGAACAGTGTGTAAGTAAATAAAACGAATAAGTTAAATAAATTCGGCCTGATACTTTGTTCCGCTTCCTTTTTCAAATGGCCTTAGTCTAAAACAGGTGATATGTACTCAGGTGGCCTTAGTCTAATACAGGTGAAATGTACTTAGGTGGCCTTAGTCTAATACAGGTGAAACGTACTTAGGTGGCTTTAGTCTAAAACAGGGGGTCAATTCTGCTATATAATGTTAACGTCGAAATCGTAGTTCAATGGTGTTTGAATGGTAATGCTCTTTGACACAGTTCTTGTTTCTTAAACCCAAAACCGGATTACGTTGTGTTTTTAAACCCAAAACGGAAACACATTGTGTCTCAATTTTGGGTTTAAGAAACAAGAACTATGTCAAAAAGCATTGCCATTCAAACACCATTGAACCACGATTTTGACGTTAACATTAGCAGGGTAGCCTTAGTCTAATGCAGGTGGAATGTACTCAGGTGGGCGAGTACGACTCGGAAGACGGCGAGCTGTGGGGCTCCGATGGCTCCGGGTCGGAGGACTCGTGGGAGACGCAGAGCTCCGCGCACGACGCCACGCCGCGCACGCCCGACGCGCCCCCGCACGCGCCACACGCGCCACACGCGCCGCACACGCCGCCCGCGCCCGTGCACCACTCCGGTGAGTGTTGTATTGTATTTCACTATGTCACAGCGGCGACACTCCCTGTACTTGTTAACTGTGGCGCCGGTGACCTTGAGCTCAGTCGAGGATTAGTTTCGTCTCTATATTTTGTTGTTCCGTGTATGACGTTCTCGTCACGCGCGACTCCGCGAAGTCAATTCTTGAGACGCGTCATTATAATCCTTATCTCCTTAGCTATAAGAGTGTCGCGACAGACGGCATATTATAATAAAGTGCAGACGGTTCGTTCCTAGTGTTCGTGAACGAGCCGGCGGCGGAGGGCGTGCCGCGGCTACTGGAGCCCCGCGTCGCGGCACATATCGAGAGGGGGCGCGTCGCTATGAGAAGGCTGGAGGAAATGTTTGCCAAACATCCTACTTTACAGAGCCAGGAGGTTAGTGTCTTAATCTCAACACTTTCACATACCAACATACATTTCTACATCGTCGTCGCAAGGTTGGGTAGATAGACTTTATTGCGAACTTTGTTGCTAGACTTTAATTTTGCTCAAATTCCAAACAATACACAATCTACATCACTAACAGCCGTACTCGGAGACGTCAATTATGTTTAATGCTTCATTAAAATTGGTGCTATCTCTTTCTTTTCCAAAAGATGACACGATATTTAATGAAGCATTAAACTTAATTGACGTCTCTGAGTACGGCAGTTAATGATAAAACAATTTGGAATTGACTACCTGTAGATAAGATTTTGACTGACATAAAATTCAAATTCACACTGACAAAATTTATAGTGAAACTTCAAACTACTGAATAATTTAACGTTTTCTTGACCTTTCATTAATTTATCTTTGTTATTATATTTTAGATTATGAGAAAACTACTACAATTGTACAAGGACTGCCGATTTTTGGATCGCTTGATGGGTACATCCTTCTTCCACGAGGATCACTTTTTGGTAAGAAGTTCGTGTACAAATCGTCCTGGTACAGTATGCGCAAATAACTTGGCGGCTCGAAGAAGTTAACTGCAAGTGATTTTTCGCGCAGGGCACATGTCGAGTTCCATAGTTCCGAGCGCTTCCGCCCGCACTCCGTCCGCGCGAAGTTCAGGACAGCCAAGTTATTTTGCGCATACCATAAGTAAAGTTCGCGATAAAGACCGCTGACTCTCGTTGTGAATGTAAGGACGACGAACTATATGTCAAAGTCAAAGTGTCTTATATTCAAATAAACTTAATAATGTAGCACTTTTTAATCGACTATATTTTCCTACCACCGTTCCATGAAACCGTTCAATCAATCAATGGCTAATCTACAGACCTTTGGCCCTACCATGAGTTGATGCAAACTATTTACCTTACCGTAAACTATCGGATATACTGCTCACAGTCAGTGCGAGTGAAAGAGACAAAACGATAGTTTACGGTAACGTAAACAGTTTGCATCAACTCATGGTAGGGCCACTGGTTTCTCACCTCGATAATTAAAAAAACTATTTTCTATTTTAAATAACTTTGACATAACTTTTATTATCCAATATTACCCTATTTTTATTTTGCAGGGCTTACTAGAACGCGTTCGCGAGCGCGGCGCGACCACCCCGCGAGCGGGCGAGCGCCGCGTTCACGAGCAGTTAGCCCGCCTGTTCGCCCCCAACGACGACCCCGCGGCGCCCCCCCTCGACTCCATGTTGGTGGACGACGACCCACAGCCCATCATCACCGCCAACGTTACCGTGGAGCCCATGGACGTGAGTACTAGTGATGTTTCATAATGTTTAAAAAAAAATGAAAAAGAACAGCAACGTTTTTTTTTCTAAGTCTATTTACAATCTTTGGAAAATAACCGTGTTATTACAAAAGATTTTTAAACACTGTTTAATTAAACACATGTTTAAATGTGATGCTGTCTCTGTCAAACAATATTGTCAAAAAAGTGACAGCATCACATTTAAACATGTGTCTAGTTAAACAGTGTTTAAAAATCTTTTGTAATAACACGGTAAATGTTTTATTTAATCAAATCAATAATTAAATTAGATTTCATTCTTCTCTCTAACGGAGTTAATAGGTACTTAAAAAAAATTAAACCAAATGGAGATATCACCGTGCATGTCTTTAAATTTTGCCAACTGTTGAAAACTTGGTACAATAATACCAAGTTGAATACAACCAAAAAAGTTATGTAGGTTCAAAATGGACAGTTGGATTTCATCAACTATACTTACACACCTGATTCGCTCTCTTTCAGATTGAGAAAGAAGGAGGAAGTACTCCCAAAAAGCAGTTACATTTAAATATCGAGCCGGTGCAGGCATCAGGCTCGGAAACAAATGTTTGCCAAGACAACGCACAAACTGGGGAAAATCGTAAGTACTTCATTGTGTTAATAATTTAACTATACATATTGAGTTCTACTTAAGTTTAAAAATACGATTAATTATTTCAGTAACTACGCCTCTTCTTTTTTTTCACAGTCACTAAAATAATTTGAAATAAGTAAACATTTGTATTTTGTTTTTAAACGAACCTCGGACTATTGAAAAAATATTCTTTTTGCATATTTCATAAGACTGTTTAGATTAGATAATTCTTTATTTCAACACCAAAAGTGAAACATACATAAGAGACTTAACAATAGAACTTACAGTGCCAAACATGGCGGCCTTATCGCTAATAGCGATTTCTTCCAGGCAACCGCGTTTGTTCACTTATATAAGTTAATTCTTATATTATATAGAAGCGCTCAAGGCTGAACTTGACAGATCACGTTTGTTAAGCAACGCTCAGTCCGGCCAGGTGTCGGATGGGTGACCGTTAAGTGGCATTACAACTGAGCGCTTCCGTGTTTCAGAGGGCACGTTAAACCGTCGGTCCCGGCTGTTGCCATCTGATAACAGCCGTTAAGCCAAGTTCGCGGCCTCACAGGCGGCTTGATAAACTCTTACACCAGAGGTGGCCACTATTCCTCATTCGATAAGGAGAAGAAGTAAATTGACTCGACAAATATCTTAGCGTCTACAAAAGTGTCTAACGTAGATGGGATGGCGCGCATTGCAACGCGCTACAAACTATGTGATTTTTACAAATCAAAAGTCAGACAAAATCTTCTGTTTTATACATTTTGCATACACGTTGTCAGGAGTGCAGAAAAGGACATAGGATACCTTTCACCCCGAAAAAGGAACTGTTCCCGAGGGATAGACAAATCGCTATCCACGCGGACGAAGTCGCGGGCGGTCGCTAGTTAATATTATAAATGCGAAAGTTCGTTTGTTTGTGGGTTTGTTTCGCCTTCACGTCTCGTTCTTCGTCTCGTTTCAACTATTGAATCGATCATCATAAAATTTTGAATACACGTTGTCAGGGTTACACAGAAGGACATAGGGTACCTTTCACCCCCAAAAAAAGTATTGTTCCCGAGGTATAGCAAAAAAAACTATCTACGCAGACAAAGTTGCGGGCGGTCGGTCGAGTATTTTAAATATAAAATACTAGCTTTCGCCAGCGTCTTCGTCCACGTGGACAAACCACGTCCATTTTGTCCACGTGGAAAAAATTAACTCGCAACGAATACCTTAGCGTCTACAGAAGCGTCGGATGACGGCACGGCGCGCAACGTTTGCTACAAGCTGTGCTCGCTCATACACTCGCAGCTCGTGAAGGCCCACGCAGAAGTTAGCCGGTGAGTATATACGCGTATAACAGAGAGAAAGAATGAAAAGAAAGAAAAATCATTTATTGACCGCAAAACAGTAAGGTGATTAAAAAGAAAAATAAAAGTTGGTAAGCAAAAATAAGAAAACAATGTCCCTACACGAACTAATTTGGGTGCGGCCAACTAGGCCCCACCCTCAGTAATGCTACCGTGGCACACCGGAGCATGTCACTGCAACGCTGGTATTCTGATTCTATATAACACACAAAATAACAACTCGATATAATTAATGATTAAACGAACTTACCTGTACGTGAAGTTCTATCATAATTATACTCCGGCTTCGTCCGAAGGGATGCAAATAATACTTGTAGTAGCGCCTAGTAGTTCGCCAGTCACGCACTATATTTGAGGGTAGATATGAAACAAAAAACTTTCGATTTCAACCTCGGCCGGTGTCGGCGCGCACGCGTCGTTTAGTTTAGAGCACAGGAAAATATTTCCGGAACAGGGGTTAAAATTATCAAACGGGTGGGAGGGTGCTAATCCCTTCGGACGAAGCCTTCGTATAATTATGATAGAACTTCACGTACAGGTAAGTTCGTTTAATCATTAATTATACTCCGGCTTCGTCCGAAGGGATGCAAATAATACTTGTAGACTTTTAGAGAATGAAATATTTTACTAATCTGGTAACTGGTAGGTTTACAAAATCTAATTGCTACAATTACTTCCATTGATTATTGCTCGCGCAAGAAGGGAATCATCTTCATTAGCGACATTACTTATGGTTCTATTATAGAACCGATAGAATGTACTAGAAGTACCACTCCATCCAGCGGTTCTTCTTATTTGATCTAGACTGACACCAACGTTATGGGCCGCAGATGTGGCCGCATGTCTAGTACTATGCGCTGAAAATATACTAACGTCGATCCCACTGTCATTTAAGGTCTCCTTGACCCATCTACTTAAGGTCTGTGAACCCACAGCCTTATATGGTTTTCTAAAACTTATAAAAAGCGACTCAATTTCTTTGCGATGAAGGCTAGTTTTAGTTAAATAACATAATAAAGTTTTACCTGGGCATATTTCTGGTCTTTCTTCGAAAAAAGGTAATACAAGAATGGGTTGGAGGCATCCCTTTCGTGTTGTTTTCAAAAAATCAGGAATCTTAATACTTACCCTTGAAGATAACGTTTCAATGTTTTTTACATTTATTTTGGAAAAAGTCTGCACTCTGTGCGCTGTTAATAATGCAAACAAGGTTATAAGCTTTTTTGATAACATTTCAAGGGTAAGTGTTTCATTGGGATAAAATTGACTTAAATAATTTATTACTATGGATGTGTCCCAAGTTACAGAATATTTCGGTAAAGGAGGTCGTAAGCGAAATATTCCTTTAAAAAACCTTTTTATCCGGTCATCTGCTCCGAGACTATTACCCATTAATAGTGCTAACGCTGATCGACAGGAATTAAGGGAGCCGTAATGAAGTCCTTCTTCGTAAAGTTGATTAAGAAAGAAAATTATTTGAGGGATAGACGCTGTGTACAAATCATAGTTGTGATGATTACAAAAAATAAACCAGCGCTTTAAATATACATCATATTGTCTTAGAGAATTGTCTGACAGTGAAGCCGTCATAACATTAATTGCGGATGGCGGTATACTTCTCCTTAACCACGCCGTCCGCATAATATCCCTGCCACCAGGGTAAGCTTGGTGTGTATGTTCCGGTTGCTAGAATAAAAATTTATTGGTTGTTTATTTGCTTCTAGAATAACCAAATCAGATAACAAAAGGCTTTTAAAAACTGGATACCAAGGTTGTGTAGGCCACAAAGGCACAACCATAATACCTGTAGCCTTATCAGATATAATTTTTCTTAAGGTTTTTAAAATTATTGAGAAAGGTGGGAATGCGTAAAAAAAGTAGTTTGTCCAAGTTATTGTAAAAGCATTCGTTGCCATTGCATCTGGGTCTCTATGCCAGGACACATAATTAGAGCATTTTTTATTAATTCGACTAGCGAATAAATCTATATTAGGAACACCAAACGATGACAATGTTAACTTGTACGCCCAGTCTGCTAATTCCCACTCAATGTCTGGATGTACACGTCTGGATTCTGCATCGGCCGTTTTGTTATCTGATGAACTTATATAAGAGGCTAAAATATATATTTTCCGACATTCACACCATTGCCATAATTGTTTTGTAACCTCGGTGAGGTGGGGGAACTGAATGCCACCCATTCGGTTGATGTACGAGATGGCCGTCGTGTTATCAATTCTAAGTAGAATTTGGCAATCAAATAATTTATCGGCAAATACTTTTAAGCCAAAAAAGGCTGCTTTAAGCTCTAAATAATTAATATGCATTTTTTGTTCATGAACGGTCCATAACCCGCTGGCCTTCTCATCCCCACAAGCAGCCCCCCACCCCGTAGTTGAGGCATCTGAGAAAATTTCCAGATCATATGTATCCTCTCTTATCTTACAGAATGGTTTTTGAATAGCGGTCTGCCACCATTGTAAGTCAGGTTGTAATTCTGATGGTAAATACATGTATTTATCATAATTTTCGTCTTTTAATAAATTAAGGTATTTAATACGTTCAAAAAGTTTGGTATATAGCCAACTGTATTCTACAGCTGGACAGATTGAGACTAACAGTCCAATGAAGCGAGCAAATTCTCTAACCTTACACCGCTGAAGGGTTAAGAATTTTTCTATTTCATTTTTAATACGGTTAATTTTTTCTAAAGGCAATGTGATCTGGAAATTTTCTGAGTTGAGTACAAATCCTAAGAATGTACATATAGTATTTGGTATCATCGAACTCTTCTCTTCGTTTATTACAAAGCCAAGCGAAGTAATCAACTTTTTTGTCAAGGACGTGTTATGTAGGCAATCCTCATAGGATTGTCCCATTAGCCAATAATCATCTAAATAATTAGTGGATATTAATCCAGCCATACGGAGTAAACGAATTATAGGTTTCATAATTTTAGTGAAAATGTATGGGGCTGTACTGAGGCCAAATGGTAATACGTTAAATTCGTAGAGTTCCTGTTCAAATTGAAATCTTAGGAACTTTCTCGAATTAGGATGAATTTCAATAAAATAATAAGCATCTTTAAGATCTATTTTAGACATATAACAATTCTTTGTAATTAATTTTAAAACAGTACGCAAATCTTCAATTTTGAAATGATCAGCTTTGATAAATTTATTTAAATTTTTTAAATTTAAAATAAAACGGAATTTACCATTTGGCTTCGGTACCAGGAACACACTTGACAAAAATTGACCTTTTGTATGTTCACATTTAGAAATAGCGCCAATAGACAACAAATTTTGTATTGCTTCATGAAAATGAAATTTTTCTTCGGTTGAACATTCGTTTACCGTAGGAATGTTTGATTGGCTAACAGGACTTGTAAATGGAATTTCATAGCCTTCTATGCAAGATAATACCAATGGGTTATTAGTGATTAATGACCACTGGTCATAGAATAAAGATAATCTGCCTGCATATTTTACCCCATCTAGCGGCGGCTCCGCGGCGGCTGATGCTGCGACGCTCTCGATGAGTTCGATGGCGGCTTCCTGTTCGGTAGTCGATCTGTCGTCTTCGGAGGATTCGGCGGCTTCCGAGCAGGATAGGGACCTTTCCAGTTTAAATTCTTTGTCGTGTTTGTTGCAACTGGAGGTTTTTTATTGGTCATCGGTACTTGTGGCTTACGAGCTTGAGTCTTTAAATCGGCACCCGATTTATTTATCGCCTTGGCAGTTTTTATTGTCTCCGATAAATTCTGCCCAAACAATAGATTGTCCGGCCTTGTGTTTCGAAATTGTTCATTCATGTCCTTCTTCAAGGATGAAAGGATGAAATTTCTGCGCACCACCGAGTCACTATACTGTGAGTCACACAATATACGCTCTGTATCCATTAACATTTTAACCAAACTTGGATCAACATTGTTGTTCGACAAGAGTTTATTTATTGCTTGGCTTAAGCATGCAATAGCAATGGCTGTTTGCTTCTGTCGCAACTCGATATTCTTATCGCGTTTTACAATCATTTCCCCAACGGCTGCTTTTATTTCTGCGTTAAGGGTTGGTGCGTTAATTAATTTGCAGTTTGCAGGTAACAAATACTTATCGTGGATTTCTTTACGTTGCTCTTTGGTCAGTCCATTTGTGACAATATGTTCTAGACGGATGGCCAAGTCTTTGTGAACTTCCGGTCCGTAATTGTTACATATTGTTGGATCGTCTCCTAATATTTCGAGCAGAACACTGTTAATTGCAGAGTCTGTGGCTTCAGGCTCTGTAGAAACGTCCTTGCTGAGTAACGGATCGACGCTCGTGCTCGGACCAACAATAGCGGAGGTATCGGTGACGGTAGCGGTAGCGGTCACGGCGGCATCAGTGACGTCAGTAACAGCTGCGTCGATGTTTATTGTAGCCATGGAAGACGGTCCAGTTACGTCTTCGATTGTGACAGAATCGACAGATCCATCTAGCAGCTCAGAAACATCGCCACCAGCTCTAGCTGGTTCTTGTTCTGAAAATGGCCGATGTATAATATTAGTTAAGAAACAGACCAAAGTCCTGTTCGCAAAACTAATTTATGGGAAGTACAGCTCCAAAGAGAAGTACGCAATCCCGAGACGGTGACGAAAGAAAATAATATTATAAAGTATTTACAAAGAGAAGGCAGTACAGTTCCAAAGAAAAGTACGCAACCTTTTTATTTTATATTTGTAAATATTTCCGTTAAGAGGGCAGTACAGTTCCAAAGAAAAGTACGCAACCCATTGTCACCATAAGTGTATAGTACAATAAATTCCAAAGAATAGTACGTTAACGAATGCGAGGGCAGTACAGTTCCATAGAAAAGTACGCAACCCATTGTCACCTAGTACAATTATTCCAAAGAATAGTACGTAAACGAATGCGAGGGCAGTACAGTTCCATAGAAAAGTACGCAACCCTAATCAATAAGAAGTATGCATGATTGTTATGTTTGTAAGTTTTGGACCAAAGTCTAATATAAATTTAATTAAAAATAATAATTTCATAATAATAATATGTGCAATGTGCACACTTATTATCAAGAAAAAAAAAAAAAAAAAAAAAATATCGTTCACTTTGTTTAAGATAAAACAAATGTAAGGAATCGTTTTCGAACGCTATGCATGCACTATGTACTTTGAATGAACAATGTTCGAAAAAAAAAACTAAAATTTCCAAATGTAAAAAAAAAAATATTACCTTCGTTTTCCGAACAATAACGGTAATTTGAAGATTCCGAGCGGCTTGTTGATCGGCTCCGACTTCGACACCGACGCCTCACTTTCTTCTCTAATTTTTTAATTTTCTTTAGTAACTTATCAACACTGTTCTCGTTTTTACGTTTTGGCATTTTTACGTTACACAAAATCTACTGCTAACTTTCACTTTAACAATGACACGTACGTGTGTGCGTTCGTGGCGAGCACTAAAAAGCGAATGGCGCGTGCGAGCCGACACCGGCCGAGGTTGAAATCGAAAGTTTTTTGTTTCATATCTACCCTCAAATATAGTGCGTGACTGGCGAACTACTAGGCGCTACTACAAGTATTATTTGCATCCCTTCGGACGAAGCCGGAGTATAATCATAATATGAGTAAAGTGGAATACTGAAACGCCACAAGCGAAATTATTTATTATTATGACACAGAGATTTCTATAGTTCTCTCCTTTTGTAATGGTCCAAATAATAGGAGAGATATTCCTATTCTCGATTTTCTGCAGCGAAACGATGGTTTGTGTACAATGGGAATCCACACGCAAATCTAATCTCAGCAGCGACCCAACCACCATCAATGGTTTTAACGCCTGTAGCACACCTCCGCCGCGAAATGTACCAGCGGTAGTTCCGCCATAGTTCCGCGATGAGTTGTCTTCTATCGACGACGATATATGGGCATCACAATATCTTCTAAATAACTTCAGCAAAATAATACAATACGAAATTCCTTACTTCGATTTATCTGTTTTAAGTTGAAGCTCGGCAGACCCGCCGAAGTTCGAATAGTTAGCCGGTAGGGCCCCTGGTGGAATCGCGCGTGAAAAATCTCTGCATTAGAACAGGCTGGTCGCATTTGTTTCGCTTGTCGAACTCAGGCGGGTGTGCTACAGGCGTGATTGGTTAAAATACGTTAGAAATGACATTTGACATTGAAACAACCAATCAAACGATTTTAGGACAGTCGCTTGTGGTGCCATTAGTACCTCCCCATTGGGCTCAAACGTAGTACACTTTAGTACCCTGTCGCCCCAATGATTGCCTTCATTAATAGGATTACAACTTACTAAACTAGCCTTACACTTAGTGTGACAAAGTACTAAAACGTTTAACTACTTCTGAAGCTGATTACAACTGCTATAATAAAAAAGGGTCAATAAAAGTAAATGCGCACTTGCAGAATAAAGCATGTAAGCAAAGCACTTATGAGTAAACGTCTACGTTTGTATTCCGCAGGAGAAGGCCGCAAGAGTTGGCCGAATTCCTAAACAACTTAATGAAAAAGCAAAACGCGACGGAAGAGAAGTTACCCTACCACTTTTCAGTGTGAGCCTCTGTTTTAATTTGCTTTCTTCCTAACCCCTCATTGGTTTTGTTTCTTTGGAATTTCATACATAATACGTTGATGTAAAACACATTTTCGTGTGTCCTTTTGTTGTTTATTTTTAAATTTGGTTCGATACTTTGTTTTTTTTATAAAGCAAACATAATAAGGGAGGAAATACCTATAAAAAATTAAAAAAAATTAAAAATGCTTATGTATGAAATTCTGAATAATTTATTATTAATTTATTTTTAAAATTAATTTTGCATCACCCCCTTCTTAGTAACCTGTGAATGAGACCACAATTCTGTCTAATGAATGTCCCTTCGTATTTCGATTCTTATGCCGCAAGCCTTCGTTGGGTTTGTCTGACTGTATAGTGCTATATGTAGCTTCTTGTCTTGTATTCTTGTATATATTTAGCTATGACTTACTTAGTCAGGTTTAATGTGGCCCTAATATAACTAATTTCATCTTAACACAACACCTCGCGCGAAACTGATCGCAATACTTATATTAAACAAACTAAAATACATCGATTATTATTTGTCTGCCTGCCTGTTTTTTCATTATCATTTGGAGTCATCTCTTTAAAACATCTTACACTGTGGATTTAATTGCATAAATATTATGTCATAATTGATTCAACGATAATTATTTCATAAACAATTAAATAAAGTTGAACTTAATAATGAAGGCCGAAATTCCTGCTTTACTGTCAAAGAATTTAATCAACTTGATAAAATTAAAAACAGCAAATGATTCTTAATAAATACTAACTAGCTAATCACATCAGATACCAAAAACATCTCACAGTGTATTTTATTTATTTTTGTTTAATTATTCTTTTTACTTAATTCATTGTATTTTCCCATTTTTTGTTTTTATTTTTAGTAGATGACTCTTGTTAAAAAGTGGTAACCTAATTTCTCTAGAATCCGAAATGTAAAATTCCGTTGATGTAGCAATATATTCCGCGTAGTCAGAATTTGTTTAATGTAAGTTTGCGTGACCCCTCTCTTGTGTTCCTAGAATCCTAGACCAAAATGAATGAACTGATTGAAGTTACGTTTGTTCATTGCAAGAAATTGATATTACTTAATAAAATATCTATTTTGGTAGACTGTAGTAGTTCGAGTGGAAAATTCAATTTCTTGAAATGTGAAAGATTTTGTATTTTTGTGCATGGTATGTATTCTACAAAATACTGAGATATATTTCTAGTTGTCTAGAATTTGATATGTCTTTAGAAGTTAACGCATAAAATTTTACGAAATTGGAGTAAATACAGGAATATTGTGCCGGTGTTTATCTATTATTTATATGGTACATTATATGTTTCTATGGTATATTATGAATGAAACAAGTAAGTAAGATACTTTATCTTTACTTTCATGTTTCTATGACAAAATAGTGTCCTATCTATGCGTTTTATTTTATTTTATTTTATTTGGGACAAAAAACAGTTATACAATGTGTTTTAGTCATACAATTATACGTTAATAGTACATTACGATATTAGTGCGTAAGGATGTTATAACCAATACGCACGTATATCGTACGACGTTTTTTAACACATTTGCGAGGAAACAGACAAAAAATACGCCAAAACTACATTTTCGGAAAATGACTTGGCATTTTTCATGTTTTTCCACTTCAAGAAATTTTCATACGTGGTTATGTATCTGTCCTTGGATATTGACGGCAGCAAGCTGTCGCATGCGGTTCGCGCTTCTGTTAGTATATCCGGTGGAGTTGAAGTAATATATTGCTCATCTTCATTATTGAAAGTTGTCATTTTTTGATATTCACAATACAAGTACAAAGAAAAGAAAATTTGAGAAAAATGGCGCGAGGATTATTTTCTGCCGTGGCTGCGTGAAAATGTTAGCAAAGACGCTAGAGCATGCAGCCAAGTTTTTAAATTACCGAATAAACAGTTTTTTTTTATTTTAAATAAACTCAGTCTGTGAATGCACACTGTCTACTGACTGGCGCCGCGCGGCGATTAGTTCGAAATTTGAATAGCAACAGCGCGCTGCTCACTGGCTGGAGTCGTGCGGCGGCGATCAGTTCCATATTTGAAATGGCAAATAATACTGTTATGGAATTTGTATGGACTATAACTTAACTATTTGCTTTGGTAACACACGCGTTTTTTATGACCCGCTTTACATATTTAAAACCGGTGGAATTACATCAGCTTTACGAGCAAGGGTGTTAAAAAAATACTATCGTGTTATTGTGTCGAATTATTTTCCTATTATTAAACATTATTTAAAGTCATTTTTGATTAAATTCGTATCACCCCTGCGCGTTTGGAGCGTTGCACGCTTAAAACCAACTTTTTATAGGCTTTAAGATTAAGTTCCCTTTATAATTATTTTGTATTAGTTCGAAATGGGAATAAGAATTGTGTAACTTGGCGGTCCGATGGTGGGGCGTCATTTTCCCCGTTGAATAAAAGTTTTTAGAAACTTGGGTATAATTAAGCGGAAAATTGTGAAAATTAGTTCCTTTTCCTATCGCGCTCTAAGGCTCTAACTCAGTTATACGATATCGCTCCCAAACAACAGAAAAATGAATATTCAAATAAGGGCGAAGTTATTTTACAGTGACAGCATAAAATAGTTGGGAGCTATACTTTTATTCGGTCATTGGGTGCGAACTCAAGCTCTATAATTGCAATGCTCATTTTTAAGCTGTGCGGGAGCTGTGTCGTATAACTGAGGCTATGGCGTTTTACTTGATGCACTGTACACGTGAATAACTACCAAGGCCCGTATTTATAAACCGCCCTCAACGATGAGAGCTATCTTGAGATCATACCTGAGATGCTGTTCCTATAAGAAGAGAATCTCATGTATTATCTCAAGATAGCTCTCAACATTGAGATCGCTTAATAAATACGGGCCTTGATGTGACCTGGCTTGCAGTCAGTACGGAGCGTTGGTGGTGAGCATGGCGGAAGATGACAAGGCCGACAAGGCGGGCGAGGCGAAGGACATCACCACAACCACGGACGTCACTAACATTACGCCCGCCACCACACAAGCTGATGGTAAACATATTTTTATGCACAAGCGGATAGTGCTTGGCCTTTACCTCACCTGATGTTAAGAGACTATAAGGCCGAAGGTGGAACTCATCACTGAGGAACAGATCGTCGCGGGGAATCTTGGAAAGGCCAAGCCCGATAATAACGACTTTACAGCAGTTTTTGACGACCGCTTGGTGCAGGGGCGGTGATCCCGACTCTCAAGCCAAACCAGGATTCGAATCCTGATAAGGGCATAATGTTTGTATGAAGAGATCGATGAGCATAGCATTTATTACCGAATCTGGATGTTTATTAATATCAGTTGAATAGTAAGCATAGTAATCTTTGCTTTGTTTGGCACAAAATTATTGGTGTTGATGTTCAGTTTTCATAAACGTTACAAATTACAAATGTTTATCAGAACGATGGTAAAGTTGGAATAGTGCCTCATGGTACATAATAGCTTTTTTTGACATTATATTCCTATTAATTTCTTGATATCTCAGCAGTTCCGGCACCAGAAACAGCCCCTCTGGCCACAGCCGAAGCGTCAGAAGTGGAGCCAGAGGCGGACTCCTCGGAAGTCGAAGGCGGCGGGGAAGGATTCTGCGTGCTCGAGTCCGCCCCTGTGGCGCATAGATTCCACCTCTCTATGCTGCAGCCTTCGGAACCCAGGACTTTCTACTCCGCTGTTAAAAGGGAGATCAAACTGCTCAAAAGTGACTTGCCTCCAGGGGTAAGTTTTACACAATATGTTATCCGTTTTTAGTATACACAGCATTGTCAATAGGCCATGCAGCAGTCTTTGCAGCCCAGGATTTTCTATTCTGCCATAAAAAAAGATAAAACTTCAAAAGTGACATGCCTCCAAGATGAGTTTTAGTAGGATTTTCTCGCTTTGTAAGTAAAAAATTCTACGTGCTCAAATCCGCCCCTGTGGCGCATAGGTTCCACCTCTATGCTGCAGCCTTCAGAACCCAGGACTTTCTACTTAGCTGTGAAATACACTCACGAGTGATCTTCCTCCAGGGGTAGGTTTTATATAACATGCTTTAGAATACACAGTATAGTCTAGGCTAGGTCATGCAGCAGCTTTAATAGTGACTTTCTTTTCCGCTATCAAGAGGCAGATTAAACTGCTCGAGAGTAACTTACCCGGAGCGGGTCTAGAATGTGCATCCATTTTTTTACTTCCTTGGGTGTCGTGTAGTTAGAAAATGTAACCTCTGTTATAATACTTACTTATGCGTGGCTAATGCCAGGGCCCTATTTCACCAATTCGACATTCAGACATAAGTCGGTGAATTTTACTACTGAGGGCACTTTAATTAGGAACTAACTAGTATGTTGTGAAACAGATTCTTTTTTACAAGAGATTGTCAGTAATTTTTGATACGAGATCGGAGCCGAGTCATTTTAGCGTGACAGTTATTGACTTGAAAAAAATATTGAATTTTCAATACATACTTAAACTGTGCCTTATAAAAATGAACAATAAAAAAATTCGACATAATAATGTCAATGACAAAATTGGTGAAATAGGGGCCTGGCCTCTCTTTTTAACATGTAATAGGTTACCAAAAGTAACTATTTATTTAATCGTATTGTAGGTATGGGTTCGCGCGTTCGAAGACCGCATCGACCTGCTATCGGTAATGATAGCGGGCCCCACGAAGACCCCCTACGAGGGGGGCCTATTCGTGTTCGACGTGCAGCTGGGGGGCGAGTACCCGCGCGCGCCGCCCCTCTGCCACTACCACTCGCACTGCAGCGACCGACTCAACCCCAACCTGTATGAAGACGGCAAGGTGACTATTACATCGATACAGACATTATGCCTTAAAAACACTTTTTTTGCTGCCCTTGTCTAACATTCCCATATTCTACATTCCTATTTTTTCCTCTATCCCCCTTTGCAATAAACGAAGATTGTTTACAGCTAGTTTAACCAAACAGTTTGCTTAGAGGCATATTATTATGACGCTTTGATACGTCGAACGTAAGAAGTAATATTGCTAACCCAAATTTTTGGTTAAACCAGGTGTAAACTTACTCTTCGTTTATTAACAAGGTCGTGTTAGTTGTCTAATCACTTCCTTCATTTATATTCATTATTCACACCTCTCATTATTTGAGATGTAACCAAGCTATTTGTTTTATCTCAAAAGGGATAATGTTTAATTAAAACCAACAGTTCAATCAACGTAATAACAAGAGTTGTATTTCACATTATTATGGTTCACAGTATTCCAACACATTACCTGGCTTTTTAGAGAGTATTATAGTATTAGATTTCTTGAATTTTCCATCCATCAACTTTTAATAAAGATGACGGATTTAAGAGAGTTTTGATGTTGACAGTTTTTGTCCTTGCATGTAATAAGTACATACCTAGGCCACGCCTTTATGCCGTGGGGGGCAGGCTGAATTTTAAACTTGCCATCTTAAAAAATAATAATAACTGTGTTTCTTAACCATGTACGACCACCAAGTAAGCTAAACCATGGCCATGCGAGCCACTTTTAACCAAACCAAAAAAGAGTTATTTATTCCGTAATACAGTTACGGGACAATCCCAACTGTACTACGGGCACGAAGGGATTCGACGTATACCGAGTTCAATCCTAGCAAATATCACAGTTTTGTTTTTGATGTTTTTGTTTCGATTTTTTTTTATTAATATTTTTGTTCAGGTGTGCGTTTCCCTACTGGGCACATGGTCCGGGCGCGGGGTGGAGGTGTGGGGCAAAGACAGCTCGCTGCTGCAAGTGATCGTGTCGCTGCAGGGGCTCATACTCAACGCCGAGCCCTACTTCAACGAGGCCGGCTACGAGAAGCAGAAGGGTCAGTTTTGATTTATTTATTTATTTATTTTTGGACGACCAACAGCTTTGAAAAAACTTGCATAGTGGGCAAAAAAGGGCTTAGATTAAAAGTTTTGATAATTTAGCGCAAATAAAAGACTAAAATGTATTTTCTAAATATAGTTTCAAGAACTGCATCTCAATAGTGTCAAAAGTGACCACATTTAGCAATGAGGATCAACACGACAATTGAATATATCAATTTTGTAAATACAATATCAATATCTGAGTAAAACACGGCCGGCCCTTGCGGATCATGCGATGACGTCTCGTGCCACGTTTGCCCGAACAAACCCCCGCACGTGGCTGATGACGTCATCAGCCAATCGTGAAATGGGGAGCGTTTTTGAGAATGCGACACGAAAATCGCTCCATCTTCGTCATTTTTGGTCCAATTTCAATAATTCTTTCACTGAAATAATTTATTTTGATGTGACTGAAACTCTACATATTTAACTAAAAACCTCGTTGATCCTCATTTCGAGTTTCAGAACTTAAAACATATTGCTTATATTTGAGGGAATGAAAAATTATTTAAAATTGCACTTTACTCGTCTATTTGCGCAAAATAACCAACACTATTATTCTAAGCCCCTGATAAAACGTAAATGAATTATTTCCATTGGTGGCGCTACTGAGCTCATCGAACCATCTTAACTGCATCGGTCCGTCGGGTCGGTTCCATGGCTTCTTTGTCCTTCCTTAGTTTACTTATTTATTTTCATTTCAGGCACACAACAAGGGAAGGAGAACTCGCGCATGTACAACGAGATGGTCCTCCTCAAACTGGTTCAGTCCATGACTAAAATGGTGATGAATCCCCCCGAGCCATTCCGCGACGAAATCACTCAACACATGCGCTCGAACGCAGGCGCCCTCTGCCGCCGCCTGGAGGGGATAGTGGCGCTGTCCAACGGGCAAGCCCCCCCAGAATTAACTCCCCCGGACTACCCCCTAGTGCCCGCCTCCCGCGGCTTCTGCCTCACCCTCCGCTCATCTCTAGACTCGTTCCGCAACGCCCTCCGCCGCAACGATATCCCCGTACCCCCCACCACTTTATAGCCACACCCCTAACCTAGAATAGTTATTTAATATTCACGCGTAATCGAAATAATAAAAATCACAGTGGAGCTAGTTTCGATTCTAAAACGTCTCAGATCTAAATATATACGTTGGTAGCGATAGTATTTATTGTGATGTACTTTTCGACTTTAGGTATGTTTTAGACGTTCGATCCGTAAGTGATAGGTATCGTTTCTGTTCCTCCTAATCGCGTTTTGAAATTATTGAAATTCATATTCCGAGTATTGTCATTGAATATTAGAATGTATGCATGGGAAACGGATCTGTTGTCATATCGCTAGACGATATGGAAAAAAACCATCCCTTATTATATTATGAATAAAATTCTAAATGAACTCTTATTAAACTAATGATTGATAGGTTTATGAATGAATAGATTATTAATTATTTATTTGTTAAAAAGTAATGTCTACTTTAATTCATCGTACGGCGTTATTGCGGTTAGTTTTACGAGTACTTATTGAAATTGTATTTTCAAGCCGAAGCTATTGCTCTCATTGATATTTTGCTACAATAATATTGTTATTACTATAAAGACAGTTATTGTTATAGCCACGAGTGCAATGAACGTTCCCCTCATGCGGCGACGTCGCTCGGGCATCCTTGTTCATATTTTAAGAATGTATGGGTATCGAATGTCTCATCAAACGTTTCTTTTCTATAACGTGCAATGATGCGTGTAAAAACAATTCACTCGTTTTTATGTAATTATAATTTTTATTTTTTTGTTTAATTTAGCGGGAGTATTTCTATTGTATAGTGAGCTTTACACAACTCTTCTTTAAATTACTGAAGGTAAACACAGTACATATAGTTTTAGTTGCTCCCCTCCTGTTTCAATTAATTTCAATGCACAGTAATGTTTCTGCTTTAATTGCTTAGAAAGCGTCACTTTAGTACAGTCGTGTCGAAACTATCTATTAGCATTCCTATTATGGTGAACATTTCATTGGTAGCGCATAATCACAGTAAGCTTATTTTGCTTAAAACATAAATATAAAACATGTTACAGAAGAACACGGCTGTACTTAAGACTCGCGTAAATCAAAATTAGTTCAAAATTTCGCTAACTGAATTTTACGATAATAATAATTTTGACGATTTTTGCGTATAGAATTCCGGCGCACATATTTTATTTCCGCCTCCCGTGTGTTTAATAAATTTATTCGCGTTTACGAAGTCTGGGACCAGTCGGCAATTCCATCGGGCAAAAAATTATGGTCAAAGAGACTCAATTTCAGTTTTATCATACTCGCTGGTTATGCGGGTGATTCAATTGAGTGGACTGTATTTGCGGGGGAAAAGCAAAGGGTACAAATAATTAAATACGCGAAGATTGACAAGAAAAATTGGATAACGGGATCACTTACGTAATATTTACGTCTGTAGGTAATGTGCGCCGGTTGAGGAATAAATTATATTGGACCATCCGGTTCCGTATTTTTCCATAGCTCTATCTCTTTCCGTCGCTCAGAACCAACATTCGCTAAAGCGAGAATACCGCTCGGCGACGACCGCTTCGACGATGCCGCGAAGGCAAAAAGCGTGGAAGCAGCCGAGTGGTTCACTCAGTTTAGTAAACGATGTTTCCGAATGACGGAAAAAAAGCTAATGCTGATATTACAGTGCGTTTCAAACTTATGGCGGCTGTAAAGTTAGCCACTATGCATGTAGCCGTTCCCCACCACTCCTCTCCTACTCCCACCCACTTATGTTGTACACGGTTCACTTCTGCTCTGCCTTTTCAATTTGAATGAAGAAACCAAATAGATTCATGTAAACATTGAATGTCATTGCTCAACAGAATTTTCATACATTTCGGCGCCATTCCACCAAAGTTAATCAGCAACAATGTAATATCAGCATATAGAAAAATGTGGTACCTGGCGGGCCAATGTAGCTTAGCCTTTATACTGTAGCGTCCAATCGAGGAGTGTAAGAGCTGCGCCCACGCCGTCCCGCGGCCGCACAAATACAATGTAACTTCATGCCAAAGTCAATTGAGCTATGAAAGGCTTTTGTCGCTTTTGTACGCGAGATAAGAGACAACTATGTATAATGATGATGATTAAAATAAATAATTCTTGAACATTACAACATGTTTCATTTCGTTGTCAGGATACTTTGAGCTTCACAGAAAAAAACGTAGGAGTTGAACATTCATTAATCTAGTCTTTTTACGGAGGAATGACAGATTTATTGAGAGGATAAGGGCCCGTGGATCTACCGATTTGACCTACTGGTAGGACCACGGTATACCACATGTACTCGTGGTCCTACTGGACTAGGGCTTTTTAGAATATCGTAGCCTCTTGAATGCTCTAAGACTCTAAGCTTTTTGAATGCAGACAAATTTGTCAGTAAGCTACAACAACTTGACTATTGAAATATATTAAACATATTTTTAGAGCTACAATTTTGTCACTGATACCTGTCGCATTCGAACATAATTGTCACGGCACCTGTCAAGACAATTGACTTATTGTCGAAAACTGACAAATTTGTCAGATTGTCACGTTTATTAAGTAGGGCCCTGGTAATTTTGGCTGAATATAGAATAAAATTTGAAACCAAATAGCGATACTAAATTATCGATGCTTATGGACCACGTCCTGTATAGTATGAGATGAGAGGTAGAGTGATATTTTTATCGATAATGAGTCTCGAAAAAAAAATACAAAAAAACGGATAAAATAAATTTATTTATGTATAGTTACAAAATACACTTCCAGTAAAAAAACATGATCAAATAAATTCATTTAAACTTACGATGAAATGGTTACATTATCACAGTAACAAAAATATTGAATTATTACAAAATGTATATAAAAACACTGTTTTTTATATGTTAAGTGAGAAATTAACTTTAATTAAAACTCTGATAAAAAACGTAGGACAACTTCAAGTAACATATAAACAATTACGTAAGTATACTTTCTACACTATATTTTGTATAAACATACATAGTTGGCAAGTTTTTATTGTACTTTATTATTACTAAAAACTTAAGGGTGCATCGTGAGTCCACTAGCGCCGCCAATCAAGAAAAAATCATTACAACGAAATAATCGGCGCTAATGGACTGACGATGCACCCTTAATACTAAAGCAAAAGTATTTTACAAGCAGAGATTTCTCGTATAACTTAATACAGCTTAGTTACATCAATTCGTATTTTAAATTCAATGGTATTATCTTTTCGTATAAATTGTATTACATCAGAATGTAATTGCAATTGATTTTCCAAAATACTATTCATTTTTATCACAAATCCTATATAATTTTAGACATTTAAATATAAATCTAGGAAGACCGATGATAGCTCAAACTTTGAGTTGTGCGTAACTAAGAATATGTAAATAATACAACACAATCTTTGGAATTTTTTAACAAGTACAATCAGGAAACTGGTAGTAAAACCTTATAATTACCTATCTATGTTATAAATTAATGATTAAGTATTTCTCAAACTAATACGAATTACAAAAATATGTCACGTACTCTCAGTGCACTCAATTTCATTATAGGTAGTTGCCAAATTAAATCTAAAGATAAATAAATGGAATTTTTAATTTACACGGATAAATTATCATTGCCTCTTACCTCTTCGGGACATAGTTTATCTTAAAAGCAATTGAATTGATATTTTTGGAATGTTTCCCTAATAATCTTGATGAGGGAACTTTAATTGCCACTTTGAATCAAACGACCAGCTTAAAAAGCACCTTGAGTGAATTTTGCGAAATCACTGTCATGATTTCTTTTCGAACATATTTACAGATACTAACACTAGACAAACGAAGGACCATAATAACACGAACACAGCCCAAGCTACATTAGAGAAAGGGCTTTTATATCTATTGGTCACTCCTAAACCCAGCATGTTGATGCAGTGCCGCCTGGCGGTCATCACTAGGAAAGTGGGTATCAAATACTGAATACCGGTACCTGCATACGAGCCCGTAAACTCTATGAGGATACCTATATCTTCTAAGAAGTACGTTAACAACATTGGAGGGATCACCGTGACTATAGGAAACACCAGTTTTCTAAGAAGACAATTATAAGATTCCAAACGCGAAGTGTCCAAAAAGAGGCTTTGGAGGTTGTTCCTGAGCGTGATTGCGATTATAGGGAAACTGGTGGATAGTGTGAACACTGGGAATAAAGCCAGAAAGTACTCTACGATTTCGAGGAATATGTTTTCGCTATCTGTGGGTACGAAGTTGAGGGTGTATAGTTCGTCTAGGTGGGCGAACGCGAAGGCGCCGGAGAATGCGAGAAGGAGATAGAAGGCAGTGATGAGGGAGTAGTCCAGAGCGAGATGAAGGCCGAGGCGTGCCTTGCCGCGGATGGGGCTGACGAGGCCGGGCAGCGAGTGGTGGCACATGAAGGAGTAGACGCAGGCGCCGAACAGCGGCGGGAGCCCCGCCACCGAGAATGCGCCGGGATGACCCTCCGCGCCGCGCACGCACAGAAGCCGGATCGCCATCGAGATCATTATCGCGAATGCTGGAACAAGACATTTATATATAAACATGATAAATTCAGCCACAGCACCAATCAATATCGCGCCGCGAATGCAAAACAAAGTGTTTTCATATTTATAAAGGCGAATCACGAAAGAGATATATTGTGCGAATGTGGAAGGAACGATTGCGCAAGAGCGTCCCAGAAAAACCTTCCGCGGACCAAATAGAGGTTTTAATAAAAAAGGCTGGTGTACGCAGTGACAAAAACCGCAGGGCATGTATGAAAAGATGGATGTTAATGAAGCGAAAGAAGTGTGCAAGGATCGTAGCCGGTGGCGATCCATAGTCTCTGCCTACCCCCATGCGAAACAGGCGTGAGTATATGTATGTATGCATAAACAAATGAAGCGGTAAAATTATTATCATAATAATTATCATGCTTTCTTTACCGCAAATAAGGACAACTAAAAAAAATACACAGTAGCGCCATAGCCGTACTAATAATAATGCTTTGCAAGCGAATTTAAAAATACATAATGAGGTAAATGCAGCCGCAGCACCATATCGTAATCAATATCGCGCCGCGAATGCAAAACCAAAGAGTTTTTTATATTTATAAACACACAGAAGCGGTAAATTATTATCATAATAATAATTATCATGCTATCTTTAAAAACCGTTGCTTCGGACCATCAAACTGAATAACTTTTACTACGACCAACTCTGAAATCGCGAAAAAAAATCTGCTGTTTCATACAAAAATTAATAATGAAAATATCAAATTCAAACAGCTGATTTTTGTTCACGATTTCTGTGTTGGTCCCATAGTAAAAGTTATTCAGTTTGATGGTCCGAAGAAACGGGTTTTTCCATTTCGATTTAATGGGGATCTCCACGCAAACCTTAAGGCGAGGCCAGTTCACGAAATTTACTCTTTCACTATGTCTTTTGAATAAGGTTGAATATTGCATAGCATTAATTGACGCTTCACCAGAAATTTGACGAATTTTAGTACATTTTTATTGATTTCTGAAATACTGGATCATTTATTAAAAATGTACTCGGTTATTGTGTTAGATCGATAAAAAAGCTATCCTTTTTGCATAAAACATCATATCACTGTCGTTGAAAATTACGAAATCTGACGATTTGAATTTTATTTTTATAAGTTTTTATGGTGTTATTCAAGATTTTTTTACAGAGTTACCATGCCATTTTTCAATATTCTGTTCGGTTACTTTGCTTCTTTGTTTCTTTTTCAGTCTACAATAATTTTTGTGAAGTAAAATTTTGCATCAGTTCTTCACATTGGAAGTTAAAAAATCAGACTTTTCATCAGATCGTGAACTGGCCTCGCCTTAAGCTAGATGGCGCTAGAGGCGAAGCCACCGCTTTCAATGGATTTGATTGGTTAAAATACGTCAGAAATGACTCTTGATATTTGAAACAATCAAACGATTTTAGGACAAACGCTTGTGGCGCCATTAGTTCCTCAGTATGCATATTGCATCCCCATTCATTACCACCTTGTATAAATGTGTATATTTTAGAGTCGGATAAAAATGAGAAGTTTTAAAACATTATTACATTCGTTTCTAACCGTTGTCGCATTTAATTGAATGTAAGTATAATTCTATTTTTTTAACACTACCATAAATTTAACTAATATGCATAAATGCATGACGCAGCGCGCCTGAAATGTAGTGTGTCCGATATAAATTACACAATCACAGTCAATAAGCAATTCTTTACGCAAACGCTTTTAGTTCAAATTATTAACACTCGAGTTTATATGATGACTACATCATAATTTGCATTTGACTCGCTATTATGTTAAGGCCAGTATATTCCAAATTATCGTATTTGGCCTATGTTTGATTCAACGATAAACATTCAAATATTCTTTATTTTGAGCAGGATAAATATATATGTTAAAGTTTCATTAACGATCTTGATTATTTTACGGTTAAAAATACGATATTCGTATTTTCACTCGGCTAAAAAAATATGCAAAGACAAAGAAAATTTTCATTAATTTTATATTTTTTGGATAATACTTAAAGTTTATCAATCCCTTATTCACGAAAAATATATAAAATATAGGTAATGACATATAGAAGAATATTCAACGGCTACTTTTTCAAAAAGTGTCTTTATTCTCAAAATAACAACAAAAACATTGAAAAAATGAAAAAGTGAGGTTATTTTCATTACTTCACACGTAAAGAAAAAGACAGAGATAGAGTTTTTGGAATATACTGGCCTTAAACAATAACACAATAGGTTGAAAAAAGACTCTATAAATATTCTGTGAGACAATATGAGCCTTTCTAAATAATTATATTAGACCTGCCAGGTTCGAGCCGTGCCTTTTCCGGATTTGAAACTTCATGAACATTTTATATGAAGATCACGAGACGTTAAATATTATATAAAAATAACGTTATTATTATAAAAGCGCGCATTCAGATAATATACAGGGTTATTTGTAAAACACCAACAACCTCGCAGTAGTAGATTACTATCATCATGATCAACAACATTTGTTCTACGACTTTTCCGAAAACAGACAAAAAAAATCGACTCCCCATACAAATGTCCGAACAGCTGATCGAGTATTCGAGTTTTGTATGAAAAGTCGATATTTTTTGACTATTTTTGGAAAAAAAATTGTATATGATGTTACTAATCTACTCCTGCGAGGTTTATTTTATTTTATTTATTTATAAATCTTTATTGTACAAATACATAGAGTAAGGTACAAATGGCGGACGGCTCACCAGCAGTCCTCATAGTGGACGAATCTCAGATTAGTGCATTGAAAGAGTCCCAAATATGACTATACCTTGCATGCTTATTTCTAAAAAAAATGTTTTTGTTTATTTGTATTATTTCTCTTAAAGCCTATAGTTTGCCAGTTTGTGGAACTTATCCTTTTGTTATAATTTTTATTTACTTTACTCAGTTTCGTGCTACGATTGATTTATTGATACATTCAATTCACTGACTGACTTATCAGACGATATAGAGAATTACAGTAACTCGGAATCTCAATCCTGCACTCCTCAACAATGCTCTCTCATTGTTGGAGCTAGAAGTGAAGGTTGCAGATTTAAAATAATTTTGCAAAACATCAGGAGCTTGTCTAAAAATCTATCGGAGTTTTGTATTTTCACGAGTCAAAATAACATTGATTGTGATATAATTGTCTTTACGGAATGTTGGCTTTCCTCGTCGCATCCTCCCTTTATGGCCGGTTACTCCCACTTTGCTAATGACAATGTAACCCTCCAAAATGACGGCGTTGCTATCTACGTTAAGGATAATCTACGAAATGTGACTTTTGTTGAGCCCAATTGTCAAGATGCAAATTGTGTTATCCTTAAGATTGGTAATGAAGTTGCTGTTGTGGGTATCTATCGCTCTCCTTCTCATACTAATACTTCTAACTTCTGTGAGTCTCTCTCTGAAATCATTAAGTCATTGGAAAGCTTTAGTAACGTAATAATAGTTGGTGATTTAAATATTGACATCAAAGACAACAACGATGATCGACACTCAGCAGATTACTTGATGCTTTTATCCTTTCATGGTTTTTTACCTTCTCATACCTTGCCAACGCGGTTGAATAATTGCCTGGATCATGTTCTTGTTAAATCTAAATTACCGAGTTTTTCTCTTGTCATCGATACTTCCATTACTGATCATAGGACGGTTGTCTTCTTCTTGTATAGTTTGAAATGTGCCTTAAATTCGGAGCCTCTAACAACTAAAGTTGACTACACCAATGTTGATAATGAATTAAATAACCTAGACCTAAATATCTACTCCCTAGATCCAAATGCAGCTACCGATACTCTTGTAAACTCCATAAAAAACATTATTGATGCTAACACAAAAACCATTAAAAAAGCAAGGCGCAAAATAATTTTAAAACCATGGGTGACTCCTGGGCTACTTCGCTGCATTCATAACAAAGACAGATTACACCAAAAGTCCAAAAGTTCCCCTAACGATGATAATCTTCTTTTAACGTATAAGAGGTATAGAAATTTTTGTGGCGACATTTTAAAAAAGGTCAGGAGGGACTATGACAGGGAGCAGCTTAGAAAGGCCGGTAACAATAATAAAAAATTGTGGAGATCAATTAAGTCGATTGTCGACTTGAATAAACCAACTAACCCAGCACGAGAATTGCTTAATATTGCTATTGATCCAAATGAATCTGTTAACTTAATAAATAAATACTTCGTTGAAATCGGCGCAAACTTATCTACACAAGCCGCTCTGATAGGTTCTAACTATGTATGCGATCACAACTTTAGGCTACCATGTAATAGCAACTCTTTTGTCTTGTACCCTACAGACGAAAATGAAATTTGCTCTGTGTTGATGTCGTTACGTGGTGACAGTGCAATGGGATGGGATAAAATTCCTCCTGGTTTTGTCAAGCAGCATAAACAATTTTTTGTTCCCCTCCTATTGTACATTGTTAACTCCTGCTTCATTAGTGGAATTTTCCCTGTAGCGTTCAAAAAGGCAATTGTCCAACCCATTCATAAGGGAGGTGACAGGACATTTGTAAGTAATTTTCGGCCGATAGCCATCCTTCCCTTCCTTTCTAAAATATTAGAACGTATCTTAAATATTAGATTGGTCGACTTTATGGAACAAAATAATTTGATCTCACCCTCTCAATTTGGTTTTAGAGCTAATAAATCAACTGAAGACGCCGTTCATACACTTATTGATTATATTATACGCCATTTAGATAATTCTAAGAAATGCCTGGCTATATTTTTAGACATTGCAAAAGCGTACGATACTATATCAACACCTTTACTTCTTACTAAACTTGAGGCTCTGGGAGTGAGAGGTGCTCAGCTCGATCTTTTCAGGAGTTACCTTGAGGATCGAGTTCAGTGTGTAAGGATAGACAATTATATTAGTAATGATTTACCTTTGCAACATGGTGTTCCCCAGGGTAGTATACTTGGCCCAACCCTATTTTTGGCATTTATCAATGACCTGTACAACATAGAGCTCAAAAATGGTAAAATTGTGTCTTTCGCGGATGATACAGCTTTGATTTTTACTGCTGATACTTGGGATGAAGTGTACGAGAGGGCACAGGAGGGTTTAAATAAAGTCAACTGTTGGCTTACTCAAAATATGCTTACTCTGAATGTGAATAAGACCAAATACATGTGTTTTTCCATGCGCAATTACGGTACAATTCCAAGTAAAAATCTACAAGCTCATAAGGGTGACGGACATAATGTAGATTGTGACTGCCCAGAGCTAGAAGTTGTCAATTGCATCAGATACCTGGGAGTTCACCTGGATTCTACGCTGTCCTTCAATGTGCATATAAATATTCTTAGTAAGAAATTACGCAAATTAACTTATATTTTCAAAAATTTGCGCCATGTCGCTGACCCCAATATTCTCAAATCTGTTTATTATGCTCTTTGCCAATCTCAGTTACTGTATTGTATCACTTGCTGGGGAGGTATTCCCAAGACTGCTCTTCTACCCGTGGAGAGAGCTCAGAGGATGATCTTAAAAGTTTGCACTTTTAAGCCTCGACTCTTCTCTACTGATGAATTGTACCAATTCTGTGAGGTGTTATCGGTTAGAAAACTATTTGTCTTGAAAACTATTTTGAAACAGCACTCTCTCACTATATTCCCTAGTCCTCCCTCCATACAACTTAGTCGTAGACCTTACCTGGTCTGTGGAAGGGGTTGTTTTTCACATAGCTTCTTACATAGGTTTTTCTGTTTTCTGGGCCCTCACATTTATAACCATGCGAATAAGGAAATAGAGATTTTCCCGCTTTGCAGTAAATTGTGTAAATTAAAAACTACTTCATGGCTCATGGGAAAAACGTATGAGGAGACTGAAAACTTGCTGCTGATAGTTAAATAATACTCGTAATGGTTTGTAAATCTATTGATTGCCGAGGAAGGAAGGCTTAGTGGTTGGACACCTGGAATCCAACCGATCCCAAGGTATTACCGGAGGGCTAAGTGGGTTGGTGAAGGATGATATAATTATTATTTCTCTAATTATTAGCAACCAATTTTACGCAGTTTAGTATTTGTAAAAACAAGAAACGTTACTGTTCGAGTTCCTATAGTAATAGCTAATAGGTATATGTCTGTCTACCTACAGTTTTTGTAGTGATTTTTAATATCTAAAGTTCCACAGATTGTCTAAACTTCCTTATAATTGTCTGGCAAACTACATTTACATTTAATTACTTTAATATTCTTTTGTTATTTTAATTTTGTTGAATCCTTTTACGTTGCTTGTTATACCTACATCCTTGATTTGTTACCATGGGAGGAGGAGCTGCTGCCTGAGATACGGGTATATCCCAGTTTGGGTAGTAGTTTGTACTACCATGCCATTAATTGATTTTACTTTTAGTTTTTGTTTGTTCCTATAACAATTGTAGTAACCAAGTTGTTTTGCGGTGTGTACCCACACTTTTGTTTAAAAAAATTGTAATGTGTTAAATTGTATAAGGTGGGTACTCCTACCCTTGCTGCTTTTATATTTCAATTGTAAGCTACCTACGTAATAATTTTGTAATGTATGGTTGTGCAAATAAATCATTCATTCATTCATTCATTCATTCATTCAATGCTAATAGCATTCTCTACCAGTGAAAGTGAAAGTGAAATAAGCTTTATTCAAATAAACTTAATTGTTAAGTACTTTTGAATCGTCTATATTTTCCTACCACCCGTTCCAGACTTTTTTAGCTGACAAGAAGAACGGGCGCAAGAAACTTATCAGCTGTAACAGCCATAAGTAACGATATTTACAAACTTGAATATATCGTTACCAGACAATTATACAGTGACAGGTGACAGGATTATTGGCAACAACATAGACTTATTATATTACTTCAACAAAGTTTTTATATTAGCAAGTTATGTGTTACATCATTTCCACGCATTTTGATCTTTAACCCTCAGCCACTTACCACTAGTTTTGCTTCCGTAACCACTTACCACACGTCTAGGAGACACCGCGCATTGAATGCCTCAATTATGATTAAAATTTGAAGATTTCAGATTAATTCAAATAAAACAGTCATTTACAATGTATACTAGTATTTATTAAAAGAAAAAATACGAAATAAAATCAATCAATTTGGAAACATAACAAAATTTCTAGTTAGACCTCTAAATTAAAACAAAAAGTAACGACTTATTTGGAAATGAGATCAAAAATAATGGAACCTCTGAATTATACATTTTCTTCTTATTATCTAAAGTTTACCAATGAACTAACATAAAAAAAAAATTTGGTGCCACTATTGTTTTTTTTTTTACAAAATTGCAAGGTAGTTATATAGCGATTCTCGCGGCAGTGAACGCACAGCTTATTTGAGCATTCGAGACATATTGGGGCTTTACAATTGAAACACAGGTACTGCGTCTTTTCTTTAAAAAAGAAAATAATCACGTAACCACTTACCTCAGGTCACACAGACCCCTGCCGATGTTTGAATACTTACCGTGGATAAACGTGGGCACCTGTGAAGTCGCCGGTGGCTCACGCGGTACTGACGAGCTCGGGGGGAAGGTACATGAACGCGCGAGAATGAACGATGCGTTTACGCCGAAATATTAACAAAAATAACTTCAACGGTGTCTGAGAGACCTGTGGTAAGTGGTTAAGGGTTAAGATAATCGTCAACTTTATAATAACCTTTACCCATGAGCGCTTTTTTAACATGGTTTTTAAATTCATGCAAAGGAAGATCAATCACTTGTAAAGGCTATGCCTTTCCCCATAAATGAACCTCTCGTTTTTGCAATCCTTAATCTTGGAACGGCAAGTTTATCTTTATTTCTTGTATTAAACTGGTGAATGTTGCGGTCAACCAACAGTAAACAGATAAACGCGAATGCGGCACAAATAAAGAAGAATGATATTTACATGCATACAAAATAGGTAGTTGGTGTTTTACAATTAACCCTGTATAATCCTCTCTTTTACAGTCAGTTCCAACGCGCCGCCGCTTTGTGGTTCTAATCAGATAATATTAAAATTTATTAAACGGCATATTTCAGGTGATAAAGATTTTATAAGAATTTATCTTTATTTCCTGTCTTTCTTTAATAGATTATTATGTAAGTTCTTTCGCAATATCACAATGGTATAATGGCAATAAAAATCAAATAAATAAGTATCACCATTACTATTCGACACGACATCCGCCATTTTTAATGGGTGGAGAATGGGCCACATAACCCACCACACAGGCCTAATGTGGATTGGTGGGTGTTAACGACTGCAAATGAAATGCAATAAAGATTCTATTATATTCAAATGTAGTCGGGACCAACGGCCTTCTGAAGCACGGAGGAACTCGAGATAATAAATTTTTGGTCACCCATCCCATGACCCGTGACCGACCCTTGCGAATGTTGCTTAACCTCCACAATCAGGGCCAGGCGCTAAACCACACTACGCCACCGATCTCCTCTTCATGAAAATGTAGCAACAGTTCGAGCATTTTTTTTGCAGCGTACTTCTGATGTCATAATAATTCTGTATCACTTTTATGCAAATTCCTTGAAGTTCAAGAGCGAACATTCAAGACTGTATAAGCGGAGGCGTGTCAGCTGTATACATAATTAAGCATCGCTATGGCGATCTCTATACTTTTTTACGTAGTAATATTAATACAGAAGGTTCAACTTAACTAATTTTTTAAAACAATATTTTTTCTAATTAAACGTATTGTAAAAAAGACAATGGTTTGAAATTGACTAAGTAAAAGTATTTACTTCCATTCTGAAACCCGCAAAATATCAAACATGAAGCAAAAACTGGAAATTAATCTTAATGGATTAATTAATTAATTCGATTAATAATTAATTAATTCGAACCTGATTTCAGAATGTCAGTTTATCCTACAAAATCCTACGATCTTACTAATTTAAGGGCACACAATTTTTACTGAGGATGTGCAATCACGCAAAAACGGCTGAAGGGACGCTACAAAGTTGTTTAGGGTGCTTCTACACGGTGCATGTAGCTTGCGCACGTTGAGGCGCTGGTTACTTGCGCGGGTTTACAATGCTATGGAGCTGGACCCGCTTTACGTGTTTCCACGGAGCATGTAACTTGCGCAAGTGCTCAACTTGCGCGGGCTACTTGCACCGTGTAGAAGCACCCTTATAGCCTAGATTTAAACAGGATTTTTTCCTGGTTAAAGATTCGTTAAGGTGCGCGTCCACTGCATCGGAATCAGAGCGGACGGATTTGTTGCTTTGTATGGATTTCTATGGCACTGCGTGCAGAGCATCGGCCTTTCCGCGCCATAGAAATCCATACAAAGTGCAAATGCCGATGACGAGCGACGCTCCGTCCGCGCCGTACGCTCCGATTCCGATGCAGTGGACGCGCAACTTTAGGGTTTTTTCAAATGTCTTTTTGAAACTGATCCCTTCATATTTTACAGTTTCTGTACTCACCAAGCCACCTCATGCCCGTCGTAAATAGCTGTAGGTACTTCGTCTTCTGCACGTTGAAGAAGACGAAAGGTCCCATGGCGGCCACGAAGGTGAGCAGCGCCACTCGGTACACCTCCAAGCGAGAGTACGCTTGCTCCGTGGAGGTAGTGTTGAAGCAGGGCAGCTGTTGCCAATCTGTCATGTTCGAAGGGACGGGGGAGCTAAAACAAAAGTTTCACTCATCATCATCACAACCACCTATTTTTGGCATTATAGGTAGGGTTGCCACACGTACCGTATATACGGGACTGTCGCCGCATTTGACCGTCGCGTCCCGTATTTCGACAAATTTACTTCGAATAAAGACGTCTATAAAACATTTTATTGTTTAGACGTCCCGTATTATTGGTCCTGAAAGTTATGGCAACCCTAATTATAGGACGCGAGCCTCTAACTCTAATCTCCATACTCGGCAGGCGGGCGGGTTAAAGATTGCAGTGCTGGACCATTTTCCACACTTACATATTATGTCATTGTAGTGTATCGAATAATTTAAACACAATTTCGTTGTTTAATTTATGGTGCAAGTCGCCCTTTAAAGTATGTTTTGTCTTTTTCGTTCAAAACACAATTCATAATTTGAAAGAAGAACACACTGATTAGCTAAATAGTAGGTATTTAAAAGACGTTTATTATTTTTGTTAGACTGTTAAATAAAGAGAAAAAGAAAATATTCTTGTTTTTAAATGGTTTTAGCCAAGTTTATAAGTCTAAAGCCAAATAAGAATAGTACCTACTGTCAAAACGGCCATATTTGTTTGCGTTTCACTTCCACTTCAGGGTGTAGGATGTACAAGAAAAGGAACAAAGATCAAGATTGCCGTTTGACAGTATTATTCTTATTTGACACGCATAGTACCTGTATTATCACAAGAAATAAACTGCAACATGCAATGTTAGCTGACGAAAACCAATAATTCCTACTTCACAAGCATAAAAAGTGTGTCCTTAAATTATTATTTATACCTAGGTACCTACTCATGAAATATAATAGCTTTCAGTAACACTCACAACAACTGATTAAATATTTGAATGTCATTTACGCACATTGTTTTTGTTCAGATTGTGCATAGCGACAATAAATAATGAAAATTATTTGAAACGAAATTTAATGTCTTCCATAAACCTGTTTACTTTGTCAAATGCATCCTTTCAAAATATTAATATTTGCCAAAGCACAAAAAGAAGAATTATTTTGCATTGATTTTAAATAAATAAATAAATCTTCAACAAGTACAGCTTGGCCATAAACAGTTGACAAAAATAAAGGGCGCCCACTTTCTATGCAAACACGTCAAAATCATAAATAACTAGGCAACACCAGGCAACACTATATTTTGTTCTAAAAATTTTAGTTCCATTTTATTTAATTCCTAGTCTTTCTGACCAAGTTATAGTGAGTACCTACATGCTATGTATTGTATTCTCCCATCAATCTGCATTCTGTCCATCATATTACTCCACTAAAGCAGACGATCTCGTGGAGTACATCAGAATCAAGACAAAATATACTCTGAGGGTCCAACGGTTGGAGTCTAGCCACAATGTGAACTTCAACTCATTTGTGGTGAGGGCACCGACCGAACATCTCAAGACCTTCATGAATGAAGATTTTTGGCCGAAGGGTGTCCTGTTCCGTCGATTCCGCGGCCGGTTACCGGACACTGCGTTGCGCAACACGTCGCCGTCAATACGTGATGAAGTGTAAAGATTGTTTTATATTATTATATGTATGTTAGTCTTTAAGGTATTTATTGTATGGGCCATAGATGCCTGAAATAAATGGTTAAAAAAAAAATTATCCAACCATACAGAAAGCCTTGCTTTAGGCTCCAGCAATGGAGACATTAAAAAATAACTGATAATGATGATGCGAAAGTTGAAAGGGAATCGTCTGACATGGTATGGGCATGTTTATGAGGAAGGATGAAAGGCATGTATGTTACTAGAAGAATAATGGATATGGATGTTGAGGGCTGGAAAGTAAGAGGAAGACCGCAGAAAAGATCGATGGATTAATGTGAAGGGAGTGGATGAGGAGATGATGAGTGACAGGAAGGAATGGAAGAGAAGGACGCACCGACCCCAAATAAATTGGTAAAGGTAAGGGGATGATGATGCTATAAAATTCATAATTGAAATTTAAATTGAAATATTATTTATTTAAATAAGCTCACATAATAAGCGTTTTTAAATCGTCAATTCTTTTACCTTACTACCCATTATGACGTCTTTTAACTGACAAGAAAAATGGGCGCAAAAAACTTGCCAGCTTTATCAGATGGAACGATATTTACAAATATATATATCGTTTCAAGACATTATGTTAACATAGATTAACAAACAGTAATAGCTTAGGTTGCTCATTGCACACAAGGCTGTGGGTTGCAACCCGAGCCGCAGGCGAGGGCGTAACTCAGCCGAGTGTGCAATAAGCAAGAGCTCACGAGTTTCATACGACGTTTTTCAACACATTTGCGAGGAAAAAACAAAGTAATTTATCACACAGCAACAAATATGGCAAAAACAAAATATGATAATTATTGGAAAAGGCGCGCATGTTTTTTTTTGTTTTTTTTTACACGCCCAACTCAAGAATATTTTGCGAACAAAGGGGTGAGGAGCATACAGCCTACTACTAATACTTCAAAATTATAATTTTAAGTGACAAAATGCAAATATTTTAATATTTTATAACAAAATATTGTGAATTATGAATAATTTGATAATAATTATATATTTATTTGACCTTATTAAGGACTTACACATTTATTTATTCAAAAAATGTATATTAATTTTCAGCAGCATAAAATCTCTTTGTTGTCAAAAAAAAAATAACTGTATTACCCGGCTAAATTGGGAATGCTCTGTTTACTCGCATAGAACTTGCAGTAAGGTACTAATTTAACTTTGTAGGGTTAATTCTATTACGAACTAGTGTTTTATATATTATTGCACGCGTTTGTTATAGCTCGGTTTATGGCCCTAAAATCGATGTATTAGGGCTCACTTTACGAGCAAGTGTGTTGAAAATAACCTTATCTAATTAACACATTTCATTATGAATCAATTTACAGGGTTCAAAGTTCAAACCATAAAGTTAATATACCTGACGGAATAGAGAAACAAACATGAGCTGTCAAACCAAACCGAAATGGTTTTTTTTTTTATTTTATTTATTAGGGACAGTACACAGCACAGCACGATATCATTTAAAGTTACAAACACATTTAACAATTGTGTAGGCCAATTACGACTTTCCAACGGTTTAACATTTTGCGCTCGAATTAGCGTGACAAGATACATTTATGATTATCATTTTTATTATTTTATTTAAATCAGTACCAAAGTGGTAAGTAAGTACTAGAATTTAAGAAGTTGAAAACTTTATATTAGTGTGTGTAAAAATGTTTAAATATACGTGTCAGTGCCTATATCTTGTCACTTGTTACACGTATATAGTGCAGAAGAATTGTCAAACAGTTGCGAAAAAGAGTTCTGTTACGTCAAATCAGGCATTTCTTTTTATCACACGTTGTTGCTGATTAGTGACATCTCGCTTACTCAGCCCTTTGTTCCTCTACTCCGCTAGGTATATTAACTTTATGGTTCAAACTAAGTTCAAAAGTTTTTTAAGTAATCATACAGTCTAGGCTCCTACAAAAAAAAACTATTCATACAATTCAATATGCGTTAAGATAGGTCAGAAGCAGACCCATTCCCACTGGCAGCACCCGTTCACGAGCATGACGTGTGAACCAGCCATCGCTTTGCTCAACCATATTTGAGGGAACGTAACGACCCGCCTCACACGACACCACCGCAGAAACGATTAAAGAGAGTATGACATACTTAGGCTACCCATGTTTAGGCATCGAATTGAAAACAAATATCCAAAAGCTTTCCATAGGCCTTTTACAAAGCTACTGACTAAAGAAAGTAAAAATATTGCATCAATCAATTAATAAATTCACTCACCAAACAACATCCATAATAGATTTGGCAACAGCAGCAGCGTATATGGATAAGTCACCATAAAGATATACACACAATGTGCAAAAGAACATTATTCTTCCAGTCTTATTGAAGAATAGGTTGGCCATCTCCCCCATTTCCACTCGCTGGTCCAAGCTGTAGTAACGTGAGGGTATGGAGTCCCCACAGACAAGAGGTTCTTCGAGGTCCCCCAACACATGCTGGGATGACCCCTCATCTGAATCATTGTCTTGTATCTAAAAAAAAAATTAAAGGCGACTGTTAATGGGATACTTAAATACTAAACCTGGCAGCGGTGTATTTTTTGGGCGACGAAATAACTAAACGGGCGACTAACTGTGGCTTACATAAATACATACAACGGGCGACTACATGTGGGAGACAAATAATTTAAGTTAGCAGTGAAAATTCTAAATGAGTGACAAAAATACTGAGAGGGCAATTATCATACCAAATAGGTTACAATATAACTTAGCCGACTACGACGCAATTAAATCCGAGCTAGGACAAATAGATTGGATTAAGGAATTCGAAAAATGTAAACTTTTGAAAGACTAATTAATTATTTCTATTCTATTATAAATAAATCAATTGAAACATATGTTCCTTTAAAACAAATTTCATCTTCTAATCGTTACGATCCTTTGGTAACACGACCTCTTATGAAAATGTTAAATGAAAAACGTAAACATCACCGTAACTGGAAACGATTTGGATGCAGTAGTGCTTATCGCTCCTTTTCTACTCTTAGGTCGCTAGCACATAAATTGGAAAGTGAGTGTTATGCTGTCTATGTCAGGATCACCGAAGACAATATAAAGAAAGACCCAAAATATTTTTGGACTTACGTAAAATCAAAGAAAGTAAAACCTAGTTTACCGGACACTTTGACATACACAGCCGCGACGGGGTAGAAATTTGTAACTTATTTAATGATTATTTCCATTCTGTTTTTATTAATCCGGAATCGACTGCTTCTCAGTTAGATACCATTAACAATACCGACTTGACTCCATTGAACGTTAGCCAAATAGATATAAGTGTGAATACCGTTAAAAAAGAAATACTTAGTTTAGATATAAAAAAGGGGGCAGGTTATGACGGGATCCACCCACTGTTTCTACTAAAATGTGTCAATGAATATTAGCCTATCCTATCGCTTAAATATATAATAGGTCGTTTGAAACGGGTACTTTTCCGGATATATAGAAGAAATCTTTGATTACACCCTTGCCTAAAAATGATAAAATCAATGATATTACATAGTATAGGCCCATCTCTAAACTAAGTATACTTGGTAAGTTACTAGAAAAAATCGTAACTGAATAGAATAGAATAGAATATTTCTTTATTTGCTTAAAAAGTAATAAGTATAGAAGATGTTACAATGTATATGAAGCCGCACACTTTTCTCCAGATACTGGCATGCAAATATCACATATTATTATTATTTACTTTAGAAGCAATATAAACATTACAAATCAGTGTGTGTCATTACCGTCGTCTGTTAAAAAAGTCATTAAATTCATCGATTGAATAAAAACAGTTCTCAACCAACCAACTCTTCAGTTTGTCTTACAGTGTTGAACAATTGTCATTCATTGTTCGTAACTACATAACACCCTCCCAACATGGCTTTTTCCGTGGTAGATTCGTTGAAACTAATCTAATATCTTTTACGAGTAAAATATTGTCGAATATGGATAGGAAATCACAGACAGATGTCATGTATTCTGACTTCTCTTCTTCTTTTGATAAAATTAGTTATCCAATCCTATTAAAGAAGCTTTGTGAGGCCGGAATACATGGCGATCTGTTCCGTTGGGTTAAATCCTATATAAGTAATCGATCCCAGGCGGTTGCAATCAAAGGTTTAAAGTTTATTAAAGCATTAGAATATAGAAACCGGATCTTCTTACGTACAACGACTCCCTTAAAAAATACAAATTGTTATCAATCAATTCCCGACGTATACAGTTCGATCTCGTATTCCTATATAAAATATTAAATAATTATATCGATTTCCTTACCTACTTACAGAAATAAAGTTTAAGATTCTGTCAAAAAGTATTCGCAGACCTAATAATCTTTTCGCAATTCCTAGTTCAACTACTAATTATACATCAAACTCTTACTTTCACCGTTGTTTGAACACACATAACAAAACAGTTTCAAACATAGATATTTTTTGTAATAATTTAAACAAATATAAAAACTGTGTTATAGATTATTTCATGTCTAATTGTTGATAGGTTGTTTGTTATCTATTAACAAAATCACATTATCTTTAATTATATCATGTAAAACATTAAAACACCAAGTTGTGTTGTTCTTTAAATATATTATCAAATTTTTATTTTAAACTAGCAAAATAGTAGTTTATGATACTGATGCATAATACCTAGTTATGTGCAGTTTCATACACTACTTTATCTACACTCATACATTTGGGATTGAACCTACTAAATAAACGATCAACGTTAGAAAAGAGAGAGAGAGACTATGGTTGTATTAGCTATGTACCTACCTTGTAATAAGGCATTTCCTTAGTTGCATCAAAAATAATTTTGCAGTCAATTTTTTTTCACATATTTAAGCAAGAATAAAAACACCTACGAAATTCATTATAACTAAATATAAAAATTGGAATCAAAATTCAAAACTTTTTTTGTAATGCTCTAAAAATGGCGCGCATTCCATTAGAAAAAAAATAGATGACTGCATTCTTGCAAACATGTTGCAAACTAATCTCAATAAGTCATCGATCACCATAGAGTGCATTTTAATCATGGAAAGTATGTGGGGAAATATCGTTTTTTTTTAATATCACGGCACTACCTTCTTCTTGGATTTGCCCTGTATCGTAATGAGAAAAAAAGTTATTTTATGATGCAGCTAACTGCATCGTAATGAGTTATTTTTTTAATTTTACTTATTCACGAAAATAAAGTACGTATTTATATTACCTTTTTTGAATTCATATTTGGAACATTACGTTGTGAGTGTAGATAAAATGAATTATGGTGCTTAGGGCCTGTTTAACCCGGCGTCATTGTGGCGGAAAAAAGTTACACTAACGTTGAGGTGGGTCATCATGACCCTGGTTACAATTGTTAAAATTTTGCCTAGTATAAAATAATTTTAAATTTTTCAAATTTTATATTAATTATAAATACTGTATTTATAATCAGTAGCAGCAATAAAACACATTGGTAATGAGTGAAATAATCTTTATTTTTCGTTTTTCTTATAGACTATTAATTATACAACAAAACTGTAACTCTTTTCTTAATTTTCTTATATCAACAAAAAACAATATCGTTTCTAACAAATACTTACTTAAATAAAATCTATACTACCTTACCTCTCTATCATTGGAAGATAAGAACGAACGACGAACACTAACATGATCTTCATATAAAATATATATAAAAAGTATATGGCACAAAACAGCAACGTCGCCGTTGAGCTGGGTCATAATTACCCTGTCGCAGGTTCACACACGTGTTGCTCGTTGCGCTGGTGATGGACGAATGAAGTGAGATACGCGAAGGGGAGGGGTGATCTTTAGCTGCAGCTACTGAGACAGACAGTTGTGGGTGGCAATTATTTCTAAGCAGTTTTCCGCATGCAAAACATGCAGGGTCATATTGACCCTGCCTCAATGACGCCGGGTTAACATTGCCTATTCATTGATTGTAAAAAAAAGTTATAGCATGCACTCACTACAAAAGTAAATTAAAACACATAAGTATGTGAAGTAACGCTGTAATTTTGCTTTGTTTTTTTTTATTGCTAATTGAATTAAGGTTCTCATTGTATAGTCACTTGATCTCGTTTATCACGAATCGTTTTCGATAAGATTTGTCACATAGCTACATATAATTTTCATAAAGTACTCTAGGTCTATAAGTTAAATAATTAATAGTTGAAGCATATTTATGTCGATGTACATGACTGTTTGTTGTCATTAAATAAATGAAAAAAAAAACTGATTTAAGCAAACGCAAAACACATTTAAACTAAACATCACACAATCCACTCAAGAATATAAATATAATTTTAAATACAAAATTTGAAGGTCCTAACTTCAAAACTGACGGACTTGACTTTCATCCCCTATTTTACCCCCTTAAAGGGTGGAATTTTCAAAAATCTTTTCTTAGTGGATGCCTACAGTATATAAGGTATCTATGTGCAAAATTTCAAGTCTATAGGTTCAGCGGTTTGGGCTATGCGTTGATATCTCACTCAGTCAGTCAGTCAGTCAAGGACTTTGAATTTTTATAGATTGTGTTTCGGTGGTCATGCTAGGGGGGCAGTAACTTTCTCATTTTACATACTTAATATGTATAACCATAATAATTTATGATGGTTTTAAGGTTTCTATGTTAGTGATTTTGAGTAGGTACCTACCTAGTTCTGTATACAGGTTTGGTAAATTTTTGAAAAAACTCACACTCTCTCTCTTGACAGTTTGCAACCGTTTCCACTTGTAGACTGCATTGGCACATGCCATAGTCTCTATGACATAAGTGGCGTTCATGAAGCTCATGAAAGCTAGGAATACCAGCGAAATCGTGCTGAGGCCCCATCCTGCCTTAGCAAAGGCTGCCGGCAATGTTAGTGCTCCAGTACCAACAATCAAATTAAAAATGTACACTAACCCCACCTGAAACAAATAATTTCAGTCAATAATTCCTGTTGTTTGTAGGTTTGAATATATCTTCACTACATACATTTATTAAAGTTGCGACTGCTACAAAAAACAGCCAATGATGTTAAAGGGGAGGAGATAATTCCTGTAAAATACTGAAACTACTATTGCGCTTCCGCTCCAAAATTTAAACTTGTTTAAGTTACATTACATACTAACATACCAGGAAACCAGATTGGAAAAGGCTGAGAAGATTTACAGAGTTGATAAATGCATTGATCTGATGAAGCACAAGACGCTCGAGGACTTTTGAAACAAATGGGAGAATAGAGATAGGTCTGAAATGAGAGTGAAGAGAAGGATTAAAGGTTTTAGGAATAGGAATTACTACAGCTTGGCGCCAGCAACTAGAAAAAGTGTGCCGAGAAGTTAACCCGGCGAGCATGTGGTGAAAAAAGTTGCACCTAGCATGTGGTGGGGTTTGCCAAACCCCAACATATAATTACCTATAAATGCCAATTTATTAAACCAAGACTTAAGAATTTATTCGTATTTTGAAATATGGTTTATATTTAGTGTATAAAATAAAAAACAGTGTATATTTATATACTTTTATTGTATTATTTATCAAAAATACTAAAACTAAAATCAACTAATTCTTTAATAAAAATATAAAATCAACTTTAAAAACTTAAAGAATATAAGATTCTCAATAACATATTTTTTTTAAAGAATTAGTTGATTTTAGTTTTAGTATTTTTGATAAATAATACAATAAAAGTATATAAATATACACTGTTTTTTATTTTATACACTAAATATAAACCATATTTCAAAATACAAATAAATTCTTAAGTATTGGTTTAATAAATTGGCATTTATAGGTAGATATATGTTAAAACTAACACGGAGCATGTGGCGGGGTATGACGCACCCCACGAACGTTTACACGCGTGTAGCTCCTGCGCCGGTTGACGCGACACTGCGGTCACGCCACTCTCCCCCCGCGGAGTACATTGGCTCCAGCTACTCGAAGCAACAAACCAATTGAGGGGCAAATTTGAAAAATACACGACTTCGCGCAAAGCATGGGCATGTCACACCCCACCACAAGCTCGCCGGGTTAAATATATTGCAGAGAACGGGGACAATGACAGGACCACACTGCAGAATCATTAGGTAGGTCAAGATAGGTACGTCTTCTACACTTACCCACACGGAATACTGGTCCCCACTCTCTGACCGAGGCATTTTAAAAATCCTTTCTATACCTCCAATTCGGCATGGCATTGGAAGTATAGTGTACACGACATCGCTTCCACCAGAAACTCGACTCGACGCATCAATGGAAAATCAGTCAATAAGTATTTAAATTTTTACACAATCTAGATAAAAGAGTTAAGCGAAGCGTCGCTCGCCTCACAGTCACAGATATTATTTGTTTGATTGAAATGAAAATGAAAAAGTTGGAAAATTAGTTACCAAGAACTGCAAAATATTACTTGACTGACAACTTGACATTGACAATCTTGACAATTGATATTTGGGCCGCGTTCCGAATCACGCTTAAGCCGCGATTACATACGCCGATTTAGCATTCCTTACTGGGGATCCAATTTCAGATTGAAAACGATGCCCCGAATTGGATCCTAATTGTGGACTTGCAGGTTGCAGGTGACTTGCAGAGCTGCCTCCCTATCCAAAGCTTTTTCTCCAGTGTAGGAAAGGCAAATGAAACTTTGTTCATGCAGCCAAGTCTTCAGACAAATCTTTAGTTAGCATTTATACGGGTGTAGAAAAAATGATTTAGAGCTAGCTAGTAGCTATCCACGATCAAGTGTACCGTCAAGTTTGAAGCGGACTTGATACGGCATCAAGTCATCTTACTTAACCCCGCAGACTGTCAGTCAACTGTTACTGGATGCGGTTTCCAGTTCACTAAAGACTTGAGGGTACACTTGATCATGTTGGCCGCAATAACGTTCCTTTCTCGAAGAATTATAAAACATAATTCTACCCCTAAACTAGAGTCTGGTCAACGAAAGATGAGATTAAAATGAATAGTTTGCAGCTAATAAAATACTAGACAATTTTAAGTAACCTACTAGCGATAGCGATTCGGTAGTTTAGTTGGATCAGTGTGGGTTCAAAGTTCTCGTTTGAGAAGCTACGGGTGAGTAGATTTTTTCTAGCAGGTATATTTAGTTGTTGCGAATGATCCCAAAAGTGGTTGAAAATCTTCCTAAGGATTTTTTTTATTAAAAAAGACAAAGTGATTGCAGATAAGTTTTTATTTTTTTGCTGATTTATTCAGAAAAGAAACAAACTTCGCAAACATAAAGGAGCTGGTTCTCATAGTATCTGTTGCTGATAGTGATAATGGCAGAGTTATTCACCATCTCATTCGGCTATCACAACACAACACAAGTCGACAAACTTTAAAAATGAAATTGCTGCGATAATAGGCAACACTATCAAAAGAATGTGTTGCCTACTTGAAAAAAGAAGATTAAATAAGAAGATTTTTTTTATCAATAAATACGTTAGAAAAGGTCATTTTTATGGTTTGACTGTTGTTTCCACCACCCAGTTGCGAATCACCCCAGTTTACCGGCATACTGTTGTTGTACGAACCTGGGTACTTATTTTATTGTCTAACTAATAAAATCTATCGCAATCGCTTTTAGTTGACAGATGGCAGGTGACACATTGCTGTATTTCTTTGGTAAGTTTTTATTTATGCTAAAAAGAATCATCAATGTATCACATCCTGAGTGCGATTGCGATAGATTTTGAAATTAGACAATAAGCCCCCTGCCTGGACCAAAGAGAATATCGAAAAAAATCCTATACTTATCCAATAATACCCCGTTAGTAGTGTAAATTCATTGTTTAATCTATGTACATTAAGTTATTGTCAAGAACTGGTGGCAACCCTAATCGGTGAAATCAGATACTAATTGGGGCATAGTGTGTTTAAAAATGTTAAAATGTACCCTATAGCGATCAATGACTCAGCGATTAGTGTGTTGGAATGCACCCATTGAAAACCAAGGTGTGACTGTGTGACACACACGCACACACCGTCACGTCACGTACACCGTACACGTCTTGAGTGTTGCCGTACTCAAAATAAAAATTGCCGTAAAAGCCATTTTGCCATAAATTATAACTATAACTAACTAACTTCAAAAATATCTTAAGCCGCGATTACATACGCCGATTTAGCATACCAATGCCACTCGTTCTTGACAATAAAATATTGTATAATAAGTTCGATTTTAAAAGTGAATTTACCCTATAACGGAAAGATAAACATTGTATAAGATTGGAGATGAGAATCGAAAATAAAAAAAAACATAAACATGTTGGCCCGTGTTGGCCTTTGCGTTATTTGTGTAAATTAATTGTTAAAATATTACTTATTATACGGGTGGCAACTCTAAATTGGTGATGCTAGATTGGGATATGTAATCGCGGCTTTAGATCTTAGCAATGAAAATTGCCGTATCAATCACAACACCTGCGGGTCTACCGCCTAACTCGATTGCTTTGACTATTGCTTTGGTTTATGACGTCAGGGGCCTTACTATGAGCTCTTGTAGCAGGGCTTATATTGAACTGCCTTACTTTTTCGTACTATGACCTCAACGGTTAGTATGAAATCAGGGGCTTACCATCAGCAAATAAGAAACCGTTCAGTTCAAAAGCAGGCCTTAAACAGGACTGCTTATGGCCTGCTTTCATACTAACCGTTGAGGTCATAGTACGAAAAAGTAAAGCAGTTCAATATAAGCCCTGCTATAAGAGCTCATAGTAAGGCCCCAGGCCTTAAGAAGAACTGTTTAAGGCCTGCTTTTGAACTGAACGGCTTAATGGTTTCTTATTTGCTGATGGTAAGCCCCCAGTGCACTATCCGTGCTTGTCACCGTGTTATTTTATTTTTTATTTTATTTTAACCGTTGAGGTCATAGTACAAAAAAATAAGGCAGTTCAATATAGGCCCTGCTTTAAAAGATAGTAAGGCTCCTGAGGGCTTACCATCAGTAAAATATAAGAAGCCGTTCAGTTCAAAAGCAGGCCTTAAACAGGACTGCCTAAATCCTGCCTTCGAACTAACCTTTGAGGTCATAGTACGAAAAAGTAAGGCAGTTCAATATAAGTCCTGCTATAAGAGCTCATAGTTAGGCCCCTTTTTTAGTAAGGCTTTTGAACTGAACGGCTCAAGGATGGTTCCTTTCTTATTTGCTGATGGTAAGCCCCCAGTAGTAATAAAGTAAAGTACTTAATAATATGTAAGTAGCTTATACTTAACATAGTATAATAAGTTTATGGTAAGTAGGTACCTACTTATGTAGTAAGTAGCACAGAATATAATTTAATAGTACCTAACCTACCTACTATACTAACGCGTAGTAGGTAGGATTTGATAGTGAATGCTGTGGTCGCTCTGTCTGTCTGACCGTCTGGTTAGCTACAGACCGTATAGACCAGAATCTGGTCTATACGGTCTGTAGCTAGGTTGGTAGCAGAACTTGGGTAGGTAGGTACCTACCTACCTACCTAGGTGCCATAACCAGCATCGAGATAAATATACCTAAGTAGCAAACAGGAACAGGCAACCTGAGCACAGGCAGCAGCAATAGCAACTGCGCAACAAAACAACCCATCTCGCCAAATACTTAATTGGATGCATCGGTTCGGCGTTTTGTGCAAAAATCCTTTCATTCAAGATGACGAGAGGATGATTTAATAAGCTTGGTTGGACTTTCGTTATGGCATCAAAAGATGTTTACTGTAACCAACCACGCTGTCTGTATAAAAATAAGTACCTAGGTAGATAATCGTACGGTACCTACCTAACATACCTACTTCTATATAGATAGGTATGTACACCTACTGCTATCTATAGATAAATTCTGTTCTATCTATACAGGTACATATTGAACATTGCTATTATCCGGCCGTGATAAAACAGCGCAAGTCTGTAAACATTTATTATGATGGCAACGTCCATCTTGAATAGGTTTGGTTAGTAGCATTTCGTGCGAACCCCGACGACGAAATCATTCCATCCAGCCGTCGAAGCCGTGTTCTCGGGGGTTTGGGATTGTGATTTTGTATAAATCTCTAAAGTTTATGTGCCAACAACATTTCAAAACAAAGGTATGCATGTAAAAATACTTTACTCAAAAGAAAATAGGATTTCAAGTCTTTGACGATCCTTTTGAGCATTTATGGCATCGCTTTCTCAGGCGTATCTTTTGTCTCGCTCCAATAAGTTGAACGTCAGCAACACGCTTATTTTCTGTCTCACTCCCTCCAGTAATATAACACCGTTGTGCTCGGTCGTGTCACGTAAGATTTTTTTGTATTTTTGCTTACAAAATTGATATTTCTTTTCAATAAGATCCGATAATAATTTTTATAAAGTGTTTGTGCTTCTGCGATAAAGTTTTTTGATCAAAATAAGCGTCCAGACCCTTTGATATGGGTCGTGCTGACTTTCACTCTAGTTATAGATAGGTACTTTGGATTGTAGAATATAGCTGTTGTAAGTATGTATACGATTCTGTAGATATTCAACATCGAGTCGGAGACTCAAGGCCGAAATATACAAATACATAAGTAGATAGATACCTATCTAGTGTAAGAAAGATTATTGGTTTTTATAGAAATGTGAAAATTATTGGAAGTTTTTTTGCCTCTACTCGTGTAAAAGTACTTGTGCTTCTTGTCCGTAGAATGGCGTAGTTCGCAGTTGCCAGTTCGATTTCGATCTTATTTATAAATGTTAATTATATGTCCTTATCACATTGAGGCGACGCAAATAATTTTACGATGAAGCTTTATGTATTGGGTGGGTTAGTTTCTGGTGTCTACATTTTATTAGTAGTCCTTGAGATAACCTCAAAAAAAGGCCAAATTGTAATTATTAGTGATTTTTCAAGCAGAGATCACAATATTTGGGTCTGATAAGTTTTGGAAAAGATAAGTTTATGAAGTCTTCATGTGACTTTTTCTTTGTATGTATAGAATCGAACATTCGAGCTGACTGCAAAGCTGCTTGAAGGATCTGCCAAGCCCACATTATCTGTGATATACAGCTCAGCCTCTCGTCCGTCCTATAAGGTAAGCCTTATGACAAAGAGGAGGTGAAAAACTAACTTCCAATTAGATTCTAAAAATTCCCACAGCCTTGATCACAACACAATTGACTGCAGTGCAGATGCTTTTAATAATGATATAAATATCGAATTCTCTTGTTTTCTCATAACAGAAGCTAATGATTTGCTTTGATGTTTCTAGGGCTGGGCCACTCGGGGCTTAGAGGCGTGTCCGCAGCAGCTTGAGCGGTGATCTCACCCTGCCCTCTGCCATAGAGGCACTAAACACTGCTACCTGCTTAATTGACTGCATCACTACGAACCATTGTTACTTAGTCTATAATTGAAACAATATGCAATCTGTGAAAATAAGTCTAATGCTAGGTGGATATTGTAGAAAATTATTCTATTTATAAATAATTGTCTGATGTCTAATGTTTCTGTAATATTATGTGTTCCACGTCTAATTAAGGATAATTGTTACTCCAATATTGATACTGTTACCGAACCAATGCAATGTAATAACTCCACCTCATCATTGGTGGTGTACACAAATAAATTTGGTGCTTTTGAGCGAGTCGTTAAGAAGAATGAGAGTCAGCAAGTTAGTGTAAAAATGGTAGATAATAATATTTATAATGTAGAGTTTGTTGATAGTATCCAACAAAACCAAATGATTGGCGATACGCCTAACTACTGCATTCCTTTAATGATTAACGCCATAACAGTCCAGGGTATCTCATACAGTGACCCGTATTTCAGTAGCTTTAACTTAAAGTATAAGATGGCGTTGGGAGCGCCAGAGTATATGAACAAGTCTGATTACGCTTTTAAATCCTCAGTTTGTATTATACGAGATGAGCCTTGCGAGAAGCAACTTATAAACGAAAAGTCTGCTCGTGATATAATGTGTAAAACGAAAACTCGAATGAATACTGATTACGACAAGTCTGCTAGAACACACCATGACAATAAGGAAGGAGCATTAAGCTCGAAGTCAGCTTTGAAAGTATTTGCTAACGGTGATCTCACGTTAGATGCGATGTTGGAACTCACTAGAAGAGAAGAGGTCCTGCTGAAGAGCTCGGCTTGTGAAGATAGGGATAGTTGGGGGGTGCCCCGTCGGTTGCGCCTGTGCGGCGGTGGCGAGAGCTCTCTGAACGCTGCCACTGGCTGGGGAAGTCCTCCTGCATCCAATAACAGTAATTATCTTTTTTTTTTTCAGTTTGAACATTGTTGTTGTTACCCTAAAGTCAGCCAGTCACTTTGACTTAAACAAAATCAGAATTACATTATTTCGATACTTTTTTCTAGACTGGCTTTTGTAAACGCTGTCTTATTGAACCTATGTAAGATACAATATGCGAGCAAAAACAGCACCAGTTTTTAAATGTAGCTTTTTAAGATAAACCTCTCAGAGCAATATGTATTTAGATCAAAACATTCAATGAACTGTGGTAAAGATTAGGCAGGATTAAGTTTATCAAACAAACTATAACAAAAAAAAGAAATAAGCTTAATTACTTTTAATGATGGGCTCACTTTATTTTGCCACTGAGTTCAACCAAAGCAAATTGATTGTTATATCAAATCAATATTGTCATTTTGTTAATCATTAAAATATTAAGTGACCTTGTAAAACCAATAGAAATTACAAGTCATTCTTCAAATGAGTGTCAAATGCAAATTTTGCTGTAGAGGTAATTCTAATCAATAATAAATAATACTCATTTTGTTTAGCTGGGAACTGGGGCGGCAACAGCAGTGGCCAAACAAATAATGGATCTAACAATACTCAACAATGGAACAACACGGCTCAACGCCCACCTACTTCCCAAGCAGACAGTAAGTTGTTTTAAATAAAACAATTAGACATAACGCTTAGCAATGCCCGTTATTTGTCTACCTTTGTAATCTTACAAGCTTTATTTTCAGTCACCTATGTTATTTTATCTTTTTATCAATGAGTTTCGTTTGTTTCAGTGAACAGCAACAAGGGAAATGGAAACCAAATGCCACCTACCAGTGCAGCTTCTGGTCAAAACTGGCAAAGTTCTCCACCAAATATGCCAAATTCTCAATCTAACAATAATGGTGCGCCTGCAAGTAATGGTACCTACATTTCAGTTATCAATGAATTAAGTATTTGGATTTTTTGTTTTTTATGTCGAAACTTACTTTTTTTTTACCTCAGGCACGAACAATGCAGGAAATGGGAATAACGGGGTCAACAACTCCGCCAACCCAGCCGCGAACACCAATGGTCCCACTGGTGGTAACGGGAACGGAAATAATAGCACCTCCTCTGCCAAGATTGAGATCAACTCGATGAGGGAGGCCCTTTTCAGTCTAGATGGTTGGGGTGGAGTAAGTATTTAATTAAAACAAACTACATAGATACATACAAAGAAAATGGTTCCATAACTAATTGACTATTTATTTGTTAAACAGCAACATGTCAACCAAGATACCAACTGGGATGTGCCTGGAACTCCAGAACCAGGTGCGAAGGTCGAGCCGACAGCTGCTGGAGGACCGCCTGCATGGAAGCCGAGCGTCAACAACGGTGCATTTCTCGGAACTGATCTCTGGGAAGCAAATCTCAGGAACGGGGGACAGCCGCCTCCGCAGCCCGCGGCGAAGACTCCTTGGGGTCACACCCCGACTACGAATATCGGTGGTACTTGGGGCGAAGATGATGACGCAGCGGACTCTGCTAACGTCTGGACGGGGCCGCCGCCGCCCCAGCAATGGCCGGCCGGGCCTCCGCAACACGCTCAACAGTGGGCCGTTCCTAAGAAAGATGACTGGAACGCTTGGGGCGAGCCCCACCGCGGCGGGGACCCTCGCTTGGACCCCCACCGCTCGGCGGACCCTCGCCAGCAACCCGCGGACCCTCGCCACGACCTGCGCGGAGGAATTTCGGGCCGACTCAACGGAGATATGTGGAGTCAACACCACCAGCACGCGGGTGGACCGAACAAGATGATGCCGACTGGCGGAGTCAACCAATGGGGAGCTCAGGTAAAGTAATACTGACCAGCGGGTTTACCGCCTAACTCTATCGCTTTGACTCTGGCTTTGGTTTATGACGTCAGTGCACTGTCCGTCCTTGTCATCGTGTTATGATATGACAAGGACGGATAGAGCATTGCTGTCGCTTTGGCTATCGCTTTGAGTTAGGCGGTAGGGCCCCCGACCTATGATACTGTAATATTAATTTTGACACAGATTTTTTACATTTTTATCAATTTATTTATTATTTTATTATAGCTTTATTATGTGTTGTAAGTTGTCTTCAAATAACTAAGAACTTGGTCTCCTATTTTATGCTATACGTGATGTCTTACGTGAGCGTAAACATTCCTAAACATTTCATGCACCGACGTCACCATTTGAAAGAGACCAGCACATTTCTATAGCAAGAACTGTGACGCTGACGCTGTAAGCAGCCGACGGCGTAAATAGGAGACCAAAGCCTAAAGGTTGATTTCAAATTCAATTGGAAAAAAAAATCTTCAAAAAGTTGAATTGTTGAATTTTTTGTCCGCAGGGTCCAAAGGACTCCATAAAGTCATCAGGATGGGAAGAGCCTTCCCCACCACCGGCTCGTCGTGTAGCGGGCGGGTTCGACGATGGCACAGCTCTATGGGCCCAGCGCGGCGGCATGGCCGGAATAGCGGGCCGAGGAGCCCCACAAGGCGCCCCGCCGCCCCAGCGTATCCCACCCACGCCCACGAAACCCGACGCTGTTTGGGGATCGCACAACCAACGCAACGGCTCCTGGGAAGAGCCCCACCAACCCGCTTGGCCCGAACGCGACGCTTCCGCTTGGCCCGACCCATCTGGGCCCGCTTTGTGGCCCGTGCCCAAGCCTAAGCCCACTGGACCTGGGGGCGGTTGGCCGGACGATATTGGCGAATGGGGTGGACCTAAGCCACCTCAAAGTGGTCAACTTGGAAAACAGCTGCCTAAAGAGATGGTCTGGAATAGCAAGCAATTCAGGTTAGTTTTACTAATTAAACTTATACTATGATACATTTTTGTTTGTACACAATCATCTTAAAAAAATGTAGATTGCATCCCAGAGTTGGCATGATTAAATCACTTTGATTTAAATCAAGTGATATTTGAATAAAATCATTGATTAAATCAAATTGCTTTTTTTCTTTCATATTTGTATAATTAAGAAAGTAAAATTATTAATTTTAAATAATGGATAAACACATAAAAATTTATGTTAAAATGAACTATGTGTTATAATTTAATTACTGCATAATACTGTTTTTTTCTCCAATCAAACTGCCAAATCATCGTCTTTTATCTTCCACCAGGCAAATGTGAAATAAGTAAAACAAAATCGCGTTGTGGTTTCACTCACTATTTCAAGTGGATTTTTTTAAAAGGCTCAAGCAATAAAGTGATTTTTATATTTTGCAAATAATCATTTTTTCCAACCCTGTTGCATACTTTTTCAACTGTGGCTTCTGTTTAGCAGTAACGATGAAACAAAAATATTCTCCACAGGTTCTTAGTAGAGATGGGCTTCAAAAAGGAAGAGGCAGAAGCGGCCCTCCGCAACCGCGACATGAACGCTGAAGAAGCACTAGAGCTCCTGTCCGCGACGAGCCGCGACGGTTGGCGACGCGACGAGCAGTTCGGACACCACGTCCCCTTCCAGCCGCCGCCCAATGTACCCGCGGTGTCGCCGGCTGTCGTACAGAAGCTGTTGAATCAGCCACCGCCCCAGACGGTGCAACATCACCACTCTTATAATCCTAATAGGTAAGGAAATGTTATATTTATTTATTGTCAGCCGCACGGCGCCCACAGGTCTTTCCCTTTAGGTCGCTATAATCGCTACGCTTGGCAAGGCTGGTTGACGATCACTAGTCACTAAGATTTCAGAAGACTAACGGCCGATTCCAATAATCTATCCTTAGTAAGTGTTACTAAATAATATACTAGAAAAAATACGACTCGCACCAGATCAATACTCAGACGGATATCCAAAGGTCGCGGGTTCGATTCCCGTCTAAGTATTGATCTGGGGTGGAATTGCGTAAGGTAATCGTTTTCATTTGACAGTTCATATCGTATTCCATCGGCTGCAATTTGTATGGGATGACATATATTATGATACAATATGAACTGTCAAATGAATACGATTGACTTTACGCAATCGCCTAGCTGGTGCGAGTCGTATTTTTTCTAGTATATTATTTAGTATTGTGTAAAAATAGCATTGTGAATGCAAAAATCTCAAATTTGAAAAGGAAATATTATATTTATTTATTGTCAGCCGCACGGCGCCCACAGGTCTCTCCCTTTAGGTCGCTATTATCGCTACGCTTGGCAAGGCTGGTTGACGATCACTAGTCACTAAGATTTCAGAAGACTAACGGCCGATTTCAATAATCTATCCTTACTAAGTGATAAGTCCTAAGTCCTTACAAAGTTAAGTCGCACTTTTTATCACAGTTATCCCAATCAGAATCATGAGATACTTAGTTAACACCATCTCTTATTTATTTATTTATATGTATGTATATTTATAATATAGGTTAATATGTATGTATGTATGTGTTTGTATAGGTAAATTAGGTATATTTATTTATATATTGTAGGTACTATATTTTAGACTTTAAATTGACAGTTTTTCTAATTTAATTTTTGCACTTTATGTCACCCGCTTAACATCGAAATCTCGAACACGTTCTCAGGTTGGCTGGAAGAGATCTCTTTTAGAGATAAGTCCTCCTTTGTGTACATATCTCAATTTATTTTTGTGTAACTGTTTTTATGAGTGCAATAAAGAGTATAATAATAGGCTTACTAAAGATTTGTTGCCTAGTCTAAGTAGGCCTGTCTCTTACTGAAGATAGATGATTGAAATCGGCCGTAAGTCAGTTCTTACTTACGACACCCACGGGACCAGTTAGCTTAGAACTATTCTAGGCCAGCACTGAAGCCCCCTAAATGTAACATTTATTGACCATCAGCAATTTTTATTGTCCCCACTGCTGGGTCACAGGCCTTTATGAGTGGATAATATTTTATTACATAGAATCTTTTCGATATCAATACTTATTGTTTAGCCTTACAAGTAGACGATTTAGTTAGTGGAAAGTCAAGTCAAGCTTCAGTAAGTTTGCGTCCAATGCGATCGGCACAAGAAGTATCGTTGCGGAAAACTATTGTAATTGATGACCCAGTCAAAGCTTAAGGGCCGTATTTTTAATTTCACGCGCCGCCGAAAGTACAGAAATTAAAACGATGACAATCACAATATTAAAATGCGTTCTATGCAACTCTTAAGCTATCCACACTTGTTTTGTTACATTTTGACGTGACAGATCACCGTGTCTTTATCCACGTGTTGCGTATGTGACGACCTGCGTGTTATCCTCTTAATCAATACATCTCTAGTTTTCGTTGAGCGTGCGCTAGAGAAATAATGTATCAAAGAGACGACGTAATGATAAAGATACGGTGATTTGATGATTCAAAATGAAGTGTGGACAGTGGACCCAGCTTTATATCTTTTGTTCCATGTAGCCTAAAGAAGTCACAAATATTGACTAATAGATTAAAATAAAGTGATGTTTTAACAGCGGCACTGGCAACAGTGGACAGCCAAGCACGGCGCAACTACGCATGTTGGTGCAGCAGATCCAAATGGCAGTATCTGCTGGGTATCTCAACCACCAAATCCTCAACCAGCCTTTGGCTCCGCAGACGCTCGTTTTGCTCAACCAGTTGCTGCAACAGGTATAATACATAATTAAGGGAATTAAATATATAAAAAAAAGTATAGCAATAGTTAGATTGGACTAGAGAAGGCATTAGTAGTACTTTTTCGTTAAGTTCGGTATTATCAGTAACAGTAAAAATCTTTGATCTTATCTATCTTAAAAAAATATTTTGTACATGTAGATATCATTCACAATCTAAAGTTGAAAATTAAATTAAAAGACTGAAAATGTTTTGTCTAATCTAAAAAAGTGTAGGAATCATATCAGTAAGGGGAAAAACAATATCATATTTCTTTTGCTTTGTCATTAATTCTGTTGTTTTTATTGTCACCTACATTTTTTGCTACCTTTATGAAAATAGACACATGCTCGTGTTTTGCTGAATTGTGAAATTGTTTACAATATTTATCGTAATAGTCATAAATCTTTACAATTTACTTATTTAATATTTTAGGTAGTCTCACTCACCACAATCATTCACCACAATATTTGTGGTTTACTTTCAAGGATTTTTTAATTTAGATTCCTTTGTGTTATTAAAGTAATACTGATGTATAATTTTATTTTCAGATCAAAGTACTTCAGCAGTTGGCGCAACAGCATTCAGTTGCTCTATCTAAGGGCAACTCCACACTCGCTCTGCCGTTCTCAGTGCAGATAACTAAGGCCAAGCAGCAAATAACTGCTCTACAGGTACTGAAATGACATGCAAATATTATTATAAAAAAAATCGTGTATAAAATTTTGCTGCATCAAAGTCAGAAAGCAATGCAAAGAAAACTGGCAAATGAAAGTATAAAATAAAAAAGTTTTAGTGTGGTTAGACTTGAAAACGGAATATTTTCAGTCTGTAAAAATACATACAATGTATGAATATGTGGGCAACTTGGCCTATGATACTGTTAGTGCTTGTAGACATTACGCGTCAACATAAAATAAAACCTTGTGGGTATATCTTGTAAAGTCAATTTCTTCTACTGCTTTCTTCTTTTTCTTTCGACTACCTCTGTGGTCTAGTAGTTTGTACACCGGTTTTCAAGGTGTAGCCATCTAAGGTCCCTGGTTCGATCCCCAGCTGGGTCAATTTAGGGAACGAACTTTTCTATATTGCCTCCATGTCTGGGTGTTCGTAGTTCAACCATTGTCCCTGATTTACATAACACAAGTGCTTTAGCTATTTACTTTGGAATCGGACCAATGTTTGTGATGTTGTCTAATACACTGGCCTTCTAAACTTAGAACCACACTTAAAATTGCTTTAACTTTTAAAATACACAAGATATATTTTCGTAATGAAAAGGATAAGAAAAATAATTCAATTCATTTTATAATAACTTCATAGTCGATAACCATCTTGAAATTAAACGTTTTTATTTTAAAACTAACTTCCATGAGAAATTTCAATTTTAAAAGTGTGGTACTAAGTTTTAAATGTCAGATAGATAGATGAACACTTTATTGCACACACACACACACACACACACACACAAATTATAAAAGAACAATCACAAACGAAAACTTAAATCTATGGTGGGCAAAGGCGGCCTTATCGCTGGAAGCGATCTCTTCCAGACAACCTTTGGTTTAGGATAGGTAGCTGAGAAGAAGTCAGTCAGTGTAATTATTTATTTATTTATTGCTACATATTAAAATGAATGTTTTTTCCTTCAACAGAACCAGATAACGACTCAACAAGCGCTGTACATGAAGCAACAATCGGGCGGCGCGGATCTGTTCAAGCCGAGCCACGATCCGTTAGTGCAGCTGCAGAACAACTTCAGTGACATGGGCATTGCTAAGGAATCCCAAGGGGTTAGTTTAAAACACCTTTACAACATGTTGATTCTTATGTAAAAGTTTAACCGCCTCTGTAGTCTAGTGGTTCGCCCACTCGTGTAAGACGCAGGGTTCGATTCCCAGGGGGGTACAATTTGGACTCGGTTTGGTTGGTGGTAGGGATTTCAAGTCCGTCTGGCTAGCTACCACCATCGTACCTAAGCGTCCCGCAGACTACAGACTTTCTATCGGCCGATAGTTTGTTTTAATATGAAGAGTCGGCCGATACCAAATCGTTGTAATGTGCGCACTTGCATACTTCTTCATACTGATTGAAGTGCCCGACCCAACTATCGGCCGATAGAAAGTCTGTAGTTTGCGAGGGCTCTAAGTCTGACGCCATAACAACAATTTAAAAATTGTTGTGTTCCGGCAGTTAGAGGTAAGATAGTCAGTTGTAGTGATGAGGATTTCGGAAGTAGTGCACTTCCACCTACGGCCTTATCGTCACTTAACATCAGGTGAGGTGAAGGCCAAGCACTATCCCGTTGTGCATAAAAAAATGATAAAGTTATGTCACTCTTGGGACCACGTGAATTGAAAAGTCATTTAACTTTATTTTGAGTTTCTGTCCCCAAAATTACTTGTTTACTTACATCACCTTGAAATAACTTTGTCACTAGAATTACTTAATATAGATTATAGTGCAGTTTCATTATTATTTATTTTGGTAAACATTATTTTCTTGACCTTAATGAATCATACTAAGGATGTTCTTTAAATATAATTTCGCTTCTAAATATAACAATTTTATTTCTGTTCAGTACGGAGCGAGCGGCAATCAGCAATCGCGACTCAACCAGTGGAAATTACCGTCCCTGGATAAGGACGGCGAAGGTTCGGAGTTCAGCCGCGCTCCGGGCACTGCCAAGTCTACCACCAGCCCGCAGCTCAATCAGCTGGGTATTCAGCCTGACTCGTGAGTGGAATATGTAATATACATAGGACAGGTTGAAGCTCTGTCCCTGCACAATACAGAGGGAAACATCAATACGATGCTATTGTAGAGTTACGCGATAATAAAGACGGAGACATATTTTTATCACACAATATTCTTGTTACTTACTTACTCCGATGGCTCAGCGACCCGAAGTGAGTCTTGGCCTCCGACACAAGGTGACGCCACTGCTCCCTGTCTTGCGCGATCTCTTGCCAGTCGCTAGTTTCCAGGAGTTCGCGCAGGTCCTTGGCGACTTGGTCCATCCAGCGGTACTTGGGTCGGCCAACTGGTCTTATATTCTTGTTACCACCATCAATTTCTTAATTATACCTTTGTCTCTACGATGTCATCGCCTTATAATCATTTAGAATTGTCCTATCGAAACTTGGGACGAAATTCGTAATGTCTTTTTGTGTTGTTAATGAGGGATTTTCCAAGTGTCATTTAAAAAGCAAAGTAAAGTTTACAATTTTTGTCATTTTGAAAAGCCCTCATTAAAAATGGTTTTTGTTTAGTACTTGGGGCGTCGGTCGCGGTTCCGAAGGCTGGGGCGACAGCGGCGCGGACGTTGGCGACGGCAAAGACGCGTGGCCTTCCCACCCCTCGCACCAGCCCGTGTACGACCTCGTGCCCGAGTTCGAGCCCGGCAAGCCGTGGAAGGTGAGCACTGACTGAACGCACATGCACTACTGTACACACATACACTACTGTACATATACACATGTCCTTCCCATTCCCACCCCTCGCACCAGCCCGTGTACGACCTCGTGCCCGAGTTCGAGCCCGGCAAGCCGTGGAAGGTGAGCACTGACTGAACGCACATGCACTACTGTACACACATACACTACTGTACATATACACATGTCCTTCCCATTCCCACCCCTCGCACCAGCCCGTGTACGACCTCGTGCCCGAGTTCGAGCCCGGCAAGCCGTGGAAGGTGAGCACTGACTGAACGCACATGCACTACTGTACACACATACACTACTGTACATATACACATGTCCTTCCCATTCCCACCCCTCGCACCAGCCCGTGTACGACCTCGTGCCCGAGTTCGAGCCCGGCAAGCCGTGGAAGGTGAGCACTGACTGAACGCACATGCACTACTGTACACACATACACTACTGTACATATACACATGTCCTTCCCATTCCCACCCCTCGCACCAGCCCGTGTGCGACCTCGTGCCCGAGTTCGAGCCCGGCAAGCCGTGGAAGGTGAGCACTGACTGAACGCACATGCACTACTGTACACACATACACTACTGTACATATACACATGTCCTTCCCATTCCCACCCCTCGCACCAGCCCGTGTACGACCTCATGCCCGAGTTCGAGCCCGGCAAGCCGTGGAAGGTGAGCACTGACTGAACGCACATGCACTACTGTACACACATACACTACTGTACATATACACATGTCCTTCCCATTCCCACCCCTCGCACCAGCCCGTGTACGACCTCGTGCCCGAGTTCGAGCCCGGCAAGCCGTGGAAGGTGAGCACTGACTGAACGCACATGCACTACTGTACACACATACACTACTGTACATATACACATGTCCTTCCCATTCCCACCCCTCGCACCAGCCCGTGTACGACCTCGTGCCCGAGTTCGAGCCCGGCAAGCCGTGGAAGGTGAGCACTGACTGAACGCACATGCACTACTGTACACACATACACTACTGTACATATACACATGTCCTTCCCATTCCCACCCCTCGCACCAGCCCGTGTACGACCTCGTGCCCGAGTTCGAGCCCGGCAAGCCGTGGAAGGTGAGCACTGACTGAACGCACATGCACTACTGTACACACATACACTACTGTACATATACACATGTCCTTCCCATTCCCACCCCTCGCACCAGCCCGTGTGCGACCTCGTGCCCAAGTTCGAGCCCGGCAAGCCGTGGAAGGTGAGCACTGACTGAACGCACATGCACTACTGTACACACATACACTACTGTACATATACACATGTCCTTCCCATTCCCACACCTCGCACCAGCCCGTGTACGACTACCGGACCCGGCAAGGCCTTGACCGGGAGTTTTATATTCGTATTCAATCTAATAGAAGACGAATGTAAAGCTCTTGGCGTTGGCTTGTCGGACCATGTACGAAGGAGAGTCCTGGACTCGCCGGATTTACTCCCAACATCCGGAAGTCTATAAAAGAGTCCCCCTGCGTAAAAAAAAAAAAAAGCCCGTGTACGACCTCATGCCCGAGTTCGAGCCCGGCAAGCCGTGGAAGGTGAGCACTGACTGAACGCACATGCACTACTGTACACACATACACTACTGTACATATACACATGTCCTTCCCATTCCCACACCTCGCACCAGCCCGTGTACGACTACCGGACCCGGCAAGGCCTTGACCGGGAGTTTTATATTCGTATTCAATCTAATAGAAGACGAATGTAAAGCTCTTGGCGTTGGCTTGTCGGACCATGTACGAAGGAGAGTCCTGGACTCGCCGGATTTACTCCCAACATCCGGAAGTCTATAAAAGAGTCCCCCTGCGTAAAAAAAAAAAAAAGCCCGTGTACGACCTCATGCCCGAGTTCGAGCCCGGCAAGCCGTGGAAGGTGAGCACTGACTGAACGCACATGCACTACTGTACACACATACACTACTGTACACACATACACTACTGTACACACATACACTATTGTACATATGCACATGTCCTTCCCATTCCCACCCCTCGCGTCAGCCCGTGCACTGAGTGAGGTCTTCGTACATTTTGCGTAATTCGAATTGTTGTATATTTTAATCCCTTACTAGAAACTGAAGCTTTCAATACCCATTAGGGACAAATCACGAACAAATAAAAATATGAACACCAACAGGGTAACCAGATGAAGAACGTAGAAGACGACCCCGCTATGACTCCCGGTTCCGTGGTTCGCTCGCCGCTTTCGCTGGCGTCCATAAAAGACTCCGATATGCTCGGCGGGAAGACTTCGCCCCCCGGCGGCGAACGCTCCCTCTCCTCGTCTACTTGGAGCTACGCCCCTCCACCTACGAGCGCCGCGGCGGCTCTGAAGCCCCCTGTGGATACGTGGGCCGGCAAACCTAGGCCTGCGCCCCCGGGCTTGAACAAGCCGTGGCCTCAGCACCATGGAAACGTGCAGCAGCGACCTGTCACTTCGTGGCAGGCCTCCACGTGGCTTCTGCTTAAGAACCTCACTGCTCAGGTACGTTTACTTGATTTATGTTACGAATTTATTATAGTTTGGACTCTAATGGGGGCAGACTTAGATAAGATGGTGGTAGCTAGCCTGGCGGATTTGAAATAAGCCCTATCTACCACCAACCGTTAAAAAGTGTTTTATTTTATGTTTAGTGATCGCGTAAGCTTGAGAGGTAAATATTAGTAACCTAGTCTGTTCTGTTTTGAACAGATCGACGGGTCGACCCTGAAGACCCTGTGCATCCAGCACGGGCCGCTGCAGAACTTCCACCTGTACTTGAACCAGGGGCTCGCCCTCGCGCGCTACTCTACTCGCGAGGAGGCCGCTAAGGTAACGCAATACACATTTATATTATGTTAAGTCAGGCCTCCTTCACGCGCTCAAGGTCGCGCGATAAGCACCTACCGCTAGCCGTGCCTTCGGAGGCACAAGTGCGCAGAGGGCCGCCGCACGCCCGCCGCCGTACAAGCGCGGCATCTTACTGCCCAAGTAGGTATTGTCTCTTTATAATAGTAACGATGTCGAAAATCGACATTACTGTGCCGTGTACGGATACCAAAATAAAAAACCAATAAACAATTGTCGTTTTTCACATTATGATTATGCTACGCAGTTCATTTAAAAGAAGACAACCCTAACGTTGCGTCGTCAGAAAAGGAAAGAGCACGCGATAGAAAGAGAGGCAACTACTAGGTATAACTGAAGGCCATTAGCGCTGCGCGACCTGAATTGCACTTTATTGTGTCGGAGCAAAAGTAGCTATTTATTTAAATGACTTTGCGGAGTGTTGCTTCTGTAGTTGTACTATTAGTTATTCTGTGGCCATATGACTAAAACGCGTTTTGCCTAAAATTTATTACAACTTGACAATAAGGTAAAATCAATGTAAAAAAAATTACAGAAAATAGAACTGTATAAAATGTTTTTTATAACAAATGTGCATTTATATTAAATGAAAATTATGTTAAATATGTTTATATGAAACGAAAATTATATCATTTGAACGTTACATCATACGAAATTAGATAATGTGTTTTAAATGAAATGTAACACATTAAAATGTATGTTCCTAATGTTTCAGTCCTAAAGCGTTGTAGCCCGATAGCGATGTAGGCGAATAGATTTAGACTTATTATACAGAGAACAAACGGTCCAAACGAGGAATCCTTTTAACTCGTTCCGTGTGTATCCAGGCTCAGATGGCGCTAAACAACTGCGTGCTTAGCAACACGACCATCTTCGCGGAGTCGCCGGCCGAGTCGGAGGTGCAGATGATACTGCAGCACCTCGGGTCGGGCGGCGGCGGCGCGTGGCGCGGCGGCAAGGACAACTGGGGCGGCTTCCCCGGCCTCTGGCCCGACCACGACCAGAGGGCCACGCCTTCCTCGCTCAACTCCTTCCTCCCGCCCGACCTCCTCGGCGGCGAGTCCATCTAAACGGAGAGGTAACCGCATTTGGCGCGCGACGATATCACGGCAGCTCTTTCCTAGTTCCTCGTTAATCTCCGTTTGATCGATCTGCTTCTCCTGTCTCCGGTGTCGTCGGGCGACATGTACATACTCTTGCCGTGTCGATTAGGAGTACGAAGCCTCGTGTCGCAGACTGCGGTGCGGAGCCCTGGGTGTCTAGTTGTAATTACGCTTTATAGTCCCCCGTAAGGGGACAGACTAATTTTATTCGCCTAGTCATGTCGTGTCGGACGCGTCGCGCCGCGAAGATCGCGCGGCGCGACGCGGCCGCGGTAGCCAACTACTGTCCAGAATACTATTATCTACTGTGTTGTAAGTGTTCATGTAGATTATTTAGTGTACATAAGAATTATACATATACAACGGCAGACATAGAATGTATCGACAGTTATATGAAATATATATTAGCGCTATGTGGCAGCGGGCGCGCCGGTCAGACCGGCTCGCCCGCCGTACTCGATCGGACCGGACGGGCCGCGTGTTCGTTCCTGTATTCTACCAAATAACGTAGTATCGGAGTAGAGTAGTTGCGTCGCGGGCTACCTCAGTCACTCGTCCCGTGGCCTTGTTTTAGTGTGTATTTATTTTGTTGCACTCGTGGGCTGTTGCTGTTTCGCCCGACGAGCTGTTCCGAGTTTCTTTCGTGTTCGTTTTTTTTCTCGTTTTATCCATACTGATGTATTTTTAATTATTTATTCTGTTTTGAATTCTCACTCGTAAGAGCCTTTCGTTTTCCAATAGTGATATTTTTATTCAGCAATAAATGTATAAGTGCATTTCGCAGATAAACAAAATGTTTACAATTAGTTTGTAATTTTTATATAATAACAAAAAAAATGAAAATTATGAGATTCGAAGTGCATTCTTGTAGTGGTAAATTCCTTTTAAGCAGTATAGTCTGAAATGGAAATGAGTATATACAAATGTACGTCGGGGCGAGCGGCGTCGGCGTTCGCACCGAGCGAGCGGTGGCAAGGGGCGGGCCCGCCGCGCGATGCGTTATGGACGTTGCGTGCAGCGCTATAGGGCTGTGGCCCCCGCCCGCGGTGGCTCGGGCGGGGGCGGGCGCGGGCGCGGGCGCGGCGTCGCACAGTGACAGTGATAGTGAGGACATTACGGGCTACGGCTAGAGTGGCGACGCCCCGCCGCAGCGCGGGTGACCGCTCCCTTGCGACCCAGTAATCCTGTGATGTAAAGTATCTTGCCTAATGTAAGGATAATCTATTTTGTTGGAAAGTATCAAAGTAGAGCGAGTCGCCGGCGATCCGCCTCCGTCGTTGCTGATGTTTCCCCAAATTTTTTCCAGTATTTGTGATTCAAGTGCCACTTTATGTTTAATATATGAAACGATTATCTAGATTATACGATTAATGTAAGGGTAACCTAATATATTATTAAATTGAAAATTGTTTTATCATTTTATATTACATACATTTGTGAGAAGTGTTAAAAAGTACTATAATTGACAGTAAATATTACACTTTTGTGTATAGGTAAGAATAAAGTTCTAACTTAAATTTAGCCATATCAATATCTATTTAATAAAAGATTTGTGGTATTTTCTATAGGCTCAATTTGAACGTTATTCAAAGTGACATATGCTTTAGATATTCTGTTAATAATATACTTGTAGTCGTAGGCTCCATGTCGGTATTACATCATTGTAGTTGTAAGTGTACACTTAAGTCCTATCGTAGGTTTCGATAAGAATACTATTGATATTTAACGGCAACGATCGCACTTGTAAATGTTCGTTATGATAAAGTTTATTTACATTTTTATTTACTTTTTAATTTATTAATGGTGTGCCACAGAGATACTCTGCCAAAATATATCATTACCAATATGTTACGGGATTAGCTAAGCAGAGAGGCGGGCGCCCGCCCGACGCGACCCACCACGCTTGAGGCCTCCCGCCATCACAAAGCGAATGACTAATGTACATTATATCTTGTATTTCGTGCATCTTCCAGTGATCTTACGATTAAACATAACGACTAGTGCTAAGTTAGGTATAAGTATTCGCTGTACCTTGTCGGGCCTCGCGCTCGAGAACTTTCACAAATTATTGAATTAAGTTAGGAGAACGCGATATTGGATATATATTTGTGCGTTACAAACTCTTGATCGCTTCGGACCTGTAGTAGTACTAGTTAATTAAATGTTTCGATGTATGATGTGTTCATTTAGAAACAAAAATTAGCATTTCTCATTAATACCATAATACCTTACTATAGGGACCGACGGACGGTTTTTCTCTGTCGTCAATTGCATAATCTTTGTTGCGTAATTGTTTTGCGTATCGTTCGTTGACAGCGGTTGAAGTGGCGGTCAAAGTTAGAAACGTCGGCATTAGTCGGGACAAAATCCAAGTCGTGCTAAGACTGTGACACCACCGCGACAGGTAGCAAGGCACTGTAAATGCAATCGCGCCAACGACGCAACTTTGCCGAAGGGGCCATAACTAGGTACTGTCTTGAATAATAATGTTAGATTGCCAAAGAGTGAGTATCAAAGATAATGGTGTCTAAAACCAGATTGCATCTCTGTGCTTGATTATTCTTCCAAATTGATTTGAAATTAGTTTTTGTGGTACGGGTTATTGATCTGATGTTCCTATATCAATCGTGTTACGTCTGTACAACAATAGTACACACAAACTAATAGGTCTATGTCAATTCTATTGTTGTCGAGCTCAATTTACGTGAGGGTCTTTCTTTTATCTAATCGATAAAGTTAAATAAATGAAAATGTTACAAATTTTTAACTGATATTATTCTGTCCACATGTACACCAATAATCGTGTTGCCTCTATGCAGTAGTCTACTGGTGAAATATGTGAATTATTCGCAGCAATAACAAAATAACATTGAACATTAATTTTTATAAGATTTTTTCCATTTTAAAAGTTGACAAACCTACTAACTGAAAGTGTAATGATCCAGTGCCCTGTAGAATATGTTGTCCAAAGTATGACGACAATCGTAATGCCTTGAAATGTTTAGTCAGTTTAAAGGTAACAGTACTTAATAATGGGTATAGTGTTAGGCGTTGTGGTAGGAGTGGCGAGCGAGGGCCACGCCGGGCCCGCGCCCGGCGCCAAGGTTGTGAGCAGTGGCGATCGCCGCCGCGTTAACTGAATCTCCTCTCGGTTCAATGACTGCGTCTTATTTCCTGCACACAATTGCCCACGTGCAATTTAGTCTGTGTTATTATTATGTTGTTGTATATTTATTACATACATCTATACCGTAATATGTATATATTGTGAAATTTTATATTCATAAAAAAAAGATTTAATACGCTTCACGCTTTCACTTTTAACATTTTCGTAACTTGTTTCTGTTATTTAGAATAAATTTACGTACCTAATTATAATAATTATCTTAGGTGTAAATGTAAGAAAATAAAAAGAAAATAAAAAAATAAAAAACGAAAAAAAAGAGAAAAGCAATTAAAGAAACCAATGATTGTGCCTCAATGAACTGTGGTACGTTACCGTAACCGATGGCAGGTGTAATCGTTTCCTTCAAAAATGTATTATAATGAATTGTGAGGCCGCGCCGGCGCCGGGCCGGCCGGCCGGTAGACAATATAAGGCTGCGTGCAGCGGGGCCCGCGCCCACGCCTTTGTGTAATCATAAATGAGCTTAGCTATGTTTTACTTTTATTGTAAGTGTTATGTCGTCAATCAACATTTTATATATATACCTATGTGTAAATATTTTTATCTATTTATTTGGTTTTTTCATGAAGTTTACCCGAATTAACGTGTAACTTAAAATTAGTTGCTTTATTTGAGTCACTTTCGTATAATATTTTTAATCACGCGGGTTTCGTGTGAACTCGGATCCAAATTCGTATCTATTCCATAACTTGAATGCCAAAGTCGATGTCTATGCCATTTAACGACCACTACTGTTCTTAGATAATCTGCGTCGATCTCTGACATCACAACAAACTATTGATCGTACAAATGCGAGCCATTTAAAAATACAGCCTCCGCTTAGGGCGTTGTTGTTCTATCCAAGCTGCTCTGGTGTTAATTTAGCTCAAGTATTCATGTAGTAGTTTGCTCATAATATTGTTGTTAATTTTAATTTTTAATTGTATTAAGGTTGTAGTACCGTTCGAGGATCAGTATGCGAATCAGTCTTATTAAGATTGTCTATTGACACCTGTCAACACTATGGATATAGCTCGCTGTGATCGCTCGACTGAAGTTCAAATATATATTGAAGATGATAGGGAGTTACCTGGGACGGACGGCGAAGTTCGCATACTGTCCTTGTTTGGTGTTGACACACTAAACGCTTTCCCCATTAGAGTGGAGTAAATTCTAAAAATATATTGTAATCTCCCAACTTAGTTTTTAATCCGCGAGTTGTCGTATTCAGTGTGTAGGGTATGCCGCCTATATTTTATTTCGAAACTGTCACATGATTTCGTGTTATTTATTTTTATCGCATAGTTCTCAATCGCTGTCTGTTGCTTACGATACGTCACGTCAGTTCGTCTCATTTGACCGCTGACGTCGAACGTCGGCGACAGATGTGCGCAAGCGCTTTGGCTTGTTATTGTCACAATCTCTCATTGTGTTACAAACGCATTGTACTTCAAACCGGCACACGTTACTTATTAGTATCTCAGGTATAGGGACCAAACATGTATGGGGTAGCGTGTCTCGCTGAATTCTCACAAAGCTGAATTGACTCAACGCATAATTTCACTAAAAGACATTTTCATTTTCCATTGTTTAATCCTCTGCCATCGCATAAAATGACGAACGAAGTTACGACATTATGTAGTGATAGTGTTACAATATTCAGAATGGCCTTTTAATTTAAAATAAGGTTAAAGTTTTTCTTGTTGTCTTTATTTATATATATTTTTGTACGTTATGACGTTGGCGTCCTACAATAGAAGCACATTAGGTGATATCTACAAAGAAACTAGTCTTCCTTGTTTATGAGGGGTAGTGGCGGTGATGCGACGTCGGCACAAGAGGCAATCATTCCTCTAGTCTTGTTATGTGGTGCGATTAAGTAATACCAAATATAAATAAAATAAAGAAGGCTTTGACGTAGTGTGTAGAGGTTATGATAGATCGGCCCGAGCAGCTTGGAACCCTGTGACTTGTTACAAGGGAATGGTTGGGTAGTATTATAATAATGCATTTATTTCTCTTTTTATCATAGTCACTCAAGCGTATATTTTTAATTAATTGAGCTAATGCCTAAAATTGGAATATCAGAGTTTATTTAGGATGTTTCATATTTTACATTTTAGTGTTTAAATATCTAAAATTTACCTTAATTATAGTGAATGGATTTTTGTATTATTGGTATATAGCTGTAAGTTAAAGGGTGTTCTTGATAAACAACAAACAACTGATTATTACAAAATAAAAAAAATGAACTGAGTGACTTTACGTGTAAACAGAGGGCCATTGATTAAAAAATGTTGAACTAAGCTAAATTCTCTATATGGTAATTTAACTAAATGTGATTGCTGAGAAATATTTTTAACTGCTATATGTATAGTTATTATAGATCAGTAAGTCGCCATTTATTCGTTAGCTCAGTGAGCAGTATCAAACTACGTGCACACAGACCTGTATTATGTAGTCGAACGTATACCGTCGATAGGGTCACAGACGCTACTGTAATTCTTATATTTGGACTAGTTATGACAGACAGTTTAATCTTTGAGATTTCAGCTTTAAGTTTTGTGTCAGCACATGTGGACCCTGCTTAATATATTGGTTCAAATTTTATTGTTAAATCTTATTGTGTCGAACCTGTTTGGTTTGGTTGGCTCGCGAGCAAAGCTGAAATCACAAAGCTTGACTGCAACTACCAAACATCTTCACAAGTCTGTGTACCTTCGGCAAACAGAGGCATACCTTCTGTGCGAGATACAAATTCACTAAAGTTGCATTATCATTCGTTGTATTGGAACACTTATAGCGTTTATGTATATATGTATGTGTACGAAGGCCAACCCCCACCACACAGTTAATTGATGCAGTAGACTCCAGATGCTGCCCGCTAACACACCAAGACACTGCTTCTCTAGTCTCTCTTGCATTCGAACATTGCTTTAATAAGCTTTGGTTATCGAGCATAATTAACGATCATATCCTAATATGACTAGTTTATATTCGTATTATTCTTTCATTAGATCTCTGTTGTACCTGTTTGAAATTGTTTATATTGAATGTTCATTTGTACGCTAAGAGGAGTGCATCGGTCTCGACGTCACCGTGCTTTCATTCGATATACGTAATTGTAGTACTAGTGACCAAAATATCTGTTCCACTAAACGAAAAACCTCTCAATATGTCCATATTTATTGGCGTCAAAATCAATACTCTGTGCTCTTAAATTAGTCACTTTTGTACCTTGATTGTACTTGAATAATAAATAACCTAGTAAGTGAGAAACGACTAATCCAATTCTGAAATATACTTAATTTAAATTTTGACAGACTGATATCTGTGATTAAGAAAATATTTTTAAATATTATCCAGTGAGTCGGATGAAAATATTTATTTTGTTAGAGGTTTCCTACTGCCGCCGCCGTCGGCGCATGTTGTATGTGACGAGACACTACTGCTTCGTATATTTTTTTACTTTAGTGAAATATCGAGTTTGAATACATATTATTCAATGACCATTGTTGACAACTAACCTTTTTTGGTTAGAGTTGTACATAAACGAACAAGCTTTTAAGTAATAAACCCCACCATAATATTAACGTAGCTTACCTACCCTATCTCTATGGAAACGTATATTACCAACGTGTTGTACGATTACATGACATCATTTCGTATTTAACATCATCTGTAAAAGAGACTGACAAAAGAGAAGTTAATATCAAACAAATACCACCGATGTCATCTGAAATTTTCCTTAACATTTGATCTTGAACGTTGCATATCTACTACATTTCTAATTCGAATTATTTTGTTGTATTCATATCTGTAATTCCCACAAAATATGAGTTAAGTTTGATATTTATAAAAGTCTTATGTTAACATAATAATTGAAAATTAATGCCTGTAGTTTCGTAGTGAGTGACATCTAATAGTAAAGAGATTGGCGTTTCACTAACGAAATAATATTTTTGGTACCACCTTTGAGTTAAAGTACAATGTAGTTATAAAGCGTGTTTCATTGATGTACGTATTCATTACAACAATATCAAGTAATGGTAATCGATAAGTTAGTGTAGACTTAAGATGTCTCGTCTCACATCACACCAATTAATAATTAATTAATCTCCTTTGATATTTATTGGAACACTTACTATAATAGGCAGATACTAAATAATGTCATATTTACTTATTATATCAATAGGCTAAAAAAAAATAAAAATAAAAAAAAAGTTTTTTCTGTGCAAAACTCTGTGATGAGAAATTATTCTAAAGATCTAGTATTAACTGAGAATGAAACGAAGGCTTAACTGAGCATTACCCCTCACGACCGGCTGCAATACTCACTATGCAAAGCTAGCCCGTGAGGCAGTGGCGGCAGGCCGGAGTTTCATTGACTTTGAAAGTTGAACTTTTCAGTCTTTTCGCGCAAAGGGTTGTGTATTATTTTTACGTAGTACAAATGTGTTCGCAATTTGATTGCTGCTGTAGTGTTCCTTATGTTCTTATTCAAATTAACTTTGTTGGGTATTTATTTGGAAAATTTGTATTTTTAATAACTAAAATGTATTGTAAATCTTAATCGAGGCGAGCGTAAAATTTTGTAATAGTAAAATTGTGTATGAACGGCTGCCTTAATAGTAATATGTGTATCAACCTGTACCTTCCTCGTACATGTATGTTTGGGTGGCTCGCTGTACAGAGCCGCTCCGATCCGTCACGTACCAAATAATAGGGTAGCCGACGTCGGACCGCGGGACCACGCACTCTAGTGCACTGCCACCACAGCGACCGGACACTTTTATACCCCTTTATGCTGCGTTCACAATAAGTATGCTTAAGTGCCTTCAGATTTATATGTAAGCGAAATTCAACGCGAAATATTTTTTTATCAAATCTTTTAGATTCTTATCGCATTTCATATCATTTGGTAGATAAATAAATTAGTTAATTATTCCTTTTGGACAGTCGACCAGCCCGTGGATTACGTAACTCTGTTGCTTACAATTCTCGATTGAAATCGATTGAAAGAGCTGTTACATTGCTGCTTTAAGTAAGATATTTCTCATATTGGTTCTTACTAAAGCAGCAATGAATCTGCGATTTCTGTCAGTTGATTGCAACAAAGTTACATAATTACCCCCCCGGTCGCCGACGGGCAGCGGGCCCGCGCGTCCCGTGCTCTTATCTATTACCTCATTCATAACCTCACATAGTGTGTCCTATATCAAATTAATTTATCGTCTTTGTACTTATCGCACGCACTGCACTGTTATTTGGTACACTTTACTTCTGTTTAAGTTACTTTAAGGTGTTTTACCGTAAATTTTATCAGATATTCGATATATTTTCCTGTTATTTTTCTGATACTACCTAAAAGCAATGTATTTTACAAACAAAACAGGAGAACAATAATTATTATGTAAGTGTAACAGTTAGTGAATTTAAGTGTGCTATTTTCCATTCCAGAACTCAACGATATCAATGTTCATGTAAAACTTATGTTCGGGTTTTAAAAATGTTATTATTGTATAATTAAACTAAACCTTATGTGATTGAAATGCAATGTTTAGAAGTATTTTATTCTTTATTTTTTACCATTAATTAATAAATAGTTAGTAGAGATCTATTTGAGAGTCTAATGTATCAATTATTTGTAAAGTTGGCTGTAACTAATTAGAAGTTACAATAAGTAGACATATTTTAATATAAACATTTGGAGCAAATTTTATGTAGATGACAAAATAGTTGTTTTGATGATTATGTGAAGTGTTGTATCGTATCGTATCGTTAGCGCAATGTGTACGCACAACGGTGAGGCGGGTCGAGGGGTGCGGCGGGCGGGGGCGGCGGCGACGCGCGGCGCGACGCGAGCGCGAGCGCGCGTGCGACCGCGACTGCGCCGCGTCGCGCGACCGCCCGTCGCCGCCGCCCTCGCCCCACCTCCAGTCTCTCGACCGGTAGACCCTCGACTCTCACTGCACAGCACTGCTAGAATAATTCAGTTATGCGTAAGGATATTTTTCTTACATTTCGATAAGAGTAATGTTTATAGTATAGGCAATAAATAATGTTTAACAAAAAGTCCCTATATAATCGAACTGACGACAGAAACGCATGTTATATTTGTGGCCTCTTTATAAATAAGATCTAAGTTACATGTTAAAGAAAATTAATTTTGCTATGCACAGAAATGATACTCAATTAATTGCCAAAAAGTTATATGTATATTCATAGTTCAACAATATTTCTTTTGGGCATATTTACTTTGAATTTATTATGCAAACTTAGATTATGATTAAGTAGTTGTAGATTTATATGTAGAGTGAATGCATATATTATAATATATCTATATATTTAAAAGTAAGGTGAATTTGAGAGGTATCAAATTTCATGTATTGTTCTTAAGTTTAGATAATAAATGGGTTTAGCCATACTTCGGCTGGTTTGATATGTATGTTATCTGATTAATTGTAAAAAAAAATAAAAAAATAATTAAATTAGTTGGTTTTATTTATCTCCATTACATGGTCCTTTCCTACTATACAACGTGTTACAAAATAAACCCTAATGCTGAATATAGAAGATAATAATAGTAATTTTGTAGATAAGGACCATCAAACTGAACAACTTTTACTATGGGACCAACTTTGGAATCGCGAAATAATCACCTGTTTCATACAAAAATAATAACGTGCCGGACTACAGCTGGGCCACAAAAAAAAAGTTGGAAATCTGACATTTTGACTATGCCATGATGAAGTCGATAATTTGTCGGAATTTGTCGCCAAAAACCAGAATTTGTCGGTCTTGCGTTTAGGAGATACGTGTGGCGCTGCTGTAGAGACGTCTCTACAGCCTGGACCAAACAGATCTCGAAAACGGAAGGTCGTAGCGAAAATCGGATTACTCGTTTGTGTAGCCGCTAATTTGTCGCCAAAAACCAGAGTTTGTCGGTCTTCCGTTTAGGAGATACGTGTGGCGCAGCTGTAGAGACGTCTCTACAGCCTGGGCCACACAGATCTCGAAAACGGAAGGTCGTAGCAAAAATCTGAGTGTCCTACATCTTGGCATGGACCACTTTGAAAACCGCAATTCTGACTACATGGAAAATTTCTCCCCAATTAGTCCCAACTAGTCCTACTTTTTCGGAATTAGTCCCAAAAAGGACTGAAAGATATAAGCGATTTAAATGGTCCATGCCAAAGCAAACCTTCATTTTGGCAGGGACAGGCTATATCTAGTGAACCTAAACACCTAGCCAGGATCTGATTATTCAAAAAAAATCTCCCTTTTTTATGGATCCCGCAATGCCAAGAATCAAAACGAAATGAAGCGCCGTTCAAAAAATATAAAGGAATGATTTGGTCCCTGCCAAAATCAACCTACATCTTGGCGAGGACTTTTGAACCAGGTCACCTAGAGAAAATCTGATTATTGGAAACGATTCGTGTAAATTAGTCCCAATTAGTCCTAAAGCCACAAAATTAGTCCCCCTTTAGTTTAGGAGAAATTCCGTTTTTTTATATAAGTACAGTCATGTACAAAAGCGTACAGTAAAAATTAATTACATAAAACTATTCCGTTCCGTAATGCGCAGTGTTCCGATTGTAAAACATTAAGCACGAACTTTCGTAGATTGAGGAATGCACAAACAGTATCTGTGAACATAAGTTTTACAATCGGAACACTGCGCATTGCGGAACGGAATAAAGTTTTAGGCCCATATTACACTATCATGTATATATCATCCGAGATATATGTTTACTATCATCGTCGGAGATAGCATCCGATAAATAATATATGATAGTGTAATATGCTCATGCCCCCCTAGCATGACCATCGAAATGCGATAATATGATATAGAGCTTAATCACGTTTAACTGCCATAAAACAATGGAATTTGACAGTCGAGTGTCGACAAAACGATATATATCGTGTATTGTCGGTCATGCTAGGGGGGCAGCCCTTCCTCCCTCCAGTTAAACGTGATAAATCACTAGGTAGGTACCATATCACGTTTCGGTGGTCCTGCTATGCTAAGAGGGAGGGATTGTAAGGGCGTTTTCCTACGAACAAACAATGACACGACACGATTGTCAACAGTGTTGCCAGAACGTACCAAAAAGTACAGTTGTCAGCACTATAGTGCTGACAACACTGTCGTGCAGCTTGTGAATCGTGTCGTGTCGTTGTTCGTGGAAAAACGCGCTAAAGCCGCGTTTAAATAGACACAAAAACATGTTGGAAAACATGTTTTCAATTCAATGTTTCCGAAATATCTATCTGTGTCATCCATTTGAAGCAAAATGGACGAGACAGGTACCTAAATGTTGCGAAACATGTTGTCTAAATGGCTCTTAACCAAGCCATACCACACCCAAAAAAATAGTTCGTTTTTGTCATACATGACATGCTGTGTTGCCGTTTTAGCGACATAGTAGCTGGATTAGCGGATTTTTTTAATATTTTTGTAATTTAGTCGCTAAAAAAGTATAACTTACCTAATATATTTTAATGTTTTTAAGCAAAATTGTGAAAAATGAAATCCTATTACATATTTTCGTAGGTACAAACAAAAAAGTTGGCCGCCATCTTAGATTTTTTATATTTTTAAAATTGCATTGCTGTATTCTTGTCAAAATAGTAGCAAAAACCGAGTTTCATCGAAATCGGCCTACAAACAAAAAAGTTGGCCGCCATCTTGGATTTTTTATATTTTTAACATTGCATTGCTGTATTCTTGTCAAAATAGTAGCAAAAACCGAGTTTCATCGAAATCGGCCTACAAACAAAAAAGTTGGCCGTCATCTTGGATTTTTTATATTTTTAACATTGCATTGCTGTATTCTTGTCAAAATAGTAGCAAAAACCGAGTTAAATCGAAATCGGCCTACAAACAAAAAAGTTGGCCGCCATCTTGTATTTTTTTAACATTGAGTTGTTATTTTCTTGTCAAACTAGAAAAAAACACCTGTTCCATACATAAGTACAATGCGTAGGTAGGTACTCCATCGAAATGTATGAAACAGCTGATTTTTTTTTTCGATTTCAAGGTTGGTCCTTTAATGAAAGTTGTACAGTTTGATGGTGTGATCAGCCCCAAGAGAGGTGTAAAATTAATTACAAATAACCCTGTATAGGTACAAAGTTTCAAGTGAACCCATTGAAGTAAGAAAATCACTCTCTACTCCAAATATGAATAGTTTCGAAAGAAAAGCAATATAACTTTAAAATTCAATTTTATACATGACCATTTCATACTTCTTTGAAATTATTTTGAACGCGACTGTACATGTTTTTGATATAGTCCAGGAGCCCGGCATCAAAATACCTCTAAGAAATCATTTTTATTTTATGACTTAAAAATTAAGGTTTTGAGTTTCGAAAATGCATAAAAGTTACGTATTACTTTACGTTATACTTTTGTTTTACATTATACGTTAATAACACTTCATTATTTTAACACAAACACGCAAAAATAAAACAAGTTACAAACATCGTCACTAAATAGGAAGTCGGCTTCTGTACTATAAAAACCAAACTTTAATTCCGATTATCTCCTAAACTAAAGGGGGACTAATTTTGTGGCTTTAGGACTAATTGGGACTAATTTACACGAATCGTTTCCAATAATCAGATTTTCTCTAGGTGACCTGGTTCAAAAGTCCTCTCCAAGATGTAGGTTGATTTTGGCAGGGACCAAATCATTCCTTTATATTTTTTGAACGGCGCTTCATTTCGTTTTGATTCTTGGCATTGCGGGATCCATAAAAAAGGGAGATTTTTTTTGAATAGTCAGATCCTGGCTAGGTGTTTAGGTTCACTAGATATAGCCTGTCCCTGCCCAAATTAAGGTTTGCTTTGGCATGGACCATTTAAATCGCTTATATCTTTCAGTCCTTTTTGGGACTAATTCCGAAAAAGTAGGACTAGTTGGGACTAATTGGGGAGAAATTTTCCATGTAGTCAGAATTGCGGTTTTCAAAGTGGTCCATGCCAAGATGTAGGACACAAAATCTGATTACTCGTTTGTGTAGCCGGTAATTTGTCGGAATTTGTCGCCAAAAACCAGAGTTTGTCGGTCTTCCGTTTAGGAGATACGTGTGGCGCAGCTGTAGAGACGTCTCTACAGCCTGGGCCACACAGATCTCGAAAACGGAAGGTCGTAGCGAAAATCTGATTACTCGTTTGTGTAGCCGGTAATTTGTCGGAATTTGTCGCCAAAAACCAGAGTTTGTCGGTCTTCCGTTTAGGAGATACGTGTGGCGCAGCTGTAGAGACGTCTCTACAGCTGGGCCACACAGATCTCGAAAACGGAAGGTCGTAGTAGCGAAAATCTGATTACTTATATGTGTAGCCGGTAATTTGTCGCCAAAAACCAGAATTTGTCGGTCTTGCGTTTAGGAGATACGTGAGGATACGCTGTGGAGACCTTTCTACCTGTATCTTGAGAAAGGAAGGTAGCGAAAATCTGATAACTCTAGTGTGTAGCCGTTAGTTTGTCTGAGTTTGTCACCAAGAATCAGAGTTTGTCGATCTTGCGTTTAGAAGATATGTGAGGATATGCTGTAAAGACCTTTTCTACCTGGATCTCGAGAACGAAAGGTCGTAGCGAAAATCTGATTACTCGTATGTGTAGTCGGTAGTTTTCCCGAGTTTGTCCTCAAGTTACAGACTTGGTCCACACCCCTTTCCAGAGAAATAGGGGTTTGTTTTTTTATGATTATAGTCTTGGAGCCGAATCCAAAATGCGTAAGCAGTATAGTTGTTTTGTATTATTTTATGTACATAGTTAATATTAAATCCAAAATTTAAGTGATTAAAAGAATTTAGTGAGGAAATATGAAAGATTTCAATTTACAAGATACGCGCGAAAAACATAACCCGCAGTCGGGTAAAAAATAAGTGCGTCCAACGATGAAGATAGTTTTCTAACTCCAAAATTGTTGAGTGAACATGTTTCTAATGCTGATTTAGCTTTTTAATGTGACTTTCTGTCACGTGAAAAATTTCTCGCTGGTAGAGGTGAAAATTTGTATGTTTTACACGAGACCAAAATGTTGTTCTGCCTTGTGCCTTTAAATCACTCACTGTGCTCAGTAGTCTATATTAGAATCACTAGCTACGCTCGTGATATTCAATTCGCTAGTTCGTGATTTAAAGTCGGAACTCGCAGCACAAATTGATTTTGGTCACTTGTATAACAAATAACTATTTGTCTCAAATCTAAATTAAAAAAAAAACCGGACAAGTGCGAGTCGGAGTCGGAGTCGCCCACCCAGGGTTCCGTACAAAAGGTTTCGGGCACTTTGATCCTTATGACCAATAGACTTGAATCGTCTTTTCAAGAGAGTTTTTTATGGGGTTACATTTGGATTTCTTGTCCGTTTCGAGATATCGGCTTATAAAGTAATGTGTTTTCAGTATCTCGGATAGTACAGTCAGCAATTAAAGTCGCTTAACGGCGGCGGGTCCATAGAATATCACGACAACATTTCAGGACAAGCGCCATACGTATTCGTGCTCTATGAGAATATACTATTCTAACGATATTATATTGGGTTTCATACATTTGTGCCCAGCATACCCCTTTAAAGGTACATTATTAATAGGTAATTAGTTCAGGAATCGAGTCTCGCAGTTTTTTTTCCGAGATTTTACTGTACTTAACCACTCAAAAGAAAAAAGGATGTTGGGACGTAAATAAGTACTAACTAGTCGATGATTGGTAAATAATTTATTTGAAATAATATCATTTTATAACAAATTAATAAAAATTGTCAGCTATAAGTAGGTAAATAAAATAAAAGTCCATATAAGTATACATTATCACTACCTATACAAAAATCCAGTCCAGTTTACAATGCGATTAAAGAGCATCCTTTTAGCATACCTACCTGTTCGCCATTTTGAAAAAAGTCTGTTTTGGCCGCCTGATAAAAGTGATGTCAATCTATAGAGGAAGTTATAACAAACAAACAGTAACGAGCAAAAAAATCTCGTAAGTGATATACTTACTGAGATATTTGAGTTTGAAGTTGACATGCAAAATCAGTATTTTCTGGATGAAATATTATGTCAATGCAGCTATTTATGCAACAGAAGCACAGAAGAGATCAACTTTAGCACTTGCGGTACAAAAAACGATGTACCTATATAGGTATTTTATTCTGCGTGCAACTGTGCACACCTAAAGCTTTGTCCACACTTGTATCATTTTGGCGTATCAGACGTAACTTTGTCATACATCGTCTCTTTGAGACAGTATTACTCCAACGTACCACCAACCAAACTAGCGATGTATGCTAAAGATACGGTGATCTGATACGCCAAAATGATACAAGTGTGGACAAAGCTTAACATTCTCGAGTGAAATTGCCGCAGATCCACAGAATATATAATAGTAAGATCACTGTCTATTCGCAATTTAATCGCATTGTAGGTACATAGTGATAATAATATTATAGATCAATAAAGCAACTTAAAAGTAAGTAGGTATCTATGTATTATTTATAATAAACTTATCTAATTGTTAACTTACATATTTATCAGTTTTAGTAATAGTTAGTACTCGCCTACTTTATAGAAAATTGGTCGAATTAAATATAGTCCAATCAATAAAGGAGTTGTAGAATGCATGACTGGGGACCTAAGCGATTTCTTCTGAAACTTGTTCAAGGTGCTTAGGAAGTAACAAAAAAAAGAAAGAAAGAAAATAAAATGGCAAAAAAAGGTCTTGCCAAAAAGCGGGAAGCAACCGCATTAAAAAAAACACTAAAAGTCCTGACGTCTCGGAGGTGAGCCGGAGTAGGGAGGGGGGAGGAAAGGTACAGTCAGCAATGAAAGTAGCTTAACGCTTTTGGTACTTTGTCAAAGCAACTTTTTTACAGGTGTCTCACGGTTTGGAACATTAGTCAAAAAAGTCACTATGACAAAGTACTAAAGTGTTGACCACAACTTTCGTTGCTGACCGTACCACTTTTGGGTTTCTCGCTTATAAACATGATTTGAACATTTTTCGCCACAACGCACCATTTTTGAGATATTGGCGAAAACCCTAAAAGCGGTACCTTCTCCCCCCCCCCCCCTGCTTGTCTTCACCCTCCGGCTCACCTCCAAGACGTCAGGACTTTTAGTATGTTCATTTCCTAAGCACCCTGAACAAGTTTCTGGAGAAATCACTTAGGTCCCCTCGCATGCAATCTACACCCCCTTTTGGGTAATTTATTGACTGAACTAATAAGTCAATAATAGGCAAATACAGTCGGCGTCAAAAAAGTAGAGACAGCAAGCGTCGTAATACGTCCAATTATTTATTTAGGAGATTTAGGAGTAAAGTGATCAAAATTGGAAACGTTGCTTGCGCTGCTGTATTATTTTGGATTTTTTGATAGCCTATATTTTTGCTGACTGTACTAGGTCATTATGTATGGCACTTTGACTTAATTAGTGTCATACAAAATGGCCTAAATACCTACAGTATTTAAGCATGAATGTGAACCAGACTTATTCGCAGACATAGGAGGTACGATGTGCCTATGTACCTATGTGCAGTGTTTCTTTCAGAAAAAATCCTCCGGGGGGCAATTAAGAGGTCTGGGGAGCTCGTCCGTCGATCACTACACTAGTTTGCACTGTACACATTTTTCTCCGGGGGGGCACTAAGGCTGTTCCGGGAAGTGGGGGGGGGGGGGGAGGGGCACTGCCCCACCCGGAGTACTACCTGAAAGAAACACTGCCTATGTGTATTATATTTCATTATAACTAAAGATTATAACTTAACAATATAAAAACAGGTTGATAACGAAATCAGTTCTATAGAGCTCCCAAAAATTATTAAAAATACCTATATTTCTTTGCTTAAGCATTAACAAAGCCTTTTTTACACATAGTGAATGTTCAGAAATTTTTATTGTTTTCCAAAATTATTATGAACCAGCAGCCTCACAAACATGACTCCTTGTGTTGAGCGCTCGACTAACTTCCAAAGTATCATTAAGGTCATATCTACAGAAGTTACTGTTGCTGAAATAATTATGGTAGATACGTAGGATTCGACGACAGAACTTTGTTTTCAACTTGTTCTTAATATAGAACTTGATGCGGTCTGTGGAAATTATTCTCTCAGATGATATCTACCTACCTACTCTAGCTAGCATCTAAAGAGTTTCACTCAATAGAATCTGAAGTTACTTTGGTTTTGTTTTTGTGGGGAAATTATTAGTTTTTTTATTTGAAGAATTGTAAGGTTCTGTCTAAAAATAGACAATTATTATCCTAGCCCCATTTTTTTTTTCATAAAATAGATAAGAGGTGCAGGAAGATAGGTAAGTACATTAATTATACCTTCCATTTACAATTAGGTGAAAACACACAATATTTGTACATTATTAATCAAACATTTATTTTAATGTTCTTACTTTTTAAAAGTGGATTTGCAAATTGTCGTAGTAAGTATTCGTAGTACTTACCTATTAAAATTGGTAGGCACTTACCTACTTATTCAGGATATTTTTCGGACATTGATATTTTTTTTCTTTGATAATAACGTTTGTAGTTCCCACGTTTTTTAGGAGGTAGAGTCCAATATATCATTGGTAGAGACCCCTACCCTATGGCTTTGGTATGTACTTATACAGAGTGCCCAATACCCCTCAAAATAAATGAAAAACATCGAAATATTAATCTTTTCAATACGATCGTTCGAACACAGCGAAAGTACCTAAATCTCATTTTTGCTTACTCTACCTCTGTTATCTAGTTTCGGGTGCGCTGAGTGTTTGGAATATGTGCTTGTACCAGAAACCGACGGTTTTCCCCCATGCGTCCATAGTCTTCCCGTCCAACTTTAGCACATCCACAAACATCTTCACTATCACTTCTTTTAAGTCCTGCGGGCAAATAAAAGGGTCATTTAGTATAATGGAGACAAAAGAACTCGACGTACATATTTCAATGGATTCCCATTTCTAAATCTATCTTTACTTTTGATTTGTTTGTTTGGAACTTCAAACTAGGTACTCTGTGTTGTCTAGGTACCTAATGCTAGTTAGAGCTTGTATGTGATAGGACTGATAGGTGATTTGCAATAATAAATAAAATAGTTACCTACCCAACAAAAATGGTGAAATATAATAACGTAAAATAAATAGGTAAAGTTAAAAAGGTTTGTCATTAACTCATTTCAAAATTGCATTTGTTAATGTGTCTAGCTAGATTTAGGAGTTATTTCACAGATTTCTGATAATATAAGATTAATATCTTCTGCAACATATAATTAAATTATCTGTCAAATAGTTAATCACAACTTAATCGGAACCTGTCAAACGGCCCGTAGTAAAAAGAGAAGATGCTCACATTAAAGTGTTCTTCCTTAATTTGTCTTCTTCTATGGTTGTCCCCAATTTTGTTCATCATGGCTGCGACGATCTCCGGCTGGTTGAGGTTGGTGACGGCCAGGTTCAACGCGTTCATCAGGTTGATGACGTGTGCTTTAAACTGGATGTTTTGCGGGTACTCCGACTCTGAGAGTTTTGTCACCATCTTGAAGAACTCTTTAGTTTGGGGGTATGTGGTGAACAGTCTGAAAAGTTGAAGGTGCAATTTTAGTATACCCAGTTATTCCATCTCACTAAGTCCGTTCGAATATGAATGTAGTTCACGCTCTCGAGTATACACTCGAGTTTACACATACGTGTACGCCTAAGAACATTCATCATCACTTCATGAGATAAGGCTTTAAAAATATTATACGATACTAAATAATATACTAGAAAAAATACGACTCGCACCAGATCAATACTCAGACGGGAATCGAACCCGCGACCTTTGGATATCCGTTCCAATGCTCTGACCGCTGAGCTACCGAGTCACTAGTGACATCGTCGAATTTCTTCTAGTATATCCTACTCTTACGCTGCAAGACAGCGTTATTTCACCAATGTGAGGAATTACCTCGACATTCAATTGAAGTATCTTTCCAGATATTTGGCAATCGATTAAGATGAAATAGCTATATAAAAAAAATACGACTCGATCTGGTGCGAGTCGTATTTTTTCTAGTGTATTATTTAGTATTGTATAAAAATAGCATTGAGAATGCAAAAATCTCAAATTTAAAAATATTATACGAATTAATTTTTATTGTTTTTCATTAGATGAGGTCGTGGAAAAAGTAGCTGTGCACTATGTCACGAACTTTTGAAGCTTGAGACATCATTTTCTAAAGAAGAAGGTATGTTACCTGATTGACGTTTAGGACTTAGGCTGTTTGGTCCCGACCCTCTAGCTAAAGTTACATTTTGCTACATAACGAACTTCGCTGTGGAAACATGGTATATGGATGTGACATACCTAAGTTTTGGCGTCAAATGGAGTAACTTCTAAAGGAGTCTATCTTGAGACGTGCTTGTTTTGATAGTATGGCTGGCAACCCCAAAAGTTGGTTTGCGGGACTCTATATCTATGGCGGGACTATTTTGTAACACCATATTCCTCTTTGTTTATTAATAAATAAAAAAAATAATAGTTCTTTTTAACCGACTTCAAAAAAGGAGGAGGTTCTCAAGTCGACGGTATATTGTTTTTATGTAGGTATGTTTTAACATAACTTCGTCAGTTGTTAACCGATTTAAATACAATTCTTTTTTCATATCAAAGAACATAATTCGAGTGTGGTCCCATAAACAGAGATCTGTACCCTTAGCACGAACAGCTATCGAAAAAAATAACGCGCGTAAAATCATTCGATAGATAAATTTTGTGTTGGAAATTTCGTGCTAAGGGTAGGTACTTGGCTAGTAGTTTTTTCATAATCCTGAAAAATATCAATTATTGTTTACTTTAAGTATTGACGACAGTAATTTGGAACAGACTAGGTAGGTACTACGTATTGGTGGTGCAATACTATTGAAAGAACCACGTCCTAGATAGATCCCATTATCAAGTTACCCCATTTGACTTTAGTGTAACAAAATATTTTTGAAAATATCAAATCCAAATATCTTTCGATAGGAAAATTCTTAGGTTTCTACAAAATTTCACTTTTTTACTTGTCATTAATTAATTATATTCGTTATTTAAAACAAGCTGTGCTTAGTTTTGAACTAAATGATTGGTGTGAGTTCTCCGAATTTTACTATATCTACATGTTGTTTTTAGCGAAAATGCAAAAAAAAAGAAATTGTAAAACTATTGTATTGATACATGTACCTAATACATAGGCAAATTATTTACCGACCCTAAAGTTATGACGAAACGGAGGCAAACATTCTAGATCATTTGTCTTATAGAGTATTAAAAGAGCTATTAAGTAAGTATTTATTGTTATTTTAATCGTTTTTAATTATTTGAAGTTTTATCGCCCGGTCATAAAATAGTGCGCTGTGACTGTTAACTAATTACTATTGTTATTCTTGTATAAATGTTTGCGCATTGCACGTTTCTTTCCAGTAAAGTGGTTTTATATGGCGTAATCAATAGACATTCCATGAATAATTCGAGATAACGGTCAAGCTTTTCTGAATAAGTAGGTACTTTTGTTTAAATCAGGATCAATTTCAAAGTAATATGAATAGTTAGCAGCAGCAAAAGATCGTGCGTCACCCGTCTTATTGAAATGAAAATCAATGATAATTTAGGTCTTAGAAACAGTATTTTAGAAAAATGATAAGAATTTACGAATATTACGGTACGTACTTATAAGTAAGTATTTTACAACGGGTGCTGCCAGTGGGAATGGGTCTGCTTCTGTCTGCTTGTACTAAGGGCGTCGTATATTTATATATATTTTTTTCTCTGTTTGATGTTATCAATATGTATGGCACTTCTTACTCAAAACATAAAACTAATAAGTAGGCAAGTAAACCTTGTTTTGATTTCTCATTTTTTTTTATTGCAATCATTTTGCTTTCTATAGTCAGTAGTTTTTGTAAGTAAAGGCCTATGAAAAGCTTTTGGATATTAGTTTTCAATTCAGTGCCTTAGGATGGGTAGCCTAAGTATGTCATGCTCTCTTTAATCATTTCTGCGGTGGTGTCGTGTGGGGCGGGTCGTTACGTTCCCTCAAATATGGTTGAGCGAAGTGATGGCTGGTCCACGCGTCATGCTCGTGAACGGGTGCTGCCAGTGGGAATGGGTCTGCTTCTGAGTACCTATCTTAACGCATATTGAATTGTAAGAATTGCGTTTTTTTATTGTTAATTTTTATGTCTTGTATCAAGTATTTTTTGGTAAATTTTGCCTACTTAGGTGCACTTTCGAGTAGCAGACATAGTGATTACTGATTTCTCAACTAGTTGAAAGTTATTTACTCTCACAATTAACTATCCGATATGTAGTAGGTATTTAATATCAACCTACCTACCCATTGTGTACAAACTTTTGTTAATTATTGTGATGGAAAATGACCTCACTTTAAATGTGGAGCTCATTTTTCAATGTTGACGACTCTGTATGAAATATACAGGGAGAAAAAAGCAGCCCTTGACGAGTTTCTTGCCGGTTCTTCTCGTTACAAGGTCTCCCGCTCAGGGTTTGCGAACCGATGGCGTAGCTTCTTTGACATTCACAAGTGCTTGTAACAGCCTAGACTGAATAAATGATTTTTTGATTTTGATTTTTGATTTTACAACGGATTTTTTAACTACTCCGCATACAAAATCAATGAATCTTGCATTCTTAATAGCTTGATGAAAGGTTAATTCGACGTGAACTGTATTCAATGTAAGTACTTGATGAGCTTCAATTGATGATGTTCTTGTAAAGTGGTTTTGACATGAATATTGCGCGGGTTCGATTTCACTGTCTTGTCAATAACTAAGTAGGTAGGTTAGCTTGATTTTTTTATTCTGTAGAACAGTAAAGTAAATTTTCCTAATGCTCAGTTTCGACTAGAGACGTTGATAATAAGTAGGTATTGTGTCTTCAGCAAAGTTTATAAATACAATCGTTCGAATATCATCTTTATCATGACTTCAAACAAATTCTTAGATTTCTACTGTGAAAATTAATATCTAACCGAAACCGCAGGAATTAACAATACCTACCTAAGTTATGTTGTAAGAATTAAGAAAAAAGGTGCTAATCTAATAATAGGTTCTACGGTAAGCAAAATGGCCCAACATTTTAATTAATTAATGAAACACTTTTGAAGTCCTAATAAACACGGATATCTTTCTATAGCAAAGCTACATTTAAACTGAAGCGCTCAACCAATAAATTTAGTCGACAATTCTTGAATTCCTCATACGTTATTTCCAAGCCAGTTTCCATGTGGAATGCCTAATTTCCTTACAGTCCCTGGAATTGTGTTGGCCTTTCTCAAACGGTAATCAACCGTGTTAATTTCGTTCTCTTAATTTTATTTGATTAAAGAAAAGTTCATTTTACAAATTAACTTTTTTTTTAGGTACAACCCGCATATTATTCTTTATGTCCTCTGTGCCACAATATCTTCTATAATATAATTCTAAATATTACAAATCTACGCGCAACTCAATTTTACGTCTTTACTTTAATTCATGTTCTTTCGCGTATGTGTCATTTTGCGTATGTGTCATTTTGCGTATGTGTCATTTTGTGTATGTGTCATTTTGCGTATGTGTCATTTTGCGAATGTGTCATTTTGCGTATGTGCCATTTTGCGTATGTGTCATTTTGCGTAATCAAAATGTGTCATTATGCGTAAACTTGAAAACAAGCCTGTTGTAAGACAGCGTTGCCGCAGCGATGGATTCGACGCTCGCTTGCTAACTTTAGAAAATACTCGTAGCACGAAATGCCGATGCCGGTGTGATTTCTGGGCAAATTAATATAGAAAAGACAATGTAGCGGCTAAGTCGTGGCTTTTAATTTTCACACCACAAATAAACCCAAGGGCTTCAGCTAATTTTATCTTGGTATCTATCCGAGCATAACGTAATCGTGAATTCGTGATGTTAAATATATTTTTTATGGGCTATCTTTTGTTCCACTGTTACGCATGCTACGGAATTTCATTATGAGATATGCTTATTTATTTACTTAATGAATTTTCGTTGGTTTTGGAGGTGAAACGATCGTTCTAATAAACGTACGTAAAATAGACTATCATAAACGTATAAAACATTAAAATCGCATAATAAGTAATAAGCGGTTAGTTAGAACACTCAAAAAAGTAAGAACACCTTAGTAGCGATCGGACATGTAAAAATCAACGGTTATTTACAAAAATCAAACAAAAATTCCTATTTTACTAAAATATACATAACTAGCGACCCGCCCTAGCTTCGCTTCGATTCCTTCCTTTTTTGTCAAATGCCCTTGAATGAATGCCCAAAAAACCCAAAGTGTCGACCCGTCATCGGTGTAAGAAACGCGCTTGAATTTATTATCGCGCGTGTTGATTTTTTGAGTATTTAAATTAAATGGTATGGCGAAAGTGGTTAAAATAATGTGCATAAAATGCTTAGATAACTAACGTATTTAAATTGACAAGGAGTGGTACTGTACCTATCTTTCTAAATAGCTTTTCAAATTACCAATTGTAAGTGACCAATTTTTTATATAGTGAGCTATTCTTAAAAGATAATAATGTATATGCCTTTTATGTAGATCTACAAAAGAGAAACAATAGGGATGTTGACTATTTTTTTTATTTTATGTTACATAAATTACCTCTCAAAAAAAGAAACATTGGTAAAAGAATTAATTCGCTAGCATGAAAACTGCCCGAGATATCACAGTGTGAAATGCACACAAATGGACTCGATCAAAAACGCTCCATACTAATTGGCTTGCACGTTATGACGTCACGCCTTGCAAGTTTGTATGCAACGCATAGGAAATTTGTTCAGCAGCTATATTAAATATTGTGTTTATCAAAATGGTTTCTTCGACAAATTTGCTATACATTTTACGGACTAATTAAAGGTATCATTTATTTTAATAAATTTTATACTTTTTAAATGGACTTGTCCACCCAACTTTGAAGGGTCATAAAACAAATAATATGCAATATATAAAACCAAGAGGTATACAAGCTACTCTAAAAGTTTAATATGTTTACGATTTTTATTAGTATTTCGTTATTTTATTCATTAGTCAACATCCCTATTCCATAATACATTATTTTGTTATAGCTCAAAAGGTTTATGCAGCGTTTTCGATGCATAAGCTCCCAGTCGGCTTATTTAATCATATTTCTTCCAATTTACATAAAAGAAAATAAGAAAAATACATAAAACCTCAGCTCATCTTAACCTTCCTCAGGAATCACTATATCATTTGGAAAAACCGCATGAAAATCCGTTCAGTAGTTTTTGAGTTTATCGCGAACAGACAGACAGACGCGGCGAGGGACTTTGTTTTATATGTAGTGATAGTTATAATATAGTGCTGTAGTGATTACCGCTGACATAAAGATTAGTTATTCTGTGACTTAGGTATGTATCTCCCATCTTATCTTTTAAACGCAAAAACATTTAGCTCTCAAACCGATTCCAAGGCATTGTGAATGCGGCAACTCGTAAATGAAAGGCAATAGAGCCGAATTGAATTAACATTCACATGCCAGCCGGCGAGATTTATTCAATTGTGTTTTGTAAGCCGTATATATCCATTGTCACCAAACCGAGTACAGTTGTAGTGATAACGTTATTGACGAATGATCTTTTGAACGCTCGGCGCTCGTATAGGTTAATAACATTTCGAAAGAGTTGCACTTTGTTAATAATTGTTAAGAACACAATATTCTTTTTAGACGTAATGTAAATAAGTGGCGAGGAATTTCTTCCATGTGCTTTTGTTTGCAAGAACAATTATAAATATTATCACTACAATATCAAATAAATAAATACAGCCTCCTTTCATATCTTTCTGATAGGTGGTAACGTAGTTTTCTATAGGTGATTCCCCTTTCATGGGAATCTTTGATTTAAATGACCTCGTTGGTATTGATTGGAAATGTAAAGTTTTCTAATTATTTTTGAAATAACTGTTTCGTGTCTTGAATGTGTAGGTATGTCGTTAACTTTATATCGAAATCGTAAAATTGTTCGAGTTTCAAGAGTGATTATTTTGCATTAATTGAATTGAAACCATACGAAAGGTAAAAATTGATTTTACATGCTGTAATTATATAAAAAAACTAATATAAAATAATAATAGCAGCAATTCTTAATTCCGCAGCAATACTTTACTTTCTTCTAATTATTTGCTTTTCCCATTAAAAAAATCCGAGTTGAATCCGGGAAAATACTTATTATAAATTCTTTTAAGGGCCCGTGTCACAGGTTTACAAACCGCAAGTTCTAGATAAGTTCCTGTTAAATTATTTGACTGATTAATATTCTGGTATTTTTTTTGTTACTGAACAATTTAAAAGTTTAAAGGTTATAAAGTGTTATCCGTAACCTGTGGAACTGACCTCTAGATATAGATAGCATAGTATATTTAGTAGTCTCTGTCTCTCCCTATCTCTATATTAATCACATTAGTATATAAGGTGGAACCAAATTATGTAACAATACTTAAAAAGGTGATATAGTAAACTGAACAACTTTCTCCAGTGAACATAGTTCGAAAAGCGAAAAAAAACTGATACTCACATACAAAATGTAGTTATGGTATTGGTCAGCTGACTTACTTAGTATGGAAGAAAAGCGAAAAAACATTAAGGCGGTTGTATGACCGAAAGTGGCGCCCTCAGAGGTTTTTATTTAATAAGTTATTAATAGAAAAAGATTTTAATAATGTTTATCGTGGAGATTTTAGGGCCCATGGTCTAGTATCACTACATGCCCTCGTAGTCATTCGTAGAAGTAGATAGCAAATGTGTCAAAAACGGCCACTTTTAGCAGTTTTGCTATCTACTTCTAGCAGTGACTACGAGGGAATGTAACGATACCGTCTAAAAGTACTAGACTGTGGGCCCTAAAATCTCCACGACAAACATTTTTAAAATTGTGTATTAGAATTATAATATTAAATATAATTCACCGCGGCGCCACTCTCGCTCAAGGTACCACCTTAATATTTCGTCCTATGTTCCTTGGAGAAAGTCCAGTGTTTTCAGTATTGTTAAATAATTTGGTTCCACTTTATATTTGTGTTAGTATTGACCTACCTAATATCTCCAGAAATACTAGAATTTCTGTGCAATGCGATATCTCGAGTGATTTAAGAGTTGATCTCTTATATCTATTCGATTTTACGATCATGTTTGTTTCAAGATCGTTTTAAATCGTAGTGCTGTGCCTCGCTCAATGTCTATGTTTTTAATGGACCTAGACTATTTATTACTATTGTAATAGGTACTCGTTCGTACCTACATTATTCTGATGTATTTTATTTATACATAGAAATGTACACGCACATCTTATGTTTAACTTTTTTAATGTTTTAGTTTAAGTTTTATTATAAAACCCCTTTGTATTTTTTGTCATTAATCTGTACGTTTTTGTTTTATTCTTCTGTTTATTATTCGTTTTATATTTTCTGTAAAATGTGTGAGTGTTTGTTAAATGTTTGTTCAATTCAAATGCGTAGTAGAATTGCTGTGGTGTAACTAGTGTAGAAGCTTTGGCAGAAATGGCTTTAATAGTTAAGTAAGTAGGTTTTGTGTGAAATTATTTTTGGATGATGATACATTTTGCATTCTTTTTGTTAACTTTAGTTTTAAATAGAGTTTGTAAATTTTTGTAAAATTATAATAGTAGATTGTTATACAAGACGCTAAAAGGACCCATTGCATACGAGGTAGTTTTATTCCCGAGCTTTAGCGAGGGAATAAATAGAAACCGAGTTACAATGGGTTTTAGCGTCGTGTGTTACACTATACTTTTCACTACGATTGCGAGAAAATAAAATACAATAGTATACCTACCTACTTCCGTAAACGAATCCACTCGTTTTTCTATCCTCCACTTCATAAACTTTTTGTACAATATTTAAATACTTACCTAAATGATTTGTTGACGGCAAAAGATTAAAATCATTTCTTTCCTATTACAGTGACTTCAATCAGTATGTAATTATAGAAAAATTCTAAAGGTTTTGCGCCATGGTACCTTTTTTTAATTTCTGCAGTAGCAGCTAAGCAACCCAAACACGCATTCTACGATTCACTCTGTGCACAGAGTAGGTATAAATAAGTCTATGATTTCACCGAAGAGATGCTTTTAGTTCCATTTTCAAAAATAAGAATGAGAAACAGGGGGCCTATTACGAAAATAACGTACGCAATCACTTGGTCACGATAATCGTCTGCAGTTCGTCGGTTGCTATTAAACACATTTTCAATTTGGCTATCGTAGCCCAAAGACTATTGAATGAATGATGTCGGATACGCTAGAGAAAAACTGTCAAACTTACTCAATCACTTTGCGATATCGCATACGCAAGTGCTTTGTAATAGGAAACAATCATAACGAAGCACGGACGCAGTTGCGTGTATCGCATGAAACCTTTCGTAATAGACCCCCAGTATTAAAGTCGAGCGAGTTTTTATTCGTGATTATGAATAAATACTTTTTCGTTTTAGTAGGCTCATTGGTAATAGACAAACATTAAAAAAGAAAAAACTTTAACCCCTAGAGGTAATTATGCTATTTTATCTCGGCTCTTGTACGATACAATGACGGACTTTTTGAGCAAGAGGAGTGAAAAAACTATTTTGTGTTTACACTATAACGAGTTCTCGTTATAGTAAATAGTATAGGTGTTTAGGTGTACGTTGGCGACGACGTGTTGAAGTAATAATACCTAAGGTAGGGGTACCTAATGTAACAGAAAATTTGAAAATTAAAATTTTCAGAGAAGTTGAAATTATTTTGAAATATGATTGAGTAAAATACATTATTATTTAATATTTGTTATTAGCTGATGAAATGTAAGGACATTTATATTCCCAAAGCAATCGAATATCGAGTTACAATACAACACAGCCCTTACAATATTAAGTAACTATTAACCCGGTTTAAACTTACATAAATCACTTGTGATTGTCACGTTAACCGAAATATCGATTTGAGCCGATTATAGATTTAACGATCGTTGGCTCTTAGAGGAAAACGGATTCATTTTGTATGGTCTTTGTATTTACGCAGCAATTTGACATACATTATTAACTTTGAGAGGGCACGCTCGATTAGTTCAGCTTTACAGAATACTAATAGTACTAAGTTAGTAGGTATTATCGAAAACAACAGGTAAGAAATCAAATAATTATGATTCTTTTGAAGAAATCACTTTAAAACGGCTCGACTGGTTTGGTTGATTTTTATTGTATTCTTAGCAGTTTTAGTGGCGTTTGAGAGGTCAAAAATACGACGTTTGGTGAGCAAGGGATATAAGGTGTTATAACCCTTAGATAATTTTGAGAAGGGGAGCCATCTTGGATGGTTTGGTTGATTTTTATTGTGTTGATAATTAGCAGTTTTAGTGGCGTTTGCAAGGTCAACAATACGACGTTTGGTGAGCAAGGGATATCCGGAAGGTGTTAACCCTTAGATAATTTTGAGAAGGGGAGCCATCTTGGATTTTTGTATGGGAGGGAGTAATAACACAATCTTTTTGTATGTTTTCTTCTAAAACCATTATCATCGTGTGGGGATTAAATGAAAGGGATTCTTGAGTAAAGTTGATGCGATTGATTGAGGCCGAGATTGAGGAGCTGATTGAGGCCCACCAATAGTAACTAAGTACCTACTTATTAATTATACGGGTGCTTATCTATTAATCTTTACTTTACTAATATTATAAACGTGAAAGTAAATTTGTTTATTAGTTACGCCTTCACGCCTAAACTACGCAACCGATAGTGATGAAATTTTTCATTTTCATTTTTCGGGCGGCCGCTAGTCAATTAGAAACGGCTTTACAAATATTTTTAATTAAGTATGAGCAATTGAGGACATTAAAATTACGCACGCACTCTTATAATTGATTAGATTAACGAGTGGGTTATACATTCGTTAATTAATATTTTTTTGTCGTGTGCTATTTATTAATCCCATGGGAGCTTTACGTTATGGTATTTGGGTCATAAGTTAATATTTTCTGAAAAGTAGTAAAGTTGGGCATAATGTCTTGTTTTTTATTTTGGTATTTTTTTGTTCATATACGTTTCTCATCATCGATCCGAACAAAATAATAAAACTTTGAAATTTACTTACTTTAAGTCGAATAAAGATAAGGATATCTCAAAAGTAAGGTTAGATCAAAAGAAAAAAAGAGTGTAACTTCAACTAACGTTCTTCACAATTCTGTGCCAGTGGCGACTGAGTTAGTGTACACTGGACGTATCTAGGACCTCTGCACGGCGTACACCTCCCGCCGGGTGAGGCCCGACATCGGGTTCACCTCGTCGGGCTTGGCGAATGTTTGAAGTGGACAAGTGAAAAGAAAAAATATAAGTGAAATTAACCCACCTTCTTAACAGCTTCGTGTCAGTGGCGACTGAGTTAGCGAACACTGGTGCCCAAGACTTCTGCACCGCGTAAACCCCCCGCCGGGTGAGCTTGACACCGGGTTCACCTCATCCGGGTTGCCGAATGTATTAAGTGGACAAGTAAAAAAAGAAAAATAATAAGTGAAAGTTACCCACCTTCTTAACAGTTCCGTGCCAGTGGCGACTGAGTTAGCGTACACTGGTGACCAAGACTTCTGCACCGCGTACACCTCCCGTCGGGTGAGGCCTGACACCAGGTTCACCTCATCGGACTTGCCGAATATTTGAAGTGGACAAGTGAAAAGAAAAAATATGCTTAAAAATAACCCACCTTCTTAACAATTCCGTGCCAGTGGCGACTGAGTTAGCGTACACTGGTGCCCAGGACTTCTGCACCGCGTACACCTCTCGCCGGGTGAGGCCCGACACCGGGTTCACCTCGTCCGGGTTACCGCCCCAGATCAGGTGGGTCACCCATCCACCCATTGTGACCTGGAGACAAAAGTGAGATCAGTAGGCCTATAATAGTCCATATGGGAAAATTATTCTGTTTGTTTCATTGTTTCATTTCCATGTCTAAACTACAATAACAGTGTTGTGTTTGTATTGGTAGACTGGATTTTAGAAAAGGATTATAGTCCACCTATTCCGGAAACGGGGAACAAAATTCTACGTGGTCAAAGTTAGCACAGTAGGTATATAATGTTAATAAGAAATAACTGAAAAATAATTGTTGCGTCGTAGGATTTGCGATATTCTGGGTCAGTTACTTATATTAAAAGATAATCTTAATTAGAGGTAGAGCCGTTTGGTTTACTTATTAATTTGTTATTATTTTACTGATCTTATCACTTGAGATAAATCTAATATGGTAAGGTATAACGAGGGAAATAAACTAACCTTCCACGATTTAAACTTAGATTTCTTCAAAACTAGAACAGCTGTTAGCAACAAGAACACCGAAGTCAAATATACAAAAAGCAACATATTCCTTTAACAATAAATTAATTTCTAAGAAAATTTTGACGAACCTGCGTTTACAGTGAACCGTAATAATATGTCTTTACAGTGAATTAATCAAAAGGTTTTGTAACAAGCTTGTGTGCACAAAACATCGAAATTATCTGAACCACATGACAAAACAAATTTGCTTTTATGTGAGAGTACCTATGTTCTTACTGTCAGGGCACGTGTAATCAAGAGAATTTACACTTTGTAATTTTATTTATTTAACAAAATAAATAACTAAGTCATGCATATTGAGGAGCTCGGTGGCGCAGTGGTATAACGCCTGGTCCAACGATTGCGGAGGTTAAGCAACTTTCGCAAGGGTTGGTCATGGGAAGGGTGACCAAAAATTTATTCCTCTCCTGCGTGCTTCGGAAGGCACGTTAAACTGTTGGTACCGGCTGCATTTGCAGTCGTTAACACCCACCAATCCGCAATGGGCCCGCCTGGTGGGTTATGGCCCATACTCCTTATCCAGCACCCATAAGGAAGGCCTGTGCCCCAGCAGTGGGGACATTAAAAATGGCTGATGGTCAAGTAATGCATATTAAGTGTTCCTTCGTGGTATGGAGTCAACACGGGAGAGTATCCTCTTTCTCAATTTTTGAGAGAATTCAAAAATAACAATAAATTTTAATAACATACCAAGATAACTAGAAGAAACAACAAGATATGACAAGAGAAAAGTAGTTTTTTCTACTAAAGTTTAACATTTTAAAGAAGTATTGTAAAAATTAATAGTAATTTTACGCGCGTTTTTTTTTCTCGATAGCTGTTCGTGCTAAGGGTACAGGATACTTATATGGAATGTTTATATTATTTTATTAAAATTAAATTAGGGTAATATAATCGAAATTTAGTTTCAGGATTCATTATATTTTGTGTTTCAAGGCAAAACCTTAAACCTTTAAATTAATAAAAATCAAGAGGATACTTCGATCGCCGCTATATTAAATAAATACAAAGGGAGTAAATTCTTGACTAAAGTAATTCTTCCAGCTAGGTAATAACTCTAACAGTTAAACAAACTTTCCGGAAAACCGGGAGTTTTGCATTCACCTCGCAAAATAGCAATCAGCTAAATGTCTATTAGGGCGAGTCGCCATTTAAAATTCTAATTGTTCCAATATTGGGATTGTTAATTAAATTGGCAGCATAATTCCTTGCTCGGCCCAAATTAATGAAGATCGACCTGTGGTTGCCGACGTAGCGTTGATCAGGGACGTTTCTAGGGCCTGTGTATCTAATTTTCCATTTTGGAATAAGAAAAATTAACAATTAACTTGTTACAAAATAACCCCTAATGCCGAAAATGGTAGATAGGGACCATCAAAATGAACAACTTTTATTATGGCACCAACTCTAAAACCGCGAAAAAAAATCAGCTGTTGCTGTTTCATACAATTGTTAATATCGAAAATATCAAAATGTATGGAACAGCTGATTGTTTTTCACTATTTTAAAGTTGGTTCCATTGTAAAGGTTGTTCAGGTTGATGGTCCCTAGGGGTTATTTTGTAACACGTTGTATATTTTTTTAGTTAATTTGCACAAGAAACATTTTTATATTTTTTTTTTAAAAAGAAATATGATAAAAATTTAATAAGTTTTAAATATCAGAAATACATTGCAAATAACGCTGTTTGAAAGGAAGGAAAACTTTCTCGGAAGAAGAAATACCAAAAGCAAACATTTTCCTACCTCTACTTCCTTTTTCTTTGGCCACGAGAGGATAAGATAAAAAAAGTAAGTGTGGCTAAAGTTTTTTTAAATGTGAATATCTCCACAATGCGGCTCTGTTAACTTGGCCGATTAATTGAACTTCAATAATTGTGTTAAGTTAACCCGGTCACGGTTGTCATCAATTACGATCGTTTTTTGTTCCTCAAAACAATACACAAATGTTGGTTAGGTATACATACATACTCTATGTCCTGTGAATCAAAACTCTGAGATCTAAAAACAAGCAAATAAACTTTTCAATTTTTTAGGGTTCCGTAGCCAAAATGGCTAAAAACGGAACCCTTATTGATTCGTCATGTCTGTCTGTCTGTCCGTCCGTATGTCACAGCCATTTAATTCCGAAAGTATTAGGATTACACAGTTGAAACTTAGTAGGTAGATGTATTCTGTTAACCGCTAAACGATTTTAACACAAAAATAAAAAAAATAAAAGATTAAGGGAGGGCTCCCCATACATGGAACTGAAACTGAAAAAAAAAAAATTCTTCATACCAATACGTGCGGGATGTTTATCTTTAAAAATGACATTGAGATTCCTAAGACAATTTTTTCTCAAAGTCAACCGTTTGAAAGATAAACACTGCCAAAGTGGTAAAATGTGTCCCCCCCCCTCTAACTTTTGAAATAAGAGACTGAAAAATCTAAAAAAAATATACGCTATAGTTCTTAGTAAAAACTTTCAAAGAAAATAGTTGAGCCCTGATATTAGTTTGAGCGATATATAGTAATTAGTTTTTGAGATATATCATATTTTCCAAAACCGCAAATATAACTTTGTCATTCATACCAACACTGTGAAAAACAAAGTTATTTTTACAGACGAAAAATTATAGTGGTATTAAATATGGTATGGTATAAGGTAACTACGGAACCCTACGGCGCGTGGCCCCACACGCACTTGGCCAGTTTTTTATTTTATATGTTGTTTCCAAATTAGGTATCAAAGGGGTCCTATTTTTGAAATCATTCGGCTAGCGTCGAGCTTTTTTTTACTTTTTCAAATTACTACTATTTTCAAAACTTAGGTATAATACGATATGAGGAGCGTTGATTTCAGTCCTATTTACTTTCTTCGATACATTTTAGAAAAGTAAATGAACTCTCTTTAACTTTCGACTAACAACCCCGTGGTTAGTATTCAACAATATAAGCATACAATAATTTATACTTAAATTTATTCATCGTTACCTCCTTGTTTGGCTAAGTATTTGTTAAGGCCCCACGACATTGTGTCGAGATAATCAATATTTATCGACTTCGCGGCATAAGTATGCAGGCCGCGGCGATGCTCACGTAGCATAAATTTTAATTAGATCAATGGCCTGGGACGTGAGCCGCATCGGGTTGATATTCATTTGGTAAACTTTGTAGGGATGCACGTCTTTGTAACCTATAATGTTTTGTTTTTTTTTTGCATGAACTGCGTTTGGAATAAACACCAAGCAATATTTTTTTGTATCAATTGCCTTTAAAAGACCAAGACAGAAAAGACGCTCGGAACAAATAGCGCTTTCGATATTTCATAGAGGCAATCCTTAGGCAATCTCAAGCCAACTCAGACTATTTTCGGTATTAATGAAACAAATGACTGAAGCGTTTTTATTTTGTGGCTTTTGAATACTGCGAGCTACGAGGACTACGAGAATATGTAGCTCGTAGTATTTAAAAGATCTCGTAACTTATTATGTTGGTAATTATTGTTTATTGTTTATTTATTAGGACCACCAGCATTTGTTTACACTATTACTTACACTAACATGAAATAACATCTTATTTATTGATACCTAAGTGTAACAGATTTTAAAGGTGAACACCACATGCGTAAAGACATCAATTTGAATCTCTCAAGCAATTGAGGGCAGTTAATTTAATTTTAGAGGATTTTAAAAAGAAACGAACCATCCAGTAAAACCCTACGGTTTCCTAGCGAGAGCATGTAAAAATGTAGTTACCAGCCTATGCTATGCTTTTGCCTATTTGCATCGCTGTGGGCCTGTGGCACGAATCTTAAGTTTTATTAAAATTAAAATCTGTATTGTACCATATTCAAGCAAATAAATGATTTATGATTATGATTATGATTATGATTATTTTCTAACTCATTGTAGGTTCATTGTATTGATTTGTTTGTTTTTCTCTCTTTTATTTTGTTTACGGGCAGATGTGTTTGTGATGCAAATAAATGGTATATCTTATCTATGCTACTACTTAATATTTTTATGTACACGGTACGATCTAACTAAAAGTGTTAAATCCGCTATTTCCTTGTCTTATTTATGCAATGCAATGAAGATTAAATTAACAAACTCTACTGTTAAATTCTTTAATATAATTTTCTAATAATGGCAACCCTTGTTTGCGCTATCGAACTTGGCATCGTGCTTGCATTACATTACTGGCTTTCTTAGAGGTTCTCATTTATGTGATACTTCAAAGTGACACTTACAAAATATTAGGAGAAAGGTGGAAAAATTTAATGCAAGCGACAGCTACCAAGGTTCCTAAATTGTAGAGAAGAAAGGTAAAATAAGAAAAGAAATTAAAACTGCCTACATTGTGAGCAAAATCTAGATTTCTCCACTCCTTGATTGGTATGGTGCACTGCACATACTTTCAAATATAAAGCAAGTGCAAGTCTTTGAAATATAGATGAAGTATCTTAGAATAACCAAAACGTTTGTTTAGGAATATTATGACGTTTTGAGACGTCAAAGGTAAGGAGTATTATTGCTAAGCAATATCACAGATCACAGCAATTAGGTGCAAACTTATTCTCAATTTGTTGCTAGCTTGCAGCTAATGTATGCAGCATTGAATAACATTTAGTCAAGTTCAAATACAATCATCATCTTCTGTTTAAAAATTGCCCCTTAAATATAGGTATTTTAGTTTTGTTTTCGAAGATGTTTTGGCTAAGTATTATAGTAAACTTCAAGGCTTGTTCATGTACGCAAACAAAAGTTTGTTATTGGTTTTTTTCTGATAAAAGCTTTTTATCGGTGCAGTGTATGAAAGTTGTTTTTTGCTGTTTGTTTTTTTAGTTGGTTTATTGATAACTTTAGTTCTGTGTTTATGCCTTATCATTTCACTAGTAAAAACATCAACTTAACCTATATAGAAGTCAAGGTCATTGACGCTAAGTCAACCTTTTATTTAGCCCGGTTACTCAAAGCCACGACTCGTTCCGTAACTGAGCGTTTAAAATGGTGAGAACAATTTATTATAAGTAGTTTTTTAATGCACAATGGGACAGTGCTTGGCCTTTACCTCACCAGCCTCCCTAGCATGACCGACGTAACACGATATATATCGCGTGATATAGCGTTTTATCGACACCCAACTGTCAAAATCCATTGTCATTTGACAGTTAAACGTGATAAATCACTATATCATATCGTGTTTCGGTGGTTATGCTAGGCAGGCTGATGTTAAGTGACGATGGCGCGCCGCCATTTTGTTTTCATAGACAACGTTCTACGCCGCTAAGTTACGGCCGTAATATGACAGCTCCGTCATCCTAGGAAACCCTAGCTTAAGGCCGAAGGTGGAAGTGCACTACACCCGGAATCCTCATCACTGAGGATTTGGCTATCTCAGTGAACTTCACTGTTCTTTATACGCGTGTTTTACATGTCCTTTTATAAAAACGACCAAACGATTCGTAATCAATAAGATTCGCTTACTGATACGGTAGTAACTGGCCATTCCTAATCTTAAATGCTTGAAGCCCGATTTCCACTGCAAGCGGAGCGGATACTACGCATTCTAACTACATAAACTAACTGCCTTATTAACAAAAGAAGAATAAGTTAACAATTGTTTAACCAAAAATACTAGGTGTGAAAAGCGATATAATTAATTATTTTATAAAAAAATAATTTAATGCTGTCCAGAATCAGAAACTACCACTTGCGCCCCTAGCAAGATTTGAATTTTACGCCCCAAAACTAATAGACTTACTTTCTAGCTATGGGTCAGCAAAGTGCGCCCCCCCCTTGCCAGGCAATAGTACATCATGTATCCTTAAAACCTAAATTGCTTACAATGGCAACAAATATAATTTATTATCATTCCACCAATTACAACTAATTTGGCGCAGTTTGTTCGCTATTACAAAGTTGCGCGACATTGCGTAATGTGAATTTTGTTATTGCCGGAAATGTTCCGTTTGTGAACTATTTCGGTTTTGTTTGGAATATTACTCTCGAGCAGAACTAAACGCTGAAATTGTTTATAGAGGTTTAAATGAATTTTCTGTACAATATACGCGTACTAATTTATGTACGTACTATAATTTTTCTGGAGGAGCTCGGTGGCGCAGTGGTTTAGCGCCTGGCTCAGCGATTGCGGAAGTTAAGCAACGTTCGCATGGGTCGGTCATGGGATGGGTGACCAAAAATTTATTATCTCGAGCTCCTCCGTGCTTCGGAAGGCACGTTAAGCCGTTGGTCCCGGCTGCATTTGCATTCGTTAACACCCACCAATCCGCATTGGGCCCGCGTGGTGGGTTATGGCCCATCCTCCTTACCACTCATAAGGGAGGCCTGTGCCCCAGCAGTGGGGACATCAAAATGGCTGATGGACTGGACTATAATTTTTATTTAGTTTTATATTCTGATAGTTGTACATTGTGTCTTCCAATCTTTTTGCAAATTCGATCTAATTTGACTATACTAAAATTGTTAAATGTAGTTTTAACATTTACATTTCTGATAAAAATAATGATATGATTGAATGTGTTTTTGGGCTTTGGGACCGATGTTTAGACGTTTGGATGTTTGTTACTCAATCAGACAAAAAAGGCTAAACGAATTTGAATGAAATTTGGCACACAGATAGTTTTAGGCCTGGATCAAAACATAAGATACTTTTTAAATCCTGGTTAAAGGTTCCCTAGGGTCGACGCGGACAAAGCCGCAAGCGGAACCTAGTATACATTTAATATAATAGATACTGTGGTAACACGAACGTTTCTATTTAATTAATTTTGAATTTTTAATAATATACAAATTGGCATTAGAATTTTCAGGTTGTGCCAAAATGAAACTATTTACACCGCAGAGCCTAAATAATTAATAACAAGAGCAAATCTTATCGGAATATTCCATAGAGCTAAATGGTATTGCCCAATAAAAGGTTATCACATCCTTTGAACTTCATATAAGTACAGTAACAGTGTGTGAGCACTGACCTTTGCTCATCGAGTCTTTTTTATCGTTGCGTACAATAATACTCAAGGGAGATATTCCCAGCTTTATCATACTGTTAATAAAGGTGAATTTCATATGTACTGTACCATCAAAGAAGGTACTGCCGTTTTACGAGAGGATAATAAAGCTCGAGTATTGTCAGACCGCTACCTGTGAAGCTTTTAATTAGCTACTATATTTTACTTAAAGGAAAATCCACTGGGAAAGTTGTCGATGAAACGAATGAAATTCGTTATGTATTTAAAACAGATAAGTAATCACTATTATTTTTCTTTTAACACAGGTTTAAACAACAAATTAGGGAAAAAAGTTTCTGAAAAAAAATGTGGTGAATGTTTTTTTGATGAATGATCATAAAATAGTTTCTGGTATTTCACTTGGCTTTTCTTTCATGAATGTTAATACCTATGCAACTCTTGTTTCATATTTTCAGGCATGTAGGCGAATATTCCAATAATTTAAAATTAAAACAAATTCAGCAATTACCGAAAAACCTGAAAATTTAAAACACCATCAATTAACCTGCCGGTATGTGCCGAAGAAATTCACCGGTACAGTTTTCCCGGTGCGTTGTTAATTTGATTCCATTGGTCGCGTCTGGTTTTTTACGAGACAATTTAAATAACTGCTGTGGCTCCGATCTCAATTATAGAGATGGGACACAGGGCTTTTGTGAGTTTTTTCGGTTTTTACTGGATTTAGATTTTGTTATTCGCAGTCATAAATGCAGTGTCCTCATAACAATTTATAGTCAATATGAATATTCATGATGTTCTTCTGTTTTTGCATATGGCCGTCCATAAATTTGATATTTACGTGATGATTTACCCATACCTTCAGATGCAAAACGAATGTGACGCAAAAGTTACTGGCTGGTCATTACTTTGAATGGTAGTTAGTACTCAGTCACACTATTTAATTAACTTGAATTCTAGTGATTTTTAAACACCAATAACGAGTTCATTAAACAAATTATTACAATAAGCTTGATTTGAGTAATAATTGATTTTCATTTAAACTTTGTGCATTACTCCAAAAACCTATTGAGATCATTCAATTTTGTCATAGCTCTAGATTTAATGAATAAAGAATGAAAAATACGTCGAAAAGAACCGGTAAAATACCGGTAAATTGATTGGAGCCCCCTAATTTGTTCAACTCGGCGTTTACGGTTTTCGGCAGTCGCCGGGCGAAAATTAAAACTACCGGTTCCACGATGTAATTGATAGAGAGCCTTCGGAGCTCGGGGCGTATTGACTTGATTTGGAAACAACTTTTTTATATTTCTACTTATACACATATCATATCTTTAAGGCAAAGAAATATACACATGTCTGTACAGCTACCTACTACTAAATAAACGACTAAATTGGAACTAAATCGGAAATTCTGAAGCAGGCCCTTGGTCTATTTATTTTTTCTTCTTAACTTAAGAGCCGCGCTCTTGTCTGTGTAACTTCCTCCACTCGTCTCTGTCCAAAGCCAGTTCCTTGGTTTCTTGATAAGACACGACGTTAACTATTTAATTAAGCATCAATAATTAATAATTAAACTGTAGTTATAACCTGTGAGACTGTACCCACAGACAAATTAAAGTAGTTTTGTGGGACCATACTTTAAACTATGTATTTGAAAAGAAATAAAGAATTCATTCATTCATTCAGCTATAAGTCTGTTTATCCTTACTTGTCTTATTTGGTAAACAATCTTCAGCCAACTCTGTATGGAATTAAATCATTGATTTATTTCTTCAGGATCCCATCATCAGATCCTGACTTTATGACAATGGGATCAATTTGTAACTATATACTTTCAAACAAAAAAGAATTTCTAAAATCGGTTTATAATTGACAAAGTTATGAGGTAACAAACATAAAACAAACAGTCGAACTTTAGGAGGAGGTTCTCCCTCCTTTTTTTGAAGTCGGTTAAAAATACAACAAATAGTTTTCCACACATAGATTGATTACGAAATAAATTATAATTAATAATAACGATTTCATAAAGTTACTAACTTATTTACTTAACAGCTTCAATCTATATTCTTAAAAGCTTAAAAGTAACGATTTATGTATAAAGACGTGACAACTGTCAAAAACTGTTTACAAATGACTAAAATTATATTTTAATGAATTTAATGAACTAAAATGACCAAGTAATAATTTTAATTTAAATTTAATTTTTATCAATGTTCGTATACCATAAGGTGAATCATGGGCGATTATCTCACGTTTGGCTGAGCCGATTTTTCTACCTAAATAATATACCTACACTACCCAATACACAAGATACTTACAATAAAAATAAAAAAATAAAAAAAATTGTTTAAAAAACAAAAAAAACCGACTTCAAAAAACCTGCCTCTAAAAAGCAAGAAATAATATACAAATCATTAGATACGCATTATCATTGTTATAATAAAACACGTCAATTGAAGTCAGGTGGGGCTTTTAGAATAAAAAAAGGAAGATGTACTCCATTCCAGCCCCACCCGACTTTAATAGACGTGTTTTATTATAACAATGATAATGCGTATCTAATGATTTGTATATTATTTCTTGCTTTTTAGAGGCAGGTTTTTTGAAGTCGGTTTTTTTGTTTTTTAAACAATTTTATATGTGACATCTTGTAATACCCATGCTTATGAACTAATTAATGATTTGATTTGACAAATTATGACAAGTAAGGATAAAGGAGCTCGGTGGCGCAGTGGTTTAGCGCCTGGCCCAGCGATTGCGGAAGTTAAGCAACGTTCGCATTGGTCGGTCATGCGATGGGTGACCAAAAATTTATTATCTCGAGCTCCTCCGTGCTTCGGAAGGCACGTTAAGCCATTGGTCCCGGCTGCATTTGCAGTCGTTAACACCCTCCAATCCGCATTGGGCCCGCGTGGTGGGTTATGGCCCATCCTCCTTACCACCCATAAGGAAGGCCTGTGCCCCAGCAGTGGGGACATCCAAAATGGCTGATGGACAAGGATAAACATACTCGTACTATATACTCGTAATATTTTAAGAAATATTTCATTTATCAAACATAATGACAGCGGGTCTTACTATAAAAGTAGGTAAAGTCCAATATTTTTTTTCATAACTAAAGATAAATTAATTAAGTGTGGCAATTAAATGAACAAAACAAATAAAAGTTAAAAAAGGCAACCTAATAAAAACGTGTTAAAATTATGTTTTACGCTTTCTCAAGTTAGCAAATATAAAGGCAGCCTGACAGTGGAAAGGCATATGCCTCCACGCCTGCATTAAAAATAAAAACAACTGCTTATGGTCCAAGGTCACATGTTAGCAAACAAATATTAGAAAAAAAACTTGGAATGATAATAGCTCAGTGGTTCCCAAATTGTGCGTCGCAACGCTCCGGGGGGCATCGCGGGGCTTCGTCTTTGGGAACCTTTGACATAGCTGTATACTACAAATACGTGTACGCATATATGTTTTCCCAAAACGGAGAGTCACAAAAATGACTAACAACGTATTTACCGCCATGCAAATAAATAATGAATTAGTAGTATTAATTATTTATAAACTAATTTTCCTGGTTTGTCCAAAAACATATACCAACTCAATACTTGCTGAGGCACACACATGCTTTCCGGGTGGATAAAGAGGACGGGCCATAATCCACCACGCGGGCCCAGTGCGGATTGGTGGGTTTTAACCACAGCAAATACAGCCAGTACCAACGTCTAACGAAACGTGCCTACCGAAGCACTGCGATTAATTAACTTATTCAATTAAATAATAACAGAAGGTAGACACTCATTTAAATGCGAGGGAAATAAATTACAAACTTAAATTCTTTTTGAAAATTTTTGAAAGAAGTTTTTAATGTAACCATTAAATTATAACTTGAGTTATTAATTTTAGCAATATAAAAGTATTAAATGTTGAGAAAAGGATAGAAAGACTACGTCTCTACCTTTTATAAACAGTGTACTAAAATATCTAATCCTACAGATTTTTACATAAAAAGTTATATTATAAAAGAGAAAATTGCCTCGGAATTTAAAAACAAAACAGTCATTGGTAACCGAGGTGAAAAATGTGTGACAATATTCACAATACTTTATAACAGCTGTGGATATCTGTTAAGATCGCAAAGACACATAAAGATTTGTAAACAAACGTAACTCTTGTTATGTTGACACAGTGCGAGTAAATAATACAAAGTATGTCAGCAGTTCATCACATAATAAGTGGTTTAGTTATTTTATATGAGAAACAGCTGCATTGGAGCGGCGTAAAATAAGACTATGTTTTCGTTTACCCAATAATCGAATCAATTTGTTCTAGTGTGTATGCGCATATTGCGCATGATTGGATTGAATATGATTTGTTCTACGCGTACTCGAGTCACAGTAAATACGTTAATATCTAGATCCTATTAATATTTTAAATGTGAAAAAAGCGATGTTTGGATGTTTTTACTCAATCACGAAAAAACGGCTGGATGGATTTGGATGAAATTTGGCACACAGATAGTTCATAACCTAACATAGGATTCTGTTTATCGCGTTCGAAGGTTTCCTAGGGACTTTTCTATAAATGCCCACGCGGACGAAGTCGCCGGCGGAAGCTATTTAATCTAAAAAGATTTTCATTTTGTAAAAATGTAAATCTTCCATTTGTTTTCAAATACTAACCGTATTTTGAACTCTTTAATGATTAAAAAAAAATACACAAAAAAATGCCTGCTACGTTTTTTGAATGTAAAACCATTTTAAATGTTGTTTATGTATTTCTTTCTGTCCTTTTAATGGTTAGATAAAAAAAATGGTAAGTATAATTTATACTTAATCATTACTTTACAAATATGTGTAAGTAACCTTTTTGCTTGCTATTGCTATACCTACGTTTTTTTTAAATTGACTACAGGAACTAAACCGATAGAATATGATTTTAAAGTTCTTGAACTAAACCTTAAAGTTATCACCACTTTATCAGGATATAACGTCAAAACTTAAATCATAGTTTCTACGAATAATTTATACGACTCTTTGATACAAATGAGTTTTCTAATAACGCAATTTAAGTAGAGAGTGACAAATTAATGAATTTACATATTCAACGAATGTCAACACTATCCATATCTCTTGTTAAATCCCATACCTAAAATAGAAGCCACTTGAGTAACTTTAATAAAATTTTTGATACATATCGATGAGCAGATTGAATAATAGATATAAAATTATCTATCGTCTGTAATAAATCGATATGTACAATCGTAACACATCGAAGAATTTTCTTATTAAAAATTTATCACTTGTTGATAACACTCTACGTTAAAAAAAATACACTGTTTATTAACTTGCAAGTTATTCAGATTACTTTGACGATACTTACAATGTACGAATAGGTTATAAAGTGTAAGTTTTCGCGCGTTTTTTGCGTGCCGTTCGCGCGTTTTGAACACGTGCGACTCGTTTCACGTCCCGTGTCATACTGGTTTAGTTTAATCTGTGTTTATTACCGTGTCCGCCCGCCCTAGAAGCCATACGGGGCGGTTAGCTACCCCGTCCATAAGAAGACAATTGACTATTGCTTGCTTCGCGGCTTCGTCCCGAGCGCGTCTTTCTCTAAGATTGCTGGTTTCACACATTTTGTAGGCGGGTACTATGTTTTAGCTGGAGACTATCATTATGTACATAGACGTAGGACATGTTATATAATTGTACCGATGTATACGAATTACTACGAAAGATGAATTTCCGGTTTGTGAAAGAAATGTTCCTCATATTTCTGAATGTTTTTGAAAAAACGTGTTTTTTCGATACGACAAAAAAAATTATACCATTTATATGTTATACTTTAAGTGTGGAAAATGAATACTAATCTTGAGAATAACATTAAAATATGCCTTTTGTATAAAATGCAGAGATTTTTTTATCAGATAAAATATTTAATTTAATTAAATTAAAGGTTTTACGAAAAAACTAGTTAATATAATATAATGAAAATTTTAACTTTTAATTTTATTTACGAATTTCTCATTTACGAAACACAATTTACTGAAGGTGTTTGTTTAAATACTATTGTTCGAGCTTTCTTGTGCCAAAGTTACCTAACCAATGTTTTACTTTACATTAAACATAAGGAAATGTTATCGCTTGGTTTTTGCTTAGACAATTATTAATATTTATACTTACTCTCTATTTAAGTACCCAATAAAAATTATACGCACCTATACTCAATAAATTCGGTTACCAGAAAGTGTAGTCACCACCGTGTCGGAACTTAAACAGCACTGGAGTGGAGAGTTATAATTTTGTTATTAGTTTTATGTACTTGGTTGTTGCGGTATAAATAATACATAGATTATTTAAATCTTCATTTTGTTATTGTGAAGTCGTACCCGTCATAGTTTAGCGTATAGGTACTTCGTTTTTTCTTACTTGTCCTATTTGGTAAAGAATTTATTCTATTTTCTTATGTTTTTTTAGCTGAAAGTTTAATACAGGGTGCTAGTAGCTTTAACTTAAAGGGATGATTCTATCCTTAGAAATAAGCCACTTTCTCTATGGAACTTGTTGCAAATGCATAATATTATTATTATATTATTATGTAGTTGTTGAGATTTTGATTTTTCGTTGAGAAATTATGATATTTTATTTATTTTTCAGTAAATTTAGCTTTTATGCAACTGACAGACTCTGTGTGATAGAAAAAAAACTAAAATTTTTCATGAATTTTGCGACGGAAAATTCTACTTCAAATAGATTCAGAATCAAGAGTCGACTATGCCCTGAAAGTTTTTGCTGGGGTGCTACTACTAACACCCGGTGTGTTGGCAAAATATGATAAATCAAAATTGTCTTTAATTACTTATCATTTTTTGATCGACTTCAATAAAGGGAGGAAGTTGTCAGATCTTCGGAATCTTTTAATTTAATTTTATTATGTATGTTACTCGATTCGTTGCGGTGTAAGGGTTTATGTGCTAATTATTTATTAAGTTTAGTACTCTTAGCACGAACAGCTATCGAGAAAAAAAACGCACGTAAAATTACTCGATAGACAATTCTCTATGGAAAATTTCATTTCGCTTATCGGCGATAGATGGCGTTGTACAAATTTCCAATACAAAATTTAACTATCGAATGATTTTACGCGAATTATTTTTCTCGATAGCTGTTCGTGCTAAGGGCACTGATAACTCACACTCGAGGAGCTCAGTGGGGCGCAGTTAGTGGCTTAGCGCCTTGCCCTGCGATAGCGGAGGTTAAGCAACTTTCGCTAGAGTCGGTTATGGGATGGTTGACCAAAAATGTATTATCTCGAGTTCTTCCATGCTTCGGAATCGGAAGGCACGTTTAAGCCGTTGCTCCCGGCTGCATTTGCAGTCGCTTACACCCACCAATCCTTATTGGGTCTGCGTGGTTGGTTATGGCCCATCTTCCTAAGGAAGGTCCTTGACACAGCAGCAGGGATTGATAACGTTATTTTTAAATGTAACGTTATTTCTTACTTTTTTTACCGTTACTTTAAACATTAACGTTATGTCAATAAATAACGTTACTTTTGATAACGTTACATTGAAATTAACGTTATTTCAGTAAATAACGTTAATTTTAACATTTTATCTTACTTTATGTTACCGTTACTTTAAAATTAACGTTATTCCAATTAATAATGTTACTTTTTTACCGATAATTTTACCGGTAAAGTTTAACGCTATATTTAACGGTAATTTTACCGGTCCAATAATTTTACCGTTATTTTTACCGGTAAATTTACAGATAAAATGTTTTGACGGTATTTTTAACGTTATTTTTTTTAACGGTATTTCAATCCCTGCACAGCTGGAGACATTAAAATGGCTAATGTTGAACTCACACTAATCGACAAGCCCCCGGTTTCTGATTTACTTAATCGGAGGTTATCGGAGGTTTAACTTTATCGGAAGAGTCTACATTATCTGGTTTAAGTAATAATTTTAACTTTAAACTAGATAATGTTGACCCCTCCGATTAAGTTAACCTCCAATAAAATACCTCAGAAACCGGGAGAAGGTGATTTTAGACATTACGTGATACACATTCACTACATTCAGTACCCTTAGCACGAACAGCTATCGAAAAAAATTACGCGCGTAAAATCATTCGATAGTGCAATTTTGTATTGGAAATTTGTACAATGCCATCTACCGCCGAATAGCGAAATTAAAATTTCCATAGAGAATTGTCTATCGAGTAATTTTACGCGCGTTTTGTTTCTCGATAGCTGTTCGTGCTAAGGGTACAGGAAACGTTTAGCGGCTAAAGTTTTGTTAAGCTTCATGGGCCAAAGTTTAGTCAATGAAACTGACTTTTTGAGATCGAGCATGATCGATGTAACATCGACAGCTTATTAAATCGATCGTTTATCTCATCGAAACCTCATCGTTGAAAGCTTGTCCATCAGCCATTTTTTAATGTCTGCACTGCTGGGGAGGCTTTCCTTATAGGTGGATAAGGAGTACGGGTCACAACACGGTCCAAATGCGGATTGGTGGGTGTTAACGACTGCAAATGCAGCCGGGACCAACGGCTTGACGTGCCTTTCGATGCACGGAGGAGCTCGAGATAATACATTTTTGGTTACCCATCCCATGACCGACCCTTGTGAAAGTTGCTTAACCTCCGCTATCGCAAGGCAAGGCGCTAAACCACTGCGCCACCGAGCTCCTCGTTGAAAGCTTATGAAACCAAAATTTATATTCGATCAAAGCGCTAGTAAATCTAGTAAATCTCCGGATTCGTCTATCCCTTTACTGATAAGTAATAGAAAAAAATAAACAACATAATATAAAGGCAAGGTATTATGTTCCCGTCTTCGATCAAGAATACCTTAGATGTCCGGTCAGAGTCTCAAAAATGGCACCTCAAATAGCGTCCCACCCACTTGCAAACTGGGCGCTTATTTTGCACAAAGTAAGTGATAAAAGATGTGTTTTTGTACAAAATAAGCTTATTTTGTACAAAATAAGTGATATAAAATGTAAATTTGTACAAAATAAGCGCCAAGTTTGTAAGTGGGACGCTATTTGAGGTGCCATTTTTGCGTACTGTCTTAGTTCGCGAAGCGTTATCTAGGATATTCTTGATCGAAGGTTCCCGTATTGAATACCTCTCTAAATTCCTCTAATCCACTTAGCATACAGGCAGCGTGAAGAGCCTATAGCACGGGATGTCGTATGGCAGCATCAGGGAAGGCCACTCTGTAAGGCAGGTACACATCAGCCTTGCTTTTTGGACTCTTAAGTTTTTAAATTTCCGTACCAAAATGGTAAAAAGGAACCTTAATGGTGTGACTCAGTCTGTCTGTCTGTCCGTCTGTCACAGCTAGTTATTTTAAGAACTTTCTAATTCTATCAAAAGGAATAGTTCGAGAACGGGATACTAATATTATAAAAGAATAAAACGTAGGCTCGACAGTTATTTGTATTTTTATTTATTTCCACCGATTACACAAACCGATTATTATTTTACTGTACTTAATCTCACGATAATCTTAATTCAATACCATCGTTTTTTCATTACTACTTTTTTGACAGTTATTTGTATTTTTATTGACACATTTCTTAACAAATATCTCTGTGGACCCAATTCTGAACGGGAACGGGGACATTTTAAGAATTCTAAAGATTTTTTGAAATGTCCACGCGAACGAAGGTACGGGTAAAAGCTATTATTTCAATAAATATTGATCGTAGAAAAAAATCAGCTGTTTCATACAAAAATTAAGTAATAATGAAAATATCTAAATGTATGAAACAGCATTTTTTTTCGCGATTTACAGTTGGTCCCATAGAAAAAGTTATTCAGTTTGATGGTCCCTATTTCCATATTCGGCATTTGGGATTTTTTGTAACACATTTTATTTACAGTGATACCCGACCCGATAATATATAATGGACTCTAAAGTCTATCATACTTACCTTCCTATTTAGTACCTACAGTTTTTGACAGTTGTCATACGTCTTTTGAAATTTAAATAACTTATTTTTTCGTATTCTATGAGTGGAAAACCATTTGTTGTATTTTATAAATGACTAGTGACCCGCCCTCGCTTCGCTTCGGTTCCTTCTTTTTTGCCAAATAAGATCTTCCAACAACACCCAAAAAGAAAACGAATGCGCCAACGAATACGAAAAAAAGAAAGCGCCAAAAGACTTTTTCCCTCCCGTTCGTCCCGTTTATTTTCGCGCGCGTTAATTTTTGCGAAAACTCCTAAGATATTAATTTAAATGGTATGGTGTTAATGGTTAAAATAATGTGCATAAAATGCTTAAGATAACTAATGTATTTAATTTGATAAGGATTAATACTGTATCCTTCTAAATAGCTTTCCAAATTACCGCTTTGTACTTGACAATTTTTTTAGAAGATATATTGGGTTAAAGTAAGCTATTATTGAGTCGTAGCAAGAGTCGCTATTTAATTAAATGATGTTGCGGAATGATGCTTCTGTACTTGTTCTATTATGTATTCTGTGATAAGAGTCTTGGCTTTTATATTGTGATTGTTGGGTAGGTATTTGAAATTGTTTTCTTTGCTTTTAAACCTCTTTTTAATATTTATTGTAATAAAATTTTAGTTTGTTGTTGTATCTTTTTATAATTTTAGTATATAATCATTAAGGAGGAGCTTCTTAACACAGGCCATAAATGCTTAAAAGGAAGCTCCAACCCATTGTATCTAATGATCAACATTGTTAATGGAAATAAACAATTTTTATTTAATTTTATTTATTTTATATTCTTAAATATGCCATCGCTGACTTTTTTGGAGATCTATAAAAGAAAAACAATTCCATCATACGTTATTTTGTTATAGCTCAAAAGGTTTAAACAGCGTTTTCAATGCAAGCTCCCAGTCGGCTTAATTTTTGCTGACCTCTTCAACAATTATCGTCATATTTCTATCAATTTACATAAAACCTCAATTTATCATACACTATATCCTTCCTCAGGAATTACTCTATCAACTGGTGAAAACCGCATGAAAATCCGTTCAGTAGTTTCCGAGTTTATCGCGAACAGACAGACAGACGCGGCGAGGGACTTCGTTTCATAATATTAATATTATGTAGTGATATTTCAATAAAGAGTTGGGTGAAGATTGTTTAAGTACCAAATAGGAGTAAGGATAAACAAACTAGTGAATGTGTCGTTTGTACAAATGAGTCATAAATACTTTATAACGTCACAATTCGGTTTCTTATGTTTTTTTAGATATGTCCAGTGAGTTTAAGGCTTTATGTCCACAAAGCGTCGGACACGAACAATGGGTCATTAGCAGATGGTTATCGTCGATTATGCTACCAGCGTTGTGTACTGTGCCTTTTAAAAAGACATTGCTTACATTACATCAATAGTGCAACCCAATATATGAATTAACGTTGACAGACAATATCGAGTTGGTTTTATATATGAATTAACGTTGACAGAGAATTATAGCTCGTGAATCATGAACTCCTCCCCTCATCAGTACCCTTAGCACGAACAGCTATCGAGAAAAAAAACGCACGTAAAATTACTCGTTAGACAATTCTCTATGGAAAATTTCATTTCGCTTATCGGCGATAGATGGCGTTGTACAAATTTCCAATACAAAATTTAACTATCGAATGATTTTACGCGAGTTATTTTTTTCGATAGCTGTTCGTGCTAAGGGTACAGTTTCCATAATAAAAACTTCTGCAGGATATTGGGAACCGTTGACCTCCATTCTGAAACCACTTGACTGATATCCTTTCCTTACTAATATTATAAATGCGAAAGTCCGTTTGTTTGTTTGTTTGTTACGCCTTCATGTCAGTCAACTACTGCCGTAGACCACTTGACTGATATCTTTTTATAAAAAAATGGCTCTAGACAGAGGTTGTAAGGTACTGGCACCCTGTAAGGCCCGCCTAATTTCAAAACATTGTGAATTGTGAAATGGTCAATTTGGATATTATAAATAAGAAACATCGATATAAAACTAGGGATTTTTATAGAAAAATACAATTTATAAAAAAATGCGATGTTATTTCGATGTTAATAGAAAAAAAAGCACCATTTTTTTAAAGTTGGTGTTGGCCATCTTAGGAAGGTGGTCACCGAAAAAGTTATTTAATCGATTATTTTGATTTTAATTACATAGACTGTATTTGATAATTGCATTTAATGCAAAAAAAAAATAGCTTTATAAAATCATAATTTAGTAACAATAAAACAAAAAACGTTATATTCAACACCAATTACTTAACCAACCAATTTTATATTTATGTTACATTATATAAATAGTTTCTGTAATACTTAAAACACTTTTAATCAGAAATTAAAAAGTGGGCTATCTTTTGGGCCAATGTGGTGGGCTTTCATAGGAAACCTTACCCCAGTTCAATATAAATTGCAATAAAAAGCAAGCAAAATAGGAAAGTAATAAAACTTAACGGTAGTTTAATGGCAAACAGACTAATTATGTAGTTTAACTTGTTTACATAAAGTTACTCTACCTATTTTGGCAATTTTTTAATAAAGACTTACTCTTCTGAAGTTAGAAAACGTGTACTAGTTAGACGTAACACAGCAAACTGTTTGCCATCCTAAAAATGGCAGATTGCTAATAGTCGGATGAAGTTGCAATATTGTTTATGGCTACAGTCGCATACACCCACGGATTTTTAATTAGTTTGGACAGCTGAAACTGTTATTTTTTAAAGGTGGGCCATGATTAGAGCCGGGCCATCTTCGGTCACAGTACCTTAAATATATTGTTTTTTTTACTATATAATGAACATTAACGGCGTTGTTTTCAGGCTTAATAATAATTTCAAGGGTTTTTTTTTGTGGTACTATCGTAATCGGGATTTAGTCCTGACTCCACCATAGCGGACGAGACGAGATCAGAATGTTTTAGGCTGCCTGTCCATTGACGCGGAGCGAGGAGGCGGAGCGGTGAGGAAATATTAACCAATAGGATTGCGGAGCGGGGATTTTATACTACCTTATTGGTTAATATTTCCTCTTCGCTCCGCGTTAATGGACAGGCAGCCTTAAACAACCAAATACGATTTAGTAATTTACTCTTCTCGACTCCGCTTATCTTCAGTGGATACAGTTGAGCAGTGAGGAGAAAAGATATCTCATATTTATATGGAAGCGGAGATGTGAGCTGTGCCTCGCAGAGATGTGAGCTGAGCGGCGACGACACGAAGTAGAGACCGGAGACACAGAATAAAGATTATTTCCTTACAGTAGGCCGACGCCTTTGTAGTTGGCGCAAAGCCGCCGTTCGTCTAGACAGTTTGCGTGTCCCACCCAAGCTACTAAGAACGGCAAAGTATGCAGCTCGGGCTCGTCCTACTCGCCTCTCCCCCCCACACGCCCCCGCACGATTGCCCTGTCTAGACGTCTCCGTCGGCCTACTGTAAGGAATCTTTATTCTGTGCCGGAGATGTGAGTGGCCTACGCCTAGCGTAGAAGTGGAGCGCTTAATTTATGGTCCAGTCAGTACACTGCATCTCTGTTCCGGTCTATCCAGCCTCCGCACAGCTTCGATGGATACTTACATGTACTTATTTATCGGCGGTGGTCGGCTTTTTTGATTTGTATACCGAGAAAAAGTGCATTTACTCATCCCCCCCGCAGGTGAGCAGAGGAGGCTCCCCAGGAGGAGACCGCAACATTCAACGTTGCAGCTCCCTCCACGACCACTTCCCGTGGTCCCACACAGCCAGTGGCTCGATGAGACCCCGGGAGGGGGGAACGAACACCCACTAAAAACCCGGTACTTGCCCTCATGTGCCGCCGGTTGGCCCTGGGGGTAAGAATAGATGCAAAAAATATTCGAAAATAAATTCAAAACTTATGGAATTTATTCAAATACTAGCTTCTGCCCGCGACTTCGTCCGCGTTGATATTAGAGAAAATCCTTAGGGAACCTTCAAAATCCTTAGGGAACCTTCAACCAGGATTTGACCAGCCATTTTTACGCATTTAGGCGGGTTCCTACCAAGGGCGCTAACTGGCGACGCAAGACATTTGCCGCGTGTGGCGGGCCTCGCACGTGGCTTCCCGTTCCCGTTCCCGTTCCCGTTCCCGTTCCCGTTCCCGTTCCCGTTCCCGTTCCCGTTCCCGTTCCCGTTCCCGTTCCCGTTCCCGTTCCCGTTCCCGTTCCCGTTCCCGTTCCCGTTCCCGTTCCCGTTTAAAAGAAATCTCATTTTCGCAATCACCATCCCATAAAACCTCAAGAACCACATCCATATCTATTTTTAAGTTTACTCACCCATTTACCCTTAAGTGGTTGATTTTCAAAATTACAAAATATATGTTTGCCTATTTATTTTTAGATGTGCTCCAACGAACTTTAAAGTTGTAATGTCTATTAAATATTATTTTTTCATACAAAATTTGAACCCCATTTTCACCCCTTTAGGGGTCAAATCATGTCCACCGTGTTGGACTTCAAAATAAATGTCATTTTTGCAATCGTCATCCCCGAAAACCCCAATAACGACATCCATATCTATTTTTGGGATTTTTAACCCCTTTTCACCCCCATTTTATCCCAATAGGGGTTCAAATACTAACAATAACAATATACGTTGCGTTAGATGTCTATCCATAAGCCTAAATTATAAATTTAGCGATTTTTACTTCGAAAATAAAGGATTTTCTTCAATACTCAACTTCATCCCCCTTTTGACCCCTTCGGGGGTAGAATTTTGAAAAACGCTGAGACCCGTATTTATTTATTTTCAATGGTCAGTCTAAACACAAAATTTGAAGATCCTAGATTCAAAACTGAGGGACTTTCATACAAACTTTGATCCCCTTTTTTACCCCCTTAGGGGGTAAATTTTGAAAAACCCTTTCTTAATGCACCCCTAGACCTCATAAGGAACCTACGTGCCAAATTTGGAGTCTCTAGACCCAGCGGTTTGGGCTGTGCGTTGATAGATCAGTCAGTCAGTCAGTCAGTCAGTCATTCAGTCATTCAGTTTACGATTTTATAAATATAGATTTTTTAACTAGAAAAGAGATCATTTTCAAATGGCTGTGAACCATACCTGTCTCTAGGCTGAAATCAAAAATAGCTAAAATAAAAACATTCTCAATCATGTCACTTTTCAAACTTAACAAGATCAAAATCGATCTGACGAAATACACTTTTAAGGGGTTAAAAATAACACAGTTTCTTATAGAACCTACGTTTACGTAGGTTATGCGCCCTCTGGTGTCAATGAAGGATTGATTGAGATATCGATCAATGTTGATTTTGATTGACACAACATTTGTGAAGAGAATGCAAATGAAGCAACTACAATAGATAAATTACATTTAGGTATGTCAGGCAGTTTCATTTGGTCAATCTATATTTATAAAATCGTAAACTGAATGACTGACTGACTGACTGACTGATCTATCAACGCACAGCCCAAACCGCTGGGTCTAGAGACTCCAAATTTGGCACGTAGGTTCCTTATGAGGTCTAGGGGTGCACTAAGAAAGGGTTTTTCAAAATTCACCCCCTAAGGGGGTAAAAAAGGGGATCAAAGTTTGTATGAAAGTCCCTCAGTTTTGAAGCTAGGATCTTCAAATTTTGTGTTTAGACTGACCATTAAAAATAAATAAATACGGGTCTCAGCGTTTTTCAAAATTCTACCCCCGAAGGGGTCAAAAGGGGGATGAAGTTGTGTATTGAAGAAAATCTTTTATTTTCGAAGTAAAAATCGCTAAGTTTTTAATTTAGGCTTATGGATAGACATCTAACGCAACGTATATTGTTATTGTTAGTATTTGAACCCCTATTGGGATGAAATGGGGGTGAAAAGGGGTAAAAAACCCCAAAAATAGATATGGATGTCGTTATTGGGCTTTTCGGGGATGACGATTGCAAAAATGACATTTATTTTGAAGTCCAACACGGTGGACATGATTTGACCCCTAAAGGGGTGAAAATGGGGTTCAAATTTTGTATGAAAAAATAATATAAAATAGACATTACAACTTTAAAGTTCGTTGGAGCACATCTAAAAATAAATAGGCAAACATATATTTTGTAATTTTGAAAATCAACCACTTAGGGGTAAATGGGGTAAGTAAACATAAAAATCGATATGGATGTCGTTCTTGAGGTTTTATGGGATGGTGATTGCAAAAATGACATTTATTTTGAAGTCCAACACGGTGGACATGATTTGACCCCTAAAGGGGTGAAAATGGGGTTTAAATTTTGTATGGAAAAATAATATAAAATAGACATTACAACTTTAAAATTGGTAGGAGCATGTCTAAAAATAAATAGGCAAACACATGTTTTGTTATTTTGAAAATCCTCCCTTAAGGTGTAAATGGGGTAAGTAAACATGAAAATCGATGTGGATGTCGTTCTTGAGGTTTCATGGGATGGTGGTTGCGAAAATGACATTTATTTTGAAGTCCAACACGGTGGCCATGATTAGACCTGGACATGCACATCCAGGGGACGGGGACGGGGACGGGGACGGGGACGGGAACGGGAACGGGAACGGGAACGGGAACGGGAACGGGAACGGGAACGGGAACGGGAACGGGAACGGGAACGGGAACGGGAACGGGAACGGGAACGGGAACGGGAACGGGAACGGGAACGGGAACGGGAACGGGAACGGGAACGGGAACGGGAACGGGAACGGGAACGGGAACGGGAACGGGAACGGGAACGGGAACGGGAACGGGAACGGGAACGGGAACGGGAACGGGAACGGGAACGGGAACGGGAACGGGAACGGGAACGGGAACGGGAACGGGAACGGGAACGGGAACGGGAACGGGAACGGGAACGGGAACGGGAACGGGAACGGGAACGGGAACGGGAACGGGAACGGGAACGGGAACGGGAACGGGAACGGGAACGGGAACGGGAACGGGAACGGGAACGGGAACGGGAACGGGAACGGGAACGGGAACGGGAACGGGAACGGGAACGGGAACGGGAACGGGAACGGGAACGGGAACGGGAACGGGAACGGGAACGGGAACGGGAACGGGAACGGGAACGGGAACGGGAACGGGAACGGGAACGGGAACGGGAACGGGAACGGGAACGGGAACGGGGACGGGAACAGGAAGCCACGTGCGAGGCCCGCCACACGCGGCAAATGTCTTGCCTCGCCAGTTAGCGCCCTTGGTAGGAACCCGCCTAAATGCGTAAAAATGGCTGGTCAGATCCTGGTTGAAGGTTCCCTAAGGATTTTGAAAATCCTCCCTTAAGGTGTAAATGGGGTAAGTAAACATGAAAATCGATGTGGATGTCGTTCTTGAGGTTTCATGGGATGGTGGTTGCGAAAATGACATTTATTTTAAAGTCCAACACGGTGGCCATGATTGGACCAGGACATGCATATCCAGGGGACGGGGACAGGGACGGTGTTAAACCTTCATGGTCAATGCGAACAGCCTGTAGTTCCAAATTCATAATATTGACTCTGTCACTCACTCTTTATCTGTCTGTCAAACCACTGCTAAATAATATAAATATATATTATTAAATCTAATATAAATAAATAGTATGGTGTAAATAATTATGTTAATTTTGAATTGTGTTTGTATAAAGTATAGATAGGGTGTTTGTTCTTTGATATGTCGAATGTATATTTTTTGGAGCACATAGGTATAGGAAGATACAGGGTGTTCACATTGCGGGGGGGTGTTAAACCTTCATGGTCAATGCGAATAGCCTGTAGTTCCAAATTCATAATATTGACTTTGTCACTCACTCTCTTTTCTGTCTGTCAAACCACTGCTAAATAATATAAATATATATTATTAAATTCAATATAAATAAATGACGGGAACGGGAAAGGGGACGGGAACGGGAACGGGAACGGGAACGGGAACGGGAACGGGAACGGGAACGGGAACGGGAACGGGAACGGGAACGGGAACGGGAACGGGAACGGGAACGGGAACGGGAACGGGAACGGGAACGGGAACGGGAACGGGAACGGGAACGGGAACGGGAACGGGAACGGGAACAGGAAGCCACGTGCGAGGCCCGCCACACGCGGCAAATGTCTTGCCTCGCCAGTTAGCGCCCTTGGTAGGAACCCGCCTAAATGCGTAAAAATGGCTGGTCAGATCCTGGTTGAAGGTTTCCTAAGGATTTTGAAGGTTCCCTAAGGATTTTCTCTAATATCCACGCGGACGAAGTCGCGGGCAGAAGCTAGTATTAAATAATTCATCAGGCCGCTTGATATTCAAGTCGCGGGTGTATTCAAATATTAGCGTTTGAGTGCCAGACAAATATTTGTATTAATAATGTTTATAATTACAAATCGGATGATTATGAATGATGAGAATACAATTAGTGAACGTACTAAAAGTATTTAAAAAGGTACTAGCACAGCCGAGAGAGTCTTCATACTCTCTCGGCTGTGGTACTAGTAACTTTTTGAGCCAAACCGCACTAGTCGCCGAGCGACTGTCGACAGCGACTGTAATTAGTTTATATTAAGTAAATGAATATTTAGGTACATTACAATTTAAATAAATAAAAAAAAATGTTAATGCACACACTTACAGATAGATAATAAAAACGGTAGGTAGGTAACTTTTTATTTTTATAATTAAAATTGACGTTCTCTTAGCACGAACAGCTATCGAGAAAAATAACTAAAAATAACTAAAATAATAATTTAGTATGGGAAATATGTGCAGCGCCATCTACTGCTAAAAAGCGAAATGAAATTTCTCACGTTTTGCTTTACAGCAGTAGATGACGCTGTAAAAATTTCCCTACGAATGTTTTTACGCGCGTTATTTTTCTCGATAGCTGTTCATGCTAACATTTTGAACGAAAACGAGGCCAGTTTTTTGGAGGGGTCGGTCGGTACGTTAAAAAAACGCTTATCAGAAAATAGTTATTTGTTATACAAGTGACCAAAATCAATTTGTGCTGCGAGTTCCGACTTTAAATCACGAACTAGCGAAGTAGTCTAGAATTGAATCACGAGCGTAGCGAGTGATTCTAATATAGACTACTGAGCACAGTGAGTGATTTAAAGGCACGAGGCAGAACAACATTTTGGTCTCGTGTAAAACATGCAACTTTTCACCTCTACCAGCGAAAAAATTTTACGTGACTTTCTTAGTAAAAAGCTAAATTCAGCATTAGAACCATGTTCACTCAACTATTTTGGAGTTAGACAACTATCTTCATCGTAGGACGCACTCATTTTTTGTAATTTATCACAAAAATAGTTCGATCAAACCTATACTGAAATTTTTTATTGATAAAGTACCTAGATTCCCGTCGTTTTGTTTTAAATAACTTTGTGTTTTTCTCTTATTCATTGATATCCTATCTTATTTATTTATTTATAATCATAAAACACTAATTTGTTAATAAATTTCAATAATTTTTCTTATTTTATATTTATTACATACATGCGACCTCATTTCGTCCATACTCTTTATTTCGTATTATCAAGCTTCTTTTTTAACAATCATTATTTAAAACTCCTTGGTATATCCGTGCATTTTATTTTTTACTTTTTAATCCATATATGACACCATAAAGCACTCTATCTATCCTTTTCTGACATATCAATTTTTCAAGTCTCATCCTTGTCACTTTTTTTATTATTTTAAAAGTTGGTGTTAGAAATAAAAAAAAAAGCACTTTGCCTCACGCTCGCAGCAAAAATCGATTTTGCTGCAAGTACTTACGCGCCAAAAGCGTCCTTTTCGTGCTGGAGAGGTGAAAAAATATTGGTTGAACCCCCAAATCCCCCCGTTTAAATGTTTAATAGACCTTAGAGGTCTATAGAAGGAACTGGCCTCTGATACACAAGTTTACTTACACCCGACAATATAAAGAATAAATTGAAACAATACTTTTTGGAAAGTGGATTGTAATGACTTTTTCTTTTTCATGTTTTATGTAAGATGAAACTATAATAATATTGAATCATTGTTTACACAAGTGCTAAAATTGTAAGAAATAACAATAATTTTGATAATCTCGTTGTAGAATCCTGATAACACATTATACAAACCTAAGTGGTTTCCTTTGTGTTAGCTATAGTGAATAAGTCTAATGTAAAAACATTTATGTGATAAATAAATTAAATAAAAAAAAAACTATTCGAAATCGTAACTTTTCGACATAATTTTGAAAACAAAGGCAGGCCATTCGCGCCGCGCCCTGTTTGCTCGTTGTAAGGGCGTGGTTACAGTTGTCAAGGTGTTTGATGCGCGAACTTGCTAATTAGTAGGTAATTAAAGTGTTAATTAATAATGCTTTTAATGATGGTAATGAAGTCGTTAGGAAGGCTTCTGGGACCATGAAATATTGCTTTTTAGAAAATTACTTATTAAACAACTATAACCACTCCTATTCTTTATTTTTTAACCGACTTCATATTGTAAATAGAGATATAAGGTAGTCGCATACTAAAAGCATATGAGGTAGTCATTATTAAATACCAGACTACATTCTTCACAAATCTACCATCATTAATGAATATCGTAATCGAATAAAATAAAGATTTTTATGATAATACTAGCTTTTGCCCGCGACTTCGTCCGCGTGGACATTCGGAAAATCGTTATGAAACCTTTGACCGAGATAAAAAGTATCCATGTTTTACCACAGGCTATAACTATCTGTGTGCTAATCCAAATCCGTTCATCCGGTTTTACGTGATTGAGTAACAAATATCCAAACATTAAACTTCACATTAATATTATGATAAGTTCCTGTTCCCGTTGCCATTCCCGTTCCCGTTCCCGTATTACTTTCCCATTAAGGGGTTGATATTCAGAAATTTACGAAATACTTGTTTGATCATTTGTTTATAGAAGTACTCCTACAAAGTTTCAAGTCGTAATGTGTATTTTATATTTTTTCCATATCAAGTTTGAACCCCATTTGACCCCTTTAGGGGTTGAACAATGTCTACTACTTAAAAATAAATGCCTTTTTCGCAATCAACATCCCGTAAAACCTCGATAACGACACTAAACTCGCTAAAAAAAATTAAACAACCCGCCTGCATAAAAAGACAAGTCGACTGAGAAGATGGAAACAAGATTAAATAAATATTAAAGGCAACATGTCATAATAACATGCAGTCGGAGGCATGCATAAAGAAAGTGACATTATGAATGATTGAATTATATGCCTCCGACTGCATGTAATTATGACATGTTGCCTTTAATATTTATTTAATCTTGTTTCCATCTTTTCAGTCGACTTGTCTTATTATGCAGGCGGGTTTTTTAATTTTTTTAATTTATTTTTTTAAATATCTCTTTTTATTTATTATATATTACGGTCATGATATACCTTTTTGAAATCCTTATAATAAGCCCTTTAATTTGACACCCATATTGCAGTATTCTAAAAAAAAAAATATTTTTTCACTACCTACGTATAATAGCACCGTACCAGCCGCCATGTTGGTTTTTTTATAACGCCACCTTCTTAAGAACACTTGGGCTGAAAAGATAAATCTATCGATATCTTAATCATAGAAATCCGTTCAGCCGTTTGAAAGATATGAGGCAATAAAGAATATTACATACAAACATACTTACAAGATACGCGCGAAAAACATAACCCGCCGCAGTCGGGTAATAAAAAGCCCAAAATCGATGATGGGCTTTCTACCCCATTTACCCCCTAAAGAGTTGAGTTTCGGAAAACCACGAAACACGTGTTTGCTTATTTGTTTTTATAAGTACTCCTACGAAGTTTCAAGTCGAAATGTCTATTTCATATTTTTTACCATACAAACTTTGTACCCCCTTTTCAACCTTTTAGGGGTGGAATTTCCAAAAATCCCTTCTTAGTGGGTGTTTTCACTGTATAAAATATCTATGTACAAAATTTCAAGTCTCTAGGTTGAGTAGTTTGGGCTGGGCAATAGTCTGTCAGTCACCCCTTCACTTTAATTCACGGTTATTAATTAAACTTCAGCCAACTTACGCGGAGAACGAAACAAAACGAACCTACCTATACTATTTTTATCAAAAAATATTTTAAATAAGTAGGTACTCGTTTAAAAATACCTGCACGTTAGCAAGTTAAGATTCAACATAAAGCAATCGATCAATGTTGATTATCTACTTTATGTTGAATCTTAAGAGCCCGTAGCGATTTTGCCGCTGACTGCAGCTCTCTCGCTCGCACATTTCAAGTTTTCTCAAGATTTCTTAAAACTAAGTGCGTAATTGTAGCTATATAATGTGTCTCGGCCACTTTTCGCAATATAAGATTACAGACATTTTAAAATACATATATTTCAGTTGTTCCTAAAGTACAAAAAGCTGTCGTTTCTAACAGTTACGATTTGAACTGGCAAATACGATAACTTTTTGTACTACAGCAACTCGAAACTGAAATATATGTTGAAATGTTTGCAAAAAGTGGCCGAGACACATTTTTCAATTACGCACTCAGATTTAAGAAATCTTGAGAAAACATGAAATGTGCCAGTCAGCGGCAACATCGCTAACGGGCTCTTAACTTAATTGTGGAACATTATAATATGAAAGCTAGGCAAAGTTTTGTTTCCAATAATTATTTTCCGTAAGTTGGCTAACGATTGCAATTCTTTGCTACGAACTTGCTTTGAAAAAATTGCTATTGAATTCTTTGGGAACTTCCTTTGAAAAAATTGCTATTGAATTCTTTGCTACGAACTTGCTTCGAATAAATTGCTATTGAATTTGTTGCTATGAACTTTTGAAAAAATTGTTATTGAATTCTTTGCTACGAACTTGCTACGAAGAAAATGCTTTTGAATTCTTTGCTACGAACTTGCAACGAAAAAATTGCTATTAAGAAAAAAAACGGAGGGGTAACAACTCATATTTACTATCATTAATTAATTAAAAATGAATGATATGAGCGACTCTTAAATTCCAGATTAATAAAGTACTTGAATAAATATCAGCTTCTCTCACAATCTCAGTTTGGCAAATCAACTGAAGACGCAGTTGCCGCACTTAGCCAACTTGTCACAGAATACGTCGATAAAGGGATGAAGTGTTTATCGGTATTTTTGGACCTCAAAAAAGCATTCGACACCGTCTCTGTTCCTATTCTTGTCCACAAACTAGAATTACTTGGAATAAGAGATACTGCGCTTTCACTCTTCAGAAATTACCTTTCTGAGAGGATGTAGAGCAAGGGTCTTCAACCCGCGGCCCGCGGGCCGCATGCGGCCCGCGGTTGCGTTCTTGGCGGCCCGTCATTGTATTGATTGACAAAATTAAATTCACATATTGTCTACAAATTATACCTATTTACCTACCTATTTAGTTAGAATATAATGTTTTCGTTGTGTTGCGGCCCACCGAACCAATATCAGAGTATACTATAGGCCCTTGACTTCAAAAAGGTTGAAGACCCTTGATGTAGAGGGTGAAGCTGGATCGGTATACTAACGAGGACGTTGCTGTATCTTATGGGGTACCACAGGGAAGTGTGTTAGGACCCACGCTCTTTCTAATATACATTAACGACCTCTGTAATCTGAAAATTGACAATGCGCACATCTTCTCCTATGCCGATGATACTGCCATAGTCTTTGCCGGGAATAACTGGGCAATGCAGAATACGGCCTTCATTTAGTTAGCAACTGGTTAAAGGACAATTTACTGACTTTGAACACCACCAAAACCAACTACATCTGTTTTGGTATCCGAAACCGCACACAACCGAATGCTGATTTCAAACTAATAATTCACTCTTGCGATCACAATCTAAAACCTACTAACTGTGACTGTCCATCGATTAATAAAATTGATAAAACTAAATACCTAGGAGTTGTGGTTGATCAGCAGCTCTCCTGGCATTCACACATTGAACTTGTCTCTACTAGAGTAAGAAAACTGATTTGGATTTTTAAGACCTTAAGACATGTGGTGCCTGGGGGGCGGTCGGGTGATCATTGCTCCACAAGAAACATTTTGAAGGAAATTTATACTTCGTTAGCACAATCTATCCTCACTTACTGTATTTCCATCTAGGGCGGTGCAGATAAAACAAAAATGATGACGGTTGAACGTGCACAACGTGCCTTACTGAAAGTGATGCATTTCAAACGTAGAAGATTTCCAACGAGCGCTCTATACACTATCAGTCAAGTTATGTCTGTGCGAAAACTGTACATTCTCAACACTACACTGAAGAGACACAAAAACACCCCTTATGATCCAAACAAAATAAGAGCTAGAAGAAAAGATGTTCTCCCTGTTACAAGTACTAGAACCACTTTTGCTAAAAAGCAGTTTTATAGTCGTTCTGCTTACTTATATAATAAAATAAATAGAGTATTAAATATATATGATAAGTCACGGCACGAATGTAAGAAAATGATTACCAACTTTCTAATGTCTTTAGATTATGATGAGACAGAGATGTTATTGATTCACTCGGAATAAATCACATAACAAACACATTTACATACACACAACACACACACACACACACACGCACGCACACACTTGTTTTTTATTTTTATTTTTTTATTTTTTATTTATTTATTTTTTATTTTCTCTTCTTCTCTTTAATTTAATTTTATTTATTGTTAACTCTAGCTTCTAAAGTTTATAACTAAGTAGTTATGGAAGAGCGGAGTCACCTGACACAGGCATTTTTTGCTTAAAAGTGGGCTCCGGTCACTGTACATAAAATGTAAACAAAATGTTATTGAAATAAATTATTTTTATTTTTTTTTAATTTTTTTTAATGATCAGAGTGAATACCATTATGGAAATTTTGTGCAACATACAATGCAAAAATAAAAAGAAACATTTTCAATCATTTTGCAGCATGAAGTAAATAGGTATATTAATTGATACTGTCGTAGGATTTGTCTAGGATATGCTTTAACATGAACGTAATAAATCGTGCCCAGGATGCCAAGATGTCGTCCGATACAGTTAGGTCATTTTTCAGTATTCCAACTAAAACCAACTTTATTTCCTAAAAAGAAAAGAAAATTGTTAATATAGTTTTTATTTATAATTAAAAAAATTATACGCCCCTCCAGAGCGAGAAACAAGTGCCTTGTAAGCCCGGCCACATACACGACGGAATCCCGATTCGGAATATTTATAAATGTATAAAAATTCCGTACGGAAAAATCCATACATTTGTATAGATTAGTTGCGTTCGGAATTACGTATGTACGGAATTCCGAAACAGGGTTCCGTCTGTGTGTAGCCTGGCCACTCTAACAGAAGTAGATTTAACTAACTTTTTCAAAGACAAAAGATTTCAAAAACGTTATCTTGAGTGATTTTAACCTTCTAGAATTTAGAGTAAACATGAAAACTTACGTCGAAATGTTTGACATCCACCTTTTCGGCACTATGTGTGCTCCCCATTTTGCTCAAGAGAACCTTTATCACCGGCGGCTGGTGAAGATTTTCCACCACCACGTTGATTGCAGACATTACAGTGATGACGTGAGCTTTAAATGGAAAGCTGGTTTTGATCTCCTCTTCGCTCTTGTTATTGATTGAATTGAAGTATGTTTGCGTGACTGGGTTCAGCCGGAACAAACTAGAAGAAAATGACATATTTTTGATAAATATGTATTAATACTAATAAAAATATGTATTAATTCTAATAAAAAAAATAAAAAACATCTAAATAGATGTTCGTATTTGTCACATAACGAACAATTCTGACTGTATAACATTGTGGGGGAGCCCAATCGCGGTAATTCTGAAAGATAAAAAAACCGACTTCAAAAAACCTACCTCTAAAAAGCAAGAAATAATATTCGTAATAATAAAAGTACGTCTATTGAAGTCGGGTGGGGCTGGAGTACAAATTCCTTTTTTTTTATTCTAAAAGCCCCACCCGACTTCAATAGACGTATTTTTATTATTACGAATACTATTTCTTGCTTTTTAGAGGTAGGTTTTTTGAAGTCGGTTTTTTTTGTAGGTAAGGTATATTATATATGTAGAAAAATCGGCTCAGCCAAACGTAAGATAATCGCGGAGAAACATACTTAAATACGGGTCAAACTGAGAACCTCCTTTTTTAAATCGGTTAAAAAACTACACTTAAGATATCCCTCTTCCAACAAAAAAAATATTATCTTATTCAGTTCATAAACAAAGAAGTAATACGTCCAATCATCGAGGTAATTCACACAAAATCATACTATTTTCGTGCCTTTTTCAAAATTACTTGAAAAGTACTGAACCGATTTCCAAATTTCAAAAAATGGGACCAACTTGGGAGTGTACCTAATGTAATAACGTTTGAATCATTTCAATCGGTCCAGCCGTCTTCGAGTAATCGGTGGACACACAAAAAAAAAAACAAATATACAGACGAACATAGAACCTCCTCCTTTTTTGGGAAGTCGGTTAAAAACCAAAAACGTTACGTTGTCATTTAGGTTATATTTACCTAAAAATCTTTGGTTTAGCTTCATAATGTTCACTTAAACTGTCCCAGATTGTAATCCTGGACTCCTTAGGCAGAGTATTCAACAATTGTAACAAAACTAAAGCGAGTATTTTTCTGTAAACGAAACTGAAACGGTAACGATTTAGCTTTGTTTTATCTTTGAAAATTAGCGCGATAGGCCCCAGGTATCTTACCTATTTAAAAAAAATAAGCACCCGCCCAAAACATGATTGAAATCAATGTGCAGAAAAGTAGGTAAAATATTACCGCAGAAAAATTTGCATTCCATAGTATTCTTCGTCTGCGTGCATGATTTGCCATGACCGTTCCACATTGTAGATATCCCTTTTGGAAAGTCCTGTGTGGGGGTTCACTTTATCAGGGTTTCCACCCCAACGCAGTCTGTTCAAAAGGCCTCCCATGTGTGACAGAAGAACAAGTTCCTGATGAGAAAAATATAGAATAAAAAAAACAAAATAAAATAAAAAAACCGACTTCAAAAAACCAACCTCAAAAAAGCAAGAAATAATATTCGTAATAATAAAAATACGTCTATTGAAGTCGGGTGGGGCTGGAGTACAAATGTATTCTGTGGTACAAATCACTTTTTTTTTATTCTAAAAGCCCCACACGACTTTAATAGACGTATTTTTATTATTACGAATATTATTTCTTGCTTTCTTGAGGTTGGTTTTTTGAAGTCGGTTTTTTGTTTTTTTTAAACAATTTTTTATTTTTAGTGTAGGTACCTTGTAGGTAAGGTATATTATATATTATGTAGAAAAATCGGCTCAGCCAAACGTAAGATAATCGCGGAGAAACATACTTAAATACGGGTCAAACTGAGAACCTCCTTTTTTAAGTCGGTTAAAAAACTACACTTAATATATCCCTCTTCCAACAAAAAAAATATTATCTTATTCAGTTCATAAACAAAGAAGTAATACTACCAATCATCGAGGTAATTCACACAAAATCATACTATTTTCGTGCTTTTTTCAAAATTACTGAAGTACTGAACCGATTTCCAAATTTTAAAAAATGGGACCAACTTGGGAGTGTACCTAATGTAATAACGTTTGAATCATTTCAATCGGTCCAGCCGTCTTCGAGTAATCGGTGGACATACACAAAAAAAAACAAATATACAGACGAACATAGAACCTCCTCCTTTTTTGGAAGTCGGTTAAAAATGTAGATAATTGTGGACGGTGCCTTAGGACAATATCTTTTGGGGATATTCCGAAATAATATTAGACGTATCTTACACCAGTATTCAAGAACAATACTCAAAAGACCCTTGCCTATGCGAACGCACTGCGTTGAAATAGAGTTTTGTGATTGTTTCGTTTGTTTTACGTGTTACCTGTTCATCAGCGGCTGTGAGACCTCATAGAAAAGCTTGTAAATACGGGTGTTATTCCCTTACCTATGTATCTTCTTTAATTTTTTAACTGGTATTCCTTTTTCCAACACACGACTATTCTATTACAATGGCAAATACGTTTACGACCGTTGTTTAGGAAGCAAGCTAATATGAATAGCTTATGTTGCTGTCAATATGCAATTTAGCTGAAAACAAATTGATTCGAGAACAAAAAAAAACAATTTATTCTTCTGTTTTTTTTTTATTATTTCGGTCTACAACTACCTGCTGGTTGTTAGCATTGGTTAGATATTACATAGAACATCGATAGTTTGTTTAATCGATCGTTCATCACACCGAAAGTTTGGGGTAGGTAAGTATGACAATTAGTTCAGCAGTTCACAAAATAAAAAGTCAGTGTCGTTTTGGCGCGATTGTTATTTTCTTATAAGTACCTACTTAAAGTTAATTGTTATATGGACCCCATTAAGTTTCTCTAATATTTTATACTTATTGACCTTGATTTAATTTGATTTGACTGATTTCAAATTTTGACTACAACATGGGTACGTGTTGTGTTGATTACTTATTCTATGGTCAATCTTTTACTTTAATGATGTATTATGTGTAGCGACCGCGTTACACATGGATGGGAGTTTATAGTAACTTAGTCTCATAAATAGCAAGGAGGAAAGAAATTAAATCACGTTTTATATCTTTGTCTTTATGGTTGGTTATTTTGTGAATCCACTAGCATGGAACAAATCGAAAAGACACTTAAGGTGGTACCCTGAGCGAAAGTGGCGACGCGGTGAATTATATTTAATATTATAATTCTAATACACAATATTAAAAATGTTATTCGTGGAGATTTTAGAGCCCACAGTCTAGTATTTTTAGACGGTATCGTTACATTCCCTCGTAGTCACTGCAAGTAGATAGCAAAACTGCTAAAAGTGGCCGTTTTTTGACACATTTGCTATCTACTTCTACGAAAGACTACGAGGGCATGTAGTGATTTTTTGATACCTTCTAAAAATACTAGACCATGGGCCCTAAAATCTCCACGATAAACATTATTAAAATCTTTTTCTATTAATAACTTATTAAATAAAAACCTCTGAGGGCGCCACTTCCGGTCATACAACCGCCTTAAGTGAAAATATATTATTTGAACGTAAAGACTTGCGGGAATAATTTAATTTAATATTTTAGTTATTCTGTAACGTATCTATAACTCTTCCAATTGATTATAACTAAGAGTAAGGCATTAGAATATACTGTTTATACCACTGATTTCCACACTATGCACAATTGCTGCTACGAAAACGTAGTAAGTTGTATTGGTACACGATAATAATTATTATCTTTCTTTATTTCTCTATTTTCATCTCTCTGTGGAAACATTTTATCGAAAGATGATGGACTGTTTCAAATAAGGAACATGGAGAGAATTTTCATTAGTAATATGAATGGAAAGACAATATCCTATATTATCAGTATCAGATTCAACTTAAGAACTAACTTTTGCTGTTCTTACAATACTGGCGCTATCCTGGCAGCCTCGGACTTCTTTATTTCGAAAATGTAGGACTGAGTTGTCTAGCGGGAGTAAAATACGGCTCGGAGTTTGGACCAATTTTATACAATTATTATTAACTAGCTTTCGCCCGTGACTTCTTCCACCGTCCTTGTGAAGATCGTGGTCTTATCGAAGTTCTTGCCACTGACCACACCGACTAACAGAGCTTTTGGTTTATTCTTCTCTTCTATGGGGTCCGTAGTTCCTTTACAAATCAAAGGGACAATTTGGACCCCGATTTCGGCCCTTTAGGGATTGAATCATGTAGGTTTGTCCATTGTCCAGTGTGTTAAATTTCAATATCCCATAAAACCTGAAATCGGATAATTTACCCCCATTTATCTCCTAAGGTGTTATAAAGTAGCATCAAATACTTATTCCAAATCCAAAGGCGACCCAAGTATGCTTCATGCTTTCTTCGTGTTTAACCTGCATCATTCGTGTGAAATAGAAAACAATGCAAATAACTTAGAACCTTTTTGATACTCTTTTGGTTTTAAAATGTTTGCATCTCTTTTATTACAGTTACAAGTCAAGTAAATTCCAGATCTGCGATGCAATAGTTCTAAGAAAGTGATACCGACATCACAGGGTAAAAAAAATATTTGGTGCCGACATTCAGTCATGTTTGATTTAGTTATTAACCGACTTCCAAAAAAGGAGGAGGTACTATGTTCGTCTGTTTATTTGTTTTTTTTTTGTGTATGTCCACCGATTACTCGAAGACGGCTAGACCGATTGAAATGATTCAAACGTTATTACATTAGGTAAACTCCCAAGTTGGTCCCATTTTTTAAAATTTGAAAATCGGTTCGATACTTTTCGTGTAATCTTCAAAAAAGCACGAAAATAGTATGATTTTGTGTGAATTACCTCGATGATAATGGTCGTATTACTTGTTTGTTTATGAACTGAATAAGATAATTATTTTTTTGTTGGAAGAGGGATATCTTAGGTGTAGGTTCTTTAACCGACTTAAAAAAAAGGAGGTTCTCAGTTTAACCCGTATGTATGGTTCTCCGCGATTATCTTACGTTTGGCTGAGCCGATTTTTCTACATATTATAATATACCTTACCTGCAAGGTACCTACACTAAAAAAAAAAAAAAAATTGTTTGAAAAAAAAAAACAAAAAACCGACTTCAAAAAACCTACCTCCAAAAAGCAAGAAATAATATTCGTAATAATAAAAATACGTCTATTGAAGTCGGGTGGGGCTTTTAGAATAAAAAAAAGGAATCTGTACTCCCCACCCGACTTCAATAGACTTATTTTTATTATTACGAATATTATTTCTTGCTTTTTAGAGGTAGGTTTTTTGAAGTCGTTTTTTTTATAACTGTTCAATCGCCTCTGTGGTCTAGTGGTTCGCCCACCAGGGGTCCCAGGTTCGACCCCAGGAGGCGGGTACACTTGTACTCAGTTTGATCGATGGTAGGGCCTATTTCAAGCTCGCCTGGCTAGCTACGGTTACTAGCATCTTGGCTAAATCTGAAGCCATTACAACAATTTCAAAATTGTTGTGATATGGCAGTTAGAGGTAAAAGGCCAGTAAAATTCTACATTAATAACGCAAAGCGCGATGTAAAGCTGCATTTTTGGTATGTTATTGGACCCCTTAGAGGTGTGTAAAACTATGTCTTGCAAGCAAAAAAAAGTTGTGCTACAGGCGTGATACGTGAAAAACTGCAAAAAAAAAACCAGTTTTTGCAGCCTCTAAATTTATCCAAAAAGAGATAGATAGATAGATAGATAAAAAAGTTTATTTGCTAAAACACACACATTCATACAAATAACAATACATAGGTAGGTACATTAAGTGAATAACTCATAAAAAGAAAAAAGGACAAACAAAATGGACATATAAAAGAGATAATCAGAAGAAGGCATGCATGTGTGTGCAGCAGCAAGAAGGGTCCAGTCTCGGTGTGTGAATTTTGCCTTTCGGCAAAACACCGATTTTCAGCCATCACCCAGATGAAACGCGGGTACCAGCAGCTGCGCTCGGTCGGGAACAAAGTGTGTGTGTGCTTGTGTGTGTGTGTGTGTGTGTGTGTGTGCGTGCGCTAGTGTGTGTGAGTGCACTGTGTGTGTAAAAATATAAATATAAGACTGGCATTGCAATAATTATTAAGAAGAACAAATATAAAATATATATATAATCAAATAATAATGGAAATATTCAATAAATTAATTGACAATTGGAATTAAGAAAAAGAGGGTAAGGTAAACCAGTTTCCTTACATTTATCATTCATTCTGTAAGTTTTAAATTCCATAATTGCCAAAAGTGGCCACTTTGAGCTAAAATGGATTTTAAAACTTACAGAAAGAAAGGAAAACTTTTGAAGAGTTATTTAAAAAATATTAGAGATCATTATTAAGAAGTTATTACATGAGCTTTTTTAAATATTGACTTGCTTTACGAGTAATAAAAATAAATGTAGTGGCGGCGCTAGTTTCACTACCTACAGCGCCTTAAACGATTTTCATTTTTTTTGGATTAATGTCACTGAATAACTAATAGTACAATTTTGTAGCTAAACTAACCCTAGGAAACTTTTTTATTTTTTTGTCTATTTTTTTCAAATATTTACAATTTAGGAAACAAACACCACCCAAATTTGGATGGTACCCTGCTATCTACCATATTCGGCTTTATAGGGCTATCACCAAATACGCTGTAGATAAATGGTTAATAGCTAGCTTATCACTACGGAATCCTAACAATTTCTTCGTCGTAATAAAATTATCTAGGTATCGCTAAATGATGGATAACAAAAAGTACCAGACAATCTTGCAAAAAATCTTTTGTTAGAAAAAAAACACTTTTTTTAATTAGGGAAAGACCACGCAAGAATGTTTTTACGAGATTGGAAAATGGGGATATTTCTACAAGTTATTTTTTTATCGCTGACAAAATCTTTTTTTTAATTTTAAGACCATTTTGGTTCCCTATTAAATATTATCGATTATTTTTTTTGTTCTTTAAATGTTAGTATTCTTTGTTCAGTCGTGGACATTAGAAAATATCCTAACCTTTAACCAGGATACATATATACATACATATACTCACGCCTGTTTTCCATGGGGGTAGGCAGAGCCATAGACAGAGTTCCAGTGGCCTTCTTTCGGCTCTATCATCAGATCAGCTCAATGACACCATAATCTTGCAATGTCTTCAGGTTCTGACCTATGTTTAAAGTTTCAAGTCTCTACCTCATCGGGAAGCTAGTATAAAATAGTTTGCTAAGTTTGTGGACAAACAAAGAAAGAAAAGAAAAAAACCGGTCAAGAGCGAGTCAGACTCGCGCACCGAGGGTTTCCGTACCATCATACATAACAGACCATACAACAAGTAACTGTGCATCATAATAAATACACAGCAGAGCTGTAGAATAATAAAATTATTATTGCAGTATGAGGTCAGCACCATCTCTTGGCCGATAGTGGAACTATATTTTTCATAGGCCAGCGCTATCTCTTGACCGATAGTAGAACTACATAAATTTTTCTTAGGTCAGGGCCATCTGTTGACTGGTAGAGGAACTAAATATTTTTTTGTTTGTTTTTTGAATTTCTAAAAAAGTGTGTTATATTGAGACATCGTTTTATTTTTCCTGTAATCTTTACATAAACTACTACCACATAGAATTATTTCAGATTTTTCTCTTTGCAAACTTCGGAGATAAACGGTAAACGGTACTTTTTTACATTTTTCATCATAAGTCGAAAACTATGCGGCCTAAATAAAAAGAAAAAAATGATTTAAAATGTGCAAACAGCGCTTTTTCATATAATACCCCACATGCCTTAGTCGCCCCACTTAACATTTTTAAGACCCCTTTTCAGTCCCTGTTGTAAAAAAAATATTTCTTTTTTATTTCTTTAAAAAAATATATATGCTATAGATCTTAATAAAAACTTTCACTGAAAATTAGTTTGAATGACGTAATGAATGAAGTAATTAGTTTTCGAGATATATCATATTTTCCAAAACCGCAAATACACCTTTTTATTCATACCAACACTGTAAAAAACAAAGTTATTATTACAGACAAAAAATTATAGTGGTATTAAATATGGTATGGTATATAAGGTAACTACGGAACCCTACGGCGCGTGGCCCGACACGCACTTGGCCGGTTTTTTTTTTAAATTAGAAAACAAAAGCATACTGCATGAGAAGCCGCCAAAGTCAGCTTTATTCCTAAAGTTTTGTTCCAAAGTATAATTTAACTTCCCATTGACCTGAAATCTGATGATAATGTTTATTTATTATTTATTACGTATAATTACCAATAAATAGATAAATCTGTTTTATTTATTTATTTTCAATAACTGAGGTCAAACGCGTAGCACAGATAAGCCCCGCCCTAAGGGGACCTTAGCCCAGTTTGGTACGGAACCCCAAATCCTTCACGCACTTGGCCGGTTTTTTAAGTGTAGGTACTCTAGCTGTCCGGCTGTCAATACCTACAATGTAAAAAACCTATGTAGTCAATAATCCACATCTTATATTCCCTACTTATGGGCTTTTCTTATTAAGGCGCGGTGGTAGTGAAACTAGCGCCGCCACTATATTTATTTTATTACTCGTACACCAAGTCAATATTTAAAAAAAGCTCATGGAATAATCTCTTAAATTATCTCTAATATTTTTTGAATAACTCTTCAACAGTTATCATTCATTCTGTTGTGTAAAATCCATAATTGCCAAAAGTGGCCACTTTGAGCTAAAATGGATTTTAAAACTGACAGAAAGAATGAAAACTGTTGAAGAGTTTTTCAAAAAATATTAGAGACAATTTAAGAAATTTTTTTAAATTACACGAGCTTTTTTTAAATATTGACTTGGTTAACATAATAACAATAAATGTAGTGGCGGCGCTAGTTTCACTACCTACAGCGCCTTAAGATTACGGCATTTTTTAGCTCGTTTTGTGTTTCACCGGCCGGCTTATTGCTATAAGTACAGAAGGACGAGTTGTATTGATAAACAAAGCCAGTCACACCAACACACAGATAAATATACCGGCAGTCACGTCAAAAGTTCGCTGCGGTTGGACGTGTATCGAGTGAGAGCGAAAATTGAGAATTTCTATACGAAATGCTTTCAAGAGAAAACTCAAGTTAATAAAAGTGAAGTGTTATTCATTAGTGAATAAGTAGTATTCTTTTGTCTTTTTAGTTTAAAAGAAAAGCAATTTTAATTGGTAAGGAACTATTTTTAATGTCTGAAAAGTGCAATTCATTCGATTAAACTTAGTGGCTAATATTGTCATGTAAAATTAATAGCTCATAAGGTAGTTGTTAATTGATATATGTAATATGTTCACGATTGTAACAAAACATACATAACCTCAAATTGTGAACACAGTGAAGTGAGTCGATATGCATGTGCAATGCATGTGTTGCGCGAGACGAGACAAACAATAACCTCATAGTCGTGTTTCAATGGTGTTTGAATTGTAATGCTTTATTGTTTCCTAAACCTAAAACCGAAACACAATTGAAACGCGATTATGACGTTAACAATAGCAGACTTGGGCCCCAGTGTTGCCGCGTTTCACCCACAGTTTTTTTTTTTTTTTTTTTTGAATTTCATTTATTATATAAAGTTGGTAAAGGTAGTAAAGACTTGAAAGCGTACCTACTTATCAACAAAAAATAAATAAACTCACATTCGTATTTATAATTCAGGGTATTTGGAAATAGCCTAATAAAGCCGAATATGGTAGATACATACAACCTCGGAAAATTATTAAGAAATAATGAAAATCACCACATTTTTGAAAAAAATATATATGATAAACTGCATGGTGGCAACCCTAGACCGAAATTGTGTTTTGCTTTTGCCTATTTATTGGGATCGATTATCGAAATCAATAGTCTATTTGCGTTTAGGGTTGTCACTTCGCAGTTTTCCATAGGTACAAAATTACCATGACGATCGGTCAATAATCATAGAATAGCGACATCACTTTTTATGGACGGAAACACCCGTTTTTCTACAATCCCAAATCTAAAGGGACCACCTACAAGTCACAATTACTTACTGAGTTTCAATTTTTTTTTTGCCTTTTTGTAGCTAAACCCTAGGACCCTTTTTTAATTTTTCTTAAGTCAGTTTTTTTTCGAAATATTACAATTTAGTAAACAAACCCTCCAAAAAACCCGAATTTTGCAAAATTACAAAAAAGTTACCAGTAGATTTTCAAAACTAAAACGTTCACACGTGTCTTGATAAGTTCCTCAACTTTTGGTACTATTCCCATTTCGATCCTCTCAAAATCCTCGGAGATATGGCCAAAAATACGACTCAGGCGATTAGCATCTAATAACCATTTTCAATGGTAATAAAAACGAAATTTCTCTTCCGCGGTTGTTTTAATGGGTACCATATTCGGCTTTATAAGGCGATTTCCAAACACCTTGTATAAGTTAGAATAAAAACCTTAATAATAAAGTTTTTTTCTTCTACAGATAGAATGGAAAAGCGCAGTAGGATTGTGCAGTATATGGTGGCGGCAGCAGGTAAGTTACAATATAATAAATAAATAATAATAATAATAAATATTTGACAACATCACATACATTGCTCCGATTCCAAAGTAAGTAGCTAAAGCACTTATGTTATGGAAATCAGAGACAACGGTGGTATCACAAACACCCAGACCTGAGACAATATTGAAAAGTTAATTTTCTACATAGACCCAGCCGGGGATCGAACCCGGGACCTCAAGAGATGATGACGCCTTGAAAACCGGCGTGCAAACCACTCGACCACGGAGGTCGTCAAATAATTATGTACCTACCTTAATTTAATAATAAATAAATAATAATAACCACACAACTAATTAAACGTTATGCCAACATTTTTGTTACTGCGTAATCCGTTTCGATTCCCACTGAGGCCCAATAGGGAATATGTATAAGTCACCGATTTTGATGAATTTGAGCTTGATCGCTGCGGACACTTAGAAAAACATGATAGAACAGAAAAAAATGTATTATTTTAAAGTTAAATTTTAGTTTTATCTCACGATGAAATCAGGGGAAAATAACGATTTTTTTTGTCATTTTCGGATATACCTAATGCACTTTTTTTTCTCTTTATTTAAGGAACAAACAGTCACATATTTATACTTATTGCAAAAGAACATGATGTACTTAAAGACCTATAGTTCCCTAGAATTACTATACATATAAAGATATAAAGTTATCGTGAAATTTAACTTAAGTAGATTTATGTATGCCATTATTTTTATTTTGATTTATTTATTTTGTTAAGTGAATAAGCCTAAATAATTTTTCAATTTACTAAAGTAGGTACTTAATTAATAAAGTTGGATGAGAAAGGCACATTTTATGAATCTGTTCATAGAATTTTAAGAGTATCATTTTTAAATGTTCCTAAATTCAAGCTAAAGATGTCGACTTCATGCAGCTTATCATCCTAGGTTCTACAGGAACGTCTAGTGAGAGTGTTGCTTCCGTAACAGGTTTTTGCAGCCGGATACGAAAAAAGATATTTCTTTCTGCACGATCTTTCACGCAAACGGGGGATACGAAATGTCACTTCAGTCAGATATAGAATATCGAATAAGAAATAATATTTTTCACACCGAATTATATGTCATGTAAACCTTACCGAAAGCAAGACATTATATCTCTTGGCTTTAGCCGGGTTATAATGTTCTATTATAACCCGTTGGTCAATAATGTGATTTTCACTTTCATAATTCTTATTGCTATGTCCATAAAGTCTAATTTCACTAAACAGAATGTGTCCTCAGCGGGCGCGGCCAACTCGATTTTCGAAGACCGAGGCCGTGGCCCACTAGATTCGCACTGAGACGAAGTTCATTTGTTTGTCAAATCATTTCCAAAATATAACGTTATCTTTCCATAATTGGACTAATATCTCCAATATCAATTTGCACTTTTAATATGCTGTAATAAACACTATCTACTAAGCCTGGTTTTTTATTGTCTCGCATAAAGTGAGAAAAGTAGAGTATACACCACCGGGATAAAACTGTTTTTTTCTTGGGCACTTCAATTCCTCACTGCACTCAGGACTCAATATTAATTCCCTCGCTTTGCTCGGGAATTAACTTATAACACCCTCGCTACGCTCGGGAGTTAAATTTGGAACGTAACGAATTACGTTCAGGATTCAATGTAGCGCCCGTGACATAAAACAGTGCTTTATCCCCTTGGTGTATAATCTACTATTGTATGACACATATGTACTTAGAGGCAAAATTTAGGGAGATAATTGAAGATTCTTGGCTAACTCCACATTAACCGCGCCTGAAACACACCTGAAACGTAACAAGTGACGGCACATATTTGTATAGAGTGTTTTCGGCCGGTGCTGATGCGTGCTAACTTCAAGTACCTAACTATATCACGAGAAAAAAACGCAGGAGCTCAGTTTTAATATTACAGTTGATTTTCTCACGCATTATACTTCTATCTTCTTCATTATACTCTTCAAACCAAGTAGTAACTTTTCTAACATTTTATTATTATTTAAAATTACAGTATAATTGAAAGTAATAAATCGCACCGTCTTGAGTTTCTACGTCTTTTACATAAATACTGAATATGTCGTTGCATCTTCATGTACCGAAAATGGCAAAAATCAAACCTGAAACAAAAATAAAGAACGTGTAAAGTTGTGATGTTAGCTGTTTAACTAAAACAAAGTGGAAAATTAGTACCTAGGTGGGTACCTGGTCTACTTATCAATAAGTACGAAAACTTACTTTAGGATCCAAATACACACTGTCTGATACTTCTGACAAGAAAATTTGCACGTTTGATGCAGACTTCCTACATTTATACCCTTGTGAATGACTTTTGAGCATTACAGTTAGGTTTACATCTGGTTTACTAAATGTTTTTTGATTTTGGAGACAACATGATTGTATTCTATTACAGTTCTTGCCGCTTCTTGAATTTCAGGTGGCGTCAAAATATCACTTTCGTCGCTTGAACTCATTTTGATAATAAATTAATTACTTAATTTAAATCAAAAATAAAATAATTGACAAAACAAACAACTTCCCGCGCCAAGAACCATAGATAATACAAACTTATTTTATGCCGCCTGTCCGAATCGTATATTACACGTTAGTTTTGTAACCTGCCTGCCTAGCATGACCGATTTATATCGCGTGATATAGCGTTTTATTACGTTCAACTGTCAAAAAGACAAAAGAATTTTTTGAGGTGTTAATAAGAAGAAATACACAGGCTGAGATACTAATATATTTATTTGCACACAATGTTACATTAACAATGACATGACAGGAAGAAGGGAAAGCAGTACCGACAACATACCAAAAACAATATCAATTTAGCCAACTTAGAAAAAAGTAAATGTTGCCATTTCAATAGAATTTGACAGTTGAGTGTCGATAAAATGCTACATCACGCGATATAAATCGGTCATGCTAGGCAGGCAGGAATACGGATTAATGGGCGGGCTTTAGTGCGCTCATGACACTCTGTTACCGTGATTCGGAACTTTCCATTTGCAAAGCCAGTTCTAATTTTAATATTGATGATGATCACAGACCTCATTGGCTGTCGTGTTTCATTGAAAATTTGGTTCCATTTCTGAATTACACGTGTATAATGAATTTCAATACTAACATTTACGGACAGGCGCCGGCAATGTTTCTATGAAAATCCATTATTGCACGTTAGTAATGGATTCTCATACAAAAATTGCCGGCGCGGTTAAGGTCTGTCCGGAAACTCCAATTTAGCACGAAGAAGGTTGTCAAAATAATGTTCGAATTTCCAAGTATGTTTGAGAAAACAATGTTATCAGGTTTTGTAATGGCGGCGGCGTATTTTGATAAGACGGTTGCAAAATCAGCCCTACCATCAAATAGCCAAGTATATAAAATGCTACAAATGCTACTGTTGCACGCTGATTGAATGAATCAGCATAACCAACTAAATTAGTGCTTCTGAGCTATTAATAAGTTGCTGTGTTGTTTTTGCGCTTGCAATAGAGTATTATTAGACTGTAAACATTGGACGTAGTACTTTACTTATATCTATTCTGTTACATTGTATTACTATTTATTACCTACTCGATTGCAAGTAAATTCACAGTCAAATTAAAAAGTCCTAAAACAAGGAGCTTTATGTTTTTAGATATCGAAATTATACGGAGTAAAGGCGGTGTAAAGAAACATGTATTTAGAAAACCCTTTTATTCTTTTCTCGGAATAAATGAAAGTGTCCCTGCGTTTTCAGCGAACAAATAGCCTAGTTGTTTTCTTAAAAAGTTGCCGATATCAGAATACTGGGAAAAGCATAATGGCGATTGATGAACAAAAATTTCATTGCTTTGAATTCTTAAAAAGATGCCAATGAGAAAAGCATAAAGGCGATTGATGAACAAAAATTTCCAAGTGCCGATAAAAGAGCTGCTTGGTCTACCACTCTAATATTATAAAAAAAGGACAAGTGCGAGTCAGACTCGCCTACCGAGCAGGGTTTCGTACAAATTTGTTTTCTATTATTTAATTACAAATATATAGTTATCAGATTTTGACTTAATCTATACTCTATACATACATTATAATAAAGCTGTAGAAAAGTTGTGTCTGTACAACGGAAATATTTTGAAAAAAAGGAGTTGGGGGGTTCAATAATAGCCAGTAGAAACTTTTTGAAATTTTATCTGTTTATCTGTATGTTTGTGCGCTAATACGTAACGTAAAAATCGCTAATTAAATCGTGATGATGTTTAAAGTGAAAGTGAAGTGAAGTGAAGTGAAGTATACTGTGTGTCTTGCAGAACAATTTAGTTTTTATTTCATTGAAATAAGTTCATAAATAAAAATATAAACGAATTTTAAAGAACAGTTTACGATGAATTCGTTTTAATAGTTATCTTCGGGAAATTATACTCTTATACAGTTAGAATGACATACGACGGTGTATCCACATATTTATTGTTTTGAAATTTTAAAGGAAAAAATCAGTTGAATTTTTAATTTAAATCAAAATAAATTAAGCTTATAAATCAAGCTTCCTTCTGATATTTTATGCACCCGTTTGCTAAATGATATTATTATGTGTATATCGTTTTTGCTCTTTTATATAATGTAACTCGGCATTTTTATATGTTTTTTGAAGATGTTTTTGTTTGGCGTTCGCTCACACGACTGACTGAGCAAAATTCAAAGAAATGCGGAGCTACGCACTTTCGATGTTACACGGGTACCCACATGCGGGGGGAATTTTTTTTTTGTTCTGTGATGGTCCCTATATCATAACTATTCAGCAATAGGGGTTATTTTGTAACAGGTTGTATATTAACTAGTAGGTACTAACGATCAATACCTACTTAAAACGTTTTCGATTAGGTACCTCTTAAAGGTCATGTCTGTATTATATTTAATCAAATACTCCACTTTGGAATACCCATTTTTTTATAATTTGAATCTAAAATATGGACAAGGAAAAGACATTTGAAGCGAATGTATTTAAAAAATATGAACAAAATACAGTCGTATGCACTTTTTTTATACCAAAACTGGTTTGTTTTTTGTGACTTTAGTTTGGTATTGTTTTTATTTGGCTATTAGTCCAGTCAATAAAAGAGTTTTAGAGTGCGTTTCTTCATAAACTCGTTTAGGGTGGTGTAACCATACTAAAACTCCTCTCGTCTAGGAGATGACAAACTTCAAAAATACTAAAATTTGATAGATATAAAGTATGTTTTTTTAGCAAATATTTATCTAAAAACCGGCCAGACTCTGTATGAAATATACAGGGAGAAAAAAAAACAGCCCTTGGGGGGTATTACAACCTCTTAAAACTTGCCAGGTTTATGAATTGCTATAGTTACATCTCTTTCTCGCTGTATAGCAAATAAAAGAGATAGATTGATAACCAGTCAGAAAACTGTCAGGAAATAAGAGGTCATAATACGGCCCCTTGACGAGTTTCTTGCCGGCTCTTCTCGTTACAAGGTCTCCCGCTCAGGGTTTGCGAACCGATGGCGTAGCTTCTTTGACATTCACAAGTGCTTGTAACAGCCTAGACTGAATAAATTATTTTAAATTTTGAATTTTAAGTGCGTATCGGGTCACGCGCCGTAGGGTTCCGTAGTTACCTTATACCATATCATATTTAATACCACTATAATTTTTCGTCTGTAAAAATAACTTTGTTTTTCAGAGTGTTGGTATGAATGACAAAGTAATATTTGCGGTTTTGGAAAATATGATATATCTCGAAAACTAATTACTATATATCGTTCAAACCAATTTTTGTTGAAAGTTTTTATTCAGATCTATAGCTTATATTTTTTTTAGATTTTTCACTTTCTAATTTCAAAAGTTAGAGGGGGGGGGACACACACATTTTACCACTTTGGCAGTGTTTATCTTTCAAACGGTTAACTTTGAGAAAAAACCTCAATGTCATTTTTAAAGTCCTATCTATAGACGTATTGGTCTGAAGAATTTTTTTTTTCAGTTTCAGTTCCATGTATGGAGAGCCCCCCTTTAATCTTTTTTTTTATTTTTGTGTTAAAATCGTTAAGCGGTAAACAGAATACATCTACCTACTAAGTTCAACTGTGTAATCCTAATACTTTCGGAATAAAATTTCTGTGACATACGGACGGACAGACACAGACATGACGAATCTATAAGGGTTCCGTTTTTTACCATTTTGGCTACAGAACCCTAAAAAGGCCATTCTAACGATATACTCGTAGCTAGAGGGTGTGTAGACCAACTCCTTTGGATCTTGCCCACCATCCAAATTTTCACTTTTCCTGAGCGAGTAACTCAAAAACGGTTGGGAATTCAAACGAAGTGTATAGAATAAAATTGGAAGGCTTTTATTTGAAAAGGATAACTTTTCTTTACAACGCACCGTTTTGGAGATTAGTATTAGGGAAAAAGCAAAAGTGAGAACTATTTAAGAAACTCGTGTTATCATCATGATCAGGGAGGTTTACTTTTTGGTGTCGTCATGTCAATCACTTCAATTACAACATTTCCATTTCTTTTCTGCCAGTATCTTTGGCGTCGATGACCTTGGGGGTGACATCTGCCTGGCCTACTCCCGTCATAACAAAGTTTTACGCCAACGAAACAGAAGGACACATTTCAGATGTAAGATACTTAATTACTAATTCTTCATATTATAAATTTAGAAGTTTGCATAACAGATATAAGACTGTTTTACAGTCCAAACATGGATTCTAAAATGAAAATGGTGCCTTCTGAGATCTAAGCAATGCCTCTTATTGCAACCGTCTGGATTAAGGGCCTTTCGGTTACTTATAAAAGGGGAATATATAAATGCACTTTAAAAATAATGTAACACACTGTAAAATGTTTAGCTTCAAAATTTATTGAATAAACTACAAAAATAATGGTTGCCACTATAAATATGCTAAGCTTTAAAATTTATACTTTGCACTATACAATTTAATGGCTTAGCTTTAAAATTAATACTTTGCACCATACAAATTAATTTTATAACTTCAGTGCTGGTAATGCCGATTAGGTGCGACGACGAGCGGGCGCAGCGAGAGAGGAGCCGAGGAGGAGGTTAAATTACGGCCGTAATATGACGGCACCGTTATCATAGTAAAACCTAGCTTAAGAGAGAGTTAGCCTCGAAAAGATTTTGTTGATTTAATTTTGAGAATGCGTTTTAGATGCCTGGGAGCCTGGGAGCCAATTCTCGCGCCTTTGATAAAATATCCAACTCGATATTTATCGGAAAAAACATGGCGGATATCAACTTATATCGATATGCGGTATTCTCGTGATATCGAATGTGATATTTATCCAGTGCAGTTGCACTCGATACGCAACTGAAGAGGAGTAGATTGCCATAACAAAAATAAGAAGAAAAAGTAGTTGACAAGTTTGTTTGCGTTCCGTTTGTTCCATAAACGCCTAGACCTTTTTTTTTTCTTTGGATTGCATTGCAGAGCTCATTAATATATAAATAAAATAAAGTATTACAAGTATTTTACATAAATCATCAATAAAAAACATTGATTTTAATATAAAATTTAATAAAATAATTAAAATATACAATATTACTATAATCAAGAAAATGGAATGCGTTTTTCGATATCATATCGAGTTTTATATCGAACTAGCTTCTGCCCGCGACTTCGTCCGCGTGGATATTAGAGAAAATCCTTAGGGAACCTTCAACCAGGATCAGACCAGCCGTTTTTACGCAATTAGGCGCTGCTTGAGACATCTGCCGCGTGTGGCGGACCTCGCACAAGGCTCCCCGTTTCCGGTCCCGGTCCCGTTCCCGTTCCCGTTCCCGTTCCCGTTCCCGTTCCCGTTCCCGTTCCCGTTCCCGTTCCCGTTCCCGTTCCCGTTCCCGTTCCCGTTCCCGTTCCCGTTCCCGTTCCCGTTCCCGTTCCCGTTCCCGTTCCCGTTCCCGTTCCCGTTCCCGTTCCCGTTCCCGTTCCCGTTCCCGTTCCCGTTCCCGTTCCCGTTCCCGTTCCCGTTCCCGTTCCCGTTCCCGTTCCCGTTCCCGTTCCCGTTCCCGTTCCCGTTCCCGTTCCCGTTCCCGTTCCCGTTCCCGTTCCCGTTCCCGTTCCCGTTCCCGTTCCCGTTCCCGTTCCCGTTCCCGTTCCCGTTCCCGTTCCCGTTCCCGTTCCCGTTCCCGTTCCCGTTCCCGTTCCCGTTCCCGTTCCCGTCCCCGTCCCCGTCCCCGTCCCCGTCCCCGTCCCCGTCCCCGTCCCCGTCCCCTGGATGTGCATGTCCAGGTCCAATCATGGCCACCGTGTTGGACTTCAAAATAAATGTCATTTTCGCAACCACCATCCCATGAAACCTCAAGAACGACATCCACATCGCTTTTCATGTTTACTTACGCCATTTACACCATAAGGGAGGATTTTCAAAATAACAAAATATGTGTTTGCCTATTTATTTTTAGACATGCTCCTACAAATTTTAAAGTAGTAATGTCTATTTTATATTATTTTTCCATACAAAAATTGAACCCCATTTTCACCCCTTTAGGGGTTAAATCATGTCCACCGTGTTGGACTTCAAAATAAACCTCATTTTCGCAATCACCATCCCATAAAACCTCAAGAACGACATCCATATAGATTTTTATGTTTACTCACCCCATTTACCCCTAAGTGGTTGATTTTCAAAATTACAAAATATATGTTTGCCTATTTATTTTTAGATGTGCTCCAACGAAGTTTAAAGTTGTAATGTCTATTTTATATAATTTTTCCATACAAAATTTGAACCCCATTTTCACCCCTTTAGGGGTCAAATCATGTCCACCGTGTTGGACTTCAAAATAAATGTCATTTTTGCAATCGTCATCCCAGAAAACCCCAATAACGACATCCATATCTATTTTTGGGGTTTTTTACCCCTTTTCACCCCCATTTCATCCCAATAGGGGTTTAAATACTAACAATAACAATATACGTTGCGTTAGATTTCTATCCATAAGCCTAAATTATAAATTTAGCGATTTTTACTTCGAAAATAAAGGATTTTCTTTAATACACAACTTCATCCCCCTTTTGACCCCTTCGGGGGTAGAATTTTGAAAAACGCTGAGACCCGTATTTATTTATTTTCAATGGTCAGTCTAAACACAAAATTTGAAGATCCTAGCTTCAAAACTGAGGGACTTTCATACAAACTTTGATCCCCTTTTTTACCCCCTTAGGGGGTGAATTTTGAAAAATCCTTTCTTAGTGCACCCCTAGACCTCATAAGAAACCTGCGTGCCAAATTTGGAGTCTCTAGACCCAGCGGTTTGGGCTGTGCGTTGATAGATCAGTCAGTCAGTCAGTCAGTCAGTCAGTCATTCAGTTTACGATTTTATAAATATAGATAGACCCTTTTCTGTATGATTGGAGATTTTCGGGATATTTTCGTACGATAATAGACGCTAGATATAATATCAAAGTCGATAACAAATCACATGAAGTGAGAATTGGCTCCCTGGTTGTCTACATAAAATATCGTTTTTTAACAGGATGTTATATCATGGATGCTGGCGATGTCCTCCCCTGGATTCATAGCGGGCAGCCTGGCCACTCGGTACACGTCAGATTATTATGGGAGACGAAATACCATACTCGGGAGCGCTATCCCAATGGTCCTGGGAACGGTAAGTGGTTCTATAATGTTTCACAGCTCAGCAAGGGCGTAGCGAGGCACAGGCAGGGAGGGGCAGTTGCCCCCTTAAAAGAGCGGTCGTTCGCTGGTAAACTGTAATTCTGACGAGCTTCATAGCTTGCGACACTTCTTATAAGACCTGAGAAACTAAGAGGCTTGAAGGCTGGCTTGTGAATTCCAACAATACGGGATGTGATCTCTATTGTATAATCTACGATTTTATTTGTATGCCCCCTCCCTTCTATATACAATCCTGGCTAAAATAAAGTTGGCAAAGGTGGGTCAAATCAATAATTCATTATTATGACGCATGGTAGAGAATGCCTTGGTTGCACCCGCATCTAAAAATTCCATTCGTGTCATTACTAAGTATTGTTACTATGCATAGCTAAATAAATGAAAAACATTGATTTTAAGTTGCCTTTAAAGAGAGCTATTATTATTAGGCCTAGTTAAATTCTGTTTTTGAATTACTTACTCATGATAAGTGCTGGGCTTCAAGTGGTCAAGCCACACCCAAGAGTCGTTAAGTGGCTGTTTAAGCTTTCTTCAATTTTAAGAATAATCATGTTATTTATCGAAATAAACAATAATTAATGTTACAGGTATTGGTTCTATGCCCTGTGAAGGCATGGCTTCTGTACACAGCAAGGTTTCTTTGGGGCTGGGGAACAGGAATGATCGGAACTGTAAGTACTTTTTTTCATATATTACCTATTCTGCTACTTTTCATTTCATTGACCGACCGAGCGCGAAGTGCGAGCTAAGCGTTACCGTTTCAGCTTGGCAAAAATGATTTCGTATGTCCATCCGGCGGCTGTCCGACTGTTTGTCTGTTCTCCTTTACCAGGTCACATTACTCGTGAAAATGAATAGTTTTTTTTGTCGATTCAGTTAAGTATTGGATTTTTTTCAAAATGTGGAAAAAAACAATTTCAGTCATTTAAAATAATGTCACAAACGCGTGTCTGAGCCACAGTATCTGTTAGATGGTAAATTGGTTTTCGAAATCATGTTCGGGATTCATTAAAAAGCTTCATAGGTCTAAAAAAGAACCGCAGGTACGTGACTTGATAGGAGGGTCTTTCGTTCTCTTTAAAACAATAGGACATAAAAACTCAATCATTACTTTAGTTCTGTCATGGTTCTGTCCGAGTAGGATTCAAACATTTTGCACGTGCTAGGTTTCCGTTTAAACAATTGAAAGTCTGCCATACAAATGGCATCCACCCGAAAAGCCACGCCACGTAGCTTAAAAACGTAGTTCATATTAGTTCAAACCAATATCTGCTGAGACGTATTTTTGGCCATATCTCCGAAGATTTAGGAAGGATCGAGATGGGTATAATTTTTTTTTATTTAAATAAACAAATTTACATTTTTATCTTAGTCTAAATAGTGCAACAAAAACCAGAAAGGTTTATTTAGTTTATTTGGTAATATATTTTTTTTTTTTTTTTTTTTTTTTTTTTTCATTTATTATTGTATAAAAAATCATTACATTAATTGTTATTAACAGCGTAAAGAAATCCACAGAGGTTTATAACAACGCTGTTGAATGCTCGCGTTGGGGTTAGATATACATACTTAATTTACATATAAAGAAAAATGTGATAAATTATGCTTAAAAAGAAAGGCTGATACAAAAAATATATAATAATTCTTTAGCAAGGAGCAAACTAGGTGCATTTCAAGGTCTCAAACCAAAAATTCTTCATTTTAGCCTTTAGGTTGGATTGTGTTAAACTATCAACGAAATCCGCAGGTAGTTGATTAATCAACCGCGGTACTAAGTAAGCGGTAGTTCTTCTACCGTACACGTTATTCGCCCTAATAGTAACAAGTTTTTTTTGAGCGATTCCACGAGTGAATGCAGGGTGATTCATTTTTTTAAAGTTATTATTAAAGAAGTTTTCGTTTAAAATATTGTTTTTAAATTGGATATGGATCGGCAAAACTTTAGTTATATAGTACCAAAAGTTGAGGATTATATCGAAACACGTGTGAACGTTTGAATTTTTTTAGGAATTTTCAAATATTCGGGTTTTTGGGGAGTGTTTGTTTACTTAATTGTAAATATTTCGGAAAAAAAACCGACTTAAGAAAAAAAATGAAAAATCTGTGCTAGGGTAATAGTTTAGCTACAAAATGGCATTTTTTTAAAATTGGTTAATAATTGTGACCTGTGGGTTGTCCCTTTAGATTTCGAATTGTAGAAAAACGGGTAATATTTCCGTAGGTAAAAAGTGATGTAGCTTCTATGATTATTGACCATAGATGATATTATAGTATATTAAAAGGGGTAGATGCGCTACCGAGCATAGATATAGTATATTAAAAGTTATTGACCGATCGTCATGGTAATAGTGTTAAAAGATGCAGAAGCAGACGTTTCGTAAATTTTTGTATTTATTTCAATGCTCCGATTCTTGCGGGGACTGCGAAATCTGTGAATTTTTTGTACAGGCTTGGATTAGGTATAGGAACCAAAGGTAGCTTTGAACTTTGAATGCAACAAAATGATTTTTTAGCTATATTTTATTTACTTTGTAAGTTACAAAGTAAATAAAATTGTAACTAATTCGTTTATCGGAGGTGATTATTGTTATCGGTCACTCGATACATATTAATGAGAACTTTAATCTTAGAGACCTAATTACTTTTTCATTTGTTGTTATAACTAGATACTCAGTTCTTATGATATCGGTACTTTTACTATTGATAAAAACGTAAGTGGGTAATAATAACATAAAAAAACAAAACTTAATGAAAATTTCTTGCGAATATGGTTTATAATTTAGTCGAAAATCGAAATAGACACACACAATTTACTTTTTTCGAAATTGTCACAGTCAGTGTGACGTTGATTTTTAACAATTGTGTTTTAGTGTGTTACAATTTCTTTCTCGAGAGTTCAAGACCCCATAAAATACGATTGTAGTGTAGACGAAGTACCCATGAAAAGAGTCACGGAGGTAAAAGACCTAGGGGTTTGGTTCACTAATAATTTAAGTTTTCGGGATGACATCGTTAGTAGCTGTAAAAAGGCCTATAGGAACTTGGGACTCGTATTTCGCAGGGTTCATGGTTTTACCATCGTCAAAGTCACTTTATATAATGCTCTTGTAAGAAGCCAGCTTGAATGTAATGCGGTGGTGTGGGTGGGCTCCATACCAAACACAATATAGTTTCATGTTGGAGCGAATTCAAAATAAATTTATAAGGTACTTGTATTACAGACTATATGGGGTGTACCCCTTCTATCCATTAATGTACCCTAATTTATTTATATTAGGTATGGTGGGATATAGTCTAGCGTTGGCGTTATATTTGTTTCAAGTCATCAGAGGAAGGGTATCCAATGCAATAATATAAGGACAGGTAGGGCTCTGCGTTCCCAACAAGTACGTGGAGCGTCGCCGCAGGCCAAATTTGTTGGCGGTTCCGCGCGGGCGGACACACTTGCAAAAGAAGTCTCCGTTGACGCTCACAATGCATACACTCAATAAAATTGCTGATGAAACTGATATTTTTCATTGTTCTCTGAGTAAATTTACAAGAATGGCTCTGTATGTTTTATGTTATTGTGTTTAAGTTATAGGTGTGTGTTCCGTTGTCATGTATTAATGTATTATTATTTATGTTTGTATTCGCTTATTCTATTGCATTGGGCTAAGCCTGTAATAATAGATATAAGCTTGGAATGAATAAATAATAATAAAAAACTGGAGCCAGGAACAAATAGGTAGTAGTGTACGCTACAAACAAGGTATAATATTTTACTTCCAGGTGGTATCAATGTACTTAGCGGAAATTGCTGATAAAGACCTAAGAGGCACTTTATCTGTTGGAACCAGATTTATGTTCAACTTTGGGACGTTACTCGCTATATCGGTTGGGCCGTTTCTCTCCTACCAGACCCTCAATCTATCTATACTTATAATGCCAGTGATGTACTTCTGCGTCTGCTGCTGGATACCGGAGTCTCCGTATTATTATTTGAAGGAGGGAAGAGTGGAAGAGGCGCGAAGAGTGCTGTCTAAACTAAGGAGCTATAAAGAGAGCAAGGTAAGAAACTGTTTTGTTGTTTATCTTTTTCTGAGTAACTTAGAGTAGGTACCCTATTTCCTTTGCGTTAAGAATACATTTATGATAGACTTCCTGATGACCCAAGCACGATTTCAACTTGCCTTGCCAAGGATTTGGCGATTAAAGATTATAAGTATTTTGAATTTTCTGTTCGTTTAATAAAGAAATTACCTATGTTTTCTCATCGTGGTTATGTCTCCGCATCTACGACCGGATGGCTGGCTGATAAGATAATCGGCGTTTCACCAAAAAATACAGCATTTTAATTTCAAAAATAATTTGAACTGCAATTAAGTTTTTTATTTATTGGACTTGTGAATCACACATGTTTCAGTAATTTTTAGATGTAGTTTACAATGATGATCTGATAAAACAACTTAGCCTAGTTATTGAATAAGTTGATTTGAATTTCAAGTCAATATTGTATTTAAGGAGGTGGAAGACGAGCTGATGATGATGAAGTCGACGGTGGGCAGCGAGATGCGACGCGACAGCACCGTGAAGGAGCTTCTGGTCGGCTCTCAGTACCGGCGGGCTATCATCATATCTGCTGGTTGGTAACTTTGTGATTTTTAGGGTCCGGGCAGAGAATATAATTTTGAAAAAATAAATATATGTAGCTTACTTCCGCAAACAAATTATGCAAGATGCACAGCCCGCCCGCCCGCAAAAATATGCACATACACACCACAAAATATAAGTGCACAATACCTGCATTTAGCAAGACTGCAACACACCTCGCACCTTCACCAATTAGGCTACTCTACACGTGTTTCGCCCCAACCCGGAGCATCCTCAGGAGTTAGATTGTGCGTAAACCAACACCGAAATTCGGTGTTGGTTTACTGCTGTTGCTGTCTTGCTAAATGCAGGTATTGTGCACTTATATTTTGTGGTGTGTATGTGCATATTTTTGCGGGCGGGCGGGCGGTGCATCTTGCATATTTTGTTTGCGGAAGTAAGCTACATATATATCTTTTTTCAAAATGGTTTGGGACTTCCGCCAAGTGACGCCTGATTCAATCAAATACTTAGAGAATATAATAATAGCACTAACGTCCGGCAGCTAGACCGCCTGTCTCAAAGCGATAGCAATACTCTATCCGTCCTTGTCATATCATAACACGATGACAAGGACGGACAGTGCACTGACGTCATAATTCCAAGCCAGAGTCAAAGCGATAGAGTTAGGTGGTAGGCCCACGGGGATGTTTCGAATGTCTACGCAAAAAAGTCGCGGGCGGAATCTAATGCACACAGCCAAACAGATACTGGACGACTATCATTTTGATTATTAGCCGTGACGTATGGGAGAAAATAGACTTTAAAAACCCAAAAAAATGTGGCAGACAGGGAATGGGCGGTTATATCCCGCTATATAAAAAAACGCTGTTTCTCGTGGATTTTTCGTGAGCATATTTATAACGGTAGAAGATTGCATCTTCTAACGAAATTTTTATATCTACAATAAGTACAATCCTTATCGATTGGCATATGTCGATATTTACTACGAGGTTCTTTGCAGAATTTCGTAAATATATTCGACGTTATCATAGTGATAAGATAGATCGATATATTCTTGTATGTCACAAAATTTTCAAATAGTTAGATCTTCATTCACATACAAAACTCGATATTAATCCGGCTATATTGGAGATTGCAGTCCTTTTCAGACTATTATCCTAGAGTTTTACACTTATTACTTATTAAGGTTCTTGGAACTTCAACATAAAAATTTCACCCGAAGCTGAATAATATATAATTCATCCACCTTATAATGATCAATATTTTTCGTATGATCCTAAATAATTATTCATGGTGTGCTAGCCACAAATTTTACAAATTACTTATACATTTTAAAAATATGTATGGCTTCAGTCAGAGACAGATTATACACCTACTAACTTGTGATCGACCAATAGCGCTCCCCTCTCCAGCCGCCCGCGTACCTCACCGCTACGCATATCCAAAACACGCGTTCTGCGCTATCCCCACCCGATCAACATCTTTGCCGGCGACTGTACTTAAACTGATACAGAATTCTTTATTACATCACAAGAAGGAAAAACATCTAACTATGCATAATTATTAGGTATCTACTTTAATTGTTCAATTAAGTTTCCACGCAGACTGCGAACTGACGCACATGCACAATCGTGTTTATTATTAGCCCTGTTTATTAATTTTCCTTGTGCTGTCTGCACGTGTCTAGCTAGTCTAATCAGGTCATTGTACCAGATACACTTATTGAGAATCGATTTTAAATATTTAAGGAGAAATATTGAATTTAGCTATACACCGTAATTTTGTAGTCGTTTTTAACTTAAGGGAGTTTTCTACCAATGAAACTAAACATTTTTGCCAAAGAAACATACTAACTAGACAGCTAAAACATTGTATTAGTACATTTTTTGTCGTTTTTCGACCCATGGTTCTTTGGCAAAAATGCTTATTTTTCATTGGTATTCATTGGTTTATAAGAGCACTCTCTTAAAGTTTAGACGACTACAAAATGTTGGATAGATGATGCAAGTTCTCACAGCAGAATAAAGTCCAATATGATTGATTATTAATTTATAGCTAGATTAGTATTTATAAGGCAATAATATGTTTCAGGTCTGAAGTTGACGCAGATCATGTCGGGCGTGGTTACAGTGCAGCAGTACCTCGGCCGCATCATGCAAGACACGCAGTCTGATATCAGCTTGCGAACAGTATTCATCATCTTTGGAGCAGTGAGGTTTCTTATTGGTAAGTCTATGACCTTCAGCCATTTTTTAATGTCCCCACTGCTGGGGCACAGGCCTTCCTTATGGGTGGATCAGGAGGATGGGCCATAACCCACGACGCGGGCTCAATGAAAATTGATGTGTATTAACGACTGCAAATGCACCCGGAGCATTGAGAAGCTCCAGATAATATTGGTCACCCATCCCATGACTGAACCTTGCAAAAGTTGCTTAACCTCCTTAATCGCTGGGCTAAACTACTGCGCCATCGAGTTCCTCTAACTCTATGGAAATTCACAAATTGGTGATCTTTCTTAAGGCGGTTGTATGACCGAAAGTGGCGCCCTCAGAGGTTTTTATTTAATAAGAAAATTATTTTAATAATCTTTATCGTGGAGATTTTAGGGCCCATGGTCTAGTATTTTTAGAAGGTATCACTACATGCCCTCGTAGTCATTCGTAGAAGTACATAGCAAATGTGTCAAAAACGGCCACTTTTAGCAGTTTTGCTATCTACTTCTAGCAGTGACTACGAGGGAATGTAACGATACCGTCTAAAAATACTAGACTGTGAGCCCTAAAATCTCCACGATAAACATTTTTAAAATTGTGTATTAGAATTATAATATTAAATATAAATCACCGCGGCGCCACTTTCGCCCACCTTTAAGTCAATATAAGTACAGTACAGGATCACAAACACGATCTAATATCTGGCAGTGTAAATAAAATTAAGACTTCTAGTTGTGATTGTGTGTTTGAATGTTTATAGTGACTTTACCACAAAATCTAACAAACATATTTTTACTTTTTCCAAGACTTAGTTTCAAAAAATGTACCAAGAAAGTAATGATCTTATCATTCGTGTTTGCCCCTACTTTCTTGGTCACCAAATCATTTCACAATACTGAAATAGGTGATAGTGTTGCTTAAACTGAACAACTTTCTCCAAGGAACATAGGTTTTCGACCTATTGCATTTTTTTCGCCTTTCCATAGTAAGTCGGTCCCATTTTGTATGGGAGTATGATGTTTTTTGTTTTTTGACCTATGTTCCATAGAGATAGTTGTTTAGTTTAATTAAGCAACACTGTCACCTGTTTCAATATCATCACATCACATCACATCATTTAGTTCCACCAAATATTTATATATGAATTTCACCCAATTTCCGAGAGGTTGCTGCTTAGTAAAAAAGCCAATATCATTATTTTACTCTCCATCTTCGTTTTTAAATTTTATCTATTTTAATTTCCAGGTATAATGTCATCAGTGCTTGTAGACCGCGTCGGGCGGCGCACCCTTCTCATCTACTCGTTCTTCAGTACTGCATTCTGTCACGCTATCGTCGGTGCCTACTTCTTCTGCCAAGAACTCCTCAAAATAGACCAAACCATCCTCGCCCCATACGCCTACATCGCCTTCGTAGGAATCCTCGGCTCTAGCATAGTTTCCACTTTAGGGTACACTTCTATAATTTTCGTAATATCCGGAGAAATTTTCCCTATGAACATTAAAGCTGTCGCCATGAGTTCGTTGAGCATATACGGCGGTGTCCTGGGTTTTATCATAGCTAAAGGGTACCAGTGGTTGAAAGATCTGTCTGGACTGTGCGGAGTTTTTTGGATCTTTGCAACAGTTGCATTATTAGGAGCTGTGTTTACTATAGGTTTTGTGCCTGAAACTAAAGGGAAGAGCTTGCGAGAGATCCAGGTTTTGCTCCAAGGTGATATATATGATGAACCTGATGATAAGTTAGGTGATGTGGTTAGCAATAGTGATGGTAAAGATACCGAATTGCAGGAACTTAAACAGAAAGAAAGCAGTAGATTGTAGGATACGAAGTGTTCTAGTTATACGTAGTCTCGACATTGATATTATAAAATATCCTATCATTAAAGTTGTACTCTGTGATTAGTAATCAAATTAGGTAGATATAGTTAAGTATGTAAAAAGTCTGGACTAAGATTAATGTCAAAAGACTGTAAAAATATATTTATAAATGAACGGCTTTACTTGGCAGACTTCTATTCTAAATAAATGTAAACCTGTGAGTCTACCGCGCTAGTTTCAAACTGCTTTACAGGTCATTTAAAGGAGATGGTCCAAAAAACCCAGAATTAATACGTACATGCTATACATCAATCGATTGCTTATGTCGAGAGAAATAATCCTACCTAAGTCGCAGACCCCAAATCCATGGGGTATCGGAGATATACGCTGACAAAGTATGTATGAGATATAGGTAATGTTGGTAAAATCCAGCATTTGACATCAATCAATACGAACGAGCTTTAAACCAATCGATTGCTTAGATCGAGCGAAATAATCCTACCTAAGTCGCAGACCCCAAATCCATGGGGTATCGGAGATATACGCTGACAAAGTATGTATGAGATATAGGTAATGTTGGTAAAATCCAGCATTTGACATCAATCAATACGAACGAGCTTTAAACCAATCGATTGCTTAGATCGAGCGAAATAATCCTACCTAAGTCGCAGACCCCAAATCCATGGGGTATCGGAGATATACGCTGACAAAGTATGTATGAGATATAGGTAATGTTGGTAAAATCCAGCATTTGACATCAATCAATACGAACGAGCTTTAAACCAATCGATTGCTTAGATCGAGCGAAATAATACTACCTATGTCGGGGATCCAAAATTCATGGGGTGTCGGATCTCCGATATCTAGCGCATATCTATGCGCTGACAAAATATGTATGAAAATATAGATAAAAATCAATTACATATTATTTTCTAGCGCACTGAATGGACGTAAACCACTTACCTAAAATATAATAATCGACATATCACCGAAGTTGTAAAAAGTGATGTTAAATGCAAGACTTTACCTATATTCCATACATACTTTGTGGGCTTAAATCTCCGATACCCCATGGATTTGGGGTCTGCGACTTAGGTAGGATTTCTTCATTCATTCTAAGCAATCTATTGGTATATAGCTTGTTCATATTAATTCTGGGTTTTTAGTCCATGTATTTTGGACCGTCTCTTTTAGGCAAATAGTGGGTCTACCGCCCAAGTGTCGTCGACTTCGCCGTCGTCGGCTTCATTTGACAGATGGTTGTAATACATTGCTACTTTACTTTGGTAAGTTTTTATTTGTATCAAAAACAAGTAGCAATGTATTGAGTAAGGCCCCTGCTTGCTTGTCGATTTCGTATTTCAGGCATATTGCTTCATCGGCAACTCTCGTTTAGGGAAAACAGCTTCCTAGGAAAAACTGTCGGCGACCTTATTAAGGTCGTGTCAAATTACATTTTTTTGCGTATTTTATTTAGTCGGTGCGAACTGTTCCTGCCCTACTCTAACTTATTTAAGATGAAGCTAGTTAATCAGAGATGTAAATTAAAAACAAAAATACGCCATAAACAACCGATGTTTTTTTGTTTTTTACAACATACGATTTTTCGGACCCGTATACGATTGATGTATATGATCGCGCATTTTGTTTAGTCTGTGATTTATGAAATAAGTCTATGAGGCGGTGTTTTATGGTCTTAAATTGTAAAGAGTACTATCTAGAAATAAAATCAACTCCCTTAGCTGTCAAAAGCCACCTGGAGGCTTGTCATTCACAATTTTAGTGAGGTAAAGTCGAAAAATTCAATCCTCGTACTTTGCCTTTAAATTGTCATTTAATTATCAAATATAGGTTATTTTTATGTATAATAATTTTTTTTGGTTATTTAATGACGATTTCAACGGTATATCATTTATTATGGTCTTCTTTCATATTTTAAAGAATTTTATATTTTTTGAGGGGGGGGTTGCTCTAATTATGTAATTAGCAATGAAGTGACAGACCCGCTAGTCGAACGACGCCATTTTGAAAAAATACCTTCGACGTATTAAAGGTCAAACAATTTACACATTATATGGTATCTCTGCGGTATGTTGTAGTAAAACTGTGTTACAGGCCGCAGTGACTTCCCCAATATATTATAATAATACCTTCATTGACATCTTGCATTTAAGGTACTTAATCAAAAGGGATCGTTGGCATCGCTATCGGCTTCATTTGGCAGAATCAGATGGATGTAACACATTACTAGTTTTTTTTGGCACAAATAAAAACTTACCAAATAAAAGTAGCAATGTGTTATACAAGCCCGCGCAAACTTGTAAAATATTGTCCCCCTCATTTTTTAAAAGTGGACTGGGGCCTAATCGCGGTAATTCTGAACGATAAAACCAAAAACGTTACGTTGTCATTTAGGTTATATTTACCTAAAAATCTTTGGTTTAGCTTAATAATGTTCACTTAAATTGTCCCAGATTGTAATCCTAGACTCCTAAGGCAGAGTATTCAACAATAACAAAACTAAAGAGAGTATTTTTCTGTCAACGAAACTGAAACGGTAACGATTTAGCTTTGGTTTTATCGTTGAAAATTAGCGTGATTAGGGGCTGATAAGTAAGTTAGAAGTTTTAAAACAAATGCTGTCACTTTTGTTTGCTAAAAGGAAATCAGACGCAGCATCTATTTTAAACCAGTGTGTCAATTCTCTAAAAACATCTCTACGATGCGGCACCGCTGTCACATAGACGCCAGCGCTCGGACGACGCACTCGCCGATGGTCGGAACTATTTTTCTATACAAAAATGACGTTTCCGCAGCGTCGAGCGCATCTCGATGTTTTTAGGGAATTGAGAGTCTGAAGGCATGTTAAAAGAAGAATCACGATAGTCGGATGCAATTCGTCGTTCAATTTACTTGATATTGAACCTTATGCGTGAGTGTATAGTGCCACGGAGCAGGACGAACATCGTACGTTTATCGTGATGTTTTTTTCAGGACTCAGGACCATTAAAATTTAAAGTCTTCGTTTTAGAATAAGGGAGTGTCTATTACTAGGCTTAAAAATTATACAAAACGATTTAAGTCGTTTTGATCTCATTTATTACTAAGACTACATAGTGACAGGGTATATTACCTATTAGTGTACTCGTAGTGTTATTATTATAATTATATAATTTGTAAAGAAATTAAATATTTATAAGACTGCCCAAAAAGGGGTATATTTTCATATTCTGTGGTATTGTGTTTAGGGTTCATGTATGAAGGTGAGTTTCTTTATTCTACCGTAACTTCCAAATGCCTGAACTAATCTATGTCATCCCGAGAGGACATTAGCTAAAGTAAAAAAAAAACATTGCGACTGTATTAAGCTATTTTGTAATGTGTAATAGTTTTTTTTCTTCAATTATTACAATAAGTATCAAATGGCCTTGATGAACATATTTCAGAATTTTTACTAAAATGAAAAAAAATATATTCAAAACCATGACTGAAACCACTACTTTTTTTTATAAAAAAAAACAAAAATTATATAAAAAACAAGTTTCAATAGTCAATACCTCTTAGATTAAAAGTGTTCCACAGAACGGTCCCCAGACTGCACTGCATAACACTTGTTTTTTACTTTCTACTAGGTACGTTTTTTGGCAGGGCAGTCGTGGTTAATTTTTTTTTACTATTGTTTAGTCGCTGATCAAACTTTTTAATTTAAATTTTCTCCTTATGGGGTATTACAAGGAGCGACTTAATAGGCAACTTAGCAGGCAACTTTAGTCAATTGGGTAAATCAACTTTTTAATGTAAGAAAAAAACAATTATAATTTTCATAAATTAAAACAAAACTAGATAACTCTTTTTAATAAATTCTATATTTTACGATATTTATATCCATAGCCAATAAAACATACTAGGTAGGTACTTAGTTTTGTACAAACGTAATCAATAGTTTAATAGGTGACCCAGGGGATAATTTGTCCCCATCTTTTGTATGAAAAATAAGTGTTGTCCCCTGGGTTTCCTTAAAATCACATTAACCATTTCATGTCTTTTAAGGTTTCTTATAAGGTAATCACCCCTGATTAACCCAATCGCGCTAATTTTCAACGATAAAACCAAAGCTAAATCGTTACTGTTTCAGTTTCGTTTGCAGAAAACACTCGCTTTAGTTGTAAAAAGCTATGCCTAGGGGGCTCCCTAGGCCTTTGAATTGACCAAAATTGGCATGCTAGGCTTAGCATGCCAATTTTGGTCAATTCAAATGATAATTCGAAAGCTAAACTAAATAAAGATTCTTAGGTAAAAAACCATCAATGACAACGTAATGGTTTGGTTTTAACGTTCAGAATTAGCGCGATTGGGCCCCAGCTGAGAGTATTTGCAACTACAAATTAATTTTCTATAAAAATGGCTCACGTAAATATATATTTTAAGAAATGCCACAAAACAACAAAAAGTTGATTCACCCAATTAGCGCTTTTTATCGACAATCGAATCGCCACCGCATTGAAATTAGGATTGCGATTAGATTTTACAAGCTATTGTCGATCATCATCATCATCATCATATCAGCCGCACGACACCCACTGGGTATAGGCCTCCCCTAAGGATCTCCACGACGATCGGTCCTGCGCTGCACGCATCCAGCGGGTTCCCGCGACCTTCACCAGATCGTCGGTCCACCTTGTCGGGGGCCTACCCACGGAGCGCCGTCCGGTGCGTGGTCGCCATTCCAGAACCTTTCCGCCCCAACGGCCATCGGTTCTTCTCGCTATTTGTCCCGCCCATTGCCACTTCAGCTGAGCAATCCTTCGAGCGATGTCGATAAAATGCGCAAATTAACTAAAGTCGCCTGCCAAGTAGCTCCATGTAAATGCCCATTAGTTTTCTTTGACTTTGAAAATATGGATCGACTTTTGATATTGCCCACGACCTACGAAACTATAATCTTTAAGTATAAATAATAAATGGCCAAAAGTATTTTAGTATTGATAACTTAACTGTAGAAAACCCATTCTTAAAGCACAGAATATATAATAGTACTTGCTAAAAGTGTAATTGAACTAGGTATATTTAAATTACTTATGACAATAATTGTTATTCTTTTGTACTTTATTTTTTAATAAAATGTCTTAAAAACCTAGTAGTTTTACCTCAAATCACACACCGAATTTCGTGACAAAAGGATTAAAGTTATTATTTTATGAAAGAGAGCAATATGAAGGGATACCTAATGATACACATCATTTTTGTCCTAAACATCGTTTGGCTCAACATAAAATCAAAAAACTACTGAACGGATTTTCATGCAGTTTTCACCAAATGATAGAGCAATTCCTGCGAAAGGTTTAGGTGTATAATAAATTAAGGTTTTATGTAAATTGGTAGAAATATAACGATAATTGTTAAAAATGTAGGCAAAAATTAAGCTGACTGGGAGCTTGCATCGAAAACGCTGCATAAACCTTTTGAGCTATAATAAAATAATGTATGATGGAATTGATCCTTTTTAATAGGTCCTCAAAAAGTCCGCGATGGCATATATATCCTTTAAGAGTAGCTTACTATACCCATTTTATTATCTAAAAAATTGGTCACATACAATGCAGTAATTTGAAAAGCTATTTAGAAGGATACAGTATTAATCCTTATCAATTTAAATACGATAGTTACGTTAAGCATTTTATGCACATTATTTTTACATCATACCATTTAAATGAATATCCTAAGATAGGAGTTATCGTAAAAAAAAACGCTTGCGAAAATTAATTCAAGACAGACTGACACACCGATGTCGGAACGGGACGGAAACAGACTTTTGGAGTGAATGGGTGACGACTGAGGTATTTGGTTTCTTTTTGGGTGTTGTTGGAAGAAAGCATTTGGCAAAAGAGGAAGGAACCGAAGCGAAGCGAGGGCGGGTCGCTAGTAAAAAAAAATTTCATCCTTTTTTTGTACCGAAACAATAAGAAAATTTGGCTTGCATATTAAACATTGACCTAGCTCTACGATGTATTGTTTCAGATTCAGTAATGCATAATTCGTCAATGAATTTGTTTATTAAAATTCAAGAGTTGTCACTATCAAATTGCATTGAGGAAAAGTTAAAATGATTAAAAATGCACGCAGCGCAAATAGTGTGAAGAAAATTCACCGTGTCTGCGGCAGACAGGGCCAATCTTTAACATGTACACAACAAAAATTTTGTCGGCCCTTGGCAGACAAGACAAATATGAACGTGTGGTTTACACGTGCATGCATTTTTAATTATTTAAAATGAAGAAAATACTCCACCACCACAGACACACTTATTGCCCTGACCAGTGGTCGTGACCATCCTTTGAAATCCTGGCACATTATTTATTTCCAGCGTAGATTGTAAGGCAATGCATGTGATTGCAATTATGATAGAAGTGATTTCAAAAGTGATGAAAAAAGCATTCTATGTCATTTGAAATACTACTTGGATAATTTTTATCAGTTTCTCAAAATATTGAAGTTTCTAATACCTACCAGAAAAACTTATTTTGAAAACGTTGAAATGATATTACTCTGGTTACAAGTTACTTACCACTATACTACCGTATTGCGCATTTTTTATACTCATCATTCATTAATAAGAGTTACAAGTTTTATCAATTTCAACTACGTCACAGCGTTTTGTGGGTGGGGGTGATAATGCAAATCGTGTAATTTGTAAAACAAGCTTACAAGAGCACATCTGTGCGACGTATAAACATGTAATCACGGATTGGACAAAGGCTATCTGTATAAGTGTTATCGCTAAATGTGCTCAACATTGGTCACGAACGATTCTGATAACTTTAAACGCGGGAGACGAAAAATTGTGTAAGGAATTATAGTGATTGTGTTTTTTTGACATGTCTCAAGGAAATAGAAAAGTGCAGTACTTGGTGGCTTTTGCAGGTAAGTTACGGTGAAAAATAATTATTTATTTAAAAAAAAAATTGGGCATATTATAACCCGGTTATAAATGAATTAGCATGTTATTTTTTAAATAGCTAAGTCACGTTTCTAAGCTTATACTAATGTGGCTCTAGGCAAGAACTATTCTGATAATTTGACCACATCTTATGAATGGATAATGTGATTATGATGCAATTTCGTCACTGAAATGTGTCTCTGAAATTTAAGCACGAACTATTCTGATAATTTGACCACATTTATCTTATGAATGAGTTTGTGATTACGATGCAATTTCGTTAATAAATCTCAAAAGAAAACTCACGAAATAATTAATGCTTCTCGAAAGAAACAAAAAGCAATACTGAAAATCGCATTACTAGGTTCTTACAATGTGCATTTAATATTAATATGGTGACATAATTATTTACAAGTTAAACGTGTATATAGAGTCCGGTGGTTCAACAACGTAACCTTCTAACGGGGACACATAATATATTTTCAAAAGCACAATTGCTTAACTTTTTTCAGTTATTAGTACATATTTACAATGAGCGATTTTCAAAAGGCAGTTTAAAAAATAAAAGTAGTACCCAAAAGACGGCTTCTCCTTTTTATTTTTGTTATGACAATCTACTCCTCTTCAGGGAGTAATTTTTGCCAGTGTCAAGTGTTAAATAATTCAGTGGTATACTCAGCCGCTAGGAAATTTAAAAAAAAAACCTACCTAGTTGAATAGCGCCATCTATCAACATAAAAATAAACTATAATTCTCAGCTGTCAGAAAACCGCTCATTAGAACAAAAGACTGAATCAAATGTGATCTATTAAATTGGCCCGACTGTAAGTGACATAATTGACATATATTTTATGGATTTCAGTATGTTTGGCTTCCGTGACCACTGGAGGGTTGCTATCGTGGACCACTCCGGCGCTGCCCAAATTGAATGATAATGAAACTAATATTCAAATCACGAGAGTGAGTAAGAGAATTTAAATATTGTCGCAAAATTGCCTGAATATTTTAACACTTTGTCACAATAACTATTGCACTTGTTCGGTAGGTGGCAATGCATACTTTAGGGTATAATTAGAGTTATATGGCACTAATTTAGTTCAGTTACTTATGATCTGAGACTACATTAACACATACCACATTGTGTCCGTATTTATGAATCGCATGTGAATTGTTGGAATACCTAACCGTCCGCCATCTCGAAAAATACTCGATTTTTAAGGAAAATTTGTACAGCACAGAATAAATAATGACACAGAATAAATAATAGTAGCGTCCACTATCTTGAACTACAAATATTTGATGTTTCGTTATCGACTGAGGGAGGGGTCAGTCCATTAGCTCTTAATAGTTATAATAAAGTTATCCGTGGGCATTTTAGTTTATACAAACCAAATCTGCACGTGCATCGGCTTATTATGCATGTTTAACTTTACAGAGCTAAATCCAGAATTCTCTATTATTAATTCATATGTTATTTTTTGTTGTTATTTGTTTGCGATATCACGGTTTCATATTGAGTTTTTCGCTTTTTTACTGCGCTAAAACTGTGTGTTGGGCACACTATCATTTTTGAAGTATTCCTTAAACGACACTCATTGAGTTATCTTTAAGAGAAAATGTCGTCATTATTTTAAATTATCGAAATAGGTATGACTCCCAGTAACTTGCGATTCACGCATGGCAGAGTAGATTTTTAACCGACTTCCAAAAAAGGAGGAGGTTCTATGTTCGTCTGTATATTTGTTTTTTTTTGTGTATGTCCACCGATTACTCGAAAACGGCTAGACCGATTGAAATGATTCAAACGTTATTACATTAGGTACACTCCCAAGTTGGTCCCATTTTTTAAAATTTGGAAATCGGTTCAGTACTTTTCAAGTAATTTTGAAAAAAGCACGAAAATAGTATGATTTTGTGTGAATTACCTCGATGATTGGTCGTATTACTTCTTTGTTTATGAACTGAATAAGATAATTATTTTTTACCATCGCCACTCAAAAAAGTGCGTCTTTTTCATTGATAACAGTGAATAAAACGCGTTTTTATTCACCGAGTGAATAAAAATAATTTGAATTTGGAACAAGCGCGCATCGTATGAATTAGGTACAAAAAAAATAAAAGCTGCTGAAAGTATGGAGCTATTCCATAGATAAAGATATAGTTCTACAATTAAATGACAAAAATAATCCCGCCAATTTTATTTAGGTTCTTTTTAGTGTCTTATCTTTGGGTTCTTTTCTAAAAAATATCCCGCTAAATCAAATAGGTCCTTTTTAGTGTCTTATATTTGGGTTCTTTTTTATATATTTGAGGGAGATTAGTTGTCCAGTCTTGAATCAGTCCATTCCATCAGTCTGGTACAATCTTCAGTCTGTTAAAATTCAAAGTCTATACAAACTGATGAAGTGGACTGATGCCATGTAGTTTCCCTCTTAGTTAGCTCGGTGGCGCAGTGGTTTAGCGCCTGGCCCAGCGATTGCTGAAGTTAAGCAACGTTCGCAAGGGTCGGTCATGGGATGGGTGACCAAAAATGTACTATCTCGAGCTCCTCCGTGCTTCAGAAGGCACGTTAAGCCGTTGGTCCCGGCTGCATTTGCAGTCGTTAACACCCACCAATCCGCATTGGGCCCGCGTGGTGGGTTATGGCCCGTCCTCCTTACCACCCACAAGGAAGGCCTGTGCCCCACAGTGGGGACATCAAAAATGGCTGATGGACCACTATAAATACTATAGGTACTGCTATTTTTTTTTTCTCGCAGTCAATGGTAAATTGTAGAGTACACAACTCGTGAAAAAAAAATTTCATCTCGGTCCTTTGTATCCCTCGCTTCGCTCAGGATTCTACTTTTGAATCTTTTGACTCTAGAATCCTTCGCTGCTCTCGGGATCCAACTTAGTCCCTCGAACTAAATTCCCTCTTTTTTCACTTTTTGTATAATCTACTATTTTGTTGGAAGAGGGATATCTTAAGTGTAGTTTTTTAACCGACTTAAAAAAGGAGGTTCTCAGTTTGACCCGTATTTAAGTATGTTTCTCCGCGATTAGGTTACGTTTGGCTGAGCCGATTTTTCTACATATATAATATACCTTACCTACAAGGTACCTACACTAAAAATAAAAAAATGTTTAAAAAAACAAAAAACCGACTTCAAAAAACCTACCTCTAAAAGCAAGAAATAATATTCGTAATAATAAAAATACGTCTATTGAAGTCGGGTGGGGCTTTTAGAATAAAAAAAAGGAATTTGTACTCCAGCCCCACCCGACTTCAATAGACTTATTTTTATTATTACGAATATTATTTCTTGCTTTTTAGAGGTAGGTTTTTTGAAGTCGGTTTTTTGTTTTTTTTAAACAATTTTTTTTAATAACGTGTTGAATGAAAGCGCATCGCATGTTGCGGCGTAGCCAGACGTGCGACGTACCTATGTGTCACAGGCAAAAATTAAAAAAAAACCGGAAAACTGATAAAATAGATGTCTAGGTATTATCAGTTAATTGTGTGGTCGGTCATGCATACTAATAAGTTATATACTGCTTACAGTTTATGTTTAAGATTCAAATGGATAACGATAGAAACTGACTGAATGGATAACATAATAATAGGCTAGTTGACAAAATTTTAATAACTGCTTAATATTTTAGCTTATTAGGCATTTTATCGAAAAAAAAGGTTTGTTTATTTTTAATCGAGCGTTTACATTATAAATTTCGCGTTTTAAAAAACCAATTTTAATTTGGTTCCAAAACGCACAAGACTGTCATGGCGTCTTGAATGACGTCACGCCGTGCGAAACAAACCAAAGAGCGATCGTGTCTTCGTACGTTATAGCTAGTTTTTATCGTTTAAAAATGAATTTCTCATATTATAAGTACTGTATAGTCAGGGGCGTGCATTGGTTTTCAAGCTAGGTAGGCACTCTACATCTAAACAGTTGTAATTAAGCTCTTATCATTTTAAAATTAATACTATTAGTAGGTAATAAGAATGTTTAATTGTTTACCAACCACTTTTATATTGCCTTTTCTTCACGTTGTAAACTTATGATATGTGAAGTTGCTTCCTAGGTATAAATTATCCATTAGCGACCAAAAGCGGCCATTACTTTTTCTATGAACGAAAACTGTGCGAAAGGATACGTAATTTTTGTAAACAAATCGAATTCTCACCACAATCGGCACACTCTACTAATTTCTCCATTATTTAATTAGGATATTTTAATCACAAAACACAGCAATTTCTTTTTGTTTTCACAGAAAAAACACTAAATAGTTAAGTACTTACACAAAAACAAAATAACAAAACAATAAAAATATCTCTCATTAACTCGCGCGTGGTGTTAAGACAAGAAGACAAAAAATATATATAATATAAGTTATTGCTTTCTCTGCAGAAACTAACGGAACTAAAAACAAACAAAATATGACAACCGCATTGCTTGCATCTTTATTTCCGAAAACAAACATTCTATTAAGCGCGGGTATCAACACTCTTAGGACAAGGTAACAAGGTTGAAACTTGTTAAATTCACCCGCACTCGTGAGATAATAAAACACGGATTGGGAGCGAGCGGTTTGTGCATAGGAGCGAGTGAGACAAATAATGTCGTCGTCGGCTTCTCGGTAAAATTCGTTCGGCCGCGGCCGCCCGGCGCGTGGTCCGAGGTAGCCCGAGTAAGCATGATTACCTAGCGCTGTTATATTGCGAAGGTCATGTTTTAGAACCTTACACGTACAAAGAGCGCACTTTTTTCTGTGGTCGTATAACTTTTACCGAATTTTTTTAAATGAGTTTTGTATGAAACGCTCCTTGCTTCCTTCAAATTCAAATATGCATTCTGGAGACTGCTTACCTTACCGTAGCGCGTAGGTAGGAATGATGCGCAAGGAAAATTTGCTTACTAACTGAGTGTTCAATAGAAGTTTGGTTATTATAGAATATTAACGGAACCAATTAATTATTTTTTACTTTAACACTAGTGACTAGTGGTATCTATGTTTATTAGGTTCGTCATGAGGTAAGCACTGCCTAACTGCCTATATGGTATGCACGCCACTGTGTATAGTGCCCCAGTGTGATAGCACGACTATAAAAACGCCAAACCAGTTATTTATATATGTTCCAAACAATGGAGAAATACGAAAAAAGTGGCTAAAACTTGCGTTCGGTTGTGGTTAGGTTGCACTCGGAGTGTAGGTTTGGAACGCGCCTCCGGTAGTGATACTCGAAACGTCAAAGACAAGATTGGAGTTTCGCACGGCGTGACGTAACGCTTTCTGATTGGTGTTCACTGTCACGTGACTAAAGGTTTCATTTTACGAAATTTATTTTTTAAAAATATTATTAATAATTAAAATTGTTTGTTATTTTCTCCATAATATAATTAATCATTATAAACCCCTATCCATTATATTTATTCTTAATGGAAACAAGCCTATTATAATTACAGCCATATGTTTATAAATTTTTCTTTAAATATTTTTTTAAAGTCCTTGTTAAATGATACTTTATTGCTTGTTAAGTGCATTATCGTTTGGTACCAATTAAGTAGTTTATATATAAGTACCTATATTTATAATCACTTAACTAATTTAATTACTATGTTGACAAAAGACTAATGGATGTTCCTGTTATTTATGGATTATATTTATTAATGTTTATAAGAATACGGACTTAGTACTTATTTTATTAAAAAACTCAGATTTAAGATACACATATTTTTTATTCAATAACAGACTTTGACTAATCGACAAATGGTATATCTTGCACTGCACACTGTCTCAATAAAACACAAATCACTACTAATTGATTCCAGAAGACATTGTAGCTAAAACAAGTACTTAAATGTAAAACATACTTTGCCAAATACCAATAGGCAATCATCCCGTATACAAAAATCAACCACGTTTGAAGCAGCTAGTAACAGAATGGGTTAAAAAGTCAGTATTTATTGAATTTTAGAGTTAATATTTTTATTTTAAAATTTTTATTTCATTAAAGACACGTAAAACTGATCTTGTTATATAAAAGACATCGATTTTGTCCTAGTACAAAAACATACCTTTATTAGGTACCCAGTTGTTTTTATTTCCATTTACATTTTCACATTATTCTTGAATCAGGAGGACCATCATAATAAGTGAAGGGTACTGAATATTGTACGTATTGGTTTTGATAAGATAACAGGATAGGTACCAATAGGCGTCAAAAAGTTATGATTAAGTCAAAAACACAAAAAAAAAACTGTTTTAGGTAGTTTGTACACATCAAAAAAAGTTTGCGATCGGCTTGAAAAATCAAAATCTTTTTTAGTACAATACTCAGTACAGGATTTATATCAATTTTTTTTTATAAAAAAAGGTTAATTACTTACTTATAAAAAGCATTTTTGATTAATTTCAAAAAGTGTATTTTTATTTAAAAAGATATTCCGTAAGCACTTTTTTTTGTTAAAGTTGCATTATAAAAAATTGTTAAGAAACAAAAAAAACCGACTTCAAAAAACCTGCCTCTAAAAAGCAAGAAATAATATACAAAACATTAGATACGCATTATCATTGTTATAATAAAACACGTCAATTAAAGTCGGGTGGGGCTGGAGTACATCTTCCTTTTTTTATTCTAAAAGCCCCACCCGACTTCAATTGACGTGTTTTATTATAACAATGATAATGCGTATCTAATGTTTTGTATATTACGAGTATTTCTTGCTTTTTAGAGGCAGGTTTTTTGAAGTCGGTTTTTTTGTTTTTTAAACATTTTTTTTATTTTTAGTGTAAGTATCTTGTGTATCAGGTAGTGTGGGTATATTATTTAGGTAGAAAAATCGGCTCAGCCAAACGTGAGATAATCGCGGAGAAACATACATACATACAAACTGAATACCTCCTTTTTTTGAAGTCGGTTAAAAAGATTACACAAAGGTATCCCTTCCCCAACAAAAAAAATCATCTAATTCGGTTCATAAATAACAAAATTGTCATAATTTATATTAATATCATAGTATTTTCAGGATTACTTGTAAACTACTGAACTGATTTGAAAAATAAATAAATGGGACCATCTCGCAAGAAAACTCAATAGAACAAAAAAAGAATCATCTAAATCGGTCCATAAATGTCGAAGATACGCGCGAACAACGATAAAAAAAAAACATACAGTCGAATTGAGAACCTCCTCCTTTTGATGAAGTCGGTTAAAAAATATATCTGCTTTTGCTAGCGATCATTTTTTTTTTGATGTGATGTGTGTATGTATTTTTACCTATAAGTAAATAAAGATAATGCGTATAACCTTTGTGAATTCATCATAATATTTTATTTCATTAGTATCGTGTCTTTTTTGTTATTAATTTATAGTTTGAAGATATCAAGTTAAATTGTATAAGTGGAATGTGAGATGTACCTATACGTGATTTTAGCGAAAGGTATTGCCGAAATGGACTATAGTTCTTTCAAAGTCGATTCCGATACAATTTAGTGTTAAAGTGTACAGAATACCTTCTTTTATACGGCTGCTTGTCCATTTTTAGGAGCAGATATCATGGGTGGCTGCGATGGGATCTCCTGGGTTCATGGCAGGCAGTTTGGCGTCACGGTTCATCTCGGACAGATTTGGGAGACGAGCCACTATCCTGGCGAGCGCCTTTCCAGTCACTATTGGTACGGTAAGTCGAATATCTACTGTAACTTAAGCTGAAATTACACGGTTCACTTTTGCCTTTTTACCCGACTGCAAGAGGGTTATGTTTTTCGCGCGTATCTTGTATGTTTGTTTGTTTGTATGTAATTATTATTCTTTATTACCTCATATCTTTCAAACAGCTGAACGGATTTCTATGATTAAGATATAGTTAGATTTGTCTTTTCAGCCCAAGTGTTCTGTGGCGTTATAAAAAAACTATCATGGCGGCTGTACGGTGCTATTATACGTAGTGAAAAAGATTTTTTTTAGAATAAGTACTGCATTATGGGTGTCAAATGAAAGGGCTTATTATAAGGATTTCAAAAAGGTATATCATGACCGTAATATATAATAACAAAAAAAAATATAAAAACCCGCCTGCATAAAAAGACAAGTATAACTAAAAAGATGGAAACAAGATTAAATATTAAAGGCAACATAATAACATTTTCAGTTGACTTGTCTTTTTATGCAGACGGGTTTTTTTAAATAACTAAATTAAAATGAACCAACCTAATCATGTAAACATACAAATGAATCATTCAATGTAATTGCTCAACAGAGTTTCCTTACATTTCTGCGCCTTTAAATCAAAGGAATCAATTAATTTCAGCATAATGAAAGAGCCACCCGCAACCTCGTCCGCGTGGATTTTGTTTCCGTGTTTCACCCCCTTTAATATTCATTTTCGTAACAAAAGGTAGCATTTGCCTTTCCCCATGGTCTAATCCTTGTTTTTACCGAAAATCATCAAAATTAAGATAACTAAATACTAGAAAAAAAGGTCCATGTGTGAAAAAGTTTGAAATAAAACACTGTTAATCACAAATTTAACGACTTAGCGCGTATTTAAGTTTATTAGATTCACAAATATCGTGTGGTCACGGCCAATGCAACATGGTCGAAACGTAAAGGTAGGTGTTTCAAACAGTTTAAATTTAAACGCGTTTAATACCTGTGATTTTAATCTAGGTATTAAAGTTAATTCTACCATTTCCTAAAGTTTTGCCTCTTTCTCCGGGGACATGGTCGCGGGAAGACATTTTGAGGTAGAAGAAGTAGTTCTTTGTTCGATTTACTTGTATTTATTATTTAAAATATTTTCCATTTATTCGAACACTATCTATCATTATCGATAAACGGAATCGAACAGGTACCTTTGAAGGTGATTTGGTTACAAACAAAATCACTTATTGCAACACACTAAGAAGATATCGTCCTAATTTTATAAATCTGTCTTTTTTTTCGGTGATTATCAAGACAATATTAAAATGCTTATTCAGTTAATGTGTGTGTAAGCAAGTGAAGTTTTATTTTGTACGAATTTTTTGGTTCAATCCAGGAAAATCTTCATGGTTTTAAGTTTATTAAGTACATAATGTAAAGTTTATAATGAAGGCGTGGCCCCGGAAAATACGCTATATTTGAATTTATCTCTCGGAAAAAGATTTGTTATGATAATTCCGAGACATCGAATAGATGACTGCTCTCGTCATATATTATATCTGCTTATGATTGATTTGATACTTATCATGAAATGAATACAATCATTTCGAAATAGCAAGTGTCACGCTTGCTGTGATGTCAACTGTACTGAGATAAAACTACACGCGTATGCGACGAGTATGACGTTAGCTGTTCATAATAATACGAGTTCAAATGATTATTACGAAATTAACTTTCTGTGTAAACATGATGAAATCTCTTCATTTACCACTATTAGCTCAAATTCGAGTGTTTTTATAATCCAAAATGTTACTTATTGTTTTTTCATACCAACCAACTCCCACCAACTAAATTAAATATACATGCTGAATTATTAGAAAATCGTTGCAATTAATAGGAATGAAACAAACCATTTAATAGGAATTAGTATAAGGTTATATTCCGCTTAAATTCGCTCTCACCTTTTAACCATTTTTAAACTACATGATCTAACTAATCAATATATTATATCGCAATGGAATCCAAGTTATCTTTATACGGACGGTTAGAATGTCATCTTTGATCGCAAGGCCAAGGGCTCGATTTCCGCGTCATTATACCTTGAACCACAGATAATATAATAAGTACTAGGAACGAACGGGTTTTTATAAATATCAATAAAATTATAATACTTAATGGTGTCGTATTAGAGGTAGGTAAATTGAAACATTAAAATAAAAGGTACACAGAACACGTCATACTTACTAAATATTATAATAGTACATTACTGACGCGGTCTATAATTACTGCGTTGCTGGCTGAGATGATGATTGCCGTGCGCGGAGCTTAGCGCAGGTCCAGGCCGACACAGCGGGGTCAGCATTGCAGCCGTTGATGGACAAGCTGGAATAATAGTACATTATGAGACAAGTTAGCTTAGGTTGTTCATTGCACACGAGGCCGTGGGTTGCAGCCCGAGCCGCAGGCGAGGGCGTAACTCAGCCAAGTGTGTAATAAGCAAGAGCTCACGAGTTTCATACGACGTTTTTCAACACATTTGCGAGGAAAAAACAAAGTAATTTATCACACAGCAACACATACGACAAAAACAAAATATGATAAATTTGGGAGGCGCGCAGGTTTTTTTTGTTTTTTTCACGTGCCCAACGCAAGAATATTTTGCGAACAGAGGGGTGAGTGAGCATACAGCCTACTTCAAAATTATAATTTTAAGTGATAAAATTCAAATATTTTAATATTTAAGAACAAAATATTGAATAATTTGATAATAATAAATATTTGTTTGACTTAATTAAGGACTTACACGTTTATTTATTTTAAAAATGTATTATGAATTTTCAGCAGCATAAAACCTCCTTATTGTTATTAAAAAAATTACTGTATTACCCGATTAAATTGGGAATGCTCTGTTTACTCGCATAGAACTTGCAGTAAGGTACTAATTTAACTTTGTAGGGTTAATTCTATAACGTACAAGTGTTTTATATATTATTGCACGCGTTTGTTATAGCTCGGTTTAAGGCTCTAAAAGCGATGTATTAAGGCTCACTTTACGAGCAAGTGTGTTGAAATAGTACATTATACTTGATTCGTCCTTCGATATTAGTATATTGACTACTTGTAGTATCGCTCGTATACTATCACCACTTAGCACGTTATTTTAGAGTAATAACCTAAAAAACCTAAAAAGAGTAGCTTTTTACTTCAAATTGACAGATTTGACATTTCCTGTACGAGTTCTCCCCGTCACTACTTGGCGCCAACACTTCATTCGCTTTTTGTGCTTCGCCACGAACGCACGTACAGTCTCAAAGTGAGAATTCTTTAGGATATAATATATTCAGTGAAAATTAATTTAAAGTTAAGTAAAAATGCTTAGTGAAGAAAAGAAGAAAGACTAATAAAAGTAATGTTACTAACCAAAGATCTATTGCAATCGAAATAGTCAAACGGACTATTTCACCGCATAGGTCGGTTTAGTATTCGGCGGCATCGGTGATTTTGCGGCATGAACCAATAATATCTATTGCACTCGAGATAGTCATTGGATTATTTCACCGCATGGATAGGTTCTATTATTTCTACAATGAAAAAGAAGATTATTTTGTCGCATGAACCAAAAATCTATTGCAATCGAGATAGTCATTGGATTATTTCACCGCATAGATCGGTTCAACAACGCAACTGTAACAAGCACAGCAAAGCAACCCAAAGCGCCGCTGACGACAGTGACGACGCGACAGTGTAAAAATCAATCTGCTCAACACCTCTCGGGTGACTCCGCCGTCCGCCGAATCCGTCGCCATCCGCCTCCCAGGCAGGTGAGGCGGCTGCTGTGCTAGAGCTGCTGCTGCAGCAGCAGTTCGACAACAGCGTTGCTCATCAGGTATGCATTTTGATATCTTAAATATCCTTGGGTACCATTGGTTCTCAGATTGACATAATATTATTATGTATGATTAATTCATTGTACTCATTGTTAAAAACAATGTAAATGTGAACCAATGATGAACTGCCAGTATAGGTAAAACCTATCAACTTCATGGAACCACATAATGAGTTATGTAACTAGTTGATACCTTATGCCTCACACCTATAATGTGATAGCTTTTATAATCTAGGTAAGCCTCAAACATGAGTCTGCTGATAGAAATTTCAATATGAAATGGAATAACAAACTCCTTAGTTTATCATCCATAAATTCAGTTAGTGTTTATGGTACAATTAAGTTTACATTAAATGTACCTGAACTAGAAGATGCTGTGTTTCATGCGAGTAGAACTAGCATGTTAAAAAACTAGTTAATCAAATCACTAACTATGTATTTCTATTTCTAAACTGTGCGCCCTTTGTACCCTTCATGCCCGTAGTACAGTTGGGATTGTCCATACAAATTACCTGTCTATTTCTTTTCAAATTAAATATTCATTGATTTTAATGATAATGATTAGCGAAAAAGTATTAATAAAACTTATATAACACCTTTTTAATATCAGTTTAAGACAGTAAATGTATATTATTATTTTTTTACATTACGCGGGCAGACAGTTTTTTGGTTATAGCCTGTATACGGTCAAATTTTGTGCATCTGATGCAATTCACACATACCGTCACCGACAGTTCAGTCGAATACGGTTGATGCATTCGCCATGGGCCTAAAGTGAATGCACCATTAGTCAATATCTTGAACAACGTAAAAACTGCAAGTAAATCGGGCGCAGAACTCAAATGAAACATTTTTTAATTTATTTATTTAGTTATTTATTAGACATTGTTTTTAAAAATAATCAAACTGGAAAACAACGAATGAAACACGCAGCCACGTATGCAGCATGCTCCAGCTCCGACGACATATGAACAGCAGGACGCCGCCGGCGAGGAACACACACGAGCGATTTGTTTTGTTGACCGCAGCAGACCTACAGGCGATAGGCGGCGTTTCATATATATATAATACAATTATTCGCCAATGATCGATTCGTCTACATTCGCCTTCATCGTACGCAGGGTAAGGCCACTCGTACGAGTAAGTACTTGTAAGGGTGCGCGCTGGTGCGGCATTTGTCTGTTTTTCGGTAAATACAGGTAGTGGTCGCCAACCACAGGTCCGTGCGTCCACACAATCGTTTGCACCGGTATTCATCTATATATCCGTCATATGTGTGGAAGTACCATTTATATTTTATTATAATGAAGTATATTTTTTTGGTGGAAAATCTATACGAGAGTGTGTAATTAAAGATTCACTTTCGTATCACACCCAGAGATATTATAGTCTCTTACTAATAGTATGATCAAAATTCAGGCATAATGTTACATTCACAGAATAGATCGTAGTACTTAACAGTGACGCCTTTAACCTTTAACATTCAACAGAATGTATGTATACTGTATATGTATAACAAAATAGTTAACTATAATAGATTTTTATATGTTGTCGTTGTCGTATATCTAGCTATTATACAATTAATAGTAATAATAATTAATAAAATAATAATAATACAAAATATAAATGCTTATTGTTTGTAAAAATATATCTAAGAGATCTTATCTCCTTTAAGGTTTTACGGATATGAAATATTGAATGGAAAGATGGGACTTTCTTTCCATAATGGAAAGATAAAGAAAGTCTTATCATTGGATCCTATTTTACAAAACTATTAGCTAGTATAGTATAATATTATCTGTGCTATGAGACAGTGTTTAGACATCATGATTTCCTTGTACATGATATTTAAGTACATAGGTACTATAATAGTGGGTCTATAGAATATTTTTTGCTTTTTATGTCACGGTAATTTTTTTTTTTTACACCTACCTTCATAACTTTCCATTCTATCACGAATGTAATGGTATATTCATTTAACCCCGAGTGGCCTCATGGGGCCGCACAACAATAGAGTATCCGTTGTGTCACATTTTTTCGGGCTTGAAAAGTTGAGTTTTTTCTCAAGACAAAACTTATACAAATTTGCAAAATTACGCAAATTACGACCATTTTATGAAGTCATTGTACCGGTAGATATCGGTATATTATCGATATTTTATCGATATTATAATATTGTACATGGTAATTGAATGTGATCAATACTTACACCAAATATATTGTATGGTTATGTATATACAACATATTATTGTAGATAGATTTTGTCTGATGCCTCTCAACAAAGGGGTAGACTGGGACACTTATGTGTGTCATGTATGTGTGGTCAGTCATGATTGCATATTATTTATATATGAATTATAATTATATATTAAATAAAACATGTTTTTTCGCATTACTGGGTAGAGTTTTCTATACGGAATTATTCTGATACTGAGTAATAATAATAAAAAATAAAAAAATTACCAGTTTCAGTTTTCTTAGATAAAATTGAGTAAATTCGAATACAAGTCGAATAAGTTGAAATATTAATGATTTCGTTTCCTAGCTTGGATGCCAAAAACTACTATGTTACTATTAGTCGGGCAAACTTTTATTTTTTATTATTTTCTATCAGTTTCTTATACTAGAGGTGTAACGATCATGCCATCATGACCGTCACAACCTTGAACCTTGGTACCACTGGTTCACATGTAATAATTAGTGTCTTATGTAAAGTAATAGGATTTAAACCTTGAACATCTTATAATTCCCAATTTCAGGGATGGAATATTCATCGCACAAATAAACTCATATCATTCATCAAATAAACTTACATATATGTCATTATTTTTTTATATTATGCTATTAGCTTTCCTGCCTGTTAATACTATCAGACTGAACAGAGTTTGATCACCAAAATGGTTTGATAAATTAACAACAAAATATATAGTAAATACATTATATATTTTGTAAGTGAAAGTGAAAGTGAAATAAGCTTTATTCAAATAAACTTAATTGTTAAGTACTTTTGAATCGTCTATATTTTCCTACCACCCGTTCCAGACTTTTTATAGACGTAATATATATATAGACAAAAAAAAAAAAAAACTCATTTTTCTTACAGATGTGTAGAACAAATTTACCAGCATTACTTACATAAAATTGGGTTCATTAATGAATGTACAAAATTGAGCTAACCTTTAGTAAGTGTGGTAAAAAAAAAAAAAAAAAAAACTGTTTTTTGCGCAGATTTCCATTGCTTAAATACAACATTTTACAGTTTAGATTACCTAATATGGTTCTTTTAATTTATTACAACTTTGATACAATTAACAAAAAAAAAACCCTTGACCGCCTAGTTAAAATATGTGAACAATACTTACAATTAATTATAAACAATTCATTGTTCAGTTCAATTATAAAACATAATCTACCTAATTTGACGCAAATCATCTTACAATTGTTTTTCTCAAGAAGAACCGCTTTTATACACAGCGTATAATATAAACATTTTGTAATCACTTCATAATTGTGAAAAATGTAATACCTATATAAATATAAAATAAAACCTAATATCTAATATTATTAGAAAGCTGACATCTAATGATAGTGGAAAAGATTCGTGTCCATTGTCACGTCACCAAATTGTAACAATCGACGTGCGCCGATACCCATTACCTACTTATAGCTATAACATAAATGTTATTAGAGACATTCCACGTAGTACGAGATGGTCGATGACACTCCACTATCTCTCCAAGATATTTAAACAAATACATTATCTTCGATTAATGATGTACATAGGTATAACAAAATATTCAGAATTATATTAAATATGAACGGTATTCTTTTAAATTTAAAAGACACAAAAGATGATATTTCCTTTTTTCTTATACTCGTATAAAACTCTCAACATCTACAAGTAGTCAATATACTAATATCGAAGGACGAATCAAGTATAATTGATGATTAAACGAACTTACCTTAAGTGAAGTTCAATCATAATTATACGAAGGATTCGTCCGAAGATATTAGTATAAAGTCCCACCCTCCCTACTGATAAATTGTAATTACAATATTCACCCACTGAGGAAATATCATACGATTTGGACTCTGAACTAAATGAAGTGTTGGCGCCAAGTAGTGACGGGGAGAACTCGTACAGGAAATGTCAAATCTGTCAATTTGAAGTAAAAAGCTACTCTTTTTAGGTTTTTTAGGTTATTACTCTAAAATAACGTGCTAAGTGGTGATAGTATACGAGCGATACTACAAGTAGTCAATATACTAATATCTTCGGACGAATCCTTCGTATAATTATGATTGAACTTCACTTAAGGTAAGTTCGTTTAATCATCAATTATGAGACAAGTTAGCTTAGGTTGCTCATTGCACACAAGGCTGTGGGTTGCAGCCCGAGCCGCAGGCCAGGGCGTAACTCAGCCGAGTGTGCAATAAGCAAGAGCTCACGAGTTTCATACGACGTTTTTCAACACATTTGCGAGGAAAAAACAAAGTAATTTATCACACAGCAACAAATATGGCAAAAACAAAATATGATAATTATGGGAAAAGGAGGCGCGCATGTTTTTTTTTGTTTTTTTTTCACACGCCCAACGCAAGAATATTTTGCGAACAAAGGGATGAGGAGCATACAGCCTACTACTAATACTTCAAAATTATAATTTTAAGAGACAAAATGCAAATATTTTAATATTTTATAACAAAATATTGAGAATTATGAATAATTTGATAATAATTATATATTTATTTGACTTTATTAAGGACTTACACATTTATTTATTCCAAAAATGTATATGAATTTTTAGCAGCATAAAACCACTTTGTTGTCAAAAAAAAATAACTGTATTACCCGGCTAAATTGGAAATGCTCTGTTTACTCGCATAGAACTTGCAGTATGGTACTAATTTAACTTTGTAGGGTTAATTCTATTATGAACTAGTGTTTTATATATTATTGCACGCGTTTGTTATAGCTCGGTTTATGGCCCTAAAAGCGATGTATTAGGGCTCACTTTACGAGCAAGTGTGTTAAAAATCTATTTACGAAATTGTCTAGACTTTACATTGAGAAAAGTACCATATAGTAGGTACAGCAGTCTCAAAGAAAAATAAGTAAACTAGGTACATTTAATTTTCCAGATATTCATCGTGAGCACATCTAGCATATGGCTTCTCTACCTGACGAGGTTCCTGTGGGGCATCGGGACCGGTATTGTTGTCACGGTGAGGTTCTATTAAAATTATAGGTACCTTCTATGTACTATGGGCAACAGCGTCAATTAACCAGTTAGCAACCAGGCGCGGATCCAGCCCTCAAAAAAGGTTGTGGGCACAGCCACCCGAAAATCGGCCAAGTGCGAGTCGGAGTACGAACTCGCTCATGAACAGTGCAGTAAATAGCTAGCCTTTTCTGCGCCCTGTGCGAGCTTCTATAACTGCGCCCTTGGTTTTTTAGATATTATCGGGTACCCTAGAGCAGGGATGTCCAACACAATTTTGTGGAAGGCTAGGTTTAGTACTTTTGCAAACCATAGCGGGCCAAAATAAATGCCCAATAGCCAGCCAATACTAATGAAAACGGCCGCGCAGCGCGATTTTTACTTAGTTTCATCCAGATAACTCTTTGCTGCGTTCCGAATCACGCAAGATTCACGATTTATTTTATTTATTTTTATTTTTTTACGACGACGTGACGTCACAAGTCGATTAGTGTTGTGGGCATGCCCATAGTGCCCATAACGGTGGATCCGCGCCTGTTAGCAACAAAATTCGTGTGCGGTGCGCGCGTATCGCCCCTGCACCAACAAAAACAAAATATGATAATTATGGGAAAAGGCGCGCAGGTTTCTTTTGTTTTTTTCACACGCCTAACGAACTAAACGTAATATGTTGTGACGGGCGCGGCGTGCAAGCGATTTTAACCTTAGGAGTGGTTAAGCGACGCTGTTTATTGTTTATTTCACACCACAATCATAGAGACACATACAGTTTGTTGCCCATGGTACTGTAACGCCCGTGAGCGCTACATTAATTTGGATTGAACAAACTATAATTTTATTTAAATCTTTTAAATTAATTTCGAATACAATGTAAAACGGTAGGATCGGCCTCCATGGCCGCGCACCGAGTCCTCTGTACAAAATCAAATCCCAACTTTTTAAACGTAAATTCAAAACCATGTCATCGTGCCACCGCAGTAACGGCCAGTACGCGGGCATAGACACCACAGTATCAGTAGAAAAAATTCTTGTTGTAATTTTATGTAAGTATAATGCAAAGATGCTCACAGAACTTTGATCATGAAAAGATTGTATATTAATCATAAGTATCACCCACTCATTGCTAGAGGGGGGTGGTGGGTAGATCCACCCGTCCCTTCATCGCTTCCTTTCCCATCATCGTTTGCTTTTTTTGATTCAGATATCATCAATCTACCTCGCGGAGATATCGGACAAGGACATCCGAGGCTCGCTTACCGTGAGCAGTCGGTTCATGTTCAACCTTGGCAGCTTCCTCGTCATGGCGATCGGCCCCTTCGTCACATACGACACGCTGAACTATTTGCTGCTAGTTCTGCCCATCATGTTCTTCACGGCTTGCTGGTTCATCCCTGAAACTCCTTACTTTAGACTGAAGGAAGGGAAAGTTGAGGAAGCGAAGAAGATTCTTATGAAGCTCAGGATATTTAAGGATGAAAAGGTTTGAAACATAAAATTTATTCGTTCAAGTGTTTTGAACAAAAAAGGAAAACCATGAAATCTAAACTTATTTTAATTGAACTGGAAAAAAGGTGAAAGCTACCTTCGAAATGGGCTCCATGTTGTTGGATACCATATTCTAGGCTGTCATGGTTTTCCATTCATTTAATTTACCATATTTGCTAGAGATAGGTATTTGATTTGGTTTTTAGCCGGTACAATTCCTGGATGTGGGAAGCGTAATTTTACAATTCTTTGATTACAATTCTTTGATTACAGTTTAATTTCTTTTCAAAAATAAAGGAATGTTTCCTTTGAGTGAAATTTGCTTTCTTCATTGCTTAGAGTACTTTCTTTTCAGGTGGCATTAAAAATTCCACGCTGTATAAGGGTGAGAAGGAATTGTAATAGTACATTATGAGACAAGTTAGCTTAGGTTGCTCATTGCGCACAAGGCTGTGGGTTGCAGCCCGAGCCGCAGGCGAGGGCGTAACTCAGCCGAGTGTGCAATAAGCAAGAGCTCACGAGTTTCATACGACGTTTTACAACACATTTGCGAGGAAAAAACAAAGTAATTTACCACACAGCAAAAAATACGACAAAAACAAAATAATATGATAATTATGGAAAAAGGCGCGCAGGTTTTTTTTGTTTTTTTCACACGCCCAACGCAAGAATATTTTGCGATCAAAGGGGTGAGAGCATACAGCCTACTTCAAAGTTATATTTTTAAGTAATAAAATGCAAATATTTTAATATTTTATGACAAAATATTGTGAATTATGAATAATTTGATAATAATAAATATTTGTTTGACTTAATTAAGGATTTAAACATTTATTTATTCCAAAAATGTGTATGAATTTTCAGCAGCATAAAACCTCTTTGTTGTTACTAAAAAAAATAACTGTATTACCCGGTGAAATTGGGAATGCTCTGTTTACTCGCATAGAACTTGCAGTATGGTACTAATTTAACTTGGTAGGGTTAATTCTATTACGTTCTAGTGTTTTATATATTATTGCACGCGTTTGTTGTAGCACGGTTTATGGCCCTAAAAGCGATGTATTAGGGCTCACTTTACGAGCAAGTGTGTTGAAAACATTATTATTATATGACTCACAAAAGGTGTCTCTAAATATAATAAAATAATAACATTTCTATGATTTAGGAGCTAGAAGAAGAGTTGCAGTCCATGCAGAAAGATGTGAAAAAGGAGACCATACGTTCAGGATCCCTAAAGGAGCTACTTACTGGAAGACAATACCGAAAAGCTGTTAGAGTATGTTTAGGTAAGTTCCGAAAATATATTTATTTACCTACACCATAGACCAAGAAGATATGGTCTATGCCTACACAAAATATAGAATGCTTTAATACCACGCCATCTGTGTAATCGGTCGATAACGTTTCTGTCTGAGTATCTTTCCCAGAGTCGCTTTTCCAAACTCCTCGCTGGACAATTGAGTTAAACCATTTCCTCTAGATGGCGTTTTTGTAAAAAAACGATGTTTTTAGAGTCGGATTAATACTGATAAATAAATAACAGTACCTAAAGTTGGTTGTATTATAATGTAAAATACCCTTGACGAATACTTATATTATTATGTTCGTTGCATTTTACTAAATGCAACAGTGTATTGTTTATTTACAATGGTAAATGTCAAGGATCGCTTTTGCAAATAGTTGTGTGTACACACGTGTACAATTACACCTCTGTGTGTACGGAAAAATACTAGACAAGATACTGCTAAACAATGAGAATGCCATGTTATCATCTATTTAAGTTCAATGAAAAAGGACAAACTAACATTGGAAAGAGGTAGATCGGAATCTCATGAAACGGAAGTAAATTATTTTTACTAAAAACATGAGGTTATTGTAATACAATAACACTTATGACAAAGAAATTTTATGACTTTCTTGAAAGACTGTATGCAAGAACCACGTGTACACAAGTAAAAATAATTTTTCATTTCTCATATTCGGAAAGTGATTTATATTTGAACTGAGCAGCGGGTCCAAAACTCTTCGTTCCACCCTAGGGTGGAAAAGTAATTTAAAAATAGAACTGAATTTGGTAATGAAAAAGTTTACAATAGTTAAAAACAAATGGTTTAAAAAAAGTTGCAGCCTTGTAGGGCGCATTCACGAACAACAACAAAACATGGTATAAACAGCCAGTGCAAAATTAAAAACATTGGGCTAAGCGGCCGGCGACGCGGCGTGTTCCAAATTTAAAATAAGAAAAACTATAAAATATTGGAGGGAGACTTACCTAACTCTGTGACTTTGAGCTGTGTGTGCCGTATTAAAGTTTTGTGTTGATTTTGTATTTACTAAAATGAGTTTAAAACTAAAACAAAAAGTTCAAATAAAATAAAAGAAACAATAGAACTACGCTGTAATTCGCCTACAGGAAACAACTACTTCAGGAGAGTCTCTGCCATGGACTTACCGCCTTATCAAAGACCAAAGAATATCTCCAACTTTTACAGGCATCCAACAAAGCCAAATCTGTCATCATAATAATTTATATCAAACTGTAAATATTCCAAGCAAGAATTTAACTTTAAATTTCACAAATTGTTCTAATTTTTCTAGATTTTTAAAGGTAAGTTGGTATATTAAATAATAGGGATGTTGACTAATGAATAAAATAACGAAATACTAATAAAAATCGTAAACATATTAAACTTTTAGAGTAGCTTGTATACCTCTTGGTTTTATATATTGCATATTATTTGTTTTATGACCCTTCAAAGTTGGGTGGACAAGTCCATTTAAAAAGTATACAATTTATTAAAATAAATGATACCTTTAATTAGTCCGTAAAATGTATAGCAAATTTGTCGAAGAAACCGTTTTGATAAACACAATATTTAATATAGCTGCTGAACAAATTTCCTATGCGTTGCATACAAACTTGCAAGGCGTGACGTCATAACGTGCAAGCCATTAGTATGGAGCGTTTTTGATCGAGTCCATTTGTGTGCATTTCACACTGTGATATCTCGGGCAGTTTTCATGCTAGCGAATTAATTCTTATACCAATGTTTCTTTTTTTGAGAGGTAATTTATGTAACATAAAATAAAAAAAATAGTCAACATCCCTATTATAAGGTCTACTAATGTAGTTACTAAGTAGGTACCTACTTGTTTTTATTAATAAACATTTTAGAATAACTAAGACTTTTTTACTTTCCTGAAATTCGAAATGAAAAGTAGAGTGTTTAACACGGGTAAAAGTCATCAATTCCTTCTTGCTTTGAAAGGAATTGCTTCTTTTTGACCCTCGTATAACAATCTACTATTACTTCCGTTTCATGAGATTCTGGTCTATTACCTCTAAAATCTGTTTCGACATAGGTACCTAATTTTTAAGTGTGAGAAAACTAAGGCAGCTGATCTGCCTTAGTTTCTTCACGGGTCACAGATCAGCGGGTCTATCGGCTAAAAACAATGAAGTTCATGTAAGCTTTGGTGACAGATGAATGTACATTGCTACTTTTCTTAGGTAATTTTTAAATGTGCCTGAAAAAAGTAGCAATGTACACATCCATCTGTCAAATTAAAGCTTCCCTATACATTATTGTTTTAGCTGATAGACCCGCAGAACCTATTTTTAAACAAATAACGAATATTACATTTTCCCCAAGAATCGGAGGAGTTTTTGATTGGGTATTTCATAGACTTGTTTTCAAAAACCCTATCAATACGGTAACCCTATCAATACGGTAACCTTATCAATACGGTAACCCTATCAATACGGTAACCCTATCGAAAGGGTAACCCAAGTAAGCACTTACCGAATACGAAAACCCTATCGAGGAAACCCTATGAAGGCTTTATGAAGGGGTTTTAAAACGACACGTGTTCAAACAATTTATACCTAGTTCCACCTGGGCCGAAGGACCAGAACCGCTTACCGTTAAAGGGGTTTTGTTTGGGTATTTCATAGATTTGTTTCCAAAAACCCTATCAATACGGTAAGCATAACGTCGACTAACCCTATCGAAAGGAAAACCCTATCATTTAGTATGTTTTTTAATAGGGTTTCCCTATCAATAGTGTTAACCAAAAAAAGGGTTTTCCGGTCCCTGATTTTCCCTAGGTTAGGTAGATAATGTTCCGAGAGTCTCCACTGAAGGGAAATATGAGTTTATCCGCAAAATGACGCTGCGGGCGTCCGTTACCGTCTAACATAAATCTCTTCAAATGTGTAGTGTAGGCATAATCAAGAATTAAAGCTTCAGGCTTTGACTGGTAAATTCTGAAATCCCAAAATCTTGTTAAATGTTTTTTGATTGATTTACTAAGGACAGAACACCCAAGAATTTCTTTTTTAGTTTTTTTTCTTGGTGTAATTTTTTTTGTCAATGAAAATGTAAATTTTTTCAGGTATAAAACTAACGCAGATGCTGTCAGGGTCCATCTTGATCCAGCACTACCTCGGCCTCATCATGAAGGACAGCAAAATTGACATGGAACTATCTACGGCCTTCATCATCTTCGGTGGTGTGCGATTCATATCGGGTAAGTTAAGTCGGTAGTTTAAAAGAACCTCAATGTTTTAAAACCCTGTAAGTGAATGAAAGCGTCACTTAAAATCCTTTTAAAACAAACAAAGATCAGTGAGTGAGGGCAGCTGCCCCCCTGGATTTTATCAAAATACTAGTTAAGCGTACCTATTGTGATGAGAAAATAAATTGATTTATTCATTCATAAAATATTTATTTTCATTTTTTTGAACAAATGAGATAAAACAGATGTTTAATTAAAATAACGCCAGGAACAAACGTAATTTTATAATCTTATGATCTAAACTGGATTCTTATTTATTATAGAGGCCTGTTATTTGCTCTGGTATAATATATTTAAGAAATGTTACACTTGGCAGTTACATTCCGTAAGAACACCGATATAAAAAACTTAAATCTTTATTAATTTTCCAGGTATCGTGTCATCATTGTTGGCCGACCGAGTTGGCCGCCGGCCGCTGCTTATCTTATCTTATTTGGGAACAGGCTTGGCCCTCTCCCTATGCGGAGCTTACTTTTTATGCCTCGAGGTCATTAAGATAGACCTGGAAACCATAGCACCTTATGGCATTGTAGCATTCGTTGGAATTATTTTATCCGTAATCCTTTCTACGATTGGCTTCAACTCCCTTATATACGTTATCCCAGCGGAAATGTTCCCGATGAACGTAAAATCAGTTGCCATGACGGCCTTAAACGTTTTTGGGGGATTTTCAAACTTCGCAATAATAAAGCTCTATCAGCAATTGATTGGTTTATTCGGGCTTTTTGGAGTCTTCACAATGTTCGCGGTAGTCAGTTTTGCGGGTAGCATATTCTCTTTCTGTTTGGTACCAGAGACAAGAGGCAAAAGTCTTAGAGAAATACTAGTGTCTTTACAAGGCACGGCATATGATGAAGCCGCCGAAAATTTGAATAAAGATACCAATGTTATAAGTGTGAACGAGGCGAAAGGCGAAGGCGAAGCAATCGAGCTAAAGGACAAGGAACAGAAAGAGTGTTAGCCATTTTTCTAAATAAAAAAAAATCGACAAATCGAATACTCAGTGATAAGTTAAAGTCGAATAGTGCAGAGTTAGTTAAATTTAATTTAAGGATCTCCGATTGTGTGATGGATGTATTTAATAAATAGGTAGTTAAGTCAAATAATAAATAATAAGTTATTTACCTCATTTTGTTTAATTCTCGCAAACTTTATTATATTTCCTATGGATTAAGGAAAACTTTACGTTGTTCTCAGCTCCGATACTTCCTCCAAAACATCGATGCCATAATTCATGTAATTTGATCAACATCTTAAGTCTGAGTGCACATTGAAACTGTTTTCATAATAATAGTGAAGTATATGAAAGAACTCGCTGATTTCAATTAAATATAGGTAAATGGTGCAAAGCAAACATCATACTAATATTAAAAGATAAATTAGATTTAAATATTTTATTGTTAAAAATGTCATCGGAATAAATCAATTTTGATCATTCTCACTTTCAGATTACAAAAACAAAAGTTTTTTTTGTTTTTTAGCATAAAAAATTGGCAGTCCTTCGATCGCCGCCTATCACCAGCTATTGTTTTGATATAATTATTCAAACTGCCGAAAGTTTCAAACTGTGACAATAAAGTTTGGCCGCAACGGACATCCGATTTTATCCCTTCGGTGACAACAAACAAGTGTCATTGTCGCACTCATTAATTTTACAGCGGAAATAACAACGACGCAATTATTAATTATGGCGACCTTAAAGTTAGCTTGCACTCAGCTTCCGGTGCTTAGCAATAATAAAAGTTTTGTTTTAACTACATATATCCCCATTTCTTTCTACCTAAATTTTCTATCTAATAATGCAGAGTTAAGATAAATATTAGAAAAGATTTTTTTATGCAAAACGGGATAGTGCTCGGCCTTCACCTCACCTGATGTTAAGTGACGATAAGGCCGAAGGGGAAAGCGCAATACACCCGAAATCCTCATCACTGAGGATCTGACTATCTTACCTCTAACTGCCGGAAAACATATTCACTTTTTTATTGTTGTTATGGCGTCAGACTTAGGTAGGGTGGCGGTAGCTAGCCAGGCGGACTTGAAATAAGCCCTACTACAAACCAAACCGAGTACAAATTGTACCCCCCTTGGGAATCGAACCCGGAACCCATGCGTCTTACACGGGTGTACACCGTGTACACCATATATTTTTACTTTACTTACTTTTTACATATATTTTTACAAGATAAGTATAAATATATTCTTACACGTATTCCTTTTATTCCAATGTTATAAGAGCTATTCCGATAAAATGGAGTTAAAGACTTAGTGCTTTTCAATCGAAAGCTCGTTACATAGACGAAGTTACGTTTCGATATAAATCAATTAATCAATTTAAATGTTCTGATGAAACTAAGACAGCACTTACCTAAAGTAAACTGATACTATAGAATTAATTCAAATTCCATTACAACATTGTAGTACCACTACCAGTACTAGTACCACTTGAAGTAGCTCTATCATAATTCATACCACATTACGATTATAGTCTTTTATAGGGTCCTTCTTAAATAGTGCACGAAATTTTAAGGGGTCAATGTACTCATGCATACAAACAACTTTTACTATGGGACCAACAATCGAGAAAAAAAAACAGCTGTTCCATACATTTTGATCTATTTGATTTTAAATTTTCTATGGAACAGCTGATTTTTTTTCTTGATTTCAATGTTGGTCCAGTAAAAGTTGTTTGTATGCATGAGTACATTGACCCCTTAAAATTTTGTGCACTATTTAAGAAGGACCTTATATATACCGCAGTTTAGCAAGGTGACGTACGCAGTGGCCCTGGGTTCGATTCCCAGGAGGGTGTACATTTGTACTCGGTTGGTGGTAGGGCTTATTTCAAGTCCGTATGACTAGCTACCATCTTCTAATCTAAGTCTGACGTCAAAACAACAATTAAAAAAAAGTTTTCCGGTATAGTCAAAGGTAAATTAGCCAGTTCCTCGGTGGTGAGGATTTCGGGTGTAGTGCGCTTCCACCATCGGCCTTATCGTCACATAACATCTTCGATCATCTATACCTGAGGATGTAGCACGTCAAGCTGAAAATTAAATGTGGCACATGCCGTTTGACAAATCACGCGACACTAAATGTCAAGTTTATGACAAGTCGTGGGAGACGTTCATAGTGGGCTGCGTATTGGGGGAGTTTGAGGTGTTCCACAAATGCCATTGTCATGCAATATCCACAGGTATAGATGATCGAAGCATAACATCTGAAGCACTATCCCGTTGTTGATAAAAAAAGGCTGGGGGGTTACTTCCGTTCCGACGCGATCAAGATCGTCAACTTACATGGAAACCATGGAAACCAAAGTAACAGATTTTTGACGTTTATTCGATCATATGATCCCGTCGAGAGTAGGGGGTTGTGAAGTAGCACAAGGACATTAAGCCGGTTGCAGACTAAGTACTACATAATACTAAGTTACACATAGCAGGTGCTTGTATAGGAGTAGTTAAGACGTTATAGCATAACTTTCGCATTCATAATTCATAATATTTAAGAGGATTTGTCTGGTACGAAACTACGAAAGGTCGGATTACCGCGCTTTTTAAGTAAGTGAAGTAAGTTATTTCTTGTGCATAGAAAAAAAGGTTACAAATAACAGATCTTATTGTTAAGGCGGTTGTATGACCGAAAGTGGCGCCCTCAGAGGTTTTTATTTAATAAGTTGTTAATAGAAAAAGATTTTAATAATGTTTATCGTGGAGATTTTAGGGCCCATGGTCTAGTATTTTTAGAAGGTATCACTACATGCCCTCGTAGTCATTCGTATAGAAGTAGATAGCAAATGAGTCAAAAAACGGCCACTTTTAGCAGTTTTGCTATCTACTTCTAGCAGTGACTACGAGGGAATGTAACGATTCCGTCTAAAAATACTAGACTGTGGGCCCTAAAATCTCCACGATAAACATTTTTAAAATTGTGTATTAGAATTCTAATATTAAATATAATTCACCGCGGCGCCACTTTCGCTCAGGGTACCACCTTAATTACAAATAGTAAGTATGTACTGTTTCTACATACGCATGTACACACATTCAAAAATATTAACAAACAAGTTTCCGTAGACATGTTTTGTAGGGGTTCGTGCTTGAACCTTCTTACATTTAATAGTAATTGATAATTGATAAGGTAGAACGATCAATGTATGATAAATAAAACCGTCCCGTTCGAGTGTTAAAATGTCACTGATTTATTGCATTATAAAAACTGATTATTTTACAAATTGCACGCGCATACGAAACGCGGCGAAAATGACGCGACATTAAAATAATGCTTACATAGAGAAAAATATGTATGTACGATCAACAACTCGTACATGTTTCGTAGCTAACCGGTGACCTACTAACAGCGGTTTTAGTACACAGTTATTTGCGCTCATCTACATTCAGGACGCATACGCGTTCCCCGATAATTTTCAGGTGTGGACTTGGGCATAGGTGACAGCCCTGACAAAACTTCAACTCATACATATTAACATTCTGAACCTCAGATATACAGCCATAAGGAAGGGTTTTTTATTATAATTATTTTTCTAAATGAAAAATTCTATAAATCAATGCAAATTTTTTTAACAAGAAAAAATTACTCAGTAAATAAAATTATTAAGGTAGGTACTTATAATAATATGGACCTCGATATTCACTAGAAGGGTTGAGTGTCACCGGACAGATTCGATTTGTTCGTGTCACCGAATAGACTGCCCTAAAAAGGAATTGAAGCACCAATGACAGATTTGATCGACGTGCGACGCCGCCCTAATTATATCAAATCAAACAGCTTTTGTGAGACTTGCTGGATTTCCCTTCAAGTGGAGTGGAAAATTAATATGTATATTAATTTACCGAGCGAGCGCGAAGCGTCTCCGTTTCAGATTGGGCAAAAATGCCAACGAAGCCGAGGACTAAGTATTCTGCCCATCATCAGGACCATTTCTGATCAAAATTATTGCTGGGAAACGACTTTAATTTTTGGTGTTAAAAAAGCCTTGCATACATTACCACGCAATGTAACGCGTACAAAAGACCGCGCCTGCGAGTGAATGCTACACAGCTGCGCGCGGCCGAGTTGAAAGGTAACGTTTATGTGCGTGCTCATGAAATACATTGAGTGATGACGTTTTGAAGCCAATTTTTGTTACGAAATCTGTAGACAAAAATTAGGAAATAACGAATAAAATAAGATTTCATAAAAAAAAAAATACTTTGACCTTCAATAACTTCGTAGCTATTGGTTTCCCAGGTATAGTCTAAAAGACAAAAATGATCCTGATGATGGGCGAAATGCGTGGATTTCAGCTTCGTTGAGTGTCTTGTTACACCCGTTATGACCTGTATGGTCGCATTTCTCAACCGATTCTCGTGAAATTTTGTGAGCAGGGGTTTGATATTTATTTGAAATTATTTCTACTCAGTGTTTCAAAGTTTTTCGAAATGGCAGAGATATGGGGAAAATCATATTTCAGCTATTTAAAAAGATGTCAAAAGTCACAAATGCGAGGTTTCCAGCTCACAGAGCTACTAATTTTATTTTTTTGGGTTTGATCGTTTCCAATTTTGATTCTCGGAGCTACCGTGTATAGTATCAGTTGCACTGTATTTTCTATACAAAACTCAATTCGATTTCGAGAAATTTTCGTGCTAAAGGTATTGGGGGCACTATTTTTGAATACTTCCGCCGGCGGCGGCGTTGAGCCCTCTTTACTACTCTTTTTCGACATAGCAAAATCCGTATTTTTGGATACCTAGCTCGTTGGTTTGTCAGTGTTGTGTAAATTTTTTTGTAAAAAGGTGAAATAAAGATTATTATATTATATTATATTATATAGTTCAGTCACACAAAATTGACATGTTTTCATTTTTTCGTTAAGTTAAGTTCGTTAAGTTTTCAAATTAATACTAGGATGACTTAAAATAAAAAAATGGAAAAGAAAAAAATACGTGTCTCTTGTTTTCATCAGTAATTTCTAAATTACAAATAAAAACACAGGACATTTTTTTTAAACGTCAATTATCCGAACCGGTGGCCAAAACTGGAATCAAGTATTATTACATTTGTTACGTAGGTTACGCCGTTGACTAACTACATAGAATACAGTGACATTACGTCGCATGTTATTTAAGTAACACGATCGATTTCAAACGAATGGTTTAAAAACTAAGGCCCCTGGCTAAAATAGCGGCTATTCCAACTAATTAGAGCCAAGTCTCTTGAACCCAACAACGAGCGGTCATCGAGAATCCTTTCAGGCCCGTCCACACCCGGAAGTCTAAATCGAATCTGTCCCCGGACAGGCCCGGAACAAATGGAACGTGCCATAAGCGGTGTCATCGACGCTTTATTGACATCATCACCTTTAATTGAAATCATATCCGACGTCTTTCCGACGTTTAACCAATTTCAAAACAAAGCTTGGTGTTCATATTAAGCTAGAACATTTATTATGTATTAAAAAGACAATGCAATATTTTTAAAGGATGGTACAGGAATGAAACTTGTTTCTTATTCGTATTTCGTATTCGTAAGTATATTGATTATTATCATTAGGGTTGACTTTTACTATGGCACCAAAAACAACTATCCCGGTAAAAAAACTTATAAATGCACTAAAGCCAGAAAATATATAATCACGTCGGGGTCACCACTGTGGGGACAGAGGACTCACCTCATATACGTCAAATAAAATACTGTTGGATATTTAATTATTTATTTGCGACAGTGACCGATACGTGTCACTGCGCATCTTCGATCAAGAATATCCAAGATAACGTTTCACGAACTAAAACAGTACGCAAAAATGGCACCTCAAATAGCGTCCCACTTACGATCTTATGGCGCTTATTTTGTACATAATCACCTCTTATTTTGTACAAACTCACATTTTATATCACTTATTTTGTACAAAATAAACTGATTTTGTACAAAAACACATCTTTTATCACTTACTTTGTGCAAAATAAGCGCCCAGTTTGTAAGTGGGACGCTATTTGAGGTGCCATTTTTGAGACTCTGATCGGACATCTAGGGTATTCTTGATCGAAGCTGCGCATACACGACTGAAAAACTTAAATACAAAAAGTGTCCGTTACGCCAGCAAGAAAGTAGCTTCTAGAGGGAAATGAGTTTGATGAATAATTTGTGATGCTTGTTCTCTACATTGGTACTTGGCGTACCTAACATGATACACGCACGACCTCACATCATAACTTTTTTTCACTGGGATAGATTTTTTGGTGCTGTAGTAAAAGTCAACCCTAATGATAAAATCTATACTTGGAAACAGGTTTCATTCCGAACCATAGTTAAAATAAAAAAAATGAGCCAGCAAGTCACATTGTCTTTTTATAAGTATTGACATTGTTCCATGCATGAAGCAGAGTGGTCGGTCTTTCAATTTGTGTTTTTTTTATTTGGATTCATTGTCCTATTTTTTTTTTTTAATTTGAATCTTTCATTAAACGTAAACCTTTCAAATTAGTAACATGATATTCTTTCCCATATAAAAATTATTATACGTAATACGTGTGCGGTGCGTCAAACTAATTTACAATGTAAACTAACACTTATGTATCCAGCCAGAAGTATCCACGATTATCTTCAGAGTGTTAAGATAGTCCCTAGAGTATTGTATTCCCTTTGTGAAAATCGAGTATTGCACGCAGTAATACAAAATTAAATTAGCAAATTGCACTAACAATTCTAACGAAATAAAGGCCAAGCTGGTTATGGTAAATGCGGACATAGCAATTTCATTCTGCTGAGTTTTCCGCCCCGTCTAATATTTGTCCACAATTTAGCCCGTGGCCCACGCAAGCAGTTCTATCACGTTCTGTTTGCGAGCTGCATTAAGGTCTCACTGCATTTTGTAAGCGACGCGACGACGGGTCATGATCATGACGGAATCAAACCCCCCAGATGAAACACGATAAATATAGCATGATAGTTATTGACACTCAATTGTCAAAATCCATCGTCTAAACTGGCAATATTCTTTTCAATCGCAATTTTTACAGCACGTATCGCGCAGATACAATCTTGCCAGAACATACCGCTGCAGATATACCCACTTTAAAGTTTGCAGAGTCCAGTACCCTTAGCACGAACAGCTATCGAAAAAAATAACGCACGTAAAATAATTCGATAGCTAAATTTTGTATTGGAAATTTGTACAGCGCCATCTATCGCCGATAAGCGAAATGAAATTTTCCATACAGAATTGTCTATCGAGTAATTTTACGCACGTTTTTTTTCTCGATAGCTGTTCGTGCTAAGGGTACGTTCGTCGCAACTGCGTAATCTGGCAGGTGTCATATTCCCATTACTGGTTTAACTCTTTGGAATCTATGGCATATTGCCTAGTGACTCAGTAATGGGTAAATGACATCTGTCAAAACAGTGAAGTTGCATATTATTAGAGAATAGCACCCGTTTCTTACGCAGTACGCGTTTACGTTACTACGATGTCTTGTTCAAATCGAATATTATCAGATAGGTACACATAATATAAGTACTGATAACGTGTTCATATAATGTACCCGTCCATTTTTGTTACTTGGTTCTCGTTTCTGTGACGTCATAAATTGTAGAACCCGTAAATGTCGTGGGCGGGCCCGGGTGTCGTTCGGAAACCAGATTTAGCGCGTTTTATTTGAAAGCCCATGAGATACGGCCCGAATTGGCCCGTTTTAGTCACAACCATTCGTTTTTATGTACGCACGTGAGATAAACAAATAACACCGATTCCGCATTACAGCTTTTCTGATGCTTTTAACATTATTAAGGCGAGGTGAAAAGCTAGTCAACTTTTTATTGGTGTTATTTTACGACGGCAACTTTTGACTTTTTCTTTATGCTTTTCCTCATTCAAACTGAGTTCATGATTGTTTGTAAGGAAATTACATCGAATTCTATTTACTAATTATTAAAAAAGTAGTATTGAGAATCAATGTTATTACGAGGTCAAAAATTAGTGAATAATATAAATGGTTAATTACTTAACCAAATGAACAGCCAGGCGTTTTCCTTACGCGTAGTCATCATGTGATTAGAATACCTAATTTATTATTTACTTACTGAAGCCTGAAGTTTTCAAAATTGCTTTAGTTCCACTTCCTTTCTGCGACTCGATCCGGAGTCCGGATATAAGGATTTTTATGCTCATTTGTTTTGTCAAAAAAGTCGTTACGTTTTCGCAGCCCTGATAAAGTCATCGAATGACAATTTATCCATCTAGATCTATTAGTGCTTACACAATAACATTTTGAATATACGAGTAGAGCAAACAAATTATCTAAAACTCACGCTGTGTGAGCCAGATAAGCCGCGTTTACCGTTCTTGTCCTGGATTTTAGCGTAATTGTTTTCTGGGTGCATTTTTCGAGTCTTGCATTATTTGATGACAGTTTTATTTTAAATTTTAACATTACGTTGTCATTTTTATTTTAAGTTCATGAATAGAAATCGGTATTGACTAATCTATCGTATCTTACTATGGTAAAGACAGCCATTGTGTGAGTTAAGTTCCAATGCTTATTAATTTTGATAAATCGCAAATGTTGGTAATCATAATTTTGAGGTCACCGGTTATTAAAAAAAAGATATTACTATTATATTAATTATCTTGCTTCTTTAAATGGATGGATTTCTTTTATGTGATAAATTCTACGCGGTAGCTAAGAGTTTCACGTATAATCAAAGTGCCGTAATTAAATTCAAAGAAAACCTGAAACGATCCCCTTTTTCCTCACAGGTTCTCTTTGGTCACACATATAGGTAACATCAATATTCCAACTTTTCTTCTGAGGAATGCGAGATAATTTATTAAGCAACTAATTTGTTACCGGTAGAAAAAATCGAACATCAAAGACGGTAATAAATAACCGAATTCCTGTAACAGATGTGGCGCAAGTATATGAGCAGGCGATGTTTTTTTTGCGAGGAGAGGAAATTGTCGCCGGGAGAAATATTTTTCTTTGGTATTATTTCGGAAATCCAATTATTGTAGTCGATATAAGCTTGGTTTACCCTTCGGACACGGCGCCACTATTTGGTGTAATGCAAACAAAACAAGAATTGTTTTTGAAGAATTCTCCATGATTGTATTTGCGTTAGTTGATAAAGAACTTCTTTTATTTATAGTAGGTCAAGTATTTTTGTAAAGAGGACTTATAGAAAGGTATAAAAGAGGTGGCGGGAAGCCGCTGGATGCCGTTAGGCTCATTGCCCATACCCAGGGTATTGGTTTGGCCTCTTTTTCCCGTACAACATTTTTATTACATCACAACTTTATTACATTAATTTACTTATCATGTTTATAACTTATTAAGTCAATAGATAGGTACATGTTAAAATTTCATGGAGTTTGAATCGTTCAGCAGTATTATAATTAATACCTGTAAGCATACCTATTATGTCATTTATAAATCCGACAAAGCGATTCTTTTAGTTTTGAATATATGAAAAAAATGGCTTCGTCGTCGTTGAAGAGTTTGTTTTTTCAGTTTCCGAATGCAAACTGGACATCAGATAGCTTTTGAAAGAGAAGGAATAAAATTAAAATCTGAAGCTTGTCTGTCTGGAAGCATTCAAAGGGAATCTATCAAAATGCAGTTGGATTTGGTATTGCAGATAATTCCTTTTGAACTAAAGAGCCATGATTTGGTAGACATGCTAAACTCGGTGTAATCCCTGAATAAAACGGAATCATTGGTGATTTACCAATTGGTGTTTGCGGTTTGAATTACTTTATGTAACAATTTAATAATGAGCTCCAAATTTTACAATTTGCACAATATTCATTGATCTATCAATTCTATCAATGAATATCGAGCAAATGTTAGTTTTACAATAACGTAATGTGACATTTTCATTTTTTTCTCTGTTTCAGCTTGGGCAAAAATTCTGTTTCGTATGTCCTTCCGGCGGATGTCTGTCCGTTTGTTATTCACAACAGGGGCCTAATCGCGCTAATTTTCAACGATAAAACCAAAGCTAATTCGTTACCGTTTTAGTTTCGTTTACAGAAAAATACTCGCTTTAGTTTTGTTAAAATTGTTGAATACTCTGCCTAAGGAGTCTAGGATTACAATCTGGGACAATTTAAGTGAAAATTAAGATTTTTAGTAAAATATAACCTAAATGATAAGGTAAAGTTTTTCGTTTTTTCGTTCAGTTTTTTTTTCATTTATTTAATGACAACAGCATTACCGCAGAATTACCGCCATTGTATTTCTCAACCGATTCTCGTGAAATTTTGTGAGCAGGTTCGATAATTATAATAGAATTTTATATTATATATAAAGCCAGTTTTTTGAATTTTTTTAAAATGGCGGAGATAATATGTAAAAAAACATATTTCAGCCCAAGTAAAATTCTTGTTTCAGCCGTTTCGAAAAAAATATCAAAAATAAAACAAAACTTTGTTTTTTATTTATAGAAGACTCAAAAGTTGATAAATCCAAACATTTCTGGGGCCAATATTCGATATTTTAAAATAACCTATTTGAGAACCTCTGGATATAAGACCAGAACGCAGAAATTTTCGTCATCCAGTAAGTTAATCACTTACTTAAAATCCAAAATTTCAAGTCTGTAGGTCATTTAGTTCCGAAGTTAAGCGAAAGCAAAGTTTCGCATTTATGACACTCACTCACTTATGATCATCAGAATAGAACTAGTCTTCCCATAAACTCAGAGAGCTGAAATTTGGTACAGAGTTCAGAGTATAAGAAAACAATGAGCTCTAATTTAGTACGTTAAGATTTGCTAGCTAGAAGCTTATTACGTCTACGTGATCATTTGACTTTTATTATATTTTTTGTATTTTAGATACACAAATTCTTTCCAAGGACCTGCAATGTTTCCTACGAAATAAATGGGAAAAGGTTTTTGAGATGTCTGACTTTTTAGTCTCAAACCTGGATTGGTCCCATACCATAGAAGTTTTTGATCATTTAGAAGCAGGACCGGTGGGCGTCACAAAAAATTGTGTAAAATGGTCATTTTCTTGTTAACTGTGCATTTTTTGATAAACTGTGAATGGGGATACTCTTAAAATTGTAAACATGTTAACCAAATCAATAAAAACGTAGTATTGCACTTGTTCCAATAGTTTTCTTTAAAACCGGTTTTAACCGGTTTTGGATTCAAAACCGAAAAAAAACGGTTTTCATTTCACTTCGGTTTTGCATTCCCGTTTCCCGTTTTATTGAAGTCGGGTGGGGCTGGAGTACAGATTCCTTTTTTATTCTAAAAGCCCCACCCGACTTCAATAGACGTATTTTTATTATTACGAATATTATTTCTTGCTTTTTAGAGGTAGGTTTTTTGAAATCGGTTTTTTACAGAATGTTTTTGGTGGGATAAGGTTGTGACTTTGTGACTGCGTATATAATTTGCACATATATACTTATCGGCGCAAGTAACAAATGCGTAAAAATCACCCCATACTGCACGTGTTTCGAACAAGTGACGCACGATCGCGCCACCCCAAGCCGCCCGACCGGTCTAGTGTAGTGACGCACGTCGCACGATCGCCCCACCCCGAGCCGCCCGGCCTATAAAACAGGCGACGCGGCACGGCTATGCGCATTCACTCGTCGGCACTCGGACCGATCGGAGCTCCGTCCGTTACACCTCTGATTTAAAATTATATTATAACGGAGTCATTATTAATTTTTTATCGTAATTATTATTTTCAGTTGTGATTTTATTATTTGTTTTAAATTATTGTGATTATTTATTATTATTGGTTTAAAGTTATTTGATCTGTTTGCAAATAAAAACTATAATGAGTAATGAAGGTGATAGTTTTTGTGGTCAAGGTTCCCCTCCTCTTATATCGGAAGAGGGAACGAACCAACGCCAACTGCCAACGGCCAATACAAGTAACACAACTATGGCGCTTCTAGCAAACACATTCAAAGACACAATGCGTGAAATGATGAGTCAGCTATCTCAGGACAATCAGGCTACCCTTGCAGAAATGATGAAAATGTTTCAATCCGAGAAAACTAACTCAGTTCGTATATCTGATATTTATTTTCCTAGTTTTGATCCAGACAAAGGTACCGACGTGAAAGAATGGGTTGATCTCATAACAAGAACACAAGAAGAGTACAATTTGAAGGATCATGAAGTACGACTGAAAGCTGCTGGTGTAGTCAAAGGCAGAGCACAATTATGGGCTGACGATTGCTTACTCAGGACAACTACATGGGCTGAAATGAAAGAAGATATGATCCAAACATTTGAACCGGAATCCAGGTACTTTTCGCATGTTCTTAACTATCGACGGTATACTATTGATGATGCTGCTGATATTCCAGAGTACATATCCAATATATGGAAAATGTTCAAGAAAATTGTTAAACCAAACCCCACTGAGCAAGATGCTGTTGACTTTGTGATTGGGAGCATTCAGGATGACCACCTCCGCACTGAACTTCTTAATAGTAAATCTAATTCAGTGCCGGAATTGATTTCTATTGCAAAGACAATGCGGAAACGCAAAATTCCAGCCCTTCGTGAGCATGGACCTATCAAAAGGACCCGAACTGATAGCAATAGACCAAGTATGGACTGTTTTGTGTGTGGCCTGCCAGGACATAAAGCTCAGTGGTGCAGACAAAATGCAGTGAACCTGAAGAAACAAGCATCATCTGAAACGTCACAAAACAATCAGAAAAAGGAGTGTTCGTACTGTTGTATTCCCGGACATAATTACGAAACTTGCTTCAAAAGGTTGAATGCTGAAAAACGTAACGCAGAAAAAAACGTCAACCTATGCCAGAAAGGTGAGAATATTTCAAATATAATTTCTATAGTTATTAATAATAAGACGTTCAAAGCTCTCTTTGACACTGGTGCAGATTGTTCCCTAGTAAAAGAATCAGTAGCATCATCCCTTCCTGGAAAAAGAACGACTAAAACGACTCATCTTAAAGGTATCGGCCCAGTACCTACTATATCACTCAGCCAGATAACTACCATCTGTAACATACACGATGTTAAAATTGAACTTAGTTTGCATGTAGTCTTGGATCACGAACTACCCGTTGACATTCTTATAGGAAAAGACGTGCTAAGCTTTCCAGGAATCGAAATTACGCTGACAAACAATGGTGTTATATTTAGCAGCATCAATCGCCAAACGGAAGCAGAGATCTATCAACTATCGTCTACTACTATTGACACTGATATAACTAGTAAAGAGGAACTGAACAAATTAATCCATTTATTGAATAAGTACAACAGTTCCTTTTCAGAAGGCATGACAGGATCTAGAATTACGACAGGTCAGCTAACGATTCGGCTTAAAAACCCAGATAAGGTAGTAAACCGCCGACCATATCGGCTAACCCCAGTAGAACGTGAGAAAGTTCAGAAGATGATTAAGGAACTCCAAGACAAAAACATCATTCGTGAGAGCAATTCACCTTTTGCCAGTCCGATCATAATGGTAAAAAAGAAAAATGGCGAAGACAGGCTATGTGTAGATTACAGAGACCTTAATGCTAATACAGTGCGAGATCATTATCCCCTGCCATTGATCATCTAGACAACAACTTGATCATCTAGCCGAGGCCAAGTACTTCACATGTCTAGACATGGCCGCGGGATTTCATCAAATACCCATTTCTCCCGAATCAATAGAGAAGACGGCGTTTATCACACCAGATGGACAATATGAATATTTGACGATGCCATTTGGACTGACCAATGCACCGTCGGTTTACCAAAGAGCCATAAATAAGGCTTTAGGAGATTTAAAAGGAAAGGAGGCTCTTGTTTACATGGACGACGTACTGATACCTAGCGAAACGATTCCAGAAGGCCTCTCTAAGCTGGAAAAAGTACTAGAAGCTCTAACTAAGGCAGGATTCACTATTAACATAAAAAAATGTTCGTTCATGAAAACTTCTATAGAATATCTTGGATTTATAGTAAGTAATGGAAAGGTAAGGCCTAGTCCATCTAAAGTAGAAGCTTTGGCTAGATCCCCTCCGCCTACAAACGTCAAGCAGTTAAGACAATTCAATGGTCTGGCTGGATATTTTAGGCGGTTCATACCCAATTTCTCTACAGAAATGATTCCTCTTTACAACCTGACTAAATCAGATGCCAAATGGGAATGGACTACAGATCACGAAGCAGTACGTTCTAAGATTATCAATTACCTAACATCAGCACCTCTACTGACAATATTTCGAGAAGGCCTTCCGACAGAACTACACACCGATGCCAGCGCAACAGGATTGGGAGCAGTACTGATTCAAACAAGAGATGGGGTACGTCATGTTATTGGCTACTTTAGCATGAGAACAACTGCAGCGGAATCTAAATATCATAGCTATGAGCTCGAAACATTAGCCATAGTACGAGCGATAAAGCACTTTCGTCATTTCTTGTATGGAAGAAACTTTACTATTGTGACGGACTGCAATGCTGTTAAAGCATCCCGGTATAAGCAAGAATTACTTCCTCGAATTCACAGATGGTGGGCCTTTTTACAGAATTTCGAATTTGAAGTTGAATATCGAAAAGGTGAAAAAATGCAACATGCCGACTTTTTCAGCAGAAATCCTCTTATGATCGTTATGAACCTATCAACAAAAGATGACTGGCTAATAGTAGAACAGCACCGTGATCAAGAAGTCTCCAAAATAATTGATGAACTCCACAAAAATGCACAACTTCATCCAGAATATGAACTTAAGGATAACATTTTATACCATAAAACGGAATTGAATGGTAAGACAAAATTAACCAAATTTGTTCCACAGTCTTACCAGTGGAGTCTTATAAACACTTACCACGAGGCGCTTAAGCATATGGGATGGGAAAAGACCTTGGCAAAACTTAAGGAAAACTTCTGGTTTCCTAAAATGTCGTCAACCGTGCGGTATTTCGTAGAACACTGCGTGGTGTGCAAAACGATGAAAGGGGCGTCTGGAGCAACACAAAGTCGACTACACCCAATTGAAAAGGTTCCAGAACCGTTTCATACTGTCCATATCGACATTTCAGGCAAACTTAGTGGATCTGCGACCCAAAAGGAATATGTCTTCGTAGCAATCGACGCCTTCTCAAAGTTTGTTATTTTACAACATGCCAAGAGTAAAACCCAAGCTAGCGCATTGAAACATTTGCATGAAATTGTATTTCTATTTGGTGCACCAAAACGCATTATTGTTGATGGTGATGGTGCGTTTGTTTCCCATTATAAAGCATACTGCGAACAATATGGAATCGAATTGCACCAATGTGCAGGGTACACAAGCAGAGGAAATGGACAAGTTGAGAGAATAATGAGAATAATAAAAAATGGATTAACGATAATCAAGCACACTCAAAAGGCTCATTGGGATAAGTCCCTTGGAACTCTTCAGCTAGCTATTAACTGCACTATTTCAAAGACTACTCAACAAACACCGATAGAGCTATTAACTGGTAAAAAAGGTAGTGTACCGCCAGAGTTGCTGAATATAATCGATGAAGACAATGAACGGGTGGATCCAGAATCCTTAAAAGATGCTGTGTTGGGAAGGATGACCGAGAAGGCTGAAAAAGATAAAGCAAGATACGATAAAGGAAAAGCTAAGGTGAAACGATACGAAAAAGGCGAATATGTTCTTTTGAGGGAACCTCCACGACTGGGCACAAAATTAAGTTTAAAATACGATGGGCCCTATGAAGTCAAAAAAGTGTTACCACACGACAGATATGAAATAAGACGAGTAAACGGTCGTGGTCGTTTCAGAAAAGTTTGTCACGAACATTTAAGAAGTGCACCCAAATTTGGAGTTCAAAGTAATGTGGCCGTATCGGCGATGAATAGAAAAACAATTTAACCAGTTTCAAAGTTGAGTATTGAGACTTTTACCTTTTGTGATACCGATACGAGTGTTGAGGCTCTAAGGTATAATTTATTTTGTGTGATTGTGATTTGTGATACACCAATATTAGCGCTGAGGCTATGAGGTGATTTGTGAGGCTCAGGCAAAATAAGTGCAATACCATTTAATTCATTTGTTTTCATACATTTGGGATGTTCTAGTGCGCTTCGAGCTATGGAGCCTGATTAGACAAAACAAAATGAGATAAAATAAAAAACGAGTTTACTAATTCCTTCTTATTTTTCAGATAAATAGGCGCAGGGACGCGCCTACTCGCAGAATGGCCGTATCGGCGCAAGTAACAAATGCGTAAAAATCACCCCATACTGCACGTGTTTCGAACAAGTGACGCACGATCGCGCCACCCCAAGCCGCCCGACCGGTCTAGTGTAGTGACGCACGTCGCACGATCGCCCCACCCCGAGCCGCCCGGCCTATAAAACAGGCGACGCGGCACGGCTATGCGCATTCACTCGTCGGCACTCGGACCGATCGGAGCTCCGTCCGTTACACCTCTGATTTAAAATTATATTATAACGGAGTCATTATTAATTTTTTATCGTAATTATTATTTTCAGTTGTGATTTTATTATTTGTTTTAAATTATTGTGATTATTTATTATTATTGGTTTAAAGTTATTTGATCTGTTTGCAAATAAAAACTATAATGAGTAATGAAGGTGATAGTTTTTGTGGTCAAGGTTCCCCTCCTCTTATATACTTATTAGTTGAAAAAACATATATATTTTCTGTGTTTTTTGTTTTTTAACCGACTTCATCAAAAGGAGGAGGTTCTCAATTCGATTGTATGTTTTTTTTTTTTTTATCGTTGTTCGCGCGTATCTTCGACATTTATAGACCGATTTAGATAATTCTTTTTTTGTTCGATTGAGTTTTCTTGCGAGATGGTCCCATTTAATTTTTTTTCAAATCGGTTCAGTAGTTTACAAGTAATCCTGAAAATACGATGATATTAAATCAATTAACTTGACAATTTTGTTATTTATGAACCGAATTAGATGATTTTTTTGTTGGGGAAGGGATACCTTTGTGTAGTCTTTTTAACCGACTTCAAAAAAAGGAGGTATTCAGTTTGTATGTATGTATGTTTCTCCGCGATTATCTCACGTTTGGCTGAGCCGATTTTTCTACCTAAATAATATACCTTACCTACACTACCTAATACAGAAGGTTACTTACACTAAAAATAAAAAAAATAAAAAAAATTGTTTAAAAACAGAAAAAACCGACTTCATAAAACCTGCCTCTAAAAAGCAAGAAATAATATACAAATCATTAGATACGCATTATCATTGTTATAATAAAACACGTCAATTGAAGTCGGGTGGGGCTTTTAGAATAAAAAAGGAAGATGTACTCCAGCCCCACCCGACTTTAATAGACGTGTTTTATTATAACAATGATAATGCGTATCTAATGATTTGTATAATATTTCTTGCTTTTTAGAGGCAGGTTTTTTGAAGTCGGTTTTTTTAAAAACAACAATTTAAGCTACTTTTTAACGCGAGTTCTACATCTCACGGAGCCACTAGTTGTAATTTACTTGTAAATTATAGTACAATTTCATACAATTTCACAAATAACCGTGCAAAGAATCTTTAACATTAGTTAGTAAAAATAAAAGCCATTTTGAATCTTGTTCTCATTTTGCGTAATGTCACTACACCTTAAATAAAGAGCAAGTGCAAATTCATAGATGCAAATAAAAGGATGAAAAGTAAATCGCGCCAATAGCAACTGGTAAATGTAACATGACAGACTCTCGAGTTCGTTGAGACTTTTCAAAGGGAATTTCAGTGATTGCGCGACTAGAAAGCGGAGTCAATAAGTCACTTTTATTCTATTTCCTGCGCAAATGCGAGTTCCGATGTATGATTCGGTGGATCTCATAACTTTGAAGACACCTTTTTATCGTCCTCGGTGGAGTGAGCGATGGATCCAGTGGATTGGGAAAAAGTCATTTTAATGCGTTGAATTCATTACATTACTATTGACATTTTCAAACACATAATTTATTCTAGTTTCTACTTCTGCTGGGCCAAGAAAAAATACTCGTAGTTACCAACCACTAAATTCTATTCTTGGAGAAAATTGGGTTTAGGCTTTTGGTGCCAGTTTTATGACATAATTTGCAAAAGTTTCTTTTATTTCATTCAAACTTCCTCTTTCAATGTAAACTTTTAGCAAACAAATGAATAAAACAAAAAACTATCGTCAGCTGTTAGCACTGGCGGTAACACCGTTGTTTCAAAATGCGTTTTCCGCGTCGCAACCGGTGAAGTTGGTGCAAATAAAAAACGCGTATTTGTCGTTCAATTGCCGTACAAAAATATTTGCTACGTTAAAAAATAAATATAAAACCGTAGACGTGTTTGACGTTAAGCTGTGTCGCGTAAAAATTGGTTGCTCTATGCCAATGTACCGACAGACGGTCGTCTTAATCCTGGGTTTTGCGAAGCTTGGTAAATACTAATCTTTTGCCGACGCTACTTGGAGCAAAGATTATTTGACGAAGTTATTATGGGACGGTAATTTAGCTTATGGTTCATTTTACTTTAGTTACATAAATTAAGTGTTATTTTGTGTGGACATGACTAATAATAAATATACCCATTGTTCTTTTTAAATCAAAGGGGAAAAATCTCAATTATTTTTATTGAACAAAATAATAGGTTTTATGTCCCTTTTTATTTAAGTAAGAAAAACACAAGTTTTCTATAAGTCGTATATAGGATAATTCTACAAACAGGATTTTTACAAAAATCCTAGTATGATTGTAAAATACCGGGTAGGTAATTACGGCCTTACCACAAAAGATTTTAAAACACTGTTTAGCAAAAACACTGTTTAAATGTGATGCCGTCTCTTTCAAACAATATTGTCAAAAAAGTGACAGCATCACATTTAAACAGTGTTTTAGTTAAACACTTGTTAAACAGTGTTTTGTGGTAAGGCCATTAGAATCTAAGACAGATTTTTGCAATCGTCTGAGTAATGTTTAGGATTCGATTCGAGGATCTATAACTTCTTCATTCAACATAAGGACTTTTTACAGTGTTACTTTAAAATGCGAAGTATTTACATACTTATCCCTAAATATACAGATGTTTACATTTTCTGAGGATCTCGGTAGCCAGTAGTTTAGCGCCTGGCCCTGCAATTGCAACTTTCGCAAGGGTCGGTCATGTGGGATGGGTGACCAAAAATGTAATATCTAGAGTTCCTATTCTCGAGTTCATCTGTGCTTCGGAAGGCTCGTTAAGCCGTTGGCCCCGGCTCAATTTGCAGTCGTTAATACCCAATTACCCACCAATCCGCATTGGGCCTGCGTGGTGGGATATGGTGCATCCTCCTTATCCACTCATAAGGAAGGCCTGTGCCCCAGCAGTGAGGACATTAAAAATAGCTGATGTCAATTAGTCTATTTCCTGAGTCTTTCGTATTTATTGCTAGTTTGCAGTTTGGGCACAAAATCTCTGTTACACTCTATGAGTTCTTTAAGTTACAAAAATATATAAACTATTTTTATTAACAGTGCTACAAATATTATTTTCGTTACACAAAAAAACAAATAAAACAGTGAATTAATTTAATAAAGTTTACTTTTAGGGTTCCGTACCCAATGGGTAAAAACCGACTTCAAAAAACCTGCCTCTAAAAAAGCAAGAAATAATATACAAATCATTAGATACGCATTATCATTGTAATAATAAAACACGTCTATTAAAGTCGGGTGGGGCTTGAGTACATCTTCCTTTTTATATTCTAAAAGCCAGGTTTTTTGAAGTCGGTTTTTTTGTTTTTTAAACATTTTTTTTTATTTTAAGTGTAAGTACCTTCTGTATTAGGTAGTGTAGGTATATTATTTAGGTAGAAATATCGGCTCAGCCAAACGTGTGATAATCGCGGAGAAACATACATACATACAAACTGAATACCTCCTTTTTTGAAGTCGGTTAAAAAGACTACACAAAGGTATCCCTTCCCCAATAAAAAAAATCATCTAATTCGATAATTCTAATTGATCTGGTGCGAGTCGTATTTTTTCTAGTATATTATTTAGTATACTAGAAAAAATACGACTCGCACCAGATCAATACTCAGACGGGATCATCTAATTCGGTTCATAAATAACAAAATTGTCAAGTTAGTTGATTTAATATCATAGTATTTTCAGGATTACTTGTAAACTACTGAACCGATTTGAAAAAAAATTAAATGGGACCATCTCGCAAGAAAACTCAGTCGAACAAAAAAAATTATCTAAATCGGTCCATAAATGTCGAAGATACGCGCGAACAACGATAAAAAAAAAAAAAAAAAAAACATACAATCGAATTGAGAACCTCCTCCTTTTGATGAAGTCGGTTAAAAACGGGACCCTATTACTAAGACTCTACTGTCTGTCTGTCTCGAACCAGGCATCTCATGAACCGTGATAGCTAGACAAATAAATAAAATTTAAGTGGGGCTCCCATACAACAAACGTGATTTTTTTGACGGAACCCTTCGTGCGCAAGTCCGACTCGCACTTGGCCTGTTTTTTGTAATATAGGATCGTAGCGGATCTATGTTTCCGTTGATAGTGCAGCTTTACTACATTCGTTACACAAAAACAGACTAATTGTTGCACGTATATAAACTGACAGTTCTGTACATTTGCTTTTTCTTTGATAACGAAGGAGCGGGGACTCCATCCAGACTTATTTCCGGGGGCACTCGTTTGGAATAAATAAACAACCAACCACCCCGATAGAGACGAGTCTTGATTTATTCCTTATTGAGCTGCTCTAATCGATATCTTGATTAAATATGTTTTTCTTATACAAATATTTTGATCTTAACGTTATAACGTGTGTGACACGCAGCACCTTCTCATTATTACGATCAAGAAGTACCTACGTTTACTTATTATTGCAATTAAAGGCAGCAAGTTTATAGGTAATGTTTTTTTATGCTTTGAATGACCACAATATCACATCAACAACACAATATCACATCAACAATCGTAAAAATCCGAAAGACGGATCGAAAAAAAATCAATTTAAATTTTTTAAGTCATTGGAAATCTTATAAATCAAAATTATCAAGATTTGAGGTGAAATAAACATAACACACTCTTGTCAGCTTATCCTGATTTCGATGTATTTGTTGACGATGCGAAATTATTTCTATCTCAATGTGATATTGTAAATTTTGATTTTGATTAAAGCATAATTATGTAATTGGGCATAAGCCAGTTTAATTATGTTAAATAAATAATAATAATAATAATAAAAAATTCAAGAAGTCATTGTCATATATAGGTAAATGAAAGATTACCGATGGCATGGTTTTTGGCATTTTTTTATTATTTTTTTATTTTTTGACCTGAAGTTATTAATATCGCGGTTAGATTCTTAGTTGCCACTTCGATTTCACCCTGCAGTTCTTTTGTGAACAGTTTTTTTAATAAGTTTCTAGGTAAAGCAAAGGTAACTTTAGGTTCGACCCGAGTTCACCAGCCTATCAATTTTTAACCAACTGTTTTTGACATTTTCTCAACAAAAAAACGTCAAAATCAGACGGTTAAAACATAATCACCTGTTTTAGTGTTGGTGAACTTCAGCCTAAAAGGCCTTCAAATGCTCTGTGGTTAGTTGCATTACAAATCTTTGCAGGGCGTAATCCACAGATCATTATAATAAACACAACGCCCTTATTTAAACAGGCATCTTACTATCTTCTTTACGGGATCGTGGGCCGTTTAGTATGCCCTTAGCAACTAGGTAACCTTCGAAAGGTTGGAAAGAAAAAAATGATCTGTAACTGAAAACCTGCATGATCATTAGTAGTGATGAGTCGACGATTTATCACTCGACATTATCCTTTGTGTTTTTTCACTGAAACTTTTTTATTGGCATCAAGCCAGAACTCCCGTTTCTTTCGTTTTATTGCCCTTTATGAATTTAATACGCTCTTTTTGTCGCCAAATGGGAACGACGGTATTATTAAAGTTTATTGGGAAGCGCGACGAATACTTTTTGACGTACGTGGTATCGAGTTGAAATGTGATTTTTGTCAGAAGACAGACTTTTCTCCGTATTGAAATTCGAAGGGTTCCACTTTGAATTTCAATCATAATATTTAGTTACCTACTTACGATTGTTCTAAAGGTTATACTTTTCACACTTTGCCACTAATCGATTTGCATACAATCGAGGTAACTTTGAAGTCTTGGTTCTCCGCCAAGGATTGACCTAGCTGTGATCTGATGATGGCCACCAAGGGACACTGAATGAAGGAAATTCAGATCGCTATACACACCTAAGTTATCTGATCAGCATTCTAAGAGATTATAAAGAATATGTTAAAAAAACGCGTTTTTATTACAAAACACTTTAATAAACACGAATCTCTGTCTGATTATGCGACAATTTTAAGTCCTTAAAGCAGATCTAATAAGTCGGTAAATAAAGAAATTATTTCCAGTGATCGCTAGAAACAAAAAAAAACTATTTCCTGTTATCGCTAGTTAGAAGTGTTGCAGAATTTCCCTAGCCGGCCATTAAGACGTGATTTGGCAAAATTTCTACATAAGATAATGCTAGGCGTTCCATATTGATAACGAGTGTAGGTATCTAATAAATAAAATATATATGAGGATATTGTATGTTAGTAAAAACCTTATCCGAAATAAAATTGTAAGAGTGAAGGTAAAAAAAATAGATGCTACGATGAGAATTATGGATAAAATATATGGCACTATTTCGTCTTTTAATTTAACCCATTAAAAAAATAACTATAAATGTTTGCATAATAATAACAGTAATAATTGGGAACGTTAAAGCACTTATTTATCCGGATTTCGTAAAAATTGGAAGTTTATTGAAAGGTCTTTCAAGAATTTGAAGATTTATATTAGTAGGCAGTCTTATCAATAAAGTACAGAAAAATCATTAGACCACGCAGTCCAATTCGGTAAATTAGCACTCGCATGGTGGTAAACATCAAATAACATATTAGCAAAGTTCATCAAACCGGCTGACATGCGATGTCATAACTCAATTAACCAAACACCCAAAGGGAATTTTATATTGAGCCGTCTTAGTTCCCTTAATGAGAAACTGAATATTTCAGCGTACACCGTTGTTTCTTTCAGCGCGAAGGATAATCTTACGGACTCGCTGCAGCCATTAATTGTACCAAAGTTACAGATGTAATTGTTAGAACGTTGCCTTCATTGGATGACCTCATTTGTCTGTTGGGTCATAGAGAAACATAAATTTGGTACTGAGGAAGAACAGAGATGTGTGGCAAAAATTAATGTGTATAAAATAATGATGTGAATCTCATAAACTGGGACCCTATTTTTGAATAGCGTCGAGCGCTCTTTATTACTCCAATTATACAACATGGCTGTCGAATGAAATTAAAAGATTATACTTAATAAGTTTTCCTGTAAAACCTGTCAAGGCACATTATGTCATAGTTCGATTTTTGTATATTTAACAGTGTGTAATGATATTTTAATAAATCAGAAATGGTGTACGGTTAAAATGAAAATGTAATGAGATTTCAAAAAGATCCCGGGAGGGTCTATTGGTTATTCAGCTATGTGATGTAGTCGAAGTTCTTATTTAGGTATATACCTGACACTTTATTTTCAATGTCAAACTCAAATAGTTTGACATGCAGAGAGTAACCATTGTAACAATACATCTGCTATACAAATTACAATCCTTATTAGTAAGGGGGCTAGAGGCTAACTTCTGAAGTAGGCTCCGTTTTAAAATTTAGAATTTGTTTTCATTTTTAAATGAAGGAACGTAAATGATGTGAATATTCTAACAGCTACAAAAGCGAACCACAATAGCAATATAAACGTAATGCACCTACATCGCTCGCGCTAAAGGCATTCCGAAGTTCCGAAGCCACTGGGAAAATGATAGCTATTTAAAGTCGCTCAGAAAATTCGCATAGAAGATAAGCGGTAATTGCCGTGAATCTTCGGGGGAGGGCGAAAAATTCGCCCGGAGCGGAATTTTTATACCGCAGCGTAATAGTGCGGTGGACTTTTGATCTCAACGATTTCGACCTTTTGATTTTTTTTACACGTTTCCTTGTATTTAGCTGAGATACGAGCCGTACTAATGCGGGTTCGGATAGGCCCAGATAATTGAAAATATATTTTTATTGTTGACTGAGGCATTGTCAGTTTATTGGTTTCGTGTCCCGAAACGGGAACATAAAAGTGACAATAAACAGTGATCGATACTCATTGCGAGATGATAGTTGTTTTCCAATCGTTTGTATAATTTTCCAGTAAATAAAAGTAGGGTAATTGTAAATTACAGATATTGCCTTTTCTGGTATTATCACCCTTTGTTTTAAAGTACCCATAACATCTAGCAATATCAGAGTGGGTCAAATCGAATCCGATGGAAGTTTATTGTTTAAACTTTAAATTATTTCCAGTTCTTATTGTGTGGACATTATGTAAAGTGAAGAATACATTTCTGATTAAGTACCCCTTTTTATTGACTTTAAAATAATTGTGCAAGTTAAAAAATACGTTGAGTTATTTGGATTTTGTTAACATTCAGAATAATTAATATTAGCAGCATTTTGATAAAATCTTTACTAATATTATAAATGCGAAAATATTAAACAAAATAACGTTGACAATTTCGTTGATCTTAGGATATATTGTAACCCCCTTACTAATAAGATTGTATAGCAGATGACATAGTGTTTTGTCACTTTCTTTTCAATGTCAAACTCAAATAGTTTGACAGAGGGTAACCATTGTGTAACTATACATCTGCTTTACAATCTTTATTAGTAAGGGGGTAAGTATATAATTAAGTTGGATAGGTACCTAGGTATAAGCAGCAAAATCGATTTTCTTACAAAAAGAGTTCATACAAAATAACGAAATAAAAGAATTTCCAAGCCTATATTAAGTGTACTTACAACATTATATAACTAATGTGGTATGTTATGTGATTAGTGATTACATACCTCTCTTTCGTTAGGAATGTCGCTGTTTGCATTGTAAACCCGCCATTTGTTAAAATATCTAGAAAAATTAGAATCTTAACCTAGTTAGTACCTACTTACTTCTGAATGACATGCATTGTATTCTTTACATAAACTATTAATTAGTGTAATGTAATGATAAATTCACTTCTCAAGCTTACGCGCTCACTAGACATGAAATAAAACACTTTTAACGGATACTAGCGCGGTTTTATTGAAAGTACTTTGGTAATTAGTTGGTATTTGGTTTGATTTTTTATTTTCCCGACGTTTTGGAACCTTTGCAGCTGCCGTGGTCACGGGGGACTGAAGCTACTTGTGAGCCTACCCTCAGCGATGAATTTTTTAAGATGTTCAGAAATTAAAATTTAACAAATTTTTAATTGGTTTAAGTTTTGGTTTGGTTTTAATTTAATTGCCTTGCTCTCTAAGTTTTCTTTCACCATTTCTTTCTTGGAGGGGCCTCCTAATTTTATGATATGGTAGTAGTTTCAGTAGATTCTCTCTTTTTAGCATATAAAATTAAATTAAAACCAAACCAAAACTTAAACCAATTAAAAATTTGTTAAATTTTAATTTCTGAACGTCTTAAAAAATTCATCGCTGAGGGTAGGCTCACAAGTAGCTTCAGTCCCCCGTGACCACGGCAGCTGCAAAGGTGCCGAAACGTCGGGAAAATAAAAAATCAAACCAAATACCAACTAATTACCAAAGTACTTTCAATAAAACCGCGCTAGTATCCGTTAAAATTGTTTAAAAAAAACAAAAACCGACTTCAAAAAACCTACCTCTAAAAAGCAAGAAATAATATTCGTAATAATAGAAATACGTCTATTGAAGTCGGGTGGGGCTGGAGTACAAATTCCTTTTTTTTTATTCTAAAAGCCCCACCCGACTTCAATAGACGTATTTCTATTATTACGAATATTATTTCTTGCTTTTTAGAGGTAGGTTTTTTGAAGTCGGTTTTTTGTTTTTTTTAAACAATTTTTTATTTTTAGTGTAGGTACCTTGTAGGTAAGGTATATTATATATGTAGAAAAATCGGCTCAGCCAAACGTAAGATAATCGCGGAGAAACATACTTAAATACGGCTCAAACTGAGAACCTCCTTTTTTAAGTCGGTTAAAAAACTACACTTAAGATATCCCTCTTCTAACAAAAAAATAATAATCTTGTTCAGTTCATAAACAAAGAAGTAATACGACCAATCATCGAGGTAATTCACACAAAATCATACTATTTTCGTGCTTTTTTCAAAATTACTTGAAAAGTAATAAACCGATTTCCAAATTTTAAAAAATGGGACCAACTTGGGAGTATACCTAATGTAATAACGTTTGAATCATTTCAATCGGTCCAGCCGTCTTTGAGTAATCGGTGGACATACACAAAAAAAAAAAAAAAAAAAACAAATATACAGACGAACATAGAACCTCCTCCTTTTTTGGAAGTCGGTTAAAAAGTGTTTTATGTCATGTTATGATAATTTGAAACCGGATAGATATTATAACAATAGTAAAAGATATATCTGGAGGATAATAAAAACATATCTTTGTAACTTCTTAAATACCAAAATAATTGTGTATCTTTACTTTTTTGTAACACGGAAATAGTTCCACTACAACAGTAATATAACAACAAGGAAGGAATGTAGGTATAGATCACAAGGGAAGCAATTCCACTTCCTTTGAGTCCAGCTCTTATTAAAGGGACCAAGACAAATCGTGTGACCGCAATTAATGCCTTGATTAGTGCGTGTGTCGGTGACACTTCACTAATTGCCTGTCAAAACTAGACAGATTATGTAGCTCGTTTAAATTGGTTACTGTTCAATACGATTATGAATCATTTGAGGAAAAGATAAAATACTTTCTATTTACTAACCACTATTAATTAATTATTCAATGAACAAAATTTGCCTTTATATGTCAGTACGTATGTCAGATTTCAAAGCGACAATTCCCTTTTAATGAACATTTCTGGTGCATCAGTTTCTGTTTTTTTGTCTGACTCCAGTGATGCAAGTCTAAACACATGATATTAATGCAGGGAAATTGTTTACTTTAATTACTACAAGGGAAAAATATAGTGTTTTTAATAGAAGCTTTGTCTTCCTGAGACGTGTGCAATAAAGACACTAACTTTCACCCGCAAAGTCTGCGTGAACATTAAAATATCGTGGGTTTGGCACTCTGTGATCTTGGACTATTTCTTTAACCTCATAAATTCTGGAAGAATTATTTTATCTGAAAATTCGATGAAAATTAGTTATACATAAATTATGAGAAAAATATCTAAACTGTAAAAATACATAGTTTTTTCAAATAAATAATAAATATTATAAGTTTTCCCAAAAATAAGTTGAAAATTATGTTGATGTCCTATGCATAAAACGCACCAGGGTTACGAGGTTAATATTAACTGCAATGTAAGTAATCAAAATCTAATTGATTTAATACTGTCACCGTTCTGAAATGCTTAGAAACAACGTGTCTTTTTCAGTAGTAGAGCTGATATTCAATATTGTTAAAAATTAAGACAGCATTACAGGTAATGCTAAGCTCGGTACACACCAACTCACGGAACAGCTTTGTAAGGTAGCTAATTACATGCCGCGGCTGAGAAGAGTGAAACTCCATTCATCGCAAGACGGTAATGTGCTTCCAGCACTATTGTTAGCATGGTGTGAACATTTACCTCGAAATGAGAGAACGCTTTCTACCCAAAAGAAGCTTTTGAAATAAGTTTTGTTGCAAAAATAAGAACTAGCCTAGGTGGCAAAAGGGTCTTAATAACCAATCTTTAATCAACTACCCAAAGGAATCTTAAAGTTAAGGCCACCTTAAATCCAAAAAATGACAGATTTGACAGAAACTCTATGAAACTGACAGCTTAAGATTTTAGCTAAGAAGCCTTTGAGTATTCGGCCGTAATAAGACAATAAGATATTTTTATACTTGTTGATATATGTATGTACACTATGCCCTTCTGTTACTCTTTTTCTATTTTTTCCTGTAAAAAAATCAGTACATAATGTTACTGTAAAACTGCAATAAGGTAAATCCTAATATTTTCCGTGAAAAAGGTAGGTACCCACTTAGTTTTGCGAATCTCCACGCTCCGCGAACATTTACACATTTTTTTTATCCTGTGCTGCAACAGTGTGCCATAGTGTGTGTGTTGTAAAATGTTTATAAGATTAAAGAATTTACTAATGTACAGTAACATGTACAAAATTGGATTACTAAATATCTTAAAGCAAAAACGCTTGAATTATATTAACATGACAACATAACTAATATATAATAATGGTAAACATTATTTACACTTTACATGTTTGTCGCTAGGTACTTCCTATTTCCTAAATATCATTGAATACCTAATCTAATGGAAACAGCAAAGGTATGAAAGGCACACAAAGAGAGCTTTACCAAATATAAACATGATGAATAAAGTCCGCGAACAAATTAATTCTGTATAAAATTTTACACATCGAATCGTCTACTTATTATAATTTCAGTTATACATGAAAGTTATAAGGAGTTATGAATACTGTTTCGCTTGCACACCTGTGATCATAGAATTGCTTTTCCAAACAGAATTTGTTGAGGCGAACCAATAAAAATAAGTAATAGGAGCTTGGATTAAACTTATGGACTAACTCAGGTGTTTAGTCGCTTTATGGATTATTGGATTTGGATTTAATTATTATTACCTAGAAAGATATGGATTAGTTTGCAGTTTACGATGTAAAAACATTTATTTGTGTTATTTCTGTGTTTTCCAATCTGAGTACTTGGAACGCAAACTGAAAACTAAACTGGTTCCAAGTTGGAACCAGTTTAGTTTTCAGTTTGCCTTCTTCCATCACACAACCAGACATACGAATCTGCACCACCGTTTTTTGTGAATATTACAAAGATTAGCACTAAGCCTTTTGATTCAAATTTTATATTCCGTACCGCTAGAGAGTGGAACTCCTTGCCTGAGCCTGTGTTTCCTGATTGGTACAATCTGGGGGCCCGAGTTAAGAGTGAAGTTATTAGGTAAGCATGTCTTATAGTAGTTTGCATCATCGCTTACCATACCACCAGATGAAAGCGGTCAAACGCATCATATCATAAAAAATACGTTGAAGTTTGGAATGTTAAATGGCACAGAAATTGTTTCTGACAAACACAATTGAAAAACTTTAACTAAATTAAGATGTGATGTTCGTAGGTACCAAGAATCTTATATTAATATAAGATTCTTGGTAGGTACTTATAAAAAGAGTCCATATTCCGAAAAGTTTGACGATCTGGAAAAAATATTCCTGTTAGACAAATCAGTTTGACAACCCAGTTTGACCACGTGGAAGAACAGATAATAGTAAACCTAATCCAAATCCTAACTATTATTATAAATGCGAAAGTGTTGTTTGTTTTACACGTCTGATAACGACTCAACCGATCACCATGAAATGTTGCATACACGTGCAGAAAGGACATAGGGTACGTTTCATCATGAAAAAAAGTTCTGTTCCCAAGGGATTTAAAAATAATTGTCCACGCAGAAGTCGCGGGCGGAAACTAGTATCCGATAAGTGTAATCTAAGTGCATGCTCCAAGTGTGTTGATCAGCTGAGTGCGGTCACTTGACGATGATTGATGGGCCTCTGACATAGGTATAGTGTCTCCTGTCACTACGTCACGATTCGATAATTACATCAATTATTATCAACTCTTGTATCTCCCCTTCAATATATTGAGATGTAATCATAGACCATACAACAATACTACTACATATAAATCAATAGTAACTTCACTTGCGAGCTGTTTCTGGTTTTATATATCTTAAGTTTAACTTATGCTTCTATTTATTCTCTTTTACCATTGAAAATGGTTATCAGATGCAAATCGCCTGAGACGTAATTTTGGCCAAATATTCGAGGATTTTGGGAGAGAATAGATGGGAATAGTGGACCAAAAGTTTGGGATTTATCGAGACACGTGTGAACGTTTGAATTTTGAAAATCAACTAGTAACTTTTTTGGAATTTTGCAAAATTCGGGTAAATTCGGGTTTTTTGGGAGGTGTTTGTTTACTAAATTGTAAGTATTTCGAAAAAAACCGACTTAAGAAAAAATGGGTCCTAGGGTATTAGTTTCTTTTGAAAATCGGTTAATAATAATTGTGACCTGTGTAGGTGGTCTTTTTAGATTATGAATTGTAGAAAAACAAGTGTTTCAGTACATAAAAAGTGATGTAGCTTCTATTATTGACCGATCGTCATGGTAATAGTGTTAAAAGATGCAGAAGCAGACGAGAAGTGCATTCGTTGTAATTTCGAAAATCGGTTAATAATATTTCGGCCACGTCGAGGCAGTCAGCGGGCGCTTTGATTTTGGTTTTTCGTAAATTTTTGGGTTAATTTTCAATAAAGTCTGTGAATTTTTAAAATCCAAAGTCCGAAGTGGGTCGATTTGCCGGGGGACTTGCTAGGCGACAGAATCGAAAGGCGAATTGAATAGCAAACCTAATTTTAATGAGGTGGCGATTCGGTTTCACAAGCGATTGTCGATAAAAAGCCCCAGTCGACTAAAGTCGCCCGGCAAATCGACCCTTGCAAGTTGAAAAATATCATCGTTATAATTACATACCTTCTTAGATTTGGTATTAAAAAAATTAACGTAGATTGGTAGAATAGTTTTTTTTCAATTCGAGTTTTTAATACTATCATACTTGTAGTTTATAAACTTTGATGCGCTAGTTTCGCAGTCATCCGATTTTTTCATGAAAAGTTTACAGTTTAAATAAAGTAACGAAAAATAATGCATTCGATTGAGACAATGTTTTCGTACAATTACACAGAGCCAAATTAGGTATTAGCTTTATTCCAAAGTAAAATTAACCGTACACTGGCTGGAGTTGTATTGTTGGTTGTTGCTAACTCGGCGGCGGTTGTACGGCAATCTTATTGTTCCAACTGCCAATTTGTCGGTTGCAACTTCCGATTGTTACAGAGAGACTGCGTGGGTGGCTACGAATTTATATAAAACATGAATAAACAAAAAATAAACGTTTTAAAACACAAAACTTGTTTTTCTTTTTTCCATTTGTGTTTTGACGTATAGTTTCGACCGCGCTGAATAATTAGCACGCTGGATAATAGCCTGCTCTCCACCGCGTTACGTATTGCATCAATGTGACATCGCCTTACACGGATAATGTTGCAGAAATATAGGCTGCGTTAAAACGTCCGTCGAGTGGCGCGCTGAGTGCGTCCAAACAAACAAAGTGTTCTCAACAGCCCTTCAGCTGATGGCCGCTGTTTGGAGAAGGGTCCGTATGAGTATTTTTTAATAACGCTCTCACCGATCGATGTGTAACGGGTTGACTTGATGGCGAGGTCGAGATTGATGTCAGACTTTTTGGAACGAAATTTTATACTTACTTACACCTAATTTTTGTGTCGTGGTTGACTGTTTTCTTGAGAGGAATTTATGTACAGGGTATAAAACTAGTTAGTTAGACAAGTTATAGTTAGACCACCGGGCTCAAGCCTTAACGGTTTAGTTACGCTAAAGTCCCGGCCGCACCTTGCGCGTCAGCGAAGCGGGATATGGGAGCTGGGGCAGGACATTAGACGTAGGTACTTTAAAAAAAAGCAATGTTTCCCATCAATAAAACTAGACATCATTTATATTTAAGAATCTTTCCTTCCAACTACCGTCTTTTTTCCCACCCTGTATGTATAGTAATTAAATTGGTATTAAATTGGCTACATTCATAGCAAGAATAAATGTTTGCTCTACCCGCAAAATATTTAACGTTTCTGCCCACATAATAGACTTTATCTACACTCACAACGTAATGTTCCAAATATGAATTCAAAAAAGGAGGATAAAGACGTACTTTATTTTCGTGAATAGGTAAAATTAAAAAAAAACTCATTACGATGCAGTCAGCTGCATCATAAAATACCTTTTTTTTCTCATTACGATACAGGCCGAATCCAAGAAGAAGGTAGTGCCGTGATATTAAAAAAAAAGAATACGATATTTTCCCACATAATTTCCATGATTAAAATGCACTCTATGGTGATCGATGACTTATTGCGATTAGTTTGCAAGAATGCACTCATCTCAATTTTTTTTCTAATGGAATGCGCGCCATTTTTAGAGCATTACAAAAGAAGTTTTGAATTTTGATTTTAATTTTTACATTTTGTTATACTGAATTTCGTAGGTGTTTTTATTCTTGCTTAAAAATGTGAAAAAGATTGACTCTGCAAAATTATTTGAGATGCAGCTAAGGAAATGACTTATTACAAGGTAGGTACATAGCTAATTCAACCAAAGTCTCTCTCTCTTTTCTAACGTTGAATCTTTATTTAGTAGGTTCAATCCCAAATGTATGAGTGTAGATAAAGTAGTGTATGAAACTGCACATAACTAGGTATTATGTATCAGTATCATAAACTACTATTAATTACTAAATGACCAGGCAAATGTTACTCTGACATTTAACTCTTGAACTAAATACGCCATTCCGTAATTAGCTTATTAATGTAACATTTTATCTTCCCTTGTTGCCTGTGTGGGTAACGAACGAAGTCAGTGTTGCCATTACAAACATCAGATGTAAGTCACTCTTTTAAGAAATGCTGAAGTTAGCAAGAATTTATACCTCCAGATAAATTATTTTATTTTATTTATAAGTATTTGATGTTCTGTACTGAGTTATTGAAGAATTAATGAAGTGTATTAAAAATTATAAAAACATGTATTGTAATTTCATATACACTTCTAAGGCTTCCGCGTGTACAGTACAATTACTTTAGGAATAAAACACTTTTTACGGATTACAGATTTAATTTGAATTTATGGAAAGGTATCGAAACGTCGGAAAAAAAACAATGAATACAAACCAAATTATCAAATCTAAAATAAAATCTGCATTAATAATATACGCACTGTTATTTTCTAATGTAATTTCATTTTTACTGAACGTTAATTCTATTGGTTGCTGGTGCCAAAAGTGTAGTCAAGCATTGGCAAATTGGTGGGTGTAAAATTGTCGAGTTTATTGAATGGTGTTACCATTTTTTAGAAGACCAAACATTAATTATCATTATTTATGCAATGGATATTTTCATAATTTTCGCGAAATCTGCCTTTTGTCCCCAGAGTTGGCAACATTAGTCGGAGGTGCGAATAAGTCACCTGATTAATTTAGATGACTGTTTTTCTTCTTACCTCGCGTTAGAGATTATGCTTTCAAAATAATCCCGTTATTTGAGAGCAGGGGCCCAATCGTGCTAATTTTCAACGATAAAACTAAATCGTTACCGATTCAGTTTTGGTTAAAGAAAAATACTCGCTTTAAGTTTTGTTAAAATTGTGGAAATTGTCTTGCCATTGTGAAAAAGCATACAGATAGCATAGCTTCGAAAAGTCTGGAACGGGTGGTAGAAAAATATAGACGATTCAAAAGTACTTAATAATTAAGTTTATTTGAATAAAGCTTATTTCACTTTCACTTTCGATCAAGAATATCCTAGATAACGCTTTACGAACTTAAACAGTACGCAAAAATGGCACCTCAAATAGCGTCCCACTTACAAACTTGGCGCTTATTTTGTACATAATCACCTCTTATTTTGTACAAACTCACATTTTATATCACTTATTTTGTGCAAAATAAGCGCCCAGTTTGTAATTGCGACGCTATTTGACGTGCCTTTAGAGACTGACCGGACATCTAGGACATTCTTGATCGAACCTAGGATGCCAATCTTGGACAATTTAAATGAGAATTCTAAGGCTAAAGCAAATTTTTTTAAGTAAATATAACCTAAATGACAACGTAACGTTTTTGGTTTTATCGTTCAGAATGGGCAAGATTGGCCCCCTGAAGCTAGTCGGATTAAAGAACATTTTGGGAGACGCCATTTTTGATGGCGCTTTAGTAAAGTCTGCTAATTTATAACTGCTTTACTTGACGATAATCTAAAATCCCTTCGTGATCCGGTTTCGAAAATTAAGATTAAACATAAACTTTTGATTTAAGTTTCAGTTACTATTATTTCTGACTGACATGTATTAAATACACAGACCATATAACAATTTAAATATTAACTTACTTACACTTGACATTTAATAAAACCGCAATGTGTATAAGTTAAAAGTGTTCTACTTATTTCAATGAACCATATGATAGAGCGTGATGCATGCTACTAGTACAAAATATGAAGGTCTGTGTTCTCGCCGGAGAAAGCCGTTCCGACCGTTTTCAAAAACATTATTCATTTATTTTGTTGCGCTACGATACGAACTGCTACAATACTAATAGCCCGGTGTGGCCTGAGATTGCCTGTACGTATGTCTATGTGTGCGTGTACGAGTAGCGGGAAGTTTTTAGCTGCTCTTCACCTTCAGTCTACGTAATATTTAAGTCTCTATGAAATCGGCGTTTTGTATGGAGAGTTTAGAAAAAGTTGCATTTTCCATAGTAACATTTTCTTAATTTATTTAACAACCATGAACGCTAAAGTTAAAACTTTTATGCAGTAAATGTTTAAATACTAAGATAACTTATTCACCACTTCGATAAGTTTTGGGGTTTGGCTAAGTTGAAACAAATAAAGTGGTCATTTCTGCTGACAAAAAGGTTTAAATAACTATAATAAGGTGTGTCTTCATAAGATAGCTTTCCTGTTCCCTTTCACTTTCATCTGACGCAATCAATAGAGCATGCCATTGGCGCATGCAATAGCGCATGCCTTAGTTAGCGCATTGCCTTAGCACATACAATAGCGCATGACTTATTTTCTCAAAATAACATCAAATTTGTATGTATGGCAGAAAGTTAAAAGGTAAAGTGCACGGTTTAGTAGAGGCAATATTGCATGCGTCTGACGCAAGTTGACTTGAAAATTGAAGTGACTCGGTGAAGACAGACCAATAAAGATTTTTTTACTATTGATGGTCATTATTCGATTTATATCAAGCAATTGATGAATATTTTAAATCATACAAGGGACGAAGTTCTCTATTTGTGGGGACCCAATATTTTGTGGTGCCAGTGTGTAATCCCCCTAATATTCGTGTGGCAACCAAACATTATCGTGACGATGATTACCGTTAAACTTAATAGTTTCGCTCAAGCGGAGATTAAAACAACTCCAGGGGTATGTAATGGATGAGAAGAAATATTAATTATCGAAGTCTTTAGCACATGTGGGCGACCGTGTAGGAACTTAGTTGTGAACTAGATTAGTTGGTGGTGTTTAGGCGGGTTGTTTAGAAGTTCTATCGAGTGTACCAGCCGATTTAACGCCATCAAACTTTTAATTAAATCTTTGTACCGAAATTACCACGGGTTGCCGAGTTGTTTTAGTTTGTCTTTGAAGAGCTTTAATAACATTTAAATTTTCCTTTGTTACTAAATGTCCATCAGCCATTTTTTCATCTCCCCACTGCTGAGCACAGGCCTTCCTTATGGGTGGTGAGGAGGATGGGCCATAACCCACCACGCGGGCCCAATGCGGATTGGTGGGTGTTAACGACTACAAATGCAGCCGGGACCAACGGCTTAACTTGCCTTCCGAAGCACGGAGGAGCTCGAGATAATAAATTTTTGGTCACCCATCCCATCCCTTGCGAACGTTACTTAACTTCCGCAATCGCTGGGCCAGGCACTAAACCACTGCGCCACCGAGCTCCTGTTACTAAATAAAACTATTTAAATACATTTAGCTATCGTTCTATAGTAGGGATAGCTGAAAAGATAGTATACATACATACACAAGTATACATACACTATATTTTTTTATCTGCCATTCAGTGAATAGGATACAGAACAAAATAAGATATCTTGGTTTTAAGACGAATAAGAGAACCTATACATTTTACTCATTTTAAATGTGATGATACGATCCCCAGCTAGCCACCCAAAGTCCCAACCAAGCTGACCTTTGTGATGAAAGGTCAAACTACGACAGTCCGATGAACGATTTGATGATTTGTGCGAAAGCTCGTTTGTGCGATGGGCGTTCGTGCGAAAAAACGTTTGTACGACGAATCGTAAAAAATGAAGTTATACTCGTAGTAGGTACCTATTTTAAATAAAAAAAAAATTTCAAACTTTAAGGTTACAATTTGTGGCTTGTTTGTTGTTTATGTGGGAATGCTCTAATTTTAATTGTTGTACAGTCAGATCTTTTGACGCAGACTGTACAAGAAGTGTCGAACACGTTACTACCATGAAGATTGTATCAATTCAAATTCAAATTGTACTATAGCAATTTACTAAACATTTGATTATATTATTTATTCATTTTATTATAGCTGGTGTGAAACAGTAGGATTTTATATTTTTATTCCTGAGTATACTAACACAACCAGGGGGCCTATTACAAAAATAACGTACGCAATTTCGTAACGCAGTCACTTGGCCACGATAATCGTGCGCAAATCGTCCGTTGTAGATATAACAATCATTCTCGGCCTTACCACAAAACACTGTTTAACAAGTATTTAGCTAAAACACTGTTTAAATGTGATGCTGTCACTTTTTTGACAATATTATTTGAAAGAGACAGCATTACACTTAAACAGTGTTTTAAGTTCTTTTGTGGTAAGGCCGTTTGAATTTGGCTGTCGTTGCCCATAGACTATTAAACGAATGATGTCGGATACTCTAGAGAAAAACTGCCAAACTTACGCAATCACTTCGCGATATCGCATACGCAAGTGCTTTGTAATAGGAAACAATCAAAACGAAGCTGCGTGTATCGCATTAAACTTTTCGTAATAGACCCCTGATTTTTTTTTTGCTAGAGTAAATAATTAATAATTATGTATCATTCATTATGCATATTTTATTCAATCCAGAGTTGGAATTCTTAAAACAGAAGTCAATTAAGTACGGTGTCTTAATGTTTCTCAGTACTTCAGAGCGTAAAATTACTAAAGCTTCTCAGTCAATTAAAATTTTGGCGAATCCGAATAAAATCATTAACATCGTTTGAAATTCAAATTTCTTTCTGAACTCCAAACGTTTGCTGATTCAATTAGTATACAAATTCAAAACACTTTAGCAATGTTTTGTTTGCTTATATTTGCATTAAGTTGGAAATTAATGTTTTTCCTCTGACTAAATTATATAACTTCATTGGTGGCGTATGTTATATAAACAACAGCTACTAATTAATGCGGCTCGGACTTTTATGTAAATACCTATGTACACGTTTAAAATTTAAAAATAAGTATTTTAAAATTATCCTTATACTTTAGTCAAGCGTTAGTTAGTTTGTTTATATAAAAGTTTTACAACATTATCATTCACAGTGGTTAAACGGATTAAGACCTAGCAATATTGTTAAAAAAATCCATTACATCAATTTGCCGTTACAAATATTTACAGCTGTTATGTACAAAAAGAACTTTACATAGGATTAATTGTAAGTACCTACTTATTTTATGTAGTAAAAACGAACTAAATGGCAGACAACGAAGCGATCCTATAACAAATTGGGTTATTTTTTTTTAAATTTTGACAAACGTTACCCTCAAATACAAAATAAATAAAAGTCAATACACCTTAAACGTCACTCAGTAGCAGTCAAGCAGAAAATACAAGGCTACGGGTGATTCGCTACGAGCGTTACGTAAAGACGTACGAATTAATGGAGCGAAAACATTCTCGGAATTTGTATTGTAGTGGTGGCGCGCGGCGGCCGGCGCGGCTACAAGGCTCTACGCCGTAGCAACGGCCGGCATTGGCCCGTATAGTAGAGGCTACGGGCCAGCGCCAGGTGAAAAACGGCGTTGTTAAGTTGTTAGGGTTTGCCTTACCTTTGACGATTCACGTAGGCAATGAAAGGAACCCTTAAAATATTTAATCAAGTCTTGTGAAAACGTGATTCAGTATTTTTTATTGTTATTATACTCTTTATTGCACTCATAAAAACAGTTACACAAAAATAAATTGAGATATGTACACAAAGGAGGACTTATCTCTAAAAGAGATCTCTTCCAGCCAACCTGAGAACGTGTTCGAGATTTGACATAAAGTGCAAAAATTAAATTAGAAAAACTGTCAATTTAAAGTCTAAAATATAGTACCTACAATATATAAATAAATAAATATACCTACTTTACCTATAATCCATACATACACATACATACATACATATTAAACCTATATTATAAATATACAATTACATACATCATATAAATAAATAAATAAGAGATGGTGTTCACTAAGTACCTATCTCATGATTCTGATTGGGATAACTGTGATAAAAAGTGCGACTTAACTTTGGATTTAAATGAGTGGATGCTTGGGGAGTCCTGAATATTAGTCGGGAGTTTATTCCAAAGCAGTTTTAGCTAAATATCTAAGCATACTTATCTAGATTTCTTGTTTGGACAATTTAAATTCAAACTATAATAACACAGAAACCCACGTATGTGCCGACTGCTCGTTTCGCTTGTTATTCCGGCTTATTTGATTACGGAAGTAGACCCTCCGGTGTGTACCGGCGGGAATATTAATTATGCAACGATACTCGGCTAAGTATTCATAAGCACCGTTATTGTATGCATTGATTGCTGGAGCAAACGAGAATATCTTAGTAAATTGAATATATGCTAGTTGTGTAATAAGAAGAGATTTTCATTTAATATTATCAAAAATAGATAGGTATGAAAAGAATTATTTAATTAGAAAATAAAAAGACACGTGTTCCTATCCGATACGGGTCGGGTTATCGGGCGATTTAATTAAATAGGTGAAGGTATTGGGTATTTTTCTATTTACCTATGTATTTAGTAGCCTTTATTGTATACCAATAAACTGCCATTAAGTAACATTCTCTACCACTCAGGACTTTTTTTTTACTTTTATGCAAATATTATTATTTATTTATTTATTAATAAACAAGGTATACAACATTCTGGTACAACATCAGTCCCACAAAACTATTTAAGACAGTTTGACTGTGGGATCGAGTCTCGAATATTATATCTTATGTTAAGGCGGTTGTATGACCGAAAGTGGCTGCCTCAGATTAATAGAAAAAGATTTTAATAATGTTTATCGTGGAGATTTTAGGACCCATGGTCTAGTATTTTTAGAAGGTATCACTACATGCCCTCGTAGTCATTCGTAGAAGTAGATAGCAAATGTGTCAAAAACGGCCACTTTTAGCAGTTTTGCTATCTACTTCTAGCAGTGACTACGAGGGAATGTAACGATACCGTCTAAAAATACTAGACTGTGGGCCCTAAAACCTCCACGATAAACATTTTTAAAATTGTGTATTAGAATTATAATATTAAATATAATTCACCGCGGCGCCACTTTCGCTCAGGGTACCACCTTAAATTATGTATAGGGTATTCTAAATTTAAATAATAAAATTTTGATTATGCAAATATTTAGTGAAAATTAAAGTATTAAATTTTATAAGTACTTATACCTAGTTCATATTATTAATAGGTAGAGTCTGGTCAACGAAAGATGTGACTCGGTTGAAAACGGAACTAATTTTGCGCTTTATTTTGGGGTCGGAACAGTTCGCGGCCTTTTTAGGGCTCCGTACAAAAATGGTAAAAAGGAATCCTTATGGTGTGACATCTGTCTGTCTGTCACAGCTGGATATCTCGAGAACTACTAATAGTATTAATTTGAAATTTGGAATAGTTAAAGATGACCTTTGTCCAACTATTTTGCAAATAAGAAAGTAATAAAAAAAAATAGTTTTTTTACAACAGGGACTGAAAAGGGGTCTTAAAAATTTTAAGTGTGGCGACTAGGGCATGTGGGGTATCGTATGAAAGAGCGCTGTTTGCACATTTGAAATCATTTTTTTTAGGCCGCATAGTTTTCGACTTATGATTAAAAATGTAAAAAAAATACCGTCCCCCCCCCCCTTATCTCCGAAGTTTGCAAAGAGAAAAATCTGTAATAATTCTATGTGATAGTAGTTTATGTAAAGATTACAGGAAAAATAAAACGATGTCTCAATATAACACACTTTTTTAGAAATTCAAAAACAAACAAAAAATTTATTAGTTCTTCTACAAGTCAACAGATGGCCCTGACCCAAGAAAAATTAAATAAGTTCTACTAACGGTCAAGAGATGGCGCTGGACTAAGAAAAAAAATAGTTCCACTATCGGCCAAGAGATGGTGCTGACCTAATACTGCAATAATAATTTTATTATTCTACAGCAGGCTCTGCAGTGTATTTATTGTGATGGTACGAAAACCCTCTGTGTGCAAATCCGACTCGCTCTTGCTTGACCGGTTTTTTTTTAAGCCTGGATTTTGCGTGTTTATATTTCTGGCAATACTGAACATAGGCGGGCGGGAATGTAATATATTATTTGACAACTGACTTTCTGGTAATAGCGGTAAAATTAAAACAAATTGATAATTGTCATGATTTCTCATATTGAAAAAAATGATTCGCAAAAAAATAACGCGAGCGAAAATAAACGGGACGGGACAAACGGGAGGGAAAAAGTCTTTTGGATTAAATGGAGGTGAGGAATGTAATGTAAGGTATTCGTTTTCTTTTTGGGTGTTGTTGGAAGATCTCATTTGGCAAAAAAAGAAGGAACCGAAGCGAAGCGAGGGCGGGTCGCTAGTATAAGATAAACAAGATATTCAAAACTATGGCAGTGACTGTGAAATGCCACCGCGTTTTCTCGGGCGTAAACAAACTACGCTCATGGCAACTCATGCTCGGCCGACTGGCAACATTTGAAAATCCTGACTCCTAATTTATCCACTTCACCTATACGCAAAACATTTGCTTGCACTCGCTTTCAAACTGGAAATAGCAAATGTGCTAAGTTTTTAACTCTTTCAGCAGTTATTTTCATTTAGGCCAAAGAAAAGTTTGAAATTAGGGCTATTTTGATTAGAAGCGATTTCAAATGAGGCAATAATATTTACTTGCCTACTTATAGAAAAATATACAGGGTGGAAAACAAGACAGTAGTTGAAGGGAAAATCCCCTAAATATTGATGATGGCAAAGGAAACATTCCTTTATTTTTAAAAATAAGTAAAACTGCATTCTGAAATTTTGGATAAGTCGGTTTTAGCCGGGAATCTACTGGCTAAAATCCAAAACAATAACATCCTGTTCTTTTATGATACCTAATTACCTACCAATCGATAGGGTCAAAGATAAGGGTCAGTTTCTTCTAAATAACATAGTATCTTGAATTAAAGGCAGACCCAAAAAACGATAAAAATGGTAAATCAGTTTAAAAAAAAAATTTTGTTGCTCAAAAATCATTTAATGCAGTTTTACTTATTTTAAAAAACAAAGGATTGTTTCCTTTCAGTAATATTACCATCGTCAATATTAGGGTACTTTCCCTCTATAGGGGTACTTTACCTCCAACTACCGTTCTTTTTATTCCACCCTGTATATGACAATGAAAATGTTATTCAGACACCCAAAGTTTCCGAAAGATCAATAAACTTTTAATGTCTGAGAAGTTCATTTACGACCATCGCTTTTTGGTGCCATGAAATACACAGTCAGTAAAAAACGAAAACTTAAGTTAAGGTCTCCTTAACTTTAAGGAAGCTGTCAGTTTCATAGAGTTTCTGTCAAATCTGACAACTTTTTTTAATTTAAGGTGGCCTTAACTTTAAGATTCGTTTGAGTATATGGTCGTGATGTAGGTAAAATTTATTAATTTTCGTCAATATTGGTAAAAAATATTTAAAAATACGCCAATATTATTTTATTGCCGGCAAATGAATTTTGTTCTAACCTATGGTTTTTAGGCGGATTCGATTCCGATTGTGATGAAACTTTGGTGGCTTTGCGTAGGTACACCAGCAAACGTTCTTAAGCCCAAAAGTATAAAATATTTATTAAATAAAAATTAATTATTGATGTTTGCCATTTACGCAATCCTTAAACCATTTATCCGTACGTATGGTAATGCAACGCATGCCAGTCGTGCCAACTGTGTTCAGGTATTAGTTATTCTGTGGTTCAGGTTAGTTATTCTGTGGTTCAGGTCAAACTATATTCCCAAACAGACCTATTTCAAGTTTCAAGTAAGGATATAAAAAAATCTGAACTCCTCAACTTGAAGGTATATTAAAATACATGCAAACTTGTAGACTTCTTCGCGAGTGCAGCGAGTTTTAAAAAGTAAATATAAAACGGGTTGCTAGTTGCCGTGATATCATAGCGAGGCCTCGAGATGTCGAAGTTTTGCAATCGCTGGATCCAATGTAGTGTGTGGTAGTGTCTTAGGGATCGTCCTGAGAACGCGACTACGCGATCATCGCGCGAGTGAGCGACGCGACCATCGCGTGTTTGCGCGATGACAAGAAATGTCTATCCTAATACAATGCTAACGATCATCGCGTGAATTAACGACGCGACCGTAGCGCACCGATGACCCGACGCGATTATTGCGCGAATGCCAATTAGGACACTTATTCGACATCTGTATGTTTGATCGCGGATTCGTACGAACTTAGTTCGTGCAAATAGCATTTTAACATTTTATTCGCGCGAACGCCAATTAAGACACTTATTCGACATCTGTATGTTTGATCGCGGATTCGTACGAACTTAGTTTGTGCAAATAGCTTTTTAACATTTTATTCGCATGACCGCATCGCGCGAACGCCAATGAGGGGTTTTCAAATTGACATAAAAAAAAAAGAAAAGTTACTATTTGTCTCACTAGAAGGCGTTAATGGTAAGAGGTGAGTCAAAATTGGCTTTTAAAAATAAACGGCCTACCAAAGAGTACTCTTCGAAGCGTAGTAAAAAATACTTTAAATCCCCCATTTTTTTCAACGCCATCTATCGAGCCTACAGCTTTTTGTCATTTTGAAAAGCCCTCATTTAGGATACTTTTCGAAATCAGTATGTTTGATCGCGGATTCGTACGACTAAAATTCGCGCGAACTTGCGATGATCGCGTAGTCAAGTTCTATTAGAATGATCCCATAAGTCTTGTCGGTAAATATAAGAAGTGTTTCGTAGAGAAATTGTTTGAATGTTACTTTCAGCATGAGTAAAAGTAACAGAAACACTGAGTTATGTAAAGAACCCATTGCCTAAGTTGAATATGAATTTAATCACAGTTTCATTTTCAAAAGCTGGGTACAAGTTTATAACGAAGTTGTGGGATGTATCCATATTAAACTTTGCACTCAAACAGAGTACCTATCTTGAAATTGTGGAACTGGTTCGCTCTTACTATAAGTACTCGGGTTATGATCGCGATAACTGTTATTTTTAATTTTCTTCGCTATTTTGTGTAACTTCTGAATCGTTACAGAAAAGTTAAAAGTAACTTTGAGTTTAAATCGTGTTGCTCTTTGTCATGTTTCATCAATGTTGACATATAAAATTTCTGTTCAATCATTTGCCGATAAGCACTAACTGTTGCACTGTATACTCGTGATAATCGGATTTAGCAAGGATTTAGAAACGGAAAATTGTTTTTTCCGATTTCGTCAAATATAACTTTGTGTGTGGCCTAAATCAAATTCAGTTTTTATGTGAAAAAGTGGCATCATTTTGGTGCACCACATTACATCAACCAGCCAGAGTTACCTACGCTTTTTCTCTGTCTAACTCTACGTTTATGTTATCACTCTCTGTTAACATCAGTCTAACTTTAGGTCTAAGAAGAGGACATTAAAAAGTTCATTCTTTTTCAGGGGAACATCACACACTATCTGGAATAAACAAAATCATTAAGTTGTTTAGTTCAGCCTATGGAGAGAAAGCCTCAATAGAGTGTACGTTTTATCGCCCGGTCCCTCGGGCCGGATCGTCACTGCGACACAATAAGGCTATTAAGATGGCATACCGTGGAAAACTTTTCTTTGTAAGAATGCGTATGTGTTATTCCTATTGATTTATAACGTTGCGACGTGGGTACGACAGCCGTATATTGTGCTCGAGACACCTTTTAATGATAGTGTGGTACCTTACACCTGAGTTGTAAAGGTGATCTTACATTTATACGGTTCTACACACTATCTTCCTTATTCATACACAGGCTAAACCATTGTTGTATGGTAGTCAATTTATGTTCGTATTACTTGAAAGACAATATGTTTTTGAGTAAAAGTGTGTAACATTATTATACACTGTGAATTGTCGAATTAATCCCTATTCAAGTATTTAACAAAGTAAAGCTTGTTTTAGATTTTGTTATAAATACGGTTTTTGTGAAAATCATTCCTAGAAATTCTCAAATAAAAAATATTATTATACAATTTACAACCTAGAGGAGTTTTAGCCAGTTTTAATTTAACCAATTTCATAGGATTTTTCTTACTATATTTTCTTTTTAGTATAATAGAAATAATAAAATATAATTCAAATAACAAGCAAGCAAATCAAACGGTAATTTATCTCATACGCTGCTGTCATAAACAAAGAAAATAATAAAGGATCATATTTTAGATAAAATGATATAATGTTTTAGTAACTAAAAGCTGTTGTATAAATAATGAAAGCGAGGTCGAATAATGATAGTACACATACGAGATAACATTGCAAAACAATGATTTAATTTTCTAAAATTAAAAAAATAAGATAAGAAGACTATATTTTCTTTTTAATATAAGAGAAATATTAAAATAACATTCAAATAGCAAGCAAAGTATAAAAAGTCACTCCATTTAAAAGACAAGCTTAATTAAAAAAGTTTGTTAGTCACTCGATCGCTTGAAGTAACATTATTCTCAGAAATGTTTCATCGCCAATTATTTTTGATAAATACTTGCTTTATATTCATTATATTCACTTTTCTTGTTTATTATATTCCATCAAGACTGCTTTCTTAAGGTCAGTTTTTTATTATTAAAATTATAAATTTAAAATACAATCTGAAACATTTTATTCACTTCTCGTAGTAACACGTCAAAAAGCAAACACGAAAAAAAATTGTGCGCTTTCAAATGGATGCTTAGCGAAGCATCCATTCCATCCAGGTAGCGACCTGCAACGCTTCTTTTTTCAAAATTTTTCACCTTTAACCGCCTCTGTGATCTAGTGGTTCGCCCACCCGTATAAGACGCAGGGGTCCCGGGTTGGATTCCCAGGGGGGTACAATTTGTACTCGGTTTGGTTGGTGGTAGAGCTTATATCAAGTCCGCTTGGCTAGCTACTACCATATTACCGAAATAACAACAATTTAAAAATTGATGTGTTCCGTCAGTTAGAGGTATCAGGTAAGATAGCCAGTTCCTCAGTGATGAGGATTCCGGATGTAGTGCGCTTCGGCCTTATCGTCACTTGCCATAAGGTGAGGGGAAGGCCAAGCACTATCCCGTTAAGCATAAAAAAAACCAGCGGCTCTTAAGCGCCTGTTGTGCACGCAGCGGCCACACGCCGGAAAAATGCGTAGACTCGTAGGCTAAACCAAGTCACAACGTGCACGATAGGCTGGACCATCGTACGTTCAGCTGCTGAGAGACATGCTACCTTTGCCGGGCCGTTACTTTGCCTAGGGGGGCAGTTGGAATTCCGAATGAATGAGATAGTTTCTCTACTCACAAGATTAGGAAAAGATAGACAAAGAGCTTAAGTTATGTCTACATTTTTGGTCAGAAAGTGTATTTTCATTATGATAGGCTTTTATAAAATATTAACTTTCGCCCGCGACTTCGTCCGCGTGGACTTTCATAAAATCCCTAGAGAACCTTTGACCAGGATAAAAAGATTACAGGTTAGAAAGCATCTTTGTGCCATCTAAATCCATCCTGAGATTTTATCGTAAACATATTTATTGTGATTTTTATGGAAACCTGTAATTAGTTTTACCAAAAATACAACTCTGTTGGTTTTTTTACAAATAAATAAATAAAAAAAAGCAATTTGTCCGCAACTCTGCACTTTTTACACCACAATAGAAATAACCTATAAGAGGGCAGGCTCTCGGCCGATTCACCTGTGCAAATTGACTTTACGCAGTGCACCGAGCGACTGACTGTCGGCAATTGAGTTGCAGCTCGATATGCAGATGGCCGCTCGTTAGCAGCCGGTCGCTCCGCTCGCTCGCTCACGAGCGTTGGAAATAATTCACCTGGAATTCCGAACTGACGAGACGGCTCCTCTACTTACCTTACGAATCGACAATCGGCTTTTGTTTCGACGAAAATCTTTCTTAGACATGAATAAGAACCAATATTGATTCATACCTCTTGAAAGAATTTTCAATTATTTTCATTGAATTTTTCAAAGTGTCTCTTTCCAATTACTATTTTTAAAAGAGAATATATTTTTCTTCACATTTCTAGTCTCTGATCTGTCGTCTACTATACATGAAAGTGGACTGTAGTTTTATGGATAGCCTTTCTAGATTGTCCGTCTGATTATATTCATAGGAATCTCAAAATCTCAAATATCAATATTTCATATTGATTATAAAATCAATATGAAATTTTGAGATTTGTGTAGCCTTGGGTGAAAGTTAAAATATATTTCATCATTCAGATTTTTCAGGACTGTATATACTTATAAGTCAAGTGGTAATATATTCTCCATCGTCAAGTGAGCGCTCGCGATAATTTACGCGTGTTTCACACACACATAGGTGACACGCAATTACGCTGCGTAAATTGAAATTTAATTGGATCGTATCTCCGCTTCCGTAACATACTGAAGAATCTCATTTTGTGTAATTATATCCAGATTTGAATAGTAGTCCTAAAATAAATGAATATATATATTTGAATTAATAACAAATACCTATAGTCAACGACCTGCCATTTTGAAATGGTAATTTATCTCATACGCTGCTGTCATAATCAAAACAATAAATAATAATAAAGGATTATAATCCTTACTTCCTACTATGATCCTACTTCCTACTTAATATATAAATGTGAAAGTTTGTGGGTTTGGATGTTTAGATGTTTGGATGTTTGTTTCTTAATCACGCAAAAACTAATGAACGGATTTGGTTGAAATTTGGCACACTGATAGAAGATAGCCTGGATTAAAACTAAGGATACTTTTTATCCCGATATTCCCACGGGTACGGGAACCACCAAGTATTTTAGATGAAAACCTACATTGCTCTGATGTTATCAAGATTAGTAACTAAAAGCTGTTGTATGAATAACGAAAGCGAGGTCGAATAATGATAGTATCACATACGAGATAACTTTGCAAAACAATGATTTCATTATATAAAATTAAAAAAATCTATCAGGGATTATTTTCTAAGTGTTTTGTATTCATACCGGCAAAAGAAACAAAACATTTTGAAAAATGACGTGAAATTTTAATCAGAACTTCGAACCTTTTTAGACCCGAGTTCACCAACTACCTAAACAGCTGATTAATTTCTAACCACCTGTTTTTGACATTTTCTCCATACATAAAAATGTCAAAAACAGACGGTTAAAACTTAATCAGCTGTTTATGCATTGGTGAACTTTAGCCTTAGTAGCTTACAGACCTATGTAAAGTTAACCGGCAATCAAACCAACAACAAATAAATCGTTTGTATTTACATTAACCACTCGGGACGTATGACGTGTTCGCGTCGAACTAACTTAATTCTCTTTTAATAAATCATTTCAGCAACAATATGTTAATAGACGTTGCTTATAATTACGTAGAGGCTATTACACAGAAGTTTAAACATTGTGTACGTCTGTACATATATCATCAGCGAACTAAAATCTATGGAAGTGTTAATTGCAAACAAATATTGCTTAAAAATGACACCACGAGGTAAAAAATAGTCGGGCCAGCCACGCGCTCCTCGGTGACTGACGTTAGCGTTCTTTACAATAAATTGCAGTTTGTATTGTAAAGAAAAGAAAGAAAGAGAGAGTTTATTAGAAATGACGTCCTGTGTAGTCAAATGGTGTAAAAAACGCAAAGAAGGCAGAAAAAAGATACATTATTATTATCTAAATTATACGGTCGCTAATAAGCAACCACTGTTCAGACGCTTGTGCTTCATAATTAAATGCCAGTATTTTTAGCTCCATCCACATTGTTGTAATCGTGTGGTGCCATTTTTTGAGCGAAATGCTTGTTCCATAGATTTTAGTTCGCTGAATCATGAATAATGCGGCACTCGGGGCAATGGATGGTTTCTCTCAATTTCTGGGCACAATTTCAAGCGATGTATGGAGAAACTCGTTAACGCCTCTCAAATAATTACCTAGTGTAGCCACAGTGCGTCATCGTTTTGTTTATGTTTGCAACTATAGTCCTGCGGCCTTCATACTCCATTATCATTTGTTTGTAACAATCATGACTTATAACTAGTGTTAGTAACATTATTTCAGAAGCTTTACAACGCTTTACCACAAAAGATTTTAAAACACTGTTCAACAAGTGTTTAATTTAGACACTGTTTAATATGATGTTTTTTTGAGAATATTGTTTGAAAAAGATGGCATCACATTTAACAGTGTTTTAAAATCTTTTGTAAGGTCATAAGAATTTAATTTGCAGATTCATTTCCGACAGCTATTTGGTGTCGCGAGAGTTATGTATCCGTCGCTAAGAAAATTGACATTGACATTGAATACGGAAAACATAGATAGAGTAAATGTATGGAAAGCATAGCATCAGAAAATTAAGATAAAACATTATCGACCTCAATTATGATTCCACTCTGAAATAAATTGCAGATTTATTGTTTAAAAAATTTATGTCACTATTTTTGGGGTTTTCAAGTGTTTCTGCCACAAATCAGTAAACATTATACATCTTGCCTTTTTAGACCCAGGGGGTAGCTTTCATAGTTCTATTCGCGAATAGAAATTCCCCGAATACATCGAAAAATCTGGATAAAATATATCGTGATCGAGTGCACTTATAAAATAAAATAAAAACTGACATAGTCAACAAACAATAATTGTTTGAGATGAGCTAGATTTAGTGCTTACTTACTAAACACCTGCTTAGGTGTAACGAAACTTGGGAAAGCTTCTAAAGTGTGTTCATGAGTGTTTTATGATTACTGAATATCATTTCTTCACTATGTTTCACGTACACTACAACAACACAGCTCTACCAAATGGTTCTACTATATTGTTATGTCAACTAGAATATTGTTCTTTAAATCTTTGTTTGTTAATCTAACAATAATTGATTATATGGAAAGTCAGCTCTTAATTTGAGGTATTCCTCGAAGCGCACCCTTTTTGAAACGCACCTAATAAAGCGCACCTAAACTATTCCTCGAAACGCACCTAAATAGGTAATTGGTTTTGTTAGCTTACCTATATAGGTGCGTTTCAAAGAATAGTTTAGGTGCGCATCATTAGGTGCGTTTCAAAATGGGTGCGCTTCAAGGAATATCTTCTTATTTCGCTCACTTGTATTTTTTTTATTAATGCCTACGGCAAAACCTGTATATTCTGCCAAGTCTAGTTTTAAATGAAACCCGTAATGTCAAATAAATTTTGCGTGAAATTTGTTCACGGTTCCTCTCAAACACAACGATCTAGAACAGTATTGTTGAAGATATAGCAATTTTATTGTGATTTAGAAAACTCACGCCGAAATATAATTACGGGCCGGCGAGGGGCGAAAGTTGTTTAGATTTTACCAAAGAGCGGTATAAAGGAGACGAGAATAATGAGAGACGAAAATTAATAAATGAGATTACAAAAGATCTTATTACGCTCATTTCCCACAGCACCGCCTCCGCCGAGGCAATAATTAGTAGAAGAAATGGCGGGGAAGTTATGGGAAATCGGCCCGGAATTTATCTGACAATGCGGCTGCCCAAGCAGTGGTTCCTTTGAAATATCGCTGTAGTGATTATGGTGAGCTGTGACCCTTATTACAATGTCGGAGATGTTGTAATTAAAGATCCTTGAAGGGTTTAACCTGTCTAGCGTTGCGTAAAAAAATGGATGTAGGAGCCATGGACGTCGCGTTGTGCGGCAATAAAAAGAAAGAGAGTTTAACAGTTTTAATTTTACTAATTTCAGTAAGTATTTTCAGAGCAAGATTGTAGATGAAACATCTGATTTTTAATTACATAGGCCTGACTGCCAAAATTTGCTGTAGGTATTGGCTTATTTCCTCAATAAGTAGAATTAATGTTGACGTCTTTAAAAAATGTTTCGTTACCGTTTACGAAGAAAAAGTATTCAATTATTAATGTAGTAGGTATAGTCAGGTGGGGTAAGTGAAACACCGGGGCAAGTGAAACACCCAACCATATCTAAGAAACTATCTTAGTTTATTCCCATAGCGATGTGTCGATAAAGCAGGAATGACGAATTACTTCCCTTAATACAACACAGATATCGCTGCGATCATTAAACTAGCTTGTTAACAAAAAAGAAATTCATTAAATGTCAAAACGCAAAACACGAGTGATAGGCAGGAACATTTTGGCAATCATACAAGCAAAATTAAAGAGTAATTAAAAATTTTGTTATGGAAAGTATTGCACGTAAAGTATTATCTTACATGATCCAACGTCTATTTGAGATAAATCCTTCATGAAATAGAATTATCATAATCTGAAAATCTTAACATCAAAAGAGCTAAAAGGAGGAAGTGAAACAGTCATGACGGAAAAAGTGAAACATATGGTGCACTTCCCCATGTCAGATATCACAATAGTAGATTGTTATACAAGACGCTAAAATTACCCATTGCATACGAGGTATTTTTATTCCCGAGCTTTAGCGAGGGAATAAATAGAAACCGAGTTACAATGGGTTTTAGCGTCGTGTGTTACACTATACTTTTCACTACGATTGCGAGAAAATAAAATACAATATTAAATAGTTTATACCTACTTACTTCCGTAAACGAATCCACTCGTTTTTCTATCCTCCACTTCATAAACTTTTTGTACAATATTTAAATAAATGATTTGTGCTTGACGGCAGAAGATTAAAATTATTTCTTTCCTATTACAGTCACACAATTCAATCAGTTTGTAATTATAAAAAAAATCTAAAGATTTCGCGCCATGGTACCTTTTTTTAATTTCTGCTGTAGCAGCTAAGCAACACAAACACGCATTCTACGATTCACTCTGTACACAGAGTTTAAATAAGTCTATGATTTTACCGAAGAGATGCTTTTAGTTCCATTTTCAAAAATAAGAATGAGAAACTGGGGGCCTATTACGAAACTTGGTCACGATAGTCGTCCGCAGTTCGTCGGTTATAGTTATTACAAATATTTTCAATGTAGCTATCGTAGTCCATAGTCTATTGAACGAATAATGACGGATCCACTAAAAAGAAACTGTCAAAATTAAGCAATCACTTTGCAATATTGCATACGCAAGTGTAATAGGAATCAATCAGAACAAAGCACGGACGCAGCCGCGTGTATCGCATTAAACTTTTCGTAATAGACCCCCAGTATTAAGTCGAGCGAGTTTTTATTCGTGATTATGAATAAAGACTTTTTCGTCTTAGTACGCTCATTGGTAATAGACAAACATTAAAAAAGAAAAAACTTTATCCCCTAGGGCTTATTCTGCTATTTTATCTCGACTCTTGTACGTTACAATGACGCACTTTTTGAGCAAGAGGAGTGAAAACCTTTTTTCCATGAACTTTTATAACGTAATGACATTGGGCGCATTCTGTCAGACAAATCTTTGAGTCATCGATCGCCATACAGTAAATTTTAACCATGGAAAGTAAAATATTGAAAATTCTATACAAATTACTTTCCATGGTTAAAAATTTATCTATGGCGATCGATGACTCAAAGATTTGTCTGGCAGAATGCGCCCATTGTCAAATATCAAGTTCTTTTGTTAGGTACCTATATTAGTTGTTACAACTTTGATGTTTGTGAGCCGATTTCGATGAAACTTGGTTTGGGGCACTATTTTGACAAGAAAACAGCAAGGCAATGTTAAAAAAAATAAAAATCCAAGATGGCGGCCAACTTTTTTTTTGTGGTCCGATTTCGATGAAACTCAGTTTTTGGTACTATTTTGATAAGAAAACAGCAATGCAATGTTAAAAATATTAAAAAATCCAAGATGGCGTCTAACATTTTTGTATGTGGTCCGATTTCGATGAAACTCAGTTTTTGTTACTATTTTGATGAGAAAACAGCAACGCATTGTTAAAAATATTAAAAAATCCAAGATGGCGGCCAAATTTTTTTTGTGTTCTGATTTCGATGAAACTCGGTTTTTGGTACTATTTTGATGAGAAAATAGCAACGCATTATTAAAAAAATTATAAATCCAAATGGCGGCCATCTTTGTTGTTTGTGGTCCGATTTAGATGAAACTAGGTTTTTGGTACTATTTGGTCAAGAAAACAGCAAGGCAATGTTAAAAATATAAAAAAATCCAAGATGGCGTCTAATTTTTTTGTATGTGGTCCGATTTCGATGGAACTCAGTTTTTGGTACTATTTTGATAAGAAAACAGCAACGCATTGTTAAAAAGATAAAAAAATCCAAGATGGCGCCTAAATTTCTTTTTGTGGTCTGATTTCGATGAAACTCGGTTTTTGGTACTACTTTGATGAGCAAATAGCAACGTATTATTAAAAAAATTATAAATCCAAATTGGCGGCCATCTTTGTTGTTTGTGTTCCGATTTAGATAAAACTCGGTTTTTTGTACTATTTGGTCAAGAAAACAACAATGCAATGGTAAAAATATTAAAAAATCCAAGAAGGCGGCCAACTTTTTTGTTTGTGTTCCGAGTTCGATGAAACTCGGTTTTTGGTACTATTTTGGCAAGAAAACAGCAACGCAATGTTATTAGAAATATAAAAATCCAAGATGGCGGCCAACTTTTTTGTTTGAAGTGCGATTTCGATGAAACTAGGTTTTTGGTATTTTTTACAAGAAAACAGCAACGCATTTGTCAAAAAAAAATCCAAGATGGCGGTCATCTTTGTTGTTTGCTGGCCGATTTCGATGAAACTCTGTTTTCAGTACTATTTCGGCAAGAAAACAGCATAGCAATGTAAAAATTCAAAAAATCCAAGATGGCGGCCAACTTTAAGTTGAAATCGGACCACAAACAAAAAAGTTGGCCGCCCTCTTGGATTTAAATTTTTTTAACATTGCGTTGCTGTTTTCTTGTCAAAAAAGTACCAAAAACAGAGTTTCGTCGAAATCAGACCACAAACAAAAAAATTGGCCGCCATCTTGGATTTTTCAATATTTTTAACAATGCGTTGCTGTTTTCTTGCCAAAATAATACCAAAAACCGAGTTTCATCGAAATCGGACCACAAACAAAAAAGTTGGCCGCCATCTTGGATTTTTAAATAATTTAACGTTGCGTTGCTGTTTTCTTGTCAAAAAAGTACCATAAACCGAGTTTCATTATTTTAATACGATTCCATCTAGCTAGCTAGCTAGAGTACATTCATTGAATTAGTGATGATTCTCTTTGATATCGATAATAGTACATTACAGCCGTGAACGGGAAGCTAGCGATTGCATTGTCGAGGATGGTTTGAATGGTTTTTAATCATTCGAGGCAATGCAAGTAGCTTCCAGAACAAGGCTTGTATAGTGCTTTTCTCAAGAAATGCGAGGAAATAAAAAACTTTTCAATTGAAACTTAATTAAATTTAATTAATATTAAAAATGAGTAATCAGACAAATCCTCTGAGTAATCTTGAATTACGTGCAGCGCCATCTACCGCCGAGAAGCAAAACCCATCTCATTTCGCTTCTCGGCGGTAGATGGCGCTGTACATAATTCAAGATTACTTAGAGGATTTGTCTCTGATAAATCTGGTACAATACAATGTAATATTTATTTATTCTTATAGTAATATACTCTGTGCGCACCATTTTTTTTATTGTATCGTTATTATAGTACCTATTAAATAATTTTACCTTTATAATATTAACTGCCTTGTCGTTGGCTTGCGTGCCAGAAAAAAGGAACTAAAGTTATGGCTGTATGGTGCAAATGTGCCTTTGCTTTTTTTGTTTTTGTGAACAGCTAAAACAAAAAAAAGAAGTTGCCGCAGACCACCCAGATCATCTTCGCACTGTACCTACTTCCCGCACTGGTGCTGGTGCGGGAAGTAAGTATTGAAATTCATTCCTGGCCTGAATTTTAAATTTAGAATGTGATGAACCAGACCCCCTCGGAAATGTGAAACGCCCCGCATTCCTATTTCAAATGGAATGATAAGATTTCAGAGCATAAGTGAGAAAAATATTATTTAGAAAATTGGTAGCTTCTTGTATTGGTGTTCGGATTGAACCTTCTGCGTCTGAGTTTGATGGTTTACGCGGTAAAGGCAAGATCGAGCGACGTATGCTACCTCTAATTTTATGCTGGGCGGTGACTGTGCATAAATTGCAAGGTACAACTTTAGACCGGGCAGTTGTCGATTTGAGCAGTCACCTATTTGCTAAAGGTCAAGCTTACGTGGCTTTAAGCAGAGTCCGATCTCTCGCAGGGCTTGCTGTCAGTTGTCTTGACCCTAAAAAATTCTTATATAAACCACACGATGAAAATTCTTTTAAAGAATTAGACCGTCTACGTAATTTGTAAGGAGAATATAACTAAAAAGACGTAAATAAAAAACAACTAAATTTAAAAAATTAAAAACCCGCCTGCCTAAAAAAAGACAAGTCAACAGAAAAATAAAATAGAAAAACTAAAAAACCCACATGCATCAAAAAACAAGTCAACTGAAAAGATGGAAACAAGATAATATATAAAGGCAAACTTAAAAAATATTGATGGTAGTGTTTAGATTAAAGGCAAACTTAAAAAATATTGATGGTAGTGTTTAGATTAAAGGCAAACTTAAAACATATTGATGGTAGTGTTTAGAACTTTTGTTCAACATAATTATTATCCGACTGCGGGTTATGTATTTCGCGCGTATCTTGTAAGTATGTTTGTTTGTATGTAATATTCTTTATTACCTCATATCTCTCAAACGGCTGAACGGATTTCTATGATTAAGATATCGTTAGATTGGTCTTTTCAGCCCAAGTGTTCTTAAGAAGGTGGCGTTATAAAAAAACCAACATGGCGGCTGTACGGTGCTATTATACGTAGTGAAAAAAATAATTTTTTTTTAGAATACTGCAATATGGGTGTCAAATTAAAGGGCTTATTATAAGGATTTCAAAAAGGTATATCATGACCGTAAAATATAATAACTAAAAAGAGATAAATAAAAAAATAAATTAAAAAAATTAAAAAACCCGCCTGCATAAAAAGACAAGTCGACTGAAAAGATGGAAACAAGATTAAATAAATATTAAAGGCAACATGTCATAATAACATGCAGTCGGAGGCATATAATTAAATTATTCATAATGTCACTTTCTTTATGCATGCCTCCGACTGCATGTTATTATGACATGTTGCCTTTAATATTTATTTAATCTTGTTTCCATCTTTTCAGTCGACTTGTCTTTTTATGCAGGCGGGTTTTTTTTAATTAAATGGACACAATATTTAAAGCTATTTTGGCCACTGTTTCACTTCCCCCTTGTCAGGGGTAAGTAAAACACTGCTTTACTTAGCTTTATATTCTTTTCGTGATTTTGTTGCTTATTGCAAGTCTTTAGATTTTATATTCATACCGTTAAAGGCTGATTAAATTAGGAGTACATTGCCTACACAGCTACTTTAACCTATTGAGCTCCACGGGTTCCCCCAGGCACCCGCGAGAAATTTATACCGTCAAGCATCGCGGGTGCCTCCAGGCACCCAGAGATCAAATATTTTGCCAGGCAATATTTTGCCTTATTGTAAATTAAATAAATCTTGGATTTAAATTTAATATTCTGTGACATTGGGCCTTGACGGATATTCTTTTCAATGACGTATAACCCGTCTCGCGGGTGCCTGGGGGAATTCGTCGCGCTCTTGCGAGTTTAATAGCGTAACTAAACCTTGTTAAATAAAAATAAAGTATGTTTCACTTACCCTACCTGACTATATATAATTTTAATGTTTTTTTTCAAAACACCTTTTTGTTGATTTTTTAAGTTGTTCAGTTTGATAGTCCCTATCTGCCATATTCGGCTTTAGAGGTTTTTGTAACATGTTGTATATTATGTAACATACATTCTTGTGTTTTTAGACCCCCAGTACCACATAATTATGCACCTTTATTATTTTTGACTACTAAAACTACTGTAACATTTACATATTAAATGCTAAGAAACTGAGTAAAACAAGATGGTTTGGTATTTTAACTACTTTATTTATTTACACTAGAAGAAATTCGACGATGCCACTAGTGACTTGGTAGTTCAGCGGTCAGAACATTGGACCGGATATCCAAAGGTCGCGGGTTCGATTTCCGTCTGAGTATTTCTTCTAGTATATTATTCGTATTGTATAAAAAAAAGCATTGTGAATGCAAAAATCTCAATTTTAAAAATACTTTATTTATATTTCACTTCAAATCGATAAGGATAATCCGCCGCCATCAGACAGAATTGCAATAACAGAGAACTTGGAACATTTTGTATTGCATAATACTCCAAAACAAAGTTGGTATCAAAATTTTCAGTGTACACTCCTCTAGAATATTAATACACCTCATTAAAACAGCTCCTTGAATTCAACTCATTAAAGTAAAGTTGCAAAGGAAGTCTTATAAGGCGAGCAGTTTAGAATTTATTATACTTAGAAATGAAAAAAAAAACTCATCATTATTTTGTTACGTTTGCCAAGCTACATGATTCTTTAAAGAAATGTTATGTTGTGTTATTTTTTATGAGTACGTACCTCCAATCAAGAATACCATAGATGTCCGGTCAAAGTCTCAAAAAACGGCACCTCGAAATAACGCCCCATTTTCAAACTCTGTGCTTATTTTGTACAAAAATATGATCATTTGTTTCTTTACTATTTTTGAATAGTTATTTGTACCCAGATAAAAATATTTATGTGGGGGTTCGAATTTCAAAATTTCGAATTTTTTCAGTCGGTGCCACATTTTGCATGCTGTTTTAGATCATGAAGTGTAGTCTAGGATATTTTTGATCAAAGGTCAGTCGTTCAGTACCTACTAACAGAGTACCTACATTATAAAACAGATTTTCGTTTTCACATTTTGCAATAAATAAGTAATTATCTCCATTCAATTATTCCAGTAAATCTTTTGCTTACCTCTTATCTGAGTAATTCAGGCTCAAACAAATAAAAAAACTGGCCAAGTGCGTGTCGGGCCACGCGCCGTAGGGTTCCGTAGTTACCTTATACCATACCATATTTAATACCACTATCATTTTTCATCTGTAAAAATAACTTTGTGTTTCACAGTGTTGGTATGAACGACAAAGTTATATTTGCGGTTTTGGAAAATATTCCGAGATATATCGGAAACTAATAATTATATATCGTTCAAACCAATTTTCGTTGAAAGTTTTTATTAAGATCTATAGCATATATTTTTTTTAGATTTTATTTCAAAAGTTAGAGGGGGGGGGACACACATTTTACCACTTTGGCAGTGTTTATCTTTCAAACGGTTGACTTTGAAAAAAAATTGTCTTAGAAAAGATTTTTTTTTTCAGTTTCAGTTTCACGTATGGGGAGCCCCCCTTAATCTTTTTATTTTTTTTATTTTTGTATTAAAATCATTATGCGGATAACAGAATACATCTTACTACTAAGTTTCAACTGTGTAATCTTAATACTTTCGGAATAAAATGGCTGTGACATATGGACGGACAGACAGACAGACAGACAGACATGACGAATCTATAAGGGTTCCGTTTTTTGCCATTTTGCCTACGGAACCCTAAAAAGACAAGATCGGAAATCTGCTACATTACACGAAGACATATTTTCAGTACGAATATAGGTCCTACTTCTAGAACAATAACGACCTTATACCTATGCGAATGCATTGCGTTGAAATAGAGCTCTGTGATTGGTTCGTTTGTTTTACGTATTACGTACGTGTGATTGGTAGTTGGGACTGTTAGAGTATTAATGTAAATTGATTATAATATAGTAAATTATAGTAATTGTTTTGTGAAATTGCTAAATTGTTTAAGGGATTACAATTAGTGTGTTGGTTATTGGATGCCAAAATGATATTTAAATAATTATCCAAGAATTAAACTACAAACAGATGTCATCTCCATTAATTATAACTTTATTAAAACAAGCATTAATGTTGATGTAATTTCCTAATTTGGGTAAAAAAGTATCTGAAGTATTAAGAGTTATGCATTTGACTCTTAAACGAAAAAACATTCGTTCATTGGTTCATTGAAGTATCGTGGATACAAAAAGTAAAAATTTGGTCAGTTCTATGCCATCCGTCGACTAAGAAGGTCAAATGCATAACGCGTAGTTAGTTTGCGGTTAGTAAAAGTGTGTAGATTATAAAAATAAGACTGTTCGAAGTGTTGTGAAGTGTGTAAAACAAAATACGGTAGACTGCTATGGTGTTTAATTAAATGAAGAAAGACTATTTCGGTGTTTCATTTGGGTTAAAGTGCAACAAATTCAGAAGTGGTGGATCACGCTGCTTGACACCCAGGTTTTATACATAGGTTTGTTAAAATACAAAAGGTGAGTGGTTTATTTTTTTTTCTGATGATCAGTGATTTGAATGTGAAAAACAAAGTTTAAAACATCCCGATTATTCCGATTAGACTTTTCTAGTTAATATGTAGCTAAGAAATGTTTTTTAATTAAAGAGTAACTAAAAGGAAATCATACGAAAACCGGGCGCCATCTTGTTGTTTACGCATAAGCCAATGCTTTTAAAAGGCGACGACACACAGTTATGGCTCATTTATGCTACAGTTTTCGTAAAGTAAAGAGCTTGAATAAATAGAACTGTATTTATAATTATAGACTACAATTTGGTAAGTTACACATGGTTATAATGTTAATGGATGCTTGACATTTTATTCTTTTCTTTCTTTTCAATTTGCAAAGAAGCAATGAAGATTTTAGTAGCAAAAACTGATAGTTTGTCTTTTTAAATCGGAACTGATACTTATAACTTGTGGTCTTAAATTAATCAATCATAATAATATCTGTTCAGGAAAATAAAACTGAGTATTCTTTGTATTATTTAATCATAGTAGTTAATATTATTTACACGTTTGGTTTTTCAGTTTCAAAGTCATTGTTTTAACACAATGCCAAGTGAGAGATCTTCACGGGATCGACGGGCTCGCACTCGACGGCGATCACGTTCCGCTGCAAGCCGACGATCACGGTCATCAGCAAAGCGACATCCGGTTGCGAGGGAGCGGTCGCGATCTCCGACACGGCGACCGTCGCGCTCTACGTCGAGGCAACATACACGCTCCAGACGAGGCAAGCGCAGCCGGTCACGCACCAAGAGGCCAGCGAGGCAGGAGCACCGATCCCGCTCAAACTCAAGGTCAGATTCATCTTTGTATGAGGGTCATAGTAGGTCTAGTGGTTATAGGGCTCCTTTGATTCGATCTCGGAATAGCCAACGCAGACTAACAAGCGTTATTACGGATTCACAAAACCATGTACCGAATGAACATCAAACCGTCAATATCGCATTAGGTTCTAGTAGTTGTACGAAACAAGTTGAGGTAGTGTCTAATACCAAACCTATTGATCCTGTTCAGATTAACAACAGTGGCAGTAGTGGTGAACCTGTCTTACCATCTAATCATAACGAAGCAAGCATAAACAAGAGTTTAATTGATAGTCTTAGTCAGGTACTGCAAGCTGTCTCAACCGTAAACCCCCTCAATAAAGAAAAGTTTTCTGCTGTGAATGTTGTCCCAGAGTTTGACCCAAAGGTCAAAAACCAAACGATTATTACTTGGTTAACTAAAGTTAATGAATGTGCAGAGATTTACGGTTGGGATAGCAAGCAGACGGCTCATTATGCATTGCCAAAGCTTATGGGTACGGCCAAACGATGGTTTGAAGGTCAACCAACGGTCATGCATACGTGGGAGGAGTGGCAAGAAAAACTTAAATCCGCTTTTCCTGTATACGAGAATTACGGTCGATTACTTACCGAAATGCTAAATATAAGGGCTAAATTTGGACAAGATTTAGAAGAGTATTTTTATGAGAAATTAATAGCTTTGAACCGATGTAGTATCGTAGGGAAAAATGCTATTGACTGTGTCGTTTTTGGTATAGACGATAGATCGGTTCGATATGGTGCAGAAGCTGTAGGTTTTGAAAATGCTGATAAATTATTAGGTTATTTAAGAAGTGTAAAGCATGAAAAATTTGAGAATAATAAAAAGATTTTACGATCAAATAGTGAATTAAATCGAAAGCCGGGTAAAATAGAATCCAATCGTGTAAGATGTTTTAATTGCCACGGAATAGGTCATACTTTTAATGATTGCAAAAAGCCTGTAGTTAAATGTCAAAAGTGTTTACGATTTGGTCACAATGACCCTAGTTGTACAAGAGAAGTTTGGAAAGACAAGTCTGAGGTTAAAACATTATGACTAGTTAGCGCTGATGAATTACTTGATGAAAAATTTAAAAAGAAAATTAATTTACTAGGACATGAGTTTAATGCATATGTAGATCTTGGTAGCCAGTGCACCTTAATTAAAGAATCTGTAGCTAGGAACGTAGTTGATTATCATGCTTGGAGGACTGATAATTTACCATGTTTGCGTGGTTTTGGTAACTCACTCATTCAGCCCATAGGCGCGTGTACATTAGAATTAGAAATAGATCAAGTCAAAGTAACAGTAGAATTGATAATAGTACCGGATCGTTTCCTTAGCTATGATGTTTTAATTGGTCAAACTGTGACAGAACAATCTCACATTGAAATACATAAGGATAACAAAAATTTAATTATAAAAACCAAGGGTCCACGTAATGGGCAACGTTTCGCCTTTAGGTTATGCTGTGCAGTCAACTTATATGGTAGTGCAATGGTTAAAGTTAAGACAGATTGTTCTCTCACAGGAGAAGTATATATTGAAGATAGTCATAGGACAAAATATAAGATAGTGGGTTGTAAAATGGAGGTTAAAAATGGTGTAGGATATATACACATAGCTAATAGTAAATTTTTGGCATTACAATTTGAAAGTGATCAAATCATATCTCGGGGTACCTTATTCTTAGAAAATTTAAAGGATGTCAAATGTCTAACTGTCAATAAAATATGCAATGAAAGGGAATTACTTACCTTAGCAGATGTAAATATTGGGAATAATTTAAATGAAAATCAGAAGGGTAAATTATTAAGTCTTGTTAACGAGTTTAGAGATTGTTTTGCCAAAAATTTATCAGAATTAGGTTGTACTAATGTCACTACAATGGACATAGAGTTAAAAGATTCGAATCCGGTGGTTCATCGTCCATACCGCCTAAGTCACGCAGAGCGAGCTGAAGTCAGATCAATGACAGATGAACTTTTGCAAAATCAAATTATTAGGGAGTCGTCTTCTCCATATGCATCACCAATTATAGTAGTTAAAAAGAAAACCGGTGATAAACGCCTATGCGTAGATTATCGTGCACTAAACAATAAAACAGTAAAACAACATTACCCCATCCCACGTATTGAGGACCAAATTGATCGGTTATCTGGTAACATTTACTTTAGCACATTAGATCTTGCATCTGGCTATTACCAGATACCGATTAGTGAGGACTCTAAATACAAAACGGCCTTTGTGACCCCTGACGGTCAGTTTGAATTTAACAGAATGCCGTTCGGGCTAGCAAACGCTCCCGCTGTTTTTCAGAGGGCCATCAATATGGTGTTAGGGAATACGCGTTTTGAGTCAGCCTTGGCATAAATGGATGATATTTTAGTTCCATCGAATTCGTTTGAACAAGGCTTAGATAGATTACGTACCATCTTCGAAAGACTGCGTCATTCAGGATTAACTCTTAAACCCCAAAAATGTTATTTTTTTAAGGAAGAGGTCGAATATTTAGGGTTCGAAGTTTCTAGATCAGGCATTAAACCGGGCTTACGTAAAGTAGAGGCTGTTAGTAATTTTCCTACTCCAAAAGATGTCCATAACGTAAGACAAATAATAGGTCTCGCTAGTTTTTTTAGGAGATTTATCAAAGGGTTTGCGCAAATTACTAGACCCTTAACAAAATTATTGAAAAAGGATGCTGTTTGGGAATGGGGAACTGATCAAGAACATGCGTTTAATGAAATTCGAAACATTTTAGTATCGCGACCTGTTTTAGCTTTATATAATCCGACTGCTGAGACGCAAATTCACACCGACGCTAGCAAGCACGGAATAGGCGGTGTATTGTTACAGAAACAAAAAGATTCCTCCCTTAGACCAATAGCTTACTACAGTAGGCAAACCTCCCCCGAGGAATCACATTTTTCATCATACGAATTGGAGACTTTGGCAGTCATAGCCTCATTAATGAAGTTTAGGCCTTATGTTTTGGGATTAAACTTTACCATCGTCACAGACTGCAATTCACTTAGGGCAACCTTTCAAAAGAAAGATATGATTCCTCGGGTAGCTAGGTGGTGGAGCTTAATTCAGGAATACGATTGCGACATAGTATATAGGTCTGGAAGTAGTATGACTCACGTAGACGCTCTGAGTAGAAACCCAGTTCAAGGAGAAATAGGCGTTATGGAAGTAATCGAAACGTACGATGTAATGAGCATAGAAAACGATTGGCTAGTTACCGTCCAGTCAAGTGATTCAGAGCTAAAACGTATAAAAGACATACTAACTGACCCACAGTATGACGACGTTATTGATATAAAAAAGAGTTTTATAATAAAAAGGGATAGGATATATAGAAACACTGATGCTGGATTAAGATGGGTGGTGCCTAAGGGCTGTAGGTGGCAAATTTTACAAAAAAATCACGATCAAATAGGACATTTCGGTTTTGAAAAAACTCTTGAAAGGCTTAAAGAACATTATTGGTTCTCAAAAATGCGGAAATTTGTAAAAAAATACGTAAATTCATGTCTCGAGTGCGCTCATAATAAAATTCCAGCTGGTAAAAAGGAAGGTTATCTTCATCCTATCCCTAAAGTTTCTAAGCCGTTCCACACAATACATATTGACCATGTTGGCCCCTTTGTCACTAGTAAACGTAAAAATGCATATATCTTGGTAATAATAGATGCTTATACTAAATTTATAGTCCTTAAAGCTGTTAAAAACACTAAATCTAATACTAGTATAGCTGTACTCAGAGATTATTTTGGTACATTTGGATTACCTACACGACTAATAAGCGATCGAGGCACATCTTTCACTAGTGTAAAGTTTAAGCAGTTCATGGTAGAATTAGGAGTTAGACATATTCAAAATGCAGTCGCCTCTCCACGCGCTAATGGCCAAGTAGAACGATATAATCGTACTATACTTGACTCATTAGCTGCGCAAAATCATGGGCTTGATGAGAAATTGTGGGATGACAGGTTGCTGCAGGTTCAGTGGGGCTTAAATAATACTATTAATAAGGGTACTGGAAAATCACCATCGGAAGTTTTGTTTGGACTTAAGCTTACTAACTTAAACGAAGGGCATATCGTGCCAGAAATTGAACAGGATTTAATGACAGACACTTTGGATACGGTAAATGATGATAGTAACCAACAATCAAGTAGTTCACATAATCAGGACGCTGACCGGTCCAATCAAATGGACACTAATCTAGGTGTTGGAACGCCTCAAATTCAAACTAATGTAGGTAATACGAGTGAATCTTCAGATGAAATAGAATTGAATAGACCAAGGGTAGGAAGTCATCGTACTTTAGGCTCCGAAACAGACATCATTAAAATTAGATCTGAAGTAGATAACTTTGTATCGGAATCTCAAGTAAAACAAAAGTGTAATTTTGACAAAAAAAGAAAATCAGCTAGACAATATAATTTGGGAGATCTTGTGCGAGTTGAAAAGGTTGTGCATAGTGTAGGTAAAAGTAGTAAATTATTACCTAAGTTATCGGGACCGTATAAGATTACAAAGATACTTGACAATGATAGGTACGAAATCTGTGATACACCAATAACAAAGAAAGGGACGAAAACGTATACAGGTGTTTATGCAGTAGATAAAATATTCCCATGGTTATGTTATAGTAATAAAGCAAATGATTCACATTCTGATAGTTCAGGTAGCGATGAGCAAGAGGACGATACCAGCAGTCATTAGATTGGTAATATTGATCACATTTGTAATTTTAAGTTTAAATAATTATTATTTTTGGTAGTTAACTCGCTTAAAGGCATATGAGTCTAGAATTAACAATTTGTAGTATTTAAGCTTATTAGTTTGCATACTGTCTATTGATTTCATATACATTCAAATGCAAGGTGTGTAGGTTAAATTTTGAGCGCAACGTGCGCAGGTTAAACATTGAGATTGTTAGCGCAACGTGCGCAAGTTAAAGCACAAAGTGTGCTAGCGCAACGTGCGCAAATTAAAGCACAAAGTGTGCTAGCGCAACGTGCGCAAATTAAAGCACAAAGTGTGCTGGCGCAACGTGCGCAAGTTATAACATAAAGTGTGTTGGCGCAACGTGTGCTGGGTAAAGCACAAAGTGTGCTGACGCAAAGTACTTAGTTTACTATGAATATTGTAATAAACGTATAATGCGCAAAGTGTGCAATTTAACTGTAACTATCTTAAAGGTCAAATATTTATGTACAAAGCTATTGCATGAAATTATTATGTATTTGTATACCTAAACTTACAAAAAAAAATGATTTATTTTATGAAATGTCCACGTGGACGTGAACTGTAATCAGGATGGACGAGCTGTTAGAGTATTAATGTAAATTGATTATAATATAGTAAATTATAGTAATTGTTTTGTCAAATTGCTAAATTGTTTAAGGGATTACAATTAGTGTGTTGGTTATTGGATGCCAAAATGATATTTAAATAATTATCCAAGAATTAAACTACAAACAGATGTCATCTCCATTAATTATAACTTTATTAAAACAAGCATTAATGTTGATGTAATTTCCTAATTTGGGTAAAAAAGTATCTGAAGTATTAAGAGTTATGCATTTGACTCTTAAACGAAAAAACATTCGTTCATTGGTTCATTGAAGTATCGTGGATACAAAAAGTAAAAATTTGGTCAGTTCTATGCCATCCGTCGACTAAGAAGGTCAAATGCATAACGCGTAGTTAGTTTGCGGTTAGTAAAAGTGTGTAGATTATAAAAATAAGACTGTTCGAAGTGTTGTGAAGTGTGTAAAACAAAATACGGTAGACTGCTATGGTGTTTAATTAAATGAAGAAAGACTATTTCGGTGTTTCATTTGGGTTAAAGTGCAACAGGACGCTGTACGTCCGTGGGATGGGAACTGTGAGACTTCATAGTAATGTTTCTCGAGCAACGCACACATTCATAGGCAGCTCTTACCGACCGCGACACTGCGTCACGCACTCGAAATCGTTTGAGATTCGTCTGAGATTCCGTGTAGGCGAGAGGTCTCTATAGAGCTAATTAGATCATCCTTAAGAGCTAATTAGATCATCCTAAATATCGGACCCGATATGAAGTCGCTCCTAAATTCAGAGCAGTGTAATTGCATTCAGGAAGCTAGGATCCGATTTAGGATCCTAATTAGGATAGAAATTGTCTCCGACATAACGGATGCTAAATCGGAAGCACTTAGGACAGTGTAATCGCATTCAGGACGCTCGGCTCCGACACAGTAGTACCACAGCATAAAGAGTACAGTCAGTCAACGCCTTTTATGCTGGCGAAAAAAATCTGCCGCGCCGTTCGTCTAGATAGACAGTTGGCACAACGACTAAAAGTATATAAGGGTTGTCACTCTGTGATTTGCTTTTTTTTTTACCTACATCAATATAAAAAACAAAAAAACCGACTTTCTAAAACCTGCCTCTAAAAAGCAAGAAATAATATATAAATCATTAGCTACGCATTATCATCGTTATAATAAAACACGTCTATTAAAGTCGGGTGGGGCTGGAGTACCTACAACTTTCTTTTTTTATTCTAATAGCCTCACCCGACTTCAATAGACGTGTTTTATTATAACAATGATATATTTAGAGGCAGGTTTTTTGAAGTCGGTTTTTTGTTTTTTAAACAATTTTTTATTTTTTTTATTTTTAGTGTAAGTACCTTTTGTATTAGGTAGTGTAGGTATATTATTTAGATAGTAAAATCGGCTCAGCCAAACGTGAGATAATCGCGGAGAAACATACATACATATACAAACTGAATACCTCCTTTTTTTGAAGTCTGTTAAAAAGACTACACAAAGGTATCCCTTTCCCAACAAAAACAATCATCTAATTCTGTTCATAAATAACAAAGTCGCCAAGGTAGTTGATGTAAAGTCATAGTATTTTCGGGATTACTTGAAAACTACTGAACCGATTTGAAAAAAAAATAAATGGGACCATCTCGCAAGAAAACTCAATCGAACAAAAAAAGAATCATCAAAATCAGTCCATAAATGTCGAAGATACGCGCGAATGACGATAAAAAAAGTCCTCCTCCTTTTGATGAAGTCGGTTAAAAACTAGTTCAGATTAGCGTTGAAAATGACACGTACCTACTACCTACCTAGCTACCTACATATACCTCCTATTTACCTAGCTATGTATTTTTACGGCTACAAGAACATTCGTTTAACAACTGTATGATCGTAAAGCTGTGATATCGGATCCGACATTCAGGACGGTCTAATTGGCGACTGAATTTCTCGTCCTAAATCGGACACTAAATTCTGGATCCGAAATTCAGGAAGGTGTAATAAGCGCTTTATGTGTGCGTTGGTTGAGCGCGCGTAGTACTAAACTAAACTTCCTGTAGTCTCTCTTTTGTGGTTCAGGCCAAGCAAGTCAAATGTCAGAATCCTTTGTTCACAATCCTTTGTTCACAATAGAAAGGTTCACTATACAATGCGGTAGTTTATGGCATGCTGGCGAAGTCACCACATAAATAATACTCTCGAACGTTCCATCAGCACAGCTCTCGGCTTCGACTTAATCCGTCAAAGGAAACGTCTGAGCGCGTATCGTACCTCGAGAAGAACAAAAGCATAAGTGAAAAAAGTACATTTTACAGGAGAGCGAAAAAACTACTAAAATCATAATAGGTTTTTAATGAAAAGTCTGACGACATCGCCTTATGGATGAAAAATTAGGTAAAAAAAATACCTTTTCATCAATAGTATAAGCTAAAGTTAAAACTTAATGCTTTTTACCCGACTGCAAAGAAAGGGTTATGTGTTTCGCGCGTATCTTGTAAGTATGTTTGTATGTATGTATGTTTGTATGTATGTTTGTATGTAATATTCTTTATTACCTCATATCTTTCAAACGGCTGAACGGATTTCTATGATTAAGGTATCGTTAGATTGGTCTTTTCAGCCCAAGTGTTCTTAAGAAGGTGGCGTTATAAAAAAACTAACATGGCGGCTGTACGGTGCTATTATACGTAGTGAAAAAAAAAATTTTTTTTTAGAATACTGCAATATGGGTGTCAAATTAAAGGGCTTATTATAAGGATTTCAAAAAGGTATATCATGACCATAATATAATTATAAAAAAAACAATAAAATAAAAAAAGTAAATTATATTACGCAAATGCGAGCGGCCGCTATAAACATGTCAATGAGAAATTTATATTTTGTTTGTGTATGTTAGCCACATTCATGATGAAAAAATAGGCTATAATATCATCCCAAAATCCCTCGGGATCGAAGCCTCAGGCTATGCCGCAGGGCACGGCTAAGTTAATCAATAGATGGCGCTGTAGCCGAGTACATCGCGGTATGGTTTTGTATTCATCATCAATAGATTTCTAGTTGCATAGACCATATCAATAGATGGCGTTGTAGCCAAATACATCTCGGTATGGTTTAGCTCTCTGTAGATTATATAAGGTCTTTTGTGTTTATACTGAAAATATAAAGATAACAATAAAAGAATCGAAGAAACGATAACGAGAAATAAGAAGAAAAACTTTTTTAATTGATAATTATTTTAATACGATTCCATCTAGCTAGCTAGAGTACATTCATTATTTATTATACTAGATTCCATCTATCTAATTGGAACGCGTGTTGCATTACTTTACTTGCATTAATATTGAAATAGTACATTACAGCCGTGAACGGGAAGCTAGCGATTGCATTGTCGAGGATGGTTTGAAGCCCGAGCCGCAGGCGAGGGCTTTAATCATTCGAGGCAATGCAAGTAGCTTCCAGAACAAGGCTTGTATAGTGCTTTTCTCAAGAAATGCGAGGAAATAAAAAACTTTTCAATTGAAACTTAATTAAATTTAATTAATATTAAAAATGAGTAATCAGACAAATCCTCTGAGTAATCTTGAATTACGTGCAGCGCCATCTACCGCCGAGAAGCAAAACCCATCTCATTTCGCTTCTCGGCGGTAGATGGCGCTGTACATAATTCTCTCGCAGGGCTTGCTGTCAGTTGTCTTGACCCTAAAAAAATCTTATTTAAACCACACGATGAAAATTCTTTTAAAGAATTAGACCGTCTACGTAATTTGTAAGAAGAATATAACTAAAAAGACGTAAATAAAAAACAACTAAATTTAAAAAAATTAAAACCCGCCTGCCTAAAAAAAGACAAGTCAACAGAAAAATAAAATAGAAAAACTAAAAAACCCACATGCATCAAAAAACAAGTCAACTGAAAAGATGGAAACAAGATAATATATAAAGGCAAACTTAAAAAATATTGATGGTAGTGTTTAGATTAAAGGCAAACTTAAAAAATATTGATGGTAGTGTTTAGATTAAAGGCAAACTTAAAACATATTGATGGTAGTGTTTAGCACTTTTGTTCAACATAATTATTACCCGACTGCGGGTTATGTATTTCGCGCGTATCTTGTAAGTATGTTTGTTTGTATGTAATATTCTTTATTACCTCATATCTCTCAAACGGCTGAACGGATTTCTATGATTAAGATATCGTTAGATTGGTCTTTTCAGCCCAAGTGTTCTTAAGAAGGTGGCGTTATAAAAAAACCAACATGGCGGCTGTACGGTGCTATTATACGTAGTGAAAAAAAAAATTTTTTTTTAGAATACTGCAATATGGGTGTCAAATTAAAGGGCTTATTATAAGGATTTCAAAAAAGTATATCATGACCGTAAAATATAATAACTAAAAAGAGATAAATAAAAAAATAAATTAAAAAAATTAAAAAACCCGCCTGCATAAAAAGACAAGTCGACTGAAAAGATGGAAACAAGATTAAATAAATATTAAAGGCAACCTGTCATAATAACATGCAGTCGGAGGCATATAATTCAATTATTCATAATGTCACTTTCTTTATGCATGCCTCCGACTGCATGTTATTATGACAGGTTGCCTTTAATATTTATTTAATCTTGTTTCCATCTTTTCAGTCGACTTGTCTTTTTATGCAGGCGGGTTTTTTAATTTTTTTACTTATTTGCTTTTATTTAAATAATGTCACTTTTCATTATCCTTTTTTGTTAAAAGAGAAATGTATAAAGACAAACATCACTGTTCTTTTGAAAATTTATATATTTAGAAAAAATATTCGTGAATACGTCACAATGCAATGGAACCTGGCGGAAATGTAATCGATATTATGCTTTTTTTCTCTGACTTTTTTTGTTAAACTTCAAAATTAAGTACTCTTTACACCTTTATTATCAACGAAAAATAAGAGAAATGTATATGGTTAAAACATTAACACATTTTTTCTCCAGATTATTATTTATTATGACGAGAGTATGAATTGTTATGGAATAATTTTTTAATCATTTAATGAAATAATAAAAGGCATTTTATTTTTGATTTCAAATAACTTTTATTCCAATAAAAAACAGACAATGCCGCAATTTTTTAATGGTTACAGAGACATATAATATTTTTGTAATAGTAACAAAAAAAATATTCTGTCTTTAAAAATCAAATAAAAAATTATAACTTTCACAGTTTATCTATACCTGAAATAAGATCAGAGTTTATTACTTGGCTATTATAATGATATGAAATTAACTTATATTTTTTATTAGGACATACAAAAATTAAAAATCATCTGATATGAGTAACAAAATTCAAAACAATGAATTTAATAAATAAACACACTACCTATTATTACCTGCGGACATGAAAAGGACTTAAACAAAAATAAAAACATCAAACGTTACCACTTTTTCGCGCATTTTGATGCCGCCTGGCACCCTGGCACTACTTTTCCATCAGTTAAAATTCCTGGCAATGTTATATTCGATTTAGATACATGATTGGCTTGCTATTATATCACACCAAATCCAGAGCTCTGTAAATTGTATACCTTCAATCGCTTTTCAGCCCCTTTGTTGCTCAACCACTCCCACCCCCACCACTGAAAATCTGCGAGGTGCCCGGATCTGTTGATAATTATAGTATGGCAAACTTATAAGAGGGAGTTCGTCGCTCTGTAAATTGTCCACCTATTTCCGGGGCTAGCTCTTAGTCCACGGCGAGACTGCAGTCATCGCCATCTTAGACTATCTACAGTTTGTTAGATCTACCCAACAAGTAGTTACGTTATGTGCAGCACGAGTTCGTTGTCTTACCCATGAGCGCAGTTGGTTGAACGGGATTGGCAGAATGGGTATGGGTCCTGCTACTATTGTGGCCATTGTTCCCATTTTAGCCAGCTCATCGGCGGCGTCGTTCCCGAGTGATCCACTATGCCCTTTAATCCATTGTAGGATTACTTCGTTCTTGGATGCTAAACGATCCAAAACTCGGTGGCATTCGTAGATGATATTGGAGTTCAGTGCTGTTAGGACGGCCATACTGTCGGTCAGTATGCGGATGTTTAGTTCCTTCATACCTCTAGATAGGGCCGTGGTAGCGGCGTTTATTATTGCAACACATTCGCATTGAAATATCAAATTGTGTTGGCCTAGTATTACTGATATTTAGGTCTTGTGAGAATACTCCAGCACCAGTTCCAGTCCCTATCTTGGAGTCGTCCGTATAAATTCAGACTTCATGTATGCCAGAGTAATCTCGGTCGCTTTCAAATAACTGTATTTGGTATTTCTTTTCGAAAATGTATTGCTTGGGGATCCTGTTGCATGGGACAGTGATTAGTGACTCATGTTTCACTAGATTTTTCCACAATGTGGAGTGAGGACCCTCTCGGTTGTACCACAGACCCAGGTGTTTAAGCCTTATAGCAGCCATGGAGGCTTCTTGTTGGATAAGCAGGTTCAAGGGTGTTAGATCCAGAGCTACTTCTAGGGCGGCTGTGGGGATAGTTCGCATGCTGCTGGTTATCGCAGAGCATGCCCATCATTGGAATTTCTGCAGTTTGTTGATGACGGTGCCTTGCTCTGTTTTGGACCACCAGGCAACGGCTCTGTATGTGATTATGAGACGTATAACAGTTTTATACAGCCACATAGTTATTTTCGGTGATAGCCCCTAGCTTTTGCCGAGTAGTCTTTTACATTGGAAAAAGATGATGGTAGGCGTTGTTTAGTTTTCCTTCGAGATGTCTATTCCAGAGGAGTTTGTTGTCTAGTATTACTCCTAGATACTTGACTTTCTTGCTTAAGGGACAGACTGGTATTGAAAAGTGATCGAAGTTGTTTTATCTTATTTAGAAAAACCACATCATAGCTGTACATATCTTGAGACTGACGGCTCGTTGATGAAACAAAATATCCGTAAACATGTTCTAAAGTAACCTTTACCTATCGTATCAAAATATCTAAATTTGATTGGCCTAAGGTCATAACACCTAAGGACGAAAGACCTAATTTAAAAAATACCTAATGGAGAAAATATCTAAGTTCATAATATATAATTGTTAAAACACATAGTGGATGGTTGACCTAAAGTCGATTCACCTAAGGATTTTACATCTTTTAAACAAAATATCTAATTTCAAAACACCTAACGGTCGTTTGTTTTAAGTTCATGATTACTAAGAACGGACACAGGCGATGGACACATAGTAATAGAGTAAGAATAAAAAATATGTCTTTCTGTTTGTCTATATGTATCTTTACGCTAATCGCCGGAAATACTGAACGGACAACTGTATAATATATACTGTTAATGCCTGGACATCGTGTAATTATGGATATAATTGATTTTGGAAAATGGAACACCTGATGCAGAGCCATAATGGTCCTGCTAAATTATAAGAAATAAAAATGACGCCCTAATTAACAAAAGTTGTTCAACCTGATGAGCATTTTCAGCTGAGGTATAAAAATCGAAGATCTGATACACCTGATGCAAAACCGAGTTTTATTACATGTGTTTACAAAAAATCGAAAATCATCGGTTGTGGAAATCTAAGAGATCAGGTTAAAGTTATTTATTATAATAACATAAGCTGGGAGTACCTCCCTGTGGTGAAGGCAGTAACAGATTGGGCCTAATTTTTGATATCGGCTTGCCTAAACTAGTTAAATCTACTATTTTAAATATGAAAAATAAAATTAAAATTAGGTTTTTCAAAATTAGGTGTTTCGTCCATAGGTGTTATGACCTTAGGCCTTTCAAATTTAGAGATTTTAATACATAACCGTTCTAAAGCCTCACAAACGTGTAAATTTATTATCATTGCCCATTCAATAGCAATCAAATTCAATGCAACAATACAGGCTATGCTTGATGTCCTTATTAGTAACCAATATGAAAACATGTGAAATGAAAACAAGTAGGTATACAAGTGGGCACTAATAGTAAACAGTAAGTAATTCGTGAACTTCTAAATAGCAGAAGTTAAGACAATAATTATTTTTTGCTAGTTATTTAGAAGTCAACTAAGGCTTATAAATATCGACACAAAAGTATCTAACAACTACAAACTACTTGCATGGGTACCTTCTTACAGTTCAGCGACAACACTACTTGAGGTGGCGGCTAGATAGAAACATTTAAAAAATTTATAAACTACGTAATTACGGATCAAAATAACTACCAACTTAAATTAATGAATTGACAACTACCTACTACTTATTTGTACTTGCCTAGCATTCATTGCCATTGCCATTATCATTTTAGATCTGGTGTTCATTTCATTGTAGCACAAGATAATGACTGTGTATTTGTCACAATAATCTGACATCGATCTATTTTTGATGCACAAATAACCGCACTTCCGCGCTCCACTCAGCATGATCTTGGATACTCGCAGTTATCGAAACAGCACAACCACCCCGCTCCCCGCATACCCGCACTTATTCGCGCTTACTCAGAATCATTTACGAAGAATTCATGAGTATGAAGAGCTTACGTGAAATGGACATTTATATTTTTAGGGGAACAAAGTCGTAACCGGTATTACGCTTAAAAAATATGTTAATCCCTTTGCTTAATCATTCAAACAGCTTTTATTTGTAAATAAGTTTATTAAATAGCTAATGGTAATCGCGATAATATGTGGCGAGCAAAAATTAAGTGCAAGGAACAATAAAGTTATAATGTTTACTCAAATTGGAAGTTTAAAATTTTGGGACAAAAAAGACTTTTAAAAGTTTACTGAATTTAATAAACACATTTCTTCAGATGTAAAAAGTTGTTAAGCTTTTTACGTGTAAATTTTTATTTATTTTCTGCGTAATCCATAAAATTCCTTTTTTCCTCAATATATTTTTGTCTAAGGCAAAAATCCAAAAACAATAAATTTTAACACTGCTTTCTTATTATGTATTAGAAAAATCTGAAAAAAATTGAGCTTACGTAAGCTGAGTTATTCTTTTCGATGGAGTGAAAATCAAGAAATCGACATAAGCACACTTATGCTTTTGTTCTTCTCGAGGTACGGTATGCCTACACTCGAAGAGCGTTAATCCTCATAAAGCTGTAGGTATAATTGTGCCACGTAGTGCTATTTCCGTAACCCATGGAATCTGAAAGTCAAGATTTTTTTTTTGTTGCCGATGAGGTAATTTTATGACAGACTGCGTAACCAAATTCAGTTCTATTTTCAAAATTATTTTCCGCCCTAGGGTGGAAAGCAGTGATATCCCCCGCTGCTCAGTTTAAATAGTCATTTCCAAGTATGAGAAATGAAAAATACATTAGGTTTAAATGTATTGGGGTTACCTGAGCTGGTGTCCGATTGATTGCGCAACCAATATGGGGTTGGCAAGCGAATCACGCTGTGGCACTAACATGCTAGGTGATTGCGTAAAGTCAATCGTATTCATTTGACAGTTCATATTGAATCATAATATATGTCATCCCATACAAATTGCAGTCGATGGAATACGATATGAACTGTCAAATGAATACGATTACCTTACGCAATTCCACCCATGGTGTCTTTAGTGTACAGCCCACTAAATTGTCTAATTTCAAAATCCATCGCAATCGCTTTCATTTGACAGAACATGGATACTTATTTTTGGCACAAATAAAAACTTGCCAAGGAAATGCAGCAATGAAATGTTTTCCATCTGTCAAATGAAAGCGATTGCGATAGATTTTGAAATTAGACAATTAGCCCCCGGTTGCAATTTTGCAGCGATTAACACTCACCAAGCTGTTTGGGCACGCTTGGTGAATAATAATAATGAGCATTCCTCGTTATTCACCATAGGGAAGCCCTCAGCATTGGAGAAATTTCGTAATAGCCGAAGATAATGAAGTTAATAAAACCGCGCTAGTATCCGTTAAACAGTATTTTATTTCATGTCTAGTGAGCGCGTAAGCTTGAGAAGTGAATATAATTGACCTTTTTAACACAAGCACGACCAGTGCGAGGAATGTAATCAGTCAGTCAGCATTATTTCGATTTTTAATTAATTTTACGATATACCTTTTCTGTATGTAACTCCATAACAGTGATTTAAAAGCAATAGTGTTCTTAACGTGTATAATTTTAGTTCGTAAGTGTCAATTTAATATTTTTAATTACTATTTGTGAGGGCCTTTAATTGGCTATCTATTGCAATTCTGATTATGTATTATTGTTTGGTGCTGTTGGCCTTCCTAGAAATAAATAAATAAATAATAAAGAAGTTTGTAATGGGTTCAAATAAGCTTACTATGTAGCTACGCAAACATTCTTACCCCTTATACCTTTTAGATGGTGTAGTGAAGATCAAAGTATTTGCATCCCATATGAGCATAATTTGCTGTTAATTAACTAAATTAAAAGCTACGGTGAATGTTAAAAGGGGTTTATGGGGGTTTAGTGACGGGGTTAAATAATTAACATTGAAAACATGAACCAAGCAAGAAACATTTGCTTGGCAAGTTTAATTCGTTGTCAGGTGATACGCCTCTTTCATATGCAGATTTAGGTTAGGTAGATATAGTTATTAAAGTTTTAAAATTATGTTTCGGTATTTCTACAATTGCTTTGTATCCTTGCCCTTTTGCCGTTAAACAAAGTTTTTCGGCGTTATAACAAAATATTTTTAAAACTTACTTACTTTTAACAATATTGTTAACAGACAGCATCACATTTAAACAGCGTCCAAGTTAAACAGGTGTTAAAATCTTTTGTAATAACACCGTTTAGGTTTAACTTTTTTATTGTTTGTGCTTATTCAAGGTAGGTACTAAGTCTCCATTAATTAGTAGGCTTTAAACACTTCAAAGTGGATAATATTTAGTACATAATTAAATCTACTCGAGCTTCCCTAAAATCTGAAATAATTACAACTTTGTTATATTTATAAAATGCTCTCTTTTATTCCCTTATTGGAGCTGTTTTCTGACGGGTAACGCGCGTCTTTGCTTTACTATCTACGTGGATGGCAAAATTGAACGACATTACAGTGACTATTGGTAGTTATATCCTCACGACTATTGTGACGTCATTATCATCAACTCACAATCGTTGAGTTTTTACTTAGATAATTTTGTTTAACAAATGTAAGAAATAAGCGTACGGGTCAGTATAGCATATAAATGTTCCACCATCACTTCTTCACCATCATCATATTCAGCAGCAACTTGTGATGTCCTTATTGCTGGGACACAAGGCCTTCCGAGAACACGGTAGGTGTTAACGACTGCAAATGTAGTTGGAACCAACGGACTAGCGTGCCTTCCGGAGCACGAAGAAGTTTAGTTTTGCGATCCTGACGAAAGTTGCTCAATTATCTTACGCGTTGCCCATTCTGGGGTGCTATTCTCTAAAATGCAAGTTCACTGTCATTGATCGTTCCGTCGAGTTTCTGACAGATGTCATACACCCATTACTGAGTCCGCGTTCCGAATCACGCCAACAGCGCTGTTAGCCTATAATCCATTAAATTATTGAGAGAAAAAAGACTGGATTCAATAAGACATTTTTATTGGTGACCGAACGTCAAACATAAACATTATTCTTCTTTATGCGCTATCGGTAGTTTAATAGAAACTCTTTTAACAATTTAATTTGGTCGTATTCGCGCTAACAGCGCTATCAGCGTGATTCGGAACGCGGCCTGAGTCACTAGCAAGAATCTTATATTAATATGTCACTGGGCAAAATGACATTACTGAGTCACTAGGCAAAATGCCATAGTTTCCAAAGAGGGAATGACACCAGTAATGGGAATATGACACCTGCCAGACAACGCATCTGCAGCAACGAACTGGACGCTGCAAACTTTAGAGAATAGTTTAGCTGATCAGTACGTAGTATCTGCGTTCCACTCTTATAGCTATTCCCGAGCCTTAGTAATGTCGCTTGAAGAAAGCAAGACGATAAAACACTCGAGCCCTTCATTTTGGGCGTATCCCTTTTAATAAATTATTCAGCCGCATCCGGGTGTCGAAATGCCCTTTATGTGAGGTTATTTTTCTCATGAACATAAAGAGGCCAGTTAACTATTCAAGGAGACTTTTACGAATAAAGGGTTACACACTATTTTAGTGGCTGAGACCTTTTTCCTGCCGTTTCTAGTTATATGTAGTTCTTTTATTTTCTAAATGTTAAGACACATACACCTAAACCGAGAGTGATCTTCATGCCAAAAACTCGTGCGAAGCAAAAAGCAGTGTGCGATAAACATGGAAATACAGCTTAGGTTAAAAAAAGAGTAGATTTTTTAAAAGCAAACTATTTTAAAACACTTAAAAAAAGTACCTTAAATTTGAAAAAAAAAACAATTTGTTACAATAAATAAATTAAAAATGAAATAAAATTTTTCAATTTTGAATGCACTTATTCACTGCTGTTTCTCTGGTTCCACCCACCCGAATTTGATGAAACATAGCTTAGATTTTAAGCTGAAAATCCATCAAAATTCGTTTAGCGGTATTTTCGTAATTCGCGCACAAATATTTAGAATTTACAGTTTTATTATAATGTATAGATTACAATTTCAGCAGTACCTATAATGTTTTCTCGCAAATGTATTGAAAAACGTAGTATGGCACACGGTTGTTAAGGTTTTTTTAAAACCGTCAATCTGTTATTGGCAAAACCACGTCTGCGGTTCACCAAAGTTACCTTTTTTTCCTTTAACTGGCTGGCGAACGCGTGAAACATTGAACATAGTACCTACATAAGCGATAAATCGTCGGATGTGTCGGTGGAACACGGGCCATGTAATTTGTCACCGTCTACAGAAGAATACTTTAACAGTTTTTGCTTAGCAGCCGCCGGTACCAGCTGCTCTGACGTATTTCTTAATAACTTAAGAAAATCTTCTTTAATGTGGAAAATTTCTAAGCGGCGGCCATTTGTTTGAACGCTATGCCGGAAACGGATTGAGGTAGTAAAAATCCATTTCAATAGAATTTTGTTTTGAATTTTTTTTGTTTTTTTTTGTTTTGAAAATTCTATAACGGGTGTAACAAGCCCCTCAACGAAGCCAAAGTCCACGCATTCCGCCCATCATCAGGATCATTTTTGTCTTTTAGACTATACCTGGGAAACCAATAGCTACGAAGTTATTGAAAGTCGAAGTCAATTTTTTTTTAAATTTTTTTGAAATCATATTTTATTCGTTATTTCCTAATTTTTGTCTACAGAAACATTATCAAATTTTTTATGTATTTCGTAAAAAACAATGGCTTCAAAACGTCATCACTCAATGTATTTCATGAGCACGCACATAAACGTTGTCTTTCAACTCGGCCGCACGCAACTGTGTAGCATTCACTCGCAGGCGCGGTCTTTTGTACGCGTTACATTGCGTTGTAATGTATGCAATGCTTTTTTAACACCAAAATTGAAATCGTTTCTCAGCAATAATTTTGAACAGGAATGGTCCTGATGATGGGCAGAATACGTAGACCTCGGCTTCGTTGAAGGTCTTGTTACACCCGTTATACTTGAGTTTTGTTCAAACAGATTGTTTACTGATGGAAGGCATATAGAATGTCTTTTTATTCACTCTCCATATTTTAAGGATATTTTCAGTCCATGAATCTGTCAATTAATTATGTATGAAGTCAATTATGTAAGAAAAATATACTTCCCACAAATCAAAGAGATCACGTGATCAGTTTAGTAAGGGATGACCAAAATTTTGTGGCGTATTTCGACACATGTTTCATGGAGAAAGACGTGAGTTCAGTTTCATGGACCGAACACATCCTTAAAATTTGGGGAGTGAATATTTTTTTTATTCACATAATCATATTTTTTCTTATTTTTGATGTTTAGGTGTCAAATAAATAAGAGCTAGAGTACTTTATCAAATTTTTTTTTAAAGTTCTACAAGAATCCTCGCACACCAAGTCGCGAGTGGCCGCTAGTATAAACATAAACAATTAGATAATATCGTTAAGAGTCTTCATCATCTCCTTTATACTTTGATAGATTTATCAACGGCTGAAAACAAATAAACTTGTATTGAGACATTTCTCGTGAAAAGTTATTAAAGATCAGGCGATTTGCATTTCATCAACATAAAACGCTTGAGTGCGATTTTATAATTTAGAAGGTAGGTCCTCCTCTGAAAGCCGTTAGAATATTAAACAATGGAAGTAGGGGAATTAATATTGAATATCAGTTTTTTATTATATAGGTTTGGACTCAGTCACTTAGACTCTGCTAACACCTAGCGAATTTTTGTTCAGAAAACTTTATGTACCTAATTAGTTACTTATTTTTCATATTTTTTCGAGTTATAAAACAGTAAATTTTAACCGACACTCCGAAAACGAGGAGGACGTCCTCAGTTCGTTGCTTTTATATTTTTATGTATGTTTATTGATTACTCGAAGACGACTAAATCGATTGACATGATTCAACCAATTACATCAGATTGTTCCCAAGTTGGCCTTATAATTTATAAACATTCATTCCGTTAGTAGGCTGTAAGGTATAAGTTAACTTAGCGCGTTTATTTTTAAGTTTGAAGTAAAACAAAACAATGTCTTAAAACTTTCCTTCCTTCATTGTAACAGGCTGAAGTCTGTTTTTTTCTGTTTTAATCTTTAAAAATAGCAAAAGTCGTTTGAACAGTGTAATGAAGTTCAAACATAATGACCAAAGCCAGCAAAAGAAAGGAGTGGAAATTAGGGTTATGCCAATGTGATGGAAATTACCGCTATAAAAGTTTATGAAATGACTCTTAAAATAAAGAGCATGTTTACTCAAGACTGAATTCATAATAGTCTCTTGAATAAGCGGCGAGGCAAAGACTCGGAAACTGGGAGTGTTTGGATAAGAAAACTAAATTTTGCTGCCAGCATCGTTCACAATATGAATGGTTAAATCGACCTACTTTAAAACGAAATTGTAGAATAGTTTTCATATTTCTTTTAAAAGTTAAAATAATAAAAAATTCGAAAGAGATATTACCTATTTTCCATTTTGGTATGAAAAGCTATATTAACATTCTAATAATTTAGAAAAAAAAAAGTTGTGTTATTTTAGGTACATATTAAAGCAGTTTAACTGTTTAACATTAAGTTAAACAGTTAAACTGTGAAAATAGATTTTATTAGGGCATACTTCGATGATTCGATCAAAGGTTAGGGTATAAGATAAGACGGTCCCCTAGGTCAACGTGTATAGTCTGAGTGCCGTCGTGTGTACAAAGACGCGAAATCCATTCGAAAATAAATTTAAACGCAAATGAGCATTCCAAATTGACAATACTTTCTAACTGCTGGCTCTCAGCAAAACGGTTACCAAGTTCAATAATGATACTGAATTTTGAGCTGCGATAAACGATATTTGGAGTTAAGGGCCATGGACTGAAACTTGTAATTGCCCTGCCGATTATTTGCCGGAGAAAAGTTTCATCCGGCCCACTGACGAGTACTAATAGCTCAACTTACTACAACAAGTTTGTATTACTGGAAGAGATTGTAGTATCTACTAGAAGCTTTTTTTCTACTCGATATTGAATACAAGATATACATCGATGTTGGGACTCGGGATAGAATTCAATTGAAATAATTTGCCAAATAGATTTTACACAATATGAATAAAATAAAAAAAGTATACTGTAAATAGTTTTTTTACCATCACCACTCGAAAAAGTGCGTTTAATTCAACGATAAGAGTGAATAAAACGCTGATTTATTCACCGAGTGAATAAAAATATTTTGAATTTGGAACAAGCGCGCATCGTACATAATTCATATTTAGAAAAAAAAAATAAACGTGCTGAAAGTATGGAACTATTCCATAGATAAAGCCATAGTTATACAAATAAATTAAAAAAAAATATCCCGCCAATTTTATTTAGGTTCTTTTTAGTGTCTTATCTTTGGGTTCTTTCCAAAAAAATATTGCGCCAAATTAATTAGGTCCTTTTTAGTGTCTCATCTTTGGATTATTTTCTATATATTAGAGGGAGATTAGATGTTCAATCTTGCATCAGTCTGGTACGATCTTCAGTCTGTAAAAATTCAAAGTCTATACAAACTTATGAAATGGACTGATGCCAAACTGATCATGTAATTTCCCTCTTAGCGTGGTTGTTTTATGTCATTGGAAAACTTCTAGTTTCACTATTTTCTAATGTTTAAATACTTATTACTACCTACCTAAATAATAAAAATGTGATAACTATTTAATTATATATGTAGGTAATAAGTACCTACTGCTAATTTGTTTTCTCGCAGTCAATGGTAAAAAGTAGAGTACACAACTCGTGAAAAAAAAATTCATCTCGGTCCTTTGTATCCCTCGCTTCGCTCAGGATTCTACTTTTGAATCCCTCGCTATGCTCGGGATTCAACTCTAGAATCCTTCGCTGCTCTCGGGATCCAACTTAGTCCCTCGAACTAAATTCCCTCTTTTTTCACTTGTTGTATAATCTACTATTGCATGTCGTTTACTAACGTAGTTGTGGCATAGGAATATTGAAGAAAATGAGCTACCTGCAAAAATTTTAAAAGTTAATTTGTTTAATACCTACACAAAATAAGCTCACATCCTTAATTTTAACAAAAAACTAAATAATTAATTATGCTTAGTAAAGTTCAATATTATTTTGTTGGTCGTCTTGCGTTTTCGTCCGATGCACGCACGCGTGAAGCGCCATAGCACATGCCTTATCTTAACTAACTCTCAAAGGAACATCAAAAACTTGTATTGTAAGCGCTTAACGTAAGATGAATTGAAAGTTGAAGACACTTTATGAATTAGAAAGCGAACTTGTGCGGAAGTAGCAACTTGGTGAGTTTGGAAAGTTAAAGTAGTAGTGCCCTAAGCTTTGATATAATATGTAAGCACATTTCTGAAAGTTTGCCTTATTTACACTTTGTTTGCTTCCCAGTAAAGGCTTTAATACGGACAATTTCTAGCTGCTCCGTTTGGCTGTCGTCAAACTTCATAACTTATCGGCAATCAGATTTTGTTGATTCCTCAAAAATGTGATCTAGGAACCGACTCCTCCCTTATTCTTTCCGAAGAAATTAAGCATTTGAATACGTTCTTGTCCATCAGCCATTTTTGATGTCCCCACTGCTGGGGCACAGGCCTTCCTTATGGGTGGTAAGGAGGATGGGCCATAACCCACCACGCGGGCCCAATGCGGATTGGTGGGTGTTAACGACTGCAAATGCAGTCGGCACCAATGGCTTAACGTGACTTCCGGAGCACGGAGGAGCTCGAGATAATACATTTTTGGTCACCCATCCCATGACCGACCCTTGCAAACGTTGCTTAACCTCCGCAATCGCTGGGCCAGGCGCTAAACCACTGCGCCACCGAGCTCCTGAATACGTACAAATATTGTTAAATATGAACCTATCTCATCTAGAGAAACAAGTCATTGTAAAACAATTTCGTTGTAGTGGCGTTCAGTTTGAGATGTTTAATTAAACTGATATACGGATCGTGACCGCAGGCCGATGGTGTGTGCTACTTGCCACATACTTTCCGAACATACCTATACCTCAGTTAGGGTTGCCAACCGTACTCTAAAACAGAGTATTGTCCTCTATTTCATGCAGGTGTATTCTATAATTTACGACAGCAATATACGAGTATGTTCAAATACTTTATTTACTCTCTTGATTATAATTGACTTGTTACTGGTTGTAAATACTTATGAAGCAAAGTAAACTAGTTTTTAAGAATAAATATGTACAAAATAAATAGTACTCTTTTTTGAGCTGTTTACCTCTTCGATCATTGTTTACCTACTCTAATTTAGTTCTGCCTACTTAAATGAAAAAAATACTTGATTTGTCTGAAAAAAACGTGGCAACCCTAACTTCAGTCCTCAGGTATGCGGGTATTGGGTAATCGAACACTTACCCTATTAAGATAATTAATATAATTGAAAAAAAACTAGAAAAAATCGACTCACCCGTAGCAGCTCAGACGGAATTCGAACCCGCACCCTTGGAATTCCGGCCCAACGGGCCCAATGCACCCTATGACTTGGCTAATATTACTTACATTTGTAAAAGCAATAACGAACTTCTCTTTCTTAAAGAAAATTTGCTTAAGCTAGGTATCGAATCTGCGATATCGGAGTCTAATACCGGTGGTCGAACCACTCTATCATTTTTTTGATAATGACACTTAATAAAGAACGAACTTAGTTGAATGCTATTTTTTTACTAACATAATCATTAATGTTTGACAACGGAAAGGCCGGATCTCTAAAAACAAGAAAAAAAAATGAAATTTGACGCCACATATTACGACCCAATCCATTTATTTACCCTCATAAAATACCCTGGCGGATTGAAATTAATTAAACCAGCTGTCAATTACAAATTTTAATCTCCATCTTGTATGCCGTTGGGATATTTATATTTGTGGTAGGTAACAAAACAAACGTATGCGAGGATCACCAAAAAATGTTTTGAAATAAATAATTTGCTGTTGTATCATAATGTTGTGTAATAATTTAACTTTCTTATTTGACTATTTCCTAAAACAAGTTACATTAAATAACTTCAAAATGTTGTTTGTACCTAAAAATGAGTTGGAAAGAACATAACCTATTTAAAATTTTAGTTAGTTTCTAAGCGCACCAGTACAATCAAAGTTATCTAAACCAATTTTCTGTCAGGTGTAAACCCAGGGTCATTTTACGACGCCCGCTTAGGGTTTTCGATATAAATAACCACAGAAACAAAGTGTGAACTAATAAAATTTAACTATTGCTGACCCATCAAAAAGTTGGCCTAGTGCGTTGATATATCGGCCCTGATCCTTCGGGCAGTTGCCAAAAGTTACCCAATAAAGTGGACACGACGGTGGCTCCCAACTGCTGATGCCCGCAAAAGTGACAAACTTGGCCCAAGATTTGTCATGTGACACAAACTAATAATTTATCGGAGCACATTAGAATGATTTCACTGTCCCTAGGATGACAATTGAAAGTTCAGTATCAGAAAAGTTCTAAAGTATCAGCATGGTTGGTCTTTTGAGCTTTTTAGGACGCAAAGTTGTTGTCAAAGTTGTTCTTTCTAGTATACTTTTAAGATACGCTAGTTTTTCGGTATTTGATTTCAGCTGACATCGGTTGCCTTTTAGCCAGACTTTTTTTGTGGAAAAGGAGGGACGAAACTTAGATATTGTATTCCTAATTGCTCCGTGATTGCATAGATATTATTTCTTTAGATTTATACCTAAATCAGTTTTAGATGTTGTTTTTCACAGTTCCTAATTTTTTTAGCAAAAAATCTCCTTTGTCCCCTGAAATGCCATGAAAATTAAGATTTAATTCAACTCAGTACTGCAAATTAAAAAATGAATTAGATTTGCAGAAACCGCCTTTCTATTGTCTAATTTTAAAATTTATCGCAATCGCTTTCAGAATGAAACACATTGATGATTCTTTTTGGCACAAATAAAAACATACCAAAGAAATGCAGCAATGTCAGTGGCAATGTGTCGGATCCAACTGTCAAATGAAAGCGATTGCGATAGATTTTTAAATTAGACAATTAGCCCCCAGTTTACATAAAACACAGAAAAATTGAAGCTCGCAGATTACAGTTTGAAAAGAGCACAATTGTATAATACCCTCACTTTCATGACCTTAATTTAATGCGAAACAGCCAAGGAAATAATGAAACCGACCACGCTAAATGATAAGTGAGCCGGAACGCAATCAAATTCAGACGCCCAATTTTGCAGTCTGCGGTCTGAAATATACACGTAACTGAAAACTAAGTTGTTACATAATTTGCTGAAGTACATAGTTCCCCGGGGGAAATTTATTGTTCGAGCCTCAAGATTGCCTGCCGCTCTCTAACTCTGCGTCTAAACAGCTCCAATCTAAGATATGGCTTTGGGAATCTGCGTAATTTATTGTACAGACATTTGTTGCTAATTAAGTTTACCAAACTATTAATATTTGGAATATTTAGTTTCGTTTAAATACCTTTGCACGTAGATTTTGATGTGAAATGGAAAGACATTTTTGAAAGTAACGAACAAACATACTGACTTTCGTATTTTATTTTTATTATTATTATTATGAGAAGTGATTTTCTGTAACTTTATCATAAAATAGCATCATGATTATTTTAATATTTTGGTTTTTTATTTGACTTTATTATATTCCCATATAGGTCTGTCATATTCCCATTATGTCCTAAATATACTCACCAACTTTGTCTAGGGATACAAGTGTTATTTTCATACAAACAAGGTATCTTTGAAGCCTTTTTTTCTGCCAGGGATGTACCGTGCTGTGATCTGATGTTGGCCATCTAGGCGAAAATAACACCTGTATCCCTAGACAAAGTTGATGTGTGCATTACTCATTCACTGTGGTTACATAATTAAGTAGGGTTGTACTGAGGTTTTCCGAATGGTACCAACTTAAACTCCTGTCTACACAGCAGCTTAAAATAATCGCCTGTGGTCATGTTAATAGTTCCATGCATGTCCGGAATAATCTGTTACGATAGTCCGTTGTTCGTGAACTTTAAAGGGCTGTGAGAAAACTAACTTCAGGTTTATGCTTTGGTTAACTGGAAATAGATTAGGCGAAAGTTTATATTAAGTGTTGGTTAACTATACATGTGACACCCGGCTGAGTAGAATAGCGCCATACCTTAAGGCCGCTTACGCACCGGCAGATTGGCACCTAGACACATCTAGGATACACTGTGACCACACTGGAAGGTGGGTCGCTAGGTCAGGCGCCTTGGTCTCACGGTCTTTTGTAAGCATCGCGCCTACTCTAGGCAGTCGCCTGCATGAATTGAGGCGCCTAGCGCGCAGTGATCATTCATGAACGTTCGTTTTACTTCGATACATAGGTATCAAAGATCTAGAAGCTAATCTAGGCACTAAAGGGTGTCGTAAAAGCTGACTGATCATTAGTTTATTTGTCATAATATCTGTAGAACATAAAAATGGGCGGCAGTGTTTTCTGATGGAAATGGTCCAACACTTGGATCTTCAACCTGCCTTCCTTGCGTGGAGATTATGGTAACATTCCCCCACGTGAGAGGCTTATTTTATTTTATTTATTTTATTTTTATTAGGAAAACTATAATGTAGTTATATCATATTATTTCTTTTTTTTCATTTTTCTTTTTACCCTGGTTGTGCACCCTACCACACAAAGCATCCACATCACCCTATGGTTGACTGGTAGAGAATGCCTAAGGCATTAAGTCCGCCATTGTACAAATTGTGCATCAAGAATTTAATAAATAAATAAAACTAACAGCTTTGAGACACGATATGAGTAGTTGCAAAATAGGTTAATACGAGCCATTTATAAGTTTTCACTTATGGGAAAGAAAGAAAAGTTTTCAATTTATGTCACGAAATAGAAAGAGGACAGTAGTCAAGATTATAGGTACTACGTACGCTTGAGCAACGCACACATAGACCGTTCTACGCACGCACGTGACAACCCTGGTGCTGCGGCTAAGTCTAGGTATAAAAACTGTGATCTGTGTATAGAAATAAAGTTCAAACATGAACTTGACTACTGTCCTCTGTATTTGTTATGATGATAAACTGTATAGCGAATAGAACAAAACACATAATGCGGCATCGCATATAAAATGACCTTCGATTATTTTAACTGATCATGGAGGCCGATATGACATATCATTTCGCTCCAGTTTTAAAATTAAGGTTGAATTTTTTTTTTGGTTCAACTGTAGGATTTTTTTAAAGAGATATGAAACCTATAATTTTAGACCATCTGCGACATACATAATATAATTGAAAAAAAGATTACTGCTCTTGAAGTTAACAACAGAAATGTTTTTTTTAAAACAAACAATACTTACTTAAAAATTTTATTGATCTTTCAAATAAAATATTAAAGCAAGGTATATCATAAATCAGTAAAGTTTCCACTTATTATTGTGGAGCTAGTTAGCAAATCTTTCCCTATTTTCTTTTCATCTGAAATTCAATTTAGCTTAGCGTAGCTACGGATAAATTCTGTCAACCCTATTTTCTCATTCGATACTTAACTTGGTAAGTTGAGAAACTATTTTAGCTCCCGAGTTGGGAGTAGGGAGTTGCTTTTTTTAATGAATTCCATTTAACTAGTTGAAATTTCATTTTAGCAGTGTTTTTAAGATTCCGATGACATTTTTTAAGTCTAGTGCAGGGATTGGGAAATGGCGGCCCGCGACTATAACCCATTATCTACAACGTGTTAATGAATAAACGCAAAACCTCTTAGGTGGTGATTGTGCTCATGAATATGAATAACTTTTACTATGGGGCCAACTCTGCAACTCAACAAAAAAAATCAGCTGTTTCATACAATTTGTCAATACCTACTCGACCAGAATGTATTAAACAGCAGATTTTTTTTGTTGAGTTGCAGAGTCACCACCTACGAGGTTTTGCGTTTATTCAATAACACGTTGTATATTAAATCGTCCTGCAAATAACATTATTAGAATTTCGCGATAAAATAAAGATGACTGACCAACAGACCAACATCTCGACCTCGAGTACTACTTCAAGTAACTCGGGGAATATATTCTGTTCCTGGGGCCAAATTTCGTTTCATCTGTCACATCGACCCAGCACGTCAAAACAATGCACCTTGGCCCACGTATATAAATTATAAATGTTGTGATTATTTTATATGGCCCATCCCTAAATCTATTTCCCCAACCCTGGTCTATATAGTGCCTTTTACCTGCGACTTCGTTCGCGTGGAAATACTTTTTATTACTGTTTTTGTCCGCGACTTACAATAAGGCGATCGTTTATTATTTATCATTCATGTGAGTAAGCCGCGTTGTTATGGCAGCAAAGCGTCTTAAAGTAATTTTTGTATCCCTCGGGAACAGTATATTTTTCTGGATAAAAGCTACCTTTGTCCTTTTCTGTACCCCCTGACAATGTGTATGTTAAATTTAATGATGATCGGTTGAGGTCGTAAAGGCATAAAAAACAATCTAACTTACTTTCGCATTTATAACATTAAGTAAGGATAAGATAGATTCTGATTTGTGTAGCTATTATATTGCTATATTGTTAGAAAAAAAATATTAATAATTATTATTAAACTACATAATTTTAATGTAACATAAGCCCGCCGGTAACGATCAATTGCAATTGACAATTTTTCCGTAAATGACGCTCATTGTCGCGATTGAATCGAAATCGAAATCGAATGAAGCGATTGTCAATTGCGGAATAATTGACAATCGCTTAATGATATTAAATGTCATTGCAATCGCTTCATTTGCTCGCGTAAACGATCAATTTTTCCGTCAATGAGCGTCATTTGCGGAAAAATTGTCAATTGCAATTGATCGTTACCGGCGGGCTTAACGGTTTTCATCATTTGCTTGAATTACATTGAAGTTAATTGAATTACATTCTGGAATACAATTAATTGGGAAGATATTCTTTTTATGGATTTACCAGTCTTTTCATTGTTTTATTTTATTGTTCCCGTACCTCAAAAGGGAAAAACCTCGTTGTCCGCCTGTCTGTCTGTCTATTAAGACCCTTTATCTCGAAAACGCGTGGAGGTATCGAGTTGAAATTAAAACCGTATACTCAAGTCAAGTCTACAGTCCCTTAGAGCTGTGAAAAGATCAAACTTCTAAGTTAACGTAAAAAAAGATACGACAGTTTATGCCGCAGAAAACGCACAAGTATTTCGACACTCACAAGTAAATCGAAATATATAGGATAGTTTCCGTTGACCTAGAACTATGAAATTAATTGGCAAGTAATATCGTATTATATTACAAATACAGGGAAACATCTGAAAACTATACATTTGTAGTTAAATCATAAAAAATATAGTCTTTATTAAAAGTATGTAAATATGTACGTACAAATTTGCACGGAACCCTCGGTGGGCGAGTCCGACTCGCACTTGTCCGGTTTTTAGGCATATTACCTATTCAGTGTGTTCTGCCATTTATAATTATACTTGTGACAAAAAACCAACTTAATTTCTAACATCTCTGGTGTATTTTCACGAGAACGTAATTAATCTTAATTTAATAACACCAAGGTCAAACCACCACCATAATACGTTAAACAAAAACATCGCGATACACTTAGTAAATTCATACTTTGCCGTCTAATTCTGCTATTTAAAATTGAGCTCTACATTTCACACTATAAGAGTCAGTTTTAATGGTGCTTTAAGCTAATTTATTAATCACTTTAATCCTGGAGGGTATGACACAGTCCCTAATTAATCACAATGTTCCATAGGGAGTCTGCAGTGAATGCAGATGAGACTGTTACAAAGTGTATTATTATTTTGTTTTACGTTAATTTCGTTAACTGACTTTGTCCGTGAGTTGGTTCGTGCCATCTTCAACAGCCTTTATGAGTCCCAAAAGCTTTTCCTAATTACAGAGAGGAGAGGGTTATAAACCCATTACGCATCTTTATTGCGTGTTCTAGGTTATAAACGACCGCCATTTTGGAATTAACAGTGACGCAGAACCGCTGCAGCTAGTGAAAGAATGCTAGGATGTATTACTTGACATCATCATCAGTTTTAATGTCCCCCCGCAGCTGAGGACATTACTGGACATGTTTTGGTCTTTAATATGAATAAGCAATCTTAATAAAGATATTTTAGCGTCTTGTATCAAGATCAAGGCTATGGAAATCCACAGTTTGCCTACTTTTTACTTATAATTTGATGTACTGCAGGAGAATAAAGTATAAGAAGCTATGGGTTATCGCACGGGTTAAGTAGTTATGTATACAACCCATAAGTAAGCCAGAAGTAAAAGGGAAGGATAATTTTAGATAAGAGGTAACGCACATCAGATTTTCCTTATCAAATTGAAACCCTCTGACTCGTAGAAATATCCCAACTTACAGAAGGCCACAACATTATAGCTGAGATTGTATTTATGTAAGTTGTATTTGAAACCAATTAAACTTTCTCTCACGCCTTTTAGGAAACGAATATGACAATTTCGATTGCTTCAGATCTTCAAAGCAGAGATAAGTTAATTGGGTTTTTACCGGTCCGATTGGCGCAGAAGTATACCTAAACAAACTTTCTGAGTAATGACCGACGCTCGGCTGAACCAGATTTTTATTGGAACTGTTAACAGGATTACAACTAGTGAGCTTCTAACTTGAAGTTCAAAAGCGTGTCGGCATTCTAAAAGTGAACTTTGCTGTCAAAGAGAAAGTATGCAGAGAATGGTGACTTCTCAACTGCAGCATATATGATTGGAGTTTTTGCGTTATTTGCATTGTTTCCACGTTATAGTAATTTTGTTTGATAGATATAGTAAAACATATTGTAGGTAATTTTACTAAATGATTTGCAAACAATAGAAAACTCATTTGCCATCTTTGAGGCGTGTGCGAACGCACACGGTTGTACTTGCGATGTAATACCATAACCAAATTACCGAATGCAATGGTTTTCGTGTCGACTATATTATATTAATATACGATTCGAAATCGAATTGAATAGTCACCGTCTGATGACTTTTCGACTGAGTTGTTTTTGATAAAATTATATTTTTACTTAATAAGTTACTCCTTAGTCCTTAATGGTCTCTGAGATAAATAAACTCTCACATCCCATAAAACCAACATAAATACAAATTAGGTAACCACCTCTGTTCTCAAATTGTGGGTCGATTTCACAGCTGTCAAATGACATACTAACGCCCCGTCACTGAATCGGAGATATTTTGCTGGTCGGAAAAAAGACACCCTTTTCGACACAACAAGGCGCTCGAATAATTTGTCGTGACAAATCGTGGGCCTATTCAAAACAACCGCCAGGAAACCTTAGATTTGGCCAGAGATGGAGCGACTCATTTTTTATCTCTGAAATTATCTTTATTTAAAATAAGCTCACATAATAAGCGTTTTTAAATCGTCAATTCTTTTACCCTACTACCCATTATGACGTCTTTTAACTGACAAGAAAAATGGGCGCAAAAAACTTGCCAGCTTTATCAGATGGAACGATATTTACAAATATATATATTGTTTCCAGGCATTATGTTAACATAGATTAACAAAAAACTAACATTATTTAATTAACATATTTCATTGTGAATCAATTTACAGGGTACAAGCTAAGTTCAATTTTTACATTTTAAGTAATTATACAGTCTAGGCTAAGCAATTTAAAGACTGCCTATTGGTTGTGTACACAGCTTTACTGGAGAGGAGTACGTATAGGTAAGTTACTTACTTAAACGGTACCAAGTACTTATCTGCAATAAAATTTGTCGAAAACATTGTCATTGCAACAAAAGTAATTATTATTATGCTCAGTCAGTGGACATAGAAAGGTTAAAATTGATTCTTTTGTCAAATATTTTTTTGAATTAACTACGAGAATATTACTTAATCGAGTATGTTACATTTAAAAAAGTAGAGTAGCTACTTTATTTAATCTACAGTTAGCCCATGTTATCTGTGTCTGCGGCAAAATAATCATGATTTTTTTTGGAACTTAGTTCCAATTTCGTCCCTGGTTTCCTAACGCGGCTGAGGAAGGTCTCGCTATTCTAAAGACATTTCTTTTTCTCGTGTAAGCAAAAGAAACATCGACGTAGCCTGTTTATCTAAACGGGTTTTAAAGCTAAACGCCGAATGCTGATCGTTTACTGTCTCTATAATCTATCTTGAAGGCAATAACAATAGAATGTGTTGTGATAGTTGAATTTTTATAGAGCACTACATTACAGCACAAAATAATAAAGTACCCAGATTCCCAGTAGGCCTACTTGGCTGTATTCTAAAATCCTTACGTCTTTTGTTCTGTTACTAGCGTTCGACATTTTGTCATTTTTTGACGTCTAACTTCATAGGTATTTGACTTCTTGGCCACGCGCGGCACATGAGTGCATAGATATAGTATATTAAAAGGGGTCCTATCTAGTATCTAATTTAGGAATCCAATGAGGGCTTTTCACAATGACAAAAAACTGGATAGATGGCGTTGATAAAAATAGGTGACAATGTGATTTTTTTACTAAGCTTCGAAGAGTATCAACACCATCTAGTGAGGCAAATAGTTACTATTTTAAGGCTTCGAAGAGTATCAACACCATCTAGTGAGGCAAATAGTTACTATTTTAAGGCTTCGAAGAGTATCAACACCATCTAGTGAAGCAAACAGTTACTATTTTTATTTTTTAAATGTCACTTGCAAACCCCTCATTTTAAAAAATCTGTTAACAGTGAATTTACACTTAAAACTGTTTTTTTATACGATTCTCTAAATACACTGTTAAAATCGAACTTATTATATTACACAATTATTTTATTGTTTAATTTTATACCAACTTTCATCCACATCGGTTCAGCAGTTTAGGCGTGAAATCGTAACAGACAGACATACAGAGTTACTTCGCATTTATAATATTAGTAGGGATTAGTATGATGTAAAAACTAGTGCGTAATTATGTTTATTATTTTATTAATTAACAATTTAATCACAAAAATCTTTACACATAACATAACTCAAAAAAAAAACTTTTCTACATTATAAAAATTATATGATCTAGAACACTTTTAAATATAATGTGTTGCTTACTGCATAAAAACTTGATTTTTTTATTTGAATCTCTCGACGATTGGTGTTTTAGTCAAGATTGAAGTACCTAAGTACTCAAGAAGGTAATAATTTTACACTTTTAAAATGTTATATTTTCAACAATCTACATTACTTACCTACGCTATAATTAAGCCGACCCAGTTCGGCTGCGGTTGTTTTGTTAGCGGGTAATTATTTTATTAGACATTTTTAAATTTTGTCATTTCATCAGGGTTAAATCGTTTTTGGAGATACTATTATAGCGTAATGATTACTATAGTATAGTAACTTGGTTGTGTTGACAGGGCAACGATGGGATGGGGTGTGGGGCAGGTGGACGTCTCCTACCGCCATCGCCACCACACAGGCGAGCCATACCTTACTTTTTCCTACTGAAAGTGCGGTATCTGCCCTCCTACTCAAATGACCAACATTCTATGAGTTGGAACGCTACGCTTATAGTAAGCGTTAAAAAGTAAGCTTTAAAATAAGCAGTAAACTATACAATTTCGTGCCGTAACCAAAGATTGTGTTTTACATAAGTTTACGACATGTGATTTAATCGTCTATTGCTCATATTTATATAAGCTTTAAAAGTAAGCGTAGCGTTCAAACGTTTATAATGTTGGGCATTGAGTAGGGGGGCTGTAGTACAGTACTAGTTGTCAAATTTATGTGCATTCATTGCCGAATCATACGAGTAACCTCACTATAGGAAAATATATTATTACACTCTACATCTGCAATCCAACTTTTATTTTATATTTATATTTTATTTTATATTTTATATTCTAGGAAATATATTTTTGGCATTAGAATAAGTAATCATATTTTTTGCTAGGTAAGCATAATCTTTTTTTTTCAATCCAAACAATTTGATATCAAGTATTCGTATTCATTTTTTGCATCAGCGCATCTACTCTACGGGTATTATTTTTTAGTAATACTGTATGGCGAAGCATTATACCTGGCAGTGTGGGATTCGTCTAACCTAAAAACATTAACCAATGACGACAGTTTCTGGTTTTCACAAAAAACATGAAATAATAAAAAAAAAACAAAACGTCCTTCAGGAACCCATCAGGCGGTTTTTTGTTCTTTCTTTCAATATTCTTCTCAAATTCTCACTCGATTTCATCAAGCGCTTTTTATTTCTTGCTTTTTAAAGAATTTTTTGAGGTTTAAAGGAGGTTTTGCTACAATATCCAACTCGCTAATCACCGAACCGCGGCCTCATGAAGTGCTCACGAGAGGCGGGCAAGGCCATAACTCACCTCCAGCGGTAGGTACATGTGAAATAATAATATTTTGCTCGATCCGAGCGTGGCTTTCACTCATTTAATTATTCAAATACCTTTTGTCATCGCGTGTGTAATGAGTTCCTCATAATTCGTACTGTAACGACGTTAGATGTACCGTGGTGTCCAAAGGTGGATTTTATGGATATAATTAGGTAAATTAAATTTTGGACAATACAAGCTTCGTGGGTTCGAGGCCCAGACTGGGTATAGACCAGCTCCCTGATTACGTAACTCTGTTGCTAACAATAGGGAATGTCTGAAAAAATCAAATTGGCTAAACATTATTTATAAGTAGGTAAGCTCCCTTAGCAATTGAATTTTTTTTCAGAAATTTGGAAATTTGGAAAATTGCGTGAAAAAAATAAAAGTCATTTCGTCTTCACAAATGTACGGGAGTAACAATATGTATAAAAAAAATTGACATTATGTGTCGAAACTTTTTTTAATACCATGTTGTAGTTGGTGGCAGGTAGGAATCATCTCCATTCTGCTGTTGCTCCTGTTCATTTGTGAAGATGAAGTGACTTTTTTTATTTTTTCACGCAACCGGAAATTCTGAGTCTTTTTTATACTACTAAGGGAGCTTATTCCTACCTATAAAAAATATTCATTTAGTATTGTATAAAAATATTCAGCCAATTTTTTTTTCAGACATTCCCCATTCTTGTTTAAAATCGATTTAAATCGTTTGAAATCTTTTGGAATTAATGAAAGGACATCATCCATGTTTCATACGTTTTTGGTCCAAATTTGAAAGTGCCGGCCAAAAGACAAAGTGCTATATTCTGATAGATTTTGTCCATCTAAGCATTTTTTATTATGGCACCGAAGCTGTAGCACCGCGTCACATTTGTGACAAAATGTATGAAAAGACAGACTTTTTGAACTAAATTAAAATCAAGTACAGCGATGCTACAGCTTCGGTGCCATAATAAGAAATGCTTAGATGGACAAAATCTATCAGAATAAAGCACTTTTGTCTTTTTGGCCGGCACTTTCAAATTTGGACCAAAATGGATGATGTCCTTTGTCAGTTTCATTTATTAGCAAAGATGCTATTTATTATAGCATTCTGTTATCAATGGAAACTGCAAAAAATCATTATTTTCGAAAGAACGGTTTTAATCGATTTCAAACAGGAATTGTTAGCAACAGAGTTACGTAATCAAGGGGCAGTATTTTCCTGCATTTATACCATAATATACTCATTGCATAACTCTTACACAATCGTCTGCTATTGTCGTTTACTTTATTAAATCTAGTTGAACTCTTTTCAGTATCATGTAAGTCCCTGTGGAAGCATTACTATATTGTCGGTTTTAAAGAACAAAGTAGCTTATAACTAAAAAAGATTTACAACGTTTATAAAATGCTCTTTCAAGAGAGGTCGTAAACTAGACCACAGCTGATTAATAATGCAATTACCAAGTCTACTTCACATAGTGCAGCTTTGAATTTATGGCGATATTAAAATCCAAGAAGTTTAAACACGTCGTTAGCTTAAAACGCTGTTAGCTTGGCTTTATGTTGTGAGTAATGCATGGTGCAGCCGTCGCCTTGCACATTTTCTGTCTTATTACAACCGTTCGATTAATATGGTCTTTACTCTTTAGTTAGATTATAAGATTTTATATTATTTTTTTATAAGACAATTAAGCCAAGGTTTGCCTGATTATTTTAAATTTTAAAAGTATTGTAGGTTAGTAGGGTTAGAATTGAAATCTGATTTAATTTCTATCTACTCCTACTCCTATTTTTTTTGCCCAATATTACTGTCCTAGGTTTTCCCCCACTGCGGATTTGTGCTTAAGTGGTGGGGGGTAAGCACAACTCCACCGGGGGGGGACCTAGGACAGTCATATTGGGCAACAAAAGATGCCATTAAAACAATAAAAAGTTTTGTAGGAATTAAATCCGATTTTAAGATTTTTTTGGTTTAATTCTACTGACCTAATAATTTTGACGACCTCCATGGTAGAGGGGTCACCATCATAAGGCGTCACCATCTCTTGAGGTTCCAGGTTCGATCACGGTTGGGTCAATGTAGAAAATGAACTTTTCTATATTGGCTCAGGTCTGAGTGTTTGTGATACCACCGTTGTCTCTGATTTCCATAACACAAGTGCTTTAGCTACCTACTTACTTTGGAATTGGAGCAATGTATGTGATGTTGTCTAATATTTATTTATTTACAATTACTTCATCGTTTTCAATATTTTATATTGCTTCATAATGCTACAAGGAAGAGATGTAAGAATAAATAGTTTTATTTATTCTTTAAATGCACACAAATGGACTCGATCAAAAACGCTCCATACTAATGGCTTGCACGTTATGACGTCACGCCGTGCTAGTTTGTATGCAACGTATAGGAAATTTGTTCAGCAGCTATATTAAATATTGTGTTTATCAAAATGGTTTCTTCGACAAATTTGCTATACATTTTACGGACTAATTAAAGGTAATTTTAATAAATTGTATACTTTTTAAATGGACTTGTCCACCCAACTTTGAAGGGTCATAAAACAAATAATATGCAATATATAAAACCAAGAGGTATACAAGCTACTCTAAAAGTAAGCTACGCTAATAAATAAATAGTTTTATTTATTCTTATGGTAAAAGATTTCTTTTTCATAAGACTTAACATTATAATAAATTAATTATCGTAAATATTACACGACCTTAACCGACCTAGCCAAACAATTCTCATTTGCCAATTGCCATCCACCAACTTCACATCACGTACACAAACAAGTATCTGAGTGAGGATTTGACGGATCAAGAAAATTTCCGCCGATTAATCTGGATTAGGCCAGATTGGGGACAGACAAATCTGTTCTCACGTTGTAGCGACAATATTGTATCACACGTGATTTATATTTAACTTGCTGCAGACGTGGTTCTTAGCAATTGAGACGAATGGGTGTCTGTAAAAGGTTTTTAGCGTTCATTCACAGTTGTGTGACCTCTTGACATTATTAAAGTTCTATTTTGAAATGTTATGTGATATTTTTTTAGTCGCGTGTTTATTAGGATAAAAAAAATAGACTTGTTTTATTTCAGACATGGGTTTCAGCATTTTTGGTGTCCTATAGCGTAAGTGCGGCGGCCGGGTCGTCGTTTAGCCCTGCACCCAGTAAGCCACAGATAGGTAGGGTAGGGTTCGCAAATTAAAGAGGGAATTAGGCCCAATAATTTAATTAATGCCAAATTCTAGTGGGCGCTTCACGCCAGGCTAGTTGAGAGGGGTAGGTAGGTGAACACTGGCCTGACAGTCCGTAGCTGGTCTCGGCTCAGGCTGCTGGTACTTCGTAGGTAGGTTCTTCGTAGGTATTCTCAATTGTAATCCTCGGTAGATTCGTTGGTAGCAATATCCATAACATAAATCCTGGAAGACCAGAAAATGGCAGCATAAGCATTGTGTTTGTAGAAACACCACATGGACTTTTAGAGGTCACAGTGTTCGAGAGAAATGGAAGGTGGGAGTTGCTAGCGTTAATCAACGTTTTTCATCTAAATAGAACACCTTACACTTTAGCACTTCTTATAAATACATAATAGAACTCACCCTAGCGGGATATCCTTTAATACGTGATTATTTTAATGGACGTTCGCGGAGCGAGCGACACAGCCTCTGCGTACAACGTCTAAAGCAGCTATGAAATAGGGAATTACGAGGAACGCCGAGCGCGCGGCCAGTCGGCTGGTTCGGGTGTTGCAATAGCATCTATTGTTTTCTTTAGAGATGCGCAAGCGCAAATGCGTGAACCATCGCGGCCAACGTACTTGTAGATTCCGTATGCAGTTTTTTATTTAATGTTAGTTTATAAGTAGTTTTAATTTTGTAATATTAGTGTAAGTGTTTATTTATAAGTTTTAGTGTATATAGATTTGTATTAGTATGTAAGTATTTTGAAGTTTTAATATAAATATTTTTAATTTAGTTATTGTTATTGTTTTTAATGAGTGTCTTTTAGACAAAGTGCTACAGTACCCCCTCACGAAGCAAAGGATTTTGCGTGCTTAGATGCAAAATCCGACTAAAACTACTAAACCAGTCTTACTGTTTCTTTTTTTTTTTCTTTCAGAATAGCCTATCATACTTCACGCATACATTAATCAAAGAACATAGTGTCATCAACTCATATTAATGGTTTGAGACCATAACAAACAGAGAACAATTATATTAGCTGATAATTGTGCTCAAACAGCAAGTACTTGTGTATTAAAGTTATAGAATGAAACTTTAATACGCAAGGTTTTTACATAAGTAGATTTAAATAGTCAATTTAATAAGCACTAGCTCAATTGAATTAAATAGAATTAGAATAATTTTTATTCTTTATAGTTGGTGAGTTTAATATCTTTGATGTGGTAGGATCCTAGCGGTTTTCCAGACATATCAGCCAGATCATAAACAAGAGGTGATAATTTACCAATAATTTTGCATTTTATAAATTTAGGAGCTAGTTTTTTACTGAAATATTTATCTTTATCGCTTTGGTAGAACGTCTTCCTCCAAATCACATCACCGATATTAAATTCAGCAGGTTTCCTACGCAAATTATATTGTTGACAGTTCCTACTGTGAGCTTGCAATAAGGAAGCTTGAACTTTGTTAAAAATGTTAGACAATGTTCCGATGTTATCAGCGTAAGAATCGCGCGGTTGAAAAACAACATGATCGTCGTTCTCAGTGTTGACATAGTAAGAGCCACAAGTAACTAGTTCGCGACCGTATACTAGAAAAGAAGGAGTATAACCTGTAACCTCATTTACAGAACTATTTATAGCAAATTGAATTTTGGGTACAAGTAGATCCCAAATTCGTTGATCATTAGATATAAACGATGATATAGCAGTCATAATAGTTTTATTATATCTCTCGACCGTGTTAACGTGTGGAGAGTATTTAGGAGTGAAGTGTAGTTTTGGAACCTTGTATTTATCGAACATTTGTCTTAGGGTAGCACTAACAAATTGTTTGCCTTTATCAAGAATCACCGTAGAAGGAATACCATGTATCAAGAATACATGCTCTTCTATGATTCTTGTGACAATTTCAGCCGTAGCGCGCTTGATTGGAAATAGTAAGCAGTACTTACTAAAACAACAAGTCACAACTAGAATATAGGAGTTTTGTTTCCTACTAGGCGGTAGAGGTCCTACAAGATCAACGCTTATTGTTTCAAATGGTTTAGAGCAGTGTTTAGGTCTTCCCATTTCACCGAGAGGTGCATGGTTCTGATGTTTATGCGCAATGCAAGTATCGCAAGTAGTTACTAGTTTGACGACATCGGCATGCATTCCAGGCCAGTAGTATCTAAGACTTAGACGTTTAAAGGTCTTAAATATGCCAAAGTGACCAGCTGTAGGTTCTGAGTGGTGTTTAGTTATTATTTCCTGTCTAGATTCTGAAGGAATCACTTCTTTCCACTCGAACTCTCTGTGCAAAGGATGTTTGGTTTGCATAAAGCGAAATAAGCGATTATTTTTAACAGCATAGTTTGGGAATGATACAGGTAAATTTTGACATCCATGCCAAATGTTAAGATACCATTCATCACTAGTAGAAGGTGGTGTAGAATTATTAGATGTAGTGGGTTCAGTGTCAATGGCGGATACGGGGTAAGCACGGGATAAAGCATCAGGTATTACGTTATCAACGCCACGACGGTGTTTTATGTCAAAATTAAAGGCAGATAGTCTAACACCCCAACGAGCTAGACGTCCAGTAGGATTGTTTAGATTCAAGAACCATTTGAGGGCAGCATGGTCAGTGTAGACGACGAATTTTCTACCATTATCCACATAGCATCTCCAGTGTTCTAATGTGACTAAAACAGCAAGAGCCTCTCGTTCGGTAATGCCGTAGTTCCGTTCGGCTCCAGCCAAGGTTCGACTAAAGTAGGCTATAGGATGTTCGACGCCATCTATGGTCTGAGTTAGTAGACCTCCAACACCATAGTTGCTGGCGTCAGTGTGCACCTCGAATGGTAGTTCAAAATTAGGACACGAAAGAATAGGGGCAGACACTAGTAGCTCTTTTAGTTTAAGAAACGATTCATCAGCTTCTGTAGACCAAACAAAAGGATTAGATTTTTTGTTGGTAGACGTTAGTTTGTTTAAGGGACCGGCTATTGTACTAAATTGAGGGACAAATTTACGGTACCAAGAGGCTATTCCTAGAAATCTTTTAAGTTCTTTTTTATTAGTTGGTGTAGGATAATTGACAATAGTTTCAATTTTAGATGGATCGACATGAAGACCTTTAGAATCAATGACATAGCCTAAGTATTTGAGTTCTTTACGAAAAAAGGCAGATTTTTCAAAATTTATAGTTAAATTAGCCAAAGATAGCTTTTTAAATACTTTTAGAAGAAGTGAAATGTGACTTTCAAAGTCAGGACTAGCAATTACAATATCATCAACATAAACCCATACAGAATTTTCAAATTCAGGCCCGGAGAACAGTGTGTCTACTAGACGTTGTTGGGTAGCGGGTGAATTTGTCAATCCGAAAGGCATAGTGACAAATCTGAAGGTTCCACGACGCGGAATATAGAAAGCAGTCTTATTACGGTCATTTTCAGCAATAGGTATTTGCCAAAATGCTTTAGACAAGTCTATACTACTCAGGTATTTAGCATTTTTTAGGTTGTCCAAGATATCAGCTATATAAGGTAGCTTATATGCGTCTTTCTTAGTCACGGAGTTTAGTTTACGGCTATCTAGACAGAATCGAAGTTTGCCATCCTTTTTAGGTGTGAGTAGGACAGGTGAAGACCAGGGACTTTCACATTCTTCAACTACTCCTAAAGTTAACATTTCGTCCAGTTGTTCAGATAGAATACGCTGTTTTTCAGGAGAGACACGATAATAGCGTTGTCTAATAGGTAAGGAATCTCCAGTATCAATGTGATGAGTAACTAAAGTTGTTCTACCTAGACCTCGTCTTTCAGAAGAAATATCATTAAATTGACCAATGACGTTGTCAGCTACTACACGTTGAGTTTCAGTTAGTTCTTGGTAAGATTGTAAGAATTTTGAAGGTTCTTCAACTAATGACACCTCATTAGTATCATCTAGATCAGTATGTAGGGAAATTGAATTACAAAATTTTGGAAACAGATTAAATTTTTTCCAGAAATCTACGCCTAGAATTAAGTTTGATTTTACAGCAGGTACTACGTATGTTTTTAGTACATGAAACTGATTTTCAAAGGAAATAGGTAGGTAAATATAACCAATAGCATGTAAGCGTTCACCTCCAGCAGCAGTAAATGTTACAGCAACATCCTTATGAAGAGTCAAGCCAAATGAATTTAAATATTCATGATAGTTATTACCTAAAATGGTAACTACAGAACCGGAATCTAACAAACCGCTAAGTTTAGTATCACACACACTAATAGTTGCATAAGGGCGTGCATCATGATCAGAATTTTTATTGTAGACTGTTGTAATGGAATAGCCAGAAAAGAAAATTTTCAAGATAGATAGCCAATTTTTCCAATCACTTTCATCAAAATTTTTAGAATTTTTAGTATTAGATTTAACAGTATCATCATTACAACAGAGACTAATTAGTTTTTTTGATTAGTTTGTGAGTGACATTTAGAGCAATCAGGGTATTTAACATTTTTTGTTCCACACTTAAAGCAAATGGGGAATCTAGCAGCTTTACATTGACTCAATGAGTGTTCAGAGTTACGACAGCGTGGACAATAAATCTTACTAGTGTTAGAATCTGTAAAATTCATTGCAGCTACATTAGTTTTAGTATCAGCATACCTCATGTTATAATTATTATTATAACTTTGATAGTTTTTAGGTTTATAATTATTATTATTAGGTTTAGGATAAGAATAATTGTTATTAGGTTTGTAGTTGTTATTATTGTATTTATACTGGTAATGAAATTTCGACTTACTAGTACTAGGTTCAGAAAACTTTGAAAATGCTAAATCAGGAGCTAAAGTTTCAAATGACACTCTTGGTGGTTCCTTGAATTGAGAAGTCAGAGATTGCATTTTCTCAAAGTTTCTACATACATTTTTCAGGTTTGCAATACTATCAATAGGTGAAGAGTTAGAAGCCAATACACTTGCGTAACAAGGTCTGATGTTATGCATTAGAATACTTAATTTTTCCTGTTCAGAAATTTTGTTAGTAAGTCTAGAAAATAACTCAGTCATTTTAGCAAAATAAATAGTAATATTCTCTGTATCTCCTTGCGTTCGGTTACGAATCTCCATTAGAAGTCGGTAGTCGTAGTCGAACTGACTAAAATCTTCAATTAGTAGGGTTATCAACTCATTCCAAGTATGAACTGTATCCTTGACACTACGGTACCAATGTAAGGCATCGCCAGTAAATATTTCGGTAGCAAAATATAATAATTTAGAAGAAGTTATGTTCCTAGCAGTGCTATACTCGTTCACTCTCTGTATAAAGGCGTGTACACAAGATTTACCATCGAACTTGATTTTTTGTAAATCACTGATATGCGAGCGATCACAATTCACAGAAACATTGGGTAGGATATTAGATGTAGAAGGTGTTAGTTCACTTTCTGTAGCAGGCTCACAGTTAGCAATTGCCGATTTATTAATAACGTTTATTTTATTCATTAAAATTTTCAGGTTTTTTGTTAAAGGTTTAACTCTTTCTGAAATTTTTGTATCCGAACAATCTATTCGTTTTATACGATGAAATAAATGATTGCATAATGCCGTAGTACGATCAAATAAGTTAGGGTCATACTTTTCCTCTAATGATTTAATTCTATTCATGAGTTCACTAAATGATGTGCTAGCACTAGCGATATCCGCTTCAGGTTCTATACCAGACTCACAAATATCAGATGTAGGTATTAATGGTGTTAGTTTATTAATTTGTTTACGGAGTTCAAGTACGGTAGACGCAGGTTCCTCGCCTCTAATAAGCACTTCGTAGGTCAATTCATTTTTGTTTAGCAAAAAGAATTTAATAGGGTGAGTTCCCATATTTATTAGAAGTGTATAATAAAAAAAAACAATTTCTTTTTTTTTTTCGCTACTGAAAATTAATAAGGTTGTAGTTGATATGGTGTTCTTTACAGTTACACAAACTAGCTAGTACGTATAGGTGATATTAATAATTACTTTCTGCTTTTGTAAAGTAAAAGAAAGGAAAATGCGCAATTAATTTTAAAATGTGGGTAGGTACACAAATAAAATAAAATCAAGACGGAAGCTATGAAGGCATGCGAACTGTTACGTTTCACAATAAAATGTTTAGTTAGTTATGCTTTGTCTGACTTTAGGTATCTAATTAATTTATTAGGTATATAAGTTTCACAATAAAAAAAAACACAGTAAGTTGACTTACTAAAAATATTTAGGCCCACAGTATTGTTCTATGTTATTTAAATTTAATTTTTAACTTTACGTAAAAATATGTTTGTAGACATTCATAGACTATTCATAGACAATCATTTAGAAACAAAGCATAATGAAATTACACAAAAAATACAGTAATAAGTACGTACCAGTTCACTGCGGTGTGTGGTAAAGAAACATCACCTTCACGTTCACATTCACAGCAATCTCAGCTACGTTGTAATGACAGCTAGACTTTAAGGAAAAATCTAGACCTAGACGTGATTAGTCCACTAGAGAACACGTTGTAGGCGCCACTGCGGCGGCCGGGTCGCCGATTTTGCCCTGCACCCAGTAAGCCACAGATAGGTAGGGTAGGGTTCGCAAATTAAAGAGGGAATTAGGCCCAATAATTTAATTAATGCCAAATTCTAGTGGGCGCTTCACGCCAGGCTAGTTGAGAGGGGTAGGTAGGTGAACACTGGCCTGACAGTCCGTAGCTGGTCTCGGCTCAGGCTGCTGGTACTTCGTAGGTAGGTTCTTCGTAGGTATTCTCAATTGTAATCCTCGGTAGATTCGTTGGTAGCAATATCCATAACATAAATCCTGGAAGACCAGAAAATGGCAGCATAAGCATTGTGTTTGTAGAAACACCACATGGACTTTTAGAGGTCACAGTGTTCGAGAGAAATGGAAGGTGGGAGTTGCTAGCGTTAATCAACGTTTTTCATCTAAATAGAACACCTTACACTTTAGCACTTCTTATAAATACATAATAGAACTCACCCTAGCGGGATATCCTTTAATACGTGATTATTTTAATGGACGTTCGCGGAGCGAGCGACACAGCCTCTGCGTACAACGTCTAAAGCAGCTATGAAATAGGGAATTACGAGGAACGCCGAGCGCGCGGCCAGTCGGCTGGTTCGGGTGTTGCAATAGCATCTATTGTTTTCTTTAGAGATGCGCAAGCGCAAATGCGTGAACCATCGCGGCCAACGTACTTGTAGATTCCGTATGCAGTTTTTTATTTAATGTTAGTTTATAAGTAGTTTTAATTTTGTAATATTAGTGTAAGTGTTTATTTATAAGTTTTAGTGTATATAGATTTGTATTAGTATGTAAGTATTTTGAAGTTTTAATATAAATATTTTTAATTTAGTTATTGTTATTGTTTTTAATGAGTGTCTTTTAGACAAAGTGCTACATAAGATTATTATCAACCTGTCATTATTGATGCCATTATTGAACATAGATTTAAATATGTAGGTACTACAAAGACCACGTAGTTTTGTTTCGAATCTTTATTTTTTGCTAATGGCAAAATGGTGTCTGATGGTGAACCTCGATAATTGAGGTTTTGAAAGCTGTCATAAAACTAATATAAGTTGAAGTTAAAATATAACTTGTATTATTTTCCAGAAATCACTAAGATCACGTCTCACGTAGACAGGTTCTTAGAATACCAAAAATTATCATTGACTCCAAGTAACTTTCGCATAATGATCATCAAAATCAATGAACCTCCACAAAGTTGTTTACGAATCCATTTATTATTATCTCTCGAACTTTCCACAGTTCAAACATGAAATCACATTTTCCACTCTGATGTTTTTCCACACTTTGTGTAACAATTTCACTTGTTTATAATTGTGGTGGATAGTAGCTTTGTAAATAGTTTGTATAGTTTTTATATCTTTTTTACTTCTTGTCTATTTTCCTGCCTTTTTTGTTTCTTCCTTCTGTCATTGTGTTGTAGTAAAATTATAGCTGTACCGAACAGTCGCTTTGTTTTCTATCCTAATTACAGTCCCTTTCCTATACATTTTGGTCCATCTCCCGTTATAATGAACACGCGATCAAAAACAATGCGGCTGTTGACACCGGCAAAATCGGCTCGCTTATCGCGCTCGGACTCTGGAGCACCCGCGGCGGGTGGGCTCGGTCGGTCCCCTAAATTGGACCCCACTGCGACCGTAGCCACTGATACTCCCGCAGCCCATATTCCTAAGAGTCCCGAGACGCCCGGCGGGTCCAGTGTCGAACACAGTAACGTTTCTCTAAGTTCCAGGTCACACGCGTCGTCCTCACGGTCGTCTGCCACTATAAAGGCTCGTCGACTGTCCGCGGAGGCCCAATTGGCTCGTCGTAACATGGAACGTAAGCAGCAGTTATACGAACGTGAACAAGAGCTTGCCCGTCAACACCAACAGCTCAACTACGAACGTAAGCTTTTGGAAGAAATGCAGCGAGTAGAAGAACTCGAAGTCATGGCATCGCTTGCAGAACAGGAAGCGGATGAACGCTCCACTCGTACGGTCAGTCAATCTTTTTCACGCACTGCATCATGGGTTCATGATGGTAATCATGTCAGCCGCCCAGTCGACAAAAAAGTCGACGCGTTTGTGACAGATCCCGTGCTGGTGGAGGCGGACTCTGCTATGGTTACTGATCCTGAGAGAAATGTGGCTTTAGAGCCTAAATTTACCAACCCCGAAAGCTTAAATAATCCGAATACGTCATATTTATCGCGTGATCGTACCACTCGTCATGATTTTCACACGGTTGCGCCCATTCAACCTCACCGCGATTACGCAAATTGCAAAGCTGAAAATCATGAAAATTGTGAAATTCACGATAAGTTTCGTACTCGTATTTACAAAAAACCTGTGAATTTTCATATTCCAATAGACAAAACTGATTTATTTCAAAAGGCGCTGTCATTCACACAGCCGTCAACAGAACAAAGAAAAAATTGGCCGTCAAAAAAGGATGACTTTAATTCGTTTAAATGTTCACATAAACTAGAACTCATTCCTTTCAGCGGCAAGACTACGGAGTGGCTAATGTTCAAGCGTATTTATCGTGACACTCAACATTTATTTTCGCCTGCAGAGAATCTTGTGCGATTGAGCGGCGCGCTGCGCGGCCAAGCCCTTGAGAGCGTGTCGTCGTTGCTGTACACAGCCGAGCAACCTGATGAAGTGCTCGACATGCTGGAGCAGACGTTCGCGCTCCCCGAGATGATCGTGCTGAACGAGATTGCTCTCGTGCGGAATCTCCCAAAGATAAGCTTTGACCAAAAAGAGTTAAATCAGTTCGCTTGTAGATTGCGCAATTGTATAGCAGTAATTAGAAATTTAGACCAAATTGAACATATATATTCTGTAGAATTATTTCATTCGGTATTGAACAAACTGACACCGATATTGTACAGTCAGTGGAAAGATTATGCTTACCGCAGCGATCGGTCTGTACCGAAAATAATACTTTTGTCTGAGTTTCTGGATATTGAAGCTGTCAAACACAATCGATTTGGTTTAATACCTGACTACAGTAAGCGGCCTGGCACTTTAATGTCAGAGGTAGGTAGGAGGCCTGGTACTCTAATGTCAGATATAGGTAGGCGGACTGGCACTCTCATGTCCGATATAGGTAGGCGGCCTGGTACAGTCAGCAACAACTTTTCACACAACTTTGCACGTCGTGAAAATATTAATGCCACATCTGCACGTAACACAAATGCTGAACTGTGTCGTTATTGCAATGATAAACACAAATTGACTGATTGTAAGGTTTTTATATCCCTATCGATAGAGGATAAGTGGCTTTGGTTGCGTGACGCTAAAATATGCTTTAAGTGTCTGAAATCTAAATCACACCGTTGGAGGACTTGCAAGATTAGTCGTTGTGGTGTGGACGGGTGCGTGCGATTCCATCACCCGCTACTGCATGCGGCGACGACGCCCCACGTATCTTGCGCCGCCGACGAGCCTCCATCTACTTCCTACAATGTTGTGACTGAACACCAAAACACTGAGAAAACCGTAACCGTCACTAATGTCACTGAATCAAATACAAGCGTCGAAATACCTATGTCACAAGTTTTTTTGAAAATAGTTCCTGTTCAAGTGATAGGTCCACATGGAAAATATGACACTTTTGCTCTGTTTGACTGTGGGTCCTCGGCAACTTTGATTGATTCGGAGGTGGCACGTCACATTGGTGTGTCTGGCCCCATGGAGTCCATCAAGGTTGACGGGGTCGCTGGCATGTCAACACAAAAACCAATCCAACATGTGAGCTTTTCTATTAAGGGCCAACATTGTCCCGATATATACACAGTGTGTAATGCTAAGGCCATGGATTCGCTGTCTTTGTTTACACAAACTATCAAACCATGTGACATCTCACAATACCCACATTTGACAGATTTGGTTGCTGATCTCACGCTAGCCAACGCAACCCCTAAGATACTGCTTGGTGCTGAACACTGGTATTTAACTATAAGTCGGGAAGTTAGGACAGGCTCCAAAAGTCAACCAGTTGCCACTCGCACACTTTTAGGTTGGGTATTACATGGCAGATCCAGCAGCTGGACTAAGCCTGTGCATTTTATAAACCACACTACGATCAAGGACGACCAAAACTCTAACCTGGATGATCTCGTAAAAGAATATTTTCACCTGGATGCCATAGGTATCACAAAACTTGAAAACACATGTTCTAGGGAGGATAAACACGCTTTAGAGATTCTGGAGTCTACTGCCAAACGATTACCGTCAGGCAGGTTTGAAGTTGGTCTATTGTGGCGTAAAGATAATCCAAATATACCTGACAGCTATCCTCAGGCGCATTCGAGGTTTCTTGGTTTAGAAAGGCGCATGGCTCGAGATGCAGTTTAAAAAGAAACTATTGTGCTTTTATTGACAATATGATGTCAAAAGGTTATGCAGAAGAGTGTCCGAAAAATACATACCATGATAGTGTCAAATTAAACGAAATAAACACACAATTGCGCTGGTATTTGCCACACTTTGCAGTCATTGCTGCACATATTGTTCCGTTTTCGCGAAGGTTACGTCGCGATGACTGCTGACGTTAAGGAAATGTTTCCGCAGGTTAGGATAAGAGCGGAAGACCGCGATGCATTGCGATATATTTGGAGGGAGGATCCTAGCTGTGAGTTGAAGGAGTACAGGATGACTTCTGTCATTTTCGGTGCGGCTTGCAGCCCGTGTATTGCTCTATACATTAAAAATCGTAACGCCCAAGAATTGCAGAAGTCATACCCCGCGGCAGCAAAAGCTATTGTCTACGACCATTATATGGACGACTTTCTAGGTAGTCTGGACGATGTGCACGAAGCCTCTCAACTTGCAGCTGACATAGTCACAGTGCACAAGGCGGCCGGTATGGAGATGCGAGGTTGGGTCTCTAACATACCTGCCGCACTTGCAGCCGTGCCTGAAGACCTACGAGCCTCCCCACCTGAAAACGTTCACGTAGGCCCTGAAGCCTTTGTCAGGACTTTAGGACTTATCTGGCATCCCTTGAGTGACACCTTTGGGTTTAGGATTGGGTCCCCAATCCCAGAAAAAGAGAAATTAACTAAGCGCAAGGTATTGTCATATTTAATGTGCGTATATGACCCTCTTGGTCTTTTAACTCCGCTGGTTATTCAAGGCCGCATATTATTCCAGCAGACTTGGCGAACTGGTGTTGATTGGGACACCGAGCTGCAGCCAGATGCAATTCAAAGATGGCTGTCTTGGTCTCGGCAACTAGCTTCGATTGTGGACATCAAAATTCCTCGTTGGTATAGGTGTGGGTTCCAAAATGAGGTTATCATTGACAGACAGCTCCATGTGTTTGCCGACGCTAGTGAGGAAGCATACTCATGCGTCGCATATTGGCGTTTTACATTCGTGGACGGTTCGGTGAAGTTGTCTCTCATTGGTGGAAAGGCACGCCTTAGCCCTCTAAAACCTACATCCATACCACGTCTCGAGCTCCAAGCCAGCCTGATTGCTGCTCGTTTTGCGAATAGCGTGTGTACCGGTCACGACGTTCACCCAGATTCAATTCACCTTTGGTCTGACTCCACCACAGTTCTGAGCTGGATTCGCAGCGATGCGCGAACCTTCAAACCATTTGTAGCAAATCGTGTGGGCGAAATCACCGAGATTACAAATGTCAATAGTTGGAAATTTGTTCCAGGTGGTTTGAATGTCGCAGATGACGCGACAAGACTGAGGGATCGTGACATCGATCTATCGCGGTGGTTCTCTGGACCTGATTTCCTATTATTACCATCCAGTGAATGGCCCAAAGAACCATCGACACCCGAAGCTACATCCATCTTAGAAGAGCTAAAACCTTCTAAGGTGCATGTAGGATTAACCCATCTGGATAAACCTTCATCGGTTGTGCCAGATCCCTCACGTTTCAGTGAGTGGCTACGCCTGCTTCGTGCAACTGCACGTGTTTTTCAGTGCGTCAATAAATTTAGATCTCTTTTGGCACATAACAACCCAAATTCTAAAATCACGAACACCAATTCTCCACTTAATTTTCCACCGCTATCTGCTATGGAGATACGGAAGGCTGAAATTGCCATTCTTCGAAAAGCCCAGACAGAGTCATTTAGTGAAGAACTCTCCTTGCTCCGTGATAGCAAGCCTTTGCCAAAGTCCAGCAAGTTGAAGACTCTCTGCCCGGTATTCGATGAAGATGGCCTACTCAGACTGGATAGCCGCATAAAGCATTTGAAGAACGCCAACTACGCCACTACTTCTCCCATTATTCTGGATGGCCAAAACCCTGCTGTTCGACTTCTCGTACGCCACTACCATGTGAAAGCTGCCCATGCCTTCAACGAACTAGTCACTAATGAGCTCAAACAGCGATATTGGATTTTCCGGTGTCGCAGCGAAGTTCGCATGGCCTCAAGAAGATGCGCTTTCTGTATAAGAAGAAAGGCAGCACCACAGATCCCACCAACCGGCGACCTGCCAGATGTGCGTCTGGAACACCATCAGCGCCCGTTTACGAACACTGGCCTGGATTATTTTGGTCCCGTCGAGGTCTCAGTTGGTCGACGCAGAGAAAAGCGATGGATAGCTCTTTTTACCTGCATGACGACACGAGCAGTCCACCTCGAGATTGTCACGAGCCTCTCAGCCGACTCCGCCATCATGAGCATTCGTCGTTTTACTGCACGTCGAGGACTCCCAAATAAAATTCTCTCTGATAACGGCACGTCATTTGTCGGAGCTAACAGACAACTCTGCGAGTTTTACAGCGATGCCGTGCAAGACTTTACCGCTAGTAAATGCATAGAATGGTGCTATATTCCCCCTGCGGCACCATTCATGGGAGGTTGCTGGGAAAGACTTGTTAAAACCGTTAAGACTGCCCTCCTTGCAACACTCAGAGAACGATCCCCAAGAGAAGAGCTGCTGCACACCCTACTTTTAGAAGCAGAAGCTCTTGTGAACTCACGTCCTTTGGTATACGTCACTGAAAATGGAGAGTGCGAGAGTCTGACTCCGTTTCATTTCCTGATCGGCACCTCCTCAGACCAGCAGACACCAGCTCGATTAGACGATGGAGCATTCTCGATGAGAAAAGAATGGCAAAAGGTTCTTCGGTTGTCTGAGCATTTTTGGTCCAAGTGGCTTAAGGTATACTTACCTAGTCTGAGGCCAAAGACAAAGACCGGGAGCCAACACATAAATTTGCAAGTGGGTGACGTTGTGTTAGTGGTCGATCCAAATTTGCCTAGAGGAGTATGGCCAATGGGGCGCATACTGAAAGTATTTCCGGGCAGGGATGGAGTCGTCAGAGTGGCTGACGTAGCGACAAAAGGGGGCACAATGAGAAGGCCTGTCAGAAAGCTGGCTCCGTTGCAAGTTGTGTAGCTCTAAGCTACACGGGGGGGATGATGTGGTGGATAGTAGCTTTGTAAATAGTTTGTATAGTTTTTATATCTTTTTTACTTCTTGTCTATTTTCCTGCCTTTTTTGTTTCTTCCTTCTGTCATTGTGTTGTAGTAAAATTATAGCTGTACCGAACAGTCGCTTTGTTTTCTATCCTAATTACAGTCCCTTTCCTATACAATAATCAAAACACGTACGAGATCTTACAGAGAACTTGGAAACATAAATCAAAAGTAGAGTTTAACATGCATCATTATTTACATAAAAAATTACGGCGTATTTTAGTAAACCAGTAACACGTATCATAATACATATAGAAAAATAACCAAAATAACCTAAAATGTGCCAAAAACTAATCCCAATCAGCCCATGACTACTGAAACACGAATCGCGTGATATAGCATTTTATCGACACTACTGTCAAAATCCATCAAAATCCATTGTCCTTTGACAGTTAAACGTGATTAATCGCTTTAACGTGATTAAACGTGAGGAGCTCGGTGGCGCAATGGTTTAGCGCCTGGCCCAGCGGTTGCGGAAGTTAAGCAACGTTCGCATGGGTCGGTCATGGGATGGGTGACCAAAAATTTATTATCTCGAGGTCTTCCGTGCTTCGGAAGGCACGTTAAGCCGTTGGTCCCGGCTGCATTTGCAGACTTTAACACCCACCAATCCGCATTGGGCCCGCGTGGTGGGTTATGGCCCATCCTCCTTACCACCCATAAGGAAGGCCTGTGCCCCAGCTGTGGGGACATCAAAAATGGCTGATGGACAATCGCTTTAACATATCTCATTTCGGTGATCATGCTAGGGGGGCAGTGAGAGACTTGTTTCCGTTTGACAGATCACATATTTATTATCTTTTGGATTAAATTTAAATATGCAACAGAATTTCTATGAAATTATTATGTCAAGTAAGGAATTTATCTAGAATCTTATATCACAAGAAAGTAAAAAAAAACTACGATTGAAACGGAATCCATAACGCACACAAATATTCATGTTCTATTTTCGTTTACTCCTGAAAACTTGGTATCAGAAGTTTAGCAAACGAATCTAATTTCGCTAAACCTTTTTCAGTTGCAAAATCAGTTTTGTATTTTAAAAAGTTCAGGTAAAAGTTTTGGTAAACAAAATTGGATTATGTGGGGGAAGATTGATTTATGGAATTATTAAGAAAGGTGGGGATTAAATCATTTAGTTTTTCATCTGTGTAAATTAATAAAAAGTTTTGAGCTATTGTTTTGTTTTTACTAAAGCTATTTTTGTCTGCATCTGCAACTATTCAAAAAAAGGTTAATATAACATTATTTCATTGAATCAGGCGTCACTTGGCGGAAGTCCCAAAACACCGAATTCGGTGTTGGTTTACGCACGATCTAACTCCTGAGGATGCTCCGGGTTGGGGCGAAACACGTGTAGAGTAGCCTAATTGGTGAAGGTGCAAGGTGTGTTGCTGTCTTGCTAAATGCAGGTATTGTGCACTTATATTTTGTGGTGTGCTGCATATTTTTGCGGGCGGGCGGGCGGTGCATCTTGCATATTTTGTTTGCGGAAGTAAGCTACATATATTTCTTTTTTCAAAATAATATAACATTCTCACTACATATATAAAAATAAATACGTAGCTAGCATACTTGTTGCTGAAATGCCCTAAGGCCTAAAATATGCAAATAAACCGTTTTCACAAAAAAATCTATTTTAAACTTAGTTCTGCCAAAATGTTGCTGCCTAATCAGATTGAAAATGACGAATTTCCTTTTAAGAACATTTGCCATCCTCCATTTTCCCCACAACAGGCCATTTTGACGGAACCGTGTACGTTCCTCGGAAATCATGTTTGCAAATGGACGACCACGATTCCGCTGACATTGAAACTATCTCGTCCTAAGCAAACCGGTAGCACGTAAATATTTTAACAACACGGCTGTGTCGGCACGCAAATGTATGGCGTACGTGCTCACCTAAACTCGACATTGTTTGCGGAGAGATTGCCAGATGGGACTCGACTGCTTGTTGCATGTCTTGCAGCTCAAGCTATAATGTTTTTTTTATATGCACAACGGCGTAATGATTGGCCTTCACCTCACCTGGGGGTCATATTCTGCTAATGTTAACGTCGAAATCGTAGTTCAATAGTGTTTGAATGGTAATGCTTTTTGACATAGTTCTTGTTTCTTAAACCCAAAACCGAATCACATTGTGTTTCTTTAACCCAAAACGGAAACACATTGTGTCTCGATTCGAAAGCATTGCCATTCAAACACCATTGAACCACGATTTTAACGTTAACGATGGTTTTTACAATATTAGTGAATATGTTTTATAATGTGTTAAATGATCGTCATGTGGCAATGGCATATTTTTCTTACACATTGGTTGGAGCTGCAAGACATACAACACAAACAAATTTATGCGAGATTGAGTAACAAACATCCAAACGCATAAACATCTAAACATCTAAGCTTTCACATCTTACTAATTATTATAAAAGTGAAAGTCCGTTTGTTTGTTTGTTATGCCTTGAACCGGTCATCATGAAATTTTGCATACATGTTTCCAGGGTTACAGAAAAGGACATAGATTATATTTGACCTAGAAAAAAAAGATAGGAAAAGAATTGTCCACGCAGACAAAGTCGTGGGCGGTCGCTAGTTTATAATAATATAGAAGAGTTGATTAAATCGTTTTCTCAGAACATATTCGTATATTTACCAGGCAACTACCTAAATTGAACCAATATGAAAGAAATAATTTATACACAGTTTGTGAATAAATAAACAGTGGAACGAAACTAAATATTCGGAAACCAGTGAACAGAGTAAATATCGATATCTATTCAGCCTATTTCGGAATGTTTCGTACCTACGAGTATACAGGTATTCTGATCAAAGGAGGTTGTATCACCAAGATCCACTCTACGTTATTTGATGTGTCCTCTGGTAGGCAATCTGTTTGATTAAGTACTTGCTTATTTATAATGATTAGTAATGGGGTATTTACATGGAGGGGCTTGGCAGGCGACTTTAGTCAATTAGCGCCTTTTATCGACAATCGCTTGTTAAATCTAATCGCAAACCTAATTTTAATGGGGTGGCGATCCGATTTTACAAGCGATTGTTGATAAAAAGCGATAATTGACTAAAGTCGGCTGCCAAGTTGCCTGCCAAGTCGACTCGTGTTTGATTTCAGACATGGGTTTAGCAATACCCCGTTAAGGCGAGGCCAGTTCACGAAATTTACTCTTTCACTATGTCTTTAGAATAAGGTTGAATATCGCATAACTTTAATTGACGCTTCGCCAGAAATTTGACGAATTTTAGTACATTTTATTGATTTCTGAAATACTGGATCATTTATTAAAAATGTACTCAGTTATTGTGTTAGATCGATAAAAAAGCTATCCTTTTTGCATAAAAAATCATATCACTGTCGTTGAAAATTACGAAATCTGACGATTTGAAATTTATTTTTATAAGTTTTTATGGTGTTATTCAGGATTTTTTACAGAGTTACCATGCCATTTTTCAATATTCTGTTCGGTTACTATGCTTCTTTGTTTCTTTTTCAGTCTACAGTAATTTTTGTGAAGTAGAATTTTACATCAGTTCTTCACATTGGAAGTTCAAAAATCAGACTTTTCATCAGATCAACATATACAACAACAATATATACAACTGGGACCAATACCTTAGCTTACCTACTGAAGTACGAAAGATAAGTCATGGAAATAAAAGGGAGTACTAACCTGTAAGCTACCCGAGCAAGTAAGCTACCCCTAAAGTAGGTACTACTTACGATATTTACATCATTTGTTCCATAGAATAGACGTAGTCCGTAATGCGACTTCTTCTACTACTTCGAACTATGATTCAGAAAAATAAGGAAGTTGATTCAAATGTGTCAGCTGGAAGCGAACATAAAAAAATCAGGAGCACTAAAGAAGCATTTCAGAAATTCGCAGATCATTTGTCTTTGGGTTCATGATAGATGCGAAAAAAACATGGCGAAAGCAGGAAATTTTCCGGCCTCGGGAATCAGGTAATTTTCTATGGCTAAGAGTTTGGGTCAAATGAATATATGATACGAAACTTTTCATTACACTGCCTGCTATAATACTTATCTTGCTGTTACGTATAGTATGTGTTCCACTGGAAAGCTATTAGACCGAGCTCCCACTGCATGAAACCTTACCTCACAAGGTAGAAGAGCAGACATGTGTTACAGTAACTGCCAGGCTGAGGGCAGGCAACCCTATATATTCATGAACGGCACGTCTAGGGCTATCGATCTGCATCAATTTTATCTCTCCACCTGATGAGGTAAGAGACCCCATTTTTGGGCCTCATGAAACTTGGCTGACCTTGAAACCTGCCAGGGTAGGGGCTGGCAACCCATGCGGGTTTCGACCTCCAAATGTTTCTCTTTCGATGGGTAAACATTTCGATCTTCCACCTCATGATGTAATTTTCGGTCAAAATAGCTGTACGAAAACGAAAAAAAAAAATGTTCTTCCAGGATATGCGATGGCAACCCACTAAAATCCAGTGTTCCTAAGTAATATCTATTACTGTAACACATGTCTGCTCTTCCACCTTATGAGGTAAGGTTTCATGCAGTGGGAGATTGGTCTATATGAAAACCTGTTATTCCCAATCCCATTACTTTCACTTTTAAGATTGCAAAAATGTATTTAAGTATCTACAAGCTCAACCAAGCTCTTGAGCATGTGTTAAAACATTGTGTTGACTATTTTTTACAACACTTTTAAAATAGTCAAGTTATGAATATTTTTTATTTATTTATTTATCTTTTATTGAGAAACAAACAGCCTTATACATTACATACTAATAACTTAATATAATATACTAACTCATTTGCAAAAAAAGTTTCCAGTCATAATAATTTACATTGAATTCGCTAAGTACGTACTAAAGAGTTAAGATGTTTTTTTGCACTATTGAATAATAACGAACAACGAATGAGTACAAGAATTTATCAGTACATTTAAGAGGTTTTTAACACTAGTAATTAGTCAACTTTTAAACTATTTTTTAACTACGCACAAGAGCTTGGTTAAGCTTCCGTAAAGTTTACACAAATATCAATCGAAAGAATTTGCAAGTTTTTAATTAGCGATTTATTGATTGTGTTTTGTTTTCATTATCAGTTTTGTTTGTTAATGGTTGAATCTATGAAACGTTAAAAACTAATTTTCATGCTAGGCTTAGTACGCTTAAACGGGGAAACACAAAAGCTTGCTTAAAATTTTAATGCGATGGTCTACTCTACATGGTTTTGCTCTTACGCAATTCGCGCTATAAAACACCTGCGTGAGTGAGTTCTTGTTGTAATTGACGATCGTTCTCCTTTGAATGTGGTTTTCAGTACCTAAATTAATATGCAGCCTTACTTAAATAAAATAAAAATAGTAAAAAATATGAAACTTTTCAAAAACAAGTGACTCATTAACCCCGGGTTTCTGAGGTACTTTCATTTAATTTTATTACTTTAAACCGGATTATGTGGACTTTCCAATAAAGTTAAACCTCCAATAAACCACCGACAAGTACCTAAGAAACCGGGCGTAAGTGAAGTTTAAAAAGAAACACACCCCGGAAGTGGCAATATTTATAAACTGAGAGATGTTAATCTTAAATTTAAGATTAAAATATTTTTCTCAAATGCTGTGTCACCTATAATGGGGCACTTATTAGCCTATGTATGTCAGTATCATTTTATTTTTTGTAACTGTTCGATAAGTGTTCTGCTGGTGTACCTATTAAAATAAATTAAATTAGAAATTAAATAGACTAACCCCTGCATTTTAAAAAGTTCACGGTCGTGTATGAAACTCTTGCTGAATGCTGAAACTCTTCAAACAATCATGAATCTATATCATCATCATATCAGCCGCACGATACCCACTGCTAGGTATTATGCCTCCCCTTAGGATCTCCACGACGATCGGTCCTGCGCTGCCCGAATCCAGTGACTTCCCGCAACCTTCACCAGATCGTCGGTTCACCTTGTCTACACACGGAGAATCTTAATATTATACAATCTGCCATAAAATAAGTTTATTTCTTAAGTTACATTGAATAATACCTATAGTATTTTTTAGTCTAATTTAATTTCGACACCGGAAATAAGGTAAAATATGGAGCGATACGCACGAGGTGTTTCTATTATATCTTCGATCATCTTATTAAATTTGTTTTTTATCCGCTTATTATTAATTCATCTTCATGATCGTCATCTCAAGGTAAAATTGTACACAGGACATTTGTACTTTTTCTTGCAATCTTTATGTTTAGGAAACTATAATAAAACCTATCGAAGTATTATATCCTAACCTCAACTTAAAATCATATAAATATACGTAACTAACTACTAGCGGCCGCCTGCGGTTTCACCCGCGTGGTTCCCGTTCCCGTGGGAATATCGGTGTAAAAAGTCTCCTATGTTTTAATCTAGGCTGGCTACTATCTGTGTGTCAAATTCCAACCAAATCCGTTCAGTAGTTTTTGCGTGATTGAGGAACAAACATCCAAACATCCAAACCCACAGACTTTCACATTTATAATATTAGTAGGATAGGATTAGTAGGATAGGATTAGTAGGATAGGATAGTATAGTAGGATATATATAGTAGGATAGGAAGAAAGATTGACAGTGAAATACCCACAATTAAGCAAAACAATTTTCCCTTAATTGTAAACATTATCAAAAGACAATAATCAGATTAAAAAAGAAATCCCTAACGTCATAGGAAAAAGCAAAAAGAAGTAAAGCAGCAGTCCGTTTACCATGACAATAAAATAAAAAAGGTTGAGCATCAAAGAAACACGCCGCTCCTACCGTAAGCCCTTTAATAATGCAAATAGCTTTTCAGCCGGTTTATGTTGTACAAGATATGCCCGCGGCTGCTTCTGCGTTTTCATCCTTTGCTTCATTTCAACTGACTTTAGTATTACGTTTATTTGCTTTTTGAATCGCTTCGGGTAATATAGGTTGCGTTATTTAATGGCAATAACCTGAATAGAATAAAAAAGTCAAGACAATGGCATCCTCATGGATTAGGTCGCGAACTGGAGACAGCTAAAATCAATGCGAGCTTAGCTGACAACTAACTTTAAAAGAGAATGACATCTTCCTATATAAGGCCAAAAGATATCGCTATTAATATTTTTGTGCCCTTGTGATTGTAATTGCAATTAGTAGCTGGAAAGTTTTTAGCTATAACTCAGTAATTAGTTATTCTTTTCTTTTCCTGGTATTGTTTATATATTACATTTTCTGTAGCATTTTTGTTAGGTATTTTTAAACTTTTGCAGAGCTCCGAACTGTATAGCAAAAGGGTGATCCTTTGGCGATGGTATACGGTTCGCCGAAATCACTCTTAGTCGACGGTTGGTTCCACGAATGAGTCCATTGCCGATAGAGCTATTCGCCGAAAACACCGTTCATCGATGGTCGGTTCAGCTACAACACCTTTTACCGATGGAATGGGTAGCCGAAATAATTATGTAAATTTCTAACGGAGGAGCCGTTGGATTCATATAGGTGAGAACAACTATCTCCTGCGATTTTATGTTGTCCTGGATTTTTTTTTCAGTTGAGACCTCCAAAAGCAGCCGTAGGTGCATGACAATTACATGGTACCGGCGAAAAAAAGTTTGAATTTTTTGTCTGTACGAAAATATCTGGGGTCAGGGTTTTAATGTAAATGGGAAATTAACTTTGACCGTGGCACATTAAGGATTAAAAGAGGGATATGGGAATCGTTTCCGCTTTGTTTAATTTTAGATACGTATTGCTATTTTCAGGAATAATTTAAAGACTGCGACATTAAAACAGAATTAACATAATTATCATTCATATTTTTTTATGAAATTCCACATGTATGTTGGTTATGTAAGTACTTATAGTGGTGGCCAGATAATTAAGGACGCCAGGCGATTTTCATACAAACGAGGTAACTTTGTAGTCTTAGTTCTCCGCCAGGGATTGAACTAGCTGTGATCTGATGATGGCTATCCAGGGAGTGAATGGAGGAGATTCAGACCGCTCTACACACCTTACTGATCTGATCAGCATTCTAAGAGATATAAGGATGTGTTTAAAAATACCGCGAAATACGTATAAAAATGTATGGAAATCCTGAATCTAAAAACTCAGATCCTTATATATCTTAAAATGCTGATCAGATCAGTTGGGTGTGTATAGCGATCTGAATCTCCTCCATTCACTCCTTGGATGGCCATCATCAGGTCACAGCTAGGTCAATCCTTAGCGGAGAACTATGGCTTCAAAGTTACCTCGTTTGTATGAAAATCTGCTGGTGTCCTTAATTATATGGCCACCACTTATATGGTGTAAGAGATCATTACACTTTTTTCCATTGTGTTTTGGCAGAATAAAAAACCTGTTTACTAAAAACTTTTTTTAACTTTGATGTTATTTTATGCAACTATAAATTAAATACTGTTAGCAATATCGTAAACTTATGATATTTATCAATCGGTGGGAATAAGTTCCAGAGCGATAGTTTAGATTTGAAAAATCGTCCTAGTGGGTGCCTACAGAAACCAAACTAACTCAGCACTACTTTACTGTCTCCCTGTAAATATTTAAATTCTTTGGCTACCGTTGAGAAACTGTTAATTATACAACGTGTTCCAAAAAACTCCTAGAGCCGAAAATGATAGGGTACCATGCATAATATAGGTACATACAAACCCGAAAATTTACTATTATAAACCTTGATACCGCTACTTTTTTCTTTTTTTAGGGTTCCGTACCCAAAGGGTAAAAACGGGACCCTTTACTAAGACTCCGCTGTCCGTCTGTCTGTCTGTCACCAGGCTGTATCTCATGAAACGTGATAGCTGACAGTTGAAATTGTCACAGATGATGTATTTCTGTTGCCGCTATAACAACAAATACTAAAAACAGAATAAAATAAATATTTAAGGGGGGCTTCCATAGAACAAATGTGTTTTTTTTTTGCTGTTTTATGGTACGGAACCCTTCCTGTCGCGCACTTGGCCGGTTTTTTTCTTTTCATGATAAACTGCATAGTGGCAACTCTAGACCTAAATTGCGTTTTGATTTTGCCCATTAATATGGTTGACTATCGAATACAATAGTCTTGCGTCTAGGGTTGTCACTTACACTTTGTATTTTTCCATACAACTAAAACCAATTTTTACGGGCTATCACCCTGTGTAAAACACAAAACGTCCGTGAATAAAGTCACGAGAACTGCTAGCCTTAATCCAAGTTCCCGATATTGTAAGTTAAATTGATCTCAGTTTACCAAGTAAGTTTTACTTTTTTACTGTACTTTTATGCTAAGTGGCCACGATTCAGTTCCCGTCCGTGGCACAATCAAAATTTTTGGGATCATAAGTTAATTGGTTTTATTCGCTTCACTGGATTCTTTTGGTATAATCTGCTTCTAACTTTTTCAGCAGTTTGATAGACATTTTTTTGATGGTTTGCTTAAAAGCTGGCTGAATATATCACTTCATACCTTTAATTACATAATGCTACTTTAAAGTTTTGAGTCAAACTTGTCAAGGTTGTTTTATTCGCAATAAAATTCAAACTTGAGAGAATTGACTTGACTTCTTAAGAGAATACTTAAAAGGTTTTATAATAAGCCAATGAACAAAACAGGGATAGATTGGAGAATGGGAGTCTACCGCTGAAATCCTAAAGTTTTAGAACATTTACAGAAGATAGTGATCAGTGATTGTCAGATCTCTGAATTGAAAAAACAAGGGGTCCTCGATCGAAGCCTGCTATAAACACATTATCCGTTTACCATGCGGTAGAATTTAACCTCAGAGGTATCATAAATCATAATCAAGGGCAATTAATGACTTTAGATATTAATGAGAAACAGGATAAATCTGTTACTAATACCTAGTTTTAGCCAGCTAAAAATAGGTGTAGCCGATAGCTTTTGGGTTAAACCTAGGTGTAGCCGATTTGCTCGCGGCTAATGCTAGGTGTCGAGGCCGACGCGGGCGCGTCGTGGTACTCGCGGCAACCACTGCGCGCTGTCTCCATGTCGGCCTCTCAGTTCGTTGTGGACACCGCGCAATGCAATGCATCTCCCTCAATGCGAAGTAATATTGAGGGGCAGGCAGTGCGGGAAGGGGGACGTTTACCGCGCTTCCCGCGTATCCCCCTCCCAACGATTGTCGTTCTCCTGTCGCGACTGCGACAACAGTCATCATCATCATCATCATATCAGCCGCACGACAGTCATGATGGGTATATGCCTCCCCCAAGGATCTCCACGACATCGGTACTGCGCTGCTCAGTGCGCGCATCCAGCGGCTTCCAGCGAACTTCACCAGATCGTCGGTCCACTTTGTCGGGGGCCTACCCACGGAGCGTCGGTCATCCGGTGCGCGGTCGCCATTCTAGAACCTTTCCGCCCCAACGGCCATTGGTTCTTCTCGCTATGTGTCAGTCCAGAGAGCCATGCTCGGCGTGGACTCTCTGGAGAGAGCTAAGGAGGCTCAAGGTCACCCAGCGTGCAAAGACCGTTAAGAGTAACCACTATTATATTTCTTTACACTATGGTATATCTAAGCTCCGTGGACCAGAAAGAGAGCAGCAGTGATTTCCAATGAAAACGGTCATAGAAAAGTCAATGTATTTCTTTAAATGAAGGATATTATCACTCACCTACGTGATGAACTAGATTAGACTACATCATTTTTACATTCTCAAAGGGTTTTGATAACTTTTAATTAAGCTTGTCATCTATCCCACGAGCTATTCCTTCGGGATACCACAAGAATTATAAACGTTAGACCTTCGGGCAGTAATTAATTTGATATTTATGGACCCTTAATTTTAAAAGATACCCCTTAATGAGAGTGGAAATGGATCGAGAAAACGTGGAGCTCATCAGAGGCAGTTACTAATTGACAGATCGTGGCGGGAACCCAAAGTGTTCATTATTAAATACACTTTATTGATACTCATTAATTAACTATGGAAATATTTTTTTATTCAAAATATTTCCCGCGACTTTGCGATACGATACCTGATCCGTTTTTTGACATTTCAATTAATAGGTACCTCTTATCAACATCCGGGGTATCATAGTGCGTCGAAAATAACTTTAATTTTTGGCTCCAATGCGACGCAAGGTTTCTGAGATATTTTAATTAATTTATTGGTTCTGTACACACACAATTACAAACAAAAAAGAAATGGACAGAAGAAATGTAAATTTTTGAATTTTTCTTAGAAAATAGGTTAGAAACAGTATGTTGTAGGTAGTACTAGCTCGCATTGTTTGAGTAAAGCACTATACAAGCCTTGGTCCACAATGACTGCACTGCTGGCCACGTTATGATGGCCTTGCTATGCTCTCGGCCTTCAAGCTTGGTAGCGTTACAGCCCTTGATTCCGTGCTATAGCTTGTCCCTCAAGGGCTGCAATGCTGACCGCGCTGTGACGGCCTGGACCTGCGCTAAGCTCCGCTCTCGGCCATCATCATCGCTGCAGCAACGCAGTCATTATAGACCGCGTCAGTAATGTTCAATATCATGATAATATGTTGTATGACTGTTTGTTGCTTGATGAAATAAATAATTTTGATAACAATTTTAGCGAGCTAAACAACATTGAGATAAGCTATGGACAACAGCCGTTGGATAAGTACTTACATTAATACTATTTCTGTCTGTATGGCGCTATCTGGAAGTTAATAGCCTAAAAACCACCCATAATTTTGCTGGCAATTGCTTTTGCCAGTTTTGCTATAAATTATACTAGGTGCCTGTACTAAACTGTGCCAAAACGAGTATTTTGCTCGCCATAATTAACGTTTTGGAATTTAAGTTTCCTTAAAATTATAATTCTCATGGATTGTAACATTGTGAAATTCCTAACTATTCTGTTCGTTCAAAAAAATACCAATACCTACCTCGATACAATGTACGCCCAAGAAAATTTAATTATCTCTGCAGTATTTTTTTTGTCGATATAAATTAAGCTATTTACAGTCGAATTTTTCGAATAAATATCGACTAAACGCAAAGCAAATAACTCGATACCCCAACCAATTATCCTTTTATGGGGTCCTAAAAAGGTCCTATTGAATTAACAAGAGTGACGTCATCAATACTCTGTTCGTTATTGGACACCAAATCAGTTTATTTAGGACCGAGCTCGCTATCTTTTGTGTCCACTGAACGTTTCGCTTGTTACCTCAGATTTAATTTTCTACATGACATGGAAATGTAAGTAGCTCACTCACCTGAATTTTAGAGATGTAGATCTTTAGATTGCTGATTTCATCGATTCAATTTCGTAGGTAATGTTGTAGTTGGTTATCACTACATGACTATAAAACAAAGTCCTCCACCGCGTCTGTCTGTCTGTTCGCGATAAACTCAAAAACTACTGTTAGAGTGATTCATAAGGAAGGTATCAGTTGTCGAAAATAATTAACGCGTGCGGAACCCATGGTGTCAAATTCTGAACTCAACAACACTGAAGCGAAGAGACGGCGGGTCGCTAGTATGTTATATAAAAGAAAACAACAGTGAATTAAAGTTACTGACTATTATATTAAAACCATGTAAAACTCACTAAATTTAATTCTGTATTTGTGTTGTTTATCCGTAAAGAAGGCATGACTTAACTAAGTCTCTGTACTCTAGACAATCGTTATCAAAAGGTTGACTATATTCTACAAGAAATAAGAATATTTTTTGTAATTTTGCACACATTTCACTATAACACACAGAAACATCTGCTGTGTGTAATCCATTGTGCGTCACCTAGTAAAGTGCTCCCTTGCGTCGTGTAGCAGCTTCCCCTTAATTAACGATTAACTACGAGTATTGAATGCCTTAAGAGACGCGATCAAACTTAGTGGTTAGTAACTATATAACTTTAGGGTTACCATACGGCCGGCTTTATCGGGACACGCCCGGATTATGGGCTTCTGTCCGGGTTTTAGATGGGGGTTTTCGTTTAAATACCGTATTTTAAAACTAATATAAAGAATGAAAAGTATTGAACAGCCATTCAACAACGAGAAACATTTACATCATTCTGTAAGTATTAAAATCAATTATTGCCAAAAGTGCCCACTTTGAGCTAAAATGGATTTTAAAACTAACAGAAATAATGGAAACTGTTGATGACTTATTCAAAAAATATTAGAGACAATTTAAGAAATTATTACATGAGCTTTTTTAAATATTGACTTGGTTTACGAGTAATAAAAATAAATGTAGTGGCGGCGCTAGTTTCACTACCTACAGCGCCTTAATCAAAGAGAATGTAAAAATACTGTGTTATACTCTGTCGCAGTACCACGACGCCAAACAAGTGCAAATCCTTTTTAAAATAAATGTTCATGAATTGTTCGTAATTTGTACACCAGTAAAAAAATTGTACGTTACGTATTTTAGTCTAAACAAAGGGTCGGTGTGGTACTGCCAGGGAGTATGCTCTGTCGCAGTACCACTCGTTATTCTCACGAAACAGACACAGTTTGCATGTTTTTTTGGCTGAAAAAAATGTTCATTAATTGTACGTTCTAGTATCATACAAGAAAATGGCCAAGTGCGAGTCGAATTCGAGCTACAGGGCATTTACAATCTCTTATATAAAAATTAAGGGGTGACTATTGCCCAGCCCAAACTATTGAACCTAGAGACTTGAAATTTGGTACATAGATACTTTAAACAGTGTGAACACCCACTGAGAAGGGATTTTTTTGGAAATTCCACCCCTAAAGGGTTGAAATGGGGGTACAAAGTTTGTATGGAAAAAACTATTAAATAGACATTTCAACTTGAAACTACGTAGGAGTACTTCTAAAAACAAATAAGCAAACATATTTTTCGTGGTTTACCGAAACTCAACCCCTTCAGTGGTAAATAGGGTAAAAAGCCCAAACTCGATATGGATGTCGTAATTGAGGTTTTATGGGATGTTGATTGCAAAAATGGCATTTATTTTTATGTCCAATAGTGGCTATGTTTCAACCCCTTAAGGGGTAAAATGGGTTTCATGTTTTGTATGAAAAAATAATATTAAATAGACATTTTGACGTAAAACTTCGTAGGAGTACTTTTAAAAACTAACAACTTTTAAAAACAAACACGTATTTTGTGATTTTATGATAATTAACACCTTAGGGGTAAATGGGGTAAATAAACCCATAGAATAGAATAGAATAATGATTTATTTGCATTTCATAAGGGTACACTGGAGGTTTTTAAAATATCAACCAATTCAACCATTAACAATAGCCTTCAAACATTATTTTAAATTAAAATTAATAAGTAAGTAGGTACTTATACTTTTTTGCACAAATCGATATGGATGTCGTTATTGAGGTTTCATAGGATGTTGATTGCGAAAACGGTATTTATTTTGAAGTATAACACGGTGGTCATGATGCAACCCTTAAAGGGGGGAAATGGGGCTTATTTTGTATCCACCTCAAGTGTACCCTTATGAAATGCAAATAAATCATTATTCTATTCTATTCTATGGGTTATTTACCCCATTTACCCCTAAGGGGTTAATTATCAGAAAATCACAAAATACGTGTTTGCTTTTAAAAGTTGATAGTTTTTAAAAGTACTCCTACGAAGTTTTACGTCAAAATGTCTATTTAATATTATTTTTTCATACAAAACATGAAACCCATTTTACCCCTTAAGGGGTTGAAACATAGCCACTATTGGACATAAAAATAAATGCCATTTTTGCAATCAACATCCCATAAAACCTCAATTACGACATCTATATCGAGTTTGGGCTTTTTACCCTATTTACCACTGAAGGGGTTGCTTTTCATAAATTTACGAAATACATGTTTGATCATTTGTTTATAGAAGTACTCCTATGAAGTTTCAAGTCGTAATGTCTATTCTATATATTTTATTTTAAAAAAAACCATACAAAGTTTGAACCCCATTTGACCCCTTTAGGAGTTGAATAATGTCTACTACTTAAAAATTAATGCCATTTTCGCAATCAACATCCCATAAAACCTCGATAACGACACCCATATCGATGTTGGGCTTTTTTACTCCATTTACCCCCTAAAGGGTTGCGTTTCGGAAAACCACGAAACATGTGTTTGCTTATTTGTTTTTAGAAGTACTCCTACGTAGTTTCAAGTTGAAATGTCTAATTAATAGTTTTTTCCATACACACTTTGTACCCCCATTTCAACTCTTTAGGGGTGGAATTTCCAAAAAATGCCTTCTTAGTGGGTGTTCACACTGTTTAAAGTATCTATGTACCAAATTTCAAGTCTCTAGGTTCAATAGTTTGGGCTGGGCAATAGTCTGTCAGTCACCCCTTAATTTTTATATAAGAGATTGTAAATGCCCTGTAGCTCGAATTCGACTCGCACTTGGCCATTTTCTTGTATGATACTAGAACGTACAATTAATGAACATTTTTTTCAGCCAAAAAAACATGCAAACTGTGTCTGTTTCGTGAGAATAACGAGTGGTACTGCGACAGAGCATACTCCCTGGCAGTACCACACCGACCCTTTAGACTAAAATACGCAACGTACAATTTTTTTACTGGCGTACAAATTACGAACAATTCATGAACATTTATTTTAAACAGGATTTGCACTTGTTTGGCGTCGTGGTACTGCGACAGAGTATAACACCTTATATTACGTGGCCTTAATAATAATTAACTATACTTGATATTTACTGAATTCTAAAACAAAATAAATAGTCTTATTTTGTTAAATTTTGATGAGAAAATGATGTCAAGTTTATTCAACCGCAAAGTTTTAAATTGGTAAGTATTTTGTATCAATAGGAAAAAAAACTAGAAATAGGATTTTTAAAGTAATTTGACTATGCGGGTCTGAGGTATCAGTTCATTTTGGAAAAGTGATCTCTTGCCCATAATAGTTGGGAACCCCTGAGTTAGACTGTGTTAGGCAATACAATTTCAGAATTTTTCTCATATTGCTATATTTTTTTATTTAAATATTAATAAACAGCTAATATTAAAAAATTATACGTATATTATATAGACTATTTTCTGTAAGTCATTTGAATATTATTTAGATTTTTTTTTTAATTAAAATCAATAGGAACAAATAAGTTTTTAAATTGATAATTATAGTAACAGACAATTTTACTTCTTATTTCTACATTTTGAATTATAATTTAACAAGCAAGTACCAGATATTCAATTAACTTTGTTCGAAAAGAAACATAACTCTCGATGTTTATGTGTACAAATAAAAGCTTTGAATTAGAATCCTACAGACATAACATGGATATAATTTATCAAAGCAACATTCCGAAACAATTGAATTTACCTGTATCCTACGTAATGTTCTAATAACAAGGCATCACGAGTGTTTGAGACGTACGATCATTTGTTAATGTGACGATAAGGCTGTTTGTTTAGTCGAGACACTGCAACGGTACTGCAAACACAATACCGCAATGTATTACATCACTGTTAAGATAAATAGATACGTGGTATTAGGACTGAGAGAGGTTTGTCGGAGAGTAAACTGTTCAGTGGGTTTATAATGGTTTTAGTGTCTTTAGTTATTTTTGATTTTTGTGAGCTAGATAAAGAAGGATAACTCTGTGGCTGTGCTCGAGTGGTTCGTCCACCCGTGCAAGACGCAAGAGTCCCGGGTTCAATGCCTAGAAGAGGTTATTGTTACTCAGTTTGGTTAGTAGGGCTTGTTTTAAGCCCGCCTTGCTACCACCATCTTACCTAAGTCTGACGCCATTATTATAACATTGATGTATTCCGGCAGTGAGTGGTAAGATAGCCAGTCTCTCGGTGGTTGTGGATTCCTTGTTAAGTGCGTTTGCACGTTCGGCTTTATAGGTTTAACTTTTAGCCATAAATATTTTACTATATAATTGTTGAAATCGAATAAAATACAAAAGAAGAGCACACTAACCACTAAAACTTAAACACTTTATTTTATATTGTACATTCTGTTTGCAATCAATCGATCTCAAAGGGAAAAAAAACTTATCTCAAAGAATAATTTGCAAATAATTAGAGAAGCTGCCAACAATTTTGTTTGCATGGATACCACCACCAGATATCGGTTGAATATAAAAAAAACTTGCTTACATTATAAAAAGAAATCATTGTGTGCACAATTTCAAATTCCTAGTACAAATTCTGGCTGTGCGCTGATTTTTCAGTAAGTCACTCAGTTTCTTTTATTATTATCATCATAATTGAAAAAACACTTTAGTTCACATCGTTAGACTATCTCATCCTGTACTGTAGTACAATGTGTACTGCTCTGAAAGATACACGTCGCTTAATTGAAGCTTAACTTAGCTCGGGAAGTTAAATAATAGCATTAAATTAAATTGCACAAATCTCCTGTAAAGTGATGATGAAACTTTGTTGCCAAATCAATATGATTGTTGGTTTATGAGTGACCATGAAGATCAACAAAGCCACCATAGGTTATAGCTTCGAATAAAAAACATTGCATATTTTGTCATTAATGTTTGGATTTGTGAAGATTATGTAATTTATTTCTAAAGCGCTACCTACATGCTTTAAAGCTAAATTACCAAATTTCTTATCGGTTCTTCGCAGTTTCAAGATCTTCGTCGCTTGTAAAACTGATAGAGTCGCTTTTGACTTATCCAAGTGCTCGACTGAACAGTACAAGTTTTAAATTTTTATTAGTCAGTTAGCACTCCAGAAAAGTACGAGAGCAAAAGGTTGGCTTCATACGAGTTCTGATTATAATCTTGTCTTGCCAGCGTTATGCAACCAACTTTAGGTAGACCATTGTCAGGAGTTAAAAAAAAACCGGCCAAGTGCGAGTCGGGCTCGCGCATGAAGGGTTCCGTACCAAAAAACTGCAAAAAAAATCACATATGTTGTATGGGAGCACCCCTTAAATATTATTTTTATTCTATTTTTATTATTTGTTTTAATAGCGGCAATAGTAATACATAATCTGTGAAAATTTCAACTGTCTAGCTATCACGGTTCATGAGATACAGCCTGGTGACAGATAGAAAGACAGACAGACAGACAGACAGACGGACAGCGAAGTCTTAATAATAGGGTCCCGTTTTTACCCTTTGGGTACGGAACCCTAAAAACGAAGGATTCACGAAGGATTTCCTTTAACAAAAAAAATGAATATATACGCACAGTCAAACTCCTAGTTGAGTGTTGCTGTTATACTAGGGTTACAAATCTACATTATTATTTACTTTGATGTAGAATGATCAACTTTTAGTAAAAGTTTAAATAAAAGAGCTTATTATTTCATTTTGTAGAATTAAAGTTTTTTAGTAGTGAGTGATGGCAGCAATACATAAACCATTTACGGTTTCTTTTGCTACGATTGAAAAAATATTTGTTGTAATTTTCTTTTGTATTGAAAGTAAACTCAAGAAAAGTGAAAGTTTAGATAAAAGTGATTTTATATTTAAAAGTTGTGCACTTTGTAGGATGATCACACATTACTGAGAGTACCTATGTTTTTTTTTATTTGTTTTGGCAGTAAACAGATTTGTATTGTCGGTAAAAGCTAATTATAATTTTTCATTTTCAGTTTCTTTATAAATAGTATAAAGCACACTGACCGGTGAAAACATTATTAACTAGAGTTATCAATTTAGCTCAATGTACAACGTAGGAATATTGTTTTTCGGAGTTACACCCACCTTCTCATACAAACCTCTGCAAATGTCAAGTTTATTTATGAAGCCAATAGATATCGAGAGAAAAGTAAATAGTTTGGTCCTCGTCCTTAATCCTTGACTTTTATTAACACTTAAGATATAGACTAAGATAGAAGTTAAGTACTGACTAACGGTCAAAATGTATTTTGGATAGAAAATGTTAATTTGGCTATAGATACCTCTGTTTTGGGTGAACGAAACGCTGATTTTAGTACTTTTTTTATTTACAGTGAAATAGTGCTTCGCCTTCACCTTACCTGATGTTAAGTGATGATAAAGCCGAAGGTGGAAGCGCACTACACCCGGAATCCTCATCACTGAGGAACGGCTATCTTACCTCTAACTGTCGGAACACAACAATTTTTAAATTGTTGTTATAGCGGCAGACTTAGGTAAAATGGTGGTAGCTAGCCAGGCGGACACAAAATAAGCCCTACCACCAACCAAACCGAATACAAATTGTACACCCCCTGGGAATCGAACAAGGGACCTCTGCGTCTTACACGGGAGAGCGAACCACTAGACCACAGTGGCGGTTAAATCTTAGTACATCGCATCTAACTTTTCCTTGAACATAAATTCTGATTTCATCCTGAAAGGTCGACGTTTCTGGTTTGCCTTTTAAAATTCATGTGGACGTGGCCCCTAACAATATCATACATTAGTGTGGATGTCACGAACATAATGTCCATTCTTTCCCTTTTTTACCAAAGTTTGTAAAAAAATGGGGTCATACGCGTCACGTACCTACCTACACGCACGGCGAACTCCTCACGACACAAATTCCATTATTTAATATAATTTGCCACGCTTTACGCCATAATAAATGTGTGGTCAGCATGCTATTAGCTACCGGGGGTTTTGTGTACATGCGCCAACCAAAAGGGCTTTAAGTGTACTTGTAGGTACGTGTATACCTATTGATGCTAAAGTTATGTGCCTATCAAAGCACGAGAGAAATATTCCCGTTGATGTTCTACTCTACGTCCTTGAATTGCAGCTCATATTTTGCATATTTCAATTTGATTGTTGACAATTTGGACTAGAGTTGCTATGCCGACACCCTCATCCATTATTTAGCGATATACACGAACTGATGTTTTTGATGTTAAGAAGTAAAAATATTGTAATTTATTTGGACTTTCTAATTGGTTCCATAATGGAATATTTTCTATTTTAAAAATTTGGGGCATGGCTTGAGGGGTCTTTGAATGTTTATAAAAGGTATACCAACTTTTAGTGCCTCAAATATGCCTAATAGTACTAATGAATTAACAAATAACAATTGAGAAATTGCATAATGATTAAAATAGTAACGTCATTGAAAATAATTATTTTTATTGATTTTTTAGATTTTAGGCTTTCACAATGCTATTTTTATTTTAAGAAAAAATACGAGATGTTATCTTGAAATAATTGTTTTTCTTAACATGCCTGTTTTGTTTAGTTACTTTACTGCCTAACCATTAAGTATAACAATACGACCCTCCCTTTAGCCAGTGTATCGTAGACAGTGCGTTACTCATGCTATGGGGTACGTCGAACTACTAGTTTTGAATTATTGGTATACTAAATTACAACCGTGACTTCCCTCCCTTACTTGAAACAATTAATTATTGCTCGAGGATATTGTATTATGATTACGCATATTGAAATCATTGGTGCTAGACAGGTTATCAAATTCGTATCAAATTAACTAATAGGTTAGTACTTATGTCATTCACCATTTATCATATTGATGTCTACGAAAAAAAAAATTTGCAATGGAAAATCACAAAAGTTTAAAAAGTAATGCATATAAATCATGGGAGATCATAATGCTGGTTGCGGACCAAAAGCTATGCACAATTATTTAGGCACGTTTAGGTTAGCTTAGCTGATGTAAATGAAAATAGACCCAGCTACGTGAGCTAAGATAAGCTAAACTAACTTAGCTTAGCTCTTGGTCTGTAATCGGCTTGAATGGAGCAAGCGCTCATGCGGTACCGTATTTATGACTTACTCATTATTATACAAACCCATAAGGCGGTCACTGCTACTGAAAGAATCTTCACGTCGATCGGTACCTGCACAAATCGCACCCTACAGATTCCCGTGACATCGTCAGTCCACGGACGGAGCATTAACACAGAATAGATAATAGGACTAGCGTACAGAATTTGCACTCCGCAAAATCATTTAAATAAATAGCGACTCTTGCTCCAACGCAATAAAGTGCAATTCAGGTCGCACAGCGGTCACTTTTCGATCACACAGGGAAATTTTAACAAGGTGTGTTTATATAAAAAGTTAGAAAAACCACTTAACCTGTGTTCGTAATATCGAAGAGTCACTAGCTTTTTGATGGATAGGAATCGAACAAAAATCTAGCAAATAAATTAGGCGATATTTTTTTATCTTTCTGATTATAGGGTAAATGTTTCGTAATAGGAATCTAAAACCATTTGATGTAGTTAAATAGACGACCTGAGTGGTGCAGTGGTCAACATGCCGCTTACCACGCAAGAGGTCCCGGGTTCGATTCCCGGCCGGGCAGAAATTGAAATGATGAATTTTAATTTCTGTGACGGGTCTGGGTGTTACTATGTATAATAAGTATATATTTAAAAAGTATATAAGTAGTATATCAGTCGTCTAGCACCCATATTACAACCCATATTACCCATATTAAGCTTTGCTTAGTTTGGGGCTAGATGGCGCTGTGAGAAATTGTCCAAGCATTTATTTATTTATTTTATTTTAAATAAAGATTTGAAACGTACAGATTTAAGTTAGAAAGTTCAGCAATATGAATAAGCTGCATCAAAATAGGTAGAGTTTATATATTTATCTGTTACAAATGCAGCAAAAAGTAAAACTCTTGAGAGAAAGTGTTTTAACCTTAAAAACATAATATTCTTACCTAACAAACATAGTTCCAGAATAGTATTACTGAGTAGTTTTTGCCTTGTTTCATACAAAAAGACATAAAACACGCCAAGTGTAACCGCTATATCTTCGTTCAGTACAGTGACAGTTTATTGACAGCTAACGAACTAAACTAAAGGGAACCGGGCCGTGCTCGGAATGTAAAATTAGTGGTTAGTTTAGTAATTAGTGTTGAGTTTTGTGGCGACGCCACGTTGAACAAATTGCTTAACAGAAATCGTGGCAAAAATAATAAAGCGAAACTGATGACAAATAATGAAGTAAATAAAGTGTGTACTTACGTCATTATTAAGAAACAAACGAAGATCATCACGAATCCATGTGGCCCACCCACCTCCACCATCCTCCAGAAAGGGTGAATTCGTTGCGAATCATTGTCCAGAAAAGGCGATTTTTTTCCAGAACGCGCAAGAGACTCCTCTTGTTGCGTACTTGTACTATTATGTATTCTGTGGTGACGTCCAGTTTCCTGACACCCTTATTTTTCCATAGCTCTATGATTTTCCCACAGAGTAGTATGAAAACTATCCGGCCGCGTCATTGTTATTTGGGCGCGGCCGCAGTCGGTCATCACCAAGAACATTAAAATTATATTCTATTCTATGACACGTCATCACCAATGTTTAGACATAAGTTGCTCAGTTAACTTTATTTATTTAAGTAAGCAAGTGAAAGTTTTTATTGACTTATTAATGAAAAAATGAAAAGTAAAATCAAATATTTAATTCTACAATATAAATATTAAGGATGTAGTTCCCATTTCCCCACCTCACACCAACACTTAGCTGATAAGATTTGAGCCGTCTGTTTTTGTCGTTTTTATGTTTGGAGAAAATGACAAAATTTATCGGCTGTTTAAGTATGTGGTGAACTTTGACCTAAGTTAAAAGATTAACATTGTATGTAAATTTTCATTTAATGTAACATCTGTGTAAATCCGCGGAAGCTATTGTTTTATGTAAAGGTAAGGTAAGCATGGGTCGGGATGTGATCCAGATTTACTAACATGTTGCCTATCACGAAAATAAGGCCCGACCGAATTTATGAAAAAGGTTTGATCTACATTGCATACTTATATCATAAGTGCGAAAGTAACTTCGTCTGTAACGTTTTCACGCATAGATCGCTGGACCGATTTTGACGAAATTTGGTACGGATATAGATGGCACCTTGGGGAAGGACAAAGGCTACTTTTTATCGCACTGCTGGGCACGGGTCTCCGTCTGCACGATATAACCTGTAGTCCACGCGGGTGAAGCTGCGGGCGGAAAGCTAGTCATTTTATAAATAAAAGGCATAGGAATGATACAGAAAAAGAATCACAGTATTTTGTTAGTACAAATGCTAATAATTTGCCATTGTACAACAGAAGTTGGTCACTTCTGTTCATCACTTCAGAGCACTTACGGTACAAAAAGATGTATTTTTAACCGACTTCCAAAAAAGGGGGAGGTTCTATGTTCGTCTGTATATTTTTTTTTTGTTTTTTTTTGTGTATATCCACCGATTACTCGAAGACGGCTGGACCGATTGAAATGATTCAAACGTTATTACATTAGGTACACTCCCAAGTTGGAAATCGGTTCAGTACTTTTCAAGTAATTTTGAAAAAAAGCACGAAAATAGTATGACTTTGTGTGAATTACCTCGATGATTGGTCGTATTACTTCTTTGTTTATGAACTGAATAAGATAATTATTTTTTTGTTGGAAGAGGGATATCTTAATTGTAGTTTTTTAATCGACTAGGAGTTTCTCAGTGTGACCCGTATTTAAGTGTGTTTCTCCGCGATTATCTTACGTTTGGCTGAGCCGATTTTTCTACATATATAATATACCTTACCTACAAGGTACCTACACTAAAAATAAAAAAATAAAAATTGTTTAAAAAAAACAAAAAACCGACTTCAAAAACCCTGCCTCTAAAAAGCAAGAAATAATAGAATAAAAAAAGGAAGATGTACTCCAGCCCCACCCGACTTCAATTGACGTGTTTTATTATAACAATGATAATGCGTATCTAATGATTTGTATATTATTTCTTGCTTTTTAGAGGCAGGTTTTTTGAAGTCAGTTAAACATTTTTTTTATTTTTTTATTTTTAGTGTAAGTACCTTCTGTATTAGGTAGTGTAGGTATATTATTTAGGTAGAAAAATCGGCTCAGCCAAACGTGAGATAATCGCGGAGAAACATACATGCATACAAACTGAATACCTCCTTTTTTGAAGTCGGTTAAAAATACTACACAAAGGTATCCCTTCCCCAACAAAAAAAATCATTTAATTCGGTTCATAAATAACAAAATTGTCAAGTTAGTTGATTTAATATCATAGTATTTTCAGGATTACTTGTAAACTACTGAACCGATTTGAAAAAAAAAAATAATGGGACCATCTCGCAAGAAAACTCTATCGAACAAAAAAAGAATCATCTAAATCGGTCCATAAATATCGAAGATACGCGCGACCAACGATAAAAAAAAACATACAATCGAATTGAGAACCTCCTCCTTTTGATGAAGTCGGTTAAAAAGCAAGAAATAATATTCGTAATAATAAAAATACGTCTATGGAAGTCGGGTGGGGCTTTTAGAATAAAAAAAAGGAATTTGTACTCCGCCCCACCCGACTTCAATAGACGTATTTTTATTATTACGAATATTATTTCTTGCTTTTTAGAGGTAGGTTTTTGAAGTCGGTTTTTAATCTGTTGCAATCTGTGCGTACCATACACTCTGGAGTGAAGTTGCCGCGGGTCACTGTCTATTTGTCAATTTAAACGCATTGTACAATATGTATGTAATCATAGGAGTGACATTGGTATAAAACTTGAGCAGTCAGTCAGCAACAGAACATCTACAGAAAAAAAACGCGCGTAAAAGTGCTCGATAGAGTTGCATATGTAAGGTAGATGGCACTGTATAAATTTCCCATTCAAAATTACTCCATCGATTTTTTACGCGCGTTTTTTTCTCGATACATACTACGGACTGAAGTCGATTGTACTTATTTTACACCTAATTAACCAAACTTAGTCATATTGAAAAATCACGAATCATATTGTTTCGTTATTGGTATTAAAAATATACATTGAAAATCACCATTGATATACCTACCCTGGATTACTAAAATTATTTTAAATAACAGTAAAATTGCTTACATTTTCATTAAAAATCAAGTATATAAAAGTAAATTGGTTTTAGTTCACGAGATAAAAGCCAAAGCTTTAAAATTTGCAAAATTATTACACCCTCGAGTATACAGACGATTCTTAATTAATGATTTCCATTTACATAAAATATCTCACAGTTTTATGACGCAATGATAATTATTAGCTTGAAAGGTCATTTAAAAGCCAAGACGTGGTATTAATTCGAAATACTTCTGTTATTTTACGTACTTACGCTAAAATTAAGGTTTAAAACTCACTTATATTTTTTGACTGCTATTATTTCTTAAGAATTGTTCCCCCTTTACCGTATGCACCATTGACTTGCACCATCAATGGTGCAGATGAAATAAGTTTCGTTTTCTCTAATAATGGTGCAAATGAAACCGCAATGATATGATAGTGTCACCTGCACCATTGATAGTTTGCAGCAGTTTGACTTGCGTCAATTGTGCAGAATAAAGAAAACAAATGAATGCCGAATAACAAAAGACTACATATCAATACGGTTTAAAAAAACTTTAAAATCGCATTGATAATAAAATATAGTGTAGTCTTTTGTTTTTTCGGCATTCGTTTTTTTTTGTTTATTCGGCAATCGTTAATTGCTTTTCGGCATTCATTAGTGAATTTATTAATTTCATTAGCTTTTTATTATTATTATTATTTATATTAATTGTCATTTTATTATTTTCTTCTAATTCATTAACGCTGAACCAACAAACTTGCCCGAATTCATCAGACCTTAATTAAGATAACACATTAATTATATTATCAAGATATTGATCAAGATAGTAAAGATACGTTTTTGCGGAATCAAAGGACGGACCGTCGATTTTATCTTTTCATTTCGCTATTACGACTCAGTGGCTGTGAATTAGGCCGTGAAAATGAGACGAGTTTCCTCTGATACGCACAAACGACTTTGAACAGTAGTTTTTAAGAACGATATTGGGGTGCTGACGAAATTTTCCAGATACGTGAACTATTGTACTTTGCACGAGAACACGCAACTATGATTCCAATATCCTGTGAGTGTGCCTGTCTCGGAATTGCCAAAAGGGCTTTGGCAAATATTTTAACGGATGCCGAAACAATTGGCATTGTCTGTGACATGAAAGAGAAAGGGCTGTGTACCCACTCGGCAAGATAAAATCTGTAGAACGAAAAAAGCTCGTAATAATATTCGTGTGGGTTGACGACTTTTGGTACCTATCCAACTGATAATATTAGGAGCTGATTTTACCTTCCAAAGGGCTGATTTTGACTCTAGATAAAGCTTTATTTGTTTGATATAATGTTTGATACATTTGTCTGTTACATTTTTTAATGATTTTTATTATTTGGTTTATTTATTAAACTGACTGATATGTTGACTGAAGATTGAAAAATCAGCCAGTAAAAATATTAAGAAATTTAATCAATATTTTTGAGACAGTAAAAAATATTTTCAAATGGAAATATATAGGAATGCTATATAGAAATTAGGGAACTATTTTCCCGTTTCAGAAACTTTCTTAGAGAAGACAGCAAGTCACAGCATTCCAAACGTTGAAAACTATAGGTACTTTATGTTAGAAATTACTCACAATTTGGGACACCTAATGTAAACAATACGTCCATGATGTTGTATTTTTTTTACTTCACGATTGCTTATTAATCCTGCTAACCCTTTTCAGAGCTCATGGCCACCGTGACACTGGCTTGACAGTCACGTACAGGCTTTATTTAATTTTGGTGTACGCGTTGTGTAATTAGGTAGTAGTCACATGTTTTTCTTTTTTCAAAAGTATTCATACTTTTTTAAACTACTTTTACCAATTTTATCAAAATAGGACAAAACATTAATCGGTACAAAAAAGTGATTCAGTTTTTCAACTAAAAGTTTAAATTCTGCTATCTTTGAGAGAGATTTTATTAATTAAAATACTGGCTTGTTTTTTATTTTTTATTTATTAAGATACAGTACTTTTGAATTAAAATTAATGTAAAGTAATTAACCAACCTTGTCAAAAGAGCGAGTGTTATAAATTAAGCTAGTGTTAGTAATAAAACTCTCATTAACTTTCGCGACTAGAGGTACTTACCACTTAATGAAGTCTGACTTTAGTAAAGTTCGGTCAAAGGTTTTTAGTCATAATATTTGAAGTACACAATGTTCAAAGAGGAAATGTCTGAAGAATAGTTCTGTAGATAGCACGTTTGCATATTAACAAGGGTAATAAATTAGTAATACTGATGTAATGGAATATAGATGCGCCTTTTGGCCCGTTGTAGAAGCTTTCTCATGGTTTTTATTTATTAAAATGGGAAAATAATAAATACAATTTTCAGTGAAATGTATAAGTAAGTAGATACCTATATTATTAAGTTTACATTTTATTGTTTATAAAAAAAATCTTCATTCGGGGATGGTAACTATTAACGGGTTTTTTTAGTCAATCATATTATTTTCTGGTACAAATTGTCCTCGTACAATGTTAGCAAAAGTTAAAAGTTTTTGCTAAGTATTTTTGGAAACTATTTTTCAGTTATTAAAGCTAACAAAACTAGGTATTCATAGTCCTTGCAAAATTAAAAGTACTTGTTGGTCTAACCCAATAAATATTTTTAATTATACCACTATGGAACTCGGTAATTTCTCTCCGGGGAAAAAAGAAGGGGGTTTTCATTGAAACGTCAAGCGAAATTGATGGGCTCGCCCTGAGTCGTGACCAATAGTCGTATGGCGTTTGTACCGTTTGGTCGCGTCAGTCGCACGTCCGGAGTCATTGTGGCCACACGCCCTTGTTGCCAACATTACTGATCCGAATGTTGTTATCACGTGACAAATGTCACATGCTTGCCGCGAAAACTTTTGTCTGACGCGTGCGTTTCCGAACGCAAGTTTCTCTCGCAACTTTTTCCGTGCTTTGTTTTCGGATGAGGCGTGCGCTATCGGAGCTCATTTGTTCGCGATTCGAATTGCGAAAACTTTTTTGACTTTTTAAAAAGTGATTAAAAAGTTATGGTTGCATAAAACTTTTTTCGCTCGGACTTTATGGACATGTGTGGTGTAATCGTGCTCGTTTTCGCCTTCCTGGTTCTCCCGGACCCTTCCTGTTCCAACTCAGATAATATGGGTCTGTGTACGATTTATTGCAAACATAATTACTAGCGGTTCCGTCGACTCCTCCCGGCTAATGGTGTTAAGTTAATAACGCTCGGCGTCGCGAGGGCTCGGCATATATCGTGAGATTAGTAATTAATTAACGTGATGTCTTTTGCTTTGATAATTTAACAATGAGTTCTTTTCGCGTTATAGCTTACTTAATATGTAGTTACGATAAATAGAGGATTTTACTTTTCGAAATTACCGCAACTTATACCTTTTTAAACTTAAAGGTTTCGGAAACTTATTGCATGGTATATCATAATCTATTGTACGCTGTTCGTGACAGTCAAACATTATTGAAATTTATTCCAGCATTTAGGGTAGTTTTATGAGTCCTTAAACGACTCTTTACTTAAGATTTAGTAGGTGCTTGAAATATATTTTATATGGAAGCACGTGTTTGCATACTTTTAGTGTTCTGCGTACTGTAAGAAGATTAAGGACCTTTTTCACACTTATTTGCATAGAAATTCTTTTCCATTTTTAAATTGAATTAGAAGATAGTGCTACTGAAGACTTGCCCTAACACTGGCCTTAAGTGTCATATGTTTTCTTGTAGGTGTTATTGTTGTGTAACCGTGCGTTATCACTGCATTGGCTTGCCAACAGTTCATTATAAATATTTTTGACACAGTTGTGTTCTTACTATCTGTCTGACTCTGTTTTGAAACGATGTTTAAAAACATTGTTAAATTTACTAGTGGACACGCACGGTTAAAATCGCACCAAACTTAACATGTGTATAACTTTTTCAACTAAAATTAAGTTTTTTTTCATTAATTTGAGAATTTTAGGCATTCACAATGCTATTTTCATACAATACTATAACAATACAATGTAATAAGGTATACTATAAAAATAAGACTCTCACCAAATCAATTCTCGGACGGGAATCGAACCCGCGACCATTGGAAATCCGGTCCAAAGCTCTTACCACTGAGCTACCAAGTCACTTCATTAGAATTGATGTGGTGCGAGTCGTATTTTTTCCAAGTATATTATTTAGTATTATAACATATTCTGTGCAGTAGCAGTATCACGCAGTATATAATACACTTTTATAAAATGTGACGAGTATACGCGTTTTCTGCTTTTGACATCAAATGAACGTGTGGGTATATATTTTTTTACATTCATTTGCCTTGTAGGGTATGCTCATAATATTTTAACGTTTCGGGGAAGATACAACCACAGAGTAAAAGCTGTGACTTAATTGATGCAATGTTTGGGAGTTGGAACACTTTTTTTTACTTTTTCTCCTTCTTCTTGTGTCAAAGGCAGATACTTTATAATGAGGGCTTTTCAAAATGACAAAAAACTGTAGGCTCGATAGATGGCGTTGATAAAATGTATGTGTCACTGTAATTTTTTTTACTAAGCTTCGAAGAGTACTCAGGTAGGCAGGCAGATGTAACCCAAAAATGATTCTCTTTGGGCAGATGTCAGCCAGCGAGCGCTTACTTTCGTCTTTGGTATAGGTCGTTTATTTTTAAAAGCCAATTTTGACACTTCTCTTTCCATCAACGCCATCTAGTGAAGCAAATAGTTACTTTTTTTTTTAAATGTCACTCTGAAAAGCCTTCATTCTATGTTAATTTCCGCAAGTAATTTGGAACGATGGCTGCTTTCGGGTTGGCTTCCAGGAGGTCTCGTTGCGTGCTAGTAGTGGGGAGGCTTGACCAGGATAACAAGGATAACAAACGCTCCATTATTTGGATCAAGTACACATCGTTATTGGAGAAGGCAGTGGGCCTTCTCATATTCACACCACACCTGCGAACACCTGATCTGAGTAATTTTAAGGATTTCCAAAAAAAGGGTATCTCAATTTAGAAGGTGTCTTGGAAGTAGACTCCAGGCCCGTATTTATAAACCGCTCTTAACGTTGAGAGTTATCTTGAGATCATACTTGAGATGCTGTTCCTATAAGAAGAGCATCTCAATTCTTAAGTATGATATCAAAATAGCTCTCAACTTTGAGAGCGGTTTATAAATATGGGACTCCAAGATGACCAAGACGTGAGGGTTGGTTTGGGTAGGCTATTTTGTCCACAGGTTGGTTGGATCTTGCTTGTAACGGGTGTTTATCGGTGGGCAGAGACAGGCAACAATTTATAAAACTTCGCCGTCTTTTAAGGCGTTTTGGAGGAGGGGAGTATCAAATATTGTGTGCCTGTTTTTACCCAGCGACGGACGGAACGGAACGAAGGCGGCGTATACGTTATATACGTAAGGCGGTATATACGCAAGAAAAATCCGTCGGGGCTGCTATTACCCGCACCGAAATGAACTATGTAGTTGCTGTTTTTTGACGATCATTGAGGAGTTTTGATATAGCTAGAAATCAAATAAGGTATATTAGCTAATAAGGTATACTAGCTATCTAAATAAATAAGGTATATTATACCTTATTTGATTTCTAGCTATCTGAGCGTTTGATCAACGATTTCAAAAGAGAAGCAATATTTGCTCTGACCAGTTATGAGATGGAGAACAATATTGGTTACGGTATAGATTTATAATTAAGTATAGCTCGTTTTTATTTTAGACTTGGAAGTTGAATCCTTATCCCATTTTTTAGTGATATAGTTTGGGTGGTTAGTAAATAGTATTTATAATCATCTATACTGTGAACTTTTGCCGTGGCAGTAAACATAGGTACATTTATTTTTTATTTATTTAATGCAGTTGTTAATTTTATCTAATAGGAAGTGATTGTGAGTCAACTACGCTGATTGGAAAAACACTGATTACGACACCATAAAAAAAATATTTAACAATGTAGGTATAACTAATCAGTGGTCGAACATAAATGAAGTGATTATTTTTGTTCAAACTGTATCAGTTATTGACACGCATTATGTGTTTTAATTTTACTCAGTATGAGGAAATAAATGAAGTCATAAATAGCCATGCCATTCATCTTTCTAAATTAAATCTAGACAGATGTATAGGTATAGGTTAGGTACATTATACAACTAGTGGCTCTGTAGAGAACTACTATTATAGTTGTATAATTTTTTTTATAATTATAGAACCTGCTCACAAAATTTCAAGAGAATCGGTTGAGAAATGCGACCTACCGGGTGTAACAAGACCCTCAACGAAGCCGAGGGCTATGTATTCTGCCCATCATCAGGACCATTTCTGTTCAAAATTATTGCTGGGAAACGATTTTAATTTTTGGTTTAAAAAAAGCATTGCATACTAAACCACGCAATGTAACGCGTACAAAAGACCGCGCCTACAAGTGAATGCTACACAGCTGCGTGCGGCCGAGTTGAAAGGCAACGTTCATGTAGGTACGTGCTCATGAAATACATTGAGTGGTGACGTTTTGAAGTCATTGTTTGTTACGAAATACATAAAATTTTGATAATGTTTCTGTGGACAAAAATTAGGTAATAACGAATAAAATAACATTTCATAAAAAAAGTGACTTTGACCTTCAATAACTTCGTAGCTATTGGTTTCCCAGGTAATAGTCCTAATGACAAAAATGATCCTGATGATGGTCGGAATGCGTGAACTTCAGCTTCGTTGAGTGTCTTGTTACACCCGTTATAGAGGAAAGCAGACGGACAGCCGGACGGAAATACAAAAGCATTTTTCCCAAGCTGAAACAGAGACGCTTCGCTCGCGCTTCGTGATCGCTCGGTCGATTGTAAATAATAAATATGTCAAAATCAAAACAGCAGGTAACTTACTAAAATTTGTAAGTTTCTCGAAATATCAAGTTGTATTGTTGTTGTAATACAATACAACCCGCGTCAAAACTATGTGAAAACTTTAGTACTGTGTCACGCTAATTATTGTTTTCATATAGTTAGTTTAATTTATTGAACAAGCTATTCTATCACCTTATTTCTGTGGACTACCATACATTTTCCAACAACCAAAGTCTTGTTTAAAAATTTTAAGCCGTTATCAAGTCGAGCCGCAATATCTTAAAACATTTATGCCTCTTGATTGTCTCGCAGCGTTTGTAAATACTAAACTACAACAACAGAAACACCTCAATTAATCAGCGACTTAATCAAAGTAAAACAGGCTAGTTTTTATTGTCAGTGCTTTATTAGCATAATAGAAGAAAACTTTAATTAAGTTTGCACAACTCAACCGCGCTGAGCAAATCTACGGTGGTTGTTTAACTCCCAGTTAAGATGTAATGAATAGGAATAGTTTTGGTATTGTGGCGCTTAATTAAGTTCCTTGTTATTAATATTTGACAGAAAATTTGAGTAGAATCTCTTTTGAAAACCAACTCGGTTTGTCATTGTTTTGAACCCTATAGAGTTAATAAAGCTGAAAAACAAGGCGCTCGAACTAGGGATTCCCTGATTTATGGAAGAGAAAGCGCTCTTTGAAGGCATTATTCAAGACCTAATAGCGCCACCTATAAAGAAAACTTATAGACCAAAGCGGCGATAGCTTTTTGTTTACCTACCTACGTGTTTTTTAACGAAACTCTACTTTTAAAATGAACACTGACAAAGCTATTTCTTTAAAGTAAAGGTTACGATTCCTATTAATGTGGAGCTCGGTGGCGCGGTGGTTTAGCGCCTGGCCTAGCGATTGCGGAAGTTAAGCAACGTTCGCAAGGGTTGGTCATGGGATGGGTGACCAAAAATGTATTATCTCGAGCTCCTCCGTGCTTCGGAAGGCACGTTAAGCCGTTGGTCCCCGCTGCATTTGCAGTCGTTAACACTCACCAATCCGCATTGGGCCCGCGTGGTGGGTTATGGCCCATCCTCCTTGCCATAAGGAAGGCCTGTGCCCCAGCAATGGGGACATCAAAAATTGCTGATGGACAAAGGTTACGAAGCCTTCGTAGGCAGATGTAACCTTACTTTCAAAGTAATTTAGTCGTAGTCGGTGCCATTGAGTGCTACGGACTACGGGCCTATGTAGCACTACGTGAATTTCATATGAATGAATTTGCTACGTGGAAGACAACTTTGACGTAGCTCCGATGCATACTAGGAGCGTTATTTTCTCCATACAATCAACTCATGGATATTATGACGTGTATAATCAAAACAAAGACTGTTTAAAGTCAATTATTTATACGTGACACAGGCATTTAGATATCCCAACGCATTTACCTAATTTTGTTTATCTTTCCATTTTTACAAGGGTTATTATTGTTTTTTTGTAACACACCAAGTTTTGGTTAACCATCTAAACGAATAATTAAATATATTTTAGGATGCAATAAGTCCCTAGTGAATCTAACTTGAAATAGGAGTTCCAGATAAACATTTATGGTGATTCAGAAAACGGATACGAAGTACCGCCAAGAGAGTTATAATGTGCTCGGAGGATTAACAGCCGACATTCCCGAAATACGAAAAATAATGGCTGTGATTGGTCGAGCAAAGTATTTTTTATATTGGAATAAACTTTACCTTATAACTTATAACCTTTATTAATATGCCAAAATAAAGGCATATCACATTTTAAAATGATCCAAGCTTTATAATGATCAAAGCGTAACACACAAACAAACACTTCGAACGAAATATATTTATGTTCTGTATGTTGAATACAACGCTGCGACAGTAGTTTCCATGCCAGATGAGCAACGTAGCTAGTTCATCTTAATTAGCTTAAATCCATTACGCCCTTTCTGCGTTATTGTTCTTTACTAACTCAAGTCACTCACGACATGAAAAGGGCTAAATTTGCGGTTGTCACGTTTTTAATTAATATATGAGAGGGTGGGGCAACGGACTCACGTGTCGCCTTTTTGTGTCTTGTAAGCAATGGGTAACTCATCAGTTATTGTAGAATATTAGCCATACATTAAAATAATCTTTTTTATGTTTTACTATTGAAAATGGTTATCAGATGCAAATCGCCTGATACGTATTTTTTGCCATATCTCCGAGGATTTTGGGAGAGAATAAATGGGAATAGTACCAAAAGTTGAGGAATTTATCGAAACGAACGTGAACGTTTGAATTTTGAAAATCTACTGGTAACTTTTTTTGGAATTTTGCAAAATTCGGGTACATTCGGGTTTTTTGGGAAGTGTTTGTTTACTAAATTGTAAATATTTCGGAAAAAAATAACTTAAGAAAAAATGCGTCCTAGGGTATTAGTTTGGCTACAAAATTAAGATTTTTTTTAACAATCGGTTAATAATAATTGTGACCTGTAGGTGGTCCCTTTAGATTTGTAATTGTAAAAAACGGGTGTTTCCGTACATAAAAAGTGACGTAGATTCTATGATTGTTGACCGATCGTCATGGTAATAATGTTAAAAGATGCAGAAGCAGACGAGAAGTGCATTCGTTGTAATTTTGAAAATCGGTTAATAATATTTCGGCCGCGTCGAAGCAGTCAGCGGGCGCTTTCGTACATTTTTGGGTTCATTTTCAATGCTCCGATTCTTACGGGGACTGTAAAATCTGTGAATTTTTTGCTCTTGCTTGCAATTTATCCCGAGAGACAAAATAGGATATTGCATGCATAAAGACCTCACCCAGAAGATTAGATTTTGATGAATGTAGTCTTCTATGGTGAGCTCTCTCCATCAGAGTACCTATCGTATGAAGAACCGCTTCTGGGCCAGATGCCATTCTTATAGCTTCTGCCCGTGACTTCGTCTGCGTGAACATTCGAAAAAACTCTAGGCAATCTTTGAACAGGATCAAAAGCATGTTGTAATTCAGGTCATACCTGTGCCAAATTTTATTTAAGTACGTTCGACTGTTCTTACGTAATTAAGTGACAAACATCCAAACATACAAACTACTATTCACCACTCCAACATCGAGCTCTTTAAACTCTGACACTATCGTAGCCTAATATTGCCAATTTTTACCGACAAAAACCTATAAAGTTGATCGCCTGAGATCGCTGATCTTAAAACTAAGAAGGGATGGGTGGGGGCCTTTTACAAAAAAAGAATCATGATAATAGAACAGTTTTGCTTAGAGACATTATCAGCTCAGGAATAAAGTTCAAAATCAAGTAAATCGAACAACAAATATCGTTCGATTATCGTAATTCTTTTTTCGTAATCGGCTCCGGGACAACCGCATCTAATATAATCGGGATTACTGACCCTTCTTCGCATTTTATCACGTTTTTTATTCTGAAGATTATCTGTTTTTGTGCGAAACTATATTAAAATAACAGGGTCTATTATAGTCTTGTAGATATTTGAACGCTTCCTTGTTTTCGTACAATTTTTGTTTTAATTTGTTACAATATATTAAAGTTAACAAGCACAATACAAGTTTTGTATCATTTTCTCTATGATAATTCATTGTTATTTTTATTCTTCTATTAACTCATTGCGACTAATCCATGTGTTGACAAGCTTAAGTGGTCTAAAATAGGTTTAAGAAGATTGTTGAAGTAGGACCACTTGATTGTCTGTTTCCCATGGTCCATAAGGCATGAAGTTGTTTACCAAATATTATCGTCATCATCATTATTACATTAATAACCAATGAGGCTTTCTTTTTGCCCTAAAATCATGAAGTTGGCAAGAAGCAACAGCACAGTAAAAAAAGAAAATATTTTTGCTTTTATTAAAAATATTAGATCGTTGCGCGAGTGAAACTCACCTTGTCGTTTTTTAGAATAACATTTTCAGTTTCGTTTTCTAAAAGAGGCGAATATTTTGTTCATACGACTTTCGAAGATACCTTTGGCCCTACCATGAATTGATACAAACTGTTTACGTTACCGTAAACTATCGGATATACTGCTCACAGTCAGTGCGAGTGAAAGAGACAAATCGATAGTTTACTGTAACGTAAGTTTGCATCAACTCATGGTAGGACCACTGGTGATTTTTGTATGACCATTAAACAATAATAGATCGTAATTTGTTAGTTGTTTTAGCGCGATGAGATTCTATTGTTGATATAATAAATCGCTGGGGCTATTTTAATATTCACCAAAGGTCATAAGTCAGGCTATTCATTGTCAGATATCACATGTCCGTTCAACGAGCCATTAATTCAATCGGCTTAGAGAGGATTTCCATGGGAATTTTAATGCAGTAGACAAATGAAATAGGTACTTTTTAGCTTCACTTAGAGGTATGATATCATATTTTGTTGCAGTAATGGATATTAATTTTCTTTGTTCCTAATGTTTTATATTTTTTAATTTTTTTTGAGTTTTTATTTTTCGCATAATAAATAATTAAAAAAATAATTATTATATTATAAACTTTTATAAATAGGTATTTTCGAATTTGAATAAAGTATGTAGTTCAGTTTATAGGTATTTATTTAAATAAGAATAACTACACACAGATAATAAGCGTATTATTTACCTAAATTGTTGCCAAGATTTAAGATTTGATAATCTATGGAAATAGCCTTTAATAAGAGAACTAGTCATAAAATAATCCAACAAAAGTGTGAATAAATGAATTGAGGGGATACATTGAAAATGGCGGCTCTTCCATCCAAAAACTGTTCCCGAGGGATAAATAACTGTTCACGCAGACGAAGTCGCGGGCAGTCGCTAGTACACGATAAAAAAATCATTTGCCAAAAGCTTGTTGACATTTTTGACCGAAAGTATTATCGAATTTGAAGTTGGAATGCGACATTGTAAAGACTGTTCTGCACAAGACGGAATAAAAGTAAGAAAATGATCAAACTTATGGGAAAAATACCTATCCTTCAAGCTTGAAGAGAACGCTCTAGGTCTTATTAAAAGTTTTAAATCTCTAAGTCACAATGCAAGTCTTCCAACTTCTGATGTATTTCAAGTATTCTCCTTTGGTTCTATCTACATTCATTATCTTCGCGTTTGGAGTACAGTGAACTGCATATATACCGTAGCACATGAGACTATGTGCCTTATTTTTTTAGTTATAAGGGCTAGGTTTGCAGTGCCAGTGTTAAAGTTTGTGCGCTGACTTCTGTACGAGTAAGAGCTTTGAGGATCCCGACAGCGAAATGCAATTTTAATACATTTCACACAAGCCAATATACTTTCTTGCGTTAACAAAGTGAAACCCAAATGCCTGAGAACTTGAATTAATCATAAAACTCTAGCTGAGATCAAGAAAATTAAAAGAATTGCAAACTATCTTCACTCAAAGGTTTTTTTATTGTACCATTCTCATTAGAGAAATGCCAATCTAATATTCAGTGAATTGGATAACAAACTAAGAATAGCTAAGGAACTAAATGAATAAAAATATCAAATGAATCCTAATTGAAGATTTAGCGTCTGAAAATCATGCCCATATTAATTTAAAAAATATATAGCCAGCCATATACCTAAATTATTCGGGATTATGTAAGGGTTCTAACGATACCCCATACATGCAAATAGAAGTTATGGTGGAGTAAAAAAACTGTGTGAATCTGAACTGAGAGCCTAAATTTTAAATCATTGCGAATCAAATTGAAACTTATAGGGGAGTTAATAAAAAAAACTAAAAACCTGAAGCAGTACTTTAAAAAATTCTAATACGTGAATTATAGCTTTTACAACCGAATTGGTTGGGCCCTCAATCCAGACGGTTGCAATAATTTCGAGTCGATTCTATCTTGGACTCTCAGTTCTGATATGTTTTAATTGAGGGCCCAAGTTAAACAGCCAAATCTGTTATGCCATCTCCTAGCGAGTCGAAAATTTCTAAAACGATGTTAGAAATTCCTAAATATTTTTTTAGGATGAAAACTGTTAACACAGATGTGGTACTTTCTGAGATCTATGCTATGCCTCTTATTGCAAACATACTTGAACCCTGAACACAGTACACTCTCTGTTTGGGCAGTCGTGTAATAATAAACTATGAACTCATATTTATAATACCTAAGGGCAAAAAAGTGTAAGGGTCATTCTTCAGTCAAGTCAAATCCAAGGGCTAGGGGGTACTGTCCCAAGCAATCTTAATTTTTTTCTTCGGAAAATTCGAACTTTGTATTTTCAGAAGACAAAAAAAGGAGAAATCATCTAAACTTTGCTGTGATTACAGCTTTTAAAACAACTCTACAATCAAGTGCTTACGGATTAACTATAGCTAATTTCTTAAGACTTTTCTAAAGTAAAATTTTATTGGTAGTTATAAAAAATACAATTCCTTTTTTCTTACAGCTCTACTCCTGGGGACCTTGAAGATGATGCAACGGGCATCCTGCGACGAAGACACCGTCTCTCTAGCATGTCCGACCGCCACCACGATCAGCATACAAGTGGCACAGTATGGGAGAGTAGGGGGGGATGGGCACATCTGTGCTCCCATTGGCTCAGATCCTGTGGATGTGGTGGAAGACGAGAACTGCTTGTGGCCTAACACTTTGCAGGTAATCGGAAAACAAGAGATCTTTAGTCAAATCAGTTCAAAATGTAGGCGCTTTTGAAACCTCATTTTCTTTCCTTATCATTTACAAGAATTATTTTATCTGAAAAGAAGTGCAGGTACCTAATTGTAAACAATCCATCGATCATATTTTATTTTATTTTATTATTTTTTTATTTTTTATTTTTAACCGACTTCATCAAAAGGAGGAGGTTCTCAATTCGATTGTATACTTTTTTATCGTTGTTCGCGCGTACTTTCGACATTTACCGATTTATTACCGATTTTGATGATTCTTTTTTTGTTCGATTGAGTTTTCTTGCGAGATGGTCCCATTTTTTTTTAAATCGGTTCAGTAGTTTTCAAGTAATCCTGAAAATACTATGATTTTACATCAACTACCTTGACGACTTTGTTATTTATGAACCGAATTAGATGATTTTTTTGGGAAAGGGATACCTATGTGTAGTCTTTTTAACCGAAAAAGGAGGTATTCAGTTTGTATGTATGTATGTTTCTATGCGATTATCTCACGTTTGGCTGAGCCGATTTTTCTACCTAAATAATATACCTACACTACCTTATACCTACAGAAGGTACTTACACTAAAAATAAAATAAATAAAAAATTGTTTAAAAAACAAAAAAACCGACTTCAAAGTAACCTGCCTCTAAAAAGCAAGAAATAATATACAAATCATTAGATACGCATTATCATTGTTATAATAAAACACGTCTATTGAAGTCGGGTGGGGCTTTTAGAATTAAAAAAGAAAGGTGTACTCCAGCCCCACCCGACTTCAATAGACGTGTTTTATTATAACAATGATAATGCGTATCTAATGATTTGTATATAATTTCTTGCTTTTTAGAGGCAGGTTTTTTGAAGCCGGTTTTTTTGTTTTTTTAAACGATTTTTAGCTTATAATGTCCTGTCCCTAAAATTCCCAAGAGACTGTAAAAGAGGCACGAAAAAGCACTTTACAGTTTCGGAAGGTGAAGTCGGACATTGCGGCACAACTTGCCCACTCTTACTAGTTTTTGCGTTTCGGACTTTGCGGACTACGTTTTTACTTAACCTCTGGACTCTGCAACTGACGTGTCTTAATGTTTACAATATAATTTTACGGTTCATTCGCATTTGGTCCACTTCGCATTTGGTCCACTTGGTTCATTTCGCGGAACGTCCATTTCGCATTTGGTCGATTGCGCGGAACGTCCATTTTTCCCATTTAGTGCATTTCGCGGAACGTCCATTTCGCTTTTGGTCGATTGCGCGGAACGTCCATTCCGCATTTGGTCCATTTCACGGAACGTCCATTTTTCGCATTTAGTGCATTGCGCGGAACGTCCATTTCGCATTTGGTCGATTGCGCGGAACGTCCATTCCGCATTTGGTCCATTTCGCGGAACGTCCATTTTTCGCATTTAGTGCATTTCGCGGAACGTCCATTTCGCATTTGGTCAACTTTGGAAGAAGGTAAATAATTTTGTTTTAATGTTAGCTTCTATTTTCACTTTTTGATAATATTTTTTTTTCTTCTTAGTACTTACGTCACTAAAGTACCAAGATCACATAAATATGGAGAATGTTAACTTTTTATACGTGTATGTATATCATATACCTGATTTGAAGAAGATTTGTCCAACTTTCAAACTGCTGGATTAATTTTTGCTTTCTTTAGTTAAATACTTCTCTTCTAAAAAAATATAAAAAAATAATACTTACTAATATTATAAATGGGAAAGCAACTTTGTTTGTTTATTATGTCTTCATGTCTTAACTACTCAATCGATCATCATGAAATTTGCCTACACGTTGTCAGGGCTACAGAAAAGAATATAGGGTACCTTTCATCCAGAAAAAACCGCATAAAAATATTAAAATAGTTTACTCTACGCAACACTAGGGTTATAGGAAGTATCTAAGTTTCTGGAAAAAATAATTAGGTATTGCTTTCGAAATATGGTTGCGTTTATATCGATGATTTTGTTACATGATAGTCCGTCGGCCATATTGTAATTAATGGGTTACTGGATATTTATTCACGAAGTCTAGTCATTAATTAAGGAAGTAATTAAGCACAGAACTTTGGCGGGATTAAAATACGTCTTTCATTTGGGATCAATGAGGATTACTGGAATTAAGTTTACGTTACCTGTACTGATATGTGGGATAAGTTGTATAAAGCAGATTACCAAGTATAATCGTATAAGCGTCTGTTCTTATGCGATCGAAGGTATAATCTTGGCATAATAAGCGTTATAGTTATAGTGTGGTCCCAGCTTAAGACAAGTAACCAAAATCTACAACAACAATTTATATATTTTTAATCAAATGTTTATAGGTATTTAGTAAATTATTAGAAAAGTTCGAATTGGTATAACTCGGTTATAACACGACTTTATAAAATTGTACCACGTCCCTCATCCAATTAAATAGTAAAAAGTACTAAGAAAAATATGCGCTCTCATTAGGAAAGTCAATATTTATTTACAAGTGAGAATTTCTTTCTACAGTATTCCCTACTGCAAACGGTGGTGGAAGCGTGTCAAAAGAAGCCACACTGCAGGTTCAGTACGAAACCAAGACCAGGTCTCGAAGACCCCTGCCCGCACACCAGGAAGTTCGTCGACGTCGCATTCAAATGTAGACCTTGTAAGTATCCCGTAAAGTCTTGTTTGGTTTGTTGCACCGCAATTTAAGTTGTTCCTTGTAAGACATTGCAAGCAAAGGGAAAATTTGAAAATGCTTGGGTGATTATAAACATTAGTGGTTTGCAGATTTCATGCAAGTTTGTTAGCTCTTGAAGCGGAAAAAGTTGACGTTTTTAAAACGTGAATTAAAGGTCATTGGGCATATTTGACCTGATTGATGAAAGTTCGCGTACAGAAACCAAACCCGTTTTAAATTAAAGAATTCAATCCCACTTTTCAAAATATGAATTATTTTTTTATGTACCGACCGGCAGAAAAAATTTATTTCACATTATGTGTGTGAGTATAATGTTTAATGTAATTAATCTTTTGTCAATAAAACAGAAGTTTTTACTTTCAACATTGTGAAAATGTGTGGTACAAGCATAATACACGTTTATATTGTCTTTGTTTATTTATTTTATTTTATTTTTTATTGAAATGCTATGATATAGGTAATGATAAAAAATGAAACATGTCCTGCAAGAATGCAACCCATACCATTGCGTAGCAGATACATTTAGCTACATACCTAGACCTATATCGTTTGTGGACGCCGCAGGTCAAATGTTCGTACAAAATGCCCAATGACCTTTAAACGTAGTAAAATTCATAACTACGAAGTATTAATACTTCACGTGGTATTCAGAAAAATTGTTATCAGAGAAAAGGTGAGTAAATATCAGAAAATCACAACTTTTCATTAATTCTGCAATAAGTAGGTTTTATAATGCAACGCCTCGTTAAAGAAATCTACAATAATAAAGACTGGTACCTATCTTAAGACAAACACAGAAAATATAAAAAAGAGCAAGTAATAACAAGCGGTTACTATGTTTCATATTTTGGGCAACATTCCAACAAGATTCAGGCACTTCAGAGACTTTACGTCCTATGTTCTAATAAAATGTCTAGAAATATCACGCAGTCTATTTGAAACGGTCCACTGCTACCGTAATTCAATTAGCCAAGTGTAGGTACCTACGAATAACAATTTTTTTTTGCGTTTTTTATGAGATCTTGTGTGTACGGTGCAGGCAAACTGGCAAACGTTATTGACCGAGCGAGTGCGAAGCGCGAGCGAACCTTAAATAAATACTATCTTAATCTCAATAACATCACAAGAAGAGTTAATTATACTCAAATTGCAAATCATTTTGGTATTACGTTTGTATATGGAGTTCACTGTACGCCGGCCTCTTAAATTTTTCAAAACATTCTAAAGCTCAACTAAATAGAAACGTGGTGACAAAAAATGACAATCGACGAACAGATGTTACTATAAATTCTTTCATACAACTTCATAACGATTCATAATCTCAGATTCATATCACATGATGTTCATGATTGAAATAATCTGAGATCACTTCTCAATGGTTCTTGGCCGTCACCAAAGGCATTATAGTATGAGTAACAACCATGATATCTCCCCTTCCATAAAGGAGAGAGCCAGTCGATAGGGTGGTTATTGGTTTGATGGCTTTTCCATCGGTTTCCTTAAAGCGGTGACTTAAGATGTGCAGCTAAATCTTCTTATGATTTATGGGCAATTTTCGTTACGGCTTCACTTTACCTTCTTTTATTTTTTTAGGATCTAGTACAGTTTAACGAAATAGGTTTATTTTCAAAGTATTTATGTGATATTATGTTCATAAGAAACAGGAATTAAATAAGTTTATTTATGGTGTTGACACATTTTATTTTATTTAAAAATTTATAGGAGCTCGGTGGCGCAGTGGTTTAGCGCCTGGCCCAGCGATTGCGGAAGTTAAGCAACGTTCGCATGGGTCGGTCGTGGGATGGGTGACCAAAAATTTATTATCTCGAGCTCCTCCGTGCTTCGGAAGGCACGTTAAGCCGTTGGTCCCGGCTGTATTTGCAGTCGTTAACACCCACCAATCCGCATTGGGCCCGCGTGGTGGGTTATAGCCCATCCTCCTTACCACCCATAGGAAGGTCCGTGCCCCAGCAGTGGGGACATCAAAAATGGCTGATGGACGATGGACGAAAAATTTATTAGTACTTACTTAAAAATAGTATATTTTACATCTCTTAAATGTTAATAATTGAAACCTCATTTTCCTTATAAGTTGTAAGAAATATTCGCGATATTTTTTCATAAATGGGGTGAAATTTTGAATTCAATGTCGACCAAAGTATAAGTTAATATTACACTATACTATTAGAGGGTCACTAAGAAACAGTTGAAGCGTAACTTTTTGATCTCCAAGCGAAATTGGAACGTTCGAGACCGCAATCAAGCCTGCAAAAGGAATATATCAAAGTCGGCCAGCGATCGGAGGCAAACGTTGTTAATCGCAGCCAGGGTTGCCGCTTGACTGATTAGTCGAGTATCAACGGATCGACAAAAACTGATTGAAAAAGGATTACGTGAACAACCCTCGCTTTTGCCGTTAAAGTCACGCGTGATAATCTTGAGATCTAAGTTTTAGAACAAATTAAATACCAATTTACGTTTATGAGCCAACTTCGTAAAACAAGGTACTTTAAGTGCTTGTAGGTTTTAAAAGTTGTCTTAACAGCCAGCAATTACAATAGTGGCATTTTGATATTCATACGAGTAATAAAATAATTTTAGGCTTCCAACAACCAAAAAACCATAAAAAATGATTTTATGGTAGTCGAAGAAATGGATGTTTTTTTTTCTTTATTTATTTTAGGGACTTTTGTAAATTTATTTACATGTCAGTCCCATCGTGACTGTTGTCTTAATTAATTTAACAATTGGACGTTAAGCTTGCCGCCACAAAAACGGAGGATTTAGTTATTAGAAATAATATTGTTTGAGTAACTAAATTATCCGTACATCTTAATCTAGGAATACCAGTTTAATTTTTTCTCGATAGATGTTCTGTTCGTGTTAAGGACTGACTGACTGACATGACTCAAGGTCAAGTGTGATTAACAAAATTTACTAACATGCTTTTAACAATGTTACCAACCCTAAAATCCTGATTACACTGAGGCTAACTGCATCCCAATCGATTCTTGAGATTTACTCAAATCGTTTGAACATTTAACAGGCAATTGATCGAGTAGATATTTGACTTCAATTGAATTACCTAAAATCTTATAATATCATACTAAATTAAAAAAATATATAGGATAGTTTGTTTTCATTTTCTGGGCTTCCTCTTATTTTTATTTTACTCACCGTAATCAAGATTATGGTTCACGTGATGCATTACTTCAAAATACACTCACAAAATAGTTCTTATCTTGTACCACATTAATAATTCACTTTCAATCACTTATCGACCGTCAATCTAAAATCATAAAGGAAATGATGGACCTATTTGGAACCCCCGATATGTTCGCATCGCGTGACACGCCCCACTGGCAATGATTTACGCTCCTTAATAAATTCTTGGTGGCTACTGCACCACTGATTCTATAGTGATATCTTATGAATCAGTTTGGGATTGGCATTTATACATCTATGTCACTTCGGTGTGTAGATAAAGTTGCTATTCTTGTCTACGTGATATCTTCACTTGTAATTTCTTTTGAAATCAAATAGGTAAGTACCTTTTCAGTTTTCAGAAATGCTTATTTTTATTACTCGTACACCAAGTCAATTTAAAAAAAGCTTATGTAATAATCTCTTAAATTGTCTCTAATACTTTTTGAATAACTCTTCAACAGTTTTCATTCTTTCTGAAAGTTTTAAAATCCATTTTAGCTCAAAGTGGCCACTTTTGGCAATTATGGATTTTAAAACTTACAGAATGAATGATGATAACTGTTGATGAGTTATTCAAAAAATATTAGAGACAATTTAAGAGATTATTACATGAGCTTTTTTTAAATATTGACTTGGTTTACGAGTAATAAAAATAAATATAGTGGCGGCGCTAGTTTCTCTACCAACGCGCCTTAATTTTTTTTATCATCTTTCATTATTAAAAATACTCATGTTTTTATAACGAATGTAAATTTTTATGGACCAAAAATCTGTATTTTTGTGGACAATGTATCTTAACTATTTATCTAATAACTTTGAACACTCACACCTGACTATGTAGGTATAAATGTATTTACAAATAAATGTAATTTAGTGACCTTTGCCTTCAAACACGTAATTCAGCACGTTACCCTACAAATTATCTATCGTGCAATTCTAAATGGCCACGTCATTAGTACGACCCTTATCGTCCTTAAAAGGATACCTACCATTTACAGGCGGTTTCAGTCACGGAGTCGTTTCTTTAAGCTTAATCTTAAATGTTAACGAATCCTTTAGATCTTTAATTAAAATAAGTTTTAGTTTCATTTAGGACTACAATGTTAGAAAAAAAATGAAAAGTAGTATTTTTTTATTGAAATCTTTACATTATTCATTGTAATTAAGGTGCATATTTTAAGACGATTCGATGAAATTCATATTAAAAGCTAGGAATTACATCTTTTCTAACAAAAAGCCTAGTTTTGTTCACCTCACATCAGAAAATGAAGCCTTATTAACAGAAATATTGATTGGTTTAAAAAAATGAACGTGTAAAGAAAAGTGCGTCGAAACATTTTCTCTTCGATTTTTTAAATCGCTCATGTAAGTAAGTAAGTAAGTAAGTAAATCGTTTATTGGCCACAAAGTAGGAAACAAAACAGAAGAACGAAAACAAAGTGTGCGGCCAACTAGGCCCCAGCCTCAGCTAATGCTACTACGACACAAGGCCGTCGCAGCGCTGGTATTCTGGTGGGGCCTAATCAGTGGCGACATTGGACGTACAAAATATTTAAAAAATTACAAAAAACACAAATTAATATCTACACATACATAACAGCGAAACATTGGGTTGGCTGTACAGCCTTCAATTCCCTTGCTTCCATAGTAAAGGAAGGTTGTCTTAAAAATAAACATATATTTTAGTCTAGTCTATGATTGACTGAAAAAAAAAAGAAGAAAAGTGACAACTGACAAACATAAAAATTAATAATGATGCTGGCGGTGAAATTATTTTACAAAAAAAGAACCTACCTACGTATATTAGAAATATATAAAAGCCACGTTACGACACGCGGCAGCCACGTGGTATGGTAGCCACGTGTGATAACAAAGAGGAGAAAGGGCTTCGCCGTGCCCCATGAAAGGAACTCCTTACACCTCAGATTTCAAACCCATTCTTTTTAAAACCCCTTCGAATAAACTAAGTACATATTCCGTACCCACCCCTGACTTGCCCGTTGGTCGTTAATGAGCCGCGCCCCGGCACACCCCGCCACACCTAGTGCACCAACCCAGGAATTTATTAAACCGGCGTAAATATCGGGCCGTACTTGCACGACTATTACACGTCACGCGACTCGCGGCTATTAGGCAAATAGAATGTTCACCGATTCGTGGTAACTGACGTCACGTGGTTAATTTGTCTTTTTAGAGACTTGCCGATTCGTTATTTTGTACTCTTAAGTTCAAGAGTTTTCAGTTTCAATAATCACCATCATCATAATTTGATTTTAGTAAATTGCGATAACAGTGTTTGTTGCTAGTGATGACTTACGGCAGTGAAACGTGGTCGCTAACTATGGGTCTCATAAGGAGGCTCAAGGTCACCCAGCGTGCAATGGAGAGAGCCATGTTCGGCGTTTCCCTGTGTGATCGAATCAGAAACGAAAAGATCCGCAGGAGAACTAAAGTAACCGACATCGCACGAAGGATTGCTCAGCTGAAGTGGCAATGGGCGGGACACATAGCGAAAAGAACCGATTGCCGTTGGGGCGGAAAGATTCTGGAATGGCGACCGCGCACCGGACGGCGCTCCGTGGGTAGGCCCCCGACAAGGTGGACCGACGATCTGGTGAAGGTTGCGGGAATCCACTGGATGCGGGCAGCGCAGGACCGATCGTCGTGGAGATCCTTAGGGGAGGCCTATACCCAGCAGTGGGTGTCGTGCGGCTGATATGATAATGACGATGATGAAATTGCGATAGGTATTTAAGTGGCGTATTGTGTAGGTGTGTTTAATACACACATCAACTTTGTCTAGGGATACAGGTGTTATTTTCATACAAACGAGGTAACTTTGAAGACTTGGTTTTCTGCCAGGGATGTACTGTGCCGTGATCTGATGATGGCTATCCAGGGAGTGAATGGAGGAGATTCAGATTGCTATACACACCCAACTGATCTGATCAGCATTCTAAAAGATTGATGGGTCAGGGTTATCAGTTTCAGGATTTCCATACATTTTCATGCTATTTTCGCGGTTTTTTTAAACATGTCCATTTATCTTTTAGAATGCTGATCAGATCAGTTGGGTGTGTAAAGCGATCTCAATCTCGTCCATTCACTCCCTGTATGGCCATCATACAGGGACATCCCTGGCAGAAAACCAAGGCTTCAAAGTTACCTCGTTTGAATGAAAATAACACCTGTATCCCTAGACGAAGTTGATGAGTATATAAGTATTAAACATATTTCAAAGATGGTCATGCAATTTTATTGGTTTTGCTACACATCCTTGGAAACAAATAGGTACATAGGTACATATCTTCTTATTAAAACTTGGTGACTGCGACGGTCAGCAAAATAGACCAAACTTACAAACTGTACGGTTTCCGCTGCCATCTGTAGCGCTCGGACGCTATCTAATTGGAAAGCGTAGGTACGCTTTTATCGTATTTACGGTTTCGGATTACTAATGGCACGGAAAGGGTTAGCTCACGATAATTTCGTTAAAAGCAGGCATTGGTTGCGCTTGCATTTTTCAGAACGAATGGGATCGGAGCGTGCATTTAGTTTGTTTAGTTTTGTAGTGGCAAATAATTCGAATAACAAAATATAAATTACGTATAGATTTATTTGATGTGTCTTTTATTCTCATTATAAAAAGAAGTGAAACAGAACTTGAAACAAAACTGCAAATTAAGTTATAAAATTCTATGAAACTTATTTTTTATTATAAAAATATTACATTACAGTAATTAAAATATAATTTTGGTTTAAACTTTATGTTATTAGTGTTGGCTTTCAAATTGCAGCACTTTTAGTGTGGCCGCCGAAAGAATTCGGGAAAAAAAGTTTTTTTTTAATCTAATTTTTAAAGGACTTTTATCTTACAAGATATGCCAGTCCTATCGTATCCTAAACATGGTAATCACATACTAAAATATACAATACAACAATTACAAGTTTAATTGCTAGATTGCGAGGGCATTGATCACCGAAAACTGGCCATATCACAAAATATGTATTTGGCTGAACCAGAGGTTAGTTCACTAAGTAAGCTCTGAAAGATGCCTAAGTCCAATTTATTTATATTTAGAGCAGTCATTAGCGTTCGACGCTCTCTCACATTTTTAACACACTCCGACAACAAATGCTGAACATCATCGATTGTTCCGCAATCGTCACAATTCGGTGAATCTACTTTTTTCATCATGAAAGCGAAATTGTTTGTCGGATAGTGTCCACACAACATGTTGTCTACTTAAACTACAATTTGATGCACTCGATAATTCGGTCAGAAAACAGTCACTTCCGCTTTTGCATCCCGGTTCGAAAGTACGAGCATTGCGCTTTGTCTTACAAAACCCTAATGCTGTAATTTTTATCACCAGATGAGTTCCGCAGTAGAACCTGTTGCCAGGACGAGGTGATCAAGCTGAGCTGCAACCCTCACTCCAGAATCGCCATCTTTGACGCCCAGTATGGCAGGAACGCTTACGAACCCGTCATTTGCCATCGCACGGGCATGGCCGATGAGAGTGAGTAATTTGTCTGCATGTGCTGGTTTTGGTATTGACTCATGAAACACTAATTTTGTTCGTAACCTTCAAAAGAAATTCACTGTTAAAAAATATAGGAACCTTGTTACTTAGGGTGCGTTCACACAGAAGGACCGTAGTATTTACAGCAGGTACTATCGCTTTTAACGTATCCAATTTTTATAGCCATCTTAAGACCTGGACTGGGGCCCTACCAGACAACTTTTCGAACTTCGGCGGGTCTGCCGAGCTTGAACTTAAAACAGATAAAACGAAGTAAGGAATTTCGCATTGTACTATTTTCCTAAGTTATTTGGAAGATATCGATATACGTGTGACATCATGAATTGGGGTTCGCCATTTTGACCCGACTGGGGGCTCGATTTATCTGTTTTAATTTAAAGCCCAACAGACTTTCCGAAGTTCGATGCGTTAGCCGGTACGGCCTGTGGGCGGCTTAAAAGTAACAAAATCATCGCCACTGCCAACAAGACAAGCAATCTCGAAGCAGTTCGTACTAACTTTGTCATAAGTAAAATATTAAAATATTTTTTTTTATTTATAAATAGCTAAACAAAATTTTAAAAACCTACTTAAATATCTGACAAAAAAGTCACATGTAAATGTAGAGGTATTATAAAATCAGCTTAAATCAAAATAAAGTTTAGTTTCCAAGCATAAAAGTCTAACTGTTTTGTAATATGCAGTAAATAAACAAAGTAATAGTTGTTTATTTCTGTCCATATTTCGCGGCAGGTGTTCCAAGCAGCTATTATTTCTCACTTGATTAATAGATGTCGCTTTCCGACAAAATGGACGGCAGTTGCACGGTTAACTCGTGTATGTGTTTTCCTACCAACTTTCTTATAAAGTCGTTAGTTAGGTGTGAGGAACGAAACTTTATAAAAGCTTCAGGATTTTTTGTTTGTAGCGCTGCCTTGGTGCTAAATTAAGATCTAGGGTTTTTTTTGTGAACTCCAAGTAGGTTCCTAAGTAACGTGTATTTATTTGAGTTGTATAATTGTATGTTGGTACCTAGTCATTTATTATTATGAGTTGAAAAGTTGGGTAAATAGTAAAATAATAAGTTCGCTAAGTTCGATGCGTCTAAAAAGGCATGAAGACTGGTCAATGTTATTCAATGAGGTCAAGGTGATAAATTCACTTACTAGACGGGTAGGAAAAGCTAAACAAATGAATCATGTCGCATGCGTTTGTGCGTAGCGAGGCTTGTAATGTAATGGTATACTTAATGGTAACATCCAACACGAAAAATCAACAATAAGCTTTGCTGTGTTTTGTGCCATGTTGTTTAAACTGCGCATAATACCTCTAGTCTAGATAAAACCTTCCATAGCTACCTATCCTATAAACAAACACAGCCCACAGGTTAATAAACTATAAGGACCCTTCCGGCCGATTTCAATAACCTATCCTATATAAGAGATAGGCTTACTAAACATTTGTTGCCTCTACATATTTCTGTTAAATTACGGGAAATAACAACAGTTGCCTAGTAACCATCTCTTACTTAAGGCGGTTCTATGACCGAAAGTGGCGCCCGCAGAGGTTTTTATTTAATAAGCTATTAATAGAAAAAGATTTAAATAATGTTTATCGTGGAGATTTTAGGGCCCATGGTCTAGTATTTTTAGAAGGTATCACTACATGCCCTCGTAGTCATTCGTAGAAGTAGATAGCAAATGTGTCAAAAACGGCCACTTTTAGCAGTTTTGCTATCTACTTCTTGCTAGAAGTGCTGTGACTACGAGGGAATGTAACGATACCGTCTTAAAATACTAGACTGTGGGCCCTAAAATCTCCACGATAAACATTTTAAAGTTGTGTATTAGAATTGTAATATTAAATCGCTCAGGGTACCACCTTAAATGACGGGAAATAACCACAGTTGCCTAGTAACAGATCCATAGTAGGCCATCTCTTACTGAAGATTGATTAATTGAAATTGGCCGAAGTCGTAGCAAAACCGTAGCGACCGCGTAGTGCGCCTGTAGCACACCGCCGCCACGAAACACAGCTGTAGGTTTCGCCATGAGTTCGATAAGCGAAACATATTAATGCGAACAACCTATTCTAATGCATCAATTCTAATTCATGAATCGCTACGTAGATGTGATTCTCATTTATTCACCGTGAAATTTTAATCATTTGGTTCCCGCAGTGGGGTGGTTCCACTCATGAGTACAAGCAACTCTTACTATGGGGCCAACCGTCATATCGCGAATCAAAAATCAATATCAACAATTAAATTACTTCAACAAAGTACTTATATTAGCAAGTTATGTGTTACATCATTTCCGCGCATTTTGATCTTTATGATAATCATCTACTTTATAATAACCTTTACCCATGAGCGTTTTTTTAACATAATTTTTAAATTCATGCAAAGGAAGATCAATTACTTGTTGTGGAACTTTATTAATGAATCATGAGTGGAACCACCCCACTGCGGAAACCAAATGATTAAAATTTCAGCGTGTATATTCGTCGATAGAAGACAATTCATAGCGGAACTATAGCGGTCACAGCATATCAAACTTTTTATATTTATGTCTATACTCTTTGTTGTAGCGTGCATGGCGCCACGCTCCCTGGATATTGTGTTGCAGATCTGCCATGGCAAGCGAAAGTGCCAGATCGAGGCCAGTGATAGGGTTTTTGCCAGCCCTTGTAGTACAAAAACAAGGACTTATCTTAAAATTATATACGCTTGTGGTAAGTAAATTATGTTGAAGTATAAGTTAAGTAAAGAAATGAGCTAGCTCAAATCTCTAATGTTTTTAACGAAATTTTAATTCAGTTACTAAGATGGCATTTTTATTAATCAGAACTCAAACTTTGAGACATGAGATGTTCTTGAATTTACAAGTAGTTTTTATTTGTACATATACACAATACTGTGCCTGTATTATAATTGCACAGTTACGTTTACTAACTATACTCGATATCGACTGTAATAAGCATGTTTGTAGGTATGCATTTGGCACAGCACCTCTGGCGGTAGCTACATATAACTAAAAGTTGTCATAATACCAACTACAGTTAGTATCGAGTATAGTAAACAAACTCGTAATACACCTGCTGTAGATAATTAGTACCTATACAATGAGCATTTCATATTTTTTTTATCAAGAAAGTGATAATTTAATTCATTCTTCCATTTATTTGAACGCGAAAACGATTTCCTGTATTTAATGAACAGAGTGATTTACTGGACGATGATGGAATATTTAAATAATTCATTCACATCTACTGTAAATTAATTCGTCTTTCGAGTAAATAAAACATGAGAGTTGAGATCTCTTCAGTATTTATTGCTATAGTGAATTTCATGAAAAGCGACGAACATAAATATTTTTTTTAATAAATTCGAATGCTGATAATACATTGTCATGTGGTAAACAAACCGGAAGTATAATAAATTATTCACTTAGCATACGTTCCAATAGTTAAATGAATATGATGAAAATATTTTTATCAACATGTGGACTTAACACTGTTATAATATTATTTGTGCAATATTGTGCCGCGAATTTAATTTCGTTTTAAAATAATAGATGCCAACCTACTGCAAATTCACAATATTGGTAGATACCTAATTAAAGTAATAATTTGGTTTTGTGCAGTCATGTTCATGTCGCTTCTCAATAAAAAGATATAGAATGGGGAATGTCTAAAAAAACCAAGGTGGCTAAATATTTTTTTCTATAGGAATAAGCTCCCTTAGTAATAGAAAAAAGTTTCAGTTTTTTCGGTTGCGTAAAAAAAATTAAAAAAAGATTAAAGTCTGTTCGACTTTACAAATGTACGAAAGTAACAGTAGAATGGAGATTATACCTTTGCCACCACTTGCCACAACCGTAACACGTATTAAAAAAAGTTTTGACATTTTGTGTTGAAACTTTTTTTTGAATACCATGTTGTACCTCTTTTTTCATTTTGTTCCTATTACTAAGGAGCTTATTCATATAAAAAAATATTCAGCCAATTAAATTTTTTTTTTAGACATTCCCCGTCATTGTTATTGTAACCCTGGCTTTAGATGGAAACCCAACTCGGTGTACTAATGCCAACTATAACACTCGTCGTAAACTTATGTCCATCATAGACATCAATGTATTGTATGAAAGTAATAAGCTGAAAATATGCGATTTCATAGAATATGGCTTATTTTCAGCTTATTACTTTCATACAATACATTGATGCTTAGGTACTATTTAAATTTTAATAGCGTTGGTGCACCAGTGTTAAAAGTTAACGTAAGCGTTGAAACAAATATAAATTTCGGCACTCTTGAATATCGGACAGGAAATGTAATTATGACGAATTGATTGCAGATTCTACCATTTATGATGAACTTTTATAACTTTTTCCATACTAATATTCTTCGCGACATTTTCTCCATTAACTGTGGAGTAGGCAAGATCGCTGTCGAAGCAACATTTCCTTCATCAAATATATCATTATAATTTAACAGATTGAATTGATATTTTATAGAAGTTGACGATATTGAACTATTCTTTTTTGCAGTGCCGTTAGGAGTAATGCTGGAGAAATATGAGAGTAAACTTGAAGACGATGAGAGACCAAACAACGGCAATGAAAACAAGGAACAAGGAAACAAGGCTGATAAAGACTTCTTCGACGAATCTGGTAAAGATCATTTACTTTTAACCGAAAAATTTACAACGACTGGAAATAGGACCTTGACGAATATCTTATGAAATGACGCAGACGCGACTACTTAAACTAAATTAAATGTATTTTAAACCGACTTCAAAAAAGGAGGAGGTCTCAGTTCGTCGAGATATTTTTTTAGGTATGTTACTCGATTACTCGAAGACGGCTGGCCGATTTGGAAAAATATTTTTGTTAAAAAGCGTATACTTTCAAAATGGTCATAAGGTCAGGATCTGATGATAAGATCCTGCAGAAATCAAAGAAACTCTTTAAATAATAAATTTCAATACTTATTACGTGTTTGTAGGTATAATTTGAAACTTTTAACCTACCTTTGGCTAAAAACAATGATACTGATTTATGTTATATCAGATATTGTAAGCTTTTTCAAAAAAAAAACCTACAATACGTAATTTTAAACTAATTCTCACTAAAAAGCACGTTTAAAAGAGACTTTACTTCTTACATATAATTACTTAAACACTAGAGCCCAAAGCTCAATATACGTATAGAATTACTATCAAAGTACACTGAAACTGTGCAGTATTCACATACTCAAATGCAACATCTCATTATCATACTTGAGATGTACAAAACACATAAGGGACGTTGTTAAGCAAATCTTGAAATGTATGTTTGAGAAATAATATGGTTGCATCGAAGCAGTATTAATTTGTAAATGGACTTGTTATGCAATGCTGTATATTCAACATCTTGTGATATTTTTTCTTTACTGTTACTTATTAAGGAGCGTCTTGAGAGCACTGAGAGCATTCACGTGTAATGAGCATTCGACGTCGAATATTCGAGTGGTGTGGATGTTAAGCCGAGCGTTACAAAGCTTATACGCAAGCACGAACTTCGGCCGGTGTGGACGTAGCAAAAATTTTCGCGGAAACTGCTCGCAATCGAATGTTCACGCAAATAAAATACTCGAAAGCGAGTACTCAGATAATAAAATGAATGAATATATATGTAGGAATATTACTGGCCACGTGTAAATAAAAAATAATGCTGCAGCCACGACTGCTCTATCCGACATTTTGAAATAAATTTAACGAGATCGTATTCGAATGCTCCAAGATCGCAAGGTTCGACTCGAACGTTCATAGTTTTGCCCGAAAGTGAATGCTAGGCCTCGCCTACGATTGCTTGTTTACAAATACTCATAAAGATTTTCTTTGACTAAACACATCCTTAAAATTTGGATGGTGTATATAAAATGGCCCTGTATAACAGAAGGTGCTGGTGAGAAGTGGGGGGAGCCTAACGCAAACCCAGCTCTGCAGCTCCCAGACGAAGTACCCACGTCATCATCAAAGCCAGACGACACCACCACACAACAGGCTGTCATGAGACCTGCCAATGAGTCAGGTAATGTACAGTTGTTGAGATCGTCTTTATGCCTACATAATAAAAGCTGTTTTCGTAGTTCAAATTGTTTAACTTGATGTGCTGACAATGTGTACATCAGTTACCTATAAAACAACCCTTACTTCCTTACTAATATTAGAAATGCAAAAGTAAGTTTGTTTGTTTGTTATGCCTTCACGTCTTAATTACTGAACCATGATTTTCAGGATTCCGTACCCAATGGGTAAAAACGGGACCCTATTACTAATACTCCACTGTCCGTCTGTCTGTCTGTCACCAAGGCGGGATCCTATACAACAATGTTGTATAGATGGTACGGAACTCTTCGTGTACGAGTCCAACTCGCACTTGGCCGGTTTTTTTTTAATTTCATACACGTTGTCAGGGGTACCGAGAAGGGCATAGGGTACCTTTCATCCCAAAAAAAAAGTATTTTTCCCGAGGGGTAGCAAAAAACTTTCCACGCAGAGCAGGCTGGGCGGCCTTAAAGTAATAGACTAGTATTCAATATTTTTAAAATTTTAAATTACACTACTTTATGTAACTATTTTTGTTTACTAGAAAACATCAACTAAAGTCTTCACAATCTTTAGAATAAAAAAAAGGAATCTGTACTCCAGCCCCACCCGACTTCAATAGACGTATTTTTACTATTACAAATATTATTTCTTGCTTTTTAGAGGTAGGTTTTTTTATAAATTAATTTTGTTTCAAAATACATTTTAATTAAAAACGTCACGGTTCTTATAAATGCACAGTAAATCATATAAATGCATGCACTACGGTAATAAAGGGTAAAACAATCAAAATGTATAGTACAAATAATATTTAATTAGTCTAAACGAATTTAAAATGGTTGGTTTCATGTAATTTGTGTTACAACTTTATGTATTTTTGTAAAGCTGATAGATATACAATTTTAAAACTATGTTAGCCAATATATGCCATCAATATCATAATATTGAAGCTAAGACTATTACACCCGTTTTCACTAAACTTAAGAATCGCCTAAGTTTTTTCCTACAACTCGATCAAGATAATTAGGCGCATGACAGCAAATTCATGACAACGTTATAAGGCGCTGTGTAGGTGGTGAAACTAGCGCCGCCACTACATTTATTCTTATTACTCGTAAACCAAGGCAATATTTAAAAAAAGCTCATGTAATAATCTCTGAAATTGTCTCTAATATTTTTTGAATAACTCTTCAACAGTTATCATTCACTCTGTAAGTTTTAAAATCCATAATTGCCAAAGGTGGCCACTTTGAGCTAAAATGGATTTTAAAACTAACAGAAAGAATGAAAACTATTGAAGGGTATTCATTTTTTTTAAATATTGACATGGTTTACGAGTAATAAAAATAAATGTAGTGGCGGCGCTAGTTTCACTACCACCGCGCCTCATGAGTTTAGTGAAAACGAGTGTAACTGTACTTTACTTACCTGTTTCAAATAGATGTTTTTTTTTTTTTTTTTACAGGATCATCTCAAACTCAGGCGAAAGAAAAGATCTTCATTTACATAGGCGTAGGCGTTTTAATATTCATCCTTATAGTTGTTTCGTTTCTCGTCATAAGATACTACCGAATACGACGCGCCTTGAGGGACTCCAAAAATGGTGACATGTTCTCCACGGAACCCCCTAACGTTTTCAATGACGTGTCCGACATTGATAACGATATTGACGTCAGTCATATTTCTGGAACTTTCTACGATCCAGTACATCCTGACATGATACTTTATAGAGATGTACCAGGGAACAAGGGGTCGATAAGAGCTATGAGACCTCTTTCTACTATCTATCCTTCCGGAGTTAGTATGTACGGCAATGATTACATTCCATCACCTCCTAGAGAAATTAGACTTAAAGAAGAAGAAGCAATGAGCCCAAAAAGTTTAGGGACCTACTCTAATTCACAGTTCTATTATGGGTGACGTAATAACTACTGTTTTTGAAGACAAAATCATTAATTTCATGGACGGTGATATTATGAAATTTTAAATTTCATACACTAACGAATTGAAATTAAATTTCGTATAGAAAAAAATCCGAACTAAATACGTCATTGTAACCAATTTTCTATTTGCACATTGTACTTACTTTAATCAAAATAAATTATGATGGCATTGCACCTGTATTAAAAAAAAACTAACTGTGATTAACTAATACTAATGTAGAATTTTTATATATAATTATAAATTTTTGTGGTTATACCAAATACTAAAAAAATAATTGTAAAATTTAAGTATGTAAATAAAACTAACTTGTAAATATTTAAAAGTGTTTTCGATAAGTTTGTAAATATTCCGACTTATTTATTGCAAAATATAAAGTATTTAAACACATCAAAAATATTTAAGCTATGTATATTGTGATTCCTAAATACTCACTTCCTATGATTTAATCGTCAAATTTTGTATATTTTTAATAAAAAATATTATAATTGGCGTTTGATTTATAAAAACCCGACGGTGAAAAAAGGTGATGAATGTTTTTGGGTTATCTTCATTATTGTGGCTGGATACTGTGACATTGACTTTGGCCCAATCATGGCAAAATTATAAATTTCGAGAGTTACGGAATATGGCATTGTTTATGTGAAAAATATGAACTTTAACTTAAGAAATTAATTTGTAGAAGAATTGGTTTGATTAGAAAGAAAATGGTTTTTATTGTTCCTCATTCACAACACAATCACGTACAATAAAACAAATAAAAGAAGAAAATAAACAAAAGAAAATTATCATAAGAATAAAAACAAAACTGTCTCGTATGGAATATTGAGCTGGGACAAACTGAAGGACAGTTTGGCCTAGCTCAATATTAGTTAGGAACAGCCTACAGATCAGTTTCCATCATGCGGCCAAACTTTATCACGACTTGTAACTCCCAACTTTTTTTTGTATAGACGTTCATACCTACTACTAGGCCTAGGGATCTGACGGTCACAAAAGAAAACATATTCATATACTTATTATTTAACAGATAAAAGTTAATTTGTAAGTGTTAAATTATTAAAGATTACCATTTTGGTGTACCTAACTCTAGGACCTAGTGTTAGGTATACCAATGGTAATGGTAATCGTTCCACGATATATTTATTACATACAGTCAGACACTAGGTAATAATTATCACTCATGTTGAGCACGCTATTAATGTAACCCGTAAGTAATGTATTATTTTAAACACTATTAAGTTATTCAACAACGTGAAAGAAACAAATAGTAGGTAAGTATGCAGTTTTTTTTATCCAGAACGGTGTCCACCTGATGTTAAGTGACGATAAAGCCGAAAGTGTAAGCGCACTACACCCGGAATCTTCATCACTGAGGAACTGGCTATATCTGCCGGAACACAACGATTTTTAAATTATTATTATGGCGTCAGACTTGATGGCAATATGGCTAAGATAGCGGCAAGATGGCCAGGCGGACTTTAAATAAGTCTTATCACCAACCAAACCGAGTACAAATTATACTTCCCTACTGGGGAAATGAACCCGGGATCCATGCGTCTTACACGTGTGAGCGAACTACTAGACCATAAAGGCGGTTAAATTAATCAGGTTTTGTTATAAAAAAAGTTTTATGTCTATTTCACACTAATTTACGATTGCATGGAAGAGAGTCATTAAGAGAGGTTATCACGGACCATCGTTATGTAGTAGTAAAATAAGGGGACATAACTTTAAGGGAAGGCTCACAGATGCATGAGTATCGTCCATTAAAATTAAGTACCAAGTAGCTAAATAATTAATAATAGACTGCGCTCTCTTGATGATTTGGAGTTTTATCATGTGAGGTTTAGACGAAGTGATGAACAGCATAGGTAATCAACAGTATGTATATTTGGCCTGTAATTTGAAAGTAAAAAGTACCTGACTATATCCTAAATGCTATTAATTAACCCGCAACAGTTCATGAAAAGCGTCCATTGTATGATTGATATTTCTAGAAAAACATGAATTATTGGAAAGAGATGCGAATTGCAAGACCGATTGTCTTAGAGGTGCTTAGTCTATGCCCAGCTGGCTCGTATAGCTGATATGAAATCCACACAGACGAAGTCGAGGGCCGAAATTAGTAAACAAAAATAAATAATTCACAGCACATTCCAATACTTAAGGAGAACCATGAAATTCTCTTTCACAGATATGAATGGGGTAAAGCAACAACAATTCAGAGACAGCGAATCAAATGGTGCCTATAACAATAAATAAGTTTCCTTAACGACGAAAAAATCCAAGCGTTGGCTTTTGAATCGACTGATTATGTAAGGAACGCTCGTTTTTTTTCACGTTTCCTCTTGCGATTCCTATTTTTAAAGCTATTGTGGCGTTTTTTCGGCTTTCGTAATGTGGGGATGAATATTTAGTCTGTATGCTACAGAACTGAGTCAGCGGCAATTGTTGTACTTTTTACGACAGGGTCTCACGAAAAACAACTGATTCAGTTATTTTTCTGTTAGTCCTCAGCATGACAGGTCAGTTCTGTGTCGGTTCTTTGCTGGACAAAAGCTTTTCTAGCCCCATAGGATCCACTGAAACTTGATACGATATATACAGGGTGTATTTGTAACCACTCTCCAAATTTTAAGGATGTGTTCAGTCCATGAAACTAAACAACTTTCTCCATGAAACATGTGTCGAATCAAAATACGCCAAAAAATTTTGGTCATCCCATACTAAACGTGATCTCTTTGATTTGTATGAAAAGCAATTTTTTTTATTAGAGACCCTATGTTTCTTAGAGAAAATTGTTCAGTTTCATGGACTGAACACATCCTTAAAATTTGGAGAGTGGTTACAAATACACCTTGTACTTATAGCGATTTATCACGTTGAACTGTATCATCATAATTATCTATATCATGCGACATATTATCGTGTTACAGTGGTCATGCTAGGGGGCTGAATGATAAAGGGCCTTACAAGAACAACAAAGTGAGCTGAATATATGCAAATATTTTTTAACTTTTTTTTATCGTTGTTCGCGCGTATCTTCGACATTTATGGACCGATTTAGATGATTCTTTTGATTGAGTTTTCTTGCGAGATGGTCCCATTTAATTTTTTTTCAAATCGGTTCAGTAGTTTACAAGTAATCCTGAAAATACTATGATATTAAATCAACTAACTTGACAATTTTGTGTTATTTATGAACCGAATTAGATGTTTTTTTTGTTGGGGAAGGGATACTTTTGTGTAGTCTTTTTAACCGACTTCAAAAAAGGAGGTATTACGTTTGTATGTATGTATGTTTCTCAGCGATTATCTCACGTTTGGCTGAGCCGATTTTTCTACCTAAATAATATATCTACACTACCTAATACAGAAGGTACTTACACTAAAAATAAAAAAAATGTTTAAAAAACAAAAAAAACCGACTTCAAAAAACCTGCCTCTAAAAAGCAAGAAATAATATACAAATCATTAGATACGCATTATCATTGTTATAATAAAACACGTGAATTGAAGTCGGGTGGGGCTTTTAGAATAAAAAAAGGAAGATGTACTCCAGCCCCACCCGACTTTAATAGACGTGTTTTATTATAACAATGATAATGCGTATCTAATGATTTGTATATTATTTCTTGCTTTTTAGAGGCAGGTTTTTTTAAGTCGGTTTTTTTGTTTTTTTAAACATTTTTTTTAGTAGAATGAGGCAAGCAGAATTCTAGCCAACAGTATTTTAACGTCAGATAAATTGAGAGAGCCAGTACGTTCATATTTAATATACCTATAGTTAGACAATATCACATACAGAAAGTAAGTAGATAGCTGAAGCACTTCAGAGACAGCGACCGCACCACATCACCACAAGCGTCGAGTCCCGAGACAATAAAGAACTAGGTAACTATTAAAAACCTGTATTTTTTTCTTCAATTGCAATTGAAGAAAAAAATAAGACGAAAAAAGTTTCGTACATATTTTATTTAGTTTCATTAACATAACAACTTTGCGATTATAAATTCTAATCATATTATTATTTATGTACCTGTCGAGATAATTATAATGGGAAACCTAAAATTTCCCTTTTATCACACAATTTAGAGTAACGCAACATCGTTAGATGGCGTTGTTAGTTAAAACTTTACTCATTTAACATCCAAGGAGTTCCCATCACAAATCAGATTTTCAGGTTATAAGCGGTTTAATAAAGACGAACTAGAACTAAAGATCTACACAGATAGTTTTAAAATAAATACTCTAATTTATGATAACAGTTAGTAGGTACGTTTTCATATGAAGCATCTGGCTTTCAGTACGTGCGAAAACAACAGCTGTGCAAGTGAGTTTGTTGAAAATTCTTTCAACAGCGTGAAAGTAGATGCAACTAATTGCATATGACACTTTAGTTTGTGAATTAAATTAGTGTGTATTCCGCTTATCGCTCTTATTTTTTTATGATGCAAATACTAACGAAGATTTAACTGCAAACGTAGTTTGATTACTATAGCATAGCGTGCTTCGTTTAAAGTTGAAATAATGTAGCATGTTATACCGGGTGTAACAAGACACTCAACGAAGCCGAGGTCTACGTATTCTGACCATCATCAGGACCATTTCTGTTCAAAATTATTGCTGGGCAACGATTTTAATTTTTGGTGTTAAAAAAGCATTGGATAGGTACATTACCACGCAATGTAACGCGTACAAAAGACCGCGCCTGCGAGTGAATGCTACACAGCTGCGTGCGGCCGAGTTGAAAGGCAACGTTTACGTGTGTGCTCATGAAATACATTGAGTGATGACGTTTTGAAGTTATTTTTTGTTACGAAATACCGTAAATTTTGATAATGTTTCTGTAGACAAAATTAGGAAATAATGAATAAAATAAGATTTCATAAAAAATTTGAAAAATTTTTTTGACTTTGACCTTCAATAACTTCATAGCTATTGGTTTCACAGGTATAGTCAAAAAGACAAAAAAATGATCCTGATGATAGGCGGAATGCGTGGACTTCGGCTTCGTTGAGTGTCTTGTTACACCCGTTAGGTACGTCTTTTTTATGGTGGTAATAATATTATCAAAATATGCGAGCTTAATTTCATTAAGCGCCATCTATAAAATTTTGAAATTCCCTACAGAGTAGAGAAAAGCTCCGCCTTATCTCATAACTTTCCAAAATTAGTTTTTCATATGAAAAATAGGATTTCCATTTTTAGTGGAGAAACTAGAAAGTCACGGGCGGAAGCTAGTAACAAATTGAAAGACGATTTAATGATCCCCAAAAATTGTTTAGTTTGATGCACCATAAGTACTAACTTTGTTTAATATTATTCCAAAACGTTGTTATTTGCATCAAAAGTTTGATTCTTTTATCATTCCTGCCGCGTTTGTTGCATAGCTCCAGAATTGGACATGTCTTAAGCTTGTCTGAACCTGTAGAAGTTATTGAGTTGCCGATCTCCGCCGATGTGCCTGAGTTCCGGAAACTTCCGATTCCAGTCAGTTTGGATTGAATGGAAGATTTTTACTTTCTTCAATATATTTTCTCGAGACAGTTTGATTCGTTGGAAATTCGATTACTGAAAGACTGACATCGGGTGCATCTGACATTTATAAATGCGAGGTACCAAGCTTGTACCTATATTTTTTTCTAGATCTGGACTCTAGACCGCTTAAGCCCATTGCTTAAATAGCTGGGCGTCACCACATCTTGAGCCAGCCTCACTGGATGCCCAGCTTTTCAAAAATTGCAAATTCTGATTTTCCACAATAATCGATAAGGAATTATGAGTAAGCAAGTAAGCAATCGCTGGGCCAGGCGCTCAAGCTTTAGCGCCTGGCCCAGTGATTGCGGAAGTTAAGCAACGTTCGCAAGGGTCGGTCATGGGATGGGTGACCAAAAATTTATTATCTCGAGCTCCTCCGTGCTTCGGAAGGTACGTTAAGCCGTTGGTCCCGACTGCATTTGCAGTCGTTAACACCCACCAATCCGCATTGGGCCCGCGTGGTGGGTTATGGCCCATCCTCCGTACCACCCATAAGGAAGGCCTGTGCCCCAGCAGTGGGGACATCAAAAATGGCTAATGGACAAGTAAACATTTTTTCCCATTCAACGGAATCGTTAGTACTTCCTACTCGTGTATTACTAGTACAAACTGGAGTTAGCAGAGTTCATCAAATCTGGTGGGTCAGGAGATTCAGACAATTTGGTTGTGTTGGCCGAGTTTAGTCAATTCTGGGGGTCTATTACGAAAAGTTCCACGCGATACGTCCGTGCTTCGTTATGATTGTTTCCTATTACAAAGCACTTGCGTATGCGATATCGCAAAGTGATTGCGTAAGTTTGACAGTTTTTCTCTAGCATATTCGACATCATTCGTTCAATAGTCTTTGGGCTACGATAGTCAAATTGAAAATGTGTTTAAAAGCCACAACCGACGAAGTGCGGACGACTTTCGTGACCAAGTGACTGCGTTACATAATTGCGTATGTTATTTTCATAATAGCCCCCCTGGTGGTCAGGCGATTCAGACAATTTGGTTGAGTTGGCCGAGTTTAGCCAATTCTGGTGGGTCATTCGATTGAGTTAGTTGAGCTTGGTAAACTCTGATGGGTCAGGCGATTCAGACGATTTGGTTGAGTTAGCAGAGTTTGTAAATTGTGGTGATCGAGCGATTCTATGATTATTTTGGTGAGACAGTGTCAGAAGTCAACATTGACAATTCTAGTGATCCTATCGATTTCATTAAGTCTCGTATCTTGTTATCATTTATTTTAGTAAGTAATTTTTGTACACCCCATTTAAAAAAAAAAAAAGTAAAAGCATTTGGCGTAAATTCTTTGTAAAGTATCAAGCTAAGTTTGTAGTGACCAAGCACATCCCCATGCCACTACAGTTATGTGAACTAATGTGTTTTTTTACGAAGAGAAATTTTCAGATTAAACCCTTCAAGGTCCACGTTTAGCATAATATATTCTGGGTTCCAATATTGCGCTAAACATTTCCAATAGTGCGGAAATTTGTTGAGACCGAAGATATGAAATTCAGTCAAAACAAAACTACAGTTTGTGTGTTTTTTTTATTAAAAGTCTCAACTTTTAATTGTTACACGGCTCAATGTTTATGCTTTTTTATGAGTGTAATGCTGCGAATTAGTCATAGAATGCGTAGGTAGACTATAAAAATGTTTATGCAAATAATTTAGTATATGTTTGGCTTCAGCTGCATTTATTGAAAGACATAACTTATTCTTTGAGAGAAATTGAATAGATTAAAGTATAGTAACTTTAATCGGTATACGATAAATTTTCTTTAAGATTTTTTGAAGTTAAGTGCACCACTTAGCCACTTGGCCTATCCAATATAGAACTAAAACAATCTAAGCTAATATTTTTTATTACTACTGTACTGTATAAATCTTCTGGAAGCTTTGTACACCAATTCTATTTTTTATCACGCTAATGTAGAAAATGGAATATTCCTTACCAAGGGCGCATATAAACTTGAGTTTAATTGACAATCGGTAAGCACCTACTTAAGAAGCAGAAATCGTTTTGTAAAAGTTTGCACTTGGCAGAGACGTTGGAAATGGCTCGGCTCCGGAAAAACGAAAGTTGTTACAGCATTGATAATTGGGATCCAAAGTTTGGCTGCCGAGCTTGGCGACGGTAAACTCGCTGGCTTGCATATTTTGGGCATTTAAAATAACAGTTTTTTTTATTCTGATAACGCCTATTGAAAGTATTGCAAGAAGAATTTCCTAACGTAATTTTTAATGTTCCTAGTTGTAATTTCTATTTTATGGTTTGGTAACACTGGCTCGAATATTATGATGGAAAATAAATATACTGTGGTTCTAGTTTATACTTACTTTTACACAACTAAATATTTACCTACTAGTTTAATTTCTTCTACGTACGCGGGTAGAAATAATGAAACTAGTCTTCACCATCTAAAATGATTTTCACCATAAATACCCACACACCATGTCTGGTACAGCAATATTTTCAAGTGAATATAACCCTCATTTTTTAGACTTTGACACAGGTAGGTTCCACTCGTTGATAAAGACCCATTCATTCGTTTTAGACATATTACAAGAGAAACGTGCTCTTTCTCCAGGTACCTAAATAATATTTCAACATCACAAAAACTTGGTGACATGAAAATATCATTAGCAGAGAATATTTCGATACCAATAGCAGTAGATGTGAAAGCTTTTTGTGGTTTTCCATTTCCATAGATGAGACGTGGGTGTCCTGAGGGACGTGACGGGATCAAACTTATATTTGGACACGAATTTTTGAGCTTCATCGGGAGATGTTGGCTAGGTAATTAGATAATCATAGTGTTTCCAGACAGTACTAATTCAACGATCGGTGAATCTAAGACAGTTTTGAAATGAAATTGTTTTGTATATAACCCTTTTTTAGCTAATTGAACATGTAAAAAAATCATTCTAACGTTACCGTTATACGAGGTAGATTAAACTAAAAACACTGAACCTAAAATCGTTTCCGTTATTACGCGATGGATTAAACAAGTTAATATAGTCACCTACCTAATCAGAATCGGGCCGGAATCGAACAAAAGTAATATAACTTTCCTTATTGAGTAGGTATATTAAGTAAAATGCGAATCAGTCGAACGTGTAATTAGAAATTAGGGGACTTACCCTCTGCGATCGCTCTGAGTTTTGTCATTACTAACGTTTATATTAATGTAAGATCTATAGACAGGTAAGACTATTCGTAGTTATGCATGACTTTCACAAAGTCATTTGTTAACTCTTAAATAATTTATTTTTCTTTCTAGGTACCTATTAGTTTTTAAATGGCTTAAAAAGTGACTACTAGTGGCTCTGTAGAGCTGTAGACTTCGCGTTTGTGACACTTTTAATCATTTTTCGAAATGGCCGAAATATGATCCCCATATCTACGCCATTTTGAAAATTTTCAAAAAACTGAATCGACAAAAAACTATATAATTATGGAACCTGCTTACAAAATTTCACGAAAATCGGTTGAGAAATGCGACCTGTAGAGAAGAACAAACGGACAGACAGCCGCCGGAGGAGCAAACGAAAGCATTTTTGCCCAAGCTAAAGCAAAGACGCTTCGCTTAAAGCGAAGAAGAAGAAAACCTAATTAAAAGAATATCAGTTAATCAGGTAACGGTAATTCTTAGTCTGTATATGTATAAGAATAATTATGAGGCATAATATATCCACAGATTAATACAAATATGATAAAGGAGAAATACCTAAATAAATAGTACTTAATGATAAAGTTTTTTTTTATTTGACATTTTGTTCTGAGAAAACCGTATTTTCTCAGTGACCTCATCGGTTAATATAATATGCAACAAAGTTCAAAATTAATAAAAAAATATTAGCAAATAAATAAAAAAATATTAGCAAATAAATAAAAAAATAAAATTATTATTAATTAATTATTATATAAAAATAATAATTAATTAATTATTATTAAAGTACTTCTATCATATTTTTATTTTTATAAGTAGGTGACTATCGGATGCGATATCAAAAATCATTTACATTATAATAAAGCCTAAACATTGATTTTCCCAAATTAATAGGTGATTTCACAAACCTAATATATCAGTGCGGTAGATAATTATCAACTTGATGAATCGCTTGTAGCAATCAACATAAAACATGAGAGGTCAATATACTGCAGGCCTATTAAATAAAAACAATTGCGAAAAGCGGACGATATGTTCGTCCTACTCCGTGACACTATTAACTAGCGAATAAGGCTCAATATCAAGTAAATTAACGACGAATTGCGTCCGATTATCGCGATTATTTTTATGTAATAGGCCTGCCGATATGCGATTGTCGATTTTATTAAAATGGATTTGTAGTTAATATTTATACGATATTAACATTAGGTTATAAATACAACTAAGTACGAGTATGTTATGCCAATTTATAAAACTATATAATAATAAATATTAAACAAAATTAAACGATAATTTGCGAGATTTTATAGAAATTGATTATTTGAAGTAACAACTTGCTTCCGCCCGTGAGTTCGTCTGCTTGAACATTTGAATAATCGCTAGGGAACTTTTGACCAGGATAAAAAGTATCATAATTACCTACCTATCTTTTTATCCAGGTTTTATACTATCTGTGTACATCATCCTATTTCATTCAGCCGTTTTTGTGCGATTGAGTAGCAAACATTCTAACCTCCAAACTTTCACATTTATAATAATACTTAGTAGGATTATATTGATACTTTTAACTCTATATAAAATCATCGTATCTTCCTTCAAAATTATGAAGACATTTGACACAGCTCCATGACTTTAATTGCCGAGTTTTATCACAATTTTCATGGAAAATTTGAAGATTCTTTAGCATATGTCCTTTTACGACCCGTTAATGGCTGAAGTACCTTCGGTTAGCGTCGTAAACGGAGTTATAACTGTGTAAGTACAGTTTTATGGTTATGCTTCATTTGACTAGAGGTTTATGCCAAGACATTTGTCACTTAACCCTAAATTTATATCTCGTGCAAATTACACTTGATGTGCTAAGGATTAAGAACTTAGTGTCATCATACATAGCTTTAACTTGATCTCCAATAGTTTGACATTGACTTGTTTAATACTAGCGTTGCGTCGTTGAAGCGACTTATGAGCAGCGAGTTTTTTGGAAAATAGTCTTTTAAGTTTGCCGTATACTTAATATTGGTTTTTTAGCTTAATCTACTTTTTGTTTGTTTATTAATTGGCTTGTACATCTTGTGTGGAATACGTACCTATACCTACTTATTAAGTGCTTAGTATCTATTGTAAATTGTTTCCATCGGTGAGGACCTGTAATTGGCTTTCAAGTGTTATATTAGTTTCCTACTGTATTAAGTTTAGCTGTTGGTCTTCCGAATAATTAAAATAAAATAAAATAATAAGTGTGGAAGGCTGTTTTGGTGTTTAGGCCTACAATAAAATGATAATACGTAAAGGGTTCCAAGAGATAATGTTGATAGCGCACTATATAGTCATACTAGAGCTACCAATGATGTCAGATTCCTTATAAAATAACTATCTGCTATATTATGTTGCAGCCCCTCGCAAGTTGGGCTTATAGAGTTCATTAGGTTAGGTTAGGTTAGAACTGCGACCAAAAACGCCCGAGCAGACAGACATACAGAGAATTTCACTTTTACAATTTTGTAATTTGAAACTCTTCCATTTGAGTTTACGACTAAAGTATTTTTTCTAGATTTGTCCATCAGCCATTTTTGATGTCCCCACTGCTGGGGCACAGGCCTTCCTTATGGGTGGTAAGGAGGACGGGCCATAACCCACCACGCGGGCCCAATGCGGATTGGTGGGTGGTTTTAATTAAGCCGGTATTAGATTTATAACATGCTGGATATACCAAAACATCTACAAAATAGCTTTGTTCGATTTATACTTATCATTTTTTTAAATACATACAGCCTAAACGTAGGAACCCCTCATTAACATAACATTAGAAAGGTCAATACATCAGGCTTGTAAAACAAAAATCAGTTTCTGGTACACGTACGGTCATTACCATCCATCTACCTTGTAGATTACAACCTCAGGATAATGCGGCATTGACCTTCTATTCATCTGAGGGACGGGAAACGTAAAAGGGATCTCCGGGACACAGAGTCACTAGAAGGGACACGAGTTAAGCTAATTTTGGGACACGAGTTGGTTAAATGGAAACTAATTTTGTTATGCAATTAGCTGTTGTGATCGGTAACATGATTGGTTTTCTATCTAAAAATTGAAATTGTACCAACTAAAAAGAACAATAAACAAAATTGGATCAACTTTGTAGATGTTTAGGATCTTGAAACTTTTAGGTAGTTAGCAAGAAACAAGAAAAGAAAAGAACTGCATCGTCAGAAATAGATATCAGTCGGATCATACAATAGAATATGTCGACCTGTAATAAATAAAATGCATGAAATTATAATTTGATGAAAATCAAAGCATACTACTTAATCATTGTGAATGGGTGACCAATAATACTTATCCAATTACAGACCACTGTGGATTAACTTTACTATTCAATTTGTTAAATTCCCTATGAATTATAGAAGTCCTTTCTAGGTCCCACGTTGTTTTTCTACAAAGGTGTTACACTTGGTAGGCTCGTCACGTTTTTATATGAATTTAGCAAAGGACGAGACTGCTCATCCCTTGTCTGAGGATCTCGACATGTGGAATTTATGTTTTTTGTACGTCATATGCCTGCTGACTGAACCCAGTCTATTAATATTACGGAGAAATTAATGTAACAATATTACACATACAGAGCTGAAATTATATTTTGTTATAATGCCCTGTATCCACATTGCGTGGCTGGCTCACGAGCCATGCCTTGCGAGGCAGCTACTTGATGCGGAGACATGTTTGCCTCGTGAGTCAACATGATGGTTTCCGTGCGAGCGTGCGATTTACTGCTCAATACGAGCATTTGATGGATCTAGTACCCATTGGACCTCTATGAGCCCCTCATTCCTTTACGATCCACCGACGAGGATCCACCGGTAGATCGAAGTATATTTATTTTCCTCTTCGATCCACCGGCTTACGGCAAAAAGTAGATTGCAGCCTTGCCATCGATATGGTTAATAAACGGCATGAAAGCAATTCCGAAATTGGCAAAAGGAATTTCTATGTACTTACCCAATAAAGAAGGCATTTAGCTCATTTGTTTAGGAATTAACCTTATGTTTTTTAAAATTTGATAAGCACAAATGAAAATTTAAAATGGTTATTCTCTTGGCTGGCCGGGTATCCATTTTATTATTTATTTAATTTGACAAAAAATAATTTAATTTTTCTCGTTTCTTAGAGTTATTTACTTATTATTAATTAAAAGTGTTTTTTTATGTATTAATAAAATAAACATAAAATGTATATAAGTTGAAGTTCTTATGCAGTGTTCAACACACAAATGAAATTAGTCAAAAGAGTTTTTGTTAAATTATATTTATTTATGGTGTTTTAATATTTAAAGCAATTCTAAATACTAGACATACTAAATCTCATAAATATTTATGATTTTTTAAAAGTTTTTAGATATTAAGTACCTACTTACAATTTTCTATAAATATCAGGCAAGTTTAACCCTTTTTTAATATTCCGACCTTGTTGGCCAATTATAAACTTTGGCGGTGCTTCAGGGCTTAGTAAGGTATTTTTCTTGAAAATTTTTACCTACACAGTATGCTAAGAATATTTAAATAAATTAATTAATTTGAATTACTTAATATTTTATGTTTAATTTTTTTATGAATGGACGACTGATGCATGTGTTATATCTTTTTAGTTTTTTTTATAACTTTAGCACTATATTTTTAGTTGTATAAGGAATATTGAGATTTTTCGATTCAGGAAATTGATTAGATTTCCTGAATCGAATGATTAGATTCAAATGAAAAATCATTGTTAAAACCACCTTTACACTATTTATTTATAACAACATTAATTTTGTAATATAATTCTAGTTTTAAGATATATTTTCATTCTTATAATTACTTAAATAACTTAAAGAATATTCTAGTTGACCAATTAAGTACACGTGTTCCGTACTGACAGCTCGATGACGTTTACTTGTTTGTCACTGCTATAAAAGAAAGAGCCCAGCACTTTGGGGGCACTTTTGACCCTTTTGACACAGACGTTGACCAGAGCGGAGCTTATGCCAGTTTGAGTGGCGGAAAGGTTGTCGGCAACACAATTCTTAAGTTAAGTACATTATTATTGTGTTATTTGAAATAATTGATCTGTTAAATTTCATATCCAATCTTATGATTTTTCTGATTACTTGTAATATTAGTAGGTAAAGCACTAGATAGATCTCTTTTACATTAGGCTAGTAAATTATAACTTATTTTAACAAATCTGAGGTTAACTGATACCTTTTATGATTAGGTTGTTGTATTTTGTAACAATTTATTGTAAATAAATAATTGATAAAGCTGACAAGTTTCTTTCGCCCGTTCTTCTTCTCAGCTAAAAGAAAGACGTCCCGAACGGGTAGTAGGATAAAAGAAATTGGACGATTCAATTGAATAAATACCATTTCATTAAATTTTACTTTTTTAGTTTTATTTCTTTTCATTATGATTTCAATTGTCTAACACATGCTTTAGTTAAAATAATTATATTTTTTATCCACTATAAATAGTTATCAGCAGACTAATAAATAAATAATCAAAATGACTAGAGTTAGCCCACCAATCTGAACCGCACCACCCAAACCGCACCAAAAGAATATTCCAGTTACGGCACCAATTAGTGCTGTTCGAAAAATGACATCCTTTATGTATTTCGCGGTGAGCTGTACTTAAGGGGCCATAATAGGAAAACATGTTTTGCGCGGGCCATATTTTTATATAGAAAACGTAAAGTTGTAGCCACAAAAAAAACATACGACAAGCTAAAGAGATTATCTAGGATCTACAAGCATTAAATTGCGTATAAAACCTCACAGATGATTGTAAAAAAAAAACAGAATATCATCAAAAGCGCTTGTCGCGGGTCATATTTTTGGCGTAAATAATAGCGGAAACATATTTAATTCTACATTAAAATATACTTTAACTTACTGTGCAGTTGCTCCAATAACTTTTTTTCAAGATAGATAATTGTGCTAAAGGTTATGATGAAAAAACAACGAAAAACATCGAAAAAGTGCAGAAGTGAGGTTATTTTCCATACTCTATACACGTAAAGAAAAAGACAGAGACAAATGATTTCGCGTAACGGAGCCTTAATTCAGTATATGTACGTCGTATTTAAAATTTGTCATAGCTATTTCGAAATAACTCAACAATTGAAAAATGCAGGACCAATTTAATCTCGCGACTCTAATTACTTCTAGCGTGGACGAGAACTGCGCAGTTTCCAAAACCTAGCCACGTGAAAACTGAACAGAATTGTCTCAATCGACCTAATAGCATTATTAACCGGTATATGAGGGCCGTCACACTTAGGCAGCGTTTCCACCAGAGATGTGGGGAAATAATCGGTGCGGGGATGCGCATAGAAACTGTGAGATAAGCGGTGCGAGGGTGCGAAACGAACTGCGCAAACTCTTTCGCCTAACAAATTAATGGCCGTCTATTATAATAATAATAAATAAATCAAGTTCTATAAGTCAACTGAATAAAAAATGTTTTTGATAAAATACTATGTATCATATTTTCTGGATAATAGAATTTAAGTTGACTTAGGGAACTTGCTGAAATTTACATCTCGACGGCTGGATGGATTTGCAAGAAGACGGCACTGTAAACTGTAGCTCACTTGCACGTACCCGTCACACCTCGCTCGCTCAGACCCATGCACAACTTCTTTTGTTTGGTCCTATACCTTACCTTTATTACTAAATATTATTTATTCTATGCTTATAGGCCTCTTGCTGCTGAGAAAGGTAATTAGAGTGACATTATTGGTGGGTTTTCCCCAATTCGCACAGCCAGCTAGTCGATACGCAGCTTAACCCCCGGATCCATGCAAAGCGAGGTTTAATTCTGGTTCATTAAACATCGGAGACCCATGAGCCTACTTGATTTAGCCGTATAGGCATCAAAAGGGTTGATTACGTAGCTCAACATGCGGAAAACAATTTTGGATCTCGATCGATGTCTCGATGTCGACGTCTGTAGGTTGAAATAAATAGCTGAAATAGCCCCTCGTTTACTTCTTTTTTACGCAATATCAGGTAAAGGAAATGTTTGATTCAGTTTTTGTATCCAGCTTAACAATTAGATACCGCTTGCCATCTTCAACTGTGGCATCAAAATATGAAATTTGAGTTAAGAGAACAATTGCTGCATTAAACTAGACATTTTGGCATAACATCCCTGCTAATAGGTAGTACAGATATATTATTAACAACCACTTTAATCAAACAAGTAGGTACATCCATGTATCAAGAGAACAGCAAACCAATTTCAAGTAATGGATGAAAATCTTCCTGCTGGTAACATTCGCATTATTTAATCAGCAGTTTCACCTATTTCTGTCTCAAGTTAGTTCTATCTTTTAATGCAATAAAGGGCGATCTTATTTTTGTAGAGTAGGGTTCATTTTAAAAGTTTTGTTGTAGACCTGGGTTTTAGCAGGCACGTGTCCCAAGTCCTCGAACAACTGTTGATTGTTCGAGTTTAAGGGTCAACCAATATTGACATAATCTTCATTCCTGAGCATATTTTATTAGGCACGATTAAGCTGGATTAGGTAGATGCATACTTTACCTTTTCTGCAAAGTAAAACAAAATAAACACCTCCGTTGATTTGGGCTTGGTATCTGTATGGAAATTAAATTGTCAACTACGATCAAAACCAATAGTATGAATTTTATATTTTATTTTATTATTATTGCAAATCAAAAGCTTTGCAAATCATGGATTTTGTTATGGATGTTATTATAATATTGCGAATCTACAAACTTTCTACTAACATTTTAACATCTCATTTTTGATTCCGCATTCTCTACTAATTCATTAGTGGCATATTTCATGTAGCATATAGCAGTGAAATGAAATGCATTCATTTCACTGCTATATACTACGCAGAAATGAAAGTTTAAAATTATGCATTAGTGGATTGGGGTTGGAAGGTGAAACAAATGAAAAATGTCAGGGGTAAAAATCCATGTACTTTTCCAGTTGGGTACGTCGAAAAACGTTCCGTTTCCGTCCGGCGTCGTTCTTTTCCCGTATAATAATTTATTGTTATCGTTTCCAATACATGACCGGTAGCCATAGAAGGGTAAACGCACACTGCAGTTTGAAATTTCTGATTTAATAATAATAATTCTATCGCGATTAATTCTGAAACCATGAAATGCCATGCTCTTTAAAAAAGAAGATTTTATAAACGCTTCCTGATTAGCTGAAGGCTGAGGTCAGACTCTATTATTTTTGCATTGGAATCGGGCAGAAATATTTTATTAATCTCAATTTGCAACAATATCTGATCTCTGACATGTAGTGTATGAATTGAAGTTGGAATTAAACTTGAAATTGGAATTAAACTACATGCTGAAATGTTAATCATTTGGTTCACGCATTGAGGTGGTTCCACTTATGATTACAAGCAACTTTTACTAGGGGCCAACTCTGATATCGCAAAAAAAAACACCTGTTCCATACATTAAGGTCTAGTATGTATCGCGTTTTTGTATGGAACACCGGTTTTTTTTTGGATTTCAGAGTTGGCCTCTATAGTAAAAGTTTTTTGTAATCATGAGTGGAACCACCCCAATGCGGGAACCAAATGATAAAAATTTCACGCTCGCTGTATAGTTAAGAAGTACATTTCCGAGGAGAAACCTTATCAAAATTGTGTTTAATACACGCTGACCTTTACCGATATCGACTACCCGTCCGTTGTTTATTTTACTTAGGACATAATATTTGACATTTATTTGGGTGTATTGCTTAAGGCCCCGAAATCTCGTCCTATCAGAATGATATTGGGTAAGCCATAATAAAGAGCCATTATTTCGTTTAGCAGAGAATTTGATCGGATGGTAGATTAAAATTCATACTGTAGTTATCCATTTGTGTAGTAAGTATCTATTGTTAATATTTCAAAATCATTTTTTGGAAATGTAGCATGTGCACTTTTTAGGTAGGTACCTACGTCGCTATTTTGGTAATGATGTCAATCATCACTTAGCTGCATGACACCCAAAACTGGGCATATGCATTCCCTAAGGATCTCTATTCTCCACGACAATCGGTCCTGTTCAGGATGTTCAACCCACATCCAGTGCTTTTCCGTAACCTTCCTACAAACGGAGCGTCATACGGTGATTGATACGTGTATCAAGTGTATCAAGCCTATTATTAGACACTAGCGGCAGTCCTCGACTTGGTCTGCGTGGAAAGTATTTTTACTATCCCTCGGGAACGATTCTTTTTTTCGGGATGAAAGGTATCCTATGTCCTTCTCTGTACCCCTGATAACATGTATGTCATGATTAACGGTTCAGTAGTTAAGACGTGAAGGCGTAACAAATAAACAAACAAACAAACGGACTTTCGCATTTACTTATAATATTATAGAAGTAAGGATTAAATACATTTCAATTTTGTTATAGATAAACGTGCAGCATACTTAGCCACGGAGGTTAAAATAATTAGATAAAAGTACACTCTTTGAAATTGAATGATGAATTGAATTGATTGAATTGAATGAATATTGTTTCTTTAAAAAAAAACAATATTCATTAAGTTTTGTTATATTACTTAAATCTAACTAGAGCTATGAAGTTTCACAACTAGTTACCAAGTAAAACAAGGCATCGAACAGTTTATAATGAGGTACGCCAAGAAGCCGGCAGCGATCAATCACTGCGCGATGATCCGGCATCACTGCGCCGATACTGAGCGTCATCAATCACTAGGAGACTACCGAGAGTATTGGTAACTGGATGTGAGACTCTTTAGCTTGTAAATTAAAAAAAATATATTATTGCTTGAAGCTGGTAAGGATGAGCACAGTCGACTTTTACAAGTTTAAGTAAACTGCGAATCAATTCGTGAATTCGGCATTATTTTTTGTACGTCGAAGAAAATGCATTTACCTTTAAACCGCCTCGGTGGTCTAGTGGTTCGCCGCTCCGTGTAGGATGCAGGGGTCCCAGGTTCGATTCCCAGGGGGTACAATTTGTACTCGGTTTGGTTGGTGATAGGGCATATTTCAAGTCCGCCTGGCTATAGCTACCACCATCTACCTAAGTCTGATGAAACAACAATTTAAAAATTGGTGTGTTCCGGCAGATAGAGGTAAGATAGCCAGTTCCTCAGTGATGAGGATTCCGGGTTTCCGGGTTCTGCCTTATCTTCACTTTACATCAGGTGAGGTGAAGGCCAAGCACTATCCCGTTGTGCATAAAAATCCCCGCCTGCAGATGACCAGGTGGTTTGTGGGACGCTTGGGGTTCGAGTAGGGATGTGTGAGTCCCACATACTGACTTACAGTATTGCCAGTTGGTCCTGATAGCGTTGGAGCGGCTATACTCCACGACCGCCTCCAGCAATCAGCTCGGCACTCTACCCAAACCACTTCGGCTCATGCGGTTTAGATTTTGTTTACATAGGTATTTACTTACTCACACTTCGAACAAAAATAAAAGTTGAAGGAATATGAAATTGCAATGTTGCACCAAAAAAAAATATCTGGAGCTCCTCCCTGCTTCGGAAGGCACGTTAAGCCGTTGGTCCCGGGCGCATTTGATATTAACGCCCACCAATGGTGCGTTATGGCCCTCCTTATCCACCCATAAGGAAGGCCTGTGCCCCAGCAGTAGGGACATTAAAAATGGCTCAGGTCAATGTTTCAAGTGTCACTTCCATTCAATTTTATGTTTGTCCGTGAATCTTTGCAATCTGATATACGTGCCGTGTTCAACCTATGCTTGTTTCCTTGTAAATGTCTGATCCTGGTGACGGGTACATGTTTTTTTGTGACCTTTTCCTTTCCAATGGAAATCCACGGAAAGTGAAACGCGGACGAAGTCACTGGCGGAGGATAGTTTATTTTTAAATTTGAGATTTATGCATTCACAATGCTATTTTTATACAATACTAAATAATATACTAGAAAAAATACGACGATAGTTTAGTTATAAAACCAAAGGATTCCTAATATAACTGCAAATGTTTAAAAATAAATTGGATAGGATCCATTTTTACGGTTCCGTATCCTAATGATAGAAACGAGACTAAGACTCCACTGACCGTCTGTCTGTCTCTCACCAGGCTGTATCTCATGAACCGTGATAGCTAGACAGCTGAAATTTTCACAGAGTGATTCTAATAAAAACAGAATAAAATAAATTTTATGGTACGGAACCCTTCGTGCGCCAGTCTGACTCGCACTTGGCCAGTTTTTTACAATGGTGTTAAGAACAACAAAAGAGAAGGCTAGAGGGAAGAAGGAAAAGAAGGAAGATTTATTAAGTCATTGTTTAAACTTTCAACAATGAAAACTTTTAAAACTACAGTGAATTTAAACTATGTAAAGGAACTGTAGTTTTAAAACTGAAAAATTAAGCAACAACCCGTTCTAATGAATTGTGTAAGCATTATTGTTTAAGCACTGGAAACTGCTAATGACCGCGCAAAATGTAGTTATGTTTAATTTGCAAAGGTAATAAACATTTTTAAGTTGCAAGTTCGTTAACATTCTGTCCGCATGGTGCCTAGCATAGAACTTGGCCAAATAGACTTATAAAGTCAGGACAGCTACTTACTTTACGCTTTTGAGCACATAACAAATTGTTTTTACAACTACCGATAGATTTATTTACTGCTCTATATTGTTTTCAATTTGCGAATGTTAAAAGATTGCGTTGTATTCAAATATTGAAACTATTTTTTTAGAAAATGTAGGAACCGGAACACAATCAGCTAGCTATCGAGATTAAAATCAGGTAGCTTATAGATCAATTGATAAGTTGAGAACAAACCCAATTTTGATTAACTATTCATATTTTTTTGTATTGAATACCTAAAACATCTTCAATTAATACCTTTTAGATGCATTTTAAGAAAAGTCCGCGGTTTTATTTTTCTAATTGACCCATTTTAGAAGTTGTGCAGTTAGTGCTGGTTAACAGCTCTAGTCAGGACTAATAACATTGTGTGTATAATGTCACGGAAATAAGGAGAGTATCCTAGATCTTAGGTTCTGGATGTAAAGCGTTGTACTGTATTGTGCTATTAGGGTTTCGTACCCAATGGGTAAAAACGGGACTTTATTACTAAGATTCCGCTGTCCGTCTGTCTGTCTCTCACCAGGCTGTATTTCATGAACCGTGATAGCCAGACAGTTGTCACAGATGGTTTATTTCTGTTGCCGCTATAACAACAAATACTAAAAACAGAATAAAAAAAATAAGGGGGGCAACAATGTTGTATAGATAATGGTACGGAACCCTTCATGTGCAAGTCCGACACGCACTTGGCCGGTTTTTTAATTCTCACTGCACCGAGTCGTGTAAATTGGCCATTCAGACCGTTCACCGATTGCACACCAGTTGGCGCTAGTAACATAACTTATATTTTATATCAAGCAATTGGTTCGAGGCATTTATAGTGTTTAAACTTTGTAGTCTTAGAATAAAAACAACGGCAATATGGTGTTATCTAATAAGAGTGTTCTATACTTTAACTTTCATGTATCAAAACCGAAATAGACTAAAAAGACTTTAATGAAAGCAATAGCTATTCGGTGATAAAAATTGATGCCAATAAGTCAGGTGTCTCAAGATGATAATACAGGAAAAAACTAAGGGTCAGGCCATTCTGGGGAGATAAGAGGTCGATTTTACGGCAACCGTAAGTGCTTTCTGACCCCTATTTTCTTTTTCAATCCTACAAAATTGCCCCCTGAGGTCGTTTGAGCACCTGCGACTTGTGCATACCATGTGAAATAGTTCGCTTTAATTCATGTCCTATCTCTTAAGGGTGTGATTGTATGATAATGGATTGTTTGATAGGTTTTCATAAAATAGTTTTAGTTTTTTTAAGTTAATTCGTTTATAACCATGAGGAATTGTTGTTTTCAACACACTTGCTCGTAAAGTGAGCCCTAATACATCGCTTTTAGGGCCATAAAGCGAGTTATAAAACCGATATATATATAACCGAGCAAACGCATGCAATAATATATAAAACACTAGTTCGTAATAGAATTAACCCTACAAAGTTAAATTAGTACCTTACTGCAAGTTCTATGCGAATAAACAGAGCATTCCCAATTTAGCCGGGTAATACAGTTATTATTTTTTTTACAACAAAGTGGTTTTATGCTGCTAAAAATTCATAAACATTTTTGGAATAAATAAATGTGTAAGTCCTTAATTAAGTCAAATAAATATATAATTATTATCAAATTATTCATAATTCACAATATTTTGTTATAAAATATTAAAATATTTGCATTTTGTCACTTAAAATTATAATTTTGAAGTAGGCTGTATGCTCCTCACCCCTTTGTTTGCAAAATATTCTTGCGTTGGGCGTGTGAAAAAAAAACAAAAAAAAACATGCGCGCCTTTTCCCATAATTATCATATTTTGTTTTTGCCATATTTGTTGCTGTGTGATAAATTACTTTGTTTTTTCCTCGCAAATGTGTTGAAAAACGTCGTATGAAACTCGTGAGCTCTTGCTTATTGCAACCTAAGCTAACTTGTCTCATAATGTACTATTATTACACATTAAACAACAATTCCTCCAACATTACTTTGTACACACAAAAACTACCTATTATACTAAATTATGTTTTTCCAATAAAAAATATTCAGTGAAATATTTAATAAATATAATATAAATGGCTCAACGATTTCGTGGTAAGATGTTATAGCCTCCATTGGTTGCGTTTCTGGGTTTTTGGACTTAGCATGTTTATTTCAGTACATTTCTAAGCATAGTAAAAGAATGTTCATACAGTCAAAAGCACGTCTTGCAAGAGATTTTCCCAATTCAAATTGAACTCTCTATAATCGACTTTAAGTTCAAAACTGGTCATTAAAAAGTTAAGACAAAAGCTTACAACGAGTACGTATTTGTTCCGCTTTCTGCAGCAGGTTTAGAGGCGGAATATTGTTGAGACGTTTTCAGGGTTCCGTAGTCAATTCGACAAGGAAACTTTACAGTTTCACCATGTTCGTCTGTCCGTCTGTCCATCCGTGGCTTAGCTCTGTGACCTTTAGTGCTAGCAAGCTGTAATTTGGCTTATGTGTGTGTACACACACACACATAAGCCGATATATTAATAACACCGAAAAAATGGTAGAATCAAATATTGAAAAATATGGGGATGAAAAAAAGTGTGTCGTTGGATAGATCTTTCAAAAATATTGTAGGTTTGTGTAGAGGTTAATGTAGACCACTTTTTGATATAGGGATTCGTTTGCGAAAGGGTAAAATTTTGTGATTCATATGTCCACCCCGATACGTGGAAAATTCAGGAGAGTAGTACATAAAGTCAAAGCTGTTATTAGCTTTTTAAGCTTATACTTTGTAATTTAAAGAATATTGTTGTGTAAGCTGATGATTCACAGAAAAATAAATAAATATTAGGAAAACTATCACTGCTAGGTACAGGCCTTACATGAAAACGAGTAACAACTTACAAAATTAGGTAATTTATAAATAAGATATTATAACATTAAATAAATATATCCTTTAATGAGGTTAATATTAGCATTCCATACTACAGATCACAGCTACACCTGATGAACTACTTAAAAATTGGCTAAAAACCAAATATTTCTACACGACAAAATACTTTCGCCTTTGGCTCTCGTAGTTGTTGTCACAGAGGAAATAATCACTACGTTGTTATAATGTTACTTTCAACAAAAGTCCATGGAAATGGTCCAAAAAACGAGGACTGGCATTCCGGGCGATGCACAAGCATACGTCACTATCCAGTTGCGCGACTTTATAGTAACAATAGCAAAAAATGAAGGATTTTTTTTCTGTCGCACTCATTACAAAATTATTATACTTACCTACTTAGTGCATTTTAATTGTGATTTGTTTTTTTTAATACCGATAGCGGAGATGACATATGCCTGTGTAGACCCACGTCACTTCCGTGAAAATTGAGTTCAGTACCCTTAGCACGAACAGATATCGAGAAAAAAAAACGCGCGTAAAATTACTCGATAGACAATTCTCAATGGAAAATTTCATTTCGCTTATCAGCGATAGATGGCGCTGTACAAATTTCCAATACAAAATTTATCTATCGAATGATTTTACGCGCGTTATTTTTTTCGATAGCTGTTCGTGCTAAGGGTACAGTAATCCTTTATGACGTAAGTATTTGAGTTAAAAACCGACTTCAAAAAACCTACCTCTAAAAAGCAAGAAATAATATTCGTAATAATAAAAATACGTCTATTGAAGTCGGGTGGGGCTGGAGTACAAATTCCTTTTTTTTATTCTAAAAGCCCCACCCGACTTCAATAGACGTATTTTTATTATTACGAATATTATTTCTTGCTTTTTAGAGGTAGGTTTTTTGAAGTCGGTTTTTTGTTTTTTTTAAACAATTTTTAATTTTTAGTGTAGGTACCTTGTAGGTAAGATATATTATATATGTAGAAAAATCGGCTCGGCCAAACGTAAGATAATCGCGCAGAAACATACTTAAATACGGGTCAAACTGAGAACCTCCTTTTTTAAGTCGGTTAAAAAACTACACTTAAGATATCCCTCTTCCAACAAAAAAATATTATCTTATTCAGTTCATAAACAAAGAAGTAATACGACCAATCATCGAGGTAATTCACACAAAATCATACTATTTTCGGGCTTTTTTCAAAATTACTTGAAAAGTACTGAACCGATTTCCAAATTTTAAAAAATGGGACCAACTTGGGAGTGTACCTAATGTAATAACGTTTGAATCATTTCAATCGGTCCAGCCGTCTTCGAGTAATCGGTGGACATACACAAAAAAATAAAATAAAAAAAAAACAAATATACAGACGAATATAGAACCTCCTCCTTTTTTGGAAGTCGGTTAAAAATTCACACAAAGTATTTTTTTTGAAGGGTGGTATTTATTAGCTTTCGAACAATATTTATTATACTAAACTGTAAGGCTTCTTAATCCGGAGAAATTAATATTTTTGGTAGGGTCATCTTAAGATGACTATTTAAATAAAAAGTCAAATTTAAAATGACAGCCATTCCAACAGGAGAGGGGATGAACCCCAACATGTGCGTGTTTTTGTCGAAAAATTAGGTATACTCGTATTTAATCATACATACATAATTGTACATTAATTATCGCTAGTAGGTACAAGGCACAGACCATACAACAAGTACACAAGGTCAAAGACACTGTATAAATTGTTCAAAAAGTTGTTTGTCATAACTCAAAGAAGTTGTAACCTCAAATAACCCCAACGAACAGCTATAATGCCAGTCGCAAATTATTTCAGCCTCAATCTTGTCAAAGCCGAGTGTGCTAATCTATTATAATAAGTCATTTATAGTGAATATCGCTTCATAAAAGCGTACCGGCATTCACTGCGTATAATTACTGCATCATCTATCAACGTCTATTTCGTCTTACAGGAGAAAGTTATTCAATCCACCAGGGGCAACTCCTGTTTCATACAGTTTTTCCGATGACAGCTTCATTTATTATTTATAAGACCTTGTAAACTACGCTCCAGAGAGTTCATGCTATACAAATATTTAATTTTACAAGTATCTAAACTTTTTCGATCACAATGTAACGTCGAAAATTGGGACAAGAGACATCGAAATCAAGAGAGTTTATGCTACAAATACTTAATTTTAAATCTAAACTTTTCTCCGATCACAATATAAATTATAACAGAGGTGTCATTATCTACTTAATTAAAGTTACTTTATTCTCAACTAGACTAGATTAAACAAACTATTTTACATCAGTTCAGTGAGTAGCTTAATTATCTCATTTGATTTTGATGTCTCTTGTCCCAGTTTTCAACGAACCAATCTATCCAAAATACTATAATTTCTGTATTGTATGTTTTCTGTATGGGGTTGGGGATCATAAAAATAAGTGATGATACTTACAAATTAATGTAGGTAAGTAATATATATTCTGTTAAAAAATATCGCTTCTTACTTTTGATTAGGTATACCTACTACATTAACTTTTTTTAGTTGCTTCTTTGTAAATCAATTTACTTTTTTAACATTCCGTAAGCGTGTCAGTTCCACTGTGTCTAGAAACTTTCTCAATTTATTTCTGAAGTATTTATTCTCTAATTTTATTATCGTAACAAAATAATAATATCTTCCTAAGCGATATTGTATAAAATAGTTACAACTAATGAGAAAACCCATTGAAAACACAATTCAGAAAGACATAGATTTCCATTAATTACACCAGAATTAATAGATCTATTCGTTAGTAATGCCATCGGTTTCATTATGATAGTCTTATTGAGGGACAAACGTAGGCAAGGCGTAATCAACCGAGGTCTGGGTCGCAGGCTTGAACAAGATTAATTAATGCTCCGTGCATCAATCATTGGCCCACGAGTCCTCATAGCAGACGTTCGCATTTCTTGAGTTCACTTACGTATAACTTGGTTGTATAGGTGTTAGTACCTATGGAACCTTTCTGTGTGTGTACTTTTAAAGATGGGTGAGATTTCGGGTCACGTAGATATTTTAGATCAAATGGTGTGTAATATGTCCATCAGCCATTTTTGATGTCCCCACTGCTGGGGCACAGGCCTTCCTTATGGGTGGTAAGGAGGGTGGGCCATAACTCACCACGCGGGCTCAATGCGGATTAGTGGGTGTTAACGACTGCAAATGCACACGGGACCAAAGGCCTAACGTGCCTTCCGAAGCACGGAGGAGCTCGAGATAATATTTTTTTGTATTTGATTGAATCAGGCGTCACTTGGCGAAAGTCCCAAACCATTTTGAAAAAAGAAATATATGTAGCTTAAACAAAATATTCCGCAAATAAATTTTTGGTCACCCATCCCATGACCGACCCTTGCGAACGTTGCTTAACTTCAGTAATCGCTGGGCTAGGCGCTAAACCACCGAGCTCCACCAACCCCATACAGAAAACGAGTTTAAGGTATTTAGGAGGGTGATTCGCGGCAGTGTGTGAGAACTGAGATCCTTCTATAAAGCCGCATTTCGTTGAGACGCCTGCCGCAATCGCTTGGATATTTACATGGAGCGACTTGGCAGGCAACTTTAGTCAATTAGCGATTCTTTATCGGCAATCGCTTGTAAAATCGAATCGCCACCTCATTGAAATTAGCGGTGGTGTTACCTTTATTTCTAAACAAACTTGGCAATGTAGTTACTACAACTTATATTATCTTAAATCAAATATTAATGAATGCAATCAAAGTCATATAATAGTCATATCGTCTAGCACCACAGTTTGCGGTTGAATCTACACAGTCTAGCTAACAGCTCGTAAATGGACGATGGCTAAAGTTTCACTTTAACTATTCACCAATGCAGCCAGATCCAGGCTAAATCGAGTCTGGAAGCTAACACAGCTTGTTGATTACTTCACACTTACTTACTTAACTATGATCATCTTCTGATATGCCAGTAATTTGGTTTCAACTATGGACTGGCGAACAACAAAGATTAGGCTAGAAATGTTTGATTACAAAATTATGTAATTGTAATGTTATTTTTTTTGTTTACACAATCCAAAAAATCAGTTAATTTCATAAAGCTTTTCATTTAAGATTACCTTCTATTCAGTGGTTGTTATTGTTAACCCGTCGGATTCCTTTGTAGTGGATCAAAAATAAATATTTTTGTTTTATTCCAATCTGATACTTTACTACTTAAACTACTGATTGTTTTTATCCTACACGAATGTTAGTGATTAGTAGCGGATCGGTTTATATGATCAGACGGGAATAACTCATGCTTTCAGATATGCTGTTTCTTACATAAGACAGTAAGCCTGTAACTATTTCAAATATGAATGAAAAGAAATTCCACCAATACTTTTAATTATCAGGGCTTTAAAAGGCACGCAGACAGCTGTCTCCAGCTAAAACGTTGTGGTGGTTCATTAACTCAGCTTAGTGCTCGCTTTTATTAGTATTTCAAAGGATTGGAGATTTTAGTGGGAATTTAATCTATCAACTATGTTCGGTTAGGTTTGGTAAATTTGAAACTGATGAAATCCGAGCTATTTTTAGGATTTTTGCAAAAATGCTTTCTACAGGATCATTGCAAACATGGTCAAGTCGCCAGTGCTTATATAGCGTAATATATTATAGACCTATCTTATACATATACTCTACTAAAATAGTATTTACTTAGCATAAGAAGCGTGTGTCGGAACAGTTATTTGAACGCTGTCTTTATCCCATAAATTGACCTGTATTATTTGAAAGTTACCGACCAAAAATGTTTGTAATAGAAACTTTGATTAAACTCCCACCCAAAAGTTGAATGAGAAATTTTATATAAACTCTGCATAGGTACTTGTGAAGTTCACGTATTCATATCGGAGAGTTTTGAAATGGCTGACAGAAGGTAAAGGGTGGGTTTGAGGAAATGTTAACAGCTGTGCTTGCAGTAAAACATTTTTATTTCTGCCTAAACGGACACGATACGATGCCGGCATTTTATGTATACGTGAACGTAAGAGAATCTCTTTAGCTTAGCAATAGCAATAGCGTAGCAATTTGCCCAATTAAAAGTCGCACGCTATTTTTACTTCGTTTTTCTAGTCACAAGCTACACAAGGTAACAAATTTACTTTTATTCATAATATTGAAATCAATCATTATCTCGACCTTTTATTGGCTTTTTGGAACTTTATTTGCGCTGATGAACTATCGAAATTTTCGTATAACGAAGCAATCGGTCAAGAGTTGTTCGAGAATTGTCATTACGTCTTGTGGGATACGATCTCAATACTACTAGAAACTTGATAAATAATTTCTTACTCTAATGTAATAATGCAAAAACTTAATGATTTTATTTTTATTTTAGAATGTGGTTTCATGACTCCTGAGGGCCTATTAAAAAAAATCACAGATTTTACAGTCCCCGCATGAATCGGAGCATTGAAAATGAACCCAAAAATTTACGTAAAACCAAAATCAAATCAAATGCAAAATCCTATTATATTTTTAAAGTTACCTAGGTAGTACCTATTTATTAAATTCCAAAAAAAGTTACCAGTAGATTTTCAAAATTCAAACGTTCACACGTGTCTCGATAAATTCCTCAACTTTTGGTACTATTCGCATCTCGATCCTCCCAAAATGCTCGGAGATATGGACAAAAATACGTTTTAGGCGATTTGGATCTGATAACCATTTTCAAATCAATCAACTGACATCGTCTGACTATCGTGATTCTTTTTTGTAATAGTAGATAGTAGTAATTTATTAAGTAAGCTTTACTAAAATGACAATTCATTCTGATTAAATTATTAGCATACGACTACCACACAGATCTGCGATTAGCAGTTGAAATTAACAGAAACAGATTCGCGAGCACAGCATTATCCCGCCTAATCGTAAAGTAGCAAGCAGTGTTTGCGACAAGGATACACTGAAGTTACGTTTCAATTTCCCAGGGATTAGTTTACTTAAGCGTTCGCTGCGACCAGGCAAAGTTGAGATACCCTGCCCTTCCTTACACGCACTAGTTTACATAAATTAAGAGAGTTTTGTTCTTGTACGAAGGGTCCTCCTACACTGGATGCGTGCAGCCACGATGCGTTACAAGCACAATCCGTTTTCTCTAACAAATTCTGAGACGTGACTCGCTACGAATAAAGGGATCTATTTAATGCTCCCTTAACTCGAGTGGATTTGGAGTTAGATGCTTAATAGATGCCTATCGCGGACGAAAGGATTAAGAACGTGAGAACTGTGTCTTCACTGTGACGGAGATTGCGAAATTAGACATATTATTATAGAATACTAGCACGCTTGTTTAAAAATTCACAGATTTTACAGTCCCCGCAAGAATCGGATCATTGAAAATGAACCCAAAAATTTACGAAAAACAAAAATCAAATCAAATGCAAAATCCTATTATATTTTTAAAGTTACCTAGGTAGTTCCTATTCATTTTACGATTGTGACACGTCACAATCATCACAATCGCTTCGCCTCGTGTCACAACTTTTGGTACTATTCCCATTTCGATCCTCCCAAAATCCTCGGAGATATGGCCAAAATACGTTTTAAGCGATTTGCATCTGATAACCATTTTCAATGGTAAAAATTACCCAGTTGCAACCATGAACGCTACGCTACGGACTTTGTGTGAGTGAACTTAATCACAATGAACGGAACGGACTTTGTGTAAGTGAACTGAATCACAATGAACGAAACGTAGCACTAGTACAATAAATAAAAGCAACATCATGTAAAATCATGTTACAATGTGACATTAGAATGTGTCAGTTTACTCCAGTGAATAATTAATAATTAGTGATGATCCCTATCCGGTATTATTAAGAAAGGCCAACTTTCGCAAGTAGTTAGCATAATACTTAAATACCTTCATGAATGGTAATAATATTCGCAATACGATTATTCCGGCAACATTTTGCAATGGTTACTTAACAGAAGTTAGCGTCGAGTACCTTCCAAAGTTTCTGTTTAATGAACCAACGGCAAACTTATAACCGATCGTTCGAAGCCATTTACATAGCCTTTTGTTTTACTTTCATGCACACACAACTGTTTTACTACAGAGTTATATTGTGCTGTTACTTTATTGGTCTTTTTATTCAACAAAAGTGTAGGGTCTGCCAAATGCAGCCGGAAAAACGGTTTAACGTGCCTTGGAAAACACGGCTCTAAATGAATGTTTGGTCAGTCAACAATATTGTTACAGAGTGGTGTCAGTTTTCCACATATATTATTTAACGTACGTGGCACTACTACGGATATAAAAGTAAATAAATAAAATACTACAAGATATCGTGTGTGTATTACCAGTCTGTGTCTGTCGGCAGGAAATTGAGTGAAGATCCGACTTTGAATTTTCATAGAACAGAAAATTGTTATTACGGCGCTTGATATTTAAAAATTTTATAGGTCGATAAAACATTGTGTTGTGTAGAAGGTATGGAGAAGGTAAGAAGGCATGAACATAAAAAAATGTAAATGCATTTTCCTTTCAGAACAGAAGAGGTCTTATCGACGCAACAAGCGGAAGTTTATAGCAAACAAGACTATGAACAGATTAATCGATTCCCAAAAGTTTCAAATTTGTTAAGGACCGCAGCCGCCAGATTCGACCGTCTTCAGGCATTTATCCTTTTATTAAGAAATTGAGAGACGCTCCAAGTTTTCTAATAACTTACCTGAGCCCTCGTTTGAATTCCACGTAAATGATAGATCCCATTCTAAGTTCGTCAGTTTCCAGCCATCAAGTTTGCCGAACAATGGGGAATTTATGCAAAAACATGTTCCTGGCTGGTTGATTGGTTTAACTGTGTGATTATTTTTAGGAATTTATTTAGATTCTTTATTAACACTGTGAGTTAATGGCCAACTCAAACTAATTACATATTTTTAAAGCTACACCATGTTTCAGAAGGCACGTTAAGCCGTTGGCCTCTGCTGCATATGATAGTCGTTTCACTGAAAGCCAATATTTAATTTAAAATGTTGGTGTAGTGGGTGTGTAGCAGTGGCCATAACCTTTCCAATCTAGCATATCATATTATTTTTGTAGAAGAATGCTATTAACAATTATCTAAGATCAAATCTTCCTGAATAGTAGTGTTAGTTACTTGCAATACTAGTTTCATGTTTCCAACTAACAGTAGTACGATTAAGTTCAAATTTAGGTATGTTACATGGAGCCAGCAAACTTAGAATTGTAGCTCCAATATTTACATATCTTGGATTGGAATATATCAACACATCTTCAAGTTTTGTTTCCCTAAGGCTGTTTTGACATGCATTTGACAAGTTTAAGCCTGTTGGATTCATGTATGGGAAACTAGGTATGATTGACGTATAAGAGGTGGAGACGGTATTAGGGTTAAGACATCCCTAGGATTGGGCTGGAATATAATTATACCTATATCGATTTTAAACAAAAGTTTTTCATATCTTTCTGCCTTGTTTTGCGTTTCTAATGAAACTCAATCGATTTATGTCTCTCTACCACTGTGCGCTCCACTGTTGCAATTTCTATAGATCACACTATTGTGAGATATCTCTTATGGAATTTTTAAGTGAGTGCTTTTATTTGTATCGGATACAAAAGAATGGGTTCATACCACTTCTTGTTCTGTGGTTCAAACTTTAATATTATTTGTCATTGCTTTATTATTTGATAAATTGCACACAAATAGACAGGTTGAATGGGGTTGGTCAACTTTTTCGAAGAGAATTGTTTTATATTTTTTTTTGATAGCACAAGTTTGAAGAATAAAGAAAATAATATTATGTTTTTTTTATTTTACCTTGTTAACTAAATATATTTTTTTATATTATTATCGCGATAAAATATCGAACATACGGCTGAACACGAAGTTCCTTTGCATTTACTGATTTAAAGAACTGATTGACAGATTTGACAGACTGTGACAAAGAGTACCATCATACCTTTGCTTTTTTTGTTTTGAGCAACAACATAGAAAGTCTTTGGAGCAAAGACATAACCTACGCATACAGCCGTAATAGTGATTTATTGTACTATGCTGTAAATTAAAAATTTAAATTTTTATTTAAGTTAAAATGAAGCATTATAAAAATTCCGCAATTTGTTATTCCTAACTCCAAAGCCAAAAGCTACCAGAAAATATATCATTCTCAACAGTTTTGGAAAAGTTTACCAACCCCATTGATAACGGCTCATCATGAGGAAATTGCATTCTAGAAGATAGAGTGACATGTACATCAATAGTACCACGCCCCAAATAAATTACTTACCAGGGACCTAAGCCCTGCTTATATTTTCTATTCGGACAATCGTCATTTGAGGGCTGTCCGTTGTGGTGGCTCCAAGTTCACCGAAATGAGGCCATAAATTCGGACCGACCACTCTCGACAGAAGTAGTTGGCGTAGATTGATATAGCGCGCGACGTTGAAATACGGACAGATGGATTTATAGAATATGCCCAATATACCTACTTTAAGGATAGACAGGGTGGAATTTTTTAAATGTACCTGGGGGGTATTACAAGCTCTTAAAACTTGCCAGTTTTCTGTTTGCTATAGTTACATCTCTTTCTCGCTGTTTAGTAAATAAAAGAGACGCATTGAAGTGAACTCCTTCGATTAACGTTGCAAATATGACCAACACTTCTTTCAAGATTAAAAGTCCTGTGTTAAAAAACCTATTAAGAACTCTATTTTCGGGGAAAACTGTCTTCTGTAATTCGAATCAAATGTCACTACTATGTTTGCAGCAAAAACATAGCATTTAAATATTTTCTGTTAGCAAATGTTTTACTTAAATACCTAAGTTGAAATGTTTCTTTTTTGTCTCTTTGTCATCTCTCTGTCACAACAGAAGGAAGATCAAACCAACACCGTTTTATACCCAAGTTAGAAATACAACAGCGCATGTTTTCTTTAAACATTTCATTTAAATAGGGCAATAAAACGACAGGATGACGAAAAATCTTTTTTATTAAGGCACTCACTTCGGTTTTGAGGAATCGTAAAATCATAATGGATTTTCGTTGTCTTATTTTTTTTTTTTACATTACAAAAACCCGGTAAAGTGTGAGTCGGTTGTGTGGATTCAGTACGCCTGTTATATAAGGTAGAGTTATAAAAAATCACTGAACTTGACAATATTATTAATAAAAAAATCATGCGAACGTTTACGCTAACTTTAAAATACAGTTGTAAATAGTCCGTAAGCTCGCGACAATATTACCTACGTCATATGACATCACGATGAAATGCATGGCACACGGTCGGAAATGTTGTGCAGAGCGAGGATCAAAAGATTATCGCAAATAAAATTTTCCGGAAGGTTGAGAAAATCTTTCACTTACGGTCAAAATTTTAAGGTTATATTTACGTCATAATGACATCAGTACGAGACCCGTGGCATCATTTGGCCTTCAATAGTAAAGAGAGTAAACATAAGTCTGTCACTTCTGAAATGGCCTGAAAGTACTTGACAGACTTCCGGCCATTTCAGAACTGAGAGACTTAAGTAAACTCTTTCTACTTGACTATTGAAGGGCTAAATGATGCCACGCCACAGGTCTCGTACTGATGTCACATGACGTAAATATAACTTTATTATTTTGACCGGAAGTTAAAGATTTTCTCAAGCTTCCGGCCAATTTTATTTGCGATAATCATCTGATCCTCGCTCTGCACAACATTTCCGACCGTGTGCCATATGCATTTCATCGTGATCTTATATGACGTAGGCTAATATTGTCGCGGGCTTACAGACTATAAGTATTATTGTATTGTAATGTATCAGAGTTGACAAGCTTACGATGTTTATAATTTATTACTTAATTTTTATCACGTTTTCACACAATTCTATTAGGCTGTTTTCTTGTTTGGTTGTTTTTAAGTTCAAAGTAAGCATCAACGTTCAAACGATTAGTAAGTTAATTGTCAAAGATACGACAAAAACATTTTGGTTCCTTATAACGACTTTAACAAAACTGAGATTTCCTAAAACACAATATTTTGACACACGTAGTTAACATAAGCTTAGGAAACAGAATTTGAACCCTAAAAAAATACATTTCTTTTAATCGCTTGATTCTAAACCTTATGAATATGGATGTGACATCTCACAAAGCTTGAGTTTTCTAACAACTGAAAAGAAATCAACAGACCGCATAAAGTTATTTGAGTGTATTTACAAGAATTTGTGAATTACTAATTCCGTTTAATAAAACGGAATGAAAAAGCTTAAGGATGTAAATACTGGGGGTCTATTACGAAAAGTTTAATGCGATACACGCAGCTGCGTCCGTGCTTCGTTATGATTGTTTCCTATTACAAAGCACTTGCGTATGCGATATTGCAAAGTGATTGCGTAAGTTTGGCAGTTTTTCTCTAGCGTATCCGACATCATTCGTTCAGTCTTTGGGCTACGATAGCCAAATTTATTGAAAAAACACAACCGACGAACTGGGACGATTATCGTGACCAAGTGGCTGCGTTACGCAATTGCGTACATTATTTTCAACACACTTGCTCGTAAAGTGAGCCCTAATACATCGCTTTTAGGGCCATAAACCGAGCTATAACAAACGCATGCAATAATATATAAAACACTAGTTCGTAATATAGAATTAACCCTACAAAGTTAAATTAGTACCTTACTGCAAGTTCTATGCGAGTAAACAGAGCATTCCCAATTTAGCCCGGTAATACAGTAATTTTTTTTGACAACAAAGAGGTTTTATGCTGCTGAAAATTCATATACATTTTTGGAATAAATAAATGTGTAATTCCTTAATGAAGTCAAATAAATATATAATTATTGTCAAATTATTCATAATTCACAATATTTTGTTATAAAATATTAAACTATTTGCATTTTGTCACTTAAAATTATAATTTTGAAGTATTAGTAGTAGGCTGTATGCTCCTCACCCCTTTGTTCGCAAAATATTCTTGAGTTGGGCGTGTGAAAAAAAAACAAAAAAAAACATGCGCGCCTTTTCCCGTAATTATCATATTTTGTTTTTGCCATATTTGTTGCCGTGTGATAAATTACTTTGTTTTTTCCTCGCAAATGTGTTGAAAAACGTCGTATGAAACTCGTGAGCTCTTGCTTATTGCACACTCGGCTGAGTTACGCCCTCGCCTACGGCTCGGGCAGCAACCCACAGCCTTGTGTGCAATGAGCAACCTAAGCTAACTTGTCTCATAATGTACTATTTCGTAATAGGCCCCCTGATTGTTTGACTAATTCGTTATTCCATTCAGGCCTGCTTCAGAACCCTTCTAACCAATTGATTTCCGTCAATCTATTATCTCAACACTCATTTTGTAGAGGCTTTTAAGCGATTAAAGGCAGTTTGCTGTTTTAGCAAGATAATGTTCTATTCTTTTCTAATTGCTTCTATCTTAATTGACGCCTGTTTTTACAGTGGAAGAGATAATGATATTTGAAAAAAACATTTCAACTTGAATAATAACAATGCGTTATAAGTCCACATACATGATATTGGCCTCTCCTGTACCCTTAGCACGAACAGCTATCGAGAAAACAAACGCGCGTAAAATTACTCGATAGACTATTCTCTATGGAAAATTTTATTTGGCTTATCGGCGATAGATGGCGCTGTACAAATTTCCATTACAAAATTTGTCTATCGAATGATTTTACGCGCGTTATTTTTTTCGACAGCTGATCGTGCTAAGGGTACTGATCTGAGTACTTATCTTATTTCAAAATCTATTGCAATTGCTTTCATTTAACAGATGGATGTGACACATTGTTACATTTCTTTGGTAAGTTTTTATTTGTGCCAAAAAGAAGTATTGCCAATGTGTCACATCCATCTGTCCAATGAAAGCGATTGCAATAGATTTTGCAATTAGACATTGAGTACCCTGATTTGATCTTGGCAGATTATGGCAACATGCTGTGGGATGATGTTGCCGTAATCTGCATGTTTTGCAGGTGGGTTGGAGATCGCAGTATTTTTCATCAAAAATGATTTGGCATATTTTGTAGTCCACGATAGTTTAAATGTACTTACCCATACAGGAAAATCATTATGTACATAATAGACTATAATATAAAAATGTTGTAGTAATATACCTACTACTAGAATAACACATAATAGTACACGAGACAAGCAAGAGCTCACGAGTTTCATACGACGTTTTTCAACACATTTGCGAGGAAAAAACAAAGTAATTTATCACACAGCATCAAATATGGCAAAAACAAAATCTGATAATTATGGAACAAGGCGCGCATGTTTTTTTTTGTTTTATTTTTCACACGCCAAACGCAAGAATATTTTGCGAACAAAGGGGTGAGGAGCATACAGCCTCCAACTAATACTTCAAAATTATAATTTTAAGTGACAAAATGCAAATATTATAATATTTTGTAACAAAATATTGTGAATTATGAATAATTGATAATAATTATATATTTATTTGAATTAATTAAGGACTTACACATTTATTTATTCCAAAAATGTAATGAATTTTCAGCAGCATAAAACCTCTTTGTTGTAAAATAAAATAACTGTATTACCCGGCTAAATTGGGAATGCTCTGTTTACTCGCATAGAACTTGCAGTAAGGTACTAATTTAATTTTGTAGGGTTAATTCTATTACGAACTAGTGTTTTATATATTATTGCACGCGTTTGTTATAGCTCGGTTTATGGCCCTAAAAGCGATGTATTAGGGCTCACTTTACGAGCAAGTGTGTTGAAAAAAATATTACAGAATTGTATCAGATTTTACAGTAGTGGAAAAAATTTATTAATTTTTTTGGAAAAATAAAATCTTAATCACAATTTTAGTTTATTTCTAATATCACCACAATTACGTTATATGTAGGTAAAAACTCATAAAAGCCCGCATATTTAAACAGATGAAATACATTTACACTCCAATACTTCCACACCAAAATCCCTAATCCCTTAGTAAATGCGCGACAGAGAAATAATAAATCACAGAAATGGCATTGGATTTTCTTTCAATTCCCTCTTTTATGTGCTCCAAGATTCCTCGAAAGCTTATGGTTCTTTGACATCTATCAAACAGGCCAAACAACTGAAACATGGCTTTGCATATTTATGAAATATAAACAAAAGATTGCGCGATGTCAGATGAAAATTAACTAAACACTGAGAATGAAAAACGAACAAAGCTCGCCTTAATTGTTTCATTGTTTACTATTCATCTATTTGGCTGCAAAGACTTCGTTATTAATTTTAATTATATTCGATTCCTCAAAGAATAACTTCTTTTCAACTTTTTCTGATCCATTTTTGAGGGCTTTTGTGAGAATAACAATATTTTCGTCATAATATCGTTTGATTTAAGCTTTTTGTCATAGCCAATGTTATTTTGTTTACTCGTACCTATTTCTCCATTAACGAACAACATTATTATTCTATTTTTATTTTATTTTTTCATTCTCAATGCTATTTATGAAAGTTATGAAAGTGTCTGTCTTAAAACAAAGTTTTTTTAATTTTTTATTTATTTAGGACAACCAACACAATAAACGCTATTTACATTCAATACAACAAAATGTATGCTAGAGGTTACAGGTTGCCACGGCATGCACTAAAAATTAATTACTAATTAATTACTAACTCAGTAATTAAAATATGAAAAGATACAAATTAACCAGTTTGATGACTATGAATGAATGACAAAAGTTTTTGTTTGTTAAACAAGAAAGAAAAATAAAGGTTATGATGTCATGTGATGAAAGTTTGAATATCAAGCCGAGCTAATAATAGTCAACAAGTGTAAAATTGTTCGTCCAAAAAGGTATCCTATCAAAAGGGGTTCATTCTTCCAAATTAAGTAAACTGTGTAATTTACAAAAAGAAGGAACAGGCAGCTTATTACGCTTCATGTCTCATAAAGAATCGGAACTTTTAGGGATTATCCCTTTTTACCTCTTGGCTCACGCATAATTTAATGTGCCACTTCACTGTCTACCCTCGTTTGCATTGTATGAAAGGTATTTATATCCCGGATAAAACCTACGCATACCTTTTCTTTTTAATTTTTTAGAACTCGTGCGTTGTACGCTGACTTATTAAAATTGTAATTCTAAACACGCAATGGAAGTCAGTCAAACAAGAACGCATAGCTTATTTTTTTATATTTTAATGATCTAGGAACATTAGTCATGTCTAATCAAACTAGCTTGCGCCCACGACTTCGTATATTGTCACCAATCGCATAGTAGCGCCATCTACTCATCTTAAGTCCATCTGTCAACTTCACTTTGTCATATTGAGTTTCCAGTGACACAAGAATAAAAAACGATGCGCACTATTTTTGACTCACTTTTGTTTCATGCGAAATTGCAAACTTGTGGTAAGAATGTGTTTTCAATTGTTGAGTAAGGCGGTGACAATTTTTATGATTATTATTTCGTTAGTACTTTAAAAGTAGATTCAATTAAGTTAAAGGTTTATTTGTGATGTGTTTATAGAAATTAAGGTTACTTTGTGATTTTGTAGTTTCTTAGTTCAATTACAATAGCGTTGTTAGATGTAATTACGGAATAATTCGTGTGATTGTGCTATGATGATTATTATACGTCCGCTTTGAAATTAGAAAGCCGACTACGAACACTAACACTAGAGAGAAATGTGAAATGGCACCTAATACATGTGTTACATAGTGTAGGAACGATAATTCGTCAGCTGCACTGCCTTGTTCGTTAGTTAAGCCTGTTTGTATCAATTACCTTCCTTTGTATGGGAGCTTTTGGCTTGATGGGAGCTAAAGTTCATCTTGTTAACATAATAAAGGTTAGTGCGAGATAGCCTTTGAGTTTAGCCGGTTTTATTGAAAGTAAGTATACGTGTTCTTCAACTGGTATTAATTGACTTTTGAAGTTTGACATTTTTGGTTTTGTACTAAAGACTAAATTTGTGTTTTTATTTTTGACTAGCGGCCGCCCGCGGTTATACCCGCGTGGTTCCCGTTTCCGTGGGAATATCTTGATAAAAAGTATCCTATGTTTTAATCTAGGCTGTCTACTATCTGTGTGCCAAATTCAAACCAAATCCGTTTAGCAGTTTTTGCGTGATTGAGGAACAAACATCGAAACATCCAAACCCACAAACTTTCACATTTATAATAATTTATAATAATGATAACCCAAAATTTATTATACATTTTAAAATACTTAAATGCCTGCTGTGGTGATTAGAATAAATAAATACATATAATAATTAAATAAATATTGCAAATCTACCTAGTATGTTGAAGTTTCCGAAAAAAATATAGTACCCTGAGCGAAAGTGAATATTATAATTCTAATACACAATTTTAAAAATGTTTATCGTGGAGATTTTAGGGCTCACAATATAGTATTTTTTAACGGTATCGTTACATTCCCTCGTAGTCACTAATAGAAGTAGATAGCAAAACTGCTAAAAGTGGCCGTTTTTGACACATTTGCTATCTACTTCTACAAATGACTACGAGGGCGTGTAGTGATACCTTCTAAAAATACTAGACCATGGGCCCTAAAATCTCCACGATAAACATTATTTGAATCTTTTTCTATTAATAACTTATTAAATAAAAACTCACTACTTCTACATTTGAACTTATCGTTATCTAAGGTGTATATGGCATATTGAAAAAAAAAACGCGCAAGCAGTTCATTTCAAACTGCCAAAACTTCGAAACTATCTAGCGTCAATCCCACAGAACAAAGCTACTACTAAACAAAACTACTACTACTATTAAAAAATGGTATCCCATAAGATTTAGGACACTTTCGTCATATTCCGCTTTCGTCAGATAAAAATATAGGCTGTTTTTGCTGACGAAAACGGAATTCCTCTTAAGTCAGAAAAAAACTTTGATTAATTTAATTCATGCACTCAAATAATTACGAACAATTCGATTAAATTGACAATGTTCAACTGAAGTGACTAACTTCATAGCGCTTGCGGTACAGAATGACATATTTTTATCTGTAAAATTGCAGCAGAACACTTTAATTGATAATTTAATATCACACTAGTGTGATGGTAAAATAAAACTTGCACCGTATTGACTGACAATGAAGGCTTTCTTCAAACAAATAAAGACCTTACTCGTTATCTGACCCAGCAGTGGAGGTGCTTAAGATTGATAAATGGAAACCTCCTGTGTTCCACAAGATTAATTGTTATAGAGAGGTCGTTAGCTCACCTACAGTTCGGCGTTTGCTAGTTGCTATGCTGTCTTAGGGAGTGACCACACCTAGAGTCCATTTAATTAAGAGAGTCTTAATTTGCAAAATAGTTGACGTCATGAGAACCGTTGACAATTATTTTGCTTATAAAAGTTATAAACTTTTTTAGATGTATGAATAGAATGGATCAATTACTAAAGTACTAATTTCATAATATTATGAACGGGTTGTTTGTTCATAAAAATTTTTTAAAAAACAAAACACCGACTTCAAAAAACCTGCCTCTAAAAAGCAAGAAATAATATACAAATCATTAGATACGCACTATCATTGTTATAATAAGACACGTCTATTGAAGTCGGGTGGGGCTTTTAGAATTAAAAAAGGAAGTTGTACTCCAGCCAACTTACTTTAATTCTGACATATAAAAAATTACTTAGATTTCTTTTGAAAAGTAATATTGAAACAAAATATCTTATTAATAAATTCTGTTTCAATTAAGTAAATGACTCAAAAGTCACATAAAATTTCGGTTTGAGTGATTTTTTTTTTACTACCTACCTAACTTTCTGAATTCGAAATTGATCTTTGACAAATTCAAGCAAAATGTATTCAGAATGGAAACTTTGTTGAACAGAAAATAAAATTTTCGCATTACTTTTACATTTGACATTTGAATTCCACGGGGATATCTTATTCGGGCTGACAGATGAAATGTCGCTCCGTTCCATTCAACACGAATATCTAATCTCGTAGTTCACTTCGATGCCACTCTCGAAGTTGGCGGCGCCACAGACACTTTCGGAAACTCATAGCAAATTTAGTTATCGCATTTGAACGTAACAGTAGTTCTGATTCTATTACACTATGAAGCACTAAAATGACTGTCTACTACTAAATATATGAAGAGGTAAAATTTCTTAGTTATACCAGCGACCGCCTGCGACTTCGTCTGCGTGGTCAGTTATTTCTTTAATCGTATTCGCTGGGTGCGAAGGTATAATAATCGATCACAGCGCTCATGGTGGCAAAAAGTAGAAATAATGTAGGCTCTGTAATCTGTTTGAAAACGATATTTAATTTATAACTAGCGATACAGGAACAATTATACATGTTTATTATCACTTTATAAAATTAATAAGGTAGCTTTATCCTCTTGTTTTATAAAATCTACAACTAAAAAAGAAGTAAACAAACCCTGATTATAACCAAAATAAAACACTCTTATAGATTTTACTTGCCATATTTAATTTAAATGACCAAAAACTGATTTCACAACTTTTTGTCCACCCAAATCTCAGTAATTTTGAAATTTACATTAATTACAGTGGTTTAGCGCCTGGCCCAGCGATTGCGGAAGTTAAGCAACGTTCGCAAGGGTCGGTCATGGGATGGGTGACCAAAAATGTATTATTTCGAGCTCCTCCGTGCTTCGGAAGGCATGTTAAGGCGTTGGTCCCGGCTGCATTTGCAGTCGTTAACACCCACCAATCCGCATTGGGCCCGCGTGGTGGGTTATGGCCCATCCTCCTTACCACCCATAAGGAAGGCCTGTGCCCCAGCAGTGGGGACATCAAAAATGGCTGATGGACAAACGTACCATATTAAAAGTTAAGCTTTCATGAAAATAACTTTCTGCTGTATTATAATGTGCAACGACCTTTATTTAAATGTTTTACAAAGTCGGTTACTCAAACACTAGCGCTCCTTGTTTTTTCAGCTAAGTACGGATAAGTAAAGCGTGTTGAGATAAAACTCTAGTAATTGAGTTGAGTAGCTGTTTTTAAGAGCTAGATTTAGTATTTGAGGTTGGTGGAATACAGATTGTGATTTTTAAACTGAAAAACGGTGTGGATTTTTTAATTAAGTTAATAAAAAAGAAACTACTTAGCTAATTATTAATTGAATTTGTTAAAAAGATACTAAGTCGGTCAGTATTAGAGGTTTAAGTATGAAACTGCCGTAAATAATTTGCATTTTCCATACTAACCGTCTTAATTTATTTAACAACCATGAACGCCAATGTTTTAAAACTTTTATGCACAAATGTTTAAACACTCTACTAACTAACGCCATATGTGTTAATTGAATAAAATAAGTATCGGCTAAGTTACAACGAATTGAGTGGTAATTTCTGCTATTTTGTTAGCAGAAATGACCACTTTTAAGATACTTTTTTTAAAGTTCAGGAAAGAAAATTAGAAAATATTTTTTTAAACACACTTGCTCGTAAAGTGAGCCCTAATACATCGCTTTTAGGGCCATAAACCGAGCTATAACAAACGCGTGCAATAATATATAAAACACTAGTACGTTATAGAATTAACCCTACAAAGTTAAATTAGTACCTTACTGCAAGTTCCATGCGAGTAAACAGAGCATTCCCAATTTAGCCGGGTAATACAGTTATTTTTTTTAGTAACAACAAAGAGGTTTTATGCCGCTGATAATTCATATAAATTTTTGGAATAAATAAATGTGTAAGTCCTTAATTAAGTCAAACAAATATTGATTATTATCAAATTATTCATAATTCAAAATATTTTTTTTATAAAATATTAAAATATTTGCATTTTATCACTTAAAATTATAATTTTGAAGTAGGCTGTATGCTCACTCACCCCTTTGTTCGCAAAATATTCTTGCGTTGGGCGTGTGAAAAAAACAAAAAAAACCTGCGCCTCTTTCCAATGAGTTATATATTTTGTTTTTGTCGTATTTGTTGCTGTGTGGTAAATTACTTTGTTTTTTCCTCGCAAATGTGTTGAAAAACGTCGTATATGAAACTCGTGAGCTCTTGTGTGCAATGAGCAACCTAAGCTAACTTGTCTCATAATGTACTATTATTGTATAATAGTGGGCCGTCATGATCATAATTCGAAATAATAACAAGTAACTGAAGCATCTTTATCATCAAAAAAGATATGAAAGCCTCTGTGTGTAAAAAAAATCGGAAATTTTATACTTTAACCCCTATTATTATAATATTCTTTGCTAATACTTTTAAAACACAGACTATACAACAAATACTTCTGTTCTAAAAGGATTAACTGATTCCTGAGCACAGTCATCATAATGTATTATTAAGAGATAAATAGTCGAAGTAATTTCGTTTTCAATCATAATAAATAATATCTATTAAAATGAAAACATCTAGTTAAATCTCCCATATTTTAAAGTATGAAAAGTGAAGTGTTGATAGAAATAAGATCCCATATTAATTGAGTTGTCACCGTCTCCCGAGAGATGGCGCTGGAGTCTGATTGATGCTGTCCTATCAACAATTAATCTTTTGCTCTGCGGCGAGTCCTTATTTTGTCCTGGCAAGACCAGGGGCCTAATCGCGCTAATATTTTATGCTACTATTTTTTCAACGATAAAACCAAAGTTAAATCGTTACTGTTTCAGTTTCGTGTTCAGAAATATACTCGCTTTAGTTTTGTTAAAATTTTTGAATACTCTGCCTAAGGAGTCTAGGATTACAATCTGGGACAATTTAAGAATTAGAAGAATAGAATTAGAATTTTTTTATTCACAGAAAACATGGTACAATTCAGATCTTATAATATATAAAGTTCATACATGTGAAAATTATAAAGCTAAACCAAAGATTTTTAGGTAAATATAACCTAAATGACAACGTACCGTTTTTGGTTTTATCGTTCAGAATTACCGCGATTGGGCTCCTGTAAAATAAGTTGAGTTTTTCACTGGACACCTAATAACTTACTGTTATTTCAGTTTTAATAAGGTGGTATTACGTGAAAAATAGTCTGACGAAAATAGTTTTTGTTAAGTGACATTTTCTTTTAGTATTTCGTGTTTATTAAGATAACCTATATTTTAATTTAGATTTTAATTTTGTATTTTAATGTTATTTTTATAAGCGAAACTGCAAAGATGTGTCTTTGAATTGAATGAAAATATTTCATCAAATAATTAGAAAATTTCAACAATAACGCATAGTTAATTATAGAACGTTTCAAACGTTTTATGAAGTCGCATGGGGCTTTTAAAATTGAATAAATAAGAATATAAATAAAACAAAACAACGCTAAAATTTTAAATAAAAAATACCTGTTGCCCCACCCGACTTCAATAACGTTCCTTTATAAAAGTAAAGTGCGTAAGTACCTAATTATTAATATTTAAATTGAATATACGTAATTAGTTTTGCTTTTTACACCTGTTTAATTGATAAATAATGTAGTTACTAGAAAAAATGGACTCGTTTTTTTATCATAATATACCTACCTAATAAAATTGTGAATGCAAAAATATAATAATACCCTAATAAAAGCGTAGTAACAGCCATATTCTGTAAAGTGTATGAGCGCTTTTGGAGTTATCGAATAGTTAAAGTCCAGAACTAAAGTTGCAAATCCCTAGAGATTAACATTTTAGCAACGTTTGTGCTGGATCGTGAGTTGGTCGCATAACTTTTGAATGTTCTAAAATCAACGTCCAAAATCCAGCCATAAAATTATGAATTTTGAAAACAATGTACCAATTATTTAACTTCATATGCTATAAGAGCGCTTTCACATATTATAGGCATTTTAGTCGTGGCACCTGTCATATCCATAAATGACAGATATGACAGATGTCTGTCTGTCACATCATTATCATTTACCTATCACTTATCAGCACCTTTTCCCAATCGTGTAAAATCTAACTACGTGACATTGGCGGAATTGTGCTTAGACCACAGAGCAAGCCATTCATTAAGAAGAAGAAGAAGAATGTGAAAGGGGTCTGACCCATTTTTTATTCAAAGTTTAAGTAGGTACAAAACAACTTTTAATACACAACACACCTATAACATTACTTGATTCGTTATAAGATAATTTTTGTTTTTAACTCACTGAGTTCACCAAGGTTTGCCCTTGGTCATTTTCAGGATTAGATTAGCGGCCGTTCTATAAATCACCAAACTTTTATGTTAGCCCTCAAGAACCAACAACAGTCTTTAACTAAATGTATAAGGTGTGTTTATTGGTGTAATGTCAAAAACTACTAAGGTAATTTAACCGTTTTATAGCCGATATTGAGAAGATTCAAGTTTATCTAGAGAATAAAAAGCGGCTAAGTGCATGTCGGGCTAAAATAATATTTTAGATTTCATAAAGGTGATGAAACAGATGTAGAGTGTAACCGCGACATTCATAACTGTTGCCCGGAAAATGACCTGTGGGGGCATTTACACGGGTTGATTTCTGTGCGACTAGCTAGGTGACTTTAGCCGAATAGAGCTTTTTAACGACAATCGATTGAAAAATCGAATCATCACTTGATTAAAATTAGGTATGCGATTCGATTTTACAAGTTCTATTTGATTGAATCAGGCGTCACTTGGCGGAAGTCCCAAACCGAATGTTGAAATGAACACCGGTGTTGGTTTACGCACGATCTAACTCCTGAGGATGCTCCGGGTTGGGGCGAAACATGTGTAGAGTCATGTAGAGTAGCCTAATTGGTGAAGGTGCAAGGTGTGTTGCTGTCTTGCTAAATGCAGGTATTGTGCACTTATATTTTGTGGTGTGCTGCATATTTGTTTGCGGAAGTAAGCTACATATATTTCTTTTTTCAAAATAATTTACAAGTTCTGTTTTCTGGGCGACAGTTATCAATATCGCGGTTGGATTCAGTTCAAAAGTCCGCCAATGACTTAGATTTAACCCTGAATATGTTACTGAGATGGGTTACGTGTATTGTGCATTTATTTTCAAATTTTTTGTCATTATAGACGACTTTGTATTATGGCCGTGTCGAATATTGAAAGAAAGAAGTAATGTTGGTTGTAAAACCAATTTTTCAATGCGAATTTATATTGAAAAGATACTCTATATGAACATAAAACTATGTTAATATTCACTTCTCAAGCTTACGCGCTCACTAGACATGAAATGAAACACTTTTAACGAATACTAGCGCGGTTTTATTGGACCACGGCAGCTGCAAAGGTGCCGACACGTCGGGAATAGTAGTTTATGATACAAGGTTGGTAAGGAGGTTTTTAAAACGAGTTGACGTTTAATAAGCCCGAGCCGTAGGCGAGGGTTTATAATCGTCACGAGTTTTAAAAAACCTTAACAACCGTGTGCCATACTACGTTTTTCAATACATTTGCGAGAAAACATTATAGGTACTGCTGAAATTGTAATCTATACATATAATAAAACTGTAAATTCTAAATATTTGTGCAAAAACCGCTAAACGAAATTTGATGTATTTTTCACAATTTAGTAGATTGAGCTCCAACTTAAAATATAAGCTATGTTTCATCAAATTCAGGTGGGTGGTACCAGGGAAACAGCTTGAACTATCCGTAGTACTAGCTTTCATACACTAAAGGGGTCATTTTAAACTGGTTGCAATATTTTTCTACTGTCCACGCGGATGAAGTCGCGGGCGGAAGCTAGTAGAAATTAAAAAAAAACGTTCGTAAACAAAAACGCACGGCGCCGGCGTGCGGTAAAATCAACTTTCCGCACGCTGTACTACTCCGTAAACAAAAACGCACGGCGTGCGGTAAAATCAACTTTCCGCACGCTTGACTGTCATCGTAAACTTACATTTTCGAGCAACTGTATTGAAAAATAAAAAATCAAACCAAATACCAACTACCGTACTTTCAATAAAACCGCGTTAATATCCGTTAAAAGTGTTTTATTTCAACTATGTTAATGATACAATTTTCATGCATAAAATTTGTGAAAACACTGCTTCTCATAACATAAATCTTACACTTTACCCGGCACTCCAGTTCAGTACATAGAAAATTTAATATTTCACAAGAAACATGGCCAGGCCAGTGAATACCAAGTAGCATAGAAACCAAGTAGAACTTGGAGTTGTAAAGAAAGAATTTTACGGTATTTTATAAGTATGAATAAATAATTGTGAGCGTTAAAGCTCAAGATCACTGCGTTCTTGTGATACGTTTTCTGTACCTTGGTGTCGTACAAAGTATGCAAAAAATCGACTAATTCCAAGAACTTTACGTACCTATAATAAGAAGTAAGGCTGCATTGATATTTTCAATCTTAAATTCTCGAAATTGAAATCTGAACTCTTAAATATTGTGTAGTATAACCTCTTAAATGTACTGATAAATTCATGTACTCATTCGTTGTTCGTTGTTATTCAATAGTGCAAAAAAACATCTTAACTCTTTAGTACGTACTTAGCGAATTCAATGTAAATTATTAAAAAGTGGAAACTTTTTTGGCAAATGAGTTAGTATATATTAAGTTATTACTATGTAATGTATGAGGAGCTCGGTGGCGCAGTGGTTTAGCGCCTGGCCCAGCGATTGCGGAAGTTAAGCAATGTTCGCAAGGGTCGGTCATGGGATGGGTGACCAAAAATGTATTATCTCGAGCTCCTCCGTGCTTCGGAAGGCACGTTAAGCAGTTGGTCCCGGCTGTATTTGCAGTCGTTAACACCCACCAATCCGCATTGGGCCCGCGTGGTGGGTTATGGCCCGTCCTCCTTACCACCCATAAGGAAGGCCTGTGCCCCAGCAGTGGGGACATAAAAAATGGCTGATGGACAATTAGTCTGGCTTATAATGAAAAAATGAATGAATGAATGTAATGTATAAGGCTGTTTGTTTCCCAATAAAAGATAAATAAATAAATAAAGGAACTGTATACTTACCTAGTGTATGTAGGTAACGCGTGTGTCATAGTATGATTGTGGATCTCATGCCGAAACCTCACAAAGTAACTGACTAATTAAGGCTTGGATTAACTATGGAATATTACACTAGATTGAGGTTTTTGCGTTCACAATGCTAATAAGCTAAACGTTAAACTAAAATTTATTTCGTTAAACTAAAATTAAGTTAAGACTTGAATAATTATTAACAGTCTAGGTTGAGTTACTAACATACTCTAATATATTTTTATCATCGCTATTTATTACAAATTTTTTTAAAGATCTCTTTTCGTTTTATTTATGCCTACGCCCGTCATAACTGTTGAAAAGATAAAAAAATATTACGCGAAATCTCGTCTCATGAATTCACCCTCAAAATTATTGCTCTAATAAAGTTGGTTTTGTATAATTTTGTTAAATTAAAGCTTTTCGTCTTAGTCAAAATTAAAGTGTTTTCTTTATCTATGTGTGGGTGTTTCATTTCTTGCTTTTTTATTAAGCTGTCGTTTTCCGCGACTTCGTTAATACCTAGAACTGCTTTTCATCATATTGAAGATATTAAAAAAAAATATATAATAATCTCCATCTAAAATTCAAAATGTTACGTGTTTTCACGAACAACAAGCACACAAATATGGCACCGAATGACAAAACAAAAAGCGACTCCAAATTTTGAAATTCGAATCCCAACATGAATATTTTCTGGGTGTAAATTACTATTCTTTCCAAATTCAACTTTAAATACGAAGATAATCTTTAAATCTTTAAATACAAAATAAGCACCCAGTTTGATAGTGGGACGTTATTTTGAGGTGCCGTTTTTTAGACTCTCACCGGACATCTACGGCCTTGCCACAAAACATTTTAAAACACTGTTTAATTTAGACCACTGTTTAATTGTGATGGGTCTCTTTCCAACAATATTCTCAAAAAAGTGACAGCATCACTATACAATATACTAACATCATTAAAACAGTGTTTAAGTTAAACACTTGTTGAACAGTGTTTTAAAATCCTTTGTGGTAAGGCCGTTAGGATATTCTAGATCGCAGGTTCTAGCGAATGTTTCAAAAAATATTAGAACTTTGTATCATCATCAATGCTCCTATCACAGTATTATTTATTTCATTGTCAGACATGGACCGAAATTTGATTCGACCCATAACTATAAGAGGTCGTAATGGATAAGATAGGAATAAGAAAAAAGATGGCGTCTCTTGAATGACATTATTCTACTTCCTACTATTTTTTTTATTTTTTATTTTGATAGACATTAGACATACTTTCGGTAGACAGATTTCGGTACCTGCAGCCCTATCGCGGTAATTCTGAACGATAAAACCAAAAACGTTACGTTGTCATTTTGGTTATATTTACCTAAAAATCTTAACAAAACTAAAGCAAGTTTTTTTCTGTAAAAGAAACGATTTAGCTTTGGTTTTATCGTTGAAAATTAGCGCGATTAGGCCCCTGGATTAACAAATAGGCTGGGTACTTTTCAACCTGGTCAAAGATTCCGTAACGTACACGCGGTTGGAGTCGCGGGCGGCCACTAGTATCTAAATATTAGTGTCAGTCTAGTGATCAGAGATTGGCTAAATCATCCCAATCACCTAACAGATGCAAGACATAGGATTTGGCATATTGCCATCGAGTTTATCGGTTTGCCAGAAAATATTTCTAATGTGGAATCCTTGGCCCCTGCCAAGATTTCTTAAGTTAAGCATTTCTCCAATAATGTATAATATTAAAAGCAAGATGTATATATATTGGGTTATGTAACTAAACATGGTATATCTGAGGCATTTAATTTAGGTCGTTGTTTGAAGCTACTTATAACGATATTCGAGATATGGTGTTGGAGGCGAATGCTTGGGATACCCTGGACTGCCAAACGCACAAATGTATTTATCCTAACACAATTAAATGTCAAGACTCGGCTGTCCACTATCTGCTTACATCGCGTACTCTCATACTTTCGCCACATAATGCGAAGAGGAGATGAAAGTCTCGAAAAGCTGGTCGTGGTTGGTGGAATAGAAGGCAAGAGGGCCCGAGGTCGTTCCGTTCGCCAACCAGATGGTCTGACCAAGCAAGAGTAGCAACCTCCTCAAGCAAATTCCATCAAGCAGTGAGAGCAACTATGGACCGAGACCGATGGAGGCAAATCGTAAAAGCAGCCGGTGATCACGATCCTCAGTTATGAGGAAACGATTAAGAGAGAGAGATAACGTTATTAGAGTAGTATTTAACTGTTACCGTAGCCAATGAGTGTAACTGAAACGTACCTACTATTATTTATTCTGTGTCAAAAGTAGGGATCCTAATATCGTTTTTCTTTTGTTTGGAGATCAAACAACCTTACAAAAATACGGCTAAACACGAGTGACTCGCTGCCAAGAATGTATTTAAATTGTGTAAGGAAACAATACTTTGCCCCTTTTTAGGGTTTTACCCCCCTAGAATGACCAGACCACTGCAACATAATACTTATGACATAGCGATTTATCGATACATACCATAGTTAATGTGGCAGGTGGCTATTACATAAATCAATGTTTTTTAATTATGCAGTCCTATAACCATTTGATTAATAAATAATCAAAGCTATTAACCATCATCGCCATATTGAGTAAGTATTGAACATTTCCAGTAATTCAAACATTCAACATCTTCGATACCTTTCCTTTTTCCTAATTCTCGTTGTCAATTGAATTAGAAAACTAGAAAATGGTAGGTACCATTTTCTACTTTTATCCTTTATCTTCTTTAAAACGATACGTGATCAATTTAATATTCAAGTTCCAAGATACGATTCAATATTCAGAATGCGCCGTAGTTCCGAGTCCTGTCTTTGTCTGAAAACGTACAAAATGGATTTTATTGTATTGTAGTAGATTTGCTTAAAATATTGCAAGAGGTTTGCTTACAATATTTTTGTAGATTTAAATAAACTGTGTTCTTTAGTTTTACTGAGATTTTGAATTTCTTTGCCATTTTCATCGTTTAAGTTTTTGTCGAGAGTGTACTGTTGAATCTTTTGATTATGTATGTTTTAAAATAATTAATAAGACCGAAGAATTCATAATCCTTTTATATTATTCGTTGTTGACGCTCAGAGCACATTATTTTAAATATAGTCAACTGACCAAGCGAGCGCGAAGCGTCTTCGTTTCAACTTAAGGCGATGCCAGTTCACGATCTGATGAAGAGACTGATTTTTGAATTTCCAATATGAAGAACTGATGTAGAATTCTACTCCACAAAAATTACTGTAGACTAAAAAAAGAAACAAAGAAACACAAAAACCTAACAGAATATTAAAAAATGGCATGGTAACTCTGTAAAAAAACCTGAATAACATCATGAAAACTTATAAAAATAAATTTCAAATCGTCAGATTTCGTAATTTTCAACGGCAGTGATATGATTTTTTATGCAAAAAGGATAGCTTTTTAATCGATATAACACAATAACCGAGTAGATTTTTAATAAATGATCCAGTATTTCAGAAATCAATAAAAATGTACTAAATTACGAGAAATTTCTAGCGAAGCGTCAATTAAAGCTATGCAATATTCAATCTTATGCTAAAGACATAGGTAGTGAAAGAATTAATTTCGTGAATGCTTTCGTATGTCAGACACGTCTGCTATTTACGAAGCAACCTCGGGTGGCTAACGCGTCGAGTATTTACGAATATGCGTCCGGCTGTCCGTCTTTTTTCCTTTACAGGTCGCATATCTTAACCGATTCTCGTGAAATTTTGTGAGCAGGTTTTTTTATTTTATGGATTTTTTCGTCAACTTACTTTTTCGAAATTTTTCGGAGGAGATATGGGAAAAAGAATATTTCTGCCATTTCTAAAAATGCCACAAACGTCAGGTCTACAAATTCTTCAGGGCCACTAGTAATTTTTTGTTTCAAAATTAAACTATGTGTTGACAACTTTTGACTTAGGAAGGAATAATAGATTTAAATAGAAATGTAATTTCCTAACAATTGCCAGCAAACACGTCGAGTTTAGTGAAATTCAGACAAGACCTATATTTTATTATATAGGTAATTTCATTATTATTACCTACATAGGTAATAATAATAAAATTACCGCATGTCTTGTCCAATTTTCTTAGGTATACTTAGGTAAGTAACAAAGTGGTACAGATTTTCAGAGCGCAAAGCGGATGGCCTTTCTTTATATTTTTGGTAATACAACGTCGAGCTTCGAATAAACAAGAAAACTTATTTTCAGCCAAAACGACACACAGTTCTTTCAGAATCTTACATAATATTATAGTAAAATGATATTATCCGTAATAGATATACCATAACATTCCTATACTATACCTCCATCAATGTCAATGATACTTAATACCGATAACATTCCTTTGTTTAGGCAAAACACAAGAAAAACAAGAGTAGACAAGCCTTGTCAAGATTGGCTTAGGGAGGGAGCATATTGTACGTGTTTTATTAAGAACTACTTACTGTTTAATAGATAGAAAAAAATAATTACTAAAACCTACATTAAATAAAAAAAATCTCTTTTATAAATGAGTCTTATAAACATCTAATAAACCCGTCGCATTTTTTTTGTTCATTACAAAATTAAAAAGTATAGCTGACGACCTACAACGTATTACAAGCTGAATATGGTAGATAGGGACCATCAAACTGATCAACTATGGAACCAACTCTGTAATCGGCTTGAAAAAAAATCAGCTGTTTCATACAAAAATTAGTAACGAAAACATGAAGATGTATGAAACAGCTGTTTTTTCTGTTTATTTTTGTTGAAAAAAAATCTGTTGTTTCATACAAAAATTTGTAACGAAAATATAAAAATGTATGAAACAGCTGTTTTTTGTAATTCATTTTGATGACCCTTAACTACCATATTCGGGCATTAGGGGTTTTTTTGTAACAAATTGTATTGTATATGTCGTCGCCTTGCCATGTTCATTCATAATTATTTCAGTATCTGCAATCATTTATTTTATTTAATACAAGGTGAAATTAAGTGTTCTCCAATGAAACTGACCATTAACAAACAAAAATAAATTTTCTCCAAAGAGATTAATAGACAGCCAAGTATGAATTGGTCAGCATTCAAGCTTTTTCAGTAGAAAATAAGTTATACCTAATTTCAAGCGCAGTCCCTTCAGGTATGAAATATTTTATTTATTTTATTTTATTTTTTCTTTGGCACAGTTACAAGATACAAACCAAGCAGTACAAATAAAAATAATTCAAAAACAAAACAAAAGTGTAAATTTGTACCTCAATTACAACCATGCACAACATGCAAATATAGTTTTCATAAAAAGTGCGGCTAACTAGGTAGTTCTAATTAATTATTTTAATACAAAAACGAAATAAAATTTTCACAAAAGTTCCTACAAAAAAAAACAAATTAAAGAAATTAATCTTCAATTTGTGCAAGTGCTCCAATGTTCTCTGGATCTTTTATTGTTTTTACAAATGTGTTAGGACTTTGGTAGAATATATCAAGCTGTTTACATAACAAATTATAAAGTCTACAGAAGCGCACAAGTGGGTTGTTACGTGATACATTATTTCTTGTAAATGGTACAACAAATAGATGCTGCTTTCGATATATATACCAACTGCTAAAGAAAAGTAAAGATCCGCTTATTTCGAAACCAAAGGAGCTTCCTTATCTTATGAACAGTCCATTAGCTAATACACTTTTAATGCTTATGTTGTGAAAAGAATAGCTCTAGGAAGTGTTACTTTTATACTCATTATTATTGTATAATACATACAGTTACAGAAACAATGTGTGATCTTGAAACAAGAATTAAGGTTGAGATCAGTAATTAAAATAAGTAGTAAATAAGAAATTAACACAATCATTATATCTACGATTACTATATTTACGACAAATAAAACGATCAATAGGCTAAATACTAAATAGGTATCCTGAGTCAGGTGTTGCCAACTCTGAGGTTTTCAATTTTCATGAAAAATTATGCTAATTTAATGTATTAGCATTATGATTGTCATTTTCATTACACAAGAACTAAATTTAGTTATAAAAGAGAAAGCACTTAGGCATATTTCTCTTTTTATTCACCAAAATAAACCTATAGCTGGCTTGTAAATTTGCGCGATTTTGAGCGTCATGTTTAGCGACACGTTTTGTCTACGGAATATTTATCTTTATGATTGCTTGAAAATTGGCCTTATCTAAATACAACTACTACTATTATGATATTTTGAAGAAGTTAATGACTATCTTACGGCAAAATGAGAATCCGACCTTTTGCGAATCCGACCAAGTGCTAATAATTGAGTTAGGGAACAGAAGGCTTGAACGAATTCTTCAAATGTGGCGAGTGACAGTCAAAACTTTAGACTAGCTAGACACTGCGACAGACTAGTCGGATTTTCATTTTGGGCTTGGACTATCTTACGGCAAAATGAGAATCCGACTGGTCTAAACCAAATGACTGTTTTGAAAATATCCTTCAAATTCACTTCTCAAGCTTATGCGCTCACTAGACATGAAATAAAACACGCGGTTTTTATTGAAAGTACTTTGCTAATTAGTTGGTATTTGGTTTGATTTTTGATTTTCCCGACGTTTCGGCACCTTTGCAGCTGCCGTGGTCACGGGGGACACTCTTATACTTTAATATTATCACTTTAATATCCTTCAAAATATAGTAGTTTCTAAATTAAATTGCAGTGTTTAAACGGTGCACCAGACAGATAAGGATTGTGAAATTTCAATGGTGCTTTTCACTTAGGTAAAGCTAGCAAATTAACGAGCTCGATCACTGCGCAGCTATTAGTTTTAAAGTACTTCGTGTGAAACACAAAGGAGTTCGTTATACAAGTCTTCTTGCATCGTGCTGTTTCAATTTCAGACTTGCTTATCTTGTTTTAGAAAGTATTGCTAACTAGCTGTACCCGGCATGCGTTGCAATGGCAAGTATAGCTACATGATTTTTGAACGCATTGAGGACAAACATACAAAGATTAATGTTTATTTATAGATATATTAAACCTTCATGGGCGTTCGCGGAACAACTTTTTAAAGATTTATCATAATTGGATGAATGGTATTAGAAATGCATAGATATTATTATTTATTAAAAAGAAGGAAATTGAAATACTGTAAATACTTAGGTAAGTATATTCATTTTAATTTAGCGCGTTAAAGTTTTTTTAATCACTTTTGCTTTCTAAAGTCTCTATCATAAAACGGAAATCAATAAAAGAAGTCCGATAAAAGCAAACCAAATTAAGCCGCAATGGATATCACGAACATAAGCTTTTCATTTCATGTATATACAATTTCCTAACTACTTCTCTGAAAATTCTCCCCGATTGTCAATTCATTTAAGTTAACCTATATGTTGCAAAAATAATCAAAATTGATCTCCATAACAAGACACTTCCCCGTACTAAGATCAAAATACGCAAAACAAATACAAAAAAAGGAAGCGAAACAGGATCAAAAAGTTCAACAAAAAATTAACAGACTTGTTCAAAAACTCTTAACGATCCAACCGCTTAAATCCATGTCGCAGGTGCTGCACGTTATTAGCGCCAACTTAAAAATTCCCTAGCTGTCCAGATTATATATGGCTGTCGAGCCGAACCTCGTCAGTCAACCCAGAGTGTTTTATTACAGCCGAAGTGGCTTCGCTCCGACTCCCCTCCTAATTATTTCTTTTCATTTTGTCAAGAAAAAGACTATGCCACGTTTAGCATCAGATTTTGTGATAAATTTAGTCACCCCTCACCGTATTTTTTACTCGCGTTTAAAATTAAAACGGTCTTTATTGAGACTGCAGTTTTGAAAGCTTTCGTTTACACGAGGAATTTTTGGTAGGCCGTTTGGGAATATTTCTCTGATGGAATATGCACGTACGCTTGATTGCCGGAACTTATTTTGGGAATTTGCACAGGCTTTATCGGGCTCCTGTTTAATATGTAGAGTGAGATTAAATAGGGGTTGCCAAGCTTCTTTGTTAACTTTATTTAAATAATGTGAGTGAATTTCAGTGGGTTGAAAAGTGACTTTTCGGTAAACCAATCGACGTCTGGTGTTAAGAGGCGGTTATAAACTATTTATCAATGTGATGTGGGTGTTGAATTTAAATTAATGGCGAATTGAAATTTATGAAATTCTCAAATATATTATATAGATTTTACAGAATTAACTAAGCCCTGCTGTGCCTTAATCCATACAGATATCATATATCATTGCAGATATCATAGCCTATTTTATTAATACCACTGTAAAACAAAATAAATATCCATCAGAACTTAAGTTGGGCATAGTCAGACCAATATATAAGAAAGATAGTCAAAGCGTATATGATAATTACCGCCCTATTACAATTCTCCCTACTGTTAATAAAATAGTCGAAAAAGTAATATCAAAGTAAATAAATACGTTTTATAGGAATAATAATATTATCACAGATAAACAGTTTGGTTTTCAATGTGGCAAAAGTACAAGTCAGTTACTGTCTAAATTCACGGATAGTGTCTACAAACATCTCAACAACAAAAAACACGTTTTAGTATTACTAATTGACTACAGTAAGGCATTTGACACTTTGGCTCACGAAACATTAATAGCACTGTTAAATGTAAAAAAAACATTGTTGTAATTTGTGTCTTAATAATAACAAAAAAAAAAATACCTTTGAGACTTGAAATATAAGTAATTATCATACCTTTGGTCATGCTTGTCGGGTCCCCCCACAAAAACCAAATTAGCCACTCAACCTCGATGGTAAAGAATTGTCAATACTTACATCAAATCAACAAAACAATTCAGTAACACACAATCTGTAATCGGGTAGACCTGGATAATGTATCAAAGGATCCCCTAATATTTAACAGCACCTGGGGTTCCAATAACTGGTGTTAGGTGTCGTTTCGTTGGGTAAATGTCCAGATATTGGCATTATGAAATATTGGACACCCTAATATCATTGGTCACCCTGCTACAGCGAACTAAAATCTATGGAAGTGTAAGCAAACTAATATTGTTAAAAAATTGTTTGAAAAAAAACGAAAAACCGACTTCAAAAAACCTACCTCTAAAAAGCAAGAAATAATATTCGTAATAATAAAAATACGTCTATTGAAGTCGGGTGGGGCTGGAGTACAGATTACTTTTTTTTATTCTAAAGTATTAAAAAAAAATATATACAGACGAACATAGAACCTCCTCCTTTTTTGGAAGTCGGTTAAAAATGGCACAACGGGGCTAAAAAATGACAACTCGCACAGCATTTAGTCAGTACAGCTACGCTCCCGGTGACAGAGGTTAGCGTTCTTTTCAGTAATTGCAGTTTGTATTTTAAAGAAAAGAGAGTTTATGAGACAAATGACGTCCTGTGTAGTCAAATAGTGTTAAAGTCGCAAAAAGGGCAGAAAGATGCAGTGATAACGTATCATAACATTAAGTATTAAATATTTTTCGTTTAAGTATAGAAAATATGTATTAGTGGCGACTTGGCGAGGGGTGAAACTATGGAGGAAGGTAAGACGTTTTACAAAAATGTTATAATCTGCATAGTGGATCGGTGGGGTGGGATTTCTAAAAGGTAAGCCGTAATCAGCTTGTATGGACCTTCGCCACTGATATCTTGAATATACTGATTATTATTACTATTATGCAATCAATGTTCTGTCGCTTTTAACTGCATAACTAAATGCCAGCATTTTTAGGCCCGCCAACTTGGTTGCCAATTTCGTGTGGTGTTATTTTTGGGCGGTTGCTTGTTCCATAGATTTTAGTTCGCTGTCCTGCTATCACGGTCATACCCTGTTATCGAGTGTATGACTGTAGTGTATTTACATCAAAGCGTGATAAATATGTTTGAATAAGTATACAATGTTATTTTACTTTTCATTATTAGTTTTTTGTTAGCTATTTTTCTTTCGATATATAATATAACTACATAAAATAGAAAACTTTGACTCTACTTAAGGTTCGTGCCATTACAAAAAAATACTTTAACATGTCTTCAAAGAAACTCAATGATTTCTGTCATTTAATCTACGTACACGAAGAAATGCAACTAAATATATTAAAAAGGATTGTACAGTCAGCAACGAAAGTTGCTTGTCACTTTAAGACTTTGTTATAGTAACTTTTTTGGCTTTTGCTTCAAACTGTGAAACATCCGTCAAAAAAGTTGCTATGACAAAGTAAAAAAGTGTTAAGCGATTTTCGATGCTGACCGTACTAGAATCCAGTTTTAAAATAATTCGAATACTGGGTGTTAAAACTTTAAACAGGGTTATTTTTAAAACACCAAAAACCTCGCAGGAGTAGATTACTAACATCATAAACAATAACATTAGGATTTATTTAGGATTTTACTTATCTCTATATTACTATGCACTTCCTATTACCTACTTACTTAAAAATCTCAAACAATGCTGGGTTGGCTGGAAGAGATCTCTTTTAGAGATAAGTCCACCTTTGTAAACAACTTTCATATTTACCTATCTAATTATGTTACAAGTGCAATAAAGAATATACATATATTATTTTGTTCTACGAATTTTCCGAAAACCGACAAAAAAATCGACTTTCCATACAAATGCCCCGAACAGCTGATCGAGTTTTGTATAGGTATGAAAAGTCGTTATTTTTTCTGTTTTCGGAAACGTTGTAGATAAAACTAATGTTGCTGTTTATGAGATTAGTAATCTACTCCTGCGAGGTTGTTGGTGTTGTACAAATAACCCTGTAAGTGTATTGAGAGTAGCAGTCCAGTCAATGGGATGGTTTATAAAACCCATCCTTTTGAAAGTTAATTTTATTTCAACAGTCAAAAAAAGTCTGGAACGGGTGGTAGAAAAATATAGACGATTCAAAAGTACTTAATTATTAAGTTTATTTGAATAAAGCTTATTTCACTTTCACTTTCACACTTTCACTTTCACTTTCACTTTCACAGAAGTTTGAAGTTTATAATATAAATTATTCCAATAATTCCAGTCCCAACGAAAAGAAAAATGGAATAATTACCAAAAATCAAATATCAGATCAAATTACCTGTAAAAATGTAATTTTAATTCAAAAAATCATTCTTCGGAAAAAGAATAATGATATTAAAGGGAGACCGTTACAGATATTATGGGCCTCAAATACAGACCTCAATCGCTACTTCACTTGATTAAAAATGGAATTGTGGATAATTTAATTCCTCGCCGAAGAAATTCAGATCACGAGCTAATGCTTATTGCCAGCCGCACCTCGCAAAATTCCCCAATATTGCTAAAAGAATGGGAAGCCATAACTTTCCCTTTGTTTAACGCTCGAAGATATTATTTCTGGTCATGCCATCGGCCTGAATTATTATTATTTTATCGCCCCCAATAAAATTAATAGGAAGTAACGCGGCCACATTAGCTGTCTATTGATCACTTTGCCTTCTCTTTGGAATATCCTGGTTTTATGACTTGTAAGATTTATGTCGTTAAGTTTATCGTTCTGTGATAATTAATGTTATTAATTTAAGAATATACTTGAACGGCCGATTTCAATAATCTATCTTTAGCAAAAGATAGATCTTTTATGGATCTGTTACTAGGCAGCTGTTTTTATTTCCCATCTAGGCAACAAATCTTTAATAGGCCTATCTACGTATTACTCAGGAAGGATTGGTTATTGAAATCGACCGTACGTAAGATGTTATTTGGTTATTTGTTTTGTGTAATCATAAAATAACTAGTCTTCGCGACTTTGTCCGCGTAACGTAGAGTGAAGTAATTATATGCGGGAATTTACAACCGAGATATAAGGGTTCTATATTCTATTCTATTATTTAGGTTTCGAAGTTATGTACTTACACTAAAACTATTCAATTGTTTTTGTGTGATTGATTAACAAAGACTCAAACTCAATCTTAAACATATGTATATATAATATTAGTAGGTAAGTTATGTTATGATATGACTGACTTACTGACTGATACTAACATCAAAATTTTAAATAAATGATCATGTTGACATAAAAAATACAATTATAAAAACAACAAAATAGATGTAGACAATAAATTGTGTAATGGGCCAACCAAAACCCTGCCTCAGGAAAAAATACTCAATACAGCGTACTGAAATACTAAGTGGGCGACGGACTGAGGGCGACTACAAATGTTGAAAATGGGTGACTTTACTATATATAATACAAATTGAGTAACTAAATAGTTATTCAGAACGGGCGACTTAATTACTATTTGGGCGACAACGTTAGAGCTCACAAAACATTTAAAATTTGGCATATGTTTTATTTAAAAAAGATGACTATTATCCTAATCGAGATGACAAAAATAGCATGTTGAACAGCTTTAATCAGTTATATTGTTACCTACTTGGTATAATAGTTGCCCACTCAGTATTTTTGTCACTCATTTAGAATTTTCATTGCTAACTTAAATCATTTGTCTCCTATATATATAGTCGCCCGTTTTACGTACTTTTTGTAATCCACAGTTAGTCGCCCGTTTAGTTATTTCGTCGCCCAAAAAATGCTGCCAGGGATTAGTATTTAAGTATCCCATTAACAGTCGCCATTAATTATTTCCAGTCACCCATTTAACTAATTCCCCCTTTTATTTATCCAGAAACAGATTGATGTTGCCGAGGGATAGAAAAATTACTGTCGACGCAGACGAATTTTCTCGCGGTCGCTAGTTAACTATGGTTTAAAATCAAGTGAATTGATTGATGAACATATGAACATCGTCCGATTATCAAATTTTTTAATGCCCTCGACATTGAAATGTCGTAACTGTTTGCTTTGGTGGGCGTTTTTCTGGGATAACCTTGTTAAAGAAACAATTGGTATAGTCGATTCATCGAACTAATAATATTCACTTGTAAAAAGTAAATAATTTGGAATAGCTATTTATACTTACATCTATTTGGTTAGAGCATATTTATTTTACTGTCTACTTTAAACATTCTGAATATTCTGATCATAAAATATTTTCGCGACATAAATACTTAATTTCTACTAAAGTTAAGTATTCTGTATTTTGTATTTAATCTAGAATTTGGTAGGCGACTTTCTTTAAAAAAATATTTTTCATAAGATAGGCTTAAAGTCTGTAATTACAAAAGAATATCAGGATTATTTAAACATTTCCATTCTACATAGAGCTGCGTATAATTATTACGATCTGAAAATTTTTACTTTGAATAGTTAGTAGAACAGAGAATAACCGTGAGCATCTACATACTTAATAAATACAATTAATGACCTTTTAGATCTCTTCAACATCCCAAGAAAGTAATTTCAAATAGACATTAAAAATTCGAAAGGATTTTGTTTGTTAAGCTACTCAACCGTTCATCATGAAATTTTGCCTATACGTTGTCAATGGTACAAGAAAGGTAGGGTAGGCTTTCATTCAGAAGAAAGTGCTGTTCCAAGAGCAAAAATATCTCTCCTCGCAGTCAAAGTCGCAGTCGTCCGCCAGTTCATAATAAAGTAAGGATACTTCCCACTACCTTTGTAACTTCGTCCTATTATATCTGATTAAATTCCTTTCAAGTCGCCTTGGGGGAAACAAACACGAATTTATTGCCACTTCAACAATTTACTGGCGTACAGCGTGAACAGAGACAATTTGTCTTGGCTTGGTATCCGTTGTGCTTCCTTCTTAATTCAATTAGTAGGGACAATAATTATTGTTAAAAAGATGTTTCTTTTTACACTCCAAATTCTATGTTTTATAGTTAGAGTAAGATACGCTAATGTGACGTTTAAAAGGATTGTCAAGCAAACGGTCTCCATACAAACGGCGATAACGCTTCCCACCCTCTAAATCTTAACCTACAGCAATGAATTTTTGGTATGTTTTTGAAATGCCTAAAAACTAGGGCTGCACTGCGCTGTTTTGATTTTTTAAATATTCATTGTAGATTTGAAAATATTGGCACATCTGTGTTTTGTATGAAATCACTAAAATGCAAATATTTCGAAATCTATTATAGATATTTAAAAAATCAAAACGTACAGCCCTAGTATTTAGGCATTTCAAAAACATACCAAAAATTAATTACTGTAGGTTAAGGTTTAGAGGGTGGGAAACGTTATCGCCGTTTGTATGGAGACCGTTTGCTTGACAATCCTCTTAAGCCAGCGGTAGTTTATGGGACATAATTTTACAAAAAATTTAAGGGTCTCACACTAAAATGTATCACTCGCGGTCATGGATTTTAATGTAAGACTCACACCGACCGACGGCGCGGCGCGAGTCAAGCCGCGTCCGAGTCCGAGCCCATTTCCCAATCTGCTGAAGGGAATTTAAGCGTCCGTATGGTAGTAGTACCTGAATAGGTGTTAAGTTCTATATTTGGTTGGAATTTACGCAGTTTGGAACCCGACTGTCTCCACACCAATCCGCACGTATGGCCGTGGCAGCCGCTAAACTGCGTCCGGACTCCGCTACAGACGCTCGGGATGCAGACGGCTGCCTCGGTTGCCGATGCTCCCGGCGGTGACTGCGTGCCGAAGGATGCATGCGCGTGCATGCTGACGGATGCAAGCGTGTCGACGGATTCAGGCGGATACAATCGGCCGCCGACGCGTACGCACGCGCGCATCCGATGCGACGCGGCCCGACTCGCGCCGGTTGATGTGAATCGTACATACAGTTGCACGTGAAATGCTAAGTTTGTACACTTTACAAATCACGCACTCTAGCACGCCTAACATACTCATCTTTACAATCAACAACTTAAATAATTTGCCACATAAAGCCAAAACTGCCTCATTTGGCTTTTGCAGAAACAAAATGAACAAAGTTAAAATTTTGCTTTTCTAATACAACGGAGATTAAATTAAAAATGTTGAAGGGCAATAGATTACTATCTACTACCTAATCATAAATCGCAACATCGAGCTTTGATGACAACACGTTTTATATTTTCCTTTTACCTCAAGACAAATTGGTCTTCTTTCCATAAGCGACACGAGATTGGCATAAATTGCAAATTGGGAATCATTCGTTTGACGGATCTTGTATGCAACGACTTCCAATATCCTTCAACGTGTGAAAGCCCCTTCAATTTTCCCAATTGATATGGGATTTTGTGACATGAATGTTTATGTACCTTTTGGATTATAACGAGTGTACAGATTGTTTATAAATTACTTTAAATCTTAGTCTAGTAGATGTTAAGAAAAAAAGTGGCTGAATACTTTAGTACACCTTAGTGACACCAGTCACCAATTTTCAATTGCAACGCAATTATTGGTGTGGTGCGGCATGATCCAAAGTGTTGATAAAACTTTATAAAATGAGGGTGGGATCTGAGAAGGTTAGAAGTACTCGTAGTGAATAGGTTCGTCCGTAATGAGGATCAACGAGGTTTTTAGTACAATATGTAGAGTTTCAGTCACATCAAAATAAATTATTTCAGTGAAAGAATTATTGAAATTGAACCAAAAATTACGAAGATAGAGCGATTTTCGTGTCGCATTCTCAAAAACGCTCCCCAATTCACGATTGGCTGATGACGTCGGCGCCCGAACAAACACCTGGCGGCGCGGCAGGTCGGGCGATCGTGGCACGTGACGTCATCGCATGATCCGCAAGGGCCGGCTGTGTTTTTTAAACTCACTTTTTAAATCGTTAATAATTTTGTCATTTCTTGATGGATTTGAGAAATTTAAACAGAGATTTACTCAGATATTGATATTGTATTTGATGTGATATACAAAATTGATATATTCAATTGTCGTGTTGAATACTCATTACTGTTCTTTATGTACGTATAGAATTATGTTTTCTCAGAGGATTGCACATGTAGTTCTGAGTGATCGTGCAATTACGATTTTCTACCTAAAGGAAGACGAGTTTGTGTTAGAATTCAAATAACTAATACAGTAAGATTTTTATGCTTTGATCATCTATTGATTATTAAGCAATGCAATCTCATTTTGTGCCGGAATGCGAATCACTCGAAAGTGTTCTTGTTTCAATAAAATTTCAAATACAAATATAATGTTTTGGTAAGTATTTTGGATTCTATGTGTCTTTTACAGGTAGGTTCCATAAATATTTAAGACGTTTATTTTAAGACTAGCCTGAATAAATTACTTACACTTAAAACCAAACTTATAAGACATTGACTTGACAATAAATGTTTCGTGATAAGACACGCTGAAATTTTAATCATTTTTATCTTGTGTTTAACTGTTATAATAATTCTTTAAGTTCGAGCGAGGCGGGCGCTAATAGCGGCGACACAGTCTTTGACTAATGTTATTGTTAAAAAAATTTAGACACAAATAAATAATAATTTTTGTTTTTTTTTAATTTGGTTCCCGCCGTGGGGTGGTTCTACTCATGATTACAAGCAACTTTTACTATATAGGTAAGTATTTGCTTTTTGATTGATTTAGTTACAAACTAAACATATCATATATATGGTGACCAAGTCATCGAAAGCACACATTTTCGAACAACTGCACTGTAAGAGTTTTATGATGTGCAGAACTATCTTTTGATTTCCATTTATTGAGAAACTAACGGTCATACGTATAAATTCGATGGCTTCCAGTATACATTTTTCGGCACTGGATTAAACTGTAGCCAAGCTCAAAATACATGACATTCTGTATTCTCTTACTAGCCAATAAGAAACATCTGTTATTTAGATAAGCTTCATTTTGTTTTATAGCCACTGATCTGAGAAGCAATATTCTCTCTGAATCGGTTGAAGGTAATAAAAAGGTAGGACAGGTTGCTTGTTTCAGAATATTCTCTTCTGCTTTTGAATAAAGAATAATGAACTCATGTTTTTCCATGTATGATCGGCAACTAACGTGCTTTACCACTTTGCAGAAAAAATCGTATTCGCGCGTATTGCCCGTAAACGTATATTAGTTACGACGCGGCCTGCAAGCGATTTTAGCCTTATGAATGATAAAGTGGAAATGTTGTCTACTTGTATGAATGAATGAATACATAGTGATATTATATTGTACAAAAAAGATTTCGATTTTTTCAAACCGATCACAAGCTTTTTTTTATGTGTATGTCCTTTTCTGTACAACGTTTTATGCATAAATTCATGATGGTTGAAAGCGTAACAAACAAACAAACTTACTTTCGCATTTATAATATTAGTTTCTGTCCGTTATTTAGTCACTTTAGTAAGCTTTGCTCAGTTTGGGATTTGTTCGTCGATCAGGTTCGTATAATAATAATAAACATATTTTTATTTATAGAGAAAAGAAAAACACAGCAGATAGTGTATTGCTGGCCAACTAAAATAAATATAGGTAAAATATTTTCCTTTCGTAAATAATTGTTTATTGAAATCACGATAAACTCAATGGTGTAACAAAAGAAATTTCAAAGAAATAATAAAAGCGAGTACAAAGTAAAACAGAGCGATTATGATTTCTTTTCCTACAGAAAATCGAACAAGTTATTATCTTTTGAGTGTAACAGAACAGACCCATTAAAATAATCCTCATAAATGGTAATGAAAGAACGATCGTTCCTAGAAATAAACACAGAGGAACGTTACAAAGAGCTGTAAAATCCCTGCAAAGATGAAACAAAAAAGGCAGGAACAGAGAAAAAGCTACGTATGCTTTCGCGTATAAAGTAATAATAGTATTTTTGTTCAGAGAAATGGTTAGTTCGCAGAAATAGTCACAAGTGAAACCTCCTATTTGCATGTTTTATTTGCTGTACTCTTAACGTATAATCATATATTTTTTTCTTTTTAGTATAATTATTAATTAATTATTATTCTTATTCAAAACTAGCGGCTGCCCGCGACTTTGTCTGCGTATATAGTTATTTGTATGTAGATCTTTCGGGAAAAGTCCTTTTTTTCGGCTTCAAAGGTACTCTATGTCCTTCTCTGTACTCCTGACAACTTGTGTGCAAAATTTAATGCTGATTTGATTTAATCATTTTCGCATTTATAATATTAGTAAATTCAGTTTGGGTATCAAAAATTATTTATTCTTATCTCCAGTTCCCCTCGCGATATGATATAGCGATTTGTCACTTTTAATTTTTCAAAGACAATAGATTTTGACAGTTGAGTGTCGATTAAACGCTACATAACATGATATAATATATCGTGTTCAGTGGTCATGCTAAAAAAGCTGGGGCCTAATCGCGCTAATTTTCAACGATAAAACCAAAGCTAAATCGTTACCGTTTCAGTTTCGTTTACAGCAAAATAATTGCTTTAGTTTTGTTTAAATTGTTGAATACTCTGCCTAAGGAGTCTAGGATTACAATCTGGGACAATTTAAGTGAAAATTATGAAGCTAAACTAAAGATTTTTAAGTAAATATAACCTAAATGACAACGTATCGTTTTTGATTTTATCGTTCAGAATTACAGCGATTGGGCTCCAGTTCTCTCTTATTTGTTCCCATCTACTTCAAGTTAGGTATATTACCATTTTTCCATAATCCTAAAACATTTGTATATAATTCGTTTTGTCAGTGAAAATTACCCTTTGCGCATACACAGAATTTACGTCTGCTTATTAGGAGAATGTGAAAGTCTGCTAATGGACAAGCCGGCTACACTGATTATGTGTCCCCAGCGAAAAACGTCGCAGAAACAGGTCGTTTCGAACTAAAAGGTTCGCTTTTACACCGAATACCTACTTGTTTTTTAAGGGTTCCGCCCTCATCTATTTAGACGTGCAACTTTCTATTCGTTTCAACGCTAACTCTGACTTAAAGCTTAAAATATTTTTTAAAATTAAGACAGAGTTAGCGTAGAAACGTTACTTGTGTAACCCTTCTTATGTAACGTTGCTTATGCAATGGACAAGACCCCATGTCCCAAGCTTATGTAAATCACAAATATTAAAGCATTGTATGAAATTGACAAGCTAATGACGCGTAATTTTATAGCTTACTTAGGGCTCATTTTTATTAAGTTTTAGTTTGCGTAACCGTTCAATAAAATTAATAGAAATTTTGCCACATACGTTTTTTTATCCACAATGGGATAGTGCTTGGCCTCACTAGTGTTCACCTCACCCTGATGTTAGACTAGTGGCTCCGTGAACTGTAGACCTCGCGATAAAAAAAAAAAAATGTTGCCATGAAGTTTTCAAAGGACACAGAAGGTACGTGAGTATTCGCAGCTAGATGGTGCTTCTAATTTTGATCATTTTTAAAAAATGGGTGAATATTTTTTTTATAAATTTGGCTTGACTAAACAGTTATATATGATTATCGAACCTACTCACAAAATTTAACCAGAATCGGTTGAAAAATGCGACATGTAGAGGAGAACAAACAGCCGGAAAGCTGGACTGAAATAAATGGTTTTTTACATATCTCCGTCATTTTAATAAATTTCGAAAAACTGTCTCGACAAAAAAAATCTATATATTTATCAAACTTGCTCACAAAATTTCACGTGATTTTAAATAACGATTAGGCCTAGAGTGTATACACCCGGAATCTCCACCATTGAACTGGCTATCTACAACAATTTTTAAAATTGTTTGTTATGGCGTCAGACTTAGGTAATTTTCCCACAAAAGAGTATTCGCACATTTGGTTTTTTGCATACACAGTTATCGACGTATCTAAAATACCTATTTGGGTATTAGCTGCCTACCATAAAGTTAATATACCTAACGGAATAGAGGAACAAAGGGCTGAGCAAGCGAGATGTCACTAATTAGCAACACTATGTGATAAAGTGAGATGCGTGATGCGACGTGATAGAACTCTTTTTCGCGACAGTTTGTCTGCACTATCGGCACGGCACATAGTCTAGGCGAATTAGGCGATTTTTTGATAAAGATTGGAATAAATTCTCCGGAGATGCAAAAACGTTCCTGATGGTTTTGCATAAGTCAAAAATCGTGTATAAAAAAATCATTGCATTTACCACCCTTACGGAAGGGGGTGAAATTCGGTGAAAACTGTTTATTGGTCATAACTAACCAGAGAATACAGGTCAGCGTAATTTTTTTATACGCTTTATTACACCTCAATCTACATTATCACATTTCATTTATTTTAATCGAACTAACGTAGCGTTAGAAATAAAATAAAATATCCAAAAATATATTTTTGGTCACAGCGGCTTTGGGGAAAACTGTGTAGTTTTGTAAACTGGGGAAAGGGTTAGACATTTTGACCTAAATACATGATTGATTTTGCATCACTGACACTATACATAAACATTTTTACACACACAAATGTAATTAAATTTCGGTTTCGTTTGACAGCTCATGTTTGTTCCTCTATTCCGCTAGGTATATTAACTTTATGCTGCCTCCACTCCATATTATTATGTTGCCCTTTTTTTCCGAGTGTACATGAATCTGACTGAATTGAACCTTCTCTGTGCGAGTCCGACTCACATTTGTCTGGTTTTTATTTGAAAAATTTCGGCTCGATAGCATAATTATGTTTTCACTTCTCATGCTCGTAAAGTTCGTCATTATGTTGGGTATAGGCTGCATAAAATCGCTTTTCATGCTCTAGAGCATAAAGTAAAATCTTCGTCTAAGTTCAGACTTTAAGACAAAGGTCGTCAGGTAAACAGCCACACGCAATTAAACTTCGTTAAACAAACTTGTTAATTTCTTCATTTTTATACAAAATCCATGTTTTTTTTTTTCAATTTTTGAAACCTTGATGATTTTTTTTTTCTATTTTTGATTAGTGGTATCAAATGAAAGGCCTTGATGAGCACATTCCAAAATTATATAATTTTTCACAAAAATTAAAAAAAAAAAAAAAATTGAATATGGGTATCAAATGAAAGGCCTTGTGAGCACATTCCAAAATTATATAATTTGTCACTAAAAATTAACAAAAGATTTTTTTTTTCAATTTTTGAATATGGGTTTCAAATGAAAGGCCTTGATGAGCACATTCCAAAATTATATAATTTGTTACTAAAATTTAAGTTTTTTTTTTTTTTTCAATTTTTGAATATGGGTATCAAATAAAAGGCCTTGGTGAGCACATTCTAAAATTATATCATTTGTCACTAAAAATAAACAAAACATTTTTTTTTTCAATTTTTGAATATGGGTATCAAATGAAAGGCCTTGATGAGCACATTCTAAAATTATATAATTTGTCACTTTTTTTCAATATTGTTGAAAAAAAAAGTTTAATTTCCTATTTCCTCACAATCGAAGTGAAAAGCAGAGTGTATAACTCGTACATAAAACCCATTTTACCCCCGACTTGACTATCAACCCTCGCCTACGGCTCGGGTGGATATTATACGTCTCGGGTAAAATGATGCGTTTTATGCACTTGTTGTACAATCTACTATTTTTACTTTGACTCACTGCAGTTTTAAAAAGCGTTTCGCTTTACTTGGCGTTTTGATTGTTTGAAATGGATGGCTGACGAGTATAAAAACGGCATTTGATGACAATCGGTCGCGTGAGAGCTCTTTTGTTTGGGTAGGATATAAAAAATACCTAGGCTCTAGCATTTAAAAAATACTTAATATTATTTTCAGTATTTACGCCCTATCATTTGATCTCTACAAAAGTTGATAGCTAGGTAGGTATGATATATAAAATTCTATAACAAAAGAGGTTGACGTGTAAGTTTTTGGGAACGTTTTTCGAAAAACCTTGATTTATTTATGTTAAATAAAGTTAAAACTCACAAAATTATTGAGCATAGCGTTTATTTATATTTGCGTAACACGACGGTGTGACGAAGGCTATATTAATTTTACAAACTATAATGTGGGTATACGTACTATGTAAATATTACACTTATGCACTTTATGAACTTGGCCGTTGCTTTATAATACGTACGCAAAAAATACAATTATGGACTCTCTTTCCAATTAGTTTTTCTTTGTTTAGTGGAGGTTCCAAAAAAATTAATTTAACTAAACTTAATGAAACTTGCAGAAGTTAACACTTTTTTAGATTAGGTACTAGGGGCCGCCCGCGACTTCGTCTGCATGGACAGTTATTTTTCTATCCCTCGGGAACAACACTTTTTTCTGCACCCCTACCAACGACGTGTATGCAAAAATTTCACGATGATCGGTTGAGCTTCAGCAAAAATTTATTAACATAATTAATTTTTCGCTTCCGTTAAATATGACCACATCAACGTTTTATATTTCATAATATCCTTAAAATTTGTTACAAAGTAGCGACTGAAATAGTAAATTTAAATCACTATTTCAGTTGGTATATTTATTTTCAACTCGGATTAATGTTAAAGCAGAGTAAACCGACTTACACAAGCCACTGAACAGAATAACAAGAAAATACCCGTGTAGGTAAATGAGGATACCTATCGCTATTAATCTGATTGTGAACGATTGTCTGACAAATGGCCGTCCGTAAACTTAATGCAATTTGTGGCGAAAACATTTCAGCGTGGTACGCTGGAGCGAACAATCATTGGAGCGAAACCGACACGGTCGAATGACACGACAACGACAAAATTTGTGGCGAAATATAATTGTATGCTAGTTTGAAACTTAAAAGGCAACAATTCAGAACTAACCTTTTATGTATAATTTGTTCGGTGTAACTTTAAATGTAGGCAGGAATTATTATCGTATTTCGTATTAGCTATTGATTTTGTATTCGTATGTTAGTGTAGGTAGTAAGAGATATCTGCTTATCTTAATGGGATATTACTACAGGAAAATAAGCGCATGCGACTCCTAGATAATTGTTAATTTCTGTAAGTTCTAAGCTTATATTGATTAATAGTTTTTGATATTTAATTAAAAAAATAATTTTGGTAAAAACAAAATGATAATTTGCACATAAATAGTACTCAAAATTTAATATAAGTACAGCCATTTTTGATGTCCCCACTGCTGGGGCACAGGCCTTCCTTATGGGTGGTAAGGAGGATGGGCCATAACCCACCACGCGGGCCCAATGCGGATGGGTGGGTGTTAACGACTGCAAATGTAGCCGGGACCAACGGCTTAACGTGCCTTCCGAAGCACGGAGGAGCTCGAGATAATAAATTTTTGGTCACCCATCCCATGACCGACCCTTGCGAACGTTGCTTAACTTCCACAATCGCTGGGCCAGGCGCTAAACCACTGCGCCACCGAGCTCCACAAAGCTTGTTTTGTTGATTAAAATGAAACTTGAACTTTGTGTTTTATATTCAGCCTTTTGAGTTTCAAACTAGCATACAATTATATTTCGCCACAAAGTTTGTCGCTGTCGTGTCATTCGACCGTGTCGGTTTCGCTCCAATGATTTTTCGCTCCAGCGTACCACGCTGAAATGTTTTCGCCACAACGTGTGTCGCTACATCGTCATTCGAAACTATTATGGGACCAATTTTAAACAAGCCGATCTTAGCTTATTTTTTCACTTAAAGTTAAATATAACTTAATTTGTTATGTAAATCACTCGTCTGTTTGTTTCGAATCAATTATTTAAATGCCAGTCGTAATTGGCCTTTAGAATTGAAACTTATATCGTTAGTAAGCTGTGTACCTGTCCCTTATAAAAATAAATTATAATAAAGCATTAAGCTTATAAAAAAGACAGGGCCTGTGCTTTTTGTCCCATAAACACTAACATTTGTCATAAAATAATTGTTACGTGGGTGATAAAGCCGGCGCTTATCGATATTTTGTAGTCTTAAATAAGGTATGTTCACGGAGGACTTACCTTAAGGCCTTAACATGCGTCAATCCGAGCGGGTCGATCCCGCATGATAGCTTCACGCGCGTAATCTTTTAATAATTTGAATTTAATATTGGGATTTGACGCATGTTAACGCCTTAAGTTGGTCAAACTGTGAATGTGCAATGGACAAACGAACTTGTTACTTTAGTTGACTCAACTCAAAGTTAATAAGCATTATTAGTAAATTTTCTTTATTTCAACTATTCTTTTTATAAATTATTATTTTTAAATCGTGTTATAACTAGGATGGTTTTATAAAAGGGGTTTCATAGAAATAACAAGCCAACTAAAGTTAGCATCATAAATCAGAGGGAGAAAATTACTGCCATTCATTTTACGCAAATTCTTCTTTGCTTGGCCAAAATGCGGAAATCTTAAATATATGAGGAAACTCATCAAAAACAAAAGGCAAAGAAAAATATTTTTCAGAGGCTTCCATTTGTCTACTTCGCCTTATCATGCAGAAAAACACCCATTGAATTAAATTTCTCACTGAGTGTTGCAAATTAGATCTATTCATTGGAATAAAATACCTTTCCAGATAGATGGCGTCAAATGGACGCATAACTTTATCTTTCTATAAAGGCAGATAATTTAGTTGAGTGAATTTATTAATAATGAAATTAAATAAACAGAATACATGCGGTCTTACCACAAAAGATTTTAAAACACTGTTTAAATATAATGCTGTCTCTTTCAAACAATATTGTCAAAAAAGTGACAGCATCACGTTAAAACAGTGTTTAAGTTAATCACTTGTTGAACAGTGTTTTAAAATATTTTGTGGTAAGGCCGTTAGAGTTTACTAGTTTACCGAATATTGAAACAAAATGCATTTAATTTTAGCCTGGGTCAAACGCTATGCAACAAAACGCGTTGCGTTGCGTAATGTGACGGTAAACGACGTCGTAATGTATGAAATGCTATTGGTATATGTCACACCGAACGCGCGACAGATTTTACATTATCTACTAAAATTCTACAATAATGTCCACGGTTCTTATAACAGAAAGGAAATACATAACAACAACCTATTCTAATGTATCATTCAGTCGAAGCCCTAAAGTTTTTGCCATCCATTAACCGCTGAAGCCAACAGCAAAAATCCATCAACGGAAACTTATGCTGCCAGAAATTACTATTTTTGGCCACTATACCGGGTGTAGCAAGACCCTCAACGATGCCGAGGTCTACGTATTCTGCCCATCATCGGGACCATTTCTGTTCAAAATTATTGCTGGGAAACGATTTTATTTTTTGGTGTTAAAAAAGCATTGCATACATTACCACGCAATGTAACGCGTTCTAAAGATCGCGCCTGCAAGTGATTGCTACACAGCTGCGTGCGGCCGAGTTGAAAGGCAACATTTATGTGCGTGCTCATGAAATACATTGAACGTTTTGAAGCCATTGTTTGTTAAGAAATAGGTACATAAAATTATGAAAATGTTTCTGAAGACAAAAATTAGGAAATAACGAATAAAATAAGATTTCATAAAAAAAATAAAAATATTTTTTGACTTTGACCTTCAATAACTTCGTAGCTATTGGTTTCCCAGGTATAGTCTTAAAAACAAAAATGATCCTGATGATGAGCGGAATGCGTGGACTTCGGTCTTGTTACACCCGTTAGATCTACTATGCATCTAAAGACTCAAAATTACCTAAGTATTATAACATTTGCTATTTTTAATTTTTATAAGTTAATTTTTAGAAGAGGCCCAGCGATTGCGGAGGTTAAGCAACTTTCGCATAGGTCGGTCGTGGGAAAGGTGACCAAAAATTTATTAACTCGAGCTCCTTCGTGCTTTTGTAGGCACGATTAGCCGTTGTTCTGGGCTGCATTTGCAGTCGTTAACACTTACCGATCCGCATTGGGCCCGCGTCGTGGGTTATGGCCCATCCTCTTTAACCCCCCATAAGGAAGGCCTTATGCCCCAGCAGTGGGGACATTAAAAATGGCTGTTGGTCAATTTTCATAAGTACTTACAACAATTGACCACACATTTTTGTCAAGTGTTTTTATTTGTTATTTAGAAATTACTGATGAAAACAATAGACACGTATTTTTTTTCTTTTTCAATTGATATTAATTTGAAAACTTGTTCATTTTAAAAGTGCATAAGTGCCGTTTAAAGGATTTCAATCCCATTGGTAATCTTTCTAATGCGAATTGATTAAGAATTCAAGATTGGGATGACAGCAAATATGAAGGTTTTTACAAGCCACAGTTCCTATAAATTATTTTTCAAGCAAAACCGAATTCGCTTACAACTTTAACATAACTTTCTACTTTTCTTGAAGTATTCTTATGCATAAAAATACCAAACGCTGTGGTGGCAATCGTCCACATGATGAATGATACGAACACACCGCGGCACAACTCTGAATATTGAGCATTATTTATCAAGGTTTCGATCATGGAAATGTCTTTTGTTGGCAAAACTTATCTGAATAGAATCTAGGATTCGCTTTGTCAGACTTGGGTGTACTAAGTTATTGAGTAAACTTTACCGGTTCAACTCTGCGTGGGAAAATTCAAGAAGCTTCATCCTATAATTTGACATCATGACCAGAAGTAGTAAATTATGGTATGATATGTCACATTACTTATATTATGTAGTAAATTTTAGGGTAGTATTTAGGACAGTAGAATAGCACGTTATAGCACAAACTCTTTACACTAGTAAAATTGCAGATTTTCACACGCAGTGGAACTTTTTCTAAACCAAATATTCTATACTAACAGCATCATAGTTTTTAGTTTCGATATATTTTAATAATATCCAAAGAAAAATAATAATATTATATGGGACGGTATTATCAGATACCAAATTAAAATAATAGCTACGATAGAATAATAACCATTTCATGACAACACAGAGAAATTGGTTTTGCAATAACGCATAAAAAGAATTGTATTGTAATTGTGAAAATTGGTTCAGAGTGAAAAATACCTTAAAAGACGTTTTCTAAAAGTAGCAGTGCTGACATCGACATCATTTCCACCCAACCCAGCTACAAATTTGTGCAATTACAAAAAAAAAACAGTTACTTAGTGAAAAAAATATTTTTAATGTATCATTGCGGAGGTTTCATAGGACTGATCTGAGAACAGGCGCTCTTTCCACAAACGTACGTCCATCGGAGTGGAAATTCAGAGCTTTGTCGATTTGCCACTCTCTCATGGTCTTCACTCTGGTACCGGGTACAGTATTGTTGTTCACATACTTCGCTTTATACAGCTCATCCCTGAATATCATGAATTGATCCTTGATGTATTCTACTGGCACCTTCGAAATGGCAAGGAGTCTTGGAGTGTATTTCCCTCTATCTGGAATATTCTTCGCCTCGTATAGTTCGTAAACCAAGTATTTAGCATGAGGATTCGGAGTTTTGAGAAAGACGGCATAGTCTACACCTATATGAAGAAAACCTTGGAGTTTATGGTCAGATTTGTATCCGTCGAGGAATTGAAAAATTTTGTGCAGACGAACTCCTTGGTTTTGTGTTATAATTCCACAAAACATTAAAAATAAACACACCTGAAAAGTTAGATACATATGGAAAAAAATATTAAACAGTAGGATAAAAGTTAGTTTAATGAAGTTAATATAAAAATAGCATTGCGAATGCTAACAAAAACCAAATTCAATCACAGGCTGATCATAAGCAAACATGGCAATATTGGACAGATTCCAAAAAACTAGTTTTTTCATGAATATTTCAAACACTGCAGATTATATTTTCCATCCCGATGATATTCAAATATCGAGTGATTAATAAATCAGTACTGAAGTACATACCCTTTTCATATCTGTGAATTTAAATTTTAACGTTGCGGATATAAAAAGTGAGAGCCGCGGCTTTCAATATTCAAAATTAAACTCGCATTCAAATATAAAACCGCGAATATTTTACGAGGTTCTAAAATTTTACGAACTGAACAATTTTTATTGTGTTATTTTTATTTTCGTCTCTGTTTAGGTGACTTAACAATATGGTGGTAATCTTTAACCCCATCTCACTCACCGAATGCTTATGTTTCATTCCATATATGTATTTAGAAACGAAAAATAACAAAAAAAAATGTACAATCAGCAACGAAAGTCACTGTACACTTTAGTACCTTGTCATAACAATTTTTTTTGACAAACGCCTTACAGATTGAAACACTAGTCATTAGACAAAGTTATCTGTGTCAAAGATTCCAGATTCAATTCCTGTTTGTTTGCTAATGCATTTTTTTGGAGTCAAGGAAGTTTAATTTATTTAATCGTCATTGCAAAAGCATCTGTAAAAGAATAGATATTCAAATAATACCTATTAATGAGCGTTAATTTTTGTTTAAAGCAAGAATCGAGCCCTATTTTCGAAAGCCTTCGAGCGTTATTTACTAGGTACTCATTTTCATTAGACAGCCGGCTGTCAAATGAAAATGAGTAGTAAAGAGCGCTCTTGACGCCGATCAAAAACAGCCATGGACATAGGCGTACCGAGGGGCAGCTGCCCCCCCCCCCGGATTTTGTTTACCTCGAACTAACTAGCAATTGTTGTCAATAAAAGTTCTTATTTGCTATACAATATATTTAATTTTCAATAAATTTGCCCCCCCCCCCCCCTGGGGGCGATACTATAAATTTGCCCTCCCCTGGCCCAGAACCTGGGTACGCCGATGGCCATGGATGTCGAATGAAAATGAGTAGTAAAGAGCGCTCTATGCCTTTCTCGACCGACGCCTTGTTCTTGTAGTTCGCTGTGACTTTGTGCTCTTATATACCCATATAGCTACGCTTCATTACTTTAGCATAGAAAAACATTTCCAAATGGCCGAAGTCTTTTTAAAAAAAAAATATTCTTTTGAAATATTTTGTTTTCGCAATATTTTATTCGCTTTAAAAACATTGCATTAAAATTTTAAATTGTTCCCAATTTGTAAATTCATTTTACAGCCATTTCTGAAACTATTTTGCAAAATAAATTCTGCTTTGAATAAGCATTCAGAGCAATAAACGAATTTCAAACTAAGATTTACATTTTTCCGTTTCATTTCACACCATTTCGCGAAACCACTAAAAGTTGATCCAGAGCATTGAGTGGCGAAAAACAATTGCACCATGCTGCACAATAAAATGCAGTCATTTAGAAAACCACTGAATGGGATAGTTTAAAAAATTACAAAATATTTGTAATAAAGGAAACTGACTAGTTTGAAAAACTGACGAATTAGGAAAACTGACGAGTGATAACCCGACCCTTTTTAGGGTTCCGTAGCCAAAATGGCAAAAAACGGAACCCTTATATGTCTGTCTGTCTGTTTTCTTTCTTCTGTGGGTACCTATACAGACTCATTGCATATTTTACTCACACTCGCTTGGGACGATAAAGTCAAATGTGCAATGCAGTTCCCATTTAGCCGGTAAAGTTTGATTTATGCAAGCCCATAAAAAACTTTTCCTGGCATATTTGCAGTATAAACTTATAGAAGGTATGATAGTGAGATAATTGTATTAGAGATATGAGAAATAGTGTATGCTGGTTTTTGCTTGAATTGAAGTCAACCTCACAAATTTTCGCAGTACCGTAAAACATAGCTTTGCCCTGATTGGTAGATGTCCGCGAATTTTCCGAAGACATTTTATAAAGAGCTGTATCATTAATTATACCTATATTGGGTAATTTAGTCCACTGAAACAACTTTAAGTATGTTTACTCTCTAAGCACCCTGAACGATTTCCTGAAGAAATTTCTTAGGTCCCAGCTCACGCACTTCAGCGGACTAATTCTGAAATTACCATCCAAATTTCAAGGATGTATCCAAGTCAATGAAACTAAACAACTTTCTCTAAGAAACATGGTGTCGAATATCGCCACAAAATGTTGGTCATCCCATACCAAATTGATCACGTGATCTCTTTGATTTGTATGCAATTTTTTTTTACATATTTGGCCATGTATTCCTTAGAGAAAGTTGTTCAGTCTCATGAACTGAACACACCCCCAAAATTTGGATGGTTAAATACAAAATGAGCCTGTATAATAAAGTATAAAATTCGATTCCTACAAAATTAAATATTGTGTGGCGCGTGCTTGAGCACGAATTAAATACGCAAAAGACTAATATTATAATATTTATAACATGTTTTAGGTATTCACTGTCATGAAGAAGTAAAGAGACCAGTCCTTGTAGCATGACCAGTACACCGAAACACGATTTATTAGAATATCGCGTAATATATATCGCTATATCGACACTCAACTGTCAAAAACCATATCGCTATAATGGGAGACTAAAGTCACTCAACTTTTGCAGCACGGCGAAAATCAACCGTGTAAGTAAATTTTCTCGACTATTCTATATATTTTAGTTGCATACATATTTAAGAAATACTTACAGTCTGTTAAGCATTTGTAGAAAAAGGCTAATTCTTTTGTTAATCGTACAGAGACCAGCTATACAGATAAATTCTAGTGTTGGTGTTACAGGAAAACTTACATGTATAATTCCTCTCAACAAAGTAGGTTGTTATCTACGTTACATTGTAGCTCAGTACCAATCCACAACTGTTAACCTGTGTAACTATAATAAGTGTTACTTTTATCCTTACTTGTTGTAAATAAAAATTTAAGTATTTTTGTAAATGGCAATTCGGCCTAGGCCGCAGGTGACTGAACAAAATTATCTAATCAGGTGGTCAAAACTAGAACTAAGTTATTACATATTGTAACCTAGGTTACGCCATCAACTACATAGACGACAGCGACGTCATCACCTGTGCGATTCTATTTTAGAAAAGACGACCGTCACAGGTGACTTAAATCGACTATTGTAAGTAGCCCATTAGATGTATATTTATTATTAAAAATGTAATAGAAATGGCGCTGCGTCATATTCACGCTCTCCAACCCGAATAGCTTGAGAACTTCAAATAAAGCAATTACGGAAGCCCGTGCTACACACCTGTTTCAAATTGCCAGTACTAAACTCCAATCATCTGTTCCAGCGATATCGTGTTTATTTCTGCTTTGTAAAGAGGTACCGTTGAAATATTAGCGTGGTAGATATAGATACAGCTTATCTGTTTCCACTCCGACAGCTTTCATTGCTGACCCTCCCGCATAATCTGATCGGTTTCAGAAACCCACTGGTTTCTTGAGAATTGATGCCTTTTGAGGTCATGTTTGCTTGATTACATTTACTTTGCATTATTATTTGTTAGACTGTACTTTTGGGTTTTAGTATTTTTTTTAAGAAATCCTTCTTCCTGACCTGTTAAATGATGAATTTATTCAATTATCGTGTATAGAGAATTAATATTAAAATTGCATTTTATTGTTATTAGGTACTAAATTGGAAATTGCTAACTTTAAAAATAGTAATATAGAAATAGAGAAAATTAATAATAAAGATTAGCAATAATTACTACTATTGATTTTAAATTCAATTAGTAAAGTTATTGAGTAGCTAATTAAATCAAATATTATAGTTTACTAGTTTATTTTTCTTTCTCATATTTAATTTTATATTTTGTTAAGTCCTAAACTGTAATTGTAATTGTATAGCTATGGCGGAGCGGGGTCTTTTGGCACAGATATTTTTATATCTAAAAAGGGCCTCATTAATGGCAGTGTAAATGTATTTTTTCTGGTTTTTTATTTTTTTTCTATAAATACCATCTCATCTGTGCCAGTGTATTATGAGTTTGCGCAGTTACGTTTACTACATATTACACGATATCGACTGTAGTAAGCAATGCCGCCTCTGTGGGTAACTTCACTAAAAGTTGTCATACAATTAATGTAAACTACAAAGTAATATACACTTAGGCGTACACTATATACGCCCACAATGTATTTAATTTATGTACAGCGCCACAGATAGGTATTGGTAAGAGGTAAGTGTATGTTATTGTCACGGATACACACACTAAAATACATATAGGTAGAAACCTGTTATTTGCCTTAACCTGCTTTAGAAACTTTTATACACAAATTAATTAACACAAATCTACAAAAACAGTAAACTTCTTAAATAAGTTTTTCAATAAACTATGTTTTCATTTCATTCATATAATATTCCATAGTTCCAAATAACACAATCTATAAACATTAATTTAGTATCAAATATAACATTTAATGAAAACTCAGTAAGTAGACATATGAGTGAAATAAATTTCCTGCCGTCAGATTGAAGGAAAGTTTAATTTCCTAGTCGTATAGGAATATTTCCGGAGCCCTACGGTATTGTAACAAATGGCCGCTGCCTAGTAACAAATGTTTTAGGTATTTGAGAAAAATATGACGAGGAGATATTTGTGAAGTTTTTTTTTCATTCACAACGGATCAGTGCGTTAACTTCATCTCCCTGATGTTAAGTGACGATAAAGGTGGAAACATACTATTCTGTCGTGTTGTGTTGTGTCGCGTCAGAGGCGTATCAGTTTTATACTTTTTTTTTTTTTTTTATTTGGAACAAAAAACAATTACTTACATAATTATTATTATGCTTGCCAATGTGACAGATATTAGAAAATAGTACTAATAATGTAACCAACAACATTGTCCGCAGAATAATATTAACTTAAATAATAAATTACATGCATGCTACTGAGCGAAAGTTAGTAAAACATAATTCCAAAGCTAAAGGTAAGATAAAGTGCTAAAAAATAAATTCGTTAATTAAGTACTGTAATCTTAATATATATATTTTTAGTGTAACTTTTGAAACAGGCCCAAAATACGAAAACAGAAAATTAAAAAATATTTAAATTTATATTTTCTTATTTAATTTCTAATTCCAAATTAATGCTATTTTTAAACTGGTTGAGATACTTTTAGTATGGCTAGTGTTGTGTTGTGTCGTGTCGACCAGTCTCTCAACCAGTTTAAAAATAGCATTAATTTGGAATTAGAAATTAATTAATATTAATTAATTAATTAGAAAGAAAATATAAATTTAAATATTTTTTAATTTTCTGTAATAATGTGTTTCTAGCTATACTAAATGTATAAAACTGATACGCTTCTGTCGCGACACAACACAACACGACAGAATAGTGTGTCGGCACCTTGAGGTCGAAGGTAGAAGCGAACTCATCCGGAATCCTCAACAACTGATGAACTGTGTCTATGTCTACTAGTGCCCATTATTGATAAGTAACTATCAAAAATATGACTTGTAGTTATCCGCTTAGAAATAATTATTTGGTGATTTTCCTGGACCGGAAAGTAAAATTTTACGCAGCCGAACTGAAGTAAGCGGGTGAAAGTTAGTTTATTACATAATACTGCTTACAATCAGAAAGCAAATTAAGTACATAAAACTTTCAGAAAACTAGAGTCTAAACTTTGTGGCCTTTATCATGATCTTGTAAGATCTCCAAAACTCTCTAAAGGGTTGATAAGGATTTTATTAAGTAAGTTTAACAGATAATTCCAATAAACGTTAAAGATCACTAAATTATCCCAGACGAGTTATTTTTGTAAACTTAGTCAGTCACGAGGAAAATAAGGATCAAGCTTTCGTGACATTATTTGCGCCCACGCCTACGTTGAGTTGATACGATTTTATATGAACCATGATTGCGCTATTTTTTACTGCTGATCCAAATAGATTGTGATAAGGCAGAATTTCATTTTGTTCAGTATGTGACGAAATTGTTAATAATACTTACTGTTAAATTTTTTCAAACAATACTGTAATAAAATCTTTATTGTTTTCATAAAAAGTTTTGCAATAATTTTGTATCTCACAATGTTAACACTGTAAAAAACCTCATTTTAACAAAATTATTTTCTTAAATTGTAAGAAGGTTTGATGGTGTTAGACTTCGAGCATCGCGGCTTCTACGAAAACGCGTCTTACTCTAAGGTCTTAGATATACAGTCTGTTAGGGCTAGCGCGCACCACGATTTTTTTGTTTTGGGACACGATATTAAAATCGCGCTGCAATTCCGCAGAAAATTAAGTGCGCACTGTGATTAAAAAATCGTTGGATTGTTCATTTTTACTAACAGTTTTGACAACGTCTTTGAAACTTTAATCGCTGTTTAAAAATACTTATGTTGTCATTATAATATCTTTCCTTAATAAATAAATTTCGTATTCTATGTTTGGAAACTATGCCAGTCTACCACGCAAGAGGTCCCGGGTACGATTCCCGGTATATTTTTTTATACCCTGATTTGCTTAGTTTGTGGAATTGTCCAAGCATTTATTTATTTATTTATTATTATTATTTCGACAATATACAGAAATTTCGTCTGCGTGGACAGTTATTAAAATTTGTCTTTCCCTCCGGAACAGTACTTTTTGCCTAGGTAAAATGTACCATATTATTGTCCTTTTCTGTACCTCTTAAAAGTGTAACAAACAAACAAACTTTCACATGGACGGTAGATACCTTTCATGGTGTAGGTGAGCAAAAAAAGGGTTTTGGAAAATTCCTGTTATACAGGATGCAACAAGGTGTTTTTTTTATTAAATGTAGCTGCCCCTCTTTTGGCAGGATCTTTTTTGCCATTTTTTTTAATTTCTATTATATTACCTAGATATATTGGTAATGCGCGACTTTTAAAATAAATGCACAACTATCTTAGTCACGGGTATCAAGTTACGGGCAAAAACTAATATCTTATAAATTAAGTGAAAGCAACACTGAAGTATGTACAACAAATAAAAAGCTTATTATCTATTTAAATTCCTAGTAATTCCAACAACGATAAAAAAATCGATATAATTTTTCCGTTGAAAACACTGCAAAGACTCCGGATTGTGTGAACAGGGAAATCGTGTAGCATTTCTGTGCATTCTTGCTTGCACAGCTTTTTACTTTACATGTAAATCTGAAATTGTTAGCATGCCAGTGAACCGTACACGCTTGTTACGAGACATGCAGGTTTCAATAACAATCTTAATTTGTATTACGTTAAAATATTTTAGGTAAAAAGATTGTTTTTCCATACTTTTTCCCGATATCCCCTAGTGAGAGACAAAAGTGGTTTATAACGGTAATAGGATTATAAGGAATTGTGGCAAGTCCCATACAATATTTGTACAAAAAAAACATAAAATATAGAATACTAAATAATATACTAGAAAAAAACGACTCGCACCAGATCAATACGGAAACGAACCCGCGACCTTTGGAGGATATCCAAAGTCCTATGCTCTGACCGCTGAGCTACCGAGTCACTAGTGACATCGTCGAATTTCTTCTAGTATATCCTACTCTTACCCTACAAGCCAGCGTTAATTCACCAATGTGAGGAATTACCTCGACATTCAATTGAAATATCTTTCCAGATATTTGGCAATCGATTAAGATGAAAAAGCTATATATTTTTTAAATTTGAGATTATTGCATTCACAATGCTATTTTTATACAATAGTAAATAATATACTAGAAAAAATACGACTCGCACCAGATCAATACTCAGACGGGAATAAAATATAGAGAGTTTGAAACTGTATTTAATTGAAAGATAATTGTTCGAGTTGTAGTAGTATAGTTCATTGTACGTTCGATAGATGTCACTATGCTCTGCTGAACCGCGGTGACGAGTTTGTTTTTGGTTTAACATAAGTGTTTTGCTTTTTTGTCAATAGACGATCTATATTCATACCGCAATATTGTGTTTTATTTACGACCAATATTTTGTGGGGTTTTTGAGGCTTGTTCATGGTCCTTCGAGTTAACAGTACTTGTGACTTAGAAGTTGACCTGGAGAGTCCATCAGCGCCGACCAGGAGTGAAACGCTGCCTATGGTGCTGTAGTTCCAGTTACAGGAGCAGCATCCAGCGCGAGAGGGGGGAGCACCCCCTGGACATCAGCAGGTCAACGGAGCGGAAGTGCGGTCACTGCGCGGCGGGGAGGAGCACCCCCTTGGACATCGATCATCACAACTGTCACTTGTCAATTTGACACATGTCATCGAGCTGTCACTAGTGTCAAAGTCTGGAAACGTCAGTGTCATCTGTCAACGTCAGTGTCATCTGTCAACGTCAGTGTCATCTGTCAAAGTCAACGTCAGTGTCATCTGTCAAAGTCAACATCAGTGTCATCTGTCAAAGTCAAGAAACGTCAACTGTCATCCAGCGACTTAGCAGTTTGTGAGTGATAAGTTATCAGGACAATTTGTGAGTAGCAATTTGGACTTTATTTACTAAGGATAATTAACTTAGAGAATTTAAGATAGTGCATGAAGCAAATTAAGGACTTAGTTAAATTTCTTGTGTAGTTTGCATGGACTTAGAATAGTTTTAAGAAAAACGTTCCGACGGGGAACCTATGCCCGGTTTTGAAGCGATTTGTTAGAGTTAAAAAGACTTAGAAAATTTCAAAGCAATTTGTTGGTAATTTGTTAGAGTCTAAAAGACTTAGAAAATTTCATAGCGATTAGGTATAGTTTTAAGGACTTGGTTTTTTTTATTAATAACATCTGAGACTTGTAATCTTTTAGTATCTACGTGTTAGCAATTTTGTTACAGTTGCATATTTTTCTAAGTTGTTACAAACACTTGTAATCATGGTGGATAATTGCCTTAAGCTTCAAGCGGACATCCGCAGTAAAATTGATAAAGGTTTCTTAAACTTCCGGAAGTCTCCTAAAGACCGAATAACTATTGGCTACATTGAGACACGTTTAGAAACTTTAGATAAATTGTGGACTTCCTTTACTGCTAATCATCAGAAACTGGTATATGAAGTAAACAAAAATGTATTAGATGCAACTGATTATGTAAAAAACGAGGAATATGATAAATGTGAAGAAGCATACATAGATTATAAGGCTTTGTTAAAGGATAAATTGTCTCTGTTATTAAAATCTGGATCTGGCGCAACTTCTGAGCCCAGAGCCCAACCAAGTCATGTCAAATTGCCTAAAATTGAAATCCCTAAGTTTTCAGGCAAATATTCTGAATGGCCTAGCTTCCGGGACATGTTCATTTCCCTTATACACAAGGAAGCGTCTATAGATAATGTTCAAAAGCTTCACTATCTTAAGGGGTCTGTCACTGGTGAAGCAGAACAGTTGTTACGTCATACTCCTTGCACGGCAGACAATTATAAGATCTGCTGGGACATATTGGAAAGTCGTTATAACAATAAGAAATATCAAGCCAATTGTATTCTGAAAAGGTTAACTTCTCAAAAGGTTCTATCTTCTGAATCATCAAGTGCAATTAAACAGCTACTGGATACAACCAAAGAATGTTTAAATGCACTAAAAAATTTAGGTATAGACGTGAAATCATGGGATATAATTGTAATTTTCCTGATAAGCCAAAAGTTAGATCCTGAATCCCGTAAGCAATGGGAACAAAAGGTCAGTGAATCAGGTCAAGATTTACCAACTTTTAAGTCATTTGAAGAATTTTTAGAAACTCGTTTTAGGTCGATTGAATTTTTAGATACTAAAGTGCAAAAAACTGAAAAACTAAATTTTTCTCATGTTTCCGTTGCTCAGCCACCTATATGTATATTTTGTTCCGATAATCATAAGTTACCTAATTGTAAAAAGTTTTCCAAGGAGTCTGTTGAAACACGTCGTAACTTTGTCCAAGCTCACAACCTTTGTTTTAATTGTATGGCTCCAAGTCATTCGGTATATCAATGCAATGTAAATACTAAATGCCGCATTTGCAAGAAAAAGCATCATTCTTTGTTGCACACCAAAATTCCCAAATCAGCTAATGGTTCAACCCAAGCTGAACAACCTAGAGAGGGTAATGTTGTGGCTACTGTAGTCGAAAAGAATTCAGCTCAACAACCCGATCAGGCTCCTGGTATGGATTCAGATCACACAATAGTTAGTTGTTTTTCAAATACAGACAATCAAGTGTTGTTAGCTACGGCTTTAGTAAAGGTTCATTCGAACAAAAACAACACTTCTGTCATAATTAGATCCTTACTGGATCAGGGCTCCCAAGCATCATTTGTAACAGAAGCTACTGTTCAAATGCTAGGTCTCAAAAGATACCGGAGACCAGTCTTATGTCAGGTTTAGGCGGTGATCAGAGTTCAACTTTAGTATCAAAGTCCTCTGTGGTTTTAAAAATTCAATCCCGCTTAGATCCCAGCTTTACTGTTACAGTCAAGGCGCATGTATTGAATAAACTCACAACCCTATTACCAAGTAAAAAGGTTTCAGTTCAAGTGCTACCTGCAGCCTTCTCTTCATTAGAGTTGGCCGATCCGTCGTTCCACACACCCAATAAAATAGATCTGCTATTAGGTGCGGAAGTGTATAGCCAGATTTTATTGGACGGTTTACTCAGGGGATTACCAGGATCTTTGGTTGCACAACATACTAGATTTGGTTGGATCCTTTCTGGCAAGCTACGCAACGATTCTGCACTCGTGGATCCACCCGAGGTGTGTCCTAATTTAGTTGTTAGTATGCACTTAACCCAACTCAACGAGGATGAGTTACTAAAAAGATTCTGGGAACTTGAATCGGAATCATCCCATCCAATCAAAAAGCACTGGACAGATGATGAGGAAAAATGTGAAACATTGTTTACTCAAACAACTTCCAGAGATGATTCTGGGCGTTTTATAGTCAAATTACCATTAAAGTCGGAAGACCCAACTTGTAAATATGGTAATTCCATGGGAATTGCGCGCAAGCGATTTCTTTGGTTGGAAAGACGTTTGTCTAAGAACCCAGAACTCAAAATTGAATACACTAAGGTACTTAATGAGTACCTCAGCTTAGGTCACATGGAAAGGGTAGAACCCAAGGATATAGATAAACTAGGTGCTGTTTATCTACCACATCACGCTGTCGTTCGCAAAGATAAAACTACATCCAAGGTGCGAGTAGTCTTTGACGCATCTTGTAAAGGCACGAACGGAGTGTCCTTGAACGACAACTTGATGATTGGTCCAACTCTTCAGCCAGAACTTCGGCATCTGGTGATGCGGTGGCGTACCTATCCAATTTCACTTGTCGCGGATATTGTCCAAATGTATCGACAAGTGAAAGTGGCGGAGGAAGATGCAGATTTTCAGCGCATTTTGTGGCGTGAAAATCCAAATGCTGATTTGCAGCATTTTAGACTTTTGAGAGTCACTTTTGGAACTTCCTCAGCCCCCTATCTTGCTGTACGCGCATTGCAAGAGTTGGCCCGAAAAGAAGAAAAAGATTTTCCTTTGGCTTCAACTAGAGTTCTCAATGACTTCTACATGGACGACCTAATGAGTGGTTGTCATTCCGTTGAAGAAGGCGTTCAAGTCTACGAGGAGATTACTCAGTTACTCAGCCGAGGAGGGTTTCCACTTCAGAAGTTTTCAAGCAACAGCAAGGAACTGCTGCACAAACTCCGAGTAAAGAATGATGATACGTCACAAAGTATGGAAATAAAAACAGATGAGGTGATGAAGATATTGGGCCTCACGTGGAACAGGGAGACAGATCAGTTCCAATGTACTGTAAAACTATCTCCTCTTGAGATTCCAGTGACCAAAAGAAAGGTCATATCCGACATAGCTCGCCTATTCGATCCTCTAGGTTGGATAGCTCCAGTCATAACCAAGGCTAAAGTCTTCATTCAGCAGCTTTGGTTATCCGGAATCGAATGGGATAGCGAGCTACCAGTTCAACTGCTCAAGGACTGGATTCGTTTTAGGGACGATTTAAAGTCACTTACAAGTGTAACTGTTCCCAGATGGATTATGTCCAGTACGCATAACAGATGTCTGGAGCTTCACGGATTTTCTGATGCGTCGAATGCTGCTTACGCTGCCGTCGTTTACGCCCGCATTGTGAATGGAGACGGTTGTGTGTACGTGAGCTTAATAAGTTCTAAAACTCGCGTTGCACCCATCAAACAAATCTCTATTCCACGATTAGAACTTTGCGGTGCAGTGCTTCTGTCCAAACTTTTGACTGAAGTAGCCTCGACGTTAGTCGTTCCGCCACACCATATTCATGCTTGGACAGATTCATCGATCGTTTTGGCCTGGATAAGCAGTCACCCTAGCAGGTGGAAAACGTTTATCGCCAATCGTGTGTCCGAGATTCTGAGCGTTACAGACAGTAAGCAATGGTCGCACGTTGTATCCAATGAAAATCCTGCAGACTGCGCATCCCGTGGGATGTTAGCTTCAGAATTCTTGGAAAATCGACTCTGGAGACGGGGTCCTGAGTGGCTTCATCAAACGTCCATCCATTATGGAAACAGACTCATTAATGACACGAAGCTTGAAGAAAAGAAACCTAAGATTGCCTGTCATACAGTTACCAATGATGATAAAAGTGGCGATAACCTGCTTAATAGGTTCTCATCTTTAACCAAGTTAGTCCGTGTTGTCGCGTTCTGCAGAAGAGTCTTGAGCTGGAATAATCCTGAAAAAAGAAAAAATAGTAAATGGTTAACAGTGAAAGAATTAAATGAATCGTTACTTACCTGTATAAAATTATGCCAAAAGGATGGATTGCAGGAAGATGTAGAAAATCTACAGAAAGGAAAATTTAAAAAGAACAGCAAACTAGGGTCATTGTGTCCCTTTTTGGACTCAAATCAAGTCTTAAGAGTTGGCGGAAGACTTCAGAGTGCAGATATGATCTCATTTGATATGCGATACCCTGTGATCATTCCTCACAATTCGCACTTTGCTAAGTTATTAGTTCATGACGCTCACATTAAGACTTTGCATGGCGGCCCTCAACTCACGCTTAACTATTTGAGAACCAAGTATTGGGTTATTAGCGCAAAGAAATTAGTCCGGCAATGTGTACACAAATGCGTAGCATGCATTCGTTACTCAGCGCAATCCAACCAACAAATGATGGGTCAGCTTCCTGCAGCAAGGGTTACTGCACACAGACCTTTCCTAAGGAGTGGCGTGGACTACGCAGGACCTATTAGTATAAGAACCACCAAGGGTCGTGGCCACCGTGCATATAAGGGTTATATCTGCTTGTTTATATGCATGGCCACCCGTGCTATCCACTTAGAGATAGTCAGTGACATGACCTCAGAAACCTTTTTAGCAGCTTTCAAGCGCTTTGTTGCACGTAGAGGCCATGTCGCTGAACTATGGAGTGACAATGGTACTACCTTTGTCGGTAGTGCACGAGAGTTAAAAGAGCTGTTTGACTTGGAAAAGTCTAGCGTTGCAGTGGAAATAGCTGACTGGTTGGCTGCGAACGGTACCACTTGGCACTTTATCCCTCCCCGTTCTCCAAACTTTGGAGGATTGTGGGAAGCTGGCATAAAGTCCACCAAACACCACCTCAAACGAGTGATAGGCGACAGTACACTCACTTTTGAAGAAATGACGACCGTACTGTCACAAATTGAGGCTTGTCTCAATTCGAGACCCATTTCCCAGCTGTCCAATAATCCTGAAGATCCTAATCCATTAACTCCAGGACATTTTTTGGTTGGTGAACCGTTGTTGTTAGCGCCTGACGCTAACTATGAAACTTCAGCGGTCAGCAACTTAAGGAGATGGCATCTGACTCAAAAAATGGTGCAGGATTTTTGGCGCAGATGGTCACACGAGTACCTGACACAACTGCAACACAGATACAAGTGGACAGAAAGAATTCCAGAACCTGATATTGGGAGTGTTGTGCTAGTCAAGGAAGATGACTTACCTCCTGCTAAATGGCTTTTTGGCATTGTTGTTGATAAACATCCTGGCTTAGACAAGCTTACTCGTGTTGTGAGCATTAAATATAAGGGAAACACCATTAAAAGACCTTTGTCAAAATTAATTTTGTTACCTGTTAAAACTTAAAGTTAATTTGAAGAACTGTAATATAAATTGTGTACAATGTTAAATGGGTTATTCATAATATTAAGACTTAATTTTTTTCTTCTTAGTTTTAGCACTTACTGGTTATATGCTGGACAAGGTCCATGGCGGCCGGAATGTTCGAGTTGTAGTAGTATAGTTCATTGTACGTTCGATAGATGTCACTATGCTCTGCTGAACCGCGCTTGAGTTTTGCTTTTTTGTCAATAGACGATCTATATTCATACCGCAATATTGTGTTTTATTTACGACCAATATTTTGTGGGGTTTTTGGGGCTTGTTCAATAATCTTACTGGGAATACGTACATTCCTTTATAATATTTTAAAAACCCGGGAATATCAAAATATTCACAATAAACCAAAAGTTGAACCATAGTCTATTAATTCCATTGTCTAAAAAATACGTGCTAGTATGTTTCTTTTGGTTCTGCTTGTTTTATATAATTTTACTCTTTGGCTTGTTTTCTTTGTTTGAAACATGGATTCCAAAGAAACAAATAAACAAAACGAAAGAAATAAAGTCAAACAAAAGCAAAATTAAAACGAGAAAGAAATGAAATAAAAGAGTAAAAATGCGCGAAACGCAAGTTTGACATTGACAAGACCACAGAACAATTTACTACTAGGGGACAATACAGACATGACAGTCACACAGATGACAGTTGCGAATATTTTTTTTATGGGTCCGACCATGTCCGACTCTATTAAGAAAAAATGCGTTTCGTTATATTATTATCTTATTTTAAAAAAATAACTCTTTTTCCCCGGGTTTTAAAAATATATTTCTTTCTAGAAGTTACTGTTCTGAAGGCAAAGATTTAAGAGATATCAATTTAATTTTCTCTAAATTTATATTTTTTGTGTACAAATCTCGCCATCATTCTTTTATAAGTTACTTTCCGTTTCTAATCACTTAGGTGGGAAATTAACCTATTACGATTTTGAAATAAAACACTTTTTAGCGGATACTAGCGCGGTTTTATTAAAAGTACTTTGGTATTTAGTTGGTATTTGGTTTGATTTTTTATTTTCCCGACGTTTCGGCACCTTGCAGCTGCCGTGGTCACGGGGGACTTACAAGCAGCTTTAGTCTTCTTCGAGCAGCTAATACCAACCAATTACTAAAGTACTTTCAATAAAACCGTGCTAGTATCCGTTAAAAAGTGCTTTATTTCATGTCTTGTGAGCGCGTAGGCTTGAGAAGTGAATATTACGATTTTCCTTTCGGAATCCTTCCCAAATCTGCCTGTAGTCACATGTTCAACTTTGCCATGAAGTTTAAAAACATATTTTTTGTTAAATTTATTTTAAACAACACAATTATTTAAAACAAGAATTCGTTATCTTTAAAACTTTGAAAAATAAAATGGTAAAAAAGTGAATACAGTTGTAGCAGTAGGTTACCTAGTTGTAGTTTTCAGCTCCTGTCTCCGCGACGTTCAGAGTTTAAGGAAATGTTTAGATTTCTTAAGAAACTAGGTCACTACAGAGTGAACTGCTCGGTACACACTTTCATCTACAAAATAAATTTCGACTGTAGGTGAGCTCCAGAACCTCAAAGTTTTGTGAAAGGTTGAAAATAATTTGGTATGATTGATAATATAAATCCAATCAGTCAATGTCATGATATCAGCCAAGTTTAATGTCCTAACTGCTAGGGCATAGACCTTCCTATCGGTGGATAAGTACAACGGGCCAACCCACCACGAGAGCTCAATGCGGATTGATGGGTATTAACGACTGCAACTTCAGCCAATTGTTTAACGTGCATTCCGAAGTAAGGAGGAGCTCAAGATAATAAGCTTTGGGTCACCCATGCCATGACCAACTCTTGTAAAAGATGCTTGACTGCTGCAATCGCAGGACGGTGAGCTAACCCACTGCGCCATCGAGCTTCTCAATCGAGCAATAGAAGCGCTCATGGCGGAACTTGACAGACTGATCGCCAAGTTAGAGGCCTTACAGACGGCTTGATAAACTGTAACACTAGGTGGCCACTATTCCTCATACGATAAGAAGAAGAAGATCGAGCAATAAATGTATTTTAGAGCAACGCGGCTTGCGTACGGAAGCCGCGTTTCTCTAAGAAATGTATCAATAAAAAGTTTATAAAACTGGTGACAATCATGGAAAGCTATGTGCTGGTGTTACTGTTCTAACTCAAGCAGTCGAGCTCGAGAGTAGTATGGCAATCTAATTCAATGAATACCAAATATATTTGCTATGCAGTCACTCAAGATGACCATGTAACTAACGGCCTGGCCACGGAACAAAGCGATCGATGGCGCAGTGAGCAAATTCTCTCTAGATTGCACGATCGAAATACTCACCGCACCGCTGTTAATTGACAACATTATATATGTGTTATATTTTTTATTATTTAGTTACAAAATATGTATAATTTTCAGACTTTTCCCTGTACTTGTAGTAACTATAAGGCGATATTTCATGCCAATTTCATGGTTCTAGGTCAGTGGGAAGTACCCTATGAGTTTTTATTCCCTTAAGAGTGTCGAAATATGCATTTTTTGCGGCATATACGGCCGTATCTTTTTTATGTAAACTTAGAAGTTAGATTTTTTCACAGCTTGAAGGGATCGCCGACTTGAGTTTATGGTTTTAATTTCAATACGATACCTCCACGAGTTTCCGAGATAAAAGGTCTTGACAGACAGACAGACAGACGGACAAAAAAGTGATCCTATAAGGGTTCCGTCTTATCCTTTTGAATTACGGAACCCTAAAAATTAAGTATTGTATATGTAAATATTTTCGTAAATCTTTGTTTAGATTGCAGGCGTTTTTCTCTAAACGTTTACTCACTCTGTGATCACACGTCTAGAAGATTATGTAAATGGGGCATTTGGGATAGTCATTTAAATTAATCACGCAAAGGAGGCATTGTCACCGAGGAGCGATCGACCGCACGTCAGCTACCACGAGAACGACGATTTGCGAGTTTCCCGTCTCATCTCGTCTCGTCTCGTCCCTAACTCGTCTTAAGACTCGGTTAAGAGATTAAGATGTGAGAGTTATAAATTGCTATTGCACCATCGAACAGAAAAAACGAGTGATAAAGTGTTTTACTGCAATTCTCTTTTTGGATTTTCTTGGAGATGAGAGTGATGTCCTTTGGCTAAGATATATTTGTTAGATTGTGTATTATCTAGATCTTGATAGATAAAAAAATGAAAGGAATGAATAACGAATAGAAAAATCCAGTGTGTTTTCCAGAGTATTTTTTTGTGAAGATCAGAGTAATTAGTTAGTATTGAGAATTAGATAAAGTCGAGAGATAAGTTAAAAAATGTTGAGGCATTGAGAATAAAAGATGAGTGATGAATCTCAATTCACGATGAATTAAATAATGATGAAAGATAGTTTTAAAAGGGTCAGTATTTCAAGGAGAACTATTAATAATTCAGTTTTAAAAATTGCGTCGTTATTTTTTTTATCTAAAAATCAAATACTTACGAGTACTTACTTCAAATTGTAGAGTTACAAAAGCTATCATATTGTCTTACTATATTGTAATATCTAATCCACACTTTCCTCATCAAACCGCGAACATAACACCATTAACATGCTTATCCATAAATCAGGTTTTGTTTACACGTCCACAGCCATTCCCATGGTAGGTGCTGCGCAGTTAGGCGGATCTGTAGGGCAGAATGTCTGCACGACTCATCTCTCAGTCGCCCGCCCGCCGCAGAACGCTACGCGCGTCTCGTGTGCTTGTACGCTCAAACTTTCAGTCATTACGTGCTCGGAGTGCTTGTGATCATACAGATTCGTAGTGTGGTGTGCTTAACACCTAGACGTTGGAGTTTTGTTTGTGTGAATTAAGGATTAATGGATTTTTGTGGAAGTAAGTTGGATTTATATTTAATTTAGTTCAAGTATGATTAATTTTATCTTTTATAGATAAATAAGTTTTATCCTAATTAATATTAGAAATGTGAAAGTAAGTTTTGTTTGTTTGTTTGATTTTTACTCCTTCACGTCTTATCTACTCAACCGATCGTCATGAAATTTTGCATTTACGTTGTCTGAGATACAGAAAAGGAAATGCCTTTCATCCCGTAAAGAAAGAGCTGTTCCCGAGGGATAGAAAAAAACTGTCACACAGACAAAGTTACGGGCGGTCGCTAGTGATTGTTAATCGGTAAAATTTTTTATTTTAATTTTTAATTTGGAGTAATTTTTAAACATTCCTCTTGCTAGACCATAAACTAATCATCATGTAACCAAAAGCTTTTTATCTTGTAGTACTAAAATTGAAAAAGAGTAGGTAACTAAGTACTACCTATATTAGGTATAATTAAGAAGGTAGTACTGTCTTAAAATAATTATTAATTCGTTAAGGTATAACCATCCAATTACAACCATACTATAACCATCTCAATTTGAATTCTTAATAGTGGTTTGCAAGTTACCATTTGGATTCGCAAGTGCTTAATTACTGAGCTACTGAGTCAGTTATTTATCTTTAAATTATTTTTAACTGATTTTGAGGAGAAAAACATAATAACTAAATTTATATTAATCATTACACGTATCTGTGGATTTCTATTATTTTATTTTCGTACAATAATTGCTGTAATTAATAATTACGATACGATCGCATTCATCAAAATTAATTCTTATCTTTCCTGTTCTTAATATAATTACAACAGGAAAATAAAAGGGTTTAGATCCTTAATATCGATAATTACAACCGTAAGTCTTACTAAACAAGATTTATCGTTATTTCTCGTTATAAATCACGCCATTTTCTCGTTACATTTGTGGCAACACTTTCAGTAAATTTATACTGATGGCTGAAACACGCGATTCAAGTTATACTTAATGCTAAGTTGAGCTTGATCCTTTGATACGTCAGTTAAGTGTTCACGTAATTTAACTAGCAAAAAGTGGTTCTTATTACGGTATTTCATTCTTGAAAGTACCTATCAAGTTGGGTTTTGCTGCATGTCAAAATAATCTTAATTAAAATGAATAAATTGTGCTTTTGAATTTTTATTTATCAATTTAAGGCCGATTTCAATAACCTATCCTCAGTTAAGAAGATTTGTTGCCGAAATATTTCTGTTAAAAACCGACTTCAAAAAACCTTGGACTAAAAAGCAAGAAATAATATTCATTACAATAAAAATACGTCTATTGAAGTCGGGTGGGGCTGGAGTACAAATTCCTTTTTTTTTATTCTAAAAACCCCACCCGACTTCAATAGACGTATTTTTATTGTAACGAATATTATTTCTTGCTTTTTAGAGGTAGGTTTTTTAAAGTCGGTTTTTTGTTTTTTTTAAACAATTTTTTATTTTTTTATTTTTAGTGTAGGTACCTTTTAGGTAAGGTATATTATATATGTAAAAAAATCGGCTCAGCCAAACGTAAGATAATCGCGGAGAAACATACTTAAATACGGGTCAAACGGAGAACCTCCTTTTTTAAGTCGGTTAAAAAACTACACAAGATATCCCTCTTCCAACAAAAAAATAATTATCTTATTCAGTTCATAAACAAAGAAGTAATACGACCAATCATCGAGGTAATTCACACAAAATCATACTATTTTCGTGCTTTTTTCAAAATTACTTGAAAAGTACTGAACCGATTTCCAAATTTTAAAAAATGGGACCAACTTGGGAGTGTACCTAATGTAATAACGTTTGAATCATTTCAATCGGTCCAGCCGTCTTCGAGTAATCGGTGGACATACACAAAAAAAAAAAAAAACAGACGAACATAGAACCTCCTCCTTTTTTGGAAGTCGGTTAAAAATAACAACAGTTGCCTAGTAATAGATCCATAGTATCTCTTATTGAAGATAGATTTGAAATTGGCCGTTAATGTTACGTTTATAATAGAAAAGTAATATAATTTGATAGTCTGACAAAAGCTTTTTAAATAAAAGTGGAAAAATACGCACACATAAACAATCATGTACACGTAACTTTTAAAGAGCGGTTTTTTTGTATTAGTGTTTTTGAAAACTACTCATACCTACTGAAGGCTTCTCACGATTACCCTCACAAACCAGTTTTTGGGGTTCCGTATTAAAAAGGTAAAATCGGTACCCTATTACTAAGGCTGTATCTTATGAACCGTTATAGCTAAACAGTTGAAATTTTCACAGATCATGTATTTCTATTGCCGCTATAACAACAAATACTAAAAACAGAATAAAATTAATATTTAAGGGGGGCTCCCATACAACAAACGTGTTTTTTTTTTGGCTGAACCCTTCGTGCGCGAGTCCGACTCTTGGCCGGTTTTTCTCTACCACAATGAGCGGTTTTCAAAAGGCAGTTAAAAAAGTAGTACCTAAAAGACGGCTAGATGTCGTTGTTCAACTAAGTACCTACGTAATTTTTTAAGAAAAAAGCAAAGGATGAAAGGAGTCAATGCCAATTTTTGACGTTGTTATGGCAATCTACTTCTCCTCCTCTTCAGGGAGTAACTTTTGCCAGTGTCAAGTGTCAAATAATTAAGTGGTATACTCAGCTGCTAGGAAAAATTAAAAAAAACCTACCTAGTCGAATAGCGCCATCTATCAACATAAAAATAATCAAAAATTCTCAGCTGTCAAAAAACCGCTCATTCAATTACTTTTAGACGAATATACATCTACAACAGTTAAACACCGTAAAAGGAGCATCAAACTATAGATCAAAGTTACAGAAAATTTCAGAGCCGCCAAAGTGAAAGCGTCGCGCCATAACCATAGCATTAAGAGATAAGAGACACTGAGACGCCAAGATAAGCTGTCGATTACTACGCCAAACAGTAATTGTTATTAACTGGATGTACTGTACCCTTAGCACGAACAGCTATCGGAAAAATAACGCGCGTAGCAACATTCGATAGAGTAACTTTATTTGGGGTACAGCGCCATCTACCGCGGAATTTTTGAGAGTAGGAAATTTTTCGAGTACTTTAACTCAAAAAATTTCCTACTCTCAAAAATTTCATTTCGCTTTTTTCTCGATAGATTTTGCACTGACACGTAACGTTATATTAGAAATGGGAAAAAATATAAGAATAGAATTACGAGAGAATTTATTAATGTGGGCGGAAAACTTAACATAGTTTAAGGGTATGAAGCACAATTAAAGTCACTCCGTGTTATCACAAAAGATTTTTAAACACTGTTTAACTAAACAGATGTTTTCACTTTTTTGATAATATTGTTTGACAGAGACAGCAACACATTTAAACATGTGTTTAGTTAAACAGTGTTTAAAAATCTTTTGTAATAATTTTTTAAATAAAAATTTTTCGGTGTTGGTTTACGCACGATCTAACTCCTGAGGATGCTCCGGGTTGGGGCGAAACACGTGTAGAGTAGCCTAATTGGTGAAGGTGCAAGGTGTGTTGCTGTCTTGCTAAATGCAGGTATTGTGCACTTATATTTTGTGGTGTGCTGCATATTTTTGCGGGCGGGCGGGCGGTGCATCTTGCATATTTTGTTTGCGGAAGTAAGCTACATATATTTCTTTTTTCAAAATCTTTTGTAATAACACGTCCGTGTTATTACAAAAGATTTTGAGAAAGACACAGAAAAGAGACTTTTTTATAAAGATAAAGATAGTCCTATCTTTATCTTTATAAAAAAGAGGACATGCGACAAAATGTTGAGCTTTACAAACTAAAAAACGAAACATTTTTGGTTTTTAAGGAAAGAAAGACTTAAATGTCACCTTTAAAAAACAAAATCATACCTTACCTATATTATAAAATTATATACTTACTTTCAATGTATAATGATATTAATATACTATATAACCGACGGGCGAATTGATCTAGAGATGTAATTCCATGGTTGCGTTTGAATTCCAAAAGAGACCAATATGTAGTTAGTAAGGGTAGAGGAATGGTTATAAATACCATTTTATTATCGGGAATTCATATAGTTTGGCAAACCAAAAAAATTTGGTTCTCCAAAATTTGTAAATGATCATAATCCTAAACCGCCAAGTGACTTGGTGATCATTTACTTATTCTGGTGGTTAAGTTAGGTTAGTATGGTAATCATAAGCTTTTTTTATAACGCTTCACGAACTAAAACAGTTCGCAAAAATGGCACCTCAAATAGCGTCCCACTTACAAACTTGGCGCTTATTTTGTACATAATCACCTCTTATTTTGTACAAACTCACATTTATATCACTTAATTTGCATAAAATAACCCTTTTTTTCTACAAAAACACATCTTTTATCACTAACTTTTTGCAAAATAAGCGCCCAGTTTGTAAGTGGAACGCTATTTGAGATGACATTTTTGAGACTCTACCGGACATCTAGTGTATTATTGATCGAAGAACGTGTTACAAAAAACCCCTATAGCCAAATACGGTATATAACATAATAATATTTATATATATAATAATATATAATATAATAATATTTTAGTAGTGAAATCGCGAAAAAAATATTATATACTAGCCCCCTTAATTACTAATAAAGATTATATAGCTGATGTATAGTTACACAGTGTTTTGTCACTTTCTTTTTTTTTGACCAACTTCATCAAAAGGAGGAGGTTCTCAATTCGATTGTATGTTTTTTTTTTATATCGTTGTTCGCGCGTATCTTCGACATTTATGGACCGATTAAGATGATTCTTTTTTTGTTCGATTGAGTTTTCTTGCGAGATGGTCCCATTTTTTTTTTTCAAATCGGTTCAGTAGTTTACAAGTAATCCTGAAAATACTATGATATTAAATCAACTAACTTGACAATTTTGTTATTTATGAACCGAATTAGATGATTTTTTTTGTTGGGGAAGGGATACCTTTGTGTAGTCTTTTTAACCGACTTAAAAAAAGGAGGTATTCAGTTTGTATGCTTGTATGTTTCTCCGCGATTATCTCACGTTTGGCTGAGCCGATTTTTCTACCTAAATAATATACCTACACTACCTAATACAGAAGGTACTTACACTAAAAATAAAAAAATAAAAAATAGTTTAAAAAACAAAAAAACCGACTTCAAAAACCTACCTCTAAAAAGCAAGAAATAATATGGTTACAGGTTTTTTGAAGTCGTTTTTTTTGTTTTTTAAACAATTTATCAATATCAAACTCAAATAGTTTGACAGAGAGTAACCATTGTGTAACTATACATCTGCTATACATTGTTTATTGGTAAGGGGGCTACAGTATACGCGGAGTCTACACAACACATCTGTATTGATATGTTTACATAATTCGAATTGAGCTTTTTGGAATTAATAATTAGATTATATGGGTTTAGGCGATATACTAGTTTATAAACTATTCAGTTCATTGCTTCCCAATCCAAAAATGTTTCTTTCAATTTTTTTTTAAATAACCCCTTTCTATCGCTCAGAGATAAGCGTATCTCTCTCTTAAAATAACTTACAAAAGCCTGAAACTGTACTCATTACGATTAACAGAACACCACAAACTCCAAAAAAAAAAAAAAAGGGACGATACAAGACCTTTTTGTCAATCAGATAAAAGATAAGACGAACCCTCAAACGGCGCAGCGGTTAAAAAGAAAGAAAATTCTAAAAAAATATCTTTTACAGTGGTGAGTGAAGCCACCTGTTATAATCTTTTGTACGCCACCAAGGCTATAAATCATAATAATGAGCGTGTCCAATTTTCATGTCTGGCAGTATATTTGTCAAACGGTTAATTGGTTGACTACTTTATCGGGAAAGCCTTTTTGGTCTCTACATAAATAGTGAATTACTAGGCGTTGGGATTTATATCTTTGTTTTATATAACATCAGTCAACTGCCGATAGAGTATTGAGTACTGAATTATAGTGTGTGTTTGTGTGTGTGTATTCGTGTTTCCGATTTGTCAGGGATTAAACACGTTATTTTGAAATTAACCTTGTTTGCCGTAATTACATCAACGTTACTATATTATCTTACGTTAAATAACATTAACTTACTGTTATAACACCGTAAAAATAGCGTTAACCACAAAATAACGTTATTTAAACGGTATTTTTTGTTATGTCAATGAATTGAAATATTAAAAAAAAAATTGTTAATGATTTTCAATCCTTGCGATTTGCAGTTGTTTGCGGAAAATAATTGAAATAGTATTACAGAAAAATATTACGTTTCTTCGGATAATAATAACATATTATTAACACGTTGTTCGATAATAAATTTAACACTATTATAGTTTAGCACTTTGCACTTTGTCATCATCATCATATCAGCCGCACGACACCCACTTCTGGGGATAGGCCTCCCCAATGCAATTGCAATTTGTCAAAAGATGAAAATTATTTAATAAATAAAAGCGATAATTGCACTAGTTTGAAATAACTTTCACTTTATATTATTTTTTACAAGCTTTTCCTTTTTCTAAAAATTAAGTAAGAATTACGTCATTAGTATTACCAAACAAAATGATCGATTTTAATTCAAATATCTCGCCACCATTCATAGCCACATCATTAAAAAATCATTAAACTCGTTAAACTTAACTGCAGTTAACAATAAACCACATTCAGGGAACTGATTCAAACTAAAGCAGTTAACAGGCAGACATTTGGCAGAACTGTCTTGCGAAAGTTTAAATTTGGTGTAAGCTACTGAAATTCATGGCTTAGACACAACTCGAATTGACCCACTTGTTTTTAACACGTAACCATATTATGTATTCTGTGACGTAACTCCAAAATTGTGATCTGAAAGTACAGTTAATTTTATGTATTACTAAGCTTTTGTTTGCTACTTCATCCACGTGGACATTCGAAAGGTCCTTATGACCGGAAGGCTGCGTTCAGACGATAACGCACGCCCCGCGCTCAACCCAAACTCAACTCAAACTCAACCCAAACAAAACTAAAACTCAACCCAAACTCAACCCGAACTTACCTCAAACTCACCGGAGCTTATTAATGTGTCATAAGACTCAAAATTGAAAGCGATGTATTTCAAGGTAGGCTGCGGTTGAGGTGAGCTTGAGTTGAGTTCGGGTTGAGCTCGGGTCGTGTGTTATCGTTCGGACGCAGCTGAAGGGAACTTTTGCGACCGGGATAGAAAAGTATACGCTTTATAATCAAGACAACATTCTCACTTTAATAATGATCATATTGGCGTGTTAACGACAGCTAGTCTTCTTTTTAGTCCCACATACCCCCTTACCGATCACCAGCTGGAGGGGAAGCGCGTAAATGCGTTTTTCTACGGCATATTAAAAAAAAAAAAAAGGGTGCCGTACCCAATAGGGTAAAAACAGGACCCTATTACTAAAACTCCACTGTCCGTCTGTCTGTCACCAGGCTGTACTTCATGAACCGTGATAGCTAGACAGTTAAAATTTTCACAGATGATGTATTTCTGTTGCCGCTATAACAAATTATAATATAAAATACTAAAATTAGAATAAAATAAATATATCAAACGTATTTTTTTTTACCGTTTTTTTGCTTTATATTAATAACGGCAACAGGTAGACGCTTGAAATATTCAAAGAGTAATAGTTGTATATTCCCTTCAAAAATAAATAATTAAATTTAAAAAAAAAATTGGGTGGGTTCCCATACAACTATTTTGTATAGATAATGGTACGAAACCCGTACGGAGTCCGACTCGCAGCACTTGGACGGTTTTTTATATCAGTTGCAATGCCCCGTACCTTGCATAAAAATCACTGTTCTGTAGGTCTCCCCAATTTGATCCCATTGTTATATCTACTTGGCATGCGGGCTGTAGTCACAGTGTAGAGTGTCCAAGATTCAAGGATACCTACGTCGTTACTCGTCATCGACCAACGAACAGAAAAACGAGAATATCTCTATTACAAGGAATCGTTTGCACTCTACTAAAAGTTTTTGCAACGTCATTAAAAGTTAAAAAAAATGTTAGTTTTTGCAACGTCATTAAAAGTTAAAAAAAATGTTAGTTTTTGCAACAAAATTGTTGTTTCCTTAGCATTTTCTGTGTCCAGTATTATTATCAAAAACAAAAGAACAAGTTTTTTTCTTTTAGGGAAAAAAGTAGTTGGCAGAAGCATTGATCGTGATATCCTCAAAGAATGTTCACATAAAAAGCGTGTGCCAAATTGAAGCGTATTCTAGATTGAATTTAAACTAGGACGAAGTCATTGGGTTATCGAAAAACAACGTCGAAGTAGAAAGGATATTAACTTATACAACTAGTTTCTGTTCGTAGGGGCGGGAATCAAACACGGGTCCTTCGATAGTTTTAGTATCGTTATAACGATTGGTAGTTATTAATGTGTTAATTTTATTAATTATATTAAAGCAATATACATACACTGTATATTATACAGGGTGAAATCAAAAATATTCGACAAATTTGTTGTGGCGTAGACCGTCAAACTTAACAACTAAGAGGACTTCTTAAAACAAATAAGCAAATACAAATTTCGTGGTTTTCCAAAACTCAACCCCTTTGGGGATAAATGGGGTAAATGTACCGAAAATTTGATATTGAGGTTGTTTGATATTGACATTATTGAGGTTTTATAGAATGTTGATTGCGAAATTGGCATTTATTTTGAAATTCAACACGGTGGACATGATCCAACCCCTAAAGAGCCCAAAATCCAGATTTTGACATTTCTGCGGCGTAACGTATGGACGTCGACGTGATAAGACGTTGTTCAGGATCATATTGATTCCGAATGCTTTTCTGCGGCAGAACGTATATGGACTTCCACGTGATAAGACGTTGCGCGTTGTGGCATAGCAAAATTATCTAATTTGTGATTGAACGTTTGCATTTTTGTATGAAGAAATCCTGTGTCACAGCACGTAGTTCGGGCGGGGTACCCTGCGCGCGCGAGCGTGTTAACCAGAGAAAAAAAAAACAGCTGATCCATACATTGCGGTCGAGTAGATATTGTCGTTTTCTATAGAACAGCTGATTATTTTTTTATTCGGTGCCATAAACAAAGTTGTTATGTTTGATGGCCTAAGCCACACCAGTATTTATAATAGTTACCCAGTTTAAGGTTTGTTAGCTTTACTTGAAATAAAAAATTGTTTAAAAAAAACAAAAAACCGACTTAAAAAAACCTTAGAGGTAGGTTTTTTCCTTTTTCCTTTTTTATTTATTCTAAAAGCCCCACCCGACTTCAATAGACGTATTTTTATTATTAAGAATATTATTTCTTGCTTTTTAGAGGTAGGGTTTTTTAAGTCGGTTTTTTGTTTTTTTTAAACAATTTTTTATTTTTTTATTTTTAGTGTAGGTACCTTGTAGGTAAGGTATATTATATATGTAGAAAAATCGGCTTAGCCAAACGTAAGATAATCGCGGAGAAACATACTTAAATACGGGTCAAACTGAGAACCTCCTTTTTTAAGTCGGTTAAAAAACTACACTTAAGATATCCCTGTTCCAACAAAAAAAATATTATCTTATTCAGTTCATAAACAAAGAAGTAATACGACCAATCATCGAGGTAATTCACACAAAATCATACTATTTTCGTTCTTTTTTCAAAATTACTTGAAAAGTACTGAACCGATTTCCAAATTTAAAAAAATGGGACCAACTTGGAAGTGTACCTAATGTAATAACGTTTGAATCATTTCAATCGGTCCAGCCGTCTTCGAATAATCGGTGGACATACACAAAAAAACAAATATACAGACGAACATAGAACCTCCTCCTTTTTTGGAAGTCGGTTAAAAGCAAAGTAATTTTTTTTACAAAACTTATTGGCATAATACCTATATTTATTTGATCAAAGATCGATTTCTCTAACAGCAACTATAAAAATTTAAGAATAAAGTATAATAGACCGTGTAAGAATCGTACAAAAAAGCTGCCTTTTTTAGTAGGTAGTATAATTTTATCGGATGCATTATTAGAACATAATTTATTATTTTTGTTATGTTACAATGTGATTGTTAAATTACGACTAAGTAAAGACCAAATAACTGTTCCATACTTACTTAAAAAACACAGCCAATTTAAAAAAATCAAGAAAAAGATTTTTTCCGCTAAAAATACTTTTTTCATATAAGAAAGAAATCAAGAGAATCGTTGTCCAAATATCCCTTGCTAACGGCTGTTTTCCCGAAAGCTAAGTAGTGTGGCTTAAAAGGAGTTGTGTGGACTTTCCTTGTTTATGTTTTAGTAGCCGCGAGCCCTCTTTCCATGGGGTTTCTTAAGGGTAGATATTGGCTTGGAATCGGGTTGAGGAAACTAAAAATAAAGTACGTCCGCTTTCCTTGATATTTCCGTGGAAAAAATTCTCAATTATAAATATTAAAAAATAACATTATTCAGTCATGATATGTAAGAAAATTGAAATACATTCAGAAAGTTGGTTTGCGTAAACAATTTCTGTCATAAACGTTTTTCATAATAGTAGTACGAAATAATGAATTTTTCGTTTTTTTTTTCTTAGAAACAAACAAAATGTAATTTAATACATAATCGAAAAGTAATACAAAACGAAGGACGTTCGGTTATAGGAAGGCAAGTACTTGAAACAATGTGTGCTGGGGCACAGACAGATGGAATGTGTTCTAAGAACTAGAAAACAAATAAATAAAAGCGCCTCTTTACGACCCTAAATGTTTATTTCCATGTGACCGCCGCCTAAGCCCCTAATCCGTAGCGCTTGTTGAGGCTACTAAGGGCTGCTCCGATCCCAATCTTGCGGTTATTTCGTACATTTCGTACATTCAGAGAACATTCGAAACCAACGCGGTTGACCGACGCTATCTACAACTGTTGGCGACAGGAGATGTTTGTGGTTTAAAACGTTAATGTGATAGGTATATTATTGTTATAAGTAAGTATATGTTTATAAAAAATAGCGAAAAGAGATAATTATTATTATTTAGTGTATAACACAGACCACACAACAAGTACTACACTGTGGTGTATAAGCATTATAATAAAATTTTCATTTCAATTTGGAAAAACCAAGGAAAATAATAAATTCATTGTTTCGTATCGTCATACGATTTATACAAAGATCTGGGGGGGTTACTTTCGAACACGAACGAGGTTCTGAGATAGAATTAGTATCGAGTAAATGTCAAAACAGTACAATATAGCGCGCATGGCGGAACTTGACAGACTGAACGTACTCGATCACGTTTGTTAAGCAACGCTCAGTCCGGCCAGGTGTCGGATGGGTGACCGTTAAGTGGCATTACAACTGAGCGCTTCCGTGCTTCAGAGGGCACGTTAAACCGTCGGTCCCGGCTGTTGTCATCTGATAATAGTCGTTAAGCCAAGTTAGAGGCCTCACAGACGGCTTGATAAACTCTAACACCAGAGGTGGCCACTATTCCTCATTCGATAAGAAGAAAAAGAAGTACAATGGAAACCGTTTTCAATCGTTCGTGTTTCGAAAGTAACCCCCCTGTTTCACAGGTTCCGAAACGCGTCTTACTCTAAGGATTCCGGTAAAGATCCAAAAATTGTAATATTGTAAAAAATCTGTTCCATTTTTAAAATAAACCAGAAGATAGGGCTCAACATTAGAAATTGAAACAGGCACTTATTGTGTTGACTTTAAGGTCGAATTTTAACCATCCGTTTCCTTTTTCAGGTAGCGAACACTTACGCGTGTTAACGGGCGCTGTGCGGAAGAGTGATTTCAGCACGATGCTTGCTGTGCCAAGTGGACCGAGAAGGGGTGTAGTGTGAGATCCGGCAAGATGGGTAGGCGGGCGAGCTTGCTTTGTGTGCTGTGCGCTGTGTTGATCCCGTTGCACAGAGCAGATAACCTTGGTAAGTGAAATCTTTTGTGTCCCCAATGTTGTCCTATTGTCATTGCCACAGTCTAATTATTAATTCACTGGAGTAAACCGACAGATTCTAATTGACACATTGTATAATAATGTATGCCTTATTGTACTAGTACTGCGATTCGTCCATTGTGATTCAGTTCACTCACACAAAGTCAATAGCGTTCATGGTTACAACTGGGATATTTTTGAAACAAGCCTCAAATGATCATGGTTCATGGAAACGTTGGCGGTCACTGTGAGGACAAGTTTCCAAAATATGCCACCTGCTCGACGAATATTAGTGAGTGAAATTTTAACAAGCATTTTCTCAAAGATTCACTATTCAAAAAAATATCTACTTGGTATCTTATGACTAAAGGTTTTGCAATGTCTAAAGTTTCAGTTTAATAATGGATTATGAACTGTCCCTGAATTTGAGAGAGCGTGGGCTGGCTGAGTGAAAGTTTATTTCGTCGAGAGCCGATTTCAAGGAGTTTATTATCAAACCTGCCAAAACTAAAGCTTCATTGGACCTAAGAACTTTATTAGATAAAGGAATTTTGTCTAAAAGCATTTATAAATTTCTTACTTCAGCAATATTACTCAAAACGTGATTTTAACATACACGTCCTAGTAAAATACGACCTCGACCAAATAATCGTCACAAAAGTCAATATTGTGGGGGCATACTTGTCAAATGTCTCATATCACTCTGTCTATTATAATATAAGCCTCTGTGGTCTAGTGGTTTGCCGACCCGGCACCCGTGTAAGACGTAGGGGTCCCGGGTTTGACTCCCAGGGAGAGATATTTATAAGTAGCATAATACTTTAAACAACTCGCGGAAGTTTTACAAAACGCTAGTTTGTTACCACAAAGTGGTAACCTAACCCAAATGATAGAACTACCAATTAAATCGTTGATTACACTTACTGCCTTCAATAATTATTCATGCTAATACACAATTGAGAAATTCACCATAAGTACCTACAACTTTCCAGATTATCTTAGCCCAGTATTTCTGTATTCTGTGTACATCGTGCATAACTACGAGCGCATAATATGATCAGTGCCTAAGCATAAAGCTGTTCAAATTAGTACCGATTCAAGGCAAACAGATATCATCATTTTAGCGTGAACGGGCGGGGCGCGTTATCTGTGCTGATATCTGAATGAAATTTTAATCCAATCGTTTTTGTGGGTATTAAAGTCTAAAATAGCCTTTTGGCTGTGTTATTTTTGTTGATAATTAGGGTAGAGAGGTTAAAGGAATGGTATGAGTTTAGATAAATGCATGTGTTCACATACACATTAGTTGTTGTGTTCATTTGTTAGAATAAAAAAAACCTCTTACATATTAAGGAATCAAAATTTAAACAGTATAATAATTCTTCATAAACTCCATAGTAATTTTTTGAACTTAACTAAAAGCTATAAGTATGATAATAATTTTTGAACGATGCTAATAATTATTTAACCTTCAAATATTTGAAAAGTTTGTGTGTGTGTTTGTTATCTCTTCACGCCTAAACGGCTGAACGGATTTAGATGAAATTTGGTTGATAGACAGATTAGGGCCTGAATTAACATATACTTTTTATCTTGATCAAAGGTTATCTAGGGTCCACGCGGCGCGGACGAAGACACGGGCAAACGCATACATATTAGTTAGTATACATTCATGCAGAAAATAAATTGGTGTGAAATTATTTTCTTTGATGTGATTCGGCATAAAAGTTGACGTATCAACCTTGAACTTTTGGCATCGTTTTGTATACAAATATACTACTTTATTTTTTTAAATTTTAATCAAAGTAAACTTCAAAGCTTTCTAGACATGTACGTAATATTCGACTCTTTACAAAAGGTACTGCGCATGTTTATTTTTAGGACGTTTAAATTACATTTTGTTAATGTTTGGATTGCCTGTTGTTTTAGGCCTGATTATAATGGACTTGTTAAATTGATTCTATAATATATATGCAAGAAACGGGATCCTAAAATTACACACTATTATGATTACGGATAAAAAGTAACCTTTCCTGCCAAAGTTAATCGTGATTTTCAATCTATGTTAAATTTGTTATAGGTACGTATAGATACTCGAATTATGTAATAATATCGAAAGTTATAAATTTAATCTAGAATTTAAGTTATTATAAATTAAACCTAGTATTTTCATTTAAAAATTTAATTTAAGACCGAATGAGATGAGATGAGACGTCATTGGTTAAATATGGAAAAACTCAATATTGCGGAATTGTTTGAGTAAGGTAATAATGACTGGTTGGGTTTTTTTAAATTTTTATTTTACCAAACAGTTTTCCCGTTTTTACCGACTTCAAAAGGAGGGAGGTACTCAATTCGACTCGTTTTTTTTGTTTTTTGTATGTACACCGATTACTCGGAGACGGCTGAACCGATTGAAATGATTCAAACGTTATGTATGTTTTCAAGCTGGTCCCATTTTTTTAAATTTTGAAATTGGATGATGGGATCCTGAAGAAATCAAAGGGAACTCTTCAAATATTATAGGCACACCTATGGCGATTTTGCTATTTTCTTAAGTAACTCGTGCATTTACTTTCGAAAAGTACCATTTTCGTAAAGTGGAACTGATGATGAAGACTATAGATGATCACCGGAACTATTCAATAGGTACTAAACTAAGTATCTCACTAGTGCGATACGATTACTTTAATATAGTTGCTAGGCTATTTATGTGGTTCGTCATAATGCATATGGTGAAGTGGAGCTGATAGTGAAGTACCAGGAGAACTCCTCAAGAATTAACGCCCCTGCGTCGGGAAAACCAGTATTTTGTAAAAGGTGATGAGCCATTGACATAAGACTATTGTAACTTAGATAATATCGTCGCTAAATATACCATACTTACCACAAAAAAGTTAAATTTAAAAATATCTTAAGACCGATATTTTTAAAGGCGTGCATGCTGCACCTTTCGGGGTCTACCCATGTTTTATCTACCTAGATAATATACCTACTGGATAAGATAATATAAATAAACTAAATATAAAAAACTAAAGTAATTATCTACAAAATACAGAAGGTACTTACTTACACTACAAATTAAAAAATAAAAAATATTTTAAAAACAAAAAACCGACTTCAAAAAACCTGAAAATGAAAACAAAACAGCTTCAAAATTAAATACCTCTAAAAAGCAAGAAATAATATTCAAATCACTAGATACGCAAATCATTGTAATAAAACACATCTAATGAAGTCGGGTGGGGGTGAACTTCAACTTCTTTATTTATTCTAAAATCCGACTTCATTAGATGTGTTTTATTAGCTGTTTTGTTTTCATTTTCAGGTTTTTTGAAGTCGGTTTTTAGTAATCGTGTTGAGTAAATCTATTGGAATAACTAAATGTAGGGTGAATTTATGGCAAAAAGGTAAGCCGTTCTACAAAAATGTGCATAGTTGGTCGGTGGGGTGACACTTCTTAAAGGGAAGCCGATGGGAATCAGCATGTATGGACCCTTCGCCATACGGTTTCTCATTTGTCAAAGTTACGTAGGAAACTATGTATATACCCATTTTAAATAAGTGACTTTTTCTAAGTAATAATTTATCAAACAGTTGAATTTTGAACTATGTTTGATTTGAGTTCCAAGAAAATATATAAAATCAAACCGAATTTCATTCCTCCTAGCGTACTATTTTGTAAGTATAAGCACTTTTTGATTTCCGTCTCAAATATAGCACGGTAAAGCTTTGTCAAGCATTCGATGTATTTTCAAATGCTAATTAAGAAGCGATGGAACTGTTCATTAACGAAAAGATAATGTTAAACGTGAATTATTATTTAAGTCGATCTGTAAACAAACCGAATTATAAATTAATACGTTTATTTACACGAGCGTTAACTTTAATTAGTATCACAAAATATTCAGTTCTAATAAATATTTAACTTGAATTTAATCTGCTATTTTCGCATATAGGAAAATATCTAATTGAAAGATTAATAGGAACCTACTTGATAAAATTACGTAATGGCATATTATTTAATTGCAAGTAGCAAACTCATGAGAAATAGAAGATTTCCTGATTTTTTTTTAATTTTACAGCCATCACGTTCAGTTTTTGAAACGCATTGAAGGTAAAGCTGCTTTGATTACCTGTACCCGTAGCACGAACAGCTATCGAAAAAAATTACGCGCGTAAAATTACTCGATAGACAATTCTCTATGGAAAATTTAATTTCGCTTATCGGCTTATAGATGGCGCTGTACAAATTTTCAATACAAAATCTATCGCCGATAAGCGAAATGAAATTTTCCATAGAGAAATTTCTATCGAGTAATTTTACGCGCGTTTTTTTTCTCGATAGCTGTTCGTGCTAAGGGTATACAGATGCAGACATTAGAAAGAATTTTTGGAGTCAACAATCAAAAGAATAAATATTTTAGTTCAAAGACAAAATCATTTATTCCGAGAAAACTATTCATAATAATGATTCTGGTTGGTAATCCGCCCACGCGAAGGGCGGGCGGGCGGCAGGTGCACCTTATATTTTCGTGAAATACTTCGACGTGTCGTGATCAAACGTGATAAATTACTACGAGAATATGTACATGTTTTTTGATTTCGTAAAAGCGAGTCTTTTTAGTAAGATGATTTTCTGACCATTATTACGTTTTAAATATTTTTTTATGCATAACGGGATAGTGCTTGGCCTTCATCTCACTTGATGTTAAGTGACGCAGCTGAAGGTGGAAGCGCACTACTCCCGGAATCCTGATCACCGAGGAACTGGCTATCATACTTACCTCTAACTGCCGAAACACAACAATTTTTAAATTATTGTAATGTGTCCTGTTGAAATAGGAAGTAAAACTAATAATGAAATAATTTTGTAATTGCCGATATTTTCGGATGATTTTAGTTATTTTAGACTCTCTCTGCTACCCCAAACGTATAATAAGAGAAACGTTTATATCGGTTTCAGTAACGGATTCAGATAGTTGGATATCCCATAGTTTGGTTACTGTTAAAAAGCTCCAAAGCATCCTACTCGATCACTAGTTTATTTTTATAGAAGATACAGTGGTAGGCATAATGTAAGTAGTTTTTGTATAAAAAGCTTTTCCCCTTACCCAGTTAGGTCTTTGTAGCCATTTATCGCGAACCAGCTTTATGCAACAAAAGAACCGCGAATGAAAAAATATTTTTTATACCATGAAAGAAGCCGTGTCAACCTACATCAAACTGTCGAATGCACGCTTCCTTGAATGTCGTTTGCAGATTGATACGTATAAATCGAAACTTCGATATATCCAATATAATGATATTAGGTTAATACATTTATAAAATAAAATTAACGGATACTATAATAGCGCGGTTTTATTGAAAGTACTTTGGTAATTAGTTGGTATTTAGTTTGATTTTTTATTTTCCCGACGTTTCGGCACCTTTGCAGCTGCCGTGGTCACGGGGGGCTGAAGTTACTCGTGAGCCTACCCTCAAGCGATGGATTTTTTAAAGACGTTCAGAAATAAAAAAAAACAGAATGTCTTTAAAAAATCCATCGCTTGAGGGCAGGCTCACGAGTAACTTCAGCCCCCCGTGACCACGGCAGCTGCAAAGGTGCCGAAACGTCGGGAAAATAAAAAATAACCATATAAATAGCCATAACCCACCACGCGGGCCCAATGCGGATTGGTGGGTGTTAGCGACTGCAAATGCAGCCGGGACCAACGGTTTAACGTGCCTTCCGAAGCACGGAGGAGCTCGAGATAATAAATTTTTGGTCACCCATCCCATGACCGACCCTGGCGAACGTTGCTTAACTTCTGCAAACTCTAGACCACTGCGCCACCGAGCTCCGGCAGCAGCAAAGGTGCCGAAACCTCGGGAAAATAAGAAATCATACTAAATACCAACTAATCACCAAAAAGTACTTTGGTACTAACTACACTAAAACCGCGCTATTATAATATAGTATCCGTTGAAAGTGTTTTATTTTATGTCATGAAGTAAATAGGTTTACATTTACTGCAATTGGAAGCTTACACCACAATTTATAATCTTTTCGATTATCATCATCGAATATCTTTTTCAATTATAAAACCAATTATAAAAGAGCTTTTATTTAGTTTAATATTCAAATACAGAATAATTTAGAATTTGTATATTCAAAAGCTTCGCAAACAACTGTACGCAGTATGTTCGAACGTTGTTTACATGTGTGCCAAGCAAACTGAGGCGAATTGGGTTGCCTAGTCAATTATCAGCTTTGTTCCGCATGTTTTAGCAAACAGAAAATTAGGGGATTTACGGGGAGCCACGTAACATGTCATACCCAGCAGTGGGTGTCGTGCTGCTGACATGATGAATATATTATATGTCATGGTTTTAGAAATACAAATAAAAAAATCTTAGCTCCTCAGGTGGGGCATGAACCTACAATCACTGGATTAAGTACTCATTTAATGATCTTCCAATTCAGTCGAGTTACTAGCACATTCGTCAAAACATTCTAGTATTTACTTGTCCTTTTTCGTTGCAAGCCAACTTTATTTCATAAATTGAAAGAAACAGTTCACTAAATGTTTGACTACCTATCTTTCTAATATTATAAATGTGAAAGTTTGTGGGTTTGGATGTTTGTTCCTCAATCAAGCAAAAACGGCTGAACAGATTCGGATGAAATTTGACACACAGATAGTTTATAGCCTGGATTAAAACATATACTTTTTATTCCGGTCAAAGGTTCCCTAGGGATTTTCCGAATCTCCACGCGGACGAAGAAGCTAGTTAATAAATATGAATATCCATTTAATTATATCTAATTGCAGAATCTAAAATTAAACAAGATTTTAAATAAAAATAAAAAATTGTATTGGATTGACAAAACATCATTGAAGATAAGTACTTACACAGTTTTTTTTTATTTCGAATGAAAATAGCTAGGATAATGATTTCACTGGCACAATCTTCTGAAATTATTGTATGAAATAAGAAAAAATTTAAGACCTTGCCAAATTAAACTACAATTTTATCAAATAGCAATTCTCTACAAAGGAGAACCAAATGACCTAAATAAACAACTTAGTATCTTTGTAAGAAATAATGTTCAGGTTTATCTCTCAAATATAACGTTTTTGAAAGGTTTTCTAAAACCGTTTGATCTTAGTACCCTTGTAATTGCCATACTTTAAACGTACATCAAAGACTGTTGAGATAAATCAAACAATGAAATGTTTATCCATATTTAAATATTTAATGAACACTTTTGCTTGCTACATAAAATATCATATGGCGTCAGTAAAGCCTTTAAGCCTGCCAACGCAAGCTTTTTTATTATTACACTTTACTACACGTTTAGTCAAGCGCGGTAGAATATTGTGTGCAAAATGAGAAGTTCCAAATATACCTATATAAAGCAAAAACCCAGAAATCGATACGAACAATCTATGTCAATTGAATGTTTTGATCGAGCAAAATAAACTTGCTCAAGTCGCAGACAGACAGACGAGGAGCTCCCATTGCGGCTGTTAAGTAACTTTCGCAAGGGTTGGTCATGGGATGGGTGACCGAAAATTCTTATCCGTGCGTTGGAAGAAACGTTATGCCGTTGGACCCGGCTGCACTTATAGTGGTTAACATTAACACCCAGCAATCCACATTGGGCCCGAGTGGTGGGCTATGGCCCAATTTCCTTATCCACCGATAAGGAAGGCATGTGTGCCCAAACAGTGGGGTCATTCCTTAAGTAGAAAATTATGATTATAAAGTCAATAATGAAATGATGTTTTTTTATTTCTATTTTTTATAGTGACAAAGTTATTAAAGTGTACATTAACGTCGTTGACTGTACGTTGCAATGTCAATAGAGATGATGACAACTTTTTTTATTTTATGTTACATAAATTACCTCTCAAAAAAAGAAACATTGGTAAAAGAATTAATTCGCTAGCATGAAAACTGCCCGAGATATCACAGTGTGAAATGCACACAAATGGACTCGCCCAAAAACGCTCCATACTAATGGCTTCCTAGTTATGACGTCACGCCTGAGAAGTTTGTATGCAATGCGTAGGAAATTTGTTCGGCAGCTATATTAAATATTGTGTTTATCAAAATAGTTTCTTAGACAAATTTGCTATACATTTTACGGACTAATTAATGGTATCATTTATTTTAATAAATTTTATACTTTTTTAAATGGACTTGTCCACCCAACTTTGAAGGGTCATAAAATAAATAATATGCAATATATAAAACCAAGAGGTATACAAGCTACTCTAAAAGTTTAATATGTTTACGATTTTTATTAGTATTTCGTTATTTTATTCATTAGTCATCATCCCTATTACCGACCCTTATTCGATTGAATCGTTTGCGCTTTCCATTGCACTCTTTGCACGTTATTTGTTATAATCGTTTGATACGAATGGCTACTATAAACTTTTCAATGGTGCACAGCTGTGCTGATATTACGTAACTGTAGCATGACTGTACCTAGTATGTTATTTATTAGATTATCAGGTAATGTAGTATTAGTTTTTTTTATCCAATTACTTGTCTAAATTCGTAATATTTACCCCCAAAAGAAAGTGTAATAATTATATAAATTATTGAGTAGGTATCAGTCACAAACACTATAATGTAGGTAGTCTATAAAACACAATATTATAATAGCTAATAGCAATTCGCAGAAATTGAAACTATGCCGATTGCTAAACTATTTTTTCAATAGGTACTTTTTACTGAAAATTTATAATTATCAACAAAAATGCACTTTTATGGAATAAAAACATAATGTTTTTTTCGAAGTAATACTAATACTAATCATTCGATGTGCTCACAAATTGTAATCGTTAAAACAGTTTGTCTAGTACATATTAGTAAATAAAATAACGAGGTACCTAATAACTCTTTCGTCAATGCTGGCCGGATGCGGCTTGTCAGCTAAAAAAGTCTGAAACGGGTGGTAGGAAAATATAAACGATTCAAAAGTACTTAATAATTAAGTTTATTTTAATAAAGCTTATTTGACTTTGACTTTGACAACAATTGAAAATCTATTGTATCTCATTTTCCGGGCCTTGAAGTGTTAAAAGTAACAAAATAGAAACCAGTAGGTAATAATAAGGCCCATAGTTATGTCCGTTATTAAATAATGCTTAACACGATATTTGCTTGGTTTGCGATGAAATACTTGATGCGAGTCAACCGGAACTAATGAAATTTTAACTACGCAGAGCTTGCATTATGGATATTCAATAATCTGTTTGGTTTAATTGATCTCTCTTCTATACTTGTACAGTAATGCTAGGTATTTAACCAAAATATTGGCACACCACCCAATACCTATAGTGATTTTGCTTGAGTATTTGGGGCCCTTTAATATCCTTTTTAATATTCCTTAACTACTCAACCAACCATAATTAAATTTTGCATACACGTCAGGGGTACAAAAAATTACATCTTTACATAAAAAAATATGACTATAACTGTTCATGCAGTCGAATACGCGAGCGCCCGCCAGTTTCGAATATTTTATGAAAGATAAATATAGAAATTAGAAGATAAAGGTCGTCCAAAACATATCTTTTGCTTCATGAATAACATATTCATAAACAAGTTCCACATTTGGCAATATTGAGCCTCGTTATAAATTTGAACTACACAAACAAAAGCAAGTTTCCGGCAAAAGCAAACAGTTTGAACTCGACAAAGTTACGGTTCAGTAGTTTATTACTTTGCTCGCGGCTAACTAATAGTTACTTTAAACTGTCGATCTTGGTAAAACACGTCTCAAGACTTCCTTATTAACAATTTGTATTCTGAAAAAAGACCTTTTTACAGACAAAATTGCCAAACAATTTCACCATTTGCTATTCCGCACATAGCGGTTTTTTCAACTGAATGAGCATGACATTAGACTTTCATTCGAATTTAAACAGGTCCCAGAAAATATTGACAGTTTGCGTTTTTTCACTGTGTATTGTGTATGAAATCATATTGTATGATGAAATTATGCAAACTAGTAAGATTTTGAGATTCTCTAAAGTACCCATAGGTATTATAAAAAAGTATCTACTTTATATCCTGACTCACTAAAATTCATTATCAGAAAGCTGATGGATCGGACGTAAAGGCAAATAGTTAGTTATTTTGACCTACCTAGTTATTTAAATTAACGATTTCTGAAAAATGACACGGTTAAGACAATTGTCAACCACGTGGTCTCCATACAAACGGCGATAACGTTTCCCACCCTCTAAACCTTAACCTACAGCAATGAATTTTTGGTATGTTTTTGAATTGCCTAAAAACTAGGGCTGTACGTTTTGATTTTTAAAATATTCATTGTAGATTTGAAAATATTGGCACTTCTGTGTTTTGTATGAAATCACTAAAATGCAAATATTTCGAAATCTATTATAGATATTTAAAAAATCAAAACGTACAGCCCTAGTTTTTAGGCATTTCAAAAACATACCAAAAATTCATTGCTGTAGGTTAAAGTTTAGAGGGTGGGAAACGTTATCGCCGTTTGTAAGGAGATTACGTGGTTGACAATCCTCTTAAATGAAATGAAACTAGTAAAAAAATATAATATTTTTGTTACGTTAAAACGGCAAACTCTAACAGAAATACATAATTATACAACGTTGTTACAAAATAACCCCTAATGCTGAATATGGTAGATAGGGACCATCAAACCGAAAAACTTTTACTTTGGGAGCAACTCTGAAATCGAGAAAAAAAACAGCTGTTTCATACAAAAATTAATAACGAGAATATCAAAATTTATGAAACAGTTGTTTTTTTTTTTCGCGATTTCAGAGTTGCTCTCATAGTAAAAGTTGTCAGTTTGTTTGATGGTCCCTATCTAACCATATTCGGTAATAGGGTTTTTTGTAACACTATGAATATAAATAATATTTTATATTTCTATATCAATAAAATTTCATCAAGGTTCTAAACTCGGGACAGCCAACTGGTTGATCTTATAAGGGTTCCTTGTTTTACTTTGCGTATGCGTATGCTTTGTGGAAGCTAGGTAAAACCGCAAGCAAAGCTACAGCACTGCAGGCATATCATGGTCACGTTTGCTCAATTCTGAGATATGGCATAGTACTTTGGGGATACTCGTGCTATATAAACAAGGTTTTCATTGCCCAAAAAGCGTGCGTTCGTGCGATATACGATGTTGAAACCTTGGTTTCGTGCAGACCGCTGTTTGTGGAGTTGAAGATTCTCACGGTCCCTTGTTTATACATATATGAAGTATGCATTTTTGTTAAGAGCCATCCTGAGTTATTTAGTTTCTTATACGATATTCCCCGCCCTTATAGCTGTAGACGTCCAAATAGACTAGTGCTACCAGCAATGAGAACAGCCATGCGCAACAGAAACTGTCGCTCCATGGCTGTAAGAATTTATAACAATTTACCAATTGACATTCGAAATTTAGCACTAAATAAATTCAAATACAAACTTAAGACATGGCTAATACAAAAATGTTACTATACAATAAATGAATATTTAGATAAAAAACATTGACATTTGAAATTTGACATGTAAAATTGAATAAAATATAATTATGTATTTAGTTTTTATAAAAGTATATAAATGTTAAATGTATTATTATTATGTAGTTATTAATTAATTAGTTTTGACATGCAGAAACAGTTTTACAAAATAAATATAAAATGAACTAATAATTTAAGTTAATATAATAAATATGAGTTTCCTAGATTAGCTATAGGTTAAGTTGTATTTTGTATGCCCAAAAGTGGGTGAATGTGTCTTGTGCAATATCTTTTTAGAGTTAAGAATTCCATCTGTAATTACCACATTCTGGCATAATAAAAATGTTTATGTTTATGTTTACTACGGAACCCCAACAAAGTATTCAGTTCTGTTACAATAATCGAAAGCGGAATACAACGTCAATTAAGCCAGGTAAGGCAAACGCGTATTCCGTGTCAGAGCCGGTGCGATATCAAGATATCCCGGATGTTAAATGGCAGGATTTATCTCCCAGGCAAATCCGTATGTACGACAAAATCTCGTTTCACGACGAAAAGTGATATTCAATAGTAAACCCAATTATTTGGGCGGCAGTAGATAAAGTCGATAAAATCTGGTTTCATGATAAAATATTTTTTTTACTATTACTAAAGAAAAGCTCGTCTGAGGCTATTAGGAAGCTAATGACTATAATCTTTAGTTTCGATACGGCTTATGTGGATTTACCACGTCTGTTGGCCCTGATACGCCAGAAAACATTCCTTGAGCTGCTATAAATAGTTACCAATTAGTGGTGTAATTTTTTGACGAGTAAGGTTGGGAACTGCTCTTTCTAAAGTTTCATAGAACTTTTATTATATTAATAATATTGAGAAAAAATTAATCGGTGTCATGCAAAAGTCATACTTTATTAACATTTTTATATTTCTAAGCCCTTAAACAAATCATTTTTAAAATGTAGATTTTTGAGTCTTTCAAATTATGAAATAAAACACTTTTAACTGATACTAGCGCGGTTTTATTGAAAGTACTTTGGTAATTAGTTGGTATTTGGTTTGATTTTTGATTTTTCCGACGTTTCGGCACCTTTGCAGCTGCCGTGGTCACGGGGGACTGAAGCTACTTGTGAGCCTACCCTCAAGCGATGAATTTTTTAGAACGTTCAGAAATTAATATTTATCAAATTATTAATATTTACCAAATACCAACTAATTACCAAAGTACTTTCAATAAAACCGCGCTAGTATCCGTTAAAAGTGTTTTATTTCATGTCTAGTGAGCGCGTAAGCTTGAGAAGTGAATATCTTTCAAATTATCCCTAGAACACTGAAAATTCATAATCATAATCATTTATTCGCTCAAAACTTGGTATAAAAGTTGTTACATTTTTGAAGACTCACATGTTTTGCCAAGGTTGTGGCATGCAAATTATTTATATAAAATATTTAAATACTACTTAAATAATTGATTAATTACGTCAAATAATAAAATTATAATTTCAAAATTTGTTCTCAAAATATCAAAGCACAGTGAACAATTTACCCACTGTACCTGAGAGTCTTCTTTGGAAAACCAAACCACGATAATTGGTTGACGTTTGTTCCGTTTTGTGAATGATTAGAACTTATACACGGCTTCCTTAAGAAGCCCGTCTTGCTCTAAGGATTAGAATGATAAGATCCAAAATAAAATAAAATACTTATCGCATTTATTTTCATTCGCCATTATTTTAACGTAGTGGGCGTAGTTAACCTCTAAGATTCTGTACACGAAACATATTTTATTTACCCATAATAAAAATCAGCTTTGTTGCAACCGTTTAATTTACGCTTTCGAATTCAATTAGAACAATAAGTTTTTTTTCTACTGTTACCAATTTAATTAACCTTCTCCCTACTAATCCTACTTATTTTATAAATGTGAAAATTTGGATATTTGTTACTCAATCACGCAATAAAGGCTGAACGGTGGATTTGGATGAAATTTAGAAAATAGTTTGCAACCTGGATTAAATCATAAGATAGGTAGTTTTTATCCAGATCATAAGCTCTTTGGGGATTTTTTCGAATGTCCACGCAAACAAAGTCGAAGGTTGATAACTAAGTAATACTAATGAACTGACGTTAAACAAAGGACTTGGTCAGCTTTTGTTCTCTCCGAATGTAATGTCGCTGTTGAAATGTGCGCTAACAACGTAACTTGTTGCTGACACTGGAATAAACAAAGCTCACTCTGTCCACTGTCCATACAAACTTGTTAATTGCAAGTAATTTTGTATACTTTGAGTCAGTTACAAAATATCTACATTCTATCTGCAAGCTATAAAAAAGTCAACTGAGAAATGACATTATGCAGAGCCATTTTTATAGCAAAGTAATTTTATATGTACCTACAGTTGACAATTAACTTTACTTTACTCTGTTTGTTTGCAAAAACGAAGTAACTTTTCATTTCGATTTTTTTCCACGCAGCTAAAAATTCTGAGCACATTTTTACCTATAAAAAATATTTAGCCAATTTGTTTTTTTCAGACATTCCCCATTGCCGTACTGTACTCGTAAATCAAATAATGTATTTTCTAAAAATAGAACCAGTGAGAGCTTTTTTCTTGTGTTTCACTTTTCATTTTTCTACAAAAACCGTTCCTTATATTATAAGATAAATATTTTCTACAAAAAGTACGTTTTTAGTTTTTTTTAGCTTTTAATCAAAAATTAGTTAGGTTTGAGTTGCAGCTAGGTAATTAACGATGAAATTAATCCCCGGATCGTCCGCTTTTTTTGATTAATTGATAAAAACGTAAATAAAAAACTAAAAATAACGTCATATCATATTTAATACAAGGAAAGCAACTCGCCTCTAACTTAGAACTGAGATGGGACATATCACGTTATGTTACTATTTTTACACGACTGCCCAAAAAAGAAGAGTGTATTGTATTCAGGGTTCATGTGTAGAATACAAACATAGAAGTCTTTGTATGTGAGTAACTTTATTCCGCACCAGAACTTCCTGAATAGATTTGCTACTAAAGTGACAATATCGCAAAGAAAATATTTTCGAATCAAAGTGACACGGCCATTTTAATACTCAGATTATTGAAAGCAAGTAAATATATTTCACGGTTCACAGCACAATGCTTACAAAAGACTACATTTAGAATAGTGGTAGACTAGTCTACGCAGAAAACGTCGTGAACCTTATCCCTTGGTAAAAGATGTGAAACTTCAATGAGCGTACTCATGTCCCCTGATGTGAATTGAATATGAAGGAATCTTCCGCCCTTTTCTCATATTTTGAACATTCAATTTATGCATATTATGTGTTCATTGGATTACCTCGAGATCATGTTTTGATGCTTTCTTAACACTGAAATCTTTTTTCTTTTGTCGATACTTTCCTTTGGGGTTCACGGAAAGACAAAAAGACACCAAATAAACAGATTCAAACATTATTGGATGATACATTGTTGCTTGTTTATATACATTTTTTTAACTTTGAACTGTTCGTATTCCAAAAAACCTGCGTTACCTACAATAATACTGTTTTAGTCAAAGTCTAATAATAGACACAATCTATGGTTAAATTAAAAATCGAACAATAAAATTAATACTGATCAGAAATCTGCCAAACGATTAATAAAAGATATTCGAAGTCAAACAATCTATTCAAACATAAATCTGAAACGAAAAAGTAGGACCACCGGAATTTGTAAACAATCGTTTGAATGGTACCATTAACATTCTGAGCCGGGCATAACACATAAAACTGTAATGGCCCATCTAGCAGTAAAGATGTTAGCAGCTGTATTCTTTATGTGTTCCAACTGTAACACTCTAAAATGGGCCTTTTTACTAATCATTTACTAATACGGTCAACAGAATTATTGAAGAAATAGTTTCGATAGGTTACGAGTGAGCTATACATAGATAACCAAACCAAAACTGGGAAAACATTTTCATCGAACCATCAAACTGAACAACTTTTCTCTGAAATAGTGAAAAAATCTGCTGTTTCATACAAAAACTCATAACGAAAATATCAAAATGTATGAAACAGCTGGTTTTTTTCACGATTTCAGAGTTGGTCCAATCCCATAGTAAAAGTTGTTTAGTTTGATGGTCCGAAGAAAGAGTTTCCCATTTTTACACATACACACACACACACACACAATCACACGCACACACACTAATTTTTCATTTTTTAAGAATGTTTGTTTTAGATAATAGTAGTAACCTTTTAGATTCAGATTCAGTTTTATAATAATTCTTTAAGTTCGAGGCGGGCGCTAATAGCTGCGACACAGTCTTTGACTAATGTAGTTATTAACGTTAATCTGATTTTGTAAAAAAAAATTTAGACAAAAATAAATAATTTTTGAATTTTTCGAATTTGGATTTTTGGTTCATTTAGACCGCCGGCCCAGAGGTTCATTTTCAATCTATTGCAATTTGGGTCGAGCCCACATTGGCAAGATAGCCACGTAGCACTTAACAGTTTTTTTTTTAATTATTATATTATTAACACACTGATGTATTGAACAACAGTCACAAAATATAACGCCACAACACAACCAGTTCCTCAAAACTTAACTTATACTCAGAATGACAAATATACTTCGCCCTCCATTTAATTTTACAACAACATCAATCAGTCTTCGCTGCCGACCATAGACTAAACGACTAAACCGTAAAGAATGCCACACATGGACCACGCATTCCATGCACATTAACGTCAAGTCATCCCTCGCTTGAATGTCAAACTTTTTTTCGTCCATCGTAAAACCTCTTTACGGGACTGTCAAACTTTTTTTTCAGTCCATCGTAAAACCTCTTTGAATGATTCCTCGAATATAAATAATCGTGTTTTTGAAACGACTTCAAAAGAACATTGTTGTTTTGAAAAATATAACGGTTTAAATGTTGATACATTTTGATGTCGGGTGTTTTATTTGGATTAGTACGATTTTAAGATTTGAATGATATTTCTTTGTTAAAGCTACTTAATGACTATGAATCTTTTTAGATCTCTTTTAAAGTGATGGCATTAAGCATATTGTTACAAAAACTTTACTTTTTAACACATAATTTAATCTGGTAGGTAAGTAAATCTACAACGTGTTAATGTATGAAGCAAAAATGGGAAAATCTTTTTTTCGGACCATCAAACTCAAACTTAACAACTTTTACTGTAAAGCAGGGTACTCATCTAGCTGTGTAGCATGTAATGTAAATTATCTGTCAAGTGAGTACATTACATAGGCACGAGCCCGCTGCAAGCTGCTCGCGCGTGGTTCGCAGGGAGATCGCAGTGACCCGCCGATTGGCGGTATCACTGCGAGCACAAAGGTGGCTCGCAGTATGATCCGGGATCTTGCAGCTAGATACGTGATGACCGTGGACGAGCCGTGAAACTTGAAGGTTAGATACGTTACATGTTACATCATCATATCAGCCGCACGACACCCACTGCTGGGTATAGGCCTCCCCTAAGGATCTCCACGACGATCGGTCCTGCGCTGCCCGCATCCAGCGGCTTCCCGCTACCTTCACCAGATCGTCGGTCCACCTTGTCGGGGGCCTACCCACGGAGCGCCATCCGGTGCGCGGTCGCCATTCCAGAACCTTTCCGCCCCAACGGCCATCGGTTCTTCTCGCTATGTGTCCCGCCCATTGCCACTTCAGCTGAGCAATTCTTCGAGCGATGTCGGTTACTTTAGTTCTCTTGCGGATCTCTTCGTTTCTGATTCGATCACGCAGGGAAACGCCGAGCATGGCTCTCTCCATTGCACGCTGGGTGACCTTGAGCCTCCTTATGAGACCCATAGTTAGCGACCACGTTTCACTGCCGTAAGTCATCACTGGCAACACACACTGTTCATAGACTTTCGTCTTGAGATATTGAGGTAAGTTGGACGCGAAGATTTTTCGAAGCTTCCCGAAGCTTTCCCGACATGTTACATGGCAGGTGAGTACCCTACTTAAGACCAACTCTGAAATCGCGAAAAAAAAACAACTGTTTCAAACAAAAAGTAATAACGAAAATATCAAAATGTATGAAACAGCTGATTTTTTTCGTGATTTCAGAGTTGGTCCCATAGTCAAAGTTGTTCAGTTTGATGGTTCGAAGAAACGGTTTTCCCAATTTTGTTTCATTTATTAACACCCAGTATATTGCTCAAAACTAATGTTAATGCGGTTAACACTTACTTTTGACTTAATCTAAAATAATACATACCTACCTACCTAATTTTAATCGACGATCTCAGAAGGAAAATATTTTTGCATTTTCATGACAATTCAGTAAAGTTTGAATGTTGTTTCTTTTGATTATAAATAATCAATGTGTTGTCTATATTTACATAAAGTTCATTTAAACAACTTGTCCCTAAAATAGAATTTACCTAAAAAAGAAAAAGCCTTAAATATGTTCCAATGTAATTTTCCGCTAATAAAAGATGAACATAATAAAAAGCAATTACGGCAATTTATAGAGTATACACAAAAAAAGAGGGTACTTGTTTTTATAAGGCGTATCCAATTCCTTTCCATTAAAACCGACGAACGTTTGAAAAGAAAACACTTTTTGTTGCAGATGGATACCTACTACAATATCTTCTGGCTTTCGTTTCCCTCCATTTTTTCCTCAACTCGAATTCGAGGATCTTGAGAATTAATTACTCGTCAAATCTGAAGTTTAATCTTTGTCTGTTCCTCTTTATTCAAATTTAATATAACGTTTAAAATCTGGATGAAGAGATTGCTTGTAAATTCCTACTTTTTATTTTCAAAACAACTACTACTCTACTATTCTGCACTAACGGACATCGCTTATTCGTAGTTTAACTTAGCTACACTCTTATTTTTTTTCTAATCAATTTGAATAGTTAATTTGAAAACTATAAAATACTTGCCAAAAATAAACGGCGCGCGACGCGAAAACTTTTCACTTCATTGCACGCTTGACGCTCTCCCCATATAATACAACTATTTCATTTCGGTGGTCGCGGTTCGCCCCTATATAACAAAATTATAATCGTATTTGTAAAGACTTACCTTTCTGTCTATAACAGATACCGTGTAAGTTTGTTCGTTCGAAAAAGACCCTGAAATTATTTGCTGGCCTACTGCCTAACACAGAAGTTTGCCCCACTTTCTGGTTTCTATTTATTTACCTGAAGTTTTATATGTTTTAGTTAGAATTGAGGCAAAACAATTTTTATTGCTTGTAAAAAAGGAAATAATGACGCTAAGTAAAATGCTTTAATTAATCATATTTAATTATTATGTATAACGTGAATGTTATCTTCTCTCTCCCATTCCCACATTGCTGAGCCATTTCATTGAAAGATGTCAATCATCATCGAAATTCAGTGGACCAAAAACTTTTAAAGAGAAGGGTCAGAGTGTAAGTATTTCCTTTCCTTACATGTAACTATAACAGTTTGATAAAAAAAATACAAAATAAAAATATTATTCCAAGCTCAAAATTACTTTTTGTGCTTAAATTGGCACATGAGCGTGCATGAATGTAGGCATCATAGCATATTTTGGTCGTCATATTCCTTTTGATGTGAGAAAACGAGAACATAACTTAATATTTTCACAAGAGTAAGAAAATGATTTTGCTATCCACGATGAAACGCGTATAACCTACTCAAAACCTAAAAAGAAAAATAAGCATAATTTATGTAAAAAAAATAAACATATAACCGACTTTTTCTATGGGTAGGTATTATCCCAATCAACTGCTAAGAATGCTAGTACTATAAGTAGCACTGTATACTGGAAACAAAATTAATATGTAAGTAACCAAAATAAATTAAATTGAAATAAATATGATGTCAAAAAGTTGCAAGTACAGACCTACAGATTGACGCAAATAAAGGTATTTAGATATTGTTTAAATTAATAACTCGAATAAATTAAGTTCGCTGCAGTCTGCAGTTATAATATAACAAAACAGCACAAAGTTACTTTTAGCACTTTTTCAGTAAGTGGCCACTTTGAGCACTTGTTATATTTGACTTACGGTAGAATACTGTTTCCTCGATCCAGCTGAATTTCGCAAAGTCACGGACTGTTTCAAGAACAAGATGGGGGTGCGGAAGTAGCAATCAATCAATGCAGTTTCCCAGTTTTCCCCAATCCACTTTTGTTTGAGTCCTTTGATTCGTATTTTCTTCGAAGTGCCTTGTTAAGATCCTTCGGGCGGCTTTTATTTCAGTCGAGTCACGAGTGAAATTTTTCTTAGTTCTATTTCACTGAAGAGTTCTTGTACCTTTCCCGCGGCATGTTGCAAACGATACTCGAAAACGTCTACATTCAATTACGTTTGTATCAAACGCTGGTTTTGCGAGCTTTTTGAGAATTGTTATAAATATTTCAATAAATTGTGTTCTCAAAAATAACGTAAGAATATTGTAATATTGGATAACCTTATTATTCTGGTTCGAGATGTCATTAAAGAGAACGATAACGTAGCAAGCGATAATGATATTGTACGTTTTAAGTGTGAATATTTTTATTGCCGTAATGCTTACCGCTGACGGGCGCTATTTTGTAGCTGCGATAAGCGCGGCGTTAATCGCGGCGATATCGCTGCGATAAACGCGGCGATAATCGCGGCGACAATCACGGCGCTTTTTAGTCGCTGACGTAGGTTAACCCTAAAAGGCACCCGGTAATAATATTATAGAACAATCACTTTTATTATTGCTAAGCTCTATAAAATAAAGTTTATGATTTATTTATGTCAGTAATTATATACTTTTCACAAATGAAGCAAACAATGTATACGATTCAAATGTCTTCAGTACCCTTAGCACGAACAGCTATCGAGAAAAAAAACGCACGTAAAATTACTCGATAGACAATTCTCTATGGAAAATTTCATTTCGCTTATCGGCGATAGATGGCGTTGTACAAATTTCCAATACAAAATTTATCTATCGAATGATTATTTTTTTGATAGCTGTTCGTGCTAAGGGTACAGATCATTTTATCGTCAAAATAGTGTGAAGAACGAAAATTCTTCATTTACTTTATATGCGCAAATTCAAGAATTATACATATAAATTGGTAAGCATATCATGTAATAATAATTCTCTTACTTTTTATTGCAAACTCTACCATTACAAAAATAATTATGTCAGCCAGCGAAAAAAATTGTGGTGTCTTTTAGGGTTAAAGCCGCTTGTCACTCTTGTCAGTGTCATTTCGTGGGCGATTAGTCGCCGAGCTATGTGTGAGCTACTTTTTGTAGCTCGTGGGCGTTTACGTATTGAACTCCATATGTTCTATTCTGGGCTACAAAAAATCGCTCGGCGATTAAGCGCCCGTGAGCGGTGGCGCTAACTGTTACAAATCAAACCTTTTCTTCCACTTTTATTTATGGTTTACTTTTTTAATAATAAGTTAGTATTTTGTTTTCTTTGTGTCAGTGAGTTGTCTTACATAGTTCAGTACAAAAATTATTAACACAAAAATATCTTTTATTTCTCAATTCACTTTCGTCGTAAGTAAACTCACCACCATAACTAGCCCAACTCATCGCTTATAATTTGAAACCCACGTTCATATAATTTTTATTGAATAATGTAAAAATCATGGGAAATCTGTTCAGGCAAAGCGTAATTCCTATACGATACTCTTTTTGAAGATTTAACAATGTTTGTATAGAAACAGAAATACATTAAGACGATATTATATAAAATATTTGTCGTTCACATAAATTGGCTTAGAAAAATGTATCACAGTTAAACCGAAATAGAATTGAATGATAAAATGTTTCTAAAGTCAACAATCGCCAACATGCTTGTACTTTCTTTTCTTGACTCGTATTTCTTTGATTTCTTTTGATCAAACTTTTAAGTACATATACAATAGGTACTTAAATAAAAATAAAGAAGCATTATTATGTTTTTGTATTACAATAACAGTGTTAGTCAAAAAGTTCTGTGTCTTTCGTACCTATTATTATGAATTGAATTTGCACGAATTTGATAAAACACTTTATTAATTAATGACGACCTGAGTGGTGCAGTGGTCAACATGCCGCCTACCACGCAAGAGGTCCCGGGTTCGATTCCCGGCCAGGTAGAAATTGAAATGATGAATTTTGTCTGTGACGGGTCTGGGTGTTAGTTTGTATAATAAGTATATATTTAAAAAGTATATTAAGTAGTATATCAGTTGTCTAGCACCCATATTACAAGCTTTGCTTAGTTTGGGGCTAGATGGCGCTGTGTGAAATTGTCCAAGCATTTATTTATTATTTATTTTATTTAATAAAATATTTAATTATTTATGATAAACTTCCGTCTGCGACTTCGCCCGCGTAGATAGTCGAAAAACCTCTAATAAACCTTTGTCTGGGATAAAAAAGTATCAGCTGTTTTTGCTTGTGTGAAACAAACATCTAAAAATCACAAACTTACATTAAAAATCTTTTAAAGTAGGATAGGATTCCGTACGTTTATAGGTTAGTTATTGAATTTGGTGGCATAAATTATCCAATCAGTAAATATCGCCTAACAATTTGGCAACCAACCATTCTGTTTGATGCGGTCCAGTGTATGTGTCGTCTAAATGGGTCATAAATAACATTTATTAGTCTTCCAAACTTCTGTTCTACCAAACTATCGAAGTTTCAGGGCAAAGACATTTTTCTTCGCCGCAGACTGCAGTTTTACAAATTTTACCAGAAATCTCAACTATAATTGATGTTGGTTAGGTGTAACTTAGGGATAGTTAAGATAAAAATAGATAAGTATATGCAATACAAAAAATATATAAAAAAACGAAGGGTAATAAACCCACAATGTAATAAAAATAAAGAGAAAAAACCGACCTATAGTTCTTTATAACGGTTAGTACGTGCCGTACTTATTATTTAAATTATGTCTTTCCTAAGTAAGGCTTGTTACGTAAAGGCTTGTGTATAAAGGTGTTCAAATTCTACTGAAACAAATGTTAAAAATTGACATGAAATCAAAACTATAGCACAATTATATTTTCAGGAATTAATAATCAGTACCTAGTCAGTAATGTATGTCATGGTCTAAATAGCCACTAGCACTATTTGTGCCTGCATTTCAGTTAATGTGTCAGAACTATTTAGAGTGCACAAAGTTTCCACCACTCGGACGAAGTTTCAAGCGGGTGAAAAAACTAACACACAAAATGGGTACTTTTGAAGTACGTTTTCTAGATGAAAGCTAGAGCAGCTAATTGAAGTTTTGTAGGTGTTCTATTAAAAAAAGCTTCCTAAAAAGATGAATAAATGGTTTGAAACATGAACATGAAATTAGTTAAATTAAATAGTTAATTATAAAGTACAGCAGATTTACATCAAGGTATATTTCATTTAGTCTAATGTATAGATGTACGAGTATATTATGTTAGTTTATTAGTAAAAAATTGTTAAGAAAGTACACATTATTTCATTTCATCGGTGATATATAACAATATTTCCACCGAAACTCATTTGTGAGCAATCAATTCTATATCATAATGAAAGTAAAGCCCTCGAGTAGTCATTCATAACTGTATGGTCGGCATTCTTAGGCGATATGCACACGGTGATGTGCCTTAAATTATTTAATAAAGATATCTATCGAAAGCGAAGTTGGGTGTCGTTTTTTCTAGGGGCCGATCGCGCTAATTTCTAAGGATAAAACCAAACTTAGGGTTCGTCACGTATCGCGGCTCTCGATTACCAGGGTTCGAGTATGTCGAAAGTCAAACTACGATAATTGGCTGACGTTAATTCTGGTTCTTGACAGAAGATCCAAAATTAAATTAATACGGTCGTCGAACATCGTTTACAAATGTTGTCATTTCGGTTATACTTATGATTATGCGAGGAAATATTTATTAGTTTTTTATTTTTATAAAATAAGCATTCTAGGCTGTCTAGACCTTCCGTAACATCACAATCACAAGTTTTCCGTAACGTCACGGAGCGCGTAGCTATGTGAACACTGCCTTAGGAACAATTTCCCAGAAACAGATATTGAGATTAATTATTAACTACATGCGCAACTTGGGTTTGTGTTGATAAAGGTAATCCGCGAGAATAAATTGTTTACGGGCTTTTGACAGATTGTTGGTAAAATGTGATTGATTACATTCTATTAATTGTAAATCAGGCTTATCTGTTATTCTCCATACAATAACTAGTTTTTCTTTCAGTAAAAAAATGAAAAACATTGATTCATCGCGACTTTATAAATTAATCATTATAGTCTGTACTCGGACATATAAGAAATGGCACTTTTGTAGAAAAGTTCACTCTTAATTTACATTAGTTAACATCCTACTATGATGATAGAAAATCTATATATACAAAATTCAAAGTCCTGACTGACTGATATATCAAACCACTGATCCTAGAGACTTGAAATATCGCATATAGATGTAAAAGGACTTTTTTGTCCATTTAGTCCTATAAAATTTTGTACAGAAATTAGTAGAAATATAAGGACTTTTTTCTCCGTTTAGTTCTACTAGTAGAACTAAACGATAGAACTATACGGATACAATATGGATGTCATCCACTAAGAAATGATTTTTGGAAATTCCACTCTTAAAGGGGTTGGAATGAAAGTTTGTATGTAAGTCCGTCAGTTTCGAAGTCAGGATTTTAAAATTTTGTATTTATGCTGACGATCCTTACTTTACCTATTTACTTTTTATATCCTTACTTACCTTACTTAATATAAATGCGAAAGTCCGTTTGTTTGTTTGTTACGCCTTCACGTCTTAACTATGAATCATCATGAAATTTTACATACCATGTTGTCAAGGGTACAAAGAAGGACATAGAGTACATTTCATCCCGAAAAAGATACTGTTCCCGAAGGAATAGAGAAATAGTTTTTTCATCTGTTTAGTTTTATTTTTCGTCGGTCGGTAGGTATTCAACAAAAAAAACCTACGGTTGAACCGTAGAATTCGACTATGTCTTACAACACTCGTCATCCCCACCACTTGCGATCTTGTCAAAGGCATCCATCAGCTCGCCACGTGCGCTCCATTACGCCCCTTCGTCATGAAATACAACTGTATACTGTTTATTTATAGCCCGCACCCTTAATGAGTCCTTGTTTGGTCTCTTAACAGCCCAAAGACGGTGCGGCAGATGTTCTAAGTAGGTATCCAACTTGCGATGCGTACTTACTAGCACGTATAATTTTAGAATCGTGTCTGAGAATGCCGGTTTGTATACATAGCAAGTTCACATTTCGCGAGCGTAAAATTCCTCTCTTCACAAAAGTTTTAAGTAAGTATTACCTATACACATAGTTCGAATTTCAAAATTATCAATCGATTTCTTATTTTTCATAGTATTTTTAAAAGTTCGATTTTAACGCCCTTGCATACACCGACGCATTTGCATGTGGTAGCTATTACACAAAAATCTGTCAGTTGATAATAATAATATAATAATATAATTGTTTATTTTCCCATCACAAATATAGGACTTAAGTGGTAATTAGAAGCTACACATGGAAGTTTACTAAATTTGTGAGGGACTGGTGCCAGCAGTAGGTTTCGGAAAAGAAACCTGTGACACAGGTCGCCAGGCCCACCCACAGACAATAGTTTTACCGTATGCATTGTAACTTGATACTATTACACCTAGTACAAGACGGTAAACAAAAGTTAACTAAAATTACAGGTATAAAAACTAAACAGAACAATGTAAACTAAAATATAGTATACACCCCAAAGCTAAGATGTATATGTGTAAGTGAGTGTGTAGGTGAATGTGCGTTCGTGTTTGTATGGGTGGTGTGTGCATGCGTCTGCGTGTGTGCGTGAATATCTGTAGGAGCGAGAGATATATACCGACACGAAATCCAATATTTGACATAAGTAATTAATATATAATAAAATAACATTCACATTTATTTCTGAATGCTGAGTAGGTTTTCAGTCGCATCGTAGTCAAGAGTCATAAGAAATTTAGTCACAGTACGTTTGCAGTTAGAAGTCAGAAGCGGATAGATATTAAGAGAAGCATTAAGTCTATTATAAAGTAGTGGTCCGAGACAGTCAAAGAAATGATGAGCAAAGGATGTTCTGACAGCAGGTGTGTTGCACACTTGGTAAATTTGTTGATGGCAATGTTCCGCATAATGCTTTGTCTCTACTATTTGCGAGATGATATGCCTACTTGCGTCCTTTTACGAGTTTCTCCAAAATGGTCGTTACAGTGACATTTCGCTATTGGTGTTTTGTTCGTTTCGCTACCGCAAGCGATTCGCTGTCACATGCGAATGCGTCGGTGTATCGACCATTTCGCAGTTACTCGCGAAACTGTACCGAAAAAGGACGCAACTACGTCATCTCGCTAGTAGACAGTGAGTGAGCACAAACAAAATCCATAGAACTGACAGATTTTTCGATGATTCGCTGCTGCGTGCGAATGCGTTTTTTTTAGATATTATTTAATTTTAGATAATACGATGGACTGAATCACAATATTAATATCCTCTAACCGAATATAAAATGTAAACTAAAGTGTAACTAAAGGTAAACTTACATAAAAATTTTGTACCTTGAATTTTAAAGGCATTTTGATGCCTAAATGATAAAATTATTTTTGAAATAACCTTTGAAGTGCAAAAATGTAGTTCGCTTACAATAGTTTTTCAGTGAACTTTTATTGCTTTGTATTAAATTCAAATAGCAAAAAGGTCATAACCTCTACTTCGCATCTCACTGAATTTAAATTTACGTTTTTCATAGCAAATGTGAAAGACATGCTCCGCGTACGTGTTAGAGAGTATGAAATATGGATTTTCTGTCTATATTTAACTCATACTTAAGGTGTTAGTCCACTGTAACTCAGGCTATACAAGGAGATATGACTATCGATGAAAATCCGCGATACGTTTTATCTATCATGGAAATTGCATGACATTTTACCAGTAGATACAATATAATAAAAAAATAAGAGCTGCAATCTTTTAAACCTATCTTTTTCTTAGATCTATGAATCAATGCAATCCATAATATATTGCTCACAAGTAATTATACAGGGTTTATTTTATTTTGTAATAAACTGAATAATATAAATATCAAAATATGGTTGATATGCCCAATTCTTTAATGTTGCCGAATTAAATTTATTCAATGAAGCGACGCGCCTGATAACATTGAAATTGTGAAATATTCCATTTATATGTATGAAAAATTGCTCAAAGCTCTGCTCAAAGACTGAAGAATAATTGTGATCTTTTCATAAGATATTTATTTATTTATTTAAAGCATATTTTTTCAGTATCACTTTCAAGTTCATACACAAATTGTGATGGCCTGAGAAACATACCCTGCTATGGTGTTGCCTATAAACTAAAGATAGATCATTATTAAATTCATCAACGCCCGAGCGGTCGCCGGCGACCAGACAACAATAGAAAAATTATTGCGTCTCGATTTCCTGGCGTTGACGAATAATTATACAACGTATTACAAAATAAAATATTCCCTAATGCCGAATATGGTAGATAGGGATCATCAAACTGAACAACTTTTACTATAGAACCAACTCTGAAAACGCGAAAAAAACCCTAAATATTTCATACATTTTGATATTTTCGTTATTAATTTTTGTATGAAAAAGCTGATATTTTTTACGAATTCAGATTTGGTCCCGTAAGTAAAAGATGTTAAATTTGATGGTCCTTATCTACTATATTCGGCATTAACGGCTATTTTGTAACACGTAATATATTATTAATAGGTTGACAATAGGCTTGTTTCCATTAAGAATAAATATAATGGATAGGGGTTTATAATGATTAATTATATTATGGAGAAAATAACAAACAATTTTAATTATTAAAAGCGTTAAAGATTAATAATATTTTTAAAAAATAAATTTCGTAAAATGAAACCTTTAGTCACGTGACAGTGAACACCAATCAGAAAGCGTTACGTCACGCCGTGCGAAACTCCAATCTTGTCTTTGACGTTTCGAGTATCACTACCGGCGGCGCGTTCCAAACCTACACTCCGAGTGCAACCTAACCACAACCGAACGCAAGTTTTAGCCACTTTTTCCGTATTTCTCCATTGTTTGGAACATATATAAATAACTGGTTTGGCGTTTTTGGGGCACTATACAGTACTTATAATATGAGAAATTCATTTTTAAACGATAAAAACTAGCAATAACGTACGAAGACACGATCGCTCTTTGGTTTGTTTCGCACGGCGTGACGTCATTCAAGACGCCATGACAGTCTTGTGCGTTTTGGAACCAAATTAAAATTGGTTTTTTAAAACGCGAAATTTATAATGTAAACGCTCGATTAAAAATAAATAAACCTTTTTTTTCGATAACATGCCTAATAAGCTAAAATATTAAGCAGTTATTGAAATTTTGTCAACTAGCCTATTGTTGAAGAAGTCTGCAAATTGGTAGAAATATGTAGGTAGGTACTTCCCATTATTTAACTTTTTACACCATACCATTTAAATGAATATCTTAGTAAACGCGTGTGAAAATAAATTCAAGAGTGTTTCTTACACCGACGACGGACGGGACGGGGCTCGAACGGGAAGGAAACAGACTTTTGGAGCAAACGGGAGATGACTATAAGGTATTTGTTTTCTTTTTGGGTGTTGTTGGAAGGTCGCATTTGACAAAACAGGAAAGAACTGAAGCGAAGCGAGGGCGGGCCGCTAGTCTTATTTATAAGATGGAAGGTTTTTATGCTTTCAAGTGGAGTACCAGCTTTATATTCTTTAAAGGTACATCTAATAATAACCTGACATGACAGCTCAATGGGTATACCGATGCGTTAAATGCGCACGACCGACGTGAAGAAGTTTGTACGTGTCGAGTTTTTTTTGTGAAATCCATCTTGAAAATATTTTTAGAACTTTGCCCGTCCTCTTTTAGTTAGCATTTTGGCAACGTATTGTAAACAGTGGATAAGGAATGTTAGTGAATAAGAAACAACAAGATTTTCGGTTGCTTATCAATGTTGTATTGTACAAAAGTACTATTCAAACTTTAATGGTTATTTGGCGGTTTCACAGAATCAAATGATTGTATCAATTTCTTTATTTGGGTTTTTTTATGATAGATAGGCAAGCAGTTGCCCGCTATCTTGATAATGCGATCTACGATGAACGCACTTGTCTAATAGAGGATTCCTATTCATTTGCGACTTAAAGGCCCCGAGATTGTACTTATCGGGAAAAAAATTGAAGCAATACGCTTAGTGCGAGCACAGTATGGTGCGAATCTTTAGATAGTTTAATTTAATAAAATTTGGGCACTTGGTTATTTGTTAGCGAAGCACATTTTTTTGTAGCTCTGAGAAGTACCAGTTTTTTAATACATCTCATTTTTAGGTTATGCACACATTTTTGCCTTTAGCTTAGCGTGTTTTTTGCAAAAAGAATGAGCTTATGCTAAAACACGAAATTGGGTTTATTTATGGGATAAGCTGATTAAAGAAAAAAGCGAATTCCACGAGCCCTTAAATAACTCAATTATGTCTAATTGATGTTAAACTCACATAATTTTATATAAAAAAACTACTGTACTTACTTCGTGGTTGTTCCTTCTATGTTCAGAAACCTGAAAATGAACATCAAAAGAATTAAGAAAGTACCTATGACTCTGTCTCTGTGTCGAACACTATAGACACAGTAATAATGTATAAGTTTTTTTGAAAATTGCTATAGATATGTAATTTTTAATAATAAAATAGTCAAAAACGAGCATGGTAAAAATTATACTTCCTTCATCACTGATTAACGTAAAAAACAGATTTTTATAGAAAATTTTCTTACAATGCGTTACTTTTAAGAAGAGTATCGGAAGTCATTACAGATTCATGAATTCATAACTCGGAAGTTTTGAGTTCCCACAGTTACCAAAGTGCTAATAAACTTGTAAAAACATAACTGCTTTGAATATAAATTATACGGCTATTATGTTATTAAGCCCAGTGTGTCTATTAAATACTGAAATAAGACGTACACCACAGACCAACGTCATATAATTCGATCTTATTGAAATAGACAACTTAACATTTTAGAATAGAAGTAGGTTTTGAATAAATTATGTAAATGAATATAATGATTAAATCTGTAATGTTCACACAAAGAGAATGTAATCACTACTGTCTTCACATAATAAAATGTTTATGGGCCAAAGCATTTTTGCTTAGACAGCTGTTGTCATTGTCAAGTACAAAATATGATGTCAGCTTAGTGAGGACATATGGAGGACATTTACCTAATCATTATTATGTCAGCTGCATGAGCGATATGAAAAAACCTAATCGTATGGTATGAACTATCGCTTATCATAAAAGTAACTTACACGTATAGTATCGATGTTAAGAAGCTAAGAACTGAATCGCTTAGGGCTTAGTGTGAAATCGAATACTTTTCCCTTCCATCATAAATGATCGATCAGCACATACCTAACCTAGTACCTATACAGAAAGTTTGTGAAGAACTAAGCGAGTAGTATTATTCTGTATTACCTACGTCGGTAATTCACAAAATAGAAAGCTTGCGGATAAACAGTTTATTTTTAACTAGCGACCCGCCCTTGCTTCGCTTCGGTTCCTTTTTTTTTTGCCAAATGAGATATTCCAACAACACCCAAAGCAAACGAATACCTTACATTACATTCCTCACATCCATTTGTTCCAAAAGACTTTTTCCCTCCCGTTCGTCCCGTCCCGTTTATTTTCGCGCGCGTAAATTTTTTGCGAAAACTCCTAAGATATTCATTTAAATAGTATGGTGTAAATGGTTAAAATAATAATAATATAATAATAATTTATTTTATTTCGGACATAAAATCCATACAAGGTGTTAGTTACAGCGAAACTTATTCTAGTGTTAGTAATTTTAAGGACACAAACAAAACAAATTATAATTTGGCCACCGATGCGGCTCCTGCGCTATAGAATGTCATAGCTAGTGACAGGGGCATGAAGCTCCAGCCAGCGGCGCAACAGTGGGGAGTCCCACCGGTTAGCCAACGTGCTCAGGATGCTGTTTGAGCTGCCGCGCACGCGTGCCCACAGCGAGGCGCAGCGCTTTCTGATGATTGTATAAAAACAATCAGTACGCGCCTCGGCGAACATCAATGACGCGCTACAGTGGCGCGGCAGGCCAAACAACATCCTGAACGCGTTATTATACTGGACGCGTAGAGCGCTATATGTCCGCTGCGTAAAGTTCACCCACAGACCGCACGTGTAGAAAGATTGACAGTAAGCTTTAAAAAGCGTTATCTTAACTTGTTTACTACACCGTGCAAATCTGCGAGCCAACATATTACAGCGAACACACAGCGCCCTACGCTCCCTCTCCACATCCACAGAATCTGACAAGTTGTCAGTGACCCAGTGGCCCAAATACTTAAACTGGTCAACTCTTTTCAATTTTATGCCTCCGAGAGTGACAGGAGGTATACTCCGTTGATTCGCGGAAGCAAAATAATGTGCAAGGAAAATAATGTGCATAAAATTCTTAAGATAACTAACATATTTAATTTGATAAGGATTAGTACTGTATCCTTCTAACAATTTTTTAGAAGATATAATTGGTTATAGTAAGCTATTCTTAAAAGATAGATATATGCCATCGTGGACTTTTTTGTAGATCTATAAAAGAGAAACAATTCCATCATACATTATTTTGTTATAGCTCAAAAGGTTTAAGCAGCGTTTTCAATGCAAGCCTCTTCAACAATTATCGTCATATTTCTACCATTAACACACACCTATAACCTTCCTCAGAAATAACTCTATCATTTAGTAAAATCAACATGAAAATCCATTCAGTAGTTATTGAGTTTATCGCGAACAGACAGACAGACGCGGCGAGGGACTTTGTTTTATAATAATATGTTTTGAAATATGTAGTGATAGTGATTTATGCACAACGGGGTAGTGTTTGGCCTTTACCCCACGATAAGGCCGGTGGAAGCGCACTAGCACACACGGAATTATTTGTGACACATTGCTAAATACTTTTATGTTTACCACAAAAAAGCTTACCAAAAAAAGTTTATGAGAAAACCTATCTGAACGCTGTCGACTTAATGTTTATTACTCGACATATTCTCAGATTATCCCTAGCGATGAAGCAGCCATCTTGTATATTTTTGTCTGGTATCTTTTATTAACAACACATGAGTGTGTGGTCGAGTTCAGTTATAAAGTTTTAATACAAACAAACGTTTATTGATACACTTTTATAACGGTTATTAAGCTATTAGTTTATACTTACGATGAAGATACGAGATTGTTATTAAATGCTTAAGACGGGAATAAAAGTTGTTTAATAGCTTATTTTTAAGACTTATGGATTTTGAAGATTAGCTCTATAGAGAAGAACGTGCAAGGCTAAAAGCTAAACAACGGCTACATCACAATAGGGTAGGGTTTTTTTTGTTATGAAAATGACCAAAATCCCTCATCCATTATCGTCCTTAAGCATCACCTTAAGCATGTTGACAGACATTCAGGAGCGGATATCTAGAAAAATTTAAAAGATATTATCGAAAAACCTGACTGAATAAAACTTGTAGCAAATTTAATCAGCTGTTATTTCGTAAAAAGTATCATGTCGCTAGAACGCATACCTAGTTTTCGAGATATATGTGAAAAACCGAAAAATGGGACCTTCAAAGTTCAAACCCCCCCTCCCCCCAGCACAGGGGCTACGGACGAGGACTTTTGATATGTTCATCTCCTAACTACTCCAAACAAAGTTACGAAGTCAAAAATTGTGTTCCAATCATTTCCCTCTACACCTCTTTGTTTACTGGGCTAAAATAATGCTCGTTCAGTAGGTAAATCGTTAGTATAACATGGTACTAAAGTGTTCGGCTACTTTTTCGACTAATACCGCCATTGTTTCCGATTGCCATTTACATAAATGCTTTAGCCACTTAAGCTTGGGTTCGGAACAATATATGCGACGTTAAATTATATTTATTTATTCATATTTTATTGCATACTGCGGTCGAATATTCTTATGCTTTTAACATATTGCGGTGTATGTACCTACTAAAAGAATAAGAATTCAAATTGATAGATCGTCCTACGCTTGGGAACGTCGCTTCCTAGTACCAAAAAGCATTTTTTTTATTTAAAGATCCTTCTTTGGAGGTAAAATGAATTTACTATCTCAAGGAAAATATTAGCATCAATTCTTTTGTCAGTGCATTTAGTTGAGTGACAATAATTCTATTTTGATGTTATTTGAATAAAAGCTTAAAACTCTGAAGCATCTCAAGGAGGAGGAACTTGATGGTGCACCGGGTTAATGGAGTCAATCTGCGATTGCGGTAATCAAACCACTTTCGCAGGGGTCGGTCATGGGATGGGTTGCCAATTTATCTCGAAACAGCTGCATTTACCGTCGTTAATACCTAGCAATCCGCAATAGGGCTGGTTGCCATCCTTATCTACCCCTAAGGAAAACTATCCCCAGCAGTGGTAAAATTAAAAATAGCTCATAACGACAAACAGTAATACAAAATAAATAACTCTTTAACAATGTAACGCTTAAAATAGTTATAGCAGATATAGCACAATCAAACATAGACATATCCTTTGGGAATCAAAGTTACAATGGCCTAGTGAAACAATATCCGAAATGTTACTCTGAATTGAAAACTATTTGGCCCGAATCTGTATAACCCACGCGATTTCTAAATTCTAATGTGTTTGAAACTTAAACCCTTGTATCGGATAACAATTCTATTTCAGAATTCACAACATTACTATTATCGGATAGTTTTTAACAATGGTTTAAGTTTGTTTTAATGATCTATATTAATTTAGTTAATTTATTCACATTACTAACGTTGGTACCTAAACTGGAAAGGTTAATTTTTCTAAATATTTAGATTTCTTTGGTCTCTTTAGATCAATTCATGAAGTCGCGACCCACGGCTCCCGTTCAACTGAATTGGAAACAAAAATATATTTAGTAATTGTTAAAACATATACATCGTTAATTTTTAGTGAATGAACAACTTCTACTATGGGGCCAACCACGGAATCTCGAAAAAAATATCAGTTGTTCCATAGAAAAGTACAACATCGACTCGACTATAATGTATGGAACAGCAGATTTTTTTTTTGCGATTCCGTGGTTGGCCCGATAGTAAAAGTTGTTCATTTACGTGGTCTGAAATTTTATTTCCGCTTTTTATTTTTAGATATACTTAAAAATTAACGGTGTATACCTAAGAATTTGAATGAATGCTAACACAGTTGAAATAAAGTATTTTTGATTTATATCAAATACTAATTCTTCAAAGATTTACATACCTAAATCTAGTTACGTTTTTAATAAAACTCTGAAGCTTATGATGGATGGTACTCGTTTTTCATTAAACTTGACCTTGTCGGCTAGGTTTACTTCGTATTAAGAATAACTTAACTAAAGTGGATCTTAATAAGTCTATCTAAATAACTTAAGGTAAAGAAAATAATAATTGTACATTGAAATTACAAAAATAGTTTAATTAACTCTGTTTGATTGAACTGGGTTGCACAAAAATGACACGTCAATTTTATTTCGGGTTTAATAAAATAATCAAAACTAGTAAAAAAGAGAAATTAAAGAGAAATAATGATATTTAATTTTGTTATTTAATAACTCAAAATTGATGTTGTCAAAGTGAAAGTCGCGACATGACCATCAGTAATTTTTAATGTCCCCACTGCTGGGGTACAACAGGCCTTCCTTAGTGGTGGATAAGGAGGAAGGGCCATAATCCACCACGCGGGCCCAATGCGGATTGGTGGGTGTTAACGACTGCAAATGCATCCGGGTCCAACAGCTTAACGTGTCTTCCGAAGCACGGAGGAGTTCGAGATAATAATTTTTTGGTTACCCATCCCATGACCGATCCTAGCATAAGTTGCTTAACCTCTGCGATCGCTGAGCCAAGCTCTACACCACTGCGCCATCGAGCTCCTCGCACGTCGCGACATACTCGTAAGATATTTGTTACTGAGCTTCAACATAACTTTAAATCCTCAACAATTACGTACCTACATTCCTGAAATTCGAGTGTTTTTTCATTGCAGTATTTAAAACATAATTATTACTTAGACTCCCAATCTCTTCTACATACAACTTTAGAACAATATACACATTTATTCAATAAAGTCTTTTCTTTCTCAGAACTCCTTCTCGGCACCCTAAGAACGCACCAGAAGGCTGCGTGTGACGAAGATATGGTGACGCTCATCTGCCCTCGAGGGACCACCATCAGCATCCAAGTGGCGCAGTACGGGGCGTCTGCGTCGCAAGGCTCCTGCGCGTCTGAGCTGGCGGAGTATCAGCCTGTGGCGGTGGAAGTGATCGGAGATACGTCGTGCACGTGGCCTAGTACGCTGCAGGTTAGATTCCTTTTTTTCCACAACGGAACTGTGCTCGTCAGACCTCATGTTGATTTACGATAAGGCTGAAGGTGGGCTCATCTGTCCTCGAGAGACCACCATCAGCATCCAAGTGGCGCAGTACGGGGCGTCCGCGTCGCAATGCTCCTGTGTGTCTGAGCTGGTAGAGTATCAGCCTGTGGCGGTGGAAGAAATCGGAGATACGTCTTGCACGTGGCCTAGTACGCTGCAGGTTGGATTCCTTTTTATCCACAACGAAACTGTGCTCGTCAGACCTCATGTTGATTTACGATAAGGCTGAAGGTGGGCTCATCTGTCCTCGAGAGACCACCATCAGCATCCAAGTGGCGCAGTACGGGGCGTCTGCGTCACAATGCTCCTGTGTGTTTGAGCTGGCAGAGTATCAACCTGTGGCGGTGGAAGTAATAGGAGATACGTCGTGCACGTGGCCTAGTACGCTGCAGGTAAGATTTATTTTTATCCACAACGAGGCTGTGCTTGTCACGCCTCATGTTAAGTTACCATTAAGCTGAAAATGCACTCATCTGCCCTCGAGGCACTACCATAGCATCCACTTGGCATAGTACGGAGCGTCGTGTCGGTGTCGCATCTGAGCTGGCGGAATATCAACCAGTGGCATGGAAGTAGTCGGAGATACATCGTGCACGTGGCCTGGTACGCTACAGGTTAGGTTATTTTGATCCACAACGTGACTGTGCACATCACATCTCATGTTAAGTTATGATAAAGCTGAAGGTGCGCTCATCTGTCCTCGAGGCACCAACAACAGAAGTACTTATAAAAAATCTTACCTGCAAGTAAGGTTCTTTATAAGTACCATTTTTTTAAGTAATAAACAAGAAAAATCCTCGCCACCAGATGCTTCTCTGTATGTAGATATGTGACGTGACCTATATAAATTCTCAAACGGGTGTAATGAATAAAGCTGCCAATAATAAAGCCGAAACAATCCTATCTGTATCGGTCCCAGTATTAGTCGCTGGCAATAACATTAATGAAATCCAGCCCTCTGTGCAACCGTTGCCCTTGCCATATTTATAGCTGTGTTACCAGGGTTGCTGTTTTACGACTCATTTTCTGATATGTTTAGGCAATAAGCTCGTTTTACGATCGACAGTCGATCTTTATGTCACCCCTATAATCTTGGTAAACACGAAAAATGAGTTTAGAGATGCATATGTGTGTGTGCCAACAATTTTATGCGTTGCTTATCTCTGTGATTTGTCGGATTTAAAATAACTATATATATCAATACATAGCATCTATATTTTTCACTAAAAAATAAAGAGCCGATTTCATTTGGATTCAGCCGCATTTAATTGTGTACTTAAGTAGGTACTTACAAAATAGGTAGTTATGTGTTAACGGCAAAGTGCCTAAATAAATCAGTTATTGTATCTTAGAATTAAATCGGTCAAAATCTTAATTTCTAATCTATGGCCATCATTATCCCATAGGAGAGGCTATAAATATTGCAGTGGACTGCTAGAATCTGGCCAACTGGAAATGGTGGCGCCACTTTCCCTGTTAAATTAACATTTAGAGTATAAATTATTGGAAACTGACCCTTAAAATAAGGCGCAAATTTAGTTCCTTTTCCAATCGAATGATTCTCACCAGTTCCAGTTCCATCTGTCCCATGGAACTACTGATACTTTTTTATTCTCACTAGTTCCATTTGCCATGTGCAATCTGTCTGTGAGAGTGTGAGCCTGAAACTAAACGAATAAATGTGATGATACTAGTTTGTTGTGATGAAGGCTTAGTCACTTTTTATTCTCAATAGCTAGTGAGAATAAAAAGTATCAGTAGTTCCATATGGGACAGATATCCGCTGGAACTAGTGAGGATCATTCTTCCAATCGAGTCTCATCTTGAAATGCAAACCTCAACTTGCTTTTTGAATTTGTTACTGTTATAATATTTTTCTCAATTATTGCACACCAAGTTGTCAACTAAGTAGTTATACTTCATACTGTTAGTTTAATTTAAGTATTAGGACCTGTTTCACAAAATAATTAAGTTTAAATTAGTATACCTACTTAACGAATATTTCTTAAAAATGTTGTTCCATCTTAAATTAAACCAGAAGTTAGTGTTTAACCTTAGACTGTGAAACAGAATATTAATGTAATATCGTGTAGTCCTAAGAGTGGCTCAATAATTAGTAACAAAATATGTTATAATAGATTAGTTACAGGCACTATAATAGGTCTCTAGCTGTAATCACATTTTACCATGTTACTATTTGTTCTACATGACTGTTTGTTGCCTTAAATAAATAAAAAAAAATCTTTCGTTGACCAGACTCTACGATATTAACTTGCTTACTTTTGTGTACAGTATTCGCTGCTGCAGACAGTGGTCGAGGCTTGTCAAAAGAAGCGCCAGTGCAAGTTCCATACGAGTCCTAAAGCTTTTGGAGTAGATCCTTGTCCGGGATCCAGAAGATTCGTCGAAGTTGCCTATAAATGCCGTCCATGTGAGTATTAAAGTACCTTTATCATTCATCAACATAGACTATTTTTAGGGTTCCGTACCCAAAGGGTAAAAACGGGACCCTATTACTAAGACTCATATTTTTTTTATTTTTTTAACTATCTTTATTGTACAATACAGAATGATATAAGAGACGGACTTAATGCTAGTAGCATTCTCTACCAGTCAACCTTTGGGAAAAACGATAGTCGCGAATGCGGTACAGAATAATACATATACTAAACATCTATATAATAATATGATATACCCATAATACACATACAAACAATATAATTATTAAAATATAGATTACATACATACATACATATAATAAATAATATTATGTCCGTTTATCTGTCTGTCACCAGTCAGTATCAGTATCTCATGAACCGTGATAGCTAGACAGTTGAAATTTTCACAGATGATGTAAATGTAATGAACAGAATAAAATAAAGTTTTTTCGGTACGGAACACTTTGTGCACGAGTGCGACTCGTACTTGGCCGGTTTTTTAATGTTGCCGCTTTTAAGGAAGATGGGCTTTAACCCACAACACGAGCCCAATGCTAATTATTCTTCAAATTAAAATGTGTTATAAATTTTATAAGTGTATTTTTTATATTTCTTATTAACTTCAGCATGTTATAAGAAAAATGTCTACCGAGTGCACATAATGTCTCTCCTCCTCTGTAGGAGCTAAGAAATTATGTAAAATAAGCAAACGTTGTTTCCTGAAGAAACACTAGACATAATGTCCTGTAAAATTAAGGCTGCAGAAAATCAACATAAAATATTTGAGTTACTGAAGGTTCTGTTGATGATGCTTGCTTATATTCCATTGTTTTATTATTTAAATTTTCTCTCTCTTTCTGCGCGTTTTATTTTCAAGACTTCCTCGTAATGTGAGGAGTAAATATATACACTACAGTAGGCGGACGATTTGTGCTATTTTTAAATAGTACCTACATAAATACTTCTCCCAAAGATTTCATTTGGTACAGTTTGTTTTGTTATTTTTTTTAATTATTTATTATGGCATCAAACAGTCATATTATCTATTGTTTATTCATTGAAATAGCAGCATAGTTAGATTATGAATAATCAATCATCCCGGAAATAGATAAAGCAATAAGTTATCAACAAACAGTTATTATTAGTAATTATTGCAATTCCAATTTTAAATTCATTTATTTTTTTACACGCAGTGCACTCACACACAGACACACCACACACATACACACCGACACTCACGAACACGCACACACTTGTGCCCGACTTAGCACAGTTGCTGGTACCCGCGTTTCATCTGGGTGACGGCTGAAAATCGGTGTTTTGCTGACACCGAGCCTAGACCCTTCTTGCTGCTGCACACACATGCATGCCTTCTTCTGGTTCTCTTTTGTTGTGTTATGTGTACCTAGATGTCAATTTTGATTGTCTTTTTTTTATTTTTAGTCTTCAACTTAATGTATGCATTTTTTTTATTTGTATGAATGTGTGTGTTTTAGCAAATAAACTACTTATCTATCTATCTATTAATTTTATAAAATATTAATTTATCATTGCTCTAATATGTAATTGTTACTATTTACTGATCTCAAATTTCATATCATTTATTTGGTTATCGATTAGCAGTTTGGCCAAGACACTAAGTTTAAGTTTATGATTATGCTTATTGTGAGTTTTCTTTTAGAAATTCTCATCTAAGATTTTCTACTTCCTAATCACTTTTATTGGATCTTCAACTTTTATTACTTCTTTATACTAAACTTGTTCAGGTTTCATTTCATCGCGAATGGATTTATTACATTGCCCTCGATACAAGATATTGCGTTGTTCTCCAAGTGTCTTCAAAACTGAAGGACAATAAATCATGAAAACATTTTCAGAAACTTTTGTTTTGTAAAATTGTTTGTTTCTTTTGAAAGTTTACACATAGAAGAGATTAGTGCAAGGAATACAATCCTTTTTATTTGACCTAGCGAAACACTTTTCTAGAAGTATTACCTGTCATTTAAAATTGAAATCAGCAGAATACCGGGGAGGCGGAGACGTATGCAATTTAATATGTGCAGACAACACTTAAACACATAAAAACATATCTCAACTTACAAAGAAAATTAAAAAAATATCAAAGAATTCAAAAAAACTAATAAATTCAATTTCTGGAACTGAACCGAATCGAATAGAGTTGATTTCAAAAACTACACATTATTGGAACTCAACCAATTTCAACTTAAAAATGCACTAAATTGATCTACCTTACCTAATATACAAGATCGACTTCAAAGAGATAAAGAAACATTTATTGGCCTCAAAAAAACATGAACATGGTAAAAAGATATCAGGAAAAAAACAGAAAAGTGATTAGTAAAGTTAAATAAGGTACTTAAAGATTAAGGGTGAGACCAAAGGGTAGCTGTCTCAGCTGTGCTTTTGCGGTATTGCGCAGAATCCCGCAGAAGCGCTGGTTTTCTTCTTACCCGACTTACTTCAGGGTTGCGTTCAGAACGTTAGAGCGCCGGTTGTTTGGTTGTTTTTTAACTCGCTCTAAGGTTTGGAACGACCAAGAACTTTAAATGTCAATGTCAATACAAAGTCTTCGTTTTCCATTTGGAATCCGAATAATTTAAACTTTTCTTTATTTTAAATCAAATAAAATCCGTTTTTTGAGGATCTACCACGATTATTTTAAGAATTAGAATCAAAAACATCAAAATACAAAATAATGTCAATTGACATTGACATTTTTTCTATAGACAAACGTCAGAGCGTTTTACAACCATCCATTTTGATGTTTAAAAAGTTGCAACGCTCTGACGTTTGGAACGACACGGATGTGTCAACCGAACGTCACGCTCAAATGTTTGGAACGCCGTTAGAGCGTTCGGTTGTGATTAGGTTGCACTCGGAGTGTAGGTTTGGAACGCGCCTCAGTACCCGATTATATAACATTGTAACGCGTACTTTCTTCCACAGACGAGTTCCGTAGCAAAGTTGGTTGTGAGAACGACGTGCTCCACCTAAGCTGTAACCCGCATTCCCGAGTGGCGATATACTCAGCACAGTACGGCAGGACTGAGTACGACTCAATACAGTGTCCGCAACCCCGGGGGATGAAAGAGGAAAGTAAGTATTGCATTTAAATAATACATTTTTGGTACGATGAATCCACAGGACAGAGGGTTACATAGTTATAAACGTTGGTATAGTTACTTGCATGATTATTTAATATGAACGAGATTTTATGCGGGGATTGTAGCGCGAATTAATATGAACATATTTTGTGATGCCAAAATGTCGATATTTTGTCACATACCTACCTACAGATAACATAATAACTTCTTTACAAATAATAATTTTACAATATCTTTATATAATTTTGAAAAAAGAAATATATGTAGCTTACTTCCGCAAACAAAATATGTAAGATGCACCGCCCGCCCGCCCGCAAAAATTTGCACATGCACACCACTAACACAGAGAAACCAATACTATACGTAAGAACCACAAAATATCCTCAGGAGTTAGATCGTGCGTAAACTAACTCCTGAGGATGCTCCGGGTTGGGGCGAAACACGTGTAGAGTAGCCTAATTGGTGAAAGTGCAAGGTGTGTTGCTGTCTTGCTAAATGCAGGTATTGTGCACTTATATTTTGTGGTGTGCATGTGCAAATTTTTGCGGGCGGGCGGGCGGTGCATCTTGCATATTTTGTTTGCGGAAGTAAGCTACATATATTTCTTTATTCAAAATGGTTTGGGACTTCCGCCAAGTGACGCCTGATTCAATCAAATCTTTATATAATTAATATCGAATTATGACTATGATAGTCAACTATCAGTAAAAATAAAGTCCTTATTTTAGATTTCTGAACATTATAAGTGACTTTTTTTGTGAGGAAAAAAAGGGTGACTGGGTTGTAACTTAGCCAAAACTTATATTCTTTGCTTATCGTAAGCGGAATGAGTTAGCATAGTGTTCAAACATTAACATAAAAGTGTTGTTACATGAGTGTTCACGATTGTTAAAAGAACAAAGAAAATGCTAGTATGAAAAATGCAACTTCTTAAAAATTCTCCATACAAATCATCAATTTTATAGCTTAAGACCTATTTTATTATTAAGACTATTAAATTAGGCAATATTTTATTATGTACGATTATTAAGTATTGCATTAAAATCATTGTTGATACGATGAAACGACAGCCTTCTGAAGCGTGAAGGAGCTCGTGGTGATTTGGTCACCTTAGCACAGGTTCTAAACCGCCACAATCGTAGACAAAGCCACCAAACTCCTCTTTTTTACTCAATATTTATTTTCGGTAGGTACTTCAACAAAAATAGCGGCTGTCGCATCTATTTTCGTAAGACGATGATCATTTCTGGCGTCGCCCAAACTCTATCCAATTTCCGAAATAAACACGGTAACTTAATAACGGCCCTCTAGTTCCAGTGTTTGGGAGCTTACTTCATATTTATGTTGCTTCTTCAAGCATTATTGCGACAACAAATCAACGGTTACTTGTAAAATAAGGACACTATAGCGTTTGCACGGAATTTGGTCCACTTAAATATCTTCCTAATATTTTTTTGTTTTAGTGGTGTTTAATTTAAGCATTAACTAAGTGATCTTTGTTAAGTATATTATGCTTGCTATAAAAACAATACAAAGATGAGTCTGTTAAGCAAACTAAATTTCTAGAGCTTTAAAAATTACTTGGTTTCTGAAATTTTTGTACTAACCAAGTACTTACAAGCATTATGTAAGTCTATAAAAAAACTTTTGTCAAAATTTTGTCATTTTGTGTCAAACTATTGTGTTTGGGGCAGGTGATGGCTAAGGAATCATCTTCATTATGCTGTTACTTTTGCGAAGACAAAGTTATTTTTATGTTTTTAGATTTTTTCACGCAACCAAAATTCTGAAACTTATTTCTATTAGAGAGCTTGTACCCTACTTATAATAAAATTGCTTTTATTAAATTAGTAGCTCACGATTAACAAAAAGTGTCGCAAAATCTTATTCTACTTTTACACCTCATTTATTTTATTTTATTTATTTAATAAAAGCATAATTTCAATTATCTGTTCTGCAGGTTTTCCTGTGTCCAAATAACAAGAAAAACTTCCCTTTTATATTTTTTGTATGATAATACAAATCCATTCTAACATTATACATATAAGTTATACATGCGAAACGAAAGTGACACCATCTGTATTTCACGCGTTCGATAGCTTAGATAATATCTAAGAATAAAATATTCCAACGGTCGATACATTTGACAGTAATTGGAAATTTAGACATAGGTATAATTGAAGACGGTTGACAAACAACTTTCAGGGGAATCTATTTGCTCTTAATGCTTATAACAAACTAAAATTTTGAGAGAAAATCAAATTTATTCAATAAACAGATCTCGATGGGCTGTTTTGCATATCAAAACGAAATTAGCGCTGAATGCGAGGAAAGCGAGCTTTAGTTCGTACAGTAAATGAAAGGCAAATTATACTATGTTGTTTTTGCTATTATGTAGGCACATAATTATAAATGATTATAAATTATTGCCATATCAGGACACAAAAATAATTAAATACACAATAATACATTTTCTAAAAAATTATGCACAAACCATTGCATTAATTTGTCCTCGTATTACAAGCTCTTAAAACTTGTCAGTTTTCTGAATGGCTATCAATGCATCTCTTTTATTTGCTATAGAACGAAGAGAGATGTAATGTAACGTTGCAATTTTTAACGTTACATTTTCTTACAAAATGGTTAAATTGACAATAAACCAAATTCTTTAATTTCAATGAGTTTAGTTCCAAAACGTCTCAATAGATGGCGCTAGCAGTCTCCCAAAACTTAGTAATTCGATACTGATCGATATTGTTTTGTCTGAGCCTATTATTTTAAAAAGTAAAAAGTCGACTGACATGCATGACAGCTGTCATGAAGACAGGGAGCTGGTCTTTGTAATTCGAAGAGCATTTTGGATTCCAAGTTGTCGAAGGGTGGAGCCCTAAGAAAAATTTGAAGAAGGCCTAATCCGGTGTGATCCGTCATGGCTTCTAAAATAAGTTTAAAATGATTGTGAAATAAATATTTTGGTAAGTAATCCATTTCCTTTTGTGGTATATTTTTTCATTATTTCCATAGTGGATTTTGTCACGACCATGCGCCTTTTAATTGCAGGGTGGGTTGTGGATAGCATGATGTTCTGATGAAGATATTCCTAATACAATATAATCAGGAGGCATCTGCAGTAAGTGCAACGATTTTCTAAATTTTCAGTTTAAGATCTGAAACATAGATTTTATTCTCACCTCAATGTGGTTTTGTTTCAGATGGGATTTTCATATTTTATTTTTTGAATTTTCATATTTTATATTTCATTTCTCAATTTTTATAATGTAATTTAATAATACTACCTTGTGATGTAATTATTTACAATCACTCACCTCCATTTTCCTGAAGAAGAGAAGACACATTTCTTCCAACCAATTGATGCTGTTGTCGTTGAAATGGCTCTAGTAAGAAAGGGTTAGCCGTGTTGGCTACAAACTGAAGGTACCCGCTTGGAGTTATAAGATGGCAATCAGGTAGCTTCATCATCACTAAAGGATTTCATCAGGTCAGTCACCTCGTCCGATCAGTGGACGCTCAACCCGGTGTAACTCGCGTTACATCTCGCTGAGCCGCCACCGTTCTGGAGTTGGATCTTCTGGCAGAGTCCGTCATGATAGAAACAGTGTAGCTTCTATATAAAATTTCGTTCTATAAATTGGGATAGTCTGATCACAGTCGCGAATCAACATAAAGCGACCTTGAGAGTTTTAGTCTTTTGCATACAATTTAATGAATAAAGGTTCTCCAGTAAAGTAATGAATATATAATAATATAGGGTGATTAACAATAATATTTCTAAGTCCATAATTATAGAATAAAGCAGAACAAAGAGTAATCTCTGTATGTAATAGTTATGCAGAAACAATAGGAATAAATGAGCTGGCTTTGAGACAACTACCATCTTTGATTTCATCACCCCGTCATTACATTTCATTAAGTAACTTTGAAACAACATTTTATATATATTATAACCCCTGGAGGAAACAAACCTTTACAATGGCGCCCCTAATTGTGATCAAATTAATCCCAATTTATGATATTTATTGTTTTTTTTTTGCAAAATAGTTTAATTTGAAATTTAATTTTGTTCATTGAAGTGTAAACAAGTCATGGTTTGTGAACAGAAGTAACTTGTTTTGTAGTTTAAATTTGCAAACTCAAAACTTTATTTTGTAATTTTCTTCACTTGAGACAAACTGGAAACACTTTTTATTAGGTTTTGTCTCATTAGTCCACAAACTATACTTTTATTTTGTTATTCCAAATCAACAAAGTGTTGTTTAAAATTTGTTGATTTATTTCATTTTAAGAAAATAAAAAAAGTGATTTATTTCTTATTAAACTGTGTGGTTAAATTTATTGGTCTTAGTCAAACATTGTTTAAGCAGTGAAATATTTGTAAAAGATAATGCTTAACATAAATAAATGTTAACAATTAACATTGAAAGTTAACACATTGTTAAAAAATATAATTTAGAATAAGTAAGTATTTAGTGTTCAGGATCAGGTTTAAAGTGATTTTGTAGTGGTCACAAACATTAATTGTGAAAATATTTTATAGTTCATAAAGTAGGGTGACCACCACTTTGTAAAAAATTTTTTTTTAGGACAAAAAATTTTTTTTTGTTTGTGCTACTTTATTGGAGAATTTAATAACAAAGAGGTACTATTTTGAAACTAAAATAACTAAACTTAACTTGTACGCAACTTAAGTTTTTATTTTATTTTGGTAGTCGATTTTTTTTTGCAAGATGGAATTGAACACAGTGCACCTTTATTCGCTGCACCGTGACGAGTTAATTTATGAGGTTTCTATTCGAGGTGAAACACCCGAGGACACAGTTTTTAAATTAAGAAGGCAGTTGAAAAATTTAATCAGCGACTTTAAGCCAGAAGATATTTTAGGCGACGACGATGCGCTTCCGTCCAAGGAGTTGCCGATTATTGGCGAGAAACTTAAAGACGTACGGAAACGCATCGACGATTTCGAGTCTTCAGGTGAACGCAGTTTGTTGGCGCGGGGTAAAGCTTTGTTCTGCCATTTATGGTTTAGGCTGGATAGGGTGAATACGGAAGCAGAGGCTGACGTAACAGTGAAGTCCGGTTTAAAGGACGTCCTGAAAAGGTTGCGTCAGCGTCTGGATTCGCATGATCCTGGTTCATCTTCGACATCTACGTCACCACCAACAACTGACAAAGCGATAGAACCTCTGGCGTCTGTGTCATCTCCAACCGTTTGGGCGGCGGACTCCAACGTCGCCAAGTGGAAAATACAGTTTGACGGCACGGGAAATCCCCGTAGTTTTTTAGAGTCAGTTTCTGAACATGCTACTGCTTATAATGTTTCTGAAGAAAAATTGTTTAGGTCGGCTTTTTCTTTATTTTCAAATCAGGGTCTGATTTGGTACCGAGGCGTCAAAGACCAAATCTCCTCTTGGCAAGACCTCAGCTCTTTGCTTTTGGAGGAATTTGACATTGTCGACTATGATTATCGACTCATGGGAGAGATTCGGTCTAGGACCCAAGGTCAAGATGAACCCATTCACATTTATTTCTCGGTCATGAGTTGTTTGTTTTCACGACTGAAGAAATCTTTGTCTGAGGAAGAGAAGTTAGAAATTTTACTGCACAATGTTAGGCCAACTTTCACGGAACAACTAGCGTTACACCATTTTGAAACGGTGACGGATTTAAAGACCGTATGCCGTAGATTAGAGGCAGCACGGCAAAAAACAAGTTTGTTTACTGAGCCACCCAAGGCCTCAAGTTTGAATCCCGAATTAGTGTATAAGGGTAAAAGTAAGACACCGGTTAGTGTAGTAGGGAACAAACCTACGCAAAACTACATACAACCGAACAAGCACAACTTTGTTCGGACCCCGGAAAATAAACCTCGTAGCTATGATTCAAACAAAAAGGTTGTGTTTTGTGACCGATGCAAGGTCAACACTCACACCAGAGCACAGTGTCCGGCGGAAGACAAAAGGGTGAAGTGTTTTAATTGTGGTGAGCTCGGTTACACAATTAGGTCGTGTCCCAAGTGTAATGTTAGGCCAAAAAACTAAATAGTTTAAACCGCGGTGAAACCATTTCAGGGAAAGCCGACCCTGAAGATTGGAGGTACTGGCAAGAGTTAGTGGTAAAATATTTTAAATCACATAACGTCGCCCCGGTTTTGTTTGAACCACATTCAAGTGATGTTCGGCCTTATTTAAATGTAAATTTATTGGATTTGACAATTTGTGGTCTATTGGATTCGGGCGCAGCTGTTTCCATAATTGGTAACGGAGCTCATACACGATTGGTGAATGCGGGTTATCCGGTGGAATCTTCCACGGATACCAGAGTAACCGTCGCTGATGGATCAGAGTGTAATACTATTGGTTTCATGACATTGCCCATTACTTTTAATAATGTAACAAAGATCATTAGGTTTCATGTTATTCCATCTATCGTCTCAAACGTTATATTGGGCGTAGATTTTTGGAAAGCTTTTAATTTAATGCCTGAAATATTTAAAAACATCGCGTACGTCAACTCACCTCCTGATTTTTTGTTAAACTCTTCTAATTTAAATGGTCCGGTAGCATCAGTCCAATCTTTGAAGGATTTGACCTTACACCAAAAAGAATTGGCGGATTCTATGATAGAAGGCTTTAGGGATATCTCTTTCGAACGTAAGGGGTTGGGTCGGACTAGTTTAATTCAGCACACTATTGACACTGGTGATTCTCCTCCCATAAAGTGTCGACCATATCCAATGTCCCCGGAAAAGTTAGGTCAACTCCACAAGGAGTTAGACCGGATGCTGGAATTGGATGTGGTCACCAAAAGTGAGAGCCCGTGGAACAATCCTGTGCTGATGGTTCCGAAATCCGACGGTTCCTGGCGTTTTTGTTTGGACTGCCGTAAGCTGAACGCTATCACCAAAGGTGACGCTTACGCCATTCCATACATTCCGCAAATTCTGGACAGCCTAAAGAACGCCAAATTTATCAGCAGCGTTGATTTTAAAGCTAGCTTTTGGCAAATCCCTTTGGAAGAGGCTGCGCAGGAAAAAACGAGTTTTACTGTTCCCGGACGAGGATTATTTGAGTTTAAAGTTATGCCTTTTGGACTTTGTGGCGCACCCGCTAGACAGCAGAGACTGATGGATATGCTCTTCGGTCATCCATTTTGTAGCGACGTCACAAAGGGCATGATTTTTTGTTATGTCGACGACATAATAGTGGTCAGTGAGGATTACGAGACGCACCTTCTATTACTAAACAGGCTACATGAACGGATTAAAAGTACATCTTTAACAATTAATTTTGAGAAGAGCAAGTTCTTCCGAAGCTCTCTCAAATATTTAGGGTATGTCGTGGACGAGTGCGGTTTGAGGACGGATCCGGAGAAAGTGAGCGCGATTCTGAATTTTCCAGTACCATCGAACCCTAAGGAGGTAAAAATGTTCTTAGGAACGTGTTCGTGGTACCGTAGATTCATAAGGAATTTCTCAACTATCGCTGCTCCTTTAAATGCGCTGACGAGCACCAAGGTCAAGTTTATTTGGAGCTCGGAGGCTGATTCCGCCTTCAACGAACTTAAAAACGCTCTTGTTTCTGCTCCAGTTTTAGCCTGTCCTGATTTTGACCAACCTTTTACTGTACACTGTGACGCCTCAAGTTATGGTATCGGCGGTATGTTGACACAGGTACAGAATGGAGAAGAACACCCGATTACTCAGCTCGGGTTGGTAACAAACGCAACCGTCAACGGGAAAACCCTCGGGTTGTTAAAACACAAACTTACAAATAAACTTACTTAAAGTTTTATTTACTAAAGTACAAAAGCGTACGCAGCTTTTGTTAAACGCGCATAAAAGCATAAAAAAAACCTAACTAACCTAAACCTAAGGGTTCGCCTTGGCATCGCCGGGTCCCGTACGAGACACCGACACACAAAAAGTGGCCTACGGCATTTCAGATGATGTATGAGAAGATGGATGAAAGGAGTGTGTAAGTGAGTCACGTGTATTCCGGACGGAAAGAATCGTACAATAGTCCTGAAGTTGGCAGGGGGGTTAGTGATGATCGGAGATTGGAGTAACATCAAAGTGTTGGAAATGGTTTACTTAGTCGTTTTGTAAGTCAAGGTAGTTTTGCTTTGGTCTAAGTGGTTTTTGTTTTTTTAGGCTATGGTGCTTTTATGGTAATTTTTTACCCACCATGCCGTAGGCCACGTAATGTGTGTCGGTGTCTCTTCGGAGCTCCGGCGACGCCAAGGCAAACCCTTAGGTTAAGTTGGTGATGGTTTTTTATTTACGGCCATGGGGATTTAGTTTATCCACCATGCCGTTGGTTGTTTTGGTGTTGGGATTTAGTTTTAAGTTTTGTCTCATTGCCATGAGTTAGATTTTTTTTTACAGATGTGTTCTGTTCAGTATTCGACAGTTAGGTCCATTTTTTTTTATTGAGGTTGTTCAATGTTTGTACACCTCCGGTGGGATTTTCTTTAGTGACGCTGAGGGCAGCGTAGTTTCTCGCTGCGTTCGAAACTTTCGTTGGTAGGGGGGTATTGTAACGTTGCAATTTTTAACGTTACATTTTCTTACAAAATGGTTAAATTGACAATAAACCAAATTCTTTAATTTCAATGAGTTTAGTTCCAAAACGTCTCAATAGATGGCGCTAGCAGTCTCCCAAAACTTAGTAATTCGATACTGATCGATATTGTTTTGTCTGAGCCTATTATTTTAAAAAGTAAAAAGTCGACTGACATGCATGACAGCTGTCATGAAGACAGGGAGCTGGTCTTTGTAATTCGAAGAGCATTTTGGATTCCAAGTTGTCGAAGGGTGGAGCCCTAAGAAAAATTTGAAGAAGGCCTAATCCGGTGTGATCCGTCATGGCTTCTAAAATAAGTTTAAAATGATTGTGAAATAAATATTTTGGTAAGTAATCCATTTCCTTTTGTGGTATATTTTTTCATTATTTCCATAGTGGATTTTGTCACGACCATGCGCCTTTTAATTGCAGGGTGGGTTGTGGATAGCATGATGTTCTGATGAAGATATTCCTAATACAATATAATCAGGAGGCATCTGCAGTAAGTGCAACGATTTTCTAAATTTTCAGTTTAAGATCTGAAACATAGATTTTATTCTCACCTCAATGTGGTTTTGTTTCAGATGGGATTTTCATATTTTATTTTTTGAATTTTCATATTTTATATTTCATTTCTCAATTTTTATAATGTAATTTAATAATACTACCTTGTGATGTAATTATTTACAATCACTCACCTCCATTTTCCTGAAGAAGAGAAGACACATTTCTTCCAACCAATTGATGCTGTTGTCGTTGAAATGGCTCTAGTAAGAAAGGGTTAGCCGTGTTGGCTACAAACTGAAGGTACCCGCTTGGAGTTATAAGATGGCAATCAGGTAGCTTCATCATCACTAAAGGATTTCATCAGGTCAGTCACCTCGTCCGATCAGTGGACGCTCAACCCGGTGTAACTCGCGTTACATCTCGCTGAGCCGCCACCGTTCTGGAGTTGGATCTTCTGGCAGAGTCCGTCATGATAGAAACAGTGTAGCTTCTATATAAAATTTCGTTCTATAAATTGGGATAGTCTGATCACAGTCGCGAATCAACATAAAGCGACCTTGAGAGTTTTAGTCTTTTGCATACAATTTAATGAATAAAGGTTCTCCAGTAAAGTAATGAATATATAATAATATAGGGTGATTAACAATAATATTTCTAAGTCCATAATTATAGAATAAAGCAGAACAAAGAGTAATCTCTGTATGTAATAGTTATGCAGAAACAATAGGAATAAATGAGCTGGCTTTGAGACAACTACCATCTTTGATTTCATCACCCCGTCATTACATTTCATTAAGTAACTTTGAAACAACATTTTATATATATTATAACCCCTGGAGGAAACAAACCTTTACAGTAACTTGCCTATAGCAAGTCAGACAGAATTGTTTTTTTCTTCAGAGGAAAATCAGATAAAAATGAGCTTGTAATACGGAGGTCGCGGGAAACTACTGGATTTCGGCTCCGCGGAACTAATCGTCATGCCGACTTGCCGCCTCCACAATATTGGCAAATTCATCGTACGATTCTGGTTTTGTAACAAATGCTTTAAAGAGGTTCTTTCAAAAGCATCAACGAACGATACAGTAGCCAAGATTTGGGCCAACGTGTGGAGCCGACAAAAGTCATGTCTCAAAGATGATTCAGTATTGTATTACTTTATGTGTTTTAGTAATAGTAGGCAGAAGCTGTGCCTAAAAGCAATACTATTAAAACACCATTGCGACACGATTGTTACGCTAACATTAGCAGACTGTGGCAGAATCAATATGGTGATATAAAAATAAATTATAATTATATGAAATCGTGCGCCGGATTTCAAAGAGTCACCATCTCTGAGGTCCCGGATTAAAATCTTGATTTGTTCAATTTAGAAAAAATGGGACCGACTATGAAATCGTAAAAATTTTTTACAAAAATTAAAAACGAAAATATCAAAATTTATGAAACAGCATTTTTTTTTACGATTTCATAGTCGGTCCCATTTTTTCTAAATTGAACAAATCAAGATTTGAATCCGGGACCTCAGAGATGGTGACTCTTGGAAATCCGGCGCACGATTTCATATAATTATAATTTATTTTTATATCACCATATTGATTACACCATATTGAAAAAAAATCAGCTGTTTCATACAAATGAAACAGCTGTTTTTTTTTTGCGATTTCAGAGTTGGTCCCATAGTAAAAGATGTTCAGTTTGATGATCCCTATCTACCATATTCAGCATTATGGGTTATTCAGTAACACGTTGTATAGTCTTAGGTTTGGGTGTTTGATGTGTGATTTTCTATCTTCGATTATTCTGATTTCCATAACACAAATACTTATACATTATTTGGAATCAGAACAATGTATGTGATGTTATTTAAATGTATTTGGTGAATATTAAATCATAAATTGTTTTAATAGCACCATTATGATGCCATATAAAGGTTTTCTGCGTTAGGATTTTCTGCCGCGTTCAAACTTTAACCGCGGGCATAACTTCCCTAGCTCTTTATTCCTATTGTAATAAGGGATAATTAACACAATATGTTTTCATGTATTTTCGTACCTATGTGACAGCAAAGCTGTTTTCGTGACGTCGATTTTAATTCATCAATGCCCGCGCGGACGCCGGCGTCCGGACAACAATAGGAAATCTATTGTGACTCTTTTTTCGGGCGTTGACGTTTTAAATGCGCGTATGTTGAAAGTGGGATACCTGTGTTTCAAAACGATGAAAATACCTTTGCGAAGATAGTCACTTTCGCGACGGTACTTTCACGTAAATTCGACTTTAAACCACGTAACTCATACAATATTTTGTTCCACAGCTTGCCTAGAGCCGTATGCTACTGAAACAGCAATGAGGGAGTGCCACGGGAAGAGACGCTGCGTTCTGTCCGCAGACAGCAACATGTTCGGGAAGCCTTGCCGGATTGGTAGCAGAACTTACCTCAAAGTTGTTTACACCTGTGGTTAGTATTTATAGGCTTCTTCGATTAAATAAATTACCATTATGGTAACTAGGTTTACAAACAAACAGAACGGATAAACAAATACATAGTTAACATAAGGTGTTAATTAAAATTTGGTATTCTATCTTTCTAGGTAATGATTATCTAAATTATTTCAGTAGGTACTTGAATTATCCTTTTTTTTCATAAATTTTATCTTAAAATTGAACAACTAATAAACTTCATATTTTCACATATTTTACAATTATCTGCTCAAAACTTTGCTGAAAACTTTTTGAATACTGAAAATGAAAAGCCTTCATATTAAATACATTTTTCTTTTTTTCGAACTATTCTGAACTTTAATTTTAAGGTTTTTTTACAATTTGATTTTCGATACCAAATAAAAAAAACTTTTTTCTTCTTTCAAGCATGGTCGATATAATATCATTTTCCTGTTAGATTTTAAAAGATTGGTGTGAGTTGATCTTGAAATTATTATTTATTAGATGATATTGCAAATTCGGTTTCTTTATTTGCAAACAAACACGACATAAACAAAAGTCATTTAACAATGACTTTTGTTGTACTATGTTCTATTTTCTTCTTAGTACAAATTCTATAAATGGCAAAATCATTATGTCTGTTGGTTTTCAAAGAAAGAATAAAAGTGTTTTCCTTATTTATTTGTGTAAGTAATAAATATAGCATTATTATTCAATAGAGTTTGAAGCGTGTTTTGGAAAACTCAATTAGAATTCAGCTATTAGACTATTTAATAGAGTTTGGTGACAAAACACAATTCGTATTCCGTGGACTCACAAAAATATTTGCCAAACACCTAAACAAGATTTTAATGAAACGTCAACGATACGACGAAATCCACCTCAAGAATTGTTTACGTCAGTGAAAACTTTTTTGCCCCTCCTCAGTCAGCATCGTAAAAGAAAAGTCGTAATTTTGTTTATTGAGAACTATGTTATTTCGTTCTATGTTCGTGATTGACAGCCTGCTAGAGTGTCTCGACAACTCTCGTCCAATAAAATGAATGAACATACAACTTTTATGCTGTCGTCAAGGTCAGATATTTTTTACGTCTCTCTCTTGATTTTTATGGGTGGAGTTATATATTAAGTTTTATTGACTTTCTCCATGATATAATAAAGTGGAGGGTAAGTTACTCTTTTATTCTTCGCCGTTGTTTTGTCAAAATATCTGGGATGTAGGTAAGCCAGCAGTGTTATGGGGACCTTTGCGCCTGGTATGACCCGGGGTGACATCTTTGAATAGGTTAAGGCATTAAGGAATAATGTGTATTATGTTAATTAGAAATAATGTGCTTAATTGTTTAATTATAAGACCTATGTAATCTGCATTGTAACTGTTTGATATAATATTTTTTACAATTTGTAACTTGTAGTTACATTTTTACAAGTTACATATTCATTAATGTTTGCTTCTATTGTCATGACATGACCATTTACTAATTGTTTTTATCTACCTACCTAAATACTGCTAGCACTTCTTTGAAAACAAAAAGTAAAGAACATATCAACATAAACGATTGAATATTAAAATAATGCAAAAGCATTCCTCAGTCCAAAGAAAGTGCGTATTGGAATTTCTTCATCAAACCAAAAAAATAAGATTCCAGAGGGCCTATTATAAAAAAGCATCGCGACAAGCGGACGATGTTCATCCTATTGCATGACATTATTAACTCATGCATAAGGTTCAAAATCAAGTACTTAAATCGATCAACAAACATCCTCTGACTATCGTGATTATTTTTTGTAATAGGCCCTCAGGTTTACTTAAACTAAATATCGCTTTGAATTATTTATGTCCACAATAACAAAAAGTGTCTTACAAAATAACAAGCCGTAATTTGTAAACATTTCACCATAAAAAGAATCTGAAAACATCTGAAAGAGACCTGAGCTGAGCCATTAATATTTATGGCAAACTGACATAACATTGAATCTCAATTTCGTATACAAGATATTGCTCGAGTTATATATTAAATGATTCGGTAAGCAAGCCCCGGAGACAGAATTTCATTAAGAGTTCTTCTATTTGGAGATCCGTAACTATGGAATTCGCCAGTACGTTTTATTGCTCTGATATTACTGTTGTGATCGGCGAGCTTCTACTTTCTAGTCTATGTATTTGTCAATAAGATTCTGTATATTTTTCTCATAATAATATATAGTTACTTAAAGAGACGATACACAATATTTTGCTCAAGTAATAGGTCCCCATATATGAAATTGACGTTTTTTTGTCACAAATAGAGATCCTCGTCACTTCTATAATTTAAAATATTCAGAAATTGTTTGTTATTATATCGAATAATAACCATCATAGACAACTATTAAATCGTTAAAAAATCTTATTATAGTTTTCTAAACACAAAAAATACCTTAAAAATGACACTACAAACTACATTTTATTCTCTTAACCTAGGTGGCATACCGTTATATTAGTGCATTAAAGTTTTAAACATTAGCGTTCATGGATGTTATATAAATTAAGAAAATGTTTGTATGGAAAATGAAACTTATTTAAAATTCTCCATACAAAACACCATATTCCACTTCGAATATTAAGTTAATAACTTTATAATTATAACGATTAATAGATTAGCTATTAGCGAAAATTATAAAGTTTTGTTCCTTTTGCGGAACCCCAAATAAGCCAAGTTTCACTTGGCGATTTTTTTTCTCAGATCTAATGAAATGGAAGGAGTTTCTATCGCCGCTTCCCATTGGTGAAGCCTCCGCCTATCACTCAAAAAGTTGTCCCTTGTTTTTTTATTATTTTGTTTTCTTTAGACCGTGTCGCCACACCGAACATAATTTATTGAGGAGCGGTAAAAAATATTTCCGCTTCCCTGAAATCGAAATGTCAAACCGTTTTTATGTATCTTGCTTGTAATGTAAGTGTCCGTCAACAATTTGTAATTGATATTTTATTGGCAAAAAAGAATCCGTTTTGCACCAAAACGCTGTCAAAGTTAAAGTTATCGTCAAATATGTCCTATTTGTGTTATTTGTCTCGTCAAACTTGTCAAAGGACTTGTCAACTTGTTTGAGCCTTAGGCTCAGTTGCACCATCTAACTTTAACAATAACACACACTTGCACTTTGAGCTAAAATTGGTTGGTTGGTTTGGTTTACGAGTAATAAAAATAAATGTAGTGGCGGCATTAGTTTCACTACCTACAGCGCCTTAAGCACAAGTTAGCCAAAAAAAGAGGTTGCCAGCCAGCATGATGTCCTTTGACAAGTTTGACTTGACAAATAGGTAGCATTATCATTTGACGATACTTAACTTTAACTTTGACAGCGTTTTGGTGCAACTCACACTTAGTAAATCAAGAAATGTTGATAATCAGTTATAAGTACCACTAAGTAGTAATTTTCAACGTTTTATTTACTTTTTAAAATAAAGCAACGATAGTCATATAAGTTAATTAGAAGTAGGCGGCTGCGGTCACCCAACAATCCACATTGGGCCTGCGTGTAGGGTTATGGTCCATCCTCCTTGTCCACCCAGTTCCCCAGTAGTGGGGACATTAATAGCTGATCTCGAAAAAAAGTAGGAGCCTAAAGAATTTAATTTCTTACATTCAATGCGAAATACATTTTTACGTAGTACCTATAAAAAAATAAAATATGTGGGCAGCTTCATAATTAATAGTAAATAATATTGAAGGTTACAATGAATGTTCATTTAGTAGGAGCTAGCGAAAATAATTTCATACATTCACTGCGAAATAAATTTTTAGTACCTATCAAAAAATAAAATGTGGGCCGCTTTATTGTTAAAAATAACTCTTAAATACAATGATGAAAAATTAATTAGGACTTGCGATTATTAAAGAGTAATTTTCGAAGAAAAAGTGATCCCGTCGGCGTTTTTCTTTTCATTTGTTATATTGCGCTTTTTTTTCTATGTAGGCGGCTCCACGCGTTGACCACAATATTGGCAAATTCATCTTACGTTGCCGGTTTTGTAACAAATGCTTCAACATCAATATCAAAGCATCAACGAACGATACATTTGCCAAAGGCCAAGGTTTGGGCCAACTTGTGGAGCCGACATAAGCTTCATCCGAATAGCTCAACATCAAGTAAAAATAAAACCTCATCAATTTAATAATACGGTTAATTTTCTAAAGCACGTGGAATTTTGTTTCCCATGAGAATTTCGCGGATGATAGTAGCCTATGTTATTTTCCAAAGTTCAATGTATCTCTTAATCATAATTAATCTTAATTGGTTCAGTGATTTAGATGTGAAAACATAACAAACAGAGTTATCTTAGTTAGTGTCGTTATTAAACTAAAATTATAATTTGGATCACCCTAACAAAACTCTCTTCAGCGTTCCTTTGCTATAATATGTAGGTACCTACATCCATTTCCGTCTGTCAGACATTTTTATTTTTATAGTAAGTACCAACTATACTTGTATAATATTTTCCAGGTACGTGCCTCTTATTTCATAGAAATATATCACACCTTAATACATATTTCAGCGGATTTTAAATTTCATCCGCATAAGTGGGTAAAAAAATATGGACACCGGTTTATGGCAAATGAAAACCGGAATTAGATTGAATGACGTGCGGTTCCATAGCAAGCTATAGAATAGTCGGTGAAAATTTCAAAGTTAGATTGGGTTTTCAGATCCTTTGTGGGTTAGCGTATTGTGTTCTAAACAAAGCTGATGGCTATAAAAATCTAGTTGGTATCTATTTTTTGTTCTAGTGGCGTGATATTTATATCGGAAACGTGGAAGCTTTTTTACGAGTTCGGAGTAACCATTTTAAACTTTTTGCATTAAGCCTAATATTCACACATATCAGTGAAGTCACAGTTACGTCACAGTACCGGCATAGTGATAAATTCTTCCGTACATTCTCTATTGAAAAATATATTTTTTCGTTAACAAAAAATACATATTTTTCAAAACAGTATTTGGGACCAACCCAGTAGGCATTCGAAATGCCTGTGGCAGGCAGGCAGCCCCGCTCTTCTATATCGTATTAATTGAGAATGTAACAGTTTACACTTGCTTTACAATATTATCATTTTTACTTAAGTAAATAATATGAAAAGCTTTATTAATAAAAATATTACAAAATACACAGCTTATGTGCACTCAAGTGTATGTGTGATTGTGTGTGTTCTCTATGAACACGCGTTCACTGATAGTCTCGTCATTATCACTGACAGGTGTGGACGCGTTTTCATAACAAATGTATGACTGGTGCCGGTACTGTGCCGGAACTGTGACTTCACTGATATGTGTTTGCGGAGGATGGTGGGAAAATCCCAGATTTTTTTTAAATCCCAGTTTATCTATATATTTCTCAACTCGTTACAAAATGCGGCCCGCAAATTATTCCCATTGATGAACACCATCCACGCAGATTTAGATCATACTGAATGCGACAGTCGGGTTTTCCAAGACGCTTTATTTTTTTTATCTACCCTGGATGAGCAAACTACAGTTAATTTAACTTTTGGTTATCAGCGCATCAGCAGATATAAACCAATATATATTTCAAACTTAAATCAAGCTCAGCGTAAATAAGGGTGCTTATTTTTTTAAGGACCTCTTTAAAAGTTCCTAGCTCAGCGATAAAAGCAAACAAATTCAAGTGTGCTTGCTATTTAAAACGTATTTTGAATAACAAGCCACGTAGCACCAAAATGGCTTCTTTGTCATAAAGCGTGCTCACTTGAGCTTTAAAAATACCCTTAAACTGAAGCACCCTAAATCTAAAATTAACCTCCCTAAGAATCTTCGTCTTAATGAGCCACTGTATTAAGTAGAATCGAGAACACTTGAGTGTTGGTGTTTGAAAGTGGTGTTTGGGTGGTGGTGTTAAAGCTTGTTTTTCTTTGGCAGTGCCGCGTACGGTCTTGAAGGAGAGATACGAAAGTGCCCCTGAAGAGGACGAGGTAGCCCATGACATGTCTGACATTGAGCACGACGATGTCGGTAAGTAGTTTTTTTTAAGACAAGCAGAAGTGTCAGCTCTTGAATTAAATTGTAGTCTATTCCAAAATTCAAAGTACAAGAGTCTCTTGGCAACTTCTGCAAAGCAAAATACTGCTTACATTAAAGGAAGAGAGTTTAAATTTTGATTTTTTTCTAAATAATTTTCTAGAATATATTAGCTATTTTCTGCTTACTCGTTGAGTTATATTAAATAAAACACTTTTAACGGATACTAGCGCGGATTCCATTAAAAGTGTTTTATTTCATGTCTAGTGAGCGCGTAAGCTTGAGAAGTGAATATGAGTTGTATTAATTTAGTTCTAATAACAGAATAATAGAATAAAATTTAATATTATAATAATATAATTATAGTAATAATTTAGAAAAGAACTTTGACATAAAAACATTAAACTCTATATTACAGTTTTCTTTCTCGTTTGTATGATTGGCATTGTAGGAAGAAACAAACATCCACAGTGTTTTTTCTATTGTTTCTTTAACCATTCTATTTAAAATACTCATTAACTCTAGTTGTCTATAGAAAAAGCTTTGTTAGTAGATATAAACGGATATTTTTCTCCGTTTAGTCCTACTAGTAGAACAAAACAGTAGGACTATATCGTTGTTAAGTATCCTAGTAATGAAATATGTCATAATACTAAAAAGGGACAAGAAACAGCAATCGAACGATTGGCAATTGGCATAATTATTGTGCCTACACATACCTACAGACAAAGCGATATGGTCGGTTTTATGATTAAAGCATTAATCCTCTCCAAGCTGATTGTAATTAAAATGTGGTTTGCGATTAAATAAACAAGGTCCATGAATTTAATGTTACGTATTTAATTTAAGCTGCACCAAAATAGCATTCCGCGAAGCTTTTCAAAAGGCGCTTCAACTAATTTTGTAACCATAATTAATTGATTCATGTAAATGTAGGCTATACTCGCCTGAAACACAAGTTTTTCCTAGTTCAGGCAAATGTTATTTTTATTTAACTTAAGTAAACTTTTGTAAATTGTACTTAATTGCATTTTTAGAAAATTAATAATTATTCACCGCTTGTCAGAAGAATTTATCTAAACTTACCTACTTCTTACCCCATTCATAAATTGTATTCTAAACCATCTTACCCCATAAATGGTGCTGTGATGACAGTGAAAAATATAAAGCTGTAAAAAAACAGTTTTTATGTATTTTTTTTTATTGGTAGAGGAGCATTTGAGCCAAATCAAGGTGGTTTTAATTGATGATGTTACAAAACCACATAGAAAGAGCTTATTCAGATTACTCTTGAAAAAGCCTATTCATTATTATTTTTTTGATTCTAACAAAAATAGCAGCTGTGAATTTGAAACACTCAATACAAATGCATTAACATTTTCTCAAACACCGCTTATCAGAAGAATTTTAAAACAAAGATGAAACTCGTTTCAAACTGAAACTTGGAAGCTTGGCGTTGAAACCTTTCGTAAAGTTTGACAGTCGCAGATAATGAAACCGGCGAAGGAATTTAAATTGTGATGTCACGATTTGATGTTAAACTGTTTGACATCGCGTAGAGCAGCGGTTCCTGTATCTGTTGGCTACGGAAACCATTTTTTTTCACCGTTTTTGGGCGGAACCCTAGCTCAAGTAAGAAGTAAACTAACTGTACTGTAACATTGTTTTGTTTTACGTGAAATCACAACATCCTCGGTAGGCTTCTTGGCTTGTTGTAGACAGAGTTTGAATTTAAAAGAAGGACTTTTTAAGATAAAAATATCTATTTACCTAGTTAGAACAAAAAAATATTTAATTAACTCTTGAATTTAATTTTTTGTTTACTTTGAATTTTCGCGGAACCTCTGAGAGCCTCTTACGGATCCCCAGGGTTCTGCGGAACACCATTTGGAAACCACTGGCGTAGAGTTAGGCGATGTCTTTAGTCTATTCTTGACGATCACGAATGTGAATTTTTCTACAGTGGACGATTGATCAAAACATCAATAAAAGATACGTGTTGAAATTGAAAGGTAATATTGATGTTCCACTCACATTTGGTTCCGCTTCCAAACGAAACGATCGTCCTTTGATAACGAAGGTTTGACAAAATCAATATCTACCTTCAATACGAAATATCTATGCGAACTGTCAGCTCAAATGAAATGTCCCCGGGTCTGAGAGCGCTTGTTGGTTGGTTGTATCTTGACCTCTATTCACATTAATATCTTTTCACAAACGTTTTAATAAAACTTTAAAACAATTATTCTTTAACGAATTAATTGAAATCGTGCCGATGTTACAGCGAATATAAGCGTTCTTTGTTACACTTTTTCGTTCGCACTGATGAACTATTGTTTATACATCTTGGAAAAAATTGTAAGACATTGTTTGTTGTACTTAAGGCCTGTTGCATTGCACAGGTTCCATATAGCACTAACTATCTTCGTAGATGAGATTTTCTAAGAATCAGAATCTGTTATACAAGTAGATTGGGACTGGGTTGTGATTTTTATAGAAACTCTAGCTTCTATCCACGACTTCATTGGACATACGAAAAATATGGTGTTAATCTAGTCTAGGTTATATACTTGTGTGTACCAAAATTCATCAAAATCTATTCGTCATTCATTTTATCATTTATTCAACATTCAAACATATAAACTTTCACATTTTAATATTATTATATCAACTCTGGAGCAATATAGGAAATAAAAAGATTCACCAACGATCTTAATAATAACGTCATAACAGTGAAAACACATTCATTTCATAATAAATCACACTACCAGTCTGTTATCTCATCATAACTACTTATATAGATTCAGACTAGTAAAACAAAAAGGAAGTCGACAGCAAGAAAGGAAAATATTTTGCCCACACAATCCTCAGTGGGATTTCCGACAAGAATGGGGACCTACTCGAATCCAAAATGAAACTAAATATTACGAACAGGACAAATCGAGTAAATGATAGATGATCAGCAGTTTTGCAATTGAATTAAAAGAATTGTGCCAGCTGCGTTCGATCGCAGTGTAAAAACGAGTAACACGTCAAATTTTAGCAACCTTTAGTTGCTAAAAGCAGCGACCGACCAGCATTCAATGGCGGGTTATAGTGTACTATTACTGCATTCATTTTCAGAAATCGCCAAAACGTCGATCGCCGATGTTAAAATTATCATGAGTGATTAATTGATCATAGGTACCCCATAACCTAAAATTACATATAAAACAAGGCAAAGGTAATATTCTTCTAACGTATGGGACGTTTGCAAAGTTCGTTTTAGAAGATTTGAGTACTTTAAAAAGTACAATTTTTAAATAACTTACAAAAATAGACTAATGCTTCATCAACGCCATCATCTCGCATTCCCTGGGGGGCGGTTCACCCACCAAAACGACCTTTACACCCTCAACTTCGTACAGAAAACGAAAACATTCAGCAAATTCGTTTACGAAGATCCGTGACGAAGAGAGAGTGGGCGCCCTGTGTCGTCACTAATAGAGTTAGAATATGAGTCGTCACGAGCGATCTCTCGCTCAAGGATATTTCATCCCATAATCCGTTTTTACACTGACAAAGCAAAGAAAAGTACCGACACAGAGCCAAACAAATCCTTGTAGATTGTACGAGTTCAAATTAAGAAAGGATAAGACAGGCTTAAGTAAATTTCTTCGCTTGTGTCTCGCTTTGTATAGCACAGGGGATAATAAACTTCCTAGCGAAGATAATTTTAATTCTGCTGTATACGCAAATAAAGGTATTAAGTAAATCCCGAATTCATTATCTTGGCTTAGGCAAGTTATTTCAGGAACTTGAGAGAATAGCGGAATTATAGATCTTGATAGGAAGCCTACTAATTAATGCTGCATGGCAATTACAGAAACTGATTTAAGTAACATTTTCCTTGTACATTTGTAGGGGTAGTACGTAATTAGTTCGTAATGATTTAGTTGTGATGGGATTATGTGCTGTCATGTGTACGTACATCCAGCCTCAAGTCCAGCTGATCGAGCAGCTTAACTTACTGAACAAGTTTAAACATATTAGGTATAATATTGTTTTAAATCAATATTATAGGTATCAATCAAATTTATAGTATAGGAAGACTATAAACAATTAATATTATAGTCTTCACATTTAAATAATGTGGCAGCATGATTTAAAATAAAACTTTAAACAGAAAATTTATTATTTTCATTGATAATTTTATTAATGTTTTGATAATTAAGTTAACGTGTTAGGATAATATATGATTTAGCAAACTTCTGATGCTGACCGCATATATTAATTTAAGGATTTTAGATTTTTGTTTAAAAAATTAATTAAAATAATATAAAAGGCGTACCTAATTGGTTTTCCTAAAGATTATATAAAGAGTATAATAAAAATTAACGTAATATAAAAAAAATAAGAACAACATTTATTACTGAGTAGGTACATACTTAGTAATAAGTGCTACTTGGCCAACCAAAGCATTATGTTACGATAAACAATTTAAACGTCGATCACAACTGATTGACTAAATGAATCTAGAAAATTTGCATTCAAACAAGATTTCTACAATATTACAATCAGAATACTGAAGATCCATTCAACCTAAATGCTTTCTTGAAATTCTTCGATTAAATCTAGATTAGAGAATTGGAATGACTATTTTACATAAACAATGCTTATAATCGAAATTGAGATTGAGAATTTAATCGGCTTATCACTTTCTTTTCACACAATTATAAGTAAAAATTGCGAATTCAGAAGCGTTAAAACTAGATAGAAAAATATATTGAGATGTCAAACTTTCTTATAACATGCCGTCCACTATAAAAAATCAAACCAAAAACATTGTTCATGTAAAATGTAGCCAAGACGCAGAGACGGTACCTGCAGCGCAGCGAACATTTTTCTATGTCTATGGTACCTTCATACAAGCCCAAAAGCCCGGATTGCCCAAACATTATCTTACTAACACTACTAATGAATCGTAATTAATTACAACAACACAATATTATTAACTAACGTTAATTTTTAATAATCAATCACCACAAATTAAATTTTTACAACAACTGATTGATAAACAAGTCGTTAAGGTTGTATGACCGAAAGTGGCGCCCTCATAGGTTTTTTTATATTTTTTAATAACGCTTTACGTGGAGTTTTTAGGGCTCATGGTCTATTAATTTAAGAAGGTATCACTACATGCCCTCGTAGTCATTCCTAGAAGTAGAGAGCAAATGTGTCAAAAACGGTCTCTTTTAGCAGTTTTGCTATCTACTTCTAGCAGTGACTACGAGGGAATTATTATTATTATTATTTATTATTATTTATTCATTCAAAGCTTATATCTATTATTTCCCCCCACCATTTTACAGCCACTTTCGCTCGGGGTGCCACCTTAATCAAACTAGTTCGACTACGTGACGTGGGCGCTGTCTATATGTGTGTGGCTGTGTGCGTTGCTCGAGTGCACGTACTAAGATTAACTTCTGAGTCTCTCTATTTTGTGCTATCAGTTTGTAAAACCGTTCTGTTCTTGCAGATGACTCCGGTGACAGGTGGTGGGTGGAGTCAGCAGTCCCACCAGCCCCCGCAGTTGCTGCCGTCCCCCCTCAAAGACCTTCGATGTCTACCAGCATCAACGCCACCAGTATAGTTAGAGACCAGCCGTCTGCTTCGCCACCCAGGCATCATTTAGCGAAAGATGGTAAGTAAACGCAAATAAATCTAGTTTAAATACAAATGAATGAGTTTAATGACTGGATTTAAGGATTTCTGACATTTAGCTGTCGTCTTTGAATGTACGATGAACGTTAATGAGAATGAAGTTTGAGCTTCGAACTGAAGGTCGTTTCTATAGAACCACCCAGGAATCACCGATAAGAATAGAATATAAAATTTTATTTGGCAACACACAACACTTATGTACCCAAATTTAAAAAAGAGCAACGGTACAAAAAAACAAACAAAAGCATTGGTACGTTTTGTGCAGTGCTGTGTGGTGCTTAAATTGACCTCAGCTCAGTGTAAGCAGCAGATAAATTCCAGTGCAGTGAATTTATCTGCTGCTTTCATTTTCCTTCTGCTAAGCCCTGACGTGACATCACTGAACAATTAAGTACTTACATAAATAATTTTATAAAAATAAGAGATAACTAATACTATAGGTAAATAAGTACTAGTACATAATATTGTGTGCCGATCTTTTGTGCGAAAGAATGTGTATTGTGAACATTTTGTGTTATCTAACGTTTCTGTGGTGAACATGTGGAGTTATTGTTAGGGCTACGAAACTTTAGTGCTACGAACTTGCTACGGATTTATTCTTAAGGTTTCAGTCGAAAGTTCATTCTGTAATTTTATATTTTTTTTTTTATTAAAAATGTTTATTTCTTACAAAATTAGTACAAGCAATATTCTGAGGCTGGAACCAACCAAGTAGGTATTAATAATACCTGTATTAGGCGGCACCGCTCCTCCATAGCAAAAGGTACATAATATGTATGCAATTATAGATATCTATAGATATCTTATCTTTCAGTGCAATTCAATTAATAATTTATACGCATATCAATTTAACTTTAATGATTTAGTAAGTGGTTTCAAACATCATTATAAATAGTCCTCAGAATCTCGAATGAACTAAAGCACTAAGGATAACTTACAAAACTTCTTAGCGATCGTTAATTTAGTCCGAAACCAATTTGCTGCAAATAAATTACTTTACTATAGATCAATAAAGCTCTAACAATGGATATTTATTACTATATAAATTTCTCTTTGTACCGAAATAAATTTCTTTAGAAAAGTTAAGAATAAGTTACAAGGTCCATTTACTACTAACGATTTAATGTGAAACTAAGCTTGCTCGCCAATTCTATTAACGCAGTAGCTCTTGCTTTAATACGACTAGTTGGTTGCTTTGTGGGTAATTAATTGAGTGGCTAGAGAAAATTAACTGTTTGATCTTAGTTTAACAAATAAATTGATAGATTGTTAGGCAATTTTATCGTTTCTTTGGGGAGCTATTTACGTTGGCATATACTTCTGCTAACTATTTGTTGTGTTGGCTTCAGACTTCTCTTTAAATATTAATGATTCGATATTGTACCGGCTGTCCAATTTGATAACAACGTTGTGTTATGCTTTGTATGAAACACGCTGTGTATTTTTTACAATATGTTCGGCGTCATGTCAAGTACAGCTTTCGTATAATCCCTTCAGGCGAGAAGCAAAGTTCCAGTTTCAAACAGTAAAGGTATTAATAGCCGCAGCGCAAAATGTGGAACATTTTTACATAAAAAGAACATAAATAGAATACATAAAAAGAATCGCGATAATCGGACGCAATTCATCGTTCAATTTACTTGATATTGAACCTTATTCGTGAGTTAATAGAGTCACAGAGTGGGACGAATTGTGAGTTAATCGCTGTGCGGTGAGCAGGCGCGGTCGCAGCCTGAAATTTTGGGGGGGTCACAAAGAAGTAAATAATAGGTAATAGAATAGTTTTTTTATATTGTAAATTTTTAGAAGATTTTTCTATTTGACATGTAATATTTTGGGGGGTCATGTCCCCTTTCCGACCGCGCCTGGCGGTGAGTGAGTCAATCTTGCAATGAACAGAAAATTCGCTCGTCACATTGCCGTTCGCTATTTCTCGTGGCCTAGCGGTATATCCAATTCCTTTAAAAAAAGTCGCGGGCGAGCACTTTACTTCGAACGATTATTTAAAATGTTACAGCTCAATCTGAAATGAAATGTTTATTACTACGTTGTAAATATAAGTTTGCGAGATAACAAGACACTTATTCATTATAGCTTTTATATAGTAATAACGAAACTTTGTTTTACGACTCTTGTTCCTGAACTCATTGGATTTGATACTTGTCAACCAAAATAGGTCATTATTTTCTTTTTACCACACTAAAATTACTTTCTTATTTATGATTTGTTTTAAATAGTCCTTAGTAATTTGTTTTGAAATGATGTCGTTTTGTTTTGACTTAATACTGAGAAATAGAAGAACACTCTGTTACTATAAATTATAGGTAATCCAAAAGCTAGAAACTTGGAGCCAATTTAAAATCAACCGATCCAAAAGAATTATCTCAAGATACACTCTCTGTAAAGACTTTTTGTCCACAGATCAGTTTGACGTGATGTATGTTTACATCATATCGGCAGTCACCGTGTCTCTCCTCCTGTGTATAGTCATCGGCGTCATCCGCTGTGTCGTAAGCAAGCGCGGTATCGAACAGCCCAAGGGCCCCGACGTGTCCGCTACCACCGAAATCCCTAACGGCTTCAACGACAGCATATCAGAAGTAGACAACGATATCAATATCACAAGCCTCTCCGGCCCCGTCGATACCGTAGACTCAGGCCTCAAGCCAGAAATGCATTTTACAAACGTCGCTCTCAGTCCGAAGATAAATCGATACGTCGGACGACCCGTGCCTAATACCTACCCGCACGTCAGCACGAACATGTACGGACAAGTTGCTGAATTCCCTATAGAAATGCCTCTTAGAACAATGCCACACGGCACGCTTGGAAGAGGTGTAGCAGTCAAGACGCTACCGAGAGTGCAGGTGCAAAACGAAACGGACCCTAACACGAGGAGTTTATATAGATATTCGAACGCTCAGTACTACTTCGGGTGACAACAGGACAAAGCCCAGTGTTCAGATGTGTCGAGGACTTACTGTTTCTAGTTTGTATAGCGAAGTGTAAATACTTAGTTCAGACTAGATGAGTTTGTAATGTCCTACTTTTAAATATGGAAACTGTGATATTAATTGGAAACTTTCCTATAGTAGTTGCGCCGATTACAAACTGCGGATACAAATAGCTCTACTAATAGGACGATCAAATCCTATCCGTGGAGCTAATGGGAATAGATGGTAATTGTTAGGTACATTTTGTCTGGCGGCACGAAATGAACAATACCTATGTGGTGTGTATCCGTGCCGTAGGACCAAATGTTTCCGTTGTAGGCCGAATCGTGCCAACAAAATGATGAGTATTTTGAACAGGTCGGGTGTGCCGCGGAAATGAGTGTGACACTTTTTCGTGAGTTCAGCCGCGACGAAATAATATTGTGTAAAAGGAGAATGACACTGCTAACGAAATTACGTTTCATAACAACACACGTCCCGACCTGTTTTTAGAGTTGCTCATAATTTATTTTATTGTTAATTAAATTGCGGGACATCCTAACATAACATGTTCAATGTATTTGACTAAATTTTTGAAGCGTCCTAAATATAATTGTATAATTCATTGTTTGGAAAAATAACGGTAAAAATAATGATAACATTAAATCGCTCTACAATCTGTTTTTTTTTAATGGTGTCGACTCAACATTTCTTTATGTATATCATCAGAATACCAAAACAGATTTTTTCATTAATACAATGTTCCGACTTTTTCAATATTACCTACTTTGATATTCTGCAAACTACAGAGTATGTATCAAAAGTAGATCTCATCTGCAATCACCCGGGTCGAAATATTTGTATTCACAACACATCCAATTTATTTCAATTATTTTGCGTATAGTGCAAGTATGCATTTTGTTTTGTAGGTATATTTAGTAACAAAACAAAGTTCGTTTCAGTTGCCGTCTTTTGTTCCAAACCCTACTAATAGTTGTCTAAACATTTCGCTTACAATATAATTAAATGCATAGAAATTGAAACATTATTCGAACACCACTTCAATCAAACATGCAATATATTTGCTTATTAGCCAATTGTGTTACATGAGCCTGAAGCAATTCAACATACATTTAGATATGTAATAAATCAATTCTTAATCAACGTATTCAATTCTCATATATGGGGAACAACTCCTTATGTTACTGGTATTAATTTAAGCTATTATAGAGGCTTTGAGTCGGAACGCTGTCAGAGGCAAGCTAAGTAAATACAATTAATTACGATTGGATCGTATCCGACGAATAATAATATGGTATATTTAGAAGCAAAGTTACCGAACAATTTAATACTTTGGAAAAGGCTCGATGTTTCATAATAACCCTTTGAAAATCTCGAGCGCTTACATGAAAATGGATGGATGTGAACCTAAACAAAGTAAGTTATGAAATTTTGCAATTCACGCTCTTTTTATGTTGATCAAAATTTAATCTGATGTTTTCCATGATAATGGTGCTTTAATATTTTAAATTTTAACCATGTATTTAAAATTTTATTCTGACCTGTTACTCTTGTATTTAGAAAGTACTACAATGGGTTAGGTATTAACAAAGAATCATGTATTAGCCAAGCTAAGCTAAGCGAACATTAAACGATAAATTACGATGCTATACATCATAATGAAGTCTAGCATGCTTAAGGGATCTACCAGGTATCGTGTTCGAACGCTCCTCGTTAGCGTTTGGTCCTCGTTATGTTGTATCTACTTACGATAGACGAGATTTTCCGTAAAGTAGTGAAAAGTCTTCTACACATAATGAGCATGACCGCTTGAACGCATAAGATACTCGAACACGCGAAGCTCCGTATTTCGAACGCTATTGGTCTGTCAGTCGATCTTTACCGAATCGCTTCAACTTTCAAATTCGTCTTGCGTCAATGAAACTAAAAAATATAAATATGAATAAATATTGCCTCAAAACCGTGCACTTTCCCATGCAACTTTTTGGCATACAATTTGACCTTTTTTTAAATACGACATGCGCTTGCTCTTCTTATCTTCTCGAAAAAGCGACTCAGTATAGACCGACTATATGGGTATGTGCTATATACAACATAGAAGTATTTGTGTGCTATAAGCGTATAGCTCTTTTCCATTATGACGCTATTTTACGCGCTATTTGAGAAGCGATTTATTTGGTTAAACTGCTGTCACTGTCAATATTGCACATGTTCCTGTCAGCGATCCTAAGCTAAAAATGTATAAATAAACGCGTGTCAGCTCGCGCGTGAAGTCGCATCATCAGTACCCTTAGCACGAACAGCTATCGAAAAAAAACGCGCGTAAAATTACTCGATAGAGAATTATCTATGGAAATTTTAATTTCGCTATTCGGCGGTAGATGGCGTTGTACAAATTTTCCATACTAAATTGCACTATCGAATGATTTTACGCGCGTTATTTTTTTCGATAGCGGTTCGTGCTAAGGGTACAGGACAAGATCATAATAAATAGGTACAATGCGGCAAACGCAGAAAATGAATGCGAACACAGAACACCCAAAAACCCCAATAGATCCTTTAAATAGACATTTGTGTGGTATCGTATTGTTTGAATTTTGAATGTTTATAAAAAAATATGTGAAACGAATTAAGCATTGTAAGAAAATGATTGTTAAGAATTAGTAAATGTATCCGCAGTTAGAATACTTATAAGAGTTGAACATATTATTATTATATTATGTGAAATAATTTATGATTGGTTGGTAATTAGCGTAATAGTTTAATTTGAGTTAACATAGGTACTAATTTAATTCATGTAATGTCCTTAAGAACTAGAGCAATGTAATAAAAAAACTATTTGATTTTGATGAATTAATATTGCGGTAGTTTTAATCACGATTATGGAGATGGAAAACAAAATACACGACTGTTTGATAAAACAGTGTTTTTTTTTACACTGGCAGTGGTCAGGTAAATAATCAGCGATCTACCTTGTAGGACCTATTAAGAAGTATGCTTACCAAATACTGTTGACTTCGCGATTTTTTTTTATTCAATCTACGCGTTGTTGTGTTTTCATCCTAACCCAATTTTATTCGACAAATTGTTCAAAGTGACAACAAACAACTGCCGATGAAAACATCTCTATTTGTATTTTTTTTTCTAATTTATTGCTCTAGTTCTAAAAATTTACAGGACGCAGCGAAAATAAAAAAAAAATCTAAACGACTGACTAAATTGCCTATCCAAATCACGTTAATATTTGTAAGAATAAAAAACTATCCTTGTACAGATAAATTTTTATGTGGTACATCGATTTAATAAAAGTAAATGCACAAAAGAGATTTTCATTTACTACCTTTTAGGTTTCATTGTATTGTGTACATGAAATTAATAACACGTATGAGTAGAATTTTTAAATTTAATTATTTGAAAACGTTAAATTATAAAAGTTTTTTTCAGCATTACTTATTCCGTTTATAAACAAACTGATTAGTTTACATTTTGTTTTTTAGTTAATTCATTAACGACGGAGCAGTCGCTGGCTACCGAGACACAATAGATTTTCTATTGTGTCTCATTTTCCGGGCGTTGAAGAGTTAACATTTTGTTTAGTGCCGAAATGTCACTGAGGCAGATAAAAAAGACTGATACTTATATTTTTTTCCATGACATCTGATTAGTTAAACTCCACAATAAAATGGAAGAAGAAAATAAAACCGTAACTTGCAATGAGCCATAATTGAGATATCAAAGCGCGGTGACCATAAAAAAGCGACGCAATGCGACGGCCGGTAAAACTGAGCTTTCTAGTACCATGTAGCATCAATAATTGCGTTCATATAGTATTTATGATTGTAACGCACAGAACAAGCGATATATAATGTTAAAGTCAACAAAGTTTTATAATCTTCAGTTATTTCTGAAGCCTTTCAACAAAGACAACTGCAATTTAAGTTTTGACAAAAGTCAGAAATACAATGTGTATAAAAATACAATGTGTTACAGTAAAACAACCTCTGAAGCCAAATATCAACCAAATTTGGCTTCAGGGGCTGTTCTTCACTTTTGATCTATTTATCTAAACAGCTCCCTACTCAAATGACCAACATTCTACAGGGTGTTTTGTAATAGCCTTAAAGACGAATATGGTGGATAGGGACCATCAAACTGAACAACGTTTACTATGGGATCAACTCTGAAATCGCGAAAAAATCAGCTGTTTCTACAACAATTAATAACGAAACTATCAATATGTATAAAACAGCTGATTTTTTTTCGCGATTTCAGAATTGGTCCCATTTTGGTTCATTTCATATAGCAATAGCTACCTGCATACATAATCTAGTACCTAATATAATAATAAAAGAAAACCTTTTGACCCTCCGCAGAAATTACATCAATGTCATCCATCATAAGGATTGGACAAGAAAACCAGTACAGTATGGCAAGTCAACGGCCACACGCGCAAGGGAATTTAAAACTTAAGGCTTAGCTGTTAAAACCTTTGTTGCCTAAACTCGACGTCATCCTTGCGAGTTTGTTCGCAAAAAAGTCACATTTTTGTTTATATTTCATTAGGCCGGAGCCCAATTTGAATAACATGACAACAGGGAATTTTAATTTAAATATGTAGATGTCGAAAGAAAGTGTACCAAACGGTGTTGAAAAATTTCATAAACTTTTTTTGTTTTAATTTATTCAGTATCGCACGGGTGGCGCTTGATGTGAATAAATAAGTACCTGAGCACAAAGTTTTAACTCTTTTTATCTAGGATATTTTTAAATATTTTGGTAAAATAACTCTTGTGCCAAACGATTTAACGACCATATTTTCATATATACAGCGAGGGTGGCAAGCAAGAATATCGCATGCCTAACTGCGAGCATCTAGCACAAAAAATCTTATACAGCCAAGACAATATTTTAAGTCGACAGTGTGTCAGCCCTAGACTCTTGCAGCACCGTGTAAAAACAACCAAAATTACGGGTGTAACAAGACCCTCAACGAAACCAAAGTCCACGCATTCCGCCCATCATCAGGATCATTTTTGTATTATAGACTATACCTGGGAAACCAATAGCTACGAAGTTATTTGAAGGGCAAAGTATTTTTTTTTTTATTTTTTTTTATGAAATCTTATTTTATTTATTACTAGCGACCCGCCCTCGCTTCGCTGCGGGTCCTTCCTTTTTTGCCAAATGCGACCTTCCAACAACACCCATCACCCATTCGCTTCAAAGTTTGTTTAAGTCCCGTTCCGTCATCGGTGTAAGAAACGTGCTTGAATTTATTTTCGCACGCGTTAATTTTTTACGATAACTGCTAAGATATTCATTTAAATGGTTTGGTCTAAAAGGGTAAAATAATGTGCTTGAAATGCTTTTGCTCGCACATAAACGCTGCCATTCAACTCAGCCGCACGCAGCTGTGTAGCATACACTTGCAGACGCGGTCTGTTGTACGCGTTACATTGCGTGGTAATGTATGCAATGCTTTTTAACACCAAAAATGAAAATCGTTTCCCAGCAATAATTTTGAACAGAAATGGTCCTGATGATGGGCAGAATACGTAGACCTCGGCTTCGTTAAGGGTCTTGTTACACCCGGTATTTCAATCAGGAAACAAGTTTTAAATATCTGCAGTGCCTGTGTCCAGAGTTCAACAAAACATCATGCAAAAACACCACCTCAGTAGGCTGCAATCGATCACAGGAATACGGATACGGAATAAGGGTAGATTCGCGCTGTGTTTGGCAGTCATTGGCAATAATGTGTCGATGAACGGGAAAAAGCATTCGGTTCAGTGAAAATTAGATCTATTTTTTTGTGTTATTGAATTTACTCTACCTACGTCAATGTGGTGGAATGAGTTCTTCAACGACGTTATTGATATTTGTGTCCAGTACCCTTAGCACGAACCGCTATCGAAAAATAAAACGCGCGTAAAATTACTCGAAAGAGAATTATCTATGGAAATTTTAATTTCGCTATTCGGCGGTAGATGGCGTTGTACAAATTTCCAATACAAAATTGCACTATCGAATGATTTTACGCGCGTTATTTTTTTCGATAGCTGTTCGTGCTACGGGTACAGATCGCGCTTAAAAATAAAACCGCTACGTTGTCATTTAGGTTTCACTTACCTAAAAATATTTGGCTTAGCTTTAGTATTCTCATTGAAATTGTCCAAGATTAGCCTGGGCTTTAAAGGCATGAAATTAAAAATACACATCGCACTTGACTTGGACTCGCCTTTGAAGATCAAAATTTTAACGCAGTCTAAAAAGTAAAAACATTAATTAAATTTTTGTATTGAGTTTTTGTACTTATAAGTAGGTAATAATGTTAAAAACCAAAAAGTTTTTAAGGTTGTGTAGTGTAACCTATGAAGTTTCTATTAAATAAAAACCGGTCAAAAGCGAGTCAGACCCGCGTACCAAGGGTTTCTGTACCATCATAATGAATACACTGCAGAGTCTGCTGTAGAATAATAAAATTATTATTGCAGTATTAGGTCAGCACCATCTCTTGGCCGATAGTGGAACTATTTTTTTTCTTAGTCCAGTGCCATCTCTTGACTGTTAGTGAAACTAAATTAATTTTTCTTGGGTCAGGGCCATCTGTTGACTGGTAGAGGAACGAATTAATTTTTTGTTTGTTTTTTGAATTTCTAAAAAAGTGTGTTATATTGAAACATTGTTTTATTTTTCCTGTAATCTTTACAAAAACTATTATCACATATAATTATTTCAGATAAGGGGGGGGAACGGTATTTTTTTTACTTTTTTCATCATAAGTCGAAAACTATGCGGCATAAAAAAAAGAAAAAAATGATTTCAAATGTGCAAACAGCGCTCTTTCATATGATAACCCACATGCTCTAGTCGCCCCACTTAAATTTTTTAAGACCCCTTTTCAGTCCCTGTTGTAAAAAAACTATTTATTATTTTATTTCTTTCTTATTTGCAAAATAGTTGGACAAAGGTCATCTTTAACTTTTCCAAATTTCAAGTTGATACCATTAGTAGTTCTCGAGATATCCAGCTGTGACAGACAGACAGACAGACTGAGTCACACCATAAGGGTGCCTTTTTACCATTTTGGTACGGAACCCTAAAAACTGGGAATCGGTTGAGTACAGCTATAACGTTTCAGCTGTAACATTCAGATATTGCGTACACTATGATTGGATGGGGTTGACCAGCCAGTATGAATAGATGTGACGGTCAACAGGCAAATTTAAACGGAAAAACGGAGCCGGTCGTAACTTCCAATGTGTTACCTAATAAACGTCCAATAACGTGATTGTACGTGGTCGGGGTTTCTATGGCCAGGTAAATATTCCTGTCCCATAGCCAGGGACGGACTCTATGATCATTCTTATAATATAAAAAAAAAATAGTTACTTTTCGTATGTACGTACATGGTTCAAATAGCCTAGAAAAAAAAGCTCTTGCTTTTTTCTTATTTTTAATTCGATCTCAAATTGTTGTTTTTAATAAATATCGAGGTTATAAAGCTTTAACTATACTAGTAAAAACCGACTTCAAAAAACCTACCTCTAAAAAGCAAGAAATAATATTCGTAATAATAAAAATACGTCTATTGAAGTCGGGTGGGGCTGGAGTACAAATTCCTTTTTTTTATTCTAAAAGCCCCACCCGACTTCAATAGACGTATTTTTATTATTACGAATATTATTTCTTGCTTTTTAGAGGTAGGTTTTTTGAAGGCGGTTTTTGTTTTTTTTAAACAATTTTTATTTTTTTATTTTTAGTGTAGGTACCTTGTAGGTAAGATATTATGTAGAAAAATCGGCTCAGCCAAACGTAAGATAATCGCGGAGAAACATACATACATACGGGTCAAACTGAGAACCTCCTTTTTTAAGTAGATTAAAGAACTACACTAGATATCCCTCTTCCAACAAAAAAATAATTATCTTATTCAGTTCATAAACAAAGAAGTAATACGACCATTATCATCGAGGTAATTCACACAAAATCATACTATTTTCGTGCTTTTTTCAAGATTACTTGAAAAGCACTGAACCGATTTTCAAATTTCAAAAAATGGGACCAACTTGGGAATATACCTAATGTAATAACGTAATAATCATTTCAATCGTCTTCGAGTAATTGGTGGACATACACAAAATAAAAAAATAAAAAAATATACAGACGAACATAGAACCTCCTTTTTTGGAAGTCGGTTAAAAATATGCGTAATTTCTTGCGAAAAGAAAGATAAATAATTTCTATCACAAACGTGAATCAACGGATGAAACCATTATATTACCCAAATACTTCATCATTATCATCGGCGATTTTAATATGTCCCCACTGCTAGGACACAGGCCTGAAGAGAAGATTTTATGTTAGAATCTAATAATATAAAATAAAACATATATTTTTATCTCCCAAGTCCAGCCCATGTGACTCACGGAAGGGAGTCGCAATAAAGATCATTAAATTTGGACCCAAGTGTGGCCGCGAAGGGTCCACCACAATATGCCGGACAGTTCCTGCATCTATAATGTGTAATGTCAGCACTAAATGTTACTGAAGCAAGAGTCCTTCGTATCACAGGCTTCAGGAAGAAAAAAAATGGACAACATCACTTCCAAGGTAAAGAAGGTTTTTACCAATGAAAAATTGCCATTTATATCCAAGATTTTTAAATTAGTTTTTAGTTCTGAGGAGCTCGGTGGCGCAGTGGTTTAACGTCTTGCCCTGCAATTGCGGAGGTTAAGCAACTTTCGTAGAGGTTGGTAATGGGATGGGTGACCAATTTTTTTTTATCTCAAGTTCCTCCGTGCTTTGGATGGTATTTTGTTTGGTTAACGTTATTTATTGATTAATTTCCAGTTATAGGTACACACATTTTTGACCAGTGTACCTATAGGCAAAATTTCCAAATCTAAATATGACGCAAGCAATTTAAAAATTGTATATAGGTAGTGTAAGAAATCCGTGATATTCGGCCGATCCCTTTTTACCTTCCGCAAGGGAATCCCAAATATAAAGTCACTTAATTTCAGCCGAAGAATGACCGCTGGGTTGTACCGCAATATAGAGGGAGCTGACCCTGCATCTATAATGCTGGCATCCAACCTGGATGGACGTGAAAAAGTTTTTTAAATAAAATTCCCGCATACGAAAACGACCACTCATAAAAAGCTAGTTGAAGCAAAAACGTGTCATATCACAAATGCAATAAAGACTACCAACTTGTAGTGCATATCGTTGCGCTGTGCATAACTAAACGCCGATTTGACCTCTAATATATAAAAAAGAACCCAAATATAAGACACTAAAAAGGACCTAATTGATTTGGCGGGATATTTTTTAGAAAAGTTAAAGTAACAATTTAATATTTATTTCAGTCGCTTGATATATTTACTCTATTAACAACATTTTCAGTTTCCAAACATAATATACGAGTACCTACTTAGATTTAAGCAATCTTACTTAGGTTTCTTGGTTACTTGTCGTGTCTATTGTAATGTTTTTGTTACCTATGAGTCTTTGTCACCAAATTATTATGAATCACAAATAGATACGGGGGTAACCCTAGTATCTCTATATCTATAAATTGTGATATCTATAAATCTAAACTCGTCTATACGAGTAAGTGAATTTTCAAATGCTTCTAATTATTTATTTACATGCAATTTATGGTGTAATTAATCTTAAATGCAGTAATAGTGCGGTTTTGTTGTATTTAGGATTAATTAATACTATGAATAATTGCATATATAATATACTCATCAATTTTGTCTAGGGATACAGGTGTTATCTGCCAGGGATGTAACGTGCTGTGATCTGATGATAGCTATCCAGGGAGTGAATGGAGGAGATTCAAATCGTTATACACACCCAACTGATCTGATCAGCATTCTAAAAGATTAATGGGTCAGAGTTCTCAGTTTCAGGAGTTCCATACATTTTCATGCGATTTTCGCGGTTTTTTTGAACATGTCCATTATTAATCTTTTAGAATGCTGGTCAGATCAGTTGGGTGTGTATAGCCATCTGAATCACCTCCATTCACTCCCTGGATAGCCATCACCGGATCACAGCACGGTAAATCCCTGGCAGAAAACCAAGGCTTCAAAGTTACCTCGTTTGTATGAAAATAACACCTGTATCCCTAGACAAAGTTGATGTGTGTATTATAAGCATTTGAAAGTTTTACTCAAGTCATTACTTACTCGTCTATAGATACAGGGGTAAAAATTTCTAGTATAATTTACAGTTAACCCATTAACCTTATTTTAAGTAGAGTAAAAGTAAGGCATACAATCAAAGTATGTCACCCAGTCGCTTTCGTTTTCCTTTTCGTCTTCATTGTGTCAAACGCATGCCATATAAATTTTGAGAAGTATAGGTTATTGCATGCCCTATGGCGCATAAGGCATGCTCTGATGAAAGAGGAAAGGGAAAGCGACTCTGTCAAGACACATCACACTAGATTTATAATTTATTTTAACGAAAATACGGCAGCTATTCAAAACACGCAAGTACTTGAAGTCTCTCAAAGGCATTTCAACAGGACCAAATAATGCCAAGACGAAAATATAAGACGTTTTGTCAAACATCAAGCGCCCGTAAACAGAAGTATTATATTATATCCGTTTCTAAGAAAATATTGAAGTGTAAAATGTACGGTATGAACGTGAAGATACTATGAAAATGTGTTTTTATTTCCATGAAAGATACTTACTTTAAGTAGCAGCTGCCGAGATTGAGAGCTCTTGGAAAGTGTCGAATTATTAAGACACTGGATACTTATCTTTTATTTGGAGTCAATTTTATGGGGCGCTTAAGTCATCTTTGAAAATAATTACGCAGTATTTTTTTCTTTTAACGTATTTTTTGACCGTAATTTTGAAAGAATAAGATCTTGTACATTGAGAAATAAGGCGATCTATAAAGTATAGTGAAATTAACACATAATCTTTGGTTGAGTTTTTAAGAATATCGAAATGTACTTACTTTGTAATTTTGACGTCTCTACAATAAATAAATCTTATAAATAAATTACAATAAATCTTTACAATCGTCTTGAAAATTTACAATAAATTCCAGACAACTACAAAAAATTGTGTAGAGCTAAACTAAAAAGTTTTCTGGTTAAAAATGTTTTTTCGGTAGGTATACACTTTTTAAGTGATAAAGTTTGACTGTTTCTATTTTAACATAATTTTATTTAATGTCGACTTTGTCATTTATGACATGAAATGAATTTGAATTAATAATATTTTTTCTAGATATAGCTGAAATTAAATATTATATTATAATATACTGTACATAAATTAATTGTAATTTTATGACATAATTATGTTTTATCTGATGATTTTTTGCATACTGACCGACAAAACATATAAATCTAATTTTCACTTATATATAACATCACTCATTTAGTCATGTTTTTTTGCAATTTAATATACCTATATCTTTATATCTCCTGCATTTTCATTGGTTATTACTATACTGTCAAAGAACAACGACCTTATGAGTGGTAGACCAATAATATCTATTTGATTTCTCAACCACATTTATAAAAAAGTCTACAGAGGAAGAGGAAATCGAAAGCAACACTATACTAATATTTATTTTGCGGAAGAGCAAACTTGGAGACCTTTTTAATTTAGCTATGCTTGTAGTGCAAAGAGGTTGTCACCATTTCCCATTAGATATACAATTTAACGGGATCACGGTTCCCAGTTATTGGTCGGCCTAAAGAGGGTTTGATCATAAAGGATAGATCGAGAAAAGGACGCAAGGGATAAAATGTATCTGTTGGTATTGTACGGAAGAGAAATATTGTTGTAATATCAAAGTAGATGTGTTATTTCGAATGTGTGTTCAGTGTCTTATCTGTGTTTTTATTTACCAAGTTGCTACGTGACGTCACGTATGTTTATTTGACAAAGTAAATTCCACCCTCGCTTATGGAGGCAAGTACTGGAAAACAACACTGTGCGCAGGTTTTTGCACTGCTAAGAAGAACGAAATGCTGAATAATTTATCTAAAGAATGATATTATTTGCTATAAAGACCGGAAATAATCCAGTCAAATATATGCTATGATAGTCAGAAACGACAACGACCTACTACTAACTTTGGAACTCGAGACAAAATATAACATGTAGGTTTTTATGATAATAGTTTTACAGAGACAGCTACTTTTAGTTCAACGCTTTATCAAAATTGAAACGTAATTGAGAGTAAAACCACAGAATAGATAATAGTACTAGCGTACAGAAGTTGCACTCCGCAAAATCGTTTAAAATAAATTGCGACTCTTGCTCCGACACAATAAAGTGCAATTCAGGTCGCACAGCACTGCCTTCGCTTAAAAACATTCACTAAGTAGTTACCTCTCTTTCTATCGCGTAGGTCTTATCTTTTCTGATGTTTGAAATTTGTCCTCTCAGAGGACGCCGCGCGCTTCACACTCGCGCGCGGAGTGACAGAGCCCTGGTAAAACTAAAACAAAAAGCAGCACACTGTATTTTACATAAACTTAATAGGTAACTAAGGTCCGTATTTATAAAATCATACTTGAGATGCAGTTCGTATAAGTACAGCATCTCAAGCCTTAGACAGCCACTTAGTACAAATAGTTCTTAAGTCGCCGCCTTTCTCGTTCAAAGAAAACTGTAAAATATAGGTTCCAGAAACATTAAATTCACTTGAAGACACCATTTCCAGTTCCAAAGCTAACACTCTTATCAAATCTTCGTCTTAAATAATTATAGTTTGACAAGTTTTCCTTAAGAGATTTTGGAAACCACCCAAATCTTGAAAATGGTGGTTTAATTTAAACTTTTGAAATCCTGTTTTTTACGTTATACTTTATTGAGTTGGAAAATTTTAATATATTATTCTAGTAAATATTATTCTTATGTAAGTTAATGCTTAATTTTGGATTTATCAAATTAAAATTGTAAATGCTATTAAGTTATTGTGGGATGAGTATTTTAATGGAAAACAGCTAATGAATCCAAATGTACTAACTTACTAGAATGAATAATTGAAGTTGGTTTTAAATATTCTATCAAATTATATCGTTAAATACTGATGATAATGAGCTATAAAGGATTAGTTATTTATGCTGTTGTTATAACCATTCGTGCTGCTGAAAATAAGTTAACTTTCAAAAGAAACGGCTATTAAAGTATGTCACATATTGACTCAAAATCATTGAAAAGTAAGTACCTATTTTAAAATTTCTTTTTTTTTTCGTCAAGTCGTCTCTTATACAAATAAATTACCTTTCTTTTACTGAATCGGTAACGATTCTACCCATTTTAATATACACCCTTAATGTTTAAGTAAGTTTATCTAGTACTTTTATAATATTCTATGGTATATCAAAATGAAATGGGGTTATCAAACCAGTTTACTGAATATGTAAATATGTACGTGATGTTAAAACTTAAAAATCAATAATTTGAAAATATCGAAAATAAAATGACTATCGGATAACTAACAAAAGTAGCAAAGCTCGTGCGTAGCATTTTCTTTCCATGTTTTGCGTGAACAAGACAGTATCTTCTATATTCTATATCCTATTCTTCCTATGATCTTCATTACGCGTTTACGCGCGTGTAAGTCTATGAGAAGATACTTTAGAGCTCATGCTCTAAATCGACAAATCAGTAAATTTTGGGACACAAACAAACCTCAATATCTTGACTAATTCTGAAATATTGAAACTTTTCACTGCACATACTTGATAGTAAAGGAATGAGCGCATTACTCGTACTTTTTTAGATGTAGGTAGGTACAATGTACTTAAAAAAATATCATGCAACTATGGTCACCTTACAGGATTTAACAGCAAAATGAGCATTATTTTGTTCACCGACCGATCGCCACAATTTAGCAAGCAACTCGCAATCTATTTCTAGTGCACATTCCCAGCTGTTCAGTCTATATGGAGACCTGTATTTAGCTAACGCTGCTCTAATGGTTATGTTCTGGATTAATTATTAGTTAACTTTAAATGCAGGTCTGGCTAATTAGATATTTAGATCAGTTTGGATTTTCAATAATTTATTATGGAATAAACTGCAAACTAAACAGACACCTATTTCATATGAAATTGAGTGATATTACTATCGTTTGCAGATATTACAATGAGGAGTAGGAGACGCCCAAGCACCTCTTATGTGAATGTGGACCCCTAATCCACAAACGTTGTATCCATCTGAGGCGACACGTAATCGACCCGGAGGAAATAAAAACTCTTAAAGCCAGGAAGATACTAGACGCAGGGCTTAAAGAGTTACTAGAGTAGAGTTGCAGTGAAGAGCGGCGCAGCGCCCCTTACATTCAAATAATTATAATAATATGGAATAAAGCTGACTATAAGCTGACTTAAAAGGGATCTTTTAAACATATACTTTTTTTGAAGTTTTTCTATGACTTCAAATAAAAATCTTTAGGATTAGGATCTAAACATGATTTATATGAGCAGAAGAGCCATCACGTCCTCACGATTTATACTGACTCCAATGTAAGCATTTGGTACGGTACATACATATAAATACTATCATTACATACATTAATAACTCCAAAAATTGTTATAAAAACTATTTTTTGTTCGCGACTTCATCCGCGTGGACAGAAAAAATCCCTACACCAAAGTATCCTATTTGACTGGGTTAAATAGTACGAGTATCATAATTATACACCCAAACATACAAATTTTCACATGTATAGATAATATTAGTAGGATAAGTAGGAAGGAATAAATAAAAACAACGTCAACTCCATACAGAGACAGTTGCTGCTCATTCTTACTCTACACGTCTACACACACAATAAAGACTGTAACTAGGGTTGCCACCTTTTTTACAGATAGTATTTTATCACTTAGGTAGAACAAAAGTAAAGAACACAGCAGCATACAAGGAGTACATTATTAATAATTTTATACTTCTTTGTTCTTAAAAACATAATTATTTTATGTTACTTAATTTGTTATTTATAATGATCGTTACACAAGAGTTACTTAAATAGAGTATTTAGCGTCCTCTATGGCTGTCATAGAGTACACCTATACGAAACAATAATCTATTTTAGAATACATACAGGTGGCAACCCTAACTGTAACTGACATCGTTGCATTATGAATAAATAAAAGCAACATCAACTCCAAGATCAGTGACAGTTAGCTACTCTTTCTTCCTCTACACACATCTTAGAGCAACGCGGCTTCCGTCCGGAACGAAGCCCGCATTGCTCTAATACATACATAATACAGCCTGTAACTGACATCGTTGCATTAGTATCGATTACGTTTATTACATTCGGTTCGTGACTTCTCATAAAAGTCGGAAATCTAAACCATGTTTTATTTAAAAGCGGTTTCACACCAAACACGTCCGCACTCTTTTGGTACCTACCAACTGTGTCGGCATTTGGCGCTCCGCCTCACTGCGGCAATTTAATCGACTCACCATAAGATTTTATCACATTTTGAGTATACTTACATGGTTTACTTACATAAATATTCTGCACTTTTTGTATTTATTTACTTGACATGGAATAACCGAGGAAAAAAGTAGTTAGACAAAGTGTTAAAGTGGCAAGCACGTCGTATACAATCTGGAGACCATAGTATGATAATAAATTAAAACATTGGTAACACTAGTCCATAGGAGTATTTTTAAACCATCAAATTATTCTTAAGATCGAAATTAAAAAAAACAAAAACTAAATAGCATGAAAATAAATTGTACTGAAAACGGTAACTGAAAAATATTTCCTGTGACTAAACTATTGGATATTTTTTGTGAGCGTTATATTAGATGGGTATACGACATTTAATTTATTATCGTATTGTCGTCTCCAAGTCGTATACAACATACAACACGTTACATAACCCCTAATGCCGAAAATGGTAGATAGAGACCATTAAATTGAACAACTTTTTCTATGGAATTAACTCTGAAATCGCAAAAAAACAGCTGTTCCATACAAAAATTAATAATTATCAAAACGTATGAAACAGCTGATATATTTTTTTTAGTTTATTTGGATCATCAACAGTTGTTACATTCATACTTTTGCAAACATATTATTACGAGAACTAAACTTAATGTACAACTTGTAATTTTATGTGTAGCTAAACAGAATGTCATATTATTTAGTACCTATTATTAGAAACTAATTGCTTATTTATTTGTTTATGCATACTAACCTAGTTTTAAAGCAAATATTGTCCATTGTTGATGTGAACGAAATGAATTTGAGAATAAATGATTTATGATTATGATAACTACTTATAGGTGAACGCAGCATGTACTAATACTATAGTTTAAGTAGGTAGGTACTTAGCGCCTTATTAATAATAATAATAAGTGTGTAATTATAAAGTCCCATAGTAAAAGTTATTCAGTTTGATAGTCACTATGACATATGCCATATTCGGCATTAAGGGTTAATTTGTACCACGTTGTATTTGTATAGTGTCATTATTATCGAAGAGGTTGATTCTTAGAATGAAACCTTCTTTTTCATCAACCCCTGGCTGGCTACTGCTGGGCATTAGGATCTCCACAATAATAATGGTCCTAATGCTACCGCCATTCAGCGGCTTACCAAAACCATTTTAGTCGATACCAGATAGTCGATTTATCTGGTAAGGTCTACACTATTTGGAACGCAGTCATAGAAAAAAAACATTTTTTAATATTGAGTTGATGTCTGGCATTGGTTTTGAGTTTCCTAACATAAAAAAATGCAAAAAAAGTCGACCATCTTCAAAACATCGTAAACATCCCGTTATCCAAACTACATTTATAATCCTTTTGATCATTCCGGAATTTCAAGGTTTCGTGGAAACTCGACTCGTTCACGCACAACGAACAATTCCGATAAACTTCTACCGTTATAACAAAAGATTTTTAAACACTGTTTAACTAAACACCTGTTTAAATGTGATGCTGTCTCTGTCAAACAATATTGTCAAAAAAGTGACAGCATCACATTTAAACACGTGTTTAGTTAAACAGTGTTTAAAAATCTTTTGTAATAACACGGCTAAGGTTTCACTTTATTTCGCTAATAGGCAGATCTGTACCCTTAGCACGAACAGCTATCGAGAAAAAAAACGTGCGTAAAATTACTCGATAGAGAATTATCTATGGAAATTTTAGTTTCGCTATTCGGCGATAGATGGCGTTGTACAAATTTTCAATACAAAATTTATCTATCGAATGATTTTACGCGAGTTATTCAATTCATTCAATTCATTTATTTATTCACCCTTTGTTACATAACGCAACCTAGGTAAGTCAACATTTACAATAATATTACATATACTTACTATTTTTTTCGATAGCTGTTCGTGATATGGGTACAGAAAACTATCCACGCAGGGCAGTTTGATTGATACCTCACAGATAATAACCTATACATACTTATATTTGTAATAACCTTGTAGATGAATGTAAAAAATAGTGAAAACATGCTAAATGCAATGTCGTATTGTCATAACTTTGGCGTAAATAAGAACAAGCACTTAATGAGTGACTTATTATTTATATCATGTTTTCCATAACTTCACCTACTTCTGTTCTACGTAAAAAAATCGCGAACATTACACCCGTTTGCACTAAACTTAAGAATTGCCTAAGCACAGAATAGATATAAGTACTACCGTGCCTAAACTCCACCAAAAAGGTGTCATGAAGTTAGCTGCCATGCAGCTGTCATTCACATAATTATCTTGGTCAAGTTGTAGTTAGGATAAGACTTAAGAGTTTAATGCAAACGGACGTAAGATTTTTTAAAGATTTTGGGCGGAAAATTGCGAATAAACAGAAGAAACACATATAAACATTCAGTGTGTTCTTTGTTGTCTATACAATCAATTTTGAATGTATTTAAGTACACTCTTTTTCTTGCGACCAAACGATGACAGGGACTCGGCTGAAAATCAGTGTCTGGTTCCTCGGAACTATCAACACTGAGCCGAATTCCTTTTTAAGACTGCCACTGCTGCACACTCCGGTACGGTATTATCTTGGACAATGTGTTTAGTTTTTAAGTTATCACAATTTTTTTCTCAAGTGTTCCTGTTGTTGTGTTGGTTGTGGTTTAAGAATAAAACATTATCTATCAATCTAATTATAGAAAAAAAAAGAAAAAGGCAGTACGTTCTTTTTGCACGTTTTTAGTGATATTTAATTCTTTTAAATTTACTTATTTTAAGGTTTATGTATACACCTAGTTAATAAATTTTAGTTTTTTTTTTATTATTTTCCTCACTTAGATTTTCATAGGGCCTAGTCCAACCTTTTAGCTAAGTCAGATGTTTTTTTTCTGCGACTGCTTTGCGTTTTCTATATAAACTATGACAAACCATATTCTTATGGACAAACCCATAACACGTTTTGTACTCTAACGGATCTTTATGCGGATCTTCTAAATATTATGGAAGTTAGTAGCATTTATTAAACGTAAAAAAAATCGTTTTTATAAATAATCAGGTCAGTGGTTTGTTATCGATATCTCATTAAAAAGATTTTAAGGATAATAATAAATTTTAGTTAAATAAAAGAAAAGAAAAAGTTACTTTGTTTTGAAGCTCATAATAATCAACAACAATGCTTACCTGAAACAAAGCACATTTCAAGTGCTCAGTCAATAACTATACACCGAAATGGGGATATTACTTTTCCTAAATAATAAAATAATTGGTAAAATTTCTATAACATAAAAGAGAAGAAAAAGTTACTTTGTTTTGAAGCTCATAATAACCAACAGCAATGCTTACCTAAAACAAAGCACATTTCAAGTGCTCAGTCAATAAGTATACACCGAAATGGGGATATCAGACTACGTTTCTGTATATGAACGTGCAGTGAAAAGTTAAAAATTAATAGTTTGAAAATATCGGGAAAAAATCTTGATTAATCGGCAAACTCACGAAAATACCAAGACGCGTTCGTAGATTCACTCTTTTCATTATTTACGTAGGTAAACAAGATAGTCTCTTTTGATAACGCGCGTGTAATTCAATGAATGAGCTCTAAATCCAGAAATCAGTAAAATTTTGGGACATAAACAAACCTCAATATTATCTTGACAAATTATTAAATATTGAAACTTTTAACTGTACATACTCGATTAGAATAGGGAAGAGATACACTCATTTCATTTTTAGACATATAGTCAGGTGGGGTAAGTGAAACACCGGGGTAAGTGAAACACCTAACCATATCTAAGAAACTATCGTAGTTTATTCTCATAGCGATGTGTCGATAAATCAGGAATGACGAATTACTGCCCACAATACAACACAGATATCGCTGCGATCATTAAACTAGCTAGTAAACCAAAACGAAAATTAAGTTATGTTATAAAATGAAAATTACGTTTTTTTGATAAATCTTTGAAACTGGATCCTATTTTATTAGAATTTGATACATTTTGGATGTTAACGGTTTAAAATGATCCTTTTGTCCTGTTTTTAATTAAATTGACACAATTTTTAAAGCTATTTTGGCCACTGTTTCACTTCCCCCTTGTCTGGGGTAAGTGAAACACTTCTTAGCCTTTATATTCTTTTCGTGATTTTGTTGCTTAATGCAAGTCTTTAGATATTTATATTCATACCGTTAAAGGCTGATTTAATGAGGAGTACATTGCCTACACAGCTACTTTATTGCGAGTTTTACAGCTTTACTAAACCTTGTTAAATAAAAATAAAAATAAAGTATGTTTCACTTACCCCACCTGACTATACTTAAAAATTAACCGTGTATACTATACGTCGCTACAACTTGTGCCACAACACTGACTTTCAGGTTTAATAGGTGATGAATGCCATAAATGTGTTGACAAGAACAAAACTTATTGTTAAGCGCTCTTCGTTTGTTACGAGTGGTTTTTTTTCAGTTTCAAATCATCTCCATTGCACCGCCAGATGTTTTTTATTCGTTTTAAGTTCTCGTTTTAATTACTTCCGACGTCCCAGCCGACTTGGATCTGTTTCGGGTCGGTTAAAATAGCACTACATTTGCGGTGCGCTGTGAACATGTCATGTGATATTCGAATATCAGTGACTGGTAAGCCTTTAATCTATCGAGAGTATTGCACTATATTCTGTGGAAATGTATTTTTCTTGGCACATGTTTTTTTAACACGTTTTTATTAGGTTGCTCTCTCGTTTATTTGTTTGTTTGTACACAATTTTTGCAAACGATTTTATACTAGCTTCCTGATGAGCTAGAGACTTAAAAGATGAACATAGGATAGAATTATAAGACAGTGCAATATTATGGGTGTCATGGAGCTGATCTAATGATGGCCACAGGAGCTCAGTAATAAAACCATGCAATCCCATTAAGTTTGGGCTCGTTTGATTCGTCTTAACGGGTACTTTGTTAGGAAATAGTTTCCAAGGTCTGACGATGGAGCCGAAGGAAGGCCACAGGAACTCTATAATAAAACAATGCTACCCCATCGAGTTTGGGCTCGTTTAAATCGTCTTGACGAGTATCTCTGTTGTGAAATAGTGTCTAGAGTCTGATGATGAAGCCGGAAGAAGGCCACAGGAACTCTGTAATAAAACCATGCAACCCCATCGAGTGTGAGCTTGTACTAAAAAGTATGAAATAATTTCTCCCGTAAATATTCATAACTCTATACAGAAGTTTTAATCCTAAAAACGTGGGGCGCACAAAAAAGATAATTCATGATAAATCTTACCAAATGCGTCCCACGTTTTTAGGTTTTAAACTTCTGTGAAATTATTTTCTACTTATTAGTCCGTTTTAAAGACGTATTTTTTCTAAAAAAAATTTTTTTTCAGTTAATTTGAAGTACTTTGTGCTTGATGCAGCCTATTTATTTATGGTCTTATGTAATTTTTAACACTTTTTAATATTAAATTTCCTACTTTATATCGTTTTCAATCTCATTACAATCTCTAATTTGATATGGAGTTCAACTTCGCGAATTGACCTATTAAATGATGAAATGAAATTAATATTTCAGCTAAAAAATTTACATTCATTTCAATCACTCGCCGCGATCATGAATGAAAGTCCTTAAACTAAATGAGATGTCTTTTACTTTTAAGTATCAGAATAATGACTTTAGTCACAGCCGTATTTTCGTCACAGCTACTCTTGTTTTATTACATACTCAAGCCCATACGTGTTCCTAGGTATTCGAATTTCAACCTTATCCCATACTGTTAATGAATATTTCTCCATAAGAATCATAGAGCGTAAAACAATATTGTTGCTTACACTTGCGTCAAGGGAAATATGGTTGCTCTCAATAACAAAGAGTTTGACTCAGTGATGAGGAAGCTCTGTGAACCGTGAAGCTATGGGCCCTGGCGAATATTATTTACTTAACAAATAAGAGCATTCAAAAGCTCGATCAGTTATAAAACAAGGTCTATTAAGCATAACCACACAGAACTTAGCGTAGGAATCCTAAATAAACGTTCCGGAAGCTTGGTATTACATAAAACATGATTGTTTGTCATAACAACAGATCTTTCGTATCGAAAAGTGGATCTTAAGCAATGTAATATTTATGTAGGTAATTGTACTTCGCCGGTTCAAATCAATAGAAAATGTTTTGTGATATTTGCTTGACCAAATATTTATAGGTCTTTTGTATTTCTATATAATTGAATGAAATACCAAGCAATTTAACGTTAAACATTCAGCACTTATGTAACGCAATAAATAAGGTTTCGATTGTGATATCAATAAACTGAAAATTGGTATTCGGTAAAATGCGCAACGTTTTTCACCCCCGACGCAAAAAGAGTTACGTGTGTGTTTCTGTCTGAGACAACGCAGCTCCCAAACTAATGAACCGATTTTGATGCGGTTTTTGAGATCTGTAATCGAACGTCTTTAGCAATCAAATTCAAACAAATCGAATACTATAAGCTATGTAATATCGGTAGTCTGTTACTTTGTACCGACTACAAACAATATCGACCAGTCTGATTTTATGCTGAGTCAGCAAACTAATGCTACTATCAATTTAATTATACAATAATTAATCTTCATCAACCACTAATAGGCAGATATTAACTACACTCGAGATTAAGTTTAATAGTAAATATATGTTGTGTTCTTATAACAAAAATATAACATGACTGTAGGTAGTATGTGTTATCAGTGTGTCATATCTTATCATTAATTTACTAGTTTAACCACGTTTAACTATGCTTGTAAGAAACGGAAACAAATTTGATGTTAACATAATAATAATATCATGAATAATTTTAAAGCAAAGAACTTAATTGTGACAAAAATGAAAATACTGGTTATGCACGATAAATACAAAACAGTTGTTATACTAAAAAAATCTTAAGAAAGCTAACAAAAATTACTTATTCATTTAAAAGGTACTCTGAAGAAAAGTTGAAAAATGTCCGTATACAATAGAGTCATTCACAGAGAAAAAAAACCGATCAAGAGCGAGTCGGACTCGCGCACCGAGGGTTTTCGTACCATCATAATAAATACACTGCAGAGCTGTAGAATAATAAAATTATTATTGCAGTATTAGGTCAGCACCATCTCTTGGTCGATAGTGGAACTATTTTTTTTCTTAGGCCAGCGCCATCTCTTGACCGATAGTGAAACTAATTTAATTTCTCTTAGGTCAGGGCTATCTGTTGACTGGTAGAGGAACTACTTAATTAATTCTTTGTTTGTTTTTTTAATTTCAAAAAAGAGTGTTATATTGAGACATCGTTTTATTTTTCCTGTAATCTTTACATAAACTACTATCACATAGAATTATTCCTGATTTTTCTGTTTGCAAACTTCGGAGATAAGGGGGGAACGGTATTTTTTTTACATTTTTCATCATAAGTCGAAAAATATGCGGCCTAAAAAAATGTTTTAAATTGTGCAAACAGCATTCTTTCATATGATACCCCACATTCCCTAGTCGCCCCATTTAAAATTTCTAAGATCCCTTTTCAGTCCCTGTTGTAAAATAATATTTATTTTTTTAATCCTTTCTTATTTGAAAAAATGTTGCACAAACGTCATCTTAACTATTCCAAATTTCAAGTTGATACCATCAGTAGTTCTCGAGATATCCAGCTGTGACAGACAGACAGATAGAGTCACACCATAAGGGTTCTTTCTGACCATTTTGGTACGGAACCCTAAAAGGGTAAAATAAACTAAAAGTAAATTTTTGCTGCAGCTGCTTCTTAACAGCTATATTTAGGTACTGCCTTGCTCAAGAACAAAGCTCAAACTTAGTTTTTGGTTTGTTTTATTCATTCTGAAGCTAAGGCGTCGGTTTCGCTGTAATTACTTAAAATACTGTTGTCTTAAACCCCTACTATGTGTGTTTTTCACTCTCTTTTAGTTCATCGATTTTTCTGCACTAATGCAGATTAATAACTACCACAAAATGGAGGGAATACTGTGTAACTACTAACTACCTTAGAACTATTCAATAATTAATAATCCAAAGTGGGCTTTAGACTAAAGTGAAATTGTCAATGAGACCGAGCAATTTCCAATATTACGAAATTCCTTTAAATATTGATCATAAATGGAGTCAATTCAATTGGCTGACTGCTCTTCATGGTGTCACCATATCTGAGGGTTCTGAGGTAACGGGTTCAATCCCTAGCTTGATGAATTTAGAAAACGAACTTTTCTTTATTGGTTAAGTTCTAGATGTTGCTGATATCGTTGTTGTTTCAATTTTTTTTATTTTTTTTAGCTACTTATTTCGGAATTGACATTTACTTGTAAATAAGAAACAACTCATGTAAAAATGGTGTCTACGTCCCTATGCAATCACTTTCGAGTTTATTGATACAATCAATAAATTATTTTCCTCTCCCTTTAATCCTTCTGGCATTGCACAAGTACCACGAAATATTTACTTACTGTATCAAATAAAAAAGAAATAAGTTACAAATGGTTCTTCTTCTTATCGAATGGGGAATAGTGGCCACGTCTGGTATAGAGATTATCAAGCCGCCTGTAAGGCCTCTAACTTAACGATAATTATCAGATGACAACAGCCGGGACCGACGGTTTAACGTGCCCTCCGAAGCACGGAAGCGCTTAGTTGTAATGCCACTTAACGGTCACCCATCCGACACTTGGCCGGACTGAGCGTTGCTTAACAAACGTGATCGAGTACGATCAGTCTATCTAGTTCCGCCATGAGCGTTTCGTTACAAATGGTAAGGTCGTTTTTTGTAAGAACTTTCCGCACGTAGTAGGGGTTGGGTTACACTTTCCTCTTAATTACAAGGCAAGGAAGGGTCGGTGTCAGTGCGAATCTTGCCGTGACGAAACGTGGTTTTGACTGTCTTGTTAACGTTGTTTTATAAATAACGAAGTATCCTTCCTTATGCTGAAAACACAGTTAATTTTTGCCTTTCGATTTGGATGAATCAACCAAATTAAATCTTGTAAACATAGTGTTTAATTCAATTCAATGCTCAAGAGAATTTTCATACATTTCTTCACCTTTCAATGAAAGTAAATTAATTCGGTTGAACCGTATAATTTTAGCATTAGCAGCAAAGAAAAACAAAAAGGAGCTCGATGGCGCAGTGGTTTAGTGCCTGGCCCAGCGATTACCTGGGAATCGAACCCGAGACCCCAGCGAGCGTCTTACATGTGTGAACGAACCATTAGACCATAGAGGCGGCTTACAACTAATAATTTATTTAATCAAAGACATTATAGGATCGCTTTTTATTTATTAGTGTCCGACCGAAACTGGAATTCCAGCCGAAACCGAAACCGATACCGAACTTTCGGCCCTGGTTCCAGTTTTGCCCGAAAACGAAACCGAAACCGAAACTTTTTTCACACATTAAATTGACGTTGTTTTCCACTGTACACTGTAATATAGAATTCTAGACACTTAACAATGTGTTAAATGAAATAAACATGTAACAATAATGAAAGTATGTAACAAAAATAGTTTTTTTAATCCAAAAAAAGAATCAATTACTCATTGTGTTAAACTTACTTTTGTAAGTCAACTTTTTTATTAATCAATATTATTTAAGTATTTATAACGATAGTCGTAAAATCAGTTATTTGTTGTGTTTCATCGTACGTACTACCCGTCCGAATTGCCCAAGCACCTTGCGCAATAAGAGAAAAAGCTTCGATATGACTAGTTATAGCTAGGTGTTAAATATGCACGAATTATAAATAGATGTTTTTGTACAATTAAAATCAATCAAGTAACTGAAACACATCAAGCACTGTACACATTAAGCCACGTAACCTCAACTCAACATGATCCCGCCGATTGACGCGTGACAATTCGCGAAAACCGAGTTTCGAAAGGTTCGGCCATTATTTGGCTGAAACCGAAACTGTAGCCGAAATTAGTTTTTTTGGCCGAAACTGGCCGAAACCGAAACTAAAACCAAAACTTCGGTCGGTCACTACTTTTTGTTATCGAGAAAGAGTAAAAATTTAATAAAATGGAACAATTTTTTTCAGTAAAAATATAAGTCAGTGTTGCCAAGCTATTCGTGATTTTGACGTGTTCGCACAGAAGGTGGCGCTCTTAATTTTTGTCAACTCTTTAGGGGCAATCTGTAATCATGGTTATTTGATAATATTTTTTTTTTATAATAATAATAATAATTGGCCCGTGAATTCCTAAGCGTACAATAATAATAAATCAATTTACTGTAGGTAATCATGAAAATAGCATTAAATGTTAGTACTACGTACAGTCATATCTATAAATAAATATGTATATATATACAGTTAAAAACTCTGTCACACTATTAATTTTTTGAACGGAAATCAATTACAAATTACAGCAACATTAGTGACAAAGTTCTAAGCTGTAAACATATATTTAGGCGTGACTTTACTCGATAATTAAATACTGAGTCCAAGTACCAAATAAACAGTATTTTTATTTATTGACTGTATGGAAAGATTAGAAGGATAATTTAGATTTTCTTATTAATCTTTCCAGCCTTTTGTGATGTTTTCGTCATGATTATTCCCTTTATAGACCTTCATGGATGCCCTCACAATCATTAATCTTCAGACAGACAGAATAGGCCTGAATATTTTACGGTTTATAGGTCAGTTATGTATGGTTTTACACAAACAACGTTACTAATAGATAGAAGTAATAAAACGTTCCTTTGTTTTATAAAATGAGCACTCTAAATGGCGAAAATGTACTCAGCATTTATAATTGGGTATTAAGTAGCAAAGTTAGTCGGTTTAGTGTTAAGAAAGTTTTCGAAATGAAATCTTTGGAACTTACTGAATATTACAATTATAGGGTGTTCATACTATGAGCTTTTAATACGGTGGAGATCGGGTTGTTAAAGTATAGGACAAAGCTATTTCGATTCCCAATGTATGTACGCTTATCGCATAATTGATGAATCGTTGGCAACCTAAACTGAAATAAATATCAGGCATTATTATACAGAAGTTAACTATCATAAAAGCATGAAAAAATGCGAATAATATTGGCAAATAGAGGATAAACTATAGATAGGTCTTCAAAAATGACATTGAGGTTTCTAGGGTTCCGCCCAAAAATAGTGTACCAAAAAGGGTTCCGTAGCCAAAGAATTCGGGAACCGCTGCCTTAAACTAACTATTATATTGCCCAGCTTATCACAGTAAATCCAGCACTGAATGCTTGTCTAACCATCTGGTTTATGTAGTATTTGCATGCACTCCATGGATTTTCAGCGGAATGTCCGGTGCATGGGAATGTAGTATGCAACATTTGGTGCTGAAGCATGGCATTACAAAGGGGAGTAAATAGCAAGAACAAAGGGCCATTTAGCAAGCTACTCCATGCATGTAACTTTGAGACTTAGTGCTTGGTGTTGACATCTTAAAACGGCAAGAAGTTAATATTGAAGGTAAATAATTTTAATACGACATCAACATCCCGTCTCTCGTTCTAATACAAATATTAAATATCACAACATCAAAATTTAGTAACTACCTAGGTACCTACCTAATTTGTTTAATTTAACTTTGTTGATTTTTCAAAAACTTTTTTTTATAAAATTCGCTTTTGCGTGTATTCCATATCGTACAAACAAAATAAAAGTTGATACCTACTACTACTAAAGTAAAAAAAATATAATTTTCCTAAATTAATTATTCGCTTTGAAAATATGCTTAACTTATATTCGTAAAGTTATAACTGAATTGTACTAAGTATTTTACAATATAATATTTGATAAATTTCTTTAATCAATTATTCGCTTTGTAAATTATGCTTAAACTTATGCTCGCAAAGTTATTACTTGAATTGAACTAAATATTTTATAATGATTGTAGTCTGTGATCAAAAGGGTGCCTACTTACTCTTAAAGTTTTAATTAACCCCTCTGACGTTCTCTATGCTTTAATTTACTACATAAATATTTAAGCTGATTGGATAATTTTGTTTTACATAAACAATACGTCTAAGCATTTTGTTTTAGCATTTATTCATGAATAACCTATTTGAAAGCTGTTAATATTTTATGAGATTGTAAAGTCTTATACGTATAAGAGCCACTCTGTCTTTGAAAACAATGAAATTAAAACTAAATTACGAACAATAAAAAATAATTCTTTATCAAGTGACACAACCAGGAGAACGATAGCAACCATTTTTTATGTAGGTGCTTCTAAATAGGTACAGTCGAGTTCATTAATATGTTGGCATTTTTGACAGGCTGTTGACCTTTATTATAAAGCCATAAAGGTTGGTGAGCTGTCAAAAGTGCCAACATGTTAATAAACTCGACTGTACCTACGTGTTTAAGATATTAAAAAAATAGCTATTTCCTTCTTTTTATTTATCCATTCATTGTATTTGAAAACAATGCTGATTTTTTACGTTTTAATCTGATAAAACCTATACGATTTCAAATATTTCTCGGAGCATAACAAATAGAAACCAGAGAAGAAAATATAATCACTTTGTTATTCTTCTCAATCTTCAATGCTATTGTTTTCAAATAAATAGCTTTTTTCTAAGGTTAGTTTTTTGAAGCTGATATCAAGTTTTGTTATGACGTTAATTAATGCCCTGTAGACGTTCCTACATGAAGAAATTTCTTTGAGTATGAAAATACTACAGACAAACAAAACAGCTAGAGCTAGCAATCGAGCTATTTAGTTGGCGGAGTCTTGTAATAAAAAAGACTTATGAGGCGTGAACTATTGACACGGGGAGAATGGAGATGTATTGAGTAGTTTCCGGCACGATGCCAAATTTTAATGTTAAGCTTCTCCTCTCAGAAATTATTTGCCTATAAGCGCCGCCCTTGACTCTTGAGCTTTGCCAAACGCGTTCCTTGTGATCTGGCCTCTTCTTTATTTGTACAAAGATAATCTTGTATTTTGATATTCTTGTTTTGTGTTTAATGTTTATTCTGTATCTAATAATATACCTGCTTACACTATCGTTTTTCATGGACGTATATTTTCTTTCTCAGTTTGAGTTCGAAATGACGCAAGAGCAACGGGCAATGAAATAGCTATATCAGTTATGTTATTCGTTGTAAGTTTATTTATTAATTTTATATATTTGTTTATTTTTGGTGGAAAACCAACAGCACATTAAATATTATTAATGTTAATAATAAGTAGTGGATTGCCAATTACAGGTCTTCACGTTTAGAAATCAAGTAAATTAGTTCCTACGTGTGGACACAATGCATTTGGTACTTTCAATATAAACATTTAGAATAACATATTATTATAAGAAAAGAATGTTAAGCGTAGAATAATAAATGATAATATGCTTTGTAATATTATAACAATTTTCTAAGTATTTGAAAAGAAATCCAGACTTAATAACCTTGTTGCTGTCTGTACTAGATCAAAATATGTCAAAGTCATTTGACTTACAAAACTTATTTAGACTTCAGCTTGCTCGCCACAGAAAGGCATTTCTACGATAATTTGATGAATCAAAAGGTATGTGAAATGTCTATGTTCGTGATGGAATATTGAAGTTAATTTTAGAAAGGAGTTCAGTAGAATTAATTTGGTTTCTAATTATTTTTAGTAGGTAGATAACATCTGATATATGTCTTCGCTTCTCTAAGGGAAAATGGTGAAATCTCGAACAAAAACTTTACACGGTAATAGCATACGTATACGTCCGTATATGTACTCATACGTCCGGAGCATAGAGTAAATGTAAAGTGTCAGTCTGTTCTATGATAACAGAGTCACAGACTATTTTTGAAATTTCATTTGCTGTGTGTTTTTTTGTTATGTGTGATCGAATCGCAGCGTCAACAAACCGGTCCCACGGAAGACCAGCGCTGGTCGCAGACCAGCATTATGCTGAGTTGGGACTGTTTTGAGACAAATAGTGTTTAAGTTTTATTGAAATGCAGCAATGTGTCACATCCATCTGTCAAATGAAAGCGATTGCGATAGATTTTTAAAATTAGACAATAAGCAGGCTGACTGACAATCATAGACAAATAGATCATAATTGTAATTCAACTAATAGATGTAATAGATGTTAATGTTTAAGCCATGCAAAATTACATCTAGCTTAGTAAAATTCTACATTGGACCTTGCAAGGAGTTTAGTGGGTATGGCTTCACCATTGGCGAGTCCCACATAAACCCGGCTACCCAGGCACGGGGCACGAGTAAATTTATGCATACTCAGATTATTAATATAATTGAAAAATATTAGAAAAAATCGACCCACCCGTAGCATAATTCATAATTATTATAGGTAGCATAATTGGTTAGTGCATTGGGCCGGAATCCTAAGGGTGCGGGTTCGAGTCCCGTCTGAGCTGCTACGGGTGAGTCGATTTTTTCTAATATTTTTCAATTATATTAATAATCTTAATATAAAAATAGCATTTTGAATGCATAAAATCTAGAAGTTTAAAATTTATGCATACTCCCTACTGTAAAAAAGGATTATTTAGTGTGCCTATCCCTTCCAGTAGGTCCACTCCCATAAGCACTCGTCCTTATTATCGTGCCGTCAAAATGTGCTCAAAACTTCGAACTTTTATTCGACAACCATTTAATGCAATGGAAACCATAAACCACTCTATCAAATGTTGCGTTCACAGTTATTTTACCTATGACATTTCTTTATAGTATTTACAAGACTCGGCACTATTCGTAACGTTCTTCTTCCTTGCAAAACTATTTGCGCAAGTTTACCCATGTGCCAAAGGAAAATTGTGTTTGGGGAGTAATTTGATTTACACCGGCCTTAGTGGCGAGGCGAAAGTGATATCCAACCGAATTTAGTGGTTTACACTGAGTTTGTTTACCATAGGAATGTCTTTTATTTTGTGTCAAGTTCTCTCTTTCTAATAAAAATTATCTTATTGTATTGTATTCCAAAAGAAAAATTACTAATAAGTAGTAATTCTGTAGTAATTCTGTAAGCTTTGCTCATATTATGAGTACTTAGTAATTTTTCTTCAAAAATAGCGGTAACATAAATTATGTTACCGCTTTTTTTGTTGACTATTTATCTAATATAACGCTACCATTTATAATGTAATGTTCCCACTGCTGGGGCCCACCCGACCACCCACCAATCCGCATTGGGCCCACGTGATGGGTTATGGCCCATCTTTATCCACCCATAAGGAAGGCCCGTGCCCCAGGAGTGTGCCCAATAAAAATGGCTGATGGTCTTTGCTGGGGCACAGGCCTTTCTTATGGGTGGATAAGAAGGACGGGCCATAACCAACCCTGCGGGCTCAATCCAGATTAGTGGGTGTTAACGACTGAAAATGTAGCGTGCCTTCCGCTAATTTATACACTTTTGGTCATTATCATCCATCCTATGACCAAACGCTAACCCACAGCGCCGTCGAGCTTCTCCAATCTGATTTAACTTAGGTATATATATATTTTTTTAATTTAACATCGTGATTTATCATTGCAAATTAAACACAATGTGATTTTTATAAGTATACCTATATAGCTAGCGTCAAAAATTTCTGGAGAAGGCATGCAAAATTATGAAAATTGTTGGAACAATAAAATACGTACCGTTCAAATAAATGTGATCACACATATTGAATGTCCAATGAAATTGTCGAGGTGTGCACATTGGAATTTCAATATTACAATATCGGTGATCATTTTTGGTGTTTTCAAATAAATATATTTTAGAACAACTGGTTACATTACGGACCTACACTATATACCTACACGGGATTAAGGCAAATTAAGAATTAGGCAAAAGTGGTAAGAGGACTTAATGACATTAAGTATAAATGAACCGGAGGGACGGAGCGAAGTACTAGGGATCATCGTAATAGAACGCGGCTACGCGATCATCGCAAGTGCGCGCGAATTTTACTCTTACGAATCCGTGAAACATACTGATGTCGAATAGGTGTCCTAATTGCGGCAGGCTTACGCAACAGCACAATTTGACGACCGTCGTGATCGGGTGACTATGAAAAATACGATACTTTAAATAAGCGAGTATTATTTTTTATAAGAAGTGTCGAATGGAAAGTTTTCCAACACATTTTAATTAAAATGTGTAAAAAGACTTATATACCTATAACACTTATTTTTTTCAGATTATATAGAGTATTTTGTAATTTGTTAGCTCAAAAACACTTTATAGGTATCGGCATATACTTAGTGAGAAATAAATATTTGAATGCAAAGAGGAGAACATTTTTGATCTTTATGCAAATTATTCTTACAGAAAAATAGCCGAGGACCTATTTTCGAAGACTTAAATATAGGTACTCTAAATGCCACTTACGTGGTTACCCTACATGAACCATAAACGAAATTATGATATTTTTAGAACCACGCACACGGGCACTAGCATGTGAAATAACGATAGAAATAAAGAAATAACAACACTCATGTATTGTAAAGCCATGGTCGTCGTTAACGTTGTAATGTCAAATTGACGATCACGAAACGATCGCGATGGTGCTGTTGCGTAAGCCTGCGTTGCGCGACTAATATGTATCTATTCGCGCGAACTAAGTTCGTATGAATCCGCGATCAAGCATACTGATGTCGAGTATAGGTGTCCTAACTGGCATTCGCGCGATAATCGCGACGCGTCATCGGTACGCTACGCTATGGTCGCGTCATTTTCACGCGAGATGATCGTTCGCGTTGTATTCGGACACACATTTCTTGTCATCGCGCGAACACGCGATGGTCGCGACGCTTACTCGCGCGATGAAAGCGTAGTCGCGTTCTATTAGAATGTCAGTAGGTACATGAGGTAATAGACAAAAAACATAACGATGTTGGCGGCTCAAAAAGGGAATTTATATAAAACGTACGCCTGTATTAACCATTTTTACAAACCATAAGTGAAAATGATTTTAAAAAAGAACGGTCTACAACAACCTAACACTTTAATTTAATTCTTACTAACTTAAATCATGAACTAATTTTAATCCGACACTAACTTTAATCAATACGACAATATTTAACACTGAATTAAATATGCGAGAGCACTATAACGCCACAAAGAAACATCCGTCGCATCCAAACGCCGCGCGCAAAGTGAGGCCGTGCCGCAGGTGACGCCGTCTTTTATACAGCGCCGCTCGGCCCGGGCTCGTGAGTGGGGGAAATTGCTAAGACGGCCGTTCCTGGCAGCTGAACGTCCTCGTCAGCTTGACTCTCGTCTGTCCTTGGCGTTTGGTTGGGGACCAGCACCACAGTCTCATCAGCATCAGCCGATGGTACCGGGTCTTCGCTAGGCCTTGGCATGTGGTCCTCGCCAGACCTTGGTGGGTGGCGGTCCTCACAGACTACGATGACGTGGTGGTCCTCGTCGTCTGTCTCTTCATCTAGAGAACACACATAACAAAAAAGCAAACATGTTTTTTATTTTTTTATTAGTTTTTAGCACCGGTGACCCACCGCGGCACAACCACAAGCGTGCACTCAAGTGATTGAGACACGATAAGCGACCAGCGCAAAGCAACTAAGCCAAAACGTCATTCGCGATGAAAAAGTGAAAGAGCTCAATCATTGACAGTGACGAATTCATTCCAGCACCACATTAAGTAGGTAGGTAGGTAAGGTTCATGTTACCATCCGGATCCGGCAACCCATACTGAAGCTCCAGATGATAACACAAACAAAATTAAATACCACAATGTCGGGGCCAATTAACTGCCACAATGTCGGGGCATAGGGGATTGCCACAATGTCGGGGCACAAGAGTTTGCCATAATGTCGAGGCAGTAGGGAATTGCCATAATGTCGAGGCATAAAGAATTTGCCATAATGTCGAGGCATAAAGAATTTGCCATAATGTCGAGGCACTACATACCAGACTTGCCATAATGTCGAGGCAATCACTCACACTTCCGAAGAACGCTTCGCACGCATCCGGCCTCCACTCGCCACGCCAAAGAACCATGTGTTCAGCAGCAGCTTGAGTTTTCTTGCGGTACCAGCCGGCCAGCAGCTCGAGCTCGTAGCGCTGATGGGGCAGCGCACGCAGAACCTTGTAAGGCCCGCGCATACCGGAGTCCAGCTTGCTGGTACTTTGTGAGGCCTTGCTCACGAAGTCTTGATCACCCACGGCGAAACTGCGTGGCCGTCGGCGATCTTCGTTGACGTAGGCGTCCTGACGCTGTTGATTGGCAGTCAAGAGTTCAGTCGCCCGCTGTCTTCTGAGGGTCATAAGAGCTTCCCTTTTAGGTTGGCAATCACTTAGCGCTACATCTCGCACCAGTGTCCTGATGGCAGGCGTCGCAGCATCAATGCCCACCAACAACTGCAGGGGTGAGGCTTGTGTTGTAGCATGCCTCGTGATTCACTTTTATAAGATAAACATATAAGGCAGTGACTAACATATTTCCTAACAAAATATCTTAAATTTGGAAACCAAAAATGTCGTGAAATAACATCGGTGGTTTTATCGACGCCAATATGGTCGTGGTCATCATGAAAAACCCGTAGCAAGCTCAACCTGTGACCCTTAGGGATGAAGCATAAGAGACGCGGCTCTTCACCAGTAGGTTATGTTTATAAAATAAAAGTTCATTTTTAATAAAATACCTGTTTGATCTAATTGCCTTTCCCTTAGTTTAGTCATAAACTCCTGCGTCTCCACATCAGCAGTCTGACCAATCTTTGCCCAATTGACCGGACTGCGTATGTGGGAGACTTGTGCTGGAGGACTCCTACTTAAATAATCAGCATGTTGCATCATACAACCTTTCGGCTCGGCCGTACCTGACCGTTACCTTTGAATAATAATAAATGAACTTGAAAAAGTTTTAACTATTTCTAAAAGGCGGTCTTTACCATGCCTAGTTAAAGGCGTCTTGATAGATTCAACTTCCACGGTGTTCACGTGCTGCACCGTTGAACTTGTTGTTCATTATTAGTCCGTATGTAAGTCAGTCCCTTTCGGTTTAAAACATCAGTGCCAATTAAAATTGGCGCACTAATACATTCATAAGGGGGCTTACCATCAGCAAATAAGAAACCGTTCAGTTCAAAAGCAGGCCTTAAACAGGACTGCTTATGGCCTGCCTTCATACTAACCGTTGAAGTCATAGTACGAAAAAGTAAGGCAGTTCAATATAAGCCCTGCTATAAGAGCTCGTAGTAAGGCCACAGGTACAACATATAAATCAACTTCTAACTAGCAGTGACATAAGAGGCTGCCTTAATCTCCTGGCTTCTTATGCTACGCATTTAACGATAGGTTGGAATTTTATTAAAATTAAAATGCTTCAAAACTGATTGTTTTACAAAAAGTACAAAATTTGGTTGACCTGTTATTGTCATTGGGTGGTAAAGGAACTGAGTTGTATCAGTTTTAGACTTTTTAGGGCAATGCCATTCTTGTGACCAAACTTGTCACAAATGAGACACTTAGAGTTGTCTCTAAACCTAGGTGCATCTCGCTTACACGATTGCATCGGCCCTATGTGTCTTGACGGACGGACAGCATTGTTGGACGCTCGAAAATCATGTTTCGGTTAAACATATACCGATAGGAACTCTACTAAGTCCTTTGACAGTAGCTTAGCATTGGTAGCCGCGGTCTACCTCCGCGCACCACATATCAAAATCATGTATACTCGGGTCAAATGGGGAAATATAATACTTATGAGACCTTACTTGCATCAAGGATGAAAGAGCTCCAACAATCCTTTCCGCCACGCCTTTGTCTGCGCTGGTACTAGCGTCAGCATCACGCACTGTACCCAAAATCGCCCCATCGGTAACGCCGGAACCCTGCTCGCTGGCGAGGGTTGGCGCCACGATAAGCGATGGCGTCGGCGTATGATCACCAAGAAGATGCGACGGACTATCAACCGTTGGCGTTGTTGTAGGTTGTTGTAGCCTATTTTCGATAGCATCTAATCTAGTGAGAATTCGATCAAACACCACATCCTGTAAGCTCTCGCGGCGGTCACTTGAGCTATTACGGCGATCGTGAGTTCTACTTTGCGAGCTATGCGAAGCATTATGACGTCTATTCGAAAACTACTTTTAAAGACACGTGGCACACCTTTTTCTTTACAAATGTTCACGAAAACTTATACAAAACACGTGGCACTTTAATCGAATACTCACGAAAACAACTTTTACAAAACACGTGGCACTTAAATCGAATACTCACGAAAACAACTTTTAACACGAAAATTAACTTTTGGATGGCAAAACAAGCTGGTAGAACGCGTAGTGAATCCCACTTCGGATTTTACAAACCATAAGTGAAAATGATTTTAAAAAAGAACGGTCTACAACAACCTAACACTTTAATTTAATTCTTACTAACTTAAATCATGAACTAATTTTAATCCGACACTAACTTTAATCAATACGACAATATTTAACACTGAATTAAATATGCGAGAGCACTATAACGCCACAAAGAAACATCCGTCGCATCCAAACGCCGCGCGCAAAGTGAGGCCGTGCCGCTTTTTTTTTTTTTTTTTTTTTTTCACTCTCAGCCTGAGGGGCTCGGAGTAACCTTCCCGGACACCGAGGGGAAGGAGGCGGAAATCCCTCATTGGATACCACATAGCCGCCGTGCTATGCTGGTTATGTCAGACTCGACTGACTAAAACCGCCCGGAATTGGTTTCGACCCGCAACTATTGTAAGTCATACAAAACCTTAATCGAAAGCGACCGCCCCCCGAGGGGAGGGTGGTGCGGCGCGTCACTCACCTAGGTGAGCATACGCTTAGAGGACGACCGACAACCAGAGGGGTCAACGGCCGTTTGGAAAAAAATTTAATTAATTAATACGACTGATTACCAGAGGGGCGGTCAGCCGTAGAGATATCGGGTTGACCTGAGGGGTCGGGTGTGACCTGAGGGGTCGGAGGTGACGCCGTCTTTTATACAGCGCCGCTCGGCCCGGGCTCGTGAGTGGGGGAAATTGCTAAGACCATTTATACTTATAGTCTACAGAATTCACAAGATGCGAACGCAAACCGAATCCTCGATACACGGTGACTTGTCAAATGGAAATATTCAATTCATTTATAGGTGGTGTAGCACGTTTGCAAATATAATCGTTAAGGTGAAAACTTTAAAGCGTATTTTTCGGTGTATATCTTTCTGTTTTATTCTCTATGTACAGCCTGTCGTGATCTGGAGTGTCGGGTAAGAGTTTCACCGTATTTTCAGTGGAAATGCACGGTAAGTTGTTAATGCTAGAATTTAGAACAGTTGCTTTCAGAGGTAGACAAAAATTCACAGATTTTACAGTCCCCGCAAGAATCGGAGCATTGAAAATGAACCCAAAAATTTACGAAAAGCCAAAATCAAATCAGCCGCACGACACCCACTGCTGGGTATAGGCCTCCCCTAAGGATCTCCACGACGATCGGTCCTGCGCTGCCCGCATCCAGCGGCTTCCCGCGACCTTCACCAGATCGTCGGTCCACCTTGTCGGGGGCCTACCCACGGAGCGTCGTCCGGTGCGCGGTCGCCATTCCAGAACCTTTCCGCCCCAACGGCCATCGGTTCTTCTCGCTATGTGTCCCGCCCATTGCCACTTCAGCTGAGCAATCCTTCGAGCGATGTCGGTTACTTTAGTTCTCTTGCGGATCTCTTCGTTTCTGATTCGATCACGCAGAGAAACGCCGAGCATGGCTCTCTCCATTGCACGCTGGGTGACCTTGAGCCTCCTTATGAGACCCATAGTTAGCGACCACGTTTCACTGCCGTAAGTCATCACTGGCAACACACACTGTTCATAGACTTTCGTCTTGAGACACTGAGGTAAGTCGGACGCGAAGATTTTTCGAAGCTTCCCGAATGCTGCCCACCCGAGTTGGATTCGACGAGAGATCTCTTTCTCGAAGTTGGACTTACCTAACTGGATTGCCTGTCCAAGGTATACGTAATGGTCAACAACTTCAAGTGTAGTGTTCCCAACATGAACTGGAGAGGGTACAACATGGGCATTTGACATAATTTTCGTCTTATCCATGTTCATCCTGAGACCCACTCTTTGGGAAGCACTACGGAGATCTTCGAGCATTGTGTTCAGGTCTTCCGTGGTCTCAGCCATAAGGACTATATCATCGGCAAAACGAAGGTGTGTTAGGTACTGGCCATTAATGTTGATGCCGAGTCCTTTCCAGTCCAAGAGCTTTAAGATGTCCTCCAACGCAGCTGTGAACAGTTTCGGAGAAATAACGTCTCCCTGTCTCACACCACGCTGCAGCTGGATAGGATTTGTGCTCTGGTTCTGTACATCCTATTATATTTAGTAGTACCTATTTATTTTCACGATTGTGACACTCGGCTTCGCCTCGTGTCACAAAAGCGCCCCCGAACTGCCTCGACGCGGCCGAAATATTATTAACATTAATTATTAAATATTATTCTTATTATGGAATTTTGGAAATCGATCTTCTCGTCTGCGTCTGCATTTTTAACACTATTACCATGACGATCGGTCAATAATCATAGAAGCTACTTCACTTTTTATGTACGGAAACACTCGTTTTTAACCGACTTCATTCTACAATTCCAAATCTAAAGGAACCACCTACCTACCACCTACAGGTCACAATTAACCGATTTTCAAAAAAAAATAGCCATTTTGTAGCCAAACTAATACCCTAGGACTCATTTTTAATTTTTTTCTTAAGTCGGTTTTTTCCGCAATATTTACAATTTAGTAAACAAACACCCCCCAAAAAACCCTAATTTACCCGAATTTTGCATAATTTTCGGCAACAATTCTATGTGGGTGCTCAACCTTAATTGTGTAATAACAATAGCAACATATTACTTTTTAGTTTTTTATTTTCTCTAACGTCACTGTTTTTCTTTTTGGTTTAATTTTTATTTTTAGTCTAAATTGTTACTTTTTTGTGCATAATGCATTTTATTTTATATATAGGATACTATTGATATGTATATGTGGAGGTTTGTAATTGGCTTCGAGTAATTAATAATGTTTTATATGCCTATAAATGCTGTTAACCTTCCTAAAATAAATCAAATTTAAAAAAAAAATCCAAAAAAGATACTAGTAGATTCAAAATTTAAACGTTCACACGTGTTTCGATAAATACCTCAACTTTTGGTACTATTCCCATCTCGATCCTCCCAAAATCCTCGGAGATATGGCCAAAAATACGTCTAAGGCGATTTGCATCTGATAACTATTTTCATCAATGGTAAAATCTACTGTATGTTTTAATTTATCAATTAAATTACTTTCGTTAGAAAACACTTAAAAGTCATTTCGAACGTCATTGGAAAAGTCAATCTTTGTGTCGAGTTTGATGATTGTGTATATGTGTATATTATTATATGTGTGTGTGGTGTGTGTTTACGTGTGCATGTATGTATGTGAATATTGTGTGTGACGTAACATCTCATAACTTTTGCTCCTGATATTTTTTGCTAGATCATTTCCAAGAATACAAGATAATGCGCGAGAAATGACGGGCGATTTAAGTTCTCCAAATAGGTGCTCAACGAATTTGATGCCTCACAAATTTGGGTTTATGGCTGACTGAAACATTGGTGGCATAGTCAATTATGGAAGAGAATGCTTCCTTTAAAGTTGTAAGCAGAGCATTCACTTGTATCAGAACGATGCTATACGTATTACCCTATCACGAACCGAACACTTGCCATTATATTCGTTTTGTTACCCACGGTCACTAACCGCGCGAAAACATTGTACACATTGTACCCGAAGATATTAATAAATAACGCTATACAGGATATTGTATTATGTTCCAAGTGCTTATACTTAGACTTAGTGTAATAGTTATGAGTTGAGATTTAGGTTAGCCTTAGGACAATACCATTCCTTTTACTATACCAATACCCAAAGATACTAAAACGTACAGGGTAGCGAGAGGTCAATCGTGGAGGTTACGTGGGAGGCGCGGCAGACGTCCCTCAACGTTACTTAGTTGAGGGACATGCGCTGCATTGCCCAGTCGCTACGACGAGCTGAGAGGCCGACATCGAGACAGCGCGCAGTGGTTGTCGCACTTGCCACAACGGCGCGCCGGCATCGCACGTGCTCTTCGAAGAGTTACCACTTTACCTTTCTCTATTTACACTATGCCTTGGAACTATACACATATAGGCTTAGAGCAACGCGGCTTCGTATAGGCATACAATTTCTGGCACTTTTCGTGTTCCAAACGATAAAACCTTACATTCTTCTAATATGTTTTACTATGGCACACTCTCATCGAAATGAAATCATTTTAACCTCAAATAAAACGCCGTTTTTTAAGACATAAGGTTCAAAATTGCGTACCCATATCACGCTTTCGCTCCTCCTTTATGGATCACGGTGCTTATTTTTAGAGGATTGTTTTATTTTTTCCATTTAAAGCGCCATTATTTTTCTATCGCTTTTTAATCGTCCGTTTCGATACGAAAGCAATTTCCTTCACTTTTGAACACCATCTTTCGTGTCTCAGTTTATTTTCGTTTGTCAATTTTATAGGAAACCGTAGCTGAGAACCAATACTAAAAACGTAATTCATTACATTGTGAATTAATATCAATTAAACTCTTTTTTCAGTGGGAATAAGGAAGTTTGCTACATTTGGTGTTACAGGATGATGTAACACAGAGCTTTTTTTTAGTTTGTACGAAAACTTGCGGCCGCCGAGACTTTATCTGTTTATGGACTTTGATCCAGATCCGCATATGGACTTTCTTTTCCTATTCCACCCCCTTTATGTCCCTCTTAAAAATGGTTCAACAGTTCAGTGAAAAGGTAACAGACAAACGGTGATACTTTCACATTTATAAGTATTATTAATAAATTATAGATTGGATAACAAACTATGACTAATCAAATAATATGGCGAATAAGTTCTTCCAAAAACATCACAAAACGTATTAGTGAAAGTGAAAGTGAAATAAGCTTTATTCAAATAAACTTAATTATTAAGTACTTTTGAATCGTCTATATTTTTCTACCACCCGTTCCAGACTTTTTTAGCTGACAAGAAGAACGGGCGCAAGAAACTTATCAGCTGTAACAGCCATAAGTAACGATATTTACAAACTTGAATATATCGTTACCAGATAATTACAACAGGGTGACAGGATTATTGGCAACAACATAGACTTATTATATTACTTCAACAAAGTTCTTATATTAGCAAGTTATGTGTTACATCATTTCCACGCATTTTGATCTTTAAGATAATCGTCAACTTTATAATAACCTTTACCCATGAGCGTTTTTTTAACATGGTTTTTAAATTCATGCAAAGGAAGATCAATCACTTGTTGTGGAACTTTATTAATAAAGGCTATGCCTTTCCCCATAAATGAACCTCTCGTTTTTGCAAGCCTAAAACTTGGAACGGCAAGTTTATCTTTATTTCTTGTATTAAACTGGTGAATGTTGCTGTTCTTATCAAATGAATCATAGTGTTTCCTTACATAAACTAAATTTTCATAAATATATTGGCCTGCCAAAGTTAAAATATTTATTTCTTTGAACAATTCTCTCAAGGTATCTCTCCGCCGTAGATTGTATATGGCGCGAACAGCTCTTTTTTGGAGTACAAAAATATTTTCAAAACTGGCAGCTGAGCCCCACAATAGCAGTCCATAAGACATTACACTATGAAAATAACTAAAGTATACTAACCTTGCCGTTTCAATATCAGTTAAAAGCCTTATTTTCTTAACAGCGAATGCCGCTGAACTAAGTCTACTTGACAAGGCTTCAATATGTGGATCCCATTGCAATCGAGAATCTAGTGTAATACCTAGAAATTTTGTACTCTCAGTAAAGTCTACTTTATCGTCATTCAATTTAATATTTAATTTTGTCTTCTCAACATTAGGTAAAGAAAATTTTACACATTTAGTTTTTTTGGGGTTAAGTGCTAAATTATTACTATTAAACCAGTGTGAAACTTTAGAGAGGGCACTATTTACTTCGTCGGAACAGCATTAATAAAATCAATCGAGAATACATTACAAAATAAACACAAAAAATATCGAGGAAAGGTATACGAAAACAAAAAGACAATACCAATTGGACGATAACTCCATAATAAAATCTCAATGGACCGATTTGCCGAAGCGGAAAAACTTGGGCGTCCCAAGAGTCTATGAAAATAGACAAAAAGCCTGGGCTCAGAGGTTTCTTAAAGACATAAGAGAATGTCTATATATTTCATGAAACAACCGACCCGTTTATTATATTTTGGCAACGCCTAGCGAGCGTAAAAGTTTGCTTGAAATATTCGCGACTGAAAATTATCTCACAAAAAAAAACCTCAGATTTACCATAGGTAGATAATACCTAACATTGCGTAAAATAACAAACAACTGATAAATACATTTTGTATGTTTATTAAAGTATTTATAACAATGGAACACAATGGAGATCATCGCTCTCTCGTGGCCTGAGTTAATCAAATCTGATTTTCACCAACATTTTCTTTCCAAAATTAATTAAACAATACGACAGTCAACTGTTTTGGCACATCTCAAATCTATAATTTATTTCTGTCAGATTAGTTAATCGCTAGAATGCGACCGAAAAGGTCATTCCCATTATAAATCAAATCAGAGAGTAGCTTGTATCTGCCTTCCACACAAATTGACCTGGGATTGACTATGTTGACTTCAATTATCGTAGAGCCGATAAAGCCTACTGTTTTATTCATTACTTTCAGCCCATCAAAACGTAGATTATCAAAAGCCTGGTTATATTCAACTCGGAAAATTTAGAAGGGGCGAATATTTTTTTTATTTTTCGCGAAGCATTGCTTCATTAAATCGGGTGGTGTGCTATCTCTTTGGATTTTATAGCATCATTTTGTTGTAAACTCAGAACGTAAAATTGCGATGGAAGCTGTTTTTGACGGGCATCCTGAAAGTTTTAATTTTCGACTTATTTAACACGATGCGCTGCGCCGTCCGTACTGAACAAGCCCACAGATTTAAATACATCTCGTTCACGCGTGAATTTAACGTTCATTCATTTGGGAGAAACATCACTGAATTTGAATTAATCGCTTTATTTATTCAAGTGATTTTTTGTTGTTGAATAAAACGTTTAACTTACGTACCGGTACAGTATTTTCGGTTTCAAATATTATTCAAAATAGATAAAAAGGTAAATACTTTTATACCTACTATTTTTAAATATTTCAGTTGAATTTTGTAATGTTGTTTGATTGTTTGACAAACTGTTTATGTTTAAAATAAATAGTTTTGATAGTTTTATTAAATTGCTTGAGTTTTCCTTATAATTAACGTTTTAATTAGCATAGTCATTGTGTTAAAAGGTAAGATTAATGTAAACATTTTAGCATTTTGCAAATTGTTTGTATACTTATCGAAAACATATTGGATATCGAAACCATTTTACAAATACGGAAATTAGAAGCGCCATTACTAGTTGAATCGCTGTGTACATTTGGTATCAAATGACAGAACATATAATTTACCTAATAATGATTAGTTTGCTGAATTAGCAAGGGTACATAGTAGTATTTTTATCGATAATTAATTGAAAAGTTAAAGGTATCACCTTGTTTACGTTTTATTAACCCAAATTAAAATTAATGATAGACTTTAATTACTTTGATTTTCCCGTATGAATTTGTATAATAGTTAGAGTAGCAACTTTTTATATAGAAAGATCCTCAGTAGAGTACACTAGTTAAAACTCTATCCATCAATAGAGTTAAGTAAGTAACTTACATTCATCATCATCATATCAGCCGCACGACACCCACTGCTGGGTATAGGCCTCCCCGAAGGATCTCCACGACGATCGGTCCTGCGCTGCCCGCATCCAGCGGCTTCCCGCGACCTTCACCAGATCTTCGGTCCACCTTGTCGGGGGCCTACCCACGGAGCGTAGTTTGGTGCGCGGTCGCCATTCCAGAACCATTCCGCCCCAACGGTCATCGGTTCTTCTCGCTATATGTCCAGATTGTACAGCCCACTGCCACTTCAGCTGAGCAATCCTTCGAACGATGTCGGTTACGTATAACTTATATTAGTTATATATATATAATTCTATTGATGGATTGGCTAAAGCTTTTTCTATTGGAAGTCATATTTTAAAAAATCAAAACATATTCTCAAACTGTAGAAAACAGTAGTCAACGAAAGCCATGCAGATATTGTGTAGACATTTTATTGCTCACTTCACTTTTAACACGCCAATATTTTGTAAAATTTATGGCGTTATAAATAAAAGCAAACTTGGACGGTGTTAGTATGAAAATAAGAAGAATACATGTCTGACTTGGAAAATGTGACTCGACGGAGGAACGAACAAGCTATAAGAAGCGCAAATGCACAAAATGTCTATGCATTTGCAATTGCATGCATCGAAGTCGGTCGCATCTCATACATTACGCATTGTTGTGACTAATCCAGTGGACACACGGGTAGATAGAGACATCTTCCAGAGAAAACGGTAATAAATTAATATCGTAAAAGTTAGGTACTTTATTTTATGGATACTCTTAATTAATGCAATTCCATATTATTTTTTCTTTAAAATTTCGTAAGCTGAAAAACATTATCATATTGAGAGGACGTCGTAATATCAAGTTAACAGTGGTTAACTTGAAAAGGTTTTCAAGTTAACACTTAACTATTCTCAATATAATTTAACAATAAATAATAAGTGCCTGTTTCACGATAATGCACTAGCTTATCCTATTTTATGATAAGGCACTAGCTTCTTGGTTTACTTCAAAATTGAAGTAAATAAGAATTTAGGATTACTCGTCAAGTACAATTTTGTGTCTTAATCGGCCCTTGAGATACAGGCCCTAAATAGGATATTCTAGAAAGCAAAGGCTAAAGAACAAACGGGCTCAGTCTGTCTCCTGCCACTCCTGAAAGTTGACTGTTCGATTTATCTCAACGTCTTATAAAACGAGTGATTTATTAGTTTCAATTTGCACATTGACAGTTTGTTGTCGCCAAGAGAGTTCCATATGTATATCCTCCCCGAAGCTTACCGCCATTCTTTTTCCTATTCAATGGATGCAAAGTAAAATGTTCCTTGTAGTTTATGCTACATACCATAGTCGTTGTAATTTTAAAACCTTATGTGTTTTTTGGTATTTTGGTAGAGGCACCTACTTATTGAGGTTAGCTCAGCTTCTACCATTGTGTGCAACTGTACATCATTTGCCTTTTTTTTCAGGCATTTTGGGACTAGGTGTTTTTGAGAGTTTGTTTTTTTGACATTCATGTGTTTTGGTATATTAAGATTGTTATGATCCGGAGGAGCTTTGTAAACTATTTTCATTTCAGCCCCATAGGCACGACCAAAACATGATGTGATATGGCTATTTAACGACATTTAACTGTAAACTGTAACAATAGATTTTACTATTTAACTCAAAATCTTTTCATGTTTCAGTGGTCATGCTACTGAGGTGAAAATAAACCAATTTAACGAATTCACGACATGATTGTAGACATTTTAAATATTTCTTTTGACTACTATTGCTATTATTTTTTTCAAAAAAAAAACAAAAGCAGTCCGTTTTGTGCCTACGTTCAAAATGCGTTTTATTTATACCCACACGATAGAAGTTGTGTATGTAATAGATTTTTAAGAAAGACTAGTTGAGTTGATTACTCATGCCACGTACCTACACAGTTGTCTTTTTCAAAGCCACTAATAAAAACTTTCCTGCACCAACTTTAAAAAATGAAACTCATTATGTATACAATAATAATCGGAACGCTAAGAGCTTCTCCTATCCTTATTCCTTTTTCGGCTATCCTCACTAAATTTATTCCTACCCGCAAGGATCAATACAGTTCGCCTTGAGAGGACAATTTTGAGGTGATGCGTAGAATGCTAACGGCCTCAGAGGTATCACATTTATTTTTATTATAACCGCCTAAGGGTAGTCGTTAAATTTTAAAATCCATTAACTTTTTGCAGGCCAAGGTTGTATCGGGGTAGACTCTTTGAGGCGGATAAAAAACTATGAAATAAATATTCTACAGGGTGAAATCGAAAACAGAAGACTTTTGTGGCGTGGATTAGTTAGTTAGACCGTCAAACTGATCAACTTTGTCTATGGGACCAACTTAATCAGAGCAGAAAAATAATCAGCTGCTCCATACATTTTTTTGCATGTTGTGCATGGTTGTAATTGAGGTATTTACACTTTTGTTTTGTTTTGAATTATTTTTATTTGTACTGATAAGTTTGTATCTTGTAACTGTGCCAAAGAAAAATAAAATAAAATAAATAAAATTTTGGTCAAGTAGATATTGACGTTTTCTATGGAACAGCTGATTATTTCTTTGCTCTGATTAAGTTCCCATAGACAAAGTTGTTCAGTTTGACGTTCTAAGCCATACCACAAAATTTTGTAGACTGTTAAAAAAATCACCCTTGTAGATATAGGAAGACCGGACCGGCTGGATTAAAGAGCTTTATAACAACTTGTCTTCATTCTTACAGTCCTTAGTCCACTCGTAAGACACATGCATCCTCCACGCTTGGCAGGCGAGTTGGAAGATCGCAATGTTGAACCACATCTGTGGCTAGTGGTTCGCCCACCCGTGCAAGACGCAGGGGTCCCAGGTTCGATTCCCAGGATGGTAACAGTTTGTACTCGGTTTGGTTGGCGGTAGGGCTTATTTCAAGTCCACCTGGCTAGCTACCACCATTTTGCCTAAATCTGACGCCATATCAACAATATAAAAAAAATTGTGTTCCGGAAGTTAGAGGTAAGATAGCCAGTTCGTCAGTGAGGAAGATTCCGAGTGTAGTGCGCTTCCACCTTTGGCCTTATCGTCACTTAACATCAAGTGAGGTGAAGGCCAAACACTATCCAGTTGAGCTTAAAAATATTCATTGGATTACGCTGTTTCCCATTTACTGATCTACGGGCGTGTTGTTACTACATCTGAGTCATTAATCGCAAAAACGTTTGCCTTTGACGAACAGGAAGTATATCTTAATGCTACAGTCTATTTATCCTTATATACTTGTCCTTTTTGGTAAACAATCTTCATCCATCTCTTTATTGAAATAATTATTTATAAAAAAAAATAGAATAAGAAAGATATCATTAATTACTAATGACAAAAAACTGTTTACTGAATAGAGAACAATTAAGGATAAACAGACTGTACTAACTAGTCCTACTAGTAATTAAAAATATGAAAGTGTATGTTTGGATGTTTTTTACTTAATCACGCAAAAACGGCTTAGCGAATTTGAATGAAATAAGGCACACACCTGGATTAAAACTGAACATGTTTATCCTGGTTAAAGGTTCTCTAGATATTTTCTGAATGTCCACGCGTGAGAAGTCGTAGGCGGAAGCTAGTGTTAATCCAGCTCAATATGCTGAATGTCGGTGTAGCACAAAGCATCCTCGCGGAACCGAACTCGGAGTCCGCGATGATGCTATATAACCTAGCCTGTAAGTACAAACAATAAGGACACTACTTTAATTACTTATGCACTGACTCTGTACTTTCTGGTTCGATGGAACTTACATGTTTTTAAAAAACAAAATTCCTAAACAAAATAATAAAAAAAAAGTAACGACCCACGCTGAAAATTTTCCGAACGTGAAAATGTTTTGTCTGTCGTGACGACAAAATTAATACCTACAGTAAAAAAAACGTTGCAGTACTGTTCAGTTTCCAAGCAAACTGCCAAAAGTCCCCGCAGACCAGGGTGTCTTTCTATAATGGACGGTGCCTTTCAAGTCTTGTTGGAAACTAAAGAGTTTTCAGGAAAAGCTGTATATTAAAAATTGAAAGTTGACACTCGACAGACAGAAGAAAAGTATTAAAGTCTCTTTTGTCCTAGCTATTATGGAAGAGGCTGAAAATATTTAACTGGCTAGTAGCATATTTTTTTATATAACAAAAAAAACAAATATACAGACGAACATAGAACCTCCTCCTTTTTTGGAAGTCGGTTAAAAATAGCAGTGTGTATGCGGAAAAAGCTATCATAATCACAAACGTAGTAAATGATACAAGACAACTTGATATACTTGAGATACAAGATAACATGTAAATATCAAGTGATATCAAGTTTAAACATTATACCTCTTTGTGAAGGGAAACCCAAGCTTAGGACTCAAATGAAATAAAGTTTAAAAACGGATAATTATTTATGCACATTCTTCTTATTCTTATCGAATGAGGAATAGTGCCCACCTCTGGTGTTAGTCTCTCAAGCCGCCTGTAAGGCCTCTAACTTGGCTTAACGACTGTTATCAGATGACAACAGCCGGGACCGACGTTTTAACGTGCCCTCCGAAGCACGGAAGCGTTCAGTTGTAATGCACCTGGGCGGACCGAGTGTTGCTTAACAAACATGATCGAGTACGATCAGTCTGTCAAGTTCCGCCATGAGCGCTTCACATGTATACATGCGTATATGCCTATAACAATAACTAATAAACTTTAATTCAATAATTAGAATGGTATGCATCATTGCTTATTCATATCCGAGAGCTGTAAATGTCAATTCACTGACTTGAACTCAAAATCCCACGTAAGAAAATAAAATATTAATTGAACCATAAAACAAAATTATTTGTACCACACATCTTACAGTAACCAACCTCTCTCACATCACTTCTATCCAGAGCAGCTTTATCTTGACAATATTTATTAAGAAACACAACCAAGCAAACAAAGGCAGTACACAGACTCAAGTCCCATTCACAAAATGTAAAACACGCAAAGTTTTGTTAGAACAAGTGAATCCTTAATGACGAGCGGGTCAGACGGTGAGACCGCCTCAACTCGCATTTTCTCGTTAACCTTCGTTTGAACTATAAACTTTCCTGTATTTGATATTGTTTTAGAATTTGACAGTAAGACGTTTGATCCCCAGCCAGGTCAAAAACGAACTTTGGTTGTCTGAATGTTGTCTCTAATTCTCTATCACAAGTACCTTACGTTGTGTTATTGTATGAATCATATTTAACTGTTTATATTATTAATCCCTCCATCGTGCTTCTAAAGCAATAAAGGCAACATTTCCCAGTAAGATCGGCTGGGATAACTTTTTCTTGAATTCATTAGTAATTTCGACTATCGACCATTTTAAAATGATCTTTGTTTTCTTGGTGTCCTCTATCATCCGACCGGTTGAAGATACGTTTGCCATTTTTTTTTAAACTTTACAAATGTAGCCAATAGGTTAATTTTACCAGCCATCATTCTTTTTATAAGTTTTTTCTTTTTACACTTAATCTCACTTAGGCCCTGTTTTATAATTAATAGTTAGTAAAGTCTCAATGAACTTGCTCTTAGTGATAGAATCTTCTACAGTCATTCTCTCAGGAAGCAATATCTACATTCATAAATAAGAAAAACATCACAAGTTTTGATGGACACTGTTTTTCAGTTCCACTACGTCCTTTCATGCGAAAATGTAAAAACTTTCGGGTTTCCATCTCCATTAATATTTATAAGGAATTCATTGGTGCCATTTTTGTTATTTACTTAAGCAAATTTTTCTCGTATATTTCCATTAGTTCCTCGTGTGAAATGTGTAAAAGACATAAAAATATAACCTATGTCCTTGAGTCATGTTATAATGGATTTGCTCTATCCGTTGCATTATACGTTGCGTCATCTTAAATTGCTTAGTTTACAAAATGATTTTGAGTTGATTGTTAATTTATTTAGGGCCTGTTTCACAAATTACGGATAGCTCCTATCTTCGTTTTATTTAATAAATGGAACGGAATTTCAATAAAATCATTCGACGACAGGTTTATTGGAACTTATCCAGAACTTGTGAGTCTGGCCCTAAATTTAAATACATTTTTCATTATCCTCGAAATGGGTGACAAATTATGGAAATCTGGATAGCTTATAGGAACATGGCTTGAGCAGACCAGTCAATCAATGTATGTTATTATGTGCTTATTGTTCGCCTTGTCGGGGCTCACATCCGACGGGCTTTTGATAGAGTGCAGATACAAGCTATTGTTCCTACGCATAATGTTACATCTACCCAAGCCACATGAAGAGAAACTTTATCATTGGCTTAGTAACTGAGTTATTGTTTTGTATCTAGATCTATTGTATCTAGAACTATTTTAATCCAAATATTGTCTCGCACACCACGAATAGAGCAGAGCATTTTCTGAGAACACTAATAAATAGATTTTAAATCGTTTCTCATACAGTACAAAATCAAGCGCGTTCGCTGATTTTCGCGCAATTCAAGCATTGGTCGAACATCGATTTTACACTTTCGATACAAGTAAACACGATAATTCTCACTTTTATTCCATTTCCTTTATCTTCCTTTTCTAATCTAGGCTTGAACGCTCCATTTAACAATGATTGTCGATCTATTGACCGGCAAACAGTGAATTTTCCATTGTGTCTATGGCTGGCCCTGGCATTTCACGTGTTACTAACCTCAATAAAAATCATCAAGTCACTAATTCGCTCACTTTTATGATCGCGTTTCCCACATTTGGTATACTTTATAGTCTAGTAGTAATATTATGTATGTAAACTGTGTTCTTTTACATCAGAATCTCAGTGATTAAGGATTTCGGGTAGAGTTGGCTTAAACTTTTAGCTTCTCTTAAAATGGTGAGATGAAAGCCCTGGCATTGACCGGTTGTGAAAACAAAAAAAAAATTGTATAAAATATATTGCAGATAGGTCTCTCACGGTTCGGCGTTCATTAGAAGCAAATGGTCGTCATGGCAATCTTTCATTGTGCGGGATTTATTACAAAATAATTATGCACAAAATTTCTCCAATTAAACATTTCTCGGAATGTACGGCTAGGCTTACATAGCGACATCGCTTTTCCTAATCACTAATTATTCGATTGGTTCTCCACAGTTTACGAGAATATAACGCTCTATTATCGAATACAGATAACGATGAAGCTGGTCATTGTGTACAGTAATTAGTATTGGCGTACTGTAATAAAGGGGCAATCTGAGGGTCTCTCTAGGATCCTAGTACGTGACCGGACATGTTGGCTGTTAGTTTGGCCAAGAATTGGCCATCGGTTGTTTAAATTGGGCCAGCTCACTGTATTGAGAAGCGAGATAACGAGAGGTTCCTTGTGAATGATGGCGCGTATTAAGAGGGTGTTTTGTTGCCGGCATTAATCTTTAGACGTTATCGTATATCATTTTGTCTTTGCCCTAAATTATGTGACCCCTTCGGCCGCATACGAAACCGTCTGTTCGTAACCAGTTACGAATGAGGAAAAAATGATCCTTGTCCGAAAGCGGTTTCGAAAGAAGAATTTTTCTTCCTTTCGAGGGAAGTATAGTCGAGTTCATTAATATGTTGGCACTTTTGACAGCTCATCAACCTTTATGGCTTTATAATAAAGTTCAACAGCCTGTCAAAAATGCCAACATATTAATGAACTCGACTGTACCTACTTACATAGGAGTTACATAAAGTAGATATTGAAAATATATAGAAGTTTGAAAAAAAATATATACTTAGTGTGAATTACAGTATACAAAATTGTTTAAAAAAAAACAAAAAACCGACTTCAAAAAACCTACCTCTAAAAAGCAAGAAATAATATTCGTAATAATAAAAATACGTCTATTGAAGTCGGGTGGGGCTGGAGTATCCTTTTTTTTTATTCTAAAAGCCCCACCCGACTTCAATAGACGTATTTTTATTATTACGAATATTATTTCTTGCTTTTTAGAGGTAGGTTTTTTGAAGTCGGTTTTTTGTTTTTTTTGAAACAATTTTTATTTTTTTTATTTTTAGTGTAGGTACCTTATAGGTAAGGTATATTATATATGTAGAAAAATCGGCTCAGCCAAACGTAAGATAATCGCGGAGAAACATACTTAAATACGGGTCAAACTGAGAACCTCCTTTTTTAGGTCGGTTAAAAAACTACACTTAAGATATCCCTATCCCTCTTCCAACAAAACAATAATTATCTTATTAAGTTCATAAACAAAGAAGTAATACGACCATTATCATCGAGGTAATTCACACAAATCATACTATTTTCGTGCTTTTTTTCAAGATTACTTGAAAAGTACTGAACCGATTTCCAAATTTTAAAAAATGGGACCAACATGGGAGTTTACCTAATGTACTAACGTTTGAATCATTTCAATCGGTCCAGCCGTCTTCGAGTAATCGGTGGACATATACAAAAAAAAAACAAATATACAGACGAACATAGAACCTCCTCCTTTTTTGGAAGTCGGTTAAAAATGACCCGTGGTCTAACCAGCCGGTGTGGCAAGAAGAAATACAGATGTCGTAGAATTTTTCTTTCTTCCTTGTACGAAACCACGGTTCCGTGCAAGGAAGAAAAATTCTTCTTTAGAAACCGGTTTGGACAAGGATAATTTTTTTCTCATCCGTAACTGGTTACGAACATACGGTATCGTATGCGGCCGAAGGGAAAATATTACAGAATATCATTATTTTAACTTAATCGAATTTGACCGATTGCTATTTGTAACTTGTACAATTGGATTCCCTGATCTGAATAATGAAGTCTAAACCATGACAATTAAAAGTGTCTAAAGCAGAATTCAATTCGAATAATAACTTAAGTGATATTTTAACTCTCAAAAAAAAGTTACTTACACCGAGACTCAAAGTTCATGGTAACTCTGTAGGTCACTTATCTGGGAAATGTCAAAGCCTGACATGGCTTTATAGATTGTCGTAAACGAGACAACTTTATGGAAGACCTTTTGTGAAATAAAGTTTGCACCGCAAAAAGACCGACGAACATAGAATTTATCTTTTACAGCCCAAAGCGTCTTGCAATTATAGCTTCCATTGCAAGAATTAATTTAAACTCTAATCTAAATTAGTAGTCAAAATTAATTAAGAAGTAAGAAAGTTAAACCAATAATCGCAAAGCAGAAATAAATGCAATACAATTCTTTAAATACAGTTCAGGGATGCATGATTTGCATTAAAAATACCGAATTATATTTTTGAATAAATAGAAAAAGGCTTTTCATCTATAACTATCTAATTTTTCTCATATTTCCAAACTAAGCAGAGTTACTTTGGCGGCTAAATGATTGATAGAGTAGGTACTTATGTATAACTAATCAACATCACACAAACAAATAAGCTACTATATGAAGATAACGCCCTTAGATTGGAACAGTTAGGCAAGATTGCTAGCATTTTGCACCAAATAAACAAGAAGTAGGAACTCAAATTCTGTAACGGGGTATTTACACGAGTTGACTTGGCAGGCAACTTGGCGATCGACTTTTTATCGACAATCGCTTGTAAAATCGAATCGCCACCTCATTGAAAATAGGTTTGCCATTAGATTTTAGCGATTTTCGAGTCGCCTGTCAAGTCGCTTCATGTACCCACCCCATTAGTATTTAATTTTGACTAAGCAAATTGATGCAGAAACGGTTTTCAAGAAGACATCACCATACTAGATAAGTAATAATTAAGATAGAACAGAACGAGGTACAACTAAGTTTAGAAACTCGCCCGCAGCTCGCCCAAGTTATGTAAATCTTCCAAATTGCTGGAACCCCATCTATGAAAATTATGTCAAGTTATTTATGATGAGTATGGCGTATAAGATCATAGTAGAAGTTGCCAACCGTAGCACGATTGGGGAGATCAACTTTGTAATGTATTTGAGGTATGTTAGGTACATTTTTCGGTAATTTCGCGTATTAAATAATAATAATAAACATTCTTTATTTACTCTTTTCTAATGCTTTAATACGTAAATATACTATGAGTAAGCTTTGTGAGAGACTGGAGTCCATACTAGGATCCCCGAGGGGCTGTATTAAAGATCTCCAGGCTCTCACCCCATTTTAAAGCAACCCTAAATTTTTAAGCATTACCTACGTAGAGTTATATATCATTATGAAAAAAGTACAATTTTGATTAATGAAGATTATAAAATGGATTATTTGGATGTGTTTGTGTGGTTATTAAATATCCAATAAAGACTATAAAAAAATTTAAAAAAAATTAACAATAAAAAATTACGTTAAAAATAAGTAAGAAATAATGGTATAAGATATTGGAAATACGGGGAAAAAACTTCCACTGCCATAAACTTTGAGATAAGTAGACTGTGAACTTAGTTATTTTATCATAACAGGTCTTAATCAGAAGAAATTGCTGCTGAAGGATCAGAAAGAAGTTGGACACTTCTTGCGGAAGAAATTCGAATCTCAAACAACTCCCCAACAACAAACAGTGAAGTTTTTTGAGTTTCTTTATACTTCTAAAAGCTGAATCCGAACTCGTATGCGCTTTGCAAAAGTTTAAACTAGCTGAGCTGCGTCGGCTAAGACCGGCTTAAGTAATGCTCACCTGACGGATTGAACGTCTTTAAATGCTTAGTTTTCGAGGTGATCTTTGTCACAATTATATTATAAAGATTAAATTAAATATACTTAACTAAAATGTAATAACAATCTTACAATATAACTGTTGGTGAACAGGTCTTCGTATATAATAGTATGAATGGATAAGGAAGTGGGGCCATGAATCAGCACGCTAGCCTAATGCAAATGCAAAGACACTGCAAATGCAGTGGTGACCAACGGTCGTGCCTTTCAAACCACGGAGCTCGGAGTCACCTATCTCATACCATCACTCTTGAGGAAGTTGCTTAACTGACGTAATAGCAAGGCAAATTCGCTAAACAAAATCACTGCGTCATGGAGGTCATCGGAACACAGTGGAGGAATAATTATGGCGTTGAAACATAATGGATGGATTTATTAAAAAAAAATATCTATGCAGTCAAAAAGGTCAGTCAAATTTGATGTTTTACTTTGAGGATCATCAGTCTATTTCTTTTTCGACAAGCCCCTAGGTACTCGAATTGCCATTCTACTAAAACTAACGCTAGTAGAATAAAATAACAATGTATGGAATTGACATACTCTAAAGCTTAGCTCCTGTCAATCCCATTCATTGACATTTAGTTCTACTAGCGTTATTTTAGTAGAATACTTGCACTAATATGCATTGTGTGGTAGAATAGCCTTTTCAGTAGGGCCTCAGAGGCCGTACTCTAAGCTGTTTACGCAATATTAGTTCTAATTTTGGTTCTGATTGAGTCCGAGCTAAAGCACTGCGTATAACCCCATCTCACTTATAATCTTATCCACTTTTTTATCCATAATGGGATAGTACTTGAACATCACCTCACCTGATGTTATGTGACGACAACGCTGAAAATCTAAGCTCACTACATCCGGAATTCTCACCCTGAGGAACTGGCTATCTTACCTGTAACTGCCGGAACACAACAAGGACTTGAAATAAGCACTACACGACACCAACTAAACCGAGTACAAATTATGCCTCCCTCCTAGGAATCGAACCCGGGACTTCTGCGTCTTACAAGGGTGGGCGAACCACTAGACCACAGACTCTGTGATCTAGAGGCTGCTCTTTGATATTGCTCTAACAGTCTAACTAAATAACAGCTTATAGTAAGGCCGCAGTGCAACTGCTTTTCCATAAACTACCCAACAGCAAATAAACTAGCCGGTTTACAAGGAAAACTTCTAAGAATCCCGAAGTTCAGCACATTTTTTTCCATAACTTTAATAAAGTTTTGTTGGGTTTTAATTAATTTTATCTGCTTGCAGTTTTACCAAAGAATAAATTACCTAGTTCCGTCTACTAAAATTCTTCCGCTTTGTGAGTTTATTGTTTTAAACTTTGTTCGTGTAAATGCAGGACGAGTATTTTTTGCTTTGTGCTTAAACAGCTGTGGATCGCACGGTATTTTGTGCACTCATAAAGCTTTTTTTTTGTTTTCCTAAATTGACGGCAATATAATATTTATAGAGACATAAATAAAATGTAACGAAATCTGAAAAAAAAAACAGGCAACATGAATGTAGTTGAACTGAAAATGGAAAAGTGATATTTTTTACATGAAAATGAGATTTAAAATTAATATTATGAGTTTTCTTTAAATTCCTTAGGCAGACATTACACGCACATGCAAGCGTCATGCAATTCCATCAGTCATGAATTACGTTTACTGTGACTGATAAATAAACTACCGTATAATGTCGTGATGGACCGTCGGCCAAGAAGCTCATTTTCAATCTATCGCATATTGGAACCAGACCACATTGACAAGATAGCCATTAGTTAGGTGTTATCAAATATCGTCGTCTGGGTTGCGAGGCAGGAAGCTTCTGGGAGATATGCCACCCTGAACATATGGCCTCTCATACAATGATCTCCAATTGCAAAAACTAATCGATCGAATATTGATATAAATGGTGAACAGGGTCGTTGGTGGCATCATACAAACATGTTAGACATCGGCTTGGTTAGTTTTCAGGAAGCATGCGCGCGGCCAGGGTAGAAACATAGAGACTTTTTTTCCAAAAAATAATCGACTACATATTGGCATGTAATTACATTTCCCTAAATGTAATGCTGAGACCTGCTTCACCCCCTGGTGAAGCAGGTCCTAGGCGTATATAAAACCATAGTCTTGCGTCGCTTTCAGGAAGCGTCTAAGAGGTCAGGGCAGGTAAGTACATTTCACATATATGCTCTTGTGATCCTTGTTCCTTATTCAATCGATATGAAAACACAAAACATTGTTCAGGTAATGATGCCACCCACGACCCTGTTCACCATTTATATAAATATGCGATCGATTTTTTTTTAGCGATGGGTGACCATGATCAGGGTGGCATATCTCTCAGAAGCTTCCTACTTCGCAACTCCGACGATGATATTTGATAACACCAAGCTAATGGCTATCTTGCTAATTTGGTCTGGTCTCAATATGCGATAGATCGAAAATGACCCTGGTTGGCCGCCGGTCCATGACTGATGGTTGCATGAAATTGATTTCTTCTTTCCATCAGTCACCAACAGTCAAACGTAATTCATGACTGATGGAATAGGGATGTTGACTAATGAATAAAATAACGAAATACTAATAAAAATCGTAAACATATTAAACTTTTAGAGTAGCTTGTATACCTCTTGGTTTTATATATTGCATATTATTTATTTTATGACCCTTCAAAGTTGGGTGGACAAGTCCATTTAAAAAGTATAAAATTTATTAAAATAAATGATATCTTTAATTAGTCCGTAAAATGTATAGCAAATTTGTCGAAGAAACCATTTTGATAAACACAATATTTAATATAGCTGCTGAACAAATTTCCTATGCGTTGCATACAAACTTGCAAGGCGTGACGTCATAACGTGGAAGCCATTAGTATGGAGCGTTTTTGATCGAGTCCATTTGTGTGCATTTCACACTGTGATATCTCGGGCAGTTTTCATGCTAGCGAATTAATTCTTTTACCAATGTTTCTTTTTTTGAGAGGTAATTTATGTAACATAAAATAAAAAAAATAGTCAACATCTCTATTGCATGATGCTTCCATGAGCGTGTAATGGATGCCTTAGATAAGGTTAACATTTGAATTAAGTTTGTTTATCATCAACTATTTTCACCCACTGCAGGAGCACGGCCTTCCCTTATGGTTGTATACGTGGTAAATTTTTTCTTTGTTCAAATGCATCCGGAACCAATGGAATATATAACAGTACTGCAACGGCTAGAACTTTACGTGCCGTCCGAAGTATAGCGGAGCTCGAGATAATAAAAATGTTTGGCAACAGACGACAAACCTCGTTAGAGTGAGCTTAGCCACTGCGCCATCGAGCTCCTTACAATCAGGATTTCAGCATAGTTCACTCGCTGTACGCAATAATTGTTTTCGATATACTAATAGATCGAACCTAATTTTTTACCACTATATTTCATTCGTCGGCATAAAATTTGGCTTCTCGAGAAACGTTCAACTTTGTTACGATTTTATGGTCAGCAAAAGTATAGCCAAGGTGGATTAGACACTTTTTACCTGCCTCAGTTGTTTTTTCTATGAGTAATAAAGTTGAAATTTCAGTGAAACACGTCCAAGGGATGACTTACACTACTCCGTGCCGGGTCCCGGGTCCAAGCTGAGTCTCAGGCGTAGAACGATCCCATACATTTTTGTCTCCGAGCGTCATCCTTGCAGCTCGGTCGGTATAACGTAAGCAAATCTAAAGCTACAAATTATATGGGATATAAATTGACCGTACTACGCAAGGCTCGGCTCAGGTCCAGCACGGTGTGACGTGAATCATCCCTAAACTGTTATATAATGTAAGTCGGTCTCTCGTTTAATGAAGTTCGGAAATTCAAAGTGAGCACGTTTATCTTTGTTCCAGTTTTAACGAAAGTTGAGAGTTTATCAATTAATTGTGTTTTATTATCGTCTCAGCGCTTTTTAGGTTAATCTACAGATTTGTGCTTTTAAAGTACTTACCTAATATAGTCTTTTCATATTTCTTTTAAGTTTTTAATGCGAAGGTGTTTGCTGTTCAGTCAAAAACATCTTGTAAATATTTTTACTATGGACGTGTTTTCAAGCACTATGTGGATAACGCACTGTCATATTTTTGCAATATTTAATTTAAAAAAAAAATTGTTTACTTGTTCAATACATGCATGTTTTGTCTCGGCTGCATTTGCAGTCGCTAACACCCACCTTTCCGCATTAGGCCTGCTGCGTGATGGGTTTTGGCCCATCCTCCTTACCTACCCATAAGGAAGGTGTGCCCCAGGAGTGGGGAAAAAATGGTTGATGTCGAATCGAATCGATATCATGACAATTTATCTAGAACGAAAACGATTTTTGTAAACAGTGCTAATGTAAATATTTAATTCATCAGTTTTTTTTCTAATTTGCGTAATGAATGCTAAACATCAAACATCGATTAATCAAGCGTTTGAACTAATTTCTAGCTAATATTGATTTAGTTCTCACAGGAGCCTATTGCTAATGTACCTTGGTTCTCTAATTTTCCACTGGAAGATATGTGCGATGCGATGTGTGATGCTAATGATTACTTAATTTTCCGAGCTTGATGGCGCAGTGGTTCAGCGACTGGCCCAGCGATTGCGGTGATTAAGCAACTTTCGCAAAGGTCGGTCAGGGGATGGGTGACCAAAAATTAAATATCTCGAGTTCCTCCGTGCTTCGGAAGGTACGGTAAGCCGTTGGTTCCGGCTGCATTTGCAATCGTTAACACCCACCAATCCGCATTGGGCTCGCGTGGTCGTAGCAATAAGGAAGGCCTGTGCCCAGAAGTGGGGACTTTAAAATTGGCTAATGGTCGATTTTCCTGCTCTGGTAGAAAAGGACTTGGCGAAGTGAGAACGTTGACCATTTTTCGATAAAAACAAAAAACCGACTTCAAAAAACCTACCTCTAAAAAGCAAGAAATAATATTCGTAATAATAAAAATACGTCTATTGAAGTCGGGTGGGGCTTTAAGAATAAAAACAAGGAATTTGTACTCCAGCCCCACCCGACTTCAATAGACCTATTTTTATTATTACGAATATTATTTCTTGTTTTTTAGAGGTAGGTTTTTTTGAAGTCCGTTTTTTGTTTTTTTTTAAACAATTTTCTATTTTTTATTTTTAGTGTAGGTACATTGTAGGTAAGGTATATTATATATGTAGAAAAATCGGCTCAGCCAAACGCAAGATAATCGCGGAGAAACATACTTAAATACGGCTCAAACTGAGAACCTCCTTTTTAAGTCGGTTAAAAAACTACACTTAAGATTTCCCTCTTCCAACAAAAAAATAATTATCTTATTCAGTTCATAAACAAAGAAGTACCTAATACGACCAATCATCGAGGTAATTCACACAAAATCATACTATTTTCGTGCTTTTTTCAAAATTACTTGAAAAGTACTGAACCGATTTCCAAATTTTAAAAAATGGGACCAACTTGGGAGTGTACCTAATGTAATAACGTTTGAATCATTTCAAACGGTCCAGCCGTCTTCGAGTAATCGGTGGACATACACAAAAAAAAAAAAATACAGACGAACATAGAACCTCCTCCTTTTTTGGAAGTCGGTTAAAAAGTGTCTGTGAATCGCAACTTACCACATTTACATAACAACACGTTTGGTCAATAAATCATGCAGTTGCTGTTATTAATAGTGCAAATATCAGTCAAACAGTTTCACAAACACTCTACTACATTACAATAAAGTTTTGTTTTGTTCATAGTTTTGATGAGAGGATTTGAAACTGGTGTTTTGTTGTGAAGTTGTAGCGCAGGTTATTATTCATTCATTCAAACGGATTAAGTCCTCCTTTGTTTTTAATAAGAACAACTTTATTCTAACTAATATTGTAATTGCGAAAGTAAGTTTGTTTGATTCGCTTAGATGCGATCATCATGAAATTTTGCATACCTACACATAGGAAAACTTTTTATCCAGAAAAGTACCTACTTGAACCAATTTTGAGAAAATTTGGTAAAGACATAGATTGGATCATGGAGAAAGTCTTGTCTATTTCTGACAACTTAATGGTTGCCTCTTTTACCGAAAATCAATATTGAATGAGGTGGAATACTTAGGAGAAGAAACTTCGTATGGAACCTCAAAATCTATCGCAATCGCCTTCGATCAAGAATGCCCCAAGATGTCCGGTCAGAGTTTCAAAAATGGCACCTCAAATAGCGTCCCACTTACAAACTTTGTACGAAATAAGTGATATAAAATCTGAGTTTGTACAAAATAAATAGTGATATGTACAAAATAAGCGCCAAATTTGTATGTGGGACGCTATTCGAAGTGCCTTTTTTGCGTACTGTTTTAGTTCGTGAAGCGATATCTAGCATATTCTTGATCGTAGGCAATCGCTTTCAATTTGGCACGAATGCTACGTCCATTGCTGTGGCAATACAAGGCAATCTGACAGACTGTATTTGAGACCCAGTGATGGATGTACACGATTGCCAAATTAAAAGCGATCGTGCAATAAAGCCCCTGAAACAAATTCCACGCGGACGAAGTATCGGGCATTTATTTTGAGATGAGTTTCATTTATGGTCCAAATTTTAGAATTTTGTTAGATAGTAGGTACTAGATTTAGGAGCACCCTATGCTTGGAAAATTAGCATAGGGTTGTTAAAATTTTAATGGTATTTATAGATTTGTCGCAAGCATTACATAGTATCTTAGAACAAAGATTAGTATTACGTTTGACAACCATATTGATCCAGTATAATGTTAAAACTATGATCTCTGGATCCGCATTTTGGCCGAGTGGTTTTCTTGCTCTTGTGTTTCTATGTAACAGAAACTACAGAAAAGGGATAAAGCTAATTGAAATACGCGGTAGCCCTAAGTGTTCTGTATTTCCATTCCTCCCACAGAAGAATGTGGCAACCAATAATGATAATGACACCGTTACGAAATTTCCTAGGTACAGTTTCCATCGACTCCTTTGTTGTGCGAAACGATCTATTTGATTTATCTTTCGATTTGTCGAAATAACATTTCATTGTCCTCTACCCTCACTTCCGCTTCTGAGCATTATTAATATTCTCATACAAAAAGGAATAAAACATTATATCATCTTTTGTTCCTGTGGTCGTGATTATAGTAGTACACATGTCTGTTGACATTGTTGGAGAATATCGAAGACAATAGCAAAATATGGGGGCTATTAAAAATAGCCTTGTCAAAGGCAGAGCGGTACGTATAGAGTTTGATAAATGGGATCTCATTGTTTATGTAAGCGGTTAGATGCGGGGTCAATAGACCTACCCAATTTCGGATGGGTATTACGGTACTCTAGTTGATGATAACGCGTTACATGCTGAATCCGAGCATATTGCTTATAGATTGCTACTGGATAGCATTGAGGGATGTTATGGTATTAAATTGATCGGTATTGAATGGGGCTTCGCGATTGAAAATGTATAAAAACTATTTTGGCTACTTAGATTGATGGGACAATTATTTGTTAGTATATGTAGTAGAGAAAATCAAGGGTGCTAAAATGGTTTCAAAAAAGTATCGTTTCACTTTTTATTTCGATAATACGAAAGGTCTTGATAGCATTATAAGATGAAGATATAAAATTAAAACTACATCGCGAGTCTAATATTTATAATTCAAAAATTTAACATCGTCGTCATTCTTGAAAGCCTAAAAAGTCCACTTCTGGATATACGCATTCCTTTTAAAACATTAAAGCAAGCGGATCTACTTCTAATTCCCGAAGCTTTTAGGTTACCATCCACTTGGTGGGGAGGTTTTTCTCAGTTTGGAATATGCTATACTTACTTACACACTTTTTTAGAAACTTATTAATGAATATGGGCGAACTCATCGGCAGTTTCCAGAAATCCAATCAAGCAAGTTCTGCAAAATGTCTCTCGGGCATAACAGCCTCCAAACTGAGTAGGATCAAACAATAGTTTGCATACGTCCGATGCAAATCGCTTATTCTGAATGGAGACACCGAACTTGGGTAGGCTTAAGCATTTAAATTTATGTAAGTGTACCTTGTGACCTTAGGCCTACCGTTTATGCTTTGATATTGGGACTAAACATTTAATTATAATAATTGTAATTTATGGTTTTGTCTAAAGTTTGAGTAATAAGTTAAATCTACAATGATATCGTTTGTGTTTTAAATAATATGGAAAGCCTGTTTGGGATTTCGTACCTACCGTGCCGTCAAAAAGAAAAACGGATCTCTTCGGTCTGTCCATCAAGATATCTTTTTCAGGAATGGAGGTATCAACACAGAATATAATAGTACTAACGTAGTGTCAAGTTGAAATTAATATTAAATATGCGGAACCTTATGCGCATGAATCACTTGTCCTTATCCGGTTTTTCAGTAATGATTATGGGAAGCGATCGTCGTTGCCTTAGGTTGTTGACCTTGCGGTCGCATAGGGTCGGCCCTATTCTGTTTTTACGAGGGGTAGAGCTATATAGCATGCCACCCAGCCGTGGGCGATAAAATTAGGCTGGTGGGATGCTTAGAGGTTGACTTCACTCGAATTCTTTATCATCAGAGATTGTACAATAAATAAACTGACCTACATTGATGTTATGTCATGACCCATCTTTACTTATTTATTATACCTATAGTTAGGCATACAGGTTACTATCTCACTCAATGCGATGGTTATGGCATTTTTGTTATTCTTTATAACAAATTATTCACGCAGCGAACTTAGTGAGTTCATTTAGAGCACAATATCTTTATCAATGAGATTGATTGTGTAAAATTAATAACTTCCTCCTTTTTAAGTCAGTTAACAAATTAACTTATTGTCACACACAAGGTAATGATCTCCCTCTCTGTCTCCTGTGCAATTACGAGTATTATTCCCTTGAGATGCTCCTTCGTTCCTTTCTTTTCCACTTCGCTATATCTAGGATGTCGTCTCGAAAGATATTGTTCGAGCTCAGTATAATAACGTAAAGTAACAAATATAATGACATTCACCATCCTTCTAATTGCTAAATACATTATTGCTCCGATCATCAGTCCCCTAGCCAAAGTAACCTTTGCAAATATTCGTTATCGCTTCGCTTCGAAACATGTATGGATTTGACGTTTTAAAATTCGATTGTTAACGAAACCTTATGTCATGGATATGACTACGAGATGTTATGACCAATTCTGAAAGTGTCCTAAACCGAATGTTGCTATTTGATAAAGTAGCCAATACCTCATGTGACGAATCGAGAAAGTGTCTTACTGCGCACAAATGAGAGTTAAGAAGTTATTAAAAGACCTCTTTATCTGTACAAAAAGTTCTAGTTAATTTGCATTCGAAAGTTTGTAAGTTGCTTAGTTAGCCTTAAGTGATCATCAAACTGTGACATACCCGTATACACTAGTCGATAAGCCAAAACTTTATATGTCTAATTTAACACGATCCCGCAACCAGGGCGATAGAAGTCGTGCCTTATCACAAACCAGTCACGAGAATTACCGGAAGTAAGTTTGCACAGGCTTGCCTTGGCTAAGACCACAGGGGCCTAATCGCGCTAATTTTCAACGATAAAACCAAAGCTACATCGTTACCGTTTCAGTTTCGTTTACTTACAGAAAAATACTCGCTTTAGATTTGTTAAAATTGTTCTGCCTAAGGAGTCTAGGATTACAATCTGGGACAATTTAAGTGAAAATTATGAAGCTAAAATTTTTAGGTAAATATAACCTAAATGACAACGTAACGTTTTTGGTTTAACCGTTCAGAATTACCGCGATTGGGCTCCAGGAATGCTTTTTTATACTATCTACTGGGGTAGAGTATACAGTTTCTAATTATTTTTTTAATTATTATTTTCTTTTTAAATACAATTACCAGCGTCGTCCTCTTCAAATTATTCTTATCGTGACGTCACGACAGAGTATTGCTGTTAATGCTGTTCTTTTTCAATCCAAATCATTTAATCTTTATACAACGTGTCACAAAAACCCCTAAATCTGAATATGGTAGATAGGGACCATCAAATTGAACAACTTTTACTATGGGACTAACTCTGAAATCGCGAAAAAATAAAAACAGATTATTCAAACATTTTGATATTTTCGTTAGGTAGGTTAATTTTTGTATGAAACAGCAGATTTTTTTTCGCGATTTCAAAGTTGGTAAGTAAAAGTTGTTCAGTTTGATGGACCCTATTTACCATGATATTCGACTTTAGGTGTTTATTGTAACACGTTGTATATAAATGCAAGTACTGAGGCCCTCCGCTGCGTCATGCGGGATCCCGCCGCGGGTACACGGCGCGGGAATATAGATTGCTGGTTTTTATGACGAACAGGGTGCTTGCAGTGCATGAGTAAGCTGTAATCTATGTAGCCCAGCGCGCGTGTCCCGCTTAATGCAGCGGAGAGCCTGAGGGTTAATATTCTGTGACTTTGGTACAAAATTTATTGCCAAAAAATAAATCCAGTCTGTTTATAATGGCCCAAAGATCTGCCATATTAGAAATTTCTTAAAATTGGGAGTATGAACTCAATTGAATGATACCAATTACCTCCAGCCATTATAAGAACATTCTTATATCATTATAAGGATGATAGATTTAGTGAAAATAATACAATTCGTTGATTAATTATTGATTCTCATATAATAATTAATATTATTATAATTGCTAATAAGGAAATATATAAGAACCTAATGAAGAAATAACATTTCATGAAATATAAATATCTGGGTAATCAGAATAACGACATGGTATTCCAGCTAACCCTAAAAAATGTTAGGGAAAAAAGGTTAAATTTACCCATAAAAATATGATTAAAAATTGAATTTTTAATAAAAAGGTGTTAAACCTTTAAGTGTTAAACCTGTAAATAAAGGGTATCGATTAATAAATCCTCCAATAATAGTATTAGAAATGAAATGCAATGACAATTACTATATCATTTTACGATATCATTATATAATTTACGATATCATTCAACTTTAGTCTAACAGAAACTGATTTAGAAACTAGAGTCTAATTTAAGATATCAATCAACTTAACTTAAGCCTAACTGAAACTGACACTGGAGTCCAATCTAACATGAGCAAGTAACAGCAGTGATCTCTACTACGGACTGAGTGGAAAATTTCCTTTTATTTATTCTGTACGTGTGTTGTGTTAGCCGAAAGATTTAAGCATGATCCCGACAAAATCTGTATTAAGCTGTTTGCCGCGTATCCGTGCGAAGAAAGTGACTCGTGTGTGGCATAAACATGCGTAATAATTGGTTACAACACCACACCCCGAACACTCCATACAACAGCGCCATTATAAACAGATGACGGCAGATGACGTTTTTGTACACGCGCAACTGAGTGTGTAAGTCTAGGGCTACCGTGCAGTTTGTACTGTATGAGCGACGTTCAATTCACAATTCGAACTTTTTGGTAAATAAAGTTACAACCGCATTGCTTTGAATATCAAAATACCTAGACAGTTGACAAACGCGACTAAAAGTTACGACGCATTGCTTTGAATATCAAAATAAGTTGACGTTGACAAACACGACTAAACAAGCACATGATTTGGCATACGATCTCGCTGGGTGGGGTGGGGTGAGGTAATTGATTCTGGGTCGGGGCGAAGAGTGTCCCTGTATGGTTGTTCTTATATCTATTCTGTGCCAACACGCTACGTTTAGCTACGAATATTACTACGACAAATTAATTTTTACTCCTTAGACGTACAAATGGGACCAATACACCACGATTAGCTACGAATATCACCTAAAACTATTTATACCTAATACCATTTATACGTTCAACTATAATTGTAGTAGTGATACTACAATTATAGTTGAACGTATAAATGGTACCAATACGTCATGTTTAGCTACGAACTTCGAGTAGCGACGGCTTAGCCCGTCTTACTCTAAGGCTATGAATATCACTGCTTCTATTAAGTTTAACACCACATGATACCAAATACGGCACGATTAGCTACGAATATCATTATTACAATTAAGTTTAACTCCTTAGACGTGTATCCAATATCCAAAATACTTAGACTCACTTAATTTCGTGTTTAACAAACAAATTAGTTCGGCCATCCAGCGAGTCAAGAGAAACTTCCGAACTTACCTTCAAACTTCACCAGGAATTCGATCCTTCAAGGCTCACCTCATAGAACAATCAATCAAGTTCACCAGGTTCAATTGAAAGTCTTCTGTTACCGAAGGGCCTATTACAAAATAGCATCGCGATAAGCGTACGATGTTCGTCCCACACCGTGTCATTATTATCTCAAGTATAAGGTTCAAAATCAAGTAAATCGACCAACGAAAATCGTTTGACTATCGTAATTCTTTTTTGTAATATGCCTTAGGTTTGCCTATTAGTTTTATAACCAATTAAATGGCCTTGTTTTGTTGGTTTCCAAATACTTCAGGGGTCTAAAAATGTAAGATCGTAGATAAAATATTTAATAATAATTATGCATAATAAATCATTATTATTATTATTATTTATTAAAAGGTACACCAAAAGCATACATATACAACAATGCAGCAACAAGAATAATTGATCGGTTCTTATACATATGTACGCTTATTATAGATTAGGTATAGGTACACAACATTTGTAGTAAGTTGCACAAATTCAATTAAAACAGTAAGTTATAACTTATAAGAGAACTAAAATCAAAATTAAATCAAGTTAAAATAAAATGGAACATGAATTAAATTTTACAAAGATGCTTTTCAATCTTAATCTTAAAACTATTTAGAGAATCGGAGAACACATCGAGATCAGTACCCTTAGCACGAACAGCTATCGAAAAAAATAACTCGCGTAAAATCATTCGATAGATAAATTTTGTACTGGAAATTTGTACAACGCCATCTATCGCCGATAAGCGAAATGAAATTTTCCATAGACAATTGTCCATTGTGTAGTGTTGACAATTCCATAGACATTCTACCTATGGACCACATCCAAATCCGTTTTTGCGTGGTTGCGTAACAAACATCAAAGTCACGTTAAACTTTCACATTTATAATATAGTAGGAAGAAGGATATACCTAGTTGCCATATCAAAACAGAAAAGATCGAGTTTTTTTAATAAGCATCTGATACCAGGTACACATCCAAATGGCTCATTATTTTTACTGACATTCTTGATACCTAAACCAAAAGTTTGTCGTGCCTATAGATATAGACCAGTGTTTCCCAATTAGTGGTACCTAAGCGAGGTTGCATCAAGAGGGGCACTCTTTTAACTAAGATATCATAGGTGCAACTGATTTAATTATTTTTTTATCATTCCTACAATAAGAGGTAGGCGAGTTAAAGGTCTTTCTTGGAGTGGTGCGTAGAAAAAACTTCTCATACAGACAACACCCCAATCATGCTCGTATTAAGTACTCAAATTATTTATAAACTAAAGTAAAATGTACTAAGTATTGCCAAATAATTTGCCATATCGCGCTCGCTCAGTCAATTATGTATTATATGATACAGCTTGAACCACTTTTATATACCTCTCTGCTTCAGCTTGGGCAAAAATTCATTCGTACCTATGTCCTTCCTTCCTTCCAGCTTTCCGTTTGTTCTACGTCGCATTTCTCAACCGAATCTAGTGAAATATTGTGAGCCGGTTCGATAATATGTAGAATTTTTAGTCGAGCCAGTTTTCTGAAATTTATCAAAAAAAACACACTTTTCGAAAAATTAAAATAACCATTTAGCTGCAAATATACCAAATACTTAGGCTCGGTTGCACCATCTTTTAACTTTAACAGTGCATGAGACAAGCTTATCTTAGCCAGTGGTCAAAAGTGTAACTAAGGTGTTACATATTGTTACCTAGGTTACGCCATAGACGACAGCGACACTGTCACCGAGTCAGATAAGTTTGTATTTGTTAAAGTTAAGGTTAAGTCAGATGGTGCAACCCAGCCTTAAATATACCAAACAGCACGTACCCTACTATGTGCTCTGAAAACCTCGTGGCGATGGTAACTCTATTACTTTTAAAACAACTTACAATTTGAGTTACTTTTTAACGCAAGATCTACACGGAGCCACTAGTAATACAAGTGTACCTACTGCTTGTTGTTAATTGACGTTAACATTCTTAAGAAGAAAAGAAGTTTAGTAAAGCTCGTAATAAACTTATTTTCGCTTCCGGCCTTAAGACCAGTATAGACTCATAGTTCGTTTAAAAACTAAAAACAAACGAAACATTAACCATTGCTTGTTAAACAATGAAAAGTTTCTCTTAACTTCATTGTAGCCGAGTCTCTGAGACGGAACAATATAACTTCACCTGAAGTTCTTGGTTAAGACTGTAAAACACGATCGGTGTTTATCCGCTGCAAGTTTTAATGATAAACAACTTCCAGATGAGATAGAAAAGTAATTAAAAGTGTGAAACGCCTGATCAGTGGAGTTTGCACAAATAAATTGTGTATACCATACAACATCTTATCTATGTAAGTAATCAGATTATTTTTTTCACTTGCATTTTGCTTCCTCCTAAGCTAATGGCTACGAAGTGGTTACGAACCTACGGTTTCATACGCGGCCAAAGAGAAAAAGTTAAACTACACTTACTAAGAATTTCAGTGAGTTGGTTTCCCCTAATCGCGACTGTCAATCTGAACAACCTTCGATCAGAAAGTACGGGGACAAACCAACTCTGAAATCGCGAAAGAAAAATCTGCTGTTTCATAATAACGAAAATATCAAAATGTGTGAAACAGCTGATTTACTTCTCGCGATTTTAAATTTGGCCCCATAATAGTAAATGTTGTTCAGTTTGGGGGTATTTTTGTAACAAGTTGTATAAGTTTATGGCCCAGACGCATATTATAATGCACATTGGATAATAAAAATTTACAGACATTAAACAGCTGCGAAATATAATATATGTTTACCCATCATACGGTTATTATATTTATAATGAATATTTATCACTTTAATATTTCTTAAGTACTTAATAATGACAACCAATATTATACCTATACGTTATATAAACACATAATAAAATATAATACAAAAATAACTTTATTATTACACTATCATTGGTAAGTAGTTGACCTTTAGCAATTACTCATACATTACTCATACTCATTTTTAGTACATAGGTACTAAAAAAATTGAAGTGGCAATCTGATGATGTATGTTTGATCTGATGAAGTGTATGTTTCATCTTGAAACGCCAATTAAAATAAAGTCTACGCGGACGAAGTCGCGGGCGGCCGCTAGCCTAATACTAAACAACACTAGAAACAAACTAACAGACAGACAAAGTTGGTTTCGCATTTCCAATGTTTCCATAGATTTCATTCCCTGTAGTGACAAAACTTTTAGACTCAAAAACAATTGCAGAAAGGGCATAAGTCCAAACAAATGTAAAAACAAACTTTGATAACCGGAACGTTCCGAAACAAAATATGCAAAAACGGCATTAGTCCGAACACTCCAATACAATCTCTCGAACATCAAAATATACAGTTTTACTTCTACGCCTTTTTTCAGTTAGGTATTCACTGAAGTAAATTTAATATGGACTAAGGTTCTGCAATATGCGGTTCATTGATGACACAAAAGCACGAGTTTTTACGTTAGTACAAAGTTTAATAAACAATACTTTTCGTGGACGCGAAAACGTGTCGTAAATTATCGAGTAACCAGAGACCCCGTCCCAACTTGTTCCTTATTCATTACAGTAAATAAAATTATACACCACGTCATTTCATTAGTGAGCGCCGAAAACCTTTAACTTATTCGGTAAGTAAAAGGAGACATAACATAAATGCCGCTTAACTTCAAAGAAGTTAAGTAAATTATGACAGACAGAGACCAAATAACATTTGCCTTTGACTAAAATTATAACACATTTATAATAGTGGAACATTAAAGACACGCTGTTTAAATGTTGCATTGTAGACGCATTAGTTGAATTTTAGCGTTTAATGAAATAAATAGGCCGTTAATAGGCTAGTTGACAAAATTTCAATAACTGCTTAATATTTTAGCTTATTAGGCATTTTATCGAAAAAAAAAGGTTTATTTATTTTTAATCGAGCGTTTACATTATAAATTTCGCGTTTTAAAAAAACAATTTTAATTTGGTTCCAAAACGCACAAGACTGTCATGGCGTCTTGAATGACGTCACGCCGTGCAAAACAAACAAAAGAGCGATCGTGTCTTCGTACGTTATAGCTAGTTTTTATCGTTTAAAAATGAATTTCTCATATTATAAGTACTGTATAGTGCCCCAGTGTGATAGCACGACTATAAAAACGCCAAACCAGTTATTTATATATGTTCCAAACAATGGAGAAATACGGAAAAAGTGGCTAAAACTTGCGTTCGGTTGTGGTTAGGTTGCACTCGGAGTGTAGGTTTGGAACGCGCCTCCGGTAGTGATACTCGAAACGTCAAAGACAAGATTGGAGTTTCGCACGGCGTGACGTAACGCTTTCTGATTGGTGTTCACTGTCACGTGACTAAAGGTTGCATTTTACGAAATTTATTTTTTAAAAATATTATTAATCTTTAACGCTTTTAATAATTAAAATTGTTTGTTATTTTCTCCATAATATAATTAACCATTATAAACCCCTATCCATTATATTTATTCTTAATGGAAACAAGCCTATTGAACGGTGGCCTTTTTACGTGCCGTCAATTAAAACTTCTCTATTTATTAAAAACCGGCCAAGTACGTGTCGTGCCACGCGCCGTAGGGTACCATACCATAGATATATTTTTTTATATAGATATATAGATCTATAGCATATATATATAGATCTATAGCATATATTTTTTTAGATTTTTCACTTACCTATTTCTAAAGTTAGAGGGGGGGGCACACATTTTACCACTTTGGCGGTGTTTAGCTGAAAAACTTCGCAAGCATTTTGCAACTTTGTCAAAATTTCCCAGCATTTTTATTTATTTATTTTATTTTAAACAACAGATGGTCATTTACAAAACTTGTTGCACTGTACAAGATCTTTGAGTGCCAATGCCCACAAATATACTAAGTGTAACAGAATTAATAGCTACACCAGAATATGGTAGATTAGGGACCACCAAACTGAATAACTTTTACTATGGAACCATCTCTGTTTCATACATTTTCATACTTATTTTCGTTATTTATTTTTGTATGAAACAGCTGTTTTTTTTTCGCGATTTCAGAGTTGGTGCCAAAGTAAAAGTTGTTCAGTTTGATGGTCCCTATCTACCATATTCTGGTTTGGCCATCAATTCTCTTACACGTTGTTTAAAATTTTGTGCATAAAAATAAGCCTGCTTTATCGTCACTATGACATCATAACTGTTTGATGTCCCATGTCAGAGCTGCTGACCTTTCATCAGCCAGAATGAAAATTGGCACTTTTAAGTAAGTGATGACAAGTGTTTAATTTAAAATGGCACTCAATAAGCGCACAGTATATTCCGATTGCGTTGTTTACACGTTTCCGTAGGACAATTTTGCTAATTGCCGGCCTGATAGCTTAATTAAGATCGTTAAACAACCATTCCAGTGTTAATAAAGCCGATTGACCCTCGATTGCGTAATAGCAATCAGGATATTATTATATTTACTAATTAATATTTCCTGTGGAATCAGCGAAAAGTACTGATAAAATTTTACGTTGGTACAATAACGCTAATATTACGTAGGCGTTGAGCAGAGCAGTTCCCAAAATGTAGGTATTATAATATTCCATGTTGATTTTTTTTTAATTATGAATTGTATAGGATAGGATAGCATTGTATAGGAATTGTAAGGGGGGATTTAGAGGTACTCCACCTAAACAAAGACTTACTTTAAAATGGTTTTTTTCTGTCAAGCGTTTTTTTTACGTGGACTGCCCCCTCTACCTCTCCCCAGAAAAACTTGCAGTGATGGGCGCCTAAAACGCCTAATAAGGCGTAGCGTATGCAGAGTCGCATATGACACGCGCAAGGCAGAATCCTGTATTCTGATCGAAGCTAGTTTTTCTATACTTGTAAAATATTAACAAAGAATAATAATGACAGTAGCTCGTAGCACCGTAGCAACACAGTATAAATATTAGTTTTGTAGCACTAGCCATGACAGTCCACTAACTACTAACGAAAGTCATTTGTACGAATTGAGGTACGCTGCTCGACAAATGGCATTCGCATTTGGTTACATGAACGCGTTTCACAGTCAGCTCTGTATTTCCACGAGTAAATCGATTGGTCATGGTCAGTTAGTCGAACTATCCAATTTTCCTTTGTAAGTCGACTTCACTTGTAGGATCTGTGGTGATTTACTTTGAAAATGGATCTTAAAATCAATCTCAATCATACCATACTGTGAATTTATGATCTGATTTTAGTTTTGCTAGATAAAATATAATATAAAACTAACTCATCTCATCAGCTCGCTTTATATTTGTAATATTATATATTATGCAATATGCATTGTTTGTTGCACATAAATACTCATACCTACCTACTCTTGCATCCGACGCAACGGTCAGCGATATAAACAAGTAAAATGTAATATTTTTTTTTTGTTACATACAATAAAATTTACATCACGTTTTACTTATATAAATCTAAAACAATATGGCAGCACCTTTTTTTTACTTAATTAAACCAATCCACGCAAAACTGCGAAACAAAATTCAGTATGATGACAATAAACCCATTTGAACGTATCTCTACGAAACTTGAAGTCGGAGTAGTTCTGGTTGTTTTATTACTGCCAATAATAGTATCTCGTTTATCAGCAGCATAACCACAGTTTGATAGCTTTATTGCTACGACGTTAAGTAAGTTTTGGAGCGAATCAAGATTTAGGTCTTGCGATGACAGAACTTTAATATAACTTCGCTAATCCTTACTCATTACAGTAACTTTCTGTGATTTTCTTTATCTATTGTACTATGCAAGCAAACTGCAACATGGATAATTTTACACAGCCTTTCTAATGAAGATCGCAAGGAAAGGAAGGAGGAGAAGGAGGAGGAAGGAGGAAAGATAAAAAGGGAATGCAAGGGAATTAATCTGGTACTAGAGGCGTGTCCATCAGCCATTTTTTGATGTCCCCAGGGCTGGGGCACAGGCCTTCTTTATGGGTGGTAAGAAGGATGGGCCATAACCCACCACGCGGGCCCAATGCGGATTGGTGGGTGTTAACGACTACAAATGCAGCCGGGACCAACGGCTTAACGTGCCTTCCGAAGCACGGAGGAGCTCGAGATAATAAATTTTTGGTCACCCATCCCATGACCGACCCTTGCGAACGTTGCTTAACTTCCGCAATCGCTGGGCCAGGCGCTAAACCACTGCGCCACCGAGCTCCTCGAGCTACTAGAGGCGTGACATCATCTAACTAATGAAACTAACTGTTAGTTTCATAGGATGACGTCACGACTTATGAAAGTAACTGTTTGTTTCATAGGATGACGTCACGCCTCTATTTGTCAGGTTAATATAATAGCGCAGTGGCTTAGCGCATTCGACCTGCGATTGCGGCGCTTAAGTAACTTTCGCTAGTGTCGATCATGGGATCAGTGACCAAATGTGTATTATCTCGAACTCCTCCGAACTTCGCAAGTCCCGGCTGCATTGCAGTCCTACCGATCTGCATTATGACGGCTTTTTAGTGTTTAAAGTCCTCCTTATCCATCTACCTATATATAAGGAAGGCCTATGCATGTCCTAGTATTTAGTAAGGTCAATAAAAATCTGGTCATGATGAATATTCCCACGATTAGCAAATTCGCCCTAAGCAAGCATTTATATACTTCACAAAACTTTTTGAATGACTTCGTCTACGTCTGTCTATCCCCGTCCTTTTCTCACAGATGATGATTATATAAGGATGACCCAAACATATTATTATTAAGGGTAAGCTAACACCATCAGACCATTTTTAGGTTAAGCCCATCATTACAGGTTAATTCGGAACCAAACAAAGGGGTTTGGAACACTTCCTTATCCCTAAGGTACCGTTAAAGCTATGGTGCAATCACGTTACCGATCGTAAACCATTTACTGGGCACCGCAAACAAATTAACCCGTTTTATTGCTAATAAATACCGACGATAAACATTCGGTATATAGACTTTGGCTGGTCTCTGGTCTTTATGGAGTCCCAGTTCTGACGACGCACGATTTCGGGTTAAAATAATTGACAATCAATAAAAGCAGTTAATTTAAACCTGTTGTTGTTAAAGACATATTAAGGTAGTTATATCTCTTATCACACTTACAGCTGTTACAGCTGATAAGTTTCTTGCGCCCGCTCTTCTTGTCAGTTAAAAAAGACTGGAACGGGTGGTAGGAAAAGATAGACGATTCAAAAGTACTTCATAATTATGTTTATTTGAATAAAGCTTATTTGACTTTGAATTTGACTATCTTTGTTATAGTACTACATTTCCAAATCTTTGAACAGCACTAGAACCTTAACGTTAAGCTTAGCTAAAATAGAGGTGATTTACAAGTAGTAGGTTTTCGATGTATAACTCGATAGGTCTTGCTTTTTTTTTCTTTTCTCAATAAGAAAATAGGTTTAATACTATTTTGTTTTGTAATAAGTCCAAAGTACTTTATAAATTCTGAGTAATTGCTGTGGTTAAACAAAAAACATTAAAATGTCGAAAATACTTTCACTCGCATCTCTCGTTTTGTTTGGAAAAACTTAGCAAACATTAAATATGTGTAAAATTTGGCACGAAGCACCTATAATATCGCTAAAGTTTCTTGTGGAGGTCAGTTTCACAAATATTTCATGCTCAGATTTTGTATTTTATAAAGCTGAATAAAACACGTACAAACTTGTACGTGACCAAATAGTTTTAAGCTCATGCGCTTTTGTATGACAAAGGAGATGTGATTTTTATCCTTACTAGTCCTTGTCCATCAGCCATTTTTAATGTCTTTACTGCTGGAGCACAGGATGGGCCTTAACCCACCACGCGGGCCCAATGTGGATTGGTGGGTGTTAACGACTGCAAATGCAGCCGGGACCAACGGCTTAACGTGCCTTCCGAAGCACGGAGGAGCTCGAGATAATAAATTTTTGGTCACCCATCCCATGACCGGCCCATGCGAACGTTGCTTAACTTCCGCAATCGCTGGGCCAGGCGCTAAACCACTGCGCCACCGAGCTCCTACTTATATTATACTAGTCCTTACTAATATTATAAATGCAAAAGTCAGTTTGTTTGTTTGATACGCCTTTACGTCTTAACTACTCAACCGACCATCATGAAATTTTGCATACACGTTCTCAGGGGTACAAAGAAGGAATAGGGTACCTTTTTTCTAAAAAAAGTACTGTACCCGAGGGATAGGAAATAAACTGTTTTTTTATGTTTAGTGGGTTCGATTCCTGGTTAAGGCAGGCGATTTTTCAAATATCTTTAAATGCAGTTCCAGTTATTTTTTGATAAGAAATTAAGTATTTTTTTCAGTAAAATTTCCTACCATAAATATTTAAGGTACTTTTCCTTAGTGTGGCAAAGTTTTGGGTCACAAATCCACCATGTATATTGACAGGTGTACTATGACATAGTTTAGTATCCATAGTCAACGAGTAGCACTTTGATGTGTACGTCCATCCACTAGGTGGAAGCAGAGAATTCCGCCAAAAAGCCAAACCGATGTTACGAGGACCTAATAGAATACTAGTGGCTCGCTTACTTATGCCGTTCTGGATGCATACTGCCTGAGTGGTTGCCAAACAATGGCAAAAAATATGTTGGCAATGTAGGTAAAATATTTATAAAGATAACGATAAAATATTATTTATTGTACATCATGCTAATTTATAAAGAACTACGCAAAAGAAGAACAAATGGCGGCCTTATAACTAAAAGGAATTTCTTTCAGGCAACCTTGAGTTTTATTTCTATTAGGGCTCAAAAAATATTTTTATCACATTGGAAGACTTAATAATTAATAGCAAAATGTGTAGGGGACTGTTATCATATTATTAGCATTCATTTATTTAATTTTAGTCTTTCGAAGTTGTACGTATGTCGAATTGCTTTCGCTATACAAGCAACAAACTTTCCCAAAGAACTTTCCAAGTGCAAATTCATAATGCAACCATTTTTGATGCGCAAGGAAAATATAGCTGATTATGTTATCATTGCTCCAGAACAATTAAAGTTTGATAGTGTTATAGACAATAATTTTGATGTCAGTAAATCTTGATGTATTTCATTAAAGTGATATAAATTACATTTAGTTATTTCATTTTCTTCCGTTTCGAATATCTATAGACATTGCCAACTTTTCATTAGTAGGAGGCTGTGGTGTACATTTTAATTATAGTTCATACATTTCAATGTGACACCCAAGTTGGTGACTCAACGCTGTATTTTCGTTATACACAATTCTCAATGCCTGTATGTATGCATGTATTAAATCAATCTGTTTAAGGATTGTGATATCATAACTTTGTTGTTCATAATCATAATAATTTGAAAAAACGCAATTGCAATTTGAAGGGGTATAGATTTAAAGACAGCTAAGTGCATAAATGTCAAATTGACAGGAAACGTCTTTTATGTTTACCTCAGTAATAATGTGGCCTTGGCTGCCTTTGAACCCAACTTCATTTTTAGACGCAATTTAAAGGGCTTTAGCTATTTTTGTTTCTAAAATAAAAGAAGTAAATTGTTAGAAACGAAAATTTCGTAGATGGTGTGATACTCAGTTTATTTTCGTAATTTATGTCACTTAGCTGTCTTTGATTCTATGTCCATGTCCATCAGCCATTTTTAATGTCCCCACTGCTGGGGCACAGGCCTTTCTTATGGGTGGATGAGGAGGACGGGCCCAATGCGGATTGGTGGGTGTTAACGACTGCAAATGTAGCCGGGACCAACGGCTTAACGTGCCTTCCGAAGCACGGGGGAGCTCGAGATAATAAATTTTTGGTCACCCATCCCATGACCGACCCTTGCGAATGTTGCTTAACCTCCGCAATCGCTGGGCCAGGCGCTAAACCACTGCGCCACCGAGCTCCTCACCTCCTTTGATTATATACCCCTCTAATATTGACATGTTTCACAGCCAATCTGGCAGTGTGTCACCGTAACCCTTGAAAGTTGTCAGCGTGGTCGGCAGCCCACAATCCTAAGCAGCGCTATTAAGATAACAGCGGTCTATCCTCCAGCGATACCCTTAATAATGTGCGTCTAAGTGATTGTGGTGCGTGTGTGTTACGGGTTTCTGAGACGCAATACTATGTTTTGGGAACTCTTTTTGATGTGAAAAGTTTTGGGAATCGAATGTTGAGAGATTTACATTTTACGTAATTTTTTATTACAAAAAGACTGTACTTGCTGGATCCGCGAAGTCTTGGAACTTTTTATCGTCGAAAAAATACGAGAAAGGTACTTCCTATATTTGTTTAGCTCGATAAATACTGAGTAGTTTTTATCGTTTTTATCTAATTGCAAAGAATTTATGTTGTACTTTTTTGAAAAGTTAGTAAGTATGTAATTTTTACTAATAAGTACAAATGCCATAATAAGGCTCTGAGGGCCTATTACGAAAATAACGTACGCAATTGCGTAACGCGGTCACTTGGTCACGATAATCGTCCGCAGTTCGTCGGTTGTGGCTATTAAACACATTTTCAATAAATTTGGCTATCGTAGCCCAAAGACTGAACGAATGATGTCGGATACGCTAGAGAAAAACTGTCAAACTTACGCATTGCTGCATTTCTTTGGTAAGTTTTCATTCGTGCTAAAAAGAAGCATCAATGTGTTTCATCCTGAAAGCGATTGCGATAGATTTTAAAATTAGACAAAGAAAGGCTGGTCACAAATTAATGACATAAAATGTAATGTTTCATGTTGTGAAACGTGCAAATTGCAATAGATAGCTAACATTGATATGCACGACCACTACAGCTTTATTTCAGCCCGTTGTTGTATTTTCTCGTCAAGCAATGATATATGTATATGAGGGTTATTGCGTACAGCATTGTTTGTCAGTAATTTTTCATCTTTACTTGTGATAAAATCGTTGACGACTATGCTCTTCTTCTATTGTTTACCTTTCTGAGCTTTTGTTCGCATTGATGTTAAAATAGGGGAAATCAATTGATTTAGAAAGGTTGTTTTGCAAAAAAGTTTTTCGAAAGTGCATTTGATAAATTTTCATGGCTTAACCGTTAAGCCATCTAAAATTTAGTAGGTACTGTCAAAGCTTTCTCACCGAAAATCTCCTTAATAAGTCGCTCAGTGCCAAACCTAAACTTTTGTAGACAACGACAGCTATCGCAAAAGATAATAAATATTATTTGGTATGACTAAGAGATAAAAAAAAACATAATTTATTTATGTGTTTTAAAAAGAAACTCCTTACGTAGATTTACGCAACATTTTTTTCAAATTTGGCAAAACAGTTTACTTTTGAAAACAAAAAGCTCATGCAACTTCTAGCTTTTGTTATTGACCCTGTCGATGTCGACCCTCTCGGCTGCACTCATAATTATCAAAATAATATGTCGAATACGATACGTATTATATTGCCTTACCGTTTCTGTTCTCTAGATTTAGCTAGCTGATATTTTTTCTGCTACCAAACATGATATAAATGTCTTAATTGGCGGGCAAAGTTTTTCATCAAGCCAAAAGATAATGCCTAAAATGGACCCCATTTCAGTTAGGTAAAATATTTTCCAGGCGATGAAAGAAAAAAAATATGGGTTGAAGCGGTAGGAACTTCGTTGGACTGAATACGCAGAGCTACAACAAGATTATGAGGCGAAATAAAACTTATATGCCGATAAAAACTGTAAAGTAATGGACTTATCAAACCACCTTCATAAGTAAATTAGCTTTGATTTAGTGTAGGTATTTTCTTGTCAACATTAATATTGCGCTAGTCTTCCTTCAAGTAAACGCCTTATAGGCATTTTCACCTCCAATTTCACCTCCTTAGTTTTCGCTGACAGGGGTAAAAGGTGTTTACCTTGCCGAAACTCGTTAGCGACCCTGTTAAATGTTTCTAACCTGCTCTATTCTGGGGTCTTATCTTTGAATCCTTCGGCTGGCGTCGAGCGCTTTTTCTACTCATTTTCATTCGACATCGCAAAATTTTTAAATCGCTAGTTGTGCAGCCAGGGACGTGATTCTCGAGCGCGTGACATTGTGTCAAATTCGAGATATCTAGTAAAAGTCAAGAAATCGTAGAGATTGCAAATACTTTCGACTTGTTATATCGAAAATCGCTGAGAATAAGTTTTTTGGCTGCAATAAAGGTTTTAGTGCCATTTTTAATAGAGATTTGTGATTAGAGATAATATCGAATTCGAGAAAAGTCGCAGTACGCGAGAATCGGCCCCATGTCATGTCATGTCTTTGGTCAGCGGTTTTGGAGAGACATTTAGGTGTCAATCGCATGCGACTACAAACATACGAATGTTTTAAAAATAGGGCCCCTGTACAATGTTTTACAGGGACTTGACAAAACTCGTATCATCACCATAATGAATGACGATAGTGATAATAATGAACTAAGTTCAGTGAAATCTGCATGTTAGGTGACGTTTGATGATTGACAGAGCATAAATAACGAATATTGATTAAAAAAAGTATGTCCTTACCTTAAATCCTAGATTTCAATTCAATCGGATTAAAAACCCAACATCTCTTTCTCAGCCCAGCCCCCCTACCATGACTGTCAAAAGTAATATCGAAGCAATGTTGTAAATGAGATGGCGCTATACGCGATGGTAGCTCTGTCCCTATAACAACATTTTAAGGTTGCTGTAAGAGCTAAGAGTACGGCCTCTGTAATCGCTTTCGATTACGAGTACTTGTGTTTTTTTATTGTTTATTTTACCTCGAATTTTGATAACATCAATTTAAGAAATGTTTGTTCTAAAGTTATCATTATCAATATCGTGGTTAACTGGCAGCCACCCGCGACTTCGGACAGTTATTCGATGGACAAGTTATTTCTCTATCACTGCATTTATCACTCAAAAACTAAGGGCTCGATGTTGGATGCAATTCACAGTTAAATTGCTGGATATTTTACAGTAATACTCTCTTTCGGTTATCCCCAATGTTCTTTTTTATCTCAAATTTTATTCAAGTTGTCTTGCCTTTAATATTTATCGAGGCGTTCGCGGAGGCCTGTGTTTTCTCCAACCCAAGACTCCTTGATTTACAACGATCTCTTATAAAATGCGAAATAAATTCTTAAAATTTATACCAGGGAATAAGGCTCCTGTTTTTATGAATATAAGAAGCAATATTGCTTGTGTTCAGTCTAAAGTAAAGTCGCGGATGGTGATGTGATATATTGTTTCTTGAGAAACAAAGTATTCATCATGTGTCTCGTGTAGATTTTATTAGTTTGTAAATGAAACGATCAAGTAACATAATGAAATAAAGCTTATTGTTTTTCAAATAAGAATGTTTTTTCAATCAAAATGATCTTAAAATTCCAGCCCCCATAATTAAATCAGTACCATCAGCATTATGTAGCGTAACTTGTGTAACGCGTCTATACGTAAAAAATATCAATAAAAACTTACATCTCGATACATTTAACGTACTAATGCAATGGTACGCACGTAAGACAGAAAATTATATTCTTTTTTCTATCGTATATATATAGGTAGCTGAACATTATACTATCTAGACAGCTAAAACATTGTATTACCTAGTATGGGAAAGAATTTTTTTTGTCGTTTTACGACCCATGATTCTATGGCAAAAATGTTTAGTTTCATTGGTAGAACACTCCTTAAGTTAATTAAAACGACTACCAAATGACGGTGTACCTAATAGTCTAACATCGTTTTGAATCCATACTAAAGTTTATAATGTAGCTTAATGTGTAAGTTATGAAATAAAATGTATAGTCAAAAAAGAACTTTTAAATTCTATTATGTAAATAACGTCGTTCCACTTTCTTCTTTTCGAAGAACGGCGTGTCGTACTTAGGAAAATATCTCGATACAGTTCGATCTCCTTCTGAAGTAGTCATAACAACTGACTGCATCCTTTCAACTAATTCCAACGTCGATGGGCTGAAAAATACATTAAAAATATACAATACTTACCTCTATTTTCGAAACAATTTCTCGTTATTTTAATTCATGTAAAAAGGTAAAGTGGTGTAACCACGGGTCTGAAGGGGTAATTTTCACCTTTATTATTTGACATTTTCCCTAATAGTGCTAGGTGTACACAAAAGAAAAAACGAAAATCTATGTACCTACAGCAAAACCGTTTGGTACACGTATACTTGAGGTCAAAACAATATTTTGGTCCCGCAGTTCTTAAAAATTCTTCCCTTAGTAGAGGAGTTACGGTGTCATATTTTTTGTGTTTGTTATTGCTCGGTTTATGGCCCTAAAAGCGACGTATTAGGGCTCACTTTACTAGCAAGTGGGTTGAAAATGTATACTATATAATTAGGTATAAGTAAAAAGAAAATAATGCGTACCTTATCCTTACCATGTGTAAGTGCTCTAAACACTTTACGGTGTCATATTTTTTGTGTTTGTTATTGCTCGGTTTATGGCCCTAAAAGCGACGTATTAGGGCTCACTTTACTAGCAAGTGGGTTGAAAATGTATACTATATAATTAGGTATAAGTAAAAAGAAAATAATGCGTACCTTATCCTTACCATGTGTAAGTGCTCTAAACACTTTACGGTGTCATATTTTTTGTGTTTGTTATTGCTCGGTTTATGGCCCTAAAAGCGACGTATTAGGGCTCACTTTACTAGCAAGTGGGTTGAAAATGTATACTATATAATTAGGTATAAGTAAAAAGAAAATAATGCGTACCTTATCCTTACCATGTGTAAGTGCTCTAAACACTTTATGGTACTATTATCTTCGGCTTCATATGCAGATATGGTATTGAGGACCTGCGATAGACAAACAATGAGGGCTCTTCAAAGTGACATTTAAAAAAGAAAAACTGTAACTATTTGCCTCACTAGATGGCGTTGATGGAAAAAGAAGTATCAAAATTGGCTTTTTATAATAAGTAATAATAATAATAAATGCTTGGACAATTTCACACAGCGCCATCTAGCCCCAAACTAAGCAAAGCTTGTAATATGGGTGCTAGACAACTGATATACTACTTATATATAATTTTATTAATATATACTTATTATATACATAGTAACACCCAGACCCGTCACAGAAATTAAAATTCATCATTTTAAATTCTGCCCGGCCGGGAATCGAACCCGGAACCTCTTGCGTGGTAGGCGGCATGTTGACCACTGCACCATTTAGGTCGTAAAATCATTTTAAAAGTAAACGGCCTGTACCAAGAGGCAAGTTAGCGCTCGCTGGCTGACAGAGGAGATTTTAAGGTTACATCTGCCTGCCCACCTGAGTACTATTCGAAGCTTAGTTAGAAAAACACATTGACATATACATTTTTATCAACGCCATCTATCGAGCCTACAGTTTTTTTGTCATTGTGAAAAGCCATCATTAAAAAATATATGTGTAGGTAAGCTAATATTGACTAGGCTTGGTCATAGTATCGGTTAGTTAACAATAACTCTACTAAATAAACTAGTTATGGAAATCAGAGACAACGGTGGAATTACGAACACCCAGACCTGAGCCAATATAGAAAAGTTCGTTTTCTAAATTGACCCAGATGGGAATCAAACCCGGGATCTCAGAGATAGCGACCGGTTTACAAACCACGCGACCACGGAGGTCGTCAATATGGCAGTTACTTTTTGCTTCTTATGTCCTATTATTTTAACAAAATGTTTCATTCTGTGATATCATAAAAATATGTTACAAAATCCCAGAGGACATTTATGACTCGATCTCACGAGGCGATTTTAGTTAATCAATTTTACTTGACAAAAAAAATATACCTACCTACGCGGTATAATATAGAAGTCGGTTCAGGCGGTTAAGGGCCTGCAAAACGTAGCGTCAATGAAAACATATAAAGTTTTGTCGCATAGTTATAAGAATCCACTCATTTTGAAAGTTAGAAAAAAATATTATTGTATTTGACATATCCTGAATGAGATACATAGCTATAAATAATTTCAAGGAAAAGCTTAGTCAGTGAAAAAAAAAATTTCTAAAAAGTTTTTTCGTCGCGAAATACTCGAAATTTTCAGCGCGGTAACTAGCATATTTTTTTCAAATTACAAATTGGACATAAGATGAATTAAAGAGTTACCTAAAAAAAGAATGTAAATGTTATGGATCACTATTAAAATCAAAATAAACAGGTTTTTTAGCGCCTGAAAAATGTAAAGAGACATGCATTTCGAAAAATATTTGCTAGCGCGGGCAGGATGAACGCCGGGGGCTTGCTACTCGATTAAGCAGCGCCTTAAAATCGCAAGCGAATTAAGTAATTTTGTTGTATGTTACTGGCTGGCTAATCAAAATATGAATTTATATTTTTTTGTATTCTGATTGGCATTTCAATAAACATAGTCAAATACAACTATGGGAGGACCAACTCTGAAATCTCAAAAAAAAATTCAGCAGCAATGCGTTTAAAATAGTTGTCAAAATGCAGTTAAATTTTTTAGATGTTAGTCTGTAATGGGCCTAGTAACCTAAATTAAACAAATTAAAAAGTAAAGTATAATTTTTAATGTTTTCTAGTTGTCACGGTATTTATTATATTATCTTTTCCAACACGTTATGATCTTCATATTTATTTATTTATATTTGGTGGACCTAGAGTTTTTTTTTTCTATATTCAAGAGTTTTTTTCTATATTCTGTCACAGAATAATGTTCAATGGACTTTGCGAGTACTCTTTTTTGCTAGCATTTCCTTAAAAGTTTATGAATAATATTTAATATTAGGAATTGCATAAAGTTATGAAAATTATACGTGTACCGACTTTGCGAAATAAAATATTTATGTTACCGTAAACAAGATTGCCAATCCAACTGAAATAACGACTTCTGACTTCATGCTGTGAAAATATTTACCGATCTAAGTGTGATTTATAATATTTTTATTTCATTTTTACGACTGTTTGAAAGCATGTGCAATATTTATTTACTTATAGAACAAGGTATATACGTACTAAAAATAGCCATGTTTACAGTAAGTTGCTATCTGCGTTTATTTTATTTTATACCAAACATTATTATAGAAATTATGATGTTACATTTACATTATAAGAAATTGTTGCATTTCTGTTTAGGGCCTGTTTTACAAGTCCTGGATAACTTCCAATTAACTTGACAGATAAGTTATAAACAATTATAAATTATGTTTGGCGACTACCTGCTGGATTAAATTTAAAATGGAGCTATTAAAGCATCATTTTTTTTTTGATAATATAAAAATTTGTATGTTTAGATGTATATTAATCAGTCACGTAAACACGACAGAATGGATTTCGATGGTCTCACAGCTAGTTTGTAACCCGGATTATTGAAGTTTTCCAAGTAATTTCAAGAATTTCCATATGAAGGAAGTCGCGAACTGAAACTAATTTTACATAAAAGTCTGCTCTCAGCTGAGGAATCGAAACAAAGAACATTTTCACACAAAATCTCAGTGAGATTTGTCGAACAAGATTTCGCAGGTGTGAGCGGTAAAGAGTGTTGACACTCTAGGCACATCGTTGTTTATCGCGTTTCACGTCGAATGTGAAATAGTTTTACGTAAAAATAAGGAGGTAAGTAAGTACTACATAACAAAGTAAAATATACTCGATGTGTGCGAATAAAAAATGCAATAAATATGTATAATTTTACAGTAACCTTACAGGCTACGATGGCGCAGTCAATAACACAGATAAATGAGAGCTTTTAATATTTACAAGCATTTATTTAATGCCCGGTTTCTGAGGTGGTTTTTTGTATCGGTGGTTTATCGGAGGGGTCCATATTATCTATAATTAATTTTATTACTTTAAACCAGATAATGTAAACCCCTCCAATAAAGTTAAACCTCTGATAAAGTACCTCACAAACCAGGATAAGATGATCAAAACTATCAAAATTGTTCAAGAGCCAAAATATAATTATGCTGTCATCGCACACACTTTGGTATTTTCGTTCGTTCCTTTAGAAATTGTTTATTGAAAATAAAACAGTTTTACAAAAACAAGCGTATTTTTTATTTTAAAATGTTTGATGTGATAGTTTTTGTGATATTCTAATGGAAATTGAAGTTTTTTGTTTTTTTCAGTACCTATAGTAATCTCACTGGATTATTATACTGAAAAAAACAGCACTTTTAAACAAGAACGGTATATATTTCATTCATTAAAAAACTGTAATACCTAAAAGTGTTTATATTAAAATACCTATACACGCTATTATATATTTGTACAATGATAAAGTAGGTAGATACGCGTGGAAATCTAAACTAAGCCCACACAAGACAGAACTCGAAATTTTACTTAAATTTTAATCAATGGAAATATTTTTTTTACCTAGATATAAATTTTATTAGCTTATTAATAAGTTCGGTCAGGTTTTATTGAAAGTGTTGGTTTTTGTGATTTGTTATTTGATTGTTTCATCATGTCCGTTATCAGAAAAAAGCCGTTGACATATTTTCTTAAAAAAAAAAAAGAAATAATAACATTTCGTTGAGAAAAATAAGTTTAGACATTAATTCGCTTCTAGCTTCGTGAAATGTTTATTTTCAGGTTTACTTTCAAAATTAGATGAAGACAAGGCAAATCCTCGCAAATCTTGGTTCAAGTTGGTATCATTTTTAGGGTTACGTACCCCAAAAGGAAAAAACTGAACCCTTGTCGGATCACATTGTTGTCCGTCTGTCTGTCTGCCAAGACCCTTTATCTCGGGAACGTGTGGGGTATCAGATTGAAATTTTAACCATATAATAGGTACCTCTTGAAGCTGTGAAAAAAACAAACTTCTAAGTTAACGTAAAATAAAGATACAACCGTTTATGCCGCAAAAAACGCATATTTCGACACTTTCAAGGGATTCAAAATTCGTAGGGTACTTTCCGTTGACCTAGAACTATGAAATTTGGAAAGTGATATCCTCTTATAAACAAGTATCTACACGGAAAAATCTGAAAATTATACATTTGTAATTAAATCAGAAAATTTCAGGAATAGCTCGAAAACAAACAGCGAAACTCCATTCCTGAACTTATTAATAGTATGTACCTACTGTACGGAACGGGCGAGTCCGACTCGCACTTGTCCAGTTTTTCGAATATCGTGTCAGGGTAATGTTCGTTGCTCTCTGTAAAAGTGTCAATGATCCTGCGAATCAAACCGCCATCACGTTTTGTGTAAGCCAAATAATACCCTCCCATTTCAGTGGATCAATCGTTTATTGTGACCAAAAGTAGCTTACCTGGTCATACTGACAACAATGGCTATCTAGAATAAATGGTGACAGGCTTTGTAAGTTAGGTCTATAATGGAAAATAATTATGTTAGTTTCAAAAGGGATTAAATGTTTAATAAACTTTATTTTCTCTCTTTAAAAAAAAACGGGTCAAGAGCGAGTCGGACTCGCGCACCGAGGGTTTCCGTACCATCATACATAACAGACCATACAACAAGTAACTGTGCATCATAATAAATAAGTACACTGCAGAGCTGTAGAATAATAAAATTATTATTGCAGTATGAGGTCAGGAGATAAAGGGGGGAACGGTATTTTTGTTTTACATTTTTCATCATAAGTCGAAAACTATGAGGCCTAAAAAAAAGAAAAAATTGTTTTAAAATGTGCAAACAGCGCTCTTTCATGTAATACCCCACATGCCCTAGTCGCTTCACTTAAAATTTTTACGACCCCTTTTGAGTCCCTGTTGTATAAAAACTATTTATTTTTATATTTCTTTCTTATTTGCAAAATAGTTGGACAAAGGTCATCTTTAACTATTCCAAATTTCAAGTTGATACCATTAGTAGTTCTCGAGATATCCAGCTGTGACAGACAGACAGACAGACTGAGTCATACCATAAGGGTTCCTTTTTACCTTTTTGGTACGGAACCCTAAAAAGGAGCTGAAAACGAAAACAATCATCACGCAAAAAAAAGATTCACATTTCGAAAATGGTCATCCTATTAAAAAGTCATTCTGAAATCCCAATGCATCTGTGAAAAGAAAACGGTTCATTAAAATCTACCGGCGCGAGATAATGATGATTACCAGGCACGGGACCTGTATCTGTTTCATTTAATGATATTATCATTAATAGAATACACGGACTGTCGGAGCTTTAAAAAGGCTTTTAAAGAGAACGACTTTTGAAATTCGAACATTAATCAGTATTGAATAAAAGTTAACATGTGTTTATATGCTTATATTACTTAGTAAAAAGTATAAATGGATTTAATGGTAAATCAAGGACACAGCAATTTTTGTTTATTACATTATTCTATGATTTTATTAAAAAAAAAATTAAGAAGACCGCAGCTGAAGGGTTCTAAGGTTTTGCTAGCTATTCAATCGCATAAACAACATACGCTTACATAGCATTTAAAATATTTAATAAATATTTGCATATAGATAACATGCATGATAGACGAAGCTAATAGTTTTTCGACCCGCGTCAGATCTAAATTATAGTGAATGTATATGTAAATCTTTAGGGTTGCTACGTTAAGCCTCTGCATGTTCCAAGCTGAGAAAATTGCAGTCAAAAGCTACTTATTTTTAAACGCAGCAGGTAGCGATTCTAGCTCTGCTTTTTTAGGGTTCCGTACCCAAAGGGTAAAAATTACTAACCCCCGAATCTATAGACGAGTAAATAATGATATTCACATGCAATTTATAATATTTTTTTATCTTAAATGCAGTTGAAATGCAGTGTATTTATACTATGAAATGCATGTAAATATAATATTAGAAGCATTTTAAAATTGCAAGTATTACTCAATTTATTAATAACGACAACAGGTATAGGTATAGACAGTTGAAAATTTCACAGATATGTATTTCTGTTGCCACTATAACAACTAATAATAAAAACAGAATAAAATAAATATTTAAGGGGGGCTTCCATACAACAAACGTGTTTTTATACGGAACCCTTCGTGCATGAGTCCGACTCGCACTTGGCCGGTTTTTTTTTTTAATTTTTTAGTAATTAGGTTAATATGGAATGAAATAAGCTCGTCTTATTTCTTTAAAGAAAAAAATAGTTTCTTTAATATGGTTCTGATTCAAAGGCGTTTCATTTGAAATTTGAGATAGATAAAACCCGTCCTAGAAGATATTTAATTTCTTTTCAGCGGACTGCATTCCAATTTCACGCATGTCTGTATTAGAAATACGAGTTTCTAATGCGAAACCGTTTTATCTTGAAACATGGCTACCGATGACATTTATAAGGATGCCGTTCATGTTATTTGATATTAGCGACCCGCTCTCGCTTCGCTTCGGTTCCTTCCTTTTTTGAAAAAAGCAACCTTCCAACAATACCCAAAAAAAGCAAATACCTTAAGGTCGTCACCCATTCGCTCCAAAAGCCTGTTTCCGTCCCGTTCGAGTCCCGTCCCGTCATCGGTGTAAGAAACACGCTTGAATTTATTTTCGCACGCGTTAATTTCTTGCGATATCTCCTAAGATATTCATTTAAATGGTATGATGTAAAAAGTTAAAAACGGTTGTATGACCGAAAGTGGCGCCCTCAGAGGTTTTTATTTAATAAGTTATTAATAGAAAAAGATTTTAATAATGTTTATCGTGGAGATTTTAGGGCCCATGGTCTAGTATTTTTAGAAGGTATCACTACATGCCCTCGTAGTCAATCGTAGAAGTAGATAGCAAATGTGTCAAAAACGGCCACTTTTAGCAGTTTTGCTATCTACTTCTAGCAGACTATGAGGGAATGTAACGATACCGCCTAAAAATACTAGACTGTGGGCCCTAAAATCTCCACGATAAACATTTTTAAAATTGTGTATTAGAATTATAATATTATTGGCCACTTTTAGCAATTATGGATTTTAAAACTTACAGAATGAATGATAACTGTTGAAGAGTTATTCAAAAATATAAGAGACTATTTAGGAGATTATTACATGAGCTTTTTTTAAATATTGATTTGGTTTACGAGTAATAAAAATAAATGTAGTGGCGGCACTAGTTTCACTACCACCCCGCCTTAAATGACGTATGTACACAAATACCCTATTAGTGTAATATTTTGTGACTAGTTTAATTTGGAGGGATTCGCGCTAACAGCGCTATTAGCGTGATTCGGAACGCGGCCTTCATCTGCGTGGAATGTTTTTGCTATACCTCAGAAAAACACTTTTTTCTGGATGAAAGGTACTCTTTACACGTTGTCAGTGGTGACACACACCTGACAACGTGTATGCAAAATTTCATGATGATCGATTGAGTAGTTAAGACGTGAGGCGTAACAAACAAACAAACGGACTTTCGTATTTATAATATTAGTAAGGAATTTCTGCAAATATGACCATTATCGATGCTTCGAGAAACAGCATCGTTTAATTTCCTATTTTCCGAGAGGAGAGAAAATGGACAGCAATTTTCGTTGATTCGCCTCTTTAGGCGTTTATCAACGCATTTTAAGTCTATATTGAATTTATCAGGTGCTGTATTAAGAATGAATGGAGTTTTTATGGGCGAATATTTGCAATTTTATTCGTCCAAGTCCTAATAATATTATTAAATAAGAAATTTTGTATTTTTGTTACTCAATCACTCAATAGCTGCTGAACGGATTTGCGCACATTTTGCACAGACGGTTTATAATTCATCATAATTTATAATAAAAATAGCATTATGAATGCAAAAAATATAAAACTGAATAATAAATAATAATTTTTTGCCCTGGTGAAAATTTCTCTTGAATATTTTCTTTTTCTTAGTGTCAGGGCAGACGAAGTCGCGACTGGAAGCTAGTGATTAAATATAAAGAGTGAGATAGCGCTATAGCGTTGTCTCTCTTTTAAACCGTAATTGAAAAACCACCTGAATTAAACAGATAAACTGAATGCAAGAATTCAGAATGGACCATATTTCTCGTTTCAGCAACACCATTAATCCTAAAATATAATTAATTATGATATTTTTACCATACTTCATTGGATAAAATGAATGAAGAGTTCATTTATTTCATGAATATCAACTGATATTCATGAAATAAATGAACTATACCTATGCCTGTTGTTGATTGGCTTTACAAAGAAATTTTTCATTTTATGCTCATTCGATAGGTCAATAGGTGTTTCGCCCATCCGTGTAAGACCCAAGAATACGCGGGTTCGATTCCCAGGAAAAGGGGTTTTGATATTTCGCGGAACGAAGAGACTGACAGAAGACATTAACGGCCTTACCGCAAAAGATTTTAAAACACTGTTTAGTAAAAACACTGTTTAAATGTGATGCCGTCTCTTTCAAACAATATTGTCAAAAAAGTGACAGCATCACATTTAAACAGTGTTTTAGTTAAACACGTGTTAAACAGTGTTTTGTGGTAAGGCCGTTGTCATGAGTTAGCTCTATGGTAAAAATTTCAAAATGGTAAAAATAAGCGGCCTTACCACAAAACACTGTTTAAATGTGATGCTGTCACTTTTTTGACAATATTGTTTGAAAGAGACGGCATCATATTTAAACAGTGTTTTTACTAAACAGTGTTTTAAAATCTTTTGTGGTAAGGCCGAAGGTTTTCTAATAAGAAACCCTTCCCGACGACGCAATTTTATATCGCCAACAAAGTCACCTGCACTTCGCTGTAAGTGAATGAATTAAATTCGACTTCCTGAAGGCATTAGATTTCCCTAGCGACTTCGAGGTTTTTAACGCCTAAAATATATTCGGTTTTACCTCCGCTCGCGACGGAAACTTGAGAATATTGATCGGAGTGGTTGTGATTTAATTCATTAAAGTTTGTCGCCGTAATCGCCGTAAAACCACGTTGTAAAACCGTTAATTGTAAAACCACGGTGAATCGGGGCATTTCAACTGAGCGCTTCCGTGCTTCAGAGGGCACGTTAAACCGTCGGTCCCGGTTGTCGTCATCTGATAACAGTCGTTAAGCCAAGTTAGAGGCCTTACAGGCGGCTTGATAAACTGTAACACCAGAGGTGGCCACTAATCCTCATAAGATAAGAAGAAGAATAATAATTAAGACTCAGCGATATGGCTAAGTAGTAATATCAAAATAGATGCATTAACCAATCGAACATGCATTTGCTATGTTCAATATGCCAGCGTTCAATGTGCCTGGAGATACAAATACAAAGGTCATAGGGCATATTTGACCTCCTTGATGAAAGTTCGCGTACAGAGACCAAACCAGTTTTAAATTGAAGAATTCAATCGCACTTTTAAAAGATGTATTTTTTTTATGTACCGACCGGCAGAAAAAAATATTTACAGTGTGTTATACTTTTGTTAATATAACAGAAGTTTTTACTTTCGGCTTTGTGAAAATGTGTGGTACAAGCATAATAAACGTTTGTATTGCTTTATTTATATATTTTATTTATTATTTAAATGCTATGATATAATGATAATAAATGAAACATGGCCTGCTATAATGCGACCTATACCAGTGAGTAGCATATACATTTATCTACCTTTAGCTAACCTAGCTCTATTTCGTTTGTGTACGCCGTAGATCAAATTTTAATGTCCGAACAAAATGCCCAATGTCCTTTGATCTCGAGAGACTTATAATTGAATTGTGACCGGAATTAATTTACATAAGCAATGGAAACGTAGAATATGTCGGTGACAGCTGAGAACATAGTGCTATAGTTGAGGTTTAATGGTTGTTTCGATAAATTCAGAGAGCAAAACCAACCACTTTATATACAGGATACAGGGTGTGAGGGGAACACTTCCTTATGAGTCTCACGCAAGTTAGTAGCAACTGCAGCCGATCAGCTGATTTATTAAAATCAAGATAATGAAGTTTGTTTGTGTCCTAAAATTTTACTAATTTGAGGATTCAGTACATTCATAGACTTACAGTACGAGGCATATATCTTGAAATCAGGTGGGGATTGCGCGGAACGCGTATTTTAGGCATGCGTAGCGGTGAGGTACGCGGGCGGCGGGAGAGGGGCTCACAAGAGCACATGCGCGAACTTATCCCCACTCCTTCGAAAAAAATTCAAGATACATGCCTCGTACTGTAGACGCGTGTAAATCATGCAAATAATGAATGCGTTTTGCTATCTTTGTAAATTTTCCGATACTCAAGACTTTTTTCGATATTTTGAGACTATTGATTTTTAACTTTTAATTACACACACATTATGTAAAGAGGTCCGATATCCCCTTTTCATTTTGGATAAGTATAAGTAAGTACTCAAAATTAACGGTGTATAAATATAAGTATTATAAAAACTATACAGTACCACACCCATAGACAACGCCTGTCGGTTTGTTCATGGCACGTTACGTTATGATGTCCAGTGTTGGAACACTCTTAGTATTGTTAGTAATTCAAACGAAGAAAAATATTCTTGCATAGAACGATAGTAAGATAGATAACATCTTTATTTGACAACTACAGACACACACATAAAACAGTGCCATAAGACTAATGAAACATAAATGACCTAAAATTATCACACTACTGGTAGCAGTGCAAAAAGGTCACAGCTCAGCGTTGTATTTGCTTTTTTAGAGCAAATCACTGATTTTCAGCCGCAGCCATAGAGGGCCCGCTGAGGCAAAAAGTCCTCGGGATTTATTATTAACATGCATATTATGATTATTAATATAATAACAATAAACCAAATTAAATTAAATTAGTAATTGGATTCCATGTGTAAAATTAAAAGTATATTCATAGTATTCTACATCCCATTTCATATATAAAAATAAATAATAAATAAATTGCTGTAAAATCGTGTAAAATGTATTCCATAAAAAAATATTAAATAATAATAATAATAACTACCCAATTAAACAGAAATTGTTTACCGCCCGCCCATGCAAGAAGTGCTAGTACCCAAATTTCTGACACTCAAGAAGAAACATCCTAATTTTTTTCTTGAACGTAAACTTCGACGTCAAATTCCTCATTGGTGGTGGTATGTTATTCCAGCACTTCGTTGCGCTATAGCGGAAGTTGCCAGTAAAGGCTGTTGTGTGTTGCATAAAGTAATATGTATGAAGCGATTACGATTATGGTACGATACGTTGTAGTGGAGTACGGAGGCCTTTTTAGTCCCTTCGTCTGTTCATGATATTAATCATAGGCTCCCGAGCTGTGACCCACAAACAATGACTAAGGGACCCTATTGAGATGGAAAACTAGATCGAATAGTTTTTGTTCATGATAATGATGATAACCCTTCACAATTTTGTTAAAGTTGGTTCCAAGGCTTTTTTGCTGTTTATTACGATGCTCTAAAACTTGAATTAAAAATAAGAAATTCCTTAGGGTTTACCTATATCGTATAGATCTCTAATGCCATATTTTTAATATCGTAGGTAAAACTTAATAAAAAAAATTGCGATGGCACGGTTGATACCGTACACGGTAATAATGGCGTTTTCGTAAAATTGGACACATCACGAAGTGCTCGACCGTTTAATGCAACAGCCACATTTCATGAGAGCTCGAAATTTACCAAAGAGACGGGCCACGCAAAGCGGAGATCGCGTGAAGCGACGAGTGAATTCTCTTTTCATTGCGCGCTCGACACGCTCACCGCTCACCGACACGACTCACCGCACAAGGCGGAACGGCTGGACCGATTTTGCTAATTCTTTTTTTGTTGTGTTTGTCATTATTAGAAGGTTCTTATGAAAAAAAAAAAAAAAGTTGCGCGGAAAATTAGAAAATTTAAGAATACTTAACCACCATATAAAATTATTTTGGACAATATAAACTTTTTAATGTAACCTTATGTTATGAAGTTTGACATAGAGTTGACAGAATGCATGCTGCAAATATCGTCAAAGAATAATTTTCCCAATCGTGTAAAATTTAACTACGTGACATTGGCGGAGTTGTGCTTAGACCACAGAGCAAGCCATTCATTAAGAAGAAGAAGAAGAAGGATGTAAAAAACTGACAGATGCTTCGGTCGGAGTTACTTTACTTTATCAATCTTCATAACTAGGACAGGACAACGTCTGTCGGGTCATAGCTAGTTAGTGATAAATATTTGATGGTTTAAACGGTGACTTGATGAATATTTGGTGGGTTAAACGATCAAAGGAGTTGGCGAATCAGGAATTGGCGAATCAGAAATTGCCAAATCAGGAATTGGCGAAAAAGGAAGTTGGCGAATGTGGACACAGCCCTCCCGAACTTGAATTCGCTCGTCGCACCTCAATTCGCCCGTCTGCGTGGCCGCGGCCGTTGCATTTAAGGTATTCCAAGTATTTCTTACCTTCATCAGACTTTATATCGATTGATGTGCCATAAAGTGTATAACTATTTAAATACGGATTCGATATAAAATTCATGGGTGGAAGATCTCGAAATTAACGCTTTCAATGGGCGAAAACCCTCACCCTTTTCAGGGTAAAGCGTTAGCTGAGGTATCCTGATCCCTTCGGGCTTCAAGTTTTCTAGACTGATTTAATCTCTGTGATTATGTGAATACGAAGCCGCCGGTTCGGTAAAGGGTCAACACGAGGTTCTTTAGGCCTAATTTATTCCGGGATTTTCGGCGTTGGCGCTTACAATAAATTTGGCGGAGAAATTATAAATTATTTAGCTATTTGCTTGTAAAGGATACGGGATTTTTGTTAGGACATAAATAATGTATGTTTTGAAATGTGGGCTACTTTCCTATTTCAATGAGAAGGACTATTTTAGCAAACGGGGCTGATTAATGTTTTCTTTGTGGTGTCTTTATTTATTTTATTTTAGCTTTTCATTTTCCTGTAATAAATATTTGTAGTGATATTGGTAGGTAGTGAATTTTAGAGAAGTTATATTTATAAAAACGTGGTTTTATCAGGTAAAATACAAACTAATACCATATCAAAATTTATGTAGATAGATACCTACACATTTTACTTTAACCACAGAATATATAGGTATTTAATATGCTTTAACGAAAGTATCCGAACATTATTTCATATTTTTTTCCATATGCACACTTAATTTGCTTAAGTTATTTTCAGTTAATTCAACCCACTCTTGTAAATTAAATGATCTCATGAATTAACACAAAGCATTCTGTGGTCAATTCGATGGTTTTGCATATTTTAAGCTTCCAACAACCCAAGGGAAATTATGCTTTATTACAATGGATTTATGGGCTCACCAACAACGAAATATATGTGCGTGTCACAGCTTCTACTGTCATTGGCCTTTTAGCTTAACTTTGTGTTTTATAACATGTTATTAGCATTAAGACTAACTATGAAAATAATAAGTAACATGATATCAGCAAGAGATGGCGACGAGATGTTACAAAAGATAAATAGAACAAAGTTTGCAGGATTCAAAAAAGATCTTTGTTTAAACAGATTTAAAAATACCTTCTTAACTAAATCTTGTTCAAATGCTAATAGAGTAAATATTTTTGTGATAACAATGAAAGTCGAAAGTAACGTCAGTGGTCATAATACCTAAAACCTTTACTTTTCAATTTATAATTATTTGTAATATGGGTTACTTTGGTCCCGAAATAAACGGTAATCATTATTATTATTATTATTGTGCCATCGAGCTCCTCGGGAAAATTATTTTATAAAACCTTTGATATAAAAAACTGCTACAATATTTTCCTTTCAACTGAGAATATTTTAAACCAGGCCAGGCCAGGCCAATTTTGAATCCCACTGTGTTTTTTTTTGTAAAATGACACTCCTTTTAGCAATAATTTAATCAGATGTGAACTTCGATCAAAGGATGTGAAACTTTCTAAACGTAAATTATCGTGGCCCAAAAGTTTCGATTTCAATTCAACGCAATGAATCAATCACAAAATATATGACCCATAAGTCAGCAATAAACTATGAGGTCGTCTCGCTCGTACCCATATTAATCATGTTGCTTTGTACGCATCAATGGCGCCCCCTACGATTATTATTAGAACAACGCGGATTTCCTCATTCCCTTTTTATCCGACTGCAAGAGGGTTATGTTTATTTACCCGACTGCAAGAGGGTTATGTTTTTCGCGCGTATCTTGTATTTGGGTTTGTATGTAATATTATTTATTACCTCATCAAACGGCTGAACGGATTTCTATGATTAAGATATCGTTAGATTTGTCTTGTCAGCCCAGGTGTTCTTAAGAGGATTGTCAAGCAAGCGGTCTCCATACAAACGGCGATAACGTTTCCCACCCTCTAAACCTTAACCTACAGTAATGAATTTTTGGTATGTTTTTGAAATGCCTAAATACTAGGTCTGTACGTTTTGATTTTTAAAATATTCATTGTAGATTTGAAAATATTGGTACTTCTGTGTTTTGTATGAAATCATTAAAATGCAAATATTTCGAAATCTATTATAAGATATTTAAAGAATTTTTTTTGCTCGCCAATCTCATACTATGGGATGTCGTTAAATAGGTATTTTTTTAGGTTTGTGTAGACTACTTTTAGATTCAGGGTTCCGTTTGCGAAATATTAAGCATAAAAGTACAAATCTATTAAGCGATTTGATACTTCTCTCCAGTTTTGAAGAAGATTAAGTAGATTAATGTGATTATGTATTTTGTGTTGAATATGTCTTTGCACTTTGTTTTTTTATGTTGAATTTTATCTTGGGTGTTATGTTATCAAGTTTTATGAAACTGTTTGAGGTTAGTCACTATTATATTTATGTACTTTGACTATGATTCCACTACTTTATTTAATAGTTAGGTACTTATTAAACTTAGTTATTGTCGTTAGTAGTGTGAAACAGGGAGTAAACTATAAGTTTATAGCCATTTGGTGCGGCAAGTGGTTACCAAGGAACCCTATACTGCCCGTGGCCCGACACCACGTCTCTCATCCGATCATCATTAAATTTTGCATACTTACTTACACCTACATGTTGTCAGGGATACAGAGAGAAAATAAATTATCTAGTGTTCCTGAAGGATGGCAAAAGAACTTTCCATATCTATACGAAGTCGCGGATGGTGTTTCAAAAGTACGCAGCGGGAGTGAAAACCGGCCAAGTGCAAGTCGGACTCGCGCAAGGGTTTCGTACTATTTTATTCTGATTTTAGTATTTGTTGTTGTAGTGACAACAGAAGCACATCATCTGTTCAACTGTTTAGCTATCACGGTCCATGCTGATAATACAGCCTGGTGACAGACAGACGGACCTCCACTGTCCGTCTGTCTGTCACCAGGCTGTATTATCTTAGTTAGTGTCCCGTTATTACCCTTTGGGAATACGGAACGATAAAAAGTACTAGGTAGGTCTATCTAGGCATCTATCAGTTAAAAATAAAAATGTAAGCTTTGATTTGACTCTTGACAGATGGTTGTGATACATTGGTACTTCATTTTGGCACTAATAAAAACTTTCCAAAGAAATGTAGCAATGTATTACATTACATTACTCACATCAATACTGTCATATCAAAGCGATTACGATAGCAATGTAAGTTAGGCGATAGAGCCCCAACGTAGTCTTCAATTTCGTCCAATTAAACTCGCAATAGAAATATATAAAGTACCTACCACATATTAATTATTATTTTAGGTAGTTTACTCAACTGTTTTCATAGATATTTATTGTTTTCTGAAGGCTAAACATTCGCAAAACGTCAACATAAACGCCATACACGTATATTTTATCTTGTTTCTAAAATAAATTTATGATCTAATTTTACACGAGTCGTTTGGCAGAATTCACTATTGAAATTAGTACTTAGCTTTGGTTTAACTATAGGTAAACATCTGTCGGTAGGCGACCAACCAAATTCTCGGCGCCTCGACCGCCGCGCCGCCGCGCCGTACACAGTCGAAAACATTAACGCTCATTTAAAAAAAACCCCCGACACAAAAAAGCTAAACTCTTAAAAAATTAAAAGACATTCAAGTGACTTTCTAGGTGACTAAGGTCACAGATGACTAAAATCCACCCATGTAAATAGCATACATGTCTACGCAGATGTACGGTACGAGTATTGTTAGCTCAACACAAACAACAAAACGATTTCAATACAATAATTTAATAAAATACCTAATTTATGGTTACCATCGCATTCATTATGTCAGTATATCGTATAGTTTTATTTCAGCTAGTTGTAGACAAGTAATACAGTCTGCAGCGAAAGGGTGCTAAATTTAAAGATGATGTAAGTTTTTGATATTACCTATTCTTATAATAAAAACATAAATGCGGGTGGATCGATTTTGTTAAATTTGATTATGTTTCAAAAACAGATTTATATGGAAATAAACAAAAAATTCTCGGAATATTTTTAATTAGGAAAACTGAACTTCCATTTTGCTATGGATTTTTTTATCAACTCACGATTCAAACGGATAAACGTTACTTATATTTTATTGTTTTAATTGTCATGGAAAATTATCAGGATAAAATTAGGAGAATCAAGAACATATTATGAATATTAAAACTAGTTCTTCAGTTATTCCTACCACGATATTTGTTTTTTCGTTTTTTCCACTTTACAAAGGACCACGTCTTAGTTATAATATAAATAAAAAAAATGTATTCATTCTGTAGCATAAAGTGAAATGACTCTGCGTGTGACTTGCTTGAAATTGCTTTGAGTCAATTTCACCTATCATTGCAAGGTTAGTTGTTCACTTGTGTATACTAATAGTATAAGTGCATGCACAACAATTCGTTTAATCTTTTACATTTACACAATTTTGAAGAGCTTTTTCAAATTTATGACACCTTTTTCCTCAAACTTATACTTTTGCTCTGATCTCACTTAGAGACATAGCGAAAGTATGAAATTTCTCCTTTGATTCTTGTATCAATGGACGTTTTGTGAAATTACCTTAGTTGCTCTCCTAAGATTATGCTAAGTAAAGTCCGAAACAGATTATTTTGTTTTCGACATCTGACAGAAAAGTTAGGAACTTTTAGATTTGCCTAAAAGTTGCCTCAGTCAAAGGCAGAAATTGTAGTTCATAAGTCATTTATATTGTGATGATTTCCTTTTAGAAACAGCGGCCCCTCGTGCCTGTCTCCGACCACGGGGACGGCTCCTCAATTGTTCGCAGCAGCCATACAGTACTTCACTGCTGCTCAATGTCTTCTGCGAGACAAACCGATACCAGATGACTTCGTTGATGGTAACTGAATCTATAGTAAAATCAAAGCCCCCTTTATATTATACTATTTTCTATTCAGTCAGTTTGTTTTTTATCTGTAGCACAGAATATATAGGTGATAACTAATAAACTATTTCTTATTTTGGAAAAAAATTGGAAGTGAGGTGGTAAAAAATAAATAAATGGGTATAATTATTTTACCGTTTTTCATAGTTTGCGGTATATATTTTTTTATTTTCACGCGGCAGAAGGCAGAAGCTATCCATATTCTTATAAAATTGTTTACAAATAATAAGTATCTATACAAATCATTAAATACGCATTATCATTGTTATAATAAAACACGTCTATTAAAGTGGGGTGGGGCTGGAGTACAACTTCCTTTTTAGGGTTCCGTAGCCAAAATGGCAAAAAACGGAACCCTTATAGATTCGTCATGTCTGTCTGTCTGTCCATCCGAATGTCACAGCCATTTAATTCCGAAAGTATTAGGATTACACAGTTGAAACTTAGTATGTAGATGTATTCTGTTAACCACTTAACGATTTTAACACAAAAATAAAAAAAAGATTAAGGGGGGGCATACATGGAACTGAAGCTGAAAAAAAAATTTCTTTATACCATTACGTGCGGGGTGTCTATAGATAGGTCTTCAAAAATGACATTGAGGTTTCTAAGACAATTTTTTCTCAATGTCAACCGTTTGAAAGATAAACACTGCCAAAGTGGTAAAATGCGTGTCCCCCCCCTCGAACTTTTGAAATAGGTGAGTGAAAAATCTAAAAAAAATATATGCTATAGATCTTTATAAAAACATTCACTGAAAATTGGTTTGAACGTATCTCGTTCAGTAATTAGTTTTCGAGATATATCATATTTTCCAAAACCGCAAATATAACTTTATCATTCATACCAACACTGTGAAAAACAAAGTTATTTTTACAGACGAAAAATGATAGTGGTATTAAATATGGTATGGTATATAAGGTAACTACGGAACCCTACGGCGCGTGGCCCGACACGCACTTGGCTGTTTTTTTATTCTAAAAGCCCCACCCGACTTCAATAGACGTGTTTTATTATAACAATGATAATGCGTATCTAATGATTTGTATACTTATTATTTCTTGCTTTTTAGAGGCAGGTTTTTTGAACTCGGTTTTTTTGTTTTTAAACATTTTTTTTATTTTTTTATTTTAGTGTAAGTACCTTCTGTATTAGGTAATGTAGGTATATTATTTAGGCTAGAAAAATCGGCTCAGCCAAACGTGAGATAATCGCGGAGAAACATACATACATACAAACTGAATACCTACCTCCTTTTTTGAAGTCGGTTATAAAGACTACACGAAGGTATCCCTTTCCCAACAAAAAAAATCATCTAATTTGGTTCATAAATAATAAAGTCGTCAAGGTAGTTGATGTAAAATCATAGTATTTTCAGGATTACTTGAAAACTACTGAACCGATTTAAAAAAAAAAAAATGGGACCATCTCACAAGAAAACTCAATCGAACAAAAAAATAATCATCAAAATCGGTCTACAAATGTCGAAGTTACGCGTGAACAACGATAAAAAAAGTATACAATCGAATTGAGAACCTCCTCCTTCTGTTGAAGTCGGTTAAAAATGTGAAAGTAACTCTGTCTGTCTGTTATCTTTTCACGCGTAAGCCACTGAACAAATTTTGATGAAATTTGGAACAGAGATAGTTTGACATCTGGAGACGGACAAAGGCTATTATTTAATCATCCCCCAAGAAACATTGTGGTATGGGTGGTGAAACTTTGGATGCGGAATTCTCATTCCACGCGGACGAAGTCGCGGATGGCAGCTAGTAATAAATATTTTTTTGTTCCAGTAGAGTCGGATTTCAGACCACGTGAATGAACAACTTTTACTATGGGGCCAACCACGGAATCTCGAAAAAAAAATCAGCTGCTCCATAGAAAAGTACAACATCGACTCGACTATAATGTATAGAACAGCTGATATTTTTTTCGAGATTCCGTGGTTGGCCCCATAGTAAAATTTGTTTATTTACGTGGTCTGAATTCTCCATTTCATTTTTAGATATACTTAAAAATTAACGGTGTATAATGTTATACAACATTGTGTAACACGATAACATTCCATTACATTGTGTAACATTTTGCTATAAAATGTAAGAGAAAAACGTTAGTGAATGTTGCATAACATTTGTTATAATATGACGTTATATAACTGCTGTGTAGGAGCACCATAATTATGTCATGAAAAATGTTTTTTATTTCATACTAATTTCCATTATTTTAGAAACAACATAATATAAAATTAATAAAATGTGTTGGGTTTGTCTTAATTTTAAATGCATTTCTTAGATAAAAAAAATAAAAATTTTAAAAACCCTCCGACAAACGACTGATCAGATCAGGTCATGGTTACCTTACCATATACTTCCAATCTCATTTAAATAACACGGTACCAAATTTCGAATCGATTGGACATTATGTATTGTATTTTCTTTTTTAAGTAAATTAAGTATAACTAAAAATAGGTCGAATAATAGGTAGTTTAATACTGTTGCATGTCTGCTTATGCTAATTATGGAAACTGTATTGGCTATTGCATTGTTATTCATACATGTCATCTTGTGTAACATCAGCTGTTTGTTTCCCTTAATAATAAATAAAAATAAAAAAAAAGGTAGTCAGATCCCCTCATCAACTACTAAAGAGCTGATGATCTTCAAACGGCTGATCAGGTCATGGTTACCCTACCATTTATACTTACAATATCATTGAGTCAGATCCCCTCATCAACTAGAAAAGAGCTGATCACCTTCAAACGGCTGAACAGATTTTCATAAAACATGGCTAAGAACACTCGGGATAAAATTATCTATGACACAAAAAAACTAAACGAAAATCGGTTCATCCGTTTAGGAGCTACGATACCACAGACAGATACACAGACACGTTAAACTTATAACACCCAATGATATTAAACGTAAAGATAGGTTATGCGCCAACATCATTGCTATTTAAAACAGCGTAAAGGTACTATAGATACACACATTGGCCGCTGCATGCGCATTGGCTGCCAATTGACAGCGCGTCAGCTGTCTCCTTCACTCCCACACGCAAAGCAGACAGCTCGCTCTTTGTACAATATGGCCGAATAAAGTAATAGAAAATACATATTTTTATTAAATACAGTACTTACGTGTGAAATAAAGCATTTTTCCGATCTCTGACCGTTGCTGTATAATTTGTACATCGTCTAAAGACGCATGTAGAAATTTTTTATGGTATTTCACAATTTTATTGCGTCTGATTGACGAGAGCCGCGTGTGTTACCGTGTCGCGAGACTGTGCCTGACTAATTGAAAGTCGGGCAATTACCTGACTTTCGTCTTGCCATTGTGAAGCGCGGGTAACCTATCTTTAAAAGACACGTCAATGTAAACAATACATATTTATAGTCGCGAATTCACTACGTACACGACAAAAGACTAATAATACGACTATTGCTGAACCAATGTTTTCCTTCAGTAAGATTGATCTTTGTTACGAAGTAGAGCCACTTCTTAGCCCGAGGCTAATAAATGTGTGATATAGGTAGGTACTAAGCCAAGGGTATAATCAATAACGTAGCTAATTCATTTTTTAGTATTAAAAATGCAATTTATTAAGCAGTTTCTGAAAAAATACTAATAGCCTAAATTTTCAACCACATCTTTTTACACTGTCACCGTATATAAATATAAAACCGGTGTTCTTATTTGAAAACAAAAAAATATAACTTTCAAGTTTACAATACAAAAAATAGTTTTTAACGAACTAGAAAGTAAGTATGAAAAATGTTAAAAAAAATAAAAACATTCTAAAACATGAAAATAAAAACAAAAACAGCTTCAAAATTAAATACCTCGAAAAAGCAAGAAATAATATTCAAATCATTAGATAGGTACTCTTTTCTCTAGTCCGTTTTTTGTATGCAAAGCAAATACATATATTTTGTTTAACTGTTATTAACGTCTCGATTTTTTTAAAGATAACACGATTTTCGACTTCATCATCATTGGAGGAGGATCAGCTGGATGCGTCTTGGCTAACCGTCTCAGCGAGAAGGAGGATTGCAATGTGTTGCTGATAGAAGCTGGATCCAAACCGCCCATCGAAACCGATGTGAGATTTTTTAATTATCCAAACTCTTATTTATTTCATGTCACAAATTATATACTTACTAAGATTGATTAAAAAAGAACAATGGCAAGTCCCCATATATGATTTTATCTCTATTAAAATTGATTCAATCAATCGACTCATTTGAGATAAAATTAAAAACTAAGTAAAAATAAATTCGTCTTCGTCGCTGCGTTGATATTTCGTACTAACTTATATGGTTTGAGTGGCTGTTTCAAATATCAAGTGTCATTTCTGACGTATTTTAACCAATAAAAAATCCATTGATAGCGGTCGCTTCGCCGCTAGCGCCATATAGCTTAAGCTTTGCGTGGAGATCCCTATTATTACAGTTTCACTTCTCAAGCTTACGCGCTCACTAGACATAAAATAAAACACTTTTAACGGATACTAGCGCGGTTTTATTGAAAGTTCTTTGGTAATTAGTTGGTATTTGGTTTGATTTTTTATTTTCCTGACGTTTCGGCACCTTTGCAGCAGGTCACGGGGGACCACGGCAGCTGCTGCTTTTATTTTATATTACAGTTGTTACGAGGTAGCTTATTTTAAGTAGAACTCTTGGTTAATAACATGATTTTGCCAGACGTTACGAGGTAACATTAATTTTTAAATTTAGATATAAACTCTGAATAATGCTCAGTTACTGCAAACTGACATAGGGTCAGCGCCTTCATTACCTCTTATCTTAACCCGCTATGGATAGGATAGGAAGTATAGGAACCCACTTTTTTCCTGCAACTTCATATTAGAATTCCATATTATATCAATGAAGATGAACTTCTCCTCTCTACATTTAACTATTCAAAATCTACCTATTATAATTTTCTTACAGATGCCTGCGCTAGAAGGTGCTACTTACATGACGAAATACGATTGGAAATATTTCACAAAAAATGATCCCGATGTCGGGCAAGCCCTTAAAGATGACTTAGTGTATTGGCCACGAGGAAAAATGCTTGGAGGTTCTAGTAGAATCAATGCTATGATGTACATACGAGGACATCCTAATGACTTTAAGAATTGGTATGACGAGGGCAACAAAGACTGGCATCCCAAAATCGTCGAAAAATATTTCAAAAAAGCGGAATCTCTTCAGGATCAGAAATTGTTACGAGACCCATCCATTCGTAATTTTTATGGCCGCAATGGCCCTCTTTCAATTAATACGTTCAATAGTTCATCTTCAGTTAGAACAAAAAATATACTGGGCGCATATGACGAGATTGGACTTAAAAATGTCAAAGATTTGAATGAAGCTAAACTCAAGGGATCAGGAATTTTAAGAGCGACAGCTGCCAATGGTCGCAGAAGTAGTACTGATTACACTTACTTGAATCCGGTTCGATACAGAGAAAATCTTTATGTCATAACGGAGAGTCCTGTTATAAAAATATTGATAAACGAATCTACAAAGGTTGCTGAAGGTGTCGAAGTTGAAAGAAATGGTGCAAAAGAAGTTCTCTATGCAGACAGAGAAGTAATCTTAAGTGCTGGAGCCATCAATACACCACAACTTCTCATGCTATCAGGTATCGGACCAAAATCACATTTGGAGGATGTAAATATTCCATGTCTTGTTGATTCTCCAGCAGTTGGACAATATCTTCAAGATCACCTCAAAGTTCCTGTCATAATTAATGTTAATGAAACGAACCAAGTAAGTGATGCACAAGCGAGTTTTGAGATAATAGAGTATATTTATAATCGAACAGGTTTTTTAGCAGAAAATTGTGAGGTGTGCTGTGACGCCTTAGCTTTTCACTCACAATCAAAATGTGCTCCCGATTTTGAATATTACTTTTTTAGCTATGAAAAAAACTTACCACGGATTCAAGATTATCTTCAAGTTCAATTGAATTTAAAATCTAGCGCCTTACTGCCACTAGTAGAACAAAATAAAAAGAATACGATGTTCATATATTTTCTTTCGTTATTGCATCCCTATTCTATGGGTAACATCACCCTGAAAACTTCAAATCCTAAAGATTATCCTTCTATATATTCAAATTATTTCCATGATAAAAGAGATTTAAAAGCGTGTGTTAATGGGATGAAAATATTAACAAAATTAGTCAATACGAAATATTTTAAGTCGATTGATGGTCACCTGGGAAGATTAAACTGGCCAGCCTGTGATGGCCTTGATATAGGCAGCGATGATTATTTGGAATGTGTCGCTTTAAATGCTCCTACTACGTCATACCACCCAGTCGGGACAGCTCGAATGGGCTCTGATATAAAAACATCAGTTGTGAGTAGTACACTGAAAGTTCACGGTGTGGAAAATTTGAGGGTAGTTGATGCAAGTGTGATGCCATCAATCACAAGTGGAAATACTAATGCGCCTACTATCATGATTGCAGAAAGAGCAGCAGATATGATTAAAAATGATATTTTTTGTAATTAATGTCACAGAATTAGTACACAATGTCATAGTTTAATGTGACAAATAAAGTTTTATTTTATTAATCGTGTTCATTATTTAATACCTACTTGTAATTATTCATGTTGAGAAACTAATAAAAAGAAAACAAATATAATATTATTTTCAACACACTTGCTCGTAAAGTAAGCCCTAATACATCGCTTTTAGGGCCATAAACCGAGCTATAACAAACGCGTGCAATAATATATAAAACACTAGTTCGTAATAGAATTAACCCTACAAAGTTAAATTAGTACCTACTGCAAGTTTTATGTGAGTAAATAGAGCATTCCCAATTTAGCCGGGTAATACAGTAATTTTTTTTTTACAACAAAGAGGTTTTATGCTGCTGAAAATTCATAATACATTTTTGGAATAAATAAATGTGTAAGTCCTTAATTAAGTCAAATAAATATATATTATTATCAAATTATTCATAATTCACAATATTTTGTTATAAAATATTAAAATATTTGCATTTTGTCACTTAAAATTATAATTTTGAAGTATTAGTAGTAGGCTGTATGCTCCTCACCCCTTTGTTCGCAAAATATTCTTGCGTTGGGCGTGTGAAAAAAAACAAAAAAAAAACATGCGCGCCGTTTCCCATAATTATCATAAGTATTTTGTTTTTGCCATATTTGCTGCTGTGTTATAAATTACTTTGTTTTTTCCTCGCAAATGTGTTGAAAAACGTCGTATGAAACTCGTGAGCTCTTGCTTATTGCACACTCGGCTGAGTTACGCCCTCGCCTGCGGCTCGGCCTGCAACCCACAGCCTTGTGTGCAATGAGCAACCTAAGCTAACTTGTCTCATAATGTACTATTATCTACATGATGTTTGAAAATATATATCTGTGATAATACGGTAGATAATGCACCATGCATAGAACCCGGAAAATAATTATAAAACCCCGAAAACCACCACTTGACAAACTTTGTTTGTGTGAAAAACTGCCATACAGGCAATCCTAGAATAAAATTATGTACCTATTACTTTTATATATGCGTCTAGAATGGGCATACATTTTTTCAGCCATGTGGTAGTTTTCAGCTATTTTAAAGTCCCACTGCTGGGGCACAGGCCTTCCTTACGGGTGGATAAGGAGGATGGGCCATAACACACCACGCAGGCCTAATGCGGATTGGGTGTTAACGACTGTATATGAACGACATACATGGTGTTAATGACTGGCGCTAAATCACTGCGCTATCGAGCCCCTCAGTAGTAGTTTTCAGGGTTTATATAATTTTCCGAGATATTGGGTATTATAATTATTACCCAATGCCCAAATGAATGATTGCAGCACATGGATTGAGTCAAATGTGAATGAAAATCAAGCGATTCAAAAATAGGGCCCCGGGGCGTTTTTACAGAATGCGTTGTAACCGTTTTTTTTTTCGCTCAAAGATCGATTTCGGTGTTTGAGCCTAACAGAAACATAAACGAGATTACAATCATGTGTTTTTCGAAACCTGCCATGTACTGCAATCGCGTTGTTATATTTCTATGATTACCACAACGCATTCTGGGGCCCTATTTTTGAATCGCTGCTGGAGACGAGCGCTCTTTTCTTTTGATTTTCGTTCGATATTTAACTCAAAGGTATGGAGATTGAGTCAAATGTCGAATGAAAATCAGTAAAAAAGATTATAAAAGATATAAAGCGATTCAAAAATAGGGCCCCAGAATGCGTTGTGGTAATCATAGAAATATAACAAAGCGAAATAAATATAAAAAAATAGAGATAACTCCAATTTGGACCGATTTACGGCCATGTCGCACTTTTGTCTGAACAGCTTAACACAGTCATAATATACTGTAAAAGCCCGTATATCGGTAAATCTTAGGTTCTACTGAAAAATCTTAAGATTTAACAACATGAGTAGGTAAATATAAGGTTTTTTAAAAGGGAGACCATTTTTCGGACTTTTACCATTAGAGTTTGGCACCTGCTAGGTTTTATCAATTAAAAAAATAAATGTAAATGTTGGTTTTTTTTAATAAAACAGTGAATAACCGGGTGTAACAAGACACTCAACGAAGCCGAGGTCTACGTATTCTGCCCATCATCAGAACCATTTCTTTTCAAAATTATTGCTGGGAAACGATATTAAATTTTGGTGTTAAAAAGCACATACATTACCACGTAACCGGGCCTGCGAGTGAATGCTACACATAACTCAACTGCATGCGGCCGAGTTGAAAGGCAACGTTTATGTGCGTGCTCATGAAATACATTGAATGAGTACGTTTTGAAGCCATTGTTTGTTACGAAATACATAAAATTTTGATAATGTTTCAAATAATTTCTAATTTTAATAGACAAAAATTAGAAAATAACAAATAAAATAAGATATCATAAAAATATTGATAAAAATTGACTTTTACCTTCAATTATCTTTTTTCCCAGGTATAGTCTAAAAGACAACAATGATCCTAATGATGGGTGAAATGCGTGGACTTCGGCTTCGTTGAGTGTCTTGTTACACTCTTTATAGTCATATAATTCAAATTACCTATCAGTAAAATCCTTAAATATTTTTCATTATCATAATACCTATTTATTCTTCACAATCATTTTTTTTATTTATCTTGTAGTGGTATTTCTAAGTCATACTTGACAGTAAAATAACCCGTCAGTTAAATCCTTTGTTTAAATTATTATCATTTGATGAATTTATTAGTAATAAAGTAAAATATAATTTTAAAACACCTTCAAAATAATTTATTTTCCGGCATTTACCTCGTCTCAGAGTTAAACCTAATATTTACCGAGAGAATGGTGGTAAATGTGCGAAATGAACGATGATCGCAGAACAGTTCGAACTTTTACCATGTAGAGTTGGTGAATCTTAGGTTTTACTGGAAAAACTTAGAATTTACATAAGTTCGGGGTTTTACAGTAACAAATACATACATAAACTTTTCCCAAAGAAAGGAAAAATAAATGCGTACGTAGATAAAGTTGAGGGTGGCTACGAGTATTGTTAGTTCAACACAAACAACAAACAATAGCAATGCATAATTAATTTTATAAAATAATTAATTACCGTCGCCGTCGTCTTGTCAGTACATCGTATACTTTTATTCCAGCTAGTTGTGGGCAACTAATAGTCTGCAGCCAAAAGGTGCTAAATAAAAATGATGTAAGTTTTTGATTTTCCCCACGTTATATTAATAAAAACATTAAGGGCGGATTCGATCAAGTGAGAATAACTGTTATTCTTAGATAAAATGACCAGTTATTCGAGAGTAAACCGAAATTACGTTTTATCACATACTATTCTCAGAGTATTTTGCCTATTGGAATAGTCACTATACCACCATTTTGGCATCCGCGTGCCCTATGTCAGTGACATTTGTTTGACATTTGACTTTGACCGCTACAGATACGTACAAGTATACTATATCTATGGTACAAGGAGACAAAATAAAGTTGACAAGACTTTGCCTTTTAAATAGTTCGTTTATAAAACATTGACAATTGGCCGGATAATACGTTCATTCACATATTCACTCACTAATGAAGGAATAAGTATCCCAAGAGTAACTTATCTTTGGATTGCATGGAAAAATGACCATTTCTTTACTCGAGAAAAATATCGTGGAATAGATGTATTCTTGGTATAGTTATTCCCGTTTATATTGAAGTTTGGACGAATCCACCCTAAGGCGGTTGTATGACCGAAAGTGGCGCCCTCAGAGGTTTTTGTTTAATAAGTTATTAATAGAAAAAGATTCTAATAATGTTTATCGTGGAGATTTTAGGGCCCATGGTTTAGTATTTTTAGAAGGTATCACTACATGCCCTCGTAGTCATTCGTAGAAGTAGATAGCAAATGTGTCAAAAACGGCCACTTTTAGCAGTTTTGCTATCTACTTCTAGCAGTGACTATGAGGGAATGTAACGATACCGTCTAAAAATACTAGACTGTGGGCCCTAAAACCTCCACGATAAACATTTTTAAAATTGTGTATTAGAATTATAATATTAAATATAATTCACCGCGGCGCCACTTTCGCTCAGGGTACCACCTTAAGAGGCTGTATCGATTTTGTTATTTCATATTCAAAAATAGTTTTTTATGAAAAGAAAAATAATTAATATTTTCTCGGAATATTTTCAAATTACGAAAACTGAACCTCCATGGAATCCAATGGAATTTTTCATAAACTCATGATTCAAACGATGAATAAACCATAAACTTAATATTCCATAAGTTTATGGAATAAACTTATATTTTCTGTTGGAAAAGAGATCAGGCTAAAATCAAGAGAATCAAGAATATGAATATTAAAACTTGTTCATCAGTAATACCTACCACAATTTTTTTTCATTTTAAAAAGGACAACATTTTTGTAATATTCGGTACCTAGTTATATATTTTTTCTTAAGATATAATTTCAAAATGACAATAGAGAAGTTTCCATTTATTTTATTTTCTTTACAAAACATCACATTAAGCTTGCAATGAAACCCAGTAATTTTTTTTTCAAATATCTCTGAAATTTTTTCCTTTACTTTTGCTGTGAAACCTTGTTTTCTGAAAATATTTGCTTAGTTTAGAGCTAGATGGAGCTGTGTGAACTGGCATTTGTTTATTATTATTTTGTAAAACCAAGGATTAGTCTAATGCCCTGGGAGGGTATTACAACCTCTTACAACTTGGTAAGTTTATGAATTGCTATAGCTACATCTCTTTCTCTCGATATAGCATATAACTCTTTTCACTTCGCGGGAATTTTAAATCTTAAATTTGATAATGATAGGTTGTTTTTCTAATCACAAAAGCTTTTAGATCACAAAAGAAGTAGCTACCTAAAACCTTTTGCAATGGGTAAAATAGCTTATATTCAGTTAATATTAATAACAAATTCACGCGAAGTGAAGTGAAGCTCGAAGTGAGATGCGAGTTTAGTTACAGAATCGACAGGCAGGTCTGACGTATTTATGTTTAGTCCTAGGAGAGACCAACTAGGACAGTCAAACGCCGAAGCTCAATACGATCAAATCGGGGTTTGACCAGTCGGACCTAAATTATGGCCGTAACAAAAGACTGTAAGTCTGTTAGATAAAGATAAAAAAAAAACATATTTCCTAATTTAATTTTTATTGTTTCAATATTAGAAGAATACATTAATAGTTTTTTTTAAATAATCATTTTTTACTTTTATTTTGTTTTATGACAAGGTGATGCGTTAAAGCATTTTGAATTACACAACAATTGATTTGATCTTTTACATTAACACAATTTCGAAGATCTTGTTTGATTACAGTGGCATTTTATCAAACCTTTTTCCCCAAACTTAAAATTTTTAACCATCTGTTTTTGACATTTTCTCCATACTTAAAAACGCCAAAAATCACCTGTTTTAGTGTTGGTGAACTTCAGCCTTAGAGACAAAGCTTACCGTCCTTGAAAGTAAGAAATTTCTACGTCAAAATTATCGACGTTTTGCGACTTTGCCTTAGTTACTAAGACCTGGACTTCGCTTAGCATATATGCGAAGTTCGAAACAGATTATTTTGTTTTTAACGTTTGACTGAAAAGTAAGGAACTTTTAGATTTGGCTAAAAATACATCAGTCAAAGGCAGAAATTGTAAATTTATTCAGAGTTTGCACAAGGCGTCCATCAAATCCAATTAATCTTGACTTATAGTTTAAATCGCGATGATTTGCTTTCAGAGAAAACAGCCCATCGTGCCTGTCTCCGACCACGGGGACAGCTCCTCAATCGTTCGCAGCAGCCCTACAGTATTTCGCTGCTGCTCAATGTCTTCTACAAGACAAACCGATACCAGATGACTTCGTTGATGGTAACTGAATCTATAGTAAAATCAAAGCCCGCTTTCTGTTAAATTATTTTCTATTCAGTCAGTTAGTTTCTTATCTAAACTATTTCTTATTTTGGAAAATGGCAAATAACTTTCTCTCTCTCTCTTTTAATCGTTCCCTCATAACTGAGGATCGTGATCACCGGCATCGAAGGTATTAATTTATTGGTAGCATCAGTAACTGAATAGTAAATATTGTTTGGTCCCAATCCCAGGGTAGTAGGTACCTATTTTCTTATGCAAATACATCATAATATTTTGTTGAACTATTGTCTATTATCTGATGTCGTGTTGATTTTTTTTAAGATAACACGATTTTTGACTTCATAATCGTTGGAGGAGGATCAGCTGGGTGTGTCTTGGCTAACCGTCTTAGCGAACAGAAGGAATGGAATGTGTTGCTGATAGAAGTTGGAACCCAACCGCCCATCGAAAGCATTGTAAGATTTTTAAAATAAAATTATTTAAATTCCTACATATTCCACTGCACAAATTAGAACAAACTAGATTTATTTCATTTAACAAAATTAGAACTAACCTACGAAAAACTAAATTTGTTTGGATTACTCACGGTTGAGCTAGGCTAGCCATGCCTCTGCATCGCCGAGAACTGTTTTCAGATAAAATAATTGGGAAGGCACCTTCCTAGTAGTTAGCACCTCAGGGTGTTTGGTAATATCCCTATGGTCCTAAATATGGTAGATTGGGTCCCTACTACTCATGCATCCCCGGAAAATTATAACAAAACTTAAAAACCGCCTTATAGTTGTGAGTTTTTTTTCAGGGAAATAATTGAAAGTGACAACAAGAAACTAATAAGAATTTTCAGTCAAGTCAGTAGTGGTTTGCGGGGTTTATAACGATTTTCCGGGGGTTGTATGCATGCATGGTACTCTATCTACCATATGAGAGATTTTATGTGTATTATCAAACACCCTGTAAAGTTGATATTGCATCAACTACATAACTTTATTATATTACAGATACCTGCATTTGAAACTGATATTTATTTAACAAAATATGATTGGCAGTATTACACTAAAAATGATCCGAACGTCGGGCAAGCCCTAAAGAATGACTCCGTGTATTGGCCTCGAGGCAAAATGCTTGGAGGTTCTAGTAGTATCAATGCTATGTTTTACATACGAGGAAATCCTAATGACTTTAAGAATTGGTACGAAGAGGGCAACAAAGAGTGGCATCCCAAAATCGTCGAAAAGTATTTCAAAAAAGCGGAATCTCTTCAGGATCAGAAATTGTTACGAGACCCATCCATTCGTAATTTTTATGGCCGCAATGGCCCTCTTGCAATTAATACGTTCAATAGTTCATCTTCAGTAAGAACAAAAAATGTACTGGCTGCATATGACGAAATTGGAATTAATACCGTCAAAGATTTGAATGAAGCTAAACTCATGGGATCAGGTATTTTAAGAGCGACAGCTGCCAATGGCCGCAGAAGTAGTACTGATCACACTTATTTGAATCCGGTTCGATACAGAGAAAATCTTTATGTCATAACGGAATGTCTTGTTATAAAAATATTGATAAACGAATCTACAAAGGTTGCTGAAGGTGTCGAAGTTGAAAGAAATGGTGCAAAAGAAGTTTTCTATGCAGACAGAGAAGTAATCTTAAGTGCTGGAGCCATCAATACACCACAACTTCTCATGCTATCGGGTATCGGACCAAAATCACATTTGGAGGATGTAAATATTCCATGTGTTGTTGATTCTCCAGCAGTTGGACAATATCTTCAAGATCATCTCAAAGTTCCTATCATAATAAACGTTAATGAAACAAACCAAGTAAGTGATGCACAAGCGAGTTTTGAGTTAATAAAGTATATTTATAATCAAACGGGCTTTTTAGCAGAAAATGTTTTTAGTGACGTCATAGCTTTTTACTCACAGACGAAATTAGCAAACTATCCGGATTTTGAAGTATACTTATTCACTCTGGAAAAAAACTTCCCACGGATCCAAGAAATTATTGAAAAACAAGTTAATTTAAAAACTAGTGCCTTACTACCTATAATAGATCAAAATAAAAATAATACGCTGTTCATATATTTTCTTACGTTATTGCATCCCTATTCTATGGGTAACATCACCCTATTATCTTCAAATCCCAGAGATTATCCTTCTATATATTCAAATTATTTCCATGATAAGAGAGATTTAAAAGCGTGTGTTAATGGAATGAAAACATTAACAAAATTAGTCAATACGAAATATTTTAAGTCGATTGGTGGATACCTGGGGAGATTCAACTGGCCACCATGTGATGATCTTGAAATAGACAGCGATGATTATTTGGAATGTGTAGCTTTAAGTGTTCCTACTACGATATACCACCCAGTCGGGACAGCTCGAATGGGCTCTGATATAAAAACATCAGTTGTGAGTAGCACACTGAAAGTTCACGGTGTGGAAAATTTGAGGGTAGTTGATGCAAGTGTGATGCCATCAATCACAAGTGGAAATACTAATGCGCCTACTATCATGATTGCAGAAAGAGCAGCAGATTTGATTAAAAAATATAATTTTTGTGATTAATGTAACAAATAAATATTTGATGGAAATATTATTATTATTAAATCGTTTTCATTATTATATGCCTCTTTTTTTTCTGAAAACACCATCATAGGTTCCGGATAAGGTAATCTCGTTTAATTTGAAACGGAACAAAAAACCTGTATGATAAAAATTTGTTATCAAGAAAGAATTAATTCGTTTTGCAATTACTGTGTTCAGTAAAAAGAAATACCTACCTTACTTTTATTTACACAGGTTGAAGGTGTGAATTATATACTTGCGTCAGAATTATATTGATAAATGATTAAATTCTTTGGATAGTGTCAAAGCTGCGCACTTGAATCAATATTTCAATTTACAGAGAAAAATTTTGTAAACTCAGACCAATAAATTGTTTCAAACTAAGGAGATCTTAAGCCCGCCGGTAACGATCAATTGCGATTGTCAATCTTTCCGTTAATGTCATTGTTGGAGCAATTGACAATCGCTTCAATTGTACGCGTAAACGGTCAATTTTCGCATCGATGAGCGTCAATGACGTAAAAACTTACAATCGCAAATGATCGTTACCGGAGCGCTTTAATTGGATACATAAGCGTAGGTACATAAGCATTTTTGCATGTCATTGTATTGGCTAAATAGGTATAAGATACTTTAAATTGATGTTTAAAGCCTATTTAATGCGAGTAAAATTCTATTCTATTCTAAGTACGTACGAAAAAAACATTTTAGATCTACAACCATGAGTATGGATCAAACCGAATGCGTGCGTGTGCGTTGCAGTTGCAGCTTATGCTCTGTGGTTGCAGCACACAGCGCACTGCGTTGAAATACTATGCAAGATAATGTATGTTACACCGAACGCGCGACTGATGCGTAGCAGGCATTCGAAGTGACATTATACCCAAGACATTTTACACGAGTGGTCTATGGGTCAATTTTACACAGAGGCCGTACAATGCGCTTAGAGTTCAATATAATAACGATATTAACATCTTTAGGGCGCAGGTGGGGCTGCCGCGCTATTGTATCGCATCGGGCATGTTTGCGGATGCTGGTGTAGACGATTTTTATACCATCATGCGCAAAAAGACTGCCTCGGCGATGCTGCGGTTGCGCGGTAGCGCCAACAGTCTCCTAAGGATGATAGCAGAGAGGTTGGACTTTGCGGTTCTGGTAGGTTTACTGATTTGCACGTAACACTTTCATATCGGTGAAACTATCGCTGGACAATTTTTGAATACTTTTCTTAATAATAATGTCTATAAACTAACATAGTAATAAGTACATTTTGTTACTAACAAAAATGGACAAACTTTGGTCTGAAATAAAAGATTTTTTATTTTTTTTATTTTTTATGTTATTTATTTAATTTCATATTCTATTAATACCAGTACCATGTCTATATGTATGATGTCTTTGGTCTTGCACTAGCGATACCCAATTTAAAGGCATGAAATTAACCCTAATTTTATCGAAAAAAACACCCACATGTTGGGGTCCATCCCCAACATCTACCGTTGTAATGACCACCATTTTAAATTTGACTTTTTATTTAAAGGTGACCATGGCAAAAAATATTAATTTCTCCGGATAAGTCCTACAGTTATAAAAAAAACAACTCGATGCAACACAGAGCAATGACTTTGATGTCGTTTTGTAGGTAATATAATAGGTGTGTATCAGAATAATGTACCTACATTAAAGTCCTAGTTTTTGAGATTAGGATGTTTGAGGTAAGAAAACTAAATAATCTTACAAATTTTAATGCGAATAAGCTCTCAAAAGAATCTGAATCCGCAGAAATTAATATTTTTCGTCGTGGTCATCTAAAACACAAAGAGTCAAATTAAAATGGCGGACATTCCAACAGGAAAAGGGATAGACCCCATGTAGAGAGAGAGAGAGAGATATTTTTATTAACACAAAGACCACACGTTACAATAATTACATAGATCAAAAAAATTGTGTAGAAAAAATAAACATATTAAATAAGTAGGAAATTACAGTAAATGTAGGTGTTTTTGTCGATATAATTTGGTTTCACTTCTCTTCATTTTGTATTTCACTTCACGCCTTTAAATTATCGCTTACAAGACCAAAGACAATAATGTTACAATGATGATAGTGGAGTGACGTGCGACAGATCAGACGGAATAAAAAACAAGCCCTCGCATCACACACTACATAGTTACACTAATCAAGTCATGGGCGGAACGTCTCTGGGCCCTTATTTTTGAATCGCTCGATGCTAGTCGAGCGCTCTTTTCTACTGATTTTCGTTCGACATTTGACTCGAGAGGTCGAGTCGTATGTCGAACGAAAACCAATACAGAAGAGAGCGCTCGATGCCTGTCGAGCGATTCAATAATAGGGCCCCTGTGCGCTGTAATGTGCTTGTATCGCTCAAGGAAATTGATAAAAGTAAGTGTTTTAATTAGGAACTAAACGTTACCATCATTATCATATTAAAATTTATTCTTACTGGTTGTGGGTAATTAACACAACGCAGCGAAAGGGAGTTCAATGAAAATGATGTAAGTTGTTTTTCAATTACTTCAACTTTAAGGTACCAATTAAGATACATAGGTACCTAGGTAGGGTACTTTACTTCCACAGCAGCATGCTTTAAGGCTGCTGCTCTGGAAATTAAGGAAAGGCATAATTATAGAGTATTAGGCTGTTAAATTATCTACCACAACTTATTCGGTGGGTAAAATCATTAAAAAATTTACCCAGTAGTAGTTGTAGTGAAGTTGAAATTTTACAAGTTATTTATATGGTACTTCTGGTACTTACCTACCTACCTACACATTAATTCAATTCATTTTATTTATTCGAGTAAAAAAGACTTATAATGGTTAAGTTATCATTATCAGTTAGTAAGGTAGGTGGTTTTAATTAATTATAGTATAAAAATACCTAGTAAAATAAGAGAATGATAAAATTAAAAATACACAAATTGGGTTCTAAAATCAAAAAGTTTTTCATTTTTAATATTTTTTTTAAAAGCCATGCTCTGCTCTTGAAGTCAATTTAAATACCTCTCCCTCTCATTGTTTTTGTCAACGAAACGCTCGTGATGAGTTTACTTACTTTAATCGGTAGCGACTGTAATAAGCAATTTTGTATGCAATTTAGACTTGTCGTGCCTGCTATATTGTTTTTTTTATAGTATTTTAAAAATAATGAATAAGCCCTCTCTATTGCTACGCCCTTCCAGGGTGTCACATGATCTGTATCTATCTATTATATAACATCTTTATAAACTTTGTGACATGCAATAAATTAATGAAATGATGAAAATAAAAATTGGCACAGCACCTCTAGCGGTAACTATACTAAGCCAAAAGTTTTCATACAAACTGCAGTCAACACTACTAGTCAGTCTCAGCTAAAACTCTATCAATAGGTTTGACGAATATTTTTTTTTATTTTATGTTACATAAATTACCTCTCAAAAAAAGAAACATTGGTAAAAGAATTAATTCGCTAGCATGAAAACTGCCCGAGATATCACAGTGTGAAATGCACACAAATGGACTCGCCCAAAAACGCTCCATACTAACTATACTGCTTCCTAGTTATGACATCACGAATAAGTAGTTTGTATGCAACGCGTAGGAAATTTGTTTGGCAGCTATATTAAATATTGTGTTTATCAAAATAGTTTCTTAGACAAATTTGCTATACATTTTACGGACTAATTAAAGGTATAATTTATTTTAATAAATTTTATACTTTTTAAATGGACTTGTCCACCCAACTTTGAAGGGTCATAAAATAAATAATATGCAATAAGTATATAAAACCAAGAGGTATACAAGCTACTCTAAAAGTTTAATATGTTTACGATTTTTATTAGTATTTCGTTATTTTATTCATTAGTCATCATCCCTATTGCAATTTTCCTTTTAGAGACAACTCTTTGTGTTTGTCTCCGACCACGGGAACAGCTCCACAAACGTTCGCAGCAGCCATACAGTACTTCGCTGCTGCTCAATGTCTTCTACAAGACAACACAATTCCAGATGACGTTGTGAAAGGTATCATAGAAATGGTTTGAAAAAAAGGATATGCGTACCATAACTGTTATGACGTAGCCAGATTCCCAGATAACGTAGGTACTTCAGAATTTCCCAAGTACGAGTTGTAGGATTCTCGTCTCTTTCTAACGTTAGGCCACTTAGGTTTTATCAGCATTGCATTGCTTGTTACATGTAATAAGATTTAATAAGGTTCTATCGATAATTCTTTTATTTGACATTGTCAAAAATATAAGCTTCATTTGTATTAAAACATCTATTGATATATTGCTTTTCATTTTTTATACCTACGTATCCATAGGATTATTCCTCTAAACTTTATCTATGAAATTGCCGATTTGTATAAAGAATTTTCAAGAAGTTGCATTTCATACTTACTAGCATTTTCTTTGTTCATTTAACAACCATGAACACTCATGCAACAAAATTTTTATGTAGGTACTTACTAATGTTAGAACACTATGCTAAGTTATTCCATTTACAATAAGCTAAAAAAAATAGTTTTGGCTATGTTACAACCCGGGTGACCGGAGCCCTTTTATTGCTCACAAAAAAGAGTCACTTTCAAGATTTTTTTAATGCTATGAAAGCTAAAATAATGACTTTATTTTTACTGATAATTGACAATCATGGTCATAATTCGATATAATATTCAGATATTGTTAAACATTTTCAATCAAAGAAGTTATTATTTTGTCTGTATTAGACAAAATATCGGCAATTTCATAGGTAAAGATCTAATATGCAACTCTTTCGCAAGGTTCAAAGATTTTTTAAATTACAGATAATATGTCTTTCGACTTTATCATAGTCGGTGGAGGTTCAGCTGGATGTGTCCTGGCGAGGCGACTCACTGAGGTTAAGAAATGGAAAGTATTGTTGATAGAAGCCGGACCCAATCCACCCATCGAAAGTAATGTAAGACATAACTCAAATGAACATGTGCATTTTGACGCTAAAAAAAATAACACAGTTTATTCAATTTTAGATACCTGGCATGGCAGAGGGTGTTTATTTCACGAAATATGATTGGAAATATTATACTGAAAACAAAGATACGATTGATCAAGCTCTTAGAAATGGCTCAGCGTATTGGCCTCGGGGGAAAATGTTAGGTGGTTCAAGTAACATTAACGGAATGATTTACATACGAGGAAATCCCTACGACTATCAGAAATGGTACGACGATGGTAACAAAGAGTGGCATCCTAAAATCGTTGAAAAATATTTCAAAAAAGCGGAATCCCTTCAAGATCAGAACTCACTACGTGATCCGTTTATTCGTAATTTCTATGGTCACGACGGCCCTCTTGCAATTAATATATTTAACAGTTCTACCTCAGCTATAACACAAAATATTCTGGATGCTTACAATGAAATTGGAATAAAATCTGTCAAAGATTTAAATGTAGCAAAAGTCATGGGATCAGGTATACTAAAAGCAACAGCTACTAACGGACGAAGAGGTAGTACTGATCATTCTTATTTAAATCCAGTAAGAAAAAGAGGCAACCTTTATGTGATTACGGAAAGTCTAGTAACAAAAATATCATTCAACGACGCTACAAAAAATGTCGAAGGAGTTGAAGTAGAAAGAAATGGTGCTAAAGTAATTTTCTATGCAAACTTAGAGGTAATTCTTAGTGCTGGAGCAATTAATACACCGCAACTCCTTATGTTATCGGGTATTGGAGAAAAATCACATTTAAAGGATGTAAACATTCCATGTCTCGTCGATTCACCAGCTGTTGGACAATATCTTCAAGATCACCTCAAAATTCCTGTCACAATATACGGTAGTGAATCAAATGAAATTACTGAAATGCAAAATAGTTTCGATGTTATTAAGTATATATATAATCAAACCGGTTACTTAGCATATAATGGATTATTAAATGATGCTATAGCTTTCTATTCGCAATCTAAAGCAGCGAAATATCCCGATTTTCAAATTCACTTAATCACTTTTAATAAAAACAGCCAAAAGGTTCGATCATATTTTCAAAACACTATTAATTTCAAGCCTAATGTCACACAGTCAATAGTAGAAAAGAATAAAAAAAAAATGCTTTTCCTATTTTTGTTTAATTTATTGCACCCTAATTCTATGGGGAGTATCAAATTAAAAACGTCAAATCCTAAAGACTATCCCTCCATACATTCAAATTATCTCTATGATAACAGAGATTTAAAAGCGACTGTCGCAGGAATTAAAAGTTTGGCAAAAATAGTGAACACGAAGTATTTTGAGTCAATTGGAGGTCATGTAGGAAGAATCAGCTGGCCTCCTTGTGATGGTTTTGATTTAGGCAGCGATGATTATTGGGAATGTATAGCAATAAGTACACCTACTACGATATACCATCCAGTTGGGACAGCTCGAATGGGCTCCAATATAAATTTATCCGTTGTAAGTAGCTCATTGAAAGTCCACGGTGTAAAAAGATTGAGAGTAGTTGATGCAAGTGTTATGCCATCAATCACAAGTGGTAATACTAATGCCCCTACCATAATGATAGCGGAAAGGGCAGCAGACATAATTAAAAAGGATTATGGTGAAAAATTAAAGTTTAATAGTACATTACAGCCGTGAACGGGAAGCTAGCGATTGCATTGTCGAGGATGGTTTGAAGCCCGAGCCGCAGGCGAGGGCTTTAATCATTCGAGGCAATGCAAGTAGCTTTCAGAACAAGGCTTGTATAGTGCTTTTCTCAAGAAATGCGAGGAAATAAAAAACTTTTCAATTGAAACTTAATTAAATTTAATTAATATTAAAATTTATATTATTCATGTTCGGGCAATTATTAAATGTAAATGTTTTTATTCTTATAGTAATATACTTTGTGCGCACCTTTTTTTTTATTGTATCGTTATTATAGTACCTATTAAATAATTTTAGCTTTATAATATTAACTGTGTTTAAGTTGCATTATCACATCGATCCACCAATAGTAAAGTTCGTCCAACCAATACTAGATGGCGCTGTACCCTCGTGGATCGCGGTATGGTTTTGCTTTAACAATTGTATGAGGTCCTAATGTGATTCATTATTTTCGTTCGCTTTTTTTGACCACGGCGGTGGTAATATATCTATACGTTTAAAAGAGTGTGTTTCATTGAAGGTGTCGCCCTCTATAGTGTGATTTGTGTTGTTTTAGTGAACAGCTAAAGCAAAAAAAAGAAGTTGCCGCAGACCACCCAGATCATCTTCGCACTGTACCTACTTCCCGCACTGGTGGCTGGTGCGGGAAGTAAGTATTGAAATTCATTCCTGGCCTGAATTTTAAATTTAGAATGTGATGAACCAGACCCCCTCGGAAATGTGGAACGCCCCGCATTCCTTTTTCAAATGGAATGATAAGATTTCAGAGCATAAGTGAGAAAATAAAATATTTGGATTATTATTTTAATACCTATACTTATTTCAGTAAAACTTAAAAAACACCTGATTATTTAGAATGGTAATAAGTTATCTGGAAATGATAGATTTTGTCACTTTACATAATCACTCACATACACATAATTTACCTATGTAAAGCTTACTTTACATAGACAAATTATTTATAACGCCGAATTTTTATACTTATTTATGCAACTGTACTATAATGAGAGGTTTCGCCTCTCATTATAGTACAGTTGCATAGTGTTTTAATACCTAATATGTACATTTGCATACAAGACTTTATCTACACCCATGATATTATGTATCCTCTATAAAGGGTTTTGAGTTTGATTTTGACATTCCTCCTCCTTCTCGTCACTATAATTATCATCCGAACGAGTGTCATAATGTTGTACTGAATTTCATAATGTAACTCGTCGGGCGTGGGCGCGGGGAGGAGCGGGACATCCTCGCGCTCGGATATTGTAATGTGTTGGCAGGTTGGCAGTATAAGCTAACCGTTACAGAACTCTTTATAGAGGATTTAAAGCATGGGTGTAGATCATTGACCTGATATTTTTTTTGCTATTGATAAAATTATTTAAACTTTATTTTACAATTTTCTCCGTTACATTACTACTTTTTTCACAAACAACAGCTGTAGGTATTATGAGCCGCTTGATATTTATTTGTTGACCTTATCTTATTATTTAGAAACAATTTTATTGCATGTAAGTGGTTCTCTGCCTTTTCGCCGAAAATTCTTTGGCCGATTATCACTTCCCAACTAACGTTACGCAGAATATTATTTCGCCGAATAATCATTTGCCAACTTATCATATAATATTTTTTATTTCCCAACCTCACAGTTACCAACTTTCAGAGTACAGTCGACTCACAATTTATTCTGAGTCTGAGTCTATCTGAAGTGGAATTTTCCGTCTCAAAATTCATGAAAAATTCAGAGGTTTTTTTTCTATCACACAGAGTCTGTCTTAGTTGCAGAGAACCTAAATTTACAAAAAAATAATTAAAATATCTAAATTTTATAAACCTGCAATGTACAAATTGTACAACTGTTTACGTTGTTACGCGTCTTAGAGTAAGACGCGTTTCTGGTAAAACGCGTTTCTGTTACAGAAAGAGAAGCCATACGAAGCGTTCCCCTCTGCCGAAGTACAACCCCAAATGGGCATACGCGTTAGTAAAACCAGTTGCGCCCGGATTTCTTTCTAGACCGAGTCCAGTCGCGCATGTGAACACTGCTGTGTTTAAAATGTCGAATTGATGAGTTTTTTGCTGTTAAAAGAGGTCTGGATCAAGTAAATAAAAAGACGGTGTTACATTTCACATGATAGTATTTATTGCTAGTTGTTTACATTTAAACATTAAATTCGTATATTTTAATCTTGATTAGTTGTCAGATTTGTTCAGTGACGTCGGGTGTGCTAGTCCATGGCTCGTCCGTACAAATTTCAGATCTGTCGCTAGATAAATCCGAGTTCTCGCCGATGGGCAACTTAGTGATGTTACCGTTATATAATGTTTTTCGATAAAGTTTTGGTCAATTTTGGTCTTTGCACTGATTCTGCGTCAAATTCATTTGCGATATTTTTGCATGACATGATGATGTGAGCGCGACAGACATCGTGAGATAAATGTCGTGAAATTGTCACGGCGCTCATCCTAGCGCGGCTGGTTTATACGATATTATCCTACGTCAGTATTAGTCAGCTGACGGAAAGGCGTAAAAAATCGGTTTCCGACCTAGGTTCCTTGGAGCAAGTTTTTGTTGTTGGAAAAGATTTATTCCCATTACCTATCACTCTTATGAGTAGTACATTACAGCAGTGAACGGGAAGCTAGCGATTGCATTGTCGAGGATGGTTTGAAGCCCGAGCCGCAGGCGAGGGCTTTAATCATTCGAGGCAATGCAAGTAGCTTCCAGAACAAGGCTTGTATAGTGCTTTTGTGAACAGCTAAAACAAAAAAAAGAAGTTGCCGCAGACCACCCAGATCATCTTCGCACTGTACCTACTTCCCGCACTGGTGCTGGTGCGGGAAGTAAGTATTGAAATTCATTCCTGGTCTGAATTTTAAATTTAGAATGTGATGAACCAGACCCCCTCGGAAATGTGCAACGCCCCGCATTCCTTTTTCAAATGGAATGATAAGATTTCAGAGCATAAGTGAGAAAATTGATTTTACAGACCATAATTTAGAACTTGCAAGATTAATCATGGAAAAATACAGACACTAGAATTTCTTTTCTAATGAAAAAATCGAACCCAAATAAATGCATCCGACAAATTTACACAAAATTAATTCATTTTAAAAACCAATGAACTTCTTCTGATCACTAGCTAGCTTTTGCCCGCGACTTCGTCCGCGTTTATATTCGAAAGGAAACCTTTGGTTATTTTTTTTAACAGACAACAGAAATAACTTTCTTAATACCCCAGGTAGGATAATCGTACAAATAGGATCTTTACAAATATCCTAGTATGATTATCAAAAACCGGACAGTTAGAATCAAACTAGGATTTTTGCAAGATCCGGTTTATACGATTAACCAACGTCAGTATTGGTCAGCTGACCGACTTACTATGGAAAGGCATGAAAAAATCGTTTTTCAACCTATGTTCTTTGGAGAATTTTTTATGCACAACGGGTTGTGCTCGGCCTTTACCTCACCTGATGTTAAGTGGTGATGAGGGCGAAGGTAGAAGCGCACTTCACTCGGAATCCTCATCACCGAGGAACTGGCTATCTTACCTCCAACTGCCGGAACACAATATTTTTTTAAATTGTTGTTATTGCGTCAAACTGATTATTCTGATTATTCGTTATTCTGATTGTCTTTTCATATTAAAATTAATGATATGTTTGTACACCTACTTTACAAGATATAGTAATTTATAATAATAAAGATTAATACAAATAGTAGTAAAATGTTTGAGATTGTTCTTGTTTGACCGTTATTCCTTTTTCGACATTTATCGATATTGCTGCATCAACAGTTGAGCCAAGCCCTTTATGTCAAAAACGTGTCATATTTTGATGTGTGACTCATCCGTACACAAATTTTTGCTGTTTTGTTTTATATTTTATGTGTGAGTGTCGTCATTACAGTGTTGTTTTTGTATGTGAGTGTGCGGAACTCCACTTGTGTGCAATTTCCCCCCCCCCCCCCCGCAAAAAATTGCCAGAATAATTTGGATAGAGTTAATCGCTAAGGCGCCTCCCTTCGTACGAAGCCGCGATGCTCGAAGTTACGCGTAGTACATAGCTTCTCAACTAAAATCAAAATCTCAACAGCTATGCATTTGTGACAAGTGGTTCTGTAGAGAAAGTTGCTTATTTCTAGGGGTAGAATCATCCCTTAAAAGTTTCGCTGGGGTTCTACTAACACCCTGTATTAACTAGCTATTGTCCGCGACTACGTCTGCGTGGGACTGGACTGGACTGAACATTATAAACAATTCTTTCAAAACCACAGTCATATTTTGTGTAGATATTCTAAATAGTTAAACTGGTTATACTCTGAAAAGGTTTATTAATAATATTTGTCATAAAGCCATAGTTAATTCCATGTCAATGGAAATAAAAATAAAATATTATAATTAAATAAAAAAAACATTATATTAGTTAAATAATAAATATAATATTTCTTATTCAATTTTAATGTATTTAGTACTTATATGTTTATTTTGTTATTATCAAATGTATAAAAAAATCAGTATTATATTTTTTGAGAAATAACTCATTCTCGTATGGGCATTGCTTCCTGAAGTTTTTTATTCTTATTATAAGAATCTACAAATAACGAACAGTTACTAAATTATGAAAGTGTTCTTAATCTCATATTGGGTAGGTAAATAAAACATTGTATTAAATTTCAAAATTGGCTTTTAATTTTTAAATAACATGCCTATAATATAGTAAGTTAAATAATTAGGCAGTAGGCATTAAGGCAGTCGCAAAATACTCGTATATTTGCGGCTACAAACATTCATTAAAATTTAACTGAAAGGATTTTATTATTTTGGTGAATTCAGTTGATGCCGTAATCATTCTTAATGAGAGCTGCACCTCTCTCTGCGATCATTATTACTGGTCCATTGGTATTTCCACTCACATGAGAAGGCATTACACTAGCATCAATCACCCTACATTTTTTAACAGAATGTACTTTTAAGTCACTGCTTACAACTGACGTCTTTATATCAGATCCCATTCTTGCTGTTCCTACTGGATGATATATAGTAGTAACTACGTTAAGAGCTATGCATTTCCAATATTTATTACTACCTAATTCAAAGTCGTTACAAGCGGGCCAGTCTAGACGACCCAAATAAGCATCTATGCCTTTAAAATATTTAGTTTTTACAATGCTTGCTTGTTTCTGTATTCCTTCTACTATCACATCTAAGTCTTTAGTATCTTTAAAATAGTTAGCAAATATGCGCGGATAATCTTTCGGATCAGAAGATCTTAGAGTGACATTACCATACGATGAAGGGTGCAGTAAGGAGACTAGAAAAACATAAAGTGCGTTATCTTTGTTTTGTTCAACGACAGACTGTACTAGACTCGGCTTGAATTTAAAATTAGATGAAAAGCCTCTTCCTGCTGTTGTGGAATTCATCCAGTGTATAATTAAATTACTTTCAAATTCCGGATATAAAGCACTTAATGGTTTCCGTGCATAAAATGCTTGAATATCAGAAATACTACTTTGGGCTAAATAACCTGTTTTGTCATAAATATACTTGATAGCATCAAATTGTTGTTGTGCCTGATTTAAAGGACCTGGCTTTTTACCATAAATTGTGACAGGAACTTTCAGATGGTCTTGAAGATACTGTCCAACGGCAGGAGAATCTACAATGCATGAAACGTTTTTTGATTCCAAATGTTCTTTTGGTCCAACTCCTGATAACATTAGAATTTGTGGTGTATTGATAGCTCCAGCACTCAAAATTACCTCTAAGTTTGCATAAAACGTCATTTTGTTACCATTCCTCTCAACCTCGATACCTTGAGCGACTTTTGTGGATTCATCTATAATGACTTTTTTGACCAATGTGTCTGTGAGAACATCTAAATTTTCTCTACTGCGTACTGGATTCAAGTACGCGTGGTCGGTGCTAAATCGCACTCCATTAGCAGCAGTTGCTCTATAAATACCTGATCCCATTACATTTGCGAAGTTTAAATCTTTCTCATTTTTTATTCCTATTTCCTGCCATGACTCTAGTACATCTGACAATATATCTCTGTACGTGCTATTAAATGTGTTAATAGCTAATGGTCCATCGTGGCCATAAAAGTTGCCAATCAGTATATCCTTTAAAAGGCTCTGGTCTTGTAGTGATTCTGCTTTCTTGAAATACTTTTTGACCGTGTTTGGGTGCCAGTCTTTATTTCCATCATTATACCATCTCTCGTAATCGTAATAATTTCCTCTGATATAAATCATAGCATTTATATTACTGCAACCTCCCAACATTTTTCCTCGAGGCCAATACACTTTACCATTTACGATACCTTGAGCTGTGACTCCATCGTCTTCAGTATAGTACTGCCAATCATATCTTGTCCCAAAAATACCTTTGTCTAATCCTGGAATCTGCAAAAAAACTATGACTTAATATTATGTTCTTGTATTTAAACAGCACTAACTAGGTATACACACATTTATTTAAATATTCTATTTTATCACAAAACAGTTTAACACAAATAAAATATATGGCAATAGAATAAATAAAACTACTTTTAATAGGTACCTATTAATATGAATTTGAATTGGTTTATTAGCTGACAATATTTGTCATAACCTGTCAGATCCTGATGATGAGCGGAATGCGTAGACTTCGGCTTCGTTGAGTGTCTTGTGTCACCCGTTATAATTGTGTGCCTCACGAGCCCTTTACATGCTGTTGCCACAGGCATAATGAACTACTAAAGAAGACGAAGAAGTAACTTTGAAGAATTTTCAAAAAAGGCGAGATCTCTTCGAGGAGAAAACGGAGAAAACTCCAAGTCTAAACAGAAGAATACCGTCATCTAAACCGGGGGAGTATTTTTTTTATACACCTACTAAGATTAAAAGACAACCATTCTGACTGATTTATGGGAATATTGTTTGTGCTTGTGTGTATGGCAATTTGGTTCTCAATTTTTACTGAACATTAACATTACTTCTTTACAAGATTCACATTAGTGAATAGCGTCATATTTCATAACGATTTGGCATTGTCTAAGGCATTCGATTGCGTTGATCACCAAACACTATTAAAGAAGCTAGAACATTATGATGTCTCTGATAAGTCGGTTAGTCTTATGAAATTAAAAAAAGTAATTGTATTAAAAAGTATTTGTACAAAAGAACTCAGAAAGTTGTAATTAATAGAACTGAATCTACTGGAGCCCCCATCAATATGGGTGTGCCACAGGGATCAATATTGGGCCCATTACTGTTTCTAATTTATATAAATGACCTTCCCAACTACGCGAGTAATTTATGTGAGACAGTACTATTTGCGGATGATACTTCTTTAGTTTTCAAAGTAAACCGAGGTAATAACTGTTCGGACGAAGTAAATAGCGCCCTCTCTAAATTTTCACACTGGTTTAATAGTAATAATTTAGCACTTAACCCCAAAAAAACTAAATGTGTAAAATTTTCATTACCTAATGTTGAGCAGACAAAATTAAATATTAATTTGAATGACGATGAAGTAGACTTTACTGAGAGTACAAAATTTTTAGGTATTACACTAGATTCTCGATTGCAATGGGATCCACATATTGAAGCCTTGTCAAGTAGACTTAGTTCAGCGGCATTCGCTGTTAAGAAAATAAGGCTTTTAACTGATATTGAAACGGCAAGGTTAGTATACTTTAGTTATTTTCATAGTGTAATGTCTTATGGACTGCTATTGTGGGGCTCAGCAGCCAGTATTGAAAATATTTTTGTACTCCAAAAAAGAGCTGTTCGCGCCATATACAATCTACGGCGGAGAGATACCTTGAGAGAATTGTTCAAAGAAATAAGTATTTTAACTTTGGCAGGCCAATATATTTATGAAAATTTAGTTTATGTAAGGAAACACTATGATTCATTTATTCTTTATTTCTTGTATTAAATTGGTGAACAGCAACATTCACCAGTTTAATACAAGAAATAAAGATAAACTTGCCGTTCCAAGATTTAGGCTTGCAAAAACGAGAGGTTCATTTATGGGGAAAGGCATAGCCTTTATTAATAAGGTTCCACAACAAGTGATTGATCTTCCTTTGCATGAATTTAAAAACCATGTCAAAAAAACGCTCATGGGTAAAGGTTATTATAAAGTTGACGATTATCTTAAAGATCAAAATGCGTGGAAATGATGTAACACATAACTTGCTAATATAAGTACTTTATTGAAGTAATATAATAAGTCTATGTTGTTGCCAATAATTCTGTCACCCTGTTGTAATTATGTTATGTTACCCTGGTAACGATATATTCAAGTTTGTAAATATCGTTACTTATGGCTGTTACAGCTGATAAGTTTCTTGCGCCCGTTCTTTTTGTCAGCTAAAAAAGTCTGGAACGGGTGGTAGGAAAATATAGACGATTCAAAAGTACTTAATAATTAAGTTTATTTGAATAAAGCTTATTTCACTTTCACTTTCACTTTCACCCTAATACGACAACACAAATCGGGTTTGTTTTGTAGTCGGTTTTATTTTAAGCTTACTCCTAACTATACCCGATCTAAACCCTATGGGAAGTCTACACAACGGCTGTGTCGCGTCCGCTCCGCATGCGTTTGACATGACTGTCAAAGTCTGTATAAAATGCATATAAAATGGGGGAAATCCGCATGCGTCGGAAAATACGCATGACGGAAAAGCTCTTCACCCATGATAAGATTAACAAAATAATGATTACCAACCGTGCTTTCAACAGGAGCATAAGAACCGGCTTCTGCAAGAAGTACTTTAAACTTTTTATCTTCACTCAAACGCGTTGCCAAGACACATCCAGCTGAGCCCCCACCCACAATTATGAAATCATATTTGGCTCCATCTAGAAAATAAAAAACCCTTAAATGAATGACATACTAACTCTCATATTATAGTATAGTATGCATTCATACTAGAAAAATCGTCTGATGCTTCTCGGGTGAGACTCTTTCTCACAGACTTTATTAGTATTTGTTGTATGGTCTGTGCTTTTTCTAGTACTTAAATACTAATTTCTTCTTCAGCGCTAATTCTAGAACAACGGCCAGAGCGGACCTTCTGTCTAAAACACAGACTTTTTAGTTTGTTCTCTTCCAGTCTGGGAGAGCGGCGCTCTGCCAGCCTTTAGGACAATATTGCTTGCGCTAACGGCGGCGGGTCTACCGCCTAACTCGATTGCTTTGACTATTGCTTTGGTTTATGACGTCAGTGCACTATCCGTCCTTGTCACCGTGTTATGATATGACAAGGACGGATAGAGCATTGCTATCGCTTTGGCTATCGTTTTGAGATAGGCGGTCTAGCTGCGGGTCGGTCACACTATTCCCATTACCCATTGCAATGGTAATACTAAGCCCCTCCGCACACGGGGCGTCGTAGCGTAAGCGTATCGTAATACGCGCGTCGTACGAGAGCAACACGAGCACGTACATGTTAAAAGAAGTCTGCACATGGCGTCGTCGTAGCGTAAGTGTATCGTATAAGATTTTATTATCAATACGATAGTCGTAGGCGTACTGGCGTATAAAAGCAAGCGTAGAGGATGTACGAGACACCTAAAGATGCTGTGATAAGTAACTAAAAGATGATATTGATTTAAACTATTTATTATTAAACAAACTGATATATTTAAATTGATGCTACTATGCTAAGTGATTGATATATGAGCGCGCGTCCGCCGCGATGTGTGTGGTGACGTGAACTATTGCAAAATTATAATTATTTAGTACAATTAATAAAATGATGATTCTGCGAAATGCACGGTTGCACTGCACCGTACAGAGGAAATACTTTCTATATGTTTGGTGATGAATTTCCGTCAACGTGCAGCTATAGTTTATATTCTGGAGCAGTATCTACGCCTACGCTACGATTCGTGTGTAGAACTGCGATCGTGTGCGAAGGGCCTTAGACTTCACTTTTTTTCTCAAAACAGTTCCACTTTAACCAATCACCATTAATGGTGATTCTCAATGAAAATAGTGGGAACTGTAGAAAGCATTTTGTATGCAAACTGGTAGAGCGCCAACCACCGCAATTATTGTACCTACCTACTACAGTATCGTCTGGTGGAGTATTGTCATGCAGGAGACATTGGGATGCTGCGAAGAACTGAATGGCTGAAGCAAAGATCTGCGGAGCAGTCCCTGTAGTGGGAGCCAGGCAAACGCTGCCATTTACGTCCCTGGGAAATAAAATATTTATACTGCATTATTAAAAAAACAGAGTAGGTAAAGGTAAAATTTATAATATTCTGTTTATTCTGCGCTTCGCTTCGCAAAATATCTAATACGAGTAGGTATCAAAAAGATAATTATTTTTAGCAATGTAGGTAAGGTATTCAAATTGTGTATAAAACTATAGTTTGGTGCCCTTTTAAAATAATTTGCTACTCATTCAGCAAGTTTTAATTATATAATAGCCTTTTTATATGCATTGTACCTAACAGTACAGTTACCTACAGTCCATATAAAAAAACGCAAGATTTCCAATAAATAGTCAACAACTTAAAACTGAGTACATAATATGTTAATACTTTAAATGACAAGCCACTTACACCATTTCCTTCACTCTGTTAGGACATATGAATAGGATGTACGCTACTCTTTTTATTATACTTAGGTAATGGACCGTAACAAGTAGGTGCTGTATTATTATACGATCAAGTAACAGTGGATTTTAAATATCAGCCGTTTCTTAAAGTGGCTAAGGTCGCCTTTAATGTACCTACTTAGTGATTTATCTAAACTCTAAACAAAACCTTATTTTAGGTCTCTTTTCATCTTGCCCTTCAGTTTTATAATAAAAACTAGTATTTCGCCCTGGTGCGCGGGCTGCTGAAGCAGCCCGCGGGCATCGCTCTGTTGGACTGTAAGTGGCGAACTTTGAAGAGTTGGACTGCAAATTGTCAAATAGCCATATTGCCATCCGATCAAATCACATTGCCTTTTGTCTGCAAGTTTTAGGGCGGTGCGGTGATGCGTGGTAAAAATGAATGCTCTATTAATCTTTCTAAAAACTTTGCAGGCTGATATTTAAATCATAGAGAAACTAATATAAAACTACTATGTGAAACATCAAATCAAATCAGGGGGTGCTGGTAATCCCCGAGTGCGGCTCGGCTACCATCAATTACGAAAACTGCACCTGGGAAATTAATAGCACTTGCTATTTAACTTAATCGTTTTGCTATTTCGAGTTGCACAATTCATGGTGTGTGTGTGACCTAAACGGGCTTCCAATTAAGCAGCCTGCAGCTCCAGCTTAGGGATCGTTACAGTTTTCAGGCCAACTCTACATTTCCCAGTTACAAAGGCCACATCGTCATAATTAGTCAGTAAGCGACAGCGGCATAATGCTTGCTCGGAGGCGTCAACGAAAATGTGTCATCTAAATCTAGTCATCTGTGAGAAACCATAGCATCTGAGTACTGAAAATAAATACCAATCTTTGTTCATCTTCTCAACGATTTGATCATCCCATTTGATCGTAGATCGCCAAACTTCCTGCAGCAATATCTTTTAATTAATCAGGAAGGGGCATAAACATACCCAGTGACAAATTTTTTAGCAACTCGCGATTCCTTGGCGGTCGCAAAACTTCGGTGATCTCTTTGTCCACCTTCTTAAAGCTTACAGGTTTACAATGTTGGGTCTATTAGAGGCCCAACTTTAAGTCAAAACCTCCTGCCTTATGAATCACAATCACGCCTTTCACCAGTTGCTTCATCTCCTTCTCGTTATCCGTGGAGTCGAGATAGTCATCAACGTAGTGCCTTCTCTTAATGGCTTTGACTGCTTGTGGATGATGATGTTGGCATGTTACCCAACACTATTTGTATTGTACATCACTGCTTCATTATGGAGGGGCGCTTCCCGCTCTCTCTTCGTTTCCGGACACCATTGCGTGTAGTTCGTGTTCCATACTTTTATAACTAATTGAGTTAAAATATACAAATTTGTATGTGCCTTTGCTTTCAAAATAAACCCTGCCTTCAGTCAAGTCAAACATACCAGTGAGTTTTTATTGAATCTACAGTCCACATTTACGTGCCATCCCACAGATGACATGAAACAAAATCGACGTATCGTATTACAACGAATAATACAAGTAGCCGTGCATGGAGATGATGTGGCACCAAAGGTCATCGAGGTGATCTTATAAGTTTCTGAGGGCTTCTTGCTTTCCATTACCCTCCAAAGGAAGCACTGGGCGTTTTGATCCTGATCATTTACTTAATCTGCAGGAACATTTCCCTGATATCTGCAGTAACGGCTACTTCACTTTTTCGGAACCTAAGCAGGACATCAACTAATGAATTCGACAGATCTTGGCCAGGCAGTTATTCGGTATTCAGAGAGTATTTTCCAACTTTGTTGATATTTCGAACGCTAAAATGTAGGAGATACCAGACTCGACCAACTGGTGCCTGAGCAGTTTTCTTGGCATAATCTTTTTCCAAGATGTTATGCATAATTCTGCTTCGTGTAGTCTACTGCGCATCTCGGATCAAAATCCATCATCTTAATCAAGCGTAATCTATTTTTGACGTTTTTCTAGTTTGTTGGGTTGGGAAGCTTGATGTCGTCGTTCCTCTACAGCAAAGCAGACTCCCAGTGGCCGTCGATTTTCTTCGACTTAGTATCGAAAATGCGAAGTGCTCGTCGTTCTTCTGGAGAATATCTAGGTAGCTTAGAATTATTGATGCCTATGCTATCAAGTCTAAATTCTCTAATATAAGGTGAAGTTCATCCTCTTCTTCGGACTGAAGTGACAAGCAAACTCGGGCATAATCTTCCTCGAAATTGACGATGAAACTCCATGCAGAATCCAACTAAGTTCAGTGAGAGAGACGACAAGCTCGTCCTTCCTGCCTTCTTTTATATCTTTTCGGACGAGATCGGTCGTTTGTATGTAACTGATTTGAAGGACTTCGGAGGTTGTGGTTCTATGCCGCCTATCCGATCCCGCAAGCGGAGCGCATTGATTTGTCATTACAGGCGGGATGAAACGATTTGGGCGCCGTTTTATTTCTAGCAAGCGGGGCGTAAGGGTGGGTACCCACTTAGGATCGGGAACCTTCACGTTTATCACGGATTTTAACCTGGACTTTAATTTTTAATATTTTTTCTGGAGTTTTTTAAATCCAAATACTTTTTTCATACATAATACCCCTCTTTTCCACCTCCTTCTGCGGAAACAATTATGTCAATCAGTCAGTGAGTGAGTGGTACCTGGTAACCGAGCTATAATTAATGCTGGGTTTTCTGTAATTTTGTAAACCTGCCACAGGCAGTAATCTAATAGCCCGTGTTATCACATAAAGCGCACCTAGCTTTATGCTTGGGTTCCTTCGTGCTGTTCCTCAAAACTACCTAATCGGGCATCTGTCGTTTGTATGTAACTGATTTAGAGGACTTCGGTGGTAGTGGTTCTATGCCGCCTTTCCGAGTCCGCAAGCGGAGCTCATTGATTCGTTATTGCAGGCGGGATGAAAGGATCCGTTTTATTTTTAGCAATAGGGTCTTACGATTTAGCGTTTATTTTCCTGCGGGTTTTCAGTAATTTTGTATGGCGGCCATTTTGGTTTTCCGCCATTTTGAAAGTTTTTTCCTTCCATTAGGAGTACTGGAGATTTCCTGCTTAGAGTACTCTACAACTTTAGTTTGAGCACCATCTACTTATGTAGAACCATTTTGGCGGGCACTACCCCGTCATGAGGATCTTGACCTGGACTTCAATTTTTTTTTCTGATAGGTTTCTAAATTGTAAATACATTTTCCATACATTGTACCCCTCTACAAATTCTCCTGTTTGGTAATAAAAATGTGGCGGTACTTGGAAAATAATCCTACTTTCAATTTCAGTGTTACCATCTTTTCGATATAAAAATAGTCAAATGTTATTAGTATTAGCAGAATCTAATGGTTTTAGATACAAAATATAAAAAATGCCGCTATTTCTATTCTACAAATTTTTAGGGTAAATCTCGAAAAGTACCCTGAAAATGGGTATTTTTTTTTACAGGGCACTACTACTTGATATTTTGCATAATTCGTCAATACATGGCAACAAGTGGTTATTTTTTTTTGCATTTTGGGGTAAATCTCAAAAGTTATCCTGAAATGGGGTAAAAATATTCTACCAATCAATACACTGTATCTATACCTACAGCCGTTCTATGAACCTCAAAACGCTCCAGTGTTTCCATCTGGAAGAAAATCGACTGTATGGTGGGTTTTCTGTAATTCTGTATGGCGGCCATTTTGTTTTTCCGCCATTTTGAATTTTTTTTTTGCGCTTCAGAATCTGCTTAGAGTCCTCTTCAACTTTAGTTTGAGCACCATCTACCTATGTAGTACCATTTTGGCGGGCAGTACTCCGTCATGAGGATCTTGACCTGGACCGCCACTTTTAATTTTTGTCTAATAGTTTTCTAAATTCTTAATACTTTTTCTCTACACTGTACCCCTCTACAAATTCTCCTTTTTGGTAATAAAAATGTGGCGGTACTTGGAAAATAATCCTACTTTCAATTTCAGTGTTACCATCTTTTCGATATAAAAATAGTCAAATGTTATTAGTATTAGCAGAATCTAATGGTTTTAGATACAAAATATAAAAAAATGCCGCTATTTCTATTCTACAAATTTTTGGGGTAAATCTCGAAAAGTACCCTGAAAATGGGTAATTTTTTTTACAGGGCACTACTACTTGATATTTTGCATAATTCGTCAATACATGGCAACAAGTGGTTATTTTTTTTTGCATTTTGGGGTAAATCTCAAAAGTTACCCTGAAATGGGGTAAAAATATTTTACCAATCAATACACTGTACCTATACCTACAGCCGTTCTATGAACCTCAAAACGCTCCAGTGTTTCCATCTGGAAGAAAATCGACTGTATGGTGGGTTTTCTGTAATTCTGTATGGCGGCCATTTTGTTTTTCCGCCATTTTCAATTTTTTTTTTGCGCTTCAGAATCTGCTTAGAGTCCTCTTCAACTTTAGTTTGAGCACCATCTACCTATGTAGTACCATTTTGGCGGGCAGTACTCCGTCATGAGGATCTTGACCTGGACCTCCACTTTTAATTTTTGTCTAATAGTTTTCTAAATTCTTAATACTTTTTCTCTACACTGTACCCATCTACAAATGCTCCTTTTTAGTATTAAAAATGTAAGGTACCTACTTGAAAAATAAACCTACTTTCAATTTCAGTGTTGCCATCTTTTCGATGTAAAAATAGACAAATGACATTAGTATTAGCAAAATCTAATGGTTTTTGATAAAAAATATTTTAAAATGCCGCTATTTCTATTTTTTACATTTTTGGGGTAAATCTCGAAAAGTACCCTGAAAATGGGTATTTTTTTTTACAGGGCACTACTACTTGATATGTTGCATAATTCGTCAATACATGCAGGCAACAAGTGGTTATTAATTTTTTTTGCATTTTGGGGTAAATCTCAAAAGTTACCCTGAAATGGGGTAAAAATATACTACCAATCAATACATTGTACTTATACCTACAACCGTTCTATGAACCTCAAAACGCTTCAGTGTTTCCATCTGGAAGAAAATCGACTATATGCTGGGTTTTCTGTAATTCTGTATGGCGGCCATTTTGTTTTTCCGCCATTTTGAATTTTTTTTCGCGCTTCAGGATCTGCTTGGAGTCCTCTACAACTTTAGTTTGGGCACCATCTACCTATGTAGTACCATTTTGGCGGGCAGTACTCTGTCATGAGGATCTTGACCTGGACTTCCACTTTTTTTTTTTTTTTCTAATAGGTTTCTAAATTTTGAATTCTTTTTCTGTACATCACACTCCTCTACAACTGCTCCTTTTTGGTAATAAAAATGTGGCTTTACCTGGAAATTACCTCACTTTTAATTCCAGTGTTGCCATCTTTTCTATATAAAAATAGTCAAATGTCATTAGTATTGGCAAAATCTAATGATTTTTGATAAAAAATATTTAAAAATGCCGCTATTTCTATTTTTCACATTTTTGGGGTAAATCTCAAAAAGTACCCTGAAAATGGGTAATTTTTTTATACAGGGCACTACTACTTGATGTGTTGCATAATTCGTCAATACATGGCAACTTTCTCAAGTGTCGTAAACTGCCTCAAAATAGCCTTAAAATATTTGAAAAATGTATAAAATTTACAAAATGGCCGCCACCGCGTCCGCCATATTGATTTTTCGATTGTTCATATTTTTCCTATATTGAGCAGCATATACTGCGTGCAATGACGTTTCGATTTTCTATCTCACTCGCACCCAGCCGCCGCAATAGGACTTGAAAAAAGGGCATCTCGAAAATGGCTTTTTCCTCTGCAGGTTTCAGGGTTGCCAGACGTTGTCAACCAAAATACCAAAATGTCACTTGTATACAGACTATACACGAACCCTCATACTCGGAATTTCCAAAAAGTGGTTATTTCACTTTTTTGAATTTTGGGGTAAATCTCAAAAGTTACCCCGAAATGGGGTAAAAATATTCTACCAATGAATACATTGTACCTATACCTGCAGCCGTTCTATGAACCTCAAATCGCTCCAGTGTTGCCATCTGGAAGAAAATTGACTTAAAAAATGGCGTGTTTTCGTACCTCAAACAAAATGGCCTCTACAACAGGCGCCATCTTGAATTTTTAAAAAGTTTCCCCGATTGGTAAAAATTGAGGGTAATTGTGGTGAAACGGTAAAAAAAATATTCTCAAACTAAATAACACTTTTGAGCTGTGGCCCCGCGGTTTGGGGTCCAAAAACCGTTTTTTTCAAAACTCTCCGGCGCGGCCGCCATTTTGTTTTTTTGTTTTTTTAATAATTTTCTAAAGTTTATATGTCAAAATCTACCACTCTTGTAAGTTTGAGCAAAATCGGTTGGAAAACAAAAAAGTTACAAACTTCGCCACAGCCGCCATCTTGTTTTTCCCAAATGTCATAATTTTTCCCCAGTTCGATTGAGGTTTTGCACATTTTCCCCAAACATCACTATACCCTTTTCCACCTCCTTCTGGGAGAACAATCATGTCAATGAGTCAGTGAGTCAGTGGTAATCGAGCTATATATAGTATAATAATAATAATAATAATAATAATAAAATTACCCTGAAATGGGGTAAAAATATTCGACCAATCAATACATTGTACCTTCACCTACAGTCGTTCTATGAACCTCAAAACGCTCCATTGTTTCCATCTGAAAGAAAATCGACTATTATGCTGGGTTTTCTGTAATTCTGTATGGCGGCCATTTTGTTTTTTCCGCCATTTTGAATTTTTTTTCGCGCTTCAGGATCTGCTTAGAGTCCTCTACAACTTTAGTTTGAACACCATCTACCTATGTAGTACCATTTTGGCGGGCAGTACCCCGTCATGAAGACCTTGACCTGGACTTCCATTTTTAATTTTTTTTTCTGATAGTTTTCTAAATTCTGAATACTTTTACCATACATCATACTCCTCTACAACTGCTCCTTTTTGGTATTAAAAATGTAAGGCACTTGGAAAATAAACCTACTTTCAATTTCAGTGTTGCCATCTTTTCGATGTAAAAATAGTCAAATGTCATTAGTATTGGCAAAATCTAATGGTTTTTGATAAAAATTATTTAAAAATGCCGCTATTTCTATTTTTCACATTTTCGGGGTAAATCTCGAAAAGTACCCTGAAAATGGGTAAATTTTTTTTACAGGGCACTACCACTTGATGTGTTGCATAATTCGTCAATACGTGGCAACTTTCTCAAGTGTCGTAAACTGCCTCAAAATAGCCTTAAAATATTTGAAAAATGTATAAAATTTACAAAATGGCCGCCACCGCGTCCTCCATATTGATTTTTCGATTGTTCATATTTTTCCTATATCGAGCAGCATATACTGCGTGCAATGACGTTTCGATTTTCTATCTCACTCGCACCCAGCCGCCGCAATAGGACTTGAAAAAAGGGCATCTCGAAAATGTCTTTTTCCTCTGCAGGTTTCAGGGTTGCCAGACGTTGTCAACCAAAATACCAAAATGTCACTTGTATACAGACTGCACACGAACCCTTATACTCGGAATTTCCAAAAAGTGGTTATTTCACTTTTTTGCATTTTGGGGTAAATCTCAAAAGTTACCCCGAAATGGGGTAAAAATATTCTACCCATCAATACATTGTACCTATACCTACAGCCGTTCTATAAACCTCAAATCGCTCCAGTGTTGCCATCTGGAAGAAAATTGACTTGAAAAATGGCGTGTTTTCGTACCTCAAACAAAATGGCCTCTACAACAGGCGCCATCTTGAATTTTTAAAAAGTTTCCCCGATCTGTAAAAATTGAGGGTAATTGTAGTGAAACAGTAAAAAAAATATTCTCAAACTAAAAAACACTTTAGAACTGTGGCCCCGCGGTTTGCGGTCCAAAAACCGATTTTTTCAAAACTCTCCGGCGCGGCCGCCATTTTGTTTTTTTATTTTTTTAATATTTTTCTAAAGTTATAATGTCAAGTTTTACCACTCTTGTAAGTTTGAGCAAAATCGGTTAGAAAACAAAAAAGTTACAAACTTCGCCACAGCCGCCATCTTGTTTTTCCCAAATGTCATAATTTTTCCCCAGTTGGATTGGGGTTTTGCACATTTTCCCCAAACATCACTATACCCTTTTTCACCTCCTTCTGGGAGAACAATCATGTCAATCAGTGAGTGAGTGAGTGAGTGGTAATCGAGCTATATTGAGCTATATATAGTATAAAAACTAGTATTTCGCCCTGGTGCGCGGGCTGCTAAAGCAGCCCGCGGGCTTCGCTCTGTTGGACTGTAAGTGGTGGACTTTGAAGAGTTGGACTGCAAATTGTCGAATAGCCATATTGCCATCCGATCAAATCACATTGCCTTTTGTCTGCAAGTTTCAGGGCGGTGCGGTGATGCGTAGTAAAAAAATTGTTTAAAAAAAAACAAAAAACCGACTTCAAAAAACCTACCTCTAAAAAGCAAGAAATAATATTCGTAATAATAAAAATACGTCTATTGAAGTCGGGTGGGGCTGGAGTACAAATTCCTTTTTTTTTATTCTGTAAGCCCCACCCGACTTCAATAGACGTATTTTTATTATTACGAATATTATTTCTTGCTTTTTAGAGGTAGGTTTTTTGAAGTCGGTTTTTTGTTTTTTTTTTAAACAATTTTTTATTTTTTTATTTTTAGTGTAGGTACCTTGTAGGTAAGGTATATTCTATATGTAGAAAAATCGGCTCAGCCAAACGTAAGATAATCGCGGAGAAACATACTTAAATACGGCTCAAACTGAGAACCTCCTTTTTTAAGTCGGTTAAAAAACTACACAAGATATCCCTCTTCCAACAAAAAAAATATTATCTTATTCAGTTCATAAACAAAGAAGTAATACGACCAATCATCGAGGTAATTCACACAAAGTCATACTATTTTCGTGCTTTTTTCAAAATTACTTGAAAAGTACTGAACCGATTTCCAAATTTTAAAAAATGGGACCAACTTGGGAGTATACCTAATGTAATAACGTTTGAATCATTTCAATCGGTCCAGCCGTCTTCGAGTAATCGGTGGACATACACAAAAAAAAAAAACAAATATACAGACGAACATAGAACCTCCTCCTTTTTTGGAAGTCGGTTAAAAATGAATGCTCTATTAATCTTTCTAAAAACTTTGCTGGCTGTATTTAAATCATAGAGAAACTAATATAAAACTACTATGTGAAACATCAAATCAAATCAGGGGGTGCTAATAATCCCCGAGTGCGGCTCGGCTACCATCAATTACGAAAACTGCACCTGGCAACTTAATAGCACTTGCTATTTAACTTAATCGTTTTGCTATTTCGAGTTGCACAATTCATGGTGTGACCTAAACGGGCTTCCAATTAAGCACCCTGCAGCTCCAGCTTAGGGATCGTTACAGTTTTCAGGCCAACTCTACATTTCCCAGTTACAAAGGCCACATCGTCATAATTAGTCAGTAAGCGACAGCGGCATAATGGTTGCTCGGAGGCGTCAACGAAAATGTGTAATCTAAATTTAGTCATCTGTGAGAAACCATAGCATCTGAGTACTGAAAATAAATACCAATCTTTGTTCATCTTCTCAACGATTTGATCATCCCATTTGATCGTAGATCGCCAAACTTCCTGCAGTAATATCTTTTAATTAATCAGGACGGGGCATAAACATACCCAGTGACAAAATTTTTAGCAACTCGCGATTCCTTGGCGGTCGCAAAACTTCGGTGATCTCTTTGTCCACCTTCTTAAAGCTGAGATCAAACCCTAAAATGTCTGTGGCTGGTTTACAATGTTGGGTCTATTACAGGCTCAACTTTAAGTCAAAAACTCCTTCCGTATGAATCACAATCACGCCTTCCACCAGTTGCTTCATCTCCTTCTCGTTATCCGTGGAGTCGAGATAGTCATCAACGTAGTGCCTTCTCTTAATGGCTTTGACTGCTTGTGGATGATGACATGAAACAAAATCGAAGTATCGTATTACGACGAATAATACAAGTAGCCGTGCATGGAGATGATGTGGCACCAAAGGTCATCGAGGTGATCTTATAAGTTTCTGAGGGCTTCTTTCTTTCCATTACCCTCCAAAGGAAGCACTGGGCGTTTTGATCCTGATCATTTACTTAATCTGCAGGAACATTTCCCTGATATCTGCAGTAACGGCTACTTCTCTTTTTCGGAACCTAAGCAGGACATCGACTAATGAATTCCACAGATCTTGGCCAGTCAGTTATTAGGTATTTAGAGACACTTCTTGAGTTTCGGCTTTCGCATCAAAAACAAGTCTAAGTTTTCCAAGTTTGTTGATATTTCGAACGCTAAAATGTAGGAGATACCAGACTCGACCAACTGGTGCCTGAGCAGTTTTCTTGGCATAATCTTTTCCAACATGTTATGCATAATTCTGCTTCGTGTAGTCTACTGCGTATCTCGGATCAAAATCCATCATCTTAATCAAGCGTAATCTATTTTCGACGTTTCTCTTGTTGTTGGGTTGGGAAGCTTGATGTCGTCGTTCCTCCACAGCAAAGCAGACTCCCAGTGGCCGTCAATTTTCTTCGACTTAGTATGGAGAATGCGAAGTGCTCGTCGTTCTTCTGGAGAATATCTAGGTAGCTTAGAATTATTGATGCCTATGCTATGAAGTCTAACTTAATTCTCTAATAAGAGGTGAAGTTCATCCTCTTCTTCGGACTAAAGTGACAAGCAAACTCGGGCATAATCTTCCTCGAAATTGACGATGAAACTCCATGCAGTATCCAACTAAAATCAGTGAGAGAGACGACAAGCTTATCCTTCCTTCCTTCTTTTATTTCTCGGCTTATATTCAAATGACAATAACCTTTGCCTATGAGAAATTAAGGATTGTCTGTCGATCGTGGTGGTCGTACTAATCGTACGTCGTACTTATATCTCCTCCTTGTTATCCGTGGAGTCGAGATAGTCATCAACGTAGTGCTTTCTCTTTATGGCTTTTTATGATTTTGTTTTATTATTACGACGAATAATATATTTATTATTCGTACTTATAAGTAGCTTATTATAACTCATAAGTAGCTGTGCATGGAGATGATGTGACACCAAAGGTCATCGAGGTCATCTTATAAGTTTCTGGGACCTTCTTTCTTTCCATTACCCTCCAAAGGAAGCACTGAGCGTTTTGATCCTGATCATTTACATATTCTGCAGAAATATTTCCAGTAACGGCTACTTCTTTCTCTTGGAACCTAAGCAGGACACCAACTAATGAATTCAGCCGGTCTGGGCCAGTCAGTAATTCGGTATTCAGTGACACTCCTTGAGTTTCGGCTTTCGCGTCAAAAACAAGTTAAGGTTTGTCGAGATTTCGAACGGCAAAATGTATAATCTTCCTCGAAATTGACGACGAAACTTTCAGAATCCAACTAAGTTTAGTGAGAGAGACGACAGTCTCACCCTTCCTGCCTTCTTTTATTTCTCGGCTTATATTCAAATGACAATAACCTTGGCCTATGAGGAATCGACAGACAGTCGATCGAGGCGGTCGTACTAAGAAATCATGTTGCCATCAAAGGGAATATGCAGCTTTTTTTATCAAAATCAAAAGTATAATGCGTGAGAAAATCAACTGTAATATTAAAACTTTTCTCTTGCGTTTTTCCCGCAGAAAATGCTCTATACAAAACGGTTATGTTTTGTGACGTCACCAACCAGGATTTCAGGCGCGTTTGTTATGGAGTTGGCCAAGAAAATTATAGCCCTAAATTTTTCATTTAAGTACATGACTGTGTCATACAAAATATTATTTCTTATTCGATATTCTATCTGACCGTAAAGTGCATTATATCCGAAAATGAAAAAAAAACGCTATGTTCCCCTGATTTCATCGTGTGATAAAACTAAAAGTATATATTTTTTTTCTTTTCCATCATATTTTAATACGTATCCGCAGCGATGCATATTCCCTATTGAGTGTCTTGGAAGCGTGAAGTTCTAGACCGTACTACCTCGTTCAAGGTTGAAAGATCCTGTATCTGTCATAATAAGCGTCAGACAGACGATCTTGCCAGGTCACAGGACAGCCGCCAACCGCACCCTGAAACGCCAACTCGACGCTCCAACCTCCGGCTCCTACCACGTTGGCTACACTGCTAGCTACGAGTGACACGGAGAACCCTTCATCAAGCAGAGCACACGTGTTAAAGTTGCCTTCAGGGCCCTGGACGGTTACGGGAAGCACCTTCAAAAAGACTCGTTTGGAACTTGCCGACCAGATGTTTGCGGTAGTCGTGGTAGTCTCTGGGTCCTTCTTCTATTCGGTCTCCGTCTTCGTTCAGACATCACGGTGAGGTAACTTATGGTAACTACCTTTGCAATTGAGCACCGGACCTTTGACTTGCATCTATCTCGACAATGAGTAGCTTTCAAGCATCATAAGCATATTTTGCGCTTGCAAATTCACTCCCAGCGATGGTTATCGTCTTCTCTTTTGAACTTGTCACAGGCAGTAGGTAATCTGATGGCCCGTGTCATCACAAAAACGCACTTAGCTTGTTGCTTGGGTTTTATCTTCGTGTTGTTCGTCAAATCTACCTTATCGGGCGAGATCGGTCGTTTGTATGTAACTGATTTGAAGGAATTTCCCCAAATATCATTATACCTTTTTTCACCTCCGTCACCTAATCAGTAAGTCAGTAAGTCGAGCTATTATATGCTGGGTTATCTGTAATTCTGTATGGCGGCCATTTTGTTTTTCCGCCATTTTGAATTATTTTTTTGCGCTTCAGGATCTGCTTAGAGTCCTCCACAACTTAAGTTTGAGCACCATCTACCTATGTAGTACCATTTTGGCGGGCAGTACTCCGTCATGAGGATCTTGACCTGGACTTCCACTTTAAATTTTTGTCTATTAGTTTTTTAAATTCTAAATACTTTTTCTGTACACTGTACCCATCTACAAATGCTCCTTTTTGGTATTAAAATGTAAGGTACTTGGAAAATAATAGTCAAATGTCATTAGCATTGGCAAATCTAATGGTTTTTAATAGAAAAGATTGAAAAATGCCGCTATTTCTATTTTTTACATTTTTGGGGTAAATCTCGAAAATACCCTGAAAATGGGTCTTTTTTTTTTAAAGGGCACTACTACTTGATATGTTGCATAATTCTTCAATACATGGCAACAATTAGTTTTTTTTTTTTGCATTTTGGGGTAAATCTCAAAAGTTACCCTGAAATGGGGTTGAAATATTCTCCCAATCAATACATTGTACCTATACCTACAGCCGTTCTATGAACCTCAAAACACTCCAGTGTTTCCAGCTGGAAGAAAATCGACTATATGCTGGGTTTTCTGTAATTCTGTATGGCGGCCATTTTGTTTTTCCGCCATTTTGATTTTTTTTTCGCGCTTCAGGATCTGCTTAGAGTCCTCTACAACTTTAGTTTGAGCACCATCTACCTATGTAGTACCATTTTGGCGGGCAGTACCCCGTCATGAGGATCTTGACCTGGTCCTCCACTTTTATTTTTTTTCTGATAGGTTTCTAAATTTTGAATACTATTTCCATACATCATACTCCTGTACAACTGCTCCTTTTTGGTATTAAAAATGTAAGGTACTTGGAAAATAAACCTAACTTTGAATTCCAGTGTTGCCATCTTTTCGATATAAAAATAGTCAAATGTCATTAGTATTGGCAAAATCTAATGGTTTTTAATGAAAAAGATTTAAAAATGCCGCTATTTCTATTTTTCACATTTTTGGGGTAAATCTCGAAAAATACCCTGAAAATGGGTAATTTTTTTTACAGGGCACTACTACTTGATATGTTGCATTATTCGTCAATACATGCAGGCAACAAGTGGTTATTTAATTTTTTTGCATTTTGGGGTAAATCTCAAAAGTTACCCTGAAATGGGGTAAAAATATTCTACCAATCAATACATTGTACTTATACCTACAACCGTTCTATGAACCTCAAAACGCTTCAGTGTTTCCATCTGGAAGAAAATCGACTATATGCTGGGTTTTCTGTAATTCTGTATGGCGGCCATTTTGTTTTTCCGCCATTTTGATTTTTTTTTCGCGCTTCAGGATCTGCTTAGAGTCCTCTACAACTTTAGTTTGAGCACCATCTACCTATGTAGTACCATTTTGGCGGGCAGTACCCCGTCATGAGGATCTTGACCTGGTCCTCCACTTTTATTTTTTTTCTGATAGGTTTCTAAATTTTGAATACTATTTCCATACATCATACTCCTGTACAACTGCTCCTTTTTGGTATTAAAAATGTAAGGTACTTGGAAAATAAACCTAACTTTGAATTCCAGTGTTGCCATCTTTTCGATATAAAAATAGTCAAATGTCATTAGTATTGGCAAAATCTAATGGTTTTTAATGAAAAAGATTTAAAAATGCCGCTATTTCTATTTTTCACATTTTTGGGGTAAATCTCGAAAAATACCCTGAAAATGGGTAATTTTTTTTACAGGGCACTACTACTTGATATGTTGCATTATTCGTCAATACATGCAGGCAACAAGTGGTTATTTAATTTTTTTGCATTTTGGGGTAAATCTCAAAAGTTACCCTGAAATGGGGTAAAAATATTCTACCAATCAATACATTGTTCTTATACCTACAACCGTTCTATGAACCTCAAAACGCTTCAGTGTTTCCATCTGGAAGAAAATCGACTATATGCTGGGTTTTCTGTAATTCTGTATGGCGGCCATTTTGTTTTTCCGCCATTTTGAATTTTTTTCGCGCTTCAGGATCTGCTTGGAGTCCTCTACAACTTTAGTTTGGGCACCATCTACCTATGTAGTACCATTTTGGCGGGCAGTACTCCGTCATGAGGATCTTGACCTGGACTTCCACTTTTAATTTTTTTTCTTATAGTTTTCTAAATTCTCAATACTTTTTCTTTACATTGTACCCATCTAAAATTACTCCTTTTTGGTAATAAAAATGTGGCTTTACCTGGAAATTACCTCACTTTGAATTCCAGTGTTGCCATCTTTTCGATATAAAAATAGTCAAATGTCATTAGTATTGGCATAATCTAATAGTATTTGATAAAAATTATTTAAAAATGCCGCTATTTCTATTTTTCATATTTTTGGGGTAAATCTCAAAAAGTACCCTGAAAATGGGTATTTTTTTTTTACAGGGCACTACTACTTGATGTGTTGCATAATTCGTCAATACATGGCAACTTTCTCAAGTATCGTAAACTGCCTCAAAATAGCCTTAAAATATTTGAAAAATGTATAAAATTTACAAAATGGCCGCCACCGCGTCCGCCATATTGATTTTTCGATTGTTCATATTTTTCCTATATAAAGCAGCATATACTACGTGCAATGACGTTTCGATTTTCTATCTCACTCGCACCCAGCCGCCGCAATAGGACTTGAAAAAAGGGCATCTCGTAAATGACTTTTTCCTCTGCAGGATTCAGGGTTGCCAGACGTTGTCAACCAAATTACCCAAATGTCACTTGCAAACAGACTATACACGAACCCTCCTACTCGGAATTTCCAAAAAGTGGTTATTTCACTTTTTTGCATTTTGGGGTAAATCTCAAAAGTTACCCCGAAATGGGGTAAAAATATTCTACCAATCAATACGTTGTACCTATACCTACAGCCGTTCTATGAACTTCAAAACGCTCCAGTGTTGCCATCTGGAAGAAAATCGACTTAAAAAATGGCGTGTTTTCGTACCTCAAACAAAATGGCCTCTACAACAGGCGCCATCTTGAATTTTTAAAAAGTTTCCCCGATCGGTAAAAATTGAGGGTAATTGTGGTGAAACAGTAAAAAAAAAATTCTCAAACTAAAAAACACTTTAGAGCTGTGGCCCCGCGGTTTGGGGTCCAAAATGCGTTTTTTTCAAAACTCTCCGGCGCGGCCGCCATTTTGTTTTTGTATTTTTTTAATAATTTTCTAAAGTTTAAATGTCAAGTTTTACCACTCTTGTAAGTTTGAACAAAATCGGTTAGAAAACAAAAAAGTTACAAACTTCGCCACAGCCGCCATCTTGTTTTTCCCAAATGTCATAATTTTTCCCCAGTTCGATTGGGGTTTTGCACATTTTCCCCAAACATCACTATACCCTTTTTCACCTCCTTCTGGGAGAACAATCATGTCAATCAGTGAGTGAGTGAGTGAGTCAGTGGTAATCGAGCTATATATAGTATAAAATAAAATTGACCATCTGTCGGTGTGTGTGTATGTTTGTCAATAAACCTTTTTCGTTTTTTCTAATGAATATGTCAAGCATCAAGTTCAAATTAAAACTTTACAAGAAAACCTTTAATAATGTTCCTTATGCTATGTTAATGCCTGTATCTATTGGGTGATTAGATTAGTTTTACATTAACTTAGTTTTTATACTGTAGGTAAATATAGATAGAGTGAGAGTGACTCGTGATAGCGTGTGTAGACATAAAAGTATTTTATTGACCGAGCGAGCACGAAGTGCGAGCGAAGCGTCTCTGCTTCAGCTTGGGCAAAAATTATTTCGTATGTCCGGCTGTCTGTTCCCACCTACAGGTCGCATTTCTCAACCGATTTTCATGAAATTTTGTGAGCAGGTTCGAAAATTATATAGATTTTTTTTTCAAGCCAGTTTTTGATTTTTTTTTTAAATGGCGGAAATATGTTAAAAAAACATATTTCAGTCCGACATTCCAGCTCTGCCTGTTCTCCTCTACAGGCCGCATTTCTCAACCGATTCTCGTGAAATTTTGTAAGCAGGTATAAAAATGATGTAGAATTTTTTTGTCAAACCTGTTTTTTTATTATTTTTTTTAAATAGCGGAGATATGTTAAAAAAACCTATTTCGGTTTTCCAGCGCAGTATGTTCTCCTCTACAGGTCGCATTTCTCAATCGATCCCGGTGAAAGGAATCGTTCTTTCCTGGGTTCACTTTTTCAAAATTTTCCTACACCCATAATATTTTTTTTTTCTCGTAGATTTATCTCGTGGGACAAGGTTTCCAATAAGGAAAAAAATATTAATACCTGCAAACATAAATAAAAAAATATTTAAAAACTTGAATAATGGTGCTCTTCATCGTGTATTTCTTAATGTTTTCGCTTTAAAATGAAAGTCTCTTACTATTAATTTTACTCTCCCGAGTATATCAATAAATTCTAATGCTTGTTACAAGTTTTTACTGTTGATTTAATCCTGAAAATCCATTTTGTGCGGCTGCCTGCTGTTAAGGGATATTCCTTTGCATTTTTATTTCTATTAAAATGACTACATTGGCTGTTGATATGTCATTTGTCATTTTATTTGACATCTGACAGCATCAATGTGACATATGACAGTAAAAAATCGATGTTGTCAAGGTAGAAAAACGTTTTGGGTTGCTGTTTTATTAACTTTAACTATCCAACTTTAAAAATAAATAAAAATGTTTGCAGGTTTAAAAAATATATATTGATACATGGACAGGTTCCTTATTTTGTTCTCTTTCCATAAAATATAATTTTATAACCGTAGGCCGTGGCCTACGTTCATTTTCATATATTTGTATCCCATTTTTGTATGGGGGCTGGGCCCATTTGGGTAACACGTGGGTTACACAAATGGGCCCAGCCCCCATACAAAAATGGAACAACTCCTTTTGTGAGCCGGTTTGATAAATATATAGAATTTTTTTGTGGAGACAGTTTTTCAAAATTTATTAAAATGATGGAGTTAAGTAAAGAACCATATTTCAGTCCAGCTTTCCGGCTGTTTGTTCTCCTCTACAGTGGCCCTACCATGAGTTGATGCAAACTGTTTACGTTACCGTAAACTATCGTTTTGTCTCTTTCACTCGCACTGACTGTGAGCAGTATATCTGATAGTTTACGGTAACGTAAACAGTTTGCATCAACTCATGGTAGGGCCACTGGTCGCATTTCTCAACCGATTCTGGTGAAATTTTGTGAGTAGTTTCGATAATCATATATAACTGTTTATTCAAGCCAATTTTTCCAAATTTATAAAAAAAATTCACAGATCTCGTGCCTTTCACGACCTTCAGTACTTACATTAGTATATTTATATATTTTTTTTTTCTCTGTTTGATGTTATCAATATGTATGGCACTTCTTACTCAAAACATAAAACTAATAGGCAAGTAAACCTTGTTTTGATTTCTCTTTTTTTTTTTATTGCAATTATTTTGCTTTCTATAGTCAGTAGTTTTTGTAAGTAAAGGCCTGTGAAAAGCTTTTGGATACTAGTTTTCAATTCAGTGCCTTAGGATGGGTAGCCTTAGTATGTCATGCTCTCTTTAATCATTTCTGCGGTGGTGTCGTGTGGGGCGGGTCGTTACGTTCCCTCAAATATGGTTGAGCGAAGCGATGGCTGGTCCACGCGTCATGCTCGTGAACGGGTGCTGCCAGTGGGAATGGGTCTGCTTCTGAGTACCTATCTTAACGCATATTGAATTGTAAGAATTGCGTTTTTTTATTATTATTTTTTATGTCTTGTATCAAGTGTTTTTTTGGTAAATTTCGCCTACTTAGGTGCACTTTCGAGTAGCAGACATAGTGATTACTGATTTCTCAACTAGTTGAAAGTTATTTACTCTCACAATTACCTATCCGATATGTAGTAGGTATTTAATTTCAACCTACCTACCCATTGTGTACAAACTTTTGTTAATTATTGTGATGGAAAATGACCTCACTTTAAATGTGGAGCTCATTTTTCAATGTTGACGACTCTGTATGAAATATACAGGGAGAAAAAAGCAGCCCTTGACGAGTTTCTTGCCGGTTCTTCTCGTTACAAGGTCTCCCGCTCAGGGTTTGCGAACCGATGGCGTAGCTTCTTTGACAATCACAAGTGCTTGTAACAGCCTAGACTGAATAAATGATTTTTTGATTTTTGATTTTGATTGAAAATGAATTTATCGAATTTTATAAAAAAAATATTCCGTCGGCTTTGCCTCGGGCTTCAACTACGTCAAACCTCCATAGCAACTCAGCGACGCGACGCGCATCTAAGGAGCGCACTTCCTAAAATTACGCCAACACGCTACATATTGTAGCCATCGTTAATACGCGTCTTTTGAGGCTTCAACCATTCATATAGCCTTAAAACTTACGAAACCAAGGCGATGTCGCACTTTGAGCCGTGCGACGGTAAAAAAAAAACTGGTCAAGAGCGATTATAATGATTCACAACAGCCGAAACATCATGGTATGATCTTATATAGACGGATGGATGGATGCATGCAAAGATGCATGGATGCATAGACGCATGGACGAATGGATGATGGGTGGAAGGATGGATGGTTGGATGGATGAATGGATGGGTGGATGGATGAAAAAAAGAGTATATATTTCTTTCTTCCATTTATTCATACATCCATCCATACATCCGTCTTTTCTTCTTTCCTTCCTTACTTCCTTTCGTCCTAGCTTCCTTCCTTCCTTCCTTAAGATAATAAAAAAAAATAGTCAAAAATTTATTATCTCAAGTGATGACCGACCCTTCCCAAGCCGAAACGAACTGAGCTCCTCAAAAATATACTTTTGTAATTTTTACTGAATAAAGTGAAAACCGTAACGTAACATAAAATTTATTCATGGTTCAACAAATTCTCTGTACTTACGTATGTTTAATATGTTAGCACAAGTGTGATATTTCCTTTTATATAATTTTATTATTTCTTTATTCTTCTTATTGACTTTTGTGAAAATATAATATTAAAAGTGTAATAACATTAAAATTAAAATGTAAAATAAACATTAAAATTACAAAGAATTAAAGTATTTTTTATTGTTAATTAATTAAAAGATAACAGTTTTTATGGTTACCTATGTCCATGTCCATCAGCCATTTTTGATGTCCCCACTGCTGGGGCACAGGCCTTCCTTATGGGTAGTAAGGAGGATGGGCCATAACCCACCATGCGGGCCCAATGCGGATTGGTGGGTGTTAACGACTGCAAATGCAGCCGGGACCAACGGCTTAACGTGCCTTCCGAAGCAGAGGAGCTCGGTGGCGCAGTGGTTTAGCGCCTGGCCCAGCGATTGCGGAAGTTAAGCAACGTTCGCAAGGGTCGGTCATGGGATGGGTGACCAAAAATTTATTATCTCGAGCTCCTCCGTGCTTCGGATCGGAAGGTTACCTATACATAAGTACTAAATAATGTTATCAAATCATTGCAATAAGAGATGCAGCAACGGAAATTACTCACAAAGTCATAATCAAGGTAAAAAGGTAATACCAGCAAAGTCTCTCTCTCTCTTTTTTATTAACCTTGATCTTTTATTTAGTAGGTTCAATCCCAAATTGTATGAGAGTAGATAAAGTAGTGTATGAAACTGCACATATCTAGGTATTATGCATCAGTTTCATAAACTATTTTTTCAATACAGTTGCTCGAAAATGTAAGTTTACGATGACAGTCGAGCATGCGGGAAGTTGATTTTACCGCACGCCGTGCGTTTTTGTTAACGGATTAGTACAGCGTGCGGAAAGTTGATTTTACCGCACGCCGGCGCCGTGCGTTTCTGTTTACGAACGTTTTTTTTATTTCTACTAGCTTCCGCCCGCGACTTCATCCGCGTGGACAGTAGTAAAATATAGCAACCATTTTAAAAGGACCCCTTTAGTATATGAAAATACTACGGATAGTTCAAGCTGTTTCCCTGGTTCCACCCACCTGAATTTGATGAAACATAGCTTGATTTTAAGTTGGACCTCAACCTACTAAATTGTGAAAAATCCATTAAAATTCGTTTAGCGGTTTTTGCGTAATTCGCGCACAAATATTTAGAATTTACAGTTTTATTATATGTATAGATTACAATTTCAGTAGAACCTATACCTTATGTTTTCTCGCAAATGTATTGAAAAACGTAGTATGGCACATGGTTGTTAAGGTTTTTTAAAACTCCTTACCAACCTTGTATCATAAACTACTATTATAATTTTCCATAACAGGAACATAATGTACCCCCTCCTGGGAATCGAAGCAGGACCCCTGCGTCTTACACGGGTGCGGAAACCCACACACACAGAGTCGGTTATAGTAGTTTATGATACAAGGTTGGTAAGGAGTTTTAAAAAACCTTAACAACCGTGTGCTATACTACGTTTTTCAATACATCTGCGAGAAAACATTATAGGTACTGCTGAAATTGTAATCTATACATAATAATAAAACTGTAAATTCTAAATATTTGTGCGCGAATCACGCTAAAACCGCTAAACAAATTTTGATGGATTTTTTCACAATTTAGTAGATTGAGGTCCAACTTAAAATCTAAGCTATGTGTTATAAATTCAGGTGGGTGGAACCAGGGAAACAGCTTGAACTCTCCGTAGTACTAGCTTTCATACACTAAAGGGGTCATTTTAAACTGGTCGTTATATTTTTCTACTGTCCACGCGGATGAAGTCGCAGACGGAAGCTAATAGAAATTTAAAAAAACGTTCGTAAACAAAAGCGCACAGCGCCGGCGTGCGGTAAAATCAACTTTCCGCACGCTGTACTAATCCGTAAACAAAAACGCACGGCGTGCGGTAAAATCAACTTACCGCACGCTCGACTGTCATCGTAAACTTACATTTTCGAGCAACTGTATTGAAAAGTTACATTTTCACTTACTTAATTATTTAGGACGTAATGAAACGCTGGTGAAATGTTCTGCGTGAGCCCAAAAATAATAGAAATTAAAATTAATGTTTGTAGGTCAATGATATTAAATATCTGAATGTTTATGTTGGCCATTAATGTTCACTTTCATTGACAGTACCAATACGAACCAAAAAAATGTTGAGAAACAAGTTAATAAACGTTATATTGTTATCATAATTTTATTGTTACATTTTCAATTTTCAAACGGCAGGACATCTTATAAATAATGTATTTATAGGTAGCAACTTCTTTACAATACATCACTAGAAGATGATAAATCTTTTCTGCAGCTGTTTTTAATTATTTCTTAACATTGCTGAGAAAATAACTTCTAAAGAGACGGTGCGGTGGAAAATGTATTGCGGCAGTTAATATTTCATAGCTGACTACTTTACGTCTAGCAAAATAAGTCTGAAGATTGATTCAGGAAATTACCGACCTTAATTAACTTTAGGCTGACTTGTCGATTTTGTGTGACTTAAAGCGTAAAAGGGGATAATAATAATTGGAATGAATGTATAATGTGAATTTTGATGTTCTTTATTGTCAAGGATTGCGTTAGAGAAAAAAAAATACCAAAATGGTTTTTAATTACTATTAAGATAAAATAAGATATTAAGAAATGCCCAAAGAGATACACGTATTATAAATTCGGTAATAATTTTGCGGGGTTGTTTGTCCTCCTCGTGAATTCGTAATTCATGATGTAATTCAATTTTGCTCGCCAAATATACTGACAAATTGAAGGGAAGTAAAACAATATCCCAAAAAAAAACATGAAAATCCTGGCAAACGAAACATGTTTATCAATATTTAGGACTTTTGTTAATCGTAATATTTCCCTATAATTTATTAGAATCGGATGAAAGGTTTAGGAACGCATAGCGTTATAGGAAATGGCTTAATTTTTAATTGTAAAGTTATCTTTACAATTAAAAATTAAGCCATTTCCTAAATATTCTTCAAGCTTATTATGCCTCATTTGCTATCGCCGATAAAATTTATGGACCAACATTTTTTGTATAACTTCAGTTATTCACATTAGGTGTAAAAATAAAACAGAGCCCTTCAGATGTTTGTTTGAAAGATGTTGTTTGTTTAATAACCTTCAGTTTGTTGTGTTTTGCATTTGTACTTGTACCTGACCTGCTTTACATAAATACTTATCCTAAGATGTTTTGTCATGTATTTAGATTAATACTTATCATTGTTGTTAGAGGATTTGGGCGTAGTTTTATAGACAAAAATTGCCGTAAACATGTTTAAATAATGAACTTCCTAGAGATATTTAGGTAAGGTAATTTTATGGAAAACCTGTAATTGGCCTTACTAGTGGTTAAAATGAGTAGTAATTAAAAACAAAATTGTAACGCTGTTGATTTTCAAATAAATTAATTTAATTACCAGTCGGTCCAATGTCATTATAAGAAAAATGTTCGTAGATAGAATAGTAACCGAAAAATTTTTTTGGAACATTACCATATATCAATAATTTAGTTATGAATGGTGCTGTATGCCTGTAAATAAGCATCAAAAATGCTTATACGTCAAACCATCTCATCGTATACCTACCACATACATAAACCGACCAAGGACTCAAATAAATAAGTTTTATGGGAACAATATATTATTTAAACGTGTTCCGAGGGTTGTAATAAAGTTGGTTCTGTGTCAAACACTGTTTTTCATTAATTTTTCCTGTTGCGGAAATAGCTGTTAGCTAGCATCCGGTACGTTGATGCTATTTTTAATGAGTTTCCGGACGTTGAAATCACTTCGTTAGATATTCAACACTGCTGTTTGAACTATAAAAGCTATTTTATATAGCATAATACTTATTTAATTAATTTAATTTAATTAGTTACGAAGAAGATAGGCTATTGAATGTGTCAGCTCAGCTGCTTCACGAGGCATGCCACCTTGCCTCAAAAGTAACTATGAGATCATTACATACGTAGTATTATTGAGGTAAGTCTTCATACTTATGACCTTGTATTTATTAGTATAGTAAAATTAGCGATCACGATTGTTAAAATATAAGAATATAAATCTCACAAAGCGTCAAGTTCGCGATTGTATAATAAACTAACTAACTTTAAATAAACTAAATAACTAAACTAATGATTTCATAGGCACGCATCTAATATTAGGGCTTTAAGTATGAAGTTGCCGCTTTGTATTAGAGAATTTTAAAGAATTTGCATTTTCCATATTAACATTGTCTTAATTTATTTAACAACCATGAGCGCTTATGTTTTAAGGGCCTGCAAAACGTAGCGTCAATAAAAACATATAAAGTTTTGTCGCATAGTTATAAGAATCCACTCATTTTGAAAGTTAGAAAAAATATTATTGTATTTGACATAATATCCTGAATGAGATACATAGCTATAAATAATTTCAAGGAAAAGCTTAGTCAGTGAAAAAAAAAATATTTTCTAAAAAGTTTTTTCATCGCGAAATACTCGAAATTTTCAGCGGTAACCAGCATATTTTTTTTCAAATTACAAATTGGACATAAGATGAATTAAAGAGTTACCTAAAAAAAAGAATGTAAATGTTATGGATCACTATTAAAATCAAAATAAACAGGTTTTTTAGCGCCTGAAAAATGTAAAGAGACATGCATTTCGAAAAATATTTGCTAGCGCGGGCAGGATGAACGCCCGGGGGCTTGCTACTCGATTAAGCAGCGCCTTAAACTTTTATGCACAAATGTGTTAACACTCATGCAACTAATGTTACATGTATTAAGTTACAAAAATAATATTGGCTAAGTTACAACCAATTAAGTAGTTATTTCTGCTAACAAAAAAAGGAGTCACTTTTATGATACTTTTTTAACGTTCAGGAAAAAAAGATCAGAATTATATTTAATTCTTGATACCTAGTGGGCTTTTTTGAACATAATTCGAAATAATAACAAGTAACCAAAGCATTTTTAACATCATAGAAGATATGAGAGCCTCTGTGTGTAAGAAAAAAAATCGGTAATTTCATACTTTTAACCCTTAACTTTATTTTTTTTATTTGGGAAACTAATGTAGGGCAATAGCCCGTTCCCATTAGCAACAGTATCCCAAACTGTGGGGAACAGTTGTGTATCAGGATGAATTTATCACGCAAATGACAGTGCTATTGTTGTTTATTATAACAAGAAAAAAGTGACGATAAATCACTACGTATCTGCAGTTGGAACCTCAATCTTAAACTGACACAGTGTTGCTAAAAACGGCGAACGTTTTATTCTAAATAGTGTTAGGAAATATTTTTGTTAAAAAATCTTTATGGAAAGATCTATGAAGAATAATAATCAACTAAAGTAGGTTAGAGATGAGATACCTAATTAAAAGCTCAGAAAAAACAACCTTTGTCTCGAAAACTCAGTTTAATTTTATCTCATAGGACTCATCACTCAATTCGAAAAGCTCCGGATAACCGGATGGTTAAAAAAAAAGTCTAGCTATACTGAAGACATACCTACAATTTAGTTGAAGCCTTGGATAGGTAGGTATTCATTTTGTCTTTATAAAGACAATTTCTAAAAGACTCAATTAATTATAAATCCAATTCAAATGTCATTACCAAAACAAAAGGTTCAAATTTATGAAAATAATATTCACCTAATTTGATCGAAATCAAAATTAACGTTTGAGCTAAAAATAAATACAACATACAGCGTTTCCGTAACGAAATATCACAAAATTAAATTACGTAAAAGGCTTCTTCCTGCGTTCGCTAAAAACGCTCAACCGGATAATGCGAAAGACGGCAAAAGGATAAGGTCGCTAGCAAGCTGTAGAAAAATTATTCAGCACTTTCATTTTGTCGAACGAATTGTACGCTTGCAAAATGTGTTTGTAAGAACCGCAAAGAGATCTCGTTGCTATAAAGTGTGAGTGAAATCGAAGCGCACAGATTTTGTTAGACATTGCTTCGCTAAAACTTAGTAAAATAAACGTAGTCACTGAGAGCTGATAGTGAAAAACTCAAACTTGTCCTAAGTTAAGTTAAGTCATGTCTACGAGTCGACGAGTCATGAGATTCACTCTTAAAAGTGTTCTAATAAAACACTACAAACTTGTTTGAATTCATAGATTCACATTAATAATCCAATCCTTCGTATACTCTAATAAAATTTTAAATGTGAGTTTGTATGTTTGTTAATTGATCACGTAAAAACAGCTAAACGGACATGATAAAACTTAGTACATACCCAGATAGTGCAAAGCCTAGTATTTTATCACAGTTATTTGTTCCCGTAGGATTATTCAATTTTAAACACTGCGTGGACTAGTGGAAGCTAGTTTAAATTAATCGGACGATTTCTTAGCCCAATTAATTTAAGAGACAATAAAAAAATACAAGGTTTTCTATTTAGATCTGTGCTCGACCAAATCTGGCATTGTATTTCGTACTTCGGTCGGACCGTTCATGTTCCAAAAACGCCCGCAAAAACCCCACTGGGGCCTCCATTCCGCGGGGACATTTACAAATGGCGTCAATTTTTCACACGCATCTGATTAAAGTTTGCTCCAAGATTTGCAATAAGATGAGGCGTACCTCAACAAGATATGGCCGCAATGTCCTGGCGAAAAGGCATTTGTTTTTCTGATAATAAAAAGGTTTTCGTACGCAATGCTCCGAGGGATGAGCGATATCGGAGATAAAAAAAATCTACCACGGTTGATTGATGTTGCGAAATGTTTTGAGATCTATTAAACAATTTTTTTTATATAAAAAAAATGCATTTTAGCTGGATGTTAAATCGTATTATTTATTCCATCACAATTATGCTCAAGCCTGTTAGCTATATTAACCGACTTTGTATGCCTTTGACAATTCTAAGCAAGCTGAGAAACTTCTAGTCTTATATTATGACAGTTATTTCGGACTCTCTTACTTTTTACTCACTTTTTATGTAATAATTATAAACATGAAATGGAAAAATAGAGAAAAAATCGTGATTACCAAAATTATGCTGTCATTTTCATGCGATATACTCGTAATTTCTAAGTACATAATAACTTGAGGTCTTTATTACTAATATTAATTTACGTAGATTTAATGTAAAGAAGTAAAAATATTGAGTACAACGTATTTTCCGCTAAAGCCAGCCGTGGTTTAAAAGATAAAATATATTAAATTTGATATAATGGCTGAAAGCGTTGTTGGAGGCAATATGATATTAAATAAGGAGACAATTCAGCTAAATAATTAAGTACCTATTCTTGGCGTAGGTAATACACACTGAGTGTGACATAATAAGATTAAAATTTAATATGCTGTTTTGTATACAAATGATAAATGGCAGTATATTTTGACCTAAATTAAGCACAAGTTGAATTAAGATGTGGTAAGCTCCACATGAGCTCCATGTTGACTACGGAACCCTAAAAAGGGAAATCAATCACCACTCTAACAGCTGTCTTAGAGTTTAGAAATTTATTTATGTCAGTTTTAGAAATACACTCAGCAATGTCCAAGTTATAAAATGCTATGAAACGTTTTTTATTCCTGATTTTCACTTAATTAATTCTTTGATTAAAAAATCTGTTGACGGCTATTCCAATCATCCATTTTTAACGAACGAAAATATTAACAACAGTAAAAATGTCTGTCATTACCGCGTTAAAATGGACGAGAGCTTGGCAAAAAATGCAAACGCGTCCTGACATTGGCGGATTATTAAAATTGTTCTGGCATTATTGTCTGCGCCATATTGGAAAAGTTCGTTCGAAAGTTCTAAATGCTCGATGACAGCAAATATTTACAACGATTTTTGTTTTGAGACTATGTAAGAGTTAAAAAACAAAAAAATGTTATACTTAGAAAATATCGCCGTTGAATTTACGCAACGTCATCGCATTCAATCAAAAAGTAAGAAAAGTTTTCATCTTTGGCTGAAATTGATTGCGCAAGAGACGAGAGTAAAGTACCTATGTAGTACGTTTAAATTTCGCTATCGCTAGTGTACTGACATATTGTTTTGTTTTGAAGAAACGCATTTTATCCGGACCATACTTTCAGAAAAAAATAAACTCAACATGGTGAATATTTCCCTTTATTTAATTGTATTTATCGCAAACAATAACAAAATCACAGGAAATGCTGTCTTAGCCACACTTTTTCTGAAAATCAAATCGCTGGGCTCATTCAATCAGTTATGCCTACAAAACATGATGTTCAATTTCCAAATACGAAAGTCATTGAATCATTCCCACGGTTCCGTATGAATAAAAAAAATCATTTACATACCCCTCGTATTGGGCGGATCTGTTTTTCATGAGCCCATTTGGCAGTGGTGCGTATGTACCTCGTAAAATGCCAATGGCTGTTTTATACAAACAAGCTCGGTATTACAACGAAATTTGAGCAGTAGGTGCATTTAGTAGGAGTTATAATAGGGAAGTTTCCGATTTTTTTATTTTCTTTACAAAACATCACATTAAGCTTGCAATGAAACCCAGTAAATATTTTTTTCAAATATCTCTGAAAATGACGAAATTATAGGACTTTTCCCTTTCGTTAAAAAATTAATGGTGTGACGTCATGCGTACCTATTTTACTGAGAAACCGTGAACTTCCACGGCAAGGCCTAGCTCGCTTTTGTTTGCTAGTGCAGCAGAGCTGCCAGATTAGGAGATATTCCCGCGATTTTGGGCAAAATAGGGAAAAAGCTTGCAATGTGTTCGCCAATGAGGGCTTTTTAAAATGACAAAAAACTGTAGGCTCGATAGATGGCGTTGATAAAAATGTATTTTTTTACTAAACTTCGAAGAGTACTCGTACAGGCAGATGTACCTCTTTGGGTAGAGTAGATGTCAACAAGCGATCGCTTACTTGCCTTTTTGTTACAGGCTGTTTATTTTATAAGCCAATTTTGACTCTTATCTTTCTATCAACGCCATCTAGTGAGGCAAATAGTTACTATTTAAAAAAAAATTGTCACTTTGAAAAGCCCTCATTGAAAATGGTGGCTACTTTTTCCTCATGTTTTTAAACCATCTGGTGCGAAGTGGTTCACAACTCTTTGCTCACAACCAAATGTCACAGTCACAACTATCGGATGGCTCGGCTCTTTTCAGTGACAACTGATTGTCAAAAATCTAACTCTTTGGTGACTGTTCGCTGCGCTATCGTTCAGAGTTTATAAATGCACACCATATTTATTTTATCGAGTGAAGTTGCCGCGGACCACCGTCGTTGTCAAATTAATAATAATAATCGTGTTGTAAGCACAGAATACATATTAGAAGTACAATCGAGAATGTATGGCAACATCGTTTTACATCGCAACGCAAGCGTTCTGAAGTTGGTCACTTCTATTGTACATGTATAATATTTTGCATTGTACTTAACTATTTATTGGTTTTTGGGTGTTTGTTACTGTTGCAAACTCCTTTAATGTAATTTGTCATTGGTTTTATGGGAAAAAACTGTACCTTATATGTTTTTTTTTATGTAACTTCAAATAAAATAAATGGTTGTTGTCACATCGAAGTTATTCCTTTACATTTATTTTTTTGGAATCTGGGGAAATTTATGAAATTTGGGGAAATCTGGCAGCCTCGCAGTGCTGCGATTTCGGAAGGCCTATTAAAAAAAGAATTGCTTTAATCGGACTTTATCGGACGATGTTCGTCGTTCGATTTACTCCTTGGTTTTAAAAATGTCACGGAGGAGGACTACGATTTTCGCTATTCTTTTTTTGTAATAGGCCCTTGAGTGACATATGTCATGTTTAACCCTAGATTAGGTACCTAATAATATTCGACTGTAACAGTTTTTTGTGCGTTCAATAGATGACCTACCTATTGTGAAAATTAAAATTTTAAAAATAACGAATGACTCATTTTTGGGCCGATTTCGATGAAATTCAGTTTGGGGCACTGTTTTTAAAAGAAAACAGCAACGCAATGTTAAAAAAATCTAAATTCCATGATGGCGGCCAACTTATTTGTTTGTGGGCCGATTTCGATGAAACTCGGTTTGGGGCACTATTTTGACAAAAAAACAGCAACGCAACGTTTAAAATATAAAAAAATCCAAGATGGCGGCCAACTTTGTTGTTTATGGGCCAATTTCGATGAAACCCGGTTTGGGGCACTATTTTGATAAGAAAACAGCAACACAATGTTAAAAGTACAAAAATTCAAGATGGCGGCAAACTTTTTTATTTCTGGACCGATTTCGATGAAACCCGGTTTCGGGTTTTATTATTAAAAGTAAACAGCAATGAAATGTTAAAAATGTTAAAAATCCAAGTTGACGGAAAAAAAATTGTTATTCTTCTTTTTTCAACCGAGTCTTCTAGATCAACCCGAAAAACAATGTTGGCTGCCATCTTGATTTTTTTGTCAAAATAATGCCGCAAACCAAGTTTCATCGAAATCGGCCCACAAACAAAAAAGTTGGCCGCCATCATGCATGTTTAAATTTTCAACATTTCGTTGCTGTTTTCCTTTAAAAACAAACTCAAGCAAACCAAAACTAAAAATTCTTGCGATTAGTTTTATACTCACTTTTTTATAGTAAGTAATGAGTAGTAACAGTAAGTAATAAACATCAATAAAATTACGTAAGTATTTTAGGGTTAAGTTCAAAACGAACAAATGAACCTAGACTAGGCCACAGACTAACTATTTTATGCTATGACCGGACGGTACATGTGACGTCACAGAAAATTTAATAAACGACTGTAAAAAATTGAATAACTTCGTCATTTTTCAACATATCGGAATAATTTTTTCACCATTATTCATGTATTTTGTTTATCTTTCCATTCATATATGTTGTTGTTGATTTTTGAGACTTAGGAAACTTCCCTATTGGTTGGCGGTAGTCACTGTCATTATGTTTAAACCAAAGGTGACAATGATCGTCGAGCTGAGTTGTTCAATTGTTTGCGCAGACGAAATTGCTCTGTGTAAGCAAGAGAGATAAAAATAGTACAGTCAGAAATATTTGTGAAGCTACGAGTATGCTTGTTAAAAACATTGACATGATATTGAGCATGAGATAGATAAAAATAAGTACGCGGAGCTAAGCAAATCAGCAAACTTTGTAAAGCTATGCTTGGTAAAAATATAGCACATGATGTTTTGCTGCCATTCGATTCTCTATTTATAACTCTGTGACTGTATTATTAATTACATTTGAGTTACTTAAAACTTAAAAGACAGACATCGATTCGCGTTAATGAAGTCAGACGGAACACCTAAAAAGTAAAAAAGTTTACTTACTGTCCTATTTCTCTCATGCTGTTGTGGTCATAAGATTGTGTGAAAGTGTTTTTATTGCAAGGATATAAAACTAGAAAACGAGCATGAGCAAAGGAAAGATAAGCATCACACTGTTTCATTACACAATGAATGAAAATTAAGTCCCAAAATTGAGTGCGTGAGATCTAAATTAAGTATATAATAAAGCAAAATCCCTGTGGGTGAAATGAACCGTTCCATTATTTGCAACTTTATGTCTTTGTAGAATTGTTTTCGCAACAAATTGGAATATTTCTGCCGTATTTACAGCATGTACGTATAAAAAACTGGAAAAGCGTCAATATTTTGTGAACTACTGATGTTTTATTTAACTATCACTATTAATAATAATAATAATAATAAATGCTTGGACAATTTCACACAGCGCCATCTAGCCCCAAACTAAGCAATGCTTGTAATATGGGTGCTAGACAACTGATATACTACTTATATAATTTTTTCACTCCTCTTGCTCAAAAAGTGCGTCATTGTAACGTACAAGAGTCGAGATAAAATAGCATAATAAGCCCTAGGGGATAAAGTTTTTTCTTTTTTAATGTTTGTCTATTACCAATTAGCGTACTAAAACGAAAAAGTTTTTATTTATAATCACGAATAAAAACTCGCTCGACTTAATACTGGGGGTCTATTACGAAAAGTTTAATGCGATACACGCGGCTGCGTCCGTGCTTCGTTCTGATTGATTCCTATTACAAAGCACTTGCGTATGCGATATTGCAAAGTGATTGCGTAAATTTGACAGTTTCTCTCTAGTGGATCCGTCATTATACGTTCAATAGACTATGGACTACGATAGCTACATTGAAAATATTTGTAATAACTATAACCGACGAACTGCGGACGACTATCGTGACCAAGTTTCGTAATAGGCCCCCAGTTTCTCATTCTTATTTTTGAAAATGGAACTAAAAGCATCTCTTCGGTAAAATCATAGACTTATTTATACTCTGTGTACAGAGTGAATCGTAGAATGCGTGTTTGTGTTGCTTAGCTGCTACAGCAGAAATTAAAAAAGGTACCATGGCGCGAAATCTTTAGATTTTTTTTATAATTACAAACTGATTGAATTGTGTGACTGTAATTGGAAAGAAATAATTTTAATCTTCTGCCGTCAAGCACAAATCATTTATTTAAATATTGTACAAAAAGTTTATGAAGTGGAGGAAAAAAAACGAGTGGATTCGTTTACGGAAGTAAGTAAGTAGGTATAAACTATTTAATATTGTATTTTATTTTCTCGCAATCGTAGTGAAAAGTATAGTGTAACACACGACGCTAAAACCCATTGTAACTCGGTTTCTATTTATTCCCTCGCTAAAGCTCGGGAATAAAAATACCTCGTATGCAATGGGTACTTTTAGCGTTTTTTATAACAATCTACTATTAAATAAATACTTATTATACATGGAATACTATGGAAGAGAAATCAAAATTTTAATGATTTTTCAATACAGTTGCTCGAAAATGCAAGTTTACGATGACAATCGAGCGTGCGGTAAGTTGATTTTACCGCACGCCGTGTGTTTTTAACCGATTTCCAAAAAAGGAGGAGGTTCTATGTTCGTCTGTATATTTGTTTTTTTTTTTGTATGTCCACCGATTACTCAAAAACGGCTGGACTGATTGAAATGATTCAAACGTTATTACATTAGGTAAACTCCCAAATTGGTCCCATTTTTTAAAATTTGGAAATCGGTTCAGTACTTTTCAAGTAATCTTGAAAAAAGCACGAAAATAGTATGATTTTGTGTGAATTACTCGATGATAATGGTCGTATTACTTCTTTGTTTATGAGCTGAATAAGATAATTATTTTTTTGTTAGAAGAGGGATATCTAGTGTAGTTCTTTAACAGACTTAAAAAAGGAGGTTCTCAGTTTGACCCGTATGTAGGTATGTATGTTTCTTCGCGATTATCTTACGTTTGGCTGAGCCGATATACCTTACCTACGAGGTACCTACACTAAAAATAAAAAATTGTTTAAAAAAAACAAAAAACCGACTTCAGAAAACCTACCTCTAAAAAGCAAGAAATAATATTCGTAATAATAAAAACACGTCTATTGAAGTCGGGTGGGGCTTTTAGAATAAAAAAAAGGAATCTGTACTCCAGCCACACCCGACTTATTTATTATTACGAATATTATTTCTTGCTTTTAAGAGGTAGGTTTTTGAAGTCGGTTTTTTGTTTTTTGTTTACGGATTAGTACATCGAGCGGAAAGTTGATGTTACCGCACGTCGGCGCCGTGCGTTTTCGTTTACGAACGTTTTTTTTTAATTTCTACTAGCTTCTGCCCGCAACTTCATCCGCGTGGACAGTACAAAAAATGTACCTATCTACTAAAATAAAATAACATCAAACAATTTTATTGCTCATCGCGGCGTGATGCCAAAAAAAATTGTCCTTGACTTAATTTTAATAGTATTGCATACCTTACCAAACAAGTTCCTTCCTACTTATTTCTTCAAGCTTGAAGCCTTTCTCATTCCTTGAGAATTCGCGCGATCATTTTGTCTTTGTTTCAATTCGCACATTAGGCCTACCATTCACGGGACGACTTAATGACCAACCATTACAGACATTCACCCGAGCAAGTGTAGGCGTGAATGGCGAAACGACTTACACGCCGTAACACACAATGTTAAAACGCCATTCTATTTAATCTGAAACTGTTGAGTTATATTATTTTGTTTTTCTTCCACAGGCGAAAAAACTGTGAAGCTGAACTCAAATAGAATATTTATAATTAATGAGAAAGTGATATTAGGGACAGATTGCACCATGAAAGATAATAATGTCGCAGAAGTGAATAACGAAGGAAGTCAACAATAAAAGGACCTGAAACATAGCAGTAAACGACCGCTAGTACAGTAACAGTTATAAGTACGTAAGAGAAGAAAAAAGAGAAACAAGAAGAAGAAATCCGAAAAATCAAAAAAGGTAAGTGCATGTGAAAAAACGAGCTAACATAAACAGCAGGACTATTACTTAAAAAGAATCGCGATAATCGGACGCAATTCGTCGTTTTTACTTGATATTGAACCTCACGGAGTAGGAGGAAAACTGAATCACATTTGTAAAGAAAGCATTCATTTTGGGTATACTCGGAAAATTGCCACCTTGACATAGTTAGACTGCAGCATGTCCGAGCACAAATACCTGGGGAAATAATTTCGCTTTTCGGTATGCTAATTTAATCTAGTCACGGCAATAGTATCTCCAGCCAAGTCGTATTGTCATAGAATAGACTACAGAAATTCGTTAAATTTCTAGAGTAGACCATTGAAATTTTCATGATGATCAATCGAATTGACTATTTTTCAAATTTGATGGCTATATGTAACAAAAGTGACAACCCTAGACGCAAATTAACTGTAGTTTTTCGATAATCAATTCAATTTTATTAATTGACAAAAGCAAAACACAATTTCGGTGAAGGGTTGCCACTATGCAGTTTATCAAAAAAGAAAAAAATGGTCTTCAGGGTTTATCATAATTTTCCGGGGTTTTGTACAATACTATCTAACATATTCGACTTTTCCCTTTATTCTGTTACACATTTTACAAACAAGGACTTTTAATTAAGGCGGGTTGTATGACCGAAAGTTGCGCCGTCAGAGGTTTTTATTTAATAAGTTATTAATAGAAAAAGATTTTAATAATGTTTATCGTGGAGATTTTAGGGCCCATGGTCTAGTATTTTTAGAAGGTATCACTACATGCCCTCGTAGTCATTCGTAGAAGTAGATACCAAATGTGTCAAAAACGGCCACTTTTAGCAGTTTTGCTATCTACTTCTAGCAGTGACTACGAGGGAATGTAACGATACCGTCTAAAAATACTAGACTGTGGGCCCTAAAATCTCCACGATAAACATTTTTAAAATTGTGTATTAGGATCATAATATTAAATATAATTCACCGCGGCGCCACTTTCGCTCAGGGTACCACCTTAATAAAATTCGCATTTAAAAACCTACTTTTGTTATTACCAATTCATAAATTTAACAAAGCCTTCACTATAATACTAAACCTAACATCCACATCTCTCAGAACAGACGCTTATAATATTCATCATAGAAATATTTTTCCCTTGCGAGACCTAGAGCCGCGGTCACTGACCGTCGGTCGGACCGCGAAACATCGTACAAAATAAGATTTCTTTATTATCTAGACGTTTGTCCTCAAATGGTTGGCATGATTCTTGTAAGTACGAGTATATCTTTATTTTTATTGTCTATGTTGTTCTTTTTTGTTCACCACCAGTCAGGTTAACCTAATGACCTGTTTAGATTAAGCTGAATAATGACCAGACATTATAAAAGCGAAACTCGGTTTGTTTGGTTGTAGGGCAGGGCTTATTAAGTCCTCCTGGCTAGCTACCACCATCTAACCTAACTTTGACGCCATAACAACAATTTAAATTGTTGTGTTCCGGCAGTTACAGGTAAGATAGCCAGTTCCTCAGTGATGAGGATTCCGGGTGTAGTGCACTTCCACCTTCGGCATTATTTAACATCAGGTGAGGTGAAGGCCAAGCACTAACCCGTTGTGCATAAAATTAAATAAGTATATTGTATGATAAATATTTATGAAATTACAGAATGCATGAATGCAATGAAAATTCATTTGATAACCACAAAAGTGTATATAGAGTACCTACTCACTTAAATAAATGTAACTTGATATTAGATTATAACGTATTAATGATTCTTTTTTTATATTAATTTTCAATCTATAATTAAAATACAAAAGTGACTGTAAACATTGTTAAATGGTCCATTACGAGTGTCATTAAAACCAACAGATTGAAAACGCCTGTACAACAGATTTTAATCAGCGTTCAACACAGCAATTTATATTATTTTACTGCTTTAACCTTTCGTTTATACTAAATTTCAATTAAGAAATGACTACTTACTCATTAAACATGAATAAAATTATTTTCACCTCGGGCGACGTATAGGTATATTGAATTCCTCGCTGCGTTCAGGATTCTACTTTAGAATCCTTCACTGCGCTCTGGACTCAAAATAGCGCCATCGCCGTAAAAATATTATTTTGCTCCCTTGTTATACAATCAACTATTATCTCCTTCTATTAGTTTTAAAATAGGCTTTCTTTAAAACAAATGTGACCACTTTTGTTATATATAACCCCTGAATGAAAAGTATTGCAAATAAATATATATTTAATAAATACTAACACATATTCATGTTATTAGTTTTATGATAATTTAAGGTCACAAATTCAGCGTTCGTTGTCTAAACAAAGAGACTGAACTGCTCTCAGAAACTAAACCCAGGGAGTAGTTTATAAGCGGGCCAGAAGGGCCCAGTTATTTCCCATTGTTTCTATAACAATAAGTGAGGTTTCATTGACTCACATTATAAAACATTTCAATGGGTATCACGCGCAGTGTTGACCCTCCTTCAAAGACCAATTGTTTTAGATTTAAGATAAATTTAAACGCGATTAGAGGCTCTATTGAATTTCATTAAGTATTTGAACAATAGTTTAAACTGTACAATGCGATTAAATTGACAAATAGACAGTGATCCGCTGCAACTTCACTAATATTATGTATGACAAAGAGAAAAATTTACAAATTAAAATACGTCGTTTTATACCCCAAGCACTCTGAAGTTGCCGCAGATCACTGGCTATTGTCAATTTAATCGCATTTTAATTTATATTTATTCTTTTTTATAAATATAACTTTTATTAACTAAGTAAAAAACTAACCGCCTTATTCATAAAAACAAGCAAAGTTATAAGAGGACTTATAAAGTGTTTTGTTTCTTTTACTCTTTTAAAAAATTATAAAGATAACAAAAATATTTTAACCGTGAAATAGCTAAAATTGAATTATTAGGCATTTAAGAATAAGGCCGTGAGTATGTTAAATTCTCTAAATAATTTCTGTGGGAAAAAAGCGTTTTCACATTCGCTAAACTCAATTTCCACATGATATTTTATACAGATACTTTAATAAACACTGTCCAACCCCAAGACTTCGTTCAAAAACAGGAAAAGAAGCGCTTCATCTAATAAAAACCTGATTCTCATCTGAATGCTATTTTTGCATTCCCTGTCACAGTATGGGAAAAATTTCTTGAGAGCACCTCGAATTAGAGGGAAACGCAAAAGCACAGCTTCAGAGAGTTTATCAAAGCTTGGAGATTAATATCGTTTTGCGGGAACGTATTAAATATTTTAAATAAAAAGGTTGTTTTTAAGTTTGATCATACGTAGGTAATCGTTGCTGAAGCGTAAGATATTTGTTTTGTATTATTATTCTGTCGCCTAGCACACATGCGTAACATCTGCGAAATCGATTCGCTTCGGCAAGGTTTCGCAGATGTTTTGGATACGAATGTAATAGAAACAACTAAGTCCTTTCATTTCAATATGTCTGATTTCAACGACTTATAAAATTAAATGTGATTATTATTGATGGCGCTACGAGGACGGCTTTAGGCCCCTTAAACCACATTTCAAGAAACTTAGTGAATTGTTTAACATCTCAATAATAATCATAAATCATTTATTTGCTTGAATATGGTACAATACAGATTTTAATTAAATGGTTCCTGCATATTCTACCGAATGGTTCGATGTACAAATACTTTAATTAATGTCCAATGTTTATCTGATTCAAAATATAATGTCAATGAAAATAGAAAATGTTAGTTAAAATAATAAATAAGAATAACGCCACTTACAATGTCACATCGATAAAAAATAATGGAAAAAAAAAATTTACAAAAATATGGGTCATCAATGGTCAGAATTATTTAAACAACACAAGTATACAGTCATAATAAATTTAAATCATAATTATGTCAAATTGCTTAGTATAAGTTAATTCATTTTAATGTTTTGTCATTTAGGTATTCATCAATGGTATAATAATTCCTTTCTTTTAAAACTTTTGATAGCTTACTTTTAAACTTAGTTAGTGGCAGTTCCTTCATTTCAATAGGTAATTTATTATATAGACGTATTGCCATACAGTATGCATTTTTAGAATGCAATTTCAGTCTACGCTGAGGAATGAACAAATTATTTTCCTTCCTTCCTCTGTAATTGTAATAATTATTTGTTTTAAATAAATGAGGATGTTTCTTTACAAAGGTACAAACCTCGTATATGTAAAGGCATGGCAAGGGCAAAATATTCAAGTCTTTAAATAAGGGTTTACAACTGTCCAAATAACCAGCACCACAAATTGCTCTAACACATTTTTTTTGCAGTTTGAAAGCCCGTGATATTTCAACTGAGTTACCCCATAATATTAATCCATAGCGTAGTACCGATGACACATAGCCATGGTATGCCATAATTGCTGCTTTTTTTGATGCCACATGTTTTATTCTATTGAGGACGTACACAAAACGATCTAATTTACTAACCATAGCATTGATATGAGGTTTCCAATTACAAGATTCGTCAATTGTAATACCTAAGAATTTTATTTCTGATACATCTTCGATTTTATCATGTTCATATTTAATGTCCAATGCCTTACGTTCAGAGTTATGTGTTTTAAATTTAATGCATTTTGTTTTATTTAGATTAATTGTGAGATTGTTAGCTTTGAGCCAGTTAATTACTTCTTTGAGGTTATTTTCTGCGATAGTTTCAAGTTCATTATGATTCTTACTTTTAATAATCAAAGTTATGTCATCAGCGAATAAGATACATTCTTGATCAATGACACTTGGCAAATCGTTAATATAGACTAAGAATAATAATGGGCCAAGTATGCTACCTTGTGGTACACCGCAGCCATTATGAAGATAGTCAGAGAAAAAGATTTTTCTTGTCTTGTTATTGTCACATGGGAAACCAGTGATCTCTACGCGTTGTTGGCGATCTTTCAAGTAACTTTCTATCCAGCTTAGTGCAGTTCCCCTTATCCCGCATCGTTCTAGTTTTTGTAGTAACAAAGGATGCGAGACAAAATCAAAAGCGCGGCTCATATCTAATAAAACTGCTAATACATTATTACCTTTGTCTAGATTTTCAGTAATTTGTTTCATTAATTGGAAACAGGCAAGTGCTGTTGATCTGCCTCTCCTGAAACCATATTGCTCCGTTTTTAGCAACTCATAAGATGTTATGAATCCATTTAATTTTTGGCACATAACCCTTTCGAAGATCTTCGAGATGATTGGCACCAAAGTTATTGGTCTATAGTTTTTTATTTCTTCTCGAGATCCTTTTTTGTGTAGTGGTTTGACTACGGATAGCTTTAGTCGAGATGGAAATTGACCCTGTGAGAGTGATAAATTGATCAAGTGTGTTAGCGGTGCCGTGATATAGGTAGCGCTTTCTTTAATTATATTAGTAGTAAGCCCGTCATGTCCGACTGAGTGAGTATTTTTTAATTGTCTGATTATTTTATAAATGTCATTTTCGATTACTGGAGTCAAATACATGCTTTTAGGGTTGTGGGGAATATTTTTAAGAATATTGGTTAAATTCTGTTTCATATTATTATTATTATTACTATGGTCACTATCATTTTTCGTTAGATTAATAAAATACTTATTAAATAAATTGCAAATGTCATTCTTGTCAGTCATACATTTATTTTGTCCTACCTTTATACATTTTATGTCGTTTTTAACTTCAGAACTTTGTATGTCATTTTTTATCAAGTCCCATGATGTCTTGCATTTGTTTTTAGATTTAAAAAGATATCTTGTATTTATATCTTTTTGAGACTGACATATGCACTTTTTCAATATTTTACAATAAGTTAAATATTGTTTTTGATGTGCTTTTTTATTCGCCACGGTGAGCCTACAATTAAGATATAGTTGTCTCTTTTTAATACAACACCGTTTAATACCTTTCGTTAGCCAACGATTTTTAATTGGCTTTTTTACAACCTTTACCTTAATAATTGGGAAGCATAAATTAAAAAGTAATGTGTAAAAGTCATGAAAAAGGTCAAAAGCCTTATCGGCGTCATTCTCTTCGAAGACATCACTAAAGGATACAGATGAAAGATAGCCAAGGAATTTACGTACATTATTTTTACACATGTCACGTCTGCTTTCGAACCAAGTATGTGGCGATTTTTTTAAATTATACTTTTCGTCTAATTTAGTGTCTACCTGGAATGAGATCGTTTGGCCGGTTTCATGGTCTGATAGACACAACACATGAACTTTCGACGATAAATTGTCCAAGTTGCTCACTATTAAATCTAAGCATGTATTTTTCCTCGTAGGTTGAGTGATGTGATTTTTCATATTATAATTACTTATTAGACTAGCAAATTCTTTAGATATTTTATTATCTTGCAATATATCAATATTCCAGTCCCCACATAAAATTATTTTTTTGTTGTGTTTTCGCGATAAGGTTTCCAGTAACGACTCGAGTTTATTTAGGAATATTTCAACTTTTGATGATGGGGTTCTGTATATACAGACTATAATAACGTTATATGGCAAAACCTCCACCGCACAACCTTCGAATGAGAAAGGTGCTGATTCTTTTATTTTTAGTTCCTTAAATTCGAGATTATTTTTTAGTAATATGCAAGAACCACCTCTACGTTCATTTCTACAATAAGAAGCGGCCAGAGTATAATTTTTTATATGTAGATTTTTCTCGGAACCTCGTTTCATAAATGTTTCTGTAAGACATATAAAATCAATACCTTTAACATCTTTTTCCAATTCATTTAAGGTGATTTGAAAAATATCTTGTTTACTAAGAATACTCGCTATGTTTTGGTGCAATAATGTAAAATTAGTTTTGGCTACGAAAAAACATATTTTGACTAGATTCATTATTTTTATTAAAGAAGAAAGGTATAGTTTTTTGCACCAACACTTTAGTTGATGGTCTATGTTTTGTCAATTTGGCATCAACGTTATTTTGAGAAATATATGATTTAATTTTCTGTGGTGCAAGATATTTGTCCCTATATTCTAAAAAGTCAATTTCAATATTGAGTTTAAAACATATATCATTTAAATATTTTGTCCTTTTTGTCAACCATCATAGCTTTCACTAACTAAAAGTCACTGTAACCTCTAGGCAAATATCAAATGAAGTTAAATTTGTGTTCTATACAGTCCAAGACCGAGCCACTCAAAAACGAAATAAGGAAAAGCATAATTCTACAGGTACATAAATCCATGACTTTGGAAAAAAGAAACACATTTTTATGGCATATTTTGTTTTGTTTCTCTAGATTCTAGATAAACTCTTTGTAGCTCTGCGTACTCAGTCCAACGAAGTTCCTACCTCTTCAACCCATTAATTTTTTCTTTCATCGCCTGGAAAATGTGGTGCCTTATTGAAATGGGGGCCGATTTCAGGCACCTTTTGGCTGAATAAAAATCTTTGCCCGCTTAGACATTTATTCATGTTTGTTAGAAGAATAAAATCTCAGCGGGCTAAATCTAGAGAATATGAAGGGTAAGGCAATCGTAAGCGTGTCGTAATTCGATGAGTTTTGATGTTATGAGTGCAGCCTAGGGTCGATAGTTGGAAGTCGCTTGAGCTTTTTGTATCCAAAAGTTAAACTTTTGCTAAATTTAAAAGAAAAAGTAAAGTAAAGTAAAGCGTAAAGCTTCGTAAGGAGTTACAAAAATGAATTATAAAAAACAAAGATCTCGTGCTCTTCACAACTTGAAAGGGCATTGAAAATAAATCTACCTATTATAGATTATTGAATTTTATGAAAAATATATTCCTTTGTTCGAATTAGTACTTACAATACTTTGAAATTCATATAAAATATTTCGAATTCCGCTTTTTTTAAGCTCTCATTGTTCTCGTGGCCCGCCGCGTGATATCGCACCTCGCGCCGCACAAAACTCGCGGCTAAGGGCACCTCCACAGCCTCAACCGTCTCCAATATCAAAAAAGTATTATGACCTAAAATGTTCCTTGGTTCAAAGTCAAGGTGCTTTTTTCATATTTTTGATATTTGGCCCCGTTCTCGTGATATCGGAAATTTTCTGTGAAAACACACGAAATTTCGGTTGAAAAAAGTCAGTTTTTTTCGATTTCCAAAACAGTTTTTGACTTTTCCTAAATAATTTTTACATATCTTAAAGCCCTTCAAATTCCGCGTCTTTTGAGCCCTCATACGTCCTCATGGCTCTAAACCTCAGGGTATCACGGGCGAATCTCACTTTCAGCGAAAATGGGGGCCTACTGGAGCGAACGAAAAACATTTAAATGTTAAAATAACTTAGTCAATAGGTACTTATCAAATCGCTCTCGTGTAATAATTTATCGAGAACAATAGTTAGATGCTCTTGATTATGCTGCTTGACACGACGAAAGACAAGTGCCAAAGGTACACAGGAAAACAGGGAAAGTAACTTTTTAATTTCCACGTGAGGCAAAGCGCTGCAAGCGAAATCAACCCGCATAGATTCTCCATAAGTCTTAAAATTCTTTGCTTAGTAAAAGCAATCAGAATCTCTCAAGGTAAAACAAAACTTCCTCGTAACATCTTACTTCGCATACTCTGATTATGTCGATATCAGAAAATACAATCCATTACCAATCGATCTCTGAATTGCACTTTATGAACAGCGCCTACATTATTAATAAAAGAAAAGGTATTGCCTTTTAGCAGACGAATCAAAGGCGAAAGACATTGTATACATATGAGGCAATAAAGCCTCTGTTGACTGATGTACTGAATCAGCCTAAATCAGATCGCTTACCCCGAAATTTGAAGGAAAACGGGAACAACCCTTATCTATCGTACATTGCTGTGAATGTGAAGGGTTAGTATTTTGCTATGCTTTGTTAGTATGCATTGTATATCATTAATAACAATGTTTCCTCTGCTGACTTTCAAGACAGGCCATCGTAAATAAATATTCAGTCGGTATTTTTTGCTTTGTCACAAATCATACATAGCTATTGTATATAAAACATGTCACATTATCTTATTCTCTATGTTCAATCATGTTGTTTTGTATGAAAATAGCTTTATATAGATACTTACTACATGTTTTCTGAAATATTTTTTCCAAAAGATAATAATTTCAAAGTCAATTATATCAGACTCTTGAGAATATCAAACTGAATTCGAATCTCTAAGGGCAGATACTAATTCAGTTTGATATTTTCGTAATTTTTAACCGGAAAATAATGGAACCACCCAAAATAATGAAAAAATAATGAAAACGCAAAAATATACTAACTAACCAAAAAATGTCTTGTAATAAACATTAAGTATGTATAATTTAATGTAATAAAAATTGATAATTAAGCTTGAGAAAATAATTATAAATTATTTGTAGGTACCTATAGGCATATAAAATGCTATTATATTGAAGTACGTAATCTAACTTTTATTTGTCATCTAAAACTTTGCATAGAAAAGGGTTGATAACAATGTTTTGCACAAAATAACATAGAAATCTCCGCGTCATAAAATAGAGTCTATACCTATTTATACTAATATTATAAAGAGGAAATATTTGTTTGTTTGTTTGTAATGATTACTAATGATTGATGATGACATTATCATTATCAGCGAGTAACATAGGCGATATTTTATTTTCAAAAAATTAGAGAAAATTGCAATAATTATACCCTCGCTCGGTATCAAACATTTTCCTATAAAAGTAATTATTTGGCTGGCACTGCGAAAACTATTGATGATACATAAAAATAATGTTTTGTATGTTTATATTTCTCATCATCATTACCCACGAAAAATCCGCGAGGCAGTCTTACTAGTATGGTTTATTTTATTTTATTTTTATTTCTTTTTAAATGACATAGTTACAGACAACAGATTAAAACTTAAACAATAAAACTTAATAATAAGAAGGTACACCAATCTGATGTCCAATTACAAATATGTTCAACTGTGGTAAGGTTAATTTTAATTTTACAATAATAGTAACAAATTATAATAAGCTACACACAACAGATAGATTAATAAAACGATAACTACCTATATAGTTGACGCTAACTCTCAGCTTCCACTGGGATAATTTAAAAGTGAATTTTTAAATTTAGAAATACTATTGTTAAACATATCAAAATCAATACAAACCAAATTGAAAAGTCTACACATTCTCTGCAACGGATTATTCATGGAGACATTATTTGTTGAACATGGTATACTAAATAGTTGTGGCTTACGAATTGATCGGGTAGGTGTTTTAAAAGATATTTGTCGTAATAAGTTACCATTAAATGAACCATTAACAATACGATGAAGTGAACATAGGTCCGATATCCATCTGCGCCTCTCTAAACTTAGTATATTGAGATACTTCAAGCGTTCTACGTAATGTGGGAGTTTTCTTCTCAGGCCAAATCTGGAGCAAAGAGCCCTTAAAATCTGCGCTGAATAGCTTCGATCCTATCAGTGTGGATAGAGTATATTGAAGACCATACAGAGCAACAGTATTCAAATAAACTGCGAACCAATGATACATATAAAAGTAACCACGTTTTAATATTTTGAAATGGCCTAGCCTGACGCAACACAAAAGAGAGCATTCGATTTGCTTTCCCACAAATATAATCATAGTGGGATCGAAATGAAAGCTTGGAATCGAAGTACACTCCCAAATCTCGAATGACATCAACTCTTTTTATTACAAAACCTTGAATCCTGTAGCTGTACTCAATAGGTTGTTTGTTTTTGGTGAAAGTAATAACTTGACATTTGTCTTGTTTAGTTGTTTAGTTTCTTGTTTAGCCACAATAACAGGTTTTTGTTCAAATTGGTCAAACAAAACTAGTGTAGAATCGAAAGATAACGTTTTGTATCATCCAGCTAAATAATGTAATGATTAAGGTTGATTATTTACATTCCTTGTTAAATTATTCTAATCGTACCTTTTGTTTAGGAGTTACGATCGACGGATATAAAAATGCTAAAAGTATATGCAAAATGCGCGGTGCGAGCGAAGAAAAAGAAACGAATCCAATCTACTAAGATTAGGATCCTGAAATTTTGAATATAGGTTTATTTTATAATATATTATTAATAATAATAAGTAGCACACAAGATAGGAAAAAAAAACAAAGAGACACAAAAAACAGACAGAAAGCACACCAAAGGCGACCTTATTGCTAAGTATCAATCTCTTCAAGGCAACCTTGAATAGTAGAATAGAATAGAATAATTATTTATTTTCCATTGGTGCAGATACAATGTTTTTGTGCAAGGTTTACATAATGAACAATATTTATAACATTTGCCTGAATAGTAATTTGTTTTGTTGGGATATGAGACAGCTGGCTATGGTGGTTAGTTATTTTAATATGGTAGACTATAGCCGGATTTTGATTTTTTTTATTTTTTATTTTTATTTTTCTTTGGCACAGTTACAAGATACAAACTAAGCAGTACAAATAAAAATAATTCAATAACAAAACAAAAGTGTAAATTTGTACCTCAATTACAACCATGCACAACATGCAAATATAGTTTTTATAAAAAGTGCGGCTAACTAGGTAGTTCTAAATAATTATAATACAAAAACGAAATAAAATTTTCACATAAGTTCCTACTAAAAAAACCTGCCTCTAAAAAAATCAAGAAATAATATACAAATCATTAGATACGCATTATCATTTTTATAATAAAACACGTCTATTAAAGTCGGGTGGGGCTGGAGTACATCTTCCTTTTTTTATTCTAAAAGCCCCACCCGACTTCAATTGACGTGTTTTATTATAAAAATGATAATGCGTATCTAATGATTTGTATATTATTTCTTGCTTTTTTTAGACGCAGGTTTTTTGAAGTCGGTTTTTTTGTTTTTTAAACAATTTTTTTATTTTTAGTGTAAGTACCTTCTGTATTAGGTAGTGTAAGTATATTATTTAGGTAGAAAAATCGGCTCAGCCAAACGTGAGGTAATCGCGGAGAAACATACATACATACAAACTGAATACCTCCTTTTTTTGAAGTCGGTTAAAAAGACTACACAAAGATATTCCTTCCCCAACAAAAAAAATCATCTAATTCGGTTCATAAATAACAAAAATTGTCAAGTTAGTTGATTTAATATCATAGTATTTTCAGGATTACTTGTAAACTACTGAACCGATTTGAAAAAAAAAATGGGACCATCTCGCAAGAAAACTCAATCGAACAAAAAAAGAATTATCTAAATCGGTCCATAAATGTCGAAGATACGCGCGAACAACGATAAAAAAAAAACATACAATCGAATTGAGAACCTCCTCTTTTTGATGAAGTCGGTTAAAAAAACAAATTAAAGAAATTAATCTTCAATTTGTGCAAGTGCTCTAATGTTCTCTGGATCTTTTATTGTTTTTACAAATGTGTTAGGACTTTGGTAGAATATATCAAGCTGTTTACATAACCAATTATAAAGTCTACAGAAGCGCACAAGTGGGTTGTTACGTGATACATTATTTCTTGTAAATGGTACAACAAACAGATGCTGCTTTCGATTAGACCTACTAGTGACCTTCAACGAAACATGGCTTAAAATATCAAATTCATATCAGTTATTTTTAAATTAACTATTTTGTACACTGATTTGACGTCTAATGTAAAGCGAGTCCAACAGAGTAAGTTAGGATTTTTTTCTTAGCCCCAATTGTGAAGTACGACCTCGGGATTGAGATAGCTTGCATGTTATGTAATATGATTATGTGTGCTTGCACGAGATATTGCATTTTCTTCTGAGCGGCTCTTCTTCTTTTTTGTGCCTTCAATAATTATTAATACTATGCAATCTGTTTTACAAGCTTCACTAGATAACTGCACTAGTTTTTTATGACACAAACCCACTACGTGTGTCGTGTGTGCAGTTCGTTAAATTATTTGCATTTGCATTGAAAATTCATTTGCATTTTTGGCGCGGCATATATTGCGGTCTCTGAAACGGGCACTATTGCATTGGACACGAATAAATATGAAAATCCGTTCGAATTTTGTATTTTAACTATTCACAAACAAGCTTCTCGCTCTAAGGAGAGAAATTATAAAAAAAATATTTTGGGGCGACGCGCGAATTCAAAATACACACCTATATACATGACGTGTGATGCCGTAAATTGTGTGGTGAGCTGCGCGAGAGATTTTGCTTGGCCATCAGGCGGTGAGCATGTCCAAGTGACGCGATTTACGTTGCTGGTAATATTGCATTCGCTATTGACTAAACAGATTTCTAGCGAGAACTGTATAACAAAAACATTGTTTTAAAAAACAAAAAACCGACTTCAAAAGCCTACGCTACCTCTAAAAAGCAAGAAATAATCTTCAAATCACTAGATACGCATTATCTTTGTAATAAAACACGTCTATTGAAGTCGGGTGGGGCTGGAGGATATTTTTTATTCTAAAAGCCCCACCCGACTTCAATAGACGTGTTTTATTACAAAGATAATGCGTATCTAGTGATTAGAAGATTATTTCTTGCTTTTTAGAGGTAGCGTAGGCTTTTGAAGTCGGTTTTAGTGTAAGTACCGTCTGTATTAGATGTAATATTATCTAGGTAGAATAACAAATACTTTTCTAAAAACCGCATCAAAATCGGTTCAGCCGAACGCGATAATCGCGTACAAATATACATACACACTGGTCAAACTGAGAACCTCCTTTTTTGAAGTCGGTTAAAATACCAAAACCTTCTCCTAAATGTATCAAACACTTTTCTGAAAACCGCATCCAAATCGGTTCAGCCGAACGCGAGATAATCGCGGACAAACATACAAACATACATACAGGTCAAACTGAGAACCTCCTTTTTTGAAGTCGGTTAAGCGTATCACTCGCGCAAACTCTTTGTAAATGTCATAAGGTTACAATTATTATTATTATCATTTTATCGTTATCTTTCCACCTGTTGGTATCAAAACCATACTTTCTCTTTTTTTATGTTTGTCCTGTTTTCTTTTGATATGTAAAGTACAGTTTTCACGAATACAGTTCGGGGGTTTTTCAAAATTAAAATATTCAAGAGACAGGTTGATTTGTTTTTTGTGTACAAACCCAGGATTATAATAAAGTACAAGTGGACTATGCAAATTCGTCGAGCTTTAATCCAGTATAAGGAAAACACCCTTAAAATGTTCCCTTGTTTACTGATTAATTTTCTATTATGTTTGGGATAAAAATTCAATCCCATGTTTGTACATTTTCAAATTAATTAGGACGGTAACAATAAGTATAACATAATTGGGAACGTCCGAAAAAAAAATTGGCTGAATATATTTTATAGGTAGGAATAACCTCCCTTAGTAAGAGTAAAGTATTACATGGTATTAAAAAAAGATTCAACACAAAATGTCAAAACTTTTTTTAATACGTGTTGTGGTTGGGGCAGGTGGAAATTTTTTTAAGGAAATTGTTCAATTGGTTAAAAAAAAGGTTGGGGAATAAAGCGAATGGAAATTAAAATAATAGGGAAAAATAATTTCGGGGAATCCGCCTCTACAGTCGTGGCAAAGGTATAATCTCCATTCTGCTGTTATTTGTGAAGTTGAAAAGACTTTATTTTTTTTTTATTTTTTCATGCAACCGAAAATTCTAAAACTTTTCTCTTACTAAGGGAGCTTATTCCTACCTATAAAAAATATTCAGCCAATTTGATTTTTTTCGGACATTATTCCCTATTGCAAATTGCCGGGCACAAATTTCTGTGACGGGTTACTATGTATAATAAATGAGTAGTATATCAGTTGTTTAGCACCCATATTACAAGCTTTGCTTAATTTAGGCATAGTGGCGCTGCGCGCTGTGTGAAATATAATTGTCCAAGCATTTATTATTATTATTTATTATACCTATAACTATTTTAAAATTAAGCATACCTACCTAAAATTGGAGTAGTAGTAGTATTCACTAGAAATTTTAAATAAAGTGCTTTTCTCTGTTACAAGCAACTGAGTGCTACATTTTAGTACAATTTTAATTACAATACTGTGTTCTTGCGACAATGGAATGTATGTAGGTATATTTTGCGTTTGTGCCCACAAAATACAAAGTACAGAATAAAAATGTCACTAAAGTGTTATTTCATAAACAAATCAATAGCAAATCGCCCCATATAGGTACCAATCACATAATACTATTTTACACACTTTACTAAAGTTCCAAAACAACGTTACCCAACTCCCTAAATAATCACAGAGCTTGATTAGAACGAGCTTTCAAAAACTTGCCAAAAATAACAAAGTCCTTTATTCAACATTCAACGTAGGTAACTTGAAATTTTAAGTGGCACCGACTTCTAAACGGTCGTTGCTCTTTCATCGCTCGCCTTGCGTTACGTGAACAATTAATAATTAAAAATCACCTCGACACTTTAGGGTTGCTTCTGTAATTGGATGCATTTTTAACATGTCTAGCTGTCATGAAGGCTCAACTCAAGGACAGAAAAAGGTATACGAAAGTAAAATTGATTTTGGTTTTGGATTATGTATAGCTAAAGAATGTATTAGTATTTACGTGGGATTAGGAAGATGCTTATAGTATTAATAATAATACCTTTTAAGTACTAACGTCAATTCGGTTTTCTTGCCAACATCTTAAAGTTATCAAAATCAAATGATTGCTAAAATACATTTTATTTTAATGTCCAAAGTTTTTATAAATATTAGAGACAGTTTAGTGCACATTTGTAATCCTAGTTATCCATATTATAAATGTGAAAGTTTGTGGGTTTGGATGTTTGTTCCTCAATCACGCAAAAACTACTGAACGGATTTGGTTGAAATTTGGCACACAGTAGGTAGCCTAGATCAAAACATAGAATACTTTTTATCCCGATATTCCTACGGGAACGGGAACCACGCGGGTGAAACCGCGGGCGGCCGCTAGTAAGGTTATAAATGAATGTAGGTACTTAAATTTTGCACTCCAATTCCTGTTTTTCTCGTGTCTCAATGTCTGAATTAACAAGCCACCTTGGTCAATAAGTGTGAGAGAGAGAGGTCAGAGATATTGAATAGACTTCAAAGCCAGCGTAGTTGCACTGTAATAAACAATAATCTGTATTGGCAGTTGGCACCCCTGACAGCTCTTTGTAAAGTTCGTTAGGGTCACCGTATACATAGAAAGCTTTATGAAATCATAAAACATTGTGCGCGCATATGCTTGCCTTTTAGTGTTACGAGCTTTGAAAGGTTGTTACGGGCGGGACAAACACCTCAATTTCCAGAGGTGTATTTTAGACATAGTTATTTATAGAGACAGTCTTGAGTTTAGAGACGGTATCTGTGACACTGCGAAGTAATAAATTCTTGAAATTAGTTTTTCATGATATTTTTTAACCTGAAGCGATTTGACTCAAACCCTTGTAATAAAATTATGTTTTTACAGCTTGCATTTAGCATGTATTTGCAGCTTGCAAATATATTTGTATACCAGGCAACACAGGGTTCATTGACCGGAGCCTATTATTAATTTTATTATCTGACGTGTAAGAACGTCGATTAATTCATGTTAAGAATGGCCACCTTTGAGCAGTTTTTCTACCTATCTATCTATATTTTACAGAGTGTAGTATGGTGATTCAACAAATATTGAATACCCTTAGTGCTCGTTTTGCCTATTACCCATGTGTACAAAAATTCAACCTACTTACTTTGTACAAAATCAGTGTTCAACTCCATTCGTGCGGGATGTGGGGCTGCAGCCCATCTCGTATTCCCCTTGACATGAAAGCACCGAGTAACAAATTGTGCACACGCAGCATTCACTCGGGGATACATTTTGGTAAGCCACTTTTTATCGGGCATTACTTTTTTCTTATAACGGGGTACTGCGTCAATGGTAAAGCTAGACATGTTTGATAAAATGGTTGGCCAACTAACCATAGTCACTTATCAGAGTAACTTGACTGACTAACTTTATAATTAGATAAAAAAACACGGGAATATCCCAGTCTTTCGACGCCAAAAACTCTCGGCCTTGCCACAAAAGATCTTAAAACACTGTTTAGCTAAAACACTGTTTAAGTGTGATGCTGTCTCTTTCAAATAATATTGTCAAAAAAGTGACAGCATCACATTTAAACAGTGTTTTAGCTAAATACTTATTAAACAGTGTTTTGTGGTAAGGCCGTCTATCTTTATCAAATGCAGTCTAAATATAATACGTGTTACAAAAAAAACCCCTAATACCGAATATGGTAAATAAGGACTATTAAACTGAACAACTTTTACTATGGGACCAACTCTGAAAAAAATCAGCTGTTTGATACGTTTTGGTAACAACTGATTTTTTTTTCGCGATTCCAGAGTTGGTCCCAAAATAAAAGTTGTTCAGTTTGATGGTCCCTATATCTACCAAATTCGGCATAAGGAGTTTTTTGTAACACGTTGTATAAAAGTCATTAGGTAAGTATCATAATCGAAACAAGTATTTTTAACCACAGATTAAGCCGTACTTAAATAAAACCTATTTCACTAACTCACATATCACATCGTGTTTAAAGTTTAGTAAAGTTAAGAGACATAAATTGTAAATGAAAAGGAGACTCGGACAGCCAATTCAAAAGTTTCTAACTTACTTCCATAGTGTGCACCAGTTCAAACCAAATCTAGTTTACAGTTTAGCATGTGACGTTTAACCGACAATAGTTCCAGTAACGACATTAAATTTCGTTAAAATAACGACAAGTATGCATAACAAAAATATCCAATCGTTTTTCACATTATATATATTTTTCAGTTACTGTTTTCAGTACAATTAATTTTTATTCGAATTAGTTTGTTTGAAAAAAAATCCTACGAATTATTTGATAGTTTAAAATTTGAGACAATACATACAAAAAAACAAACCATAGGCACATTGTCTCAAAACGGTCCCGACTCAGCATAATGCAGGGTCTGTGACCAGCGCTGGTCTTCCGTCGGCACCGGTTTGTTGACGCTGCGATGATGACACAGAAAGTAATAATTTAAATAAAAATATCAAAAATACTTAACATATAAAAACTTACTTAAACAATACGATGCTTTTACCAATCATGATGATGATTGACGATGATTGAGCCAAGATCAAGAATTCTATATTCATATTCTAAATCAAAATACTCCTATGAACTAGTGTGACCAATGTTTTCATTTATTGTCGCATTATCATCTCTACCTTGTACATATAATAGGTTAAACCATAAGACTTAATGCTGAGTAGGTTTAAATTTTTCATCAAACAAAGGTTTTTGAGGGGCCGCATATGCTACGGCGTAAACCACAATGTACAAATACCATCTTCATTTATTACGCCTAGATAAAAACTAAGTACAAGTGTAACTTAAAATATAGGTAGGTACTTCAAAAGTCTTTGCAGCAGTAACCTCCGATAAGATCCATCCGCCGGGATGCATTGCATTTGACTTGCATGCTTTCATATCAGGTTGGCTTCGTCGCAAAACGGATAGGACAAAATAAACTGTGTTTTATACACGTACTAGCTTTGAACCCGCAGCTTCGCCCGCGTGGACTAACATGGACCCTATTTAATATTTGTTAAATGTCATGCATGACAATTTGGTTTACATTGCGGTGGTAGCTATGAGTAGTTTATTCTATACAATACTAAATAATATACTAAAAAAAAATCGACTCGCACCAGATCAATTCTCGGACGGTAATCGAACCCGCGAGCTTTGGACATCCGGTCCAATGCTCTGACCGCTTACGAGGTGAGGAATTACCTCGACATTATGAGAATAAAGGATATTTTGCAACCTTGGTCATTTTGCAACCATGGCCATTTTGCAACCTTAGTCATTTTAGCACATTGGTCATTAGACTTCAAAATGATATTAGTCATTTTGCAGCTTTGGACATTTTAGCGCCTTGGTCATTAGGATCCGAAAATATAAGTAGTTTTGCAACTTTGGACATTTCAGAACCTTGGTCATTTTAGCACCTTGGTCTTGGTCCTAACGCCCCGAAAGGAAATATCTTTCCAGATTTTTTGCCTATTGATAAGGATGAAATAGCTATATATGATTTTAAATTTGAGATTAAAGTTTTTTAAGTTTAAATTGATTTTTAAGTTTATTCTATTTTCAAATGACAGGTGACAAATTGTCACGTTTATTATATAAGGCCCAGGTTATATTGTGCGGGTGGAGACCCGTGCCCAGCAGTGTGATAAAAGTAGCATATGTCCGTCCTCAAGGTCCCATATCTATATCCGTAACAAACTTCAAAATTGGTGTAAAAACGTAACAGACATACAGAGTAACTAGCAGCCGCCTGCGACTTCGTCTGCGTGGAAACTTTTTTTGGTACTTTTTTTCGGGATGAAAGGTACCCTTCATCCCTTCCATCTCTGTACCCCTGACAACGTGTATGTAAAATTTCATGATGATCAGTTCAGTAGTTAAGACGTGAAGCCGTAACAAACAAACAAACAGACTTTCGCGTTTATAATATTGTAAATAAAATTAATACTATGGATTTAATGGAATAGATGACCTTTTTTTTCAAATGGCCAATTTTCTATTCGTTCACGATCAAGTCACTAGTCGCAGTTTATGTAAATCACATAAATTGTTATATTGTATGGAATTGACAAGCCTACGACACGTAATTTTAGAGTTAGTGGCTTATTTTTAATTTTTAAGTTAGCGAACGAATAGAAAAGTAGCCATTTGAGTAGGGCAGGTAACCTTTATTTACCTTTATCCCCGACCGCGTGACATATAAGTCTGTAAGGAGCGCTCGACGCTAGCCGGATTCAAAAATAGGGCCCCTGAAATTGCCACCGTTTTTGAAATCGGTTAAAAAGGTTCTGTTTCAATAAACGCAAACGTGTAAAATTTAAAAATCCTTTGTTCAATATCTTCAGACAAAAATGTTTATAGGTAATATTTAATTATTTTATCCCTAATTAACAATATTCAAAATTGATTATTATTGGAAGAAGATAATACCGCCTTTTCGAAGTCGTGGCATTGAAACACAATGTAGACAAAATTAAATACAAAACGAAATTAGATACGTAAAGACGTCTTATAGTTAGCTATCTGCAGACAACCTGTACATGGCAAAAGCATTTATAATTAAGACGATATGTCGAGGGAAGAGTAAACAGGAAACACACGTGTTCTAAGGTAATGTAAGAAACTCCTATATGAGAAAAGTACATTAATAATTTACCTATGTAAGGGCCAGGGGGATATTGATCATGTATTTTGTAGGTATTTGAACTGAACGTAATATACCTATTTATTGGGTTTTGAATCCATTTAAATGGTATCTTGATATAATATAAATTGGATCGAAATGGGAGTTTAAATCATTCTTCTCAATGAATCAATTCTTACAAACTACTGTGCATATTCATTACTAATTTAAAACGCTATTAAATTTAAAAGGGATAATATCTGTCTGTTTAAAAAAGGTCTACAAACGAAATGTAAGATAATAAATAATTAACGAAACATAGAACGTTAAAGTCTAAACAATTCTTGAAATTAATTTTTTATTGACTATTTTAATCAGCCCCATTTTTCATTGAAATAAAATCACACAAAAGTTATTTTGTTAAAAGTCAACAATTAATTATTATCGTATCCTATTAAATTTGTTCAAATAAGCCCTTACTTAATAACTTATCTTATTTACTTCTGGTACAGTCAACGCCGAAATGATCGAGCATTCGAACCTACCGAAACCGAGTACAAAATGGGAAATCCCTCGGGAGTCCCTTCCCTAAAAATCAAAATGTCTACTAAGCAAATTGTCTAAAACGCAGAATGACTAAGCAGTAGTTTGCCTAAGGATTAAAAAAGTCTAAGTTGCAAAACGTTCATGTCGCAAATTGTCCTAGTATAAACTACTTTGTCTGTTCGAAATTTGCATTCTAGTCATTCTGCATTTTAGACATTTTGCGTTTTAGTCATTCTGCTAGTTAGACATTTTACGTTTTAGTCATTCTGCAAGTTAGTCATTCTGTAAGTAAGTCATTCTGCGTTTTAGTCAATTTGCCCTCTCAGTCTATTTGCTTTTTTAGGCAGTGTGATCAGGAAGGATTTATAAAGATAAAGCAACAGTTCAATCCTCATGTCCATTTTAATGGACATATTAGTATCTTAAAACCAGCCAAGTGCAAGTCGGACTCGCGCACGAAGGGTTCTGTACGAAGGATTCTGGCAAAAAAATCACGTTTGTTGTACATATGGGATGGGAGGCCCACTTAAATATTACTTTTATTCTGTTTTAGTATCTGTCTAGCTATCACGGTTCATGAGATACAGCCTGGTGACATACAGACAGACAGACGGACAGTGGAGTCTTAGTTGGGTACGGAACTCTAAAAAGTAAAAAACGAATTATATATTTTTTTTACAAAAATAAATAGGCACCTACTTAAATAGACCACTAATGTACAAAAATTTAACAGTAATATTTTTTAACACTTTATTTCATGTCTAGTGAGCGCGTAAGCTTGAAAAGTGAAAATTGTATCCCTTACTTTATTTTTCACAACCTTAAATAAGTCGCCGTGTATGACTAACGGTCTTATTCATAAAAAATGCTTAAAGTAGAGTTTGCGTCAAATTACCTCATTCAAAGACATATTTTAAGAAAATGTTCGCATCATAAGCATAGGTAGATACTTCCCAAGCACTTAATTTCCACTGAAGATTTTCACATAAAGGAGGACTCTCAAGATTCTTTCGTTCAAATCGAATAAACATATTATTGTGATGCACCTTATATGTTTTTGTTTTTACAAAAGGTTTATGATGTTTCACGTAAGCTCTTTAAAGAAAATGGATGAGAAAAAGTAAAGGTTGTGGACATGAAAAAATATTACTTAGCTGTTTTTTGCGTGAGATCTACATACTAACTTAAGCTTTTTGTTACGAATTTTGTAAATGTTTGTTTAATCTGAAACATCTTCAAAATTATTTAATTCAATTTTCAAGTAGGTACTGTGTTTTTTTCTATTCATTCATACCATTGACCTGCATTAAAAAAAAAATTCAGGTCAGTGATTCATGCCCATATATCACAGGGTAAACAAAAACCTTCTTAGTTTATTATTCCTGTGCCATGACTGTACTTTTGTCACAGAATTAATAATATTACTGACTTACTTTTGTAGGTTTTGTCTGTGTTTTAACTTAACATAAAAATAAATTAATTTATTTTGAAAAAAGAAATTTTGGTGTTGGTTTACGCACGATCTAACTCCTGAGGATGCTCCAGGTTGGGGCGAAACACGTGTAGAGTAGCCTAATTGGTGAAGGTGCAAGGTGTGTTGCTGTCTTGCTAAATGCAGGTATTGTGCACTGATATTTTGTGGTGTGCATGTGCATATTTTTGCGGGCGGGCGGTGCATCTTGCATTATATTGTTTGCGGAAGTAAGCTATATACGAGTATATTTCTTTTTTCAAAATGGTTTGGGACTTCCGCCAAGTGACGACTGATTCAATTGTAGTGGCTCAAATCCTAATTTGTATATGTGATCGTCTAGTTATAATGTTTTTCTATGTATTTGGTGGTCTTGGTGAAAGTCGATGTTACTGGCATCTAAGTGATCTGCGAATCGTGTTTATGTTTGTACTATTTAGTAGCTGCGTGTGAATGGAACGGAGGCTCATCGAGATAAATCCATCATTCCGCAGGCCTATGGTTTTAAATAACATTGCGAAGCTTGTTAATATTAAAATGCAAATTGTTTTAAATCTGATCGCGACTTTCGCCTCTCCTCTACACTAATTACCTAAGCTATAACCAAAAGATGTCTGCTCATGATGTGGATTACACTCTGGTCGTTTAATAGCGCCTACAAAACCTTCTAGGAAAAACCCTTCTGGGGTTTATTATTTGGGGAACGTCAGCCATCTTTGTTACGCTGCGGAGCGTTTGTCAGACATCTCCAGGATGTGGACATTTATTTACTTTACTTTATAAGGTGTTCGCTAGACACCTTTCCCCATAAAACCATGGTAAACTTTATTTATTCATATTTGTATTAATTGAGAAAGTTCGATTTGGCCAAATCGGGCGATGGCTGAACGCTATGAAAGTGCAAATGTGACGACGACCCAGAAATGCTTCTACCCGTTCACTGGATCCACACGCAGATAGCCTTTAGGCTCAATAAGGCTGAGCTCGCGAGTACCGGCCAAAGCATCCCGTTCAGTCAAGTCTAAGAGAATAATCTCTTATAGTCAAGAGCCCTCATTCGATTAAAGTCAGTGGGTGGAATGCCTAGCTCGCAGCCTCAAGCGGTCAAACACCCCAGGATCTAAACATCCTGTACAAGTTCAATTTCATCACAGATCACCTAGTATACCTATCCCTATTTCCTATCCTAAATACAAGTCTATAAGTGCACCTAACAATGTCTATGTCCTGTGTAGAGGCAAAATGTACTTACACATTATACCTATTCAACACTAATACATTATACTTCCTTCTGCTCAGCTCCTGTTGTGTCTCTCGTCCAAATTCAGCAGCTAGACTCCTTTACTAACACGTTTAAATAAACTACCTATACACAAGTAACCTCAACGGTTTGAATGTAGTCTCTTCCTTAGTCTTTAATCACTCCCTACTATCCCATGTTTATTTAATTAGGTATATGTATAGAAATCTACCTAGACCTAGACTGAAATCTAACGAATTTAGCTCATAGAAATCGTGATTCAACTGAAAGGTATATGTGTGAGAACGCAAAGTGTTAAACGAAGCCAAACAAACTAGCTCAAAGGTTCTTCTAAGTATTTCTTAGTATTTAACACGAGTTTGACTATGCCTCACACTGTGCCTCCTCTTAGGAATCTTATCTCTAAGCAGTAAAACATATAATTATGGAAAAAAAATATTATTTATTTAAATTAAATGTGTTTAGTTTATCTTCGAAATAGCAAAAGAAACTGGTTTGATTATTTAAGCTGTCACCTATAGGTTGCTATATAATGACAGCTAGATTTTCAGCTCCTATCTTAAGACCACACTAAATAGAGAGAAAGCGAAAATCCAAAGAAAAAACTCTCTAAGGTCATCTAGATTCACACTTAATTTTAATTAAACACACACTAAAGTTTCAATAGTTATTTTACAAATTAAGTCTAAAGTGAGATACGAACACATTTATAGAACTAACCTGATACATTGATTGAAAAATGGAAAGAAAAAACTATTTCACATATTAGTCTAATCTAGACTTGATTATTAACATTCATAATAGATATTAGTGTTTCGTATTCCACCAGGCTACATAAAGTTACAGTCTCTAGAGCTTTAATTAATACTTTCACGTTAACCATCCTTATCTCCGAGATTAACTATGCATTAAGAAAACGCAATCCAATTCAATCTAACCCGGCTCTTTGCATTTCTATCTCATTTGGTAGACCATCTTGCAAATACCTCCGTCTATTTAATATTCGACGATTGCAATAACTGAATATCTTATATCCACAACACCCTAACACAACTATTGCGCATATTGATGCCAGCACAAAAATGAGGTGTTCTACCGAGTTCCATTCGGTTATTAAAGAGAAACCCCTAGAATGGAGTTGTTCTTCGTATTGATACATTTCTACGTTGTATACGATATTCTGCTCGTTAATCTAGAGATTGTACCTTTATTGACACATGAAATAAATCACAATGTATACAATTACATACCCCACTCGACGTTGTTTGGATTCACTTTGTAAAATAGTTACACTTGTTTTAATATTCAAATCTACAATTTACTTAACAAAGTTAGTATTTATTTAATAGTTAACTCTTTAGTCTTTATTGCTCACACAGTTAGTTACAATGGAGTCACGAAACTCCCAATCTAACACTCCTAAAATATTAAAAGCGTCTGCGCCCTACTGTCTGTCTTAGCGTCTGTCCCCCGAATGCTAGTTGCCTCCTCGTTTTATCTCTTCCATTCCTACTGAAGTTTTTCTCCGCCCGCTCTACGCCCATTTAGACCCCTCATTGGTCAGCTTGATGCTTGCAATCTTCACGGCGACGCCTACGCACCATTTCTCACGATCCGCCCTACCAATTCTGAGAACTCAAGTTTTTTTTCCCTTCCTTCGACTACTTCACCCATCTGTAACACATTTAAATCTACCAAACTCTTAGAAATCTGTGCATTTCAACTAAAATTGTCCATCATTCACCAGTTTGAATAGTTTGTATGACAGTTGAGCGTAATTTACGGCCTACCCAAGACTCCATTTGTCTTAGTCCCCGCTGTGCGCTAATAAAACTTGTCGCTCTTAATCTATTAGAAGAAATATTCGAAACAAATTTTTTATTCCTAGTTTTGTTTTACGAGCCCGGCTCTCACATCTGCTAATAATACGAATGCCATCACACATTCCCCTAAATAGAATCTTAAACACCTACATCCGAATGTACGGTCGTTTTAAATTATATTTCCTATCTGTCCACATTTCCAAACTTTCCCACGGTATTCGTTCAGTTCTCACGTTCCCTTTCTATAGCTCTTATCTGTCCATTGTATACCCAAGTAGGCAATAAACCCCGATACTCCGCCTCCTTTGTTACATAAGTATGGCGCCTCACAAACCATTGTCCCTACTTTTTTTTCTTTTATTTTATTTTTTTATTATTTTTACCTATTCACATAATAGCGAAACAGGTGTATCGCATTGTAATTCCCTTTTATCTTGTTTGTTTGTTTATCTATTAGAGTGTACACGTTGCTACTGGGAATAGCACCAATGACGTATGGTCCTTCAAACAAACGTGCAAACTTCTTAGTCACCTTTTTAGATGCATCCGATTTCGCAAACTTTTTCAACTTCACTAGATCACCTATGTCAAAACACACTAGTTTATGATTTTTGTTATAATGAAATTCTCTACTCTCGGCTGACTTCAATATGTTCTGTCTCGCTCGTTCCCGAACTAATTCTAATGGCTCTTGTTGTAGGCCTAACCCTACTCCAATAATTTTGTCGTTATCCGTAGATAAGCGAGTTCCTGTACCCCATACTATTTCGTTAGGTGTGTAACCCGTCGTGGTGTGTATAACTTGATTGTAACAATCCTCTATTTTCGGCAATATGTCAACCCAAGAACAATGTGATTTTTCACAATACGTCCTAAACATTCTTCCTAGCTCTCTATTGACCCTCTCCGTAGAATTAGGTCGCGGGTTTCTGATTGAGGTGTGCGTTAGCACGATACCTAACTGTCTAACACCTGACTCAAAAATCCTTGATGTGAAATTTGCACCTCTATCCGAACATAAAACCTTTATTTTGACCTGTTCGTGAAATTTTCTAACACAAGTTAACGAGGCCCTGCCACTCGCCTGTCGTAATGAGTATAATCTAATTAATTTGCTGAAGGCGTCCTGCATAACAAACACGTACTTATGACCAAAGCGTCCTGCCGGTATTGGTCCATAAATGTCACAAAATACTCGTTCCCCTATCTCCCTAGCTATCACCGTCTTAATTGGTCCTGAGTGTGCCTCCAACGCATGTTTCGATTTTTGACACACGTCGCAAGCCCTAACTACCTGTCCTATTTTGCGTGCCATATCAGTGAAGTAGTAACGTCGCTTCATTAACGCAAGCACCTTGTATCGCCCAAAATGTCCTACTTCCTCGTGTATACTAGTAATCAATTCCGTTTGTAAGTTCTCGGGAACATATAATCGCGACCTACCCGAACCTATCTCTATCCTATAGAGAATCCCGTCTATTAGTCTGTAATGTCTAGCCTCAGACTCGCTCTCAGCTTTTATACGCTTAGTTATTTCGCTAACAACACGATCACGCCCCTGATGTTCTCTTATCTCTTCCCACTTATTCTTTATGAGTCGTCCAGTTGGTATTTCAAACAAATTCATTTCCGGTCCCACAGTTTTATTAGTCAAGGTATCGGTGGCTCCACTTATATGTCGTGACAACACGTCAGCTACAGTGTTCAGACTACCCTTGACATGTTCAATCGTATAATTGAACTGTCCTATATAACTTACCCACCGTATCATGCGAGCGCTTAGTAATTTACACGATTGTAGAAACGTCAAACTCTTATGATCGGTCCTAATTACTAACTGAGCACCCCTTAAATACGTTTCAAACTTTGATAGACTATAAATTATGGCCCACAGCTCTTGTTCAGTGACTGTCCATCTGCGTTCCGTTTCTGATAATGATTTACTACAAAACCCTATAACTCTCTCTTCCCCCTCACTCGTTAGTTGGTAGATGTATCCTGCGACACCTATATTCGAGCTGTCCGTTTGTAAATAATATATATCCTTCGGGTTTGGATGTGCAAGAAGCACGGTATCTACAAATAAAGTTTTCACCCTTTTAAAACAATCGTCTACTTCCTGTGTCCATGACCATCTTTTGTTTTGTTTCAATAGGTCACACAGAGGCCTAACCTCCTCACTATACTTTGATATAAATCTACGAAAATAGTTTATTAATCCCAGAAATCCTCTTAATTGTTTTATGGTTCGAGGTGCGGGGAAATCCAATATCGCCCTTACCCTATCCGGATCCATTTGTACCCCTTTGGTATTTACAATGTGTCCTAATAACTTTACCTCCACACATAGGAATTTACACTTTTCCTTCCTACTCGTTAGTCTAGCCGCCTCTAACCTGCTCAGTACTTGATCTAGGTGTTCTAGGTGTAACTTTAGGTCCCCCTTAGTGAACACTACTATGTCATCTATATAATTTATACAAAACTCGCGCACCCCTTCTAGTATCGAATCCATAGCCCTCGAGAAACCTGCCACCGATGTCTTAAGTCCTTGAGGTAAAACACAATACGTATAGGTTTTCCCCATAAAAGTGAACCCTGTATACTTTCTAGAATCGGGATGTAATGGTATCTGAAAATATGCATTATTGAGGTCAATAAGACTGATGTAATTAACCCCATAAAAGGATTGTATGATTTCTGATGTAAGTGGTGGCGCCCCCGCGTCCCCCACCATCTTCTTATTGAGTTCGCGCGCGTCTAATAAGAGTCTAATTGTTCCGTCTCGCTTTTTTGTAAAGGTAAGCGGACTACAACACGGTGTCGCCTCCTGACGGATAACTCCTAAACTCTCTAACCCATCTAGTTCTCTTTTTATCTCCTCCCTATATGCTAAAGGTATTGGATAACTTCGCTTTATAAAAGGCGTGTCGTCGATTAATTCAATAACATGCTCGTATCTGTCCGTCAATCCTAATTCGTCGGTAAACACTCTACTATATCTGTTTAAAACGGGTAACAATAGTTTCTTTTGTTCGTCATTTAAACCCATCTCGTCCAAGTAGGTAGCCACCTTTCCGCTATTGTTTATTTTCTCGCTCGCCTCACTATACACCGCCGGTTGGGCGTCCGTCTCTAACATCGTATTTATCATGTTTGCATTGTCTCTCCCGCCTAACCGTTTTAATTCGCAACTCGAATTTATTTTGACACTAGTCCTGACTCCTAAGTGCTCAATTGATAACGTCCTTTCTCTGCCACACTCCACTATCCCCTTGACACGTTCCAACCAGTCGTATCCTAATATCATTGACCTAGGAAGCCTATGCAGAATTAACATTGACGCTTCAATGATTGTGCCACCCAAACCTAGCTCTATTAGTACCATACGATTCGCACTTTCACTCCGTGATCCAAATGCTCCCTGCACCTGTATAGCCGGGATAGCGATCTCGGGCAAATCACCTCTCTCTTTCCGAATAGAATCGTGTAGTTCCCTAGTTATAGCGCTTATTTGGCTCCCTGTGTCTATCAATGCACTTATACGCATCCCGTACACATCCACTCCTATCTCGGGTAATCTAGGCAACGAATAATCAACACCTAAGTAATCTGACTCGTCTAGCTCATGTGATATCGACAAAACCTCTCTACCCCTGCTTGTACAAAGATCACACGCAAGCCCTTCTTCGTCACATTCTATCACATGATTGAATTGATTTTCCAATAAGACACCTATGCTACACGCTATCGCTCGCAAACTGTTGCTACTCACTGACACTCCCCCGGTCAATGGCCTCTTCAATCCCTTTCCGTCTGCTCCTAAACCCTGACCTGGCTCCCATCCATTTTTAACTAAAATCTTATACGCTATATCGTCTTTCCTATTTTCTGAAGTCCATTCATTCCCCTTCCTACACTTTGATAACCGATCGGACTCCGCTTGTGTAGGGGGTATTAGTTTTTTGTTTTATCCTCCCTCACAGACGTTGATAATGTTGACCCCTCACCTTCCTTCGTGAATGTTATAGCTGGCCTAGTATTTATTTCACCCAACACGTTCGACCGTGATGTATTCCTATTAGAATATGATCCGTAACCTATCCTGCCTCGTCGGTGAGCCCTTCCCCGAGTCGAACCGCCTCTGCCTCGCCATCTTTCCGCTAAAATCGTTGCCGCAACTGGATAATCTGTCTGTGTCCTACTGTAACGACCTCTCTGATTATTTCCTCTCTCTCTAGCATATCTACCTATCTCTCTCTGTCCCACAACTACATTTTGTTCGATACTCCTAAGAAAGTTCGCGCCTTTCATAATAGTGGGTTCCTCTGCTCTCGTAAACCACAACCGTTGAACATCCAAAGGATAATGACGCATTATCGAATTTACTAAATCCCTTTCACTAAAAGATATGGTCAAGGACTGCATCGACTCAACATATTCAGCAAAATGTTCGGACATCGAAATTGCTGATTCACTTGTGTACACCGTGTTAATCAACCTATACCTAACGGATTCTTGTATTTGTTCAGTCCAATAAGTCCGTCTAAAGTCGTCCTCAAAATCACTAAAAGTATTCCATCTCCTTGAGTACATCTCCATCAATTTTCGTGCATGTCCCGTGATGCAACCTAGCGCTATATCAATTTCGCGGTCCTGTCCGTTCACTTCTCTAATATATTTTTTTAATCGTTTCAAAAACGCAATAGGGTTCGCGAATGGTTTTCCGTCAAAACTCGGCTTCGCAACTGAAGGCTGTATGACGTATAAGTTTCTAGTTTCCGAATTCGCGACACTACCACTAGCTATTGTGCTAATCGACTCTTGTCTAATCGTCTGATGACTATTTTGCACATTCCCGCGCGACTCTATCCTCTCGTTTAATCGCTCCGCGCTCAACTGCCGTAATGTATTTTGAAATTCATCCATTCTTTGTGACATCTGTTGTAAAGTTATGTTATCTATATTTCCCGTTTGTTCCCCTATGCTTCCGTTACTCTCGCGACTTTCCCCTGTCCTATCTTGACCTCTAACCCGTCTCTTACTGCGCCTAGGCATTATAACGTCACTTAACTCAACTGCCGACAAACTAGTTTCGATTTAAACTTTCCCCTACTCCTAAATGCACAGATCGTTCTTTATGAGAAAGGTAGATAGTTCCACATGTGATTAAAATACTCATGATAACAGACTTACATTGAAATGTAACAGTATCTTGAGAATCTGCTCCCGCCTTTGTCTCCACCTAAATCACACATCTTTATTATGCTAACCTTTTTACGTACAGTCAAAATCGTCAAACGCGCTGCTATGCTTTGAATAATATTGGAAAGTATTTTTATTTTACTCTTTTATTGTTTATTTTGTTGGGTAAGATTTCTCCACGTCCTTCCCTTTTGTCTTTAATGTACAACCGTCAAATTTTACTTCAATGGACAACAGCAGTTAAGTTGCAAACCAATAAAACATTACCCTAAGGTTTCCTTTGTCTCGCTTCCCATTCACAAGCTTGTCAGACAGGCTTTTGTCTTCCGTGAACAAATAACTTGGCTATACAGTTGTCTAAAAATAAATTCTTTTAATTTTATAATTTACGAAATAGGTATGTATATATTTTTTTCTTTCGATCTCGTTGATAACATTATGACGAATTCTGACTGTAACTGTGTCTTTCCCCTACATTCAAAAGACATGTAAACAGTTTAACACAATAAAATAATCACACCATGCACATAATTAAAATAATTATTCCATGCACAATTTATCTCGCCTCCTTGTTTCGCATCACGATGTCTCGTAACATCCCTGTAAAAGTATTCCTTTCAACTGACCACGATTTCTACGTTGTGTTTATTTTATTTATTTTTGTTTTATTTATTTATTATAATTATTTGGTCCTTTTGATCCAATCGTATCGTTATTTCGAATACGTATTTGGAATCCTGGTCGACACGGCATCATTTTCTGTAGTGGCTCAAATCCTAATTTGTATATGTGATCGTCTAGTTATAATGTTTTTCTATGTATTTGGTGGTCTTGGTGAAAGTCGATGTTACTGGCATCTAAGTGATCTGCGAATCGTGTTTATGTTTGTACTATTTAGTAGCTGCGTGTGAATGGAACGGAGGCTCATCGAGATAAATCCATCATTCCGCAGGCCTATGGTTTTAAATAACATTGCGAAGCTTGTTAATATTAAAATGCAAATTGTTTTAAATCTGATCGCGACTTTCGCCTCTCCTCTACACTAATTACCTAAGCTATAACCAAAAGATGTCTGCTCATGATGTGGATTACACTCTGGTCGTTTAATAGCGCCTACAAAACCTTCTAGGAAAAACCCTTCTGGGGTTTATTATTTGGGGAACGTCAGCCATCTTTGTTACGCTGCGGAGCGTTTGTCAGACATCTCCAGGATGTGGACATTTATTTACTTTACTTTATAAGGTGTTCGCTAGACACCTTTCCCCATAAAACCATGGTAAACTTTATTTATTCATATTTGTATTAATTGAGAAAGTTCGATTTGGCCAAATCGGGCGATGGCTGAACGCTATGAAAGTGCAAATGTGACGACGACCCAGAAATGCTTCTACCCGTTCACTGGATCCACACGCAGATAGCCTTTAGGCTCAATAAGGCTGAGCTCGCGAGTACCGGCCAAAGCATCCCGTTCAGTCAAGTCTAAGAGAATAATCTCTTATAGTCAAGAGCCCTCATTCGATTAAAGTCAGTGGGTGGAATGCCTAGCTCGCAGCCTCAAGCGGTCAAACACCCCAGGATCTAAACATCCTGTACAAGTTCAATTTCATCACAGATCACCTAGTATACCTATCCCTATTTCCTATCCTAAATACAAGTCTATAAGTGCACCTAACAATGTCTATGTCCTGTGTAGAGGCAAAATGTACTTACACATTATACCTATTCAACACTAATACATTATACTTCCTTCTGCTCAGCTCCTGTTGTGTCTCTCGTCCAAATTCAGCAGCTAGACTCCTTTACTAACACGTTTAAATAAACTACCTATACACAAGTAACCTCAACGGTTTGAATGTAGTCTCTTCCTTAGTCTTTAATCACTCCCTACTATCCCATGTTTATTTAATTAGGTATATGTATAGAAATCTACCTAGACCTAGACTGAAATCTAACGAATTTAGCTCATAGAAATCGTGATTCAACTGAAAGGTATATGTGTGAGAACGCAAAGTGTTAAACGAAGCCAAACAAACTAGCTCAAAGGTTCTTCTAAGTATTTCTTAGTATTTAACACGAGTTTGACTATGCCTCACACTGTGCCTCCTCTTAGGAATCTTATCTCTAAGCAGTAAAACATATAATTATGGAAAAAAAATATTATTTATTTAAATTAAATGTGTTTAGTTTATCTTCGAAATAGCAAAAGAAACTGGTTTGATTATTTAAGCTGTCACCTATAGGTTGCTATATAATGACAGCTAGATTTTCAGCTCCTATCTTAAGACCACACTAAATAGAGAGAAAGCGAAAATCCAAAGAAAAAACTCTCTAAGGTCATCTAGATTCACACTTAATTTTAATTAAACACACACTAAAGTTTCAATAGTTATTTTACAAATTAAGTCTAAAGTGAGATACGAACACATTTATAGAACTAACCTGATACATTGATTGAAAAATGGAAAGAAAAAACTATTTCACATATTAGTCTAATCTAGACTTGATTATTAACATTCATAATAGATATTAGTGTTTCGTATTCCACCAGGCTACATAAAGTTACAGTCTCTAGAGCTTTAATTAATACTTTCACGTTAACCATCCTTATCTCCGAGATTAACTATGCATTAAGAAAACGCAATCCAATTCAATCTAACCCGGCTCTTTGCATTTCTATCTCATTTGGTAGACCATCTTGCAAATACCTCCGTCTATTTAATATTCGACGATTGCAATAACTGAATATCTTATATCCACAACACCCTAACACAACTATTGCGCATATTGATGCCAGCACAAAAATGAGGTGTTCTACCGAGTTCCATTCGGTTATTAAAGAGAAACCCCTAGAATGGAGTTGTTCTTCGTATTTATACATTTCTACGTTGTATACGATATTCTGCTCGTTAATCTAGAGATTGTACCTTTATTGACACATGAAATAAATCACAATGTATACAATTACATACCCCACTCGACGTTGTTTGGATTCACTTTGTAAAATAGTTACACTTGTTTTAATATTCAAATCTACAATTTACTTAACAAAGTTAGTATTTATTTAATAGTTAACTCTTTAGTCTTTATTGCTCACACAGTTAGTTACAATGGAGTCACGAAACTCCCAATCTAACACTCCTAAAATATTAAAAGCGTCTGCGCCCTACTGTCTGTCTTAGCGTCTGTCCCCCGAATGCTAGTTGCCTCCTCGTTTTATCTCTTCCATTCCTACTGAAGTTTTTCTCCGCCCGCTCTACGCCCATTTAGACCCCTCATTGGTCAGCTTGATGCTTGCAATCTTCACGGCGACGCCTACGCACCATTTCTCACGATCCGCCCTACCAATTCTGAGAACTCAAGTTTTTTTTCCCTTCCTTCGACTACTTCACCCATCTGTAACACATTTAAATCTACCAAACTCTTAGAAATCTGTGCATTTCAACTAAAATTGTCCATCATTCACCAGTTTGAATAGTTTGTATGACAGTTGAGCGTAATTTACGGCCTACCCAAGACTCCATTTGTCTTAGTCCCCGCTGTGCGCTAATAAAACTTGTCGCTCTTAATCTATTAGAAGAAATATTCGAAACAAATTTTTTATTCCTAGTTTTGTTTTACGAGCCCGGCTCTCACATCTGCTAATAATACGAATGCCATCACACAATCAAATAAATCAATTTATTCCTTGTTGTCTTATGATAAAAAAAAGTTTGCGGAGTGTATTTTTTTTAATACTTGTTCTTGATTCACAAATTTCTTACCAACTGTTGTAATGAATTTAATGCGTGAGAAGCCTTGTTGACACGGCAACCAAAAATAAACGGCAAGAGAGGAAAATTTAAAAAATAAGACTATCTTCTTTAATTACTCTATAAATTTTTTTTTTTTTTTTTTTTCTATTTATTAAAGGGGTTTGTTCGAGCTCTATAAATAAATACAAACAAACAAATCGATGCTCCTGTTCACTGGTTACGCATTCGTTACGGCATCAAAGTTCCAAATTAATTTACGAGTTATTTTGAATTTAACAAGGTGTAATAAGGCCCTTATAGCGGTCTACTAAGTACTAGCGCCGCCAATACATTTATTTTATTACACGTAAACCAAGTCCTACCTATCAAAAAAAAGGAAACAGCCATATTGCCCTTTTAAATTGTGTCTAATATTTTTTTAAATAACCGTTTAACATTTTTCATACTTTGTACTAGTTTTAAAATGCAATCGAAACGACAGTGGCCACTTTTGGTTTAAATGGATTTCAAAACTTACAGAAAGAATAAAAACTTGAAATAAAACACTTTTAACGGATACTAGCGCGGTTTTATTGAAAGTACTTTGGTAATTAGTTGGTATTTGGTTTGATTTTTGATTTTGATTTTGATTAAATAAGGGTCTGAATTTCGCGGTAACACCTCGCAGAATACCGTATGAGGATATTATCTGCAACGTAGAGGATTGTCTAGTTAAAAACCAAATCAAAAAAGACGACAGTGAAGCTATACGTCAAGATATTTGACGAAAAGAAAAAGAAAGAAAAAAAAAGAAGAAAATAAGGGTCTGAATTTCGCGGTAACACCTCGCAGAATACCGTATGAGGATATTATCTGCAACGTAGAGGATTGTCTAGTTAAAAACCAAATCAAAAAAGACGACAGTGAAGCTATACGTCAAGATATTTCATCTGTTTTACGACGTAGTAAACTGCCCAAGCATAACCTTCCATATGATGAACTCGTCGCGTTAAAAAACCTACGCACTAGACCAGAATTAACTATCCTCCGAGCTGATAAAGGTAACGCAACGGTAGTTATGGATACGTCGGATTATAACACAAAAATACAAGAACTTTTAAGCGATGAGAAAACATACAAACATGTCAAATGTGATCAAACCACCAAGATCCTTAATAAAACGAAAGAACTCATCAAAGAACATTCAGAACAGTTAGATCTTGACGTCGATTATCTTATTCCATCCTGCCCTACACCGCCAAAACTGTATGGGTTACCGAAAATACACAAAGACAACGCTCCGCTACGCCCCATAGTAAGCCAAATTGACTCACCAACCTACAAATTGGCTAAACACGTAGCGAAAACACTCACACCACTGAGAGGTAACACATCAGCCTTTGTAAAAGATTCCTACCATTTTGTCAGTGAGATACAACATCTACATCTCGCTGATGATGAAACTATGGTTAGTTTTGATGTTCAGTCCTTATTCACATGCTTACCAGTACAGGACTGCATTAATATCATCAGGAAAAAGCTAGTTGATAATAACATGCCAATTGAATATGCAGAACTACTAGAATTATGCCTAACATCTGGCTATCTGTTATGGAACGAGGAGTTCTACGTGCAAGTGGATGGCGTAGCAATGGGCTCTCCTGTATCCCCCATTGTTGCTGACATTTTCATGGAGGATTTTGAGGAGAAAGCACTAGCCACAGCACCAGTGACTCCCCGGTTCTACAAACGGTACGTAGATGACACTTTCACAATACTACCTAGAGACAGTGTCCCTGCATTTCTTAACCATCTTAACTCCATAAACCCCAACATACAATTTACTATGGAGTTAGAGGCAGATAATAAACTAGCCTTCCTAGACATTCTCATTATCAGGAATCCGAACCAAACCTTGAGCCATACAGTGTATCGTAAAGCAACCCATACAGACAGATACCTTAATGGTGACTCTCACCATCATCCTATACAGTTAGCTACCGTAGGGAAATCTTTGTTTCAGAGAGCCCGCGGCATCTGTGACAAACAACACCTGACTGCTGAGCTTCAGCACGTCAAGCAAGTACTACGTAACAACAAGTTGCAAGTACCACGCCTTCGTCACAGAAAACGCACCAAAACAGCCACAGTAGAGCGTCAACCTGCCATCCTACCATACTTGAAGGGTGTCACTGACAAGATTGGAAACATTCTGAAGCGAGCGTCAATCAAAACTTACTTCAAGCCGCCGAAGAAGATCAACCAATTCTTACGACCTGTCAAGTGTAATATCCCCCTTCAAGCCGCAGGCGTCTACAAACTAGATTGTGACTGTGGGCTCTCCTACATCGGGCAAACAAAGAGAAGCATAGGGACCCGCGTTAAAGAACATGTAGCTGACATGAAACATAGGCGCGATAACAAGTCTGCAGTGAGTGAACACGCCTTTGAGGGGCCCAACCATTATATTAGATTTGACAAACCCCAAATCCTTGCTAGGGAACGTAGATTCATTCCTAGAATGCTCCGCGAGGCTATCGAAATAAATAAATATCCTAATTTCAATAGAGATGATGGTTGGAAAATTCCACCAGCTTGGGACCCCATCATTCACAAGCTAAAGCCCCAAACACACACTGTAAGATCTAATGATACGGTTAGTTCCTTTTGCAAATAAATTAATTAATATAAAAGACGGAGGTCGGCCTTCCTCTCCAAGTTTTCTTTCGCCATTTCTTTCTTGGAGGGGCCTCCCAATTTTTTGAAATGGTAGTAGTTTCAGTAGATTCTCTCTTTTTAACATATAAAATTAAATTAAAACCAAACCAAAATTAAACTAATTAAATTTGATAAATTTTAATTTCTGAACGTTCTAAAAAAATTCATCGCTTGAGGGTAGGCTCACAAGTAGTTTCAGTCCCCCGTGACCACGGCAGCTGCAAAGGTGCCGAAACGTCGGGAAAATCAAAAATCAAACCAAATACCAACTAATTACCAAAGTACTTTCAATAAAACCGCGCTAGTATCCGTTAAAAGTGTTTTATTTCATGTCTAGTGAGCGCGTAAGCTTGAGAAGTGAATAGAATAAAAACTGTTGAAGAGTTATTCAAAAATACTTATTAGAGACAATTTAAGAGGGCATGCATGGTTATTTCCTTTTTTTAAATATTGACCTGGTTTACGTATAATAAAAACAAATGGATTGGCGGCGCTAGTGGATAGCTATAAACGCCTTAAGGTGGTTTGTTGAGCTCAGTAGCGCCACCAATGGAAATAAATCATTTACGTTGTATCAAGGGTTTAGATTAAAAGTTTTGATGATTTTGCGCAAATAAAAGACTAAAATGCATTTTCTAAATATAGTTTCAGGAACTCAAACTTAGCAATAAGTCGTGCATATCACTAGTGCCAAAAGTGGCCACATTTAGCAATATCCACATTCATAACTTATTGTTTATATTTGAGGCCATGAAAAATATTTAAAAATTGCACTTTACTCTTTTATTTGCGCAAAATATCCAAAACTTTTATTCTAAGCCCTTGATACAACGTAAATGATTTATTTCCATTGGTGGCGCTACTGAGCTCACAGTACCACCTTAAGTAGACAATTTTTTAAATTATCAAACCAACATTCATTTATTCCTTGTGTACCCGACAAATATGCAATAAAGATTTAAGTTCTTAAACTTAAATCAGTGTCGGACGGATTCATAAAAACCTTACCTTAAAGTTCTGAAAGCGACTGATAACCTCTCTAAAGGCTTGTTTACACTAATGGCAATTTATGAGGAACCCATATAAACTTCAAAAAAATATTAAATTTCTTTTAATAACACCCATAAAATATTAAGTCTATGTAATGTACTTAAATGTAAATACACATTTCATTTCATTTATAAATAACAACGACCTATGATGTAGTGTACTTCTGTACCCGTAGCACGAACATCTATCGAGAAAAAAACGCGCGTAAACAAAATAAATAGGTAGGTACAGCGATTTTGAATGGATGTGTATTTGAGGTGCCATTTTTGAGACTCTGACCGTCAGTCTTAAAAATGGCACCTCAAATAGCATCCCACTTACATACTTCGCGCTTATTTTGTACATAATCACCTGTATTTTGTACAAACTCACATTTTATATCACTTATTTTGTACAAAATAAGCATATTTTGTACAACAACACATCTTTAATAACATATTTTGTGTAAAATAAGCGCCCAGTTTGTAAGTGGGATGCTATTTGAGGTGTCATTTTTGCATACTGTTTTAGTTCGTGAAGCGTTATCTAGGATATTCTTGATCGAAGCTCGATTACTCTATACTCGATTTTAAATAAGTTCATAAAGTCTGTTTTTTCATACATTTTGGCACAATTGTAAAAAAGTTGGCCAAAAAGCAAATTGTGATAGACTTTGTCCGCCTTAGCATTTCTTATTAAGGCACCGAAGCTGTAGCACCGCTGCACTTGATATTGAGTTCAAAAAGTCTGTCTTTTCATACATTTGACACAAATGTGAAGCGGTGCTACAGCTTCGGTGCTATAATAAAAAATGCTTAGATGGACAAAATCTATCAGAATAAAGCACTTTTGTCTTTTGGCACTTTCATATTTGGATTATTTCCTAAAATGTGAAACGTGGATGATATCCTTTTTCCATGTTACTCTATCGAGTAATTTTACGCGTGTTTTTTTTTCTCGATAAATGTTTGTGCTAAGGATATTCAGGAGATTCAATCAAAACCTTTTTGTAACAGTACCTCTACATAAACGGCGGCCGGTACCGAACGCATTATGTTCGGACCCCAAAATATTCGCACCAATCTGTACAGCACTTTCATTCCTCTTTGCGTATTATACAGTAACTCTGGAAACGTCATTTTAGCATCTCAAATGGCATTATTAAATTCTTCAGCATCTGACGGAGAAAAATAAAAGCTGCTTATTCGTCCTAATTTGTGACATTGCTGACGGAAAATGAAATGGCCATTTGCACGTCAGGGTTTGCTTATTCATGGGGAAATGTTATGCCGCTTTTAAATAACAGCGCAATGAAGTTAGTCCCATTTATTTATTAGCTGAGAGACATGAATAAATATTAAAGCATTCGTAATTATATTAGGGACGACTGGGGAAGCCATTGCATGGTCGAATTAGGAGAACTAAGTAACCGACGACGATCTACTAATGTAGGTACTCGTATAGGTAATATTTTATTTTTATTTTATTTATTAGGGATAATAAACAGCGTTCACAATTTAACTTATGATCTAAATATTAAGTAAAAAAAATTTGCTAATTGCGAAGCCCACACCATCATCCACGGGTTAATTATGTGATACTCAATTACTTACTAACTAATGTGACAAAAGCTAACAGAAAGATAGCACATAAAACATTTTATGAATTTATTATGAGACATAAACTAAAAAAAAAAAAACTTTTAACTTTATAAATTTTCAAATAAGTAGGTATACTAGAAAAAATTCAACTCATCACCATATCATTTTCTAAGGCGGGACACGAACCCGCAATTAATGGAGTCACTAGTGGGATCATCCAAATCCTACCAGTACTAAGTACATTTGGTACCACACTCTTTCGCGTGGCTAGCGTTCATTCATCAATGTGAGGAATTACCCTCGACATTTATGTTTGACAAAAAATATATAAATATATATATATATAGTAACATTGTAAATACAAAATCTCAAATTTAAAAAAAAAAAATTAAGGTCAGGATATTTTTTTATTTTTATTTTTTATTACCTACGTATTGCTCAATGCAGGCATTTTGTAATGTTACAATTATGTAATAATTAATGTAATACATTTTAGATTACCTACATATATTATAATATTGCATGAACATTAAAACACTAAAACAGGGCGAAATAGGACGTTGAGATACTGCTTTTAGCTTTATATGTACTGTGACGCTGACTTTCGAGGAATGAGCTGAGCTTAGATTATTTAAAAATTAAAAAATCTGTCAGGACCATAAAGTTAATATGTATATTAACTTTATGGTCAGGACCAACCGTTAAGAGGATTGTCAAGCAAGCGGTCTCCATACGAACGGCGATAACATTTCCCACTCTCTAAACTTTAACCTACAGCAATAAATTTTTGGTTAGTTTTTGAAATGCCTAAAAACTGATCATTTTGATTTTTTAAATATTCATTGTAGATTTGAAAATATTGGCACTTTTATAATTATTTATTGGCACAATTATTTTATTGGCACTATTATAATAGATTTTGAAATATAGATATTAAAAAAATCAAAACGTGCAGCCCTAGTTGTTAGGCATTTCAAAACATACCAAAAATTCATTGCTGTAGGTTAAGGTTTAGAGGGTGGGAAACGTTATTGGCGTTGTATGAAGACCGTTTGCTTGACAATCCTCTTAAAACCATTTTGTGCAATTTAGCGGGTAAAGTTTGAAGGTAAATCCTGAATCCTAAACTCGGTTTTCTGAACACGATTAGGTTTTTCAGTTTTCAACGTTTACTAAAAAAGTATTCGGCTAAACCTCATCTGGCTTTGATCAAAGTTAGTCTACTCCATGCGTCTATGACGGCTAATTGGCAGTTAACTAGACTCAGAATTCCGAGCTCACTTTTAATTCCTTTAGATTTCTGCAGGATGTACTGAGACTCCACAAACCCGTTGCAGCATTTTGAAATGCAAATAATGTGGAAGGAAATAGCCAGTTTTTCGAATGGATAAACGCGTCATGGCACGTAATGGTAGAGGAGCTCGGCGGCGCAGTGGTTTAGCACCTGGCCCAGCGATTGCGGAAGTTAAGCAACGTTCGCAAGGGTCGGTCAAGGGATGGGTGACCAAAAATTTATTATTTCGAGCTCCTCCGTGCTTCGGAAGGCACGTTAAGCCGTTGGTCCCGGCTGCATTTGCAGTCGTTAACACCCACCAATCCGCATTGGGCCCGCGTGTGGGTTATGGCCCATCCTCCTTACCACCCATAAGGAAGGCCTGTGCCCCAGCAGTGGGGACATCAAAAATGACTGATGGACAAACGCGTCATTACTCATAAACAAACCCGTAGGAGAGGAGTGAAAAACAGACTTCTTTGTCAACTCGCCATATAGAATCTGGCCCAGCGGCGAGTTGACGAATTTTAATTTGTGAATGCGTCAACTCGCCATCTCAAAATCTATAAATCAAGCTAAAATTTTATACCAAATGTCAGCCGTGTAAGAGTGTATGTCTGTTTGTTACGATTTTACGTCTAAACTGCTGAAATTTGGTATAAAATTAGCTTGATTTATTAGATTTTGAGATGGCGAGTTGACGCATTCACAAATTGAAATTCGTCAACTCGCCGCTGGGCCAGATTCTATATGGCGAGTTGACGAATACAAAGCACATTATTAAATGATAGATCTAGCATAAATTATATTATATTTGCAATAATCATAATGCTCATAAAGAAAAAAACAATCACTGTTCTGTGATCATCGCACACGGGCAACTTTTGTCTCCGCAACTTTTTTGTCTCTCACATGATTTGTATGAAAAGTTGCCGACGACCGCGTCGCCCCGTGTGCGCGCTTCCATATAAACCCGTGGACTTGATGTGAGAGACAAAACAGTTGCTGAGCGACTAAGTTGCCCGTGTGCGCTCTCCTGTATTTAGAATTATTGTTTTCATGGAATTAAAATAAAAAAAAAGTTACTTCGTATTCGCAAACGTACAGAAGTAAAAGTAGAATGGTATATTCCCTTGCTAATCCCTAATCACCACATATTACAAAAAGTTGACTGAAAATGTATAATGGGGAATGTCCGAAGAAAATCAAATTGGCTGAATATTTTTCTATAGGTAGCAATAAGGTCCCTTAGTAATAGAATAAAGTTTCAGAATTTTCGGTTGCGTAAAAATTAAAAAAAAACAAAGTTTCTTCGAATTCACAAATGTATGAAAGTAACAGCAGAATGGAGATTATACCTTTGCCACCACCTGCCACAACCACAACATGGTTGTGGCAGGTTGTGGCATGGTTGTTGGCATATTCAGCCAATTTGATTTTTTTCGGACATTCCCGATTGTCATTTGTCTGTAGATTTTTTTTTATATAACGTGGTGAGAATCATCTCCATTCTGCTGTTACTTCTGTAAATTTTTCTACGCATCCCAAAATTCTGTAACTTTTTTCTAGAGCTTATTCAAAAATATTCAGCCAATTTGATTTTTTCAAACATTCCCTATTATTTAGTCCTAAATCAAATTCGGTTACTAGATAAAACATAAAAAAACACGAATACATAAGTAACCAAAGAGTAAGAAATAAATTTACTAAGCACGATTACTTCAAATACAAAATTCGAGTTTCAAATTATGAAAATATAACAAGATTACTCACTAATGAAAGTAGAATTTTCACTCCTTTCTTTATTATTAAGCTCTCTAAATTCTTAACGTAGTTTTCAGACAATTGCCCAAGAAAGGAGCTGACAACGCTTTTAAAAATGATATTTTAAAAATAGATAGGTGCATACTTACCATAATAGTTAGGTACATACATTGCCAACATTTATATTTACGAAATCGCTCCCAAAACGTGACCTTTTTACTGTAACGTAACGTAACCCTATAATGATCGTTGCTTTTAAACCGAGTAAGTATTCTTTTTTTACAGAAAATTTCAGACGAAAATATACCGATACCGTTTATAAATGGTATGTAGAAATATAAGCGTCAACAAAAGAATCAATGGGTCAAATTTTATCCTCTTTCAATAGTCAACACCAAAGTTTTAATTATAAATTCTTTCAAAAGTAACTTCGGTAATAATATTTTACTTTATCCTTTTGCGAATCACAAACTCTACAGAATCCTTAAAAAGCCGAAGTACCTACTTTTAATTAATTGAAAAGGAAATATCAAATTTGGAATCCATTAGTACGAGCTATTACTAATTAACAACGCCTATTAACTGTGATGGAAAGATACTTGTCTGTCTTAGAATTTATCTCAAAATAAATTGTCTTGACATCTATCTGAAGAGGCCGGCTGGCTAAACATTTCGAAAGAATGGCCATTTGGAAAGGCTTAAAGGTTTTGCCACCTCATTTTATTGTGACAAGGGGACGTCACGATAAAATACAAGGTATTTTTCTCAATGTTAGAACTATTGCATTTATTATTTTATAAAAGTAAGTGAATATTTGTTTCGTAGAAAAATGTAACGAATCTAAGAAATATATTTTCTTTATAGACTTTATAAATATAATGTGGCCATGAATAATAACAATAATACGTTAAAAACCCCTTTTGCCTACGTTATGGATACGATGTTAAAGGTACCTATTTATATTTCTTTACCTAGATAATAATAGTTTATAGGACACTAACGTTGAAGGAAGAAAACCAGCTTATAGAATAGGTAGCAGAACAGAAGATATGCCGAAATATTCTGGAACCAACTAAAGGAGAAGATGGAAACTGGAGGCCGAGGTTCAGCCGCGACATATAACAACTAGTGCCCGAGCCAAACATAATGGGGGAGATAAAAGCCTGACATTGCTGGCTAGGACATGTAGAGAGAATGGGGCGGATCGAGCAGCCAAAACAGCGTCTCAAAGGACGCCGTCCGGTGGGGCGTATCGCTGGAGAGATGAAATTGCCTAGGTTAAAACCTAAATGAACCCGTATGGTCTGGACTGGTACAAGTAGGGAGAAATGGCGTATCGTACTCTAATATTGGAGGCCAAAATCCACTTTAGGTCGCTGAGCCAGCGAAGTAAATAAGTCTTTAAGACTGGTTCCAAGCGCGTCTGCGTCGCATACCTAAGGAATCTTACCTAATATAGAAAAGGGATTTCACTTAATTTATAAACAAAGCTATTAGAAAAATGGCAGCCATATTCTTACCCATCAAGTTGAAATTCCTTTAAAACTAAACTTTTAAGTATCTACTCGTCAATAATAAAACACTACCTATCTTCGTTTTAATGAAGTTTCAGAAATTCAAAGTCAGCACGTTTATCTTTGGTCCAGTTCCAACGAAAGTTGTAAGTTTATCAATTAATTGTGTTTTATTATCGTCGCGGCAGTTTTAGGGTTGATCTCGAGATATTTCTTTTGCTCAAAAGAAAAGTTTATTTAATATGAATTCTATAAGAACATTTTCGAGATATTTATCTACTTTATAAAACTTGTGAAAAATCTATTTTGCCAATTCAATGTGAAAGATAATAAGTTGGTAATCCCACGTTAATGAGAAAGTCTGGGGCTTAAGTTGCTGTATTGTTTACTATGTTTTACTCTCTGATTAGTTTTCGTGAGTATAGTATAACAAAAACCTTACTAATACTATTTGGATGGATTCTCATACAAAATATGTTCGTAGTAAATTGGTTTTTCATTGAAGAAAACACATTCAAAGTGCTTACTCTAGTGCAATTTGATTTTGAAATTACATCGGAGTAGGTAATAAGTACATTACAGCCAAGAACGAGTAGTTAGCATTTACATTGTCGAGGATAATTTGACAAATAGGCAACTATTCTGATTCGGACATAAAAACAACGAATATCAATATGTACTTAGGTTAGTTTAAACTAATTGTATTATCTATCTTCTATTTACATTATACTTATTCAATTTTACTTTACTTTTTACTTTTACTTACTGCTGATACTTAAGTGTATCAAAACTACTTACTAGGGCTATTTCACCACTTGTTTAGTATATATAAACTTTATGTTAATAATTCATTTTTTATTTTATTTTCGTTTTATAATGGAATTCATCCTATTTTTAGTAAATGGGTTAATTGAAAACATGATCATGTCAATGGCATTCCGTGCAAAAATAAAAAAATCAATGTCTATAACATTATTAACCTCTTAATAATATTACTTACCAGATTAATTTGAAATCAGAAATCAAAGTCTATCTTCATAATCTCGTAAACTAGATACCTACCGAGCTTACCAAAGCTCATCGACGGAATAAAAACTTCAATGCCTTTTTTCCAGAAGGATATTATAAAAATCAGAAGAAGTTTTAATGACACTTTTAACGATCGGGAGAACTGGGGTCAAATGGTTACAGTAAAATTAAAAGAGGCCATTTGAAGCGGTTCTATCTCCCCGATTGATCGCTTCGGAGCTCAGAAACCATTTCTTCTTGCCGTAAAAAGTTTGGCTTACAATTTGATGTTAGCGGCGACAAACGATACGATTTTAGTTTTTATGACTCAGAGTCAAAGTGAGGTATTAAGTATATTGTGAAATCAGGTTAATGTTTTAGCGAATTCTTTATGATGAAGAAGATGGTCAAAATGTTCAACTTTATAAGGAAATTCTGACATCACCACTTCATTTTAGGAAGACCTAATTCAGCAGTGGGTTGCCGCTAAAATGATGATGATGATTTGGCTACATGGATCTTCAGTCATAAAGATGCCGCGGCGCGCCTCCCCCTGCACACGTTGAGATTTGCTCAGGGTGCCTACTGCCATGTCTTAGCGCAGTATTATAACATTCTTACCATGCTATTTCGTACCACGACCTTCATAAAGTATGATTATTGTAATAATGTTTCCGTTGGAAGTTTTGTGACGTCATCGTTCAATCGTTCACTTAAACCGTACCACGACGTGTCTTTTGACAGCTAGCATTATTGTTTTTGTGTCAAATATTGAGAAATTTTGCAGTCTTAAAAAAGTTGCTTTTTCTCGACGGAAACAAAACTATTTTGAGTTATTTTATTTAGAAATTGGAAATTGAGTCATAAACAGTAAGTGAAACGTTTTTATACATATTGTTCTTCATTGTGAATGTAATATTATAGTTATTATGTTTCATTTCTATTTGATAACAAATACTTGTTTTCGGAGGAGCTCGGTGGCGCAGTGGTTTAGCGCCTGGCCCAGCGATTGCGGAAGTTAAGCAACGTTCGCAAGGGTCAGTCATGGGATGGCTGACCAAAAATTTATTATCACGAGCTCCTCCGTGCTTCGGAAGGCACGTTAAGCCGTTGGTCCCGGCTGCATTTGCAGTCGTTAAGGTATTTTTATTTCTCTACTAAATCTTCTATTCTACTTTACTGACGCTGTTTTTTACTCAATCAGTAACTGGTTTATCGAGCAGTATTAATTTTAGGTTGCAAACTACAGTCAAAATATGGAAAAAAATTGTTCAACCATATCCTATTTCAGGTTGGAGCTTTATGACAAAAACTTTCATTTTTGGCGTCCTGAATGTCCTGATGGTGATGATGAAGATCCAACAATGCAGCTACCATCAGAAGAAACTTATTTGGATATTAATAGCCACACAACTCTACCACCTCTAATAAGACTATGATAAGCATTATTTATCTTAGTAAGTAGGTACCTAATCATAGGAATATTTTATTTCTATAAAAAATGTGACAGACCTCTTAATGCAATAAAACACTTGTTTATAATATTGTAATCAGTTTTTATTTACAATCCCTTCTTTAAAGTTACACAACATGACACATATTGAAAATATTTTTGATGCTAAGGGCACATAAAAATGGTTAAAATTATTTTGCAATATCAAATATGTTTTAGTTAACCCAATAAGCCTTTCGATATGTACCCTTTAACAAGCCAATTTCTGGTCTGCAAGTAAAAGGCAAAGCTCAGTTGAGAATATTCTTAGTAACTATATGTGGAGTTTGAGTTTCTTGGTTTGTTTTATTTTCTAATGAAAGTGGAGTAGGAACAGTAGTATTCATCTCAGATTCAACCACATGAGATACATTACTGTCCATGCAGCATGCACACACTGCTATCTTTTACAAGCGGCACTATGTCCTCACAGCACTGAGATGTTGACGGCATCTGCATTTCAAAAAGCTGTTTCTTTCTGAGATTCCGGGACCCGGGACTCTAATCTATCTTTCTTGCAACTGCCTTTTCTGAAACCGGTTGTATATTCCATTGAAAAATAGATGGAACAGCATTTTTCTTAAGGTATTTACGTTGATGATCCACACCTAGAACAAAAAATTATGTCAACATTATTATTGTTCCAAAAAAGAATTTCTATTATAACTGATCTTTCAAAATATATACTTTTTGGTATTTCATTATTAATTTAAACAGCTTACCTGTATATTTACTGCTTTTTTCATAGTCATTGTCCACAAAATGTTTTGAACATAACCTCTAACTAGGCTTCGGAATTAAATTGACACGGCGTATGGCTTTAACCAACGCCGACGAATATTTTTATCTTTGGGAATATGATGTACTCCAATTTCAGAGCATTTTGGTACAATACAGCGAGTCATAATATTATTTGGAATTGTTTTCTTCCATACACCATATAAAATTATTATGTTTTGGGAACTAGCTATGCCAGGGTTGCCAGATGCCTAACTGGTCAACTCGCCACTTTGCGATGAAAAGATAGCCCAAAGTAGCCCAATTTGAAAAAAAAATAAAAAATAACGTTTAAACGTGTCATGCTACTGTTCTGTTACACTGGAATTACGATTATTTATATTGTTATTTACCCCATTTTCACTTTTTGTTTGATTGTTTGTTCACTTACTCACCCACCCCGCGCGCATAGAAAGACTAGACTAGACAACGCATAGAGAAAACTATGTAAACTGATATCAAAAAGTCGAAAAACGTGTCGCCCAACAGGCGATAAGTCGCCATTCCATAATTTTTAGTAGCCGCGACGGTCCCAAAGATAGCCCAATTGGCGATATGTCGCCCAATCTGTAGACCCTGAGCTATGCTAGCGCCACTTTGACAGTTGCCAACCCCTTGTTTTGGCAATCTACTTTCCTCTTGGAAGTAATTTCTGCCAGTGTCAAGTGTAGATAGCAAATAAGCCGTAGTGATGGCTAGCAGGGAATAGACAATTTCGCAACATCATTCGTTCTTTGGCAGGAATAAAGTATTATTACTTTGTGCAGGTTGTGGTACGAATTTGAATAATCTTATTGTAAGCTTATAACAAAACGTTCATAAAACATGATGGTTTTCTAAAAGGTGATGGTAAGCCCCCAGAAGGCTGCGGGAAGCCGTGCTTTTATCCGTACGATCCTGCAGGCCGGGCCGGTGCGTGTGGAAGATCCATAAGATTGTTATTGTAAGCTGTGCGAAAGTGAGTTTGTTGGTATGTTTGTTAGATCCTAATAAACAAATGAATTTATTGTTTATATTAATATATGGATAAGGGTATTGGTTACGCTTCGCACTGGCTTTACACATTATGTACCTTTTATTTAACTTCAATGTGCTGTTTGTTATTCTTTGACAAAAAAAAATATTGAATTAGAGGTACTTACTCAACCGATCATCATGTTTTTTTTTATACTTAAGTATACGTTGTCAGGGATGGACAAAAAGATAGAAAAGATAGTCAGGGATCTTCGATCAGTCGAAGTCAGGGATAGAAAAATAATAGTCCACGCAGACGAAGTCGTGGGCAGCCCCTAGTATAATAATAAAAGTATTTCTATTAACTAAATTAATAAAAAAAACAAAAACATAACCTTACTTTTGGATAGTGGTGTCACAAAAGAGACTTACATCCCGTCAAACTCACTAACTTTACTATCAAGTCGAGATCCCATAAATTTTATCGTCCTCGTATAACGGGTGTAACATGACCCTCAACGAAGCCGAAGTCCACGCATTCCGCCCATCATCAGGATCATTTTTGTCTTTTAGACTATACCTTGGAAAGCAATAGCTATAAAGTTATTGAAGGTCGAAGTCAAAAACTTTTTAAATTTTAAATTAAATTTTAATTATACATAATTAAAAATATGAAATCTTATTTTATTCGTTATTTCCTAATTTTTGTCTACAGAAACATTATCAAAGTTTTATGTATTTCGTAAAAAACAATGGCTTCAAAACGTCATCACTCAATGTATTTCATGACCACGCACATACACGTTGTCTTTCAACTCGGCTGCACGCAACTGTGTAGCATTCACTTGCAGACGCGGTCTTTTGTACGTGTTACATTGCGTTATAATGTATGCAATGCTTTTTAACACCAAAAATTAAAATCGTTTCCCAGCAATAATTTTGAACAAAAATGGTCCTGATGATGGGCAGAATACGTAGACCTCGGCTTCGTTGAAGGTCTTGTTACACCCGGTATATGTCACAACGAAATAATCCATTTCTTTACGTGATACTAAAACCTGTAATACGGTCGGACAAACGTTGTACCTGGATATGAGCATAATTTTATTCGTTACACTAATAAAATATCGTAGCTATGAGCAATAAAATGTTTATTGACACTAAGTTGTCCATTTCTAAGATTGGAGCTTTATGAACGCAATGACTCTTTTATTCTTCTTCTTATTTTGAGACAAAATTATTGTAGACTAGCGACCGCCCGCGTCTTTATCTGCGTGGAAAGCTTTTTTGCTATCCCTCGGGAACAGTACTTTTTCTGGATGAAAGGTACCCTATGTCCTTCTCTGTACCCCTAAGAATGTTTATGCAAAAATTCATGATGATCAGTTCAGTAGGTAGTTAAGACGTGAAGGCATAACAAACAAACAAATAAACAAACAAAGATTATTAATATAATTGGAAAATATTAGAAAAAAATTGTTTAAAAAAACAAAAAACCGACTTCAAAAAACCTACCTCTAAAAAGCAAGAAATAATATTCGTAATAATAAAAATACGTCTATTGAAGTCGGGTGTGGCTGGAGTACAAATTCATTTTGTTTTATTCTAAAAGCCCCATACAAAATGATCACTATCGAATGTTTTTACGCGCATTGAGGTGCAGCTTATTTTTAAAACATGACGGACTAAAATTCTCTATCGCTATCTCGCTCTCTTTTATACGTAATGAATAAATGTTATAGCTATCATAATTTTATGTCTATAAATCCTAAGAGTATTCAGAAGTCATATCATGTAGATGGTGAAACACAGGGCTAAAAGGCTTACTGATTGAGCAAGGAAGTTCGTTACGGATTCGGGCCATGCCCGATCGCCGATCGTTTGTGTACAAATCCCTACCTTTTTAGTTTTTATCAATTCTCTTTTCTGCGTATTATTGTGTCTGTTGTGCAAACTTAAGGATGTTTCTTACTTGCGGTATTTCGGTTAAGGCGGTTGTATGACCGAAAGTGGCGCCCTCAGAGGTTTTTATTTAATAAGTTATTAATAGAAAAAGATTTTAACAATGTTAATCGTGGAGATTTTAGGGCCCATGGTCTAGTAATTTAAAAGGTATGCCCTCGTAGTCATTCGTAGAAGTAGATAGCAAATGTGTCAAATACGGCCACTTTTAGCAGTTTTGCTATCTACTTCTAGCAGTGACTACGAGGGAATGTAACGATACCGTCTAAAAATACTAGACTGTGGGCCCTAAAATCTCCACGATAAACATTTTTAAAATTGTGTATTAGGATTATAATATTAAATATAATTCACCGCGGCGCCACTTTCGCTCAGGGTACCTTAAGGATGTTTCTTACTTGCGGTGTTTCGGTTAAATAAAATAGTTTATTCAGTTTTCTGGAAAAGAGGATAAAGTGGTGTTCCTTTTTTCTTACTTCGTTGCGACGTTATAGAGGGAGAGTACATGGTCAGTCTGGCATCAGTCCATTCCATCAGTCTGTATAGAATTAGATTTTTTTGTAGTCTAATTATCCAAATTTTATACCAGACTGATGGAATGGAATGATGCCAGACTGAGCATGTAACATCCCTCATATGTTTAATAAATGCTGTTAGCCACAAATAATTACACAATGCAAGAACGTGTATTTTATCAGTAGGTAACTGTTCATAGAGATCTTTAAACAACATTTTTGTACTACTTTTGCTACCGATTTTATATTATGGTTTCTATTTAAAACAACGAACATTAAGAACATTATTAATGATAATATTTAAAAATTAAAATCAGTCAGACATTTTAGTAGGTAATCAAAAAACCACAAGCAACTTCACTTTATTTGAGCTAAGCTTAATTAATTAACACTAACACACAGACAAGAAAATACGTAATTTTCACGTAGAACACTGTCTTTCTAAGTTAATGTATGTATTTAGGTTTCCGAGCTTTGGGTACCAGGGTAATATAAATCTCGTAGAGGTATTCTGAGATCACGGCACCCGAGACGGTTGAAGGGACACCGGCTAAAGATTATTATTCAACAAGGGGTTCATATTACGAGTTTCTTGACTATTTGTTGTACAGAGCTATTAAATTAAAATTATTTACGTTAGAACTATGATTTTCTCACCTTTCCAAAAATAGTTTTATTTTTTTTCTTATCTTCATGGACTGTACTGTTGTCCGTTTGTGAAATTCACTTCCAAAAGTTATTCCTTCCTCTTACCTTACAAAGTAGATATTTTCTTACAAAATATACTTAAAGCAAATGAATTAAAAAGATCATTCTTCCGTCAAAAAGATTAAAGTAGGTATTCAAAAAGACAGATATTTTTATAGGTTCTTTAATTACTTCTTAATTAATTATGAAACAAAAGATTGTTTATTCCACTTTTGATATCATTCACGTGCCTCCCCCAGGCGAAGGAATTTCAGCCATATTTTCCTGTGTTTAATTGAAAAATGAAGGAGATTGATTGATTAAAACGCTATGAGTAAGCAGAAAGTACGGGTCGAAAGTTTTTATAGATTCGGATATCGAAAATCTGAGGGTCTTATTGGAGAAAACGTTTTTTTTCTTGTCCGCTTTTTTATTTCAATCATCTGAATGACAAAGGATTCTCGAACGGTTTTCGGAGTGAAAATAATATGGGAATCTAACGATTACAGTTACTCGATAAAGTAAAGTTTTCGGTTGAGTTCGAATAATATTTTTTCGAAGTGTAGAATATTGGAAGCTATAGTTATTAGTTTATTATTGAGCGTTATAGTTATTATTAAGCGTTATCAAAAACATAATTTAATTATGATGACGTGAATTATATGAAGACAGCTGGTTGAGGTGTTTTGAAAGAAGACACGCTACGCCAAAGGAACTGACCTTACTGACGCTGATGACAAAAAGCAGTAATATTTTAATAAAACTTGGTTGCTCATTAGAGCAACCAAGTTGTTTATAAGTATATACAAGGTGTATTTGTAACCACTCTCCAAATTTTAAGGATGTGTTCAGTCCATGAAACTGAACAACTTTCTCCGGGAAACATAGGGTCAAATATGTAAAAATAAAAAGGCCTTTTCATACAAATCAAAGAGATCACGTGATCAGTTTAGTATGGGATGACCAAAATTTTTGGCGTATTTCGACACATGTTTCATGGAGAAAGTTGTTCAGTTTCATGGACTGAACACATCCTTAAAATTTGGAGAGTGGTTACAAATACACCCTGTATATATTATGTTGTAAGCACTTATTAAAGTTGTTTTATTTTCAATTTCCAGTATTTTTACAACCTTTTTAAACATTGTCTATGTAGAAAATTGATACCGATCTCATATAAATAAATCCGGCAATCCAACTATCAAGCTTTGATCCATACAATTCTCTTAAAATTTAACCCCAATAAGCTTATCGGAACGGAAGCTCTCCAAAATTAGGAAGAGCACAATGGGTTCGAAAGTTTAGGGCATTAAATGAAACCGCAACCGATTAGCGACGAAATGGAATTCTCCGGATTACAAACGTTTACAGGTAGATTTCTGTCCCTTATTCGAGTGACATGTCCAAAATAGTTGGGTAATTTGAGGTAAGTTTCTTGCACCAATTCTTCTTGTCAGCAAAAAGATGTGAGATTGTAGGTAAAAAAGTACTTAATCTATTTAATTAAATATTATTCGGTAAAGATGACAATAACCACTTCCTTTCTATACCTACTTTATTTTTTCTGTACTTTACAGTCTTCAAATCAACAAAAAGTCTGTTTACATAGAAGATTATAATGATAGTTTAAAACAATTTTACAAGTTTTTTTTACTAGAAAACAGACAGGCATTATTAATGTAAATACGTCACCTTATCGAGCATATTATTGCCATCAGATAAATACATTTTTAAGTATTTGATTGAATCAGGTGTCACTTGGCGGAAGTCCTAAACCATTTTGAAAAAAGAAATATAATTTAGCTTACTTCCGCAAACAAAATATGCAAGATACACCACCCGCCCGCCCGCAAAAATATGCACATGCACACCACAAAATATAAGTGCACAATACCTGCATTTAGCAAGACAGCAACACACCTTGCACCTTCACCAATTAGGCTACTCTACACGTGTTTCGCCCCAACCCGGAGCATCCTCAGGAGTTAGATCGTGCGTAAACCAACACCGAACCAACATCGGTAAGAAAAAATAATAATGGTTAGATTTGATCTGCGCAGTACTAACAAAGATATACAGACTAAAAAATACGAAAAAGTAGACGTCGCATTATTACAGTATTTTTATGGCAAAGACTATGTCTGACCTTGATTGTGTCACCTCTAGCACTTAGCCTAGAGTTCTTATAAATAATAAGCATTGACATAAATAGGCCAAATCACAGGCAATATTAGGGCAAATCTGAAATAATAAGGCTTACGTAGGTAATAGTTACTTAAGGGTAGTAAGTTCACTCTATCCGTTTTTAATTCCCGACAAAAACAGAGGGATTTTATACGTGTAATAAATAAAGTGTGGATATCTGAGTGTCATTTTAGCATCTTAGTTCCCAAACGGAATAAATAATTTAGGTACTGTATCTTTTTTAATGACATGTGAAAGATCAAAAGTGTTATTTCTTAGCTTTCAGAAAAAAACTAATTTTCAGTCGGCGAATATTTTGTTTACGAATTTTCTGCTTAATTTAAAGCTTACATCTAGGTATCTAAAGAAGAATAAACCTGTGCCTTAATTCCATAACACTAACTTTAAATACGAGCCTTGGCAGGTGATTACTTGATATTATAATATTTATAATCATAAACCTTGAATCGAATAACAAAATTAGTTTTGATAAAAGTACTTAGTTATATCATTATCAAGTCTCCTCTCTCATTAATATTTTTGCGCCAAGTGGTTTCTAGATTTTTAAACATGACAAAATAATGTTGCATTCTAATCTAAAGAACTACAACAATAAAAAAATCAGAAATTCTTTTGTCAAAAAAAATTCGGGGAAGTCGGGTTCCTCTAAGTGAATTGTTTGAGTAATTTAAGAAAGGCCACAATTTTCGCAAAATTACGACTACAAAATAGCGAATAATTTCTGAAATGGTGAGAATAAAGCCACACGTTCAAGCGGGTGAAGTCGTTGACAAATGTCTTTTTACTCTGAGGGCCTATTATAAAAAAGGCATTTTCCGTTGTCCCCCCACCTTTGTTCACCACTGGGATCCCCTAGTGCATGGACGAATTTCGTCCGTATATCCACAATATCCACCAGTGGTGGTGGCAAACAGTCGGTAACAACGGGAATACTCAATACTCAAATCATTTATTGCATTCCACAGTGTTACAGTAGTTCTTAAATTATAATATTTTAGATCACTATGGACCCTGTCGGCCAAATAAGCCAAAAAAAGAACCGAAATTCGGACGATGTTCGTTGATCGATTCACTTGATTTTGAACCCTACGCTTGAGTTAATAATGTTACGGAGTGGGACGGTCCGGTCATCGTTCGATTATCGCGTTTCTTTTTTTGTAATAGGCCCTCTGCACCAAACTTTAACCATTACTCTTTTCTTCATAAAACCGTTCGTATTACAATAGGATAATGTCTCTTTTGCTGTGTAAAATTGTGTAAATCTTTGCTTTACGTGTTTACTACCTGTCTCGAGAGGCGATAAATAAATTCCGCGGTAGATTTGAACAACGCACTCATTTTGATAATGGCTGCCGTTGAAATTTATTAAAGGTCTTGTAGATTTATGGTTGTGGTTGGGCGTTTATGTTCCAATCCATATCTTATATATAGCATCAGACTTAAATTACGATATTTACCTAATAAATTAAATATCAGAAGTAATGTCGCGGCCTAGTTATTGCGTTAAATAATAGTATTTAATGGAATCAAGTAAGGAGCTAGACATCTAGGGCAAGATTGGCAACGATGTTCTGAAAACTTTTGTGTCACTTCTTTGCATGAAGTAAGTAACGATGTTTATCAAAGCTGTCGCATATGACCAATGACCATCAGCCATTTTTGATGTCCCCACTGCTGGGGCACAGGCCTTCCTTATACTCATAAGTAAGGAGGATGGGCCATAACCCACCACGCGGGCCCAATGCGGATTGGTGGGTGTTAACGACTGCAAATGCAGCCGGGACCAACGGCTTAACGTGCCTTCCGAAGCTCGGAGGAGCTCGAGATAATACTTTTTGGTCACCCATTCCATGATCGACCCTTGCGAACTTCCGCAATCGCTGGGCCAGGCGCTAAACCATTGCGCCACCGAGCTCCTCATTAAATACTATACGATTGCAATATCTATATTTTACTTTTACTACAGGACCAACTCTAAAATCGCAAAAAAATCTGCTGTTTCATACAAAATTAAATATTTATAACGAAAATATGTGTGAAACAGCTGATTTTTTTTACATGATTTCACAGTTGGTCCCATAGTAAAAGTGGTTCAGTTTGATGGTCCGATGAAACGGTTTCCTCATTTTGTGTTCATTCATTAACACGTTGTAATTACTAAGTAGGTTGGTTATTTGAAATTCGGAATGAAGTTAGTGTGACATTGTACTGAAGTGTTTAGTTACTTCTGAGAATGACGGCTAGATATTTGGCTGGTGGTAGGTCTTTAGACACACCATAAACTGCCCATTCCTTATTTTTCTTTCTGTTCTGTGTAAATAAATGGTTGCCTGGAAGAAATTGCTTTTCAGCGATAAGGCCGCCAATTGTTCTACTTTTGTACTGTCCTTGTATGTATTTATTATGGTGAACAATAAAGTATTTATTCATTCATTCTTTCGTATTGTGGAACTCTTCTTTTGACTAAATACTTTCAAAATAATTAAAATGGTTCATATCGTGTCTTAACTTTATTTGCAGATTCTTACTTAGTTAGGTAATTATTTTTGGATTCTGAGGAAAATCAAAATGGTTTTATTTATGTAGGTATTCAGTTAAAATCAATAGGCAGGTACTTACTCATTTCAACAGGAATAAATTCCAACGTTTATAAATTATCGCTATTTCCGATTTTTTTAAGCCTTTTATTTCGGAACGATATTTCGATATTTTTTATTTCTAGACGATATTCGGAACACAAAATTGATGGGTTATTATCGAAATGTATCGATAATAAAATAAAAAGTATGTTGATACTCAACTGTTTAACAGTTGAGTGTCGCTGGTAACCTTATCTGCGAAACATTTATTAGCATACAGTAGCTCGCGAGAGTTAAGTAAACTGAATAGAAAAATATAAACTTGATAACATCTAAACTCTACCTCGCAGTAAAAAATAATTTTATTTTAAACACAAGTAGACCTCATAAGTTTGGCCACCCGTGGAATAATACATACTATGCCAATAAATAAATACAAACAAGACAAACGGCGTTACCATATTATTATGTTATACCGTAATATGGTAACGCCGTTCTTCCACCATCGTCGGCGTCGTGGACGTCCCGGACGTCAACGGGAACGGGAACTTTTATTAGGTATGTATGAGATTAAGATGACATTAACATGACGAGTTTTCAGTAGACAGGCTGTCATAGTAAATGTAGATCTATAATGTCCATATTATATCGGCGATGGCGGGCGCCGTCATCTCGTACTCGTGCTGGCTCTGAATCGGCGTTGGTGGACAAACGGCGTAAAAGATCCATTATGTTACTTCGCCTACTTACACATGTCCTATTACAGTTTTTATATCGCTTCAGCTCAGCGGGTGTCTGAATTATTGTGATGTCGATAACAAACATGTTATTTTTCGAATAATGGCGCCATTCTGAAGAATAATTTGGTTTATATTTTATTTGTTAACTAGCAGACATCTGTGACTTCGTCTGCGAGGATAATTGTTTTGCTGTCGCTCGGGTACAGTAGGTAGATACATTTTTTTGGATAAAAGGTTACTATGTCATCCTGATAACGTGTTTTCAAAATTTTAACAAAATATCGGTTGGAGTTGTTAAGACCAACTAACAAACAAACTTACTTTTGTATTTATAATAACTGTTATATTAAGTTAGGATTAGAATATAGGTAAATCATCTGTTCTGTATCAGTGTTCATTATTTCTGACTTCTAATAAATAAATAAATAATTAAACTAACTTTATTATAACCTACTGGTAAACTTAACTATTATTTTTAATTCTTCGAAAAAGCTGTATTTACCTGTAAAGGCATATCTTTTAGTTCGGGCCTTTTGTATACATTTATTGTAATGTGTAATGATATGTTGTTGGTGAATCTCTTCGAGCATCGCGGCTAGCCCGTCTTACTCTAAGGTGAATCTCATGCAATAAATAAATATAAAATACTTAATTGAAAATGAAAACTCTGTAATTCGTATTAGAATATCCAGACAGGTCTAGGTAATTCAAAAGATAAAAATAAGCTTTTTCTAAGTTTCTAATAGTGATTTTGCATTGATTATGTAGTTAAAAGCACACGTCACATTGAAGAACTCTACTAGGTGGTGGTCAAACGTTTAAAAAACTTTCTTATATTATCTAGGATGTTTGTATTACCGCCGTTGTTTTAGATTTCCGTAGCTCAAGTGCTTAGCTACTTACATTGGAATCTGAGTAATGTTCAATTGTTTTTATTATTTAAAACCAAAGAGTCATTTTTAATCTATGGTGAGAACACTAAACTATTTCGGTCATATATATTTTTTTCTGATGGCCGCTCCATTTTACCACGAAACTCAACTTCCACCTTTCACCACATATTAAAACAAAACTGAAATTTTAACATACCGATAAGAGAGCATTGGACCATTTAGGACAACTGCGATCCAGCAGAAAAATGGCGCTTCAAATATTTAAAAAAAAGCTCTAGGGTAGTAGGGTGGTTAACACCAAAAAAATTGTTTCAGGTCAGTGCGGGTGGACAACCTTAAGCTGGTTCTAGTCTGTCATAATAAAAATAATAGCGCACTCATATTTAGGTATATTATAGGGCAAACCTTCACATGCGTGGCCCGAAAAAGGTAAATTGATGTTAAACCATTGGCTACCAAATTGGGGATATTTATATTAACTCGCCCGGAGCCGACGTGAGTGAGAAAAAAACAATTTATTTTCTTTTTCACACCGGCATTGTACCACACAGATATGCTAAAACACCGTTTGAAATGACCGCCATATTTTGACGAATCTATATTGAATTGGGTGTACCTACGAAAGGCACTTTTTATGAATTCTGAAATCACTGAAAATCGAAGCCGAAGGTAAATTTGTTAGTCCTTTTTTATACGTTAAAAATATAATAACATATTGTCATCTGTAGAAATATTTTTTTTTATTGAATCAGGCGTCACTTGGCGGAAGTCCCAAACCAAAAAAAAAAAGAAATATATGTCGCTTACTTCCGCAAACAATATATGTAAGATGCACCGCCCGCCCGCCCGCAAAAATATGCACATGCACACCACAAAATAACAGTGCACATAATACCTGCATTTAGCAAGACAGCAACACACCTTGCACCTTCACCAATTAGGCTACTCTACACTTATTTCGCCCCAACCCGGAGCATCCTCAGGAGTTAGATCGTGCGTAAACCAACACCGTTTCGGTGTTGGTTTACTTATCTAAGCTACATAAATTTCTAAGCTATATAATTAAGCGACATTATATTTCTTTTTTTTAAATAAAATACAAAGTTTTTTCATAAACCTGGCAAGTTTTAAGAGGTTGTAATACCCCCCTAGGATATCCGGACAGACATACGAAATCATTTTTACCCAAGTTGAAACGGAGTCGCTTCGCGCTCGCCCGGTCAATTAGTCACAAGAATACGTTTTCTGTGCAGTAAATATTAGCTCAGCACTCACTCGCCGTTTGGAAGGATGAATGGCATTGTTTGTATTTAAATTAGATTTCGCAGTGTTTCGAGTGAAACAAATTAATGATTTACCCTGTCACCGCTCGCGGATGCCTCTCAATTCCACTTCAACAGACCGAAACGTATTTTGTTCCGTGACATCGAAATAAATTAGGCTGTGTTCAAAATAGTTAGTATTTCATGTTTTGAAAGGAATGCTCCAGTCGGTGGAGGATTTAAAGCGAAATACTTTACTAAGGAATTTAAAGTTATTACTTACTTACAGGTTGTGATGGCTGAGACAATACAATATTTGTATCAATTTATATTTTATTACACTTTTACTTTTGTCACAATAATACCAAAGTACCCATTATTTTAACGAAGATGATATAAACAAGAATAAATATTGTCTGGTAGGTATTCTATTTCCTCTGATGCCGATTGTACCAAGTACATTTTTCATTCTTTAGCTTTTCGAAGCTCTCGAGTATCGCATTATACAGTTGAATAAACAATTATTTTCTCTCAAACAATATTCATAGTTCTGTTGAAAAATACTTTCGCAGATCAAATGTAAATGAGATTACTTTTTCCAAAATTACAAACTATTTGAGTATTTGGAGTTTTTTTGAAAGTCTATAAAGTTTCAAACTATATTAGTCCGAGAATACTTAATCGACGAAATTTAATCGAAACTAATGCACGTAGAGCGTACTTCAAATATTAGTCGGTGACATTATACAAGGTGTTTGGTAAAAGCCTTATAAAGCCGAATATGGTGTGTGTTTTGATAAAGTATCGAAATAACTTACAACGCCTGAGAAACTAACAAAACCTTTAAAAAAAATCTGTTCTTCATTATGTCTTCATGCAACTACTATAATTTACTAAAATAGAACTTTCATAAGTATACATCTGTCATAAAGATTTTCACAGTAACAAAGTGTACCTACATTTGTTATTTCTCGTCAAAAATTGCGGGAAAAAAAACTTTCTCCCGATTTGCAGGGGCTTTAGGATTTAAAAATAGGTCGAGTTGAATTTAAACAACTCTGGCGGGCTTATGCGTTTTAAGAATATACAGTAGTTGCATCTGATCGCATTGGAACTTTTTTAAAAGCTCTGCTGTAATTTGGATTATCTTATTTCGAGAAAAGCTTTTTGTTTGAATAATTATGATACTCTGTCTACACTTTGCTCAAAATGACAATTGCATTTTCAAAAAGTCTAAACAGAAAAGAATCAACAATCATTATTGTTAGTAGGTAATAGTCTGATGATAAGAAAACAAAATACATTAAGGGTTGGTTTTTCCATCCTCTTTAAATCTTATAAATTCTTTAGATAAGTAGTTTAGTGAATTTAACATTTTTCATTTTCACTTTTTCCATATTTACTCAAAATTTCCGAATCCAAACAAAAAGCTATATCGGATAATAACTAGTCAGTGTTGCAATAATTGAATAAACAACAAACTACGCAATTCTAACTTTCCTTGTTTACCAAACACACTGCAATAACAAAAAGACAAATCATCCCAATTTGTTAACTGATAAATAAACATTCCCTCGCAGGGTTTTTTCCTCATAATCGACGGCCATCAAGGGTAATAATTTCGTCCCCATTCATAAAATCCGACCATTGTATACTTTATATTCTTTAACTCGTTCCTGTTTTGGTTCTATAGAACGATGGTGTTATTGTGGAGTAGGTATTTATTTTTATGATAGCTTTGTTTAGGTTGTGTCAACACGGCGAATCGTGAAAAGGTCACTAAAGCTAGGGTTTTATTTTATTTTATTTTTTTATACATATGGACAACAAAACAGATTACAATCGAAAAATAAATAACGGCATGCTAAAATATTTCAGTTGTATGCTAGATCCTAGGTCCTAGGTTTCCTAGGATGACGGTGCCCTCATATTACGGCCGTAATTTAGCGCCGTAGAACGTTTTCTATGTAAATAATACGGCGCGCCATATTGTTTTCATAGAAAACGTGCTAGGTACGCCGCTATATTACGGCCGTATTATGACCGAAACCCTAGCTTAAGGATGCTTTCACATTCAGCCTATTTGATAAACATAAAAGTTAAGATAAAGCCCAATGCCCTCTTGATAAAGGAAAAAATTTTTTTTCTTATGCTATGGAAATCGTTAAGTTTCCTGTGTTATTCATTTTAGGCGTTTAATGAATCAATTTCACAAATCCCGCTCCTGTATAACATCGCGGATACTGTTCACACCCATAGGCTATGGTTAAGGTTAAACCTCGTTTACTTAACGCCAACGTGAAAATGTCTTTCTGGATTTAACTGCAGGAAGGGTGGGGGAAATAAATTCAAACCTGAACAATCTAAACTGTTGCGTCATCTGTGGTGATTAATTATCTGTGTGATGCTAATTTTCAATAACAAAGCCGAGCTAATAAAGGACGCCCCTCGTTACGCCACGCCTCAGTTTTACTAGGGAAGTCGACCGAGAAGGATCCTTTTAGGCTTATCATTCGGAGTGCGTGTCTGCGTGTTAAATGACACTTAGTATTGATTGTTTTTTTTTTAAGTTTCATTGTTAAGAATGTTAATGCTTTTTTTTGGGATAATAAACAGCATTCACAATGTAATTTAAGATCTAATGACTGTCCAGTCGATCACGCTACCCACTACAGACTTGACTACACACGTGGACTTCACCCCTGTTCCTATATTAAAATAAATAAATAAAATGTTTATTTCCAATAAGTTTACAAAGCTATATTATTATAACTAACTAACCCCCACAGGGTATGCCTGTCCTATGGGGGAAACGATTCGTTTTTCGTACGGATGATGGTAGAATTTTGACACATTTACTATGGACTTTATCTCAAAATACTAACTAAAACGAATCTTTCTAGAATTTAGGAACTTAGCTAATGCTAAGTCAATTACGTATCGTCCCTTTCGCAAAAGGAGAAGCTTTGGCGACAAGACGCAAGATTTGATGATGTCTTTTTACATTTACTAAATAGTACTAAAACATCAAATGATGGATGATACAAGAGACAAACTAAATAAATATAAAAAAGTTTAGGTATCTGAATTTCAATAATAATTATTACCTACATTATTATTAATCATTAATTATTGGCCATTTAGAAGGTATTTTGAAAATCAAGTATGTTTTAAGTCTCCATATTTAGTCAACTTAAACGAAAATTTAGAAAAAATATAATCATGTCCTTTCCCAGTTGTACCACTTCAATACCACAAACTAAAGAGCTTTTTACTGATTTCTACTCCAACTTCTGAATTATTTGATATATTAAGTAGTTTCAGATCCTTATTTTCCTCTAAATAATTTTATTCCGTGTTTCGTATTACCTTTGCATTTTCCGAGAATACATTTGCTTAAGAACTGCTCTTCAAAGAAAGATCAAATCTGCAAGACTTAATGAATACCTACGTTGCTGGTAGTTCTATTGCATGAGCGATGGCAAACGGAAAATTTTGTTGATAAAAGAAAATCTTGTTTTAGTTGTTTTTCGACGATAATTTAGCTAAAATCTACAATGGTGGACATTCATTTATCTTATGGCGAAAATATATTTAATGGTTATTCCTCTTTGAAAATTTAAAATATCGTTGGCTATATTATAATACAACTCCGTATTTTTTATATTTTTCTGGGTACGTTGTTTTGTTCGAGGAAAAATAAATGAGAAAATTAGTTTAGGTCCTTGCACCATCCATTATTATATAATTGATTTAAATTTAAATAAAACCCTTAAAAGGTTCCATAGGTGTTTTTTCATTTCCATTATAATGCAATATGATTTATGGGGTAGAATATTACATTTAAGTGCCTTCTACGATAGTTTAGTTTAACGCGAGACATTAGCAACGCGATTGCATCGCTACTTTCTCGCGTTTGCATCGTTGTATAAAAAATAATGAATAAAGTAAAAGAAAGAAAGAAAAATGTTTCACCCTATTGCAATCCAAAATTTAATACCAAGATTTTCTTTTCAACATAAACACACAGCTGTAGTAGTATGACCATTTTGCTCAGAATTTCACTGCTCTGATATTTATCCCTTCTTACAAATAAAATGTGTCCTCACAGTGAAGCCTGAAGAAATATTAAAGGAATGGAATGAAGGTGCTTTTGCGGTAAGTGACAATCCAATTTCTCAGCACTCCTCTAAAAGTTAGTGGATCTTGAAATATTCCTAGCAGGTGAAGTTCGTAATCTTCTGGAGAAGGAGATTCAAAAATAAATGTATGTTACCTTTACGTCGGAAGGTGTCCACTTCAAAATATCGTAGAGAGTAATTGGATGTGTTATGCTTATGATGTTATGAATGTAACATTAAAGCTCATTTTCAGGGTTCCGTAGCCTAAATGGCAAAAAACGGAACCCTTATAGATTCGTCATGTCTGTCTGTCTGTCCGTCCGTATGTCACAGCCACTTTATTCCGAAAGTATTAGGACTACACAGTTGAACCTTGGCAGGAAGATGTATTTGTAAACCGCTTTACGATTTTTACACAAAAAAAATTAAGGGGGTGCTCCCCATACATAGAAATTAAACTGAAAAAAAAATATTCAAACCAATACTTGCGTGGTGTCTGGTCTTCAAAAATGACATTGAGGTTTCTAAGACTATTTTTTCTCAAAGTCAACCGTTTTAAAGATAAACACTGCCAATGTGGTAAAATGTGAAATAAGAGAGTGAAAAATCTAAAAAAGAATATTTGTTATAGATCTTAATGAACTTTTAACGAAATTTGGTTTGAACGAGATATAGTTATCAGATTTTGAGATATAGTACATTTTCCAAAACTGCAAATATAACTTTGTCATTCATACAAACACTGTGAAAAACAAAATTATTTTTGCAGACGAAAAATGATAGTGGTATTAATAAATATGGTATGGTATAAGGTAACTACGGAACCCTACTGCGCGTGGCACGACACGCACTTGGCTGGTTTTTTTCAATGAAAAATGCGACATTTAATACGAAACAAGTAGCAATTTCAAAGTAATGAAATGTTATTAATCATGTAGTCAGTTATGAAATAACTCAGTTGATCGTGTGTTCTTATTACTGATATTATTTTCAGTCTTTCTATGGAGAGTAAATAATGAAACTGGATTTCTAACTTCAATTATTTCCTAAAATCTTATGACTTTGTTAAATTTTTAGAAGATCCAATCTACATTCATTTTTATACTCGTAAACCAAGTCAATATTTAAAAAAGCTCATGTAATAATCTCTTAAATCAACAGTTAAGAGTAAGTTAAGTTTAAGAAACAAAGTTTTCATTCTTTCTGTAAGATTTCAAATCCATAATTTTAGCTCAAAGTGGCCACTTTTGGCAATTATGGATTTTAAAAGTTACAGAATGAATGAAAACTTAGTTTCTTTTGTTCCACTTCCAACAAATAAAACTTCCCTCACATCACTAACAATCCCAACGCTTACGGGAGCGGAGTACAGCTTGGAATGGTTACGATTCAATTTCGCTACAGATCCCTAAAACGTAATGCGGACTTCTAAATATTACAAAGTTATGTGGACACATTCTGAGTAGAAATTTAAAAATATATAACTGTATGTATAAGAAAGATCTTATTGTTCCGACAATAAAAGCAAAAAAACAGAAAAGGTTATGTAAAAATGTTAAATAAATTAACATTGAACCATTACAACAATATAATGACGTAGCTAAGCAGCATGACCTTGACCTATTCTGTACATCGGGTCTACGTCTAAAGCGAGAACTTGCTAAATGATTTTTCGAGTCAACTAAATTAATTGAATTTTGGACCTAAAATAATATTATCTCATTTTTTCCGTCTACTTAAGAGTTATCAATAACTATAAGTGGAAACTTGTAAATGGCCTTCTGTATCTAAATATAAATTTATTAATAATATAGCTGTAAGTTTCCTGTAAAACTATAAAATAAAATAAAATAATAGTGATATTCTAAGTACGGAGTACCTACTCCTAGCACGAACATCTATCGAGAAAAAAAACGCGCGTAAAATTACTCGATAGACAATTCTCTATGGAAAATTTAATTTCGCTTATCGGCGATAGATGACGCTGTACAAATTTCTAATACAAAATTTATATATCGAATAATTTTACGCGCGTTATTATTTTCGATAGCTGTTCGTGCTAAGGGTACGGTACAGTAATTTTCTATGGAAAATTTCATTTTGCATTTCGGCGGTAGATGTCGCTGTACAAATTTCCCATACAAAATTACTCTATCGATTGTTTTTACGCGCATTATTTTTTATACAAAAAGTGATACTACGGTTATCATTACCTCCATAAATATATTCCGCTCATTAGCGATTGTCTAACAGGTAAACACAATAATAATATAATATTTGATTGGAATTATATTAATATTAATGCCAAGGTCGTTATAATAAATAATATCTTTAAGTGTACATATTTACCTACAAATAAATACTGTTTTCGATTGATCTACGATGATCATAATCGCTCGTAGCATCGCTACGTAACTTTTGTAATGCGCGCTGTGCTGGTGCTACGATCAGCGGCTAATGACCGACCGCGCGATGTCAATATTGACCGGTCCATTTATGAAACTCTACTTTTTATGATAAAACCAGACAATAATAATATAACTATTATTCAATACTTAAAATTTTCTCACTCTATTTCTATGTTATTTCTTTACACGTCGCTAGATAGGATTATGTATAAACAAAATAACTTTTTCCTCCACTGGTTCTCTAACATCAAATTCCCGACCAACGTCTAACTCCTAAACCGTTCCCTAAAATAAAAGATTTTTACGTTCCATTTGTGTTTAGTTCAGGTTAATTCCGATTGGAATATTTATGAAACCGCAACAATGAATCACTGATGGGAAGACGTGAGCCACTCCTGAGGCAAGCTATTCCAAAGGTTAAGTGTATGCAAATTATCTCCTTTATCCAGTGTTTCGGTTGCCTTTTGATTACGGAGACGAGCACCGAAATATGCCTTTTGTTAAAGAAATAACGCTTCCTTGTAAAAAATGCAAGTTATTTTTTCAAAACTCACGTACCATACTATTTTCTTGGTGACTTTATTTTCTAAACTGTCTTTAAGAGCTTTCGAGCATGAAAAGCAGATCAATACCCTTAGCACGAACAGCAATCGAGAAAAAAAACGCACGTAAAATCATTCGATAGTGCAATTTTGTATTGGAAATTTGTACAACGCCATCTACCGCCGAATAGAGAAATTAAAATTTCCATAGATAATTTTCTATCGAGTAATTTTACGCGCGTTTTTTTTCTCGATGGCTGTTCGTGGTAAGGGTACAGTTTCAACGCAAAATAATAAGTATTTCACTATCGGGGCACTATTGGTTTGTGTCATCGAGTTTTATTAGAACGTGTCCAACAAGATGATTTTTTTATGTTGATGTTCGTAATCCACGATTGCCTTACTGAAATTTCGTGATTATAAGGTTAGTTACTCGAAAAAAAAATAAGCTACTCTATGATATTTTGTTAACCAGCTTTAGATAGACTTCAATCCAATCTAAGTTATTTTTCTAAGTAGTCACATTTTTTCAGGTACCAACTTTCTTAACCTACATATAAATTACTGGTGATTCCAAGGGTTTTATTACATGATCGTCGGACTGAAGGTTAGTGCGACCAGTTCAATCAAGGGCTATGTTTCCCAAGTGAGTATTTGGGAAACCACCTGCTCCCCGCCCTCAATTATTTTAGACCTACGATCCTTTGTAAAGTACTGGAAAAGCTGAGCTAACATAAACGCAGAATAACTATTCTGAAAAAAAAAACGCATTAAGAAAAGAACTCATTATCTGAAATACTTACCTCGAAAAGTTTACTGCCTTACATTAGAAATTCTACTTCAATAACAGTTCTCAGAACCCTTAGTACGAACAGCTAACGAGAAAAAAAACGCGCGTAAAATTACTCGATAGAGAATTATCTATGGAAATTTTAGTTTCGCTATTCTGCGGTAGATGGCGTTGTACAAATTTCCAATACAAAATTGCACTTTCGAATGTTTTTACGCGCGTTATTTTTTTCGATAGCTGTTCGTGTTACGGGTACAGTACCCTTAGCACGAACAGCTATCGAGAAAGAAAACGCGCATAAAATTACTCGATAGACAATTCTCTATGGAAAATTTCATTTCGCTTATCGGCGATAGATGGCGCTGTACAAATTTCCAATACAAAATTTATCTATCGAATGATTTTACGCGCGTTATTTTTTTCGATAGTTGTTCGTGCTAAGGGTACTGAACACCTAACGAAGGTGTCGTTTTGAGCAAATCAAGTTAAACTTGTATATAAACTGTGGAAATTTCCAGACGAGTGTCGAAGAACTGTTTAGAGGTCCCGGGAATCACTCAAGTGTAAGGATGATACATGATCGCAAATTGGATTTCGATTAAGTCGAATCGAAGTTTGCTCTCCTGAATCTCATAGGTACGTTAACACCTAATACTCGTAAACACGTTTAATCAATAAATAAATGAGTAATGTAGGTATTTGATTATATTCGCGCGCAAACATCTTAATTACTGCAGTCGAAGCGTTGTAAGTTATGAAAGATAATTAATGGGTGTTTTCCATATCTTTATCTCTTTCTGGTGCTCAAAAAAACATCGTTCGCTAAAACGAGTATATACCTACCACCTCTCGGCTACGTTACGACCTGCTGGTCAATGCTGATGAGCGCGGAAGTGGCCGAGGGGTTTTCTCTCTCACTGTATTGAACGAAAAGAGATATAGAGGTTAATAAAAGAGGTTTTTTTACTAAATATAACCAAAATTACAAGATTATTGGATGAAACGCTCCGCCACTGTGCCTACATTTCTGTAATTTTACACAATCGATGATAGTCACACTAATTCAAAGATGTGCTTTTCCAGTATTGGCACTTTCTGTATATATATCATTTTCGTAGCGCGTAAACTAAATCCGTAGTGAGACTGAAATAATTAAGTTAAGCCCGGAAGACTCAACGCCAAGGTTCGCTAACATTATAATGATCATGAAACACTTGTGCGTTGTGACAAATTACGTAAATCCCCATTTCAGTAGTAATAATACATACTTTAGCTTCATATTTACTTGCTTGTTTGAGAAATTAATTTAATATCACTTGTTTAAGGTATTATCTAGTTATATTCGCCCTATTACGTAAACGACATCAGTAGGTATAGGTGTTGGACAGATGCTATCCACCTTATAGCCCTAGCTAAATAATAAAGCTATAAGTAAGTACTTACTATTGGAAAAATATACCGTGAAGCCTATCACACTAAACAAACGACGGGCAACAAAAAAGTGTTCAAATTATATTTACCGTTACCGCTTATAGCTACTGCTATTCTCCGCGGTTGGACTAAAAAAAATCCAAGGTTTCAAAACTCATTACAAATTCCCAAAGGACGACGACGCCCGTCCGTGGCCCGGGCGCCAGGCATCGGCCCTACGCTTGAGAACAACTGCGTGCCTTGTACTACAAAACTAATAAGTACAGTAACTTTCCCTAAATGTCCGGTAAGAGTCTCAAAAAACGACCTCGAAATAACGCCACACTTTCAAACTGAGAGCTTATTTTGTAGGTATATACAAAGTATTCTCCTTCTTTGTTTCTTACTGGCTTACTAATAAACATTTACCTGCGATGTATACTATTTAAAGTTAACTTTGAATAATTTGTACTTTGTACCCAGATAAAAATATTCATGTAAGTAGGTATCGAATTCCATTCCAAAATTTCGAATCGCGTCACAGAATACATAATTGATCGCGTGCTGTTTTATGTGGTTTAAGTTCGTGTAGGAGATGCTGTACGGTCGATCCCGATTTTAAGGTCGATCGCCAAGGATGACAGATTTGACACTTTGCACCCAATGTAGTTTGCCTACTTTTTTATCTTGATAAATATTAAGTGGGATAAACGGTCAAAATGTCGATTTCTTTTGCTAGGTCGATCTCCTTAAGAAAAAGTATAGGCACCCCTGGTGTAGGCTATTCTTGGTCGAAGGCAGTGACACCTTTTTTCGATTAATTTTACTTGTACAAAAATTTTGGCAGTGAACTTTGTCCAATACCGTAAGCGACTTCAGTACAACCCACCCGTGCTGATACCACGGTATAAGCAAAGGATCAGCCCCTCGTAAAATACTGCTCGAACGTTTTATGAGGTTACCTACATAAATAATAACGAGACTCTAAAATGTTTACTGCCGTCTGCGAGATTTCCCTCATTAAATAGACTAGGGAATTTAGAAAAAGTTAATCTTGATAAGTTTTTTTTACAGTCCATTTAACGTGATGATAACAACAGATCACGTAAGGCATCATACTGGTCAAAGTGCTACACAGATATCCGACTCCATTTAGATGAAATTTCAGCATTATTTTTTTGTGTTTTAACGATGATATACAAAGTGAGAATATGGTAGATAAGGACCATCAAACTGTGAAATCGCGAAAAAAAACCAGCTGTTTAGCCCGCCGGTAACGATATCAATTGCGATTGTCAAATCGCTTCAACTGTTTTTTTTTTCACGATTTCAGATTTGGTCGCGTAGTAAACGTTGTTCAATTTGATGGTCCCTAATCTACCATATTCTGGTTTATAGCCATTAATTCTGCTCCACATTGTATAATATAACTAGGGTTATAAAATAGCATTGTGAATGCAAAAATCTCAAATATAAAAATAACTGGGTTGCCATAACTATCAGGGAACATCTAAAAAAGGTTCATCAACGTCTTTAATCGAAGTACATAATATGCTATAAGAATACTAGAAATTGTAATATAATATAGTACTTATAGTAAACTAATATATTATATACCACTCGCGGCCTCGCACCCAGTTCGGGCCCGCATTTTGTCGAAATTATCGAAATACGGGATGTATAAGCAATACGGGACGCGATGGTCAAATGCGCCGACAGTCCCGTATATACAGGGCCATAAATATAACAGATAGACGAAAACCTTTTACTTTTATAACAGTGATTTCATTTGATAAATATTTAGCTGACGACGACGTAGCAATGACTCAGGTGAAATTCTCAAAACGCACTCGTTGAGTGATGTGTGCATAAGATAAATAAAGCTTTGCTCAAGATAAAAGGTATCTAATAAGCTCAGTGGGTTCGAGGAAGTTTAAGTGTAGCCCAGTGCTGGACTAATCAGAAAAAGTGAAATATTATGGGGCCCATGAGAGAAATCAATGAAAAATCAATGTATTTTTGTTTTACTAATCTTGAAAGAGAACTCAGGTAGACAGATGTAACCCTAAAATGATTCTCTTTGGGCAGATGTCAGAAAGCGAGCGCTTACTTACCTCTTTGGTACAGGCCGTTTATTTTCAAAAGCCAATTTTGACTCATCTCTTTCCATCAACGCCATCTAGTGAGGCAAATAGTTACTATTTTTATTTTTTTTAATGTCACTTTGAAAAGTGTTTTTAATTACAAATGAAAACACACACAAAGACTTCACCTGAATATTGTGAAAGGTGCTGTAGTCAAACTAGTAGTGTAATATGTTCAAAGTCCCTGCGTGATCGAATCAGAAATGAGCAGATCCGTAGGAGAACTAAAGGCACCGACATCGTTCGAAGGATTAAACAGCTAAAGTGGTAGTAGAAGAACCGATTAGGGCGGAAAGGTTCTGGAATGGCGACCGCGCACCGGACGACGCTCCGTGGGTAGGCCCCCGACAAGGTGGACCGACGATCTGGTAAAGGTCGCGGGAAGCCGCTGGATGCGGGCAGCACAGGACCGATCGTCGTGGAGACCCTTGGGGGACGCCTATACACAGCAGCTGTGGGTGTCGTGCGGATGATATGATGAATGTGTTCATAACTACACTTTTTTCCAGACTGGAAGCCTGGAAAAAAGTGTAGTTTTTCCAGGCTCCCATCTCATGGACCTAGATCCGGCCGCGACGGGGACCGTATAATATTCTCGCCGCGTGAACATGAACTTTATTGTATCGAGGCGGATTTTCACGGAACAATTCGGTACCCCTTTTGCTGTGTCTTGTAAATCTTTGATAGCATTTACAAAGGGGAATATTTTTATTGCAAACACTAACATGTTTTTTATGTGAATAGGAAATCAATGCAAGCTGTGCTCATTTTTTTTCATGGTCGTTGGATGGAAGTCAGAAGACATTATGAAAGTACTTTACAGAAAATGGACAAGTAAAGAAGCAGAAGGAGTTTTACAGATTTTTAAATTGGATAAGATAAGACAAGCGATTCACTCGGAATCGTTAGCCACAGAAAGGAGGACAGACGGACATGGTGAAACTATGAGGGTTCCTTGTTGACGTAAAATTACCACATCACCAAACAAACCAAGTGTAAGTACATTTTTTACTCCCGGAAATTTGAGTAAAGTGTTGATATTTTAGGTAAAGGAAGTTTACTGCGTTTAAGTTTTTTTTTGTCAAAAAAAGTGGTGCTTGTGCCCCAGCTGTCAATACTTTTAGACCACAAAAACTCCGATAATATTAAAAAACAGGTGGAAAAAAGCCTTTTTAATTCAAAGAACCAAAATATTGCCTGCATTTCTCCCGCTTCCATAAAACGCAACGGGACGGGACAAGGGTCTTTGCTTTTAATAGAATAGAAGGAGTGTCGTAGGTATTCTCCAACATTACATTTGTAATACTACCACAGATACGAAGCTTCGGTTCTTTGGCAGGGAAGCCAGCGGGCCACGAAACGAGCGGGGTTTTTTTATCTAAAAATTCATATTTTTTCAAATACCGGTAAGTTAAGTACTTAAGGCAGGTGAAAGCGCACTTCATCCGGAATCCTCAACCACTATGAGAATATGGACAATTTAGAAACAATAATCGCATATTCCATGGTGAATGAAATTCATACATTGGCTACTTATTTAACTGCTGAAACTTAAAACTATTGTTATGGTGCCAGATAAGATAAGACGGTAGCAACTAGCTAACATAAACCCTCTAGCACCAAGCAAAGTACTATGGGCAACAGCGTCGCTTAACCAGTTAGCTACGAAATTCGTGTGTGGTATCGCCCCTGCACGAGCTAATGTGACGGCGCTGCGCGGCGCGTGCCGTGCAAGTGATTTTTAACTTAGGAGTGGTTAAGTGACGCTGTTGCTCATGGTGGACCATGGGCAACAGCATGTAACAACATGTAATTATTGTATTGTAAACATATTGTAATGATTGTAATATAATTCATTCTCAATCTCAGTCTTCATAACATTTTAAATGTAACTGTTTACGAAACTACATAATAAACTAAATATGTCACTATACGAAAAACCTAATCAAAGTTTATAGGTAAATAACTCCAGTTATTTTAAATTAAATCTTCATAAAGATGTTTTCTCTAGTAAAAGATTCTAAAAGAAAACATAACTTTCAATTTCAATATACCATCTCTAAAGATACGACACAGTATAAACTGTGCAAACACTGTGTAAGTCTGAAGTCAGGTTTAAGTAAATATGGTGTGAACCTTTAATGCCCTTTGGAGATTTAACAGAAGACACGTCGTGAGGGCAATGACCTCGAAAGTAACACTGACTCGTAGCAAACATTTTTAGCAGTTTTATGAGAATTGGGACAATTGATAATCGCATATCCAAGGGTAAATGAAATTCATACTTTCCATCCCAATGAATAACCCAAAAGAAAACTTAAGGCGATTAGTGCCCTCACAGTGGCGCCCTCATATTAAATTTATTGCTCGCTATGTCAAATGTGACAATAGTGGCAATTTTTTGCTCTTTTGCCTACTACTACAACGAACAATGTTTTATAGAGTTGAAAAAAAAAAATAAACTATAGAACCTTAGCTTCAATCGGTATGTGTGAATTTCCAAAACATTATGTACTTAACGAAAAATAAATAAATATAATGAGGGCGCAACTGTGAGGGGAGGGCACTAATCGCCTTAAGAAGTGAATCACCTCGTGTCAAGTGGCCATAACCTGCAGTATTGTCCCGGAAAGATCCACTCAAATAATCTGGACATAAATTTTGATTCTTCTGAACCCCTCATGATTTCGGATGAACCATTATTCAGAATAGCCGCATACAACCCTATGAATATAAATGAGATTAAAAAAGTTTTTATATAAGGACACATAACTTAGACCCGATCCACATATGAGCTTAATAGAAGTTATGGTTTTTAAGGCTTTGTTTATTGAGTCATCTCATAAACTGAATTAACTAAGAAGCTTTTATAGCTACGCAGTGAAATTACTAACCGACTTTTTTTTACAACATTGTTCATTGTTCATAGTTATTATGATTCAGAATAAAAATGCCATTTGATTAAGTAAAGTCAATGCGTTGTTAAATTGTTTCACTCTAGAAAATATATATTTTTATAAAACCTCTTTTTTCTGTGCAATAACAACAAAAATAGTAGCTAGCTAATGCCTAAGTGTTTTTTTTTCTAACTACCTAGTCACCACTTAACTAAAATTCGTAATGTTTTCATAAAATTGTTTAAAAAACAAAAAACCGACTTCAAAAAACCTGCCTCTAAAAAAAGGAAGAAATAATATACAAATCATTAGATACGCATTATCATTGTTATAATAAAACACGTCAATTGAAGTCGGGTGGGGCTGGAGAACATCTTCCTTTTTTTTTATTCTAAAAGCCCCACCCGACTTCAATTGACGTGTTTTATTATAACAATGATAATGCGTATCTAATGATTTGTATATTATTTCTTCCTTTTTTTAGAGGCAGGTTTTTTGAAGTCGGTTTTTTGTTTTTAAAACAATTTTTTTATTTTTAGTGTAAGTACCTTCTGCATTAGGTAGTGTAGGTATATTATTTAGGTAGAAAAATCGGCTCAGCCAAACGTGAGATAATCGCGGAGAAACATACATACATACAAACTGAAACTTACCTCCTTTTTTTGAAGTCGGTTAAAAAGACTACACAACGGTATCCCTTCCCCAACAAAAAAAATCATCTAATTCGGTTCATAAATAACAAAGTTGTCAAGTTAGTTGATTTAATATCATAGTATTTTCAGGATTACTTGTAAACTACTGAACCGATTTGAAAAAAAATTAAATGGGACCATCTCGCAAGAAAACTCAATCGAACAAAAAAAAATTATCGAAATCGGTCCATAATATACGTGGTCTGATTCCTCTACCGACTCTGATGCTGGTGATGTAATTTTGCACAATTTACATTTTAGCGAGAATAAAATTCTCACCGAACTGAATGCTTTAGATCCTTCAAAAGGATCAGGTCCTGATGGACTCCCATCATATTTTCTGATTCATGCTGCTGAAGGCCTTTCTAAGCCCTTGAGTATTATTTATAATAAATGTATCTCAGAGGGAGTTTTCCCTGAGATTTGGAAACGAGCAAATATAGTACCTGTACATAAAAATGGCTCTAAGCATGAGGTAGAAAATTACAGACCCATTTCTATTTTGTGTGCCCTGGCGAAGCTTTTCGAAAGACTTGTTCATAATGAAGTTTACCCTGTTTTACATAGTACTTTTATCAAGGAACAACATGGATTTGTAAAAAGAAGGTCTACTACTACCAACCTAATGATTTATGTTTCGTCACTATTTGAAAGCATGGATAATAATACTCAAACAGATGCTATATATACAGACTTTCGAAAGGCCTTCGACAGGGTTGATCATGAACTCCCTTTGAAGAAATTATCCTTTAATGGCATACGCGGCAATTTACTGCGCTGGTTCTTTTCATACATAACTAATAGAACTCAAAAGGTTGTTATTAATGGATTTCAGTCTCAGAGTGTTCGTGTAACATCTGGTGTTCCTCAGGGGTCCATACTTGGTCCGCTCCTTTTTGTATTGTTTATCAATGATATTGGACGGTGTTTCCATAATTGCAACTTCTTGCTCTATGCAGATGACCTCAAAATTTTCAAACCCATCAAGAACATCTCGGATTGTGTTCTTATTCAAGAGGATTTAAATAGATTGTCTGATTATTGTATTAGAAATAAGTTGCAGTTAAGTCTACCCAAATGTAGCTATATAAGTTTTTCAAAGAAGAAACAAAATATTAATTTTAACTACTCCCTTTGTAACGTAGCTCTAAGTAAAGTTTCTTCTATACGTGACCTTGGTGTCACATTGGATAATAAATTGCATTTAGACATTCATGTCGAAAATATAATAAAAAAGGCTTATAGAATGTACGGATTTATTATGAGATCGTCTAAAGACTTTAAGAAATCTTATACATATTTGTATCTTTATAAAACTTTAGTACGTTCCCAGTTAGAATATGCCGTACCGGTATGGAATCCCTTATATAAGGTGCGATGTAATTAGTGTCAAATATTTTCAGGGCTGAACATGCAAGTCATAATACATAGGTCAGCAAAAAATGGGGTACTATTTGCAGGTTAGTTTGCGAGATATTAAGGTAAACAACTTGGTCATCTAACCCCAAAAAACATCACCCCTTTACAGCTGAGCAACAACTACATTCAACGATTTACACACACTAGCCTACTGCACACATGCGCCGGGCCATCGACCGCGGACGCGCGCGGCGCTTTCAAAGACACCGCCATGCGCCAGTGCCACGCACGCGCCTGTTGTCTACACACCACCCCACACACACAAACGTCGAAGCGCGGGTTATTCCCAACTCACAAAAATTTTATGTCGTAGGTATGTTAAAAAGTATTAAATTGGTATCAATAAATTTTGAGTTTACCTTGGATTTTGGATATCAAAAACTATGCCAATCTAAAACTAAGCCTATGTCTAGCTATGGACTTACTATGAGAAAAAGCGCCTTTGTTTAGAATAAAACTAGCTTTTTACAACATGGCTTAGTGGGCTTAAGATCAACAGTGGACTTAATAAATTTAGACTTTGCCCGACAGTGGATACGAAAAGCGCTTCCGTAATTGAGTATCATAAATCAGATATTAAAAATCATAGGTTTATTGAGTTTATTGAGTAGAAATAATGAAAATACAATTTGCATACCTTATGATTACGACAAACGTATCAAATTATCAGCAAAATAATGTTGAACGGGGGGTAATATGACAATTTTTACAATAATATCGGTCGCTGCCGCAAACTTGTTACTACACCACGCCACGGACACACACACATAACAGCCACCAACAACAGCCAGCGCGGCGAACGTATAGTAGAAAAATGAGCACTAAACAATGTGTTATACTGGTCATAATAGTGTGCGGCAGTGATTGTCAGGAGACATGAACCACTAAAACTTTGAACTTAAAATTATGTTACATTACAGTTTGGTAAGTATGATGTTGATTGTTGATTTATTTTATTACATATTAATGAGTAGGTAGTATACAGTGTACTGATACTTAAACTAGGCCGAGCCTGTATTATAAGTACCAGTTCCTTCCTAATGACTTAAGTAATATGGATGATGCAGTTTGCTTAAGTAATTTTACCTTAGTGTTTTATTATTATTATTGTTATTCTTATATTACAATCGAATATATGGGTAGATAAGTAAGTTTATTTTGTTTTGTTAAATTAGTTAGTACTTTTACATTTTTTTATTTTATTATTCATTATTACGCCAGAAATTATATTATTATTACTTATAATTACTAGATTTAATCTTATAATATTATTATTGTCCACTCTTTTTCTTTTATAATTTAAAAATGAAATAAAGTATATTATTTGGATAAATAATCATAGGTACCTACCTACTCAAAACTTGACCTCATGATCAGCAGTGGACTAACTTTTTAATAAATGTCTAACTCAATCATCTTTTAACAACTAAAACAAAAGGGAAGTTAAATAACTAGGTCTAGACTTATTAAATTTAAGCCTATGCCCAGCTATGGATTTAATGAGTGTACTTTTATGTAAAACATGAGCTGACCTGAACAACATCATGATCATAATTATGACATCATTTATTGCATACTTCGTTTATCGAAACAAAAGTGTTAATAGGGAATAACCCTTCAAATTCGCCGATTGCCGCCGAAAGATGCCGCGGTCAATCAGCGCTCCGCGCGCCGCCCGCCGGCCGGCCGCACTGACTCAATGAAAAGCCGACCGATAGTGCTGTAATTATTGATATAAAGATTCTTGATTGATTAATATTAATAAAATCAAGTGCACATCAAGCGTATATTTTTAAGGTTAGCAGCTTAGGATTGGTTGCAAAGGCAACACCTACTTGATGTACAGTATAGGATTGATTAAATTACCTCTTAGTAATATGCAACAGATAAAAAAATATTACCTACTATATTTTTTTCTGAGTTCATGGGAAACTTTCACATTTTTAGGCATAACACAATAAAATATTCAAAAGTAAACTGCGGGCGGTGTTGATCTTCGATCCTACTATTAATCGCGATCGTAGCGATGTTTCGACAACGCCAAACGTTTCCAAAAATCCATCAAAATTGTTTTCATGCATCAATCAACAACAGCTGGGACTGCCAAGCGTGTACATTCTGAGTCATGGAAACACAACAATCGCTTCTTTATTCCAATTCTCTCAATTGATTTACTAGTTTCAATGTACGAATAAACTTAAAACTATCGGGCATTTACAGGAAAAACTATCACATTACAGAATTTTGTTTTTGTACAATAGTTTTTATAATCTGAAAGATTAGCTAATGATTATTAGTTTGCCTCCCTTTAAGATAAAAATAAAATAAATTACTTAATGTAATCGTCGTTGAATCAATTAATCAATTGTGTACGTCATATCATGTCACATCTCTAGTATGTCGTAGTAGCACAGAATAACTACAAGTAGTAGCGTGCACTGGGTGCAGGGTTGCGTTCAGTGACTCAGAGTGCGGTTGTTTGGTTTTTTTAACTCACTCTAACAATGATATTAAATGTAAAGATAGGTTACCCGCGCTTCACAATGGCAAGACAAAAGTCAGGTAATTGCCCGACTTTCAATTAGTCAGGCACAGTCTCGCGACACGGTAACACACGCGGCTCTCGTCAATCAGACGCAATAAAATTGTGAAATACCATTAAAAAATGTCTACTTGCGTCTTTAGACGATGTACAAATTATACAGCAACGGTCAGAGATCGGAAAAATGCTTTATTTCACACGTAAGTACTGTATTTAATAAAAATATGTATTTTCTATTACTTTATTCGGCCATATTGTACAAAGAGCGAGCCGTCTGCTTTGCGTGTGGGAGTGAAGGAGACAGCTGACGCGCTGTCAATTGGCAGCCAATGCGCATGCAGCGGCCAATGTGTGTAACTATAGTACCTTTACGCTGTTTTAAATAGCAATGATGTTGGCGCATAACCTATCTTTACATTTAATATCATTGCACTCTAAGGTCCGGACCGACCAAGAACTTTAAATGCCATTAATATTACAAAGTCTTCGTTTTCTAGTTGGAATACGGAATAATTTAAACTTTCCTTTATTCTAAATCAAATAAAATCCGTTTTTTGAGGATCTCCCATTATCATTTTAAAAATTAGACACAAAAACATCATGACATTGTCATTTTTCTATAGACAAACGTAAGAGCGTTTTACAACCATCCATTTTGATGGTTAAAAAGTTGCAACGCTCTGACGTTTGGAACGGGAAGGTTGTGTGAACCGAACGTCACGCTCTAATGTTTGGAACGCCGTTAGAGCGTTCGGTTGCACTCGGAGCGTAGGTTCGGAACGCAACCCAGCGCACACGCACACGCACACGCGCGCGCCGCGCGCTACTTGTCCCGTCAGTTGCGGAAATTCTTTCGTTCGGGTGCATTGTCGTGCGTGCGTGCGTAAAGCTGTAAGCCACAAAAGGCCGAACTATCGCTATAATAACGCGGATTATTTAAACATGGTGTTGTGCTGTGCTCTCAGCTTTCAGAGGATTTGGGGAAATGGGTGAAATGGTTCCGATCAAGGTGACTGATCACCCGTCCGGCTTCGCTGGCGCGATAAAATTGGCTATCTAAATAATAATCATGACGCCAACTACAGCCTACCAGAAGCCGTAGGCTGTTTCGTGAGACTGAGGTTCATGAAATCCAAGTGAGTTTTATTGTGTGCATTGACTGACAGATTGTGCAATAACTGTCAGATACAATGGTATTTTGAAAGTTCAGTGTCATTCAGTGTCAGTTCAGTGTCATCATATCGTATCGCGGTGGTCGTGCAGGGGCCAGCAGGAGTCAGGCAGGACGCAATGACCCATCCGATATTATCGCATCGGCCTATAAAAACGAGCCTGTCTGTGGGTGAGTGTCTTTAAGTTCATTCACGCACACCACGATAGTTGTGTGTTGCGTATGAATGCTATGCGTGCTATTAGATAGTGTGAGTGTACATGTACAGGATGGGCTTATTTTATAAAAATAAGGGTATTCTTTTTTTGTTTGAAAAATTAAATTCTAAACTAGCGTGTAGAATTTCGAAATATTTTTTATATGTGATCCTTATGACTTATATGTTCAGCCCTGAAAATATTTGACACTAATTACAAGGCACCTTATATAATAAGTATAACGATATGATAGAGGGTGTACAACGCAAATACTTGAGATCCATGCATTACAGATGTTATGGCTCATATCTACCGTCTGACCAACTTTTAGATAGGTATGATCTACTTACCTTGCAATCTAGACGGAAGCTTCTAGAATGTATGGTGCTTCATGGTATTATCCACAACAAGTTCGACTGTACTGAGCTGACAAACAGACTGTGTTATGTTGTTCCTAGAACCATTCACATTAGAGAAGTTCGTACCCGTAAGTTGTTCGCTATTGGTAGTTGTCGTACTAATGCAGGTAAACGTTCGCCTCTGCGACGCATAACTGAAAATTATAATTCATTCTTTCTGAACGCTGACATATTTACACTCTCTGATGTGCAATTCAAGCGTTCCATCCGAAGTGTACTAAAATGAATTAATTGATTTAATTGTAAGTAAAAATTTGTTTACTGCATAGCCTAGTGTTAGTAGTTATCTTGTAGGGCTTTATAAGTCTTGGTTATTTTGTTGTTTAAGTATAATGTTTATCTTTGTTGTTGCTTAGCATCCCACTGTCTTGTTAACTCTTCTGTAGTAACATGTGGTTAACGGCTTTGACTGCATATTTGTTTAAATTTCATAAGAAATATTTTATTGTTATAGTTTATTAATATGTGGTTGTTAGTTGACCCAAATAAAGAGAGAAAAAAAAAAAAAAAAATGTCGAAGATACGCGCGAACAACGATAAAAAAAAATTAAAAAAAAAACATACAATCGAATTGAGAACCTCCTCCTTTTGATGAAGTCGGTTAATAAATAAGGCATAAACCGTGCTTTTTATGTTTATCAGCACAGACTTTACTGGGCAACTATGCTCTACAGCTAGAATTCACTCAAAACAAACCTATAAAACTAGTAATTAGCTATTTGAATCATTCAACACAGTCAAGTCGCAGTCCATATGTAGCAGTTCAAAATAAAAAAGGCCTTTTAGTGGCCCAACAATTCAGGTTGCAGTCTGGTAAATTCAATTACTGCCTGAGAGCAAGACGAGCGTTAATTTCTGTTCTCCATTGGGTATTACTCTTCCAAGAGATTCGACATTCCATTTTATGTTCTGACAGCAGCTAATGGATGTCTCTCAATTTAAAAAAAAGCTTTTGCAAGGAAAGTCACGGAACTAAGTTGTTTAACAAATTTCAATTTTTGAAAACTTTAAACCGGAACTGTAAAATACGCAAATTTACCGTCAATTTCAAACATTTTTTAAATTAAAGCCATTATAAATGCTAATGCTCGTCACAGACACACTACAGGGTGTTCTTTAAATTACAAATCCCTCAGTTGAATTTAAAAAATCTGTAAACATTTAAAAACCTATATAGAAATAATCAAGGAGTTAAGCTATTTGCCTATACAGCGGAAATCTTTTTTTTATATGCACAACGGGGTAGTGCTTCGCCTTCATCTCACCTGATGCTAAGTGACAATAAGGCCGAAGATGGAAGCGCACTACACCCGGAATCCTCATCAACTGAGGAACTGGCTATCTTACCTCTAACTGCCGGAACACAATAATTTTGAAATTGTTGTTATAGCGTCAGACTTAGGTAAGATGGTGGTAGCTAGCCAGGCGGACTTGAAATAAACCCTTCCACCAACCAAACCGAGAACAAATAGTACCCCCCCTGGGAATTAAACCCGGGACCCCTGCGTCTTACACGGGTGGACGAACCACTAGCCCACAGAGGCGGTTAAAATCTACGGTTTTCGTTTGATTAATAGAATGTTGATTCCTAGCCAAAATGTTACCACATCGTAAGTTATTTCCAGCTACTAAACATAGTGTAATGTTCGAATCACTCGCTTCAAAATTCAAATTTTAAGTGTCAATCTATACAAAAAGAAGTTTTTAGAAAGCTTTTTACCACAGATGACAGCCGTTTATAATACAAACGATGTAAAATAATTATATAATCAAATAATGAGTAAAATGTTTAAATTCAAGGACTTGATACAATCCACTTGTAAAAATAAAGTTTATAATGAAAACTGAAAACTGTATCGTCTCAATGACTGAAAAATATGAATGCATTCATTTATAGTAAATCATTTCGAATGAGTTGCGTATTGAACACTTGTTTGGGCTTACGCCAAACTGTATTGAATATTGATTAATTAAAAATTGGTAGCTTCGATATGAACCTCCTACCTAGTTTAATAAAATTATTATTGCATTGCCTCAAGATCATTCGGAGATATTAATTTCAGGTAAAAATTATACAGCTTAATTTGTTTATGAAACTTTAATCATGCATTAAAGCATTACATGTTGAGCTTTTTTGATGTTTCATTCCAATTTATTGAACTAATATTAAATATGTAATATTAAAGTTTTAAAATGTTATCTACTTTTTTAACATGTTAGGAAAGATAACTTGTAACTTTTAACTTTTTCTATAAAATGATAATATTGTGAAACTCTGAATTAAATTTTTGCACCAGTTATTGTAAAAAAGCGGTTGAGTTTTGAAATAAATAAATAAATACATATTTTTGCTGTAAATACTATTAAATAGCTGAGTCAGGCTGAGGATCTAATAGAGGTACATAATTTCATGTCGACAGCTGGCGAAATAAGATTTTATCTTAGACTTAACGCAAAGAGAGACAGACGTAATAACAATGATAAATGACACCTTTTTGCTTACCGCACATACATTATCTTTGTAATGCAGATCATTTTTCAATTGAAGTCTTTGCATAGAAATTACGCTTTTCTGCAAATGCGGCAGAACGAAAACTTAACGATTATTGTACCTATATTTCTATTGAAATATACTGAATATACCTGGAATATACAATGAGAATGTCTATTTTGGAACATATTCCATGGATACCGAGACATGCTTGAGCTTCATGCGTCATGAAAGAATGTTTGCTGCCTGTGGAAATGGCTTTTGTCATTTTATTATTTTTGTTTGTACTAGGTATTATGATAATATAGGTAGTGTACAATTTAATTGATATATACTTAATGATCAGGGAGCAAACAAAAATCCTTGTTAAACTACAAAGTTTGTTAGTTTTTTTTGCTAATATACAAACGAACAAACTTTGTAGTTTATATATTAGCAAAAAAAATAGGAAGATTATGCGATTACGTGAATATTTCACAATAAGATACTTAAAGCCGTGATATGCTTATATTCCTAGATATCTCTATATAGTTAGATCTGGATAGCAGGGGCACAGCAGACACGATACTTTTAGTATCGGCGAATTCGGCGATTGATGATTAAGTTGCTATTCGGAAGCTAGATACAGCGACCAAACATTCCCCTCCACTTCACAACACAACACAACATGATAGAATCACGGACAAAATAAATTGCCCGTGGTTCTACTAGTAGGACTACGCAGTAGGACCACAGGCAACAAAAGGTAAAAACACCGATCACGGCATCGAGTTGCTTCACACAGTGACTGAACGTTGTACCACAACAGGTATACCACCTATAAAATTGCCAATTTGTATGGAGAATGTTCATGAAGTTGCATTTTTCATATAGCATTTTCTTTGTTCATTTAACAACCGTGAGCACTCATATTACAAAACTTTTATGTACTAAATGTTTGAACACTATGCTAACTATTCCATTTACGATAAGCGAAAAAAGTATTGGCTAAGTTACAACCCCTCCGGTCACACTTTATTGGCTCACAAAAAAGTGTCACTTTCAAGATCTCCAAAGCTAAAGGACTTTATGGTCATCATTCAATATAATATTAAGATATTGTTAAAAAAATAATCATAGAAGTTAGTATTTTCTCTGTATGTTACAAAATATCGTAAATTTCATAGTTAAAGACCTAATATATTCGTTTTTACACCCCGCACACATTTTATTGAATTTGATCGCCATTGCGTGACGCAGTCTTTGATACTGCATCTGAACGCAGAGTCGGCCAAAACGCGCTGCAGCATGCAGCATCCACGCAATCGCAAAAACGCTAATCGCCTATGCTAAAAGTAACATGTCTGCTAGGGCCCTAAACTCCTAACCCACCGCAAAATCATTTCCTCTTTCCCGCGACAATTGTTCGGCACTTAACTATACCACCTCGTCTCCATTGAATACATTTGAGCAAATCTTATTGCAGAATGCTGAGGACAGGACGGCTAAATAGATACGAACGTGTGCGTGGAATGGCCCGCTCTGTGCACGATTTGCACAATGTTGAGATGTATTCGGTAGAGGGTTTTTTGTTACAGGTAAGAAAGGGTTAAAATTTTCTTCGCTTTTGGTACTAAAATGAATTATTAATTTTGCGTAAGACCACCATTAATTGATGAATATTTAATTAAAACCTGTATTGAATTTAATTAAAATTTGTATTGTGTATGTATTTTGTGCTTGTACATATTATAATTTGAGTTATATTATACTGGAGTCTCATTACCAGAATAGTACCTAGTTACTCGCATAAAATGTCGAATGCGGATCAGTAACGATTTTTGTATAGTGGCTTATCAGAAAGCTTATGCCACCACATGTTTAACTGTGAAGAAATTTTTACGATATCTCTTAAACCTGAGAAGCTATACGAGCTAAAAGGAGCTAAAACACTGTTATTTTGGGGGGTCATTATGACGTCATCAAGACGTACGCGAACCTTATGTCGTACGTGATAAAGCACATATTGCATTGAGCTTGGCATTTCCTTCAGAGCCCTTATAACTCAACCATTACTAAACGGATTTCAAAAAATCTTTCACTAAGTTTCATAGCTATGAATATGTTTTTATATCATACCAATAAAACTATAGGATTCAAACCTGTTACTGATCCCCATTATGTATTTTTTTATCAATAACTGAAAAAGAAGATATCCAATTAACCAACACGGATAAACTCTAATTTATCGTTTATTTGAATATTTTCATGACGGCAATTCATCAGTTCCATTGACAAAATGGATCGAGGTAATCGAATTAACACATGGCTCTTGCAAAAAATTTTCCGCTTAATAAAAACCATGTCGTTTAAAAATTTGTTAACTGCATTTTTTATATAAATCACTTCCATGCTGATCCTGAACAGTAAGCCTCCACAATCTGTCGTTATCAGACTTTCCATACTGTCAACAGTCGACTAACTTGCAATATGTAAAAACACGTATCACGGACATTATTATTCAGATCGAGCTCTGGAACTTTTTCCTTTCACCGTGTATACAGGCTTCCACCAAATTACTTTACCGACCCGCCCGTCTCGGGTTCCCTTTTTTTGCCTATCGGAAAAGTTTTGAGTCATTAGGCCGATCTTAAGACACACTTGGTACCATTGTGGCCAAAAGAAGGAAATTGAAGAGTCATTTTTCTGCCAGCTCGCAGTTATTCTAAATGGTCCAAGTTAAATTTATAACCCTATCTTAACGGTATGTTAAAATTTTAGCGAGAGCAAAATGAATTTGTGGCGAAAGGTTGAGTACAGTGGAATTTCCATCAAATGGAGCAGCCATCAGAAAAAAAATCCTTTTATACTTTCGCGTTGCATTTTATTAGATTAAAATCAGGTATTAAAGACATTGAAAACCTGTGATTTTAAGCTATGAAAAAATACCGTACGACTGAAACAGTCAGTGTCCTTACCATAGCTTAAAAAATACTCTTTGGGTCTTTTAAATAATAATAAATACAATACAACATCATACCTATACATTACTCTCATCTCAATGTAAGTAGCTAAACACTTAAACTAGGGAAATAAAAAAAAACTGCGGTAAAGCTAGGGTTTCCTAGGATGACGGTGCCGTCATATTACGCCCATAATTTAGCAGCGTAGAATAGGGATGTTGACTAATGAATAAAATAACGAAATGCTAATAAAAATCGTAAACATATTAAACTTTTAGAGTAGCTTGTATACCTCTTGGTTTTATATATTGCATATTATTTGTTTTATGACCTTTCAAAGTTGGGTGGACAAGTCCATTTAAAAAGTATAAAATTTATTAAAATAAATGATACCTTTAATTAGTCCGTAAAATGTATAGCAAATTTGTTGAAGAAACCATTTTGATAAACACAATATTTAATATAGCTGCGGAACAAATTTCCTATGCGTTGCATACAAACTTGCAAGGCGTGACGTCATAACGTGGAAGCCATTAGTATGGAGCGTTTTTGATCGAGTCCATTTGTGTGCATTTCACACTGTGATATCTCGGGCAGTTTTCATGCTAGCGAATTAATTCTTTTACCAATGTTTCTTTTTTTGAGAGGTAATTTATGTAACATAAAATAAAAAAAATAGTCAACATCCCTATTTTGTCTATGTAAATACGGCACGCCATATTGTTTACATAGACAACATTCTACGCTGCTAAATTACGGCCGTAATATGACGGCACCGTCATCCTAGAAAACCCCTGCTTAGCTCAATATAAGTAAAAGTTTTTTACAGGTTTGACCACTGACCAAGTAGAGGTCGTCAATGTGAGTAAACTCTATATAAATAATGTAAATTGCAAAAAAAATAAAGCCATTGCCTACAGTTGGCCGTACTCTTGTCTTTTTTATTACGAAATTCCATTTATTAAAACATCAAATATTTCGTTAGCTATGCAGGTAAACAATAACAAATCGCCAACAATTCGTTATTAACAGCACAATAACAACTTTCCAGCCAGGGTGCTCAACAGTAAGAATTTTAATAAAAACTTTTGTCGCAAAAAAAACGTTGACGCATTTTTGTTTGAAGGGCAAATGAGACCGTTATTTTTAAAATCGTAATTTATTTCTATGTGCTTAACGAAACTGGGCTATCGGTTTATTGATTCTACGCAAAAAACTGTTCATTTCTCAATAGAGAGGCCGTCAGAAACTAACTAGCGCCTGCAATACATTACTGCCTCTTCCTTCTAAATTAAAAAAAAGGAAGTTTAGTGTTTATGTCCTTGTCAATGTTTGGTTTCATGATAAATAAATGAGTTTAGGAGACCTTGTCAAAACCTTTGTCAAAGTGTATACAGGGTTATTTGTTAAACACCAACAACTTCGCAGAAGTAGATTCCTAACATCATAAACAACAACATTTGTTTCACGACTTTTCCGAAAACAGACAAAAAACGACTTTTCATACAAAACGTGATCAGCTGTTCGAACATTTGTATGGAAAGTCTTTTTTTCTGTTTTTTGAAAGTTCGTAGAACAAATTTTAATGTTGTTGATTATGATGTTAGTAATCTGCGAGGTTGTTGGTGTTTTACAAATAACCCTGTATACACTTTGACAAAGGCTTTGACGAGGTCTCCTCAACTTTTTTTTAAATTTCTTAACAGTGACAAATGCTACACAATATCTTATACTCGCAAAAAAAACCAAGTTACTTACGACTACCACATAAATCAAAAGGCATTAAAGAGAGTAACCACAATCAGGGACCTAGGTATAATTATGGATTCGACCTTATCATTTATTCCACATATTGATCACATACTGGCCTCGGCTTTCCGAAATTTAGGTTTTATACTACGCATAAGTAAACCCTTCAAACGACCAGAAACATTAAAAATCTTGTACTACTCCTTTGTCAGATCCTTTCTAGATTTTTGTAGCACCGTATGGAACCCTTGCTATGAGGTTCACATTAAAAGAATAGAAAGAGTTCAAAAATTTTTTATTAAATCCTTAAATTACCGTCAACATAATTTAGATCAGTCATACACCGATTCATTAAAAAAGAACAAATTACTATCTCTATACAATAGACGCAAAATGTTTGACATAGTATTTCTTTATAAAATTCTGAATAACTTAGTCGACTCCTCGTTGCTGCTAAGCAGATTGTCCTTTGTTTCTCGTGTCCGTCTTCCAGTGCGCTCCTCACGTTCAAAACCACTTTTCGTTACTCCACGATATCGTAAGAATTATACGCGTAACTCGTTTATGTATCGTTCCACTAACGTTTACAATAAAGAATTTACAGATATTGATTTATTTAATATATCATTACCAAAGCTAAAATCCGCTCTTTCCCAAAGCTTGGGTTGTGAGTAATATCACAATTATAATGATAAAAAATTAAAAAATGCAACACTCAATATAAGTTATATTTTCTCAATTCTAGCACACCAAGTTTTCAACTAAGTAGTTATACTTCTTACTGTTAGTTTAATTTAAGTATTACTTAGTTAGGACCTGTTTCACTAAATCTGATAAAGTCAAAATTAGTATACCTACTTTACTTCACGAGTATTTCTTAAAATGTTGTTCCATCTTAAATTAAACCAGAAGTTAGTGTTTATCCTTAGACTGTGAAACAGAATATTAATGTAATATCGTCTAGTCCTAAGAGTGGCTCAATAAGTAACAAGATTATGTAATATAGATTAGTTACAGGCACTATAGGTCTCTAGCTGTAATCACATTTACCATGTTACTATTTGTTCTACATGACTGTTTGTTGCCTTAAATAAATTAAAAAAAAAAAAAACTCATTTATTTATCATGAAACCAAACATTGACAAGGACATAAACACTAAACTTCTTTTTTTAGTTCCCTGTAGTTACTGAAAAAAGTCGTCTTCCGCTAATTTACTAGTTTACTTTTAAAGCAAATTCATTATATCATTCTTCATACTCATACCTAATACTCTATGTAACATTGAGTTGAAAATGGAATAGCACATTTTAGTTACACTTTAAGGCTGACAAGGCTGTCTCATAAATCTACTGCATGCCACGACACTGTGGAAATAGGTCGCATGTAATATGCCTATTGATTTAAGAAACATTGTTTGTCAATAATATTCAAATGTGACTGTTGCTTTGACTGTCACAAAGGCTCCTGTCCTAACAATACCTGAAGAAATGTTGTGCTAAAATAATAAACGGTTGACGAAGAAAACCCTATTTTTCTGTTCCACTGGAGCGCTGCTGCCTGCCCCCTACAGTGGTTATGGGATAAAGGTGACGCAAAGGCAAAGTCAGACCTAATCCTATCGATCAGACCTAGTGAACTGAGGCACCTGCGAGGATGCAAAACATCGCGAGAAGTATGGTTGAAACTTGAAGGCATACATGCATCAAAAGGACCTGCGAAAAAGGCGACATTGTTAAAAGAATTATTGCTTCACAAAATGGAGGAAAGTGGTGACATTCGAGAACATGTCATGAAATTTTTTGATGTCAGATGCAAATTGGCTGACATGGGAATAGAAATGAATGACGATTTGATTTCAATTATGATGCTGTATAGTTTACCGTCTAGCTTCGAGAACTTTAGATGTGCTATAGAGTCTAGAGATTCGTTGCCAGATCCAGAAACGCTTAAGGTAAAGATTTTGGAGGAAGGAAGTTCCCGACACCAGAAAGAAAATGTAGATAAGGCATTTCTTGTAAATGGGAAGAAATCTTTTAAACCAAAGAGAGGTACATTTGAAGAGGATTTGAAATTTAAATACAAATGTTTCAAATGTCATCAGCACGGTCATAAGGCTTCTGAATGTAATATGAAGAAGAATAAGGGTCAACGCCAAGAAACTTCTAAGTTAGTGTCAACGTGTGGTACGGCCAGTGATATTTATGATTCGGATTTTGTAACTTTTAATTGTTTTTCAGATGATAAGGCCGCAAGCAATGAGAGTGGAAATTGGATCATTGATGGTGGATGTACGTCACATTTATGCAACGACGCAAGTAAATTTGGTGAAACGATGTTACCTATATCGTCAAAGTTGAATTTGGCAACAAATGCAAGTACAAATATACGAGGCAAAGGTACAGTAAGATTGTTTACATGTAATAATGGTTCTAAAACTGTGATTCAATTGCCCAATACACTTTATGTTCCGGATTTGCGATGTAACCTAATTTCAGTTGCAAAAATTACGGATCAAGGCTATAGTGTTACGTTTAAAGGTAATGTAGCTAGTGTGAAAGATAGCTATGGTAACACTAAGCTAGTCGCAAATCGTAAAAGTAATTTATATTACGTAATAGAGGAACACCATGAAGTAGTGTCGGCGATTTCTGATAAAAAAAAAAAAAAAAAAAAAAAAAAAAAAAAAAAATCAAAATATCTTTATTAATTTACTACAAGTAATATTTAACAATGTGTGGGACTCTTCTTTTAAGTTTGAAAAAACCTGTATTAGAAGAGGCCCCTCTCTTTAGTTAACAATAATTTATTTGTAGTACATAACTAGGAGCTTATATTAGTACTTACATATTTTTAAATATAATTTCTTTCTTAGTATACAAATTTAATTTAATAGTGCAAAGTGAAATATATATAATATATTTTTTTTCCATGCTATCCTTATTTAAATAATATAATTATTGCTTATATATTACTTCCTTATATTTATACTTATTAATACTGAAATAAAAACTAAAAAAACTATTACTTTTGTTTTAATACAAGATTTTCTACACTTTCATAACATTGCAATTTTAACCATGATGATACTTTCTTTTTACATGTAAGGTAAGGTAATGAAAAGATATTTAATATTCTATTTATTTTATTATAAATTGACACAGATTGAGCTGAAAACTGTTTCCGGGCAAATGCTGTTTTGGTAATTTTGACGCTAACCACTGTATTTGCTTTACGTTTACTTAATAATTTAGGGTCAAAAGAGTAATTCTTATGTTTATAAAGAATGCACTGCTGTACATATAATTTCCTAACAGACAAAACATCAGCTTCTTCATACAACAAACTTGTGCCAAACAGTTTCTTCTTACGTAACATTACTTTTAAAATCATTCTTTGTGCACGTTCAATATTAATAAATTTTGTTTTGTAGGTACCACCCCATATAATTATACAATATAGCAATAAGGACTGCACAAGACTTTTATAAATATATATAATAAGTTCTTTATCTGCAATATCACGTAAGTGTTTAAAAAGCCAGATAAGCTTTCGTGCGCGATTTGCAACTGCGTCAAGTTGTGGGTACCATGATAAATTCTTGTCCAACATGACACCTAAATATTTTGTTTGATTAACACGTTCAATTTTGTGACAGTTGCAGCCGTAAGAATTGTCATTTCTTTTACATGAATGTGCAGTTATGTGCAGATTACTCTCTGGCTGAAAAGAATCACGGATAGAAAAGGTAATAAAGTTGGTTTTGGACATATTTAGGGATAACAAGTTCAGATTTAACCATTTTATAACTCTAGCTAATCCAGACTCAGCAGCAGCAAAAACTTCCGGCCAGTTGTCACCATGGAAAAGCAGAGCGGTGTCATCCGCATACGAAAAAACACATCCTTTAGTAAGTGTCAAGTTAGTCAAATCATTGATATAAATCAAAAACAGGGTAGGTCCGAGGACGCTACCCTGTGGGACACCATAGTTGTTAGTAATGATTGCATTGCTATATGTATCACTATCAAGTTTGACTACCTGAGTACGATCCTTAAGATAATCAGATAGTAATGCATGAAAATTTCCTCTTATTCCAATTCTATTGAGTTTATGGAGAAGAGTGGGGATAGAGACGGTATCAAAGGCCTTTTTAAGGTCTAGAAAAATACAAAGAGCTTTTTTCTTATTGTCAAGATGTGTAGTTATGTTTCTTGTAAGATCCAAGATAGCATCTTCAGTACTAATTCCTGTGCGAAAGCCATATTGGTTCTTTGATAAGATATCAAAACTATTAAGGTAATTTAGCAGGCGACTGTTTATTAACTTTTCAATAATCTTTGAAATCACAGGAAGCACTGAGATGGGCCTATAATTATTGATATCGCCTCTATCTCCACTCTTATAAACAGGATGTATAATTGAGCGTTTAAGATCACTCGGAAAGATTCCCTGCTCAAATATAAGGTTGCCCAGACAAACTAACAGAGGAACAAGTATTGGCCTAGCTAGTTTTATGAACCTAGTCGGGATCCTGTCCCATCCAGCGGCAGAATCTGTTTTGAGGTTATTTATAATAGAATTAACTTCGTACGGTTCTATTTCAATAACCCCAATAGAGCCAATTTGAGAAGGTATATTGTCATGATCGGGATGATGAGTTTCGGGTTGGAGATTTGGTTTTATTTGATCAGCCAATGATTTCCCCACGTTATTGAAATAATTGTTGATGTGGTCAGCAGAATCTGTAGGAGTACTTTTTAAATTAAGAAGTTCGACGTTTGCGAGTTTCTGTTTGTTATGATGATAAGTTATTTTTTTTATACAGTTCCATAAGGTTTTATTATTTCCCTTCGCTTTATTTATTAGATCCCGTTCATATTTATTTTTTAACTTTTTTATCAGTTTATTACAGAAGTTACGATATCTTCTGTAAGAAATTTTTAAGACTTCATTTGTTGGATCTTTGCGTGTTTCTTTTTGCAAGTTATTCCTGTTTTTAATGCACCTTAAAACACCCTCAGTAATCCATGGTTTTAATATTCTTTTATTTCTTGGTATTTTAACAGTTTTTGTGTTTTCATTTAGGCAGTTAGTAATAAGTTCAATTAGTTTATTTGCAAATAGATTTGCATCCATAATATTAGTTAATTCAGATAGGTCCTTTTCTTGTAAAGATTTTATTGCATCAGAGTAGTTTATAATAGATTTATGACTAGAAGGAGTATTGTTAGTAAACTCAGTTTTTGAGTAAAGGTATGATAAGACCATTTTGTGATCTGTGATGGTAGTATCTAAGACTGCTACTGCAAACGAAAACTTTTTTAACAAATCTGAGCTTATAAACATGTGGTCTAAACAACTATTAATTCTAGTATTCAGTCTATGTCCTGGTTCTAGACCGTGTGAAGCCAACATGTTGAGGTAAATGTCGCAATGGTTATTGTTCTGTTGCTCAGCAATAATATTTATATTTATGTCACCGGTTAGTATTAGATTCTTATTAAGACGTGGACAGTTAAGGTGTGAATTTAAAGAGTCGATAAACTGTTCAGGATTTTTTACAAAGTAAGTTCTATAAATACAAATGACCGATAAATGAGGTGTTGTGACTTCCAGACAAGACGCTCCATACAAATTAATTTCTTTGACAGAGTGTTTTATTGATTTATTTATAAACACTACAACCCCGTCATTCTGATTTGTCTTTTTTGTTGTGCCATATGTTAAGTAGTTATCTTTAACGGGGAGAGGTTTATCAGGGCATATGCGACATTCTGTTAATACAATAAGATCAACAGTTAGATCCAATAATCAGTTAGATAAAGAGAAAGAAGTCGATGTATGTTTGTGGCATGAACGTTTAGGACATTTAAATGCAAGATATTGTAAAGTTGTACGATTGCAATGTTTGTATGAGTGGAAAAATGAGTAGGTTACCATTTTCGAAATCTGAAGGCCCTTGTGATGAAAAATTAAAGATCATTTATTCAGATGTTGTTGGACCGATGCAACATGAAGCCATAGGTGGCGCGAGGTACTTTGTCACATTCATTGACGACCATACAAGATAATATGATGGTTGGGGAGGAATGAAGAGAGGTCCAGGTCGGCCGCGTATAGAGCGAGGTCATGTTGGGCGTCCAAGAAAACTCTACCAGATGGTACCAACCAAACATACAACCAGAACCAATTACAACTGATAGTAGTGAATCCATTGAGGAGTTTACGGACTGTCAAGACTTTGCTGGGGTCGCGGAAGTGACATTAAAACAGGCTTTGTCAAGCAGTGTAAGTAAATGTAAAGGATGGAAAGATGCTATCTTATCGGAAGTAATAAGCCTAGTCAAAAATGAAACGTATGGGGTTGCGACAATCGTTGAATGAACCGTGTCTTTATTTTAGGGACATAGATTCTGATATAAAACTCTTTGTTAGTTTAGTTAATGTTGATGATATTCAAATCGCATGTCAGAAAAGAGATTATATTGATGACTTTAAAAAGTCACTGGCCACCGAGTTTGAATTAAAAGACTATGGAGTTGTCAAGTACATGTTGGGAATAGAGTTTGACAAATGTGACGATGGCATTAGATTGTCACAGCGAAAATATATCTCAGACTTGTTGATAAAATATGGCATGGATAACTGTCGTCCAGTTTCTACGCCTATGGAAACCAAAGTAAAATTTTCCCAAGACAAATGTAGTGAGGGCGAACAGTACCCGTACAGGGAAGTTATAGGTTCCTTGATGTATATTTCAACAGGAACAAGGCCCGATATCACAAATAGTGTTGCAAAATTGGCACAATTCCTGAATTGTCCCAATGAAGAATGCTGGAAGGCCGCGAAGCGTGTGCTGCGTTATTTGAGAAGAACGATAGAATACGGACTTGTATTTAAGAAAACAGGCAAGTCATGGCAAGGGTATTCTGATTCGGATTGGGGAGGATGTTTAATAGATAGACGTTCTTACTCTGGTTATGTTTTTGTGTTAGGAGGCAGCTGCATATCGTGGAAATCGCAGAAACAGAAGTGTGTCGCGACGTCCACGTGTGAGGCCGAGTATGTGAGCTTGTCATCAGCCATGAAAGAAGCTGTTTATCTCAATAGCTTATTAACTGAAATTGGGTTAGGTAAGTTTTCACAGATTACATTACATGTAGACAATCAGGGGGCGATATGTCTTGCAAATGATCCGATGTTCCATTCTCGTAGCAAGCACATTGATATAAGGCACCATTTTATAAGGAGTATTTTATAGGACAACAAGAGCATAGAATTTGCTAAAGTTGTTGTTCCTTTTTAATACTTTCTTTTTGTTTTTAAGATGTATTTAATTTATATGAATATGCATATTAAGGGGGCGTGTGGAAATAGGTCGCATGTAATATGCCTATTGATTTAAGAAACATTGTTTGTCAATAATATTCAAATGTGACTGTTGCTTTGACTGTCACAAAGGCTCCTGTCCTAACAATACCTGAAGAAATGTTGTGCTAAAATAATAAACGGTTGACGAAGAAAACCCTATTTTTCTGTTCCACTGGAGCGCTGCTGCCTGCCCCCTACAGACACTGCTCAGGTGCTGCGAGAAAATTCGTACTTCACAAAATGTTACATTCATACTCGCCTTGTATAGGAAATACGTCTTTGCTGTCGAGGTTTCGCCTTAATTTTATCTTAATAGTCCGTAAGCCCGCGACAATTTTGCTTACGTCATATGACATCACGATAAAATGCATGGCACACGGTCGGAAAAGTTGTGCTGAGCAAGGATCCGAAGATTATCGCAAATAAAATTAGCCGGAAGCTTAAGAAAATCCTTCACATCCGGTTAAAAATCACTTTTGAAGGACTTCCGGCCAGATATGGCTTGGCAGACTTATTTATTCTCAAACACACTATCATTTCAAAACATTTATAATAATTTTCATCAAGATGTCACAATGACGTAGGAAATGGTATCTGGTGACCATCTTTGGCACCGTCTTTCAAGTACTTTCGGCCATTTCAGAACTGACAGACTTATGTAAACTGTCTCTAATAATAGTGTGTTTGAGAGTAAATAAGTCTGCCAAGCCATATCTGGCCGGAAGTCCTTCAAAGGTGATTTTTTACCGGAAGTGAAGGATTTTCTCAAGCTTCCGGCCAATTTAATTTGCGATAATCTGCTGATCCTCGTTCTGCACAACATTTCCGACCGTGTGCCATGCATTTCATCGTGATGTCATATGACGTAGGCAATATTGTCGCGGCTTTACGGGCTATAAGGGCTCTAGAAACTCCAATTGACTCACTGACGTTTATAATAATTTCTAGTTCTGTGTCATTTTCTTTCAAAAAGTTCTGAAATTATATAGATTACGTTATCTATAAGAGCCACACACAATTCAACAGACCATGAGCATTGAGTAGAACATATTACAAAGCGGATTACACAAGTCTCGTTAATTACTTACGAACCCGTTAAATTGCTTTATAGTCCGTTGACTCTTCAAGTATCCAACTTGAGAGTCAGCGACTCTAGTATAATTATTAACAGTTGCAATCTTAGCATTGATCATGGTCTATCAGGCTGAGGATATCCTTTGGGACTTCAATTATGTTGTTATTATATTACCCCCATAACACAAAATATGAATTAGGCAGAAGATCGACTCGGAAAAAAACGTGGTTTTTCGTGGGCCAAACCTGTAAACGTGAAATCGAAATAATTTGCATCCTTCTAAGTGAAAAAGACAAAAAAATGTGAGAGTAGAAACTTTTATGGTTTTGGTTCGAGTTTTTTTTCGAAAAAAAAATACAGGTTCATTGGTGGGTGGAACTCTCTCATCTTAGAGCAACGCGGTCCGGTACGCATTAAGTTTATTTTAAGGGCATTTTGCATCTGCAAATGATTCTGGTTTAACGATGTCTAACTACCCATCAATTTCTTAAATTCTATGATCACTTGAACTTATGTATTTACTAAGTAAAGTTAGTATGCTGTCGCCTTCTCTTAGCTGACCAACTTTAGCTTGTAAATAAAAAAGGACAGTGGCGCTCTGCTTGCGACCTGAGGGTTCCGTGTTAATATAATTTAATTTTACAATATGTCATGATAGTTTTTTTCGAGCCATCAATATTCATACTTTTATCAAAAAGTTGAAAAACGAACAGTACAGTAATCCCTAGATTTTAAAGTGACCTAAAGGGGAATCTTTGCATATTTTAACAAGGAAAAGAAAAATCTTTTTAATGATCTGCCAGTACCTATGTAAAAGAGGCTTAATTTTATATACGCAAAATATCCAGATCGATGTCTAGGCAAAATCAAGGATTTATAGTTCTGTAATCTATTTTCATGAATCCATTCAGTTTCCAGCCAAATATAAATGATATAACTTTTTTACTATTAAATATAACGGAACTCTAAAAACTTAGAAGAACAAACTTAAGTAATAGTAGACAAGTTGCACGCACATAAGTTACAATGTGTGTTCATATAAAAACTTGTAGGCCGTTACATCCCGCTGTATGGCAGTTTTATTTGTTTCACTCGCAGAACTTGAACCGCAAACCCGCTAACTGAATATAAAAAATGATTGAGCCGTACAAAGTTTGCGTTAACTGTTCTGTAGGAGACTTTCAAATGTTTGCGCACGAATATTGGTAAATACGTACTCTTGCTACGAAGAAACGTCTACGAGGCTACGGCGACTACGAGGCTACGTGGCTACGCTAACTACGAGGCTACGCCATCTACGAGACTACGAGGCTACGCCAACTACGATGCTACGAGGCTACGTTGACTACGAGGCTACACCGCCTACAAGGCTACGCCGACTACGAGGCTACGAAGCTACGCCGACTACGAGGCTAGGAGGCTACGCTGACTACGAGGCTACGAGGCTAGGAGGCCACACCAACTACGAGGCTAGGTTGACTTCGAGGCTATGTCGACTACGAAACTACGCCAACTACGAGGCTACGCCAACTACGAGGCTACGAGGCTACGCCGACTACGAGGCTACGCCGACTACGAGGCTACGCCAACTACGAGGATACGACGACTTCGAGGCTACGAAGCTACAATTTTTGCAAACTGCATTTCTGTGAAGTACCTAAAAGAAAAACGTTTTTAATGTACCTAGCTATATTGTGTTCACTTTTGATTGTTTTATAGTTTTGATATTAGATTAAGTAGATATTGATTCGTGTTTGACAGTAATTTAATAACTATTTTCATAAACTCTCTTTTATTTAATCCGACCGGCACTCAAAATCTATAGTTATTTTTTATCAAACCAAAATTTAGTTTTGAGGAAATTTATAAAACCGTCACTTCTCGCAGCGAAGCGGACTGCCAACTCGACTACCTTAATATTCGTGTCTCTGCCAAGTTTTCTACCAATTTATTATTATATGGCCTGACGGTTATTTCATCCAAAACTTCATCAAAGCCAGAATTTATTCTTCACTTAATGTTCTAGAAAAAGGGAAAAATAATTTAAGCACAAAAGGAGGTAGGATAAACACGTAGGCATTTATTCGAAGGTAAAAGATACAAATATTATTTATCGGTGGGATCGTGGCGTTTGACCCGGCGATCTAGGCCCTTGATAGGGCCCCCTAAATCACATTAGATGCCAGTTTTATTTGTTCCTCCGCCATTTTTGAGGTCGCAATTGAATACAAAGTCGAGCACTTGAAGGAGGCAATTTATGTTCTTTGTTTTAGGTAATACGGGCTTCTTTCAGACTAAGGTAATTTATCTTTTAGAAACAGTTGGAAAGCTGTTTGTTCTTAGTCACCATTATCTGCCGTTTGTTCATTTGTTTGTTTGATGAAATTTTGCATAGGTACACTTTGTAGTAGGGGTACAGTAAAGTAGCTGTCATCCAGAAAAGTACTGTTCCCGGGGATAGAACAATAGCTGTCCACGCAGACGATGTCGCGAGCAGTAGCTAGTTTCTATCTAAAATACTTTGTGTCATGCCGCGAATGAGGGCTTTTCACGATGACAAAAAACTGTAGGCTCGATAGATGGCGCTGATAAAAATGTGTATGTGTTTTTTTTTTACTAACTTCGAAGAATACTCAGGTATAGGCAGGCAGATGTAACCCTAAAATGTTTCTCTTTAGTTGGGCAGATGTCAAGTCAACCAGCGAGCATTTACTTACCTCTTTGGTACAGGCCGTTTATTTTTAAAAGCCAATTTTGACACTTCTCTTTCCATCAACGCAATCTAGTGAGGCCAAGAAAGTACTTAAGTACTTATAATTTCCTTGAGTGAGGCAAATAGTTAGGTACTATTTTTATTTTTTTTAATGTCACTTTGAAAAGCCCCGAGGTGAGCGAGTCGTTGAAAAGAGTATTCGCTCGTCCCTGCCTGCTCCCTGCTTCGCGTGGCGGTCGTTATGTCCTAAATTACAAAAAAAAACACAAAACAGCGCCACCTATCAGCAGCGATTAAACCAGCAAGCATAATGGGTCTGGCTGAAATATTAGCGGGGTCTGCCACAACGGTCTGGCTCATTTAGGGAGTAGGTCGGCAGATTAGCCCACAGTTGATGACCGCTAATTAAGATAACACAAGAGTTATTAAAGAGATACCATGTCAAAAATACAGAATAACTACGTTTATGTCCAACACAAACCAAGCACAAAGTCAAACCTCAAAAATATGACAATGATTATATTATATGTAGACTACATCATTGTAAAATTAGGATTTTAGGATAAGAACTTATAAAAATAAATTCGTATTTTGTAGTGTAGAGGTAGGCTGGTATTATTTTATACTCACGCGAATCAACAAAAATAACAAATTGTATAGCTAAACAATAAAATATAAAAAGAAATGTTTTAGTGTAGTTTCACTAGTTACTTATTTTTTTAATGATGTATTTATTTTATTTATGAGGTAATTAGAGATATAATAACATATTATTATGTAAGTAATACCAGCAAAATGTCACAAACACATTCACGGTTTATCACTTGTTTATCACATTAAATTTTGTTCCCTGAGGGATCAAATCCTCTACCGCAGGTTTTGTAGAGTCAATAACCGGCAGGCAGGTCAACGACAGGTAAACCAATAGATAGATAATGCGTATATACCTACCTATAGAGAAGTAGCTGCAAGAAAAATAAGAATTTATTAAATAAAACTTTTTTTACAAAATTTAATTTGGATTGATTGGTTTTTGATTTCCCGACATTTCGGCACCGTTCGGGCCGTGGTCACGGCATGATGGTTATCCCGTAATATTATACGCGTTGTTTGAATATATTAATATGGTAATAAATAATGCATTTTTGCCATGCATTGCCATGTTTTGGGCGGCATGGCACGACAGTTTATACCAGGGGTCTCCAAACTACGGCCCGCGGGCCAGCTCCGGCCCGCGAGCACCAACAAACCGGCCCGCGAAAGCAGGTCCGATCGTACCAACAATACTGAGCAACAATGAGCTAGCTAGATCCTGGCCCTTGAGACTTCATGCAGGAGTTAAGCTGGCCCTTATGCAAAAAAGTTTGGAGACCCATGGTTTATACTATATGTAACTATACCTAGTAGCTACTTCTAATGTATTTGTATTAATAATCTTTGTCGTTTATTGTTATTATTAAATTTAAATGTCCGTGTTTGTGTGTGTACAATTTGTCAATATGAGGCTCAAAAATAAAAATAAAGTTAGAGCGATGTTTGAAAAATGGCACATGTCACCTACGCCGACGGCCTAGCTTACTCAAGAGATTAGCCTGCTTGGTTAATGACCACTATTAAAATAAGCTCACAATTAATTAAGACAAAGCTGTGAACTAAAAACAGTAGATTATCACCTGATTTTCGTCAACCATTAGGTACATAATAGCCGACCTTGTTATACAATTTCATGCATAAAGAACTATTAGCGATTTTAGGGAAATAAAAATGTTCATGTAATAAAAAGTTACATTTTTGCCCAAGCTGAAACGGAGACGCTTCGCTCGTGCTCCGCGCTCGCTCGATCAAATAAAGTTTGGTATAATATTTTGTCCAAATCGTATATACCTAGCTAAATTTAAAATTAAGCAAGTCTTCTCGGTTTAAAGTACCTACGTCTCAGCTGTTCTCTTTTATAGCAAATTTATGCCAACATTAGTGAGCTCAGTAATTTGCTTACAAATACCGAAATCTGTGTAAATACGCACCGATAGGTGCCTAGATTAGCGCCTAGATACATCTGATTACTCTGGGATACACGGTGACTGCTAGGGTTGCCACCTCTCCCGGATTTCCGGGAGTCTCCCGGAATCGTGCCCCGAAAACAAAAATCTCCCGTTACGTCTCCCGGAATTATTTCTAGATAATCCAAATTATCCCGGAATTTCAAAATTTCGTCAATATTTGAATGGAAATTGTAGAGTTTTCTCGATTTGCGAGTTCCTTGCGAGCGCATTTTTTGTATCTTCTTCTTCAATTATAATGGACAAAGGAAAGAAAACGTAAATGAAGAGCATTTGTCAAGGCAGAAGTCCAGACATTCGTCAATTTAAATATAATAAAATTTAAAAAATTACTCGATTTATTTTGAAGTTTTCTATCTCCCGGATTCAAACGGCCAAGAGGTGGCAACCCTTGACTGCACTGGAAGGTGGGTCGCAGCCTCGTGCCTGCGGTACATGCTAGGCAATCGCCTGCATCATCAGCATGTGCGTGCATAGGCGGCCTAAAAGAAAGCCGTTTCCCAATATCATTATAAAACCGAAAAGTGTTAAGACGTGACTTTCGCGTGGTGGGTTCAACATCAACATGCATGTTAAGCGGATTGTGCTGTCAAAGCAAATTGAACATTATTAGTGGCGCAGCAAGAAATCCTTCGCCGCTGCAAAACAATGGATAAAACGACAAAATAATTCGATTTTACAAAGAGTGTTAGCTGAGCTAACTTTAATTAAGATTATTTAATCATGAATAATCAAATTGCACTTGCCGTTTCAGTGTCGGTTGCAATTTGCAGCGGCAACATATCATAATGATATCGTCAGAGGGTGGAAGCCTCATATCAGCATTCGACACTGGCGGAAAGCATGCAGTTTACAGAACAGCATAATCACAGTATAAAGTAAATAACAGTATTCTGGCTCCATACAAACTGGCTGAAACTGCACCGATATGACGCGCTAAAGAACCTCAGTATACCTACGTCGGTATATAAAGCTTTGTCCACACTTGTATCATTTTGGCGTATCAGATCACCGTATCTTTAGCATACATCGCTAGTTTGGTTGGTGGTACGTTGGAGTAATACTGTATCAAAGAGACGATGTATGACAAAGATACGGTGATCTGATACGCCAAAATGATACAAATGTGGACAAAGCCTAACGGGCTCCGTAAAGACTGGTTTACATTATCTTAGTCTTTAGTAGAGTGCTTTAGTTGAAACATGTAAACGGTCGTTTTATGACTAAAGAGAGTAACGTTCTAGTAGCCTTTCAACTGGAATCATCGCTTTCCAGTAGAACCCCCTGCGCGCCCGCGCCGCCCGCTCACCCCCGCGCGACACTTTCCTCGCACTTGAAGCATGTAAATCGACATTTTAGTAGCGTATTTAGTAGATTGCTTTAGTCAAATGACACTGTACTGGAAGCATGTAAACGCTCACTGGAAAGGCACCAAAACTACTAAAGCACTCGCATTCGAATCTACTCGCATGCTACTAAAGCACTCTACTAAAGACTAAGATAATGTAAACAAGTCTTTACGTACGGACGAGGATAGTGAGAGGCGATACGTATCGACGTTTTGTAGCGGGAATTTATCACTGTATTGATCAATGTAATATTTTTTAATACACTAAAACGACTCATCAAGTTATCACCAGCTGGTGTATTTAACTTCATTTAGAAACAAAGAAAAGATTGATGGATGTAAACGAAAAAAAGGAAGTGTGCAAGGCTCGTAGCAGGTGGCGATTCATGTATACCCCCATGGGAAACAGGCGTGAGTATATGTAAATATGTATGTAATGTAGAAACAACATTGTGAATGCAAGAAATCTAAAATATATAAAATTCTGTTTTACTTATTCTATAGCATAGCTGTTCGTCGATATGTCGATATTAAAAAGTATAATTTGTGCAGGAATGCATGCAAACATCTGATAGTGTCTACGTAGCACTCAAAAATGAGTTAAAAGCTCATAGAATATTAAGTGAATCATAGGGTTTTGGCTGACAAAAAAAGTTGGTGATTGCAGTGTTGAGCAACTATTTAGGGTCTACAAGACTTTAGTTTAAATTGTTTGTTCTTACCGAAATTAATAAAGCTCTTACCATGTAAATAACAATTTCATTTATCTATAAAGGGTAATAAAGATATTATACGAGTATTAAGAGGTAGGTATATTCACAACAACCTAATTTTATCAGCACTCATTTAACAAGCCATTAACGTCTTCATTAAAATCATAATAAGTTAAACACCTTTCCTTTTTGTTCCATTTTCTTCGTCGGATTTTTTCGCCGTGACACAATTCCTTTCAGCTTTTATCCTGTAAACCTGGTTGTTAGCTTCAGAAATTGAAATAGCGGAAAATTTAATAGATACTTTTTGTGACTGACACTTTTTTTAAAGTGTTTGTAATATAATTGTGTCATAAATAACAAGTAGGTAGATAGGTAGATTTGTGTTATCATAGTTATATTGCATTGAACTTATTGTGGTGGTACCAAAAACTCATTTTTCTGACACGATATTGAAGAAGTATAAGTTTTTTATAGACGCAGTATTCGGACAAGTCCAAGCATAAGTATGTCGGTCAGTAAAAGAGGTAGTGTAAAAGCCTACCTTATATATTTTTTGTTTTATCAAATTATGACATTAATACTGAAAATATGTACCTACCTACCTCCTTTTGTATTGTAGAGTCAATACACATAACAATAGATAGGTAATAAATTAATAAATCCTTTTAACATATTGTATGTACCTACGTAAGAGATTCCATTTCATAAAGATAGAATGAGAAATTCTTGGCCGATATTATTTACACTTGAATGTCCTCACCGCCATTATTTTAAGTCTTAATACAAAAGGGTTACAACCTAATGTTCTTGTAAAGACAGACCCGGCCATATTAAAGGGCCCACCTATTTAATTACAGAGATAGGACTACATATCTCTATGCTATCTACAGAATACATAAGTGTTATTATGTCTTTTAATAGGATTACCGCCGTTAAAGGCTTAATTATAGAAATTATTGGGATCCTTTCGGAGAGCTTTTCTAGTGGACGGTGAAAAGCGAAATTCCCGTTTTATGGATACTTATATTATTCGGGGCTGCATATTGATAATAATGTGTGTGAAAATTATTATTTTATCTGTTTCCTGCTCCTATTTATTAATAGGAGTTCTAAATCTCACAAATAATAAGCAAATGTGAAAATATGAGGTGACACATCACAGGATGTGAATATACCCGAACTACTAAAATGAAAATCCATTCAATCTGTTTAAAGCTAAGGGGCTGATCGCAGATGGAAAAAAGATTTTGCATAAAACTAACTTTATTTCATTTAATTGTGTAAATTATTACCTGATTAATACCTAACATTTGCTAAAATATATTTTTACCATCGCCACTCAAAAAAGTGCGTCTTATTCATTGATAACAGTGAATAAAACGCGGTTTTATTCACTGAGTGAATAAAAATATTTTGAATTTGGAACAAGCGCGCATCGTATGAATTAGGTACAAAAAAATAAAAGGTGCTGAAAGTATGGAGCTATTCCATAGATAAAATTATAGTTCTACAATTAAATGACAAAAATAATCCCGCCAATTTTATTTAGGTTCTTTTTAGTGTCTTATCTTTGGGTTCTTTTCTAAAAAATATCCCGCTAAATCAATTAGGTCCTTTTTAGTGTCTTATATTTGGGTTTTTTTTATATATTTGAGGGAGATTAGTTGTTCAGTCTTGCATCAGTCTGGTACGATCTTCAGTCTGTAAAAATTCAAAGTCTATACAAACTGATGAAGTGGACTGATGCCAGACTGATCATGTAGTTTCCCTCTTAGTTAGCTCGGTGGCGCAGTGGTTTAGCGCCTGGCCCAGCGATTGCGGAATTTAAGCAACATTCGCAAGGGTCGGTCATGGGATGGGTGACCAAAAATGTATTATCTCGAGCTCCTCCGTGCTTCAGAAGGCACGTTAAGACGTTGGTCCCGGCTGCATTTGCAGTCGTTAACACCCACCAATCCGCATTGGGCCCGCGCATTGGGTGGGTTATGGCCCGTCCTCCTTACCACCCATAAGGAAGGCCTGTGCCCCACAGTGGGGACATCAAAAATGGCTGATGGATAACTATAAATACTATAGGTACTGCTATTTTTTTTTCTCGCAGTCAATGGTAAAAAGTAGAGTACACAACTCGTGAAAAAAAAATTTCATCTCGGTCCTTTGTATCCCTCGCTTCGCTCAGGATTCTACTTTTGAATCCCTCGCTACGCTCGGGATTCAACTCTAGAATCCTTCGCTGCTCTCGGGATCCAACTTAGTCCCTCGAACTAAATTCCCTCTTTTTTCACTTGTTGTATAATCTACTATTATTGCTGAATGCTGTTTTAGCACCTTCGGTTCAAAGATCTTTATTTCTCATTCCGACAATCGTCGCATACATGAGAATATTACTATCAAAATTACACCAATTAATTTGTCTCGAGGTGTGGGTAGAATTAAAAGTATTGCTACAGCTACACTCACCGCATAGTACTGCATACAAGTTGCGTTCTCGTCTACATAAGGCGGTGCCGGTGCTCCAAGTAACAAAACAATAAGTAGGTATGTTTTACATCACTGACTAAGATGAATTGCTTTAATCTTTTTTTGAAAATGTTAAGCGAGCTCGCATCTTTTATGTCTTTTGGGAGTGAATTATATGCCTGTACTCCTGCAAAATTTAAATTATTTTTACCGTAATTAGTTCGCACACATGGCAATACTAAATGGTTCTTTCGACGAGTGGCGTATTTGTGTGTTTCTGTTTTGAATGTAATATTTGAGTGAATTTTGCTGTTGATTATTTTGTGTATGAGTACACATGTACTGTATTTATGCAGTTGTTTTAAATTCATAATTTTGGTTTCTTTGTATATAATTTTACTAGGTGTTAGATAGTCATAATGATATAATATTTTAATTATTTTGTTTTGTAGTGTTTGTATAGTTTTTATGTTCGTTTTACTCGCAACTCCCCATATTTCATAAGATAAAGTAGATGGGGTTTCACCACACTATTGTAAATTAACAAACGAGCCCCTTTTTGTTTTACAGATATTTAATTTTCTTTTGAGAATTCAGTTTTCAAACTACGAGAACTCTATGTATACATAATTCCAATTTAACGGTCGTATACTGTATAGTTATTGCTCCATTCGGTTTTATAAAGGTATCTAGTGGGTATAATGTTCCCCTTATACTTAATGGGATATATAGAGATATGTATGCGGAATTAAATACTAAATTTTGGTATTTAATAAGTGATATTGTATTGCCTCTTTTGAGCAAAATCTTTTGTATACCTGATATTCATTAACATAGCTAGCTTGAATTGTTATTGCTTACGTGGAAATTGGTATGACCTAATTTTGGAGTTTAGTTAACTTCTAATTAGTTTTTATTAGTGATTTAGGGTGGATTTAGGTATGTTTTTTTGTAATCGCAATGCAGCTTTTAGAGCTCTATAATTTAGAAGGCATATTATGTGTTTGGTGTGTGTGTTCATAGTACTTACTTACAGTCAGAAAAGTCAGCGCTCTAGCGTGCGAAGCGAACAACCGACGAAAACCGTGCAAAGCATTTCTTTGGTGTTTGAAGAGGGACATTTTACAGTACTTACTTATGAGACTCAGGTAACACGAATGTACAAAAACGGAATTGACGAATCCTGAATTACCTACCATGTACTATGTTTTATGTTTACCAGCTCAGTTCTATCACTTAAGGTGATTAGTAGGTACCCTCAGGTGGCGACCTCAACTTAATTAAATTTATTGCTCGCTAAGTACACATAATGTATCGAAAATTCAAACGTTGCGATTGAAGCTAAAGTTCTATAGTTTATTTACAAATAATAAACTTTCTAAAATATAGTTCGTTTTAGTAGTAGTAGGCAAAAGTGCTAAAAGTGGCCACTTTTTGCTAAATAAATTTAATTAAGGTGAGGGCGCCACTGTGAGGATACTAATCGCCTTAACATTGATTGAATTCATGTAAAATAATGCATGATTATTTTTGTATTTAATATTTTTTTGCTAAAAGCCTTGCCCTTCATCCTAACCTGATTATGAAGAAAAAACAAATTGTTTGTCAACTAAGATGAAATTATATTGATGTTTTAAGTATTTCCACGCAACATAGCGAGCATCTTAAGTAAATACATACTCATTTCTATTAGTTTTCTATTTCTTCTCGTGGAACATCTAAGTAGAATCGTTTTATTATATTGAGTTGCAACTTGCAGCTCAAAGAAGACAAGCGCACCGTTATTGGAACTACACTCTTAAGATCTCCTTCAGCTTTCAAGCAAAGTAAACTATTTCTCTGTGTTATTACTAAACTGGGGTAGGTATCCGAAGTGCTTTAGAAAGTATAAGGTTTTTATACTTAATTTATTTTATCTTTGTTGCCAGTATAAAAGTTTCTTTTTCAAATTAAATTTACTTATCAACAATTTTACTAATTATTTTATGTGATCTTGTAATAACAACGTTAGTTCATCGCAGCAGGACTTCCGTCAACTGTTTGTCTTATTCACAAAAAGCTTATATTTATTTAGGTTTTTTGTTTAAGATTTTCACAAAATCAAGCCGCTTAACCAAGCTCAACGATAATGGAAGTGACAGCAATTGAATAGCTACAAAGTATATTTTATTTCTAAAACCTTTTTTGTCCGACCAAAAATTCCTTTGAAGTCTGAAATCCCTCGATTAATTTGTAAGAAGAGCGGATTTGGTTGTCGTAATCTCGAGATAGGAATAGGAATACAAAATATAAAACCCACCCCTCCTACCTAACTTTTTCATTAAAATATTTCTGTGTAAAGTAGATGCTAGGTATTCTAGGTATAAAATTCTAATTAAAATTAAAGTATGGAAACTTACAACACGCAATTTTTTAGATTATTAAACTATAATTAATTTTTATTTTTAACTCTATAGCAGATATTTAAATGATTCAAATGTACCTACCTACATTAATAAAACCAGTGCAGTTTTAAATCTTCTCCCGTTAAAAATTGCGGAGTGCTAAATGTACCGTGCCGTTGACAATTTAGTAGTCCACGGTACAACGACAAATTGGGGGAGTGAAAAATGGCATACCGCCTCTGGGGTTCTACTCTTAATAACTTTAACGATATTTCGAGTTCGCATTTTCGAATACGTTGTGGCGTTTCCATAATGATGCATCGCATCGCATCGATAGTAAGATTAGTAAGACGCAACTGCTAAATCATTGAATATTTGGCAAAATAGATTTATATTTTAACTTCCAACGCTAAATTAAATAAGTCTTTTGTTTTAATCTTATTTTGTAAAAAAAAGATACAATAGGTAGCGTCTACTTAACCGTAATTAAAAATTCAGTCTTAAATAATTACTTATTTCATTAGGATGTGTGATTTATTTATTAAAATAAATAAAAAAGGACTTCTAAACGAGTTTCATATTTATTTAAAGCTAAGAACGTGTATCTGTACTGTATGTGTACCTACCTCGCCCTTAGCTAGAAACTAGAAATACAAGAATCTCGACCAAAAAAGACGGGCTTCATGCAGTAGAGTTGACCCCTTGGTCGCCAACAAGGCTCTTTATTAATAACTTGGCAAAATTGTACACGAACTGACGCGGTTTTAAGTTTAATAACATCCTTGTAATATAATATTCTAGGAAACCTATTATGACTCAGTATATAAATTTTCGAACAGCAAATTAAGTTGACCTCCTTCCCTCCTTTCATATCGACATAAGTTTCGTTAAATCTACAGATAAGTAGGTATTTAACTGTATTAGTTCATTGTAGTCCGCCGTCACATACAGTTTTAAGTACCTACTTACCTACTTAATACGGGAATTTCGACAAATAATAAGACTAAGCACATTAAAAAACTTTCTTTTAATTTTAATTTCTCTTTGTATACCTACCTAGAAAGCACCTTTTTTCGGGTTCCGTACCAAAATGGTAAAAAAGGAACCCTTATGGTGTGACTCAGTCTGTCTGTCTGTCACAGCTGGATATCTCGAGAACTACTAATGGTATCAACTTGAAATTTGGAATAGTTTAAGATGACGTTTGTCCAACTATTTTGCAAATAAGAAAGAAATAAAAAAATAAATATTTTTTTTACAACAGGGACTGAAAAGGGGTCTTAAAAATTTTAAGTGAAGCGACTAGGGCATGTAGGTTATCATATGAAAGAGCGCTGTTTGCACATTTTAAATCATTTTTTTCTTTTTTTTAGGCCGCATAGTTTTCGACTTATGATGAAAAATGTAAAAAAAAATACCGTTCCCCCCCTTATCTCCGAAGTTTGCAAAGTGAAAAATCTGAAATAATTCTATGTGATAGTAGTTTAAGTAAAGATTACAGGAAAAATAAAACGATGTCTCAATATAACACACTTTTTTAGAAATTCAAAAAACAAACAAAAAATTCATATGTTCCTCTACCAGTCAACAGATGGCCCTGACCTTAGTAAAATTAAATCAGTTCCACTATCGGTCAAGAGATGGCGCTGGCCTAAGAAAAAAAAATAGTTTCACTATCGGCCAAGAGATGGTGCTGCAAAATAATAATTAAGCTGCCTAATACTGCAATAATAATTTTATTATTCTACAGCTCTGCAGTGTATTTATTATGATGGTACGGAAACCCTCGGTGCGCGAGTCCGACTCGCTCTTGACCGGTTTTTTTACTTTACTTTACTTAGCTAAAGATTTTTGTTTTTAGTAAGTACGATTTTCTTTCTTTTTTTATTTTTTCAGTTACCTTTACATTAACTTCTTACAACAAACAAACAAACATCGCAGCGATTTAGTTTGAATCAAAATTAGCGCAAATAGGCGCTAATACAATAGTAGTTAATAGGTAGGTACTTCTTACCTAATAGGGACCAAGGCAACTGTACGATGTGTGTCTGTGTACGATATACCTAGTACGAGATCAATTTGGTGAATATTCTAAGATTACAAGCAAAGATTTGCGCCAATAGCTGGCTGGATGTTGCATTTTACATTGCAGCAATCGGTGATATTCAGCTCATTGTATAATTCGAATCTTGGCTGAATATCACACTGATGAGTAACGTTAACATAAGGTAATTTTAGGAAATCGGATTGTTTATCCTTTATCTCACTCTAACTTAAGGAAGGTGGAAGCGCTCTGCATCCGAAATCCTCAACCACTGTGAAACCAGGGGGCTGATTACGTAATTCTGTTGCTAACAATTCTCGATTGAAATCGATTGAAACCGCAGTTACATTGCTGCTTTAAGTAAGATAGTTGTGACAATGGTTTTCACTAAAGCAGCAATGTAACTGCGAGTTCTGTCAGAGTTTATTGCAACAAAGTTAGGTACGTAATTAGGGGCCTAGGCCTTTCATTTTAGCCGATAGACCCGCAGGCTATTCTTTCTAAGAATGTTAAATTGTTGTTATGGCATGTAAAATTGTGGTAGCTATACCTATAGCCAGGCGGAGTTCAAATTATAGTCATTAACCGCCAACCAAACCAAGTACTACTATAAGTAGGTAAGTATTACTATGAAGTGATTCTGGGACCCCTGCATCTTAGGCGTGTATTACACAAAGAGATGCGGCAGAGATAAGGCGCAGATACGGCGGCGATACGTGTATTTCCTTTGCCGACCGTCTAAACCTTGCAGAGGAAATACACGTATCGCCGCCGTATCTGCGCCTTATCTCCGACGCATCTCTTCTGTGTATTTCACGCCTTACACAGGTGGACGAACCACCTACACCACAAAGCGATTTATTTCACTTTATTTGAGTATCTGACAACTGGAGGGGCTGAGTGCTGTAAGCTATAATATAAATGAAAACAATAACGTGTTAAAAACGGGGAAACGTATTTTTTTAACCGACTTCAAAAAAAGGAGGAGGTTATCAGTTCGGCTGATTTTTTTTTTTTTTTTTTTATGTTTGTTACTTACCTCATAACTTTGTCAATCACAAACCGATTTTAAAAATATTTTTTTTGTTTGAAAGCATATAGTTACAGATTGGTCCCATTGTTATAAGATCACGATCTGATGATGGGATCCTGGAGAAATCAAGGGAACTCTTCAAATATTATAGGCACACCTATAGCGATTTTGGTATTTTCTTATGTAACTCGTGCATTTGCTTTCGAAAAGTACCATTTTGGTGAAGTGGAACTGATGATGAAGACCATAGATGATCACCGGAACTATTTACTAAACTAAGTATATCACTGGTGCGATACGATTACTTTAATATGGTTGCTAGGCTATTTATGTTGTTCGTCATAATGCAAATGGTGAAGTGGAGCTGATAGTGAAGTACCAGGAAAACTCCTCAAGAATTAGCGCCCCTGCGTCGGGAAAACCAGTACCTATTTTGTAAAAGGTGATGAGCCATTGACATAAGACTATTGTAACTTAGATAATATCGTCGCTAAATATACCATACTTACCACAAAAAGCTAAATTAAAAAAACCTAACTTTGAAGGCGTGCATGCCGCACCTTTCGTGAGTCTACCCATGTTTTATCTACCTAGATAATATACTTACTGGATAAGATAATATAAATAAACTTAATATAAATAAACTAAAGTACTTAAGTAATTATATCTACCAAATACAGAAGGTAGGTACTTACACTAAAAATAAAAAAATTAAAAATGTTATATCTTGTGTATTGCACGCGCTGTATATTGTAAATATCACACTATCCGTTGAGTTAACTATGCTAACGTGTCGGTGCGTTCATAACTTTTTTATAAACAAAAAACCGACTTCAAAAAACCTGAAAATGAAAACAAAAAAGCTTCAAAATTAAATACCTTTAAAAAGCAAGAAATAATATTCAAATCACTAGATACGCATATCATTGTAATAAAACACGTCTAATGAAGTCGGGTGGGGCTTTTAGAATAAAAAAAGAAATTGAACTTCAGCCCCACCCGACTTCAATAGACGTGTTTTATTACAATGATATGCGTATCTAGTGATTTGAATATTATTTCTTGCTTTTTAGAGGTATTTAATTTTGAAGCTTTTTTGTTTTCATTTTCAGGTTTTTTGAAGTCGGTTCTTTGTTTTTAAAACATTTTTTATTTGCCATTAATATAAATGGTTATCAAAAAACCTAGTAGGTAGGTAGTTTCATCAGTTTCGCTCACGGTGTATCATACAGCCGTTGATTCCAACTCTAACACAAAGCGCCTGTCGATTCTGTAACCAACCAAACTCGAACCTTACTTCGAATCTCACTTCACTGCGCGGGAATTTTAAATCATAAAAAACCTACCTCTAAAAAGCAAGAAATAAATTCGTAATAATAAAAATACGTCTATTGAAGTCGGGTGGGGCTGGAGTACAAATTCCTTTTTTTTATTCTAAAAGCACCACCCGACTTCAATACGTATTTTTATTATTACGAATTTATTTCTTGCTTTTTAGAGGTAGGTTTTTTGAAGTCGGTTTTTTGTTTTTTTAAACAATTTAATTTTTTTTAAGTATTTTTAGTGTAGGTACCTTGTAGGTAAGGTATATTATATATGTAGAAAAATCAGCTCAGCCAAACGTAAGATAATCGCGGAGAAACATACTTAAATACGGGTCAAACTGAGAAGCTCCTTTTTTAAGTCGGTTAAAAAACTACGCTTAAGATATCCCTCTTCCATCAAAAAAATAATTATCTTATTCAGTTCATAAACAAAGAAGTAATACGACCAATCATCGAGGTAATTCACACAAAATCATACTATTTTCGTGGTTTATCAAAATTACTTGAAAAGTACTGAACCGGTTTCCAAATTTTAAAAAATGGGACCAACTTGGGAGTGTACCTAATGTAATAACGTTTGAATCATTTCAATCGGTCCAGCCGTCTTCGCGTAATCGGTGGACATACACAAAAAAAAATTGACGAACATAGAACCTCCTCCTTTTTTGGAAGTCGGTTAATGAGATAGTGATGGGCTGTTTTTTTAATCAAAAAACATTTTAGGTAGCTAGCTACACTACGGTAGCAGCCGGTGATCACGATCCTCAGTTAAGAGAGAGAGGTAGCTACCTAAAACCTTTTGCAAACGGTAAAGTAGCTTATACTCAGCTAATTTCAGTGAGATGCGAGTTTGGTTAGAATCGACAGGCAGCCAGCGGTGTCTTCCCAACTCGCACATATAAATAAAAGATCGGATTACACGAAGCCACGGCCCGCTTTCTTAAAACACCCGCAATTCGAAAGGGTGTAAAAATCGATGCTTTCTCCCATTCTCAATTTAAAAAGGAATTCATGAATTAGAAATAAAATAGTCGCACCGATGCCGATTGGCTGTTCGTTTGCTATTCGATTGGCTTTACGTTTCGTTTTCCAATTTGGTGAGCAAATATTTTGGCTTTAGATACGTAACGTAACGTGTAACGTTTTATTTTGATAAAAAGCAAATATAGATAATATGTGTTAGACAAATATTACAGAAGGTAATACTACCCTTAGGCCTACTTTTAATTCATTCGCACATATGAACAGCCCCCTCGTTTTATTTGGTTATTAAAAATATGTCATTCAATTATAATTCCTTTACCTATTCTCATAAGGACAGATCCTCAAAAAGACAGCTTCTCAAAAGGACAGGAGTACACGTAAGCAGATAAAGAGAATAATATGGAGAAAGTTTAATTTTTATTCATTGACATAGGTATCTACCTATTTTTTTAATTACAATGTTAAACATTGTAAATGAATACGTAACGTACGTAACGTGCAAATTTAAGCAAAAATAAAAATAAAAATTAAGCAGAAACCTGCTTAATTTTTATTTTTTGCCTAGTGGCAAAAGTAAAGTAAAATACATGAAGTAAGTAGGTAAGAATGTTCAGAGACTGCTGCAGTCTCTTCTTCGGATGCAAAACTTACTCAGAGTTAATTTACAGGAGAGCGTTTTGTTTCAACAATTTATAAAAAAAAGTCATGTTCAGTTAATTCTGTCTGAGATTGAATAGGTACCTACCTACCTATTTATGTACTTTTATCTGAAAAAAGCAAGTAGAGTAGGTATCTTCTTCAGTGTTGAAGAGACAATTTTCAGTTACAAAATATCATACACAAACGGTTCAGTCAGAACCGTTACCTAAGTTGTGATAAGTACCTACCTATCCATAATTTCTTAATAGTAAGTAGGTACATAATTACGTCGTGTAGACACAGAATATATAATAGTGGCATGGACGAACGTCCATGATAGTAGTGTAGATCCTTGGGGGAGGCCTATACCCAGCAGTGGGTGTCGTGCGGCTGATATGATGAAGTATACATAACTAATTATTAGTAAAGGAGTAAAAAGTGGTTCTAGGTTAGCAAAAATTGTTTTATTATTAACAATAAGTAGGTAATACTCGTAGCATACGTGGATAGGAGAAAGCGTCGTGGGTGTGATGCGATGTAATACCTAGTACTATTATTAAGTATTTATTCTGTCTTATACCGTGTATCGACATCGCGAAGCTCCTTGCTTCGAGCGGTAAGTCGTGACGTAAAGTAACGAACACGTTGGCTCGCGAGGCAAACGCGTCTCCCTCCACATCGCAAATCTGCCTCGCGAGCCAGACTCGCATGTGGATACACGGTATTATTTTGTTGGCTTCATTCATCTACAAAAGGAGTATCGTATGTGTCGAAGTATCTCTTGACGGACCGGTCTCCCTCCACGTGGCCCAATATGGCCATATTTAGTTGCTGCACCAACTCCGTCGTAGAGGGGCTGAAGTCCACCTCATGAGTGAACCCGAAGAATGAAGACCGTTCATCTTCCAAAAGATCGGCCATCTACAAATTTCACCGTTAGATAAGTTATTGAGTTAAGAGCACTAGGCTCTCCCGGAGAAAAAACCGCGTATCGGGAGATTCGGGAGGCCGCTTCCCAGAACCTGTATGGCACTGACTGACTGATGAACCTAAACATAATACGTGCATAAGTACTATAATTAAGGTGCATACCATACCGAAAGTGGTGCACCCAGAGGTTTTTATTTAATAAGTTGTTAATATAAAAGGATTATAATAAAACTTTACGTGGAATTTTTAGAAGGTAGCACCACATTCCCTCGTAGTCATTCGTAGAATAAGATAACAAATGTGTTAAATATTGCAGTATTCTAAAAAAAAAATTTTTTCCCACTACGTATAATAGCACCGTACAGCCGCCATCTTGGTTTTTTTATAACGCCACCGTCTTAAGAACACTTGGGCTGACAAGACAAAACATAGAAATCCGTTCAGCCGTTTGAAAAATATGAGGTAATAAAGAATATTACACATACAAACATACTTACAAGATACGCGCGAATAACCCTTTCTTTGCAGTCGGGTAAAAACGGCCACGTTTAGCAGTTTTGCTATGATGAGCAATGATTCCGAGAGGATGTAATGATACCTACTAAAAATACTAAACTATGGGTCTTAAAAATTCCACGGAGTTTTTTTTATTTTTATTTATTGTGTACCTATATTATTTATTTATTTATTTATAAAATTGTGTATTATAATTACAATAATAAATAATATTCACCGCGGCCGGCGCGCCACTTTCGGTCAGGGCAGGGTACCGCCATAAGAATAAATAAAACTGGGTATTTATTCTTATGGTACCGCCTTAATGTCGCTCTCCTTGAAAAGTCTTAAAACTCACCACTGAAAACATTTTAATACTAAAAATTATCAACAATATTCTTAATGCGATGTAAACCATTTTTTTTAAGATAACTGTATTATCGATTCATCTGAACAGAATTCGAAATACTTTGATTTTGTAATCTAAATTTTCTCCATGCTTTTTCGGGTCTAAAAACGTATAAAGAGTTATAAAACCGTCCAGTATTCGTGAAACTGTGCAGTCATAAAACACAGCTATTTTCATGGCAATAACTTTATTTTATAGGTTACATGTTTGTGAATGTATTATTCATTGAACATGATTGTTACCTACTAGTGGAAAATCACGATTTTATCCGACATTTATTTCTCATATATTTTCCTTTAAATGTAGGATGTAACCGCCGCCGTCGCCTGCGCGCGCGCCGATTCCTCATATTAAATAAATATTAGTCAACATCACAAACATTGTTCTGATTCCAAAGTTGCTAAAGCACGTGTGTTGTGGAAATTAGAGACAACAGTGGCACTAAGGCACAGTGGCACAAAATCGACTCACCCATATGGGGCGAGTCGATTTTTTCAAGTATTTTTTCTATTATATCCTTATTCCTTATCCTCCTTTTATGCAAATATTAGCTCAACTCTTTCAAATCACTACTGAAATTCTTAAGACGCGTCTGGTCTAATCCATGGGCTATGTTTTAGTTTTTAATGCTGTCATGGACTGTTACTTATCTGAAGAATCACATCACCCTTAAAATATGGAAAATAAATACAATCAAAGTAACTCTCGATAACTCGCATTTTATTTACAAAATTAAATACATTAACGGCCAAATTTATTTATTTATTTATTTGCTTGTAGGAGGATTTACAGTCAAATATAAACAATAGAATAACAAATAGATTTTCCAATGCCATTTACAAATCCCCACATATAGGTTTTTAAGTAGGTTGCATTAACTATCTATAAGATTTTGGAATACTCAAACAAATCTTAAAGTTAAGGCCACCTTAAATTCAAAAAAGTTGTCAGATTTGACAGAAACTCTATGAAACTGACAGCTTCCTTAAAGTTTAAGATTTTAGCTAAGAAGCTTTTGAGTATTCGGCCATAAGTGACATAATATCATCAGTATTGACATGGCTATAATGTTTGTCTGGCAATAAATGAAACCGTGAATAAAAAAATATGGACGTCAATATAAAGTACACAAAGAATTTCACGTAAAATAGTAGGTATACTTCAAGCAAAATAATAGATCAAGTTTGGACAATAATATCTCAAAAATTTACAATTAATACCTGTATAAAAACATCAAAGTACAATAGTGCTTTGCCTTCAGACCTACGCCTTAACAGTTAACAAAGTGTTGGCATACTGGAATTCTGGGCTGTTCTCATATTCTGACATATCTAAGGCGACTTCACAGCTCTCTCGGACTACTGGTCGAGGGTCATGGAGGTATCTGAAATGTCAAAAATCTAGTTATGTTATGTTATGATAGAAGAACCCTCTCAAAAGTTTTTAAAAGAGATTAAAGGAATATGAAATCTAGAAGCTGTTTTAATCCTCATAACCTCTTCAACTATTTTTAAAATAAAGTGAATTTAATGTTTTCAACTTCATTCCAATGCTTTTTTTTCAAATTGGCTTCCTATTTGACGTTTTATACCGAAATTCAAAATTTAATTGCCGCGTTATTTGGTAAATTAGTATCCGATTTCTTGGGACAATATCTTTAGGAAAACATGGTGCTCACATCACAAGTGGTACCAAACTCCATACAAGCGTTTACCATTTCCTTTCTTATGGACAATAGAAACCTTAAGACACTATTAGTCATGTACACAATTACACTTAATAATTATGTACAATAAAGTTTGCAACATATCAGTAAGAATATTATTTTTCATACCTTTGCAATACTTCTATGCATTCATCAGTCGCTATAGAGCCCAAGGCCTCGGCAGCTTCATGTCGCACCATCTCATGTTCTTTTATGTCCTCCAAAGCCATCTTCAAGAAGGGTATGCTCCGCTCGTCTTGCATCTGACCGAAGATAAATGCAACTTCATGACGGAAGAGGGCACTGCTTGCTTTGAAACCTGAAAAAGTAAGAATTCAGACCTTAAAAAAAAATTAGAAGAAAATATTGCACAAATAGACAGTATTAATTCATTCTTATACATAATATCGGAAATAAGGAAAAGCTTTTTGTTTATCAAATCATGTTTCAGTTGTGTGCAGAACTAAATTAATATTTACATAGTTTAGTAATTCATTGGCCCTGATTTTTGTCGTTTTTTTTTCAGATTTTAATGAGTCACATTTTTCTAGTATTATTTATTAATATTATTTAGAAATGTAATAATCTAATATTTAATAATAATTTTTACAGCAAATAAAAAGATTGAAAAAATATTTAACAAGCTTCATTTGCAAATGATACATCTTCTGAAAGTTAAAATTACCTCCACCCAAGATGTTTATACTTTCTGTAGTTGCCATATTCCTTAGGCTGAACATTGCTCTATATCTATCATACAGAGGTTTAGTTTCATCCATCATCGTCTCTTTTAATGTATTTATATCATTCTCGCCACTGGGCGGTGCAGGATCCACAGACAAGTATGGGCTTTTAGACAACTTTTCACTGGCACCATCTTTAGCTACCCAATTTAGTCTTTCAAGAGCTATCTGGCATGTCTCTGCCACTTCGATAGCGGGATCATTTTTGTACCTTTCCAACAATTCCCTGAGATCAGGATCGCCAATTGCACCAAGAGCTTCACCTGAAAAGTGTGAGGAAAATAGATTATTTAATGCAAATAATTTAAAATAATCTTTATTTAACTGGTCAACGCCCGGAAAACAATACAACAATAGATTTTCTATTGTGTTATGTGTCTGTGTGTGTGTGAATCCTCATCACTGAGGAACTGGCAATACCTCTAATCTGACTGCCTGTACACAAGTTTTTAAATTGTTGTTATGGAGTCAGACTTAGGTAATAAATCAGCAACCAAACGACGACGAATGAGTACAAAATGAACCCCCCTTATGGGAATCGAACCCGGGCCCCTGCGTCTTACACGAGTGGGCGAATCACTAGGCCACAGAGGCCGTTGTGTGTGTGTCATGGTAAGACTAAAACTAAACAATTTCAAAAGTTGTGCTGTGTCCTGGCTATCGTTTTTATTTAAGTGGCAATCTAAAAGGTAAAGGTACCTTTATCAAGATATGTTAAGTGAGTCATTATGGTAGTATTGATAACACAGAAATGTTATCAATGCTATGTGAAAAATCGCCGATAAAACTAACCTGCTTCATGGCGAACTATAGGGTCCTGTTGTTTATCTTCTAATGCGGCTCGTAGAATTGGAATAGCTCTTTTATCCTGCATTTGACCTAAGCAGTAAGCTAGCTCATGTTTTAAAAGCACTGATTCATCACTAAAGCACTTGCTGATACATTGAATTGCTGTTTCGCCGCCCAAGTTTCTCAATGTGAACAAAGCTCTAAAGCGTTCCTTCATGGGTCTTGTTGTGTCGTTTAAAACATTACCTATATTTAAAATGTTTTGAGTATTTATGTTAGCCATCGCTCGTTTAATAATATTTTTAGTTAAAACGAAAAAATGCTTCGAAATTCGAGCAAAGCAAAACAAAAACACATTTCTTTTTTGGAGAACTGTCATTGACCATTGTCAATGTCAAAATTGTCAAATGTGACAGGAGAGGAGACATAACAACTCGTTCGGATACACTAATGTGTCCATTAACAATCTTTTATGCAGGACAAGACACCGGAGAGCTTATAGCAGCTTATATTGAACTGTCTTACTTTTTCGTACTATGACCTCAACGGTTAGTATTTTTTATTTTTATTTTTTATTTATTTGGACAACCAACAAGTACATACACCCTTACATGCTAAGAAGTACATTATATTATTTTTAATGATACATAGTGTTGTCTTAATTATAGGCTGCCACGGAAAGCATTAACTGAATTAGTTGGATGGGAGCAGGAAGCATCCCCTAAGTTAAATTAATTTTACTAACTTACCTAAATTACTAGTATTATTATAAAACTATTGTAACGAAAACAGAAGAAAAAAAAACAAACAATTGAGATATGTGCGACATTAAAATTTAAGTGCCAAGTAACATTAATATAATAACATTAATTGCTTTTTAAATGCAGACAATCGTAGCTTAAATATATCCACCACCTTATTTCTACTAACAGTATTATACTGAGACTGTAACCTATAAAGAGGAGAGTTAAGGCCTAGGTTAGTTTTGCAACGCTTAGGCGAGAACAATGAGTATCTAGATAAACGAGGTAGCTTGCGAGTGATATTGAAAGTTAGTTTTTTTAGCAGTTGGGGACAATTTATATTACCATTAACTAGCTTGTGGAGAAAAGTTAGGTCTAGGATTTTACGACGATTTTTTAGAGACATTAATTTAAAGTGTTTTAAGCGGCCAGAATAGCTGTGAAGTTTTTTCGCCATATTAACTTTGTACGACAGGTGATACAGGAACTTCTTTTGTACGCGTTCTATTTTGTTGGAATGAACTTCATAGAATGGGTGCCACACCACACTGCAATACTCTAGGCTATAGTACAGTGTTATTATAGAATTTACGTTTTTAAAATATTTTGTGTTTCTAATAATGAACCCCAGACATTTAAGTGCTTTAGAGACTATATGATCATAATGATCTTTAAAGCTTAATTTCTTGTCAAGTATGACGCCAAGATCCCGAACACTCTCAACTTCCCGAATAACCTGATGGGATAAAGTGTAAACATCGGGCATTACGCGGCGATTTCGAGTAAACCGGATATAGCAACATTTATCGACATTCAACACCATCTTGTTTTCTGCACACCAAGTGTCCAATCTGTACAAGTCTTCCTGTAATAATCTCACATCATGACTTTCTTTAATTGGCCTCATTAGTTTGAGATCGTCTGCGTATAAATATACCTTGCAATTTTTAAAACATGATGCGACATCGTTTATAAAAAGATTAAAAAATATGGGCCCTAAATGGGATCCCTGAGGCACACCTGTTGGATTAAGAAAAGGTACCGATTCATACCCACTAACTGCCACCCTAGAAGTACGATCATTTAAATATGAGGAACACCAATGAAGCAAACTACCAGCAAAACCATACTGGGATAATTTCTTAAGTAAGATGTAATGAGGAACCCTATCGAAAGCTTTCGATAGATCAGTGTAAACAACATCAACGGGCGTGCGATCATCTGTAGTATTGGATATGACATCATCTATAAAATCAACTAAATTGGTAACAGTAGATCGGTCACTAACAAAGCCGTGTTGGGAGTCGGATAATAGGCTTTTAATTTGCCATGTTATTAGCGGACATAACAAGGATTCGAGCAATTTAGCGAATACGGATAATATAGTGATGGGTCTGTAATTTTTGACGTTGGTAGTATCACCCGATTTATGAACTGGCACAATCAAACCCATCTTCCAAAGTGAGGGAAATATGCCTGAGGAAAGCGACTCATTATATATAAGTGTAAGTGGTAGTGACAGCTGATTAGCACAGTTCACAGCAAAAACAGAAGGTATGCCATCGACTCCCGCCCCCTTATTACGATCAAGTGATTTTAAACGCTTCAGGACCTGCTCCTCAGAGAATGAAACGGTGCACAAGAAGTTGGAGACGTCAAGTGTTTCATTTGTAGAAACGTCATAGCTGTGAACATCGTCCACAGTATTATATGTAGACGAAAAGTAAGCAGCCAACATGTTGCAAATTTCAGGACCTGTAGAAGCAGTTTCGCTGTCAAATTTAATTGAAGAAGGAAAGGCAATACTGTTCTTATTTTTTTGCTTTATATACGACCAGAAAATTTTTGGATTAGATTTAATAGAGTTTTCAATTAATTGTATGTAATTATTGTAGCACTTAGTTGCTAAACTTAAGCATCTTTTCTTTAATGAATTAAAAGATATGTTATCTAAGGGATTTTTGTATTTTTTATAACGAACCCGATATTTATATTTTTCTTTAAGTAAGTAGTAGTATGAGAGCAGACCTTAAGCAGTCCTGTTTAAGGACTGCTTTTGAACTGGGGGCTTACTATCAGCAAATAAGAAACAGGGGCCTTACTATGAGCTCTTATAGCAGGGCTTATATTGAACTGCCTTACTTTTTCGTACTATGACCTCAATGATTAGTATGAAAGCATGCCTTAAGCAGGCCTGTTTAAGGCCTGCTTTTGAACTGAACGGTTTCTTATTTGCTGATGGTAAGCCCCCAGGCCTTAAGCCCTCTGGTGGCTTACCATCAGCAAATGAGAAACCGTGCAGTTCAAAAGCAGGGGGCTTACCATCAGCAAATAAGAAACCATTGAGTTCAAAAGCAGGACTTAAAAAAGACTGCTTAAGGCCTGCTTTCATACTAACCGTTGAGGTCATTGTACGAAAAAGTAAGGCAGTTCAATATAAGCCCTGCTATAAGAGCTCATAGTAAGGCCCCACGCCTTAAACACCGTTGAGGTAGTACGAAAAAGTAATGCAGTTCAAAAAAAGCCCTGCTATAAGAGCTCATAGTAAGGCCCTGCTTATGAACTAAACTCGAGCTAAAATCAAGGTCATTTGGTCATCAGCAAATCAGGGGGTTTACCATCAGCAAATAAGAAACAGTTCAGTTCAAAATCAGGCCTTGAACAGGACTGCTTAAGGCCTGCTTTCATACTAACCGTTGAGGTCATAGTACGAAAAAGTAATGCAGTTCAAAAAAAGCCCAGCCTGCCTAGCATGACCGATTTATATCGCGTGATAAAGCGTTTTATCACGTTTAACTGTCAAAAAGACAAAGGAGTTTGACAGTTGAGTGTCGATAAAATGCTATATCACGCGATATAAATCGGTCATGCTAGGCAGGCTGCTATAAGAGCTCATAGTAAGGCCCTGCTTATGAACTAAACTCGAGCTAAAATCAAGGTCATGGTACGAAAAAGTAACGCAATATAGTAAGGCCCCTGGCCATAAGGTACAGCTTGGCCATAAAGAGATGAAATTAAATAAAATGGAAATAAAATTTTTCAGTACAAAATATAGTCAGTGTTGCCAAATTATTCGTGATTTAGACGTGTTTACATAGAAAGTGGCGCCCTCAATTTTTGTCAACTCTTTATGGTCAAGCTGTATGTACCTTTTCCCGTGGAACGACGTCGGCAGTAAAAATATCGTACGTTGAAAAAATCGCTTGGGTACGATCGTACACGATCCCTCAGGCCCTCCGCTGCCTTGAGCGGGATCCCACCGCGGGTACACGGTGCGGGAATGTAGATTGCTGGTTTTTGACGCACAGATGCTTGCGCAGTGCATGAGTCAGCTCTAATCTATGTCACCCCGCGCGCGTGTCCCGCTTGCTTGACGCAGCGGAGGGCCTTAGAAAAATCGCGCGATAAAACGTCTTAAAAATCGCTCGTGTGTATGAGACCTTGGGGCTTACCATCAGCAAATCAGGGGGTTTACCATCAGCAAATAAGAAACAGTTCAGTTCAAAATCAGGCCTTGAACAGGACTGCTTAAGGCCTGCTTTCATACTAACCGTTGAGGTCATAGTACGAAAATGTTATGCAGTTCAATATAAGCCCTGGGGGCTTACCATCAGCAAATAAGAAACCATTCAGTTCAAAAGCAGGCCGTAAAAAAGACTGCTTAAGGCCTGCTTTCATACTAACCGTTGAGATCATGGTACGAAAAAGTAAGGCCGTTCAATATAAGTCCAGGGGGCTTACCATCAGCAAATAAGAAACCATTCAGTTCAAAAGCAGGCCGTAAAAAAGACTGCTTAAGGCCTGCTTTCATACTAACCGTTGAGATCATGGTACGAAAAAGTAAGGCCGTTCAATATAAGTCCTGCTATAAGAGCTCATAGTAAGGTCCCAGGGGGCTTACCATCAGCAAATAACAAAACCGTTCAGTTCAAAAGCAGGCCTTAAACAGTGCTGTTTAAGCCCTGCTTTCATACTAACCGTTGAGGTCATAGTACGAAAAAGTTAGGCAGTTCAATATAAGCCCTGCTATAAGAGCTCATAGTGAGGCCCCTGCTATAAGAGCTCATAGTAAGGCCCAAGAAACCGTTCAGTTCAAAAGCAGGACTTAAACAGGACCGCTTAAGGCCTGCTTTCATACTAACCGTTGAGGTCATAGTACGAAAAAGTAACGCAGTTCAACATAAGCCCTGCTATAAGAGCTCATAGTGAGGCCCCTTATGAAATGAAATGAGGTACATTTTAATCTGTGCTGCTGACCCTTGCCCATAGGCTAGGCTAGGCCCTTATTAAATTAGTTAGTCTGTGTTTGAAAGTGTCTTGTGGCATGTGATGAAAGTGTTAAATTTTAGGATTTATCACTAATTATTAGGGATTCAGGATGTCAGAACATATACTACCGGCTGAAGAGCCGATACGATTTATAGCCCCCATTATACAAGATAATCCAACAGGATGGGGCCCTGCAGAAATGCCGGAGCAATTTCGGGACATGCCCTACCAACCCTTTAGTAAAGGCGATCGCTTGGGTAAAATCAGCGATTGGACTATGGTTCAGGATAAGAAGTACCAAAGTAAGTGGTCCAATGCGTGTAAACTCCAAGAATTAGCTATGTTAATCATTTACAGAACTTTCAACTTTGAGGTTATGGTGACGTTTCGTTAACAGCTCATATATCCCAGAGTCCTAAGTTGATAGCTAATTTCACTTCCGACATGGACTTTCATGGTGTTGAAATGTTATAGATAAATATGCTTCTCAATTTGGCGCTGGGTCGTCGTATGCTTACTTCCACGAAGAGGACGAGAGTTCGTTCCATTTGGTGGACACGACTCGAGTGCAGAAGCCGCCGTACCAGCGAGGCCGCGCTCGCGGTCAGCGCGGCAGGGGCGCCAGGGGAGCTAGGACACCTGGTGGCATGACTACTCTCAACAAGGTAGGTAACTGTAATTTTAATTATGCTTACATGTCTATCCAGTGTTTGGTCCCTGGACCAAACTTGACTAAACCTACCTGGACTAAACAGAATTAAATTCTCCTAAAATATGTATGTCTTATTATTTATTTATAGCAGCAGTTTAATAGTTTTTGTCCTAAATTAAAGTCTTTATTGTTACACTACGAGATAACTGCAGCTTGATGCACTGAGCCATGATACCATAAAATTAGAATTAAAATAAATATAGGAGTATAAATTGTCACAAATTCTTGATTAGTTTTACACACTGGAAGAAGGAAAATTCATGGTTGTGTAATATGTTACACAACCATGAATTTTATACAATAATTTTAGAGTATAGCTATAGTATATCGTATCTAAGCTGATGGCTAACCTCCAGCAATAGAGAGGCACTTGAAGAACAAGAACTTTTACTTTCAATGTTAGAAATTATTATAGACACGGTCAGTGTCTGGGGAGTAAAAAATGTGTTGTTTTATTTCTATAAAACAAACATATCTACTTGTGTGTAATAGCACTGCTATTATTTTTACAGCAACGAGATCGTAAACTTGGTAAGCGATGGGGCCAAAGAGGAGCTCCAATGAAAATCAGGGATGCATCAGTCACTGTACGACCCACATGGGTCACAATTGAAGATATGGACTTCCCTCGTCTTGCTAAGCTGTCTTTACCTGGCATCAAAGAAGGTATACAATTACCAAGTTATATTGTTAAGATTTAGCTTTATAAGTATATGTATAAGTATTGTAGCTAAATCTTTATTTTGCAGGTGAAGATATTGTGTGCTGTGGTACTTTTGAGTACTATGATAAAGCCTATGATCGTGTGAATGTGAAACATGAAAAGACCCTTCAACGCATTGATCGTATTTTCCATACGGTAAGAGCATTTCAAAATTTAAAAAATCAAAAATTAAGTACCTTAGGCGATCCACACACTGTCTCTGGGCCCAGCCTCGGAGCGGGGAGCGGCAGATATCGCGCGCGGCAATGGAGCAGCAGATCTGCTTCTTCGAGTAGATTCCTCCGTTGTACGACAGCCCCGCGCTTACACACAATATTCGTGATGATATTCGGCGAATACGAATATTCGGTAAATATCTACTATTCAGCGAATACGAATATTCGTATTCGTTGCATCCTTAGTTTGAATGTTTGTTCCTCAATCACGCAAAAACGGCTGAACGGATTTTGTTAAAATTTGACACACAGATAGTTTATAGCCTATAAATGATAGGATACTTTTTATTCCGGTAAAAGGTTCCCTAGGGATTTCCGTCAACGGGGACGAAGTCGCGGGCGGAAGCTAATGTACCTTGTAGCGTGCTGCCTGTCGCTCCTCAATTCATAGTTTTTAGCTAGTTTTAATTAGTTGTTCCCTAGAGAATAAGTGTTATTGGTCATAACTTTCTAAATTCTTCGAAAATAAGCACTCGCTTGGTAGCAATATAATCACTGACAACCTATATGTTTCAAAACTACCTTCAGATCTTTGAAACTTTTCAGGTGACTACCACTGACGACCCTGTAGTCCGTCGTCTGAGTAAGACTACGGGCACCGTGTATGCCACTGACACAATTTTGGCCACCATCATGTGCTGCACTCGCTCAAACTATTCATGGGATATTGTTATTGAAAAGATTGGTATGTATAATGTTTAATTAATAAGCACTTAATTAATTGGCAACAAAGACCAACTTGGAAGATTCTTTTTTAGCTTAGATCAAAAACATGATTGCTCTGCTCACACACAGTGTGTGAATTGTATGATTACTGAGTTTTCTGTTGATTATATTATAATACTTACATTGTTTGTTTGTTATGGTTGCATTTTTGTTATTTATTTATGGACGCTGTAGATTAGAATGAGAAAAAAAGAAAATATATAGTCTTTTATTAAAAAATACATTCATCAACGATAACAATAGAAAATCTATTACCGAAATGCGACATTAGCATGCTAGGGGGGGCTAGGCCACTTTCACAGGTTCTTGATATCTTATTCGACAGATAAATGCTTCATTTTTAAATTAGAAACAATTATATCTGAATCGTGTGATGCTCAGTCTCACTCAATATTAACCACAGGCGACAAGCTGTTCTTGGACAAGCGGGACAACACGGAGTTCGACTTGCTGACGGTCAACGAGACCTCGGTGGAGCCGCCAGCCGACGATGGCAACTCCATCAACTCTCCACGCAACTTAGCTCTTGAAGCTACCTTCATTAATCACAACTTCAGCCAGCAGGTATGTTAAAACTATCAATATTATACAGGGTTATTTGTAAAACACCAACACCCTCGCAGGATTAGATTACTAACATCATAAACTCACTACTCACCACCTACCACTAAAATTCCCACTGAATTGTTAAGTTTTATATTTTGTATCTCTTGATGTTCTTTTACTTTATTTTTAATTTTTGAATAGGTATTGAACCTTCTAGTGCGAGCACAAGCAATTATTTTTATTGTATAATGTTGAGTTAGATCCTAGGGATGAGCGCTGTAGTCTGAGATACAGGTTTTTCAACCTAGTTCGATTAAAGATGACCGCAATATATGTAACATTCGCCTATATATACCTGAAATGTTTGTACTGTGCTTTGTTATTTATGCTGGGAAATAAATAAATAAATATAAATATAAACAACAACGTTTGTTCTTTGACTTTTTCACAAACACAAAAAAGTTCGACTTTCCATACATATATCCGAACAGCTGATCGAGTTTTTTTTGTCTGTTTTCAGAACAGTTGTAGAAGAATTGCTGTTTATGATAGTAATCTACTCCTGCGAGGTCGTTGGTGTTCTACAAATAATCCTGTATAGTATTATTAACGTAATTAAACTTGTGCACGACGACTATTTGTGGGACCGATTATCATAGAATACATTCAGCGGCACGTCAGGTTATATGCCAAAAAAATAATTTAATGTTGAACCTTAATATCTTCGCAATTAAGTTTAATATTGATTGAAACTGATTACTTGGCTGTGGTAGCCCAGCGTGCCATTATGTATATGTATAATAATTACGCATTCATTGAAACTGAACATACTATTTGTCACATCTGATAGCCTTAAGGTATTAGCAATCAATATAGAATTTAAATCGTCATATTTCTGCATTAGGTATTGAAGTCGGGAGAGAAAGAACCCAAGTACAAGTTCCCCGAGCCGAACCCATTTGTGTCCGAGGAAGAGGATGGTGAGGTGGCTTCGGTCGGGTACCGCTACCGCAAGTGGAACCTGAACAATGGTGTCGTAAGTACTTTAAATTATAATAGCTGCTATTTAGGCTTGTATTATAGAATCAAACTCAAATCTCTGCTTAAGTACAGTTAGAATAGATGGTGCTATTCATCGCAATTCAACCCTTTCTAACTGTACTCAAGCAATGATTTTGAGTTTGATTCTATAATACGAGCCTTAGTTTGGTTCTCAGTTCTTTTCTAATTTAGCGCAATAAATCTTGAAATAGATAGCTATCTTTCTAATTCAATTTAAAACAAAATAATCATTACAAATGTAAAGACATTCCAAAATAGGATTAGTGCAAGGATCTTTAACCTTTCCTTTGTTGTATATTTTGACGGTTCCTTATCAATTCATGGTGTAATCTTTAAGAAGTTAGCTTTGTTGATATTTGCTTGCCTCTATACAACATTACTTTTTTTGTTAACATAAAACCAAAAGACCATTTTGATTTGTGGAGTGGACCATTATGAACAATTTTTTGTATGGAAACAACTTTGAAGTTGCAAAAAAAAAGTTTAAGCTTTAGTTAAGTTTAACCTTACTAAAGTTTAAACTTTAAGCTATACAGTTTCAAATTAAATAGCTGAATTTTTTTTCGAAACTTTTAACAAAACATAACCTTGTATCTGTTATGGATGTCACTCCGCTCACGAGTATGAAGCGCTCGGCGTCCTTCCTTACCTCAGCGAGGACCAATTTCATACGTCAGAAAAGATAAGAGCTACGCGATAGAAAGAGAGGCAACTACTAGGTGAATATAATTTAGGGAAGGGAGCGCTGTGCGACCTGAATTGCACTTAATTGTGTTGGAACAAGAGTCGCTATTTATTTAAATGATTTTGCGGACTGCAACTTTTGTACGCTTGCACTATTATCTATTCTGATTATCTGTTCTGTGGTGTTAGTATATTATTTTTGGTCTTAGGTGCTAGTGGCCCGTTGTGAGCACGACGCAGTGATGCAAGGTCCGCAAGGCGAGACCCAGTTCCTGTCTATTAAGGCGCTCAACGAGTGGGACTCGAAGCTGGCCAACGGCGTGGAGTGGCGCCAGAAACTGGACACTCAGCGCGGCGCTGTGTTGGCCAACGAGCTCAGGAACAACTCCTGCAAGCTCGCCAAGTGGACTGTGCAGGTATGTTGCTAGGGGACTGTGCAGGTATGTTGCTAGGGTACTGTGCAGGTAAGTTGCTAGGGGACTGTGCAGGTATGTTGCTAGGGGACTGTGCAGGTATGTTGCTAGGGTACTGTGCAGGTAAGTTGCTAGGGGACTGTGCAGGTATGTTGCTAGGGGACTGTGCAGGTAAGTTACTAGGGGACTGTGCAGGTATGTTGCTAGGGGACTGTGCAGGTATGTTGCTAGGGGACTGTGCAAGTATGTTGCTAGGGGACTGCGCAGGTACATTCCTAGTGGAATGTCATATATCTTGTTAGATAAGGCCCTTAACGAGTGGGACTCGAACAACTCGTGCAAGGTCGCCTAGAGGACTGTGCAGGTATGTTGCTAGAGGACTGACCAGGTATCTTGCTATATCGGTGATCTCTATAGATATGAAAATAAAGGCCATTTTCGTATAACACAGGCGCTCCTAGCGGGCTCGGACCAGATCAAGTTCGGGTACGTGTCGCGCGCGCAGGTGCGCGACAACGCGCGGCACGTGATCCTGGGCACGCAGCAGTTCAAGCCGCACGAGTTCGCCGCGCAGATCAACCTGTCCATGGACAACGCCTGGGGCATTCTGCGCTGCATCATCGATATCTGCATGAAGCAGAAGGATGGTAAGCGGTCGAATTCTGTTCAATTGACTCTCAATAGTTTACCTATCAAAAACTATATTTCTAACTCTATTTCATATAACTAAAGACAGTTCAAAAAGGGCAAAATGTTTTTTACTGTGCACACTTCCATAATTCTGTTGTAAAATAACACAAAAACTGAATTCATTTCTTATTTTGCAACAAAGAAATAAATAACCAAAAACGATTACAAACGTGTGCATTATAAAAGACCTACGATTCCATAGATCTACAAAAATTGGAACGTATTTTTGCGAAGTATAATACGTTCAAATTGCAGTGGCATATGCATATCTAAGTATAGGTTTAGTAGATGATTGTGCTGTTTTTGTTTTTGTCGCATTACCTGTCACGATTTGATTGGCTGTGTTCATGTTGTGCGAACGCGAAGTTAATATGATATTTTTCGTATTTTATTACTTTGTACAACTGTATCGCTGTTTCTAGCAGATTATTTACGAATTTTTATTATCGTTTTCAATAATTGGACAACAATGGGGTTGGTAAACTTTTTCGAAAAGAATTGTTTTATATTTTTTTTTGATAGCACAAGTTTGAAGAATAAAGAAAATAATATTATGATTTTTTTATTTTACCTTGTTAACTAAATATATTTTTTTATATTATTATCGCGATAAAATATCAAACATACGGCTGAACACGAAGTTCCTTTGCATTTACTGATTTAAAAATCTGATTGACAGATTTGACAGACAGTGACAAAGAGTAATCATACCTTTGTTTTTTTTGTTTTGAGCAACAACATAGAAAGTCTTTGGAGCAAAGGCATAACCTACGCATACAGCCGTAATAGTGATTTATTGTACTATGCTGTAAATGAAAAATTTAATTTTTTATTTAAATTAAAATGAAGCATTATATAATTCCGCAATTTGTTATTCCTGACTCCAAAGCCAAAAGCTACCAGAATATATATAATTCACAACAGTTTTGGAAAAGTTTACCAACCCCATTGTACATATTTAAATGTTTAGAATCCCTGCCTTCCGTGACCTCCACTTCCTTCTGTCTTTTGTTATTTGAAATAGAGTATAGTGTCATTAAGTTCTTCCCCAGTAACATGACGAGCTTGTAAGGTACCCTTTCTGTATTGAAATGTCAAAAAACCACCACGATGTAGATTAACTTTTTATTTTCCGTGATTCGTCGTGTTTTTATTATTATTTTTATCTAAGTAATAAGATGCTAAACACGCACTATAATACTGAGTGCACAGTCTAGTGTAGAATCGTCCCGCTATTGATTCAGTGATATAATCATCGAATAGGAACTTTATTTTAGCTCTTAAAGCAGTTTTATTACGGTTGTACAAATGAAGCGACCGCCGGCGCAAATGAGCTATTTCTGTCGTTGTCTTTACATGACTATAAGGAAGAAATAAAACCTTTTGAATGAAAGATATAATTAGGCTTTATTTCGTAATTAGTTTATCACTATTTATCTCTCGTTACAGGCAAATATTTGATCATGAAAGATCCTAATAAGCCGCTTATTCGTCTGTACGATATTCCGGACAACACGTTCGAATCCGACGCATCGGAGGACAGCGGGGACGAGCCCGCAGACACGCCCTTCGCACCACTCTACTCTTACGGGAACTCCAAGAGGATTTAGTTACTTGTGGTATACCTACCCTAGCCTGTATAACAGACTATTATAAAACTCGTACAGTGTATACAATCATTATTATACGCATAAGTTTTCCGTAAATAACTGACCGAGTTATCTATGTATTTCATATTTTTATTCAGCGGAATACAGTTTTTATTGTCTCATTTTGGTATTATTATTTTAAATTTCTTAAAAAAATAACACTATAAAGTTATAATTTAAAATCATTTATTAGCCATTAATTTACAGTTTTTCACACTTAATCATCAGCACCAACATTGGTAAAATACAATAAAAAAAAAATTGATAATTTCGATCAATTAATATTATCTTTGGCAGAAATCGAAATTACTCCTTAAAAACTATGTTCAGATAGATACTGCTCGTTTACAATCTTTGGTCTATTAATTTACAATAAATCATGTAAATTCATGCAAGTTATAGCATAAGCAATGATAATAAGTGCTTTTAAACATTTCTCGTATGTCCCACTTCAACAAAAGGCTGTTTTAATCATTTGCATCTGATCAGTCTTAAATAACCACAAATAAGATAGTAGTTAACATCAAGCTGAACAAAAATTATATAAAAAAAATATATCCTATGCTTCTTATTTTAAATTCGTTTTCATATAAGGTTTAACAAAAATATGTGACTATACTGGTACAGATGATAGTATTGTTAAAAGCTAAAGAACTTTCTCCAAGGAACATAGGTCGCTTCCGTCCATGTTACACCAGGGGCCGTACCGGCTAACTTTTCGAACTTCGGTGGATCTGCCGAGTTTCAACTTAAAACAGAGAAATCAAAGTAAAGGAAATTCGTATTGTACTATTTTTCTAAGTTATTTGGAAGATATCGATGTTCGTGTGATATCATGAATTGGTGTTCACCATTTTGACCCAATTGAGGCTAAATTTATCTGTTTTAATTTGAAACCCGGCAGACTTTTCGAAGTTCGATGCGTTAGCCGGTACGGCCCCTGATATAAAAAAATAATAATTAAAAATTAAACTAATCAATCACATATGAACAAAAGTTAATTAACTTTCTTTGCGAGGAGTTCTGTTCATTTAATTAAGGCATAAGGTAATTAAGATTAGATTTGTCAACACGACATGTTTACTCATCGTCTGCATTACAATCGCGTAGAGATTGTCCTTCCATCGCATCAACCTTGAGGTTATCTTGTACTTCCTCTAGCGTTTTGTCTCCCGTTTCGGGCACGAAGAAATAAATGAACAACACTCCTAAGTAACCTATAGCCGCGAACGACCAAAATACTGTGTGGTGACCAAAAAAATCCCTAAAACTTATATAAAATTTGGTCACTAAGAAGCTCAGTACGCATGCGAGTTGTGTAGCAATGCTCGACGCTACCGATTTCACGTTTACTGGGAACAATTCTGCCTGTAGGACGTAAGGCAAGTTTCCTACGCCTAGCGCGTATAGAATGTTAAAACCCATTAATCCTATTAAAGGTAACATAGACATTGATTCAAGTACGCCCTCTGATACATTTACTATGTCTTTGAGGTAGAAATAAATACCCACTATAGTCATTGCAATAGATACTCCAACGCAGGACACTAGCAATAATATCCTTCTTCGATACCATCGAGTAAGAAACGCCGCTCCTATGCCTGCAAAATAGAATTTAAACATTAAATTATCTTCTCTTATTAATGACGTAATAAATAACTATACTACGTTGCTCTTAGCGTCAAAGAGAAAAATTATCAAGAGAAATGTAAATGGAACATTGTGATATCAAAATAAAGCATCTACACAGCTATGAACGAAATATAATTTTATGCAATCTTGTTTAACGAGCCATTAAGATTAGATAACATTATTCGTATCGAAAGGAATACGGTATAACGGTATAGGTATTCGGTAAATGACTGGCAATAAACAAATCCTTGACTTCAATGCTTAGAATAAATAAAGCTTATAAAAATTGTATACAAACCTGCTCCTAATTGTACAAAACCATAGATGATACTTGCACGTGGGCCTGATATTGAGCTACTTTGCCTAAATATTTCTTCTAAATATGACTGGATTACTAGAATACCTGTCATGTACTGCAGTAATTTCAATCCTGTAAATAAATAAAATGTAAATAAAGTAGCTAAACACCAAAGTTATATTCCTCCGGTGGCGGTAACGATATCCCGATGGGTTGGGTATGCGGATAACGCGCTGTTCAAACCATTGCGGAACTTTACCGCTACCGGAGGCGATAGCGGTACAGGCGCGACGCAAGCATTGCGGGCGGGTGGCTTGCGTCCGCGGGGGGAGTAAAAGTTTCGCCGAGCACGCGGTACGCCCGCCGTACGTACCGCGTATACTGTTTACGTTACCGTAAACTATCGTTGTCTCTTTCATTTGCACTGACTGAGCAGTATATCCGATAGTTTACGGTAACGTACCTACCTACACAGTTTGCATATCAACTCATGGTAGGGCCGCGGTATGCGGTTCCGGTTTCGCAACAGCTACGGTAATGCCATACAAAATACCGGTCGGGATTACCGTTACCCATTGCGGTGGCGGGTACCGGGTTTGAGTAGGCCTTTATAATACCTAATACAATGATGATTGAGGAAGTAGATGGCGATGAGTAATTATATTTAGGTAGGTACACTGTATCATGGACAAATTTCGTCCATGCCAACGTTAAGCTCACCTCCAACGATGTACAATGATTTTCTATATTTCATATTTGTAAACAATTCCTTAGCTGTCGTTTTGTTTTCCATACTTTCCTTTACATGGAGACTCATTATTCCTAACTGCTCATCAACCCACTGAAATGTGAAATTGCAATATTTGATATGAAATTAAAATTACTATTCTTTACAACGTGTTACAAAAACCCCCTAATGCCGAATATGGTAGATAGGAACCATCAAACTCATTGATATATCAAAACAAAGTTTAGATGCGTTACCCGCACTCCACAATGGCAAGACGAAAGTAAGGTAATTGCCCGACTTTCAATTAGTCAGACACAGGCTAGTGACACGTAAACACACATCACTCTCGTCAGACAGACACTAAAAAACCGTGACATTCTGATCAAAAATGCCTTCCTGCGTCTATAAACGATGTGCAAATTATACAGCAACAGTCAGAGATCGGAAAAATGTTTTATTTCACACGTAAGTACTGTATTTAACCGTAAAATGTATTTTCGTATTTTGTATTACTCTAATCGGCCATTTTTTTACAAAGAGCGAGACGCGCCAATGAGCATGCAGCGTATCAGACGAAACTTATGATGTCTGTTTATCTCTTTCTAACAACAGGGATTCCGTATGGTGGCGTTCATTTGTGTCCCACTATTGATGTAATATGTCAATGTGTGTATCTGCAGTACCTGTCGCTGTTTTAAATTGCATGATGTTGGCGCATAACGCATCTAAACTTTGTTTTGATATATCAATGATCAAACTTGAACAAATTTTACTATGGGACCAAAATAATCAGCTGATACAAGAATTAATAGCGAAAAATTTATATCAAATAGGGATGCAACGATACCGATGCCGATAATCGTAAACCGCAGGTTATCGTAATTTTTGACGATCATCGGTATCGTAAAAAGTATTACGATTTATAACGATTCTTGAAATTAGTTTAATGTAATTTATTTTGAGTTAAAAGGAAAGCAAGACAGCATCGATGTTTGCGCTGGCATCACTTATGATATATTTTCGACGTTTGCCACTGACATTGACAATTTTAAATGCATCCAATGCATAGATGGATACAAACTATTCAAGTTATTGAAGAAAATACTGTATTTCCTAATTTAAAAAAACCCAAAAGAAAAAAACCCTATTTTTCCATCAAACCAGCTACTGTAGATTCGAAAAGAATAAAGGATATAAGAAATGGACTGAAACCAGATAGTTTAAAATTTGTATAATTCATCATTTATATTTCATAATCATTTATTGTGAAACATATTTACATATAAATGTCATAATTTAAATTATGTTTTCTTAATATGAATTTAAAAGAAATGTATTATAATTATGACATTTAGGTGGTAAATTGTCATTAAAATTTAAATAAAAGGTTAACTCGATTTTTCTTGTTTTATTAAATATAATAAAAGAATCGTTATGCATTCGTTATCGCATTCGTTATCGTATTCGCTATTACGATGCATTCATCATTCGTATCGGTATCGTAATAGTAATATCGTTGCATCCCTAATCAAAATGTATGAAACAGCTGATTTTATTATCGCGATTTCAGAGTTGGTTCCATAGTAAGAGTTGTTCAGTTTGATGGTCCCTATCTAAGTACCATATTCGGCATTACGAGTTTTTTTGTTGTTAAACAGTAGCATCACATAAAAAAATATTTTTACGTACACAAAGAGTACCTTCTCGTCCTTGCTTCCTTTTATAAACATGAATTCTTTTCTCGCTGCTTGTATACGGCCATCCTTCAAATGAAAATACGGCGATTCTGGTATCCATAAGCATAACAAAGTATAAACTATTGGTATCGTAACTATTATAGAGTTGAGTGCAGTGTAGGACACAAAAGGTCCTATGCCGTATATGAGGAGTCCTCCCATATTGTTCATCACTTGGACTGTCATACCCAAGGCGCCTCTTATCTCTTTATCCGCTATTTCAGTTATGTAGATCATTGTTACCTGAAATGCGAATTTATCAAATCACGCTATTGGACTTGAGCTTGCTAGAATGTGTATAGTTGCAATCAGCGTCGTAGCTAAGGGCTGCCAGGGGGGGCAGCTGCCATTGGCGCAACCCTCAGGGGGGCGCACTTTGCTGACCCATAGCACAGTTAGAAAATAGTCTATAATAAGTCTTGGAGCGCAAAATTCAAATCTTGCCAGGGGCGCTCATGACCTTAGCTCTATGACGCTGGCTGCATACTATGTATTTATTGTCTGTTAAAAACATATAAGGTACCAAATGATGTGACGTTACTGAAACAGGTGATAGTGTTGCTAAAACTAAACAACTGGAGAAGATACGCCGAGATTAGTTCTACAGATTGAGGTATAGAATGTTTTTGTAATCGATTAACGCGGGATGGTGCAGTATCATCACCTCGTTTGGTACCAAGCCAATTAATACTTTTAACTTAACGTTTCAATAAAGTTGAATACTTACTACTGCTACAGATCCTGTAGTTATTCCTATCATGAATCTGGCACCACACATCAGCAGTGGCGATTTTGTGAACAATATTATGCTCTGCAAGTAGAAGTAAATAAATAAATTTATCTGCAATTAGAGGACTTGTACTATTTTACCTATGTATTCTGTGGTAGAGGTAAATAATAAAATAATTTAAACAGGTACCCTACCTATATCTTTCTTATAGTAATCATTATTAACTGGACCAAACATTTTCATTAATAGGTACTAACCTAAAAATAACATCATTTATTCTTATGAGAGAATAATATAATGTACCCAACATTCCTATAAAATTTAAAGGCCTGCCCCTCGCCCCTCTAAACAGGGTTATTTGTAAAAGACCAACAACCTCGCAGGAGTAGAATACCAACATCATAAACAACAACATTTGTTCTATGACTTTTATCATAACTCAATACATTCACCAAAAATGAATTTTTAAGTTTTTATTGTACCTGTCTCAACACTTTTTACGTCTATGGATGGCGGCGGGGCGGGCGGGTCGCGCGTAGAGTTCATAGATATAGTATATTAAAAGGGGGTAGAGTTATGAACATACGAACGGTAAATTAAAATGATTTTTTTTTGTATGAAAGTAAAATCTAACGAATTATCAAAAGTCGTAGAACAAAATAACAAATGTTGTTTATGATGTTGGTAATCTACTCCTGCGAGGTTGTTGGTGTTTTACAAATAACCCTGTATAAATAAGGCGTGTCAGCAAGTGACGTCCGTCCGACATATATGATCGCACCTTATCTGTGCCGTTATAATTAATTATTTAACAGCAGCATGCTAACGTACCGCACCTAATATCCCGGGCGCGGCGGACAGTTGGAAGGTGCGCTTGCGGCCGACGCGCTCGCTCGACACCTGCCCCACCCAGCACCCGAGCAGCGCCCCCGCAGACAGCAATGACACCACCCATGATGTCTGCTCCTGTTCACAGGGACCATACCAAGAGCTCATGGTCGGGCCTCAGGGCATACTTACTGGGACATTCCCGCCCCTTGATTTTGTAACTTTGTTGCAATCAACTCTGTCAGAAATCGCAGTTACGTTGCTGCTTTAGTAAGAACCAATGTGCCAACTATCTTACTTAAAGCAGCAATGTAACTGCAGTTTCAATTTCAATCGAGAATTGTTAGCAACAAAGATACAAAATCAGGGGGGCTACATTGCTGCTTTAAGTAAGATAGCTGTTGTCACATTGGTTCTTACTAAAGTAGCAAACTGCGATTTCTGTCAGAGTTGATTGCAACAAAGTTACAAAATCAGGGGGCAGGAGCTGGGAAAATCCCGGTACTTTCTTGGGCCAGACCAACGCTGCAAGAGCTTTTAACCCTGTGATCACGGACTAGCTTTACCGATCACCGAAAGACCAGAGTAGTAGGTATGACCTTCATGCAAAATAATCTTGTGAGTAACACTGCATGGTAAAGTTTGGCCGCATGATAATGGAAAGTTATGTAGGCTGTTCTTACAAACTATTTAAAATGGCGGCGGCAGGTTAAAGTAGCGCTCCGCCCGGCTTCATTCTTATAACTGGGGCCGTACCGGCTAATTCGCCGAAACTTGACAACTCTGCTGGATTTCAAACTCATTCGTCCAGGGGCCATACCATACCGGCTAACGCTTCGAACCTCGGCAAGTCTTCCCAAACCAACCCAACCCAAATTCATGACATCACACGAACATCGATATCTTCCAAATAACTTCGGCAAATAGTACCTACAATACGAAATTAATTACTTGAATATAAGTATCAAAGTTGAAGCCCGGCAGACCCGCCGAAGTTCGAAAAGTTAGCCGGTAGGCCCCCGGCTAGCAAATTACGTAACTCTGTTGCTAACAATTCTCGATTGAAATCGATTGCAATCGCAGTTACATTGCTGCTTTAAGTAAGATAGTTCTCATATTGGTCCTTACGAAAGACTTGTACTATTATGTATTCTGTGACGAAAGCAGCAATGAATCCGCGATTTCTACAAAGTTACATAATTACCCCCCTGAGGGGTAACATCTATGGGTAATTATAACTCTGTCTCTGTCAAACAATATTGTCAAAAAAGTGACAGCATCACATTTAAACACGTGTTTAGCATAGACTTAGAATTTTTTTTTAATATTAAGTTTATGGTGTTTAGTTAAACGAGCAAACAACTGGATACTGGCGAACTCCAAAAGGGAACCGCCAAAGCCCAAAAAGAAGAAGTGTTTAAAAATCTTTTTTTGTAATAACACGGCTCGTTTTTAATCGCATTGTAAAAATTCTAATACTTATTCCAAACTAAAGTTAATTTCATTTCATACTTACATCTGTTATTTGCAAATTCGCCTCTCCCTCCTTGAACTTTGGAATAGCTGGAGACGGCCACGATAACGTCGCACCAGTAAACATAAATGTGAAAGCCGCTAAAAGAACGAATTAAATTATTTTAAGTAAGAATGTACTAACACACTACATTTGAATCTCCCACTGAACTACTTACCACAAAGACCTGCCAAATATTGAACTTTCCTATTAGACATTTTTGCCAAATTTTAAATTAGAACACAAAATAAAAAAATACGTTTATTAGATTACGTAGTACCTTACAATAATTATACTGGCTTTAGGATCTACGTTGGACAAATGATGCGTTTGTTTGGTACACCTTGTTCTTTATCAGTAGAAGTACAAGTAGGCAGGGGCTTTTCACTTAGTACTTGACTCACTACAAGGGAGCGCGGCCTAAGATTTTAGTTGCGGATTGATTTGATAGATGGCGCTCATTTTTCGTTTGTCAAACAGTCGAGAGATGTCGCTATCCCGTGCTGAATCGCGGTATCGTGTGTCTTTCACAGTTTTATATAATCAAAGCTGATTAGCTATAAAGTAAATTATTTTAAATTTATTTCATGACATAGCGGTTACCTCCCAAAAAAATTACAAGCCAAGAAACCTACTAGTACCTATATTATAATATCGTACACTTTTTGTCACATTTCGTTAGATGGCGTTGATCACTAGGTCTGACTGATAACTCTATCTCTAGTATAATAATGTACTCTATGCAAGTAGGTATATTTCACAGACTAATTTGATTCAAGTCTCTTTCAGAGAATTCAAGTCAGTCACGCGTCGCCACAGAACACATACTCCTAGCGGAGAAGAATAACAACTCCATTGTTAAGAAATGGGTTTCCGTTTTTACCGGAAGTACGCTTCTAGTGTCACCTATAGTCAACCCACCACAAACTCTATGGCGGGAACATTTGAACAATACTTTCTTATAAGATTTCTTTCGATGGAGGTATAGGCAATTTCACATGTAAGAAAACTTTATGGTAAGTTTTACCATAAAGTTTCCTTACAAGTGAAATTGCCTATACCTCCATCGATAGAATTCGTAAGCAATATTGCCCATCAAATATAAAATAAAACAGAAAAATGTTCCCAAACATGTTTATTGCATGAAATAATAGTGCATAATAAATATTTATCCATGAGTAATATGACTTATTTAAGAACATAACATTAGGTGTAAAGTCAACCCGTTAAACAAAATATTCAGGATAACATATTTTTTCTACGACATTATTATCTTTTGGATAAAAGTTATCGGTTGATCACAAAACTATCAGAGATAGTAAATTGTAATTTGGACAACTATCTAATTTCTATTATTTATGAGTTCTAAGTTCAAAGGGCAAGCAAAAGTAGAAAATATCTGGTTGTTTGTTTATCTAATAATATTTAACTGATTTTAATGCACTATTTAGGGATAAGTGGAAACTCTCGAGTACCAGGGCCACATAACTATTGAGAAGCTAACTTCTGTTAGATTTTAGTATGTTAACATTAGTTACTCCTGTAATAGGTTACTTCTTTGTAACTATGTAGTCCTGGTACTTCTAGTAGCTAATAAAATAGGTATACTTAAAACATTTTACAATTAGGTCAGTTCAACTTGTTTTCAAACATGAATGCCACAAAAAATGACCTTCCACTACCATTTCCTCTGTGTCCAAATCTTCATTCGCCTCAGTGGGTTGTGGAATTGACAAAAAAGTTGTTTCAACAGCTTGTGAACCACCAGCCTTAGAAGAAATAGCTTCTGGGCCTTGAGAAATAGGGCCATATTCTTTGCACAGTTGTGAGGGACCCGGCTGTGGCTCGTTAAAAAAATGTGGTATCACCATGGACACTTGCTGAATCTGTAATGTAATAAAACTGAAAATAATATTTGTTTATTGCTTATTATTATAAATCCCAAAACAAACTTAGTAAAAAAAATCAATATAAATAAAATAAAATCCAAACATCTGTCTTGAGATTCATAAAATAAGTGGATTTAGTACTATGGAGACTAATTATTATTTTATTAGATACTGATATATATAATGAAGATAATAAGAAAGCCTGGAAGAGGTCTTCTAGGTGTCGCAAAGGGAGCAATAATACAAAGTTATTTTTTTCTGAAAATCCAATAATGTTTATGGAAAAAGTACAAGAGTAAAAGTTATATATTTTTATCTTATCAAACTGAAACAATAATAAAAAGTAAGCATTATCATAATATTAATATGCTACAAATTTGATTTAGTAATAACTAGCGGCCGCCCGCGACTTCGTTTGCGTGGACAGTTTTTTTGCTATCCCTCGGGAACAGTACTTTTTTCTGGATGAAAAGTTTCCGTTTCTGTACCCCTAAGAACATTTATGCAAAATTTCATAATGATCGTTTCAGTATTTAAGTCATAAAGGCGTAACAAACAAACAAACGGACGGACTTTCGCATTTATAATATTAGTAAGAATATATTTAGTAAGGATTATATTGGGATCAATAATTTATTACTTACATCACATGGGACTGCAGAGTATAATAATCGTTTCTTTGAACTGTCAGTAAAATCATCATCAGTAAAATGATCTTGACACAGCATTCTACGAGTATTTATTGATACTAAAAAGCCAATAAATATTCGTATACGCAGTTAAGTTGAACAATTTGTAGGGATAACATTAGCAAATACGTACCGCAAAAGGTTTCTTGTAGCAGGTTTTGGGAAACGAAATAGTTTGCAATTGTCCGAGGCAGGCGATTTGCCGCACTTGAAACATTTTCGTCTGTTTTCCTTATCAGACATTTTTAACAAGTTGAACAAAATAGGTAATCAAAGGTTTAACACGTCGGTAAGGTTAGAGTCACTGTCTCGTATTCACTGTTATTATGAACAACAATTATAATTGTCACTTAACAAACACAGACGGAGGAACCTAAGCTCAAACTCAACGTCGTACACTTGCGAAAATGATCAGAATTAATAAGTATTCGAAATATTAACGAAATTGAAACCGAGATCGCCAATAAACACCAACAAACTCGACCATTGTTATTGTTTACAAAAGTCATGTCATGACTTGGTGTTGCCAGCACAAATAGTCACATTTCTGCCAACCGTTTATTCACATATGAAAATAAATTGCTTGTCTTATATTTAGCCAAACGTTTTATTATGTATTGCTAAAAAAAAGTTTGTTTAAAGAATATCCTACAAATTTTACTTCTTATTATTAACAAATTCCTTAAAACCTTATCCTGCCCTTTATTTACACAAAATCTACCATTCGTACTTTACACTTCATGACGGGTATTTCTGCGGGTTACCATAATAGAAAAATATGTTTTTTTCTTTCTTGCAATACCAAAGTTTTCCCCTGTAGGCAAATTTCAATCCGAACAATAGAGTCGACCCCCCCGCGCGTCGCGTCGCGTTTCAAAACAACAAAAAATACAAATGCGTTCAAGAAACTTTATTTATTACCTATACGAATTTTTACTTATAATAATAAAATTGTTTTATTACTTTAGTAATCTACATAAAGTTTTATAATATAAGCCTACAATGTCAATCCATTATCATTATGTATCACAAAACAACTCCCATCTGTTGTTATAGCAGTACCTAGGCTAGGTTAGGTAGAGGTAGTTAAGTTAGTGTAGTGATAGGTGATAGTGATATTCATTTATGGATTATGCTCATTAATAATTTGGGCAGTAGCGTGAAAAGTAGAATAGGTCATTATACAAATAACACACACTGAAAAAAATATCAGTTTAATAAATCAACACATTTATGAAGATTCAAAGTCTTGTGGCATCTTTTCAATAATTTTTCTCATTTGTATTGCAACCATTGGATTGTCTGTACAGATATCCATTACACTATAGGGAGGTAATATGCTTGAATTTCCAAAAACTATTTTATCTCCATCTTCTGCGACTGGTAGTAAATTCCATTTCAGCCATTTAATTATTTTTTCTTTTCTCTCAGTGTGTGAACTGGGTTCTAATATTGGTTTCCTTGATGGAAGCTTACTGTCATCTGCTGGTTCTGTTTCTGATACATCTAAAATAGCATGTCCTGGTATTAAGACTATCTGATATTTGCCATCTTGCGGGACTGACAATAGAATACTGAAATCATATAAATCTATAATTAAACATTTCTTTTTTATTTGCGTTTAAATTCTTATTAACTAAGTAAGACCATAGCTTATAGTAGTAAGTAAGTATTGTAAGACAAAAACAATATATTACTTTAAAGCCTTATATATACATAGTCACGCATGCGTAGCGGCGTTTGAAGCATGAATTCCCGAATAAACAGAATACCTAATAATTCTAGTTTGGGAATTCTTATAAACTATTTTTGTATACCTTTTTATGTTTCTTTTATGCTAAATTATAAAATAGTTTACACACAAAATCTCTATCAGGCTGCCTTCGCTTCCTAATCCACGAAATACAGGTCTTTTGTGCCTAGTTCGTTGGATTGGGTGGACGACTGATCGTGTGATTAGACAAAATCTATTGTTTGTAACACCTGCATTGTAAATTGTTTTTTAGCTTAGAAACTATACAATAAAGTATTTTTATTTTTATTTATTTTTTTATTATACTGTATTTATACCATTTAACCAGAGCTTCAGTGGTGGGTGCCTTTGTAAAATCCTACTAAAATTATTATACGTACTTCTTAATAATATTATAAATGTGTAAGCTTGTGTACGTTTGTTACCTCTTAAGTCTTAAGTAGCCCCCAGAGGATCGAGCATTTCTTGTCAATAATTTACATTGAATCACCACAACCACTACCATTTTGGAGTGGCCTGCCTACCTTTGATAGGCCACGGTAATCTAAGCTGTAGTGCTTGTCAAGCATCGGCATCGCTCGTAGATGATCAAAATGTGATTGACAAGCAGTTTTGATCATTTAGGGGATGCATGTAGCTTTATTCAAAGCTACTGAACCTGGCTCTCCGCCCCGAACCCGACTCTCCGACCAAACTTTGATCAAAGCTACTTTGTCCAAATTACTTTGTCAAACCAGACATTCATCTGGGGGCTTACCATCAGCAAATAAGAAACCATTCAGTTCAAAAGCAGGCCGTAAAAAAGACTGCTTAAGGCCTGCTTTCATACTAACCGTTGAGATCATGGTACGAAAAAGTAAGGCCGTTCAATATAAGTCCTGCTATAAGAGCTCATAGTAAGGCCCCAGGACAACACGGCTTTACCGGTAATAACACAGAATACTTTTAATTCTGGTCAAAGGTTCCCTAGGGTCTACGCAGACGGAGTCGCGGACGGCCGCTGGTTCTATTATTAACACAATATATTACGTATCTATAACGCTTTGTAATGATTTTTATTACCTGAATGATACGGGATCAATGGAATGCACAAACCCTATATAAGAGTTTTTGATAAGACGAACAATAACATGTTTATCGACAAACTGTATCAGAACTTCGGGATCATCCTTAATTTTACTGTAATTTCCTTCAAGAAAAGCATTATTTATCTCCATGACACCGTCCGTAGATAATTTAGAAAAATAAATTCTCCACAAAAATTATATTTTTTGATCAACAAAAAAAACTATGTTTTTGCACAGACGTAATAGAGAACAAGTTCGTTTTTGACAGTTGACTTGTCGCTAGCACAGAGGCGCGTTCCAAACCGGGTTGAGGCGCGTTCCAAACCTACACTCCGAGTGCAACACAACCACAACCGAACGCTCTAACGGCGTTCCAAACATTTGAGCGTGACGTTCGGTTGACACAACCGTGTCGTTCCAAACGTCAGAGCGTTGCAACCAAACAACCATCAAAAATGATGGTTGTAAAACGCTCTGACGTTTGTCTATAGAAAAAATGTCAATGTCATTTGACATTATTTTGTATTTTTGATGTTTTTATGTCTAATTTTTAAAATAATCATGGTAGATCCTCAAAAAAACGGATTTTATTTGATTTAGTATAAAGAAAAGTTTAAATTATTCGTATTCCAAATGGAAAATGAAGAATTTGTATTGACATTGACATTTAAAGTTCTTGGTCGTTCCTAACCTTGGTTGCGTTCAGAACGTTTGAGCGCCGGTTGTTTGGTTGTTTTTTAACTCGCTCTAAGGTTAGGAACGACCAAGAACTTTAAATGTCAATGTCAATACAAAGTCTTCGTTTTCCATTTAGAATACGAATAATTTAAACTTTTCTTTATTCTAAATCAAATAAAATCCGTTTTTTGAGGATCTACCATGATTATTTTAAGAATTAGACTCAAAAACATCAAAATACAAAATAATTGACATTATATTGACATTGGCATTTTTTCTATAGACAAACGTCAGGGCGTTTTACAACCATCATTTTTGATGGTTGTTTGGTTGCAACGCTCTGGGGGCTTACCATCAGCAAATAACATAACCGTTCAGTTCAAAAGCAGGCCTTAAACAGGGCTGTTTAAGCCCTGCTTTCATACTAACCGTTGAGGTCATAGTACGAAAAAGTTAGGCAGTTCAATATAAGCCCTGCTATAAGAGCTCATAGTAAGGCCCCTGACGTTTGGAACGACACGGTTGTGTCAACCGAACGTCACGCTCAAATGTTTGGAACGCCGTTAGAGCGTTCGGTTGTGGTTAGGTTGCACTCGGAGTGTAGGTTTGGAACGCGCCTCGGTTGTGGTTAGGTTGCACTCTAGGTTTTGTTTTGACATTGACATTTAGAGTTCTTGGTCGTTCCAAACCTTAGAGCGAGTTAAAAAACAACCATACAACCGACGCTCGAACGTTCTGAACGCAACCCTGAGTGTAGGTTTGGAACGCGCCTCTATATCTATGGTGGTCGAAGACGGGGGTTACCCGAAACTATTTCGAAGTTCTGTATTTGCACATTGAGTAATCGACCTAATCTCGTTGGCGGTAAGGTTTATTTCAAATTGTTTTGCTTGCAATTATGTTGTCGTTACGTCACGTTGGATACCCGCCCGCGCCCCGCCCGGCCCGACCCAAACGACCGCAGTCAGCACACTATAGTATTGCTTTCTCTGTAGTCAGCACTTCAATTCTCTTATGAACAGTTCGATATTGGATTGGATAGCATTATCTTTCAAGTTGATTAGTTGAGTCACTTTGGTTTGATTTGTGGTTGAGTTGAGTGCCTTTTGTGCATTGTGTTTGTGTGTGCATATTATTTTGGTTAGAAAAAATATTAATTCCTTAGATTTGGTGCTTCAATTTTGGTTGTAACTGTAAGTATGTTTTTATATACTTAACTGCACAATGATATTAAATGTCATTGTAACTGCATGAATAAATTATAAGTAGGTACATGTATCATGCCATGCATGTATAATAGGTGATAGATAGGTAGTGTTGCTAAAACTGAACAACATTCTCCAAGGAACATGGGTCGAAAAACGATTTTTTTTTTCGCATTTCCATAGTAGGTAAGTCGGTCAGCTGACCAATACATTTGTATGGGAGTATGATTTTTTTTTGTTTTTCGACCTATGTTCCATGGAGAATGTTGTTCAGTTTCAGCAACACCTTTTTCAAGAGGTTTCACTCTGCTAGGCTAGGATAGGAGTAAATTTATGAACTTTAAATTGAATGAATAGGTACCTAAGCAAAGATATTAGAATTTTATACCTAAGTATTTTAATGCTATTAATAACCTTCTTGCAATGCAATAGGTAGGTAATGCTATCACAAAAAATAGAGAGAGGACAGATGCTATCGTAAAGACTAAAGGGTTTAACAACCAACTAAATAGGTAGGTACCTACTTTTTAAAAGAAAATATTTTATCTTTAGAAAAAAAACATTGTATGTACCTAACTACCTACTATCTAAATATTACCAAACTTACAGAGCTTACTTTGTTAAGATCACTTAAGCCATAGCCTTCTCTAAGCTCATTATAGATAGACCATCTAGGATTCTAGGTAGGTACCTATATAGGTAGTATTTGTAATTATTCGATTCCACATTTCAGTTCGGAGCATAACAAAACAAGAAGCACGATGGCAACAGCGAAACCTAATAAAAAGTAAGTACAAACTAGCTTCCGCCCGCGACTTAGTCCGCGTGGATATTCGAGAAAATCCTAAGGCTAGGTAGTAGGTATATAATAAGTCTATGTCCTAAGAGGGAACCTTTAAGCAGGATAAGTAATAGTATTCAATGTTTTAATTGCATCATCCCTTTCCCTTTTAATAAAGGCAAAAGCGAGCCCCTCCAGCCATTAAATTATTATTATTTAGTAATTTTTACACAACTTCATCCCCTTTTACACCTCTTTGGGGGTGGAATTATCAAAAACGCTGAGACACATTCTAAAAGATTAATGGGTCAGAGTTCTCAGTTTCAGGATTTTCATACATTTTCATGCTATTTTCGTGGTTTTTTTAAACAGATCCATCTTTTAGAATGCTGGTCAGATCAGTTTGGTGTGTATAGCGATCTGAATCTCCTCCTTTCACTCCCTGGATAGCCATCATCAGATCACAGCACAGTACATCCCTGGCAGGAAACCAAGGCTTGAAAGTTACCTCGTTTGTAGGAAAATAACACCTGTATCCCTAGACAAAGTTGATGTGTGTATTTGACCCTATGTTTCTTAGAGAAAGTTGTTCAGTTTCATGGACTGAACACATCCTTGAAATATGGAGAGTGGTAAAAAAACACCTTGTACCTACTATATTATTATGTATAATTTTGTAATCGTCAGCCTAAACACAAAATTTGAAGATCCCGCCACATCGCACTAGGGTCTAGCTAGACTCTAGCTAGACCCTAGTGCGATGTGGCGGTTCGGGAAAATAACAAGTCTGACTGCGATCAATAACTAGGAAACGGCTTATATGAGAGGAGAGATGAGTGTGTATAAGTACATTTGGTACACACACTACACCTCCCCCCCCCCCCCCTAAATATGAAAAGATAAACTTTTTTTTTCTTAATTACAACATTATTGTTGTGAAAGATTCTTGAACAATTTTCTTTCTAAAATAAAATGAATTGACGTTTTTTTCTCTAATAGGTACATAAATCATTATTTAAAAGAAAAACAAAAGTATATTTTATATAAAAATTACAACAGATATCATTTTTTTAGAAGATTTCAAAAGTTATGTACTTATTTGTATAATGAGAGTAAAGAAAATACATAGGTAGTTAAATAAAATGTACATTATTGATCACTTATTTATAAGTATATTATTATATTCTTATCTTCCCATCTGCAACACCAACATGACAACACCAAATTTCTTTATTAGACAATCCAATTATTATGGAAATGACACATAAAATAAACAAAAAATCTAGACTAAAACAGTTAAACATTATTAATAGTAGATTATATTATATAGTAGGTTATTGCCGCAAGATGGCGCGTGAATAACACCGGCTCCGCAAATAAACTGCTCTAAAAATACTTAAAGTTTAAATTTTGCAATGAAATTATCTTTAGCGTAATAGTCTATATTGAAATTCTTACGTCAAGTGTTAGTGACGAAATATATCAAGCAATTTCGACAAAAAAAGCATTTCAAGTTGTGAACATACTAAAAAGCTTATACTTAGATAAAAGTTTGTAGTGCAAATGTAAGCAAGAAAAAGAAGTAATTCGAAGCCTAACTGGACAAATGTAAGTTGAACCAGTGGAATATTGCATGGCAATTGTATGAAAATTTCATAATTGATGTTGACGCTGATCGTTTATTATTTAAATTCCAAACAACGCCAATCACTTTACGCTACTAAACACTTGGTGGCGCTAGGTGATCGAATAAATAAAAAAAGTAGCACGCTGACTGCGTTAACAGCTTCAGATTATAGAGGGCGCAATTAGCATGGAAGTTATTTGCTTTACGCTACTCAACACTAGATGGCGCTAGATTATTGAATAGAAAAATAAACACTATTGATGTTACCTGCCGTTACATAAAGAGGGCGCTATTAGTATATCTGCTTAAAGACCAATCGCATTCTGTTTTTACCTGCCATTGCATAAAGGGGGCGCTATTGGTAAGGAGAGCATTCTGTTTTTGGCTGCCATTTGTATAAAGGGGCCGCTTTTGGTGAAGAGAGTTAATTATTTTTGTAAATTCAAGATGACGATGGAATGCAAAAAGTGCAATAAAAGCATAACCAAACGAGATTATATAAACTGCTATAACTGCCAAGAATTTTTTCATTTAGATTGCACTAGCATTGGCGAAAAAATTTTCTATTTAATGACTAGAGAGGGCAAGAAGAAATGCCAATGTGATGGATGTAACTACAAAAAAAGCTCAAATATCCAAATAACAATTCAGACAGAAAATTCTTTTGAAACACTACCGATTGAAAGTGATGTTGAGAGCGATAACCAACACGACTTTGTCACATTGAGAAACCAAAAGAAGAAAACAACATCGACACCGGATTTGACTGCATCATTTGCTTCCATATGCGATGAAAATGATAATACCTCGCATTTAAATAAATCGATACATTATGTCACAGAAACACATGAAATAGATAATCTTGTTATTAAAGAATTAAAGACTGAAATACAACGGCTAAAGAAGGAATTAGAAAAAGCAAATAATGATATCAAAAATTTAACTTTATCTAACCACAATCTGACCGAAAAAACACAGGAACAAGAAAAAACCCTCAAACTCTACGTGCTACAGAATACCGATGGTCAAGATAATAATCATAATAAATGCATCGACGCTACGTCAACACCTATAGAACGGAAAAATAAATTAAGAGGAAAAGAAAAAACAATCGGCAGTTCGAGCATGAGCCACGATAAGCCGACCGATTTTTGCAATAACAAATCGCCTCCTCCGAAGTTCCGCCCTGTTCAAACGGAAAATGAACCGAACGAGGGCCTTAAATGCAATTATATCACCGCATCATCGACAGATGGCGATACTGAATACAACTTAAAAAAAGTAAAAATGCCGGTAAAGATTTGTCTGATTAGCAGTATTAAGGAAGATAGGAAGTCGAAAATAATAAGTAAGCGATTTGAAGATATACAGATGTGCCACTACCGTATTCCAAATGGAGGAATTGAGCAACTTATAAGTGGTTTAGAAACGAAGTTAGAGGACTATTCACTTAGTGATTATTGTATTATAATGTTAGGCGATACTGATTTTAATGTTTCAAAAAATTATACCAATTTAGTAAAAAAATTAAGATGTATGTTCATGTCTGTGCAACACACAAATGTTATTCTATGCCTACCAACATTCAAATACATGTATGGGGCAAATATTTTTACGAAAAGGCTTGAAATGTTTAATAATTTAGTATATAATGATAACTTGAAGTATGAATATTGCTATATTCTAGATTCAAACAAAAATCTTTCTTACTCATCTAACATGTTTTCGAGATACACTGGAATGATCAATAACATAGCCTTTAAAATTATTGTAAACGATTTAAAGCAACTAATGCAAGACATAATTAAAGATGAAATTTCATATAATAATAATTTTATACCAAATTCCTCCTTAATAATTAATCCAGTTGAAAAAGAAAATAATTGTTCAAAAAATAATTATTCCTTTCGAGCCTAAACAGTTCACTATTATGAGTCAAAATATTCAGAGTTTAACAAATAAGGCAGATGAGTTAAACATTTTTCTATTGGATTACTGTGATGTAGATATTATTGTACTAAGTGAACATTGGCTGTCAAATAACAATTATCATCTGTACCAATTGGAGGGTTATGATTTGAATGCCAAATACTTACGCCAGAAACATGATCACGGTGGTGTGGCTATATTTACTAGAAACAGTAGGAAAGCCATAGAACGTTTAGACATACAAAATTATACGTTAGAATTCATAGTTGAGTTCTGTGCAGTGGAAATTACTGCACTGAACCTGATAATAATATCCATATATCGACCGGAGAGAGAAATAGATAAATTTTTTGACCAAATGCAATCATTGCTTGAGTACCTTTCCAAATACTCTACCCGTAAAAAAATTATCATAGCTGGCGACATAAATATAGATGTCACAAAGAAAACCACACATTCGTTTAAATTAATAAACCTTTTAAAATCTTTTGGTTTCCGCTGCCTTATAGATGTCCCTACGCGAGTAACAAAGACCAGCTCAAGCTGTATTGATCAGTTGATAGTTAGCGAGAATTTGACAGTTCAATCGTCGGTAGAAGACTGCCAATTGTCAGATCATAAAACAATATTTGGTAAAATATCGTTACAAAAGCCAGAAACTACAAAAAGTGAAGTGTATTACACAAAAACTCGAATATTTAATAAAAGTAAAATGGAATTATTTAAAATTGCTTTAAGAAAAATTGATTGGGGAACAATACTCTTGCGAAATGCAGACATAAATAAGAATTATAATAATTTTTCCTTTCAAATTAAAACTCTACTAGACAAATATATACCAAACAAGAAAATAAAGTTAGGTAAATGTAAAAAAACAAAATGGGTCACAAGAGGCATAAAAAAATGTTGCTATCATAAACGTATACTCCGATATCTTGCAAATAAATTTGACAACGAATCTTTAAAAACACATTCTAAATTATATACTAAAATCTTAAAGAAAATAATAGTAACTGAAAAAAGAAAATCCAATATAAACAGACTACTTACCGCTCGTAATAAAAATAAAACTATGTGGAATATAATAAAAGAACACACAAAATCGTCTAACAATTTTAAACATGAAAACATAAATTTGAATGACGAAAATAAAAATATTACATCCCCTTCAGCTGTAGCAGAAATATTTAATAAGTATTTTGTGAGCATAAGTTCCACCTCAACTCCTTCCCAAACCACGTCGACGCCCAACTTTGTCCGCGCCAAATCCCTTAGTAATTCTTTCTACTTAGCAGACGTGACCGAGGCCGACGTAAGAAAGGCAATATTAAAATTAAAACGCAATAATACTTGTGGTCATGATGAAATCCCAGGATCACTAATTGTACATTGCATCGACGAGTTAGTGCCTCCATTAACGTTACTGATAAATCAATCCTTTAACCAAGGTGAATTTCCTGAACAATTGAAAGTGGCTATCATAAAACCAATCTTTAAAAAGGGAAAAAAATCTTGTGCTTCAAACTACCGACCAATCGCGCTCCTCCCTGTTATATCAAAAATTTTCGAAACTATTTTATATAAAAAAATATACAGCTTTTTTGAAAAATATAACGCCTTTTGTAATTGTCAACACGGATTTCGAAGAAATAGATCTACAACTTCAGCAGTACTTGATTGCAATGTAGAAATATTAAATATACTAAATAATAAAAAAGCCGCGATTGCCATATTTATGGATTTGTCAAAAGCATACGATAGAGTATCGCATGATATTTTAATTAAAAAGCTGGAACTTCTGGGATTGCGCGGTCAAACGAAGAAATGGCTTGTTTCATACTTACAAAACAGAAATCAACTTGTCCAAATATCACATCTTGATGAATCGACGGGGGAAATGAAAAAAATTGTTTCATCTTGTAGGTCGGTACCCGGCTCCATCCCACAAGGTAGTGTACTGGGATGTTTACTTTTTTTAGTTTATATAAACGAACTCCCTGCTGCAGTTGCTCAAAAACTTGTACTGTTCGCTGACGACGCAACCCTTATAGTTTCATGCGATTATGACGACATTTCCGGAGTACATAAAACCATATCAGAGTCCTTAACAAAAATTGTAGAACACCTAAAAGACATTAATCTCATATTGAACTACGAGAAAACTAAAATTATGCATTTCAGACCACACCAGCGACCTGGAATTAGTCTCAACATAAACCATGAAGGGCATAAAATAGAAACAGTTGACTCATACTTGCAATTAGGGATTGTAGTAGATTCTAATCTGTCATGGAAACTCCATGCAGATTCAGTCACGAATAAGCTCAGTCGCTTCTCATACGCACTGCGTGAACTCAGAAAATGTACAAACGAAGAGTGCGCGCTTGCAGCCTACCACAGCTACGCCGCGGCCTGGATGCGCTATGGCATCGTGCTCTGGGGTAATTCGACGGATGCGACTGCAGTGTCCATTTTACAGAAACGTTGTATTAGAATTATATCATTAGCGGGGCGAAGAGAAAGTTGCAGAACGCTATTTAAAAAATTTGGAATCCTCACTATAACTAGCTTATATATTTTCGAACTCTGTCGGCTGGTTAGAAAGCACGCTCCCTACTTCCAGAAAGTGGGCGATAAGCAAGGGCGGTATGTATCACGCAGACGAGCGAATGATTTAGTTACACCATCAGTGAACCTTACCTTATTTAAAAATAACTCTTACTACATGGCCATTAAAGTCTACAATCACTTACCGCAAAAACTGAAAGCCCTCCAAAACAGTACATTTGAAAGAGAACTTAAAAATATTTTATTGGTCAAACCTTATTACAATTTAAAAGAATATTTTGAAGAAAAGATTTTATAACCTTGAATTTGTTTCCCATTTTTCCATATTTTATGTTGTTGTTATTTTTAAATTAAAATTGCTTTATTTTTAACGCCACTATACCTTGAAAAGGTGAAATTGTAATACCTAACATCTTTAATTCACTCAATACTATTGTATGTACTATTTTATTACAAACTTCATGTGGAATAAATGAATATGAATATACAACAAGTGAAAAAAGAGGGAATTTAGTTAGAGGGACTAAGTTGGATCCCGAGAGCAGCGAAGGATTCTAGAGTTGAATCCCGAGCGTAGCGAGGAATTCAAAAGTAAAATCCTGAGCGAAGCGAGGGATACAAAGGACCGACATGAATTTTTTTTTCACGAGTTGTGTACTCTACTTTTTACCATTGACTGCGAGAAAACAAGTAGCAGTACTTATACCTAGTATTTATAGTTATCACATTTTTATTATTTAGGTAGGTAATCAGTAGGTAATATTTAAACATTAGAAAATAGTGAAACTAGAAGTTTTCCAATGGCATAAAACAACCACGCTAACTAAGAGGGAAACTACATGATCAGTCTGGCATCAGTCCATTTCATCAGTTTGTATAGACTTTGAATTTTTACAGACTGAAGATCGTACAAGACTGATGGAATGGACTGATGCAAGACTGAACATCTAATCTTCCCCTAATATTTAAAAAAGAACCCAAACGTAAGAAACAAAAAAGAACCAAATTAATTTGGCGGGATATTTTTTAGAAAAGAACCCAAAGATAAGACACTAAAAAGAACCTAATAATATCTTTATCTATGGAACGGCTCCCTCCATGCTTTCAGCACCTTTTTTTTGTACATAATAGGGATGTTGACTAATGAATAAAATAACGAAATACTAATAAAAATCGTAAACATATTAAACTTTTAGAGTAGCTTGTATACCTCTTGGTTTTATATATTGCATATTATTTGTTTTATGACCCTTCAAAGTTGGGTGGACAAGTCCATTTAAAAAGTATAAAATTTATTAAAATAAATGATACCTTTAATTAGTCCGTAAAATGTATAGCTTTGACGAAGAACCCATTTTGATAAACACAATATTTAATATAGCTGCTGAACAAATTTCCTATGCGTTGCATACAAACTTGCAAGGCGTGACGTCATAACTTGGAAGCCATTAGTATGGAGCGTTTTTGATCGAGTCCATTTGTGTGCATTTCACACTGTGATATCTTGGGCAATTTTTAACCGACTTCAGCAAAAGAAGGAGGTTCTCAATTCGATTGTATGTTTTTTTTTTTTTTTTTTTTTTTTTTTTTTTTTTTTCTTTATCGTTGTTCGCGCGTATCTTCGGCATTTATGGACCGATTTAGATGATTCTTTTTTTGTTCGATTGAGTTTTCTTGCGAGATGGTCCCATTTAATTTTTTTTCAAATCGGTTTAGTAGTTTACAAGTAATCCTGAAAATACTATGATATTAAATCAACTAACTTGACAATTTTGTTATTTATGAACCGAATTAGATGGTTTTTTTTGTTGGGGAAGGGATACCTTTGTGTAGTCTTTTTAACCGACTTCAAAAAAAGGAGGTATTCAGTTTGTATGTATGTATGTTTCTCCGCGATTATCTCACGTTTGGCTGAGCCGATTTTTCTACCTAAATAATATACCTACACTACCTAATACACAAGATACTTACACTAAAAATAACAAAATAAAAAAATTGTTTAAAAAACAAAAAAACCGACTTCAAAAAACCTGCCTCTAAAAAGCAAGAAATAATATACAAATCATTAGATACGCATTATCATTGTTATAATAAAACACGTCAATTGAAGTCGGGTGGGGCTTTTAGAATAAAAAAAGGAAGATGTACTCCATTCCAGCCCCACCCGACTTTAATAGACGTGTTTTATTATAACAATGATAATGCGTATCTAATGATTTGTATATTATTTCTTGCTTTTTAGAGGCAGGTTTTTTGAAGTCGGTTTTTTTTGTTTTTTCATGCTAGCGAATTTAGTACATTACTGCAGCGGCACGCAACACAGGCATTGAAGGACGAACGTGAAAATGTGGGCCGAGGCGAAGCCGAGGCACACATACGTGAGTCCATCAATGCCCAGTTGCGGCCAAGGCTTGTATAGTACTTTTCTCAAATAATGCGCGGAAATTCAAACAAAGTAGTAACTTTTCTAACATTTTATTTTTATTTAAAATTACAGTAATTGAAAGCAACAAATCGCACCGTCTTGAGTTTCTAGGTCTTTTACATAAATATTGAATATGTCGTTGCATCTTCATACACCGAAAATGGCAAAAATCAAACCTGAAACAAAAATAAAGAACGTGTAAAGTTGTGATGTTTGCTGTTTAACTAAAACAAAGTGGTAAATTAGTACCTATATAGGTAGGTACTTATCAATAAGTACGAAAACTTACTTTTTAGGATCCAAATACACACTGTCTGATGCTTCTGACAAGAAAATTTGCACGTTTGATGCAGACTTCCTACATTTATACCCTTGTGAATGTCTTTTGGGCATGGCAATTAGGTTTACATCTGGTTTACTTAATGTTTTTTTGATTTTGGAGACAACATGTATTCTATTACAGTTCTTGCCGCTTCTTGAATTTCAGGTGGCGTCAAAATATCACTTTCGTCGCTTGAACTCATTTTTATATTAAATTAATTACTTAATTTAAATCGAAGATAAAATATTTGACAAAACAACAAACAATTTTAACAATAATAACTTCCCCCGCGCCAAGATCCATAGATAAGATAATACAATGATATTTTATGCCACCTGTCCGAATCGTATGTTACACTTAAGTTTTGTAACCAGGAATACAAATTAATAGGCGGGCGTTAGTGCGCTCATGACACTGTTACCGTGATTCGGAACTTTCCATTTGCAAAGCCAGTTCTAATTTTAAATATTGATGATGATCACAGACCTCATTGGCTGTCGTGTTTCATAAAAAATTTGGTTCCATTTCTGAATTACACGTGTATAATGAGTTTCAATACTAACATTTACGGTCAGACGCAGGCAATGTTTCTATGAAAATCCATTGTTACACGTTAGTAATGGATTCTCATACAAAAATTGCCGGCGCGGTTTAGGTCTGTCCGGAAACTCCGATTTAGCCCGAAGAAGGTTGTCAAAATAATGTTCGAATTTCCAAGCATGTTTGAGAAAAATTCTTTTACCAATGTTTCTTTTTTTGAGAGGTAATTTATGTAACATAAAATAAAAAAAATAGTCAACATCCCTATTCATACGATGCGCGCTTGTTCCAAATTCAAAATATTTTTATTCACTCGGTGAATCTCGGTGGGTCTTGTCTGTCATATCCAGTGTTGGGCGTAATTAATTACTTTTGTAATTAAATTACTAATTAGATGAAAAGTAATTGAATTACTTTAATTGAAATTACATGTAATTAGAATTAATTCAACTACATAAATCACTAGTAATTCTAATTACATTAGTTTGTAATTAAAATTACTCAATTACTTTTTATGGGTAACATAAAAGATAAATAAAATTGAGATGTTGATCGCTTGCTGTCCTCACGCAGCATATCACAACCGATGCTTTTAGTGCATGTGTGTGTGTGTGGCTTGTTACTGAACACAGGTAACCCTTCTCGCGCCTCCTCGCGTGCACCTCTCCTCTCTAGGTATTTTCGATCCGGGGTCGTCGATCCGATTTTTCGGATCGTAATGGATTGTATCGGATCGCATGCCGTCGATCCGATCCTTAGGGAATCGATCCGGATCGGATGCAAATAAGTAAGGACGCAATTATTTTTTGATTTTTATAAAGAAAACCATTAAAAATAAAGTTTTTAATCTGTGGTTGACGGTGTTGGTCTTTTTGACAATTTACTAAATCTACTATTTAAGATTAGCTTAACATTACTTATTGTGAAACTGCTTGTCGACCCCAATAAATAGAAAAAACCCATGTAAAACTTGTAAACAAGTACCTTGAATGATGATGATTGATGCCGCCATATTTAAAATGTAAACAAAGATAAGATTCGTTACAAATAAACCTAAGTAAGTACCTATTTTTCGTAAACAAACCTCGTTTTAATTCATACGATCCAAGCGATCCTATCTTTCAAGTTTTGTATCGATCCGGCAAAAAATCGTATGGTCTCGATCCGATCCGAAAATCGCCGGATCGTATGCCTGCCAATCCGATCTTTCAAAAGATGTCTCATTTGACAGATGAATGTGATACATTGCTTCTTCTTTTTGGCCTAAAAAAAACATACCAAAGAAATTAGCAATGTTTGTCAAATGAAACCGGTCGCTAAATAGTTTCTATTTAGATAATCAGCCTGCGGATCGGCGCATCCCTACTCCTCTCTTCGTCGCACCCGTCGCATCAGTGCGTCGTTAGCAGTGGTTTCGCTACCTACCACAGAAACTACATCGTATTATTTAAAATACTACCTTAACTTTAAAAGAAATTATATAAGTAGTTAGGTAATTACAATTAACAATTACTAATTGTAATTGTTAACTGAATTACTTTTTAATAATTTCAAGTAATTTGTAACTGAAGTCGCCAATTACAATTTGTAATTGTAATTGTTAATTAGTAGTTAATTACATTTTGCCCAACACTGGTCATATCTATATTTATAAAATCGTAAACTGAATGACTGACTGACTGATCTATCAACGCACAGCCCAAACCGCTGGGTCTAGAGACTCCAAATTTGGCACGTAGGTTCCTTATGAGGTCTAGGGGTGCACTAAGAAAGGGTTTTTCAAAATTCTCCCCCTAAGGGGGTAAAAAAGGGGATCAAAGTTTGTATGAAAGTCCCTCAGTTTTGAAGCTAGGATCTTCAAATTTTGTGTTTAGACTGACCATTGAAAATAAATAAATACGGGTCTCAGCGTTTTTCAAAATTCTACCCCCGAAGGGGTCAAAAGAGGGATGAAGTTGTGTATTGAAGAAAATCCTTTATTTTCGAAGTAAAAATCGCTAAATTTATAATTTAGGCTTATGGACAGAAAACTAACGCAACGTATATTGTTATTGTTAGTATTTAAACCCCTATTGGGATGAAATGGGGGTGAAAAGGGGTAAAAAACCCCAAAAATAGATATGGATGTCGTTATTGGGGTTTTCTGGGATGACGATTGCAAAAATGACATTTATTTTGAAGTCCAACACGGTGGACATGATTTGACCCCTAAAGGGGTGAAAATGGGGTTTAAATTTTGTATGGAAAAATAATATAAAATAGACATTACAACTTTAAACTTCGTTGGAGCACATCTAAAAATAAATAGGCAAACATATATTTTGTAATTTTGAAAATCAACCACTTAGGGGTAAATGGGTGAGTAAACATAAAAATCAATATGGATGTCGTTCTTAAGGTTTTATGGGATGGTGATTGCGAAAATGAGATTTATTTTGAAGTCCAACACGGTGGACATGATTTAACCTCTAAAGGGGTGAAAATGGGTTTCAAATTTTGTATGGAAAAATAATAGAAAATAGACATTACAACTTTAAAAATTCGTAGGAGCATGTCTAAAAATAAATAGGCAAACACATATTTTGTTATTTTGAAAATCCTCCCTTAAGGTGTAAATGGGTTAAGTAAACATGAAAATCGATGTGGATGTCGTTCTTGAGGTTTCATGGGATGGTGGTTGCGAAAATGACATTAATTTTGAAGTCCAACACGGTGGCCATGATTGGACCTGGACATGCACATCCAGGGGACGGGGACAGGGACGGGGAACGGGAACGGGAACCGGAACGGGAACGGGAAGCCACGTGCGAGGCCCGCCACACGCCGCAAATGTCTTGCCTCGCCAGTTAGCGCCCTTGGTAGGAACCCGCCTAAATGCGTAAAAATGGCTGGTCAGATCCTGGTTGAAGGTTCCCTAAGGATTTTCTCTAATATCCACGCGGACGAAGTCGCGGGCAGAAGCTAGTTTATTATAAGATTAAGGTTGCATATCTGATAAAGTTATTATATTATGACAAAACTATCATCCAGTTATGTAAAATGTTACAAAATGCACACGTTTTTAGGCATAAAACTTCTATAATGTAATAAATGTTTATGGTGAAATTATTTGAGACTTTTTAGTCAGTTTAAAAAATGTGTTTTCTATAAAAAATATTTTTCTGTGTCAAGGTGCACACATTTTTATTTTATTTATTAAGACCTTCGAGCATCGCGGCTTAGATTAAGACCATAAGACATATAGGTACCAACTAAGTATAATTCGGAAACTTACTTAAAAACTGAAAATGTTTGATTATTAATTGTGTACCTAGTTGATTGTATTGTATGTTGATTGTATGGATATATATTGACACGGTCTGATTTTTTTAATATTTTTATACTTCAAGTTTTCGATTTTCAAAGAGCTAATTAGATCATCCTAAATATCGGACCCGATATGAAGTCGCTCCTAAATTCAGAGCAGTGTAATTGCATTCAGGAAGCTAGGATCCGATTTAGGATCCTAATTAGGATAGAAATTGTCTCCGACATAACGGATGCTAAATCGGAAGCACTTAGGATAGTGTAATCGCATTCAGGACGCTCGGCTTCGACACAGTAGTACCACAGCATAAAGAGTACAGTCAGTCAACGCCTTTTATGTTGGCGAAAAAAAATCTGCCGCGCCGTTCGTCTAGATAGACAGTTGGCGCAACGACTAAAAGTATATAAGGGTTGTCACTCTGTGATTTGCTTTTTTTTGACCTACATCAATATAAAAAACAAAAAAACCGACTTCAAAAAACCTGCCTCTAAAAAGCAAGAAATAATAATATATAAATCATTAGCTACGCATTATCATTGTTATAATAAAACACGTCTATTAAAGTCGGGTGGGGCTGGAGTACCTACAACTTCCTTTTTTTATTCTAAAAGCCCCACCCGACTTCAATAGACGTGTTTTATTATAACAATGATATGATAATGCGTATCTAATGATTTATATATTATTTCTTGCTATTTAAAGGCAGGTTTTTTGAAGTCGGTTTTTTGTTTTTAAACAATTTTTTATTTTTTTTATTTAAAGTGTAAGTATCTTCTGTATTAGGTAGTGTAGGTATATTATTTAGGTAGTAAAATCGGCTCAGCCAAACGTGAGATAATCGCGGAGAAACATACATACATATACAAACTGAATACCTCCTTTTTTTGAAGTCTGTTAAAAAGACTACACAAAGGTATCCCTTTCCCAACAAAAACAATCATCTAATTCGGTTCATAAATAACAAAGTCGTCAAGGTAGTTGATGTAAAGTCATAGTATTTTCGGGATTACTTGAAAACTACTGAACCGATTTGAAAAAAAAATGGGACCATCTCGCAAGAAAACTCAATCGAACAAAAAAAGAATCATCAAAATCAGTCCATAAATGTCGAAGATACGCGCGAATAACGATAAAAAAGTATACAATCGAATTAAGAACCTCCTCCTTTTGATGAAGTCGGTTAAAAACTAGTTCAGATTAGCGTTGAAAATGACACGTACCTACTACCTACCTAGCTACCTACATATACCTCCTATTTACCTAGTATATGTACCTATGTATTTTTACGGCTACAAGAACATTCGTTTAACAACTGTATGATCGTAAACCTGTGATATCGGATCCGACATTCAGGACGGTCTAATTGGCGACTGAATTTCTCGTCCTAAATCGGACACTAAATTCCGGATCCGACATTCAGGATGGTGTAATAAGCGCTTACTAAAACCAATTATATAGCTAAGGTTACAAAATTACGTATTACCTGGTAAGGGGGTTTAAATCAGCTGTAATACCTTACTTACTTACTTCGCTGGCTCAGCGACCCAAAGTGGATCTTGGCTACCGACATCAGAGTACGCCATTCCACCCGATCTTGTACCAGTTCAGCCCATATGGGTGTATTTAGGTGTTTTAGATCCTTGGCGACTTCATCTCTCTAGCGATATCTCGGACGCACCACCGGACGGCGTCCAATCGGTTGCTCCAGATACGCTCTTTTGGCTGCTCGACCTCACCCATTCTGTCTACATGTCCTAGCCAGCGAAGTCGGGCGGCTTTTATCTCCCCAATTATGTTTAGCTCGGGCACTAGTTCTTCGCTCTCGCGGTTGAACTTCGGTCTCCAGTTTCCATCTTTTCCTTTAGTTGGTCCCAGAATCTTACGAAATATCTTCCGTTCTGCCACCAAAAGCCGGTTTTCTTCCTTCAATGTTAGTGTCAAGTTTCGCATTCGCACCCATACCAAGATTGGCCTAATTACTATTTTATAGACGCGAATCTTTGTGGCTCTAGGTGTAACTTGTACACTATAATTTTCTCTATAAACTCAGTGCGTTTGCTATGCGGGTGTTAATTTCGTCTTGTCTTTGGTTCGTGTCGGTAATATTACATCCCAAATGCTTATATTTTTCGACGCCCTTATAAAGCGTACCGTTCACGTTGAGACTTTATCTCTTCGCATTGCGATCTTTATACCGTTTCACGTGTAGGTATTCTGTTTTTTCTCGACTCACTCTGAGACCCACCGATTCTCCTTCTCTCTCCAACTCTTCAGCAAGTTTCACCACATCGGTTTCGCGTTGCCCAAGCAGTGCCAGATCGTCAGCATACCCAATAAACTTGTGCTGTCAATTCAACTCCACTCCAGCTTTGATCAGTTGGACTTTCCGGATGATGTATTCGAGGACCAAGTTGAACAGCATGGGCGACAGCGCGTCACCTTGCTTTAGACGTTACTACTTCGAACTCCTGTGTGAGTTCTCTTCCCACCCTAACTTTCATATTGTTAGGTATCTTTTGTAGCGACTTTGATCTACTCTAACAGTTTCTTAGGTATTTGGAAAGATGCCAGTATTAGGGTAAAGCGCTTCTCTATCTACACTGTCATAGGCTTTAGTGAAGTCTACAAACAGGCAATTAACATTTTGTGCGAACTTCTACTTCATTTCCATGATTTGCTTGAGAAGAAATAATTTAGTCTACCGTATTCTGATTTTTACGAAAGCCGCACTGATAGTCTCCCGAGATTTGCTCTGAGTAGGGTGCTAGTCGGGCGAGAAGTACATATGACAGGACTTTATACGCAGTAGAAAGCATAATGCAATCCCTCTGTAGTTATCGCACTTTTTCCTGCTTCTTTTCTTATGGACCGGGCAAATAATTTCCATGTTCCATTCAGTGGGTTGTCGTTCTTCCAAGATTTTTCTTATCTGCGTTTACGATGGGACTGCCTCCATATTTGGCCCATATCTGGCCCGCCGCCCTAACGTGCTTGAAAAAACCCTACCACCAACCATGTACCTAGATGTGTAAAAAAACACGTCTACTTAATGTGTGAAAATAAGTTTCGGTTTCGGCCGAAACTGGAACCAGCGGGTCTACCGGCTAAAAATAATGAAGTTAATGTTAACTGTAATTTGACAGATGGATATGATACATTGCTTCTTTTCTTTGGTAAGTTTTTATTTGTGCCAAAACGAAGTAGCAATGTATCACACACATCTGTCAAATTACAGTTAACATTAACTTCATTATTTTTAGCCGGTAGACCCCCGCAGGGCCGAAAGTTCGAAAGAAAAAAAGTTGTTCAGTTTGATGGCCTGATCAACTCCACGAGAGGTTTTCAATGAACCAAAAATAACCTTGTATAGTCGTATCAATTTCATTTTCTGTAATTGTAATTATTATTGCAGTGCTTGTGTGACTAGATTTGTACCACAAATATTGTGAAAAAAGCACTAGTTTTTGGCCGGTTTGTACCATATAGGTACGCTGCAGCCACGTATGTTTTCTGTGGTAGGTAGGATGCTCGCTCAGAATCAGAATATTCCCAAATATAAACCAAACAAGCAGGCCGGGTTTCGAGGAGGATACGGCACCATAGACCACATCTTCACATTGCGGCAAATTATACAGAAGTCCGAAGAGTATAACCAGCCTTTGTGCTTAGCATTTGTGGACTATGAGAAGACATTTGATTCTATCGAAACTTGGGCTGTTTTAGAATCCCTGCAACGGTGCCAAGTCGATTGGCGATACATCCAAGTGTTGAGATGTCTCTACAATGCCGCAACCATGGCCGTCCAACTGCAGAACCGGCAGACTAAGCATATCCCCTTGCATCGAGGTGTGAGACAAGGGGATGTGATATCCCCCAAATTGTTCACAAATGCATTGGAGGATATGTTTAAAACGCTGGACTGGGAAGGACGCGGTATTAACATTAACGGCGAATACATGTCACACTTGCGATTTGCGGACGACATCGTAATTGTGGCTGAAACGTTGCAGGATCTACAATACATGCTGAACAGCCTAGCTGATTCCTCTCTACGCATCGGTCTTCGGATGAACTTGGACAAAACCAAGGTTATGTTCAACGAACATGTAATTCCAGGACCGATGGCAGTACAAGGTAGTCCTCTCGAAGTTGTTACGAAATATGTCTACCTCGGGCAAACATTGCAATTGGGTAGAAACAACTTCGAGAGAGAGGCCAACAGAAGAATACAGCTGGGCTGGGCAGCATATGGGAAACTTCGTCGAGTCTTTGAGTCGCCTATTCCACAGAGTCTAAAGACGAAAGTCTTCAACCAGTGCGTCCTGCTGTCATGACATACGGAGCCGAAACGTGGACACTCACTGTAGGGCTGGCTCACAAATTTAAAGTCGCACAGCGAGCTATGGAAAGGGCTATGCTCGGAGTTTCTCTGAGAGATCGGGTCCGGAACGAGGTGATCCGACAGAGAACTAAAGTCATCGACATAGCCCACCGGATTAGCAAGCTGAAGTGGCAGTGGGCCGGCCATATTAGCCGTAGAACCGATGGCCGCTGGGGCAGACGAGTTCTTGAGTGGAGACCGCGTATCGGCAAACGTAGTGTGGGACGCCCTCAGACAAGGTGGAGCGATGATCTTCGCAAGGTGGCTGGCAAAAACTGGATGAGTATAGCCGCGGATCGTGCTCAGTGGTGTGCTCTCGGAGAGGCCTATGTTCAGCAGTGGACGATGATAGGCTGATGATGATGATGAAACCAAACAAATGTACCAGATACCTGACTGGTATACTCATAATATGACTAAGAATACAGAATTTTTATTGCCATTTGAAGGAAAAGTACCTACCCTTATTGTATGAGGCAACAACCACTTTTGTAGTTTTATTTGTATGCAACAATGAATGTCGCTTATAAGTATATAATATGTAGTGTCTTCTTTTTGTGAGAGCCTTATTAGGTAAATAAGACAATTCAGATATTATTATGTATAAAGAGAGTTTTATTTTTCACACTAGAGCTGCAATGGCTGCTGTGGCACTGCCAGAATGTCCCGTGTGCCTGGAGACGATGACAGCGCCAATATATCAATGTAGTTCAGGCCACAGCCTGTGCAATTCCTGCACTAACTCCTTGTGTCCGCCGCTCTGCCCCATTTGCCGTCAGCCCATGACTCAGATGAGGAACTGGCAGCTTGAAGAAATCGTCATGAAGGTAAACAAACATGAATTTTATCTTTATGGAGATTCAAGAGAAATATGTAGGTACCTACAGCTATTTTTTCAGCAGTATTCCAACATGTCATTTTCAGCAGTTTGCATGCACCTCTTAAATGCAGTTTTAGGGTGGTGCGTTGCAGTAATGTTAGTTAGGTAGGTACTTAGTTCGAAAAAAATATTCCATACATTTTTTAACCGCTACGAGTCTGCACTCGTGAACACTTCTGTCTGTACAAAAGATTAAGCACATATTTAGGTGCCTATGTCCCCAACTCCCCACTAATCTTTTTAGATTTCCGGACTTCCTATATTATAGGTATGGTGTTACGTTTATTTTTACAGGCAAAAGTGCCCTGTCCCCACAAATCTGCAGGTTGTGTTTACACCATGATGTCCGTGGATGTCGAAGACCATATCAAAGAGTGTATATTCCGGGACATGGCCTGCCCATTGGGCGCCGTTTTCGGAAAATGCTCCTGGAGTGGTAAGTTTCCAAACAAATTCTAATGAAACTTTGAAAATTGAAATACAATAATAATTATTGAAGTCTTCGATAAGCAAGCCTTTCCGATTATTCATTATACAAACATTCAATTTTGTAATTTAGACAGAAGCACCTATTTGTCATTATTATGAATAATTAATTTTATATTAAGGTGGCACCCTGAGCGAAAGTGGTGTCGCCACGGTGAATTTTATTTAATATTATAGGTAATTCTAATACACAATTTTTTGATAATGTTTTACGTGAAATTTTTAGGGCCACAGTCTAGTATTTTTAGACGGTATCGTTACATTCCCTCGTAGTCACTGCTAGAAGTAGATAGCAAAACTGCTAAAAGTGGCCGTTTTTTACACATTTGCCATCTACTTCTACGAATGACTACGAGGGCATTAGTGATACCTTCTAAAAATACTAGACCATGGGCCCTAAAAACTCGACCACGTACAACATTATTAAAATATTTTTCTATTAATAACTTATTAAATTAAAACCTCTGAGGGCGCCACTTTCGGTGGGGCCACCACCTTTATTTTTTATTATTATTTTAAGGAGAATTGAAGGAAATGATGGATCACTTCAAAGAACGCCATCCAACCCATTGTAACGTTAATAGCGACACTGATGTGGAACTTAAAAACATTGACGTCAATGTTGACGAACGCTTTGTGTACTTGGTCACTCAAGGAAAGATTCACTTCATAATAACTATGAAAATTGATACGCTGCAAAAGATGGCATACTGGACTATTCAACTCATTGGTGGGAGAAACACAGCACAACTACATATATATGAGATACACGTAAACAGCAAACAGGATATCAGAAGGAAGGTCGTGTTTATTGAACATTGCTTTAATGATGCTATTAAAGCGGACGAAGTTTTTCGCCAAGGCAAGTGTGCTGTATTACCAGTTGATTCCCTCAAGAATTTCATAAAGGATAGAAAACTATCATTCAGATTCTTTATCAAAAGACTCCCACCCATCGGTAAAGATGCCAAAGCTAAAGGGGATGCAAATAATGAAAACAACCCAGGTAAAAGTGGACCGAACCAGAAACATTATGGGTCGCCTAATGCTCCTGGGCCGAATAATGGACCTAATGTACAGGGGCCCAAAGGTCCAGGACCGAAAGGACCATGGCCGAAGGGACCAGGACCCAAGGGAGCGGCCAATAAGCAGAACAAAGTTCACGCTTAAAATCATTTCAAACACATTACTTACTTAGTTACTCTTCAAAGTTTGTGTTGTATATTAAAATAAGTACCTAGTAATAAAGAACTCGACGCAATCCTTACACATCTTATGGGCGACGACGTCACAAATAATATAGACGGCACGCGAAGGATCCGCATTTCAAATTAAAAGTACATAACGATCGAAATAAACAAATATTACATCTGTCATTTGTGCTATCTGGATCTAATTACTTAAGTACCTACCTACCTAGTCGCATTGCATAGTTAAATATTGTTTTAGAAAGTTGATTTTTCTAGCGATAACTTAATGCGCATTACAAATTATCGACACTGTAATCGACTTGGGCGTAGGTAGGTACCTATACATCTTTATTTAAAAAGTCGTATAAGTAGATCTTTAATTAAATATACTTATCTACTAGATAAGTAGTTGTTTAAAGTCACCGTTTGTTGCCGCAAAGGATCGCGTCGAGATATTATATTATGTGTTTTTACCTAATTAATTTATAAGTTTAACAAAGGAGGTAGGTTCGTTTGTTGATCGTTGAAGACTGAAGGTAGCATTTTTTAATCTGCTCCACTTTTTAAATGATGGGATTAGCCCACTCGTTTCATTCACCTATGCTACTCTATCTATGCGCTCATCACAGAATTGGCTCAACACCTGTGTCAACACAGAGATCGTCGCTTCTCAAGTTATAAACTCAATATTTTATTAAAATGAGTCAATTTTTATTTCTCTTACTGACGCGTGGAACAAGACAGAAAAAAAAGGTTTTCAATACAGTCAAACAACAATCACTTAATGTGCCTATCTTATCTTTGTGGCATGGTTAATGGTTAGGTTGAATTATCTGAGTCTGATTCATAGTTATCTAGGTACTTGGAATCGGTTGATAATACAATACCTAATAATAATGAAGAGTTATAGTTAGGAATTGCGCTTCATCGTTATATTGCATAATGTTAGATTAGAGGTTTAAATTTTCTGATTATGTTGCATCAAGTCTATTGACAATAACCCGAACGCATAGTGAAAACATTTCTTTCGGTAGGTACGTACTTTGGTGGAATGTACCGGTTTGATTGATACCTATATTAATATATGTCGCATAGAGATCTATGTGGTCGAGTGCACGAGTTACCAGGGGGCTTGCAATATCATTCATTTGAGTCAAATGTCGAACGAAAATCAGTAGAAAAAGAGCGCTCGACGATGTCGAGCTATACAAAAATAGGGCCCCAGATATTAACAACATTTGTATGACAGCGGCCTAAAAGTCCGGACATTGTTCGGATGTATGGTAGCCCTCTGTGCGGCGCTGTGTCACAGAATACATAGATAATAGTCATACTACAGCGGGTCTACCTTTGAATCTAGCTTTGACTCTGGCTTTGGTTTATGACGTCAGTGCACTGTCCGTCCTTGTCATCGTGTTATGATATGACAAGGATGGATAGAGCATAGCTATCGCTCTGAGTTAGGCGGTAGGGCCCCAGGTATAAATACAGCTCTCCCATTTCTATGGCACACGACAAGCAGACTAGTACCTAATCTTTAAATCTTAAAAGTAGGTAATTGTACTGTACAGAAATAATATCAATTATATTCGTTCGTCCTACAGCCGAAGACTTGTAAAAACAAATTAGGTAGGTTAGGTAGGTACAAACAACAACTTGTATGTATGTCGCGATATTTGAATTTTTTGCGTGTTTGTGTAAGGTACCTATCCTAGGATTGCGAGAGAAAGAGGAACATAATTACCTAGTGTTCTTTTATCTTATGATGAGTTCTAAGGATGACAATAAGATATCTAAGCTCTGAATTTACCTATACCATAGACGAAGAATTCTTGGTCTATGCCTATACTGAATTGTTTGTGCATACAAAAAACGAAAATTGAAGCCCTAATCATGAACATCGATGTAAGCGATGCAAGACGCAGTTCACAGATTATAAAGTTAATCGCAAATTGAAATTGTAGATAGGTATTATAATAATAAATGGTTGTATACACGACGACGGCATATCAGACTATACATGTTGACCTAGGGACCCCTGAAATCGTCTTTATAGCCTTTAAAAGCAGAGCTGCTTTCGCAGTTCAACTGTTTATATTGACGTGCTGTCAGTCATTAAAACAGCTCTTATTACGTACGGCATAAAGGTGGTCTCAAGGTCAACATGTATAGTCTGATGTGCTTCTGACTGTACATCAAGTTTGTAATATTTTGGTAGGCATAAGTAACTTAGCTTAAGTTAAGGTGGCACCCTGAGCGAAAGTGGCGCCGCCGCGGTGAATTTTATTTATTATTATAATTAATTCTAATAACACAATTTTAATAATGTTTAACGTGGAACTTTTAGGGCCCACAGTCTAGTACATTTACTTTTAGACAGTATTGTTACATTCCCTCGTAGTCACTGCTAGAAGTAGATAGCAAAACTGCTAAACGTGGCCGTTTTTGACACATTTGCCATGTTAAAAACGGCCTTCTTAAATACTAGACCATGGGCCCTAAAAACTACACGTTAAACATTATTAAAATCTTTTTCTATTAATAACTTACTAAATAGAAACCTCCGAGGGCGCCACTTTCGGTCATACAACCGCCCACCTTACTACCCACTACAATCGCCGCCAATACATTTATTTATATTACTCGTTAACCAAGTCAATATTTAAAAAAAGCTAAGATCATGCCCTCCTAAATTGTCTCTAATATTTTTGAAATAACTCTTCAATAGTTTAAAATTTTCTGTAAGTTTTAAAATCCATTTTAGCTCAGTGGCGCCACTTTTGGCTAGAATGGATTTTAAAACTTACAGTAAGAATGAAAACTGTTGCAGAATTATTAAAAAAATATTAGACACATTTCCGGAGGGCACATGTTTAGCTTTTTTTAAATATTGACTTGGTTTACGAGTAATAAAAATAAATGTATCGGCGGAACTAAATATTTAGTAATTACCGTGTTTTAGAGATGTATTAAGTTGAGTGAGTATCAGTATAGTGTCTCTATTCAGCTATTCTATCGTACCGGTTAATAAAGCCCTTGTTTACATAACTCTGCTGCAGTGCTACCACGTAACTTTATGGATAGGTAGTCGAGTTCATTAATATGTTGGCATTTTTGACAGGAGGCTGTTGACCTTTATTATAAAGCCAAAAAGGTTGAGGAGCTGTCAAGTGCCAAAATATTAATGAACTCGACTGTACCTACACCTATGAAGCTCACTGTTCAAAGACCCTCTATTTTATTTTATTGCTTTTAAGTGTGATTTAATTTAAGTGCACGGCAGGCTGATTATCTAAAAAGGAACTATTTAGCGACCGGTTTCATTTGACATAGAAGCAGGTGGTTTCTACTTTAGATAATCAGCCCGCGGGAGTACTATTATATATTCTGTGCCGCGGGGCACTCAACAGATACAGTACGTAGTACGAGGCATGATGAATGATTTTTGTTGTAATTTTTTGCATTAATAAATTATTAGTAATAAAAATAAGTCTTTTTATCCTCACCTCAATTTATATGTTGGTGTCTGATCTATGACACAAAGAAAGAATACTAAATTATAAGAATAATGCAAGTAGGTACCTACAATTAGCGATTAATTTAACAATGTTCGACAGAAGTGACCAACTTCAGAGCACTTGTGGTGCAAAACGACAATAATTTTAATCTGTAAAATGTACTCTTTGGCAAAAATTCTCGAGTCAAGTTGCAGCAGACCCGATGCCACCGCTTTGTACCACAAGTGCTCTCAAGATGGTCTCTTCTGTCTGTTGTACCTACATTGTCAAATTAATCGAATTATACAGTTTAGTCAATAAAACAACAAAAATAGGATTTTTCAATTTTTATTGTCTTAAAGCTAGGTAGTTCATTTCTTAGCTTTAGCTTCCCGTGTCGCTTTCCTCTCTGCTGCCTTTGCCAGCTGTTTCGCTGGTTTAAGGTTTCCCTTCTTGCAAAATCGCTGGTTTCTTAGGAATTTGGGGTCCATCTGAAATAAACAATATCAGTGTTAGATACAATCGCCTAAACAGGAGAAAGTGGATAGCAAATAATCTGGTTGGAGAGTCAGGTTCTGACGAAACAAAAACATAAGAAATCATTATAGGTACCACTTCCATGAATGAATGCTGCTGCTGGTGAATGTATCTTTGTAGGTAGGTACCTACCTAGTTAAGAGCAAGACTTTGTCCCATGGCCAAAGATATCTACTTACATCTGTCGTCTGTTGCTTTTAGTTATTTTTGTAGTAAAAGTAAATATATAAAAATAGCATTGTGAATGCTAAAATCTAATAATTCAATAGTGGTCTAACTCCTCGTTTTCACCAAGAAACATGTTAAATACTAGTTTCATACAATACATGTATAAAACAAACACTTGTTTACCACAAGTATTCTACATGTTTTGTATGTATGTATTTATACATTTTATTAATACTTACACCAAGTGTGGATTCATGTCTGAACTTCTTTGGTTTTGTAATACCATTCCTATGCGCCTTGCGGTCTGAAACGCAGAGAACACTTTATAGTTAACAAACTAAATTATCACACACAATGTAAGGAATTCACAACACAAACTAAAAACATTTTACTAACTTTGGTTATGATTTGTGTGATTCTTTGACTTCGCCATTTCGTCAAAATTTCTGATCTGTGGAATCAAATACTTATTAGACTAAAATGTCACTATAACAAATTAAGATTTAACAAATTAATAAAGCATTAGTCGATGAAGATTCTATAGATATTCATTGATTTCTTGTTTAGTAAACAGACACGAACCTATTTCACAGAGAAAACTTTGAAAAGAGAACACAGACCACAGAGAAAGCAATACTATACGTAAGAAGAGACGGGACTTCATAGACCAAAAAAATCTACGAAATGTCAAATCAAACATACCTCGACGTAGCCAACATAACGAATGTAAAACAAAACAATGTTTTGCCAACCTACAGGAAAGAAATAGAGATGGGCGACCTTATAGTATTAAATTTTTTATCGATATCGATGAATGCACTGAACTGCGCTTTACTTAAGGAATAATTTAAAAATTTCTACTAATTGCAATTATAATAAAATATTAAATTAAATTAAAAGTAATTATTTCAAAAAAATCTTTATTGTTCTCAATAAGTAATTATTTCGGCAGCTGATGGCGGCTGATGACCTGAAAAAAAAATATAAAACATTTGTATAATTTGTTACAGTTTAATTTTAACATAACAGTAATCTAGCGCGTAAATTCTTGCCCATCTTTACCCATTTCTTACACCTAAAATTAAAAGCATCGATATCGATATTTATATAATGTAACACCACTATTTTCCTGCAGATTATTTTTCTGACTAAAATTTTATTATTTCATTCAAATACCTACCAAAAATTGTAAACGAATGTTATATTGGTTAATGTATTACTCACCGAAGCTCATCTGAAGGAAATTTGGCCATAAAAAACCGTTTTGTATCGCCTCTTCGCGCCGATCACAAATTTCACATTTTATATGCTTCATTGTGACTTACAAGTACTGCACCTTCACTTGACTATTAACAAATTAAAACAAACTTTTAAATATCACAAAACTATTATAAAACAAACTTTTAACTACCTACTCAAATTAATTTTATTTGTTACAATTACAATACTTTAAATGTTGCCGCCGTGTTTCTCTGACAGATGACCTATCATCAAAGAATGAGAAAGAATGAGGAAGAGTGAGACAAATATAGTCGCCATCAAAATTCGTGTCCGTTTCATAGAATCTTTTTTTGTATGGAAGTTGCGACAGACTGACACAGACTAATAACTATGAGAGAAATAAAAGAGAACAACCATAAACCAGGACAGAAGGACAACCACAGAGAACTTTTTATAATAGAGTAATAGAGACTTAAGCCGCGATTACATACGCCGATTTAGCATACCAATTTCGGGTTGCCACTCGTACTTGACAATAAAATATTGTATAATAAGTTCGATTTTAAAAGTGAATTTACCCTATAACGGAAAGATAAACATTGTATAAAATTGGAGATGAGAATTGAAAATAAAAAAAACATAAACAATGTTGACCTTTGCGTTATTTGTTTAAATTAATTGTTACTAATTAGAAACCACCTAGCAACCGGTCTCATTTGACAGATGAATGTGATACATTGCTCCTTCTTTTTGGGGTAAAAAAAACATACCAAAGAAAAGTAGCAATGTTTGTCAAATGTAATCGCGGCTGCCTGCATAGCATGACCGATTTATATCGCGTGATATAGCATTTTATTGACACTCAACTGTCAAACTCCTTTGCTTTTTTGACAGCTAAACGTGATAAAACGCTATATCACACGATATAAATCGGTCATGCTAGGCAGGCAGGTGTATTTCTAATCGAAGTCGTCAATTTTATCTGTGGGCATATCAATCTGTCAGCGAGCGCCGCCGCCGGCCGTATTGGTAGGAGGTTATGTATTGATTCTGACGCAAACTATTTTTAAAGAAAACTGCTGTAAATACATTAACACTCACAACTTAAAAAGTTATGATTTTTAAAACTCGCCTTCACGCGAAAACAGTGCGAATGTGGAGCCTAGTCGCTTTCACGCCAAGTTCGCAGCTTGCGGTCCCTTTGTCGCGGGACAAAAAACCGACATTTCACGTGGCCTCTCCAGACTCACGCGTGCGTGAATCACGGCGTGAAGTCGCGGCGCGGATCACTTGCGAATCACGGCAAAACTGCCCCACGGTTCCACATTCGCGCCAGGTTCACATCACAGTATAGTTTGCGCACTCAATAAAGATGGACGCCGCGCCGTAGTTGCTGCTTCTGGTGCGGGGTTTAATTTTTTAAACTCGCCTTCACGCGAACTCGGAGCTTTCGCTTTTGCGCCAAATTCGCGGCTTGCGAACCCTTTGTCGCGGGACAAAAAACCGATGAACGACGGGAACGAGGTGCGAAGGCGACGCGAAGCTGCGAAGAATATGCAAATCGTTCTACACTCAAGCTTCGCAGGAAATTCGCGCCGTCGCGCGCTTTTCGCGCGTGAGTCTGGTGCGCTCTCCAGACTCACGCGTAAATCGCGCGCGAACATCCCGCGAAGCATGAGTGTAGAACCGATTCGCATATTCTTTGCAGCTTCGCGTCACGTTCGCGCTTTGTTTACAAAAAAACTTAACAAAAATTTACCAAAGAAAATGTATCACATCCATCTGTCAAATTACAGATTATTAACTTCATTATTTGTAGCCGGTAGACCGCCATAAAGTACCTTTACCCGTGGAACGTCACATTTTCATACGAAGCGTAATACCGCGGGTCCATAGTGCGTGTTTTGCTCTACACAATCAACAAAAACATCTCAACATTCAACAAAAAAAGTATGAAGATTTTGATGAATGTTGAGATGTTTTGTTGATTGTGTAGGGCAAAACATTCGCTATGGACCCAGCATTAGAAAAATCGCGCGATAAAACGTCGAAAAATCGCTCGTCTGTACAAGCCCTAATAGTCTGTGGTTTTGAGTGATGAGTTTGACATTGACACTGTCTTGACTGACAGACATTTAAGTAGAGCAAATTCGTGTCGTGGATGTTTCGTGGAATAAATTTTAGATTTGTAAATTAAAAGTGATAACTTTTCTGTTGTTGATCATGGTTGTATTGGAAGGAGAAGCTGGGGGAGACGCGAAACTAATGTCTGTCGAAGAGAGTCAAAAAGAAGAAGTTAAATCTTCAGCAGTACTTAGTTTAGAAAGTATCCTTTTCAGTTAATATAATTAGCATGGAAAATATATAATACTATAGTGTATTATTTTATAATATTGGTGGATCAAAACACGAGACGCTCAAAGCTGGAGAATAAAATGTACCTCTGTCTGGCCGATATAATAATAATTAATTTTGGTAAAAATCAACTCTTCACCAGCTAATTTCATAAGCAGGACTTGAACCCACAGCCCCTGGACTCCAGCCACATGCTCTAGCCAGTTGCGCTACCAAGTATTTTACTTTTTCACTGCAAGCCAGACAACAGTGCTATTTCATCAACGCGAAGAGTCATCTTATTAGATGTTTTGTCAACTTTCTACATGTTTGTCAATTGATAAAATGAAATAGCTATTCGTTATTGTTTTGCTTTAACCAGACATTAATCCATTTAACCATACCATTAAATTAACAATTGTGAATAACAAAACATAATTACATATATATCAATAAAATGCTTATCACTTTGTTCAGTTTTTCGATTGACTAAGGATGCTCAGCAACAGCATGGTTTGCGTCATGGTGACTATCAACGCTATAGAGGCTATTGCTCTCGAAGGATCAGGCGTTTACGGAAAGTGCTCAAAATACCACAGGTAACAGAAAACATCCTACTCTTAATGGTAACCCCCATTAGAAGTAGGATATTTTACCCCAAGTAAGTATAAAATTGGTATGGACAACTATCAACAATTAAACATTCATTATTTTCTTTCCTTGGTGTAAAAAAAGTACCTTGAATGATAGCTATTAAAAACTTCCGTGCACCACATTTATATGAAAACTGACCAATGCTGGATTGCTACCCTTCCCAACCACCAACAATAGAGGTCTATTCATAAGGGGCTGTTGTAATGATGATGTAATGTAGAAATGTAAAATAACAATAATTCATGAAAAATACTGTAAGACTAAGTGTAAATTAATAAAATTATGTAAAAGATAAGATCAAATTAATAATATGTAAAATAATACTTTTCTTTTAAATCTTTTATTGAACTGTTTATGCTCTGTGAAAAAACTGAATAAGTACTATCTTTATAGGGTGACAGGCGCCATTACCGTCGCCGTGACGTGACCATCACTCATCTGACGGCGGCAAACGCCGAAAGCCGGTTGTTATGCGTGCCCTTGTTGCAAGCTGAACGCGCATGGGCGCACGCCATGCAGTTGCGCCAGGAGGCGAACACGGAGCCCCGCAAGAAGTTCCATCTCGCGTCTCGTCTGAGGAAAGCATGTGCTCATGCACAAACTTTACTGCAGCTCTGTGAGGTAATTTGCATAATAGAGTTGTATCTCTGCTAAATAATTTTATTTTGAATAACATATCTGGATGTTTGTACCCAGGACTTTCATCAGTCATTCTTCTTGTCAGCTAAAACTTGTGAAAAAAAAGGTTCGAAAATGTTTATTATGCAAGTTTAATTGAATGAAGAGTATTTGAGTTACTTGAGGAATACTCACTCACAACAATGGGGGAATGTGCTAAATCCAGACTTTCAGTTCCACAGATAATATTGCATACTTGTGGGTTTGGGTTGGACAAAATATATATTGTATATGGTGAAAGGGAACACAACGCTCATACGCCTAGTGTAAGCGTTGTGTTCCCTTTCGCTTTCTGCGTTCCTTATTATCCTTACTTAATTTTATTTAAAGGGGATTCTAATGAACAGATGATTTCACGGGGATCCTCTGGAGGATCTGACTGGGGGATCCTGGTGGACGAAAGGCTTCTGTTTGCTCAGATTCACGAGCCGAACCATGACCGCACTGTGATATTTGTTTACAAAGATAACATGTGATGTGAATATCAAACTTGGATATACTTTGACACTGAGCATGCGTCGGTCAGTATTTTAACTTCGTGCGGGTCGCAAAGTGTGTACCGTCGTTGAGGGAGATCACATGTTCAGTTCAGCATCAATCCATTCCATCAGCCTGGTACAAATTTTGTATCATCAGAGCCTGGAAAAAATTGTAACTATTTATTTGTCTAAATCAAACAGCTGTTTTTATGGCTTCTTCTTTAAGGGAGTTGTTGATAAGGGAAATGCCTTAAGATTTCTTAGTTTCTGTCAAAGTTAATAAGAATATTGGGGAAACCAGCGTTGTAAGTCATAGTCATAGGTCTTATGATTAAAAAGCTGCAAATCATAAAGAAAGCATGCCGCATTGCACAGTGATAGAGGGGGCAAATATAAGCATTTTTGCCCGCAGCAGCAAAAGTTTCACCCCTTAGGATAAGAGATGGCGCCACTTAAATTTTTTTTTTTCAGAAATATCTACAAGCCCAACGGGTGCACCGATTTCAATGAATGAGGTGTCAAACGATTTGTCTTTTTATGTTTTATTATAAAAAAAATATAAAACGTAACATTTTCACAGAAAACTGACAAAAAAAATTAAAATATGTGAAAAAATTTAAATTAGAGGGAAATTATTGTTTTTTTTCAATAACGGTAAATATATTACATTTTTATATCTTTTATAGCAAACTAATTAATTCTAAATCCAAATTTGAAAACCGCATCTAAATCAGTCAAGTAGTTTTAGAGTTAAATGCCGATTACTTTTATTGGAATTTATGTAAATTTTATATTTAGAAATAAAAGATCCATTATTATTATAAAATATTAATTTTTAATTCTAGAAATAACCTATTCTTTTTCTTCAGCTTCAAAGACATCGATCGAACTGAAAAAGAAAAAAAAATCAAGATAAATAACGCAATTAATAATTTATAACATAACAAAATATTGCTATATATGAAATTCTTTCTTACTTTCGTTTCATTCCTACAGCTGCCTTTGCAGAATTTGCACGGCAGAGTATATACAAGGCAGATGGACTCGTCAGCAACCACAACGCATTGAGTTGCAGCCTGATTACAAGAGCATTGGTCTAGTAAACTTAGACCAAATTGCCGTCACGTCTGACCATTTTAGGGTCCATCTACCTTGGGAAGATTTCTTACATTGATAAAAAGATGGGCATGGGACTGGCACATCTAAATTCAGAACATTTCCCCATATATTATATGGCCCGCTTGGTAAGCTGCACTCAGTGCATGTCCTCTTTAAGGGCAGCTGATGTAGGCGGAAGTCATAACATTTGCACGTGAATCTGAAAAATCAAAGTTTACATTATGTGAAACAAACTTAAGCAAACATTTACGCATAACGCGCCTTATACAGTAATGAAAATTACCAACAATTCCAAAACGCCCATTTTGTCTTCTCAGAGGGTCTCAAGGGTTCTGCGATATGCTTGCAAAAGCAGTAGTCTTCAGGATGAGACATCCACGTTCAAACATGTTTCTTCCTTTTTAAATTGAAGTAAGACTTGATGTCACACCCTGTAAATGCATGAAAGCCTCGAAGCGCAGCCGCAGTGGACATATAGGATCCAAACAATAGCAATGTTATGCACTGCCATATTATTATGTTATGATTCGCAAACAGACCATGTAACAGCTAATGGGGTTCGCAAGGCGTTGTTTGCCTCAAAAAATAGGCTAGTGACAAGCTTACTTCAGATACCCTTGACAACAAGATGCACTGCGTGCAGCTACCAGTTACCAAGCAGGCCATATATGGCGACATGTATTGAATTTAGATGTGCTAGTCTCATGCCCATCTTTTTGGGAAGGAAGAAATCCTCCCAAGGCAGATGAACACCAAAATGACCAGACGTGACGGCGATTTGGTCACAATTAAATTAACATAGACCAATCTATCTATCTATCTATAGCGGCCCTTCGTTCGTCCATCTTCGGACATGGGCCTCCTCTAAAATCTTCCACGATCTTCTGTCTTGCGCCACCTATTGCTACCTGCTTGACTCCCTAGGTCGTTGACCTATCTTTCAAGTAGACGACCTCTACCTTGCTTAGTTTTTCTTGGCTTACATTCCAGTACCTTTCTGGTTCACCTGTACCTGTAGGTGTCGGTCTGCCTTGTACTCTTTAGTGCAAATTCTGCAAAGGCAGGTGTAGGAATGAAGCGTAACTTATAAATGCAATATTTAATGATGTAATAAATAATAATAGTAATAAATTCAACATTCATCTTGATTGATTTTTCTTTCTTTTAGCTCTCTCGATGTCTTTAGAGCTGAAGAGTATAGGTTTTTTCTGAATGAAAAATTAATATTTTATAAAAATAAAGAACCCTAATTAAAAAAAATATAAAATTTACATAATATTACCCAAAGTATACAATAGGTAGTCATTTGAGCTTTACAGCCTTCTTCACAGCATTATGCGTCACAAATTAAACTACCAAACAATCAACAAATAAAGGCAATCGGCATATAACTCCAAAACGACTTGACTAATTTCAATGCGGTTTTCGTATTTGGATTAAGAATTAATTTGTTTATAATAAAAAAACATAATAAATATGATATATTTATCGTTATTGAAAAAAAACAATAATTTCCCTCTAATTTAAAATTTTTCACATATTTTAATTTTTTTTGTCAGTTTTCTGTGAAAATATTACGTTTTATAATAAAACATAAAAAGACAAATCGTTTGACACCTCATTTATTGAAATCGGTGCACCCGTTGGGCTTGTAGATATTTCTGAAAAAAATTGTTTTGAAGTGGCGCCATCTCTTATCCTAAGGGGTGAAACTTTTGCTGCTGCGGGCAAAAATGCTTATATTTGCCCCCTCTATCACTGTGCAAAGCGGCATGCTTTCTTTATGATTTGCAGCTTTTCGTCAAAAAGTGTCCATAAGACCTATGACTATCAGGGAAACACAGACTTGAGACATGGGCCACTTGGGCAAATTATGAATTAATGGCGGGCCACCAGCACAATTTAAAACCATGATAATAGCCAAAAAAATAATTTTCTTTCAAACATGTGAGGAAGTAATTTTGCTGACGGGCCACTGGCCCGCGGGCCGCGGCCTGTGCAACCCTGGTTAGACAGACTGATGGGATGGACCGATGCCAGACTGATAATGTAACCTCCGTGGTTTGCGCAGCAGCGAGGCGTGTGCGACGCGCGCACGCAGCTGGAGGCGGGCGCGTACGCGGCGTGGCTGGGCGGCGCGCTGCTGGTGGAGCTGCAGCAGTGGCGGCCCGCCGCGGAGAGCCTGCAGCGCGCGCAACTCGTGCTAGAGAACCTCTGCGCGGCGGTGCCAGAGGACGAACGCCCTGTATACAAGCAAAAGGTGATAAAACTCTTAAGGCGCTTTCCCGACCGAAAGTGGCGCCGCGGTGAATTTTATTTAATATTGTAATTCTAATACACAATTTTAATAAAACTTCTCGTGGAATTTTTAGGGCCCATAGTCTGGTATTTTTAGACAGTATCATTACATTCCCTCGTAGTCACTGCTAGAAGTAGATAGCAATACTTACTGCTAAATGTGTCCGTTTTTGACTCATTTGCTATCTACTTCTACGAATGACTACGAGGGCATGTATCACTACATGCCCTCGTAGTCATTCAACCTTCACCTTCTAAAAATACAAGACCATGAGCCCTAAAAACTCGACCACGTATAACATTATTAAAATACTTTATTAAACCTCTGAGGGCGCCACTTTCGGTCAGGGAATCGCCTTAAGAATTAATGCCATCTCCATGTAGAAAGCCATGGAGGACAGTGTACTGCAATTGATTATGAACACTTGCGAATAACAAATCGTCGAGATATTTGTATTACTTACTTATATTTAAAAATCCTGTTAAAGAAATGAAATTAACAAGATTGAATGAAATGTACTTACAATAGAAAAATGTTGTTTTCAAAGATCTCGCTCAGGGGCAAATGGTAATTTTTTTACAAACATTTATTATTGCCAGACTATTTCGGTCGCCATAATTTTGCCGGATACGTTTATAAGTTGTAATATAAGGTTGTTTTGAATAATCTCGCGGCGCTGTTTTTTTATTTAGGTATTATTTTTTGTATTTTAATAAGTATCGCGTTACCGACTTTGTAAAAAAAAGTTTTGATAAAGATCAATAATTTTATAATTGCCAGTCGGAAGAATTGAAGCCGAGCCTCCGCTACTGCGCGTACAACATCGGCGACGCGTCGGCGGCCGGCGACTTGGTGGCCATGCGCGGCCAAGGGCTCATTGAAAACCTCGACTCACTCATGGCTCAAGCTAAGTAAGTACATACTCTTAAGGCCCTTATAGCCGTCAACTAGCGCCGCCAATTCATTTATTTTTATTAAATGTAAACCAGCTCAATATTTAAAAAGAGAAAACAACCATGCCTTCTTAAATTTAACTTTAATATTTTTTGAATAACTCATCAACAAAGATATTAGAATTTCTCTTCAACATTTTCCATTCTTTCTGTAAGTTTCAGAAACCATTTAAACCAAAAGTGGCCAATGTCATTTCGATTGCATTTTAAAACGAGTACAAAGAATGAAAAATATTAAAGAGTTATTCAAAAAATATTAATAGTAGTTTATGATACTGATGCATAATGAGGGGTAATTCAAATATGAGTGCGTGTTTTTAATAGTATCACACGAGTGTTTTAATACCTAGTTATGTGCAGTTTCATACACTACTTTATCTACACTCATACATTTGGGATTGAACCTACTAAATAAAAGATCAACGTTAGAAAAGAGAGAGAGACTTTGGTTGTATTAGCTATGTACATACCTTGTAATAAGTCATTTCCTTAGCTGCATCTAAAATAATTTCGCAGAGTCAATTTCCTTTCACATTTTTAAGCAAAAATAAAATACACCTACGAAATGTAAAAATTGCAATCAAAATTCAACACATTCAAAAATGTGGGAAAATATCGTTGCTTTCTTTTTATATCACGGTACGAATTCACCTTCCAATGCAGAATGTCACTGGGTCTGCTAAATCACTTGAAACTTTATGACCATGTAGCTAAATGTATAGCACTACACATATTTTTGTTTCATTTCAATCAAGCGAGGTATGAAGGAAATGCCAAGCGCACTGAAATATATGCTTTATTAAGTATGACGTAGGGTTCCCCTGTAGTATGTCCAATGACGTCATTCCACAACACAAAATAACAGTGTTCTAGACAACACGAAATAACTTTTCTGTTATAAGAGATATGGCGAAAATGTCTTCAGAGTTGTTCATGTGGTCCCATAAGCTATTCATTAAGTCAATTAATAATTAGTAGTTCAGTAAGCTTATCCCATAAGTCACTATGTTTATTTTTTCAGAGAGTCGCGTTCAGGCGTGATGCACGAAGTGGAATGGCGCGGGCGCCGCGTCACCGTGCGCCCCGAGAAAGTGCGCCTGTTCCTCATCGCGCTGCAGGACTTGGACAAGTCCGTCGCCAACGCGCACACCGTCCAAGCCAAGATCGACATCCTCGAGAACATCCTCATGGACTGCAAGGACGCCATATCGGCCATCAAGGACGAGATCAAAAACGATCCCAAGCTCAAGAACGCCACCGGCCAGGAGGCGCAGTTGTCCGGAATCAACTACTTGCTCTCCTACTTGATGTACCTTCGCCTCGTGCGCACCATCGAGAGGAACAACCTGCTGGTGCAGCAAGCCGAAGAGGCTCGCAAGAACGACACCCAGATAGACGGCAAGAAAGTGCGGCCCCACGATCTGACCAGACTCTATGAGATAATCCTCCAAAACTTCACCGAACTCCAACAGCTGCCCGGGTTCGAGACCGACGAGGGTTACCGACGAGAGATAGAGACGCAAATGAAGGCGTACCGCGCGTTCAGGTGCTTCTACATAGCCCAAGTGTTGACGGGACTCAGGCGCTTCAGGGAGGCCTTGGCTATGCTCGAGAGGAGCAACAACTACACTAACGAGTCCCTCAACAGTAAACTGAATGACCAGCAACTGTCCGACAAGTTACAAGTGTTGAAGAAAGACATCGAAAGTTGCAAGTTTGAGGTTCACGCGGACTCCGTGCTAGAAGATGACGAGGAACAAGACGAGGAGAATAAATACACCTCCAGTGGGAAGCCTTTTAAAGACAAGAAACCCCTCGTCGATCGCCTGGACGAGTATAGAGAGGATACTCAGGCCCTAACAAAAAACCCTAACATATTTAAGATGCCACCAGCTATGGAAGCGATTCCGTGTAAGCCATTGTTCTTCGATTTGGCGTGCAATTTTGTGGAATTCCCGAACTTTGACGACAAAACTGGTGCCGCTGAGAGCAAGAAACAAGGCGCGGGTCTCACCGGGTTGGTCAAGGGCTTCTTGGGTTGGGGCAAAGCCGACAAATAGACGGAATCACTTCTACATAGCGTTTATGTAAACTTCATTTTATATAACTAATTTGTATATTTTGTCTATATTGTTTTGCACACCGTATGCAAATACATATTATAAAAAAACAAGTTTAATTTATATTTGCCTATATATCCTGTTTAAAATTTCAAAGGTAAAATAAATAAACGCGTATTATATGTACACCAATTTCTTTATGATTAAAACCAATAACATGTATTTAACAAAGAAAAAAAATTTACACAAACGGTAGAATTGTTTGTTCTGGTTTCAAGTACAAAAATATCATAAATTTTATAAATTTTCAAACGCTAATATATTGCGTAATTATTATACGCTTTAAAATCACTTTTGACTTATAAATTGCGACACGTTTTAGCTCTTATCGTCGCAGTCATTAATTAGTATTGATATTAAAATCAAATCGGGCAAGTTCAATTCAAAATTAAGTTTCTATAATAGTTGGTCATTGTTAATAATGTTTGTATGATAATAGTCACACCGTGACCTACCTTAATTATTATCATAGATCAAAATAAAGTTTAGAATATGTCTTTACCAAAACATGCAATATTTTGTCATGGTTAATGTCGATTTAATTATTTGACATTTCTAAAGTACCAATTGCTATTTAATATTCTTACCATGTGTTGGACAAGTACAAAAAGCAATAATTATACATGAAAAATGTAATAAAAAATAAAGAATTAAACAGTTACAAGTTTGAAAAATATAAATTAATTATTAACTGCAATTAAAGATTTGCTCTCTAATTATTAATGACTATAATAACAATTACAAATATATAACAGGCTTTTGTAACTGTAAAATCAAATTCAGGTGTGTATGTTACAATGAGGATTGAGCAGCATACACTACAGTTAATATAAGTCACAGAAATGGCAGAACTTTAAGACCAATCGTATTACACTATTCATATTTCGTATACAGATCGCGCCAAGCTCCCTCTGAACACGAGGCGATCCATAATTTATCGCAGTTTTGCACTGAAAAAAAATACACTACGCATGCGCGAAGCGGAGCTCGGAGCTCGGTGGCGCAGTGGTTTAGCACCTGGCCCAGCGATTGCGGAAGTTAAGTAACGTTCGCAAGGGTCGGTCATGGGATGGGTGACCAAAAATTTATTATCTCAAGCTCCTCCGTGCTTTAGATGGCACGTCAAGCCGTTGGTCCCGGCTGCATTTGCAGTCGTTAACACCCACCAATCCGAATTGGGCCCGCGTGGTGGGTTATGGCCCATCCTCCTTACCAGCCATAAGGTAGGCCTGTGCCCCAGCAGTGGGGACATTAAAAACGGCTGATGGACATGCGCGAAGCAACTTCAGAGCGAGTGTTTCGCAGGTTGTCAGGTTCGCAAATTGTCTGTATCTTACAATTATTCGTCTTGTTTATTTTTAAAATTAGAATTTCGTCTGCTACTAACAATAACTAACAATACTAATGAACTACAATTTTTTTATATCAGTTCGTCCAGCAGAAGAACTGCTAATTATACTATTATATAGTTTTTTATATAATTTGTCTTCCGTATAAGTTTATTAATTTGTCTGCCAGACAAATTGCGAATTAAAAAAATGCAATGATCATCAGCCAGACTAATTGAGAATAAAAAATTGCAGTTTGTCTGCCAGACGAATCGCGAACCAGACAACCAACATTCTTCAGAGCGGGCTAGAAGTTTGGCGCGATCTGTACGAGAGTACACTGTATACCGCAACTGAATGGACACAGCTGTTATAATTTTAATTAGTTTACCGATTGATTATCTAACATACGACATACTACAAAGTCTTTATAAGCTTAGAAACCACTGAAATAAATTATGTCTCACAATTATTGTTCCATTCGAAATGCACTGATGTACGAAGTGGCAGTATCGTTTTAGGTATTTCAGCTAACGAGGCGCAAGAGGGGGCCAGTGCGCCGTCTCGTGCGTTATTCTGTCAGAAGCCGCCAACAACTGCCCACAGGTGGAACACACTTCTAACTGCGAGTCTCTCCCGACCACCAGCTCTTGCTGCTTGGCTATATCCGGCAACAAAGCCACCATTTCAGGGAACAAAGTGTCGAACTGACTGCCCACGGCGTTGCGACAGTGGTGGTAGAACTCTTCCGCGCTGATGATGCTATCGCGGAAAGCGCGCGACGCCACTTTGAAGTCTTCCACCGCAGCGGCACCCCCCAACGCCACAGCAAACTTCTTAACCAGGTCTCTGTTCCTCTGCTCAAAGTCCGGGGGAGGGATGTACGTGTGCACGGGAGCCGAGAACGTCTGCCCAGAAGAGTTGGTGAAAGTCATTCCGTCACACGCCGGTCGGGGTTTGAATCCCGGCGGAATGCTTCCGTTCGGCATCTTCTTGCTAGAAACTGGAACAGAACAATTCTCACTTTTCGCGTTCAGCGGGGGGTAATCTTTTGCCGCCATTTTGAAATCGCCGTTCCCACCGATTCTATTCTTTTCGATGTTGGCGCCGGACGATGATTCGGCAGTTTTGATCTTTTTGCTTTCAAGCATTTGATTGTTGATGACGCTGGCGCCGTACGAGAGTTCCTTCGCTATTTTCTTGTCGATCACGCCGTTCACGTAGGGTATGTCCTCCGCGATGTTTTCCTTCTTGGCATTGTTCTTCTTTTTCTCCTTTTTACTAGGCTTTGTGTTTTCGATCTGGACCGGCGTCGGAGTCGGTTGCGGTTGGGGGGTTTTCTTGGGTTTCGCTTTCATGTTGGCGGGCAGAGTGGGGAAATCTGCGACGGCGTTGAAAGATAGTTGTTTTGGCTTCGGGGGTGGTTCCTGTTTAGGGGGCTTGGCTTTTTCCTTGGACTTTGAGATAGTGATCCATTGCGGCGGCGCGCCGCCGGCGTCGGGCCCCGACACAGATGAGAGCGCGGGGAACGCTTCAACGTTCATTGGAACCTTTTTAGATTGCGAATGAGAATGGTTGTTTTGAGACCGACTGAGCGCACTCATTTCTTGGCTGTTGATAGAAGCGACCTGAAGCAAATAACATTATTACAAAATCGTAAAAGAACAAGGATTTCATTATTTAACGATGGAAAACCCAAGTCGTGTTGTGAATTGTATAGATTATTATGACGAAAGTCATCCAAACATCATCACACGTGGTTCAAAATGCATCCTAACCTAAGTCGTAGTAAGGTAGTTGAGAGTCTGGAGAACTGGTCACCATGGGCGTAGCGAGGGGGGGAATTTGGGGGTCTAAACCCCCTCCCGAAATGAAGACATACTTAGTAAAATCCTTTTTTCTATCAAGCGTTCTTTAAACATACCGACCCCTTCAAAAAACTGGCTTTGATCCCCCGAAAAACTAGCCTGGCTACGCTTATGCCGGTCACCACAAGATTATGCCGAGCAGCGAGCTCAACTCACTCCTATAGATCAGGGGTGTCAAAGATACGGCCCGCGGGCCGCATTCGGCCCGCAAGCCATCTCAATACGGCAGAATCTATCCAGTGAGGATTTAAGACGGCATTCGATGCCACTACGTATTGTCTAAAATTGCGCGCGCTTTTTTTAAAATAATTCAGTGCGTATTTGAGTTTTTATTTTGAGCCCTTTAGAAAAATGAGTTTTGACACCCCTGCTATAGATGAAAAAGAAACAAACGGAGAACACATAACACACCTATCTAGCTCGCACGCACTTGCTGAATTCACCGCACCAGTAAGTTTAAGCTGAGATTTTAACAGCAGCAATGCTCGATGTTGATTACAATTTTTTTTAATGCTTGGACAATTTCACACAGCGCCATCTAGCCCCAAACTAAGCAAAGCTTGTAATGTGGGTGCTAGACAACTGATATACTACTTATATACTATTTTTAAATATATACTTATTATACATAGTAACACCCAGACCCGTCACAGAAATTAAATTTCATCATTTCAATTTCTGCCCGGCCGGGTATCGAACCCGGGACCTCTTGCGTGGTAGGCAATGTCGACCACTGCACCACTCAGGTCGTCAAATTTAATTTAAAATTATTGTAGCTAACGTTTCCCTCACCTTGGACGGTTGCACTGTGCCGGCGCCTATGCTCGGATGGTCGTCCCTCGCGATGCCCAGTGAGGGGAAGTCGTCGTCGTCGAGCGGGCGCCTCGCCGCGTGCGCGGGCGCGGGCGGCACCGAGATGCGGTTGCCGCCGGTCTGCGTCAGCCGGAAGTTGCTGGCGCTCGCCGGTTGACTGTGCAGCTGGATCGACACGCTGGGCTTCGCTACAAACAAACCCAGGGGCCTAAACGCGCTAATTTTCAACGATAAAACCAAAGCTAAATCGTTACCGTTTCAGTTTCGTTTACAGAAAAATACTCGCTTTAGTTTTGTTAAAATTGTTGAGTGTTCAAATAAGAAATAAGCCAATAAAGAAACGAATCTATCAATATCTAAGAACGAGTATAAACAACTAGATTCCGCCCGCGACTTGGTCCGAGTGAACATTCGGTAAATCCCTAGGGAACCTTTGACCGTGATAAAAATTATCCTATGTTTTAATCTAATTCTAGGCTATAAACTATCTGCGTGCCTTTCATCTAAATCTGTTAAGACGTTTTTGCGCGCGTAACAAACATCCAAACTTTTAGAAGATAGAAGAATGAATAAATAATATCTATTAAATGGCGGTAGATATGCCACCCCGCGCGTTTTACCAATGGTCTTCAGTAGTATGGCTGAGATAGCAAGATACTTTCTAACCCGTAATTTAGTGATTTTTGGAATCACGAGTTTATACAATGGAAAATGAGAAGAACTCGATGGCTTGTTCATGTTAAAATTGAAACGAACAATACACTCTTCTTTTTTGGGCAGTGGTGTAAAAAGTATTGAACATAAAAAAAACTTTAAAAGTTAAAGGGGGGGGGGACACATTTTACTACTTTGGAAGTGTATATCTTTCAAACGGTTGACATTGAGAAAAAAATGTTTCAGGACACCCCGCACGTATTGGTTCATGATGAAAAAGAAAACAGTTTCATGGAACTGAAGTATGGGAGGGAGCCCCCTTAATCTTTTTTTTGTATTAAAATCGTAAAGCGGTTAACAGAATACATCTACCTACCAAGTTACTGTTTCTAAGGCATTCGATTGCGTTGATCACCAAACACTATTAAAGAAGCTAGAACATTATGGTGTCTCTGATAAGTCGGTTAGTCTTATGAAATCGTATTTGTACAATAGAACTCAGAAAGTTGTAATTAATAGAACTGAATCTACTGGAGCCCCTATCAATATGGGTGTGCCACAGGGATCAATATTGGGCCCATTGCTGTTTCTAATTTATATAAATGACCTTCCCAACTACGCGAGTAAATTATGTGAGACAGTACTATTTGCGGATGATACTTCTTTAGTTTTCAAAGTAAACCGAGGTAATAACTGTTCGGACGAAGTAAATAGTGCCCTCTCTAAAGTTTCACACTGGTTTAATAGTAAAAATTTAGCACTTAACCCCAAAAAAACTAAATGTGTAAAATTTTCATTACCTAATGTTGAGCAGACAAAATTAAATATTAATTTGAATGACGATGAAGTAGACTTTACTGAGAGTACAAAATTTCTAGGTATTACACTAGATTCTCGATTGCAATGGGATCCACATATTGAAGCCTTGTCAAGTAGACTTAGTTCAGCGGCATTCGCTGTTAAGAAAATAAGGCTTTTAACTGATATTGAAACGGCAAGGTTAGTATACTTTAGTTATTTTCATAGTGTAATGTCTTATGGACTGCTATTGTGGGGCTCAGCTGCCAGTATTGAAAATATTCTTGTACTCCAAAAAAGAGCTGTTCGCGCCATATACAATCTACGGCGGAGAGATACCTTGAGAGAATTGTTCAAAGAAATAAATATTTTAACTTTGGCAGGCCAATATATTTATGAAAATTTAGTTTATGTAAGGAAACACTATGATTCATTTGATAAGAACAGCAACATTCACCAGTTTAATACAAGAAATAAAGATAAACTTGCCGTTCCAAGATTTAGGCTTGCAAAAACGAGAGGTTCATTTATGGGGAAAGGCATAGCCTTTATTAATAAAGTTCCACAACAAGTGATTAATCTTCCTTTGCATGAATTTAAAAACCATGTTAAAAAAACGCTCATCATGGGTAAAGGTTATTATAAAGTTGACGATTATCTTAAAGATCAAAATGCGTGGAAATGATGTAACACATAACTTGCTAATATAGGAACTTTGTTGAAGTAATATAATAAGTCTATGTTGTTGCCAATAATCCTGTCACCCTGTTGTAATTATCTGGTAACGATATATTCAAGTTTGTAAATATCGTTACTTATGGCTGTTACAGCTGATAAGTTTCTTGCGCCCGTTCTTCTTGTCAGCTAAAAAAGACTGGAACGGGTGGTAGGAAAATATAGACGATTCAAAAGTACTTAATAATTAAGTTTATTTGAATAAAGCTTATTTCACTTTCACTGTAGTCCTAATACTTTCGGAATAAAGTGGCTGTGACATACGGACGGACAGATATGACGAATTTTATAAGGGTTACGTTTTTGGCCATTAGGCTACGGAACCCTAAAAAGGTGGAATATCAAAAAGACTGTTATCAATCTTATTATCATATCATTATTGGCCATCGAAACAAGATAAAAGTTATAGATAACAACTGAAATGTATTATATTGTTAAAGAATAAAAAAAACCCGTATAAAAATTTGTTGTACAACTTAAAAAAACCTACATTTGGGAATGAAATGATAATAAAAAACTGATAGAATCGAGGGGTGACATTATGAAAAAGGTAAGCTACTCTACAAAAATGATGAGAAATGTTATATGGGGTGGCATTTCTAAAAGGTAAGCCGATGGGGATGGGTATCTGCTTGTATGGACCATTCGCCACTGACTATTGTATATTTAGTATCTATAAAAATATTATGCAATAATGGTAAATAAAATGAGTACGCGTGACATACAATGCTAATTGCGAACTTAATTGTGTAAAATTAATTTTTAATTTAAAATAATTAAAGTAATTGGGTCATTAAAGAAATGATGCGTCCGCAAAAACATCAATTTTTAATTAACGGAGCCTCCTTTTAGGCTTGTAATCGCCTGTACCAAGAGACAACGCTCTGCATAACTTATGTAATTAATATATAAATGTGTTTTTACCATCGCCACTCAAAAAAGTGCGTCTTATTCATTGATAACAGTGAATAAAACGCGTTTTTATTCACCGAGTGAATAAAAATATTTTGAATTTGGAACAAGCACGCATCGTATGAATTAGGTACAAAAAAAATTAAAGGTGCTGAAAGTATGGAGCTATTCCATAGATAAAGATATAGTTCTACAATTAAATGACAAAAATAATCCCGCCAATTTTATTTAGGTTCTTTTTAGTGTCTTATCTTTGGGTTCTTTTCTAAAAAATATCCCGCTAAATCAATTAGGTCCTTTTTAGTGTCTTATATTTGGGTTCTTTTTTATATATCTGAGGGAGATTAGTTGTTCAGTCTTGCATCAGTCCATTCCATCAGTCTGGTACGATCTTCAGTCTGTAAAAATTCAAAGTCTATAGAAACTGATGAAGTGGACTGATGCCAGACTGATCATGTAGTTTCCCTCTTAGTTAGCTCGGTGGCGCAGTGGTTTAGCGCATGGCCCAGCGATTGCGGAAGTTAAGCAACGTTCGCAGGGGTCGGTCATGGGATGGGTGACCAAAAATGTATTATCTCGAGCTCCTCCGTGCTTCAGAAGGCACGTTAAGCCGTTGGTCCCGGCTGCATTTGCAGTCGTTAACACCCACCAATCCGCATTGGGCCCGCGTGGTGGGTTATGGCCCGTCCTCCTTACCACCCATAAGGAAGGCCTGTGCCCCACAGTGGGGACATCAAAAATGGCTGATGGACAACTATAAATACTATAGGTATCTACTGCTATTTTTTTTTCTCGCAGTCAATGGTAAAAAGTAGAGTACACAACTCGTGAAAAAAAAATTTCATCTCGGTCCTTTGTATCCCTCGAACTAAATTCTCTCTTTTTTCACTTGTTGTATAATCTATTATTATTTGGTAATTTTGATTTAAAATTAAACCTACTTATTAATCTAATATAATAACTATAGACGTACATAAACGTTTGTTACCAGAATATGGTAGATAGGGGCCATCAGACTGAACAACTTTTACTACGGGACCAACTCTGAAATCGCGAAAAAACATTTGCTTTATCATACATTCTCATATTTTCGTCATTGATTTTTTCGCGCTTTCAGAGATAATAAAGCAACTCATCTCTCCGCACGCCTGCCCCTCTAGCATGACCACTGAAACACGGTATGATTAAACGATTTATCACGTTTAACTGTCAAAAGACGATGGAGTTTGACAGTTGAGTGTCGATAAAGCGCTATATCACGCGATATAATTATATCGTGTTTCGGTGGTCATGTTAAAGTGAAAGTGAAATAAGCTTTATTCAAATAAACTTAATTATTAAGTACTTTTGAATCGTCTATATTTTCCTACCACCCGTTCCAGACTTTTTTAGCTGACAAGAAGAACGGGCGCAAGAAACTTATCAGCTGTAACTGTGTTAAGGGGGCTGAATCATTAATCCGATTTGGACTTACAGTTCCGCATGAGCGTGGCGGCGACCGTCTGCGGCGCGGGCCCGCGCGCCGGCGGCCGGCCCGCGCCCGCGCCCGCGCCCGCGCCCGGCCCGGACCCGTCCAGCGCGGGGAAGTTCTTGTCGGTACGCGCCAAGCCCGCCGAACCTATTTATTATATTAGTAGACATTATACACGCTGAAATTTTAATCATTTGGTTCCCGCCGTGGGGTGGTTCCACTCATGATTACATACAAGCAACTTTTACTATGGGGCCAACTCTCCTCCTAGCAAAAATCAGCTGTTCCATACAAAAGTGCTCGACCTTAATGTATGGAACAGCTAATTTTTTTTTGCGAGGAGGAGAGTTGGTAGTAAAAGTAGCTTGTAATCGTGAGTGGAACCGCCCCACGGCGGGAACCAAATGATTAAAATTTCACGCTGTATTTTTATTTTATACACAACAGCACATCATGTTAAACAGTTTTGAATTATGAGTCAAAATCGTTCTGACAGCGACTTTCGTGTAAATTATACATCAGCTCAGTCGGGTAAAAAGAAATTTGATTTTGCAAAGTGACAGAAGGGCACTATCGTAGATCATACCTTTGTAGGCGCGGGAGGGCGCGGCGAGCATGAGGTTGGGCCCGGCGGGGGCGGCGGAGAGGCGCGGGAACTGCGCGTCGCTGCGCGTGTCGATGTTGGGCGCGGGCGCGGCCGGCGGCGGGCTCGGGGCTTCCACGCGCTCTCGCTCTCGCTCGCGGTCGCGGTCTCTATCATACAAAATATACAGCTTGAAACAAACGTCTTCAAAATAATCTTATTATTACTAGTAACAAGTGGTTATTGAGTACGAAAGTAGTCAGTTGAGTGTTGCTTTACATTATCACTAATGACAAAACAATTACACCCCCATTAGTATCTACTATTTTTTGCATGACAATAGACTATTAATTGATAGAAGACAATTTGTTTTCAAATGATGATAATAATTATAGCTGTAACATTATCGTTATCTAAAGTAGTTTGTAATGTTTCATGTCGTTAAGTGTTGTGATAAACCAACCTAGGTGTTCTCTGATGTTCTCTGCCGTTTGGATGCGGTGTAATATTGAACTGCAGCTCCAGCGTGCGTGCCTGACGCGCTGCGCCTCGGTTCATGCCTCGCCCGTGGACTGTCGCCTTATGGGCTAAGTATTAAAAAATATGTACATAATATGATATGAATCATTACTACCATCATTAGACTTATTTGTAAATATTCGAAGACTATAATGTAATGCTTATACAGGGTTATTTGTAAAACACCAACAACCTCGCAGGAGTAGATTACCAACATCATAAACAACAACATTTGTTTTACGACTTTTGATAATTCGTTAGATTTTACTTGCATACAAAAAAATATCATTTTAATTTACTGTTCGTATGTTTATAACTTTACGCGCGGAGCGCTTGGTGCGCGCGACCCGCCCGCCCCGCCGCCCGCTTCGCCGCTATCCAGAGACGTAGAAAGTGTCGAACAGTACAATAAAAACTTGAAAATTATTTTTTGTGAATGTATTGAGTTATGATAAGTTGTAGAACAAATGTTGTTGTTGGTAATCTACTCCTGCGAGGTTGTTGGGTGTTTTACAAATAACCCTGTATAAGCGAAAAGGAATATATAAAATACCTTTAAGATCAATCTCGCTTCTGAATACAGCAGTGAGATGTTGTCCTGCACATTCACCTTCCTCACAGAGGTAGTGATCAGTGCGAAAATGTTGTGCAAGCGCTGAATGAGTCGCATAGTACAAGTTGCGACCATCCGCGTCGCAAAGATGGCAGTAAAGATGCTCTTTCCTGAGATGCCGGTACAATTCGTCCGCATCCATAAAACGTTCTTCACAGAACTCACACAAAGGATGACCCCTGAAACATAAAATTTTATGCTGTCAACTTCGAATCTGACACCTTCAAAGTTATCGAAAGACCTTGCTCAGCTCTTACTTACCTATGGGATGTATCATCCAAATCACCTTTTCGTCTATGATGAGCTAATTCTTGACGGGTGTAACATCTTCTCTCACTAGTAAATATCTGAAAAAAATCAATTTCTTAACATCTGCATTTTCCAATTAAATTTTGAATATTAAGTGTTATATTTATTATTGTACACACCCTCAAATGTTTAACACAGAGATCACAGAAATATCTCTCATGTACTTTTCTCACGTGTTCACTCAGCATGCTGAAAGTCCGGAATGGTGGTATATTATCACAAAGTTTACAGCGGTTTTCTAGGAGCAGGTCGTAGGCATTCTTTATATCTTGAGTGCAAAACCCTATTTTAAATTGCCTCTCGAACAACCGATCAGTAAACACCCTGTTACGAAGTTCTTTGTAAGGTTGGATGGAGTCCGTAAACACAACCTGTAAACAAATTATATTTCAGTTGTTTATTTACTGTTGTAATACTCTATCTATACTCCGGCCAACTTACGGAAAGAATTCTTACAAACAAACCGCCAGCATAATTATGCTAAGTACTTTTTTACTGCACTGTTCATAAATATATGAATATAATTGATAGCTTACCTATGTTGTCCACGTTGTATTTATGGTGTTAATTGAAACTTAACGTATTTGTGGAATAATAAAATTATGAAACACATGCAAAGTTTTGTTTATAAACTTTCTTTCAGTAAGATGGCTGGAGTATAATACAGTAGTTTTGGGATGTAGAAAAAATACCTATGTCTTGAATAGTTTTCACAAATAAGAATATAGAATTTTAGAAATTTATGAGTAGGGTGATAAGAATTTAATTGTTAAATAATGGTATTTAGGATAAACTACTCTTAGTGTAAATGTTTACATATTGATTGTGAAATAAGTAAATAAAACTTATCAGAATAACTTTTACAGTAATTTATTCTTACTGTCATAATTAAATGCATTAATTACCTATTTTTAAAAGACACAAGGACTTTTAAATTAAATGTGTAGAGAAACTGACCATACTCGGAAGTATGCGATCGGTGTTACTATATTTGTTTTTAAAACTATGAATAGATATTATTTATAATGGTAACAACAGATTTCCTTACCCTATTTAGATCGTGACGACAAATAGGACACTCGTTCTGAAGGCAAAGCACCCTCATTCTTGTAGAACACTCAAAACATACGGGATGATCACATTCTCCAATAGAGAAATACAAGACGTTCTTGAAACACACTACGCAAGTAGTATAATCATTTGCCTGAGAATCAGCCATGACTTCCGAATTGGTCGACTGGATGGTTCTGTAAGAATATATTAAAACATCTACAGCTTAACATTTACAATAAAACACTGTGTAGATAAAATATAATTAAATATTACAATACCTACGTAAGAGAAAAGGAAGTACGAAAATTTTTTCGGCACTAAGAAAAATGACGACTGACTGACAGTGACAGCTGATGATTGGAGTTTTGGAATCATAGACAATTTAAGTCTATGATCATAGATATAGAGGCGCGTTCCAAACCTACACTCCGAGTGCAACCTAACGACAACCGAACGCTCTAACGGCGTTCCAAACATTTGAGCGTGACGTTCGGTTGAAACAACCGTGTCGTTCCAAACGTCAGAGCGTTGCAACCAAACAACCATCAAAAATGATGGTTGTAAAACGCTCTGACGTTTGTCTATAGAAAAAATGTCAATGTCATTTGACATTATTTTGTATTTTTGATGTTTTTATGTCTAATTTTTTAAATAATCATGGTAGATCCTCAAAAAACGGATTTTATTTGATTTAGTATAAAGAAAAGTTTAAATTATTCGTAATCCAAATGGAAAATGATGAATTTGTATTGACATTGACATTTAAAGTTCTTGGTCGTTCCAAACCTTAGAGCGAGATAAAAAACAACCAAACAACCGACGCTCAAACGTTCTGAACGCAACCTAGACGTGCTGCCCAGTGTTGCCAACGCACTTTTTTTACAGTAACAGGGGGCTTACCATCAGCAAATAAGAAACCATTCAGTTCAAAAGCAGGCCGTACAAAAGACTGCTTAAGGCCTGCTTTCATACTAACCGTTGAGATCATGGTACGAAAAAGTAAGGCCGTTCAATATAAGTCCTGCTATAAGAGCTCATAGTAAGGCCCCAGGGGCCTCACTATGAGCTCTTATAGCAGGACTTATAAAGAACTGCCTTACTTTTCCGTACTATGACCTTTGAGTATGTAAGCAGGCCTTAAGTAGTCCTGTTTAAGGCCTGCTTTTACACTGAACGGTTTCTTATTTGCTGATGGTAAGGCCCCAGGGGCCTTACTATGAGCTCTTATAGCAGGGCTCATATTGAACTGCATTTCTTTTTCGTACTATGACCTCAACGGTTAGTATGAAAGCAGGGCTTAAACAGCCCTGTTTAAGGCCTGCTTTTGAACTGAACGGTTTCTTATTTGCTGATGGTAAACCCCCAGGCCTTAAACAAAATTGCTTAAATCGGTACCATGACCGTCTTTTAGGTGAACGGCTTAAAGATTGTTTTGACTCGAGTTGAACGGTTAGTTTGTCTCTGGCATGGTTTGTCACAGATCACTAATGCTTTGTAATGCGAATACGAGATAGCGCCGACGTAAGTATCTCTTATTAGTCTGTGGGTCCATTCTGCCAGACAAATCTCTGAGTCATCGATCGCCATATTTAACTTTTCATGGTTAAAAAATGTACTCAATCTCGATCGATGACACAGAGATTTGTCTGGCAGAATGCAGTAACCTCAAAAACGTAAAACAATTGTAAATTTCTGATCTTGTAATGTAGGTATTGGAAATCTTACTGAAAATAAAATTCAATAAATAATAATTATATTACATTACCTATTAAGAATTTTCTTGTTTCATGGCATTTTTAGTTGCGGATCACGTCGATGTGGATGTTAATGTGACAAGGTTCCTGCGCATTACCAATTGGCGGGGAAAGTATATCTCTGTCTGCTACGCGACGACGTTCTAAATTGATGAAAAATAAAATAACGGATACTTACTGTAGACTTGTGTGAATGAGACCAGGGGGCTTACCATCAGCAAATAAGAAACCGTTCAGTTCAAAAGCAGGCCTTAAACAGGACTGTTTAAGGCCTGCTTTCATACTAACCGTTGAGCTCATAGTACGACAAAGTAAGGCAGTTCAATATAAGCCCTGCTATAAGAGCTCGTGGTAAGGCCCCAGGAGACTTGTGTTTAACTTTTTACTATCTTCTCACATAACTAATATAAATAACAGACATTTAAGTAAATGCTTAACTAAGCTTTACTATCACTTGACGGTACCACGGATCACAATAGACTGAGTCAAACCTATAGCTGTCGCGCATGTGCAAGGATTGACATAATAACACTGACTTTAATATTCGAACGTACCATAGACCTTCCATCGTGAAGGTCCGATACTTCCCTCAACACACCCCCTCAATCCGCTGCACATGCTGACCATCCTGACCTAAACCAGTTTTCTAACTTCCTGTACAGCACTACTAAATTTCGAATTATCTGCCTAATCATTCTTATACAATCTTAAATCCTACCAACAGTTACATTAACTAACACAGACGACAGAATTTCTACACAGACAATCCAATTCCACAATCCAAACCAGACCTAACTAACTCAACCAAAGAATTATCAAAATACAAATAAATAAATAATAAATAAATTACACTTTATTGCACACACAAAAAGAATTACAGAAAGAAGGACAGTTACAGAGAAAAAAGCATACAAGAGGCGGCCTTATTGCTAAGCAGCAATCTCTTCCAGGCAACCCTTGGGTGAAAAATAAATAAAGATAGGACTATAAGGGGACTAGGGTGCAATTACCGAAGGAATAGTGCGTCTGAGAATAAATATATCTAAAGATAAATACAAATAAAAATAAAAATATATATTAATAGTCAGTCAGAATAAGAGGAAAGGAAATAACTTCTAACTCTATCTCGGAAAGAACTAAGAGTCTGAGCTTTCCTGATATCCTCGGGTAGGGAGTTCCATAAGCGGACAGCATGGACAGTAAAGGAATAGGAGAAGAAATCGGTGGAGTGTTGAGGAATTTCAAGGGTAAGATTTGAAGAAGATCGTAGTTTACACTGCGAAGAGGAAGAGAGATAGGAGAAACAGGCTTTGAGATAAGGTGGTGAGGTTGGAAGGAAAAGTATGGAGTAAAGGAGCGTAAGAGTGTGTAAGTCCCTGCGCCGGCGAATAGGGAGCCAGTTCAATTTAGAACGGAAGTGAGACACGTGGTCAAATTTGCGAAGATTAAAAATGAACCTGATACAGACATTCTGTAGTCTCTCAAGTTTGTCAAGAAGTTGCTCTGACAAATCAGTGTAACAGACATCAGCGTAGTCGATAATAGACAGCAGTAGAGATTGCGCCAGAGTGATTTTGGTGCTGGTAGGCAAGAAATTACGAAGTCGGTTGAGCGACCCATATGCAGCAAATACCCTTTTCCTTACTGACTCTATCTGTGGTCTCCATGACAGATGCTGGTCAAAGACAATACCAAGATTCTTAACTGATTTTGAGTACGGAATTGTAGCGCCCTCAAAGGCAACCAAAGGAAGCTCATCAAAATCGATCCTCGAAACGTAGTGTGGATTGCCGATAATTATGCATTGAGTCTTAGCTGGATTAACAATTAATCCAAAGGATTTGCTCCAGCTACTGATTACAGCAAGATCCGAGTTGGTAACAGCTACTGCACGTGAAAGTTCTGATAGCGGTGCCTGTGTGTATATTTGCAGATCATCCGCATAGAGGTGATAGGAACTCGAAATAGAATCTGAGATTGAATTTATGAAGATTGAAAAAAGGAGTGGAGATAAGACGCCACCCTGAGGAACGCCGGCATTGATATCGCTCCACCCAGAGAAAGAATCTCCAATGCGGATGCGCTGCCGTCGCCCTAGCAGGTAACTTTGAAACCAATCAATTGCAGCTGGAGATATGTTCAGAGAACGTAAAACACCAAGAAGGATGTCAAAATCCACAGAGTTAAATGCATTACTAAAATCTAATAATGTCAGTAGTGTGAGTTGTCGTTTATCCATCCCCTGGCGTATGTCGTCAGCTATCTTAATTAACGCTGTAGAGGTGCTGTGGCCTTTGCGGAAACCAGACTGAATACAATACATTCGGATATCAAAAACATTCTATTGCTTTTAAATGATGATCATTTACTTTATAATCCTTTCTAATCCCACACCCCCTTAAATTAATCATTATTTAAAACACCCCCTTAACCCCTTATTGCATAGCATGCCATATCAGGCATCATGAGTTTTTGACAATTCATTTAAATTTTACACATATTTTTTTCTCTTGCAACACTAAAATAAATATCCGAACACATGCTTTGACGTTTCTATCTCCCACTCGAATCATCATCATCATTAAAAACTTCTTCTATTTCTCTCCCACAAAGAAACCTCCTTCTTCTTCATCATCATCCTGCTCGATCTCTTCATCATAAAATACTCGCCAAAAATACATTTTCAAAATAAACTTGTTCCAAAAAAAAATTCTTCACATAAAAATTCCTTTCAAACAATTTCCTTTCTTCATTTTCCTTGTCATTTGTTTCACCGTCATTTGTTCCACCGTCATTTGTTCTGTCTTCATTTATTCGATTGTCGATTGTTCTACCCTCTCTTGTTGCTCTAAAGCTTCTATTTCTGCTTTCTCCAACTTTTTATAATTTTGAGGGTTTTTTTAATTTATTTATGTTTTTCATGGCCAAAAGTGTAATTCAGAAAAGTTCATATAAATTCACGTTTAAATTCAGGTTGAAATTCAGATTCAAATAAATTTTCTTCAATGTTCTTTTGTTTTCCGGCCATACATGTCAACAGCAAAATTCAAAATATTTTTTCTGATTTTATCTTTTCAAGGATTTAAAACACCATTATTTTATTATTTCTAAACTTTTCATTTTATTTGTTGTCACTTCTTATCTGTTTTTCAACACTTTTTCTAAATTTCTTTACACTTTCGTTGTACTTTATTTCCCTTGGTTACACTATTTTGTAAACAAATGCGTTGCTAGGCATTATAATCAGTTACGTTATTTCTGAAAACAAAGCTGAAAAGTAAAGTTTTCTTCTTTCTTCACTCCCGGTCGCTACAGTCTTTTGTAGTGGCCCATAACCTGTAGACTTGTGTGAATGAGACCTGGGGCCTTACTATGAGCTCTTATAGCAGGGCTTATATTGAACTGCCTTACTTTTTCGTACTATGACCTCAGCGATTAGTATGAAAGCAGGCTTTAATCAGTTCTGTTTAAGGCCTGCTTTTGAACTGAAAGGTTTCTTATTTGCTGATGGTAAGCCCCCAGGAGACTTGTGTTTAACTTTTTACTATCTTCTCACATAACTAATATAAATAACAGACATTTAAGTAAATGCTTAACTAAGCTTTACTATCACTTGACGGTACCACGGATCACAATAGACTGAGTCAAACCTATAGCTGTCGCGCATGTGCAAGGATTGACATAATAACACTGACTTTAATATTCGAACGTACCATAGACCTTCCATCGTGAAGGTCCGATACTTCCCTCATCACTTACTAGTTTTTTTAATGAGAACATTGTAAATAAAGTATTACAACTTCATATTTATTTTTAAGTGCGATTTACTAGGTGCGTGCTCTAATAAAATGTCGCAAGTCCATAAAACAAATTAAACTTACCTATATTATTTCAGTTTTTTATTTTCAATATCATTGCACACCATTAATTTGATAATTACATCTGTTTAAATGTACATAAATGAGACCAGGAGACTTTTGTTCACACATTTATTGACACTGACTCTATTTTATCTTACTTTACAAACATTTTAAACACATAGCTTTACTAAGCTCTACAAGAAATAGAACACTTTTTACGGATACTAGCGCGGTTTTTGGTTATTAGTAGGTATTTGGTTTGATTTTTTATTTTCCCGACGTTTCGGCACCTTTGCAGCTGCCGTGGACACTGGGGGCTAGTATCCGTTAAAAGTGTTTTATTTCATGTCTAGTGAGCGCGTAAGCTTGAGAAGTGAATAAGCTCTACAAGCTTATGTCACCAACCAAACAATACAACGGTTTCACAAGAAGTTCGTCAAAGCAATGACATTCCTGTCGCATGTAAAGCAGATTGTCTAGCTTAAACTTCGAATGTACCATAGAGCAAAGCGTGGAGGTCGAAAGCCTCCCTCAACACACCCCCTCAATCTGCTGCATATGCTGACCATACTTATTAAAACAGTTTTCTAACTACCTGTACAGCACTACTAAATTTCAAATTATAATATCTGTCTAATCAGACTTAAACACTTCTTAAAAGCTTCCTACCAACAGTTACAAAACCTATCTCAAGTTATCTAACTCTTATTACCCCTGTCTACCCCTTAACATAACATTTATTAGGTCAAATGGATACATTAATCCCAAACATTGAAACACTGCAAACATTCCAAAACTTTCTATCTGCCTCTCCATTCCTATAACCCGTTACAACACTTCTCGAGCTACTTACTACATTTCAAAAACCAAACCTTTCAATTAACTTTAACTCCTACTCGACCTATCTTATTACACATCATAAATAACTAGTCATCTCACACTGTTAAGTTACTTCCTCACTCGAATATCTAACTAATCTAACTGACATACAAAATACAAACAAACACAAATACAAACAACCAAATATAAATCTTCAATTATAAAAAGTAAATGTGATAGAAACTTAAGGCCAATCTAACAAAATAGTTTTGTACAGTAACTTCCTTCTTCAAAGTTTAAGTTATTCACCGTTTTATGTTGCCGTTGTTTATTTAAAATTCTGAAGTCAATGATTCACTTACTTTTATATAACCACACCCCCTTAAATGAATCATTACATATACCAAGATACACCCCCTTAATAAGTATATGCACCCCTTAACTCTTTAACTGATAATGTGAATTGACTGGGCTTCTTAAGTTTACATCACGCCTTTACACCTTTCTTATACAAATCTTACACACCCCTATACAACTTACATACGCATTCCCCACATATTGACCGAAAACGCACTTATTTCACTTTTTCTTGCACTTATCACTACCTAACACTCACTCTGATACAAGTTTTCTTTGACACCTTTCAAACTTCACTGGCGACAAACACTTTGTGAGTTGTCTGTCTGAGTTGCTATCTGCGAACCCGTTGGACAGTATTTGACTGTTATTCTATTTGCATCAATCTGATCTTTTTCGGTAGTATAGTATCTCACATCTATGTGTTTACTTCTTTTATTCATAATTCCTTTCTTCATAAGTCAAATCGCTGACTGGTTGTCCACTTTCATTTCTATTTCTAATTTCTCATTGGTCATTTCATATATGAAGTCTCTGATGAACAGGAGTTCTTTGCAGCATTCTGCTGCGTCTATAAACTCTGCTTCTGTACTTGACAGCGCTACGATCGGCTGCTTTCTTGAGCTCCATGCCACTGGTCCACCGTTCAGCCAAATCACGTAACCCGACGTGCTACGCCTAGTGTCTGGATCCCCCGCGAAATCTGAGTCACAGTACGATCGAAGCACTTTATCAGCTTCAACAAAATGAATACCTTTATTTTTCAAATCGTTTTTGCATTGTCTAAATCATTCAAATTTGGAGCACTTTGTTGAAGCGAGCAATAATCATTTTCTTCTTTATTTGATTATTATTATTCATAATAACATAAAATGTGATGCAAATTAGGTACTTATTTATTGGGTCTCATCTCATCGTTTCTTTTTATTTTAGTGATAATCAACAACAAGGAAGACGTCGCGTTGCCTTTATCCAACTGTTAAATAATAAACATTAAAAGAAATTCACAAATTTTAAAATTCTCACACCAAACTTAACTAAATACACTAAACAATTTTGAAAAAGTTGATCACGTAGGAACTTTTTATGAATTGCTTTATTTGACATTACAGACGCTATAAAACAGCTCCCAAACTGTCAAACCGTGCGTCATGGTACGCTTCGTCCATACATAAAAAATGGTGAACGGTTTAAGAGCGTGTATTAAAGCAGGCCCTCCGCAGGCCTGCTAAATCGAGGTCATAGTACGAAAAAGTAAAGCCGTTCACTATAAGTCCTGCTATAAGAGCTCATAGTAAGGCCCCTGATGGTAAGCCACCAGCGGCCTTACTATGAGCTTGTGGCGTACAAGCCTCACTAGTTTAAATTTGCCGCGCGACACTCGTGCGCAATTCCAACGACCGGTTGGCAGCACTGCCTCCGGCGAGAAAAAGAAAAAAGATGGCGGATTGTCATGTTTACTTTACTTGAGAGAAAGAGTGTCTCGAACATGTGAATTCTAAAATAATAAACTGTTTATAATAGTGCTATCAGAGGTTTTATTAATCATACGCCTGGTAGCACCTATAATGGTGACCTACCTCGTTGTATTACACGCAAGTGAATAAGTGAATTCTTGTGCCGGCATCATTCGACAAATACAAACAAATTTTATTGTTTGGTGGCTCGCTTTAACTCCATGCTGGCGGTTCCGTCGCTGGAATGGTGCGATTGAAGCTGATTCTCTTCGGTCCCCACGTGCGGGGCATGCACACGCACCGGTTCGAGGAAGCCCCCGTGCCCTCTGCAGCCCTGTGCACACTGCAGCCCTGCGCTCACTGCGGCCCTGTGCCCACTGCACAACGAAGGCCCTGTTGACCCCGGACGTTGTGCTGGCTGGTTCATCGACGCGCATGACAACAGCCTGCGCCCCTCTCCAGCGGTCTAGCTAGGTATTGTGTGGCTGTTGCTGCCCAGGTACGTGAGCTGTGGCGCACGAATTTTGCGCTCGCCCGACATTCCATCTACCTACCTACTAACGTGGTGAGTGAACTTTGACTGTGTTCTACCTAAAAGAACTCGCATGTACTGTAAGTAAAAAAGTGCTATTTTGGTGACAGTGCATACAGTGCTTATTCACGTGAATTCAAAGTAAACTTATTACGAATTAAAATTAACTTTATCATAACATTCCCATCTTTGAACATTCATGCTACCTACAGCTCGACCATAAAGAGTTGACAAAAATTGAGGGCGCCACTTTCTATGTAAACACGTCAAAATCTCGAATAATTTGGCAACACTGACTATATTTTGTACTGAAAAAATTTAGTTCCATTTTATTTAATTTCATCTCTTTATGGCCAAGCTGTACCTAACTACAAAACTATCTAAACAATTTAACAACTTTGTTACCAAACCAAATGTTGATCAGAGACGCTTAACAGTTCTTGGAATTTTTCTTTTATTTAACCACAATGTGTAAACTGTATATCTACTATTCTAACATAAACTATTAACTTACCTGTTTCTTATTATCATAATAATATCAATGTTTACTAATTTGTTGAACAAGCTACATTCATGTCTTGTGTTACATTTTATGTTAATTAACATAAGCTTATCGCTGTATTTTATTATGGTGTTGGTGTTTTATAGCAATATTGATTGATATTGTTTGTGTGCTTAGGGTATGTGTGTGTGTGTACCCAGCAGGAACATTTGTGTGGTACATTTTTAATAGTTTTTTTTTTTTTCTTTTTGTACCGTCTAAAATTTTTATTCTGTTTTTATTGCTGACAATTTATCGTTAACAATTTTTTATGAAAGTTATAACATTATAGTGGCTTAAATTTAAATTAACATTTTAGCAATATACTTTGGTTTGATTTATTTTAAATAATTGGTTTGGTTTCGGCTATTTGCTTATATAACCATGTCGGCTGAGGCAGAACTAAAGCAACAGATCGCTGTACTCCAAGAGCAACTTGCTCGCATGAATGCAACGCCTAGTGTTGGAGCTGTGTCTGTCAAGCTTTCTTCTTTTTGGCCGGACAAACCACATCTTTGGTTTGCACAAGCGGAGGCACAATTTGAGATAGCCGGAATAACGAAGGATGGGACTAAATATGGACACATACTGTCAGTCTTGGATGCTAGGTTGGCTGATGAGGTTGAGGACATCATCGCTAACCCTCCTACTGATGGAAAATATGAAAGCTTGAAAAATGAACTCATAAAGAGGTTTTCCATTTCCAGAGAGCAGCGTATTCGCCAGTTACTCGGTGAACAGCAAATCGGTGACCGCAAGCCGTCTTCCTTCCTGCGGCACCTACGCTCATTGGCAGGCAAGAGTGACGAGAGCATCGTCCGCGAACTGTGGATGCGGAGCCTGCCTCAGGAGGTCCAGCGGATCCTGATGGCTCAGATGGACCTGCCCTTGGACAAGGTAGCTGACTTGGCTGATGCTATCGTGGATACATGCCCGGGTAAGTCAGTTAATGCTACTTCTTCCAGTGCGGCACCGGACTTTGACCGCATTTTAAAATGCATGGAAGATCTTACCAAAAGGGTTGATGCCTTAGGTAAGGACAGCGCACGTTCCCGCTCTAAATCCCCTACAAACACTCGTTCCCGGTCAAGGTCATTTTCGCACCAGAGGAAAGACATGTGCTGGTACCACAACCGTTTTGGCACAAAGGCAGTGAAGTGCATCACACCTTGCAGTTGGCAACCTGACCAACCGGGAAATGCCGCCAGCAATTAGTAGCGGCGGCGTCTGATTGCGATAACACGAGCCGCCGTCTGTTCATAACAGATACCAAGTCAGGTAATCGATTCTTAATCGACACTGGATCGGATCTTTGTTGTTTCCCGCGCCGATTGCTCCGTGGCTGCTACAATGCCACTAGTTTTGATGTTCGCGCCGCAAATGGGAGCGCCATAAGAACTTACGGCACTATTTCACTTAACCTAAATCTGGGTCTCCGACGGGATTTTAGGTGGAATTTTATCATCGCGGACGTGAGCACAGCAATTATCGGGTCAGATTTTCTGGCATATTATAATCTGCTACCCGACTGCTATAACCGCCGCCTGATTGATGGCACCACAAAACTCTCTGTGCTTGCCTCTGTGGCATCTATCACACAAGCTAGTGTCAAAACTATCATATCGGATAATTCCCCTTTCTCTGCAATATTACAGGACTTCCCTGACATCACGAGACCTCCAGGACTCCCGCGGGTCGTCAAGCATGCAACCATGCACCACATCCTCACGACAGAAGGTCCTCCGGTTTCGAGCCGCCCTCGCCGCCTTGCACCGCAAAAACTGCAGGTCGCGAAAGCCGTCTTCGAGGACATGGTTCGTTGTGGTACCGCCCGTCCTTCAAAAAGTCCATGGTCTTCGCCATTACAGATGGTCCCTAAAGACAGACATTTGGAACTACCAGCCTGTCCTCAGGATCGCTGGAGGCCATGCGGCGATTATAGAGGTGTAAATGCTCGGACAATACCCGACTGTTATCCTGTGCGCCACATCGGAGACGTTGGAAGCAACTTGGCTGGCTGTTCCATTTTCAGCAAGATAGACCTCGTCAAAGCGTACCAACAGATACCGGTCGCGCCAGAGGATATTTGCAAAACCGCAATAATAACCCCTTTTGGGCTCTTCGAGTTCCCATTCATGTCCTTTGGTTTGCGGAACGCCGGGCAATCGTTCCAAAGGTTCATTGACGAGGTCACGATGGGTCTTTCTTTTTGCTTCCCGTACGTGGATGACATTCTGGTTTTCTCCACATCGCCTGAGGAACACGCAGCACATCTTCGCGCCCTTTTCAAGCGCCTCTCCGAGTACGGTGTTGTAATCAACCCGTCCAAATGCCAGCTTGGCGTACATGAGATCACGTTCCTCGGCTACAGAATTGACAAGTCTGGTATTCGCCCTCCTCCCGAACGCATAGAAGCCCTGCAAAATTTCCCACTGCCGAAGACCATTGAAGGCCTTCGCAGATTTTTAGGAATGGTAAATTTTTATCGTCGTTTCCTACCAAATGCAGCGGAACTTCAAGCTCCTCTCATCGACTGCTATGCGTCTACTCAACTGAAAGGAGCGAAACCAGTCCCATGGACGCCCGAGCTCGAGTTAGCATTCCAAAAGTGTAAGGACCACCTCGCAAATGCGACTCTCTTGGCTCACCCAATACCTGACGCCAAGCTCAGCCTCTTCACTGACGCTTCCTCGACCCATGTTGGCGCTTGCCTACAGCAGCAGGTGGACAGCACCTGGCAACCCCTCGCTTTCTTCAGCAAGAAACTCACTGCCCGTCAGGCTACTTGGCCTGCTTACCACAGAGAGCTGCTGGGAGTATATGCTGCTGTCCAACACTTTCGCCATCTCCTGGAAGCGCAGCATGTTACAATCTTCACGGATCACAAACCGTTGATTTATGCTTTTTCTCAAAAGCGAGAAAAGCTGCCTCCTGTCCAACTGAACCAACTCTCGTTCATCTCCCAGTTCACGACGGACATCGTCCATGTTAGTGGGAAGGACAACGTCGTCGCTGACGCCATGTCGCGCGTGGAGGCCATCCGTCTCGACGAGAACTTCGCCGCCCTCGCCGCAGAACAGGCGACCGACGAGGAACTCCGTAAGGCGCAAACTAGCTCATCCCTGAAAATAGAAAAAGTATTAATACCCGGTTCTGACGTTGAGATCTTTTGTGACATGTCCACAGGAAAGCCCCGTCCTTTCTTAACCCCTTCATTTCGACGTCATCACTTTGACAAGGTACATAACCTCAGTCATCCTGGCGCGCGGGCTACCGCACGCATGGTGGCTGACCGATTTGTATGGCCAAATATCCAGAAGGATTGCAACAACTGGACTCGTTCCTGCGTCGCTTGTCAACGCTGTAAGGTGTCCAGACACACAGTTACGCCTCTCGGTACTTTCTCCAATCCACCCAAACGTTTCTATCACGTCCATATAGACATTGTGGGTCCTCTTCCTTCCAGCAACGGCTACCAGTACTGCCTTACTGCTGAGGACAGGTTTACTCGCTGGCCCGAGATCTGGCCAATGGTGACTATGACGGCGGAGGAGACAGCGGACACTTTCGTCCGAGGCTGGATCTCCCGTTTCGGAGTTCCTACCATTTTGACAACTGACCAAGGTAGGCAGTTTGAGTCTACTTTGTTTCAGAACTTGACGCAGCTTTGCGGTATCAAGCGTAATCGAACTACGAGCTACCATCCGTGCGCTAACGGCCTCGTCGAGCGAATGCACCGCACCCTCAAGGCCGCCCTAATGTGCCATGAGGAGACGTGGTACAAAGCACTGCCCGTGGTACTTCTCGGCATGCGTGCTGCCCTCAAAGAAGATCTGCAATGTTCCACAGCCGAGCTCGTTTACGGGGAGCCCCTGCGCCTGCCCGGCGAATTTATTGCATCTTCTGCAGATCCAAATCGCGCAGAAGACCTCTCGAGCTTCGCAACACAGCTGCGACAATACATGGCACGCCTAAGGCCAACCCCTGCCTCTCGACATGGACAGCAGCGCACCTTCATATCGAAAGAACTCGAGACTGCATCCCACGTTTTTTTGAGAGACGACACTGTTCGGCCTGCACTAAAACCTCCCTACAGGGGTCCATACCCGGTCGTTTCCAGGACAGACAAAACTGTCACCATCACCGTGGGTGATAAGAATACCCAGGTGAGCCTTGACAGAGTAAAACCGGCGTTTATCTTCGACAGCCCAACCTCATCGGCATACCGGGCTCCAATCGCTAGCTTACCTGCGATACCTAGCCCGAGTTCAGCTGTTCCGGTGGTGCCCGATGCCGCCCCGAGCGCGCCTCAAGCTGTGCCTGTCCCTGCGACCGCAGCCCCAACTCAACCGCAGCAATACACGACACGCTCAGGTCGTAACGTTCGCTTCAAAGCCCGTCTCGATCTGTAGTTTTAGCTCAGCCACCGTCTAGCTAATTTAATGTGTATTTGCATTTTGTGTACTAGTTTAAGTATGTTCTTGCGTCCTGATTTTTAATGTGTATTTGTTTTTTGTGTACTACTTAGTTTAAGCATGTTCTCGCATCCTAATTTTTATTGTGTATTTTATTGTTACTGCTATTGTTGAATGATGTAAAGTTATTGTGTTTTCCTTTTGGTTGGGGTATCTTTCAACCTAGGGGGGTGGTGTGGCGTACAAGCCTCACTAGTTTAAATTTGCCGCGCGACACTCGTGCGCAATTCCAACGACCGGTTGGCAACACTGCCTCCGGCGAGAAAAAGAAAAAAGATGGCGGATTGTCATGTTTACTTTACTTGAGAGAAAGAGTGTCTCGAACATGTGAATTCTAAAATAATAAACTGTTTATAATAGTGCTATCAGAGGTTTTATTAATCATACGCCTGGTAGCACCTATAAGCTCTTATAGCAGGGCTTATATTGAACTGCCTTACTTGTTCGTACTATGACCTCAACGGTTAGTATGAAAGCAAGCAGGTCATAAGCAGTCCGCTGCGTTAAGCGTCTGGCTGATTATCAAATTAGAAACCACCTAGCACCCGGTCTCATTTGACAGATGAATGTGATACATTGCTACTTCTTTTTGGGGTAAAAAAAACATACCAAAGAAAAGTAGCAATGTATGTCAAATGAAACCGGTCGCTCAATAGTGTCTATTTAGATAATCAGCCTGCCGGATTAGAGCTTGAGGGAGATTAGAGCTTACTCATGCACTGCTATGCAATGCAAGCATCCGTCAGAAAACCAGCAATCTATATTCCCACGCCATGTTCAGCGGGATTCCACTTAACGCAGCGGATGCCCTAAATTCTTTACGAATGGAGCCCCTAGACGATCAAGCATTTCTTGTCAATCATTTACATTGCATTTACCATTTGGGGGCGTGGCCTACTTTTGATTGGCCACGGTAATCTATCTATTCTGTGGTGCATGTCAAGCATCGCTCCTAGACGATCAAAATGTGATTGACATGCCGATGCAATGTAAATGATTGACAAGCAATTTTGATCGTTTCGGGGGTCCATTAAAAAAACGCTTGTGTGAACATCGTCGAAACAAGGGGATAAAAAAATCGCGCGTTTAAAAAATCGCTCGTGCGAACAAGCACTATAGATGATACGATAGAGAATACGTACGACTGGGAGTTTTTGGCGCCATTTTGTTGAGTTCGGTTCGGTGACTATTTTAATTATTTGCAAATTGATTCGTAGTGGATTAGTCATACAATTGGTGCAGTTTTGTGGTACAAGGTACAAGTGTCTACGCAACTGAACAATATGTAGAATAATTGAAACAGGCTAGATCTTGGTTGTGTGAAGCTGAGACTTTTATTGTAGTGGTGGCTACCTCGGCAGAACTTACCGAGTAAACTGTTTTGATCTACTTGGTGCCAAATGCTCCAAACAGCATTGGAATGCGATGCACCCGCATTCATTTTTGTTTTTTTTGTTGATTGTTGAGATGTTTTTGTTGATTGTGTAGAGTAAAACATTTGCTATGGACCCGCCCTTAGAATGCGGGTGCATCGCATTCCAATGCTGTTTGGAGCATTTGGCACTGAAACAATACCACAGAGGAAATAATCACACTACGTTTTAATCTGCCACTGGGGCCTTACTATGAGCTCTTATAGCAGGGCTTATATTGAACTGCATTACATTTTCGTACTATGACCTCAATGGTTAGTATAAGTTTAAGGAGAGTCCTGTATAAGGCCTGGGGCCTTACTATGAGCTCTTATAGCAGGGCTTATATTGAACTGTCTTACTTTTTCGTACTATGACCTCAATGGTTAGTATGAAAGCAGGCCTTAAGTAGTGCTGTTTAAGGCCGGATTTTGAACTGGGGGCTTACCGTCAGCAAATAAGAAACCGTTCAGTTTAAAAGCAGGCCTTAAAAAAGACTGCTTAAGGCCTGCTTTCATACTAACCGTTGAGATCATAGTACGAAAAAGTAATACAGTTCAATATAAGCCCTGCTATAAGAGCTCATAGTAAGGCCCCTGAACGGTTTCTTATTTGCTGATGGTATGCCCCCTGCTTTTGAACTAAACGGTTTCTTATTTGCTGATGGTAAGCCCCCTGAAATATTCAATAGGTACTTGACACTGGCAAAAATTTATTCCAAGAGGAGAGTAGATTGCCAAACTAAAAATAAGAAGCAGACTTACGACTGTATGGATATAGATTTCTTTTCCTTTTCTATATTGTGAAAATTAATGGAAAATTAACGTTTAAAAAAAAACAATCTGTCAAACAACTGTCAGTAGTCAAGTCATAGACAACGAGTCAACGGTTTTGTGGTTTGAAATAATTATTTTTTGAATGAGAAGTCGTGTTTTTCTTTTCTCTTGCTTTGCCTGAAATTCATTTTTAAGTTTTTCTTTTTCGTGTCGTGTAGCACTTTGTGTGCTTGACCACCATAGAAAACATTTACACGATCAAAAACCTGACTGGGATAAATGTTCTTCCTACTATGTATTTTGAGGTAAGAATGTACCTAATTTATTCCCTAAAACTGTGATCATTCTTATAATAATAGGGATTACTTTTCACTTCCTCTATTATTTATAGATAGAAAATACTCCGGAGCACATAAAAAGAAGTCGACGTCTTGAAATTGTTCAAAAGAAGTCTCCGAAAGAAGAGCGTCCTCGGCTTATTTTGGCACCATTTTCGAGACCCCCACAAGTAGTTTTCGAAAATGTTCTTGTTGGGACTATTTGTGAAAAAACGTTGGAAGTGTTTAATCCAACCAAACAAGTACAACAGGTAAGATGAGATCATTAATTGGTAGATCAGTAAGTTGGAAATACTATTCATCAAATTTAAAAAGTAACTGCTAGGTACTTAAATCCTCAAGTAAGCATTTATTTTTGCTACAATGCACTTCTAAAATTTATTTTAAGTAAATATTTAACAAGTCAAAATCTGTTTAAAGAAATCAAAGAGACTAGGTACTCATTTGGTCATAAAACTGACTTTCGTAACAACAGGGTTGCGTTCAGAGCATTAGAGCGGTTGTTTGGTTGTTTTTTTAACTCGCTCTAGGGTTCGGAACGACCATGTACTTTAAATGTTAATGACAATACAAAGTCTTCATTTTCCGCTTGGAATACGAATAATTTAAACTTTTCTTTATTCTAAATCAAATAAAACTCCGTTTTTTGAGGATCTACCATGATTATTTTAAAAATTAGACTCAAAAACATCAAAATGCAAAATATTGTCAATTGACATTGACATTTTTTCTATAGACAAACCTCAGTGCGATTTTCAACCGTCCATCTTGATGGTTAAGAAGTTGGAACGGGACGGTTGTGTCAACCGAACGTCACGCTCTAATGTTTGGAACGCCGTTAGAGCGTTTGGTTGTGGTTAGGTTGCACTCGGAGCGTAGGTTTGGAACGCAACCCAGGTGATGTTTGAATGTAGGTAGGTACAGTCAGCGAACACATTGAGGTACTACAACATGGTAAACAATTTCAATCAATTTTAAACTTAAATGGGAAGATTATTACGGTTCAAAACAAATTGGAGATTTTTTACTGTTTTTTAGAATTTGATTTGTGTGATGCTGACTGTACAAACAAACATATAAATAGGTACATAGATATTAAAAGGAATAATTAATTGTAATTCATGTATAAACAAAAACATAATTTTATTTTATCAATTGTTTTTTTTGGAAGTGACAATATTTTAAACTTACACAAAACAATATGTTTTGGTGCTTAGGTAGGTACAGATAAGAAACAAACAGGCTGAAAAGTATGTGAAATCCAAGTTTTGATTATAAATTGCATGCACATGTATTTTGTTTCTAAGAAATAACAAAAGCCCCAAAACCTGTTTTTTTACTTTTGTGATCTTAATGGCCATTGACCATTATAGTGATAAATGTGGATAATGTTATTATCAGCTAGAATTCTCCAAAGATAATAGCACAGAATAGATAATACAGCTCCCTTCGCTCCAAAACATGCACTTAGTAGTTGCCTCTCTTTCTATCGCGTAGGTCTTATCTTTTCTGATGTATGAAATTAGTCCTCTCAGAGGACGCCGAGCGGTTCAGACTCGCGCGCGGAGTGACAGAGCCCTGATAATAGTTAAATACAGTCACTTAATGAGGTAGGTTGTAATGAGCAATGTCGTAAAAAACAGAGTTTTTTATTAGGTGATCATATAGCATTCAGCCAGGCAGGACCTATGATAACCGGTATGATCTTCAAAACAATGTTGTTGTTAACGGTTTTGTCTGAATATAAAATATATAGCATTATGGGTGCAAAAATTTTAAGTTACATAAAAACAACCATATTATTATGTTAGTTAGATAGAGATAATTATAATGTCTTTTATTATGTTTTTTAATAGTATTCATTTCACAATGGTGTGACCGTGTGTGACTGAGCTTAATCTTAATAAAATAATAATTGTTTTATAGATAACTCTGGGCCGCAGTCTGCCTGCTGGTCTTGTCATTCAATTGCCCGAAGATTGGTTAGTGTTGGAGCCAGAAACATGCTATTGCTTGACATTGTCATGGACACCCATGCAACCTACTGCTTTGCGGGATACAATACGATTTACCAATGAAAACCGTGGCCGATATGATGTCATTGTGGTACTTAAAACAGGGCTGGTATGTACTTTCTAAATTATTAGCATTAACATCATTAATATATTAATTAATGATAACTAGAGATGGGCCTAATCTGGATTGAACCGAATTCATTCGGTTCACAAATGTGCTGAATTCGAACTTTGGCCGAATTTCGGTAATTTTGACCGCGCTTTTGCGAGTATATATTTCGAGACTTGTTGACGCACGCTTACCTCCGCCGCCGCCGCCGGCCGGCCAGTCAGGTATTCGTTCGTTGCGTCATTCATTACACATATCAAATTTGTGAACTGGTAAGTAGTAGATTCAGTAGCTAAGTTTTGTCTAATAATTCTCATATTTGAGATTTTTAATTAATTTTCCCAGTTACTTGCCTAAGACTGTAAATCAATACTAATTGACACAGCGTTATATCCGAGAGATATGATTTTCTTTTTGGAAAATTATATTTGAAAATGTTTAACAGCGAATTACTATGTGCTTCTTCCATAGCATCCGAACCCACAAACCCCAGATTGAAATAGTACCAAATTTAGGCCACATTAACCGAAATTCGGCCACATGAACCGAAATTCTGCCAAATGCCGAAGTTCGGAGTAGACAGCCGAATTTCGGTTAAACCGAGAATATAAAACGAACTTCGGCCGATGGGCCTAATGATAACTATTTAAATTTGGGTTCATGCAGTTTGGTTCTTTCCTTTCTGGAAAAGTTGAAAGTTCAGTAAGTGAGTTGAGTTCAAGTGTTGGCTAAATATACCAGGGTAGTTAATTATAAAAAATATTTATTTTCTTTAATAATTATCATTATATTGTTCCATAATTATCATGATAACCATCCCGTAATTTTCCTTGCTGTTTCATATTTACTTCACTTAATTTTTAATTAAATATTTTGAGTGAGTGATAGATTGTTGAGTAAGAAACAATTAATACACAATAGATTTATTGTCCTCTCACACCCACTGTATTTGTCCGGGTTATATCTATAGTTTCACCTGGCTCAGTTTTGGACGACGTAGAGTGATTTTCGCACAGACAAGTGGAATGCAGTATGTTAGTACTTGCGAGTTCGGATGTGAAAGAGTAAACTCGCGCGTTTTGTTATTCCTATTCATTTTATAACTATCAAAGATATTTATCATTGATAATTACCATTGATAATTTATTATCACTAACATCCTTGAAAGTACCGATAATTTTTAGATACTTTTAAACCTTTTAAAATTTTCATTCATGATATTTTGAACATCAAAATCTTATTTCACTATTTAGATACCTACCGATTCAAAGCTTTTCTTCATGTATGAAATCCTTTTAAAAATGGTCTTAATTTGTTCGAAATGTGGGTATTAATATGTAAATTGTTTGTTACAGAATGCAAAAGGGAGAGGTAATCAACCAAAGGGTTTTAAAATTTCTCCAGGAAAAATTAAAAAGAAATCGTGTAAAAAATCACCAGTTTCCGTATATTATAAAAAGAAATCCGAGGTTATTTATAAAACCACTCAGGTTCAAAAGACCATACAATCATGTCAAACAACAAAACATGTTCTTCAACCATCAAACAAAGAAAACAATATAACAGTAAATGACTATTCCCTAAATTCTCAACTTGATAAATGTCCATTTGACTCACCAAGCAGTGTTAATTTTAACTTTGATACAACTGAAATTTTTTCAAACATGAGGCAACTAAAATCTGAGAATTATCTGCAACAAACTTATGATAAATCTTATCCTAACATTACTCAAACCCTAAATGTGTTAAAACCATCTAATAAGCAAACTTGTGATGTATCTGCATCGGATTTGTTTGATAATCTCACATTCACACCACTGAAAACTAATCCATCAAAAACAGATAAATTAGATAAAGGACCAAATATCATACTAAGTATGAGTTTAGAATTAGATAATGACTTTGATGATAGTTTGAACATGAAAAACGCAAACAAAGAAAATGAAACACATTCTATTATCAGTATCACATCTTCACAGCCTCCTAACAAGTGGTTGACTATAAATCACCAAGCTCAACTTGACAGACAATATACAGAAATGCAAAGCAAAAAAATTCCAAATACTTCATCACCCAAGGAACTGAACAGTCCAAATTTCTCAATTAATACGGAATTCTCACGAATCAGTGACCTTTCCTTTCTTCCTCAAAGATACTCCACCGAAAGAAAAGCCCTACCAAGAGTCAACAATGACACACATGACATTCTAGAAGATGCTAACATCAAGCTAAGCTCAGATACTTACACTAAAGAGTCTCCCAATACTCCATTACATTTTCAAATGAATACTGTGGAATCCCATCCACCATACTATTTTACGAGAGAACATCCTAAGATGTGTAGACATGCACTGTTCAAAGAAAATTATCAGCAGAGAGAATATCGTGAATGTAATCAAATCCACGAGCCTCACGAGTTGCACGATTGGCAAAATGATAATATTAACAACGATGCAAAATCACCATCGCGGCCTAATTCACCGACACCCCTCCAGTCGATACCGGAGGAAAGTACTCAGTATTCTGATACACAAGCATTTGATAAAACTAACAAAACTTCTACTTTTAATATAAATCGGACTTTCGATAGAGAATATCCTGAAAGACCTTCGATGTCTACGACTAATAGAGAATCGTGGTCAAAAAAATCGGTGCGTGCAGAACCGGAACTATGGAAAATGCCGACATCTTTTGCAAAAAAGTCCATCAAATCTAAAAATAGCCTTAAAGGCAAAGAATCATTAGGTGGAAAACTATCAAATAATACATTTGAAATAAATAAAAGTATCAACCAAAATGTTTTAAATACAAGTCAAATAGGCAATGTATACTCTCAATCATTTACTGTAGATCCTTTTCTTTCTACTACTTATTTTTACGACGAAGAAGCAGTTTTTAAGTTTGAAAAAGAATTCAAGAGGTGGCTCAATTGCATACTCACTCCACCAGCCGATCTCGACAGTAATATCGAACAAAAAATTGATGTCGGCAAAGCTTGGCTCGAAAACCGAAATAAGGAAGTTCCTTTGGCACCTACTAAAGAGCAAGTGTGTAGTGTGTATCACAATAGTCACCGATTAGAAAGTCTCAGACGAGCAGCGAGGGCTTTATTAAAAAACTCTGAAATACCACAAGTTTTTCAAAAACTAGTTGCTCAAATAGAAAAGAAACTGATAGCAATTCGTACAGACAGGAATCTTCACTTAGATGTCGGCCTTCAAAAAATCATCATGGAATTATTATTGTCGTACAATCCACTTTGGCTACGAATCGGATTAGAAGCTATTTACGGTATAACTTTACCCTTAAAATCTAACAGTGACGTAGAAGGACTTACAACTTTCATCATTCAAAGAATGTTTAAAAATCCATTTTTGAAAAATAAACATTCCAAATCCAATGCTCCAAATATGTTGTTACCAGCGTACATGGAAGCTATTAAGAAATTCACATTGAAAAAGTTTTTTATGCTTGTTTATTTTTTGGACCAGGCTAAGCAGAGAAAGCTTATATCTCATGACCCCTGCTTATTCTGCAGGAATGCTGTTTGTAAGGAAAGCAGGGATGTTATAATTCGATTTACACGTGAACTCATTGCTGGTATCGGTGATATCACAAAACACTTACGTCCACTCGGTTACATCGTTAGCCACAAACAGTCATATTTAGATGAATATAAATATGCGGTAAATAATATAGCCATTGATCTTAGAGATGGCGTGAGATTATCTAAAGTTATGGAGATAATTTTGATGAAAAATGGCCTATTACATCAACTACGAACTCCTGCAATTTCACGACTACAAAAAATACACAACGTTCAAGTAGCGTTAAATGCACTGAAGGAAGCTAACTTTGTGATTGTTGGTGATATAACTGCCCAGGACATAGCTGATGGCCATAGAGAGAAAACTTTGTCATTGTTATGGCAACTGATACATGTTTTCCGCGCGCCGTTATTTGAAAAAGCAGCTAGCGTTATTCAAATATGGTGGAAGAAGAAATATGAAGTTATCGTCGAGAAACGGAAAGAAGATGAGAGATTACGAGAAAGATTGTACAATTCCGCGTCTGCTATACAGCGTTGGTGGCGGCGAATACAACACGACCGTTTGGTAGAATGGCAAATGCAACAAGTCACAAGAGCAACGACCGTAATACAGAAATATTTCCGGAAATGGTTATACAGAAGAGAATACCTTAAAATGAAGAAGGGCGCCTTAAAGATTGAAGAGTGGTACAAGTCGATGAAAATGATTAGAGAAGCAAAGGAATACCTCAACTATTTGAAAATAGAGAAAGAAAAATTAAGACTACAATCGGCAACTATCCTTCAGAGCTATGTACGCCGGTGGCTGTGTGTCAAGAAATACGGACAAACATTGGAAAAAATTGTTTTCATTCAGTCTCTAGTGCGGAAGTTCTTGGAAAGAAAAAAATATCTCCTATTAAAAAAAGTTACAATTTTGATTCAGCTGAAATTCAGAAGTAAGCTATTAATGAAAATGGAAATGAAATCTTTTGCAGAGAAAAAGAGAAGTGCTATTATAATCCAAAAATATTACAGAATGTTCATACAGCAGAGATACTATAAAAAACTGAAACAATATGTAATTATTACACAGACGCGATATCGAGCTATTATCAAAATGAGAGAAGAAAGAATGAATTATCTAAGACTGCAAAATGGTGTTATTAAAGCACAGACTTTATATCGACGTAGGAAAGCACTTATGGAGTTTAAAAGACAGAGGGAATTGATAATCCAATTACAAAGAAGAATTAGAGCCCATCAGCTCATGAAAAGAGATAGGGAAAGTTACTTGAAACTGAAAAATGCCACTGTTACTATTCAAACACATTTGAGGTCGTATTTAGTAATGAAAAATATAAGAAAGTCTTATTTATCGAAACGAAACGCTGCTATTATCATTCAAAGCTATTTTCGCTCTTACGTTTGCGCGAAGCATCAAAGACAGTCTTACATTAAGCTTCGGGATGCCGTGTTAATTATACAAAGAAAATACAGAGACTTAATTCTCATGCGAAGACAAAGGTTGGAGTTTTTGAAGCAAAAGAGTTCTGCCTTGACCATCCAAAGGCATTACAGGTCTCGTGTTTTAACGAAGCAGTCCAGACAACTATATCAAAAATTACGTTGCGCTACTATTGTTATCCAACGTAGATTTAGAGCTCTTATAATTATGCGGAAGGAGAGATCGTATTTCTTAAAGTTAACGTCTGCTTGCATAAAAATTCAAACCATTTATCGAGCCCGGCTTGCTGGTAGACTAGAAAGAAAACGATACTCGGACACAAAAGAGGCTGCCATAAAAATTCAAAGATGGTACAGAAATTCTTGTAAATCTAAAACAATTTTGCATCAATATCAGAAATCCAAACGAGCATGCACGATGATCCAAAGAATTTACAGGGCTTACGTTATTGGACGAAAACAGAGACAAGAATATTTACGAATCAGAACATCAGTTGTACGTATACAAACTTATTACCGATATTATGTCGAGATGAAAATCGTTCGACAGCAATATATTCAACTGAAGGCTGCTACAGTTAGTATACAAAGTTTCTATAGATCGTACGTCGAAACGAAAAAACAGAGATCATATTATTTAAAAGTTAAAACTTCTATAGGTCTTATTGAAAATTATTACAAAGCTTACAAAGAAATGCAAAAAATAAGGAACCAATATTGTCAGCTACGCAAATCTATTTTATTTGTACAAATCCAGTACCGAAACAAATGTTTGATGAGGCGCGACAGGCAACAGTTTCTAGAATACAAGAAAGCTGTTATTTATTTACAGCGAAAATTCAGAGCTTTGCTGGCAATGAGAAAGCAAAGAGCTTCCTATATGAAATTACAACTATCAGCTTTAATTATTCAGAGAGCATATAGGGCACGAATTTTGATGAAACGAGAGAGAAAGCAGTATATTGATACTTTGAAAGCGTGCACGGTTATACAAACTTATTATCGTGCTTACAGAAAAGGAAAAACTCAAAGACAGAAATACTTACTCTTAAAACAGTCGTGTATTAGATTACAACAGAGATATAGAGCGTTGTTAGCTATGAGGAATGGGAGAATGAGTTATTTGAACTTACGAAAAGCCGCACATACCCTACAACAACGATACAAGGCCCGTTGTTCAATGTTAAAGGAAAGGGCAAGATACCTAATCATTTTAAAGGCATGTATTACTATACAAAATAATTACAGATCTTACCGTTTGCGTAAGAAACAAATGATCGAGTATATGCAAATGAAAAATGCCGCAATATTTATTCAAAGATATTACAGACGCGTAAAGGAAACAAGATCTATCCGTAACAGATATTTATGTCTGCAAACCTCTGCACTATATATTCAACGTAGATTTAGAGCAAATAAACTCAATAAAGAAGCGCGTAAAGCCCGGGCCGCTACGAAGATTCAAATATGGTATAAATCCACCAAATTACGAAATGAATGTCGACGCCAATTTCTTGAGATTAAAACGAGTGCTATCAAAATACAGTCCGTTTTTCGTATGTACAGTTTGCGCAAGAAACTGCTTGCTATAAAGCGTGCTACCGTAACTATACAAAGATATTATCGGTTGTATAAATTAACTTTATTGACACGACAAAATTATCTTCACACAAGAAGCTGTATCGTCAGAGTGCAAGCCATTGTGCGATGTCACATATCAAGAGAAAGGTTTTTGAGACTGCGAAAAGCCGCCTTGACGATACAAGCAGCATGTAGATATAAGAAACGAAGCGAACTCTTTAAGGCCAGGAGAGAAGCAGCTGCTATTTGCATCCAAAAGCATATTCGTCGATTCCTTGTTCAATCTCGGTATGAATACTACCGTACGAGAATCGTATTTATACAAAAATTGTGGAAAGGGAAACTTGTGACAAGACTGATGCGATGTGAATTCATGCAGAAGAGGAATATGATAATAAGATTACAGGCGATTGTGAGAGGGTATTTAATAAGAAAGCAAGTAATGTTAAAGAAGCAGAACCTTTTAAAAATTAAAATGGAAAAAAGACAACACTGGGCGGCTTCGAAAATCCAGGTTTGTTTTCTATTTCCTACTTTATTTAATTTTATATAATTATTTATGAATAGGTGGACTATTTATTTTTACGTACGTATTTGCTTTTCAGGCTTTGTTCCGCGGTCATAAAGCTCGGATGAACGTAATGGGAGATATGCGAGTGACAATACTCCGCCAACGGTGGCGTGATGGAGCGTTGAAATCTACTCAAGAATCATTAAAAGAACGCAACGAGGAAGCTATGGAAGTGCTCAGGAATATGGCCGACATTGAAACTGTGATCAGGGCATTTAGATCTTTAGGTAAGGTCAATGGAATTAACAGATCTTGATGTTATATCTTGACATCTAAAACTTGTTATTAATGTGTTTATTATATTTTTTTATGTTGCAGAGTTATTGACCGAAGTTTTCCCAATGATGTATCATAACAATGCTCCGGCCATTGCACGTCGTGTGTACATTTACATGTCGGTCACAAACAGATCAATCTCGAGCATTGAAGTTCTTAAGTCCGCGGCTTCTGTGCTCGTTAATTTGACTAGATACAAGGTTACGGGGCCTAAAATATATGCGGTAAGATTTTTTTACTACTCATTTTAAAAAATCTTATCAATTAAGTAAGGCGCAAAATAGGCGCAATAGACGTCGAGTTGCGGGGGCGGTTTCCCCCCCGCTTTCGGTATTGTTGAGAAGAAGAAAGCCTAATCGTAAATAAATGGGAAATTCTTTTGACCACTATCCAAAAGAGAAATACAGTAGCCTTTCTTGTCTCTGGTAACTTTAATCCTTATGTGTTTCAAAACATTTAACTCTTTGTTTTAGAGAGATCTAATTCCTCCTATACTGAAATTTATGTTGAGATTCAGTAATAGCGAGACACATCTGTTCTGCATTTTATCTACGTACATATGGATGTTTTCTAAGTACGACTATGTAAGAAAGGTATGTATTGATTCATTTTACAATTATTACTTATCGATGATTCGGAATTCCGAATCAAAATTCCGTCTGGTGGGCCTAACAAGGTAGGTACAGCTTGACAAGAAAGTATAGAAATTAGAGGTGGGCCGAATGTGGCTTTAACCGAATACGAACTTCGGCCGAACATTCGGTTCACAAATGTGCCGAATTTTATCTGATATACCAAAATTCGGCCGAATGCCGATGTTGGGTTAAAACCGCCGAATTTCCGTTAATTCATTAACGCCGGAGCGATCGCTGACCGAGACACAATAGATTTTCTATTGATATAGATTTTCTATTGTGTCTCATTTTCCGGGCGTTGAAGGGTTAAACCGAATGTAAAACAAACTTCGGCCCATCCCTAATAGAAATTTAATTAGGGGCGCCACTTTCTATGTCGTTATATGTTAGCACTAGTTAGTAGCACTCTTTACTATTTTTGTATGCAAAAACCAAGTGTTGCTAGTAAAAATAATTTTAGTTCAGTTTCTAAAATTCCTTGCCAACCTGCAATGGATTTAGAAACACAATATAAAAAAGTCGCAAGATCATTAAAAATAATGATTTAATGGGCCCCAGCAGTGAGGACATACTCCCACCCAATATACCTTGAGGACCTCGGTGGTGCAGTGGTTTAGCACCTGGCCCTGCGATTGCAGAGGTTAAGCTACTTTCGCAAGGGTCGGTCATGGGATGGGTGACCAAAAATGTATTATCTCGAGTTCCTCCGTGCTTCAAAAGCACATTGAGCCGTTGGTCCCAGCTGCATTTGCAGTCATTAACACCCACCAATCCACTCAATAATGGTCTATCCTTATCCATCCATAAGGAAGATTTGTACCCCAGCAGCGGGGCTGGGTCATTAAAAAAGGGCTGATGTCTAATATACCTTCATGTAAATGTTTATTTCTATATGTTTATAAAATATTTTTAATCACCAATAATGTGTTTCCGTAGGATTTGACCGAATTCCTGCAAATGCCTGAAAATCATAAAATGTTGACGACCATAAAAGGAAACGTGAACAGAATGAAAAGGATGGCATCCAACGCAATGAGGAGCAAACACACGCCACAAACTTCGAAGTTTGTATCACACACCGGCAACCGATCACAGTGTTCGTTCAGCCACAGTGACAATTTTTTGCCTGCTTTAGAACCAGACTATGGAATTGTGAGGGCTGATAAACCCCGATACTTTGAAGATGCCCAGCAAGCAATAAGGTGTCTATTTGATACCTATAAATTGTAATTACCCCAAATAATTGAAATTAGGGTACCCCTACCCTACCTAATTATCCTCCGATAATGAAATTGTAATTCTAAATTAGTACACACAACGGACTATACCTACATGTTGACTTTAAGACCGCCTTTATGCCCTACGTAATAAAAGCTGTTTTCGCAGTTTAATTGTATAACCTGACGTGCTGTCGTGTGTACATAAACACTGCCCCTTAACACCTTTGTTTTACAGGGAATCTTTTTAGTTTATACATTTGTAACTATTATGTTATGTGTTTAAGTTACTCACTAATTACAACATTGATTGTGTAATTTAATTATGGTAAATGAGATATTATTAATTGTAACTAAGCATATTATTGACTTATCTAGGACCTAGGTTTCCTTAATAAATAAAGTTGCTTACTAATTAATTATATTCTTTTGATTTTTTGCACGCATCGTTTCCAACAACGCTTCATCTGTTAGTAGGATCGGATAATAATAGTCATAATCACGTGATATTGTCTTTATTAAATTTTGATTTTAATGACCAGGGGACTTACCATCAGCAAATAAGAAACCATTCAGTTCAAAAGCAGGCCGTAAAAAATACTGCTTAAGGCCTGCTTTCATACTAACCGTTGAGATCATGGTACGAAAAAGTAAGGCCGTTCAATATAAGTCCTGCTATAAGAGCTCATAGTAAGGCCCCTGGGGGCTTTACCATCAGCAAATAAGAAACCATTCAGTTCAAAAGCAGGCCGTAAAAAAGACTGCTTAAGGCCTGCTTTCATACTAACCGTTGAGATCATGGTACGAAAAAGTAATGCCGTTCAATATAAGTCCTGCTATAAGAGCTCATAGTAAGGCCCTTGGTTATATGACTTAAATGAAATAGTCGCCGCAACCGGCGCCGGCGGGTCTACCGTCGGCTTTGACTCTGGCTTTGGTTTTTGACGTCAGTGCACTGTCCGTCCTTGTCATCGTGTTATGATATGACAAGGACGGACAGCATTGATACTATCGCTCTGGCTAAGAGTTATGCGGTAGGGCCCCCCCCCCGGGCGCCGCGCGTCGGCGGCAATTGACTTTATTTTCTGATAAATCCCGCCCCATCACAAAACATAAATAAATTCACTAGATGCTCTTGACTGTGCTACAGTTCATATTTTTCTCATCCTCTTTAATATTACAGGGGCCTTACCGCCTAACTCCAAGCGATAGCTATCCTCTATCCGTCCTTGTCATATCATAACACGATGACAAGGACGGACGTCGGACAGTGCACTGACGTCATAAATAAACCAAAGGCAGAGTCAAAGCGATAGAGGCGGTAGACCCGCAGGTATATTAACTTTATGAATCCAACTTAGCCTTCTTCATCCAACCCTTTGCGAATCCGACCAACTGTCGAAAATCTACAATGAATTTTGAACCTTAAACTGCACTTCTTAAAGTTTAAAAATGATTGAAGTTTGACAGGTTGCAGTTCTACCGTACTTCGAATAAGTTTTTTTTTGACGTAACAGTATAAGGTTTAATGAGTAATTATATAATAAATAAGTCACGCGCCTTCTGGCGCTTACAGGGATGGTAACCACCAAAGCGAGTTCTTGATTAAAAAACTTATCAGCCGCACGAAATCCACTGCTGGATATAGGCTTCTCCCAAGGATCCCCACAACGATCGGACTATTTTTAAATCGCTCGACCGCAACGAGTGACTTCTACTAAAAAGCAAAGATTTTTATGTAACAGCCATCGTAACAGCCAATAAAAACATGGATATTACGTTTCGTTTTTGTTGCGGTAATTACCAGTTTTCTCTAGATTCTACGTGGAACGGATAAAATATAACGTTTCTTTTATACTGGCAGCACCGGAAACGAACGATTCAAAAATACGGAAAAAATCGGCATCATGCGACTTGGAAGACGAGTGTGTGTGACATAAGTCGACAAAACTATGTCATACGAGTGATTCAAAAATAGAGCCCACTGCCCGCATCCAACGGCTTCCCGCGAAAAAAAATATTATAGCCATAAAAATTCTCAATATTTTCATGTGAATGAATATTCAGATTTTCGAAATGACCTGCGTGAAGTATTAAAAGTAAGTACCGGTAAACTATGAGTGGGTCTCCAGCTTTCTCATAGGCTATAGAGAAATATTTTAAAGCATAATAGCAGCCATCAAACTTCCAGACATAATAATAGCAGCCACCATAAGCTCGTTACCATGAGTTGTTTTATGTGTGCGAGCTGGCGACACGTGTCTACAGCTTACACATGCCGTTAAGGCAAACCAGTGAGGTTAGGGTTTTAGACTATAGTCAGAAATTTAGAGCCTAATTGCAGCAATAAGATCCAAAAAAACCAACCATCACACTCAAATACTCTTGAAACTACGAGCATAAAACTGTGTGCGAGCTGGGGACCCGTGTCACTGGCTTGCACAGCTGTATTTTCGTTATTATTTAAGCTACGATTATGTACTATACCTCAAAATTTTCAGCCGAATTGCAGCATTAGGCTCCAAATTTTTCAAAACTTTAACTCGAAAGGTTTTTGAGCTACGAGCCGATATCTATGTGTAAGCTGGGGACCCGTGTCACCGGCTGACACATGGTGAATTGCTGTAACTGTATATGTTAGAGTTTCGTTTTAAAGATCAAATGATATGTTATAATTGCAGCATGTGTGCAATTTCAAATCTCTGGGCCTCTTAGTTTCGAAATTATAAGCCAAAATCCGTTTTCCCCGCCAAAAAATTCAAAATAATGGCTCGGAAGCGGCTAATCGCGCCGTTGCCGTTCCGTGCGCTACACTATTGCAATCGAATTTGAACCTAAGAGCTAGTATTATTTTGAGTCATTTTAATTTGCGCTCTCGATCGTTTTAATTTATGTACTGAGAATTTTAGTCTAAGAGGTAGGAGCTGATATAACTGGTTACCTAATTTAATATAAAAGCAAAGTCTATTTATATAGGAATGTTTATATCGCTAAGGTATAGGTACTTTATTTTAAGGAGCTTAAAATAATTAATTCAACCATGTAAAAGTAATCATTTCGCACCAATGAAACTTAGTATTGAATAATTCCGATTATCATGTATGGTCTTCATCATCAGTTCCATTTCACCAAAATGGTACTTTCCGAAAGCAAATGCATAGGTTACTTAAGAAAATACCAAAATCGCCTATAATATTTGAAGAGTTCCCTTGATTTGTCCAGGAACCCAGCATTAGATCCTGACTTCATGATAATGGGACCAACTTGGAAGTATATACTTTCAAACAAAAAATCAATTTTTCAAATCGGTCCAGCAGTCTTCGAGTAATCGAGTAACATACATAACTCCTCCTCTTTTTGAAGTCGGTTAAAAAGTTTTAGTTATGTTGATTATTTGCTCCAAATGTGCCTAGGTATACCTATTATAGTCGACTAGTGACCGCCCGCGACTTCATCTGCGTGAAAAGTTTATTTGTTCTTTTTTAATCTCTTTTTATCCAGTTAATTTATAAAAAATCCTGTGGTTTTATGGTCTTTTTTTTAATGGTAACGATGTTTTTGTAACTAATAAAAACGTGTTAATAAAATAAAATAAAGTACCTATACCTTAGCGATATAAACATTCCTATATAAATAGACTTTGCTTTTATATTAAATTAGGTAACCAGTTATATCAGCTCCTCCCTCTTAGACTAAAATTCTCAGTACATAAATTAAAACGATCGAGAGCGCAAATTAAAATGACTCAAAATAATATTAGCTCTTAGGTTCAAATTCGATTGCAATAGTGTAGCGCACGGAATTTGAATTTTGAATTTTTTGGCGGGAAAACGGTTTTTGGCTTATAATTTCGAAAATAAGAGGCCCAGAGATTTGAAATTTTTCCTCGTGTGTGCTGCAATTATAACATATCATTTGATCTCTGTGAACGAATCAACGAAACTCTAACATATAAAGTTAGAGCAATTCACCATGTGTCAGCCGGTGACACGGGTCCCCAGCTTACACATAGATATCGGCTCGTAGCTCAAAAACCTTTCGAGTTAAAGTTTTGAAAAATTTGGAGCCTAATGCTGCAATTTGGCTGAAAATTTTGAGGTATAGTACATAATCGTAGCTTAAATAATTACGAAAATACAGCTGTGCAAGCCAGTGACACGGGTCCCCAGCTCGCACACAGTTTTATGCTCGTAGTTTCAAGAGTATTTGAGTGTGATGGTTGATTTTTTTGGATCTTATTGCTGCAATTAGGCTCTAAATTTCTGACTATAGTCTAAAACCCTAACCTCACTGGTTTGCCTTAACGGCATGTGTAAGCTGTAGACACGTGTCGCCAGCTCGCACACATAAAACAACTCATGGTAACGAGCTTATGGTGGCTGCTATTATTATGTCTGGAAGATTGATTGCTGCTATTATGCTTTAAAATATGGCATGCTTAGAATTTCTCTATAGCCTATGAGGAAGCTGGAGACCCACTCATGTTGTAAAACGCTCTGACGTTTGTCTATAGAATAAATGTCAATGTCATTTGACATTATTTTGTATTTTTGATGTTTTTATGTCTAATTTTTGAAATAATCATGGTAGAACCTCAAAAAACGGATTTTATTTGATTTAGTATAAAGAAAAGTTTAAATTATTCGTCTTCCAAATGGAAAATGAAGAATTTGTATTGACATTGACATTTAAAGTTCTTGGTCGTTCCAACCTTAGAGCGAGTTAAAAAACAACCAAACAACCGGCGCCCAAACGTTCTGAACGCAACCCTGTTATTTGTTCTGTGTTTATATTTGAGTGTGTGAAACTTGTCAAACCACATCTGTGTGTCAAACTAAACATGAGTGAAGTCATGAAGTGAAAATAAATAGTTTTAACTAGTTTATTTTATTTGTGATAAATAGTTTGGTTTGCTTGCATTGCAGGCGGATTCATATTTCTCTGATTTTTACAGTATTAAATAAATGTATAATCAGCATCACAAAAGCTATATACTATCAAACGCATCGAATCATTATGGATGAGTTCGTCAATTATATATTGCTGTTATTAGTAATTCTACCAGTTATTTTGTTCATAAACTTGTGGGCTGGAATTGGCTGGGAGTTATTTGTGAACAATTAATGAAGAATTTACTTTCACTTTGTTTCTTGAAGTCTTCTAAATGGAAAACCTTGAAAACGATCGGTCTGGAAGTTACCGAAAACAAATGAATTGAGGTTATTTTCTGTATGTAAATAAAACTACACTAATAACTCAAATATAGATATTTTATTTCCAAAAAACAGTGATCTATACTTTAGGGCAATGCAATATATAAAGTTATAAATATCGTATCACATTAGAAAATACTTCAGCTAGCCTCTTCTCCAGAACATAATTAATAGTATGTCTAGGTAGGTAGGTACTAAAAACTGAAAAAAATGTGGAAGATATCAGATTTAAAATTAATTAATAAGGCAACTTAGTACAAATTGTAAAAGGTTTAAAGTTGCCTACTTGGTCTAGAGTTAGGAGTTTTGTACCAACCTTAATTGGTGACCCCGTGCATCCTACTTCAACATGGGTGACCGAACTCAAAGTGATTTGCACCACATGCAACACATTGATAAGTAAATATTTAAAACCTTATTTCTAACAAACATTCTGAAGTTATCAAAAAGTTGATTATATCACGCCCTCTCACTGCATATAAATACTTGTTTATGATTATTGTAAATAAGATACTTATTAACTGATATTATCACATTCAATTTTTATACAAAAATAAACATTCTTAATTGACTATAATAAGACAGTATTTACATTATTTATCCAAATACCTATAAAATTACAAATATTTTATAAGTCAAAATAGTTCTTAAGTAAATAGATGTAATAACAATAAAATAAACAATAACATTGTGATTATCTTATAATATTAATTTAATAATTTTTCTATTTATAGTTTACACTTGGATGTGTAAGTACTTGTTATTTTAATATAGGTACCTACTTTTATAATTCTGAGTTTCATATTTAAAATATATGCTATTTTAATATTTACATAAATAATACTTACTCTATATTTTCTTTGGCAGAGCTTATTTTCTATGAACCAAATATTGAATAGTTGACTATAAAAAGTGCTATGCTATGGAATAACTGATTGTTGCCATTTTTAATTTCATTTATACGAGCAAACCCTATAGCCCCTATACTTTAGAACAGGGATTCCCAAAGTAGTTGATATCGACCCCAAGGGGTCGAAATTGGTTTGTCAGGGGTCGACATAAATAGATAATTACTTATAATAATTAATTACACTTGATATTTGAGAGGATTTTTAAACTGAATTGGCTATGGGGTCTGATCTGGGGTATTAGGGTATCAATTCATTTTGGAAAAGGGGACTCTTGCCCAAAATAGTTTCGGTATTAAATGATGTTTCTTGGTCTCGAAAAAAATTAATATTTTTGCTTTACATAAGTATTCAAGATGCTCTGCTTTTAAGTTGACCCGACGAATTAGTGTCCCATAAAATCATTTGAATATAGACTAGTATGTACCTACTTACAGAGCCTACTCAGACTCATTTCAGTATCATGGAGTATGGCGAGAAGATTTATAAAGCACTATAAGATATAAGAGCTATCTTGAGATAATACCTGAAATGCTCTTATAGGAACAGCATCTCGGGTATGATCCGCAAGATAGCTCTCAACAATGAGAGCGGTTTATAAATACGGATCTAAATTTCACTAGAGAGCAGCAGTTCTTCCATCCCCATATGGCCGCGGTGTCTCCACACGCGGTACCTGGCTATATCCTTGCGGGTCACCATGCCGACCACCTAGGAAATAACAACTTTATATTTCACCATAGCCGAGTAGAAACATTATCTTATTATAAGAAAAGAAGATGTTTACGCGTTCACTTCATGATTGCCGCTACCTCCCGGCCCGCTTCGTCATACCGCACCCCCTGCGTCGCCCTTCTAGTACGGATAGCAACGTAAAGCTTAATGTTAGTTTCGTGTCCTACATCTTGGCATGGACCACTTTGAAAACCGCAATTCTGACTACATGGAAAATTTCTCCCCAATTAGTCCCAACTAGTCCTGCTTTTTCGGAATTAGTCCCAAAAAGGACTGAAAGATATAAGCGATTTAAATGGTCCATGCCAAAGCAAACCTTCATTTTGGCAGGGACAGGCTATATCTAGTGAACCTAAACACCTAGCCAGGATCTGATTATTCAAAAAAAATCTCCCTTTTTTATGGATCCCGCAATGCCTAGAATCAAAACGAAATGAAGCGCCGTTCAAAAAATATAAAGGAATGATTTGGTCCCTGCCAAAATCAACCTACATCTTGGCGAGGACTTTTGAACCAGGTCACCTAGAGAAAATCTGATTATTGGAAACGAATCGTGTAAATTACTCCCAATTAGTCCTAAAGCCACAAAATTAGTCCCCCTTTAGTTTAGGAGATAATCGGAATTAAAGTTTGGTTTTTATAGTACAGGAGCCGACTTCCTATTTAGTGACGATGTTTGTAACTTGTTTTATTTTTGCGTGTTAGTGTTAAAATAATGAAGTGTTATTAACGTATAATGTAAAACAAAAGTATAACGTAAAGTAATACGTAACTTTTATGCATTTTCGAAACTCAAAACCTTAATTTTTAAGTCATAAAATAAAAATGATTTCTTAGAGGTATTTTGATCCCGGACTCCTGGACTATATCAAAAACATGTACAGTCGCGTACAAAATAATTTCAAAAGAAGTATGAAATGGTCATGTATAAAATTGAATTTTAAAGTTATATTGCTTTTCTTTCGAAACTATTCATATTTGGAGTAGAGAGTGATTTTCTTCCTTCAATGGGTTCACTTGAAACTTTGTACCTATACAGGGTTATTCGTAATAGGGATGTTGACTAATGAATAAAATAACGAAATACAAATAAAAATCGTAAACATATTAAACTTTTAGAGTAGCTTGTATACCTCTTGGTTTTATATATTGCATATTATTTGTTTTATGACCCTTCAAAGTTGGGTGGACAAGTCCATTTAAAAAGTATAAAATTTATTAAAATAAATGATACCTTTAATTAGTCCGTAAAATGTATAGCAAATTTGTCGAAGAAACCATTTTGATAAACACAATATTTAATATAGCTGCTGAACAAATTTCCTATGCGTTGCATATAAACTTGCAAGGCGTGACGTCATAACGTGCAAGCAACGTATGGAGCGTTTTTGATCGAGTCCATTTGTGTGCATTTCACACTGTGATATCTCGGGCAGTTTTCATGCTAGCGAATTAATTCTTTTACCAATGTTTCTTTTTTTGAGAGGTAATTTATGTAACATAAAATAAAAAAAATAGTCAACATCCCTATTAATTTAAAACCTCTCTTGGGGCTGATCACACCATCAAACTGTACAACTTTCATTATAGGACCAACCTTGAAATCGAAAAAAAAAACAGCTGTTTCATACATTTCGATGGAGTACCTACCTACGCATTGTACTTATGTATGGAACAGGTGTTTTTTTTTCTAGTTTGACAAGAAAATAACAACTCAATGTTAAAAAAATAAAAAAAATACAAGATGGCGGCCAACTTTTTTGTTTGTAGGCCGATTTCGATGAAACTCGGTTTTTGCTACTATTTTGACAAGAATACAGCAATGCAATGTTAAAAATATAAAAAATCCAAGATGGCGGCCAACTTTTTTGTTTGTAGGCCGATTTCGATGAAACTCGGTTTTTGCTACTATTTTGACAAGAATACAGCAATGCAATGTTAAAAATATAAAAATCCAAGATGGCGGCCAACTTTTTTGTTTGTAGGCCGATTTCGATGAAACTCGGTTTTTGCTACTATTTTGACAAGAATACAGCAATGCAATTTAAAAAATATAAAAATCCAAGATGGCGGCCAACTTTTTTGCTTGTAGGCCGATTTCGATGAAACTCGGTTTTTGCTACTATTTTGACAAGAATACAGCAATGCAATGTTAAAAATATAAAAAATCCAAGATGGCGGCCAACTTTTTTGTTTGTAGGCCGATTTCGATGAAACTCGGTTTTTGCTACTATTTTGACAAGAATACAGCAATGCAATTTTAAAAATATAAAAATCCAAGATGGCGGCCAACTTTTTTGTTTGTAGGCCGATTTCGATGAAACTCGGTTTTTGCTACTATTTTGACAAGAATACAGCACTGCAATTTTAAAAATATAAAAAATCCAAGATGGCGGCCAACTTTTGTGTTTGTAGGCCGATTTCGATGAAACACGGTTTTTGGTACTATTTTGACAAGAAAACAGCAACGCAATTTAAAAAATTCAAGATGGCGGCCAACTTTATTGTTTGTGGACCGATTTTGATGAATCTCGGTTTCTGGTACTATTTTGACTAGAAAATAATAATGAAAAATTAAAAAATAAAAAGCCAAGATAGCGTCTTACTTTTTTGTTTGTGAGCCGATTGATTAAACCATTTCCGTATAAAAATCAGTTTGTTTCATTTTGACAGAGTAAGGTATTGGACTTTTATGTATTTGTCCATCATTATGTATTTAATTGTACTTAAAAAAAATAATCTTAAAAAGCTTTTGTATGGAACAGCTGATTTTTTTTCACCGTAGAAGTGTCATAGTGAAAGTTGTTGAGAAAGATGGTTCGAAACCAGCGGCTTCAAAACCAATAAAAATTCAGTTCGTATAAGTTTTTTCATTATAATTAGAAATACAATAATATGTAGGTACATGACACTTTTTGATAAGATGACGTTTTTTTATAATAATTGTACATTTACAGATTTGTCACCAAAGTGTAAAAACGTGTGATTTACCTTTTTTATTACTTTTTAAATTTGAGCTTTTTGCATTCACAATGCTATTTTTATACAATACTAAATAATATACTAGAAAAAATACGACTCGCATTAGATCAATACTTTTTTTTCTAGTATATTATTTAATATTGTATAAAAATAGCATTGTGAATGCAAAAATCTCAAATTTAAAAATTATATAGTTAGCTATTTCATCTTAATCGATTCGAAAACCACTCTAAAATAAAAATAAATAAACCGACCAAATAACCAAAGAACGAAAAAAAAAACACCTGCCAAGTGCCAATTCAGTGTTGCCGTTTTCCCGTAAAATGTTGTCATAGACGAAAGTTGAAAATTAAACCTAATTTAAAAAAAAAAGAATGCAAAATGCCAAGTTCACATACATGTAAAATGGGGTGAAAAAAAGCTAAATTTGAATAAACAAAATGGCAACACTGCCTTTCATGCCTGTCATTTTTTCTAGTAACTTTTGACTTGTGTAAAAATTTGGAAAAAAATAGGTAGGTACTAAAAATATCGATAAAAGACACTAGAATATTAAAATAGTTTTGATAAAAAATGTGTAAATAAAAGCGAATTTATGAAATCAAGCACTCATTAATAATTATAGGCAAATAGTACCTACATAATTAACAAAAGGGAAGTACCTACGAAAATATGTAATAGGATTTCATTTTTCACAATTTTGCTTAAAAACATTAAAAATATATTAGGTAAGTTATACTTTTTTAGCGCCTAAATTACAAAAATATTAAAAAAAACGAACTATTTTTTTGGGTGTGGTATGGCTTTGTTAAGAGCCATTTAGACAACATGTTTCGCAACATTTAGGTACCTGTCTCGTCCATTTTGCTTCAAATGGATGACACAGATAGATATTTCGGAAACGTTAAATTGAAAACATGTTTTCCAACATGTTTTTGTGTCTATTTAAACGCGGCTTTAGCGCGTTTTTCCACGAACAACGACACGACACGATTCACAAGCTGCACAACAGTGTTGTCAGCACTATAGTGCTGACAACTGTACTTTTTGGTACGTTCTGGCAACACTGTTGACAATCGTGTCGTGTCATTGTTTGTTCGTAGGAAAACGCCCTTACAATCCCTCCCTCTTAGCCTAGCATGACCACCGAAACGTGATATGGTACCTAGTGATTTATCACGTTTAACTGGAGGGAGGAAGGGCTGCCCCCCTAGCATGACCGACAATACACGATATATATCGTTTTGTCGACACTCGACTGTCAAATTCCATTGTTTTATGGCAGTTAAACGTGATTAAGCTCTATATCATATTATCGCGTTTCGATGGTCATGCTAGGGGGGCATGAGCATATTACACTATCATATATTATTTATCGGATGCTATCTCCGACGAAGATAGTAAACATATATCTCGGATGATATATACATGATAGTGTAATATGGGCCTAAAACCACAGAATATATAATAGTACTAACGTACAGAAGTCCGACCCCGCGAGGACCATCAAATAATAAGCTACTCTCGCTGCACGGCAATAAAGTACAATTTCAAACTGCACAACGCTGCGTGGATGAAATTATATGCACCTACGAAGAAGAAAGAGAGGCGTCTCTTTCTGTCGCATAGCTCTGTCTCAACCGACACATTTCGGGGTTGCTACTCGCTAGTTACTGATATCATAGAAAACATTCGTTATGCCCATGAATAAACAATGAAATTACTATAATAGGTACCTACTTATAAAATAAAATAAATCTACCTAATAGGTGAGCTGAGCATATTTAAAGAGCATAAATAATAAGTATTTCTAAGTAGTTAGAGAAGCTCGATGGCGCAGTGGTATAGCGCCTGGCCCAACGATTGCGGAGGTTAAGCAACTTTTGCAAGGGTCAGTTATCGGATGGGTGAAAAAAAATAGTATTTTTTAGCTTTTTTCTTTACTGGTGCCATATTTCGAACTTCGATACAACTAAGTATGTAAATATGTATACAAAAAATACAATAAACTTTGGTAGGTATGTAGGTACGTTAGTAATTAAGTATCAAAAACGAAGTGCATGCAGTTTCGCATTCGGCGCTTGACTGACTCGTTTCGTTGGTGACGTTCACGCGCTGCGCTCTCGTCGCTTGCACACGCCGCGCGTTTCGGTCGGCGCGGTGATATCCCTCGACAATGGCCCTCTTGGAGTGGGCCGCGAGCAGTAGGCTAATATAAAAGTTTAAGCGCGGAGTTATACCCCCCTGCTAAAACTTTATTCCGTTCCGCAATGCGCAGTGTTCCGATTGTTAAAACTTATGTTTACAGATACTGTTTCTGCATTCCTCAATTTACGAAAGTTCGTGCTTAATGTTTTACAATCGGAACACTGCGCATTACGGAACAGAATAGTTTTATGTAATTAATTTTTACTGTACGCTTTTGTACATGACTGTACTTATATAAAAAAACGGAATTTCTCCTAAACTAAAGGGGGACTAATTTTGTGGCTTTAGGACTAATTGGGAGTAATTTACACGAATCGTTTCCAATAATCAGATTTTCTCTAGGTGACCTGGTTCAAAAGTCCTCGCCAAGATGTAGGTTGATTTTGGCAGGGACCAAATCATTCCTTTATATTTTTTGAACGGCGCTTCATTTCGTTTTGATTCTAGGCATTGCGGGATCCATAAAAAAGGGAGATTTTTTTTGAATAATCAGATCCTGGCTAGGTGTTTAGGTTCACTAGATATAGCCTGTCCCTGCCAAAATGAAGGTTTGCTTTGGCATGGACCATTTAAATCGCTTATATCTTTCAGTCCTTTTTGGGACTAATTCCGAAAAAGTAGGACTAGTTGGGACTAATTGGGGAGAAATTTTCCATGTAGTCAGAATTGCGGTTTTCAAAGTGGTCCATGCCAAGATGTAGGACACGTTAGTTTCTGTTTAATTATTATTTACGTTGTTCGTTGTGTTGCTATAATGAGTAAAAGTGGAAAGGTCCTACATAATGACGAACGTAATTTGTTATATAAATTAATGACACTCTTTGAATAACCCCCTTACTAATAAAGATTGTATAGCAGATGTATAGTTACACAATGGTTACTCTCTGCCAAACTATTTGAGTTTGACATTGAAAAGAAAGTGACAAAACACTGTAACTATACATCTGCTATACAATCTTTATTAGTAAGGGGGTAAGAAAAAAATGAAAACAGTTGAAAAACATGATTACTTTTGTCTACAGTACCGTTAGGTGTGATGTCATTACGGTCAGCGACGGCAATCGCGAAGTAAACGCGTACTACATTTGGGATACATTGTTATATGGGTTTATAGGGGTACGTATCAGAATGTCTAAACTTAAAATGACAAAGTCCTGGACTGTCAGAAAATTAGTGCTTCTGGTCATTCTGATATACTTTGACCCAATGACCCAGAAGTTAATTTTGCTGAGGCAGGGCCCATTAGCACCACACTTTCTGTTTTTATAACGATGTATTTATTTGTCTCTTCTTGTTAGTTTCTTGTTTAATTGTATACTGTTTTCTTTTATTTTGTGTGTTGTTAATAAACGTTTCTATTCTATTCTATTCTAAAGTTCAAAATGTCAAAAATTAAAATTCAAATGGTTTAAAATGTCGAAAATCATTACGTATAACTTCAAAATAGCAAAATTCAAAGTATCAAAAGTTTCAAATACTTGACGAGTTGAAATATCAATGGTCATTAAGTCTAAGTTCACAGTGATTTATTTGAATTGGGTTGGATCTTAATTCCTTAAACGAATCGCCTTCCTTAAGGTTAATTGAGTCGGAGGAAGTGTCTTTGGGCTTCGCCTGAAATGCTTTATAGCAAATTTAGTTGCCAGAAATGAGTCTAAACTGAGACTTAGAAACCGTAGACCGTAGGTCACGAGATAGGTGCGAGGAGCGTAGCGACGAGCATGTTAGGTTGACATGAACCTAGCGCGCGAGCCGAGCGAGCGTGCCGCGGCAGCGGCCGGCGAAGCGCCAGAAAAAATATTTTTCAAACTCAATTGGTGGCTACTGAATCAGTGACTGGCACCGGCTACAGCGGCGTGGCTATGGTGATGTGCGGCGGAGGCACAGAGGTTAACACGCAATTATTTAACCTAATTAATTAGGTACTTAAATGAAAGAAAGGTATAAGTAAATTCTATACGTCATTATATGTATTTGGACTATTAGACATTTTGAGTTTTGATCATTTAAACTTAGACATTTTTATTTAGTACTATCTGACCGTTTGACGTTTTCGTTTTTGACATTTTGAACTTTCGACATTTTAATCGTTAGACATTAAAATTTTTGATATTTTATTTTATTTTTTTATTTTTTATTTTAATTATTTGGAAGACCAACAGCTGAATTCATCACAGTAGGAAGCTTATATAGCACTTGGAAGCTAATTACAGATATATTGAACTTTGCCTTTTAAGTTTAGTCATTTTAGACATTCTGATACGTAGCCGTTTATAGAGGTACTTATCAAACAAATTAACTTCCAACTTAAAAAAATCCCCCAAGCACAGCTATAGGTACAGTCAGCAATGAAAGTCGCTTAACGCTTTAGAATTTTGTCATAGCAACTTTTTTGATGTTTCACGGTTTGAAATATTAGTCAAAAAAGTTACTATGACAAAATACTAAAGTGTTAAATAACTTTCGTTGCTGACCGTACATACGACAGCACGTCAAGTTAAACAGTTTGACTGCGAAAACAGCTTTTAATACGAAGAACATAAAGAGAGTTATTCCTCGGTCGCAGGTGGATAGTGCAAGTATATTGAGCATACCTCATTGACGTCGTTGACGATAGGTAGATGTCGCAGCCCCAGGGCGCGGAACAGGCGGAACAGGCGCGGAAGCGACGCGCGGTGCGGCAGCGTGTACGGAGACGGGTTCATGTACGGCCGCAGGTCGATAGTGCAAGTCTTCTCCCAGTCTGATATCTTCAGCTACGAAAAAAGGGAAATATTTTGTGCCATCATAACATCGGTAACCAAGATCTTGAAAATACTGTCTGTTAAAAGTAGATTTCTGAACGAAGTCGGAAATAGAGCATAATCGGGCTGGCACCACCGGTTGTCGGACTTGTCGGCCATTACACTCTACGGGCTTTGTGAGTTATGTAAATCATGCTCCTGTGTTTTCCTAGTTATACAGTACAAAAAGCGTATTGGAAGGAATACTACTTACTGAAAAAGTGCAAAATTGAATTAATTTAAATAGTTGACTAAACCATTAAAATCATAAAAGCTGTACGACACAAAAACAACCAATATTTATATTGTTACGACTATTTTTATATTCTGTGGTTACGGTGGTTGCGCCTTAAGGCGCGGTGGTAGTGAAACTAGCGCCGCCACTACATTTATTTTTAACCGACTTCATCAAAAGGAGGAGGTTCTCAATTCGATTGTATGGTTTTTTTTTATCGTTGTTCGCGCGTATCTTCGACATTTATGGACCGATTTAGATGATTCTTTTTTTGTTCGATTGAGTTTTCTTGCGAGATGGTCCCATTTATTTATTTTTCAAATCGGTTCAGTAGTTTACAAGTAATCCTGAAAATACTATGATATTAAATCAACTAACTTGTCAATTTTGTTATTTATGAACCGAATTAGATGATTTTTTTTGTTGGGGAAGGGATACCTTTGTGTAGTCTTTTTAACCGACTTAAAAAAAGGAGGTATTCAGTTTGTATGTGAGATAATCGCGGAGAAACATACATCTTTCTCCGCGATTATCTCACGTTTGGCTGAGCCGATTTTTCTACCTAAATAATATACCTACACTACCTAATACAGAAGGTACTTACACTAAAAATAAAAAAATAAAAAAAATGTTTAAAAAACAAAAAAACCGACTTCAAAAAACCTGCCTCTAAAAAGCAAGAAATAATATACAAATCATTAGATACGCATTATCATTGCTAGTATTAGGGATCTTGGTGTAATATTTGACTCTAAATTACTCTTCGATCAACACATAGATACAATTATAACAAAGGCCAGAAAAGCACTTGGGTTTATTATGAGGATGTCATCAGAGTTTAAGGACATAAAAGTCATAAAAATGTTGTATTGTGCTTTCGTACGCAAGTCACCTTGAATACGCGTCACAGGTTTGGAACCCACAATACGATATTTATATTTCGCGGTTGGAAGCAGTGCAAAAAAGATTTCTTCGTTACTTGCAGTACAAATGCCACACTTATTGTGAAAATTATATAGAGCGATGCAAGAAATTTCATTTTTTACCACTAGAAAAAAAGAAGGGAAATGTCTGATATAGCATTTCTCTTAAAAATATTTCAAGGTGATATAGATTCTCCCGAATTGTTAGGTAAATTTTATATAAATACACCGAAAAAATTAACGCGGCACACTAAGTTACTTTATGTACCCCCCTTAAAAACTAACTATTTAAAGAACACATTTGTTAACAGGGCGCCTAGGTCTTTCAATTCTGCTAATGATAACATAGACTTTGACATATTTAACACAAGCATACCCGGATTCAAAAAGTTGTATAACAATGGATTTTTTTAATAATCTTTAGTAGCTGATAGTTTTTTGTAACACTTATATTACACGATATCGACTTGCGTTTAAATATAGTTATTGTTTTTCCTATAGGTGAAAACTTGTAATTGGCTTTACTGTAATTACAATGATATACTAAAATCTGTAGTAGCTGTAAGTTTTCCTCGAAAAATAAAAAATAAAATAAAATAATAAAACACGTCAATTGAAGTCGGGTGGGGCTTTTAGAATAAGGCTGGCCACATACAGACGTAATCCCGAATCGGAATCACGTACGTAAGTGATTCCGTACGTACCACCACGTACTACGTACGATAATGCGTATCTAATGATTTGTATATTATTTCTTGCTTTTTAGAGGCAGGTTTTTTGAAGTCGGTTTTTTTGTTTTTTAAACATTTTTATTAGTCGTAAACCAAGTCAATATTTGAAAAAAGCTCATGTAATAATCTCTGAAATTGTCTCTAATATTTTTCGAATAACTCTTCAACAGTTATCATTAATTCTGTAAGTTTTAAAATCCATAATTGCCAAAAGTGGTCACTTTGAGCTAAAATGGATTTTAAAACTTACAGAAAAAACCTCGCCTTAACCACTCCTAAGGTTAAAATCGCTTGCACGCTGCGCCGTCACGTCACAACATAACGTTTAAGCCGCGATTACATACGCCGATTTAGCATACCAATTTCAGGTTGCCACTCGTACTTGACAATAAAATATTGTATGATAAGTTCGATTTTAAAAGTGAATTTACCCTATAAGGCCGGCCACACACAGACGTAATCACGTAACGGAATCTCGAAACGGAATCCCGATTCGGAATTCCGAACGCAGCAATTGCATACAAAATCTATGGGCCTGCCACACACAAGCGTTAACATTCCGTACGTAATTTTATTCCGTACGTTATTCCACATGAGAGCCCGTGCGTTCGGAATCTCGCACGAAAAAAATGCATTCCGAACGCAAGACTACCATATATTTTGTATTGGTCGCCACACACAACCGTTTTTATTCCGTACGGAATGCGCACACACGCACGGCCTATGTGTGAGTGACGTATACAAACACGTACAACTTTTTTATTACAGCTCTGGATACCAGCCTTTTGGCAAACCCTTTATTATTTTACTTAGTTATTATGTAGTTCTAGTTTCCAAAAAAGCAATAGAATACCCCTGTGCGTAATATAAATAATAAATAGTCTATAATTATGTAGTTTTTGTTTATATTTAGAAAAATAATTCATCTTCGTTCAATGTTTCCTCATCAAAGGTTAGCGTCTGACTGAGCCGTGATTCCGAACGAAAAAAAACGTCTGTGTGTGGTGGTACGTACGGAATCACGCACGTACGTGATTCCGATTCGGGATTACGTCTGTGTGTGGCCAGCCTAACGGAAAGATAAACATTGTATAAGATTGGAGATGAGAATTGAAAATAAAAAAAACATAAACAATGTTGACCTTTGCGTTATTTGTTTAAATTAATTGTTAAAATTTAACTTATTATACGGGTGGCAACTCTAAATTGGTATGCTAGATTGGAATATGTAATCGCGGCTTTAGTTTGTGCAGGAGCGATACGCGCGCACACGAATGTTGTTGCAAACCGGTTAAGCGACGCTGTTGCCCATAGTACCTATCATTGGCCCATGACTGACATGACAAGCAACAGAAGTATCTAGATCCGTGAACAAGTGTGTCTGTACCTACACTACCTACTAAATATACAAGCCTTATTTTATATTGACACCTACTTCTCAGAAAAACTTTTTACCTTATCTATAGAGGGATAGCGCGGGTATTCTCTCCTGAACATGTCCATGTTGACGTTGAAGTTGGACCAGGCGGTGTTAGCGTTTTCATTGTACAGTTTGTTCTGCAGTAGAACTATCAGCTGACTGCGCAGTATTAGGCCACGAAGTCGCTTGTATGTTGTTATTTCAGCCTGTCAAAACAACATATTTTAGAGCATTGTTTATAGCGAACATATTATGGATTTATTTGCACAAAACTTGCAGAGCGATAGCACAATATAGAGAGAGTACAAAAGTTAAGCTTATAGTCCGTAAGCCCGCCACAATATTTCCTACGTCATATGACATCACGATGAAATGCATGGCACACGGTCGGAAATGTTGTGCAAAGTGAGGATCAGAAGATTATCGCAAATAAAATTGGCCGGAAGCTTGACAAAATCCTTCACTTCCGGTCAAAATTTTAAGGTTATATTTACGTCATGTGACATCAGTACGAGACCCGTGGCATCATTTAACATAAGTCTGCCACTTCTGAAATGGTATGAAAGTACTTGACAGAATAAGGATTTTCTCAAGCTTCCGGCCAATTTTATTTGCGATAATCTTCTGATCCTCGCTCTGCACAATATTTTTTCCGACTGTGTGCAATGCATTTCATTGTGAATCGTGATGTCATATGACGTAGGCAATATTGTCACGGGCTTACGAACTATTAGTACTACGCGCGCTCGGGCAACGTACACACACATAGAGAGCTCTTACCGACACTGCGTCACGCAATCGAAATCGTTTGTTTCCGGCTATAGTGTCGGTGAGAGGTGACTATTTGTGCGTTGCTTGAGCGCGCGTAGTACCACAGAATACATAATAGTACAAGTATACAGAAGATCCACTCCGCAAAGTCATTTAAACAAATAGTGACTCTATCCCAGACGCAATAAAGTGCAATTCAGGTCGCACACAGCTCCCTTGCCTACAGTTATATTCACCTAGAAGTTGCCTCTCTTTCTATCGCGTAGCTCTTATTTCTTCTAACGACTTCAGGGTTGTCTTCTTTTAAATAATAATTAATCTGAATACTTAATTTATTACATTAAAGAATACATTATAAACACAATAACTTATTGTGTTTATAATGTATTCTTTAATGTGAACAAATTATTTTTCAAATAAAACTAGGCTAGGTATGTACAGTCAACGCCACATCAGACAATACATATAGGTATTGACTTTGAGGCAGCCTTTATGCCGCCGTACCGTTGTCGTACAAAAATTATACTTTCTTCCGAAATTAAATTGTCATTAATGATTAACTTTGCTTATTATTTCGGAAGTAGGTAAGTAAGTACCTACCTACTAAATTATTATTTCAATAAATAGTTGGGTGAAGATTGTTTAGCAAATAAGACAAGTATATCTAAGAATAAACGGACTATACCTACTAAATACTGACTAGGTTTATTTGTATCACAGATAATAATAATAATAATATACTAGTGAATCTACCTATAAGTAGACAAGCATTCTACTTACCTTTCGATGTCGATTGGAAGTGTGAAAAACGTGAGGTTCGGAATAGTTCGGATCCTTTTTATTATTGTTAAGGCGATGCAATATGCCTTCATTTTGGTTAAACATGCGAACTAATGTTGCTAACGTGCGACCAGGCCGGCACGCGGCGGCCCTCTGAAATTAGTCCGTCCGGACGGACTCGCCGGCTACTTGTAGCTTCGTTCCTAAGGAGCGGAGTGCGCTTGGTAGTACTAAGCTTAACTTCTGAACTCTCTCTATATTGTGCTCTATTTTGTGGCAATAGGTAGTCGTTATTTTTAAATCCGTTGTAGGAAACCATCTTGAGCAGCTCCTCTATATGGCCCACGTTTCCGTTCGAAATGTGAACACCCATATCACGGAATATCGGTGGATATCGTACTAGAGAACGGCAACTATTACAACCCGCGTAGATAAAGAATGGGATTAGAAATGGCGTCGTTCACATTCACTTCTCGCTCGCACATTACACGCCACACCTATATCGCTCTCCTCAGTCACACTCGTTGTGGAAAGCGCGGTGAGCCGCCATTATCAATCTCATTCTTTATCGCGCGGATACATAATAATTGCTTACGTCATCTGCTAAAGGCGGATCCACCACCGGGAATCCGTTGTAGGAGACCATCTTGAGTAGCTCCACTAAAGTCTGTCTATCCTTACTTGTCTTATATGGTAAACAATCTTCACCCAACTCCTCATTGAAATAACCATTTATAAAATACAACAAATGGTTTACCACACATAAGGCCAAATACTCAAACGAATCTTAAAGTTAAGGCCACCTTAAATTCTAAAAAGTTGTCAGATTTGACAGAATTTCTATGAAACTGACAGCTTTCTTAAAGTTAAGGAGACCTTAACTTAAGATTTTAACTAAGAAGCCTTTGAGTATTCGGCCGATAGATTACGAAATAAATTGTTCACAATAAATAACAACTTCATAGAGTTACTAACATATTTTAATAAACGATTTAAGTATAAAAGACGTATGACAACTGTCAAAAACTGTTTACTAAATAAGACAAGTAAGGATAGACAGACTTTATATGGCCTACGTTTTTGTTCGAACATTACTTCGGACGCGTGTGTGGATATCGTACGAGAGTAGTGGTGAGTGGTGGCGACTAAATAATAAATTGCTTACATCATCTGCTAAAGGCGGATCCACCACAGGGAATCCGTTGTAGGTGACCATCTTGAGCAGCTCCACTATATGGCCCACGTTTTCGATCGTGCGCAGTGTGAACACCGGATGTGACATCACTTCGGACGCGTAGATGTTGTGTGTTAGCGGCGGCGGTTCCCACGGGAGAATGGGCACCGCAGCTAGTTGGATGTGGATGTCGTATATCCCCTGTTTAAAAATTTATTTATTCTAATGAAACAAGATACAGGGGCTATTATACCGACTAACGCCCCGAACCTCGGCAAGTCTGCCGGGGTTCAAATAGGGATGTTGACTAATGAATAAAATAACGAAATACTAATAAAAATCGTAAACATATTAAACTTTTAGAGTAGCTTGTATACCTCTTGGTTTTATATATTGCATATTATTTATTTTATGACCCTTCAGAGTTGGGTGGACAAGTCCATTTAAAAAGTATAAAATTTATTAAAATAAATGATACCTTTAATTAGTCCGTAAAATGTATAGCATTATTCAATATTTATTTATTGCAAGTCACGAGTTGGAATGGGTGTTACAATATTGGTATGTACAAGTGACGCCCTGCTAGGGCACAACAAACATGAGGGGCAACTATCGCCTCTTACTTATAAAATTAATTTCCATAAGTACCTATTCAAATCAACACATGCATAAAGGGTGTAACAAGACCCTCAACGCCCTTTATGACCCTTCAAAGTTGGGTGGACAAGTCCATTTAAAAAGTATAAAATTTATTAAAATAAATGATACCTTTAATTAGTCCGTAAAATGTATAGCAAATTTGTCAAAGAAACCTTTTTGATAAACACAATATTTAATATAGCTGCTGAACAAATTTCCTATGCGTTGCATACAAACTTGCAAGGCGTGAAGTCATAACGTGGAAGCCATTAGTATGGAGCGTTTTTGATCGAGTCCATTTGTGTGCATTTCACACTGTGATATCTCGGGCAGTTTTCATGTTAGCGAATTAATTATTTTACCAATGTTTCTTTTTTTGAGAGGTAATTTATGTAACATAAAATTAAAAAAAATAGTCAACATCCCTATTAAAACAGATAAATTGAGCCCCATCAGGTCAAAATGGCGAACTCCAATTCATGATGTCACACGAACATCGATATCTTCCAAATAATTCCGGCAAATAGTTCAATACGAAATTCCTTACTTCGATTTATCTGTTTTAAGTTGAAGCTCGGCAGACCCGCCGAAATTCGAAAAGTTAGCCGGTAAGGCCCCAGGTAGGTATAAAGCAAAAATATAGCATTGGTTACATTTCCAGTTGCCGGCTGCATGCACGAAGTACGTATACGATTCTGTCTGAGGGAAGCTTGAATATGTTAAATAAAGCAAAATGCAAACGCGACAGTTTATAGTATATGTATAGTATACTGTCAGACACTTTTTGTGTATCTTGCAGGTAAAAATGCTGGCTACCTATCGTCCATGACCTTTCTCCGTGTCAAAGTAAGAAAGCAATCGTAGCGACAATAAAAATAACAAATATACTCAATTGACTTGCCTCATTGAAGAAGTCCCCGGTCCACTTGGCCACGACGAGCGTGATGATGATGGGGAGCCCATTAGAGATTTGGCCCGTGGTCTCTATGATGATGACCGTCAGCGATATGGTCATGCGCACCACGCCGCCCAGCTGCGCCGCGGCGCCTATCAGCGCGTACTTCGCGGGGTTGATCGTCTGTAACACGCTCAACTTTAGCGGAGTGCCTTGACAGACTAGCGGGATGATGGGAGCGCGTTAGAGATCCGGCCCGTGGTCTCTATGATGGTGACCGCCAGCGATATGGTCATGCGCACCACGCCGCCCAGACTAAGGATGTAACAGAGCACACTGTTGTCAACAGGAATGCTAAGACGGGTTGAAATAAGACGATATAATGTAATGGAGTTTGGGCGTATAATGTAAAAATTTAAGACAGGTAATGTAACGCGGCAGATAAAATAATAGTCGTTCACACGCCATGCTGCTTCTTAATCTTAGCATAAGTATTCACACAATTTTGGGCCTTATTCATTAATGCAATGGGCCATGCGATTTTGACCTGGGGCCGTACCGGCTAACGCATCGAACTTCGGAAAGTCTGCGGGGTTTCAAATTAAAACAGATATATCGAGCCCCAATCGGGTCAAAATGGCGAACCCCAATTAATGATGTCACACGAACATCAATATCTTCCAAATAACTTCAACAAATTGTACAATACGAAATTCCTTACTTCTATTTATCTGTTTTAAGTTGAAGCTCAGCAGACCCGGCGGTTCGAAAAGTTTGCCGGTAGGTAGGGCCCCTGTTGTGAATAAAGTTCAATGAGTGGTGGCAAGTACTTACACACGACGGTATCATGTCTTGCATAGCAATAGCCAGCAGTCGGCCCCAGGCGGCTCCCGTCAGCAAGTTGGGTATGAACAACCCACTGGAGACGGCCAGGCCGAACGTCCACGTGGACAATATGAAGTAGCAGGCGACGAACACGAATAGCGACCACGGCTGGTAGGACCCGATCGGGTCGTGTAAGAACGATCGAACCGACGCTTCGGGCGTTTGGAACCAGATCGCCGCCATCGCGTTGTATTCGCCATCGGCGCAGTACAACTACAAATATGAAATGGTATAAGAAGTCAGGTAACGAGGACATGAGTCAATAGATACTGCATACAAGGCAACAGACGCGCACAACACATACTAAGCTTTAGCTAGCAAAAACGGGCATGCTTGGAATCACGACTTCCAGTCCCGACCAACTCTATTAAGTATATAAACCGTTCGACTCTAAACGTTCGATTTTATTACAATTTCGAGAATTGTTTTGTAACCAAAATATATTTTAAATGGCTGAGTAATGTGCAGTAAAATGGTTTGGAAAGGCTGCTAAGACGTCAAGTTATCAAAAAGATTGCTTAACATTTCACGGGTAAAAAATTCTGCACAGTAATTTATGCTAGCTAAAGCAAGTATGTGTTGTGCACGTCTGTTGCTTTGAATGCGGTATCTATTGGGGGGTAATCTGTGGTAACTATATACCAATGACAGCAATTAAAATTCAAAACCTAAGCAAACAAAAAAATATTGAATTTAGAAATAGCAGTAAATCTTTTCACCATTTCAAAATATACACAGTCCAGTTATGCACGTGTCTAATAATTATTGATGTGCATCGAATCGAAGTTTGATGCTATGTACATACTATGGGTAACAGCGTCGCTTAACCGTTATGTATGTATGAACTAAACTTATGTTGTGACGGTGCGGCGTGCAAGCGATTTTAACCTTAGGACTGGTTAATCGACGTTGGTTGCCCATGGTACCTATGATACCCAAATATATGTACACAGTTTTTATCAAAATACCTGAAGAGGCACTTTAGTGGGGTCCTCTCCTAGAGGCCTGCAGTCATTGAGCAGGAACATCATGAGGAACCCACAGGTGGCGCTCGCGGCGGCGACTAAACATGCCTCTATCACACGCAGCCACGGCGCTGTTATATACCTGCCAACAAAATTCAACTGAACTAGGAAAACAAAAGTAATACATAGTTCCAGTTTTCTGAAGCCGCCAATCTCATCTTATAACCAGTGACGGAAATAGGCAGAGTCATTTTGGTGCTAGGACTTGTCTGATTTCCAGGGATTTAGGCCCTTTACAAATTAGGTATTCTACGCCTTTACTAACTTGTCGGCGCAGGCGCAGCAGCGATACGTCATCGCCTCGCCATAGTACGTGTAACTCATTTCGGTAACCATGGCAACCACGCATGTTTACTGTAGCGAGGAAACAAATGAGAAAAGGCTTTTGCTTGTTTAGAATTTATCACTAGTTTCTAACTTATATACTTCTGTTCAAACGTTTCCAGAGATAATTTTAAAATACCGTTATGCATATTATGTCACATCCACATAACAAAAATCTCGCAAATGACTATAGCGCCAAAGATATTGAAACAGTAATTTTGCAAAAATAAATAAATAGGCGAAAATAACCACATACCTAATACGAAATACAGCTAGTCTATAATTGATGTAATTCCAGAGGGCGCCTAGTAGACCACCAATAGCACCAAACAGTATAAATACAGGTAGCTCATAAAACTGAAATGGAAACGGTTCCATCTTTCCCAAGTTTAGTAGACCTAAAACATAAACAAGAAATTAGTAAATTAAAATTCTTCTTATCCATCGAGGAAAGCTGGAAAGTCTGGTGGCCTCTTTCGACGGAGTGGGGATAAGTTCGCGCATGTGCACTTGCGAGCGACCAATAGCGCGCGCCCCTCTTCCGCCGCCCGCGTCCCTCACCGCTACGCATACCCAAAATACGCGATCTGCGCAATCCCCACCCGATTTCAAGATGTTTGCCGACTACTGTACCTACATTTATTAGGTTTCATATACAAATGTCAAATAGGTAGGTAAGTTAGATTAAATTACCAGGGTAGCTCAATTCTCCAGGATGTCCGTGATAGGCGGAAAGAGCAACGTTTAATGTAAATGTAGACACTACAGTACCAAAAAACGTTCGCCATGTCAACGCCTGATTCCAGAAACTTGTACCTTCTTCTAGTGAAAATAACACTCCACCTAAAGAATAAATAAATAAATATCTTTTAATCTGATTTAAAAAAATGGAATAAGTACATAATCAGTCTGCCGATTGATGAATGGCCGACTTCATCGACCAGCATCTATCGTTCAGCAGAATATGTATGAAGCGCTCAGCAGCTGACAGTACTCGAGCAACGCTCAGTCCGGCCAGATGTCGGATGGGTGACCGTTAAGTGGCATTACAACTAAGCGCTTCCGTGCTTCGGAGGGCACGTGAAACCGTCGGTCCCGGCTGTTGTAATCTGATAACAGTCGTTAAGCCAAGTCAGAGGCCTTACAGGCGGCTTGATAAACTAATCTTTATACGATAAGAAGAAGAGCCGAAATGTGACAATCGATCTACAGCATCAGGTAATGAAACTCCTGGGAATAAAGGAATGCTCCTAAACTCATATATTTATCAGTACTATTATGGTACAAATGCGTTAGTGTACCGACCTATAGGAGCGCCAAAAGCTGCCGAAACACCCGCAGCGGCCCCAGCCGATACAAAGTCTCTCTTCTCGTGATCCTCGCGGAAATACTGGAGTATTTTGAAGTCTCTGTTGAAAGTAGTGCTCTTCCCTTGCGAAATGCCAGCCGCCACCACAGCACCGCTGTGGATCATTGGACCTTCCTGAGAATATAGGATTTGAACATTACCTACCAATTAAAATGGTACTTAGAGATGTTACTTCTCTGCTATAGGTGCCGGCATAAACTTGGCAAGACAAAACATGCGCCGAGTTTATTGTTTGTAGCTACTGCGCATCTTTTGTCTCGTTTTTATCTTGCCAAGTTACGTGCCGGGCGGTATACTTAAAGTTACTTTTTTCTATCGCAAACGAGAAATTCTTTACTTTGGTTCTTATTAACTGTGTTTTGATCTTGGCATTTCGTTATATACTCATCAACTTTGTCTAGGGATACAGGTGTTATTTTCATACAAACGAGGTAACTTTGAAGCCTTGGTTTTCTGCCAGGGATGTACCGTGCTGTGATCTGATGATGGCTATTCAGGGAGTGAATAGAGGAGATGCAGATCGCTATACACACCCAACTGGTCTGATCAGCATTCTAAAAGATTGATGGGTCAGAGTTCTCAGTTTCAGGATTTCCATACATTTTCATGCTATTTTCGCGGTTTTTTAAACATGTCCATTAATCTTTTAGAATGCTGGTCAGATCAGTTAGGTGTGTATAGCGATCTGAATCTCCTCCATTCACTCCCTGGATGGCCATCATCAGATCACAGCACGGTACATCCCGAAAACCAAGGCTTCAAAGTTACCTCGTTTGTATGAAAATAACACCTGTATCCCTAGACTAAGTTGATGTGTGTATTTCTTTCAAATTCAACAATAAATTTTCAATGCTAGTTGTAATGTGTGGCAGGGATGGAAATACCAAAAAAATAATAACGATACCAAAATATACTGTTAAAACCGTAATTTTTAACGGATTTTGGTAATATTATGGTCAATAACGTTAATTTTCAAGTAACCTTTTCAATCCCAGTTGTACGCCTCCTGCACAACACTTCATTTTCAAGTGTGACGTGTATGACGTCATCAAGGGGGTGTTGGGGGGCGTAAAACATATTTTTGAAGTGTCGATCGGAAACTAATGGATCCTCAAAACTGTTAATTTTTAAACTTTTACGGCCTTACCATAAAAGATTTTAAAACACTGTTTAGTAAAAACACTGTTTAAATGTCATGCCGTCTCTTTCAAACAATATTGTCAAAAAAGTGACAGCATCACATTTAAACAGTGTTTTGTGGTAAGACCGTACAACTTTTATTTTCACAATTTTTCTGGAAAGCTCGCCGGCAGCAAGTCTAAGAAAAAAATACTATACTAAGAAAAAAATATTAGTACACTTACCTTGCCTCCTGCTAATCCACCAACTACTGCAGTTATGACACCAACGGCTTTCACAAGCAGCGTTTTGATGCGGACTACACGCGGCACTTTGACTCCATTTAAATAGCATTTTACTTGCGGAATACCACTGCCCGCTGCTACTGGCTGAAATTGTTTTTTTATTAGAGATTTTTGCATTCAGAGTGACTCAGCAGTCAGAGCATTGGTACCGGCATAGCCTTCTCTATGACATCAAAAGTTTCCCGTTCGAGAATTTATCTGATGCGAGTCGAATTTTTCCTAGTATACTATTTAGTATTGTATAAAAATAGCAGTGACTCGGTAGCTCAGTGGAGTCAGTGGTCAGAGCCATTCAGAGCATTGGACTGGACATCCAAAGGTCGCGGGTTCGATTCCCGTGCGAGAATTGATCTTATGCGAGTCGTATTTTTAATATTTTTTCTAGTATTTAGTATTGAAAAATGTGAAAACAAACCTGTGGCACATAGATAGTTTATAACTTAGATTGAAATATAGGTTACTTTTTAGGGTTCTGTAGCCAAAATGGCAAAAAACGGAACCCTTATAGATTCGTCATGTCTGTCTGTTTGTCTCTCCGTCCGTATGTCACAGCCATTTTATTCCAAAAGTATTAGGGTTACACAGTTGAAACTTAGTAGGTAGATGTTAACCGCTTATCGATTTTAACACAAAAATAAAAAATAAAAAGATTAAGGGGGGGCTCCCAATACATGGAGCTGAAACTAAAAAAAAAATTTCTTTGTACCAATACGAGTTACAATAAATTTGTCTGTTACTCTTTTACCTAATATCTATAGGTATTATGTGTAAAATACATAATAAAGGAAAGATCAGAGGTCAACTTCTTATCTATTCCATGATTCTAATGACACACATTGCAATACTCTGTATCATGATACAGAGCCCAATCCAATTATGTACTACTTATGATGATAGTTATGTGCATATTAATTTTGAGTGGAGATAATAAGGATAATAATTATCTTTATACCATATATTATAGAAAAAAATGATAATATATTCAATTACTTTACCTTAAATAAAATGACTCACCTCAACATAGGCAACCAGAACTGATCCAATAAATACAATACAAATATTTGATAACACCCACAACAAGTATGGAATATATAATCTATCCATTAAGACATATTTGTCCACAGCTGTGTATCTTCATTCAGGAAAGTAATATGAATAATGGATGGTAAATAAGCAAATTAATATGATTCACTATTGTAAAAGGAAAGGAAAAAGGCTCAAATGGCGATGGGCAGGCCATATGATAAGGGTAAGGGATAAATAGAGTAAAATTGTTATGCAGTGGTACCCCAGAGAGGGTCATAGAAGGAGAGGTGGACCACAAAAGAGGTGGGACGAAGACATAAGAAAAGTAGCAGGAGTTACTTGGAACAGAGTGGCAGAGAAACGGTGGGAATAGAAAAGGTTGGAGGAGGCCTTTGCCGACTGGCAATCAGACCCACATAAAATAAACAAAATCCAAATACTTAAATAACAAAGAATGTCTAATGCAAAAAGGCTATCATTATATTGTAAAAGGATACATTTTTTAAGTGCTTTATATTTGATATTTGAAAATTCTTCTATGCATATATCTATAGTAAATGCTATAAGTGCTGTTATGACACCAATTAACAGAATGATCACCCATCGGGCTATATCCTTCCACACTACAAACGGGTAACCTCTCTTTCGTTCTTCATCAAGTAGTAGATGATTCTCACAAGTATCATAATCAAGACTCTGAAAGGAAAAATATATACATTTTATTGAAATTAAGTACTTACCATGAAAGACTGGGTGCATTCTGCTAGACAAATCTCAGTCAGAGTCATTGATCGCCATAGAATAAATTTTAATCACAGAGAGTAATTTGAGTGATCTGAGAGATCTGGTGAAGGTTACGGGAAGCCATTGGATGCGGGCAGCACAGGACCGATCGTTGTGGAGATCCTTGGGGGAGGCCTATACCCAGCAGTGGGTGTCGTGCGGCTGATATGATGATGATGATGATGTTCAATGTTTTATTTTCCTTGGTTAAAATGTACTCTATGGCGATTGATGACTCAGACAGAGACTGGTCTAGCAGAATGCACCCAATGTTGCACATACTGTCATCCAACTTACTTCATATTTTGCAGACAGAACATTCATTGAACCAGGTTCAATTTTTTGCACAGGTTGTCTCCTTCTGATACCATGGCTGCCTTGTAATTCATCCTCTTCTGAATCCTACATAGTATGAAAACGGTAAATATTTTGTAAGTAGGTAGGTACACGATAAACAGTACCTAATATAACATTCAAACTGAATTTCTTTACGAAACATTCAGATAAATGAACTTCTTTGTATAAGTATTTTACCTGAAAATTTGCATGGTTGTTTAGCAACCCATAGTTAGAAGTACTTGCTTCTTCGTTGCTGACTAGTTGAGCGGTATCGGAAGTAGTTTCACTGGTATTGCCTTCAGCAATTAAAGAAGAACTGGAGTTATTCATTTTATAACTTTTATGGTGCTTCTAATAATTGTCTTGTTTATTATAATTACACATAACGCCAAAGCAAATCACATGCTGTCGCCTGTCTTTGAAACAATGATCCTGTAAAACAATTTCTGAATTTACAAAACAAATAAGTAGTAAAAACGACAAAACTTTTATAAAATGAAATAAACACACACGCACGTCACAAAGTAGAAAAGAAAAGGTTTTTTTGTTATTCTAAGAACGTCATACGTCAACGTCACCCATCATATATTCCTTCTCTTTTCATCATATTCACAATGCTCATGTTAAAAAGAGATGCAAAATAGAATGACATCAGTAACATTAGATACTTCAAAGTGTCATTTCTTTCAACGTATTAATTAAAGTTAACTTTGATAAAATTATCATACGTACCTATCATCCCAAATACTTTTTAACTTTATTCTAGCCTACTATAGATCCATTTTTTGTTTGCTTAATTTAATACCTATTTAAAAAACTCAAATAAAGAGCAAGTTTACAATTCAATGGATACGGGGACACAAAAAGAACCTTTGCTTACCACTGATTTGACATTAGTAGAAAAATGTTGCCACCTGTAAAAAAATAACGTGTCAATGAAAACATACTGATTCATTTCATTTTATAGTGAGTTTGTTCTAAAATAATATTTAAACAGGGTTTTTTCTCAGGCACGAATCGAACCCGCGACCTTTGAAAGTCCGGTTCAAGGTTCTTCCAACTGGCTACTGAGTTACTGAGTTATTACTAGCTACTGAGTTATTTACTGAGTAGTGGCATCGTCGTTCCAGAAGGTTTAACCTACTGTTTCGCTTGCAAGCCAGCGTTATTTCATCAAACGTGAGGAATTACAATCGATTAAGATGAAACAGCTATACTTACCTACTTATAATTTTTAATTTTGAGTTTACAGCATTCACAATGCTGTTTTTTTTTTGTTTGTTGTTTATGATGTTTGTTATCTACTCCTGCGAAGTTGTTGGTGTTTAAAAATAAGCCTGTGTAACATGAATAATATTATTATTATAGGTAGGTATCTATGTTTAATTTCGTATTAAGTATATTAGGCCCTCCGCTGTGTCAAGCGGGACCCGCGCGCGGGGCGACATATATTAGAGTTTACTCATGCACTGCGCAAGCAACTGTCCGTCAAAAACCAGCAATCTATTTTCCCGCGCTGTGTATCCGCGGCGGGATCCCGCTTGATGCAGCGGAGGCCTTACGTTTTCCTTTGACTGGCGCGGTCACGGGCGTAACTAGGTTGGTGACTATCTTAACACATTATATTATGTAATGTATAATAAATTGGCCATGCTAACTTTTTGAACACGCTCTAGCGACGTCACATCCGGTAAAATTTCAAAAAATATTAAACATAGACAGAATAATTAAAACTTAAAAATAACGAAATACGTTTCTTATAATGGTAATAAATAATAATATAATAATAAATTATAAAAAAATACTTCAAAAATATGAAGCATGGCCAATAAAATTGCAGACTAATTTTGCTGATTCACAAATTGAAATCTTCCACCAGTCGGTGCACTATTGGTACAGTCAGCAGCATATCAAGCTATACAAAACTGTCAAAAATCTACAATGAATTTTGAACCTTAAGCTGCTCGGCTTAAAGTTTAAAAATGATTGATGAAATTTGACAGGTTGTGGAAGCCCAGCGTGCCGTCTACCGTACTTGATGCTAGTAGATGCAGGCAGGGCAGACCTACATATTGTTGTTTTTTTTGTGTTCATGAGCGTAGCCAGCCATGGGCTCAGTCAGGGTGGGGCAGCAGTCTAAAATAATATGTAACTAGCAAACTATACCCGCGGTCTTACCCTGGTAATTTTTTTTCTATGCATTTTCCATGCATATTTTGTATTGCTACGGGCCTATCTCATTAATTCCACGTCATTTTTATATTTTCTTACTTAGGTAAGATTAGGTAGGTACCTCACAGGTCAGAGCCAGGGTGGGGCCCCACCCTGCCCGACCGTGGCTACGCCCATTGTGTTTGCTATCAATTTTTGGATATAAGAAGTGAATTTTCGTTAATATAAATTTTTCTTCCAACATAATATTTTGGTTTTCTTCAATCTTTAATTCGTTTACTGTCCAACTTCCATAGTAAAGTATTATTATTATCAACAATTTTTAGACATAGGTAATGGAAAAACTGGGAACGTAACCCATACACACGTACAAAAGGTCTCTATCTACATCAGCGCCACTAAGCGGGATAATTTAAAATCGCGTAAAAATGCCGTCAACATGTCATGACAAAAACGGTACCATGCACACTAATACCAAGCCCATGACGATTCTCTTTCCACAGTCTATAGTTATAATTTTTTACAAAAGTAATTTATCCGATTTTAGTATCTTTCATTTTATATAAAAGTTTTACGTTATTGATGATTTACCGAATTAAGTTAAGTTATTGATGATTAGGAATAATTACGTTATTGGTGATTTACAGCTAGCTAGCTACACTGCTACATTATTATTTTTTGCTAGTTATGATGAAAAAATTGTATTTGATCTAAACTGATAATGTTATCACCAGGTTATCACATTATCAGTGTGTAAATGAAAACAAACTTATGCATACAAACGCAATAATCAGCACAGCGTAAACAATAGCAAGTGTGTATGTGTGTGTAGCTTGTTCGTTCGTTTGGTTGACAATCGCGATGTGATGTATTCTATCATCGCATGCTGAGTTATATTTTCATCAAAACCTTTTAATTTTTATATCAGTTACTGGATTTATTTCTAAATGTTTTCTTTCGTTGTGACCGCCTTTCTCTGTTTTAATTTCTAAATATGTGTAATTTGCCGCCGAAGTTCCATTCAGTGTGTCGCCTTTGTTTATCATTCTGTGGCGATAATTGCAGTGATGTTAAACTTCCAATTTTCGACCGTGATAAGGAGAAATCACGACTTTCTGATATGATAATGACATATTTATCGATAATGGTAATGATCTTTCGTTATTTCCTTATTTGACCTACAGGAAGATGCCGTTTTCTCGTGTGAAAGTTTAGCGTAAGCGTATGAGATTGTGGATGCTGATAAGCGCCATTAACTTTCTCGCGGGTGGTGGGTATTTTCGCATTGTGATATCATATTACTGCCCACGCTTTGAGTGTTCGAGCGTATGACTAATGTCATTCGGGGAATCGGGGAAGTGATAGACGGGTGTGTGTGGTGAGTGAGCGCGGTATCTTGGCCGGAGCCGTGTTGCTGATAACAAAGGAGCGAGCGGAGACCACCTCGCCCCGCCTCCTGCGGCGCCTGCCCTCGCCCTCACCGCGCCCCCCGCCCTGCCACACACCTATCCTATTCTGACACTTTTGCTCCCTGTTTGCTTATCCACATTATACATGCTATTTTGGGATTTCAATATTTTCTAAATTTAGAAGTATATTTTAAGGAAACTAATATGCAGCAGGGGGACCCAATCTCCCTCGACTGGCGGTTGTTTAAAATACTTAAGGATATTATATTGTTGTTGTTATCAGATTTATTTAGTATGAGTCATCATCTATGATTACACTTTGTGAAAGGTCACCGGCCACATCATCTTATGACTACGATGTTAAGAAATATACTTTTGTAATATTTTTAGGTGTATCCTGGAGATTTACTACCTCAAGTGGTTTGTGGTAGCTGTGCACACAAGTTGGATGAATTTCACACCTTCAGAGAGTTAACACACAAATCAGAAAGACTATTGGAACAGTTTCTGCAGTATGCCAATTCACTATCTGGACCAAAAGAGGTGAGAAAAAATTAGTACAAACTTTTACTGTAACTTATTTTAATAAATTTAAACACTACATCATTTAATCACATAATAATCACGTAATAATTGATATTATAATTTCATCACAAAAATACTAATATTTAAGATAGGACACTAAAAAAATATAATACTAGGTACTTTAGGCAAAGGAACTGGAATTCAAATTAATGTAGCGCATGGGTTGGTTTCTTATTTTCTTCTTGTAAATGGTTTGAATTCCTTTAAACAACCAACCGATGACCATCCCAATACAGACTACTATTGCTACACCAAATATGCTCCATAGAACCTGTTTTGGCTTTAGGTTTGTAATACTGAATCTCTTTTTGTTAGAAAATGTTTTGTCAAAAGTAGGACACAATGACAAAGTTATATTAGTGATGAATTCTCCGCTCAATCTAAGGGGTGCAGCACAACTGAAATAGGATACACAGAGTTATTAGTTATTTTGCTACTCAACTCAACCAATAATCATTATAGGTATTATAATTAACTGAAAACATGCATGACATTATTATTTTGTTATTAATATTCAATACATAACATATTTTCGTCCATGACATAACTAAGTCAAAGTTTATAAAGCTGTAATAGCAATCAATGGATATTAACATTTATTTTTAACTACTTTTGATAAAATATGTAAAAGGAAACAGTTTAGCTGCAGAAACAGCTTTTATTACGTACGGTATAAAGGCAGTCTCAAGATCAACATTATTATTTATTCCTTTGATTATAGTCTGAAGTGCTAGTACATTATTTATTCTGTTAAAATAATAATTTGCATCCCACATGTTGATTCTCTAAATGTAACTCCTACCCTTCATGAAAAACTATGAATTGAAAAATCTTAAGCTAGAAAGTACTCACTATGGAATGTCACCATTTTTGAACTTGTCACTAGCTCCCTGGAATGATACAATATCAACAAGGTCGCAGTTGCACAACCAGCTGTTGCCCGTCATACCCAATGTATCCAGCTTACTCCATGGCATCAAATCTGGTGATATTTCACTTAAGTCATTGTCGTCCAGATACACCTGGCCAAACAAGAACAAAATATAAGTAGCTTATCATTTTTCAATATGAGTTGGACTAACAAAAGAGATAAGTAATTTTATTAATTTACTTTGCAAATTATAATTAATTGTTGAATGGAAAAATACTTTTTCATATTTTTTAAGTTTGAGATAATTAAACAAGAACAAAATATAGCTTATCATTTTCCAATAGTTGGACACTAGCATATATTATTATTTTATGTACATATATTATGTGAGTTGGACTAACAAAAGAAATAATTGTATTAATTTATTTTGCAAATTATAATTTAGTTGAGGGGAAAAGTAATACTTAATATTTTTTTAATTTTGAAATTCATACAAATTTTAATGCTTTTCTAAGCAAGCTTTTACTATACTTACAATTACAATAATAACACAATATTTTTCATCTAACCATATTAGCATAACTACAACTCTGAAGCTGGCGAAAATAAATGTAAATAATGTGCATTTCGTTTTTTTCCTATATTTAAAATATGAACTGATTAAGATAGTCTTTAAAATGATAAACTACGAATGACCTCTATAGCCGAATGGCTAGCAATAGCAAGTCGCATGTTGGGCGTTGCCATCCCTTTTTATTTGCCCAGGAAAATGGAATACACCTCCCGCCCCGCCCGGGTAAGACGGAGGTTGTATATGTTTTACCACCACTAGAATACCACTGGAATAGAAACCTCCTTCCACCTTTCTTCCTTCTTCCCTTCCTCAAGCTAGGCCCTAGAGCAGCGGTCGTCAAATAGCGGCCCGTGCGTGGTGGCCTGTATTCGTGCAGCCCGCCCGCCCGCAGCATAGCAAATAATAGGGATGTTGACTATTTTTTTTATTTTATGTTACATAAATTACCTCTCAAAAAAAGAAACATTGGTAAAAGAATTAATTCGCTAGCATGAAAACTGCCCGAGATATCACAGTGTGAAATGCACACAAATGGACTCGATCAAAAACGCTTCATACTAATGGCTTGCACGTTATGACGTCGCGCCTTGCAAGTTTGTATGCAACGCATAGGAAATTTGTTCAGCAGCTATATTAAATATTGTGTTTATCAAAATGGTTTCTTCGACAAATTTGCTATACATTTTACGGACTAATTAAAGGTATCATTTATTTTAATAAATTTTATACTTTTTAAATGGGCTTGTCCACCCAACTTTGAAGGGTCATAAAACAAATAATATGCAATATATAAAACCAAAAGGTATACAAGCTACTCTAAAAGTTTAATATGTTTACGATTTTTATTAGTATTTCGTTATTTTATTCATTAGTCAACATCCCTATTTAACTATTTACTATTATTACCCGACTGCAAGAGGGTTATGTTTTTCGCGCGTATCTTGTATGTTTGTTTGTTTGTATGTGTGTTTTTTTATATTCTATTTCACGTATTCGGTTCGTATTCTTATTTTGTACCATATCATTAGTTGTGAGTTGTGATTGGTCGACCACCACTCACAAACTTAAATATAAAGTAGGAAATATTAATACGGACCGAATACATAGAGAGAGGACAAACGCCCTTAGTGTGCGGTGCGGCCCGGCAAGGATACCCACATTTCCCAATGTGGCCCTTGGTCGGTTGGCAACTAATCTCCCTAGAGACTAGGAAGATTAGTCGCACGCACTACCTACGTACCTGGGTTCGATTCTCTGTCGGGTCAAAATAAAACGTAAGCGAAACAATGTAGGTAAGTATGTATTATTTGCCCAGTATTTTATTCAATGTTAAGAATTTTTACCATTTGATCCAGTTTTGGGATAAATGTTGCAATCAGCAATGATTGATATCTAAACACAATGAAATCATTAATCAGCTGACCTCAATTTGTAAGTGCCCTGTAAGCAACTATAACAGGGCCAGTTGAGGTGTTGCACATGTAAATGGATTGTTATCTTATTTATTTAGTATTTAATTAAGTAGATACTTATTTTGTAAATTATTTATCGGTGACTAGTTTACTAACGTGTCGGAACTGTGTTAGTTAGTTTCGAAATCGTAATCAAACTTAGCATTAGTATTAATGCTTAGGCACGTATGTTAAACCTAAATTAATTGCGTAATTAAGTTAACAATCTTAATATAAGTTATATCACCAAAACGTTGTCGAAAGGCATAAAATTGGCGTATGACTTATTTTGCCACAGGATAATAGTAGATTATACAACAAGTGAAAAAAAAGGAATTTAGTTCGAGGGACTAATTTGGATCCCGAGAGAAGCGAAGGATACAAAGGACCGAGATGAATTTTTTTTCACGAGTTGTGTACTCTACTTTTTACCATCGACTGCGAGAAAACAAATAGCAGTACTTATACCTATAGTAGGTATTTATAGGTTATCAGATTTTGATATTTAGGTAGGAAATCGATAATATTTCAAACAATATTTGAAAAATTAAATAGTGAAATTAGAAATTTTGAAATTTTCTAATGAACTGTACGCGCGCAAGCTTTAGAAGTGTATATGAAATTAGAAGCTTTCCATTACATAAAACAACCACGATAAGAGGGAGATTACATGATCAGTCAGTCTGGCATCAGTCCATGCCATCAATCTGTAGACTTTGAATCTGATGCCACAGATTGAACATCTAATCTCCCTATAATAGATAGAAAAGAACCCAAAGCTAAGACACTAAAAAGAACCTATAGATAGAAAAGAACCCAAAGCTAAGACACTAAAAAAAACCTAACTAAAATAGTCAGGATTTTTTTTTATTTAATTGTATAACTATGGCTTTATCTATGGAATAGCTCCATACTTTCAGGCCGTTTTTTTTTGTACATAATTCATAATATGATGCGCGCTTGTTCCAAATTCAAAATACTTTTATTCACTCGGTGAATAAAAACGCGTTTTATTCACTGTTATCAATGAATCAGACGCACTTTTTTGAGTGGCGATGGTAAAAACTTGATTTTACAGCATAGGTATGGTTCGTATATTAGTATTCGGAAGAAATAAATTTTGTTTCTATGCCTAATTAAATTATGTAGAAAGCATTCGATACTCACTTCTTTTAAGGTCCACTTATCTTTGAGCCCTCTAAAGGCGTTATGGCTTATGTATCTGAGATTCCTATTGTGACACAAGTGAAGCACTCTTAAATTCTTAAGCGGAGAGAATGTGCTTCTTTTCACTTCGTCTAAGTAGTCGTTTTCAGCCACTTCCAATTCTATCAAGTTTGTTAATCCTACAAAGATATTGTATACTTACAACGTGTTACAAAATAACCCCTAATCATAAGATTTATTTATTCTTATGCCCTAACTAATGCCGAATGTGGTACCTAGATAGATCAAACTGAACTTATTTTACTATGGGACCAACTCTGAAATCGCGAAATAAAAATTTGCTGTTTTATACATTTTGATATTTTCGATATTAATTTTTAATATTTGATATTATTTTTAAACAGCTGATTTTCTTTTCGCGATTTCAGAGTTGTATCCATAGCAAAAGTTGTTCAGTTTGATGGTCCCTATCTACATCTACCATATTCGGCATCTGGGGTAATTTTGCAACACGTTGTATATTATAATTCGTTCATCAAAAGATTTATCCTTAAAATTAATCTTAATAACTTTTGGATCAATCCCTGACTCACCTATAAAGCTATCATCGTTTAGTTCCACAATAGGATTGTCGTTGAATGAAAGATATTTCAAACTGTTGCCGACGATACTCAGGCTTTCGGGTACCGAAGTAAACTTGTTACCAGATAAGTCAAGTTGTTGTAAATTCTGAAGGCCCTTGAAAGCGTCCAGTGGTATGCTATCTATATCCGTCTGCGACAAATCCAAGACCTGAAACATTATGAAGTTAAATCAGAAAAATATAATATACATTGGTGCTATCATCCTAGTTCCACCCACAACCAAGCGAAAGTTTTGCTTTGATAAAATGTCCTTTCGGCGCCAGGCGTCTACTTATCAAATAAATAAATAAAATCTTTTAACAAAAAGTTGGACTAGTTATCTGCGTTTAAGTTCCAAAAATACATTGAACCATAGCATAGCACATGTAATTTTCTGAAAAACATTTTAACATGTGTAATGTTTGCTATGGTAGATTCGTTATCTGTGCGTGTATTCCCAAGTTGACACAAATAAAGCAAACATGTTGTTGTTAATATTAGAGAACTCCATTTATTTATTGTTCCATTGTTTCTAGTAAATGGAATATGTACAAACTAAATCTTATCATGATTATCGTATATCGGAGTACCTATATCGGTTAATATATATGGTGGTACCAAATGATGTGATGATACTCAAACATTAACAAAAAAAAACATACTCCCATACAAAATGTATGTATCTCGGTTTGGTTGGTGGTAAGGCTTGTTTCAAGTCCCCTGAACCCTGATCTTACCTAAGTCTGACGCCATAACAACGATATAAAAATTGTTATGTTCTGGCAGTTAGAGGTCAGATAGCCAGTTCCTCAGTGAAGAGGATTCCGGGTGTAGTGCGCTTCCACCTTTGGCCCTATCGTAACTTAACATCGTGAGGTGAAGGCCAAGCACTATCCCGTTGTGTATAAAAAAATGTTACCTCTAAATTAGTAGCGCTCGATATTGCAAGCACGGTGACATGGTCGAGAATCTCGATGGGGTTGTTGTTCAGGTAGAGGCGCGTCAGATTAGGCGTGTACTGGAACAGGTATCTGTCCAGCGAATGTATCTTGTTGTGGCCAAGATTTAGCGTCTCCAATGCAAGGTCGCTGTACTTGTTGTTTTTGTACGGCCCTCGAAATATTTCGGTCCTCAAAACATCTCCTAGGAATTATAAAAAAATACATAGGTATGTTTTTTTCATGTTGTAAAAAAATGTTGTAAAGTACAAGGTTTATTTAAAAGATTTTTCCGTGTTATGATTTTGCCAATAACGATCACGGCAAACGTATCGCAAGTCTTCATAATCATCATGAGAAGAGTCATTGGCTACCTTACTTAAAAAAATACCCAAATATACATATGTAAACTAAAGAGCCTGTTACTATTTGATTATTAACTTCTACAACATTATCTGTTCCTCTGCTCTATTCCAGTTTATTTAGGTTGGACGCAGTGCGTCCTTTTCTTCTATCTTTCTTGTCGCCCGTCATCTCCTCATTCATTAACTTCACATTCGTAATCATTCCGTATACAATCAATCCATCTTTTCTGCGGTATTATCATTCTTCCTCTACAATTAGACATGCATCAACGTTTATGTCCATAAATGCCTTTTTAACCGACTTCCAAAAAAGGAGGAGGTTCTATGTTCGTCTGTATATTTGTTTTTTTTTTTTTTTGTGTATGTCATAATAAAAATACGTCTATTGAAGTCGGGTGTGGCTTTTAGAATAAAAAAATTGAATTTGTACTCCAGCCCCACCCGACTTCAATAGACGTATTTTTATTATTACGAATATTATTTCTTGCTTTTTAGAGGTAAGTTTTTTTAAGTCGGTTTTTTGTTTTTTTTAAACAATTTTTTTACAATGTCAGATCCATACCAAACCAGACGGTTCCCTTTCATGAACACAATACAGAATAACCGAAACAGAACCCACCTGATATTGTATTCTTGCTAAGATCTAAGTAGACTAGCCTTTCCAAATTTTGGAATGCGTCTTTTTCGATATCGGTGATCCTATTGTGTTTGAAGCTGATGGCGATGCGACTGCCCGGCGTCGCTGGCAGCGCCGTAACGTGCTCTATGTTGTTGCTGAACAATGTTACGAGCACGTGGCCATCTGAAAGATTACAACTGTATTTCGTAGTACTATAGTATTATGTTATCTGTAGTAGTACACGTTTGATTTCCAAAGTTAGGCAGTTTAATCTTTTTGCGACACTATAACTTATTTCAAAAGGAACTAATTAAATTCGAGCCTCCGATATATTTCCACTGAAAATTATAGAATTTTCTTTGATTGTTTACCCTTATTTAAATATAACTATAGCGTCGTGATGATACACTTGCTATACGTTTCTTATGTAGGTATTATTTTGTTTTTATAATAAAAATAAAAAGGGTTTCAAATTACAATAATCTTTATAAGCTCAATTGGCCAAAAAGCGCTAATATCTTACCGAAACTTTATCACTTTTGGAAATATAATGTGACTGGATATAATTCTGTTTAACAGTACAATCAAAGTTATCAGGAAGATGCATTTGATTGAAATTTTTTATCAATAGGTAACACCCTATTATTTTGTTGCAAGGGAAAGCGAAGTCCTCCGTTATATAGGTATTTCCCGAGGACGCCAAGTAAATTAATTAATTATACATGAGCATAATTAAATGCATTTATTACACCTGTTTTCTCCAAAAAGTATACGAGACATGTTTTCGAACTCATCACAGGAGTGATACAGATACCTACCTATATTTGTTATGTAGTACCTACGTCCGTTAGGCATAAAGATAAAAATAAATAATTGTACTAGGTACCTATGTTAAAACATTCTTTACCTTTGTCTATATGATTTATTTTCAATGGCCATTCTGGGATTGCGTCGAAATTCCTTCTCGAACAATTTACAGTAAGATTGATGTCATCATGTTTGAAAATATCACAAGTTTTTTTCACATCGACCTCATTCGCCCAGCACGACGAAATTAAGACGTACGTTATCAGTAACACCTATAACGTTTTAAAATGTAATTAGTATTGTAGTACTAAAACACACTACACTCGGTCCTAGTTATTTAACAGTCGCACTGCACTTACTTCACGCACAGGTGGAAAGTACATTTTTCTTTGATATAAAAAAGATACTGCATTCATTTCATAGAACCTGTATGCTGTTATCTTATCGACTAGGAGCCTACGGATATCACGAGTGACAAGAAATGAGCGAACGCCTCATTGGCTGACGTCTTTGTTATCGTGCATCTAACATTGCGTTGTTCTTCAAACATTCAAAAATATCTTTACTTTCAGGAGATCCTCAGCGTAACGGCAGCAAAATTAGAAGATATTATTAAACCGTTGAATGCAAGTGTTTATGAGCTTGAAAGTAAACACAAATATGAAGAGATGGGCTCACCGGATTCTACAGAGGAGTTGAAAAATTCAGAGAGCCGACAGGCGGCAGTTGCATTGCTTTCAATAAGACATAATGACCCTACAAAATACGTAATAAAACCAGAAGATGAACCACATATAATGTTCAAGAGCGTGCCGAGCATACCGCCGCCGGAGCGGGCGCGGGAGGTGATGCATTGCAACGCCGTCATCGACATCATAACCAAGGCGGTGGCGGTCGCACAGCGGGAAAACGAAGAATCTCAAAAGTATCCGCCGAACTACACTAGCGTCATAGATAGAACACACTCTCTCAACTCCAGCGATGTCAAATACTCACATGAATATCAAGAAGACCAGTATAATATGTACAACGTGTCACAAAATGCCCCGAGTCCCAGTAGTAACGACGACCATGACAACAAAGAAATGGACCTCTCATTATATGGAACGGTTAAAAACGAGCCCGCTGAACAAAATGACAACTTAAATCGAGATGCTTCTTCGTACTTCCGTGATAATTTATCCCATAACAAATCTTCAAATTATGCGGAGGAATACAAGCCGACACTGTTTGGTAGATCATCTGGCAAGACAAAAACGTCAAAAGACAACTCGTCGGTGTATGAGGAGGGTAGTCAGAGCAGTAGCGGTTCAGATCCAGACAGATTACAAATGGATATTTCTCAGATGTCGCAGGTGAGTCGAACTAAAACATAACATAGCATGAACTGAAAAAAATCATGAACCTTTTCATGATGAAAAGCCGCCAAAGAAGCTTCCGATATCTATGAAGTATTTTCAGAAACTTAGTTATTTTCACGTTGTTAACTCACTGGAAATTATTCCACGGAACTTACGCAAACACGAAAGAAATTAAACAAAAATATAATCTTTCAACAGACTGTCTTTGCACAGGTTATCTGTGTGTAAGTAGCCTATGTTGGTAATTTTCGAATTTTTTTAAAGATAAGTTTCTACAGCTTTCTATAAAAACAGCAAATTTTTCTTTGTAGGACGACCCTGAAGAAACTCAGTCGGCGCGGTCGACGCAGTCATCTCCACAGCCACATGAGAATGAAACTGATAAGGAATCACTCTGGCAAGCACTGCATAGACAAAATGGTAAGATTTTAATAAAAAAATAAGATACTACAGCATAATTATTTGTTTATAAGTTTATCTGTACACACAAAGTCATTAATTAAATTCGTATGGCTTAAAATACTCAATTCAATTATCATTCATTTATATACGATATAGTTCTTAAGTTAGCAGGTAATGTATATGATATACTATCTGTTGTGACAATGTCGTGATTACACATAAATCTGTTGATAAGGAAACAAACAACATAGGTGGGTAGGTAAATGTAGGTATACTTTAATGTGTTAAAAATAAAGTGTGGAAAGGTAACACGTGCGCTGTCTAAGTCGCATTGCATTTTCCAATGATTGCGTTCTGATGATTATAGTGGGCTCAAGTTTGACCTCACGGATGTATGACGTGGGCGCCTGACCTTAAAAGCAAAACGCCCTTTACGTGGTGGGTGTTAAAGGCATATTGTAACCTTGAGGTCATGGGTCTCTCTTTATAGTTTTGTATAACGATTATGCTTATCAATGATAAAGTTAATTTGTTTTGTGGTGGTGGTGTGGTGGGTCTGGCTTGAATTTTCTGTTATTTGCAATAATCTTACTTAAAAGAGCACTTAAAATCAATTGAAGAATTTGGACATCCTGCTGTACTGTTACCTTAAGTACTTAAATGGCCATAATAAGATCTATCATCATCGTCAAGCCCCTACAACATACGAAACGAAAAAGATTGCGATGTCGACGAATCGTACCGTATTTAAAGCGGCATTTCGATGCAATCGTTTACGATCTATCGTGTCGGATGAATCGTAACGACCGATCGCACAGGGCCCCATATACGGTACGATTGATCTGTACGATCCGTCGTTTCAGACCGATTGAAACGACGAATCGACAGTGTATGTCAAGATCGTGAACGATTTACTTAATCGAAGACGATGTCGGAGATCGCAACAAAAACCCATGCGATCTAATATCGTAACGATGAATGGACAGTGTATTGACCTGTTGCGATCAACGATTTGATTTTTGTCTGTCTGACAACTTTTGGGTGGAACCTTAATTCATTTAAATATTTACATGCGAATACTGATTTCGCTTTAACAGCCATTTGTTAACCCACACTTTTCTAGGTTTTCTTCTTTTCTTCTGTAGCCAAATCAAAATTACCGCCACATAGTAAGAAGTTCGTTTTACATTTTAAACGGTACGTCTTTATCGTTCCGTTTCAAATAAGTAAATGATCGATCGTAACGACCAATCGTTTCATGTATGTGCGGCAGTTTTGAAGCGATCGATCGTTACGATTAACGTCAGATTGATCGTAATGATCAATCGTTCCGTATATGGGGGAACACAACCATTTTTACATTGTTGTTATGGCGTCAGACTTAGGTAAGATGGTGGTAGCCAGCCAGGCGGACTTGAAATAAGTCAATAAGTTACAATAAGTTGATAAATGCAACAGGTCGTGGCGGAGAGGCGACGCAGCTGCTGAAGCGATTGATCAACAGCAAGCACCTGGGGATGACGGTGTCGCCGCTGAGAGCCGCCACTACCTCGCCCCTCGCAGCCACCGCGCAACAGCCGCCCAACGGCGCCGTCTCACCGGTAACATCTATTACAGTAGTATATCACGTTCACGACGCAGCTGCTGGAGCGATTGATCAACAGCAAGCACCTGGGGATGACGGTGTCGCCGCTGAGAGCCGCCACTACCACTACCAACGGCGCCGACCCACCGATAACAACTAATACCCACTAATATTAAATAGTAGATAATAGCCTTTCGGGCTTTTCGATTTGCCCTACAGTACTAGCGTACAGAAGTTGCACTCCGCAAAATAGTTTAAATAAATTGCGACCCTTGCTCCGACATAATAAAGTCAAATTCAAGTCGCACGCTCCCTTCCAAAAAACACTTACCTAGTAGGTGCCTCTCTTTCTATCGCGTAGGTCTTATCTTTTCTGACGTATGAAATTTGTCCTTTCAGAGGACGCCGAGCGCTTCATACTCGCGCACGGAGAGACAAAGCCCTGATCATATAAGTTCGTACTTTGATGAGCAGAAAAATATATTCGGTGTGCAAAAATGGTTATTAAATTTTTAGATTTTTGGCATTCACAATGCAATTTTTATATTAAGATAATATATTAGAAAAAATGTATATAACATAAAAAACGTCGTTTCTGACCTTTTTCTGGCGCTACGCCGGCCGCTGCCGCAACACGCTGGCTCCGCTCGCTCGGCTCGTGCGTTTTTTTGGTCGCAATTGTAACCTAATGGCCTCTTTAAGACTTTTTCGTAGCGGGAGACAAATGCTGTCCCCCCGGGCCCCCCCGTTTATCACCAATTTGGGGGGGGGGGTTTGAGGTCCCCCCTCTACCCCCCTTTCCCCCTTTTTTGCTAACCATTTAAATTAACGGCGGATCAAAAAAATACTTCCCTAATATTAATGAGAAAAAATCTGGGTATAATAATACTACCCTCTTTGTATTTTCACGTATTTAAACAAATTCAGGTTGTGCGATGTTTTTTTATATATTCTAGATGAGAATTAGTTCGTAGCTCAACACTACAATGTACAGTTATTGACTACAGTATTTTGTAATGCAGATTACAGCGCGGTTCAATACGAGCTACAGTATTTTTAACCGACTTCCAAAAAAGGAGGAGGTTCTCTGTTCGTCTGTTTTTTTGTGTTATGTCCACCGATTACTGAAAGGCGGTTGGACCAATTGAAATGATTCAAACGTTATTACATTAGGTAAACTCCCAAGTTGGTCCCATTTTTTAAAATTTGGAAATCGGTTCAGTACTTTTAAGTAATCTTGAAAAAAAGCACGAAAATAGTATGATTTTGTGTGAATTACCTCCATGATAATGGTCGTATTACTTATCTTTATTTATGAACTGAATAAGATAATTATTTTTTTGTTGGAAGAGGGATATCTTATGTGTAGTTCTTTAACCGACTTAAAAAAGGAGGTTCTCAGTTTGACCCGTATTTAAGTATGTTTCTCCGCGATTATCTTACGTTTGGCTGAGCCGATTTTTCTACATTATATAATATACTTTACCTACAAGGACCTTCAATAGACGTATTTTTATTATTACAAATATTATTTCTTGCTTTTTAGAGGTAGGTTTTTTGAAGTCGGGTTTGTGATTTTTTTTAAACAATTTTTTATTTTTTTATTTTTAGCGTAGGTACTAAAAATAAAAAAATAAAAAATTGTTTAAAAAAAATCACAAACCCGACTTCAAAAAACCTACCTCTAAAAAGCAAGAAATAATATTCGTAATAATAAAAATACGTCTATTGAAGTCGGGTGGGGCTGGAGTACAGATTCCTTTTTTTTTATTCTAAAAGCCCCACCCGACTTAGACAATAGACGTATTTTTATTAATACAATTTTTGTATGGCAGATTACAGCGCGGTTCATTTCGAGCGTAATATCTGCTGTAAACTTTCTGTATAGTGAGGAATAATAGGAAAAAGATTAATAATTACTAGTATAAGTATTATGTTACCTGTAATAACTGATAATAATAACTAGGCTGAAGTACATGGATAATCTATAAATGTAGACACAATAAAATAAGGTTTTCGTTAAGAAACGCAATTCCTTAATCTGTTCAACTCCTCGTCGAGTTTGACCACGTTATCGTTTATTTACTTACATCAATGTTTATTACCTGTACGTTCAAAGTACTTTGATTATCAATGTTGAACAACTTTAACGTCATCACTGTAGTTATTATCCAATGCGTGATCCGTGGTCGGTCGGCGCGTGATATTCGACCGTTCGATTTTTCATAGATGAAGCGTTTCTCACTTTGAAGATGCAAGGTACGACTGAGCTATGTTCACTGTGTGAATGAAACTGAAATACCTCCATAATCTAGATTGTTTAGTGCATTGTTATGTTAATGCTCTCTTTGTGATAAATTGTACGGTTTTCCTCGAGGTCGATTACGTAGCCATATTATTTTCTCAATACACTTAGGTAGTCTTTGTTACTTTATTATTTAAAATGTCATGGTTTTCCTCATTCATAATATTTTTGCGTACCACGTACCACGGTGCGTAAATATTATACCTAACGCCAGCAAAAGCAAGTTCTACATAAAAGCTGACTAAATATAAGGGCGGCACCCAACTTCAACTATGGCTGGTTTACATTATCTTAGCTATTAGTAGAGAGTAGAGGTACATTACCTGGCATGTTCGTTGATTTAAAAAAACTTTAAACCCATCAGGCAATGTACGTCTATTCTCTATCTCTACTCTACTAACAGCTAAGATAATGTTAACCAGCTCATGTAATAACTCTACCACAATAAAAAATGTTGAAGGTTTATTTCACGGATTCCATATCTCTTTTATTTTTTAAATTAAACCAGAAGGTAGGTGCTATCGGTAACTGTGAAACTTGCCCTAACTAAATCATAGTGTAAAGAAATATAATCTTGCTGAATCACTGAAGAACGCGTGTGAGGCGCGTCGCGGCACTCGCGACAATCACTGACTGCGATATTTCTCCCACGCCCACGCCCGACGAGTTACATTATGAAATTCAGTACAACCTTATAACACTCGTTCGGATGATATAATGACGAGGAGGAGGAGGAAAGTCAAAGTCAAAACCCTTTATAGAGGATATATATCATGGGTGTAGATAAAGTCTTGTATGCAACTGTACATATTAATTAGGTATTAAAACACTCAAATTTATATTTAAATATTTCTTGTTCTCAGTAATTTTATATAAATTTTGTAAGTATCTGGTAGTTATTCGAAATAATAATAAAAAATACATACATATTATTAAACTTGTATATACAGAACATGTGAGGTGGTGTTATCACAAGAGGCGAATACCCCTTTGTTAACGCGGCAATACTCCCATCGAAACGTCACCTGTCAATTTCATAAACGTCAACGTCATTGTCAAGAAACCAGAGAGGGCGCGTCTCTTCCCCTCTCGTCTACTATACCGTTCGAAATACTATAACGACAGAATCAAACCCAATGTACTAAGTTTTTGTAATATATAATTTCAATTGAAGAAGTCGTACTTTCTATTGCACGATCCAGCACTCCACCCCAGCTCGAACACCCTTCATTATAAAACAGTTGTATAAATACCTATTACACTGCAAGATACACAGTATATTTGTATGTAATATTAATAAATAATCTTAATTTTCTCATCACAAACAATAATCCTAAATTATACCTTATATTGTATGTACTAAGCTAGGTTTGTGTGAGACTGATGTCCGAAATGGGTAAGTAAATAAATACCCGTTAACACAGATCATCAGGCTCCCACCATCGGACATTTGTGGCATCTAGTTACAAAGATGTGATGATTAATCAAACTACATTAAACAGCTTACTTAAAAATTAATACTAAGTTAGTGCAAAGTTAGTGCGTGTGTGTGTTGTAAATAGAGCGATGAGTTTTATTTACATTGCATTGCATTACACTATGCCTAAATGTTGAAATGTAATTCGTTAGAATGGCGAGTGGCAGAGCTCGGGTCGCGGGTCCGCCGCAGCGGGAACAGCTCGCAGGAAACAGAGCTTCCCCGCGCGCGCGCAACCGCCCGCGCTCGCCGACGCGCCCGCCACCGCGCCTTGGCCGCAGCCGCCCGCTGACAGCGTAAGTACACAATACGCTGTACGTTTGTTGTTACACACGTTAGAATCGTAAGTGGCCGGGTCATAGGAAAACAGAGTTTCTCAGCTCGCGCGCAACTGCCTGCTCTCGCTGACGCGCCCGCCACTGCACCTTGGCCGCAGCTGACAACGTAAGTAAACACAGTGTGTTTATTGTTCGATATCAGCCATTTTTAATGTCACCACTGTTGAGGCCAAGCCTTCCCTACGAGTGGATAAGGAGAACGGGCTAAAAAACTATCACGCGGGCCCAATGCTGATTAGGTGTTAACGACTGCAAACGCAGTCTTCCAAATTATTCTTATATTGAGCTGTTAGTCTATATTTCTCTATTACTATATTTTACCTACTTACATAATAATATGGTATTTTCCATAATAGGAGCAAACGGATGCGTCCGGCGTCGGTGGCAGCAACGCCCGAGGCGGCACGCGGGTGGAGCTCGCGTGCACCAACTGTGGCACGCACACGACCACGATATGGCGGCGCGACGCGCGTGGCGAGATGGTGTGCAACGCGTGCGGCCTCTACTACAAGCTGCACGGCGTGCCGCGGCCCACCGCCATGCGCCGCGACACTATCCACACGCGCCGCCGCCGCCCGCGCCACGACGCCAAGCACGCGCGCAACAGTCAGTACATTGTAGTATACACACGCGTGCCCCCTCTACTACAAGCTGCACGGCGTGCCGCGGCCCACCGCCATGCGCCGCGACACTATCCACACGCGCCGCCGCCGCCCGCGCCACGACGCCAAGCACGCGCGCAACAGTCAGTACATTGTAGTATACACACGCGTGCCCCCTCTACTACAAGCTGCACGGCGTGCCGCGGCCCACCGCCATGCGCCGCGACACTATCCACACGCGCCGCCGCCGCCCGCGCCACGACGCCAAGCACGCGCGCAACAGTCAGTACATTGTAGTATACACACGCGTGCCCCCTCTACTACAAGCTGCACGGCGTGCCGCGGCCCACCGCCATGCGCCGCGACACTATCCACACGCGCCGCCGCCGCCCGCGCCACGACGCCAAGCACGCGCGCAACAGTCAGTACATTGTAGTATACACACGCGTGCCCCCTCTACTACAAGCTGCACGGCGTGCCGCGGCCCACCGCCATGCGCCGCGACACTATCCACACGCGCCGCCGCCGCCCGCGCCACGACGCCAAGCACGCGCGCAACAGTCAGTACATTGTAGTATACACACGCGTGCCCCCTCTACTACAAGCTGCACGGCGTGCCGCGGCCCACCGCCATGCGCCGCGACACTATCCACACGCGCCGCCGCCGCCCGCGCCACGACGCCAAGCACGCGCGCAACAGTCAGTACATTGTAGTATACACACGCGTGCCCCCTCTACTACAAGCTGCACGGCGTGCCGCGGCCCACCGCCATGCGCCGCGACACTATCCACACGCGCCGCCGCCGCCCGCGCCACGACGCCAAGCACGCGCGCAACGGGACGGAACGGGAACGGGAAGCCTTGTGCGAGGTCCGCCACACGCGGCAAATTTCTCAAGCAGCGCGCTTGGTGGGGACCAGTGTTGGGCGTAATTAATTACTTTTGTAATTAAATTACTAATTAGATGAAAAGAAATTGAATTACTTTAATTGAAATTACATGTAATTGGAATTAATTTAATGGAACTACATAAATCACTAGTAATTCCAATTACATTAGTTTGTAATTAAAATTACTCAATTACTTTTTATGGGGGTACATAAAAGATAAATAAAATTGAGATGTTGATCGCTTGCTGTCCTCACGCAGCATATCACAACCGATGCTTTTAGTGCATGTGTGTGTGTGTGGCTTGTTACTGCACACAGGTATCCCTTCTCGCGCCTCCTCACGTGCACCTCTCCTCTCTAGGGATTTTCGATCCGGGGTCGTCGATCCGATTTTTCGAATCGTAATGGATTGTATCAGATCGCATGCCGTCGATCCGATCCTTAGGGAATCGATCCGGATCGGATGCAAACAAGTAAGGACGCAATTATTTTTTGATTTTTATGAAGTAAACCATTAAAAATAAAGTTTTTAATCTGTGGTTGACGGTGTTGGTCTTTTTGACAATTTACTAAATCTACTATTTAAGATTAGCTTAACATTACTTATTGTGAAACTGCTTGTCGACCCCAATAAATAGAAAAAACCCATGTAAAACTTGCAAACAAGTACCTTGAATGATGATGATTGATGCCGCCATGTTTAAAATGTAAACAAAGATATGATTCGTTACAAATAAACCTAAGTAAGTAGGTACCTATTTTTCGTAAACAAACCACGTTTTTATTCATACGATCCAAGCGATCCTATCTTTCAAGTTTTGTATCGATCCGGCAAAAAATCGTATGGTCTCGATCCGATCCGAAAATCGCCGGATCGTATGCCTGCCAATCCGATCTTTCAAAAGATCGGTGGGTTGATTATCCAATCAGAAACCACCAAGCGACCGGTCTCATTTGACAGATGAATGTGATACATTGCTTCTTCTTTTTGGCCTAAAAAAACATACCAAAGAAAAGTAGCAATGTTTGTCAAATGAAACCGGTCGCTAAATAGTTTCTATTTAGATAATCAGCCTGCGGATCGGCGCATCCCTACTCCTCTCTTCGTCGCACCCGTCGCGTCAGTGCGTCGCTAGCAGTGGTTTCGCTACCTGCCACAGAAACTACATCGTATTATTTAAAATACTACCTCAACTTTAAAAGAAATTATATAAGTAGTTAGGTAATTACAATTAACAATTACAATTACCAATTGTAATTGTTAACTGAATTACTTTTTAATAATTTCAAGTAATTTGTAATTGAAGTCGCCAATTACAATTTGTAATTGTAATTGTTAATTAGTAGTTAATTACATTTTGCCCAACACTGGTGGGGACCCGCCTAATCGCGTAAAAATGGCTGGTCGGATCCTGGTTGAAGGTTCTCTAAGGATTTTCTCTAATATCCACGCGGACGAAGTTGCGGGCATCAGCTAGTAAATAAATAAACTACATCATTATCAGATAAAAAAATAGAGTTATGCAGATGCTCGATGAATACGTGCGTCTGATTGGCTTTAAATAAAAAATACAATGTGAGAACTGTCAAAAACAATATAACAATGTAGTCTAAATTTTTCATGTCTTAGACCAAACCCAAGCTATCTAATATTCTATTTATTATAATCCCATGATTTACATTTGCAGAACGTCGGAGCGCAGGCGCATGCACAGAAGGGAACGAAACGAGTGGGGGTGCGGGCGGTGTCGCGGGCGTGGCCGCGGCGGCGGGAGTGGGGGGCGCGGCGGGGGAGGGGGGCGCCGACGAGAGCATGCTGGCGGCGCTGCGGCGGCAGTTGCAACCGCACCTGCTAGCCGCACTGCACGCACACACGCATCGCCCGCAGGTGAGTGTGACTAGTGGGGGGGAGGGGGGCGCCGACGAGAGCATGCTGGCAGCGCTGCGGCGCCAGTTGCAGCCGCACTGCACGCGCACACGCATCGCACGCAGGTGGGTGTGACTAGTGGGGGGAGGGGGGCGCCGACGAGAGCATGCTGGCAGCGCTGCGGCGGCAGTTGCCGCACCTGCTGGCCGCACTGCACGCGCACACGCATCGCACGCAGGTGGGTGTGACTAGTGGAAGGAGGGGGGCGCCGACGAAAGCATGCTGGCGCGGCGCTGCGGCGGCAGTTGGTGTATCCAGGTCATGATCCAAGAAAATTAGGTCTTCTCTCCCCGTGACAGCTGGGTCAAGTGATTGGCCTATGAATACGTCACGGCCAATCAATGTTTCTGATGCAGACAATTTTAGGTTAAATACTCGTAGCAGGTTAGAAAAAAATATTTAACTCAAAACAATGGCACATGAACTACACAGGTGGCCCGCGCTTCCCTTGGAAAGTATCTGCGCCTGCACTGGGGGGCGCCTTTACCTATATACCATGAACTAGTTGAACGAGCCGAGTGGGAGTGTGACGACAGGAGGGGCGCTGACATGAGATGTATTGCAACAAAATAGTCAATGCTATCTAAGATGACCCTTAAAATAAAGGCAATAAAGGTTGATATTGTGTCAGGTGGGGCTAAATGCGGCGGAGTACGACGAGGCGCCGCTGAACCTAGTGGCGAGCCACGCCGCCGCCGAAGAGACCCACTGACTGCCCCCCGTGATACGCCGCCAAGGGAAAACGACCACAAGCCCTTACACTGAGAAAAGGTTCCATAAGTAAGTGGCAATGGCAACTCTATACCCACACACCCTTACACTGAGAATAGGTTCCATATGTGAGTGGCAACTCTATGCCGATGTCCTTTGAGAAAAGTGTCCATATGTGAGTGGCAACTCTATACCCACACGCCCTTACACTAGGTGGGCCAATTTTAATCATTATTAGAATTTTGCATCACAAGAACCCTCAAAAGTTGCGTAATACGACGTAGGTGATAGGAAAAATAATTTAAAAAATAAGTTTTTTTTTATAATATTACTTTGAGCCCTCTACTAGCGATCGAATTTTTATAAAATACCTGTTTTTCAGACTAGAATTTTGCATTAAAAATCCTCTCAAAAGTTGCGTAATGCGACGAAGGTTATAGGAAAAATAATTAGAAAATAGTAGATAGCAATCGAATTTTGTATAAAATAATTAAACAAAATTCGATTTTTCGATTCGGTTTTGATAAAATTCCTGTTTTTTTTTCCTACAACCTACGTCGCATTACGCAACCTTTGAGGGATCTTGTGATACAAAAAATTAAAAATGATTAAAATCGAGCCACCCTACCTTACACTGAGAAAAGTTTCCATATGTAAGTGGCAATCCATTATGAGGCTTACGGACAAATACTGCTAGATAAGAGAGCTGCCTTTACGCAATCTTCCTTAAAATGATTTATGTTACACTTTTTATTATATGGATACTTATTTTATTTCACAGTCAACGTTGCAAATAAGCAAAAGCAGTTGCATTTCTATATTAAAAGTTATGTTTTTGTTACTGTTACAGTAGTTCATTTATAAAAGTGGGTATAATGCGAGAAGTATCTATTTTTAAATAATGAAAACAATTAGTGATATTACTTTTATAAATTCATTATTGTAACAATAACCTTACAGATCGTAAATAAATATGCAACATGTAATATTTTTTATGATATGTTTAATTTATCATAGTGATAGAGAGGCCAGTTAAATGACAATAGTTCAGATGTGCAATGGTGATAAGATAACTCCGAGCTCCTTCTTGAAAATAATTACTCATAAATTATTATAATACCAACTCCCTACTATAATGTATATTATTTACCAATAACGGTATGTACTTAAAAATATGGAAGGAACTTGGATTGAACGCATTTTTTTCGTAGTTGAAAGTTATACGGGAAGTCGGGAATGTTACAAGAGTATTATTTCTGAATAGCAGGGCATTATTAATAGGTGGTCGGTCGGCGAGAGCCGGCGGCAGACGTGGGCAATACTTGATGTCATTGTGTTAGTGCCTATTTACTATGTAGGTCTTAATGTAATGCGGTAGTGATTGTGTACGGAAAAATATTTTCCATGTGCGTAGTTGATATCTACGTCTTCTTGTGATTGTGTTTGTGCAGGTGACACGCCAATTTCTATGCTGGAAATACCTTTGCTCATAAAAGCTGTTGTCAATCTATATAGCATAGGTTATTGGTGGGTAGAGGTTGCGCAGGCGCATGACTGCGCGAAGGGAATCTCAGATCGAAATATTTTGATATTATTGGGGTCATAAGCCTTGCCTTCAAATGCTCTCTTGATAATGATAAAATTATATTTACGGTTACCTATTGCAGGACGCAAGTATTCAATTAGATGGTAGGTCATTTTAAGATATTGTAAATTTTATTTACTTAGAATTAATGGTAATGTTTAAATAATTAAATTATAGTTATTTTAATTTATTTCCCGTTTCGGTCAGTATTTACAATGTAAGTATTTTTTTATATTTCTGACAAGTATTTTTCTTTAATTAAGTCTAAACGATTTTGAAGGAGCAATAATGACAAGTCTCATTGCATACATATTTAATTTGTTAGGAAATAAAAATACATAGGTACATATTATATAAATATAAAACATACAAGCAGTAATTAAAGTTGAACTAATACTATTCATTGATATAAAAGTACATTTAATAATTACGTTTATATACGTTAATATAATAGGAAATAACCTTACCAATATTTTTGGCATTATTCTCAAATGGGAAGTCATATTATAGGTACACTTTTATCCGATACGATTTCCGCGTTTTGGTAGCGCGTGTATAGAAGTACCGTACGATGTTAAAATATCATGGCATTATTTTGATTAAATTACCGGATTCACCTCATTATGGTCAGTGTTTATATAATTACGTGTAGCTAAAAAGCATTTATGTTACGTCGATATAAAACTGGGCTGTTATTGCTTCCAACCTACTTGTTATTACTCCTTAATCACCGTCCTTTACTTGACGTCTCTACTTAATTTAGTGTTAGTTTGTTTGAACGGGCCAGTAAAATACAGAAGTCTATGAGACATTGTGATAATATTTATCTAGATAGCACAGCGGTGACCCCTCAAATCATGTGATTACGTTGCAGCTATTCTTCAGTAAGTTTCGTCAAGTCGTTTGTATTTAAAAGGCTTTAAATTGAGATTATTTATTCTTTATATTATGATTGGAATCGTTGTATAGTTGATTCTGTGGTAATCCAATTAAGAATTATTAAATATTATGTTTCTAGAAGCAATCTCTTCGACAATAACAAGTCATTATTTTTTTTACCTATGTATAAATTTCGCTCTCTACTTTCTTATTATGTGCTCTCTTATGATGAATCTCAATCATCGGCACTGTGTCGACGTTATGAAACATGTAAGTAATCATTTATAAGTTCTGATGAAAAATATGTTTTTTCAAAAATCTTTTCTCTTCATGATGCTAAATATATGTATTTTACAAATCATAAGACTATACAAAATGTCAAATGTATCCAATTGATTTTAAATCTTATTAGATTTTGAGTTCAAAGTCAATTGAAAAAATGAACTTGTAGTAATAAGTAATAACCCAGCGAGCTGCTGTGCGTACCTACTTCAAAATACATTAAACGGTAATCATTATCTCTATTAATATTGCTGCTTGCAGTAGTGATACAGTATTATTTTATTAAATTCTACTCTGTACATTTTAGGTTTAATTTTATTAATTATATTGTATTAGTTTAACCTAAATGACGTCCGAATTTATCCTTTGTGTGTACATAATGCATCGATTGATCGGTTAAATAGCATTTAGTGATAATCAAAACGTCCACAACGTTCACCTTTTTTTTTCTTTTTCTTACAAGACCGAGAAAAAAATATCCTTAATTACGCTACCTACGTAAAATAAAATAACACGTAGTTATTAACCCTCGATCTTCCAATTTGGTTATTTATTACTATTTAGGTTAATTTATTGATTTAAGAGTTGATGAACAATGTATATCGTCATTTTAATTACTAACAAACCGGTTGTGTTGTGTGTGCTTACGCTCTAACAAGCATGTGTTTGTGATTTCGTTTTTATTTCACGACTGTTCTCGAAATAGACGTCGTCGTACCAATTATATTGTCGTGTTTTTGTAATTTATGCTGAAAGATTGGCTTTATAGAATTCCATTCGATTGTGACTTTGTTTCTCAAAGGATAAAGACTGACAAATCTGCTAATTATTTTCTTCTAATTTGTAATTTATCCGCAGCTCTTTCATGACAGAAATTATGTTAAAAAGTATTTAATCCAATTTGTGATAAGGTATTAAGATGTTTGAAGATGTAGTGTGTTTCCGAAAAGCAATAACATTGTGATAAGTGGTGGTGACCCATGTATGCAAGACTCAACATAAATGTATTCTGGATAGTATAGAATGATATTGTCAATCATGAATTGTTGTTGTATCGAGCAATTGAGCTCACAATCGCAGGTGTGAAATCTCTTCAAATTCATGTTAATTACGATTAAATAGTATATTAATTAATAAACAGAATATTTTTTATTATTGGCCAACATATTATTGCCTAGCGATTGTAAGTTCGATAGCTGAGCTTTCACCTCAATGTCAATACGACGTTAATTATGATGTTTACCGAATCTAATTTTCGGCCCCATGCATAGTAATAATAGGCACGATTACTTGCTCTGTAGTTAAGTTCAAATTGAAAGACGTATTGATATGCATAAAGCAATAATTTCCAATATACTTAGAAAGCTTAATGGACCATTTATTAAATTGTTGTCGTGAATTACGTATCTGTAACGTATTGATCGTAAGTTTCAGCATAAATTATTAGATTGAGATTTTCGTGCGAACACGTGACCGGAATACTCATTGTGAAACATTAGTTATTGTTGTATAGATGATAAATAATGTGACTTACGCAGGGATGGATACTTAAATTATTAAAATTTTAACTGATATATTGGCTATGTAGTGAGTAGAATATTTTTTTACAAATAAATTATAGCAGCTATATATCTTGTTTTTATTTCCAGAATCACCTTTTAGATGAACAAAATATATCTTGTTTATCTAAATACCATACAGCAGGTGCCGACCAATGTCGACGGCTGTGGTCCTGACCTTATTGGGGGACAAGTAGATGTGCGTGTGGTGTGAGTGTTCCTATCCTAGAAATTGATTTGACCATACGAAGATTTTAAGAAATAATTGTGAAAACTTGATGGTGAAATCGAAAAATTTGTGAAACCTATGTAGACTAAGTTATGGTCGATTATATAGAACACTCACACCGCCAGTCTCGCGAAAACGCCATACTTGATATCATAAAATATACTAGACGTATGTTAATAAAAGATATATGGAAAATTTGTGCTGAATTTGTGACAACTATTCACAAAATAATCAATGCATTACCATGATTAATTTGGATTTTATAAGGGTTTTTTAGGAACACTCACACCACACGGTGTGTGGTGTGAGTGTTCCTGAAATTATTAACATTAACTGAATAATATTGAAATTTTATTATTGTATATGATAATTAGTATTCAGAGTAAATTTGTGACACATAAATCTTGACATAAAACGTGATAGATCAAGAGCAATTAAACATTTTGTTTCTTCTTCAATGCTGGTGTGAGTGTTCCATATTTTGGCATTTTTTTGATTAACCAGACTTCGTATACAAGTGGAGGCTGCATCCAAAATTGTGAAAAGTTTGTTCTTAAAATTTAAAACATCGTCTATTTCCGTAAGTGTTATACTTTAATAGTTATCATTTTTTTTACATCTTCAAAGGAAAGTCTTATGTAGGGTGACCATGCCTATGAACAAAAAGCGGGAAAAAACCTTTGTTTAAGCATTTTATTACAAAAAATAGATACAACACGAAATGTAAAAAAATATATTTATGGTTGATAACATGCAATTAAGGGTTGCGTTTATTGTTACCAGCATCTTTATGTAACGGTTATTTTGTTACTTACGCTATAGTACCTAGGTATTACATTTTATTGGGCTCGATAACATCTTTTTAGGGTTCCTTAGCCTAAAGACAAAAAACGGAATCCTTATAGATTCGTCATGTCTGTCTGTCTGTCCGTCTGTATGTCACAGTCACTTTTTTATTTAAGTCTAAAAGTCCGTATGACAGAGAATGTAAAATAACAGGATCATCTTTATTATTGTAAAAATTTTCCCCTAAGTAAAATACGGGAACGGGAATAGGAAGGAGAACGGGAATTACTTATATAAAAAATGTGAAAGTTTAATGTTTTGGATGTTTAGATGTTTGTTACTCAATCAACCCCCGACACACGGCTGATCAGGTCATGGTTACCTTACCTTAAATACTTCCAATCTCATTGAAATAACATGATACTAAATTTCGAATCGATAGGACACATGAAAGGTAGTCAGATCCTCTCATCAAAAGCTCATTAAAGTAATACTGTACCAAATTTCAAATCGATAGGATATATGGAAGTTCGTAAGATCCCCTCATCAACTATTAAAGAGCTGATGATCTTCAAACGGCTGATCAGGTCATGGTTACCCTACCAATCGGTTCATCCGTTTAGGAGCTACGATACCACAGACATATACACAGACACGTTAAACTTATAACACCCCTCTCTTTTTGCGTCGGGGGGGCAAAAAATGGCTGAACGGATTTGGAATGGCACACAGATTCTGCCAGATTTGATTACAACAGAGTTTCATAATTACCCCCCGGTCAAAAGTTCCCTAGGAATTTTCCGAATATCCACGCGGACGAAGTCGCGGGCAAAAGCTAGTATTAGATAAAATAAATAAAAAGTACCTATAGAAAAATATAATAACTTACATGATTACTTGTTATTAGTAAACAGAAACACTGGAGAATTTAACAACAAACTGCAATAAAAATAGAATTATTACAACGCCAAACTACGAGTAAAGGTTAGCCAATACGAGGGTAGACGTAAATTGTGTCCGACAAAATAAAAAAGCATACCCACCCTACATAAAATATTCCTTTGAAAATGTAAAAAAATATATAACTATTAAAGTATAACACTTACGGAAATAGAAGATGTTTTAAATTTTAAGAACAAACTTTTCACAATTTTGGCTGCAGCCTCCACTCGTACACGAGGTCTGGATAATCAAATAAATGCCAAAATATGGAACACTCACACGAGCATTGAAAAAGAAACAAAATGTTTAATTGCTCTTGATCTATCACGTTTTGTGACAAGATTTATGTGTCACAAATTTACTCTGAATACAAATTATCATATACAATAATAAAATTTCAATATTATTCAGTTAAAGTTAGTAATTTCAGGAACACTCACACCACACACCGTGTGGTGTGAGTGTTCCTAAAAAACCCTTATAAAATCCAAATTAATCATGGTAATGAATCGATTATTTTGTGAATAGTTGTCACAAATTCAGCACAAATTTTCCATATATCTTTTATTAACATACGTCTAGTATATTTTATGATATCAAGTATGGCGTTTTCGCGAGACTGGCGGTGTGAGTGTTCTATATAATCGACCATAACTTAGTCTACATAGGTTTCACAAATTTTTCGATTTCACCATCAAGTTTTCACAATTATTTCTTAAAATCTTCGTATGGTGAAATCAATTTCTAGGATAGGAACACTCACACCACACGCACATACAAGTAGATGATTTTAATAAAACAGTTCACGTCATGTCAATTTACAAACTTTATTAATGGAATAACTATGTGACCGTGACAATGGGCCGCTTGACGGCCTGCCTCGACTTGCGGCGGCGGTCGCGCGTGCGCCGCGCGTCGGTCGCTTCCTTGAACAGCTGCTCGCTGTCGGCCGCCTCGGTCTCGCGTTTCATCCACTGTAGAGCGTGCACGTTGTAACCGACCATATCCTGGAACAAGTTTTGTTTTAAATAATAGAAGTTAAACTTCTCCATATTTATGTGATCCTGGTACTTTAAAATCAGTTATTACTATCTGTTCTAAAAGTGTATTTATTTTGGGAAGTGTACATTTTGGCACTGAACGGTATTTAATAATTTGATTGACACCAGTTCGATATTTAAGGCGCTGTAGGAGTGTAAGTAGTGAAACTAGCGCCGCCACTGCATTTATTTTTATTTCTCGTAAACCAAGTCAATATTTAAAAAAAACTCATGTAATAATTTCATAAATTGTCTCTAATATTTTTTGAATAAATATTCAACAATTTTACATCCATTTTAGCCCAAAGTGGCCACTTTTGCCCTGAAGGACGATGCTGACATTGAGAGGGAGCGCAGGGCACTTTCTGTTAGAGCTAACATGATCGCCCGTAGGTTTGCTCGCTGTTCGGAGGGCGTCAAAATTACTCAATAAAAATAAAATAAAATACTAAAAAACAGTACAGTGCCTTGCGTGTCCATTTCAACAATGCCTTTAGGGTGCTGTTGTGGCTGCCTCGGTTCTGCAGTGCGTCAGGGATGTTTGCACAATACCGCATAGATTGTTTTTTTCACAACAATGCTTAAAATATAACAATCCAGAGGTCATAAAGATTGAATCGCACGCACAATAGTACTGAACTGACCCGCAGCTCGTGCGGGCGCACGCTAGCCTTGGCCTGTATCTGTATCATGTGCTTGGGCAGCGCGCGGTTGTGCCGCAGCGGCGCGTGGTGCACCTTGAGCAGGAACAGCGCGAGCCTGCACACCATCTCCAGTAGAGTGGAGAATGCTCCTATAGAGGTAGGTAGTACTGACCCGCAGCTCGTGCAGGCGCACGCTCGCCTTGGCCTGTATCTGTATCATGTGCTTGAGCAGCGCGCGGTTGTGCCGCAGCGGCGCGTGGTGCACCTTGAGCAGGAACAGCGCGAGCCTGCACACCATCTCCAGTAGAGTGGAGAATGCTCCTATAGAGGTAGGTAGTACTGACCCGCAGCTCGTGCAGGCGCACGCTCGCCTTGGCCTGTATCTGTATCATGTGCTTGAGCAGCGCGCGGTTGTGCCGCAGCGGCGCGTGGTGCACCTTGAGCAGGAACAGCGCGAGCCGGCACACGAGCTCCAGTAGAGTGGAGAATGCTCCTATAGAGGTAGGTAGTACTGACCCGCAGCTCGTGCAGGCGCACGCTCGCCTTGGCCTGTATCTGTATCATGTGCTTGAGCAGCGCGCGGTTGTGCCGCAGCGGCGCGTGGTGCACCTTGAGCAGGAACAGCGCGAGCCGGCACACGATCTCCAGTAGAGTGGAGAATGCTCATATAGAGGTAGGTAGTACTGACCCGCAGCTCGTGCAGGCGCACGCTCGCCTTGGCCTGTATCTGTATCATGTGCTTGAGCAGCGCGCGGTTGTGCCGCAGCGGCGCGTGGTGCACCTTGAGCAGGAACAGCGCGAGCCTGCACACCATCTCCAGTAGAGTGGAGAATGCTCCTATAGAGGTAGGTAGTACTGACCCGCAGCTCGTGCAGGCGCACGCTCGCCTTGGCCTGTATCTGTATCATGTGCTTGAGCAGCGCGCGGTTGTGCCGCAGCGGCGCGTGGTGCACCTTGAGCAGGAACAGCGCGAGCCGGCACACGATCTCCAGTAGAGTGGAGAATGCTCCTATAGAGGTAGGTAGTACTGACCCGCAGCTCGTGCAGGCGCACGCTCGCCTTGGCCTGTATCTGTATCATGTGCTTGAGCAGCGCGCGGTTGTGCCGCAGCGGCGCGTGGTGCACCTTGAGCAGGAACAGCGCGAGCCTGCACACCATCTCCAGTAGAGTGGAGAATGCTCCTATAGAGGTAGGTAGTACTGACCCGCAGCTCGTGCAGGCGCACGCTCGCCTTGGCCTGTATCTGTATCATGTGCTTGAGCAGCGCGCGGTTGTGCCGCAGCGGCGCGTGGTGCACCTTGAGCAGGAACAGCGCGAGCCTGCACACCATCTCCAGTAGAGTGGAGAATGCTCCTATAGAGGTAGGTAGTACTGACCCGCAGCTCGTGCAGGCGCACGCTCGCCTTGGCCTGTATCTGTATCATGTGCTTGGGCAGCGCGCGGTTGTGCCGCAGCGGCGCGTGGTGCACCTTGAGCAGGAACAGCGCGAGCCTGCACACCATCTCCAGTAGAGTGGAGAATGCTCCTATAGAGGTAGGTAGTACTGACCCGCAGCTCGTGCAGGCGCACGCTCGCCTTGGCCTGTATCTGTATCATGTGCTTGAGCAGCGCGCGGTTGTGCCGCAGCGGCGCGTGATGCACCTTGAGCAGGAACAGCGCGAGCCTGCACACCATCTCCAGTAGAGTGGAGAATGCTCCTATAGAGGTAGGTAGTACTGACCCGCAGCTCGTGCAGGCGCACGCTCGCCTTGGCCTGTATCTGTATCATGTGCTTGAGCAGCGCGCGGTTGTGCCGCAGCGGCGCGTGGTGCACCTTGAGCAGGAACAGCGCGAGCCTGCACACCATCTCCAGTAGAGTGGAGAATGCTCCTATAGAGGTAGGTAGTACTGACCCGCAGCTCGTGCAGGCGCACGCTCGCCTTGGCCTGTATCTGTATCATGTGCTTGAGCAGCGCGCGGTTGTGCCGCAGCGGCGCGTGGTGCACCTTGAGCAGGAACAGCGCGAGCCTGCACACCATCTCCAGTAGAGTGGAGAATGCTCCTATAGAGGTAGGTAGTACTGACCCGCAGCTCGTGCAGGCGCACGCTCGCCTTGGCCTGTATCTGTATCATGTGCTTGAGCAGCGCGCGGTTGTGCCGCAGCGGCGCGTGGTGCACCTTGAGCAGGAACAGCGCGAGCCGGCACACGAGCTCCAGCAGAGTGGAGAATGCTCATATAGAGGTAGGTAGTACTGACCCGCAGCTCGTGCAGGCGCACGCTCGCCTTGGCCTGTATCTGTATCATGTGCTTGAGCAGCGCGCGGTTGTGCCGCAGCGGCGCGTGGTGCACCTTGAGCAGGAACAGCGCGAGCCAGCACACGATCTCCAGTAGAGTGGAGAATGCTCCTATAGAGGTAGGTAGTACTGACCCGCAGCTCGTGCAGGCGCACGCTCGCCTTGGCCTGTATCTGTATCATGTGCTTGAGCAGCGCGCGGTTGTGCCGCAGCGGCGCGTGGTGCACCTTGAGCAGGAACAGCGCGAGCCTGCACACGAGCTCCAGTAGAGTGGAGAATGCTCCTATAGAGGTAGGTAGTACTGACCCGCAGCTCGTGCAGGCGCACGCTCGCCTTGGCCTGTATCTGTATCATGTGCTTGAGCAGCGCGCGGTTGTGCCGCAGCGGCGCGTGGTGCACCTTGAGCAGGAACAGCGCGAGCCTGCACACGAGCTCCAGTAGAGTGGAGAATGCTCCTATAGAGGTAGGTAGTACTGACCCGCAGCTCGTGCAGGCGCACGCTCGCCTTGGCCTGTATCTGTATCATGTGCTTGAGCAGCGCGCGGTTGTGCCGCAGCGGCGCGTGGTGCACCTTGAGCAGGAACAGCGCGAGCCGGCACACGAGCTCCAGTAGAGTGGAGAATGCTCATATAGAGGTAGGTAGTACTGACCCGCAGCTCGTGCAGGCGCACGCTCGCCTTGGCCTGTATCTGTATCATGTGCTTGAGCAGCGCGCGGTTGTGCCGCAGCGGCGCGTGGTGCACCTTGAGCAGGAACAGCGCGAGCCGGCACACGATCTCCAGTAGAGTGGAGAATGCTCATATAGAGGTAGGTAGTACTGACCCGCAGCTCGTGCAGGCGCACGCTCGCCTTGGCCTGTATCTGTATCATGTGCTTGAGCAGCGCGCGGTTGTGCCGCAGCGGCGCGTGGTGCACCTTGAGCAGGAACAGCGCGAGCCGGCACACGATCTCCAGTAGAGTGGAGAATGCTCCTATAGAGGTAGGTAGTACTGACCCGCAGCTCGTGCAGGCGCACGCTCGCCTTGGCCTGTATCTGTATCATGTGCTTGAGCAGCGCGCGGTTGTGCCGCAGCGGCGCGTGGTGCACCTTGAGCAGGAACAGCGCGAGCCTGCACACGAGCTCCGTGTGGTCGCCGCGGTCCAGCAGCGCGGGTAGAGTGCGGACCACGTCGCACGCCGCGCTGAACGGTAGCAGGAGTAACGCTTCTTCGAGGTCACTGGAAAATAAAAGAAACATGAAGTACACATCACGCCGGCACCTCACTATACAATGTGGTACTACACTGAAGACCTCCGTGGTCGAGTGGTTTGTACGCCGGTTTTCAAGGTGTCGTCTCTGAGGTCCCGGGTTCGATCCCCTGCTAGATCAATTAAGAAAACTATTTTTTCTATATTGGCTCAGGTCTGGATGTTTGTAGGTCCAACGTTGTCTCTGATTTCCATATGATTTCTGATAGCTAAAGCACTTGCTTTAGCTACTTACTTTGGAATTGGAGCAATGTTTGTGATGTTGTAAGTATAATATTTATTTATGTATTATTATTATTTATTACATGTATTGTTGACCTAGAGACCGCCTTTATGCCCTACGTAATAAAAGCTGTTTTCGCAGTTTAACTGAATAACCTGACCTGCCTGCCTAGCATGACCGATTTATATCGCGTGATATAGCATTTTATCGACACTCAACTGTCAAACTCCTTTGTCTTTTTGACAGTTAAACGTGATAAAACGCTATATCACGCGATATAAATCGGTCATGCTAGGCAGGCTGCTGTGCTTATCAAAACAAAAATTTCAATAAAAAAATGATACAACCTTCAATTACCTAACCTAATCTATTAAATAGTAGACAAGCGAATTTCACTTTGTAGAAACTGAGAGGCCCTTTCTCAGTTACGTTCATACAAACCCTACTGCTGGGACATTATAGACTTTCCTATACGAAGGACGATCTAAAAATAACCCAACGCGGATTGGTATATAAACGACTGTAAATGCAGACATCACTAACGTGCCTTTTGAAGCTCGAGCAAACTGACCTAGACCTAGTGCGTATTTTCTTGACCGTTTCGAGCAGGAAGTCTTCGGACATGGTGCAGTTGTACGCGGCCATCAGTATGGGCACCTGCACTGCACGTACCTATAGGCCGCAATTCTAGTTTTTGTTTGTATCATTCTACACGACCATTGGTTGGTTTGGTTACTCATATTGTTTAGACTGAAACTCACAGCTCACCTAGAGCGTATGTTCTTGACCGTTTCGAGCAAGAAGTCATCGGACGTGGTGCAGTTGTACGCAACCATCAGTATGGGCGGGTGCAAGTTCTGGCCGCGCGCCTCTTCTAGCTCTCTTTAGTGTAATTTTGTTGCTATATAAGACCCCACAACTCGCCTAGAGCGTATTTTCTTGACCGTTTCGAGCAAGAAGTCATCGGACGTGGTGCAGTTGTACGCGGCCATCAGTATGGGCGGCTGCACGTTCTGGCCGCGTGCCTCTTCAAGCTCTCTTTAGTGTAATTTTGTTGCTATATAAGACCCCACAACTCACCTAGAGCGTATTTTCTTGACCGTTTCGAGCAAGAAGTCATCGGACGTGGTGCAGTTGTACGCGGCCATCAGTATGGGCGGCTGCACGTACTGGCCGCGCGCCTCTTCTAGCTCGCGCTTGTACTCCGCGCTCACTGACAAACATTCCATTATGGAGTCCGCCTAAAGAAACATTATTGCCATGTGTTATAATTGAGTTCGTCGGTCATCATGAGGAGTATAAAAAATCAGTAAAGTTATTAAAAAAAATCACTTAAAACAATGCTTTAATAGACTTATTATTATTAAACAATTACTTACTTACAGGTCTTTGCGACAAAATAATTACTTACAGCTTTTTCAGCCCCAATTGTTTTCTTAGTAGGCATATTCAAACCAGGTAAACCGGGTACAGGAGCCTAAGAAAATAAAATACACAGATTTAATTGGTATCTTTAATTACTTTTTTTGACATTATCAATTATTAAAAGGGTCTACACAGACAATGTGACAGATAAGAGCGTGTAAACGATCGTCCTAATAGAACGCGACTACGCGATCATCGCATGTTCGTGCGAATTTTAGTCGTACGAATCCGAGATCAAACATACTGATGTCGAATAGGTGTCCTAATTGGCATTCGCGCAATAATCGCGTCGCGTCATCGGTACGCTACGGTCGCGTCGTGAAGTCACGCGATGATCGTTCGCGTTGTATTAGACACACATTTCTTGTCATCGCGCGAACACGCGATGGTCGCGTCGCTTACTCGCGCGATGGTGGCGTAGTCGCGTTCTATTAATTAGGACGATACCTAAAAGTAAGAACAAACAAGAGTGCACCTTGATGACTTGAGATAAGGTTTCGTTTTTGTAAAAAAGTTCAGGTATTTTTTCGATATGAATGTTTAGAACAAATGTTCTGAAAATTGTCGGCGTCGTACGTGTGAGTCCCCCGTGGCGAGCCCCTCCTCCTGCTCGTCTGCGTCCCCCAGCACGAGCGGCTCGTCGGTGCGCGCGTACAGCCGCAGCGCGCGGTCCCCGCCGCACGTCGCCGTGTGCAAGCCCCCCGCGCCCACGGACAGGCCCCAACACTCCCCCGCATGCCCCTGTACACACGATAACAGGGCCTTAGGCTCGGTTGCACCATCTTGATTTAACTTTAACAGTACATGAGACAAGCTTATCTGAGCCAGTGGTCAAAAGTGGAACTAAGGTGGTATTAATTACATATTGTTAGGTAATAACCTAGGTAGGTTAACCCATATATGCCCCTTGATTCGAAAACGAAATGGACCTCCTTATGCCCAGAACTATTTTAGACTTCTGATTCTTGTAGTTTTTGGATATGTTTGTGCTAAAAGATCTTTATTAATTAATTGATTGATTAATTACCAACCTAAAAGTTCAGAATAGTCCAAACATTCGATTACAATAAGAAGAAAGTACCTTCCTATCCTAAGTATCCCTAATATAGATGGCGGTAGGATGCACTTTTCGAAAGAAATGTAGAAGTAAATGACTTATAACGAAAGCTCTATTTTGGTTTCGTTTTCGACTCAAGGAGCATAAAAGGAACCAAATAAAAAATAGTTCTGGGCATATATGGGTTAAGCCATAGACGACCCTGTCACCACGCACGCACAGGCCTTACGGCCCGGTCACAGCCAGCCGCGGGGCGGGCCGCGCGACAAGCCAATTCAATAATCACTGCCGCCATCTTGATGGCGGCCTCTCAGCTCGTCGTCACGACCGCGCAGTCGAATTCGCTTGCCGCGCCGTCCGCCGCGGCGGGCTGTGGCCGGGTCGTTATGTAGGAGTGATTATTATTAATTATTTAGTTTGTTGTTCATTGAAATCACTGGTTTGGCTGTGTGTGGTTTAAGACGGCACGGCACGACAAAGATTTTCAAACTGGAGACTACATATAATCATAGTGAGTGATTCATTATTATGAAAAATGTAACCTAACTAGTAAATAGAAAATTGTTTAAAAAACCAAAAAACCTGCCTCTAAAAAAGCAAGAAATAATATACAAATCATTAGATACGCATTATCATTGTTATAATAAAACACGTCTATTAAAGTCGGGTGGGGCTGGAGTACATCTCCTTTTTTTATTCTAAAAGCCCCACCCGACTTCAATAGGCTAGTTGACAAAATTTCAATAACTGCTTAATATTTTAGCTTATTAGGCATTTTATCGAAAAAAAAGGTTTATTTATTTTTAATCGAGCGTTTACATTATAAATTTCGCGTTTTAAAAAACCAATTTTAATTTGGTTCCAAAACGCACAAGACTGTCATGGCGTCTTGAATGACGTCACGCCGTGCAAAACAAACCAAAGAGCGATCGTGTCTTCGTACGTTATACCTAGTTTTTATCGTTTAAAAATGAATTTCTCATAATAAAAGTACTGTATAGTGCCCCAGTGTGATAGCACGACTATAAAAACGCCAAACCAGTTATTTATATATGTTCCAAACAATGGAGAAATACGGAAAAAGTGGCTAAAACTTGCGTAGCGTACTTGATAGGTTGCACTCGGAGTGTAGGTTTGGAACGCGCCTCCGGTAGTGATACTCGAAACGTCAAAGACAAGATTGGAGTTTCGCACGGCGTGACGTAACGCTTTCTGATTGGTGTTCACTGTCACGTGACTAAAGGTTTCATTTTACGAAATTTATTTTTTAAAAATATTATTAATCTTTAACGCTTTTAATAATTAAAATTGTTTGTTATTTTCTCCATAATATAATTAATCATTATAAACCCCTAGCCATTATATTTATTCTTAATGGAAACAAGCCTATTGACGTGTTTTATTATAACTATGATAATGCGTATCTAATGATTTGTATATTATTTCTTGCTTTTTTTTAGAGGCAGGTTTTTTGATGTCGGTTTTTTTTTATTTTTAGTGTAAGTACCTTCTGTATTAAGTAGTGTAGTGTAGTATATTATTTAGGTAGAAAAATCGGCTCAGCCAAACGTGAGATAATCGCGGAGAAACATACATACATACAAACTGAATACCTCCTTTTTGAAGTCGGTTAAAAGACTACACAAAGGTATCCCTTCCCCAACAAAAAAAAATCATCTAATTCGGTTCATAAATAACAAAATTGTCAAGTTAGTTGATTTAATATCATAGTATTTTCTGGATTACTTGTAAACTGCTGAACCGATTTGAAAAAAAAAAAAATGGGACCATCTCGCAAGAAAACTCAATCGAACAAAAAAAGAATTATCTAAATCGGTCCATAAATGTCGAAGATACGCGCGAACAACGATAAAAAAAAAAAAACATACAATCAAATTGAGAACCTCCTCCTTTTGATGAAGTCGGTTAAAAAGGAGAGCTACAACAAGACATGTATAATTGAATAAAGGTTGCAATTACTGGATTATGATTTTATTTAACAAAGAAATTAAGTTAATCTTACGTTCAGTGTGATGATGTTGTCATAACTGTCAGCGTCCCACTGCTTCACCTTCCCGTCTTTAGAAGCAGTGAAGAAATAATGCGTTCCAGGTACGAATTGTAAAGCGGTGACGGAGTCGTTGTGTGCGAATATCGACTTGTGGCAGTCGCCAAAGTCCATGCCCCAGATTTTGACGTTGCGGTCCGCTGACCCAGTCGCGATTATGTTGGAGTCGTAACTTATATCGAGACATAGCACTGGCAATTTGTGCCCGTACAGGGATAAATAAAACTGTAAAAAATCATGTTTCGGATATAATAAAGTATTCAAACATAAGTATATTTATCAAAATGTAGTGTGTATGTTTTTTACCTTAAAAGTATCGAGGAAAAATATTTTGACTGTAGAATCCAAGAGTGCAACTGCGATGAATTTACTGTTTGGACTTATTTTAACAGCTAATACAGATTCTTCCAACTCTAGTGTTTTAGTATGCAGCAACGATAAAACCTAAAAATATTTTGTACATAATAATTAATAATCAATAAATTACAACCAATTAGGCACAGTAACGGTTTTTTTGTACCTTTGCTTTCGATTCACCAGTAGGATCTTCTATTAGTTCAAATTGCCATAGTTTTACTGTTTTATCTGCTCCGCCAGAGTAACAACCGAGCTGTAAAACGAAAATTATTTATAGTGGTGTTGTAGTTAAATGAGTTGCCCCCTAAGCCAATATCAGATTATGAATCTTTTTCCATTAAATAAATAATAATAAATAATAATAATTATTATTTATAGTGGTGTTGTAGTTAAATGAGTTGCCCCCTAAGCCAATATCAGATTATGAATCTTTTTCCATTAAATAAATAATAATAAATAATAATAATAATTATTTATAGTGGTGTTGTAGTTAAATGAGTTGCCCCCTAAGCCAATATCAGATTATGAATCTTTTTCCATTAATGACGTTTCATTAACCAGTAGTGAGTTGACGAGCGTAGTTTGCGGCTCGTAACAGTTGTTCGAAAGATCCAAGCACTTCAGCAACTGTTGAACTCCTCCTGCTTGATGGTCTTAAAGACCATCAAGCAGGAGGAGCCAGGAGTAAAACCGCGGTAGAGCGTTTAAACGCGCCCTTTGACCACAAGCTACGTTTACAAAGACTACTCCCTAATCAGCACTATAACGCCACTTACCATGTTGGGCGTGAGCCCGACGCACGCGCAGTCGGCAGTGTGCGCGGGCACATGCTCGAGCACGCGGCCCGCGGCCACGTCGGCGACCAGCAGCGCGCCGCCCGCGCACCCCACCAGCGCGTGCCGGTCGCCGGGCGCGAAGCACACGCACGTAGGCCGCGCGCCGCTCACCGGGATCGTGCGGAGACACGACTGGTTCGGCCTATTACCACACATTACTAAATACGAGGGTGGATTGATAAGTCCATGACTTTTTAATGAAAAAAGAATTTACTAAATAATATACTAGAAAAAATACGACTCGCACCAGATATTGATCTGGTGCCAGTCGTATTTTTTCTAGTATATTATTTAGTATTGTGTAAAAATAGCATTGTGAATGCAAAAATCTCAAATTTAAAAATTAAGAAAAAAGACTTTTTTTCGGAATATTTTGTTTTATATCTCTACATAATCTTATTGTAGCTCTGCGTATTCAGTCCAACGAAGTTCTTACCTCTTTAACCCATTATTTTTTTCTTTCATCGCTTGAAAACTGATAACTAAAATAAGGGGTTCATTTCAGACACCACCTTTTGGCTTGATGAAAATCTTTGCCCGCCAAGACATTTATTCATGTTTGGTAGGAGAAAAAATCTCACTGGGGTTGAATCTAGAGAATAGGAAGGATTCATCTTCCTTCGATGACTTTTGATGTCATGAGTGCCGCCGAGAGGGTCGACAGGGTCATCAAGAAAAGTTAGAAGTCGCTTGAGCTTTTTGTTTCCAAAAGTAATAATCTTTTGCCTAATTTGAAAATAATGTAGTGTAAAGATGCCTTAAGGAGTTTCTTTTTAAGACACAAAAATAAATTATGAAAAAAAAGTATTTCTTCTTTTTAAAGTCATCGACTTATCAAACCACCCTCGTAGCTACCACCTATTAAAGTACGAGGCAAACATCTTGACGCTCTTTCGACGGAGTGGGGATAAGTTCGCGAATGTGTACTTGCGAGTAGAGATGGGCGGTGGGTAAATACCCGATGGGTATTTACTGGGTAAATACCCAATTTGGGTATATACCGGGTATTTACCGGGTAAATACCCAAAAGCATGGGTAAAAACAATAAGCACGATGTGGTTTAGTAGTATTTTTTCTTTTAGTCTTTCTTTCTATTCATTTTAGTTTAGTTTTATGTTTAGGTACAAAAAAAATATATTATCTTGATTATTGACTAAACTAGTGAGATGATTTTCATTTCCGACTATTTGGTTAGTTGTGTTCTATAACAAAAATAAATTAAAAAATAATAATTTAGTTAGTTACATTATGAATTGAATTACTTTACTACATAATTTAAAAAAAATGAATATTGTACTGGTAGTTACGAACAGTCATAAATAATTATAGCGGTATTGTTGTTAATCAGTCTTTTCAAAATATGCCCTAACCGCTCGGTTGCCCCGAGCGCCCGTCGTAATCACTCGAGCTTTGCCCGTCAATTTTCCACCCTTGCCGGCCCCTCGCCACCAGGCGGCTCGGTTCCCGTTAAAGCGTTCATTGCGACTTAACTCAATATGTTACACTATCAAGTGTTATATTTTTATGATAAGTAGGAATACAGCTATAGAATGCAGTTAGTGGGCCGGAAATCGATAAAATTGTGCGCATCGTGTTGAAAGATGATGAATTTTTACCATGCTTAGGGGACACCACTGTGATTATTTTTAGGTGTGGAGGCTATCTGGATTTGACCCCTAACGTACTTTAGAGGTCAAATTCGATATAGAGGACGTTTTATTCCGTATTATTCCGTTTTATGTCGAAGCTAATACCCTTCCTATTTAGCTGAAAACTGACATATGAAAACACATCTACACATCACCCCCTTTCCAATGACACCTCAATCATCAAAATCGGTTCAGTAGTTTAGGCAGCAAAAGTGTTTTTTTACATTTGAGAGATATTCAAATGAGTGCTGAATAGTACTGATTACTGGTTGCTGAAAGAAAAAAGTACAAATATCGGCATAAAAAAAATATGATAAGAAAGCCACATTAATACAGATTTAAAAAATATAAGTTTAATTGGAACAGTTTGATAAAAAACGCGTTTAAAAATATTATACACAGTGCGGTAATTACATAAAAAAATCTTAAAAATGCGTTCTGTTAAAGGCCGGTGCAGTTATCTCTGTGATACCAGCACCAAATTTTTATATGTTGTTTAACATTTTGTTTTCTCTTAAAAACCGTCGGGAATCCACCTGTGAAGTGCCTTGTTCCAGAGACATAACGTCATCAAAATGGCGACGAACGTATTTTGAAAAAAAATTGATAATTATGATTCTATTAAAATAAAATTTAGTGCTGGTATCACAGATATAACTGTAACGGCCTTTAATAAAACGCATTTTTAAGTTTTTTTTTGTAATTGCCGCGCTGTGTATAATATTTTAAACGTATTTTTTATGACACTGAACCAATTAAACTTTTTTAATCTGTATTAATGTGGCTTTCTAATCATATTTTTTTAAAGCCGATATCTGTACTCGTTTCAAATTTATGGTCACTGGAAAATATTTTTTTGTTAATAACATTTTCGATTTTTGGGGTTCGGAATTACGGTTATTTATTTTCTAGTATGTAAAGGTTTGTTTTTTATTTCAGAAATCTATTGGCCGTCTTTTATTTATCCGAAAATGATACCACACTTGCCCTAGTAGCTGTAAATTTGCAGTTATTACGACAAACATCATGCGCGGCGAAATGATAGGTCCGTGATGAACAATTTGACCTCTATAATCTGTTAGAGGTCAAATCCAGCTTGCATCCACATCTTAAAACGATCACTGTAGTGTAACTTACGAATGGTAAAGAATCACGCTTTCATCACAATGTGCACAATTTTAATGAAAATAAACGATTTCCGGCTCCACTACGTCTTTTGTTTTTCAAAACGCGATTCCGGTAAAGTATTACGATGAGGTAACGTTGAGATGGCGCGTTTTAGAGCGCACTTTTATTAAAAAATTCGTACCTAAAAATTAAAGCGATGACCTATGGTTTTTCATTTTAAAATACGTCAATAAGATAATAAAGATTATGTTAAAAAATAAAAACATAAACTTGTCTCTACAAAATACTAAAATCACTCAAAACACAGAAAACACAATACACTTTTCGACAGACCACCACGTTCAATACGAATTGTCATTTTTTTTTTCTCTCAGAGACCTATTGCTTGTTTATGTATTGTACAGCTAGCAAATTTCACAGAATAACGAGACAAACGTTCAGAAATGTCCCTAAGAGTAAAAGAGATAAGTATAATTTAATAAATCGAGGCCTCTCACGCGCTAGCCCATGTCAACCAGTAGTTGACACGGGCATTTCAGGTAAGTACTCAAACTCGTGTCAACTACTGGTTGACATGGGCAAATTAATCGCATTACAGAGTAAAAAAGTCGTTGGATCTGTTTTTAGCAAACATGCCAGATGCTCTACACCTCCATGACAGATCAAGCAGCATTTAAATAGTATAAGAGACTAATAAGAGACTTAAAAAATAGTTGGAAAGTAAATACCCACCCTTTGGGTATTTACCCGGGTATTTACCTTGATTTTGGGTACGTTGGGTATTTACCCGGTATTTACCGGGTAGAATCCCATCTCTACTTGCGAGTGACTAATAGCGCGCGCCCCTCTCCCGCCGCCCGCGTACTTCACCGCTACGCATACCTAAAATACGCTTTCTGCGCAATCCGCACCCGATTTCAAGATATTTGCCTCGTACTGTACAAGCCTCGGCACCTCTCGGCACGTATATTAGCGGTGACATCTTATTGGCGGGAGACGTGGTGCGTGACTACTGCAAACATGCGCAATAATCCCCTTCAATTTAATTTCTCTCACCGCTAAAGATACTTGCCCAGGCTTGTACTGTGTTTGATGACGAATATCACTTGTTTTATGGATTTTGTTTTAAAATTATTTGTAACATCACTAGTTGACAACTCTTTTAAGACCAATAAAAGAAAAAAAAGCTCCTCATGATGCGGAAAACTTGTAAACAGTAAATCTGACCTAACCCAACGAGAACAATATACATATTATGTAGCGCCCCACCAAGTTTTGTTTTTCTGTTCTAGCTTTATAGAAAAACTAGCGGCCGCCCGCGGTTTCACCTGCGTGGTTACCGTTCCCGTCGGAACATCAGGATAAAAATTATCCTATGTTACAATCTAGGCTATCTACTATCTGTGTGTTAAATTTCAACCAAATCCTTTCAGTAGTTTTTGCGTGATTGAGGAACAAACATCCAAACCCACAAACTTTCACATTTATAATACCTACTACTACTACTACTATTAGTAGGATAATAACTCACACTTATTCTTTGTGTCGATTAAACGTGGGGGCAATTTGGTCTATCTAATGTAATGTAACTGACTAGGTTAGTTAGATCAAAATTGGTGATCTATATGACTTTTTTAGTTAGTTAATTGAAGTGTTGGTGTGAGAAAAAAGGAAAATAACAAGTATCTACAAACTTACCTATTCCATAATTTGATTGAATCAGCAGAAGCTGATAGAATAGCTAGATTGTCGGAACTAATAGCTACACAACGTGGCTCTTTCTGGTGACCAGGTTGTGTTATTTGTTTTAAACATTTGACTGAAACAAAAAGAAAGTTTATATTACAATATACGACTCTATAATTTTCATTTATATTTAATATTTTGATCATACCTTCACTGCCATCATCCATGTTCAAGCTATGTAGTTCAACAGTGTTATTTGCAAGGGTGACGCCCAAACGAAACTCTCCAGTGGTTCCCAATAGAAGGGTCGATGATTTAATCTTAGCTCCTAATTTAATTGATGTTAACCTTCGAACTTCATCGGTAAGTGTTAGAAGTTCAGCCACTTCTACTGTCTCTGAGTCAGTTTCACCACTTTCCTTTAATTTTCTGTAATAAAATGTTGTTTGTTATTTATATATTAGCTTTTTTTTCTCTCCTAGTAAGGAGAGAGAGTTATGCTCATTTTTCTTATTCAGTCAGGGATGGCGGCGCGCTGACACCTTTAGAACTAAAATTGCTTGTGCTAACGAAATTGTAACAGACACGGATTTGGTTAGCAAAGTGACAGAGCACCACTGTAACTATACATACATCAATATTCATCATAATATTAGGGTTGCTCCCAATAACTTACGCTAACTTTTTCCTTTGCTTTTTTATCCTTTTACCCATTCTGGCTTTAGCGTCTTCATCACTGCAGAAAGAAAATAGTTCAAGCAAGGCATCTGTTCCGTAGCAAGCTAAGACACTCTGCCCAGGGTCTGTGTGAAGGCCTACAACACGACCTTTACCTCCACGAATTAGGGTACCAACTTGATGACATTGTAGAACCTAAAATTTAATTGGTTATGGAAAAAAATCGTTTGGTGTTATACGTAGTAGAATAGAAAATAATGAAAAGTCAGGTATTATACAAAACGTTTCTATATTTAGTCGTCATAGATTGCTTATGTCAGTAATCTTATGGGTAGTCCCACACAGCAGTTATACTATAACAAATGTTATGCAACACTCTCTAACTTTTTTCTCATACATTTGGTATCAAAATGTTACATTCTGTTATTGTGTTACACAATGTTATATAACATTATAAAACTGCTGTGTGGGAGAACCCTATGATTTTTATAGTAATGAAAAATTTATATTTGCTATATATTGTAACAATAATGAAGTCTTACAGATGAATCCTCAATGTTATCAGTTTCTTCTATCTTCACTATTTCAAGCTGATGAGCGAGTTTATCTTCATCTTTTACATCATTAGTCCAGTTGAGCTTCCACACCCTGAGCTCCTGGTCCATACTGCCTGTCACAAGATACCTCTCCTCCTTCAGCAGAACAGCTGACCAAACCTGTGTGAAAAACATAGTTTCGAATTAGAATGTTGATACAATTTACTATTGAATTATAAAAGAACCAAGGTTTAACTTTTATGGCCAACTCTGATTTCATTTAATGAGATAATTTTAGCCTGGCCTGATAAAAATTAATTGATATTGCAATAAATCCATACCTCCATTTGATGACCACCCAATGTTTTAAAACAGTGTTTTGTTTCAATATCCCAGAACTTGACAAATGTGTCTTTGGATGAGCTTAGAATGAAGTTCTTGCCATTTATGAAAAGTACACTAGTTACAATACCCTTGTGCCCACTGAAGCGAGCCACACCAGTCTCTGATACAACATCCCAGAGAATTACTTCTGTATCCTGGTAAATAATAATTTTGTTATGTGTAAATATAATATGTAAGTATAAGAAGCAGTAAAGCAGTAGTACTATATATATGTAAGTCTATTAGAATACCTTAGATCCAGAAACTAATCTGTGGCCTTGTTCATCATATTGCAAACAAGTAACGGCCGATTTGTGTCCAGCAAATACACATACAATTTCGTTATTTGTCAATTCAAATACATTTATATTTCCATCGACATAACCCACTGCCATATGGTTGCCACTAGGACTGGCACAAAGTTGGGACACGACTACATTCTCCCCAGGGAGAACTTGCGCCTGAAAGGTTCATATTATCAAGATCATTATACATAACGGTTCCAACATATACCAGGAATCATCGAGACAAAGGGTCGGAGAGTCAGGTTCGGAGGATAGTCTCTAATTATTCGTAATATTTACCTTCTCTCCCAATCTCATATCCCAAATAACAACATGTTCGCAAGCGCCCACTGCGATATATCTACCACTTATTCCATTCAAGGAAACATGTGCGCAGTTACAGTCTGCACTGGCAATAACATTAAATGTTCCACTTGGTGCATACCGAAGGTATTGCTTCGTTAACCCCATTGTTTTAAACTTTAAAATAATAGGTAACCTCAAATCGTAAACAAACGCAGGCACACGCTTCCTTTGTTATGACATTTGTTTGACATTATTTGACAAAAGAAAGAAAGAAGGGAGGGACCTAGCGCGGAGGCGCGTTCCAAACCTACGCTCCGAGTGCAACCTAACCACGACCGAACGCTCTAACGGCGTTCCAAACATTTGAGCGTGACGTTCGGTTGACACAACCGTGTGACCGTGTCGTTCCAAACGTCAGGGGCCTTACTATGAGCTCTTATAGCAAGGCTTATATTGAGCTGCCTTACTTTTTCGTACTATGACCTCAACGGTTAGTATGAAAGCAGGCCTTATGAAGTCCTGTTTAAGGCCTGCTTTTGGACTGAACGGTTTCCTATTTGCTGATGGTAAGCCCCCAGAGCGTTGCACCAAACAACCATCAAAAATGGTGGTTGTAAAACGCTCTGACGTTTGTCTATAGAAAAAATGTCAATGTCATTAGACATTATTTTGTATTTTTGATGTTTTTATGTCTAATTTTTAAAATAATCATGGTAGATCCTCAAAAAACGGATTTTATTTGATTTAGTATAAAGAAAAGTTTAAATTATTCGTATTCCTAATGGAAAATGAAGAATTTTTATTGACATTGACATTTAAAGTTCTTGGTCGTTCCAAACCTTAGAGCGAGTTAAAAAAACAACCATACACCCGGCGCTCGAACGTTCTGAACGCAACCCTACACTCCGAGAGTGCAACCTAACCTGCCTGCCTAGCATGACCGATTTATATCGCGTGATATAGCGTTTTATCGACACTGAACTGTCAAATTCCTTTGTCTTTTTGACAGTTAAACGTGATAAATCGCTATATCACGCGATATAAATCGGTCATGCTAGGCAGGCACAACCGAACGCTCTAACGGCGTTCCAAACATTTGAGCGTGACGTTCGGTTGACACAACCGTGTCGTTCCAAACGTCAGAGCGTTGCAACCAAACAACCATCAAAAATGATGGTTGTAAAACGCTCTGACGTTTGTCTATAGAAAAAATGTCAATGTCATTTGACATTATTTTGTATTTTTAATGTTTTTATGTCTAATTTTTTAAATAATCATGGTAGATCCTCAAAAAACGGATTGAGCGTGACGTTCGGTTGACACAACCGTGTCGTTCCAAACGTCAGGGGCCTTACTATGAGCTCTTATAGCAAGGCTTATATTGAGCTGCCTTACTTTTTCGTACTATGACCTCAACGGTTAGTATGAAAGCAGGCCTTATGAAGTCCTGTGTAAGGCCTGCTTTTGGACTGAACGGTTTCTTATTTGCTGATGGTAAGCCCCCAGAGCGTTGCACCAAACAACCATCAAAAATGATGGTTGTAAAACGCTCTGACGTTTGTCTATAGAAAAAATGTCAATGTCATTAGACATTATTTTGTATTTTTGATGTTTTTATGTCTAATTTTTAAAATAATCATGGTAGATCCTCAAAAAACGGATTTTATTTGATTTAGTATAAAGAAAAGTTTAAATTATTCGTATTCCTAATGGAAAATGAAGAATTTTTATTGACATTGACATTTAAAGTTCTTGGTCGTTCCAAACCTTAGAGCGAGTTAAAAAACAACCATACAACCGGCGCTCGAACGTTCTGGGGGCTTACCATCAGCAAATAAGAAACCATTCAGTTCAAAAGCAGGCCGTAAAACAGACTGCTTAAGGCCTGCTTTCATACTAACCGTTGAGATCATGGTACGAAAAAGTAAGGCCGTTCAATATAAGTCCTGCTATAGGAGCTCATAGTAAGGCCCCTGAACGCAACCCTACACTCCGAGAGTGCAACCTAACCACAACCGAACGCTCTAACGGCGTTCCAAACATTTGAGCGTGACGTTCGGTTGACACAACCGTGTCGTTCCAAACGTCAGAGCGTTGCAACCAAACAACCATCAAAAATGATGGTTGTAAAACGCTCTTGGTTGCGTTCAGAACGTTCGAGCGTCGGTTGTATGGTTGTTTTTTAACTCGCTCTAAGGTTTGGAACGACCAAGAACTTTAAATGTCAATGTCAATACAAATTCATCATTTTCCATTTGGAATACGAATAATTTAAACTTTTCTTTATACTAAATCAAATAAAATCCGTTTTTTGAGGATCTACCATGATTATATTAAAAATTAGACATAAAAACATCAAAAATACAAAATAATGTCATATGACATTGACATTTTTTCTATAGACAAACGTCAGAGCGTTTTACAACCATCATTTGTGATGGTTGTTTGGTTGCAACGCTCTGACGTTTGGAACGACACGGTTGTGTCAACCGAACGTCACGCTCAAATGTTTGGAACGCCGTTAGAGCGTTCGGTTGTGGTTAGGTTGCACTCGGAGTGTAGGTTTGGAACGCGCCTCTGACGTTTGTCTATAGAAAAAATGTCAATGTCATTTGACATTATTTTGTATTTTTGATGTTTTTATGTCTAATTTTTAAATGTCAATGTCAATACAAATTCTTCATTTTCCATTTGGAATACGAATAATTTAAACTTTGCTTTATAATAAATCAAATAAAATCCGTTTTTTGAGGATCTACCATGATTATTTAAAAAATTAGACATAAAAACATCAAAAATACAAAATAACGTCAAATGACATTGACATTTTTTCTATAGACAAACTTCAGAGCGTTTTACAACCATCATTTTTGATGGTTGTTTGGTTGCAACGCTCTGACGTTTGGAACGGGCCGGTTGTGTCAACCGAACGTCACGCTCTAATGTTTGGAACGCCGTTAGAGCGTTCGGTTGTGGATAGGTTGCACTCGGAGTGTAGGTTTGGAACGCGCCTCAAACGTCAGAGCGTTGCAACCAAACAACCATCAAAAATGATGGTTGTAAAACGCTCTGACGTTTGTCCATAGAAAAAATGACAATGTCATTTGACAATATTTTGTATTTTTGATGTTTTTAAGTCTAATTTTTAAAATAATCATAGTAGATCCTCTAAAAACGGATTTTATTTGATTTAGTATAAAGAAAAGTTAAAATTATTCGTATTCCAAATGGAAAATCAAAAATTTGTATTGACATTGACATTTAAAATTCTTGGTCGTTCCAAACCTTAGAGCGAGTTAAAAAACAACCAAACAACCGGCGCTCAAACGCGAACGCTCTAACGGCGTTCCAAACATTTGAGCGTGACGTTCGGTTGACACAACCGTGTCGTTCCACACGTCAGAGCGTTGCAACTTTTTAACCATCAAAATCATCAAAATGGATGGTTGTAAAACACTCTGACGTTTGTAGAAAAAATGTCAATGTCAATTGACATTATTTTGTATTTTGATGTTTTTGAGTCTAATTCTTAAAATAATCATGGTAGTTCCTCAAAAAAACAGATTTTATTTGATTTAGAATGAAGAAAAGTTAAATTATTCGTATTCCAAATGGAAAACGAAGACTTTGTATTGACATTGACATTTAAAGTTCTTGGTCGTTCCAAACCTTAGAGCGAGTTAATAAAACTACCAAACAACCGGCGCTCGAACGTTCTGAACGCAACACAGGACCGGACCGACCGAACCACTTTTTTGCCGAGAACCGCGACGGAAACCGAGACCGAGAATAAAAATCAGTCTCGGCCGAGACCGAGATTTTTGAAATTTTTTAAATGTTTTTATAAAGTGGCGAATATTGATGAAAAAACACATTTAAACCAGGGGGGTATCATCACTCCGCGCTTAAACTTTTATATTAGCCTACTGCTCGCGGCCCACTCCAAGTGGGCCACTGTCGAGGGATATCACCGCGCCGACCGAAACGCGCGGCGTGTGCAAGCGACGAGAGTGCAGCGCGTGAACGTCACGAACGAAACGAGTCAGTCAAGCGCCGAATGTGAAACTGCATGCACTTCGTTTTTGATACTTAATTACTAACGTACCTACCTACCTACCAAAGTTTATTGTATGTTTTGTACTTATACATATTTACATACTTAGTTGTATCGAAGTTCTAAATATGGCACCAGTAAAGAAAAAAGCTAAAAAATACTATTTTTTTTCACCCATCCCATAACCGACCCTTGCAAAAGTTGCTTAACCTCCGCAATCGTTGGGCCAGGCGCTATACCACTGCGCCATCGAGCTTCTCTAACTACTTAGAAATACTTATTATTTATGCTCTTTAAATATGCTCAGCTCACCTATTAGGTAGATTTATTTTATTTTATAAGTAGGTAAGTACCTATTAGTAATTTCATTGTTTATTCATGGGCATAACGAATGTTTTCTATGATATCAGTAACTAGCGAGTAGCAACCCCGAAATGTGTCGTTTGAGACAGAGCTATGCGACAGAAAGAGACGCCTCTCTTTCTTCTTCGTAGGTGCATATAATTTTATCCACGCAGCGTTGTGCAGTTTGAAATTTTACTTTATTGCCGTGCAGCGAGAGTAGCTTATTATTTGATGGACCTCGCGGGGACCGACTTCTGTACGTTAGTACTATTATATATTCTGTGTTTAAACTAATCAGAATTCTTTATTTAATCATAAAAAGACAATTAAAATAACTTTCGCATACATTTGTTTTGTGAAACCCAATTAGGTACAACAAGTGAACAATCAACAACTTATTATTTTTAAATCTAAATTAAAAAGTCTAATAAAAAAACAAAATACAGTATACTTACGTCAGCGTATGCGCTGAGGAATGCATTAGTTTCAATGACGCATGCCTCAGCGAAGAAGAAACCGCAAGAGCACAGAGTACTTTTTATAATAGGGAATAGAGACTTAACTCAGGCGGTAAAATAGGAAACTACCCAGTACCGCCATCTCTACGCGAGTTTTGGAACTAATATCACCATGTGATGCTCTAGCTAGCTGGGAAACTAGGTTAATTCACTGACGATTTTTCATGCCTTTGTTAAGAATTAATCAGGAAATAAATCTGAGTTTCAAAACAACAAATCTATTCTCTGATTAAACCTTAACAGAGGCATGAAAAATCGGTCCTTTAATAAATGTACCTACTATACCAAGGTAGTTACTGGATAGAAATAAAACACGATGTAAATGAAATAAATACATTATTTATTTTTTCTTTTAAAACATTTTTGATAATATTTTTTTGCTTTTGCTTTAAAAACATCGGTGTCATCGTCACACTCTCTTTTATTGTTTAATATTTTATTTAGATCTTTGCAATAATTAAATATGAAAAATCTGCAAGATATCTTTATTAAATAATTTATTAACAATTCTTTATGTTTTTCACATTTGATAAAATCAAATTCTACATATATTAATACTATCGTTTTAATTAACTTACTTACATTTTTTTTTTCAATATTTTCTTTTAAAATACTATAATTGATATCTTGCAGACTTGATATACAGCACAAGAGAGCGTGACTTGGACTGCAAAGCCATTTTTTATTACAATATTCTCTATATTTTATATATTCTAATTCTTCTGTACTCAACATATCTTTTTTGCATTGACTACACCCCTTGAAGACTTTTTTCTTAGCGTTTTTTACAAAATATCCACTCACATACTGTAAAGCACCCATTTTTCGTGGGTCATTTTTGTCTTCAAGGGGTGTTATTGTTACATCTGGTATATAGTTTAACTCACATATAGGTTTCTCTTTGCAGTCGCTGTCCACGATGATTATGTTACTAAGGGCATAACAATGGTCAGTTTCACAATTTGCGCCCGGAGCATGGACACTAGAGAGGCTATTCACCAATAACGTAGCGTACGCAGACTCAAATTTTTCGGGAGATGGGTTTACATTGCGACACCCATGGCTTCTAATGGACCCAAAAAAGTTTTCGATTGGGTCCTGATTCAGATGCCGCAACCAAATAGAATTGATCCCATATTTGATATTTAGTTTTTTTATCAATAACTCTATGCCCTCTACTGTCCATACCCAGTTATTAAGAGTAGGGACATGTTCTTCCTTTAAAGATTGAGAATCAATGAATTTCATTTTCTTTAACATTATTTTTGAATCTTTCCATACTTCATGGTGCACTGATGTTTGAGTTGCAGGTCCTAGGAGTGGCTTTCCATGTTTTTTTCTTTTCCCGAAGCTCCCATTGACGGAGTCGAAAAGTCGGTCGAAAAATAACAATATGTCGGCCGTTTCCTTGCATTCCGATGATAGAATTCCTTTATCTATAATAAATAAAACATGATTGTTAGAAACAGTTACAGCTATGCTTTGAAATCCATGATTCGAAGAAGGGCTTATTTCAAGCACCAGTCTCTCTAGCATAAAATAACAATCAAATAATCATTGTTAATACTAATTATTCAATATAGCATTGGTGTGAGACAAATAACTACCTTTATTAGACAGACTGACTTTATTGAGACAAATAAATAACTACCATTACCCTACCTTTAACTAACTAACTTTATTTTCTTTCTTACAAGCTTTATGTAAAATGGTGAAGGTAGGTATAAGCATTAAATGCTTAAGGCCAGTATATTCCAAAAACTCTGTCTCTGTCTTTTTCTTTACGCGTGAAGAGTAATGAAAATAACCTCACTTTTTCAATGTTTTTGTTGTTATTTTGAGCATAAAGACACTTTTTGAAAAAGTAACCGTTGAATATTCTTTTATATGTCATTACCTATTTTTCTATATACTTTTCGTAAATAAGTGATTGATAAACTTTAAGTATTATCCAAAAAATATAAAATTTATGAAAAATTTCTGTCTTTGCATATTTTTTAGTCGAGTGAAGATACGAATATCGTATTTTAACCGTAAAATAATCAAGATCGTTAATGAAACTTTAACATATATTTTTATCTGCTCAAAATAAAGAATATTTGATTGTTTATCGTTGAATAAAACATAGGCCAAAGGCCAATAATTTGGAATATACTGGCCTTAAGGCGATTCCCTGACCGAAAGTGGCGCCCTTATGAGGTTTTTATTTAATTAATAGAAAAGGATTTTAATAAAACTTTTCGTGGAATTTTTAGGTATTTTTAGATGGTATCACTACATTTTCTTGCAGTTATTCGTAGAAGTAGAAAGCAAATGTATCAAAAACGGCCACTTTTAGCAGTTTTGCTATCTACTTCTAGCAGTGACTACGAGGGAATGTAATGATATCTTCTAAAATACTAGACTATGGACCCTAATATTCCACGAGAAGTTTTATTAAAATTGTGTATTAGAATTACAATATTAAATAAAATTCACCGCGGCGCCACTTTCGCTGAGGAAAGCGCCTTAAGGCGTGGTGGTAGTGAAACTAGCGCCGCCACTACAATTATTTTTATTACTCGTAAGCAAAGTCAATATTTAAAAAAAGCTCATGTAATTATCTCTTAAATTGTCTCTAATATTTTTTGAACAACAACGATGGATTTTGAACATTTTGGATTTACGAGTAATAAAAATAAATATAGTGGCGGCCGGCGCTAGTTTCACTACCTACAGCGCCTTAATGATATATATGGAATAATACTGTGGTAATTAATCAAAAAATAATTTGTTTTTAATCTCATAATTTTGACAGGATGGATTTTGAACATTTTGGCAAACTTCTATATTTCTCTGATGGATGGTACTATCTGGGAACTGTTTACGTATAAACAACCTACTTCGAGTAAGTGATAAAGTAGAGAGCACTGTATTTCTCATAAAACAGAAAATTAATACTTCCAATAATAAAACAACACCAAGTAGAGAGTCAAACGCTATCAGTAAGTACCTTCCATCGGCAGTCTCTTTTATGAGCAATTATACAATAAATACAAATTTTGAACAGTAATCATATGCTTACCTGCAAGGTAGCCCATGTTTGTTGCTACAGTTTGGCTGAAAACTTGTGTAGCGTATTTAACTTTCATTTTAGGGATTTTTGCTGGGATACAATGATAGTCTGTTAATTTCGGCACAAGCCTTATTCCTCGGAAACCTGGGTTTTCATTGTGCAAACCAAGTACATGTGACCATTTTGCTTTTTTCTTACTCTTGTCTTTAATATATTGCAAATCTTTTGTAATCAAATTATTTCTGATACATTTCATTAAGTGGGGTGGATCATACAAAGGTATTATCTCATGCTCGTTTATAAGAAAATAATTTCCTCTTTGTTCTTCTCCTTTTCTTAAAAGAGTAGCTTGTGTTTCTTGCATTAAAAGCTTTATGCATTGTACATTGTTAGTCCCTTGATCACATACAGTGGCAACCACAATCAGACCAGCTTCTTGCAATTTGCCTATAACGGCTTTCAATTGAGCTGCCAATTCAGGCCCTTTTGTGGCAGCTTGCGAAAATGTGTAAGCAATTGGCTGCTTGTAATTTTTTATCAAGCCTCTCAGCATAAAAACTTGAGCATGATCTGCAAACTCAGGGCGCGTTTCTTTACCATTGGTAACAAACCCAGTAACATAATCTTTCCTCTCATTGTAACTTAAACTACATTTGAGTGACATTTCATCAAATAATACCATGCACAGTCGATCCTCTATTTTCATTTTTTCAGCCGCCTTCTTGATCTGCTGTAGTGTTGCTTCATTGATTCCTGGCTTGATATCTGCCATATTTATTAATTTGACCAGTGTCTGCGGTGAAGGCAAGATAAATATCTTTCGGAAAAATCTGTACCCTTTTGGGCTTTGTTTAAAAATAGACAAAGCCATTAGTTTTTCTTTCAGTGAAAAACGTCGTCCTTTAAGGCCTTTTTTCTGCTCTCGAAATTGCAACAATGTCAATGTTTTTGCCGTGCTGGGCAAATTGTCAAGAGCTTTTGATAGTTCTGGATGTGAAACAATATTTTGCATGGCTTTGATCTTGAGTGCCTGCTTCTTGACTTTGCTGCGGCATTTACTCAGCCTGACTCCAACTCGTATGAGCTTCCTACGCAAATGCTGCTCAACTTGAGATACAGGAGTGCATCGTTTTCTTCTCTGCACAACTTTGGTTATACCAGTTATACTGCTCTCTGCAATTTAAAAATAACATAAATGAAGAACAATCAACAGCATATTTAATAAACATTAGACAAGCAGTGTAGCCATTTATCATTGACGATAGGACATTACAGCCGAGAATGGGAAGTTAATAGGGCAATTGTAAGAAATTTCTGTCATTTTCCTGCACACAGAATTTTTCTAACAGCATGCGGGGTCAAATACAAAATGTATGCACCAAGTACGTTCTGACAACCGTCAGAATTTTTCTGACAGAAATTTCTTACAATATGCGGCCGCCCTAAGTGAGAAAAAATATTTATTAATGGTATATGACTTACCAAGAATTTGATCTGATTCTATATTTTTAGAAATAATAATTCCACTAGGTTGAATTGCAGCAACATTTATAGCAGTAGTCGCAGGAACTGGTTCTGAAAAGGAAAATAATTAATGTTGTGTTATCTGTTCTTTTGTACTATGGTAAAAAGAGTAAATGAATTCTCTCTTGTTGACTGACACTAAAAGTTGTATTATTTCATCTCGATAAATCTTAAATTACTTTGAAGATCACAACAATTAATTACATAAAAAAAGTACTTCAAAAGAAATTCCTACTGCAGTAAAAACTTATTAATGAAAGTATCACCGGTATCACATCAGAAATTACCTTATGTTATTGTAAACTTCACTCTTTCAAAAAGCCAAATCGAAAATGACGAGGATGACTTACCAGGAATATGAACAATTTCCATGTCTTTGGTAATTCCAGTAGGTTGAATTGCAGCAACATTTAAAGTAGTCTCAGGAACTGGTTCTGAAAAGGAAAATAGTAAATTAAATTGTGTATTAGAATTACAATATTAAATAAAATTCATCGCGGCGCCACTTTCGCTAAGGAAAGCGCCTTAATACTGTATTGAACTTATTAATAAATTTGTATATCTTCATAAATTCATTAAGTTATTGTCAACTTCACGATATTTCAAAGCCAAACAGATGATGTTGATATTAAATTATTACTATAAGGCATTTTTGATAAGAGTAAAAATTGATTCTTCACTTACCAACATTTTCCTTCATTTGAGCATCAAAAATAGTTGGTTGGACTTGAACCTTATCTTGTGAAGCTTCAGGACCTGAAATAATATTATTTATTTTTTAGACTACGTAAAAAAAATAATTTCAAAATTCCAAACTTCAATATTCAATAGTTAAATGTAGGTATATATTTATTATTATTATTAATTAGTCAATTAAAATGTTATAGTGAAATAAGATACTTATCTAATAAAATAAAATAATGAGCAGATTATTTATTATTTTATAAAATTAAGGAAGATATATTAAATTAAAATAAAAAGTAAAGTACCTTTTGAGGTTGATGCTTCCAACACATTTTGAATTGATCGCAAGGGTCTTAAACTTTCACTAAAAGTTGATTTTGGCAATGTCAATCCTGAAACAATAATATCACATTTGAAAAACGAATTTACTATAATATTCAATAGATAGCTATATAAACACTTTATTGTATGTACACACACATTACAAAACATACAATTACAAATTAAAACTTTAATCTACGGTCACAGAATACATAATAGTACAACTACGGTGGGCAAAGGCGGTCTTATAATGTTAATGTGGTAGGAAAATATAGACGATTCAAAAGTGCTTAAGTATTAAGTTTATTTGAATAAAGCCATTTGGACTTTGACTTTGAAATGGAAGGAACAGAGTTATCAATTTTTTACTGAATTAAAAAAAAAAGTTGAGCATTACATTCATCAATGCCCACGCACGCGGCCTCCGGCGTCCGGACAACATAACAAATTCTATTGTGTCTCATTTTCCATGTCTTGATAGGTTAAATATTATTCAAGCAACTTAGCAATATTTGAACGGTGCGTAGTACTCAAATTTATTTTTTTATTTCAGAAAATGACCGTTATTCCTATAAATTACATACTGTGACATGATATATTCTGCACTAAATTCTTCATAGATTATAAATAAACAGTATTTACTTTCACACCAATCATTTATCTCCAAAGACCACACTTATATATGGCGACTGAACAAGTGTAAATAAACTTAATATGAATAAAAATCCATGACAGTCACAAAAGCTTATGCTCGCTCGTCATACAAATATTTCCCTATTAATGATGAGTGAAAGAATGAGATGAGTTGAGTTTTTAGGGATTCAATGGAACATACAACTTGGCCGACTTAATGACAAAATAATGTGACTAGAAGTTTTTGTCAGCGGCCTTAAAAAAATTACAAGCAGGTACACAGATATGTTTGCATTATAAAACTGACCTGGCATGTTCGTCGTTGGTACAGCAATATTGCTGAGCAAATTATTTCGGCACCAGTACTTTTCTTCGAAATGCTGATGGCATACACGGCGGTATTTGAAAATATGGTCATTGCTGAGACCCAAAATTTCACCACCAACAGAATAGACCCAAGTGTTAAAACGATCCTTGTTCTTAGCTGGATTCGGGAACTTATGCAAAACGTCCTTCGAACCTGAAATAGGAACGGTCGGTCGGTATGAGTTCGTTATGTTATGAAAGATGCGACGCATAAATGGCTTTGGTCGAGTGTGCCCAAAAAAGAGTGAATAATATAGGTATAAGTACCTGCTCTGTTTGAACATCCCGGTACGCAACACACTTTGTTAGACATTATGAAAACAAACACCGTCTTCACAAGATCCAATAAGAGTCCTATACTCCTATCTCAAGAGTCCTATCTCAATTCTTAGCTTAAAAATCGTCACAAGCACAAAACTCGACACGGCCGGAGGAACGAGAGTTCAACTCAACGGACTTAAGTGGAGAAACACTTTGTAATCGATAATTAACTAAGTAAAACAAACAAAATAACGACACAGCACTGTAAACAGAACCGGCGACCATTTGCTTGTAGTGCTGCCAGCTAAAACGATAATAAATACCAAATATTTTTCTAGGGAACATCATTATTTTGTAAAATATTTAATTTTTCATTAAATCACAAATGATTTTGAAAAAGAAAGTCAGGATTAGACTACTGTAATGCAAAAGTAATGTCCACAAGAACAAAGTGGATTACTAAACCATTGATTATCAAAATTCAAAGGTACCAATTTGTATAATAAATGGACTAATGTAAGAATGGAATCGTAGCTGGTCACCCTAAAAATACCGACTCACCATCATAGCGCCATCTTGCGTACTACTTAAGAAACTGTGACAAAACCTGCCATCTGTATACGTGTTTTGGAACTAAAGTTTCGTTTGTTTTCTCATACTGCTTTGTTAGTACTAAGATTGTATACCCTGCGCAAGAGTGTAATCTCAGATATCTATGTCTCAGGCCTACGTAAGTAGCACAGAGTACTTTTTTATAATAGGGACGTAAGTAGGTTCCAATAGGCCGAGACCGAGACCGAGACATAATTTTTGACCGAGACTGGCCGAGACCGAGACCGGGATCTCGGTCGGTCCTTGTTCTTGGTCATAGATTCTTGGTACAAAAACGAGAGAGAATACACTAGTCTGTGATATATATCTTTTTTTTTAAGGCTCCACCCGGTGCCCTACCGCCTAACTCAAAGCTTTAGCCAGAGCGATAGCAATGCTCTGTCCGTCCTTGTCATGTCATAACACGATGACAAGGAAGGACAGTGCACTGACGTCATAAACCAAAGCCAGAGTCAAAGCGATAGAGTTAGGCGGTAGACCCGCCGGTCTGTGATAAAATATTGTTGAGGGAAGTATCGGACCTTCACGATGGAAGGTCTATGGTACGTTCCAATATTAAAGTCAGTACTATTATGTCAATCCTTGCACATGCGCGACAGCTATAGGTTTGACTCAGTCTATTGTGATCCGTGGTACCGTCAGGTGATAGTCAAGCTTAGTTAAGCAGTTGCTTATAAATGTCTGTTAGTTATATTAGTTATGTGAGAAGATAATAAAAGAGTTAAACACAAGTCTCCCGGTCTTATTCACACCAGTCTACAAATATCACCTACAGACTGACTATTTAAGGTGCGGACACATTTGTCTGACGCCACGTCTTTGTTGAGTAGTTGGTGAAAGAGAAGAAGATCTGGTGCATGTAGTGGATACACTAAGAAAAGGTTTCGATCTAAGAATCTGCGAAAAAGTATCAAATTATATTGGGCTGGACATAACACAAGAAAAGCAAGGAGTAAAAATTTGTCAGAAAAACTATATCGAAAAAATTTTGAAGAAATTTAATGTAAATGAAGCGAGAGAATGCAAAACCCCAACCATTTTGATTGAACAACATCCAAAGCTGAAAATAGATATAGAGAGCCATGAACTCTATAGGGAAATGATAGGATCATTATTATATCTGGCGAATAAAACAAGGCCAGACATTAGCTTCCATGTATGGTATTGCTCGCGTCAACAAAGTTCTCCAAATTTGAATGATTTAAACAACGCTAAAACGATTTTAAAATTTTTAAAAGGTTCGAAAAACAAAGGCATTCATTTTGGTGAAGGTGATAAAGTGCTTCGAGGCTACTGTGACTCAGATTTCGCGGGGGATCCAGACACTAGGCGTAGCACGTCGGGTTACGTGATTTGGCTGAACGGTGGACCAGTGGCATGGAGCTCAAGAAAGCAGCCGATAGTGGCGTTATCGAGTACGGAAGCAGAGTTTATAGCCGCAGCAGAATGCTGTAAAGAACTCCTATTCATCAGAGATTTTATATATGAAATGACCAATGAAAAATTAGAAATAGAAATGAAAGTGGATAACCAGTCAGCGATTTGGCTTATGAAGAAAGGAATTATGAACAAAAGAAGTAAACACATAGATGTGAGATACTACTATTTAAAAGATCAGATTGATGAAAATAGAATAACAGTCAAGTACTGTCCAACGGGTTCGCAGATAGCAGACATACTCACAAAGTGTTTGCCACCAGTGAAGTTTGAAAGGTGTCAAAGAAAACTCGTATCAGAGTGAGTGTTAGGTAGTGATAAGTGCGGGCAAAAGTGAACTAATTGCGTTTCGGTCAATATTGTGGGGTATTAGTATGTAAGTTTTATAGGGGTGTGTAAGATTTGTATAAGAAAGGTGTAAAGGCGTGATGTAAACTTAAGAAGCCCAGTCAATTAAGGGGGTGCATATACTAATTAAGGGGGGTGTATTTGGCATATGTAATGATTCATTTAAGGGGGTGTGGAATGGTAATATTCAAAAGTAAGTAAATGAATCATTGACTTCAGAATCTTAAATAAACCACGGAAACAAAAGAAAAGGGGAACAACTTTCAATAAAACATATTATACAATAACTATTGCTAGATTGGCCTTAAGTTTCCTATCACATTTACGGTTTTTATATTAAAGTGTATTTTATAATTGAAGATTTGTTTTTTGGTTATTTGTATTTATGTTTAGTTGCATGTTGTATGTGGTAGATTAGTTAGAGGTCGAGTAGGAGTTAAAGTTATTTATGATGTGAAATAAGATAGGTCGAGTAGGAGTTAAAGTTAGTTGAAAGTTTTTGGTTTTGAAATGTAGTAAGGAGCTCGAGAAGTGTTGTAACGGGTTATAGGAATCGAGAGGCAGATAGAAAGTTTTAGTTTTGAAAATGTTTGCAATGTTTTGCTATGGGTTATGTATTGTATGTCAAACGTTATGTTAAGGGGTAGACAGGGGTAATGAGAGATAGATACAACTTAGATAAAGGTTTTGTAACTGTTGGGTAGGAAAGTGTTTAAGATTGTATAAGAATGATTAGGCAGATAATTCGAAATTTAGTAGTGCTGTACAGGAAGTTAGAAAACTGGTTTTAGGTCAGGATGGTCAGCATGTGCAGCGGATTGAGGGGGTGTGTTGAGGGAAGTATCGGACCTTCACGATGGAAGGTCTATGGTACGTTCCAATATTAAAGTCAGTACTATTATGTCATTCATTTAAGGGGGTGTGGAATGGTAATATTCAAAAGTAAGTAAATGAATCATTGACTTCAGAATCTTAAATAAACCACGGAAACAAAAGAAAAGGGGAACAACTTTCAATAAAACATATTATACAATAACTATTGCTAGATTGGCCTTAAGTTTCCTATCACATTTACGGTTTTTATATTAAAGTGTATTTTATAATTGAAGATTTGTTTTTTGGTTATTTGTATTTATGTTTAGTTGCATGTTGTATGTGGTAGATTAGTTAGAGGTCGAGTAGGAGTTAAAGTTATTTATGATGTGAAATAAGATAGGTCGAGTAGGAGTTAAAGTTAGTTGAAAGTTTTTGGTTTTGAAATGTAGTAAGGAGCTCGAGAAGTGTTGTAACGGGTTATAGGAATCGAGAGGCAGATAGAAAGTTTTAGTTTTGAAAATGTTTGCAATGTTTTGCTATGGGTTATGTATTGTATGTCAAACGTTATGTTAAGGGGTAGACAGGGGTAATGAGAGATAGATACAACTTAGATAAAGGTTTTGTAACTGTTGGGTAGGAAAGTGTTTAAGATTGTATAAGAATGATTAGGCAGATAATTCGAAATTTAGTAGTGCTGTACAGGAAGTTAGAAAACTGGTTTTAGGTCAGGATGGTCAGCATGTGCAGCGGATTGAGGGGGTGTGTTGAGGGAAGTATCGGACCTTCACGATGGAAGGTCTATGGTACGTTCCAATATTAAAGTCAGTACTATTATGTCAATCCTTGCACATGCGCGACAGCTATAGGTTTGACTCAGTCTATTGTGATCCGTGGTACCGTCAGGTGATAGTCAAGCTTAGTTAAGCAGTTGCTTATAAATATCTGTTAGTTATATTAGTTATGTGAGAAGATAATAAAAGAGTTAAACACAAGTCTCCCGGTCTTATTCACACCAGTCTACAGTCTTAACACGCCGTATTTGTTTGGACGTGTTATCAGGGGCCTTACTATGAGCTCTTATAGCAGGGCTTATATTGAACTGCCTTACTTTTTCGTACTATGAGCTCAAAGGTTAGTATGAAAGCAGGCCTTAAGCAGTCCTGTTTAAGGCCTGCTTTTGAACTGAACGGTTTCCTATTTGCTGATGGTAAGCCCCCAGATAAGTGTGATCCTAGTGCCAAGAAAATTATAAGTACTTCATAGTACTTATAATTTCTTTGGCTACTAGTCATACACTTACTATGAAAAGCCTATTTCAATTATCCCATATATTGTTCAGTTGCGTCTTCGATGCTCTAAGAGTTGCGTAGACACTTGTACCACAAAGTGCACCAGTTTGCAGACACAATATACACTATGAATCTATTTTCAAATAATTAAAATAGTCACCGAACCGAACTCGACAAAATGGCGCCAAAAATTCCTTAGATTATTGATACATTTCTTTACCGTGTTATAGATATCTTTGTTGTTGTATTGTCTGTGTTCTCTATCTATTTACTCTGTGGATGACGGTGACAGACAGTGACAGTGACAGGTGACGGACGACGACGCACGGGCCACGGCACGGCACGGTCATTCATCGATAAAGATTTTTTAATTCGCATTAAATGCACTTCAAAAACCACAAAGGAGGCAATTGATATTTATAAAGATAAAGGTCTTGATCTGTATAGTACAATATCTTTTAATAGTGCATTTTCGCCATCAGGTTATTATGTTACTCAACAAAACCAGGTTTATTGTTTTTCTTGTTGATCCAACGTGATGTCCCCAACCGTAAGATACTTGTGTGTAACGACTGTCAAATTAATAAAACTAATTTTATTATCAATTTGCAGGCTGGTGGGATTCACCAATCGATCTAGAAAAAGCAATATGGAAGGCAATGCAACATCGGACATTGTAATCTTGAGTGGCAATTCTCACCCGGAATTAGCAGATTTGATAGCTAAGTTAGTAATTCTTTAGTTTACAATAATCCTTGCAAGTACTATTTTTGTAAAAGGTCTCATAGTTTAGTGATTAGTTTAGTTTATTAAAGCTACATCACAGCATAACTAATAGTACAAGTACAGAAGGTGCACTCGGCAAAGTCATTTAAATAAATAGCATAATCATAATGTGAAAAACGACAATTGTTTATTGGTTTTTGATTTTGACATCCATACACAATACAGTAATGTTGATTCGAAATTGTTACTATTATAAAGGCAATATCTACGCAGGCAGTAAGATGCCGCGTGACTACACAGGCGGGCGTGTGGTGCCCCTCTGCTAACTTGTTTGTTTGAACGAATGGCTAGCAGTAGGTGCTTATCACGCGACCTTGAGCGAGTGAAGGAGGCCTGGCTACATTATGAGAGCAAGGAACCATTATGGAAGCAATTGTTGGAAATGTGTTTGTGAAGTAATAAATACGAAAAGATTTCTGCATGTACTCGTAATACTTTATAATTTTTAACAGCCGCCTAGGTGTGCACAATGGAGGATGTTCTGTTTATCATAAAACAAACAGAGAGACTATGGTGGAAATTGGTGATTCCATCCGTGGAAAAAACATTTACATTGTTCAGACTGGAACGAAGTAAGTTGTTTTAAATTATACTGCTTTTGTTTTCAATAAATATTAATATTATTTATTAGATCAATTTTATCTTTATAGCATTTTATAAAATATATTGTCGATGGGTGTGCAAGACCGTGTAAGAGCAGTTTGCAATACCACTTATTTACGAAATTAATACCTGCTTAAAAAAACTGCAAACAAGTTTGTACATAAATGGCCAAGATATTAAGTTATGTTTTTTCTGTGCCTTGTAAAATTCAATAAATTTTGATACGCGGTATTGCAAACTACTCTAGTGCGGTCTTGCACGCCCATTGAAGATATCTGTAATTTAAAGTACTTTTATGTATCTGTATACAAATCTATTTTTGTATCTATTAATAACACTTTTATTAGCTTGTACAAGAACTATGAACAGTACCTTATCAATGCAACTCCTGATTATAGCATTTTCATTCAGCATTGTTCTTTAAACCAAGAATCTATTAATATTTTTGTTACTTTGTTGCTTTTAATAGTCTTGTTTAGTTCTTGGAACCCATCCATAAAAAGTGAAAACATACAAATTAACAATTAGTAGCTTTTTGCTTTGGACCTGCTATGTTATGATAATTAATTAATAACTCTTATACACTTCTAAGATTTCTGTGTGGACAGTTCATTTGAAAAAAAAATCTCAAGAATGACCATTATGAAGTATGAATCAGGATACCTAAAATGGTTATTTTTCAAAGTATTAGTTTAAAAACAGTCTGGTGCCCACCCCAGAAAACCCAGATATGCTATGCCCCGTAACTGAGGGCCTGGCCTGGAAATAAAAAAAAGATACGCCCATGACGACTTCACTGTTTAATTAAATACAAAAATATTAAGACAACATCTCAAACATGGCTCTGATTCTAAAGTAATTAAAGCACTTGGAAATCAGAGATAGCAATAAATTATAATTTATTTTTTAGATATTTTATAATTTATTGTTTCTCCCCTCCAGTCATGTCAAACTCAAAATCATTGATGAGCCAAATGCATAAATAGACTAGAAACAAAACAGTGGGTCTCAAAACCTAACTATAAAGAAAAATTAAACTCATTGTACAACTAAAGTTGTATCAGGAGGCTGTTTTAAAATTGTATTGGGCCACAGGCACAGAATAGATATAAGTACTACCGCCACAGGCAAACATGTAAAGGGACGCATGCGACCCGCATGTTTGACATGGTTGCTCTAGTTTCTTTTTTATTAAACAATTACAAAAAGAATATGTGTAGGAATTACATGTTATTACCATAAAAGTGAACCATTAGTTAATTGATCAGTGATGTTAGGTAATTGAATGCTGAAATCAAATATTTTTTCCAGAGATGTAAACAATAACATCATGGAGCTACTAATTATGGCTTATGCATGCAAGACTTCATCTGCTCGTTCAATTGTCGGGGTTATTCCATATCTACCATACAGCAAGCAGTGCAAAATGAGGAAACGTGGATGTATTGTCACAAAGCTTCTCGCTAAAATGATGTGCAAGTCGGGTCTCACTCACATTATCACCATGGATCTGCATCAAAAAGAGATTCAGGGTTTCTATGATTGTCCCGTGGATAACCTTAGGGCATCACCTTTCTTGTTGCAGTATATTCAAGAAAGTGTAAGTTTTTAAATTTGGAATTTTTATTTAATATTGTATAAATAAAAGTGTAAGTTTTTATCTCTCACTGGTTTTTACATACTTACATGTCATACCTACTTAATATTAAGAACAGAATTTATATTTATACCCTATACGTTACCTTTGCTAGAAGACAGTACCAATCCCAATCAGTATTTATATATAATAAACTTAACAAAATACTTAAAATTTATGTGTAAAAAATGTATAACGTTATGGCTAGGAACGCACACATACACACACACACACACATACACGCGCGCGCGCGCACGCACTCATGACATCTCGTAGCTAGATTTTTACTACCTATTACCTCACCAAACATGCATATTAAAAACAATTGGTTTTTCTTTATAATTTTATTGTTTGTTTACTTTTTCTATTGTTGTAATATATTTTATTTTTGTAATCTACTGTTATCCATAGGGAAGTAGCGGGTCATTCTCATTAAATAGTACATTACTGCAGCGGCACGCAAGACAGGCATTGAAGGACGAACTTGAAAATGTGGGCCGAAGCGAAGCCGAGGCACACATACGTGAGTCCATCAATGCCTAGTTGCGGCCAAGGCTTGTATAGTACTTTTCTCAAATAATGCGCGGAAATTCAAACCAAGAAGGTATTTTTAACTTTTAATTTTTATTTCAAATTAAAGCAAAAAATTGAAAAAAGAAGAAAGGTGCCAGTTTCTTTATTTTTTTGGAATGTGCACATCAAGGCCTTTCATTTGATACCCATGTTGAAAAAAAAAAAAAAGCTTTTAGAATAAAAAAAGGAATAATATGTACTCCAGCCCCACCCGACTTTAATAGTCGTGTTTTATTATAACAATGATAATGCGTATCTAATGATTTGAATATTATTTCTTGCTTTTTAGAGGCAGGTTTATTGAAGTCGGTTTTCTCAAACATGCTTGGAAATTCGATCATTATTTTGACAACCTTCTTCGTGCTAAATCGGAGTTTACGGACTGACCTAAACCGCGCCGGCAATCTTAGTATGAAAATCCATTACTAACGTGTAATAATGGATTTTCATACAAAAATTGCCGGCGTCTGACCGGCAATGTTTCTATTAACCCGGCGAGCATGAGGTGAAAAAAGTTACACCTAGCATGTGGTGGGGTTTGCCAAACCCCAACATATAATTACCTATAAATGCCAATTTATTAAGCCAAGACTTAAGAATTTATTCGTATTTTGAAATATGGTTTATATTTAGTGTATAAAATAAAAAACAGTGTATATTTATATACTTTTATTGTATTATTTATCAGAAATACTAAAATATAACATTTACAAAAAAACAAAAAAAGGAACTTCTGAAAAAGGAACTAAAATCAACTAATTCTTTAATAAAAATATAAAATCAACTTTAAAAACTTAAAGAATATAAGATTCTCAATAACATATTTTTTTTAAAGAATTAGTTGATTTTAGTTTTAGTATTTTTGATAAATAATACAATAAAAGTATATAAATATACACTGTTTTTTATTTTATACACTAAATATAAACCATATTTCAAAATACAAATAAATTCTTAAGTATTGGTTTAATAAATTGGCATTTATAGGTAGATATATGTTAAAACTAACACGGAGCATGTGGCGGGGTATGACGCACCCCACGAACGTTTACACGCGTGTAGCTCCTGCGCCGGTTGACGCGACACTGCGGTCACGCCACTCTCCCCCCGCGGAGTACATTGGCTCCAGCTACTCGAAGCAACAAACCAATTGAGGGGCAAATTTGAAAAATACACGACTTCGCGCAAAGCATGGGCATGTCACACCCTACCACAAGCTCGCCGGGTTAAAACTCATTACGCACGTGTAATTCAGAAATGGAGCAAACTTTTTAATGAATCACGAATAATGGGTATCAAATGAAAGGCCTTGATGAGCGAGCACAATCCAATTTTTTTTTTAAATATTAGGTATAGGGTATCAAATGAAAGGTCTTGATAAGCACATTCCAAAAATATGAAAAAAAAACGAAAAAAAAAAAGAAAAAAACTTTTTTTTAATACCTAGGTTATGGGTATCAAATGAAAGGTCTTGATGAGCACATTCCAAAAATATGAAAAAAAACGAAAAAAAAAGCAAAAAAACCTTTTTTTTAATACCTAGGTATATGGGTATCAAATGAAAGGTCTTGATGAGCACATTCCAAAAATATGAAAAAAAACGAAAAAAAAAGCAAAAAAACCTTTTTTTTAATACCTAGGTATATGGGTATCAAATGAAAGGTCTTGATGAGCACATTCCAAAAATATGAAAAAAAAACGAAAAAAAAAGAAAAAAAACTTTTTTTAATACCTAGGTATATGGGTATCAAATGAAAGGTCTTGATGAGCACATTCCAAAAATATGGAAAAAAAACGAAAAAAAAAGAAAAAAAACTTTTTTTTAATACCTAGGTATATGGGTATCAAATGAAAGGTCTTGATGAGCACATTCCAAAAATATGAAAAAAAAACGAAAAAAAAAGAAAAAAAACTTTTTTTAATACCTAGGTATATGGGTATCAAATGAAAGGTCTTGATGAGCACATTCCAAAAATATGGAAAAAAAACGAAAAAAAAAGAAAAAAAACTTTTTTTTAATACCTAGGTATATTGGGTATCAAATGAAAGGTCTTGATGAGTACATTCCAAAAATATGAAAAAAACGAAAAAAAAAAAAGAAAAAAAACTTTTTTTAATACATAGGTATATGGGTATCAAATGAAAGGCCTTAATGAGTACATTCCAAAAAAACTGGAAAAAAAATAAAAAACGAAAAAACTGGAAAAAAAATTTTTTTTTTCAACATGGGTATCAAATGAAAGGCCTTGATGTGCACATTCCAAAAAAATAAAGAAACTGGCACCTTTCTTCTTTTTTCAATTTTTTGCTTTAATTTGAAATAAAAATTAAAAGTTAAAAATACCTTCTTGGTTTGAATTTCCGCGCATTATTTGAGAAAAGTACTATACAAGCCTTGGCCGCAACTAGGCATTGATGGACTCACGTATGTGTGCCACGTATTTTTTGAAGTCGGTTTTTTTGTTTTTTTAAACAATTTTTTTATTTTTAGTGTAAGTACCTTCTGTATTAGGTAGTGTAGGTATATTATTTAGGTAGAAAAATCGGCTCAGCCAAACGTGAGATAATCGCGGAGAAACATACATACATACAAACTGAATACCTCCTTTTTTTGAAGTCGGTTAAAAAGACTACACAAAGGTATCCCTTCCCCAACAAAAAAAAATTGTCAAGTTAGTTGATTTAATTTCATAGTATTTTCAGGATTACTTGTAAGCTACTGAACCGATTTGAAAAAAAAATAAATGGGACCATCTCGCAAGAAAACTCAATCGAACAAAAAAATAATTATCTAAATCGGTCCATAAATGTCGAAGATACGCGCGAACAACGATAAAAAAAAAAAAAAAAAAACATACAATCGAATTGAGAACCTCCTCCTTTTGATGAAGTCGGTTAAAAAGTATCTTTTGATAACTTACAGGGAAGTCTCAGCAATTTTTTGTACCTAAGATTACTGAAATAAATGAATTTTTAGTTTTATTTTTAAATTCTTGTTGAACAACTTGTACACTTTCATCAAGAGGTCCATTTGCACTTATATTTATCAAAAAAATATATTCTTTTATTTTGAACAATATTTTCAGATTCCAGACTATCGTAACTCGGTGATTGTGGCTCGCAACCCAGGATCAGCAAAGAAGGCAACTTCTTATGCTGAGCGTCTGCGACTTGCCATAGCTGTCATTCACGGGGAACAGAAAGAAGCTGAGAGTGACGAAGTTGATGGTCGTTACTCCCCACCGTGTATACCGAGGTAAACATATTTTGCAGGTCACTAAGGATCGTATTATAGGATCAAACTCAAAATCAAATCCATGCTTAAATACAGTTAGAAAGGGATGGCGCTATATGCAATGAATGAATAGCAAGATCCCTTTCTAGTTAGAAAGTACAGTTGTACTCAAGCAGAGATTTGACTTTGAGACTTGAGTTTGATTCAATAATATGAGCCCAAGTCACTATTGACAGAAATCTTATGACAAAAATAACATGTTACAATAATTTTACTTAGTTAGCATTTATTTTTACTTCATTTTCGTATTACAGTGTTGACAGATCACGCACCATGGATGTGTCAGTTGGAGTCCCAGTGCATCCCGCTAAGGAAAAGCCACCAATCAACGTCGTCGGTGATGTTGGCGGTAGGATAGCTATCATGGTGGTATGTATCACTTATAATATAACGATTAATATTACTTATGTACAAATATTTCTGAGTCATTATTTGTTCATATTTAAATTATTTTCTGTATAAATTTATTATTACTTTTGTTCCTTCGATTTTCGAACCAGATTTATGTTTGAGTGCACTCTTATCATTGAGTTCTTATTTTATAAAAATACAAAATACAAATACAAAATACTTATTCTGTAACTATATACATGATTATCTTAGCTAGTGCTCAGGATCTCCTTTTAAGTATCAGAAATACTTGTGCCAGGGGACCCCGCTCTTCCCTAATTAATGTTAATTTAGAATAACCGACAAGGTTCTAACAATTACAATGTAACAAAATTTTATAAATCAAAGTTTGAAACAGTACATTATCACTAGGGACAATTCCTTTTCCAATTCCCTTCAATAAAAACAAAATAAAAATAAAAATAAAAATTGTAAAAAATTTTGGTCACCCATACTAAACAGCTAGGTGATTGCGTAAAGTCAATCGTATTCATTTGACAGTTCATATTGTATCATAATATATGTCATCCCATACAAATTGCAGCCGATGGAATACGATATGAACTGCCAAATGAATACAATTACCTTACGCAATCGCACCCCTGCTAGGCGATTGCGTAAAGTCAATCGTATTCATTTGACAGTTCATATTGTATCATAATATATGTCATCCCATACAAATTGCAGCCGATGGAATACGATATGAACTGTCAAATGAATACGATTACCTTACGCAATTCCACGGCTGATCACGTGATCTCTTTGATTTGTATGAAAAGTCATTTTTTTTTACATATTTGACCCTATGTTTCATGGAGAAAGTTGTTCAGTTTCATGGACTGAACACATCCTTAGTGTTTTCACTGCTAACTTAAATTATTTGTCATTGTCACCCATATGTAGTCGCCCGTATTAAGTATTTTTGTAATCCAATGTTAGTCGCCCGTTTAGTTATTTTGTCCCCCAAAAAATAAACTGCTGCCTGGTTTAGTAATTAAGTATCCCATTAACAGTCGCCTTTAGTTATTTCCAGTCACCCAATTTATTAATTCCCATTGTAAAATCGAATCGTTTCGTTCGTTCAGGACGACATGATCGACGATGTACAATCATTCGTGGCGGCTGCTGAAGTGCTGAAAGAGTGTGGCGCATACAAGATCTACGTGTTGGCCACGCACGGGCTGCTGTCGTCGGACGCGCCGCGCCTCATCGAGGACTCTCCCATAGACGAGGTGGTCGTCACCAACACGGTGCCCCACGAACTACAGAAAATGCAATGCAACAAAATCAAAACTATCGACATATCAGTTCTATTAAGCGAAGCGATCAGGCGCATTCACAACAAAGAATCTATGTCCTATCTCTTCAAAAATGTAACACTTGAAGATTAATTTTTGTTAATTATTTTTTGAATGAGTAAGTATTATGTTTAGTATTGCATTATATCCTTATTAGATTTTAGTACAATATCATTGTTTTCTGCCATAGCCTTTTTGGTTTGCTTACACACTCTTGTTCTGTAAATCGGCCACAGCGTGATTTCACACTGTGCTTATATAACAGTTATTGTTCCAACTGTGTAGTGTGTGACAATATAATAGAGTGTCGAAGCTTATTGTATGTAACTGCTGTTAGTTAATTGCATATTTACGACTGAGTGTCCATAAAATGGCAGTTCAAGATACACTTGCCCGACAGTGAAAGATCAAATATCTATTTACACAAGAGAGGGATGCAGATGTAACATTATAAGCTAAATCTTAGAATGTGTAAACAAACAAAAATGATTATGGTAAGTATACACTGGTCTTTTTATAACCATAGATATCTAAATAAGGATAGTTTTATGATTCCCTATATTGCATTATTCCTTGTGTTAGTAAGTTGGTGATTTGTTCTGATGTATTTATGTAAAGTTAAGTAAGGTACTAACTATCCATAATTAATATTACAGCCGAATCAAGGGAAAATTGTGGCACCTGGTATCAACTATTTTCATATTGTAGTATTAAGCAAATCGAGATATGAGTATTCGATCGATTTACAGTATATTAGTAAAAAGCGAATACTGAGCTTCACTTTATCGTTTTTTTAAGACTACCTATTAGATTCCGCTTTTGGCTTTAAAATCGTTATGAATGAGCGATATTGAGCGATAGTTACTAAAATATCGATGGACTGGAATGGCCGATTTTGAGTAGCTCAGATTTGTATGATGGTGTACAAATGAAATTGTAGGTACATCAACAGTATGTTTGCTGCAGTGCCGTTGCAAGTAATGAGCAGTTTCACTAATTTAACTTCACTAATTCTAATTACAATTTTATGTGGTTGTTGAACTTAAATAAAATTGTATTTTTGCATCGGTTATTTTAACAAATGACTGCAAAGAACGTAATCTCAGGGGAGCACTTGCATTTATGAGAATTAGCGGATAGTATGATAAGATTTTTTGTTAAAAATCGACCACACTAAAACGGCATAACGTCAATAATTATCGCAGTGATGGACCTTATACATATAGGTACAAGGTTATTTTTAGTTCATTGAAAACCTCTCGTGGGGTTGATCAGACCATCAAACTGAAGAACTTTCATTATGGGACCAACCTCGAAATCGCGAAAAAAATCTGCTGTTTCATACATTTCGATGGAGCAGGCATTGTACTTTTGTATGGAACAGCAGATTTTTTTTTCGTGATTTCGAGGTTGATCCCATAATGAAAGTTGTTCAGTTTGATGGTCTGATCAACCCCACGAGAGGTTTTCAATTAACTAAAAATAACCTTGTGGATATAATGCTACGGCTCCATACCTGCGTTAAACGCGTTAGCTAAGGCATTATATATTTTTAATACTGTCGTTTGTTAATTAACACGTTAAAGTGTTAGCCACATCTGCGTAACGCCTAGATTAACGTGTTAGGCTACGCGTTAAGAGGAGGTGGAGCAGTAGCATTAGTGTAGCCCCAGCGTAAAGGAAACTATAAAATCGAGCATTATGGTCAAAGTGTATTTTCAGTTATGTTTACTTGCTAAATTAAATTTGCAGCACCTTTTTATGGGCATAATCTAAATAAACTATCGAAAAAAGTGTGCAATGTTTTGTACAAAATACATGGTTGCTAGCTAATAAGTTCAAGGTTCGCATACTATACTTTATTTTACAAACAACTTAACTTAAAGCACCAGTGTTAGACAGAGTCTTATACATACCTACAACTCTTAGGTTTTTCTTGATGCAGTTACAAGTATTTACAAATATAAAAATATTTAGTGTTTAAAATATTTGAATTAAGGTAGGTAATGTAACATTTTATGTCCTAAGAATCATACCACACCAACCAAATAAATTGGTATTATGAAATTTTCATCGTCATTGGTATTTTGTCATTGGGACGCGACGGACTTAAACCGTAATATTTGTGTTTGGTCAAAACGCAAACTTTTGCAATTGATTTCAAATCTTTAAATTATAAAAGCCACCCCTTATGCTTTATTTTTGCTCGTCGCAAACTGTTCACCAGCAATACCAGCATGTATAGCTGCTTGAGTTGTCCGTCATCTCCAATGACTAATGGAGCCCCTAGACGATCAAGCATTTCATGTCAATCATTTACATTGCATTTACCATTTGGGGGCGTGGCCCCTTTTGATAGGCCACGGTAATCTATCTATTCTGTGGTGCTTGTCGAGCATCGCTCCTAGACGATCAAAATGTGATTGACAAGCAATGTAAATGATTGACAAGCAATTTTGATCGTTTAGGGGGCCATAAGATGCACAGTCACGGAGGGCGACCGTCTCTCTGCCATCCTTAAGCCCAAAATTGCTTGCGCTAACGACGACGTAGTAACCGAGGCGCGCGCGACCAACCGACGAAAACCGTTCAAAGCATCTTTTGCAAAGTGGCAGAGCTCCAACCATCGCTATTGAACGTCAACCTGGCCCGGCTCCATTGCTATTAGTAAACAAGGGAGATACTTACAATGCGATTAAATTAACAATATAGATAGACAGTGTTCCGCTGCAACTTCACTCGAGAATGAATAGTTAAAAGAAAATTTTTCAGATTAAAATACCTACGTTCGTTTTGTACTGCAAGTTAGCGCTCTGAAGTTGCCGCAAATCACTGTCTATTGTCATTTTAATCATTAAATTCTGTTTTAGCTACACACAGTAATGATACGATATGCACAGTTATTATAATTATCTTTGGAGTTTGTTAGTACGTCTTAGGCCCTCCGCTGTATCAAGCGGGACACGCGCGCGGGACATAGATTAGAGCTTACTCATGCACTGCGCAAGCATCTGTCCGTCAAAAACCAGTAATCTATATTCCCGCGCCGTGTACCCGCGGCGGGATCCCGCTTGACGCAGCGGAGGGCCTTAGCCGGGAGTATTTTTTTTCTGTTCTGACCTTTACAAAAACGGAATAGTAGTAAGTAGGTATAGGTACCGTAAAGAGCACGTAATGTTTTCCCAACAAAACTATTATTATTTTGATTTTAAACCATAATATGATAGAAGTTAAGTTCAAAGTAATCGATTGAAGCCATTTGACTTTTAAGGTAATCCAGAGGTACCTTATTGCAGTAGCTGTGTGTACCTGTGCAATATTTCTGAAGGTAGCTGGTATTATCTGTGGTTATATTATTTATTACACTTCTCCTAAACAAAAGCCATGGGACCGGGCTAGGGCGCACACATTACATAGAGCTCCATTATGTAAAGAGAATTTGTATTTTATTAAAAAAATGTTTATATATAAAATTGTCCAAAGCTTTTTTGTGACTAACAAGTATTGTATATAAATTTACTTGGATATTTACACGAACCTAATGTTAATGTATTATAGTGTATTAGCAAAGTCATGAAATGCTATAGAATAAATCGTTTTGTGACATAACGTCTTTTATTTCGTTTTATTGTGTAGGTACGTGTGCTACATCTTGGCTAGAGCACAGAGATGTGCGTGTGGTGTGAGTGTTCCTATCCTGATTTACAACAACTTTAATTAAATCGTTACCTACCTACTAAATGAATAAAGAGTGCGTACTTTTATACTTTTACTATGGATGCGGCGGCGGGGCGGGCTGATTATCTAATTAGAAACCACCTAGCGACCGGTCTCATTTGACAGATGAATGTGATACATTGCTTCTTCTTTTTGGGGTAAAAAAAGCAAAATAAAAACATACCAAAGAAAAATTTCAAATGAAACGAAAAAATTGCAAATGTAAATGGTCGCTAAAAAGTGTCCGTCGGGGGTCTGGGACTGATCGTCGAAAGTTGTTTCGTCGATATTGATGGGCTATTTTGCCAGTGGGTCGTTTCACCGAGGGGCCAATTGAGCGCCGTGTTGTCGAAGAGCAAATAAAATAATCTCAATTTAAAAAAATATTTAATAAAACAAAATTTTAAATAGTGACGCTAAATTACTTTTTATTAAAATAAACCACTACTCGCATTATTAAAAAAAATATTTAGTAGTCAACATTGTTTTTTTTAAGATTTTATTTCTCTTTCGGTGGAGTGGCGTTCGAGGAAGTGTCCTGTCGGTAATTTAGGTTTTCCGTCGGGTGGCTTTTCGGTGGGATGGCCCGTCGCGTTGGTGGAATGGCTCATTAATGAAGTGAATCTTCGATGATATGGCAATCGAGAAATGGCTTTCGACGAAGTGACTTTCGGTGATCGGTCCTAGACCCGTCGTCGACTGCGGACCGATCGGTCCGCGGACAGAGGAATGAGAGTTCGAAAGAGGTCATAGGCCGGCCACACACAGACGGAATCACGTTACGGAATTCCGTACATACGTGATTCCGAACGCAGCTAATCCATACAAATCTATGGACTACCACACATTTTTCCGTACGGAATCTTCATACATTATCGAAATTCCGTTCGGAATTCCGTAACGGGATTCCGTCTGTGTGTGGCCGGCCATAGTCTTGAACTAATAATGTGCTATAACATTGTCGATTAACGATTGAAATTAGCAATTTTAGACGAAATAAAACTTATTATTAGGAACTTAAGAAAGGACATCAGGCACATGAGACCCAAAAGTGTATAAAGATAATTCTGTTGTCTATAAACACTTTATGTTACTAGAATCATAAAACAGTAGCAATTTTATTTTTTTACTCCTACATTTAGCATTAATTAATTATTGAAAAAAAGCGAAAGTATATCAATGAAACGAACATCTTTGTCAGCGATTGCACAAGTGATTGCGCATTAAAAAAAAGAGTGTCATTTGACACTATTGAATTGACAGCTATCTGTCAGTCAACTGTCAAAAGCGTTTTGTTACGTGCGAGTTGTGCGACACCGATCATAAGTGGGCTCCTACCGCTGACGCGTCGCGTCACATAAGGCGTGTTAATAGTGTGAACCTTACGTGTCATCACGTGGCGTGGCGTGTCATCACATAAGACATGTGCCTTTACTTTCCATGGTTAAAAATTACTCTATGGCGATCGATGACTCTTAAGATTTGTCTGGCAGAATGCGCCCTATTATGTCAATTGTCAACCGTAGACAGTCACAGACGATGGCCGCGTTCCGAATCACGCTAATAGCGCTGTTAGCGCGAATCCGACCAAATTAAATAGTCACAAAATATTACACAAATAGGGTATCTGTGTACCTACTTCATTTAATGGATTATACGCTAACAGTGCTGTTGGCGTGATTCGGAACGCGGCCGATGTCAACAACTTTTTTTTCACAACACAGGAAAATAAATATTTGGAAATTGACATTGAAAATCTTTTTTTGAGGTTGTGTTGTGTTGTGTGTGTGGAGTGGAAAACCGGTTTCTCTAATAGATTAGGTCTAAGTGAGTTAGAAATTCTAACAATAAAATACAGTGACAAGTAGACTAGGTACCTATTTGATTTGCACTATTTAATGATTATGATAGTGGTTTTCCTTAGTTATATTTTCATACGCGCTGTTTAAAGTTTTGCTAAATTAGGTACAACAATCTTTGATTGCTTTATTCAAAGACAAACACTATAGGTAAACGTGAAACCACCAAGATGAATTTATTAAAAAATATGTTACTTATACCTAAAAGGCATGGGTTTTGGTCATTTACACGTTTCCACAGCAGTAAAAATATATTGAAACTTAGTGAACGAGGAATGTACCAAGATTTGTTCCCCAACAGTGCAGCGTACGTAAATTTTAGAATACTTATTGTGAATAAGAAGGAATGATAAAGGTTACTTAAACTTAACTTGCATTTCCACAGGAATGAGATATTGGACTTGGTTTGTAAGTCCCCCCAGTGTGTGTATGCTGGTTTTGATCCCACTGCAGAAAGTTTACATGTCGGTAACCTCCTTGTTTTAATCAACCTTTTGCATTGGCAAAGGGGAGGACACAATGTTATTGCTTTGGTGAGTGTCACATAACACCTCATATAATTAATAAAGTATCATTTTATTTTATAACATAGTTACTCAAGCTTGAATAAATAATTAGACATAACACGTAAAACTTTTCAGATAGGTGGAGCAACTGCGTACATTGGTGACCCGAGTGGCAAAACATCAGATAGAGTTGCATTGCAAGGTGATATTATAGAAAATAATGTACGTGGCATAACAAAAAACCTACAGACAGTATTTGAAAACCATAAAAAATATATTTGGACTAATGATGAAAATAAACTCCAACCTATTAGGTTAATATATTTATTTATCCTTATTTTTATTATTTGAAATAAAATTTTGGCCTAGGTATTATTTATTTTTTTATCTTTTAGGATAGTCAATAATGAAACATGGTATAAAGACATAAACTCTATACAGTTTGTAAGTGAAATAGGACGCAATTTTCGAATGGGAACAATGCTTCTGAAACAAAGTGTCCAGTCCAGGATAAACTCCAATGTTGGAATGAGTTTTACCGAGTTTGCATACCAAATATTCCAGTCATATGATTGGCTCCACCTATTGAACAATTTCAACTGTAAATTTCAGGTATTTATAGACAGTCTGTGATAGTGCAGAACATAAAATTGCTAAATCATGTTTAACATAGAAATAGGAAAGATTCAATTTTAAAATAAGTAGATAACTTTATTGAATTGTATTTATTTATTCAAATTAATTCTTATAGGTAGGTGGTAGTGATCAAATGGGGAATATTAGTGCTGGTCATGAATTAATAAGTAGAACTGCCAAAAATAATGTTTATGGTGAGTCTCTTATAGTAAAGTTAATTGCATGCATTACAATTTGTTAGTGAGTTAATTAATATGGCATTTATTTACACTAGGTTTGACTCTACCTTTGGTGACAACAGAGGAAGGTGACAAGTTTGGGAAATCTGCTGGTAATGCAATATGGTTAGACCCAGAGAAGACAAGTTCTTATAATCTCTACCAGTTTTTCATCAGAACTAAAGATTCGGATATAGAAAGGCTTTTGAAACTATTCTCATTTTATAGTTTAGGTGAAATAAAAGATATAATGTTCAAGCATAAACAACATCCAGAACAGAGGTACCCACAGATGTGTTTGGCTGACCAGTTAACAACTTTAGTTCATGGAAGTAAGTATTAGCAGTTAATATTAAAGTTGCAAGTTATGCATCAAATCACAATATTTTTTCCCCCTATTTGTTTAACAGTACCCTTGTTCAATTTCAATGTGTGTCTAATTTTTATTGTGTTCACCTTAATAACTATGTTTCGTACTTTGATTAATAAAAAATCAAAGGTTTGGATTACTTTGTATACTTATGATTGTGCTGTCAAAGTAATGACTGACGTGCAAATGTTTCCCTAAAGCACAGAATAGATATCAGAATACTAAATCATCTCTACTATCATACCTACTAAAGCAGAATTTAAAAAAAGTACCTTAAAGACATAAGACTGTTTTGTGACTAATGAAGAACGAACAGACTTCAGTGTGGGTTTCTTTCCAAGCCATAACACTGAACTTCTTCACAATATTATGATAATTATTGGCTAAATTGTTCCCGTTTCAGAGGAAGGTTTGGAACGAGCCCTCAGAGCAACAGAAGCAATATACAGTAAAGATGTGAAGTCCCTTGTTGCTTTAAGCTCAAATGAACTGGAGCAAGTGTTCTCAGGAGCGCCAGTGACAATGCTATTATTATCGCCAGGTATCACAGTACTTGAACTAGGAATGAAAGCGCATTGCTTTCCTACAGAAAGTTAGTACACTTGTCAGAAATGGTTTATTATGAACAAAATAGTTTAATTGATATTACAGTGACATAATGCTATTCAAACATTTCAGGTGATGCCATGAGAATTATACAAGCAGGCGGTTTTTATATCAATCACCAAAGAGTAAAGAAAATAGATGAAGTAATTACAGAATCTGCCCACATATTGCCGAATCTAATGTCTTTACTGCGAGTCGGTAAAAGGAATTACTACATTGTTAAATGGCAAACATAATAAAGCTGTAAAATCTGTTAACTATGCTTTTTTATGCAGTTTATTCTGCTTCCCTAGCATGATCACCGCAACGTGTTAAGAACAGGGACCGGAAAACCCCTTTATTTGATTAATCATAGGATTAATAAAGGGGTTAAAACGTTTTGCCTAACACTATTGTTTCCCTAACACTATTGTTAGGGAAACCCTATTAAAAGGCTTCCCAAATGATACGGTTTCCCTATCGATAGTATTTTTTATTTGATTAAGCCTATTGTTAGGCAAAACGTTTTAACAATAGTGTTAGGGAAACCCTATTAAAAGGCTTCCCAAATGATACGGTTTCCCTATCCATAGTATTTTTTATTTGATTAAGCCTATTGTTAGGCAAAACGTTTTAAAAGGCTTCCCAAAGAATTAGGGCTTTCCAAATGATTGGATTTCCCAGATAGGATTTTCGGATTCGGTAAGTGCTTACCCAAACTGTATTAATATGGTTAGCCTTTCGTTGGCGTAAGTAACAGACTATACAATAAGTACTTACGTAGCGTAAGTCCACGACATGCTTACCGAATCGATAGGGTTTTTGAAAACAAGTCTATGAAATACCCAGTCTCCTTCAAAAAGAAAGTTCATGCCTTACTGTTAGAAAGCTCATAGGTTATGTGAAATCATCGATACTTGTATCTCCTTCATATTATTTTTGTTAATTATGTAGATTATTATTTATATATATTATGTATATCCATGATTTTATATATATTATATGTATTAAATTATATGTTATGTTGTATTTATTAATATTTTACCCTATGTACCGCCTTCATTGATATCTGTTTCCTAAAGGTTGACTGAGAGAGAATGCTTTTAGCATTAAGTTCGCCTTTTGTAACATTTTGTTTGAAATGTACAATAAAGTTTGTTAAATAAATAAAATAAATAGCCAATCAAAAACCCCTTTAAGGGTAAGCGGTTCCGGTCCCTAGACAAGAGCGTAACTCGACTTTCAAAAATTATTGTATTTTGAAATTGGCTGAATGGAACAATAACAAAAAACGCACATGTGTGTGGGTATAATTGTTATTTATTACTTACAACAGAAGCTTGTATACTTGCAGTATAATAATAATAATAAAATGCATATCACATAAAACATCATAAAGACTACATAACATACTTACGCCTAAAATAATTATATTATTCACTGAAACAGCAGCGTGTCTTAACTTTACGGCGCCGTCAAGTCATAAATATCAAAAATATGGCTAATCGTCATACAACATAGTTACAATTTTGTGCACCGGCCGCGCACCATCTCTGCGTGCAGCGGCCTCCGTGATTTAGTTTTCTAATATCACATAGTTTAATTGCAGCTTTCTATTCACTATTGTACATTTTTTTTATGTAGCCGTAACACATTCGAGTGCACATAAAGCTAAATTGAACTTTTCGATAAAGATATGTCTTTTAGAAGTCTATCCAACACTCATGTCACTAATAGTCGCGATAAGAAAAAATAGCACTATGTGTATAGTTTGGTATGACTTATGAATCGTGATAAATAATTTATTATAATGTAACATTATCAAAGTACAAAAATAAAGTCGCACGCAAATGATAACATTCGTAGCGATTTACAGTAGAGCCATGCCTCTAGCGCAAATATAAAATTAGGCGTCAGTCTCTTTTTCAATACTAGACACCGCGGTCCCAAATCGCCGTGAGAACGGTGGGGTTCGTGCGATTCCGTGTTCTCGGGGCGGGCCGCGGCGTCGTCGGGGCCCGGGGCGCGCGCGCGGCGGCGGCGGGCGGCCGCTACAAGTCGGTGCTCTCGCGGTGCGGCGGCGCCAGCGGCGGCGGCGGCGCGGGCACCAGCGGCCGCGGCGGCCGCGCCAGCACCGGCCGCGGCGACGGCGGCGCTTCGGTGATGCTGCCCTCCGACTGCGACAGTTGCCGCGTCGCGCCACACAACGCCTTCGGTTCCTCGAGCTCGGCGTCCTTGCCCCCGGAGCTGTGCGTGCGCTGCACCGTCGCCCGCGGCTCCTCCTCCGCCGGCTCGGGCGCGCCGCCCACTCGGATCACCGTCGGGTGCCGCTTGTCCACCGTGTAGATGTGCGTGCGCTCGAGCACGGTCGGCGTGACCTCGGCGTCGGAGCCGGAGCCGCGGGGCGCGCGGAAGCTCTGCGGCCGCAGCGTGGCCGGCCGCTCGGGCACGGCGGGCTTGTGCCGCAACTGCACTTCCGCTTCGGCGTCGACGGGGGCGGGGGCGGGAGCGGGGGCGGCGGCTGGCGTGGGTACGAGGGTGCGCGGCGCGGCGACGGGGCGGGGCGGCGGCTGGCCGACCGGCTTGGTGAGCGGCTGGCGCGGCGCGGCGCCGAGCGAGGCAGGCCCGCTGGCCGTGTCGCCGCCCACCTTGATGCGGCCCACGACGACGCTCTGCGCGGTCATGTGCTTGACGACGAGCGTGTCGGCCGCCTTGAGGGCGTCCAGCTTGTCCCTCTCGAGCTCGAGGCTCTGGCGGCGCGCGTCGGCGAGGTCCTCGCGGCTGCCGCTCCGCGCGGCCTCCTCCTTGAGCGCCTTGCTCTGCTTGTAGGTGGACCGGTTGATCGTCTGGACGCCCGATATCACTTTCCCGGTGTCGGAGACGACCGGCCGCGGCGGCTTGGCCGGCTTCTCTGCCTCCTTTCCCGCCGGCTGCGGCTCCTTCGCCGGCTCGGGCGCGGCCGTTTGTACCTGCGCTTCCGTCTTTTTACTTTTTTCCGGTGTGAAGTTGGGCGGCACCGGCGCCAAGGGTTTATTCTTTCGCCTCATTATCGGTTTCGGGCTGCCGTGCGGCGGACTAGAATGATCGGACAGGGAACTGTTGGATTGAGCTTTCTTAATTTCGTTTTCTATTAAAATTAAACTAGTGTCGTGACTGTTACTCCTCGAATGGCGGCCGGGTCCGTCCGAGTTGTTTTTATTTTGATAACTATAATCGCACATCGACTTGCTCATGCTGCCGTAGTCGCCGTTGGATTGCTCCTGCGTAAGAGCGGCCGTCTGATTACAGCCGTGCACGAAATTAGGGCTGAATCCATATTCGCAGTGGTCCGGAAGTAAGTCTTCTTTGGTGAATGATATGAAGAAATTGATATCGTCTTTGAAGAACCAATCCGCGTGTTTGATGAGCAGTTCCACCACGCAGTTGACCACCGTCGTGATGTTCATGTCGAAAGTGCTCTCGTCGGCCGCCCACAGAAGGTTTGGGGCGATGACTATGGCCAGATTGGAAGGGGTCATTTTGTTAGTGCTTTGGTTTTGGGTCAAAGCTGACAAAAATTTGATAAGGTACCTAAGGTTTTGGAAGTTAGCATCGGGTAGTAGATGGATAGCTTCCCAGAGAGCGTTCAAGCGAGCTTGTTCTGTGGGCTGTCGCGAGGCGGCGATGAAGTTCTCGTAGAGGCGGTAAGTGAGGAGCGGCTCGGGCAGCTCGCGCAGGTAGCACTTGAGGACGGACGCGACCACGTGCATGTCCCGGTAGTCACGAGGCAGAGGCACGTTGAACAAACCTGCGTCTAGAGATAGTTTCATTCTTCTTACTTTTGATGTACCTGTAACAAATTTTATGCCATAAGAAATCATCAACGCCTTTAATTATAGTGAAACATCGAATATTTTTAATGAAGTTATCTAGATTAAAAGTATTACAGTGCATTACAAACTTAAAGACAACTCAGAACATCGGGCGAGACGAGACGATGCACAGAACACAATTTCGATATAAGTAGAGAGCTGTACGTAGACCTCGCATTAACGTAGGTATCACCGCCATTTTGAATATTTTCCTAAAATTTAATAAAAAAAAGTCTATACAATTATGTCAAAATTTAACAAGAATCGGTTGAGAAATGCAACCTGTAGAGAACAGACGGACAGCGAGACAGCCGGACATACGAAAGAATTTTTGGCGAAACTAAAACGGAGACGCTTCGCTCGCGCTTCACGCTCGCTCGGTCAATGACTCGAACACAAAATGCACAACACATTTGAATGTAAACCATCAAAAACAGTACTACGGGCAATAGCGTCAGTACGAGCGGCGACCGTAAGATTGCCTACTTCATCGGATACCATGATGAAACCCACGGAGAATGATCAGAAAAGTGATGCTTAGCTTAAATCAATCAGTCTGCCAAAGCTGAATTGGCCGGAACTATAAATAAAGGGCCACTTCCGGTCGCAAAATGAAGGAGTCATTTACGTCATTTGATACCGAAATAATACTAATAGCGTCAGTTGGTCGCTCATTGGTAAGGACAAAAAAATGTAGTCTGCCAGTTCTTGTATGGCCGGAAGTAGGTACTTGGCAGACTGACTCAAAGGTGTCGAATCGGACCCCTTCGTCTACGTCATCTGATACCACGATAAAACTAATTCTAGATGTTATGTTTAAAATTGTTTTAACATAACATTAATACTTAGCATCTAGAATTAGTTTTATCGAGTTCGTGGTATCAAATGAAATAGGCGAAGGGGTCCGATTCGACACCTTTGAGTCCGTCTGCCAAGTACTTATGAATGTCCTTACCAATGAGCGACTAACTGATGCCATTAGTATTATTTCGGTATCAAATGACGTATATGACTCCATCATTTTGCGATTCCCCGTGGGTTTCATCGTGGTATCAGATGACGTAGGCAATCTTACGGTCGCCGCTCGTACTATTAACCAGCCCTAAGATTACGTTACTCTGTTGCTAACAATTCTAGATTAAAATCGATTGAAACCGCAGTTACATTGCTGCTTTAAGTAAGATAGTTCTCATATTGGTTCTTGATAAAGCAGCAGTGTAACTGCGATTTATGTCCGAGTGGATTGCAACAAAGTTACATAATCAGCCCCAAGTTAGCAACAACATTCGTGTGCGCGCGTATCGCCCCTGCACGAACTAAGGCCGGCCACACACAGACGGAATCACGTAACGGAATCTCGAAACGGAATCCCGATTCGGAATTCCGAACGCAGCAATTGCATACAAAATCTATGGGCCTGCCACACACGTTAACATTCCGTACGTAATTTTATTCCGTATACGTTATTCCACATGAGAGCCCGTGCATTCGGAATCTCGAAAAAGCCATTCCGAACGCAAGACTACCATATATTTTGTATTGGTCGCCACACACAACCGTTTTTATTCCGTACGGAATGCGCTCACACGCACGGCCTATGTGTGAGTGACGTATACAAACACCTACAACTTTTTTATTACAGCTCTGGATACCAGACTTTTGGCAAACCCTTTATTATTTTGCTTAGTTATTATGTAGTTCTAGTTTCCAAAAAAGCAATAGAATTGACCTGTGCGTAATATAAATAATAAATAGTCTATAATTATGTAGTTTGTTTATTTTTGGAAAAATAATTCATCTTCGCTCAATGTTTCCTCATCAAAGTTTAGCGTCTGACTGAGCCGTGATTCCGAACGAAAAAAAACGTCTGTGTGTGGTGGTACGTACGGAATCACGTACGTACGTGATTCCGAATCGGGATTCCGTCTGTATGTGGCCAGCCTAAGGCCGGCCACACACAGACGGAATCCCGTTACGGAATTTCGATAATGTATGAAGATTCCGTACGGAAAAATCCCGTATGTGTGTGGTAGTCCATAGATTTGTATAGATTAGCTGCTTTCGGAATCACGTATGTACGGAATTCCGTAACGTGATTCCGTCTGTGTGGCCGGCCTAAACGTATGTTGTGACGGCGCAGCGTGCAAGCGATATTAACCTTAGGGCTCGTGTTATAGAATCAAACTTAAACTCAAATCTCTGCTTGAGTACAGTAAGAAAGGGATGGCGCTATATGCGATGAATAGCACCATCCCTTTCTATCTGTACTCGAGCAGAGATTTGAGTTTGATTCTATAATACGAGCCTAGGAGTGGTTAAGCGTCGCTGTTGCACATGGTGCATACAACAGTACAACATATAATGCCGGCACTACATAATGGCCCCTGATGGGCACAATTCATCGTAGGTTTTGTAACAAATGCTTCAAAGAGGTTCTTTCAAAAGCATCAATGTGATAGATTGTGGCGATCATGGGCGAATATGTAGTGCAGCCGTAAAACATACCACCAGCAATCCTAAACAGGCCCTCCTCGCTGAGCGCCAACTCGTGCAGAGTGCAAACACACAACTCTATGGGGAAGGCTATCGTGCGGCTCGTCACGCGCAGGTGCTCCTCCAGGGGGTATCCGAACACTGGCTTTACTGAACTGTCATCTGGAACAAGTATGTATCAGGGTTATTAAGCTGTTGGTCCCGGGTGCATTATACTTTATTATGTTATAGTACTTATAACTAAACTTAGTTATAAATTTTTCAAATCCGTTAAACTTAATATTTGTTTAAAATAATTTTTTTTGTAACCATTTATATATTTTGTTTACAAAGTGTTGTTTCCGTAATTGGCTTATGTATTGTATAATTATACCTGCGTTGATGCTCTGTAAATGCTGTGGTAACAATGTTCAATAAATAAAATAAAAAAATAAACTACTATACGAAATATTCAAGAACACGACACCGGCAAAGTAGAGGTTTTTGTACATTATAAGATGGCGTTGTTTTTTAAACAAAACAAAAGACTTTTCATTTTTTTTTTCAAGTTTTACTTTCGCTGTAAGACTTACTTTATATAAACTGGTACATATTATTTTATCATATTAAATTAATTGATAAGTTATTATTGCTTGTTGTCGTATTAACAATACCTTTATTAACCGAACACGTCTAGAATGGGTAGCAAATTATTCATTCAGAAAAATGTTACACTGCAAGTCAGTCTGCCAGTATCGAGTTAACGCGATCGCCTTTAGACATCAACATTTCCTGCTCAACAATGGGCTAAGCTAAGCGCTTGTTGTGAATTGAATATTAGGAGCGCGTACGCACTGCACACATTTGCAAATTTAATTTAATACAACAACCACTTGCAGTAATAGGTTACCGAGACTACAATTGGCTTGCCAATTAAAGAAGTTGGCGACGATATTGTTTAGTAGACATGTTAGCGTTATTAGTTAGACACATACTAATTAATTAGGTATGTTATTTCTAGCAATTCTCCTAGAATTAATTTGAGTTGAGAGTGCTCCGTCCGTCACCAAAAGCAAGTGGTTTAATCAAAATTTCGCATCACTATAAACGATGTTGGTCTCCAAAAGTTGCCAATCCCTAAACAAAAAATGTAACATGGTATCAGGTTTTCGCATGATTCATAAGTCCTAACAAATATCAGAATACGTCGATAACGCTATATATAGATCTATACAAGTGGGTGTAATATCAGTACTGTTATCTTTTTTGTCAATTGGCTTGACCAAACAGTATTAGCATTAAGCATTAAGAGATTCATATAAGGCGAATTCATCGTATTTTGTTTCTTTTGGTCAAATCCTCCGTTTCGAGGTTCATGTTAGTTTATTGGTAGCTTTTACTTCTGTTATTGTAACGGTAAATCAGCTATATGTTTAGAAATATGGTTGGCTTCACTAGTGTAGCTATTGTCAAATCTTTTACGAATCAACCGATGGCAATATTGAGAAGCAGTTCGGGATGCCCCTGCTTTTGTTAGGGGTCTCAGAAACAGAAAACAAATAGAAAAATTAAGGGCTTCGCCACACGAATATCCGAACGGCGATGCTACCAACGAAATCCTAATACATGGCGTGTAATATTTAACGAGAATGAGGATCAGTAACAGGTTTGAATTCTATAGTTTTATTGGTATAATATAAAAACATATTCATAGCTATGAAACTTAGTGAAAGATGTTTTGAGAACCGTTTAGAAGTGGTTGAGTTATAATAAGGGTTTTGAAGGAAATGCCAAGCTTGATGCAATGTGTGCTTTATCACGTACGACATAAGGTTGGCGTACGTCTCGTTGACGTCATAAAGACCCCCTCCCAAAATAACATTTAGCTTGTATAGCTTCGCAGGTTTAAGAGATATCGTAAAAATTTCTTCACAGTAAATCATGTGGTGGCATAACCTTTCTGATAAGCCACTAAAGCAAAATCGTTACTGATCCTCCGAGTCGAGCGCGCGATGAAGAGAGAATTCGCCCGTCGCTGCGGGTGGCCATGCGGTTATAGGTACTTACTTATGAACCTTTCCAGTTCGGGCACGGTGTCCTGCAAGGAGTGTAGGGCGGATTCATGATATGCTCTCTGTAGTTTGACATACTGAAGCAAGGTATGAGCTAGCTGCGCCTCCTTCGCGACGAGCGCGAACATGTCCGCCGCCAGGGCGTCGCGCGCGCTCTCCACGCGGGTGCCCGCTTCTTCTAGCTCTTCTTTCGCCGCATTTAGTTTTGTGGGGTTCTCTTCTTTTTGGCGCTCTAAATGCTGCAGATAATAAAACACTTGTCATCACTACATAGTATAAAACAAAGTCGCTTCCCTCTGTCTATCCCTAATACATAGGGACTTAGATCTTTAATGCTACGCAACGGATTTGGATGCGTTTTTTTTATAATAATAGAGTGATTCAAGAGGTTTATATGTAAGAAGGTTTATATGTATGTCTAATTCCACACTACACCTAAACGAAGCGAGGGCGGGTCTTAGTTTAAAATAAAACCTTAGGACCAGTTTCACAGGTTCCACAATTCCACTTATACAGCATATTTTGATCATAAGTGAACTAAATTGCCAATTCTAGTATTGCAGTGGGACCTAAGGAGACAACTAAAGGAGCTAATAACAAAGATAGTGCCTAACTTACATGGTATCTACTAGCTGCAGACTCTTTCTCACTTATAAGCCGACTCAGCTGTTTCTTTGCCTTCATGATGGCTGGCAAGTCTTGATCACCGATGGTTGTTAAGGGTGCACACACTAATTGCTCTACCTTTAACTCATGCTCAGCTATTTCATTTGCAAGTATCTTCTCCTGTTTGCCTATTAAAGAAAATACTAGTTAATAAAAATAATAAATGTAAAAAGTTGTAATTGAAGCAATAGAAAACAAAATTTGAAAAAATAATGATGTGTAGAAAGTGCAGTGACTTTAAATTTCAGAGTTTAATAAAACTGCTATTTATGCAATTACTTTCATAAAATACAGTACTTTTCTATAAATTAAACTATACTAGAAAAAAAACTTAATTATTATTAGGTAAAAACATACATATTTCAGACTTACTTAGATAATTTTAAATACAACACATATATGTATATCATTTATACCTGCTTTTGTCTATTATTAGATTAATTTTACAATAAATAAACAAGGGTTATAAAATAATATGTTTTGCATAATTATATGACTGAAACTCATTCCCAACATTATCAAGGTTCAAAAGTTAAGTTAACATTTTTTATAATATTTTCTTTGTTTTGTGCCTCAAACGTTAGCTGAATTAGCCATAATAAATAAACATCATTATAGAAATATTGATTTGAAACCATAGGAACATAATAATTAACTAATGAGTTTACATTCACTATCAAATCAAAAAATACTAATGACAGCATTGAACCATGGACTCCTTTGTAATCCCATTAGGGTTATGAATCAATAAAAAAATTAGGTTAAGAGCTTAAACACTTGCATTCAGGTTATGCAATCCTGAGATTGGATTGCATAACCTGAATCGCTGCGATGTATGGGATCTGAACTCAACCAGCCAACCAGATCCCATACATCTCATAGCAATGCAGCCGGAGACCCGGCAGCGATCTGAGAGTGGATTGCATGACCGGAATGCACCAGAATGCAGCTTGTGTTTTTAAGCTCTAAAGAAGAATCTTTACTTTCTTTAATTATCACATTTAGTGCATACTAGTGTGTACTTCAATTAGTAATTAATTAGATAAACTAATACAAATACTGTCACTTCGCAATCACTAAATAATTTGAGCTATATGCAAATAAAATAAACCCTCAAAATTATGAATCATCTAAAAGGCCAAAAAAGTTATTGCTTTAAAATGATAGTTTGATAAAATCCTGTTTACTCACCACATTCATATAAAATGTACTTTAAAATACTATCATCATCATCGTAGTTGCTTGCTTCACACATAGAAAGGCCCAGGATGTATTCAGGAAGTTTCTTCAGCCGTTTCTCTCGGGCCGCTGGGTCTTGCCCCTGAGTGGTACCGGCACAAGTTGCAAGCTTCTTGCTGATCAACTGGAGAGCATTACGTAGATGGTCCACTTTTCGGTCAGCTGTCTGCAGTTCATCAGTTAACGCTTCATTTTTTCCTGACCTGTATAAAGATTTAAATAAATGAGGTTCAATCAGCATCCTCAATAAATGCAAATGTAATATTAGTTTTAATATTTCCAATTTTTTCTCTTCTCTCATTCATACCAATAGTCTTAAAATATTTACTTTTTTGGGAACTTAAATAAATCAATAAAAGTACCAGTAAATTATTTATTTAATTTATATACTACTTCAAAGTACACAATTTAAATAACTTTGTACCCTCTAAGATAACAACATAAGGCAACATCATAAATAAAGAAACTGAACAGTGAACAGGCGAGATGTTCTATTGTGCCCTAAAGTAAATCTTATCAGTAAGATAAAAAACATTACAACGATACCTTGAAAATGTTTGATCTGCAAGTTGCTTCACTCTATAAAATTGTTTCTTCATTGTATCTAGCTGCCTTCGATGATTTTATTGAAAACTACAAGGTCATTGGACTTAGTCAATAGTGAAATAATAAAACGATCAAGATCTCTAAAAAGTACGTAATGTCAGCACGGCGGCAATGAGATCATCCTCGGTACAGTACAGAATAAAAATGCGAAGAGAATAGGTATATCAGTATCTCATAAAATCTGTCCATTAAGGCACTGCATTTCTTTATTCCATATTAATTGTAAAAGTAATAAAAATTTCACTGTTTCCAATCAAATCTGCATTTTCCAATTCAATCAAGAAATAAAACAAAATTCCAAAATGACACTTCACTCACTCAGTGTTGCCAGATAAGGAAAATAAGAATACAGTGTTTTGATCAAAATACAGTGTTTACAACAAAAATACAGGGAATTGTACACAAAAATACAGTGTTTTTACAGTGCATTAAAAAGACATTTATATCTTTAAATTTAATTTTATTCATAATAACCATTATTTTTACACTTATATCTAATCGCTATCACTAGAATTAAGTCCAACGGCTCTCTCTTTGTCATAAATACCAGAATTAAAAAGTTTAAACATGGCTTCAGCGGGTTCAAAATTTACGCAGCTGACGCTTTGGCGTGAAATTGCTTGCTTTGCCAACATATTTCCCCTGATTGTGTTAGTAATCAGTTTGTTACGCAAGGAAAGAATCTCTTAACCCTACAGTGGTCGCGTGGAGTGTGGACTACACGTGTATGATCATAAATTTTCAAATCTATTCTTATGTTGTGCTCATATTTATCAAAATATCGTGAACTATTTGCTCAGTAGAAATTACAGTGCTTTCGTCACTGTAATTTATTTTATACAGTGTACAGTAGATGACGTAAAAATACAGTAGATCTCCTGTAATTACAGTGCATCTGGCAACACTGACTTCACTTCACTCACGCTCAGGGTGACCAGATTAAAATTTGTCATTATGCTAGCAGCTCCGTTAAATTCTGCTAAACTTTTTTTCATAATGCTAAAATTCTGCTAAAAACTAACACACATTTTGTATGAAAGTATATAAAAAAAACTACTTTTTTGTGTTTCGTTGAATTTACCATGATCTTTTAAAACAGTAAAACTTGATACTAACCCTCTAATTTCAAAATCTATCGCAATCGCTTTCATTTGACAGATGGATGTGACACAATATTGCTACATTTTTGCTAAGTTTTTAATTTTGCCAAAATGAAATGTCAATGTTTCATATCCTGAAAGCGATTGCGATTAGACAATAGATAGGCAGATTTTGAAATTAGACAATAGATAGGCAGAATTATCGTTCTGAGTTGGAGGAGGATCAGTACCCCAAGCACGAACCACTACCGTTCTGGTTATAGTAATCGTTATCGTTTATTTTTGTATGAAAACCAGAGCAGCGCCGCTACGGTCGTTTAAGAAACTAAAATTTAATAACACGAACTTTGAGTCTCGTTATCGTAACCGTAATGGTATAGTTAACGTAAGCTAAAGTATGGGAATCGGCAGCACGAACGAAGTTTTGATGGATCGAATCGTTTTATTCGACAGCTAGCCATCGTATTATCACTCACCGAGAATTTTTCAGTGAGAGAACTATCGTTAAGTTTGTTATGGGATATACAGTGATTATTTTATTGATAATAGGTAATTTTAGTGACTGAAAATTATGTGTATGTTATTATGAAACCGTCCTTTGTGTAGTTATTACTTTTTCTGGTGTTTAGTAAATATTCTAAGGGAAGAAAAAGCGACCTAATAAAAAGGTGTTAAAAAATCAGAAGGTGGGTTATTTGTGTTAAATTTATTGAATTTATGGATATTCTTTTATAATTGGTTTTATTTTCGTGTTGTCTACATAGAGAAATTTAACAGAGAACTTAAAATAATAAAAAATAAATATTTAAAAAAGCCTTTTATCATATCGTAATTTTCTTTTGTCGTAGGCAATTCTGGATATACACAAAAACCTTGGCTGGTTTGCTGGCTGACATGGCTATTACCGATGCAGCTGAGAATAATCCCGAAGCTAATATAAATACTACATCTCCATCCATACATGGCAAACAAATACGAAACTTCCATCATAGACCCTACTCATGTTCAACCTAGATGTGTTGAAGTGCTTGCATATTGCACATTTTAAGCAATATACTTGAATAACCACTTGACTCCACGAGTTATTGTTTTTTAAAGGTTTTGTTTGTTTATGTTAAAATTTTATTGTAGAGTGTAGAGTTGACATTGATTTGCGTCTGTTTAAAATTTCATTTTTGTCGATCGGTCGGTCGGTGCCGAAAAAACAACAAAGTTCATTGTTATGTCGTATTTTTGTTAGGATTAGTATAAAAGTTAATAAATAAATTTTAATTTTTTTTCAATAAATTTCATAGCAATTAAGTAGTTTTTTCATTTATTGGTAAACCACAATGACGTAACAGAGATCTATGAACGCGCTTTGTTCCTACGTAGTAGTTTATTGTAGTATATATCGCATTACGTAAAAAAGCGCTAACTAATAAACAAATGATGGAGGAATCTATGCTGTAATCGAAAGACATAAGATACATTTTCGCTCACTCTTAAGGCGCTTATCAGCGCTCTTTTTACATGACGCCTAATTTATCCGGATGGTTTCCGGCATCGCATTCCTGTCGAGTTGACGATAGTAACCTAGCATAGGTTCATGCTACTGACTCACTATCGTGATCGTTATCGAATAGTAAGTAAAAACGATTACTATACGATTACGAGCGTGGTTCGTGCTTGGGGTACCGATGTTTTCGTCCCGGCTATCGAGAGCCAAAGATTACTGTAATGATGCTTTTTGTAAAGCATGTATAAAAAAAATATTTTTAAATTAGGTACAGTCAGCAATGATATGAAAACAAATCGCTTGCATGGTAAAAGACGAACTTTTAGTGCCATCCGCACTAAAAGTTCGTCTTTTACCCGCCTCCATTGTTTTTTTACAAAAGATGCTTTTGTGACTTTTGGGTAAATGCAAGACAATACAGACTTCTCAATCTAAAAATGTTTTTTTCACCGTGAACCGTGTTCAGCTCTTAGCTTTGCTGCTGACTGTACCTACATGCTTTACCTAAAAAATATTTAATATTATATACTTTATGTACTTACTAACAACTGTGATCTGAATAAAATGCACTCTACATACAATAAATTCGAGTGAAAATACACATGAGCCCCCGTTCATGTGTTTTTCACTCAGTTTCCCTAAAAAAATGGAGTAAGTACACACTAAAGGGTTGCCACTTGCCAGTACAACAAGAAAATCCAAACAAATTTAATTCTGCTAAAGGAGTCGTTCTTTCCTGGGTTCACTTTTTTAAAATTTTCCTACACCCATAATAATTTTTTTTCTCGTAGATTTCTCTCGTGGGACAAGGTTTCCAAAAAGAAAAAAAATATTAATACCTGCAAACATAAATAAAAAAAATTGAATAATAGTGCTCTTCATCGTCTATTTCTTCATGTTTTCGCTTTAAAATGAAAGTGTCTTACTATTAATTTTACTCTCCCGAGTATACCAATAAATTCTAATGCTTCTTACAAGTTTTTACTGTTGATTTAATCCTGAAAATCCATTTTGTGCGGCTGCCGGCTGTTAAGGGATATTCCTTTGCATTTTTATTTCTATTAAAATTACTGCATTGGCTGTTAATATGTCATTTGTCATTTTATTTGACATCTGACAGCATCAATGTGACATATGACAGTAAAAAATCGATGTTGCCAAGGTAGAAAAACGTTTTGGGTTGCTGTTTTATTAACTTTAACTATCCAACTTTAAAAATAAATAAAAAATGATTGCAGGTTTAAAAAAAAATATTGATACATGGACAGGTTTCTTATTTTGTTCTCTTTCCATAAAATATAATTTTATGACCTTGGGCCACGGGTTACCCAAATGGAACAACTCCTTTCTGTTAAGGTTTTATTAGATTCTGCTAAAATCTGCCAACTTTTTCTATTCTGCGACACAAATTATGCTACGCACTAAATTGGGGGTCAAATTCTGCTAAAATCGCAGAATTCTGCTAAATCTGGTCACCCTGAATCTGTCTGCCACTGAGGCGCGTTCCAAACCTACGCTCCGAGTGCAACAGAACGCTCTAACGCCGTTCCAAAGAGTAAAATAATATATTGGGAAAAGAGCGCCCCACTCATGGCAATTTTTTGAAACACTGATTTGAAAGGCCATCAGCGCCTCTGGAGGTTTGAGCGGAACTAATGAAATGAAATGCGTGAAATTATAATTGCTGAAATGTGTTTTATCGTTTAATATATATTTTGTCATTTTTTGTAATATTCTTTATATAAAACAAAAAATATTAATAAAAAAGAATAAATCTAAACAAAAAACACATTAACCCTTCAGCGCCATCCGCCATTTTGTTAAAAACAAAAAAACCCTCCCCACCAACTGACAAGAAAGAAATAAAATGGCGTCTTTCACAAAAAACCCAATAATTTCGTAATCAGGCTATAATTTATCGTTTTGTAAAGATAGTTTTATTTATGAATACTTTTCTCATTTCTAGATACCAAAATCATAGTCTCCGGCGACCGCTTGGGCGGTCTCCGGCGACCGCTTGGGCTTCGACAGAACGGCAATATGGCGATTATGTCAGGTCGCCGGCGACCGCTCTGGCACTTAGAGGTTAAATGTGACTTTTGCTGGATTTGAACTAGTTTTATACTAGTTCAAATCCAGCAGATTATATTATGGGAAAAAGAAATAATCAATAATAAAAAGAATATTAATAAACTATGTGCTTGACCACATGCGATGTTGCCGTTCTGCGGGGCTACCGGCTAAAAACAATGAAGTTAATGTTAACTGTAATTTGACAGATGTACGTAATACATTGCTGCTTCGTTTTGGCACAAAAAAAATTACCAAAGAAAAGCAGCAATGTATCACATTCATCTGTCAAATTACAGTTAACATGAACTTCATTGTTTTTAGCCGGTAGCCCCGCTGTTCACTTCATGGCTTGGAATTAGAGAAGGCTATGCCACTCTTTTGTTGCCCACGCAGGTTGTTAAAATTGACCTTTCCGACACAAAATCGCCCATAAGGGATCATACACACGAGCGATTTATTCAACGCGCGATTTTTTACCGCCGATGAGAAAAGGATCCGTTTGGCCAGGGGGCTTACCATCAGCAAATAAGAAACCGTTCAGTTCAAAAGCGGGCCTTAAACAGGACTGCTTAAGGCCCGCTTTTATACTAACCGTTGAGGTTATAGTACGAAAAAGTAAGGCAGTTCAATATAAGCCCTGCTTTATGAGCTCATAGTAAGGCCCCAGGCACAGGCCATTATAGTAACTTTTCCCGTGGAACGTCGTCATCGTCCGTCAGTGCGAACTACAGCTTATCATTAAACATCTACGGCCTTACCCAAGTAATTGTAAATAAATAATTACTTATTAATCACATTTAATTTCTATTTTGACAACCCTTGCACATTTGCGGCTGATTGCGTAAGTACCTACACCGGCGGCGGCACGCGGCGGCGGCGTCGTCCAACATCAAAGGCGTTTAACAACTGTATGGATTGTTAAACTGTGGTGCGAACACCCATTTGAGAAGTCATCTGGGAAAAGATACCTTATGGCCTGGCCATACGGTAGCTTTCCCGTCGGCGCGCGGCGGTAAAAATAACGCGCGTTGAAAAAATCACTTGTGTGTAAGAGCCCTAAACTTAGGCGATGGCTACACGCGTAGTAAAATTGGTAAATACTGTGATCCATCAGTATTTAATCAGGGGTCTATTTCATAAAAAAAATAAAAAGTACAGTAAGGAGATCACCCATTTTATAGGGCGGTCTAGGATAAAAAAAAGTCGGCGGCCAGGAATGAATTACATTTTATTTTAATGGTGATAAGAGTAGAAATATTTCTTTGTATGGCGACAACGCTGTAATGAATTTGTGAACAGAGATATACAACGATCTGTAAATGAAATAAATTATGTCGTCCTACTACCTATTTCGTGGATCCTAATAAGATTAAATATTCAGCTGTTTTCAACTGGGTGATACCACCTGATACATCAGGCGCTAAGTAGGTAGCGACCTGCAGGTTTAACGACCAGGTTTTTGCTTCCAAGTACGGAAACCAGGTACCAGCCCCGAAACACTTGCAAGACCTTATAGGTATTTTACTTGGACGCCCTCAACTCCTTTACGTGGTATATTATTGGGGTAGAATTATATTTGAGCGGTAAGGCAGTATAAGAAAAAAAGTAGTACATAAAAAAAACTAGATGTCGTTGAACTAAGTAAAAAAAGCTTTTTATGAAAAATATGAAATGTAATTTTTATTATACGTTTGTTGAGTATGTTGGGTGAATTTACGCTGTTTGTAAATATGCCATCATTTACATTAGAGTACAATAATAAGTTGTATTAATTTGCATATTTTTTATTTATGCAATACTAAATAATATTTTTATTTATTCTTTGTGATGCATTGGATTTTTAAACATTTTCGAGTGCGAACAATGACGCAGGAAGTAAGAAACAGCGAAGATTCACCCGGTTTGTTGCGTTGTGCGTTGGTTGTCCGTTGGCGTGTTACGAAGAACTTTTCTATGACCAATATGACCATTAGTGGGAAATAATATTTAAAAAATCTACCTAGATCTATCGACATAAAATTTTATTATACTAAAATTCTCTGCTGTCAGAGAAAACCGCTCATTAATAAGAAACATAATTCTACCCCTATAACAACAATGGTAAATTATTGTATGTAGTAAAACTAATCTTTTGTAAAATAGGCCCCTGATTAAATACTGATGGATCACAGTATTTACCAGTTTTACAAGAGTTTTACCAATAAACTTAATATTCCATAAATAAGTTTATGGTTTTACCCTTCGAGCATCGCGGCTTCTACGAAGGGAGGCGCCTTAGCGATTAACTCTATCCAAATTATTCTGGCATTTTTTTGCGGGGGGGAAAGTGCACGCAAGTGCAGTTCCGCACACTCACATACAAAAACAACACTGTAATGACGACACTCACACATAAAAAACAAAACAGCAAAAATTTGTGTACGGATCATAAAGTTAATATACCTAGCAGAATAGAGGCACACACATAAGATGTCAAACGAAACCGATTTACATTTGTGTGTGTATTTTTTATATGTTGACGTCTCAGTGATGTAATCTTGTCACAATAGACATTAATATCGATATCGATAGTATTATTGAACAGCAATAGATTTGAAAAATAGATGGGATGGAATTTTGCATAGGTGTTGGTACTAAAATTACGATACTGCAATGAAGTATGACTATTAAAAAAAGATCAGAAGATATTTAAAATAATTTATTTAACAAAAAAAGTTTAAAAATATTTAAAATCAATATCCACTACATATTATAAAACAAAGTAGCTTCCCGCTGTCTGTCCCTATGTATGCTTAGATCTTTATAACTACGCAACGGATTTTGATGCGTTTTTTTAATAGATAGTGATGCAAGAGAAAGGTATATCCTATCCTACTAATATTATAAAATGTGAAAGTTTGTGGGTTTGAATGTTTGTTCCTCAATCACGCAAAAACTACTGAACGGATATGGTTAAAATTTAGCACACAGAAAGAAGATAGCCTAAAATTTTAATCCCGATATTCCCACGGGAACAGGAACCACGCGGGTGAAACCGCGGGCGGCCGTTAGTGTATAACATATTGTGTCAAATTCCACACTACACCGAAGCGACGCGACGCGAGGGCGGGTCGCTATTTATATCGGGTCATTTTGAACTTACCATCCAAATTTTAAGGATGTGTTCAGTCCATGAAACTAAACAACTTTCTCTAAGAATCATGTGTCGAATTTCGCCACAAAATTTTGGTCATCCCATACTAAATTGATCACGTGATCTCTTTAATTTGTATGGATAGTCGTTTTTTTTATATATTTGGCCATGTGTTCCTTAGAGAAAGTTGTTCAGTTTTATGGACTGAACGCATCTTCAAAATTTGGATGGTGAATACAAAATGACCCTGTACATAAAATTCAAAGTGCTGACTTACTGACTGACATATCAATGTACAGCCCAAACTGCTGAACCTAGAGACAAAGTATAGGTAGGTACTTTTACAACAGTGAAACATATTCGTTTACCGCGTGATATGAACAATCGACAAAAAATATCGATAACTTAATGCAGCCCTAGTGTGAAATGAAAAATATTTCTTTACACAAAATATTCGTAAATTTTGCATTATGTCTAGTCAATCTTTGCTTTTTACAAAAATAAATGTTAACAAGAGAATAATCACGCTCAGTGCTAAAAATTCGAAGCGCATTGGCAAAAATAAACCCAAAGTTAGGTGGCGTCGATTTGGAATAATTTACCTGTGAAATGAACATTTTCCAGGGTTATTTCGCTGTGTTGTACAACAATCAATCACTGAACAGGTCACCATGTTTCTGAAACACTATTTCGCAAAAATGTCCACGATTTCACGAAAAATCTGAAATATTTGCAGAACTCACATTTTCAGCGTGCCGATAAATGCAGACCAACTGCCAATCAGTTGCGAAAAGGGTTCTATCACGTCGCATCACGCATCTCTTTTTATCACACCGTGTTGTCAATTAGTGACATCTTGCTTGCTCAGCCATAGCCTTCTCTATTGGTATCAAGCCATGAACTTAGGTTTGGCAACGTCTATTACTGTCAGTTCGTGGTCATGTCGTCGGCCCGTCGCCATACTAAATGTATGGGAATATTTCAATTTTAAAAGGTCTATAACTTTTTTCGTAATTATTGTAGGAGGTTGAAAATATGAAAATAATGTAGTTCTTTTATTGAAGTTCTTTATATATTAAACAATAAGAAAAATTTCAATTTTAACTAGGAACAAATGGCTGTCAAAGATGTCATCTTTTTTGTTGATTTTTTTCAGCAGGGCGTTGATTAACACGCCTTCTAGCTATAAATGATATATCATTAGAAAGGTCTTTTTAAGACAAATATTTGCTGTTAAGGCGAGGCCAGTTCACGATCTGATGAAATGTCTGATTTTTGAACTTCCAATGTGAAGAACTGATGTTAAATTCTACTTCACAAAAAATACTGTAGACTGAAGCAGACGAAGAAGACTCAGCTCACCGCCGCTCCGGACAACAGCGAGGCTAAAATCCGGAGCGGCGGTGAGCTGAGTGGTGGTTGTCGGGGGCGGCGTTGTCTGTGGGAGGTCGTGTGGCGAGAAAAGCACGACATCAGGCACGCACGGCGGAGTTTATTATCACGCGTACATATACAATGGAGAACACTACGACACTATACAACAACTTGCTCCAAGGAACCTAGGTCGAAAAACGATTTTTTACGCCTTTCCGTCAGCTGACTAATACTGACGTAGGTTAATATCGTATAAACCAGCCGCGCTAGGATGAGCGCCGTGACTATTTCTCGACATTTATCTCACGATGTCTGTCGCGCTCACATCATCATGTCATGCAAAAATATCGCAAATGAATTTGACGCAGAATCAGTGCAAAGACCAAAATTGACCAAAACTTTATCGAAAAACATTATATAACGGTAACATCACTAAGTTGCCCATCGGCGAGAACTCGGATTTATCTAGCGACAGATCTGAAATTTGTACGGACGAGCCATGGACTAGCAGACCCGATGTCACTTAAATATACGAATTTAATGTTTAAATGTAAACAAATAGCAATAATACGATAAAAAAATACTTTCATGTGAAATGTAACACCGTCTTTTTATTTACTTGATGTTCCAAACCTCTTCTATCAGCAAAAAACTCATCAATTCGACATTTTAAACACAGCAGCGATCACATGCGCGACTAGACTCGGTCTAGAAAGAAATCCGGGCGCAACTGGTTTTACTAACGCGTATGCCCATTTGGGCTTGTACTTCGGCAGAGGGGAACGCTTCGTATGGCTGGCTTCTCTTTCTGGAACAGAAACGCGTCTTACTCTAAGGTTTTACCACGCGTGTAGCCGTCACCTTTTGACGTTTTTGTCATTTTTCCTCCAAACCAACTTGTTTTGTTTGTTGCGTTCCGTTCCGTTTCACGCCAACAGGGGCGCGTTCAGAACGTAGTAGGTTCGGAACGTACGTGTAGGCTCCGATTCTACTATGGCATGTACCTATCGGACCGCATTATCTTGAGCGCGCAGCGTGATTCGGAACGCGGCTTTTTGTTGACTGACTTTGACAAGTTTGACACTTGTTTGTTATTCAATAAAATGCAACAAAGATTTTAATTTACCGAACTTGCTGTTGAAAGTTGATTTTATTTGGTTAAACGCTATCAAGAGGAGGAAGGAGGGAGTGTATTGTATGCAATGTAGAGAGCGAGCGCGAAGTAATACATTTATTTCGGTTTAGTTGACTTCCAGTCCAGTACTTGGGCAGATGTTTGTCGCGTTTCGACGATCAAAGTTTACTTAATTTTCTTTTTTTACTCGATTGTAAACACCTTGACTGCCGTGTGGTTTCAGTCTTCCATAATTTCTTAATAAGTTCATAAAAGCAATACAATGGAGCGAAAGTTTATTAATGTAATCCTTCTAGGATTTGGTTTTATGTTTGTGTTTACTGCATTCCAAACAATGGGGAACATAGAGGTGAGATTTTTTTAAAATTATTATGATCATTATTCATGTTTGTTTTTATAATTATTTTTAATATCTTGTTATTATTGATCTGCAGTATAGGTAATAAATCAGAGGTACCTATTTAAAAACTTGTAGAAATAAGGTGAAGAGAAATGTTTAAAATTGACAGTCCTATCCTTATTTTTTAACCAGCAATAGCAATTAATTTAGAATTTTGTTGTTATTTATTTATCTTGATTGGTTTTATTATTATTATTTAGAAGGGACCCCAGCAAAGCCGGTGGGTCAACAATACTTAGGATGCCGCTTTTTCCTGGTTCAAGTTCAATTTTAAAAAAGAATTGAATTTCTATGAAATTGTCTGTCAAATAAATTATTTGGAACATATACATGGAATCTGTGAAACAGTCCTTAAAATAATATTACTTAAAATTTGTTTTTCCATTGATTTTCAAAAATGTAGATAGACCAACTTAGCAGATTCAAATTTAAATAATTAGGTACCGGGAAACTGGGTGAAACTTAGCAGATTCAGCATTTTTCTATGAAAATAATGTCATTTTGAATTTTTGTATTTTTTTAATCGAAAATGTTGCTGTAGTTTTTCTCCGTGCAGTTGCTAATCACCCTAGTTTACGGTACATGTTAAGATTATAGGTATGTTTTACTTTGCCTTTTATTATTAAAACACTTTATTGTTTTTTTATTTTTGGCTATTTTTATATTAAGGTAATAAATATAATAGAAAAAATAGATAGAGATAATAAAGGTTCGTCTGTATATTTGTTTTTTTTTTTGTGTTTTTTTCTAGTGCTAGGTAGTATAAACTCAAGAATTTCATAATCATATTCTATGGCACTATTTAGGTTTTACCAAGTAGGTACTGGGAATTGGAATTCATCCTCTTTATCAACAAGTTAAATCTAAATATTATTTCTATTTCTATTAATGCACAATCTATGATTAGGCCCTAACTTTTAAAACAAACACCTAAGTTATTTCAGGAGCTCCATTTTTTTATTACTTCTACAACATTTTTAATATTTTCTATGATAATCAAATTTCTAGATTATTAGTAGGTACGCTAGTAATATAATAAGTCTTAAGGTACCTATTTAATCCACAAAAAAGTACCTACCTAGCCAATGAATTTTTTTTTATGGTTTAATTCAATTTTATATCTAAGGTGGCTCTCTCTGACAAATTTTATACTTTTCTGATTGTGTCTTTATCTTTAATTTAGAAAACTGCCCTAAAAAGATTTTATTCTTCTTCTTAAAAAATAACTTTGAATGGTTTAGTAGTAATAGCATATTTTCTATTATTATTAAATAAATTCTTTATTTCAGGCAGAGCCCATATTAGTGTTAGTAACCATGATCACTGTAAAACTAGGGTTAGTAATTACACTACACGATTCTTAATAAATTACATTACAAGTTTAATACAATTCCATTAATAATTTCAATTTATAAAAATAACAATTATAACAATAACAAAAACAAGTTTCAATATTACCTATTATAATTATTTTATTTTTAACTCAAAGGCATTTCCCATCTATCAACAAATACCTTCAGGATATTGTTAGTGCCGCCTCGCAAACGACTCGACGCAGAGGCGCACCGTTTCCTCACTATCGCACTAAAGCTGTCGATTCGAGCTTCCGCAAACATATTGGAAGCGCTGCATCGCCATGGCAGCCCCAAAAGCACCCTCAAGGCGTTGTTGTTCTGCACTTTTAGGTCGTTGAATTCTCGCTGCGTGTGGGTATAGTATACAGCTAAAGGTGGTTCCGATTCTCATCATCACCATTTTGTGCCATTTTATACTGAAGTTTGGACATCAGTAGACAATAGTTTTTGTGGTCCTATGAAGCACCTCTGAGTCGGTATAGGTGTATTTTGCTTGACACAATCGCTTTCCGGTTCCTCTTAACGCTTTCAACAGAGGCATGCCCTATGCATTCAATAGCGCAAGCCCTATTTTTTCAAAAAGATGTTAAATTTATTCAGCAGCAAGTTGAAAGAAAAAGGGTTTGTAGGCAATATTGAAAACGTCAAAGTATGGCAAAACTGGAAGCCGAAAGCGCACGGTTTGGAGATAATGATTGCATGCGTTTGACGTAAGTTGAATTGAAAGTTGAAGCGAATCGGTGAAGACAGACCGAATGAACCGATGAAGACAAAATCACTAATCACAGATCTGTTATCGCGAAAAAAAGTTCGCATGCGGGTCGCAGAGTGATTGTAATGGAGTAGGTGAAAAATTAGCATGCGAATGGAATCGCAGATCACATGCACGATACGGATTCGTACCGCATTTACCATTACTAAATAGTTACTACCTACGTGTAAAATATACCATAAGACCAAACCATAGAATACAGCAAAACATAACTTCATACAATGTAGTTTAATCCTAAATTAACGTTTTTTTTTTTAACTTAGTTGTCCATTTTTTGCCGCCACGATTTCTTTCTTTAACACCCTTTCCGGTCGACTGTTAGAGAATGCCTTAAGGCATTAAGTCCGCCAATTGTATTTTCTTATGCAATAAAGTTTAAATAAATAAATAAATGCGCGTATTATTTGTTTGAACACTTTAAACTTCAAAGATTTTGTTAACAAGCAAAAGACGTTAGAAAAGTGGTTCCACCATAACCAATTATGTACGGCACGACGAAGAGATAGATGAGCATGCAGTCAAAAAAATAGTAAAAAAAAAACAAAAAACCGACTTCAAAAAACCTACCCCTAAAAAGCAAGAAATAATATTCGTAATAATAAAAACACGTCTATTGAAGTCGGGTGGGGCTGGAGTACAAATTCCTTTTTTTTATTCTAAAAGCCCCACCCGACTTCAATAGACGTGTTTTTATTATTACGAATATTATTTCTTGCTTTTTAGAGGTCGGTTTTTTGAAGTCGGTTTTTTGTTTTTTTTTAAACTATTTTTTCTTTTTTTCTTTTTAATGTAGGTACCTTGTAGGTAAGGTATATTATTATATGTAGAAAAATCGCCTCAGCCAAACGTAAGATAATCGCTCTTCCTACAAAAAAATAATTATCTTTTTCAGTTCATAAACAAAGAAGTAATACAACCATTATCATCGAGGTAATTCACACAAAATCATACTATTTTCGTGCTTTTTTCAAGATTACTTGAAAAGTACTGAACCGATCAACCGATTCCCAAATTTTAAAAAATGGGACCAACTTGGGAGTTTACCTAATGTATAACGTTTCGGTCCAGCCGTCTTCGAGTAATCGGTGGACATACACAAAAAAAAAATACAGACGAACATAGAACCTCCTCCTTTTTTGGAAGTCGGTTAAAAATAAAGGGATTCTGCAGCATAACAGAGACAAAAGAAAAAAAGCTTGTTAGACAAAGAAGAAGAAGTTATTTATGTGGTAGAAGAAAGAAATCCGACTAGCTCCGCTTGGTCAACTTTACGATACTTACCAACATATTGTGCCGCCATTTTATCTTCCCCGGCCACTGACTGATGTAACAAATAACGTCGGACGAACGTAAACATTCTCTTGAAAGGTTTACGATTATTATTACGGTTTGAAATAAATAAATAAATAAATTATGACTCTAGTCGACGCATTCGTTAAAATCTCCTCCTTCCACTGACTACTTATATCATTTCATTATATTATATTGAGTGTGTTACAATTTCTTTCTTTATGTGTGCTGTTACCGCACACTGATATTTCTCGTTCATAGCTAGCAGCTTGCTATATAGACGTCTTTGTCCTTTTTTTCTAGTTAATTACTAAAATGATAAATCCATTAAGCATTTAAGTATACTTGTCCATTACCTTATCTGAGCATTGAGACCAAACACTAAACTCAGTTCAGTTGACCACTAATAATTTCCATAAAGGTGGAACCAGACTTTGCGAATGTATGATGATGTTGTCAAATAATTACATTAATAAAAATAAGTAATAACATATCAATCATTAATTTTAACGATTATGCGTATCACGATTCGCGACTCGATCTAGGTAGGTAAGTTTGATTTTGTTGTTGATGGACAAATTAATTTTGCTCGTAATTAATTTCAATCCCCTTTCTCAATAAAGTCCAGAAAAAATGCAGTGCATTAAATTTTTTCTCCACGTTGTTAGTTAACCTTTACTTCTTTGACAGTGTGTGTACCAAACCACATTCCTTAACTGATACAAAAGTCGGCTAAAATGTATCAGCCAGTTAGAAGTCACGAAACGGCGCATTTACAATCCTTGAATTTGATATCACTTCACTTTTCAATACGCTCTGTGTCGATGCTCTATAAAACATGTCAAATCATCTATTAGATGGAAGTTAGTCATTTCATAAGATTATTATGAAATATAATGTTTGTATGTGAGGACACCGATATGTAAGATTCAATACGTACCTAATCATCTTCATAGTATATTTTTTTGTTGTCATGTTGCATTTGCAAATGGGTTTATCAATGATGCGTAACTGTACATGGGCCTGATGACACAGAATATATAATAGTACTAACGTCTGATGACGCTAATTTTCAACAATAAAACAAACTAAAAAGAACCTAAAAGGTAGTCATTTCGGTTGCATTTACCAACAAAAAGTCCCCTTCTTGCACGCAACCTGTCCGTCGTTGTCCCACCGAATTTACCCACAAGAATAAATATTAATACAAGTATTAAAGTATAAATAATGGGTATTGTGATCGTTGAAGTTTAAGTTTGGCACTATTGGGATTATTGGCATCCTGGCTGAACTCCTTTCCTTGGGCTCCAGTTTCAAAGATTGGGCAAAAATGGTAAACATGACCGAAATGACAGAAATTAGCAATAGGGCCCACTAGTTGCAAGATATTGATGTGGGCTTCTATTAGCTTTACCTAGTTTTGTCAATCTGACTGAATTTACAAGTTCGATGGGCTCCGAACGAATAACTTGCTTAGATAGTAAATTCATAAAAATTCAGTTCCCTTTACAGAAGTTGCGCAGTTTAGAACCTGTGTCACAGAATATATAATATGCCTGTGTTATAGATAGATTAGTCCAGTCTTGTACCCAAGTACACAGAGTAAAATCTGATTATTTTCTTGATACCGGTTAAATTGTTCATTGCAAACGGGAAATGACCGAGCAGGTAGCTACGTTGAAGGAGGTGCGGTGGACTAGTACATAGGTAGTAGGACGCTTCAAGAATACTTAAATAAAAAAACTGGTTCGCGTCAACGATCTCGTAACCTTTAATTTGTTACTTTACATGTTTCATCGTGGAAGTAATATGGGTTTGAAAGCCTTAAACTTATTTTCACGGACCTTTTATATGTTACCAAAACTGTATGTCACTATGTTTGTCTGTAGGTATGAAACATAAAGACTACTTAGGTACATTTATTTTATATAATAAGAAGGAACAAAAAAAACTCGGATATTTTTAAAAGAAATCTTGGAGGATGATTTATTATCGTCTAGAAAGATATTGTCAGGACAGGAGGTTGTAGAGTAGACACAATAATAGATTATGTTTCCAAAATTCTAAATTGAAACCAGTGCAGGTCCCAATTTTAGTAGAACGAGGAATCCGTGTTCTATCAATTTAAAACGAGTAGATGTCTGGTGACACACCACTGGCCATGATGCTATCATTTCATAATGTAAAGGAGGCATAATAATATGATTAAATTATAACCGTTATAAATTGCAACTGTCTGAGATTATTTATTTATTGTTGAAGTTCCGTGCCGGTCATGACAGCAGCATTACTTACCCAGTTTATTGACACATAAGCAAGATCTTACGTAACATAAATTGAGATCATCGACCGAGATTTGCAATATGATCGTCTCGTTGTATAATACATAACGGCGTTTTCGCCTTCATAGATTATTATTAGAGAAAAAGAAACGGAAAAGAGTAAAGACTTGTGGGACGCACTCACGGAATTCACTTTAGACGCTATTTAATTAATTGTCCAAAGTGTCAAAGTCCGATTAGATGGTACCTATAAGCCAAGATAAATTATATTTTCTGAAAACTGAATCCACCGTAACTGTTCATGTGCTTATGTTCTCCAGTTTCGAAAATATCTCTGTAGAAATTGCTCGGAAGTACGGAGATAATGTTCCTTACATAGGTACTCGTACAGATGAAAATTGTAAATTATAATGAATATTTCGCAGCGAAATATTAATTTAATTCTGTCCTTAACTGTGCTTTAAACCAAAACTTTAGATAATTATCTATTATTGTTTGTCTGCATTTGATAAAGCCAAGGATTTGTTTTCGTTTAAATTAGGTCACTCGATCGACTGATATGTTTTCAAGGGTTCTTCTTTGACGTATGTAATGTAGGCACGAGGATAGATTCGATTCTACTATGACTCGCGACATTTGGCATTTGATACCGGATTTGCAATAACCTGTTTTACCTATTTAGAGTCATGCTTCATTTTTATTTTGTTTTTACTTATATTATAATTATAAGTCGTTGCTAGGTCGTCGAGATCCGCTATTTTATGTAGGTATTGCTGTTTGTAAGGTCATTATTAGTCCGGCAGACGATCTGCTAATTTTAAAAAGAAATCAGACAAATTGTAGAATACAGACAAATTGCGAACCAGACAACCTGCGAAACACTCATGCTATTTACCAAATAGAGTATGTAGGTATTTATTTTATTGTCACCAGACATTTTGGTCATAAGTATTTCGTCATCTATACCGACCGACCGAAGGTGTTAAATTACGAAACACTTTTGCCGACAGTGTGGCATAATTGTTTAGGCTTATCTTTGGGTAGTACGAATCTCAAACTCTTTTACTTGTTTTAACCCTCTTAGGCGCATAAAATTGGCTTTATCTGGACATAATTCGTAAACTGAAATTTTCTTTTTCTATGACATAAAGTATTGTAAGTTATAGATAAAATTAAAAGAATTAAACATTTTGAAACTGCGCATCAAAGTAAAAAAAAATAAAAACTAGATTTCAACATATTTTGATTTCAACATTACAGCATAATAAATAACTTTGTAAAAGTATCTGTGTTATGTTAAGACGCTTGCATGTCAGGTTTATAAATTAAAATTAAACTAATTGATCAATCGGGACTTTCATTATTAAAAAAGGTTCAGGAAAATGCAGATGTTTTGGTTTATCTTACCAGAAATTATAGATAACTGCAATTCGACAATTTATTCTGAATAGTATATAATGTGTGTTAATAAATTGTTAAAAATTAAACAGATTCTCTTTGCGGATTTCTATTTTTAGAACTAAGCCACAAATAATTGTAATTTTTGGAAAACCAAAATACATAACTACTTCAAAAGTGTTTAATTTGTGCCTCCAAAATATTATTAGTACTGTAAGAAACAAATTAAACAATAAATGTCCGCGATTATTCATTAATTGATTTTTCTTAGTTAGGTACGTTTTAATATAAACGTTATTTCTTGCAAAATAAGGTCGTTATTTGTTTGTGTACCAACTTCCAACCGTGCTGTCGCGAGACGCGAAGCCAATATTATCTTTATTATGCTACGGCTCCACCTGCGTTAATGTTAACGTTAATGTTAATGTCCAACTACGCGCATTATATATTATTAGTACCTACTTACTGTCGTTTGTAAATTAAGGCGCCGTAGTACCTACTACTAGCGCCGCCAATACATTTATTTTAATTACTCGTAAACCAAGTAATTATTTAAAAAACGCTAAGATCATGCCATCCTAAACTGTCTCTAATATTTTTTGAATAACTCTTCAACAGTGTCCATTCTTGTGGCCACTTTGAGCTGGATTTTAAAACTTACAGAAAGAATGAAAACTGTTGAAGAGTTATTCAAAAAAATTTAGAGACAGTTTAGGAGGGCATGATCTTAGCTTTTTTAACCGACTTCCAAAAAAGAAGGAGGTTCTATGTTCGTCTGTATATTTGTTTTTTTAATTTTTTTTTTGTGTATGTCCACCGATTACTCGAAGGCGGCTAGACCGATTGAAATGATTCAAACGTTATTACATTAGGTAAACTCCCAAGTTGGTCCCATTTTTTAAAATTTGGAAATCGGTTCAGTACTTTTCAAGTAATCTTGAAAAAAGCACGAAAATAGTATGATTTTGTGTGAATTACCTCGATGATATGGTCGCATTACTACTATTATATATTCTGTGGCATTACTTCTTTGTTTATGAACTGAATAAGATAATTATTTTTTTGTAGGAAGAGGGATATCTTAAGTGTAGGTTATTTAACCGACTTAAAAAAGGAGGTTCTCTGTTTGTATGTTTCTCCGCGATTATCTTACGTTTGGCGGAGCTGATTTTTCTACATAATATTGTAAAAAAAATATTATAATATACCTTACCTACAAGGTACCTACACTAAAAATAAAAAAGAGTTTCAAAAAAACAAAAAACCGACTTCAAAAAACCTACCTTTAAAAAGCAAGAAATAATATTCGTAATAATAAAAATACGTCTATTGAAGTCGGGTGGGGCTTTTAGAATAAAAAAAAGGAATCTGTACTCCAGCCAGCCCCACCCGACTTCAATAGAAGTATTTTTATTATTTCGAATATTATTTCTTGCTTTTTAGAGGTAGGTTTTTTGAAGTCGGTTTTTTGTTTTTTTTTAACGATTTTTTAAATAATTACTTGGTTTACGAATAACTAAAATAAATGTATTGGCGGCGCTAGTAGTGGGTAATAGTAGGGCGCCTTAACACGTTAAAGTGTTGGAGCCATGATAGTCCGTTCGTTTCGGTCGGGTTACTTACTAGTACCTACTAATCCTATTCCGGAGGGTGACTTGCCTAGTATCCGGCCTTTTAAAGAAGTTGACGATTTTAAACACTTCATAACTTAATAAATAGTAATGACCTCAAATAATTTTATGTGGTTGGATTAAATATCCTTTGGGGATTGCCTTGATTTTTATTTTTATTTTAGATAAGTCAGTTTTGTCATTAACATTATTTTACAAAAAAGTGTTTTTTCCCAGTATACAATACAGCCGTCTTATTCGTAATTCCGGCCTTCTTGTGCTCAGCTCAGTAGGTGGCCGCCACCTTTCAGGAAGCTTTTTATTAAAAAAAAGTTTTGTTTTGTTTTATTATGTGTTTTATTTTCGAAGCGACAAAAAAAATATCCAAATTCCAAACTGAAAATACACTAGGTATAAACGCAAAAATATATATCAAAAAGTGATTGCAAATATTACAACTAAATGTTGGCATTTGTCAACTAAACCGGCCAATTGATGTGATGTCACTGATTTAAAAATAACGTGGTTTCCCAGTTTATTTGTTTTTACAAAATATAGGTATTTTAGCATGTCCCGACAACCAACGGCAATGGGAAATGTCTGAAAAAAAACTGGCTTAATATTTTTTATATTTAGTTGGAAATAAGCTCCTTTAATCGGTTTTTCAGCCCCTTTATTGCGTTGCGTCTTTACACGCGCAGTCAAGGAACTATGCTATTTTCCATGGTTCCGCAGTTTTTTCCAGACCCACGGCTTGTATATAAAATCTGAAGTTCTGCACGATAGGGCATGGAATACCGGAATGGTTTTCATACCGGTATTGATACCGGTGTTGAAATTTCAATTACCGGTTTATTTTATTAAGTTTTATTTGCGGAAAGTGATTAAAGCTTTATGTCAGAAACACTCAAACTATTTACCAACTCCCTAGAAACAACAAAATGAGTTATTAAAGTACAGGTAATTAAGAATACTAAATACAATACGTTATTTGATCCAAAAACTATTTATATTGTTTCATTGGCACAAATATCGCAATCAAATCCTTGGTATTAGGAAAATGATAAGAAAACATGTTACAAAGGCGCAATTTTACTTACCAATCAAAGGCTTTCTCATAATGAAGGCTTTCTCAAAGAAAGCCTTTGATTGGATAGAAACCTGGGTGGTATAGCAGTCTGTCCTAAGGTGCCAAGTAGACTACAGGTATATCGAGGTGTTGAGGTACTTTTACGAAAATGTCACCATGTCCATCCGAGTACTGAACCTGAGTACAAATCCTATTCAACTGCAGCGAGGTGTGAGACAGGGAGATGTTAATTCTCCGAAACTGTTCATAGCTGAGTTAGAAGTCATCTTTAAACTCTTAGACTGGAAAAGACTCGGCATCAACATTAATGACCAGCACCTTCATTTTACCGATGATATAATTCTGATGGCTGAGACCTTGGAAGACCTGAACACAATGCTCGAAGATATACAAATACAATACAAATAACTTTATTTGCTCTCCGTAGTGCTTCCCAAACAGTGGGTCTTGGGATGATCAGGATGACCCGCTCCGCTCCTGTTCATTTTGGGTTGGGAACACTAGCCTTGAAGTTATTGACCATTACGTATACTTTTTTTTTATTAATATTATTTGTTTCTCTTTTGGTATTTGTTGAACTTATTGTTTTTTTTTTTAGTTAATTGTGTTTTTGTTTCGTACTAGTTTACCAGAGGAAGCGATTTGATACTTCTCTCCAGTTTTGAAGAAGATTAAGTAGATTAATGTGATTATGTATTTTATGTGTTCGGTAAGTCCAACTTCGAGAAAGAGATATCTCATCGAATCCAACTCAGATGGCAGCATTCGGGAAGCTTCGGACTTACCTCAGTGTCTCAAGACGAAAGTCTATGACCAGTATGTGTTACCAGTGATGATTTACGGCAGTGAAACGTGGTCGCTAACTATGGACCTCATAAAGAGGCTCATTGTCACCCAGAGTGCAATGGAGAGAGCCATGCTTGGCGTTTCCCTGCGTGATCGAATCAGAAATGAGGAGATCCATAGGTGAACTAAAGTAACCGACATCGCTTGAAGGATTGCTCAGCTGAAGTGGCAGGGGGCGGGACAGGACACACACACACACACACGGGGGCGAGAAGAACCGATGGCCGTTGGGGCGGAAAAGTTCTGGAATAGCTCGCGCGCACCGGACGACGCTCCGTGGGTAGGCCCCCGACAAGGTGGACCGACGCGAGGGTGAAGGTCGCGGGAAGCCGCTGGATGCGGGCCAAGCAGGACCGATCGTCGTGGAGATCCTTGGGGGAGGCCTATGCCCAGCAGTGGGTGTCATTCGGCTGATATGATGATGATGATGAAAACATTAGACAAATAACTAAAAGCAATATCAATACCCCTTTTGAGCGAAGTACCTAAAATGCACGATGCCTATGATACAGCTAGCATTTAGTGTTTTGCGTAGGTGTTTTTTTAATCGTGATTATTCGTGATTCATGTCATAGAAAAACTCATCTGCTGTATGAACAACAGTATAATCTACAGAAATCGAGCGTTTTGCATAGTCTTTAAACACCGTTGCAAAATAAATCGCTTTTTTCGAAATACCGAAATTAAAAATATCGGTATTTTATCCTCAAATACCGGTATCAAAATACCGAAAAAATTAACCGATATACTGATACTTGCCTACCTTAGTTTCTATTAAGATGTCTCCTGAACTTCTTGTTGCTCTCATTAGTGGCCGCAGCTCTAGGATGAGGTCCACGACTAAAGGCTTCGAGAGGTGATAGATGCAGCATCCGGAATTTTGAATGGGTCAGCGAGTTCCCTTTGACGACGTATTTGCCTTTTGCACGTGTTGAGAAAATATGAGCACGTTCAAACAAATCTAGCCATAATAACCGATTAAGATGAAATAGCTATATAATTTTTAAATTTGAGATTTTTGCATTTACAATGCTTTCGATTGCCAAATATCTGGAAAGATATTTCAATTGAATGTCGAGGTAATTCCTCACATTGGTGAAATAACGCTGGCTTGCAGCGTAAGAGTAGGATATACTAGAAGAAATTCGGCGATGTCACTAGTGACTCGGTAGCTCAGCGGTCAGAGCATTGGACCGGATATCTAAAGGTCGCGGGTTCGATTCCCGTCTGAGTATTGATCTGGTGCGAGTCGTATTTTTCTAGTATATTATTTAGTATTGTAATATTGTAATAATTATAAATGAATATAAATTATACAGAAGTTAATATGTATTAACTTTTGTTCGATTCCTATTACGCAGATATCAGCAGCATATTCACGCCCAACTCCACGTTGAGTGTGTCACGTCTCGGTAAGGCGGCCCCTAGACGACACAATAATATTGCGCAATATGAAATATATTAAATATGAAATATGATAGATATTAAATATATGAAATATGATTAAAGTTCATGGTAGTTTCTCAAAAAACAGTTTTTATTTGATTTAGATTATAGGAAAGTTTAAATTATTGGTATTCCAAATGGAAAACGAAGACTTTGTTCTATTAATCAAATTTACAGTTCTTGGTCGTTCCGAACCTTAGAGTAGTGAGTTAAAAAAATGACACACGAGTCTACAAAGGGTTAAAATATTATGCAATATAATTGATCGTTTAGTTAGGGATTACGATTTTTTTATTGTAAATAGAGTACATTAAAAGCTAAGCTGCACGGAAAAATCACGCACTTCTAAATTGACAGCGTAATACGAAACGATCTTGTCCACGCTCATAATCAACTTCACTTTGACTGTTTAAGGTAGCAAAATAGACCCCGTGGCCGGTATATTGGTAGAATATTTGCAGGATAGCTAGTCCACCGACCCGGCCCCCATACATGCTAGGAGAACAGTATTACTGCTAGCTCCTAGTAGATAGAACCTTCTACATATTTTTAATAGATAAAGGCAAAATCAGCTTCATAAACAAGCACATTTAGACGGCCGAGTACTGGACACAGTACTCGACACGACAAGTATCTTGAAGTTGAAAAAATGAGATGACATTACACATTCTTCTATAATAATTTAAAAAACAGAAATCAAGCTCAATCTCAAAAAAATCACATAAGTTCCACTCATATGATTCGTGATCTAGTGCGGCGACCCCCTATTTGCTTACTAAGTTATATAATTATGTAACACTAAAATAGTAATCGCTCCGTGGGTAGGCCCCCGACAAGGTGGACCGACGATCTGGTGAAGGTCGCGGGAAGCCGATGGATGCGGGCAGCGCAGGACCGATCGTCGTGGAGATCCTTAGGGGAGGCCTATACCCAGCAGTGGGTGTCGTGCGGCTGATATGATGAAAATTGTAATAAGTAACAAATACCTTGAGAACCTACAACATATTTAACTTCTTATACTACCCTAAAACCTATACCCAGCAGTGGGTGTCATGCGGCCAATATGATGATGCTCTTAAGTGCACTATTTGGCAACATAACTAATGTTTTCTTTTTATAGTTGCGAAATCGAACAGGTGCATACGCCTCAATTTTTAACACAGATTAAATAAAAACATTACGTGACGTTTCACTTAAGACGTTCATACTAATCGATAGGCCAATAAAATATCCAAATTGTTAAGAAATTGCCACGAATTTCTTAATTTATATGAAAAATGCTCAGAGGGCCGGATAATCCGGATACTGGATAAGTCACCTTACATGACGTCATAATGTAAGAGCAGCTCGGGTAATATTATGTACATAAAATTTAAAGTAGTAACTTAGTAAAATTTTGTAAAATTTCCTCTAAATAGTTACTACTTACTTTAAGTTTTACTTTAGTTTTAGTGTCACGGTCGGATCGGTCGGTACGGTAGTCGCGATACATACCCACTCCTCACTCCCATTCTTTACAGTAAGTTACGGGAGACTTACTGTAAAGAATTGTGCTTTTTTTATTTACACACAAAAAAATTCTTGGTAGGTACCTACTTAATCGTTTCTTTTTATACTTTGCAAGCGGTAGGTACTAGCTACGGTACGAGGTAGGTAGGTAAGTACTAGAATATGACATCTCATCAGTCAGACTGTAATACGACAATAATACTTAACACAGTAAAATCAAATGTCATGTATTCGTTCGTATACCTACTCGTTACCTACCTATCGATCGCCGAACTTCAGTGCATACTTTGAAGTCGGACATTGTGCTGGCTCAGTATAAAAAGACGCTATTCTTACAAACACTTTTACTTATCTACCTAAACTCGCTCGTACGCAACTCAAAAAACAAGACAACGCGCCAAAAGGCCCCATTTTTCAACTGTATATAATATAAGATTCCATTGATAGAATCATTTTAATTTTTTTATTAAAATGACACAAATTGTGTAGTGTTTCGTTACCCCCTACCGGTCTAGGTAGGTAGGTATTGACATCTCGCCGCGCCGCGCGCCGGGCGGTTATCTTTGCAATGCTCCACTACCTAGGTACTTGCTTGCGCGTATTTTCAATTTCTTAAGCGTGACATTTACTTGTTTAATTTTGATGAAAACATTATTGTAGTACACAAAAACCTATTATTAAACAATAAAATCACAGTTACCATTTTGGACTACTGAGAAATACATAATTATGGAAACGTAAAACATAAATGTTTAATTTTTGGCTTAAATGTCTAAAAAGACGCATTAAAGCTTAAAAAAAAACAAACATCATAGTTACCATTTTGGCTTATCTAGATATTGAGATTAGATGAATACTTTGAAAAAAAACAAGCATACGAATTTGGTTTCAGATTAATTTTGCTATTATGTGATTGCATTTGAATGCACCTTAAAATTATACTAACGAGGTATTTGGTTACCTATTTTGCTTTTAGGAAAAAGTTAGGTAGTGTACGAAATCTCAAGATTTTTATATAAAACGGTTACCACCGCGGATTTTTTACATCATATATCTAATTAATATTTGACACTTAATATCAATCCCCGATAAAATAATAAAAACAACGAGTTTACGAATTATGTCCAGATAAAGCTTCTTTTATGCGCCTATCTTTCGGTCAAGTAAAAAATCTATGTAAGTACCTACTAGATACTATACAAATTACAATATTTTTTTCTTAAACGAGTGTTGATGTTGCCTCGTGTGAAGTTATACAATGTGTCATTAATTACATTGACAATAAACAATCGTAACATTTAAGAACCATCTCGCTGTTTTTTAAGCTTTGATAAGGAACGATGAATTATCGTAAGTTTAAGAACAGTTTTTTCACGTCACTGATACTTTTTCACGTCAAAAGCTTTTTTAGTTTACAAGCTTTTATTTAGTTTCACCTGTCCCGTGTTAGTTTGTTTTTTGTTTCTGTCTGTAATCAAATCTTGCAAGTTAAATTAGACCCATTTCCCGGTTTCAAATAGAGCTGAAATTTTACAAACGTGTGTAAATCGGGAGGCAATGAAAATATTATTATGACATCGAGCTGATCTCATGATGGAGCTGGAAGGTGCCCATGGGAACTCTGTATGTAATAAAACGATACAAATACAACCCCAACGAGTTTGGGCTCGTTTGATTCGTCTTGACAAGGCTCTCCTAGATGATATTCAGGGTCTGACGATAGAGCTGAGGAAGAAGGTGGCTCCTTGACAGGCGGCTATGGGAAATCTGTAATAAAACGAACGATTTTAGCCAAATTCCAAAATGTGGGCACTTTGAGCTAAAATGGATTTTAAAACTTACAGAAAGAATGAAGACTCCCTAAATATTGCGTTTAAGTAGGTACATACGTGTCATCCAAAATATTATTTCTTATTAGATATTCTATCCGACTGTTAAGTGCATTCTTTCGAAAATGAAAAAAAAATCGCTGTTTTCCCCTATGTGATAATGATAAAACTAAAATAATACTTATTTTTTTCTGTTCCATCATGTTTTTATACGTGTCCGCAGCGATCAAGCTCAAATTTATCAAAATCGGTGACTTATGCATGTTCGCCATTTAAAAGGGCATGATCTAAGCTTTTTGTAAATATTGTATTGTGGTTTACGAGTAATGAAAATAAATGTATTGGCGGCGCATTCTAATGCTTTCTTGCATATGTAAATACTATTAGTTGTATTTTTAATTTATCGCCAAAAGTACGAACATACTTGTTTACGTAACATACCGATAAGGAATATTATGTTTCTTATTGTTAATAAGCGGATTTCACCAGTAGTATGTTGTACCAACATCCTACGCTTGCTTTAGGTTGCATAATTCGAACAACGTAGGTACCGTGTTATATGGCTTCAAAGCCATTAAATTCTGATTTACATGGGCATTTGGAGAATTTTTAACATTATTTGAAAGGAATATTGAACGAGGAGAAACTTTTCATAAAATAACGGGAAAGGAACCTTTTTCATAATTTGATTTCTCAAGTTTATTGATTTTACGTATTTTATTACTCGTATTAAAACACACTTGATTGTTATTTGTTACGGCGGAACTTTTGTTTATATTACCTATTATACCCTTTTCTGCTATTTTTGTATAGTTTATCACCAAATGCCTCGTATTTTCGCATAATCAACTTGACATTTAGTTTAACGATAACCTGAAGGTGAATCTTGGAATCGTGGATCGCCTCTTCTTGTTCTTGAACTTTAATGTTTTCATAAGTATAACGAGGTCAATAAAACTTATCTATTTTGAATAATCCATTCTTTATGAACTTAAGCCTTAACTTTTTAAGGGCTTTTTACGGTAGAGTGTGTGGGGAAAGAGATCCATCGCGTCGTGGGTTTTGTGCTTGATTACCTACCGTTTTTGGCATGTTGACGGCACTGTAAGGTTTTAGTGCGACTGTAATATCTTGGCTTATTATACAAGTCAAGATAGTCGCACTACTTATAGCACAACCACAAATACCATGACGGTTCTCTTTCCGCACAGACTCTATAAGGTATTTGGCTAAGGGCCCGCCCTTGTGGTATTAGTAAAGCCTGTGCCCTAGAAGTGAATAGTTATGAACTTTAATAAATAGTTAATAACTAGCTTTTAGCCCGCGGCTTTGCCCGCGTGGACTACCTACAGCTTATATCGTACGGGTGGAGACTGGAGACCCGTGCACAGTATAGTGGGATAAAAAGTAGCCTATGTCCTTCCCCAAGGCACAGAATACATAATAGTACAAGTCCAAGGTCCCATCTATATCCGTACCAAACGTCAAAATAGGTCCAGCGAGACCGCTGGTTAACTGGCAGCTGGACTTTCGCATTTACGAGTATAAGTATGGGGAACTTTACCTAACCATACTGTAAAATATAAATTTCTTGTTTGTTGCAGAAAACAATATTGGACAGTATATCACAAGATGACTCGTCGTTCACCGGCGACGGGTACACGTCGCTGGCCATCATCTACGCGACCCTAGCTGTCTGCAACTGGCTCGCACCCTCGGTCATCACCATCACGGGGCCTCGAGGTGCCATGTTTATTGGCGCTCTTACTTATCTGTAAGTATATCACAAGATGACTCGTCGTTACCGGCGACGGGTACACGTCGCTGGCCATCATCTACGCGACCCTGGCCGTCTGCAACTGGCTCGCACCCTCAGTCATCACCATCACGGGGCCTCGAGGTGCCATGTTTATTGGCGCTCTTACTTATCTGTAAGTATATCACAAGATGACTCGTCTTTACCGGCGACGGGTACACGTCGCTGGCCATCATCTACGCGACCTTGGCCGTCTGCAACTGGCTCGCACCCTCGGCCATCACCATCACGGGGCCTCGAGGTGCCATGTTTATTGGCGCTCTCACTTATCTGTAAGTATATCACAAGATGACTCGTCTTTACCGGCGACGGGTACACGTCCCTGGCCATTATCTACGCGACCCTGGCTGTCTGCAACTGGCTCGCACCCTCGGTCATCATCACCATCACGGGGCCTCGAGGTGTCATGTTTATTGGCGCTCTTACTTATCTGTAAGTATATCACAAGATGACTCGTCTTTACCGGCGACGGGTACACGTCGCTGGCCATCATCTACGCGACCCTGGCCGTCTGCAACTGGCTGGCACCCTCAGTCATCACCATCACGGGGCCTCGAGGTGCCATGATTATTGGCGCTCTTACTTATCTGTAAGTAAATTGGTCAACTGTCTTTAAGGCCCGTAGGTATTTATAAATTGCTCTCAACGTTGAAAGCCATCTTGAGATCATACATACCTGAGATGCCTATTCTTTAAGAGGAGCCTCTCAAGTATGATCTCAAGATAGTTCTCAACGTTGAGAGAGGTTTATAAATACGGGCCTAAATGTTTTTAGATCGACCATTAAAACTGGCCTACCTTCATCTTAACAAAGGACAGTTTAATTATGTTTGGTGGTCAGTTGGTTGGTTCGGTGTTGTACTAGCTTTAATAACGTTATGTTTGTGAGAAACCAAAACAAATCGACTTTCCAATTTTCTCTAAATTCCCATATTATGATAGATAAGATAAATTCCAATAAGATTACTCGGCTACTCGGTATTGATGGCTGTCATTCAGGAAGGAAGGACATCATAAAATAAATTATCAGCTTATTTCTAATTTCTACTAGGTTATGCGATTATAAAACTCTTAAATAAGCTGATGATTTATTTTGATTATCAAGACCAAATCTACATCGATAACAACGGTTACATAAACTTAGTGACCTTAAAAATAACAATACGATTTTTTTTCAACTTCCTCAATAGACAACGGATGTAAATCAAGAAAACTCGTCACGTAGATTAAAGTAGGAAGTCGGTGGAAGACCGATGCATCGCAAGACTTTCCTTGTATAGTAGTCTATCGTTAAAGAAAATAATCACTACGTTGGTGCGCAATCGTCCATATTAAGATTTAAAGATCATTAAGATCAAAGTCAAGTCATAGAACGCCCGAGTAGATTAGGTACTTACCTATGGCAAAAACGCATAAAAACTATCTTCTATAATTTCTGTGATTTGAACACGCGATGTGAAATTGATGACACTGATTAACAATCCAAATAGGAGAAAAGTTTCCAATACCTACGTATTTGATTTATTCCATACAACATAATAAAAAATGTATTTGCTAGTTGAGTGAGGGCGAATGCTTGTGGTCATGTCATGAAAATTGTTAAATAGGTAGAAACATGATATTCAGAAATCTAGACTACCTATATAACGTATTATTGTTTTCTTACATTCCTCAGAATTTTCTTTACATTGTTAAAATATTGCCAGAACAAAGAGAAGATATTCCCATATACTTAATCACGAAACATTGCACGTAGTGGGTAAGGCATTGACTTTAATTTCTAATACAACTCGTCAAGTCGACCATCCGTATGCACGTTATTGTCGTGTTTATGCTATAATACAAGACATAAGCTACTGATTTAAAGGCGTGGCAACATTGACCCACATTTTTAATTTTCGCAAACCATCCTAGCTGTTGTTATTATACTCGTACAACATTAGAATAGATGTGGGCGGAGAACTATAATGTTGGAGACCATTTAAAAATTAAGAGGGGCGAAAACACCGGAACTCATGTTCATCATGATTTTTGGGTTTAACTCCCCCCACTCCCGAAATAAAGAATTACCAAGTAATATCTTTTTTTCTTTCTTTTACATGGACCGATCCCCCAAAAAACTCCGAAAAACTGGCCTGGCTACGCCTATGCTCATGTTATTTCGCATTTAGAACGTTAACAATGGACATTTTTTGTATGGAATTACTTGAAGTCGCCAGCCAGCCAGAAAGATAATTTTTAATCAAAACTAAACTAAAAGCTTTATAATATTCGTAATTTATGATTCTACCCTTAGAAATAAGCAACTTTCTCTATGGAACTACTTGCATCTCTCGCAAATGCATAGCTGCTGAGATTTTGATTTTTCGTTGCGAAGTATAATGTACGCGTAACATAACAACTCAATAATATCGCGGGGAAACAGTTGTTCATTGCGGGTTTATAGAATTTTGATATTTTATTTTTTTTGGGTAAATTTAGGTTCTATGCAACGACTCTGTGTGGTAGAAAAAAAATAAAAAAGCACTCAATTTTTCATGAATTTTGCGACGGAAAGTTCCACTTCAGACATGTATTCTGTGCTTCAGATAGACTCAGAATCATGAGTCGACTATGCCCTGAAAGTTTTCTGGTTATGCGGAAAGGTTTTGTTTCCGTATGATTTTCATAAAAGGTACAATACAATATATTATCATTTTGAGAGCAAAATATGAAAGTTTATACAGAAGATAAAAATATTTGTGGAGAAGGTGTCTTCGATCATCTAGGTGTGGAGAAAGAAAGCTGGTTCAATAAAAAATTTGGAATCTCGTATGTACAGTTTTACGACTTAACAAAACGTTGCCAGCCAGTTTGTATCGCTGTACGATAACTACTTCTTATATATAGTTCGTTCGATACGGTAGCCATTTATTTTGGGAATGGGGTGTGCTGTGCATTACAATAAAAAATAGTAAATAGCCTTACGGATAATTGAATCTAAAATCTAACAGCATTTGCAAAATATTACATAACATTTAAAAAAAATAGGTAATTACTTAATTACGTGGAATTTTGTAGAGATAAGTACTCAAATAAATTGTTTTTATGACCCATAAACAATCGTTATAAAGTAAAGTAGGTAAACAAAGAAGAACATTGCGTAAACTCAATATTAAGTAAGTGTTAGGGCATAATAATATAATTGCTATGAAGTTAAATTTGGTGTTTAAGTAAATATGCCATTTCCAACTACGTAATACTAGAAGTATTACGTAGTTGGAAATGGCATATTTACTTAGTTGAAGTAACATGTAATAGTTAAATAATAGGCCTATCTATTTTATCACGTTCGCTCGTCTCGTCGTGTAGTGTAGGCGGATGGATAGAGATATGCGGAAAATGATATCAACATCAACTGCTTCATTAAACAATATTAACCATGTATTCTAACTTACAAGAATTACTGAGGCTACGCTTATGTATTTGTAGGCCGCTAATAATATAAGTCGATTTATTACTTCTAATAACGTTCACTTTAATTACAAGGCTGTTTTGCCTTTGTTGAACCGCCTAGAAAATAGTTAACATTTCACTTTTCCTACTGCGCTGCGTTCACAATTGCGTCCTACGTTACGTATGGACCGTACGCCTATGCTAATTAACAACAGAAATTCTTGTAATTCAGTAAATTAACTTGTTTACCCGGTTAAGCATCTTCGTAAGTATGATTAACGTGTCAAGTAACTTTAACGTTTTAAAAATAAAATCGTGTTAAATTGTTAATATTACTAATTTGGTCCCTGACCTGACTCATGTTTTTTTAAATTAAATTGATTTATTTTTATACTTCTTATTTTACTTTTGTTTCATAAACACATATTGCCATATTATCTCTATTTGGTTCAAAGTCGTCGATAAATGTCAGAAGTTGAATGTGGCTAACTTTAATAAAATTTAAAGTATCGATACTTTGGACAGGATCATAAAAAACACATATAAGACAGTGGGGTCAAGGAGTCCTATACGACAAGTTCGTAATTTTCCTTTTGTAATGGAGCTTTAGTGTCACATGTTGTAACACTTTACCATTTGTGTTGTTTGTGGCAATAATCATATTTAGCACATTGCTTTTTGAGAGAAACTTTTAAATACAACGATTTCGGTTTTCGAAATTTCACTTGCGGTAATTTCATTTAGGTACTTTGTGCATCTTTGTGTCTCTGGTTTGTTTAACGAGAAAATGTATGAAAACAAAAAGGTTTCTTTAAGCTTTGACTGAAACTCGTCTACTCCGTGACAAATAACTTGGGCAGGGGACATGGCTCAGACTCAAGACTAAGAAATCAATCTATAACCAACTTGGTTTGTTTTTTATGCTAAGAAAATACATGAAAAAATATTTGGTTTTCTTTAGGACTTTGACTTAAAACGGCCTTAAAACCTTGGACGACTGACCTATTTATTTTCTTCGAACTGCCTTATGCAATATACACCAGGAGACATGGCGCAGACTCAAGACTAGACGTCAAACTTAAACCAACTGTATCTCAAGGATTAAAGATTATAAGGATTAAAGATGAGATTTTCTTTGTAGGTTCTTCATAGTATCATTCCTGTTCCCCCGCACATGGCTGCTGTACGCGGCGAGCGTGCTCATCGGCGCCGGCGCAGCCGCCATCTGGACGGGCCAGGGGAACTACCTCACGCTCAACAGCGACGCAGACACTATCTCCAGGAACTCGGGAGTGTTTTGGGCTATGCTGCAATGCAGGTGAACATTCTACTTTGACGTTTTCTTATTATAGAAGCTCTACCGCCGTAGATTCACGAACGGATAAGTAACTCTTGACACTTACAAGTGCATGTACGTAGGCACAAATGCAATGTAACAGCCCGCACCAAATACATGGTCTAAGAAAGCATTCGAACATATTAATGAGCAGCCAGGCAAATTAATCGCTGCTGACGAAACGAACGAAAAATCATATTTTACAGCATACATTATTTATTATGCTTAACTCTAAATTAAAATATAACCCATAAATGTGCATTTCTTATGAGTCCGTTCAGCGTCTTGCCTAGGTTCATGAGCGCCCTTAGCAAGATTTGAATTTTGCGCTCCAAAACTTATTTCTAGGATAATGAGCGCCCCTGGCAAGATTTGAACTTCGCGCCCCACTACTTAAAGACTTTTTTCTAGCTATGGGTCAGCAAAGTGCGCCCCCCCCGAAGGTTGCGTCCATGGCGGCTGCCCCCCTTGCAAGCCCCTAGCTACGACACCAAGTCCTTTGATATATTTCTGAGCTATTTTCCTAAAAGCATTTCTTTTCTTACAGCCTTTTCTTCGGCAACCTGTTTGTGTACATAAAGTTCCAAGGCAAGAACCATATCGACAAGGAAACGCGAAATGTGGTGTTCGGCGCGCTGACCGGCGTGTGCGCAGTGGGGATTGTGTTCCTGCTGCTTTTAAGGCCTTCCAGGAGGAACCCTACCCTCGAAGACGCCAAGGTTAGCAACAGAAACTATCACAATCTACGATTTACATATAATAAACCTCTTTTAAATAAAAAAGAAATGTTTTCAGAATAATAGGCATTTAAGATAATTAATATAATTGAAAAAATTATAGAAAAAATCGACTCACCCGTAGCTGCTCAGACGGGTGAGTCGATTTTTTCGAGTATTTTTTCAATTAGATTAATTATCTTAATATAGAATAGCATTGTGAATGCCTAAAATCTAACGGTTCAATAATAAGCATTTTTCTGACAGCTAAAAAAAAAACTTAGTTCACAAAATTTCCATAGATGGTATTATGAGTTTAGTTAGCGGAGCCATAAAGTTAGACCCCTTTTGTGTTGCACCTCTTTGCTGTGCTAGCTTAAGTTAATTTTTCCGGAAGTTTTTAAATCAAAATTCTTTGTGTTATTGTTTCTGCTGCTGTCCGTCATCGTAAGCTTGTTTATATTTTATTATTCATTAATAATATCAATTTACATTCCTCTCGCTTTCATTTCATTCCCTGTCCCTATCAATTACTTTTTTTTAATGACGCATCAATAAGGTTGTGACTTGTGACGCATTAATGAAAATGCGTTTATTTTCAGGGTGAAATCAGGACGGAAGAGGAGGGCCCGATGGACGCCTTCAAGGGCGCCTTGAGGCTGTTCTGCACCCGAGACATGCTGCTGCTAAGTATCACCTTCATTTACACTGGTGAGCTATCATGTTTATTCTTATTGTTTCTAAAGTTTAGTACCTATTCTAATATGCAGGTATACATCAAGGATAATTCTGTCGCCGCGTAGACTGTACGCAGTCGCCTTAATTTAGGGCGGTGTTGGGTAGGAGCGGTGTTGGAGCAGAAGCAGGCCTTATTCACTCGCTCAAGGTCGCGCGATAAGTACCTACCGCTAGCCGTTCCGCCGGCGGCGGGACAAGTGAGCAGAGGGCCGCCACCCGCCCGCCGCCGTACAAGCGCGGCATCTTACTGCATAAGTAGATATTGCCTCTTTATAATAGTAACAATGTCGAATCGACATTACTGTGCCGTGAACGGAAGTCAAAATCAAAAAACCAAATAACAATATTGTCGTTTTTCACATTATGATATATGCTACGTAGTTCATTTAAAAGAAGACAACCCTAACGTTGCGTCGTCAGAAAAGAGCACGCGATAGAAAGAGAGGCAACTACTAGGTGAACTGCGTGACCTGAATTGCACTTTATTGTGTCGGAGCAAAAGTCGCTATTTATTTAAATGACTTTGCCGAGTGCTGCTTCTGTACTTGCACTATTAGTTATTCTGTGGCAGAAGCGCGTAAGTGGGCTAAGACCTTTAGGGTGCAAATGAGCATGGTTTGTGTTCCGCAGGCGTGGAGCTGTCGTTCCTGAGCGGCGTGTACAGCCCCAGCATCGGGTTCACGCTGGCCATGGGCGACCACGTCAAGCAGCTCGTCGGCCTCTCCGGCGTCTTCATCGGGCTCGGGGAGGTGCTCGGTGAGGACTACTTTTAACTAGACCTTGAAATACTTACAAGTCAGAATTTACCAATAGACATTTTAATATCCCCACTGCTGGGGCACAGGCCTTCCTTATGGGTGGATAAGGAGGATGGGCCATAAACCACCACGCGGGCCCAATGCGGATTGGTTGTTAACGACTGCATTATGCAGCCGAGACCAACGGCTTAACGTGCCTTCCGAAGCACGGAAAAGCTCGAGATAATAAATTTTTGGTTACCCATCCCATAACCGACCCTTAATGGCGCTTGAAAGTTGCTTAACCGCAATCGCTGGTCCAGACGCTAAACCACTGCGCCATCAAGCTCCCCCGACATACAGAATTAATTGGTATAAAATATAGTTGAAATCTTTAGTAAACAAGCATCATGTCACGTCACCTGACCTGACTCACCTAACCACCACTGCTCTTGTTCAATAATTATTGTTAGACCATTACCCTACCTAAAAACTAGAACATAAGAATTTGTGCATTTTTGTGTTAGTACACTGAGAAAAATGTCATTTTGGGGTAATCTTAAAATATCGTGGCGTACGTTTAAATTAAGTGCGTTGTCCTAAAATAAGGAAATAATAGGTTTATATAACGCTATCTTGAAACGTGTTATGATGTAGTCAAATTATATGGTTAAATAAGGCAATATTATGACACTTATCATCGTAAAAATTGGTCATCAAAAATAATATTATCTTCTTAATATTATAACACTATGTAATAGAAAATAGCCCACTGTCCTATAAATATGTATGATAATCTATAAATAAGATTATAATTCTAAATCACAATGAAAGTGCCACCTTCCATAAAAAGATGTCATAGTATTTGAGAAGAAGCATCTCTAGAATACGATGACGTCCCCTTATAGTAGTATGATAAAATTATGTGCTAGTTCCTTTTATTTTGAGATTACCTTCACTTAAAATATAAGGAATTGGCATCAAAATTTAAAATGAATCCTACAAAAATACGATTACAGAAACTTATATAAGAGTTTTGGCCAAAATATTATATCGTAAAAATTGGTCATCAAAAATAATATTATCTTCTTAATATTATAACATTATGTAATAGAAAATAGCCCACTGTCCTATAAATATGTATGATAATCTATAAATAAGATTATAATTCTAAATCACAATGAAAGTGCCACCTTCCATAAGAAGTTGTCATAGTTTTTGAGAAGAAGCATCTAGAATACGATGACGTCCCCTTATAGTATCAAAATTAAAATGAATCCTACAAAAATACGATTACAGAAACTTATTTAAGAGTTTGCATCAATTTTTGTATGATTCCTAAAAAATACGATGACAGCACGTAAATTCGCCGTTCATTACTCATCGACTTGTCGTTCGTTTTGTATATTCTCTCCATTCAGTCAGTCGAAGTCGCAGAGTCGCAAGGACAGTTTTTAGCGTGTACAGAATTAATTTATATTTGACTATTTTTTTAAATGTGAGTGAGTGCAAAGTGCAATACTTATGGATAAAGCAACTCATGACTTGCTAAAATAATGGAATCTAGCTCAATACTTATATACAACGTTTTGAAGGTAAGTTGCCAAGCCTATGTTGTGCGCGTGCGCGTGCACACTTTATTGCGGGGGAAGAAAATTAACTTTTTATACAAAACGTATCATTTTGGAGGACAAAAAAACGTACCTATTTGGGGTAAATTTTAAGTTTCTCTTCATATAAAGTGTACTTATCATTTGAAGGAAAAAATCAAATGATCATATTATTGCCATTGAAATGGACCTAAAACATTGAATTCTTATCACAAATTACATGTTTGATTTTAGCTTAAAATCCGGCGGTCTCGACAGCTTCGAAGCTTCATCTGACACCATTTAAAAGCTGCCCGGCAGAAGCTGAACACCACAAAGCACAAGTTTCTTCGCAAAAAAATAACAGACACACTAGCAGTTTGTGACGGTAAGGATTTATGTAATTATTCTGGTCTGTCCTCGTTTGACAAAAAAATAAATTAATAATAATGTGTAGTATTATATACAATAAGCATTTTTTTTTCAGATACAAAACCAGAGACTAAATTTCATTGCTGTCATATTACTCCTCGGTTGCTTATTTAACATACCTCCTGCGGCTCCTGCCCGTCGCTCCAGGAAAGATTGGCAAACATCACGAGCAGAAATATTGGAAGGATTTGACGGAGACGGTGGGTGTAACCCACAGTATCTTGCAGAATGCTGGGTGGTTCTTATCTTAAGTCATTGAAAGCGAATCATGATTTTACTTATTAAATTATTTTGCATATTTTATGGATTTTCCTAAAGATTGTTCTTAGTGTCATGAGTATAATTAGGTACGTAAGTAAGTTGTGACATGCTAAATAGGTATTTATTTTTAACTATGTAAATTATTTTTGACTGACAAATACTGTGATTGTTATAAGCATAAAGGTACGGGATTATAAGCATAGTGTATTAAGCCGAAAGGGGGCATTGTACTCATCCATTAAATAACTTTTACTATCGGGTAAACTCTGAAATCGAAAAAAACTGCTGCTACTTAAGGCGGTTATATGACCGAAAGTGGCGCCCTCAGAGGTTTTTATTTAATAAGTTATTAATAGAAAATTATTTTAATAATGTTTATCGTGGAGATTTTAGGGCCCTTGGTCTAGTATTTTTAGAAGGTATCACTACATGCCCTCGTAGTCATTCGTAGAAGTAGATAGCAAATGTGTCAAAAACGGCCACTTTTAGCAGTTTTGCTATCTACTTCTAGCAGTGACTACGAGGGAATGTAACGATACCGTCTAAAAATACTAGACTGTGGGCCCTAAAATCTCCACGATAAATATTTTTAAAATTGTGTATTAGAATTATAATATTAAATATAATTCACCGCTGCACCACTTTCGCTCAGGGTACCACCTTAAGTAAATTTCGTCGAATTATGTTGTGCCCAAAGTAAAAGTTGTTCACCATAATGATAAGCCTGTGTTATTATAATTAAGTACTATTATGTGCTCAATTTGCGAATAGGTAGGTACATTATTTTTGGTGTCTTTTTTTCTGTTGTACATTACATTTATTAATAAATAATTACTTATATAAAAGTAAAAAAATAATATTGTAAAAATTAACGTTACTTACTTTCAAATAGAAATATTGATATTGCAATAATTAAAGTTACTTTCAAAAATAAATAAAATTACTCTTGATTACTATTTCTGTTTTTTTATACACGTGTCTTCCTGTTCTCTTTAAGTTTTTAATGCAATTGCATATTGCCAAGTTATGAAGGTACCTATTACTTTTTCTATATTTCACATGCTAAATTGTTATTTTTTACTTATGCGCGATCCTCTTTTTTATATTTTAGGAATGTGAATTAGGTAAGAAAGAAGTAGTAGGTACAGTCGTCTTTAGATATATTGTAGCAAATAAGGTGACTCATATCCTTAGTTAAGTCCAACCAATTAAAATAGACTTTTCTTGTGTTTTGGGTAAGTCCTACAATTTAGCAACGATTTCCTCATATCTCCGGTTATATCCTATTACTTTACGTACCTACTATTTATTATTAGGTACATCCTCTTACCTTGGGTTATCCTAGTACAGGCGCCATCAGATATACTGTAGCAGAAAAGGTGATCAAATACTTCTGAACAGTTTAAATATCAATAAATTCCATACAAAGTGTAAACGAAGTGTATGGAATTTATTGATATTTTAAACTGTTCAGAAGTATTTGATCACCTTTTCTGCTACAGTATATCTGATGGCGACTGTACTAGGATAACCCAAGGTAAGAGGATATAATAATAAATAGCACGTAAAGTAATAGGATATAACCGGAGATATGAGGAAATCGTTGCTAAATAGTAGGATTTAACCCGAAATGCGAGAAAAGTATATTTTAATTAGTAGGACTTCACTAAGGATATTAGGAAGTCACCGATAAATAGTAGGAAACAACCGAATATATGAGGAAATAATTTCTAAATAGTAGGAAAAATATTAGGACCTAACTGGAGATATGAGGAAGTCATCAATAAATAGTACGAAAAATAATAGGACATAACTTGAGATATAATGAAAGAATATTATATTTTTTGACATAAGAGGATGTCATCGAGAAATAGTAGGAAAAATAATAGGATATAACTCGATGTACAATGACAGTAACCATAAGTAGTAGGAACGAGCATATAATATTTTATATTGTAGGACGAGCATACAATATAAAAAATATTGTATGCACGTCCTACCAAAGGTATGGTGACATGTCATCTTAAATACCGTTATCATCAGCAACAGTAGTATCATCGTACTTTTTGGTGATATCAGTATACTCCGTGCTTTAAGTGAATCCATCTTATTTTAATCTGAATTCACGTCATTTATGATGGGCATTTTTCTCAGTGTAGGTTTGTCGTAAAAGATATGTACTACAGTACTAATTTACTAATTCAAGAATCTATTATTATAGCCTATTAGTGAGCGCTCATAATATTAGCCTACTGACTAAAAAGTAAACAAATATTACGTTCCTAATAATCATTTGAATGTGCCTAAAGATTAACATAACTTTATACCGCAATAAATAGCAAATCCGATTGAAGTAGGTATGTGATTGGATTTAACAAACAAATAAAAAATGTTATCGGTAATTTTCCTTACAATTCAATTCAATTTTTGAGTTCTATGGCTGCGTCGCTTTACGTGACGATTCTGCCAACGTCCGAGTTAAAAGAAACAGTGTTGATTTGTTCAGTCATTCGGTTTTAGTTAGAACTGTGCGGTAATTTTAATTTAACTTTCCATGAGATCTGAAACGAAACAGGACAAGGGGCGGTAGACATTTACACAGGACAACACAACATTGAATTATATATACAATTTCCCTTTTTCCCAATTTTCCTTACAAATTTTACACAAGACAATAGCATTGACAGATGAACGATGCAACAGCGATTAGTGTTTGCCGCAACGATATCAATAACCTTAAAACAATCGATTTAATCGTTGTTTCCATCACACTCTAGTATCTTTGTTGGAAGTTAATATTAATATGTGGGATATCGTAAGTGTTTCATCAGGGACACGTTGATTATTGATATTTAAGTGATGAGATAGTGCGTTTGCAGTCGGGTAAAAAACCGGACAAGGGCGAGTCGGACTCGCCCACCGAGGAATCCGTACAAATTCTGTTTTTAGTATTGAGATACAGTCTGGTGAGAGACAGACGGACAGTGGAGTCTTAGCAATGGGGTCCCGTTTTTACCCTTTGGGTCCATTAGTCATTTTTGATGTCCCCACTGCTGGGGCACAGGCCTTCCTTATGGGTGGTAAGGAGGATGGGCCTTAACCCACCACGCGGGCCAAATGCGCATTGGTGGGTATTAACGACTGCAAATGCAGCCGGGACCAACGGCTTAACGTGCCTTCCGAAACACGGAGGAGCTCGGGATAATAAATTATTGGTCACCCATCCCATGACCGACCCTTGCGAACGTTGCTTAACCTCCGCAATCGCTGGGCCAGGCGCTAAACCTCTGCGCCAGGCGCTAAACCACTGCGCCACCAAACTCCTCTGTGGCGGGTTTTCTGTTCAAACAAATTCTGTTTTTAGTATCACGGTTTATGAGATACAGCCTGGTGAGAGACAGACGGACAGTAGAGTCTTAGCAATAGGGTCCCGTTTTTACCCTTTGGGTACGGAACCCTAAAAATGGCGGACGGATTGAATATTCGAATGGCCTGGCATGGCATTCGAATTTGTGCCCTCATAAAGCATTTAAGTGTTTTTTTTTTAAAAATAAGGGTTTGTTTATTTTTGAATGCATGATGTAACCGACTTTATTTAAAACCTTAACCTTACAAACGTTATCAAGTTTTTATGTGTATAAAATAATTCATCATACAAACAAACGCGAATATGACCTTCCTATCATTGACCTACTTTTTCTAATCTTTTACACACATCATATTCGTTCGTTATCCATTATCCTTATTGATAGAAAATATTCATTATTTTCTTTCGTAATATTTTGAGTAGCATAACTTATGATGACACATAGAGTAGAGAATAGGGCATGCTTGGTAGGTAGGTAAAATTATTTTAAAACTAATAATGATAAATAGAATATTTGTTAAACATCCTTTTTTATGCAATAGTTACCTAACATTTACGAGTACCTATATAATGTATAGGCTAGGCTATATATGCGCTCCAATTAGATAATTATGCAACTGGAAACAGTGATAATGTGACCCGTCATTTGACAAAGAGAAACTAGGGGCCCTATCTCTTTTAAAAGTCATGTCCTTTAACAAGTATCATATAATGCCAACTGTACAGTCAGCGTCAAATTGATGTTTTATGTACAGATAACTTTGAGACTTTTTTGCTATGATAATTTTGAACACCCTGACTGCTCATATAAATATGAAACAATGAGAAGTAAGATATTTTGAATACCTTGTGTGCTTACAACAATATGATGAATGATGATTCGAACTGCGTATATCAAATTTTTATTCTACCTACTACCTACTCTAGAAGTTCATATCAATTTTGACGCTGACTGTACTGTACAAGCTTTATTTTTTTGTTGTTGACTCTATTATACTATTATAACTATACCTATAGAATGGTAGGTAAAAAATTGGTAGGTCCTAGGTAGCATGATAATTAAATAGGTAGAATATTTTAGACCCTGATAAGGGCTTGGCTGATTGGCGGTTTGGAGGAGGAGATAAATTATACATGTTTCGCCAGGTGGGGCTATCTTCGGTATCCTCGGGTCAAAAACGAGTCGCTGGGGCCGCGACCCGGTGGTGATCATGGGCTACCTCATCCACCTGACCTGCTTCTTCCTGATCTTCATCAACCTGCCGACGGCCGCGCCCTTCGGGGACACCAGCGACGTGTCTTACATCAGCCCCTCGCCGTACCTGGCGATGTTCTGCAGCTTCCTCCTCGGCTTCGGAGATGCCTGCTTCAATACTCAGATCTACTCCATACTGGGTGGCAACTACTCGGACAACAGCACATCGGCCTTCGCTCTGTTCAAGTTCACACAGGTTAGTTCAATTTGATGGTTTTTTTATTCTTTATTTAATTTTTAATGCACAACGGGGTTGTGCTTGGCCTTCACCACACCTGATGTTAAGTGACGATAAGGCTGAAGGTGGAAGCGCACGTTACCCGGAATCCTCATTACTAAGAAACTGGATATCTTACCTCTAACTGTCGGAGCACAATTTTTGTAAATTGTTGTGGAGTCAGACTTAGATAAGATGGTGGCAGCTAGCCTGGTGGACTTGAAATAAGCCCTACCAACCAAACCGAGTACAAATTGTACCGATTGTGGGAATCGAATCCGAGACTCCTTCTGCGTCGTGTGTCGAAATTGGTTGTTACATAGTATTACAGTTAAACTGTGATAGTATTGAAGTTCGAAAGAATCTCTGGACATGAATTATACAGAAACGACGACGTCGAAGTAAAATAAGTATCAATAGCTATCAATGTAATGCAGAGTTCTCAGATGATAAGAATGACCTATACTGCATTTCTTTGGATTTCCGTTACGAAGTGTTTATAGGCTGATAAAAAGTAGGTCAATTACATTGTTTGTATAATAAGTTTATATTTTGATCTTCTAGTCGATATCAGCCATTTTGAATGTCCCCACTGCTGGGGCACAGGCCTTCCTTATGGGTGGGGTGGATAAGGAGGATGGGCCATAACCCACAGCGCGGGCCAAATGCGGATTGGTGGGTGTTAACAACTGCAAATGCACCCGGGACCAACCGGCTTAACGTGCCTTCCGAAGCACGGAGGAGCTCGAGATAATAAATTTTTGGTCACCCATCTCATGACCGACCCTTGCGAAAGTTGCTTAACCTCCGCAATCGCTGGGCTAGGCGCTAAACAAAACCCAAAAGCGAACCACAATTAAAACAAGATATGACGTTAACAATAGCAGACTTGGGTTCTAATAAGCTTGTAGGAGATTATTTCTGAAACATCAAATTGACTCAAATGTTAACGGATAAGCTAACAAGTTGTAATATCGTTTCCAGTCAATGGCAGCGGCAGCGTGTTTCTTCTACTCGTCGAAGGCGTTCTTGTCAGTGCAGCTGATCATACTAGCGATACTAGCGTCGTTGGGTACCGCGGCGTTCTGTCGCGTGGAGTGGGCGGGGCGCGCGCGCGCGCGGGCCGCGGCGCTCGAAGCGATCGACGACAAAACAAACCCCGCCGCGCACGCGCTCGCCGACAACGCGTTACATTACGACTGAACCGACAACTGACTAGCTAGTGGTACTGAAAGTTTAGTGTTGAAACTGAAAAGTGATGTGTTGTATGAATAAAAGTTGCGGGTGTCTGGGGCCTTATAAAAGTCAAATTGACAGCTTTAAAGCGCAGGGGTGGAATTGCGTAAGGTAATCGTATTCATTTGACAGTTCATATCGTATTCCATCGGCTGCAATTTGTATGGGATGACATATAGTATGATACAATATGAACTGTCAAATGAATACGATTGACTTTACGCAATCACGTAGCAGATTATTAAAAAAATGAACAGTCACGAAAAAAAGTTTTCGACTAGAATTAATCAAAGCTCAAATTCACACACTCTTTCTCCGTTTCACGAATTGAACTCCTGAGGAATATATACTCGCAGCTCATTGGTATTGACCATTGGGGCGCAACTAGAGCCAGGGGGGCTGATTGTCTTATTCAAAAATCCATCGCAATCGCTTTCGTTTGACAGATGGATGTGACACATCGCTGCATTTCTTTGGTAAGTTTTTATTTGTGCCCAAAAATAGCTTCAATGTGTTACATCCTGAAAGTGATTGCGATAGATTTTTTAAATTAGACAACAGAAAGGCAGGCTACAGGCTAGCGGCGGTTCCCGAATTCTTTTGGCTACGGAACCCTTTATGGTTCACCGTTTTTGGGCGGAACTCTAGCCAGTAAGAAGTAAACTAACTGTAACATTGTTTTTTTCTTACGTGAAATCACACCATACTGAGGCTTTTTGGCTTGGTGTTCACTTCTTGTAAGTATAGTTTGACTTTAAAAGAAGGACTTTTTAAGATATAAAATATTTATTTAGTTAGAACAAAAAAATAAGTAAGTACCTATCTTGAATTTAGAAACTCTTGAATTTTCGCGGAACCCCTGAGAGCCTCTTACGGAACCCCATTCGGGAACCGCTATGCTAGGCTACTGAAAGTTACGCGCATTAAGAGGGTTACTCTTACTGCGCTACACTAGCGCCGCCAATGGAAAAAAAATCGTAGTGCTTAAATAAAGTCGAAACTGTGAATTGTGTTCTTCTAGTGTACTCCGAAGAAGTTTTGTAGGTACTTTTTATCGTTTAAACAATATTTTATAACCTGTCGTTTAGTTATCGTTTAATTTATTGCTAAAAGTGACCACATTTAATAAACTAAACGGCAGACTAGAAAATATAGTTTAAGCGGTAAAAAGTACCACAAATCTTATTCGGAGTACACTAGAAGAACACAATTCACAATTTCGACTTTTTTTAAGCACTACGATTTTTTTTCTATTGGCGGCGCTAGTGAAGCGCATAAAATCCCCTTCACTAATGAGCTCCCAAAGAAAATCGATCCGTGTGCGTGCGCCCGCACACGGATCGATTTTCTTTGGGAGCTCATTTCATGGAATAGACTATGATAGTGACAGCTTTTGTTTATGACATGCATTTCTTCGGACTTATTTGAATAAACAATAAATTTAATAATATTGTTTGGTGGCCTGTATGTTGTACCATTTTGTGAACCTACATACAGAATAAGGTGACATGTAAGATAGAAAAGCTGTAGGTACTACTGATGCTCATGAAATAGGATTGAGATTCAGTCTTACAAACATGTAAATTTGTTTACTTTTAATCATAGGTACCTATATATTTTAAATTCATAATTAAAAAAGGCAATATGTATGTATTGCTAGTTTATGAATTGTTATTTATGTGGATTATTTTTCTATTCTTCACAGTATTTCCGACACATTCCTTTTCTTAACAATTAAATTCCAAATTTTACATTTTCGAACGTATCTTTTGTATAGTATAATGCTTAAGTATATAAATTTACTTACTTTAGTGTAGAAACATTGCTAATTGCGTTAATTTGGTACACTGCCTGCACTAATGAAATTAGGAATTTTCTTAGCATAATTTTATATCTGTTATTTATTTCGTTATATTATTATTTCGAATAATATTTTTACTGCAATGTGTTTATTGTAGACTAAATTGTTTCTTTTTGATGGAAGAAAATAATGGTATTATAGATAAGTAGGTTAAATTAATGTACAGTTGGAATTAACATTGATGGTTGTTATTCATCTCATGTTTGTTATTTGTTACTGAAAAAAATTACACAATGTACAGTCAGCAACGAAAGTCAATTAGCACATAAGTACTTTGTCATAGCAACTTTGTTAATAATGTTTTAAACTGTAAGATATATCTGTCAGAAAAAGTACTAAAGTGTTAAATTACTTTTGTTCCTGACCGTACAATTTGAATATTATGTATAACGGGTGTAACAAGACACTCAACGACGTCTTTTGTACGCGTTACATAGCTTGGTAATGTATGCAAGGCTTTTTAACACCAAAAATTAAAATCGTTTCCCAGCAATAATTTTGAACAGAAATGGTCCTGATGATGGGCAGAATACATAGACCTCGGCTTTGTTGAGTGTATTGTTGCACCCGGTATTTTCACAGTGGATTCTATAAACAGAAACAAGATAGAAACTGTTTTAAGCCAAGAAAAAGTAAAACAGGCAGCAGGAATTATCTTTTACTGTATGGTGGTAATATTATTTTTTATCTAACATAACCTTAATCTTGCTTTGTGATATTTCTTATTACACATGGTTCCAAATAAGTTGTTATAAGATTTAATCCAGAGATTATAAAATATTATTTGCTATATTTAGTTTTTTTCGTTATCCTTGTATATATTTGATTTATTTTCATTTTAATTTATATAAAGTTAGAACAGTGTGCAGTATTTACATTCTGACGAAATTAAAATCAATTTATTTACAAAGTATTAGAGTACCTATAGGTAATTAATGTATTAATGGAAATTGTATTGGAATGATGAAGTGCTGAAATGTTATTTTTATACAAATATAAAATTATATTTATAGTATTGTGTAAATAAAAGCAAAAGCTCCTAACCAAATACTTAGTCAAAGAAACACCATACTATAGAGAATGTACTTAAATTAGTTTTTCTATTTTGTTTAAAATTCCTTTATTAACTTTTTTTAATGTGGTGATAAGGGAATAATCTTCATTCTGCTGTTAGCTGTTACATCAGTACATTTACGAATATATAATTTTAATTTTTAAACCTTTTTTCACAAAACCAATAATTATGAACTTTTTTATGAGGGAGCTTATCTACCTATAAAAATATTTAGCCAATTTCATTTTTTTCAGACATTCCCCATTGGCTTTTTGCATAATTATTTCTACAGTTGCAGTAGTAGTAGTAGTAGTTTCAGCTTTTTGAACTTAAACATTCCTTTATATGTATAACCAACACTTATCAGAAGTAATTTTCCAAATATTTAACCGCAAACTGTATATAGTTTTCAAAATAGGTACTTTATTTTTGAGAATAACCACTATAATAAGGAAAGATGTGATTAATATTAAACAATTAAAATAAAGGGCATAGCATGTGACTAGTGTTAATGACATTGAATGTTCCAGAAGACAATACTGTCTAGCAAGAATCTTATATTCATATTTTATAAGATTCTTGCTGTCTAGTCAAGCAGCAAATGATAGGGTGAATCAAAATATGGACTTGTTATTGCTATTAAAACATTATTAATAAAGACATTATTATATCCTAATCATTTTTGTTTGACTTATCCCTGTCATGTCACAGAATAGATAATAAGTACTAGCATACAGATGTACTCCGCAAAATCATTTAAATAAATAGCGACTCTGACACAATAAAGTGCAATTCAAGTTGCACAGCACTCCCTTCCCTACTACCTAGTAGTTGCCTCTCTATCTATCGTGTATCTCTTATTATTACTGATGTATGAAATTGATCCTTGCCAAGCGCTTCACACTCATGTGCGGAGTGACAGCCCTGGTCGTATGATAAATTATAAACTGATGTTTTATAAGAATTTATGGTTAACTTAATAAAAGATACTGGCTAAAGAACAAACATTATTTTAATACTAAATAACATTACAGCATTATTTACCTACTAACTATTTTTGATTACTTTCAGAATCTTCTATTTCGCCCAACTTGAAATCCATTGGTTTGTCATAACCCATGAGTTTAGCATAGTGTAGTGGGTTATTAAAATGCCTAGCTTCCACAAACAATGGCTTGCCCTTGGCATGGAGAGTGGTGAACATCCCAGGGATCTCGGGCACATTTACATCATCGGGAGTGAATTCCAGCTACAACAATAAATTGTGTCTTATTCACTTTTTATAATTTTTTTGACTTTGTTTTTTAATATTAAGAAAAACAAACTAAAGATATTTACCTCTTTTTCTGCTAGGAAGAAGTTAATTGTAGTAGCCTTGTATGTAGATTTGTTGGGATCATAATGCATTTCTGTAACATACTTTTTGGTGATGAAGTGCAGCAGTAGTGGGGTGATGAAGGTAAAGAATCCAACCATGGAACACATCACAACAAGGAGTGAAGTGCTACCAATCGTCGCGGCTTGTTTGACTATGATGGGCTGTGCCATTAAACCAGCAACACTTGATGTCAGTGAAAATATTTTCACAGCCTTAATTTGAGGTGTCAGGGGTCCATAATAGATTAGCTCAAGTTCTTCTTCGTGTTTATTATCGCTGGAAAAACTCCGATAAGCTTGGTTTTGGCAAATTCCCAAACATTTTAATTTTGACACGATTTGCTTTTGAAGGTTATTATGAAGTATGTGCTTGGTTTGTAGAGAAGTACTCTGCAGGCAAAGTCGCAACATTTTGTGTCGTTCAATTAACTCACCCTCTTTTATATAATTTGTACTATTTATCCATTCGTATGTTGTTAAAGTCTAAAAACATTCAACCTATCTATCCACTGATTGCTGCTGCAAAAAATGATTTGAAACGAAAAATGTCAATGTCACTTTGACATTTTAGTTTGGCAACTAGGGGTGCATTCCGATATTTCCGATTCAGACTAAAATCAATTTCAGCGTTGACCACGATGATAACAAGCGTACCGACATAAACTTATTATACCTATACTAGTAAGTATTAAGTTTATGGCGTACCGATTCAGGGGTGGAATTGCGTAAGGTAATCGTATTCATTTGACAGTTCATATCGTATTCCATCGCCTGCAATTTGTATGGGATGACATTTATTATGATACAATATGAACTGTCAAATGAATACGATTGACTTTACGCAATCACCTAGTAGGGTTGCGTTCAGAGCCTTAAGCCGCGATTACATACGCCGTTTTAGCACCCTTACTGGGGACCCAATTTCAGATTGAAAACGAAGCCCCGAATTGGATCCTAGTTGGGGATTTTAAGGGTTGCCTCCCTAGCCAAGGCTATATAGGTAAGGCAAATGAAATTTTGGTCATGCAGCCAAGTCTTCAGCCATATTTTTCTTTAGTTTGCATTTATGTGGGTGTATTACTACCACCAGCAGGTCTACCGGCTAAAAATAATGAAGTTAATGTTAACTGTAATTTGACAGATGGATATGATACATTGCTTCTTTTCTTTGGTAAGTTTTTATTTGTGCCAAAACGAAGTAGCAATGTATGACATACTTACAGTTAACATTAACTTCATTGTTTTTAGCCGGTAGACCCGCAGCAGCTACAGAACACTAAGCTCGGCGCATCTTTTGTCTCATCTTTGTCTTGCCAAGTTATATGCCGGCACCTAGGTATATCACATTATAAGTAGCTCCTAGAGGTATAGCTTGTCAATAATTGACATTGCATTACCACCACCACTACCATTTGGGTGCGTTCCTACTAAGTAAGTAAGTATTATTATTTGAGTGTTAGGGGCTATGCAGCTCAAGATGAGGCTGTAGTCACTGCGACCTAAAAGATCTATTGTAACTCGCCACCTAATTATAGTAACTCTTTGAGCCCAGCGGCTTCCAGGAAGTCTAGTATCTTCCTGGTTTTAAGAGTTTTTATTTCCTCCGGGTCGATAACGTGTCGTCCCAGATGGATACTACGCTTGTGGATTAGAGGTCCACAATCACATAAGAGGTGCTTGGGCGTTTCCTGCTCCTCATTACAATATCTGCAGATGTCAGTATCACTCAATTTCATATGAAATAGGTGTCTGTTTAATTTGCAGTGTCCAGTTAAGGTTCTAACAGTCGCGCTGACGTTCAATCTACTGAGTTGTATAAGCTCATTCGTCCGTCTTTGCGAGTAGCCTTCTACCAAGGCTTTGGAGTGTCTCAGTCCTGGCTGTTTTAGCCAGAATTTCCTCGACTCGTCCAAGAGATTGTCTTTAAGGAGTTGCATAGCCTGGTTTTTTGAGATCCCGCAGAAAGGTTCTGGGCCGATCTGTTGACCTTGCGCTCCAGTTCTAGCAAGCTCGTCGGCTTTTTCATTACCGATGATGCCTGAATGACCAGGGACCCATTTCAGAATAATTTTATTCTTAAGTCCCAGTTCATTCAGTTTGTCTACGCAGTCTTTTACCAGTTTCGATCGTATTACATTCGAGTTTATGGCGTTAAGTGCTGCTTGGCTATCTGAAAAGATATAGATGGTCTGATTTGTGTAGTTTCGTTGGCGGTTGGTTTCAGCACATTCTATAATGGCATAGACCTCTGCCTGGAATATTGTGGCGTACTTACCAAGATTAACACTAAGGTTGACTCTTGGTCTCACGCCATATATACCACAGCCTACGTCATGACCCATTTTGGAGCCGTCCGTGAACCAGACTAGGCTTCCAGCCTTACAGGAGCTTTGGTCATCAGACCACATCTCTCTGCTAGGTAGTTCTACTGAGTAATTTCTAGTGAAGTTACAGAGTGGAAGCATGGCATCAGATGTCATTGCAAGTTGTTTGAGTTCAAGCACTGATTCATGTAAAGATCTCAGTGCTTGAGAGTGCCAAGCTACTTTACCAGTGTTGCCCACTCTATAGATCCCCGCTTTCGCCTCCTTCACAATAAACAAGTGAAGTGGCGGTAGGTTAAGCAGAGCATTGAGTGCTGCTCCTGGTGTTGTAGACATGGCCCCCGTTGCCATAAGGCACGCTAATCTTTGCAGACTAGTTAGCTTGTTTATAACTGTCGTTTGAGTTGCTTTTTTCCACCATACTACACAGGCATACGTTATCATCGGCCTGACTATGGCAGTATACATCCACAGGGCAGTCTTGGGGTTTAGGCCCCACCTTGCACCCGCTAAACGACAGCAGATTCCTAAGGCAATTTTGGCCTTTTGGATCACATTATCTATGTGTGTATTCCACGTCAGTTTTTGGTCGATTGTAACGCCCAAATATTTGGCTTCCGTGGAAAATGGTATGGGAGTTCCCTTAATAGTAGGCGTTTTAAGTTTGTCTAACTTACGCTTCCTAGTAAAAGGGACTATTATTGTTTTGTTCGGGTTTACCGACAGACTGTTCTCAGTGCACCATTTATTGATGACATTGAGAGACCTTTGAAGTATGGATGATACAGTGCTCTGACAGGGGCCTATCACGCATGCCACCACATCGTCAGCATAGCCCTGTATATCCAGGTCCTTTTGAGAGGCTTCAATCAATAGTTGATCGACAACAAGTGACCACAATAGGGGCGATAGTACACCCCCCTGTGGGCATCCTCTTGTTATCTTGAAACCTCTAGTAGCTCCGTGTAAACTGACGTTTACAGTTCTATGAAGAAGCATGCTTTCGATCCAGCGGATGGTCGTGCTGTCAATGTTCTTGTCACTCATTCCCCTAGAAAGGGTTTCGATAGTGACGTTATCGAAAGCTCCCTCAATATCGAGAAAAGCGCATAAGGCTATCTGTTTATCTTCAAGGGCCCTTTCGATCCTGTCTGTTAGTTCTAGCAGAGCAGTTTCTGTGGACCTTCCTTTACGATAAGCGTGTTGCTTTGTATGTAGGGGACGTTCGCGCAATGGCTCGTCCCTTAAAAATACGTCAATGACCTTTTCCATACTCTTGAGTAGGAATGAGGTGAGGCTAATGGGTCTGAAGGATTTTGCCTGTGAAAAATCCTTCTTTCCAGCCTTTGGAATAAAGCGGACTTTTACTGAGGTCCATTTGCTTGGTATATATCCCCAGGCATAGCTTGCCCTGAAGATCTTTACTAAGATGGGGATGAGGATTTCTTTCCCCTGCTGCAAGAGCGCCGGAAAGATATCGTCCTCCCCAGCTGATTTGAATGCCTTGAACGAATCAATGGCCCATTCAACTTTGTTTGGCCTGAAGTTCCTTGCTGCTCTTCTCCAGTCCTCATTTTTAGGCCTAGCGAGGCAGCTTTGAGGAACATTCATTCCATTGGCGTTTGGCACTGATCCAGGAAAGTGCGTTGACGCCAAGAGTTCTATGGTTTCTTCCGCTGTTTCAGTGAAAGTCCCATCTGGTTTCTTTAATAGTCCCAGTTGTTTCGAAGGCGATTTGGCCAAGACTTTGTGGATTCTGGCTCCTTGGGGCGCACCAATGACGCCCTCACAGAACTTTCTCCACGAGAGTCGCCTCGCCTTTCGTATTTCCCTATTGTAGTCTGTCAAGGCTTTTGCATACCGGTCCCAATTCCCGGTCGATTTAGCCTTGTTAAACAGCCTACGTGCATCTTCCCTTAGTCTACTGAGCTGTTTGTTCCACCATGGTATGCTGCTGTTCCTAAAGGTCTTAAGAGGACAGCTCTCCTCGAAAGAGGTTGTAATGGCTTCAGTAACTTGGTCAACAGCATATTCCAGTATCTCAACGGAACGTATATTTTTAGGAATGTCCTGAAGCCTTTCCTGTAGTTTTTGTCTGTACAAATTCCAGTCTGCGGCTTTTGCATCCCTAAAAGTGACTGTTTCACACATATTGGTCGTGTTTAGTGCGAATTTAATAAGTCTATGATCTGACATAGATGGTTCATCACTAACGTGCCAGCCGCTAATCTTTTTGGCTAGGTTGTTAGTGGAAAAGGTTACATCAAGAACCTCCTGCCTGGATCTAGTCACAAATGTCGGTTTACAACCTTTATTGCCTATCTGCAAGCAGTTTGCGAGGACAAATTCATGTAATAACTCACCTCTGTCGTTAATGTCAGTGCTGCCCCAGTTGGTGTGATGGGCGTTGGCGTCACACCCGATCAGTAGCTCGGCGTTGTGTTCGTTAGCATACTCGACCACTTTTGCCAGCTCTTTAGACGGGTCGTTCCTATCGCCATCAAGGTATGCAGAGCACACTATGAGGCGTCCACTTCCGCTCTTAACATTAACAAATGCTGCGACCAGGTCATCAGTACAAAGCCCTGGAATACATAGGAAATCAATATTTTTGTTGAATAAAATACATGCTCTCGGTCTGATCCCCGCGGTATGGCAAACTAACTTGCCTGCAAAGCCGAGTCCAGATACCGTGTTGTTGTTGCTCAACCACGGCTCCTGGACTAGAGCGATGTGAAGGTTTTCTTCTTTGAAGAGTTTTTCTAGAACTGCCGTGGCAGCTCTAGCGTGGTGCAGGTTGATCTGGACCACTTGTGTGTTGTGTGTGTTTTTTTGTGTTTGTGTCATTGTGTGTGTGTTTGTATGCGCGAATGTGTATGTGTGTGTGTGGCGAATGTGTAGTGTTAGGTGGCCTTCGGCCCAGGCTTAGGGACACTGGATTTGTCCACTTCAGCACTGGGGCGTCTCCCACCTACCGACCGTCGGGGGCCTTGGGCCCCTTTCGGTGGCATGCTCCCTTGAGGGCGGTTCCTTGCGCCCGCCCGGGAGCGGGAGCAAGTAAGTAAGTAAGTAAAAGAACAAAAAAGAACAGTTCTTTAAAAGAACAGTTCAATATGTAATATGCTGTAAGTATAAAAAAAAATATGGTAATTTGTAATTTCTAACAATATCAAACTTATGTTTGTAGTTCATTTCATACAAAATAAGTGCATACGACCTCAAATGTAAGCTTGTCAACAATAAGGTTGCGTTCGCGACTGTACAGGCTGTACCCTGCCCCGCGCGCGCACACACGCACGCACACGGCTACGTACGTATACAAAACACACACAGATTTGTCGGCCGGCGGCGGCATCGGTGGGGGTCAACGGGCCGTGCCGTCGCCGTCGGTCGCCGTCGCCGGCAAGTGGAAAAGCGTGCCATATAAACTCATACATTTATGCTGCCACGGCAGCCGTCGCCGGGCCGTCGCCGTCGCCGTGCCGGTAAGTGGAAAACCGCCCATTGGGGCATATGTGATCGCTACATCCAATTTAGCTTCCTAGATTGGATCCTCAGTAAGGACGCTAGATCGGCGTATGTAATCGCGGCTTTAGAGCGCGGTTGTTTGATTGTTTTGGGGTTAGCATGATCTGAGTTGAGTTGAGGTCGAGTTCATCATATTCCGTTTTACGAAAAACTTATCGCAGTGACAAAACCTCCCATTATAATCTTCGCAATATTTAAATAATTCTAAGCACAAATACCTTATTTATTAAAATTAACGGTCAATGCCACTCATAAAAATATATAAATCACATTGCGACGCAACATTTACTTTGCCTAATTATGCGTAAAATGAAACTCATTCTACTAAACCAAATTTCGTAATAGGAAACAGACTACCTATATCCATAGATAGGGGCATTTTCACTTTAAATGGTGCAGGTTATTTTTTCACCCTTAAAAATTTCATTACCGTTTTAAAACATTAAACCTTTAAATAATTGTAAAGAATATTATTATTTATATGATTTATATAGAAGGACTAGGCAGAAATGTGTATTTATGTCTTAATTTAATATTTTCGAAGTAAAGTAGGAAAAATTGGTCCTGTTAGTGACAAAAATCAAATCGCGATAAAAATTCAACTGCTGGAAATAAAATTATAAAATGCTTATTAATGAGTTTTAATTACGTAATTAAAGAAATGAAATATTAATAATTGGGCAATTAGTGCATCTATTTATTTAAAATTCAACAATATGGTCAGTTTCGTAGCATACTGGCCAAAGGCAAGCTTTATTTGTCGCATAACTTTTTTGATCATACAAGAAATGATAAAATTAAAATAGAATCATAATTATAGTCTTTTTTATAGTTTGCAATATATTAATTAGTTAATTAGACGGAATAATTAATATTTTATTTAAGAAAGAAGTTTAGAATATTTTGGGACAGTTACTAAATGGACATGTGACGTGACGAAACATAATTATTAAGAATAGTACACCCTGTGAGGTTAAATTCTTACAATTAATTCGTTGTTCTAATGAGTGAGATACCTCCGTATTATGTCCCCATTTTGAGTGATTTCATCACTAACTACCTGTAAATAAAATAATCTGGGTACTACCAATCCGATATCATCATAATATTAGAATTAATAACATAATTAATTATTGAGTACTATTGTTTACATGTCCGTTTTGTAACATTTTGTCCGTGCTATAGTAACGGGTCAAACGGTTGCTAACAGGACGTGACGTATTTAGCTCGTTTTTTAAAGTAAAATTAAATACTCAAAAATTATTATCATAAACCTTCCAAATGCTATTTATATGCCTTCAACAGGGTTTAAATTATATAAAGCTCAAGAAAAAATATGGATAAATCTTCTGTTCATAATAAAAAACCGTTACTAACCACTATACATTTTTTCTGACCAAAATTTTAGTGACTTGATACCGTCGCTTAACTGGACACACCTTTCGTTATTAACTTCAAAATGGCGTTTAATCTTTGACATTTGTACTCGGGGCTGCCATGAAGACCAAGTTTGCCCGTTAAATTAATATTTTAATAGTAAAAAGCCCGTGACTAAGCAGACATGTCCGGTAGTCGCGAATTCGTAAGACAAGCTTTTTATTTATTTATTTAATTATTTTATTTACTAACAGATTTTTTTATTTTTTATTTTATTTATTATTAAGGGAAACAAACAGCTGATGTTACACAAGATGACATGTATGAATAACAATGCATTAGCCAATACAGTTTCCACAATTAGCATAAGCAGACATGCAACAGTATTAAACTAGGTACCTATTATTCGACCTATTTTTAGTTATACTTAATTTACTTAAAAAAGAAAATATCTACAATAAGTGATACTTATTTAGATGTAACTACATAATTATATCTAAGCGGATATGAAAACACTACAAGGTTATCTGCAACAGTCTTTAGCAGTTATTATTGAGAAAATACACAACATTATCTATTTAATGGACCTCATCAGCAACTTTGTCTTAAAGGATCTAGTATTCTAAGGATCTTAAAGGTATAAACACGCAAAGATATTAAAGGCATGGCTAACTGATTATTGTTTTAAACCGTCAAATCAAACAGCTTATTAATATGTTAAGAAATGATCATTTTATCGATGTTTAAACTGTACACCTTCCCATGCGGATTCGCAGTTTTTGTGGAAAAATCGTCACTTTTGGGGGGAAAATGTCAAATAGTTTTCCTAATTTATAAACTTATCCAATTATCTTTAGCTGCCGTGGTTCGTTATTTCTTAGGAAACAAGATGATAACATTGAGAAATTTCTAAGAGTACTATATTTAAAATTAAAGGAGGCGGAGACTTTTGTCACCTGGAATGTGGCAAAATCCCTGGCCTGACCCATAAGCCTTTGCTGTTACGTCGTTAATATGGGATTGGAACAACATTTCACTATAACTGATGTGAAATACTTAAATAATATATACATATAGTGTAAATACTTAAGTAAATAACTATCTAACAATGGAAATATATCCCCGCTATGCAAGCCGTGTCGTAAGAATCTTCACAAAATTAAATTCAAAGAGGCAAACTGTCGTTGGGACACCATAAAATTACACAATATCAATTCATTTTTAATTAAAATAAAATAGAAACTGTATTCTTTTAGGAGCCAAAACCCAAAACAATACAGATTATGAATAAACCTTCAGTGTATTATGCTTTTTCAAGAATATGTTAAAATATATTTTCTAGATCGATTTGTTGTCATGGGACAACCGAAAAACAGCCTGCACCATTTAAAGTGAAAATGCCCATAGACGCAAATCTCTATTTAAGTAGAGATCAGCTGAGTCTCGCTCGACTCAAGCTTTGTTTAGGAATCAACAGGGTGCTTGAGACTAGATTCAGTAATTAAGTAGAGATCAGGTGATTAGAGTTCAAGCAGTGCTTGAGTCTCGTTCTATAATACGGGCCTAAGAGAGCTGAAATTCTCGATTTTTCCAAGGATAAAGTAAAAGTTTAGCACTCACCTAAAAACATGCACTCCGCTTGTGACCGTTGACAGCTGACAGACAAAAAAGTGACAGTGTTGCCACTTCGAAAAATAATAAAATGGGTTGCCAATAGAACGATAGTATTTCTCCCATTATCAGAAGTAATAAAATAAATAGCGGTTGTATAGTAACGTTTGTTTTAATAGGTTAGCCAAACTTGAAGCTTAATTGGCATAGTTGCAGCAGTTTGCGGTACCTATTTATTTTTACGATTATTCGGCTTCGCCTCGTGTCACAGAAGCGCTCACGAACTGCCTCGACGCGGCTGAAATATTATTAACCGATTTTCAAAATTCCAACGAATGCACTTCTCGTCTGCTTCTGCATCTTTTAACACTATTACCTACCATTACGATCGGTCAATAATAATAGAAGCTACATCACTTTTTATGTACGGAAACATCAGTTTTTCTACAATTCAAAATCTAAAGGGACCACCTACAGGTCACAATTATTAACCGAATTTAAAAAAAAAATTGCCATTTTGTAGCCAAACTAACGGACCCATTTTTAAATTTTTTCTTAAGTCGGTTTTTATTCCGAAATACGAATTTACCCAAATTTTGCATAGTTAAAAAAAAGTTACCGGTAGATTTTCAAAATTTAATTTTAAACATTCACACGTGTCTCGATAAATTCCTCAACTTTTGGTACTATTCCCATCTCGATCCTCCTAAAATCCTCGGAGATATGGCTAAAAATACGTTTCAGTCGATTTGCATCTGATAACCATTTTCAATGGTAAAAAATGTTCTGGTCCCATGGTATACTTACTTATTATTTTTGCTAATCGCTGATACGGACAATCTATATTATTATAGGATAGGAGTATAAACCTCTAATAACTATTATCTATTCATTAATATTTTTATCCCGCCTACTTTTTGCCCGACTGCAAAGAAAGAGTTATGTTTTTGTATTGTATAGCTGCAATGTATGGTGTGTATTGTGGGGATGACTGGCGAAAAGACATTACGTACGGGGGATATCTGAATTATAAATTATAACTCAACACATTAACAGAACACTATGTTTATTGGTAGCTGATTTCGTGTTTAGTTGGGCAGTTGTCAACATCGTAGCAGTATCCAGTGTCGGTATCGAGGACGGTCGGCTCTGGGCAATCGCATCGTGCGAACCCGCACACCGTCCCTACCAGCATGGCCTCGGGCGTGTCGCAGGTGCGCTGGGACCGCCAGAACGTCGCCGAGCAGTTGCACGGCACTTCCACCATCCACTCTGGGCAGTAGTCGACGCCTGTAAAGATTGAGTGTCAGGCCGCGTTTCCACCTGCAAGAAAACTTCTGCAAGAAGCGTCCCACATCCTGTCAGACAGTAGCTTACAAGTTGTTAACTAATAGCAAATGCACTGGCGCGGCGACAGCTGTTTGTCAAGCGTTCACAAGCTACTGTGTGACAGGCTGTCAGTGTAAGTTCTCGCAGAAGTTCTTGCAGGTGTATTCGCGGCCTCAGAAACACCCCGCTATCTTATTCCCCCTGAATAAGTGCCTATATTAAGCACCTAGGTAGGTACCCACTATGTTTCACAATTTAGCAAATAGCTCTGTGGCATTATAGTGGAATTATGGCAAAGGTAATTAAGGCCGTTCTACCAAAATGTTATGATCTGCATAGTGGATCGGTTTCGGATTCTGCCACAGAATACATAATAGTACAAGAATTCAGCTGGGATTTCTAAAAGGTAAGCCGATGGGAATCGGCTTGTATGCCCTTCGCCACTGGGTGTACAACGTGTAACAGAAAGGGGGTATCAACCCGAAAGGAGGTCATGTACTCGTGAAACTGAACACCTTCCAACAGAAAAAAAAATAAAAAAAAAAAATTGAACTCTCCACTCCATACAAAATGTTGGCGGCAAATTCAAATTTTCTTTGGAAAGTCCAATTTTTTTTTATTTGATTTTTTTTTCTTTTGGAAGGTGGTCAGATTCACGTGTACATTGACCTCTTTTCGGGTTGATACCCCCTTTTATGTATAGTATTGCTTTCTCTGTGCCCCCTTTCTGTTACACGTTGAATATGTAGGAATTAATAAAAAAATCACAGATTTTGCAGTCCCCGCAAGAATCGGAGCATTGAAAATGAAAACTAAAATTTACAAACAACAAAATCAAATCAAATGCAAAATCCTATTATTTTTTAAGGAATCTAGGTACCTCGATTGCTCTATATACTCGGCTTTGCCTCGTCAAGGACCCTTTTTTATTTTTTCTTAAGTCGGGTTTTATTCGAAATATTTACAATTTGGTAAACAAACACCCCACCGAAATTTTTGAACTTTTTCAAAATTCGGAAAAAAATTACCAGCCGATTTTCAAAATTCAAACGTTCACGAACACGTTTCTCGATAAATTCCTCAACTTTTGGTACTATTCCCATGTCGATCCTTCCAAAATCCTCGGAGCTATGGCCAAAAATCTAAGGCGATTTGCATCTGATAACCATTTTCAATGGTAAAAATACAGGTTAAATTCACATTAGGTGATCTACCACAAAATATTACATACATAGTTAACAATATAATAACATGCAGTCGGAGGCATGCATAAAGAAAGTGACATTATGAATGATTGAATTATATGCCTCCGACTGCATGTTATTATGACATGTTGCCTTTAATATTTATTTAATCTTGTTTCCATCTTTTTAGTCGACTTGTCTTTTTATGCAGGCGGGTTTTTTAATTTTTTTATATATATTTTTTTATTTATCTCTTTTTAGTTATTATATTTTTCTCAAACATGCTTGGAAATTCGATCATTATTTTGACAACCTTCTTCGTGCTAAATCGGAGTTTACGGACTGACCTAAACCGCGCCGGCAATCTTAGTATGAGAATCCATTACTAACGTGTAATAATGGATTTACATACAAAAATTGCCGGCGTCTGACCGGCAATGTTTCTATTAAAACTCATTACGCACGTGTAATTCAGAAATGGAGCGAACTTTTTAATGAATCACGAATAATGGGTATCAAATGAAAGGCCTTGATGAGCGAGCACAAACCAATTTTTTTTTTTAATATTAGGTATATGGGTATCAAATGAAAGGTCTTGATGAGCACATTCCAAAAATATGAAAAAAAACGAAAAAAAAGAAGAAAAAAAACTTTTTTTTAATACCTAGGTACATGGTATCAAATGAAAGGTCTTGATGAGCACATTCCAAAAATATGAAAAAAAAACGAAAAAAAAAAAGAAAAAAAAACTTTTTTTTTAATACCTAGGTATATGGGTATCAAATGAAAGGTCTTGATGAGCACATTCCAAAAATATGAAAAAAAGCAAAAAAAAAAGAAAAAAACCTTTTTTTTTAATACCTAGGTATATAATGAACTAGGGTATCAAATGAAAGGTCTTGATGAGTACATTCCAAAAATATGAAAAAAAAGAAAAAAAAAAAAAGAAAAAAAACTTTTTTTTTAATACCTAGGTATATGGGTATCAAATGAAAGGTCTTGATGAGTACATTCCAAAAATATGAAAAAAACGAAAAAAAAAAGAAAAAAACGTTTTTTTTAATACATAAACCTTTTACGTTTAGACAGAGTGCGTTTAAAGAGAAATTAAATGAAAAATATGAAATTCGTTTATCTTATTTTATTAGACACACTTGACACAAGACATTGTATTATATGACAGAAGAAACATTTTAAAGAGACTAGACAAGTAGTACATTGCTTATAAAAAGTATCAATGTCGGTTACCAACTCTTTGGTTCCAACACTTTCCCGGGTATCAAATGAAAGGCCTTGATGAGTACATTCCAAAAAAACTGGAAAAAAAAATAAAAAACGAAAAAACTGGAAAAAAAAATTTTTTTTAACATGGGTATCAAATGAAAGGCCTTGATGTGCACACTCCAAAAAATAAAGAAACTGGCTCCTTTCTTCTTTTTTCAATTTTTTGCTTTAATTTGAAATAAAAATTAAAAGTTAAAAATACCTTCTTGGTTTGAATTTCCGCGCATTATTTGAGAAAAGTACTATACAAGCCTTGGCCGCAACTAGGCATTGATGGACTCACGTATGTGTGCCTCGGCCCACATTTTCACGTTCGTCCTTCAATGCCTGTCTTGCGTGCCGCTGCAGTAATGTACTATTACGGTCATGACATACCTTTTTGAAATCCTTATAATAAGCCCTTTAATTTGACACCCATATTGCAGTATTCAAAAAAAAATTTTTTTTATCTACCGTAAACGTAGGTTACTTTGTCCCAAAATAGGGTATCTTGTTACGTTTCTCCTGATTTCTTGGCCTCTAACGGACACATGGATATTGCACAGCCTTAGATCATTTCACAAGGATATAAGTAACTAATTTAAGTTAAAAATATATTTCATATTATACTGAAAACTATTATATATATTTTTTAAACTTTGGGCCAAAGTTGTACTTTGGAGGTGGTTTCATTGACCAACACCCTTTTTAGGAGCTTAAACACACTATAAAATCATTTAAGGCTAATGTAGGCTGCAGGGAATGAGAGCAGAGGATTTAAACTACCATAATATATAAAATTTGGTTTATTTTTCATAGAAAATTATTCATAATATCATTTTTTTTGGTAAATCTCAGTAAAAAAAGTAATTTTTCTTAACAGAATTAAATATAATCAACATTTTTCTTTGCAAACTATTTATTTGTAGGGACTTATATTATAATGAGTTTAGCCTTAAGTAGTATAAAGTAGTTATAAAATATAAAAAAAAATAACAAAAAATATATTTTTCTTATCAAAATTAACATCAATTCAGTCTGTTTTATAAGAATCATCAGTTTCAAGTCAGCAACGGCTCTGCCTTATGGCAGTTCTGAGCATTACCTATATCGAGCAGCATCTAGACTCTGAAGATCTGGCGTCAGAAGCTTCAGTACTGGTGAGTCACCGATAGCATTGTCTTCTTTATCATAGCTCTGAGGATCGGGCGTCGGAAGCTTCAGTACTGGTGAGATACAGATATTCCCTGCAGCCTACATTTGCCTTAAATGATTTTATAGTGTGTTAAAGCTCCTAAAAAGGGTGTTGGTCAATGAAACCACCTCCAAAGTACAACTTTGGCCCAAAGTTTAAAAAAAAATAAAATAGTTTTCAGTATAATATGAAATATATTTTTTACTTAAATTAGTTACTTATATCCTTGTGAAATGATCTAAGGCTGTGCAATATCCATGTGTCCGTTAGAGGCCGATAATCAGGAAATTATATGAAATTCTATAACTGTAGGTTACTTTGGCCCATGGGCTAAAGATACCTTTACTTGCGGGTCAAAGTACCCTGCAGTTTTATTTCTGCAATTTTAATACTAATAACTTCGTAAAACTGGGCTATAATTGGCATTACGCATCTCCTTTACATGTTTGATACGACCAACTACAAAAAGACAGCCAGACTTAACTTAAAATTTAGTAACAATACAAAGTTTACACACCCAATATTCTTGCACTTTGTCACAACTTGTCAACACTACTAACCGTTAAAAACTAACGAATTAGCTATCAAAAACTGTTTACCGACACGCCTATGTCGCCATCTATGAATTGTAGTACAAACTACTTCGGTATCTGTAACTCCAAAACGAAGGCGGGAAATCAAAATCTTTTCTTGATTTGGGCCTTAGTAACCCCTAAGGGTTAAAGTAACCTACGTTTACGGTACGTATAATAACACCGTACAGCCGCCATGTTGGTTTTTTTTAACCGACTTCATCAAAAGGAGGAGGTTCTTAATTCGATTGTATGTTTTTTTTTTTATCGTTGTTCGCGCGTATCTTCGACATTTATGGACCGATTTAGATAATTCTTTTTTTGTTCGATTGAGTTTTCTTGCGAGATGGTCCCATTTATTTTTTTTTCAAATCGGTTCAGTAGTTTACAAGTAATCCTGAAAATACTATGATATTAAATCAACAAACTTGACAATTTTGTTATTTATGAACCGAATTAGATGATTTTTTTTGTTGGGGAAGGGATACCTTTGTGTAGTCTTTTTAACCGACTTCAAAAAAAGGAGGTATTCACTTTGTATGTATGTATGTTTCTCCGCGATTATCTCACGTTTGGCTGAGTCGATTTTTCTACCTAAATACAGAACCTACACTACCTAATACAGAAGGTACTTACTTACACTAAAAATAAAAAAATAAAAAATTGTTTAAAAAAACAAAAAACCGACTTCAAAAAACCTACCTCTAAAAAGCAAGAAATAATATACAAATCATTAGATACGCATTATCATTGTTATAATAAAACACGTCAATTGAAGTCGGGTGGGGCTTTTAGAATAAAAAAAGGAAGATGTACTCCAGCCCCACCCGACTTTAATAGACGTGTTTTAATATAACAATGATAATGCGTATCTAATGATTTGTATATTATTTCTTGCTTTTTAGAGGTAGGTTTTTTGAAGTCGGTTTTTTGTTTTTTTAAACAATTTTATAACGCCACCTTCTTAAGAACACTTGGGCTGACAAGACAAATCTAACGATAGGTATCTTAATCATAGAAATCCGTTCAGCCGTTTGAAAGATATGAGGTAATAAAGAATATTATCTACATACAAACTTACTTACAAGATACGCGCGAAAAACATAACCCGCAGTCGGGTAAAAAAACTAGCTTAATTACTAAATGCTCGGCGGGCCGATTATCTAATTAGAAACCACCTAGCGACCGGTCTCATTTGACAGATGAATGTGATACATTGCTTCTTCTTTTTGGGTTAAAAAACATACCAAAGAAAAGTAGCAATGTATGTCAAATGATCATCAGCATGTGTTTAATTCTCGGATCTACTCATTTATCTTACGCTACTAATTTATATTACGCGGACTTAAAAAGAACTTTATGTTTATCTAACAAGAACAAATTTTATCTCATAAATAGTGAGTACCTACCTACTCCTTTGATTTATCTGAACGCTCTGTAACAGTTAAACAAAAAAACTCACATGTATTATTATGCCACAGGCAAAAGGAGACTGTAGATTTGTCATAACAAAAAATAACTTTGAACAAAACCAATATCAAGCCCTTTCCAATCATTTCGGATGAACTCTTTCGCTGAAATATTCTTATTAGATCAGAAGATTTCATTTTTATAGGGCAGTGTTACCGTCATGTCATGTTTATTATTGTTAGATCAATCAATAGGCATTGTAGTCAATGAACAATGATAAGAATATAATAATCTAATTAATACAAACACAACGTCAAACATCTATGAATGACTGATGACTAGGTTTGACCTACCTATATTTATAATCGGCAACATGTTGCTGTAGTTAGCCGTTGTTATGTTCGTAGGTTCGTAGTATATCTATTAGCATATTAGAATTTTATTTATCTTATGCTATTAGCTAGGTAGGTACCTGAGTACCTAGTAGGCTATTACTTGAGTAAAGACATTGATGCTTGGCTGCGCCTGCGCGGTTTCGATTCGACGGGTATAGGTACCTAGCCTCGTAAGACCGAGCATTATTTTCAGCAAGGAGAAACTGTCCTTTGAAATGTACATTCGAAGTTGATAAAGGTAGGTATGTGACTTGTGTCAAACTAAATAGTAGGTAGGTACTTACGTAAGAGTGCATAAAATTGATTTTGGAAAAAAATAATACTTAATCCTTCCACGAGTACTTTCGGCTTGACTATTTGGAGAAGCAATACTATCAGTTAACGATTTGAGTAGGATGATGGCCCTCCCCACCGTCCCTCACTTTTTGTAAGTACCTACCTAAGTATTTTGTGGTTGCCCATTAGACACAACAAAACCGCACAGGTTTAGTTTTTCTCGCCCTAGTTCAGTTGGTATTTTCCAATCAAGTTTTAAGATACGGGAAGGGAAGTACTTTAACGCATCGGATGAAATGGGTCGCACTAAGGTGCGCAGACGCAGACGAATCACCGTGCTCGTAATTTAAATATTCATAGACACCAAAAACAAAGTAAAGTTTAGTTTTATAATACTTACATTTTTATATAAGTAGGTGCCTATATTAACAAAAAGTTACAAGACTAATATCACAATCAATTTGGATATTTGATACAAATCAAATATCTACTACTTAGGTACTTACCTATACTCGTACCTAACATAGTGAACAAATACCTACTTTATTACCCTAATATCTAATTTGTATGTAACTTACCAAACAATATTTGATGACAAAAAACTGCAGCTCTACTCAACGAATTTCTGAATTTAAATAAAAAAAAGAATACTTATTAATTAACAAATTTTAATAATCAGCACAAAACAGGGCACACGCAGATTCAAGGCAGTGTATACTGCCACCATGCAAATCTTTTTTCCGATTATGGTTGCGATTATGCCCAAAATATAATATTAGTACTAAATTAATAGGTACAATCCCAGTTACAACAAGGGGTAGAAAGAAGCCCATCCACAGAATACATAATAGTACAAGTGCCCATCCGCGCGAGGACAATCAAATAATAAGCTCTCTCGCTGCACAGCAATAAAGTACAAGAGCAGTAAGCTAATATAAAAGTTTAAGTGCGGAGTGAGACCCCTCTTTTTTTTTAGAGATAATGGTATAAGTTAGCATGATAAAAAGATATAAAAAAATAAAAAAATCAAGGAATTATAGTAATCAACTAACAACATAATGGCTGCTCGCTCACATCTGGCAATCAAAGACTTCAAAGACTAATTTCTAATTAACAGTCTGGTTTGGTGGCTCGTTTTTCAGAAAATGTCTATTTTGACAGAAGACATTTCGCATTCATTACCCATAGCGATATCTATCTTTAATTCCCCCGGCCCAATATCAGGCCGCTTTGTGTTATACAGCTTCATTTCCTCCGGCCCCAACAGTGATATCCCCGATTCTTTTTGCTTTGACAAAAGGTTTTTTATCCATTCTTCATTTTTAATTTTTGGTTTAGCAAATGCCTTATCATCAGAGTTTATTAACTCCTCATTCAATTTTTTTATAACTTTCACTTTTTCAAAGATTTCCTTATAGCTTTCTTCATTTTCTGGATTCGTGGAGGATTTTTTTCTATGTGTGTAATATTCTCTGCTCTCTGGCCTGTGATCAAACTGATTCTCCGCATCGTACAGTCTGTTAATTTTATCGATATATTCTGACCAAGCAGATGTTGATGCCATTGAGGGTGTGGTTCCAGGGGACCGCTTTGTAGTCCCACTTCTGATACTAACAACTTCTTCACCTTGCACCTCATTATCTTCCTTCACATAGACTATTCTTTCATGACCAAATGGATACTCACATTCAATATTCTCACACATTAATATTTTCTCATTCATGTGGATATAGAACAGTCTTACTTCAGAAGCACACAATGGACATCGCTGAAAACATTTATCAAAATATAAATTCGGGCTAGGTAACTAAACTGTACATTATGGGTAGGTAGCTGGTCTGGAGATTCATAATTTTTTGACAGAAACTACACGATGCAAGAAGTTTTTGGGGGAGTCCTATTTGCCTATATTCTCACCGAGTCACACTGAAACGAGTCACACTGTGACTGGTTGACATTTTTTTTTATTCTCATCTATTAACACTGGTTCATGTATAGTGAGACTCGTTTGGAAAAAAAAATCGCATCGGGTAACAGTGTGACTCGAATCTCGATGCGAATTTTTATTCTCATCCAGTAACACTGGTACGCGTATGGTGTGTGTGACACGTTCAGAAAAAAAAATCGCATCGAATCACACTGTTACCCGACGCACACCCACCCCTCCCACCCCCCTACTTCGCGGCCATTAATGAATGGTTTTACCTACATTCGAATTTAGGAAATAGATTTTGGTGGTTTCAAAGACTTCTATCAAAATCTTTGCATTTTATCAAATCAATACTTACAATAATTATATTTCATAACCTATTTTTTCAGATCAAAAAAGAAATAAAAACAACAGAAATTATTGTAGGTGAACAATTTTAAAACAAAAATAGTTACCACAGAAACTGGATTTGGAGTAATTTCAATTGAATTAGGATTTTCCATTAAATATCATTACTTAGTTATTATAGTTACAAACAGAAATTACGATCGAGCAATCAAAACATTTATTTATCTTACTCTATGAATCAAAACAAACTGCAAAACAAAGAGTAAAATAATAAATAGGGAAAGCGAAAAACTGATTTGAAAGTCCGCGTGAGCGCCTCTGGAAATTGATGCGGAACTACTGACACGAAATTATTGTCGCTGAAAATGTTTTGGTTTCATACATTTCTTTTTATATTTTTGTCTTTTTTTGGCAAAACTCTTTATAAGTATAAAGCAAAAATATCAATTATAAAAAAATAATAAATCGAAACAAAAATACGACTTATAGGGATTGCGCTATTTAAAAAAAAAAAATTCAGTTTCAGTTACATGTATGGGGAGCCCCCTCTTAATCTTTATTATTACTATATCTCGTTCAAACCAATTTTCAGTGAAAGTGTTTATTAAGATCTATAGCATATATATTTTTTAGATTTTTCACTCACTTATTTCAAAAGTAAGGGTGGGGGGACGCACATTTTTACCACTTTGGCAGTGTATATCTTTCAAACGGTTGACTTTGAGAGAAAATTGTCTTAGGAACCTCAATATCATTTTTAAAGTCCTGTATATAGACACCCCGTACGTATTGGTATGAAGAAAAATTTTTTTTTTCAGTTTCAATTCTATGTATGGGGAGCCCCCCCTTAATCTTTTTTTTTTTTGTGTTAAAACCGTTAAGCGGTTAACATTCAATAAAATGGTCTACACAAAACATTGTTTCACTACTTACCTACACATTTTTGTTTGCATCAACAATGTTTTGCTTTCCATGCTCGCTCGGTGAAAAACACGCACATAATAGTACATTATGGGACAAGTTAGTTGCTCATTGCACACAAACACAAGGCTGTGGGGTTGCAGCCCGAGCCGCAGGCAAGAGCGTAACTCAGCCGAGTGTGCAATAAGCAATAGCTCACGAGTTTCATACGACGTTTTTCAACACATTTCAATTGAACTTGACGCACTTTCGTTATTTTACTGTTCATAACTAATTTATCTAAGACCTGAGTTATATTTCTCAAAGAAAGAATAATGTTATATTTTGTAGATGATCACCAACAAAATCTCAAAACAAAAATAGAGCAGACCAACCAATGACCAAAGTATCGTTTGAAGCTTTTTAATTTGACATTGATGCAATAAGACAGAATTACGTTCAGAAATTCAGATACGATATACCTACACTACACGCTGTCAAATCAGTCAAAATGCACGATCACAAATTAAAAAAAATAAGATTTGTTATTTTTGCGTAGGCTATATATTTCTTCAACAGTATATAGTACGCAGACCCGAAATATAGTACAATACTATATATATTATAGTACGGTTGGCAACCCTACCTGTAGAGAAGAACAAACAGCCGGAAAGCCGGACTGATTTTTTTTTGACATATCTCAGTTATTTTAATAAATTTCAAAAAACTGTCTCGACATAAAAATTCTGTATAAGTATTTATCAACCTGCTTACAAAATTTCACCGGGATCGGTTGAGAAATGCGACATGTAGAGGAGAACAGACAGCGCTGGAAACCGGACTGAAATAAGTTTTTCTACCATATCTCCGCCATTTGCAAGAGCTCAAAGATGTCCTCCAACGCATCTGTGAACAGTTTCGGAGAAATAACGTCTCCCTGTCTCACACTCGCTGTAGTTGGATGGGAATAGTGTTCTTACACTTTTTTATTACTTAGGTCCTTAGCACAGGAATAGTCATCACCAAAATTAGTATTGCTCTGAGAACTGACAATAAGAAACTTGGCGATTTCTTTCTCCTATTTCTTTTTTCTCATAATTTTTCATACCGATGGATTCATCGATATCAATTGAAAAGTATAATTAACGCAATTAGCAACGTAAAGATTAAACCTAAATATCCTGCACATGCACATTGCACAAGGACATAGGCGTCTACCGGCCAACCAACAAACACTATTTTGCCTGGACCAAGCGATAAGGAGCGAATCATCGGCCTAATCAAGCAAGAGTGAATGGCGACAAAGCGACTATCTATCTCGAGGACAAACATGGACTATTGATTTAGTTTATCTGTTCGCAAACATGGGCGCACGCACGCAAACACGCTATGAAATGTGACGCGTATACCTACCTACCTAATATAAAAGTACACCTTACCTACCTGTCCTAAGGATTGCATTAAGATTGTTTACGTTACATTTTCCTAATGGGGTGGGGACCCATTTTTTGGTAGGCAGGATGTCTTTTGCCCTTAGCAACTAACACAGATATAATGTGGAAATGTACCTAACTTAAATTAAAGACTCGGTTTTGTTGCATCATTACTTTAGTTAGGCAACGAAACTAAAATTAAATTTAAGTCTGCCGCAGACGTACGTAATTTTTTTGTCTGCCACTTTCCCCATCCCTAAAAAGAGGCTGAAGCTTCAGGAAAAACAAATTGAGTATCTAAATACAAATAAAAATGAAACTTTGAATAACAATAAATAATACAACGTGTTATAAAAAACCCCTCCGAATATGGTGGATAGGGTACAAATCAATGCATACAACCCCCGAAAATTATTATGGGCTCTGTAAACCGCCACTTTTTTGAAAAACATTTTTTCTACATACTAATTAGGTAATACTTTTTTCTCTTTTCCTGATAAACTGCAAGATAGACCTAATTTGTGTTTTCATTTTGCCTATTTTAATGGGATTGATTATCGAAAACAATAGTCTATTTGCGTCTAGGGTTGCCACTTTACAGTTTTCCAAACAAATAAAAAACTATTATTTTTTATTTAAATATTTATTTTGTTTTATTTTTGATATAACGTGTGTTCATGAAGTTAAAGATGTTTAAACGCACTATAAAACTATAATATTAAAGTTAAATTTGTTTGATTCGTTATAGATTGACGACCTCCGTGGTCGAGTGGTTTGCACGCCGGTTTTCAAGGTGTCGCCATCTCTGGGGTCCCGGGTTCGATCCCCGGCTGGGTCAATGTAGAAAATGAACTTTTCTATATTGACTCAGGTCAGCCTGCCTAGCATGACCGATTTATATCGCGTGATATAGCATTTTATCGACACAGCCTGCCTAGCATGACCGATTTATATCGCGTGATACAGCATCTTATCGACACTCAACTGTCAAACTCCTTTGTCTTTTTGACAGTTAAACGTGATAAAACGCTATATCACGCGATATAAATTGGTCATGCTAGGCAGGCTGGGTGTTTGTGATACCACCGTTGTCTTTGATTTCCATAACACAAGTGCTTTAGCTACTTACTTTGGAATCGGAGCAATGTATGTGATGTTGTCAAATATTTATTTATTTATTAAGTATTTATTTATAGAACAATAGTTTTATGCGAGTCAAACTTATTATGTTACGTTACTTATATTGCAATTTACATGATGTTGCATGGTAGGTAATATCCTCAACACAATGTTGATAATGGCAAAAATTGCCATTCTTCATAAAATAATCACTAATATTAAGAAGCGCGGGCTTTTAACTAAAGATCATCTTTAAAACGACAAAAAATCAAATCAAAAGCGTGTCACGCGTGTGATGCCCGAAAGCATAAAGGTTCTTTTGGTTAAATTAGAGATTTATTAGTTTAGGGAAATATGCAGTATTAAATAGTTCAAGAAATAAATCACTAATTTTGTACCTACATTAGTGTTGTTTACTACAAGAGTTTCTACCACTACTTTGTTTCTTTTATTTTTGCACTTTTCGGCGTATACCCATCCATTATAATAGTCTTCCATTCATTAATTCAGCCGACGGATTTAGTAGTTTTTAGCGTTTTGTATTATTAAGAGGTTATTTTCACTCACTGGTTATTCCAGTTTTAAATCTTACTGTGTTATCTATGTGTTATTCATAAAAAAATCAAAGGTATTTTTTAAACCTATTTAAGTTAAAAGTGTGTTGTCTACGTTTTGTCTATTTCTTTCGTATTATGAATCGAGTTTGAACAAAAAAGACAAAACGCATTTTAATTAAAAAAAGATTTAATAAGCGTTTGATTTCTTTATGAATAACAAGGTTAGTTTTTAACTCGACAAAAAAATGTGATTTTTTGGCGTGCGTTGATGTCTTTTGTATTGCACGTTCGTAATTTTTTGTACATTCACTAAACATTAGTTATTTATTAATAATAAATAACTAATTTATTATATACAGCAAAATATGAATGTTTATTTCTTAAGCTTTTCTTTCTTTCTAAGCTTTTCATATTATATACTTGTGGTGCCCTGTACAATTATTGTCGCTTATACTTTTGATTATTGAAAAAAAACACTCTTACATTCGTACATCAATTTTAATCTGGTGCGATCCGACCATAATATAATTTATATATTATATATAATTTTGCTGGCTAGGTAGGTTAAATGATTCTAGGTACGCATGTATATTTTACACACCTATGTGCCCTTATGATTATTTAGTAAAACAAATTCAGTTTTTTTGTATTTTTGTATGAAATTCTATAAACAAGTAAGTATCTACTACTTATTTAAAATGTGTGGTAGGTACCTACTTATTTTCATTAAAATTTAAAACAATACTACAGCGAAAATTTTCTAATTTACAAAATGTAAACAATGTCTTCCTAAAATATACTTACTTAGTTTATACCATGTTTATACAATATATTATAAGTAAAAAATTAAAGCACTTATGTGTGTGTAGGTACCTATAGATTGTGCTATTATATAAATTGGATCTGCTCGTACAAGCAAGTATTCTTATTATTATTTTTTTAAATTTCGTATTCTTATATTAATATTATGCAGAGTGGTAGATGTGTTATAATTTACATTCTCTTTGTCGTCATAGGTATAGTATAAATTTAAGCAAATCCAACAAATTTTCTTTCAAAGAACCCTAATAATAAGGGCAAACGGACGGATCATTCCAATAAAAAATAGGGTAATTATCAGTTTTGCGATAAAATTTTCAACTAAAATACCGCGCCATAGCGCCTATACCTGCCATGAATGAGTGAGCCATTTTTGTATAATGGGTGTTTTTGTAACGAACCAATAATGATTAATCATATTTAATTGTATGATAAGCTGGAATGGGTTTGTCTGCAAGCAAGTAGGTAAAGTTCTAACTGTTATGGTTTAAATTTCTTTAGATAATAATAATGTACGTAGTAAGTTTAGTAGGTAGCTATTCTACATTTCATATTTCTTTCTTGTAGGTAGGTATGTTCGTAGTAAAAAGTACATATCTAACTCATTTCTTATGAATTTGAAATCTAGGTACCTACTAACCTAGGTACTTTAGTTGAAAACATGTGAAGCACAAATAGTACCTATGTACTTACCTAAAAGTAAGTAGGTACTAAATTGACATGACTCATTGGGAGTAATTCTTTAAGCTTGCTAAATATAAATCTTTATACAAAATACTTACTTACGAAAGTTTTCATTGTTTTGCGTTACAACACCTATAATTTTTAGTTCGCATGAAAAGCGATCACACATCATGCCGCAAATTGGAGCAATGATTAATCTCGTAGATCTCAAAGTAAAACAAGCCAAAGCTTTCGCTCGCACACAAACCGTTCCCGCCAATTTGATGAGCTTTTGTAAAACTTTCATTTCGCAAAAACAAATTAACATTCTAACTTCGCAGCCTAAGATCCATTTTCGTTTATCCTCCTAGCGTCAAGAGGCTAAAGCGGGAAAGAAAGATGTTTTGTTCCGCTTTGAAGCATTATTATGACATCTGTCTCTTTTACTCTTAATAACGGATTGGTAGGTTGTCTCCTTCTTAAAACTTTTAGTGTCATTTCGGACGTAGGGTGGGAAAGTAGTGGCGCGCTGCGTGTTGTATTTTTATACGTAAATAATTACGTTTTTGTAATAATGTAGTGGACAAATAATTGGAATAGGAGTGATGTGATAGTCAGAGTGGTGCTGATATTGAAGACTACATACTAGAAACTGTACTACAAAATGGTGCTGGAGGCGATATTTTGGACTTTTGTTTTGGGCTTGTCATGCGTCGCCGAGGCGGGCTTGATGGGAGATCAGTGCGACTGGACCGGCAGGTACGTGGGCGGAACTTTATATTCTTTTGTATTTGATAGAATGACATGCATGCATTAGGTAGATAGATATTAGAAAAAATGTTTTGAACCAAATTCTAGTTGTTTAGTTGAATCCATTTACTTAAATATTTACTGTTCAGAACAAGTTACCAAATATTGGTAACAATGTTACCATTATTATAGTAGGTAGGTAGTCTTAATTTTATATTGTCAACTATTACTGTGTTATTGGCAAGTTTTCTCTGTCCTCGGTATTTTCTGTCTTGGTTTTGAAAGTGCCCAAATTGCCAAAATATGAAATAAATATTATGTGTACTTATTTAAAAATCACGTCTCCTACTAACGTGTTCATACTGTACATTCGTCCAAGTAATGTAGTGTAGTACGTACTGTAAGTACCTACCTACAACGCGAATTCAGCAAAATGATTATTGGAACCTTCATAACCCACTTTAATGTCATCATGTTTTAGTGCAATTTGAGCTAACTACAACTAAATAGGTATTATTATAATATTTTTGTGAATTTAAGTTAATACCGTATTAATTAACTTAAACTCACAAAACTTTGCGGGCTTCTTTAATTGCATTAGTTTTGGTTCGAATCCCGGACGCGACAAGCGTGTTTTTTGTTAATCTTGAATGCAGTTAAATACTTCTTTTTATAATTCTTTCTTTTTATTCTATTTACCTAGTAAGGGATGTATTTTTGGGTAAAAATAGGGTAGGTAGGTACTTAGTTTCAATAATTAACACACACTCTCTCTCTCCAGCTCATAAGTTGAAACTTATTAAGTAACTTTTAAGTTATAAAAGACAACTGTTCTCGTGTTCTATCTAACTAATGTTCTCCAGTCATATAATGCAAGAAGATTATTATAAAAGTGGAATTCTACGGATTCTTGTCCAATTGGAGCACCATCTCGCATATTCCCAACAATCTTGACCCGAGGCAAAATGCTCAGCATAAAAGGCAAATTGCTTATCTCCGCAGTAAAATGTTTGCGTGTGCAAAATTAGCATCAAATTGATGTCGGTTTTATTAAAATTCCACGAATAAAATAGGAACACGTCATCAATAAGAAGTATGATAATACGTTTGATGGCATACCTACATAAAAACCTAAAAATAATTGACTAGAATTGATTTCGAAACTTACAAATAAATATCGTAATTATCGCAGAAGAATCCAAACTAAATTTTATGACGCATTACTTAGGTGTCTATCAAGCAAAAAAGCGGCCATAAATGATCAATGGTTATAACTTGAAGTTATTTAAGTAATTTAAATTTTTCGAGGAGTAAAAATTTTATTAAATACGTCTAAATGTTCAAATAACAAATAAAACAATTACCTTACCAGTTCGAAAACAATAATCAATCATTAAACGACATCCGGAACCGAAGGGTAACAGGGTAACAAAACCAATAACATTGACTTCCCACTGTGGGGGTGTTGCGTGGGAAATGTCTGGGAAATGTGTTCCCTTCGCTCTGCCACGCGACCCGTCCGGCCGACGCATTGTGCAGGCGCCCTTGACTGCACTGTCAACAATACATAATCGTCACAAAAAACATTATACATACACAATCAATACCCCTTGTTTCTGTTCAAAGAGGTTTTAGTTCCCAGCATGTAAAAGATCGTTCAATGAAATGTAGAAGTTAATAAATTAATAGATACTAAGCAGGTAGACAATGTGTTTTAAAGTTGTACTTAGATCTATATGTATTTGACTTCTTAAAAGTCAATTCAGTTTCTTTATTTAGGAATAGTGGATCCCTGAATCAATTTTATCTTGATAAGTACTTTGCTTTATTTCACCGTTATATTTTCTACTTCTATTCTATTTGGCTTAAACCTCTTTCTATATCAAAAGTTAGCTGTATTCTGATAGAGAGGGGTCAAAAGTAATCCGAAGTGGCGATTCCCGACCCATTCCCGGGTCTTTTGTCGATTTATACCATGAGTGTTTCATTCCACGCTATGAATCGCACAAGAAGGCTTTTTGAATTCGCTCTTTCATATCAAGCAACCTTTTTAAAGAAGGTAATTTTGCAAACATTTACCTACGTTGATTTTTTGGTAACATTGATTTTATTTTCATACCATGGTATGAAACAGCGAATTCAAAAAGCGTCCTTGTGCGATACATACCATAGGATGAACCAGCCCTGGTATGAATCGACGAAAGACCCCGATTCCCATACAAAGCCAATGTTAAATTTTCTTGGGTTTTTCAATTTTTTTGTTCATAACTACTACTAATACTATCCTTTCATTTAATTGAGTGATTTGGTGAATCTGCAGATCATTATATATTTTACTAGGTGTTAAACTACAATAGGAATATTCCTATTGTAGACATTGTCTAATAAAGCAACGAAATAGATAGCACTACCTATAGCAATTAGCAAATAGCAACTGAAGGGGACACTATTTATTTATCTTTATATTATTGAACTTGATGTTATAGAACGATAATCTTTGATGGCGAGAGAGTACAAAGAGCGAGATCAGTGTATTGGCTGCAAAAAAGCAAATTGAGTGTCAATGTACCAGCAGCATGGAGCATTCAGCTCGTACATTAATATTTATTAGGGAGGGCGGACTTCGAGGGGACGGATATTATCTGTTTATTATAATTTCCTCCTCATATTATGACGCGTTCGCACGATATCAAACCGAGTGCATTGATTTATCCATATATTTATAAGTCATCTTACTATGGATTTCGTAAACTCCATGACCTTAGATTACCTATTAGTTTAATGGTGGCTTTAGTAAGGCCAAGAAAAGAGAAAAATAATTACATTTTTGGTTATGAATGAATGAGTTTGTAGTGAACTGCGTCTCGCATACATGTCATTTAATATGACGTCAATTAAAAAGAAAGTAACTCATAATTGCATAATTAAGTTGCCCCACGCAATCGCACAATATGCGACGGAAGTGAGTGCCTGTGCGGTACGTACAGAACGTCTGCCTTTTACTTAAACATTTTAAGATAATATTGTATAGCTGTACTTAGATGTTAAAAGCTTGGATGATTTATTGATAGTTAATAGTTTTATACAATCATACAGAAACTACATGTTAATGATGGTGATTATTTGTGTTGTCTCGTCACTTCGGTCGTCGTGTCGTTCGTATAACATACTTAGCTAGAGGTAAGTAAGTACTTAATTTTTCTTTGAAAAATTGTTGTCAAACTCAGACAATAACCTGAATTTCGAACGACTGATAACCATCACTAAACTGATAATCCATTAAAAAAGGCTTTAAGTGTTGTCCGGCTTTTAATATCTTAACCTATAGCTACTTATATTTTTGTCCTTACAACAGAATACGAGAAAATAACCGATGAAAAAAGTGCGTGTGAGAATATTAAATTAGCGACACTTCTTAAAGCGGAAATTATGTTTATATGTTACGCAGATGGATCTGATAGATGGATCCGACTGAATCCGACCCGCAACTAAGACGCACGACAGCACGCTAGGTTAAACAGTTGAACTACGAATACAGCTCTTATTACGTACGGCATAAAGGCGGTCTCAAGGTCAGCATATAGTCTGATGTGCTGCTGACTGTACAATGCTAAACTTCTCATAAACGACAAATTAAAATTGACTTCGCTTGAAAGTATAAAAATACATGTTTAAAATAAAAGAAATAACGTTATGTATAGCTAGAATAATACGGGTGGGCGTTTTATCGGTTTTTGTAATCATCAAATAAATGTTAATCGTGTGGAAAACAGTGTTGCGGTTGTACTTCCTGAATATGACCTACATGTGTAGGTAATGTACAATTATGTTATGACCACAAAATGCGGATGTCGCTATCTCACCAATACGTATAAACATCAGATGGCCAGTGCACACGACCTTAAGGAAGGAGCCCCCCATATGGCACACCAGAGAACGCTAATCCGCTGTTTTTTTCTACCCGGATGATTTTTCCGTTCCTTGACATGACATACGCAACTCATTAACACTTAGATTGTGAATCACTCGATTCGGCTTATGGGAATGGGATCACGAGCGAAGGAGTTTTCACATGGATGGGGCGCGGATGGGAACAGGACGCTCCGTACTTCCAAGAGAAAACATAAGTCACATGTTGCGAGATGAAATCACGGTTATTTTTAAACGACGATTGTTTTTATTCGTTCGCCAATTGGGGGCAATAACGACACGTGTTCCGCTGGAGACGCTCGCATTAGGTTAGGCCTCTATTGAGCTCGTTGATTTGCCGTGTCAGGCTCAACTAGAGCATACGTTACATGATAAATGATCGAGATCGAGAAATTTATATGTTCGCATTGCCTTCTCGATCATTTAAATTATAAACTTGAGGGCAAATTAGACACAATGAGGACGAAGGGAGATAGACATGGTGTCTGTTGTAAGTCTTCATACCATTTTTTCTCCGTTGAATTTTATATTTTAGAAGGACTACGCTACAAACGTATCCTAATCTTAAAGACAGTGGTATTATTTGGTTTGTTCCCAAGATACTTGACGCTGAATCAAAGTTTGGTACATTCAAACGATACTAACTAAACAGTGTTGATATTCGAGTATAGTCTTTATCCAGTAAATTTAAAGTCCAACTTGACATTCGACGTACAAGAGTATGAATTTTTTTTTATGAGCTCTCAAGTTCCAATCACATGAGATAATAATGTTTGTTAGACTCATTACGAGGATAAAATAGTTTACCATATGTACGTTTAAAAGCTACTTGGTAATTTACAAAGTACTGAAATTACAATTGAAGTAGTGAAAAAAAATAGAATCCGATTGCTGTATTTATTTTCTCAATTTTCATCCGGACTAAAATGAAAAATAAAGTTACTAAGTAGGTACCATTTAATAACGTATTAATGATACCTATTACTAACTATTAATATTTTTCATAATGTTGATTTTGTTGGCTATTATACTATAACTTACTCTTGTTCTTTTAGTCACCCAACTTACTTACCGCTCACAAGTTTTTTGGTGTTAATTGCAATAATGGTTATGGCCTAGATCTTAACGAGCCACTTACAATAGCGCCATCGGCATCAGGCCGATTTGATTTAATAGACATCACTGGAAACTACCATGATAACTACCGCACATGAGCTTGTAACTAGGTAGTTCGTTTAGAAACTTTTAAACCAGACTGTGTAATTTTATAGCAGTAGGTAGGTTATAGTTATATAGCAGATATTTTGTACTGACAATTAATTCAAACATGCAATCAAGCTAAATTCAATCTTCGAAATGAAATACTTGTTTACTTATCTCGTTTCTTGTTTCCGGTTTCAACTACGTTTTTATTTTTTTACATGTAGTAAACTCGCATATTATTTTGTTCCTAGTACAGTGAGTTCTTTGTAGTTTCTAATTAACAGCAAATTCTAGGTCGGCATTGTGTCGGCAGGTCAGTTGAATGCTTTCTTTGTACACCGATTGTTTGGTTTTTCAATTGGTTTCCAGAGGCGGCCGAAGGCTCTAATTACATCGAGTCAGTAATAAATAGGAACAACTGCCCGCGTAGCTTCCAAATGAACGTTATAGACAAAATTTATTGTATCTACATCATCTTAATCATTACTACCAGCAGTTCTATCAAAGTGTGTAGCAATAATTATTGCTCTGTCATTACAAGTTTGAGAAATGATTTGTGTAACTTACAAAAAAGTGGATTGGAGTTTTTAATTTGTTACATTTATAAATGTTATACAGCGTAAGTCATAACGTTTGAAGTAAGTACTTACATAGTTTTAAAAAACAATTCTATAGAAAATTTCGCTACATATTTCGAAATTAACCGTGAACACAAAATAAGTCCTTCGCCAAATATAGGTGTATCCAAAAATAGGAATTTGGGATCAGCGGGACCTGGACCTGTTGAATAATGCATCAGTTGCCGGTCCATTATTACGGAGGATGCGGCGCGGGCGCAGGGCGCGGGCTGCGTCGCACGAGCTGCATTTTAATGCCACCAATTTCGATAGCATGCTGTCAAATTATAATATTTCATTCGAATAATAGTTTTGAAATAGATGGAAGTCATTTATTTACATGTCACGATTGTTCCATTACTCTTGTTGTGACTTACAAAGGTTGAATTTTAATTTATTTTAGGTAAGTAGGTAGTTTCCCCTAAACATATTTTGATTCATCGATGACTAGTTGAAACATATCGTTCGAGGACTCGAGGTTGCCTCTAATGAGTACGATTTGCATGTTTGTATGAATTTTAGTTTATTTTAGGTAATTTCCTCTAATTTTGATGCATCGATGACCATACAGACATGAAAATCGTTCGAGGTTGCCTCTAATGAGTATTATTTGCATGTCTGTATGAATTTTAGTTTATTTTAGGTACATATTTTATTTTGATGCATCGATGACCAGATTGACCAGTTGAAACACAATATAGACATGCAAATCGTACGAGGTTGCCTCTAATGAGGCGTCACGACCGACGACGACGACGGGTCGGACGGGCCCTGTCGTAAATGTAACTTGATATCGTTCTACCGCCCAGCATCAGCCTGTTAAGTGCCATCCATCATATTTTAAAGCACATGCACGTATATACCAAACATGCTAATGTAATGTAAACCAACACCGACTCTTCTCGTTTTACCGAACAACCGACTAATTGCTTTTAAGAAAATCGCGTAACAGAGATAAAAAGTACCCATTTAAATTAAATTCCGGTTATTGGTACGAAAATTCGAGCTTGAATAATGTGAAGTATTACCATACGCGGCCATGGAGGACGATCTTCGCTTCTGCTGAGAGAAAAAAAAGTGAGCGTGGACCGACCGATTTTATTGTAAAAAGAGGCTGCGGTCGTTCCATAACAGATTGCAAATGGCAACTGCCGCAGGCCACTCTGAACCCCTTTGTAGCGCTTTGCCATCCCAACTGCTAAAAAATATTGTACGCGAAGATCTTCCTTCAGAGTTTTCTTAGTCTGTCGTTGAGGCACATTATAAGCCTGCAAATGAAGGAGACAAAGCTAAGGTGTTCGAATCATCGAAGCAAAAACAGCACAATATCTAAACCGGAGTCGTCAAAATACCTTCACGTCGTCGTAGAAACGATTCAACTTTTTACATCCTTTTCAAACTTTGGCAGTGCTTGGATTTTGTAAGAGCATTCATTTTTAATGCGCCAATAGATACATTTTTAAAGTGTCGCAAGTATTCATGAATGGGATTAGGCCGAGAGTTTATGAGTAAACGAATGAAAGCAACATGAGATATTTACGACACACTGTATTTCAAATGGAAACTGAGACAAGAATGCCATAAAGTCGAGTCTCAGGTCTCATATAATAACTTGTTTTGCTTACAGTACAAGGAATCGGTTCCATAACCAGGGCGACATAACAATGGCTGCACTGCATTGAAGCTCGCGACTTACAGAGGAGATTTTGCTCGATAAAGGATTAATTGGCCATAATGCCGTCAAAGCGTACTATAAATGACATCACTTTTATCTTCCTAACGAAGCGGGGTTTAAAAATTTAAAATTGAATAATAACGAAAATAGAAGCTCATATTTTTATGAATGGTTTCGGGTTCTTCTTGATCAAACCAAGCCGATTACTTTTCTTATTTTATAATCTCTTCCTGCACTGCATGAATAAACTTAACTTCCTTTAAATAATGTTCAATTACTTTATTCTGCTTGAGCTGCGTTTAGGCCGACCTAAGTTGTGTAACTTGATACAGGAACACGCGAAATGACATTCGATACACTGAACGGGGTGAAGCAATCGCTGCTGGCGTGTTGTTTCGTAAATACGCAGAGGAAATTTTGCCATTATTTATAAACATTGTTGCCTTTGTATGCGTTTTAAAACTAGAATACGAGTCGATGTAGGTACTGTCAGCAAAGCGATGAGCTGAACACCTTAAGCACCTTTTGTATAAAAACAATGGAGGCAGGTAAAGACGAACTTTTAGTTCCATCCTTGCAAGCGATTTATTTTCAAACTGCTAAGGTCATAACTTTGCTGACTGTACATGGGATGGGAGCTTATCGGTAGTTGCATTGAGGATGAAATACGTATCTAAGTGGTCGATGGTCCGGATTTACGAGGACTGGTTCGGTAAGCGGCTTAGCTGCGGCAATAAGACGATCGCCAGCTCTCCGGCTTTTCACACCTTCGTGTTTGAGCCCCGCGTTAGCGTTCACGCCTCGTGTGTGTCTACCCCAAAAGTTCGCGCCTTGCTGGTACATAGCACGTATGCATAATGTAAATCCATTTACCTCTGCAGGGACGTGGTCATTGGCGTTTTTACAAGACATTCCAGCCTTATGTTGTGAAGTGCAAACACATCATGCATGGGTCTTTGATTTTTTTACAAATGGAGATTGCGTCTGTTTCCCTTCAAAACAAAATCGACACCATTTAAAAAATTCTTTCCCCTTCGCCGATTTCAGCTATGGCGCGACTGCTAACGATTCCTCCGATCTTGTTTTTTACTAGTTGTTGGTCTTCCTTAAGATTAATAAATAATAATAATAATAATAATTGGCTTTGCTGTTGATATTGATGTTATATTAGATTTACGCATTAGTTATCAAGAGCCTATTACCATAGAGCTTTAGACAATGTCGTGGACATGATTTTCTCATGGAGTCAGTAAACCGAGCATTCAAAGACACTGTGACCTTTCATCGAGTGATCAATCAGCCTCCGTGGCGTCGAAGCCTGCGTCTGCGTGACTGGAGGTCGTGCGGCCGCCTGCGTCACACTCGAACCACTATTGTTAGAGTGAAAGTCGCCGTTACGAGCGCTTTGCGTGTTACGAAAACCTCGTTAGTGGTGGCCTGTTTGCTTAGATTAGAACATTATGGAATATTCAAAAACTATGCTCTTATTACAAAAAAATCAAATAGATTAGAGAAAACAAAATACTTATGTAAAGAAAATTCTCATGGTAACATATCGTTTAACAAAATAATGATGTACAATGTCTCCATTATTATCGAAGTTGACAACAAATTACGCTTTCTCTGTCGTCGGAAATTAATCAGAATTGCATTACGATTCGTCACGAGCCTTTATTCTGCGTCGAGCCGTCGAGAAAAAGTGTACGTGCATGCATTCTTCGCGTATCACTCCACGATGATTGATGGGGCGGTTTATGGAGACCGAGTCAATTATATAGCGCGTTGCGTTTTCCTTGGCGTTTCATAAAAAGTTATTGAATCGGGCGGCGGCGGCGCGGCGCGGCCTCGTCATTGTCGTCGAGCGAAAATCAATATTGTGATTAGCGCTGACACTCACACCTGCGCTTGCGCGTGATGATTCAATGGAGCATTATCGAGTATTGACTTATAATATTTTGTTAGACGTCCAATAGCGGGCTCGAAGCGTGGGCGGTGCGCGGGCGCAGCGCGGAGTCTAACTAGTTATGTAAACACGACGCGCGACGCCCGCCCGCCGCTGACCATTGCAGTCAGATTTTTATGTACGGCACACGACTACAAAAAGTAAACCTCTAGTAGCTAGAAAACCACATTACTAACAAAGTGAGGTGTGAAGATAGTGTTTAGAGAAGTCACCGAGTATTTGTAGTCTATCATTTCATTACAAGTCGCAACAGTAAAAATATATTCGTTTTATGGAATGAATACGACACAAAATCTTGACTTTAATAAAACTGAAAAATATGCAGCGCGTTAACAAAAGCAAATAACTAAAGTATTTGACATCATCGATGACCGTTTGAATAGGACGCGGCCAAGCGCCCTGTGGCGGCGCGCGTGGTAGAGACGGTCCAAATATTTTATTTGCACGACCCTTTTCTTCGGTAAAAGCCCATTTGTGGTTGACCATTGTGCTCGAGTTTAGTGGTTTTTAAACAAGTTCCAGTGAATAACTCTATATTATCTACATCTTTGATTATATAACATGTAGCATATAACATACATGTAGGTAACATTACCAAAAATAATATTTTTCAAACCTCAGAATCTAAGTACTTAAGTATAAATGAAATAATGTTTGTTCTGACAAGTGTCGTTACTTTACAATTTTTTTAATGATGAATGATGATCATGTTCACTTATCCGACTTGCAGATTCCAGATTATTTTTGTTCATATTTAACTAATTTATCTAACTACCTACCTACTTATACTATTTGAAATTAGCCAATTCTAATTTGTAGAATGTTTTTTATTCCAGTGGCCTTACCATGAGTTGATGCAAACTGTTTACGTTACCGTAAACTTTCGTTTTGTCTCTTTCACTCGCACTGACTGTGAGCAGTATATCCGATAGTTTACGGTAACGTAAACAGTTTGCATCAACTCATGGTAGGGCCACAGATGAACAGCTATTATGGTTAGAATTTATCATCTTTAATTATTATAGGGTCACGTCACGTGTATTGAATTCCAAACCATCTTTAGAAATTAAACGCAATAAAATAAAGTTATTAAGTAGTTGTTGGCTTTAATTGGGAGTCATAAGCTTTATGCTTATTACAGTCCACCAAATGGATATGGCCGGAATTTGTGAAAACCAGTTCCCAAAAATGGCAAAAAGAATTTGCAATTACGAATTACTTTTGTTTATGGTCTGACACTCATAACTGACCATCATCAGGTTTCAGAAGATACATAAATTACACTTGTGGTTGCATGGAAAATGATGAAAATTTTGGTAATATTCGGTAATAAATAATCGATAAACACATCAAACCGTATAAAAAATCAAATGACATTGCTAATTGAGTGAAAATAATTAATCACGACGATGACGCGACGCGACGCGGACGGTGTTTTCCTGAAAAGCAATACTTATAAGTACTTAAATTATTTAATTTCATTTTTAAACTAGGTTAGGTATAGGTACTAGGTACTAATGAGGCATGAATCAAGTAGCAACAAGGCCGCTTTGGAATGTTTTGGTCAGAGAGACGGTATAGTATATAGGCGACCGTCATCTCGTCTAATAATTTATGAGCTCGGCCAATTGTGGCGGCTAATTGGACTCTGGCTGTCTCGCTACGAACGTCGGAGATTTAAATAAAATATTGCTGCCAATACGAATCGTTTGCATACAAAGCTTTGTGACGGTGGACTCAGCATATTGTTATTCAAATTTTATAGGTATCCAACGGTCAAAGATTTAATATCGAATGTCGGCGACGGATTCGCTTCTGTCTCCGGGGCATTATTATAAACCTGTTGTGCTCTACGCCTTTATTCGGCCATCTACCAAATACGGTTATTTTTTCTTATTTTCATACGTATATGAAGTTTCAACGACAGTTGTCGTTTTGAATATTTAGTTATTTATTGTTAAGGTCTCGCTATTACCTAGTTTACTTTTGATGGAGTATTCTGTGCTGTATGGCAGGAAACTTCTGCGCTTTTTACACAAATTAGGAAATCGAAGGTCTTCTACTATCACTTGCAGATAATAATTGAACTCCTTTTAATAACATTATTTGCAATTCATTTAATTTTACAATAATTTAAGTTTGATTTTTGGTTTTTATAGATTGAGATACGAACTTACAGATAGATACATAGATAATGGAAGTGGAAAATTATAATGAGGTCGGTAAATCAAATGGAATAGCACGAGAACGGCGCGTGCCGCAAGGCCGGTCAACTGGAGGCGAGCTCGTAGCTTCTCGCTCGCACCCGCCCAACCTAACCGCCTCTTTGTAAGGACTATAGTGTATTATGATATGCCTTATTGGAGCTGTAACCCGTTCGACTGGCACGTAGTATTCGTCACCGCATCGCAACATAGACGCGGCTATCTTGTACATCAGCGCAGCGCACGTGCCTTTGTAAGGAGTTGAACTGCATTCACTGGACCCCGCTATGACTTTATTCAAATGAGTACCACAAAAAAAACAGCATCGCCAAATGCAGAGATCGGGCACAACATGAATGACGAATTTGGTATTCAGTATTCACGCTCATTACCTATCATGTTCGGAGATTGCGCAGTCACAGGCAGCATCGTTATTTAATTACTTTTGAGTTCGGATTGCAAATTGTTTTTTTAACATGCTCATCTACAATTTAGCGTGCAATTAGTGAATAAAGTGGTCGGTCAGACGTTTAAGTTTTTGGTTTGTATGTTTGCATCACAATGTATGTACGCATTTAGCAGGGCTGCATTGGCAATAGCCGGGGGCCGTCCAGCCAGGCTGGTCCACCGTTAAATAATAACGACCGTGTACCGCCGCGGTTCCAGTACTATAAATTGTCGGCAGCCGGCGGGCACACGGCACGCAATCTCAATGCGGAAAATATTATGGTGGTGCCTGTTCTCGAATATAGCTAGACCAGGTTTCGCGGCCGCTGGCTACGTTAACCATAGTATTGTTGTTCTGCGCCAGTCGTTTGCATTCGAGGTCGAGAGTTGGGCACAAATGGTGCCGAGATATTATTACAATATCTCTCTTATCAGAAAGAACCGATAATTTTAGCGTATTCTAAATTGGAAAGAGAAGTTCTGCCGTAATAATATTTCATTAATTCATACAGCTACTAATTAGTTAAGAAGAATTAATCGATCGTCTACACAATATTGTTTCTCCCTATTCGTGATTCTAGAGGAAGAGGTTTTGCTTTAAAGGGTGGCTTCATAATTTATAGTTCGTAGGGCACCTTGAGGGCACCTACACAATTCGGATTTCCCTAACAAGAAAAATTGCTACTGTTTCATTTCATGCAGTGTTCTCGTCAACTGAGGTGGTCGTACCGTGGCTGTATCCATCGAGAGCACATTCCTTGCTATTGTCAAGTCCACGGTCCACTTGGCGTGCACTGCGCCCTTATTGATTCAGTAATACGTTGGACACGGGCTGCTGTTTTTGTGGCGCACGGCGCGGGCGCACGCTGTGAACTATTGGTGACGGCAGAATGACGGACTACTCGAAACTAGAATTATGACCGTGTCTAGCCAACTCTATCATCTTAATTTTTAATGATTCGAAAGCTAGGTCAGTAATTACCTGTCGCAATTTGATCCCCATGGTAGAAAGTGTTTACAAAACAACTAGGACTCATTGAAATAGTAAGCGTTACCACATCACAGAAGTCATTGGCGTTACCATAGTATTCAGTATTCAATTCAGTCCACAAACCGCACGGTCCTTTCTCACGACTCCTTGAGTATTCCCCGGGCGTGCGCCCGTGAGAACTGCGCGTAACATGCGGGTCTACAAACACTACACACAGCATAATCTGGGGGCTAATTGTCTAATTTCAAAATCTATTGCAATCGCTTTCAGGATGTGATACATTGATGCTTCTTATTGGCACAAATAAAAACGTACCAAAGAAATGCAGCAATGTGTCACATCCATCTGTCAAATGAAAGCGATTGCGATAGATTTTGAAAATTAGACAATAAGAAGGCAGGTCTGGTTAAACTCTCACTACCTACCTACCTACATAATTATAATCCTAGAATTAATACAAATTAATATAATAATAATATAAGCTTGTCTAAAATCTTTATTTACTTATGTAAGTAGTTAGTTTTAATTTTTCTATATCGACAGTTTTATTAATTTAAATTTTTTATCATTAATTTCATTAATTTTATTTATAGTTTATAAGTACCAAATTGTTACTAACAAATATGGATCAATATTATCTTATGAATAAATGAATTATTATTATTATTTACGTTAAATTTTGTTTTTCTCAGCTTAAAGCTGGTTTATCTGTAATTACGGGCCTACGCCAAGTAAATTATTAATATTATTATTAATTCTAATCAACTAAAATTAGGTATACCTATACACCGTTATTTTTTAAGTATATCTAAAAATGAAAAGGGTTGTTCAGACCACGTGAATGAACAACTTTTACTATGGAGGCAACAACGAAATCGCGAAAAAAAATCAGCCGTTCCATACATTATAATCGAGTCGATGTTGTACTTTTCTATGGAACAGCTGAGTACGTGAATTTTTAGATGAGATAGAAACCCTTTTAATTCTTAGATATATGTAAAAAATAACGGTGTATAGGTAATTCTAATTATAACTTAATAATGTGTACAAAAAGCGGAAATTACGTTACAGAGTGATTTAAATTAAAAACATCACATCTTATTAGAATGTAAACCTGTTTGGAGCGTACTATTTATTGGCGATAACTACTTTCGATTTATATACAATCTTGTTTAGGTACCATTTATGACTGGCCATTCCTTAATTAGCTTTTTTCTGAATCTAATTGTTTAAATATAGAAGGCAAGAGTTAATTGATATGTATGTACACGGTTACAATACAACATCATAACAACAAAGTTTGTTCTCATTATTTTTCCAAAAAAGACAAAAATAATTTGACTTTCCATAGAAATGACCAAACAACTGATGGAGTTTCGTAAGAAAAGTCGTATTTTTTGACTTTTTCGGAAAAGTCGTAGAACAAAAAATCTACTTCTTTGTTCTGCGACTGCGAGGTTATTGGTGTTTTACAAATAGGCTGTAAGTATTTTTCTTCCCCCCTACTAAAATGGCTTACATTCCTATACGTTTGAACGCTACGCTTACTTTTGAAGCTTAAATATGTGAGCAATAAACGATTAAATCACATGTCGCAAACTTGTGTAAATCACAGACTTTGATGTATTGTTTGGAATTGACAAGCTTACGGCACGTCATTTCACAGTTTACTGCTTATTTTAAAGCTTTAATAGTAAGCGTAGCGTTCAAACGCATAGCATATTGGTCATTCAAGTAGGGGGCAGGGTATTTACACACTCGAAGTGATCTGTTTATTTAATTTATATTCTCACCGGATTAAGTTAGATGATATCACGAATTGTATACCTAAATGTAAACACTGATAAGTTGTAATCAGTGAAGTTATAATACACTTCATTTCTCTTGGGATGTGCAAACAAGATTGTCACATATTTTTGAAAGTGTTAGATTCATTTGTTTGATATCACCAACCAATCTCTTGACCGAGTGTCTATGAGCTGTCAGCGTTGACACGTTGACTGATCATCGACAAGTGTCCAGCTGTCAGATAAAGCGTGTGAAATAACTTTATCGGTGCTTTGACTGTTAGTACACATCGAAGAAGTGATGAAAATTCATGGGAATAACCAATTTTCTCTCAGGAGCGATGTACGTAAGCTAAGATACCTATTGTGATAAATAATATTTAAAAAAATCTAATATCATTGATTGTGATAATTTTATATTGTGATATATGCTTTCATTATTATCATAACAGGATTTTATTTTGAAAATATTATTTACTTTAGATGTCCGAAATGCATTCATTTCTTATCAAAAATTTATGGCATGCCATTCGAAATTTCGATAAAATTATGTAGATCATTGATCGTTCCCACGTTTCGCGTGATCACTCGCAAGTCGGTGATCGCATGATCAAATCTTTGCTATCACCTTATCGATACCTTGTTCCCATACGAACTGTTGTTCGTAACTTTTTTCCACGGTTTATTTGCGTGAAAACCGATTATTAATAACGTTTATTTTACCGGTAGTTTTAAACGCCTCAACGTCTAAATTGTGATATTAAACTTTTCTTTTGCCACTTTATTTTGATTTGATAAGCTTCTTACACTACTTTTTTTCTTATTTGTTTTGATAATTTTGAGGAGGTACACAGTTACATAAGTACTTAATTACAAAAATTCCAATAGTACTCGTAGTACTTTATGTGTACATTACAAACAGCGGCAATTTCAACTACCGTCTTTTCCAATTTTCACAAAAGATTTTCCTGAATGAATGATACCTAACCTAAGATACTTATATATTTGTCCGAGTTTGTTATAATTTAGATACAAGCTTTATAGGTACCTAATGATGTTAAAACATAATAATAATAATAAAAACACTTTATTGCACACTAAGACAGGACATATTACAAAGAAAAACAATAAACAGCGAAAGCATACAAAAGGCGGCCTTATTGCTAAATATCAATTTCTTCCAGTATCTTTCTAAACATATTTGTACTTGACTTAATGCTATTTTATTTTCACAAATCCATTTTTATTAATTAAATCATCTATATATTATAATCATAAATCTTACTCAAATGTATTTTTACTAAGAAATTTTACTATGAAAATAGAATCGGACACGTTGAGGGTCAATCTTTCCTGAGGAATGCCTTGACCGCGAGTGCTATGTGTAAGAGCTCTGTAATGACTTTCCTCCAGAATTGGCTCGCGGGACATAATGGTGCGGTGAAGCCCCGGGCTACATTGTCTCCTCATTTAATTAGTACCTACCTCAGCAATCAGCATTGCTGTATGAGCTACTGAACTGTTTTTGTTCATTTGACAAAGAACACGGGCGGCGTGGCGGAATATTTTGTAATTAAACTGAGCTTGGCTGAAGTGAGGCTTGTTTTCGTGCTCTTTTTGTATACGAATTTGCGACGTTGGATTAATTAGTACAAATTATTAAAAAAATAAAGTAAATAGGTAATGTTTACACCATGCATTAATTTATTATTACTTATGGCCACGGCTAGTCAGACTTTGTAATTAAGTAACGAAAGATGTAAGTAACATAATTTACTTGAACAGCACCCATGTAATTTTTAGGATAATTTATTTGTTCTATCTCTAGCATTAGTTCCTCGGTCAGGTTATTATTTTTATGTCGAAGGTCATCAGCGTTGTTTATTCGAGTAGTGCGGTAGCAGGCAGGACACATGTGCGGCGGGCGGGCGGCGCCTCGATGATGACGTCCCGTCGTCTCGGTGCGGCGCATGTGCGCAGCGCACTCAGCCGAATTCACAGCCGAGCAGACGGAAAAAAAGCTTTATTTGAATTAATTTATGACCGCTGTTACGTGAAATACGTTAAGGAAAAAAAGGTACACATGTGTTCATGAAAAATAAACATATTAACAAATTGGTTTTTGGGTTCCATGTCCAAAGTGCCAGTTTACTATCAATATCTAATCTGTGTTACCTACATGCTTGAGAAGGTATGCACGGCACATTCAGCAGTTGAAAATTTCTAGGATCCTGATAGATAGATAGAACTAAATCAACTTGCATAATCTTTCTATTTTACTAAACAACAATTAAATGGTATTAATAAAATCACATAATTTTATAGAGATGAATAAAACCATAAGAATTACTTAATTATTTACCCGGACATAACGCAGGTGTTCAATCATAAATAATGCACTCCTTCGTTTGTTATTGTGACGAACTTAAAGACAAAGGGAAGTGGACACTCATTGTCTATCCATCGTCACAACACAAGCTTACTAAGATCTACCTATACTATAAAATCTAACTTTTATATAATTGTAGACACTAGGCCCACACCAGGTTAATTTCATACTGGATGCTGGATGGCTTCACGGAACCCTTTTTCTGCCTTTCTTTGCAAGCAGAGGCATAGGTAATCGAGCGAGGAAATAAAAGTGACTCAATCATCACACTCTTAGATTCGCATTGGCAAGATCACACAGACACTCCACCGAACACGTATCGTGAACGCACGATGCCCAAGGAGCTCTTCTAATGCTGTGCTGCTGAAGAAATCGTCCTTTATCTAGCTTCGTCGTTACACACTACTGCCGGGGTTGTGTCAGAGCAAAAGTGACGTCCCATTGTCAATGTCAACGTCACTTTCTTATTAGGCAATCATTGCGTTTCGCTTTCACAGCCTACATATAATTTAGGCTTTTATTTTTATTATATACGATTTCGGTCTTTGAGCGAAAAAAACGCTCGAAAGCGTTGTAGTAATCATGGAAATACCACAACGTGAAATTCGCGTCGTGGTCAACATACTAATCGACCACAACGCGTTGTGGAAATGAAGAAAAGCCAAACTTCGGTATTTGAGCCTTACATACATATTATATAACAATGAAGTTTGTACTATATAATGAATGAGATACGTAGGTGTATGTATGTATGTAGGCAAGCCTGAGCCAATGTGGAGAATGGATCGGTTGACATGTACAGAGCGGAGTGCTTACTGCTTAGTCACGCACGGCGCGGGTATGTGCGCAGGAGTATTTATGCCTTGTGGACCCTAGTTACGTAGTTAGTTTGAGTCCAACTGCTAGAGTCGAGAGTTAGACACCGACTGGATGAGATGACTTTACGCCTACTACTAGGAAAATCTTTGCGTTTTGCATGCCAAAGAAATTACTTACCTTAAAAACTAACATAACCTACCTAGAGATTTTAGTGAAAGCATTTTTTATAGTACAGGAATTGAGAAAAACAAAAAAAAATTGTCTAGAAATTATACTTACATAATTAAAGACGTACCTATCTACTAACTACTTATCTATTTTGTTTTCTTCATTAGTTCTTACAAACTCGCCTAAATCTTCCGTCAAAGTCAAGTTCAAATTGAATGAATAGTAGGAAGTTCAATTGTGCTCATTCTAGGTACTAGTTGTGAGGATATTGAATTGTAGATAATTATGCAATTTCTAAGGCGGTGTCATCGCATTGCCCACGCGCCATCTCGCACGAGTTGCGCCCATTATACAATCAGGGCGAATCAGCACATCGGGTACATGCAACCACTATGATCTATTTCACTGCGAATCAAATCCTTCAACCAACGATCCAACTCTAGCTATCCTATTTCCGTGACAAACCAGTTCTAAATGCGAACGCCGATGTATAGCGAACAATTTTATGTACCTATACCACAATCATGCAGTGTGGTTGTAGATTTATCGATTAGATTTATGTTGCACATCCAGACAATTTCCTAGGCACAGGCCTGCCTATTTCACACTGAATCTAAAGCTAAAGCGTAGCACGTCGTTAACTGCAATTGTTTCTGCTTAATGCATTTTGTTGGAATGCCTTTCTCGGGACCGACTCAAAATGAACTTACAAAAGTATTTTTTTGTAGAAACTTGAAAAATGTGACTCATTCTTGCCGTGAATCTTATCTCTAGCAAACGAAGAACTCAGAGACTTTGAAAGCATACTTGGGCGGCAATTTTTGTTAAATTGAGCTTTTATCTTTCTTCATCTTGACAAACTAGAAGATGACACAGGGAAATGTAGTCGGCATAGGTACATAATACTTACATAAGTTTTATTTATCTTTCTAGGATGGAAGTTTTTATATAAGTTCGTAGAGGTTTAGCTACGCTACGCAGTGTAGTATGTATGTAATTTGCCCAACGACACAATGATCACGCACGTGCTCGAACGCCCGCGCTGGCCCGCAGCAAAGCTATTGTCCATTGTTTCACTTCAATCAATACCATAACGCTCGCGTAAGAATAGTATTATTAAAATACTTAATATAAGTTTCATTGCATTTATAAACTTTATTAAAACAATCTTCTACAAAAGCTACGTTTTCAATGTCCTTATTCTTCATTTCACTTAAATGTTACAAGGAAGACAATAGCTTTGTCTCTTGTTTACAATGGGTTGGTCGCTAGTACTTTACGGAACTGCTTAGTTCTCTAATCTGCTCCATCGTGTCTTGGCAAAGTTTTGACCTAGAAACGAAAAAACACTGCACGACTTTTTCGATTGTGTGCGTGGCAGTGGTAGGTACAAGATAGGGCGTACATACATAAGTTTGAAAGCTTTTATAAATGTTGGTAGTGGTGGTTGTGTCTGTGTGCGCCGACGACAAGCAAGTGGCCGATAGCGACACAGGCAAAGACCCAATGTTCGATCGCGCATTGACAAATTACATGTAAACAAGTATGTAAGTACAAATTTTACACAGACAACAAATAAACAAACAAATATAAGTATATAATTATTACTAAAGATATTTACTTCTCAATAATGTTAGTATTATATATTCCACATTAGTTTTACAAGGTACCTATGTCTGTACTAGTACAGTTTGGTGCTACAGATAAAGCAACTAACGTTTCACCATGAATGAATAACTTTATAGTGCTCCAAAATTAGATTATTATTATTATTAATATTTAATATTTATTATTATTATTATTTATTATTATTAATATTTAATATTTATTATTATTAATATTTAATGTTCCAAGTAGATTATCTTCTTGTATTTGATCGAGATCACCACACTTGGAAGTTACGCGGCCGCCGGCCGTCGCGTCAGCGCACTCGGCGCGTGGGCTGCTGCGCGGGCGCATATCGCGTGTCGCCTTCCAGGGTTGCCTGCCATAACCAGATTCTTCGCCTTCTTTGGCTTACTATTTCAACTTTTTAATTTTCTTACAGGATGTGGGGAGTGTGATTTGAGATTGTTTAGATTTTGGAATTATTTATTTGAGTAATTTAGCGTTTACTCATAGTTTTCTTCTATCAGCCGTCTCTGGTTATTTTGTTTATAAATTATTATGCCTGCTAAATGTAGATAGTAAATATTTCGTCGAATAGAAAGTGTCAGAAAAGCTTGCCAAATTGACTCAACTACAACACTGTCAGTAAGTTAATGAAATTCCAAATATCTCTGAATTATCCTTGTGCCATAAGCACGGCATTTACGTTGATTATTTTCTGATTCTTTCGAGTATCAACCCTATATGCAACGAAGGTGTGTTGCTCGGTGCCTACGCGACATTGTTATCTCAAGTTGAATTCGGATGAGAATAAATAAAAGTTCGTAGAAGAGACACACATTTATTTTATTATTCTGGCCCGCGATAGAGCTTTATGGGACCTGTTATCGTGCACTAACGAACTTTCTACTGAGAAAACACTACTACACGATATGATAACTTGACAAACGGACACACTAACTTAGCTACATTTTTAAATAAAATATCATACGTAAAAGATTTCTGATATTTAGTACTTACTTATATTTATATATTTTTTTTTTTTTTTTTTTCTTTTTTTTTTTTTTTTCTTTTTTTGTTTGATGTTATCAATATGTATGGCACTTCTTACTCAAAACATAAAACTAATAGGCAAGTAAACCTTGTTTTGATTTCTCTTTTTTTTTTATTGCAATCATTTTGCTTTCTATAGTCAGTAGTTTTGTAAGTAAAGGCCTATGAAAAGCTTTTGGATATTAGTTTTCAATTCAGTGCCTTAGGATGGGTAGCCTAAGTATGTCATGCTCTCTTTAATCATTTCTGCGGTGGTGTCGTGTGGGGCGGGTCGTTACGTTCCCTCAAATATGGTTGAGCGAAGCGATGGCTGGTCCACGCGTCATGCTCGTGAACGGGTGCTGCCAGTGGGAATGGGTCTGCTTCTGAGTGCCTATCTTAACGCATATTGAATTGTAAGAATTGAGTTTTTTATTGTTATTTTTTATGTCTTGTCTCAAGTATTTTTTGGTAAATTTTGCCTACTTAGGTGCACTTTCGAGTAGCAGACATAGTGATTACTGATTTCTCAACTAGTTGAAAGTTATTTACTCTCACAATTACCTATCCGATATGTAGTAGGTATTTAATTTCAACCTACCTACCCATTGTGTACAAACTTTTGTTAATTATTGTGATGGAAAATGACCTCACTTTAAATGTGGAGCTCATTTTTCAATGTTGACGACTCTGTATGAAATATACAGGGAGAAAAAAGCAGCCCTTGACGAGTTTCTTGCCGGTTCTTCTCGTTACAAGGTCTCCCGCTCAGGGTTTGCGAACCGATGGCGTAGCTTCTTTGACATTCACAAGTGCTTGTAACAGCCTAGACTGAATAAATGATTTTTTGATTTTGATTTTGATTTAAAATCTGTCTTAATTTTCAAAAAACAAAATATGAGTGTCATTTTATTTTCTGAAAAGTCATATTATTTTATTAGAAATAAAATTTGACGTAGAATAATAACGGTATTTCCCAGAAGTCCACGAATCTATATTCAAAATATTAAAGTTAATACATACTGCGATTTTTCATTAAGACCATTATCAAATCACCATTATCAATCTATAATTTCTCAAACGCTTGAAATCTGTATATAGGTGTGGTGGTCGTTTATGTTGAGGTCTTTTATGGATTCAATAAGAATCTGAACTGCTTTGATACATTTGTAAGTAAAAAATGTACGGCAAGGGCTTCATATCCCGCTGCGAGGGACAATGTTAATTCAGACGTGTTTTGTTTAGAAATACTTAAATAAAAAAAGAACATGAGAATTATTTCGTTAATAAAAAAATATGCTTTTTTTAATATATTGCAATGTAAATAAATATCATACAGAATACAGTTATTTGAAGGCCCATTGCCAGCTTAACAAAAGGTCGTTATCTGGAAATTTAATAGTCGTAAACGTCAGATTTGCATATCTAGTCGAAGATTGCTCACTTTAACTGGTTAGTATAAAAGGATTCAAAGTTCTATGTTAATTTCAGTCGCGATCTTTTCTTGATTTCGAATCTTAACATTCTTAACACAAATATGTGAAAATATTAAAGCTTAATAGCCTGGCAATAAAACTTTGAGGTAAAATACATATGCGCTCGAACGAACATTTATACGACGACGGGTTGTAAAACGGGGTTGTAAAATAATTGTGTTGTGAACATCTTATTTTTAGGAAAAATCAAATCCTCTCAGTATGTTTAACAAAATTCGACAAATTCAAAAGGATATAGGGACTTTCATATAAGTATTTAGGTAGGTATTTGGGTCATTTTGAACTTACCATCCAAATTTCAAGGATGTGTCCAGTCCATGAAACTAAACAACTTTCTCTATGAAATGTGTAACTCGCCACCTAAGTAATTATAGTACCTCTTTGAGCGGGGCTTCCAAGAAGTCGAGAATCTTCCTGGTTTTAAGAGTTTTTATTTCCTCCGATAACATGTCGTCCCAGATGGATACTACGCCTGTGGATTAGAGGTCCACAGTCACACAAGAGGTGCTTGGGCGTTTCCTGCTCCTCGTTACAATATCTGCAGATGTCAGTATCACTAAATTTCATATGAAATAGGTGTCTGTTTAGTTTGCAGTGTCCAGTTAGGGCTCTAACAGTCGCGCTGACGTTCGATCTACTGAGCTGTATAAGCTCATTCGTCCGTCTTTGCGAGTAGCCTTCTACCAAGGATTTGGCGTGTCTCAGTCCTGGCTGTTTTAGCCAGAATTTTCTCGACTCGACCAAGGGATTGTCTTTAAGGAGTTGCATAGCCTGGTTTTTTGCGATGCCGCAGAAAGGTTCTGGGCCGATCTGTTGGCCTCTCGCTCCAGTTCTAGCAAGCTCGTCGGCTTTTTCGTTACCGATGATGCCTGAATGACCAGGGACCCATCTCAGAATAATTTTATTCTTGTGTCCCAGTTCATTCAGTTTGTCTACGCAGTCTTTTACCAGTTTATTAGTCTATCTATTCTATTTTTAATTTCAGCTTATTTTCTGCAACAGTACCTTACTATACAGGTTTATTTGTAAAACACCAATAACCTCACAGGACAGGAGTATTACAGACTACCCAACGTCATAAACAGCAACGCATCGATTGTTATACACGACATTTCCGGAAATGAAAAAATATGACTTTCCACTGTTAGTTGCATTTGCTCACGACATAAAAGTGGAATACTTCAAACCCTAGCTAGAGTATTTTATCTAGTTGGGCCTGGGACACGTAATAAAAATATTGATGAAAGAGTCTCTTTCCATAAAGTTATCCACTTCAAAAGGGGCAGTTGGTAGTATACTACAATGGCAGCGGCGGCCGGCGGCGCGAGAGACGTGGCGTGGGTGCTACTCCAGAATCGCCCACGTGCCAGATCAGAGATACCATTGTCCGTAGTTTATGGCGGGCCTGGCACAACGACACCCGACGTAATCTACAGACCACAGACAAGACAACTGATATACTTTACTTTTGTATGAGTAAACTCTCTCTTCAAAACTGGTAATCCAGCAGACTAGCTCATGCTAAACACGGACACGACAAATATTTTGTTTAATAAAACTTTTGTAGGTAGCTCATAATGCCCGTGGGCATGGGTAAGCAACTTGCACTTGCTTGCAGATATGCAAAGAAGTTTTCAGCAACTGTTCAAGTGTAATATTGAGTAGGTAAATAATACTGGACTGGACAGTTAGCCGCGATACACCCTGAGGAAATTATATCTAAAACCATTATCGCGACTGAATGCTAACGGTACCTTTGATTGATCTAGAACTGATCTATAGATTTTTGTTATGCTTGTTTTAATTATGTGTGTTAGGTGTTGTGGTACAACAACAAGAAGAAACGAATCGACTTACAAAACAAGAAAAATGTACCAGTTCATCATTTAAAAACAAAATTATGAAGAATCTACCTTATTAATATTCAATCAGTTGGTACGTACCTATCTCAAGAATGCTTGAAAGAAAGTTTGATTACAGATTCTGAATTTAATAAATTGAATTAAGTTTATATGGCGTTAAATTCTGGTTGCTGGTTAATTCGATTTAAAGAAACGAGTGATTGCTCCGCTGTTTACCATACACATCGCGACGGGCCGTCCAGGAATATGTATGAAGCGGTGGCATAAGACATTTTTTAATAATTTTAATGGACTTAAAATAAAGCGAGACAGGTCGTGGCGTTACTGGCGCGCGCGCCTGGCATACATAATGAGCTTTCTTTTCGAATTCAACGTTTTCGGTAGCGACCGCATCCCAATCAAATTGTCCAAATATGATTAAAACCGCTTTTCGTCATGGTAATATATGGAAAGGGTCCGAAACTAGATGTAAAAATGTGTCCAGATAACTTCTCGTTTTACTGAATTCGCCAATTAGTGTGATTTTTTCGAAAGCTCATAACAGTACAATTGAAGCTTTATGTTGTTACTAATTGGCGAAAGCACAATTTTGCCAGATGAGGTGGAGCTGTCTTTGCAATGCTAAAATACATTTATTGTCTTGGTTTGTTTTTGTCCAAGTATTTTCTTTCAAAGAAAAATTCTGGCAAAATTTAGTTTACAAATATCGTGTAGTTATTAAACTCCAAAATCAATTAATGATAATTTTAAATTGATAATTTTAATTACATCTTTAGAAACGTCTTGTACCAACTAAACCATGAACAAAAATTAATACTTATATTTAACATTTTTTTTCCTTTCGCAGTGGTCTAAGTTCGACGACGGAACGCGGAGTGACGCCGGTGTACCTGCGATGCCGGGAAGGGACCGTGTCGTGGGTGTACCCGCGCGGAGCCCTGCGGCTGCTGTTCCGCCCGCCGCTGCCCGCCCTGGAGGAGGACTTCACGGTCTGCGTGAGGGTCATCAGGCGGCCCGACCCGCCTGACCTGTTCCACGAAGGGAGGCTGAATGATACAGGTTCGTTACTTACAATTCTTTAAGTTTACGAAGTCATCATCCCTTATCACAATTTATTAATGAAGCGCTCATAGCGGAACTTGACAGACTGATCGTACTCAATCACGTTTGTTAAGCAACTCTTAGTCCAGCCAGGTGTTGGATGGGTGACCGTTAAGGCGAGGCCAGTTCACGAAATTTACTCTTTCACTATGTCTTTAGAATAAGGTTGAATATTGCATAACTTTAATTGACGCTTCGCTAGAAATTTGACTAATTTTAGTAAATTTTTATTGATTTCTGAAATACTGGATCATTTATTAAAAATGTACTCGGTTAATGTGTTAGATCGATAAAAAAGCTATCCTTTTTGCATAAATAATCATATCACTGTCGTTGAAAATTACGAAATCTGACGATTTGAAATTTATTTTTATAAGTTTTTATGGTGTTATTCAGGATTTTTTTAAAGAGTTACCATGCCATTTTTCAATATTCTGTTCGGTTAATTTGCTTCTTTGTTTCTTTTTCAGTCTACAGTAATTTTTGTTGAAGTAGAATTTTACATCAGTTCTTCACATTGGATGTTCAAAAATCAGACTTTTCATCAGATCGTGAACTGGCCTCGCCGTCTGAGTGCTTCCGTGCTAAAGGGCACGTTAAACCGTCGTCGGTCCCGGCTGTTGTCATCTGATAATAGTCGTTAGGCCGAATTAGAGTTACAGGCAGCTTGATAAACTTTAACACCCTGAGGTGGCCACTATTCCTCATTCGATAAGAAGAAGTAGATCCTAATTTATTTGGGGTCGGTGCAGTACGTCCTTCACTCCAATTCCTTCCTGTCACTCGTCATCTCCTCATCCACTCCCTTCATATTCATATCATTCCGCACACAATCCATCCATCTTTTCTCCGGTCTACCTCTTACTTTCCAGCCCTTTACATCCATATATATCCATGAACTAAAAAAAATATTTACAATGATGCCGTGTTGGGTACCAAATGAAAGGGCTTTCAAATATTTATAAATTGTTAGCTTTTGCTCGTGGCTTTGCTTGCATTTACAAAGTGTTTCCTAATATGTAATGCCTGGGTGAACACTTGCTTTCCTACCCATCGGCCACACTTCCCTCGGTAGGTTGGCAATGAAAACGTCACCGACGCCAATGCTGTTCTGTGGGTTAGATACCGGTGGCCTTGTTTGATCAAAACTTATTTGATCCAGCGAGCCCAAAAGAGCAAGGCGTTACGCCATAAACAGGTTATCTAAAATCAGTTAACTCATTTACTTATTTGAAATCAGTTCCATGAAATTGTATTTTTAAGTAAATATCCTTAAAGCGCTTATTGTTTCTGATAAACCAAAGTACTTACTGGGATATCTTGACTCTTTATCAAAATAACATTTCTTTTTGTAAACACTGGTCAACTAACGCGTTATTTGTGGGCTATATCTTATCTACAATCGTGTAGTAACAAGAATAGCAGGGACGTTCACATTTAAAAACCGTTTTATCTGATTTTCTTACTGTTTTGCGTTAAGTTGTACTGGGAAATCACGACGCGGCCAAGACTGAGAATCGTAATGTAATTATTGCGTGACAAACAAATGATTAGGGACTTATACAAATAATTACAAAATTACTCAAATTATTCACTAAGTCAATTTAGTTTGTAAGTAACAAACAGGGTGATATCACCACAATATATATATATAGTAACAGGTATTTTTCCAATGTACCTATTCAAACTAATAATTTGGTTTATAGCGCTATTTTATGTAATATAAAATATGTATGGGTTAATAAATAATATAATATGAATAAACCTATAGTGTTCATCTTTTATACTTCTTTTTGTGCAAATAAAAAATATATTATTCTATTCTATTCCTAATATATGGGCCGAAATTAGAGCGTGTCTATTTTTCACAGAATCTCCTCAGAGGTTTCCCGCGCGGCTCTTTGTGGAAGGAACCCACAGACTGGTGCCTCTCTACGCGCCAGATGACGGAAATCCCAAAGAGCTCCGGTGCTTCAGGAGCCGCAAGGGCAGAGCTGCGCTTTACGTGGAGGCCGAGCCCGAGGAAGGCACGACTCGGCGAGAGGCCACCTTCAAGTACGAGGCGCGGCCACTGATCAGGCGCCACTACGACCCCGCCACCGCTGACTGCAGGCCCTGCTCTGAATCAGAGTTGGAACTGGCTTTCTGCACCAGCGATCTAGGTGAGACAACTGACATACTTATAACTCAGGAAAAATAGCCAGGGACCTATTCGCAATTCCAGACGTTTTGCTACTAGCTAATTCTGATTTTATGTCGTCTGGCTGAGTTGACTCTCTGCTTTTAAGTCATGTAGCTGAATTGTCTTTCGGCTATCTATGTAAGTAAGTACCTTGCTTTCATGTCATCCAACGTGAATTGTCTTTCAGCGAAAAGGTCATTCTGATAGAGAGGGAATAAAAGGGTAAGTACCTACTTAATTCCAAAAAATCTTAAATCAGTTTAAAAATTGCGCCTGACAATTTCGTTCGTATCTCAACGCCCTTGTCTTGATTGCCCGACCGCAGTAATAACCGAGGAGAAAACCAGGAGCCGCATGTCCCGCTGAATGTTAATCAAGCCGCATCCACGCCGCAGCGCCGCACCGTAATTTGTCGCCGTAATCTTCATTCCGCAACTTGCTATTAAATTAAAACCTTATTACCAACTCCGAAACGTAATCTAAAATACAACAACCCAAATATTTGCAAAATAATGTCGATTTTCTTTCTTGGTAAGCGAAAGAGGTCTGTCTGATTATTCTAAACAAAACACAATCTCCTTTTTTGTGATCCCAGCAAGTGGTTTCATGATATTTTCCTAGAAGACATTAACTTGCAAATGATACAAAAGATACGGAAGCCTTTATGCGCTGCAAGACAAGTTGACATTTGTGGGTTCGACTAGATTCAATTTACGGGCATAATGACTAAACCTGACGCGTATAAGTACTTACTGGACAAACTAGTCGACCGGGCGCGCACGCGACGCGGCAGGGAGTTAATGTTGACTTTTTCTTGTTTGATAAATGATAATAGTCGGCGAGTTATGTCAGAGTGCGCCCCGCGGGCCGGTGGGCGGCCGCGGTCGCATTAGCCCTCTCGATCACGTATCATTGAATATTTGTCTGTCATGCCATATAATAATTACAGATATTTTTATAAGCACGGCACGACAAGCCACGCGATAGAAGTATTGTTGTGTACCGTGAGGCTTGTATCATATTAGTAAGAGTAGTAGCTTGATTGCGTTGATGTCTTTTTCAAGGAAAAACATATTTTGAATCTCATTAGTGAAGTTTTGATATAGGTAAGAACTTATCGATGTTAATAGTGGGCAATGTCTCTATGTAACTTAATAATCTAAAGCTAATATACTGGGGATGAGTCAATGAACTACACAGGCGTAATTTAGACCGATACATAGTACTAGTCACTCTAGACAGTCTGTGAGAAGAACTGTATTAGATAGACAAGATAGTTTGTCAAAATCTTCGGTTTAATTATAGGCTTTCGGGGCGGAGCCGGGTTGATGACCGTTTACCAAAGACTGGAGCTATTCACTTATCTCGCTCAAACAAAAGCTTGCGGTAGAAAAAAGGTTACATTTGCGCTTACTCATCGGACGGCAAAAAACGTATTGCGACGCGGACAATGGGGACACAGAGATTAATAGTTAACGAATCTATATCTAGGTACGGTTGGCGAGACAACTTTTGTGAACGGTTTTTTTCTTTCGATTTTTTGTCTTGAAAATAAGTGGCGCTGACTGACATCATTTTTTAAATATTTTCCATGAATCCCATTTGGTGATGGATAATAATAATACAGCTAAGTTATGTTTCAAGCTAATTATTGCCCATTAACACTTATTATGACTCAGATCACCGATTTTGTTCGGTATTAATGGAGTTCTACAGCCTACCACACCAGCGCGAGAAGTTTTATTAGTTGGGCAAAAGCTTAATCTAATAAATAAATATGTACTTACATAGGTATATTGCACTTTCTTAAACTTTCTCTAGGCCGTTTCATTTCAAGCCAACTCTATTGTGTCCCTAGAGCAGTGAACTGACATTATTGTTCAATTTCAGTATCCCGAGGCGTGTTCGTGGGCGCCGAACAGCGGGAAGACTTGGACACGACGCAGTTGACGCTGCGGATTACGAAGTTGATCCGCGCCACTTCCAGAGCGGGCGACGACCGGAGAGAACCCGCCGACACAGCTGATGAAGGAGACTACTTCAGGTACTTACACAGAAATATTATAAACAATAGGGATTTTGACTATTTTTTTTATTTTATGTTACATAAATTACCTCTCAAAAAAAGAAACATTGGTAAAAGAATTAATTCGCTAGCATGAAAACTGCCCGAGATATCACAGTGTGAAATGCGCACAAATGGACTCGATCAAAAACGCTCCATACTAATGGCTTGCACGTTATGACGTCACGCCGTGCTAGTTTGTATGCAACGCGTAGGAAATTTGTTCGGCAGCTATATTAAATATTGTTTTTATCAAAATAGTTTCTTAGACAAATTTGCTATACATTTTACGGACTAATTAAAGGTATCATTTATTTTAATAAATTTTATACTTTTTAAATGGACTTGTCCACCCAACTTTGAAGGGTCATAAAACAAATAATATGCAATATATAAAACCAAGAGGTATACAAGCTACTCTAAAAGTTTAATATGTTTACGATTTTTATTAGTATTTCGTTATTTTATTCATTAGTCAACATCCCTATTGAATCTAATCTGACGGTAGTTACTTACTTGCTTTAAATCACTAAATTTTATACTAAGGATATTTCAACATCAGCCCCCTGATTACGTAGCTCTGTTGCTAAAACGCTATGTTGTTCTCGTTTGAAATTAATTAAATCAGTTTCATTTATTAGCAAAGTGCTATACCTACTTAACTCTAGGGAGCCTACTCAAATGGTCATTCTACTAAAATTAACGCTAGTAGGTAGAATAGAATGACAAGGCATGGGATTGACAGGAGTTAAGCGTTAGCTAATGTCATTCCCATACATTGTTATTCTATTCTACAAGCGTTAATTTTAGTAGTTTGGCCATTTGAGTAGGGGGGCTGTCATCAAGCAGAAACTGATAAAGAAATTTTATTAATTTCAATCTATCTCATATTTCAAATACTCACCTTAGTTTCTGTCTTGTATATGTAAGTACTTACATGTACTTAGGTATGTAAACCATCTCCGCACGTTTGTAGTTAACAAACAATGTCTTTGGACAGGTACGAAGTGGACAACACTTTAGAGCGCACGACGCACCGCAACCGGCGCGGGCGGCGCGCGGCGCGGCTGCACGCGCACGTGCACGCGCCGGCCGCGTGCGGCGCCGCGGCGGGCGCCGGCGAGTTCCTCGTCATGGCGCGTCGGAGGCTGGGCCGCTACGCGCTCGTATGCGCGCCGCGGCTGCACGAGTGGAAGGAGCTCGTTGAGAAGAGAAACGCGGATGGGACTGCCCATTGCGTGCTGCAGCATTGAAAATATTAGGAGGCACGCGTGTAATCAGTTAGTTGACGAAGCGGGTGTCGGGAAGTCCCTTGTTATGGTCGAAGACTGGGCCACTACGCGCTCGAGTGTGCGCCGCGGTTGGACGGAGCTTGGTGAGAAGATAAACAAGAGAAGTACGCATTGTATGCTGCTGCACGGAATGTGAGCTTTGCCGTGCAGTCCTAACCACTGGACATTGTGGAAACGCACGTCTTGGTAAAACGTGCTAGCAATAAAATGCTGTAGTAGGTCTAGGGCCTATTGAAAATGAACAGTTTTTCGTCTGTGTTTATGGTGCTTTGCAGCCGGTGTTATAGAATTGTGTTTTTCATGAGGTGAAGCGACTAGACTAAGTCCATGGCCATAGTTGTGCAACTTTTTGTGATTATAAGTTTTGGGTCATCAGTAAGTTTAGTTAACTGATGAACAGATTCAGCCATTTGTTATTAAAACAGATTCAAATACGGAGTTGCCACACTACAACACTATCATATAAGTACCTAATTCAAATTCATGATTTATTTTATTTTCATGTTCCTTAGTTTACGAGGTTCGCCCAGACGTATAAATGCAAAACCTATGTAGGTATTTCGCTTGCCTATTTGCAATATATTACTGTACATACCTTATTTATGTAAGAAAAGTTTTTATTTTATGTAAATCATATAATTAGTCAGTAGTGAAATTGTGGTCCAGAGTGCCAAAATATATAAAGATCTTCATATACCTAACTAGTTGTAAGGTTGATCTCAACTCTGTACATATTATTGTTAAGACCGCTGCGCTGGTCATAGCCATATTAATTTAGCTTCAATGTTATTCGCATTTTGTTTCTACTTGTAAATGATTTTCTTAAGTAGGTAGGTACAGTTTACCACAACCGTCATTAAAATTTTATGTATGGATCTATGCCATTCTTTTCTTATCCACTACCAAATGGTCAAATTCTATAAAAAGATTAGATAGATGGCCAGTTGTATGAAGTACTTTTGTCTACGTAGGTACAACTTTTAAATTAAAACTAAAGAAAATTAAGGAAAGTTCGTAGACGCCAACGTTCCTTCGTAAGATGATTGTATGCAATTTATTAATACGTAATGTATTCATAAGTGCTTCCATTTGCCTCAATACAAAACAAGAACAACTATTTACTTGTTTATATTTATTAAATATATCTGAAAACTATATCCTAAACATAGGCGCGATTTCTCAACGCCTCTGTTTGTTTTATAATACGACTAGGTACTTATATGTCACCGTAAAATCATATTATAAATAATTACCTCAATAGATTATACTCTATTTGAATATTGTGATCTGAAAATTTACAATTTACCGCATTTAAATACCTACTTATTATAACGATAAGTAAAATTTTCGTATTCTATGTGTTGAAAACATATAGAATACGAACATAAACATTTTGTTATGTTTTTATATGAATAGGTATTTCAATATACAGGATGTTTGGTAATACCCTTATAAAGCTGAAAATGGTGGATAGGGATCATCAAACTGAACAACTTTTACTATGGGACCAACTCTGAAATCGCGAAAAAATAATCAGCTGTTCCATACAAAAATTAATAACGAAAATATAAAAATGTATGAAACAGCTGTTTTTTTTTCGCGATTTCAGAGTTGGTCCCATAGTAAAAGTTGTTCAGTTTGATACGGTCCCTATCAGCCATATTCGGCTTTATAAGGCTATTAAAACACCCTGTAGAGTTGGCTGAATATTATTTACCAAATAGGACAAGTAAGGATAAACAAACAGTTCTAACAATTTTCCGGTGACATATACATTCTAGTAATGTATGTTTTTTACATTGTGATGTTTTAGTTTAGTTTAGTGTATACTTTAGTCCAGTGTTCACAAAAATGCCCCTCCATCCAGTTGATGTTGTGTAACAATCGCCTGGACGCACGGGCACTGGGTTCATTTTGTTCTCGGCTAAATCAACTGATATCAATCATATGTAAACTTTTATCGATATCATTATTTATCATTCGTAAGATCACGATATGACATATTTCACATCACTAGTCAGCAGTGGTGTGGTTACAAAAAAAAATCTAAACGACACCCCTGTAGTGGTGTGGTTGACAATACACAAGCTAATTCAAAATTATGTATTCGTAACTAGATTTTATTTTAAAGAGTTCCTTAACGATTTTATAAATATTTTTTTGAGTCAGAAGAGCAATTGGTATGACAAAAATGTATAAAGCAAAGGTGTACAGTAAAATATTAAAATATTTGTGAACACTTAAGTAATATATTTTGTACAAAGTTATGTATAGATTGTTGATATGTGATATAGAATACAACGAATATGTTAAAGACAGTGCCTATTGTATAATTATAATACATTTGATATTGACCTTTATAGTGTTTATAAAAACATAGTTTAATAGGATAAAAGCTGTTGAATAAAAGTGTTTAAAACTAACTTTTGTGTTTAATTGAAACGAAACGTTTAAGTAATGAAAAGTGCGATTAATGTAGCAGTTCATTTATTGAAAAAATCACAACTGATACCACATAGAAAAACTACTCGGCACGGTTTAACTCTTATCTATACATAATATCACAAACACTTTATGATTTAATAGATTATTTACATAGACATTTAATCATTTTAGTACACTGTGAATGTTTCAGTTGCTGACCTTCACAGCTATAAGAAACGAATATTATAAAAAAGTGAACTAAGTTGAACTAAACATAAAAGTTTCATCATGCTGTAAAATTAAAATAAAATATATAATCGTATTTAACAAATTATAAAATTATAACAAAACAATATATACAAGTAAAACGATAACTAATTGTATTTTGACCCAAAATAAATAGCATCTACACAGATAAGTTTTGTGTTATACATTTTATTCAATTAAATACTTACTCATCATTGTTATTTTAAAATAATCTTTTGAGATAAAAATGGATATTGATACAAAACAAAGTATGTGACAGCAGGTACCTAATTTGTATTATTGTGATATGTGTACGTAGTGAAGATTTAATCACAATATAATAATTAATAACTTTGGTAATAAGTAATAGTGACACAGTGATCGTGACAACTTTACAACAATGATCAAAAATTCATAAGACTAATTTAGTATTGCGACTCATTAATTTTGTAGAATCATTTTTATTAGAACTGCAATGAACTTTGAACTTTAAACTCGTTTCACATAATATAAAAAATAATGTAATTTTTTTGCCTAACAAGCATTTATATTTAAATTAAAATAATCATATTTTTTTTAATACAACTGAAATCTTATAAAACGAATAAAATAATACACATCATATTTTTTTTCCTATAGTTAGATCATACCAACTCACCTACTAATAGCACTCGAAACATTATGAGCAAGTTAGATACATTAAAATGGCCTATTCCCGTTGTCCCCCATTTTTGTCCCCCACTGGGGGACATAAAAGATTATTTTTTCACACTTTTTTCCCGACATCCCCCCAGCCGGACAACGGAAATGGGCCGTTCAGCCTTCTCTTGAAACATAACTTCGATTCATTGTGTTGAATGAACCAAACATAACACCTTGGTAATTAGGTAATTCATTAAACACATGACAAAATAAAACCTTTCCCCCTTAAGAATACACACTTATTCGTAATCGGTTATAGTAATACACTTCCCGATACAAATAAGTAATGAATATTCTATGAACAACTTTCAAACTAAAAGTATTAGAGCACATAAAGAAATTAGATACAGTCTACTAATTTGATTCTTAAGCCGCTATAGATACACTTACGTCTGTAGCACAACTCCGCCGCGAAACAATACCAGCGAAACCGCCATGACTTGTCAGTTGTACGACAAGCGAAACAGATGCGAAAGAGCCTATTCTAACGCAAAGATTTAACTATGATGTTGTCTATTTCAAGCGCGATTCCGCCGGATCGGCTCGGACCGTTGACACACCTCTGCTGCAAAAATAATTACGCGAAACCGCTACCTAGAGGTGATCTTCATATTATGTCGTCGTCGATAGAAGACAAGTCATGGCGGAATCGCGGTTTCGCTGGTATTGTTCCGCGACGGAGCGGAGGTGTGCTACAGGTGTTAACAAAGTAAATTAACCAATAATAGCTCTTATCGAATGACGTAAGTAAAAGTTCATACAGTAACAGTGATAAGGTTCTATAGTGGCATAAGAGTCAAATTGGTCGACATGAAACCGAAAATGTTAACCGTGATATCAAGAACCCAATCATTAATCTAATAAATAGCCTCCAAGAAAGCACCAAACTCCTTGGATCGCGACAATACTGTAACTAATACGCAGCTACTTATTAATACGATGAAAACTAAAATTGCCGATTATCAATAGTTGTGCGAGTACCATACAAAGAATCATGTGTCATTTAAGGCTTTCTACCTCCCCTTACGCATGTAGCGCATAAAGCCGTGGCGTTTATTGCAGGCCACTAGAAACTAGCATATAAATAAAGAACTGACACGATTCTCGAGTGCACTAAGAAACGAGACAATTACAAATTAAAATCGTGTAAAATAAAAATACTGACAAACAGATACGACGAAAGCTAAAGTCGATTAATGGTAACAAACAACTGTGAGTAGTGTAGTAGTGTAGTGTCAATAGTGACGGTCATGGCGTCAGTCGCCAAAGAAAAACTTAGGCAGTACCCAGACCGAAAGTGAATTTTAATTTTAGAAGGTATAATCATTACATTCCCTCGTAGTCATTTCTAGAAACTACTTTTAAAACTACTAAAAGTGGCTGTTTTTGACACTTTTGCTATCTACTTCTACGAATGACTACGAGGGAATGTAATACCTTCTAAAAATACTAGAAAGTCCACGTTAAGTAGTAATATAATAAGTCTATGATTATAATCCCTCGTCTATTACTTAAAAACTTATTAAATAAAAACCTCTGAGGGCGCCACTTTCGGTATGGGATGCACCTTAATGTATAAATTATTTACGTATTGCATATTATGGATCCCATACTCTTTAACTGAAGAAGTATATAAATGATGTTTGGAAATGATCGAGGTTACTTTTACAATTATTTGATATTTCAGTAAGTACGGTAATGATTTTAAAAATATACCCAACGTTTTACATTTACGATGGCCATTAATATATCGTGAAAATATAGTTTCTATACATCGATAATTTATCTTAAGGTAATTTTCTTTCCTTTTATAATATAAAATTTGATACTGAATCTACAATTTAACAGGTTAAGACGGAATTATTGTCAAATCATTTATTACTACTGAGGGGAAGCTCGTCGCATCACGATATTAGACACGAAACTTGGGACTGAAATAAGTTTGAAACAATATAAAAAATAGCTGAATCACATCCTGATGCTACGGCTCCACCTGCGTGTTAACGCATAGCTTAAGGCGAGGCCAGTTCACAATCTGATGAGAAGTCTGATTTTTGAACTTCGAATGTGAAGAACTGATGTAAAATTCTACTTCACAAAAATTACTGTAGACTGAAAAAGAAACAAAGGAGCAAATTAACCGAACAGAATATTGAAAAATGGCATAGTAACTCTGTAAAAAAATCCTGAATAACACCATAAAAACTTATAAAACTAAATTTCAAATCGTCAGATTTCGTAATTTTCAACGACAGTGATATGATTTTTTATGCAAAAAGGATAGCTTTTTTATCGATCTAACACAATAACCGAGTACATTTTTAATAAATGATCCAGTATTTCAGAAATCAATAAAAATGTACTAAAATTCGTCAAATTTTTGACGAAGCGTCAATTAAAGTTATGCAATATTCGACCTTATTCTAAAGACATAGTGAAAGAGTAAATTTCGTGAACTGGCCTCGCCTTAAAGCATTAATCTAGGCGTTACGCAGATGTGGCCAAGACTTAACGGTGTTGATTTACAAACGATAGTACTAAATTTACTTAACGCCTTAGCTAAAGCGTAGTTGGACATTACCACTAACGTTAACGCAGGTGGAGCAGTAGCATGATGATCAACAGTAATTTTCTAGTGCCTACCTACGCAGAAATATAAAAAGCGCTATTTTTAAATAACTTATACAAAAACTAACTAATAAAAAATCAATGCTTTAAATCACAGCAAGTATGGGCTTATACATTGACACTTAAAATTGTATTATTTAATAACAATAATAAAAAAATTGCACTTTAATGTAGCCAAGCTGCAAAACAATTAGATGGCGCATTCAACGTCAATACCTAAATGTAGTTAGACTTGCATCTAGAATATGTACCTAATAAAAACCCTGTCAGAGACCGAAACGGGTGATAGTGTTGCTAAAACTGAACAGCCTTTTCCAAGGAACATAGGTCGAAAAACTATTTTTTTTTCGCCCTTCCATAGGAAGTCGGTCAGCTGCCAATACATTTTGTATGGGAGTATGTTTTTTTTTCGTTTTTCGACCTTATTTCATGGAGAATGTTGTTCAGGTTTAGACACACTATCACCTGTTTCAGTATCCTACAGAGTGTTACATGTTGTATAACATTTTGTAAATTTCTAATACATACCTACTCTTAATTTATTTTACAAAAAGGAAAACCAACTTGTCCAAGTAAAAAAATAATTTAAATCTAGATTTAAATGCTACCCTACACATCCGTTTCATCAAATTGTTTACATTGCTACTACTTCTTGTCGTTGCACTTTCAGATATTTAAATGCTATAAATGTGGAGTTTCAAAAACAGTTTTTGTTACTTTCGGAACAACAGTCACATTTTAAGTTTGTCAACTATAAAAATTAAATATTACTATAGTGTTTTAGCTTGAAAACGTATTTTAATATACATTCCGTATGTAAAATACAATCAACATCGCTAGGACACCGCGCTGTGCATGGAATAAGACATGGCACCATGTACTGAGTACGTATAAACGTATCTGAAAAGAAAAATAAGGTTTTCGTAATGTCAAACATATTTAGTCGTCGTAGATTCTAGAACATAATAGTTCTATCCAGTTGGAATCAATAGACAGATATAGAATGCCCAAAATAACTTGGCGGCTCGGAAGTTAACTGCAAGTGATATTTCGCGCAGGGTACATGTTGAGTTCCATAGTTCCGAGTGCTTCCGCCCGCGCCCCGTCCCCGCGCACGCCTGTATTCGTCTACTGCAGCGTTTCGCGCGAAGTTCAGAGCCGCCAAGTAATTTTGCGCATACTGTAATGATGTTAATAAGTAAGAACTTACTATTCGAATACGACAGGCGTGGGCGTCATGAGGTCCACGATGATATCCTCCATGTTGGGCAAGACTAGAACCTTCTCGAACTCCTTGGTGAGCTTCTGTTCTATCCAGTTGGAGATGTGCGCGAACCGGAGCGTGCGCGCGCCCACCGCTGGCCGCGCTTTTAGCACCAGTTGGGGATTCGTACGGAACCTACACCACAAAACAAAAAAGTCAGTTAAATCTTTAGTTGTACGTGCCTAATTTTGGGCTTGCATAATATTTTAATGAAGTAGTGGTTTTTTATGGAAAAGCTGATTTCTTTTCGCGATTTCGAACTTGATTTCATAGTGAAACTTGAGTGTATGTATCGCACTCTTCATTTTACCTTACATAAATCGCTAATTTCATGTCCTTCACTAAGAAATTGAATAAAAAGCATTTAAAAATTTTGAGGGGAATAAAACCAAGTTTTATTATTAACGTAATTATTTAGTACACTTTTATACTTTCACGTGGCATTTTATTAGATTAAAAACACAGGTATTAAAAGCGTTTAAACTGGAACAGATTTATAAACACCTACCTTTTTCCTACTTTTTAGGAAAAGGTAGGTGTTTAAACACCTATGTATTAATTTAAACGCGTTTAATACCTGTGATTTTAATCTAATAAAGTTGTTATTATTTAGGTTGCTAACAAGTTTCTGTTTCTGGAAATTGTATAACACGGAGGCGTGCGTGCGTTTGTGTGTGTGTGTGTGTGTGTTGTTACAACAACTGTTGTATGAGAGTACTGACCCGATCCATATGCGGTCGTGCGGCGGCGGCGGCAGGTTGATGGCGAGCCGCCCCTCCAGCCCCTCCACTTCGAGGTGCAACTTTATGTCCGTGTTGGATAAACCCTCCATCGCCCGCTTCACGTATTTGTAGTCCGTCACCTAAACATAATGACCCGCAGGCTGATTATCTAATTAAAAACCACCTAGCGACCGGTCTCATTTGACAGATGAATGTGATACATTGCTACTTCTTTTTGGGGAAAAAAAAACATACCAAAGAAAAGTAGCAATGTATCACATTCATCTGTGAACTGAAACCGGTCGCTACGTGGTTTTTAATTAGATAATCAGGCTGCGGTACGTTGTTTCATTAAATGAGCGATTATGGTATTTTTGGTCTTATGTAAGCGATTGCAAAATAGTCGCGATGCAGACCAGTGTTGTTCTATATTTTTCATGGCGCGACCCCCTTAGTATGTTAACATATTTTGCGACCCCCTACCCTCCGCTGTTCCTAACCATGTATTATTTACCATCAGTGATCGGAGTAGGTAAATTGTTTTTACGTACTTGCATCATGAATAGTCATAGAAATCGTAACATGGATAAGCCTTTTTTCCGGAATTTTGTTTCGGTATTTACGAGATTGAATCATATATTGTGAATGTTTGCATGCATGTGAATGCAACATTAACAGTAACTATTATTAATAGAATTCCACTTTACGTTTGCTACGTTTTTACTCAAGTTTTGCCATGACATAGTTTTATTCGGGAGGCATATCCATATTAATATACACCGTAAATTTTTAAGTATATCTAAAAATGAAATGGGGACTTCAGACCACGTGAATTAACAACTTTTGCTATGGGGCCAACCACGGAATCTCAATAAAAAAACCGGCCATGTGCGTATCGGGCCACGCACCGTAGGGTTCCGTAGTTACCTTATATACCATACCATATTTAATACTACTATAATTTTTCGCCTGTAAAAATAACTTTTTTTTTCAGTGTTGGTATGAATGACAAAGTTATATTTGCGGTTTTGGAAAATACCTATGTTATATCTCGAAAACTAATTACTATATATCTCGTTCAAACCAATTTTTATTAAGATCTAATAGCATTTATTTTTTATTTTTCACTCACCTATTTCAAAAGTTAGAGGGGCGGGGGGGACACACATTTACCACTTTGGCAGTGTTTATCTTTCAAACGGTTGACTTTGAGAAAAAATTGTCTTAGGAACCTCAATGTTATTTTTGAAGACCTATCTATAGACACGCACGTATTAGTATGAAGAAAAAAAATTTTTCAGTTTCAGTTCCATGTATACCCATACATGGAACTGAAACTGAATTTTTTTTTCCAGTTTCAGTTCCATGTATGGGCCCCCCCTTAATCTTTTTTTTTTTATTTTTGTGTTAAAATCGTAAAGCGGTTAACAGAATACATCTACCTATTAAGTTTCAACTGTGTAATCCTAATAATTTCGGAATAAAATGGCTGTGACATATGGATGGACGGACGGACGGACAGACAGACAGACATGACGAATCTATAAGGGTTCCGTTTTTTGCCATTTTGGCTACGGAACCCTAAAAATCAGCTGTGTCATAGAAAAGTACAACATCGACTCGACAATAATGTTTGGATGGAGTGATTATTATATTACAAATACTAAATCAGTACAAAGTCTTCGCTACTCCCGCGAGACCCCCTTGTGGAGGCTTCGCGACCCCCCAGGGGGTCGGTCAATAATAATTAACTGCTTTGAAAAGTTAAATATTTTTTACTTGACTTTCCGTAATACTAACCTGTTGGAAATATTTGTTAGTTGCTATTTTGTCCACCATTTTGAGAAATTTCCTTTTAGACGATGTTCCCTCCGCTGTTGTTGATCTGAAATTCCAGACGAATATACTTTTTTAAGTCCCCAAATAGGGACCGTTAAACTGAACAATTTTTACTATGGGTCCAACAGACCAACTCTAAAATCGCAAAAAAGCTTTTTCATACATTTTCACATTTTAGTTTCTAATTTTTTTTTTCGCGATTTCAAAGTTGGTCCCAAAGTAAAAGTTGTTCAGCTTGATGGATGATGCTTTGATATCTACCATATTCGGCATTAGGGGTTTTGTAACACGTTGTATAATATTGTTTTGGCCACTTTTTTAATCACAGCAAATTATAGTTATACCCAATACATATGGGCTTTGCACGGGTCGATTTGATGCTAATGCTTTTTATCGACTTGTAAAATCTATTCGCCATTGAAATTAGGTTAGCGATTCGATTTTACAAGCGATTGTCGATAAAAAGCGCTAGTCCAATAAAATCAACCCGTGTACAGTACGAGGCATATATTTTGAAATCGGGTGGGGATTGCGCGGAAAACGTATTTTGGGCATGCACAGCGGTGAGTAGCGCGGGCGGCGGGAGGCGGGCGCGCGCTATTGGCACAGAATAACTAATAGTACAAGTACAGAAGCAGCACGCGGCAGTCTTTTAAATAAATAGCGACTTTTACTCCGACACAATAAAGTGCAATTCAGGTCGCGCAGTTCACCTAGTAGTTGTTCTATCGCGTGCTCTTACCTTTTCTAGCGACGCAACGTTAGGGTTGTCTTCTTATAAATGAACTGCGTAGCATATTTGCGCCAACTTGCGCCTCGAGCGAGCGATAATAGCCTAAACACGTAGCCCACGTAGGGCTGTCGCTAGTTTATTCAATCGTCAAAAATGCATAGTTAATCTCTATACAAAACATTTTTTCCTTGTATGGTAAGCATCAGGGATCTATAATACAAAGTTTTTTAATTATTTTTTGTACATAGACCAGACTGTCTACAATGTTTTTATTACATAGGTACGTCATGTTATGTGATTTGAAAATCACGGTCGAAATAGGATTAATTAAAACGTAGCTTTACTGAACCATGTATGTATGGGTTTGAGGATACACCAAAGAAAGATAGTTTTGGAATTAACAAGGATATACTTTTATTGGCACAAAATTACTTATTTATTATTTGATGAAGTGTGAATCGCGGTTTAATGTACGAATGCGACTGACGCGCCGCCCCGTGCCCCAGATTCGGCGCACTGGCGTAAAATGCTGACATGAACAATTGCAATAAATTAGAAATAATTCTGTGCGGTTATCTGTACCGTACAATGTATTTATTCAAATAAAATAAAATGATTATGAAATTGTATTTTTTACACTATTAATTTATTCCTTTTACTTTTTCATTTACCTACACTTATCTAAATAAAATTATAATCTTTAAATTCGGAAATTGAATAATTTACAATAACCTTAAATAATTGACATTAAAATACTTTTTCCTGTAGGAATTTGTGATTTTTTAAACAAAATAACACAATTGTTACTTAGAGAAAAAACGGCTGTTTCGACAAGTACAAAATACCTTATTATTTAAAGTTTAATATTTAAAATAAATCCTCATTCTAACAAATCTTTTTTTCCAAAAATATCTTCGGAAAGCATGGTATGTAGTGTACCTACCTAGGTACACGTACAAATTATCACGAGCGGCAGCGCAGCGGCGCGGAGCGTGCGTGAGCGCGGGCGGGATCACGTACGGCGCAGCCACGACTGGCGCATCTTTATCATCTATAAATGTTGTCAGTGTGTGCGTGCGACGCTCATACGTACGGGCCGCGCTCACATACAAACCGCGTTCGGGCGTATTAATGAGTAAGACGACTTACTTATTTGATTCTACTATGATATTATCATAATGTGAAAAACGACAATTGTTTATTGGTTTTTTTATTTTGTCATCCGTACACGGCACAGTAATGTCGATTCGACATTGTTGCTATTATAAAAAGGCAATATCTACTTGGGCAGTAAGATGCCGCGCTTGTACGGCGGCGGGCGGGTGGCGGCCCTCTGCTCACTTGTCCAGCCGGCGGAACGGCTAGCGGTAGGTGCTTATCGCGCGACCGACGAGCGAGTGAAGGAGGCCTGCTATTGGTCGCTCACAAGAGCACAATAATGCGCGAACTTATCCCCACTCCGTCAAAAAAAATCAACATATATGCCTCGTGCTGTAAATGGCCTCTTACTCACGCAGACTCCGTGACGGGCAGGTGGATATTGCTGTCGACGGGCTGGACGGGCGGGCTCTCGTCGTCGCTGCTCGACTCCGCGGAGTCTTCTACGTCCGAGTCGTAGATGGCGGGCTTGCGTTTCTAATAAACACAATATTCAATGTTTAGTTCAGGCAATGAAAGCTCAAAAACATGTGTAGAGGGAGGGAGAGTTGACAGACATTCAGAAGCGGATATCTCGAAAACTAGTCATGATATCGAAAATTTTTACTAAATAAAACTTGTAGCAAATTTAATCAGCTTTCATTTTGTAAAAAGTCTCATGTCGCTAGAACGCATAGTTTCCGAGATATATGTGAAAACCCGAAAAATGGGACCTTCAAATCTTATTTTTCCAATCCTACCTTTTTTTCGAGATTCCGTGGTTCGCTCCATAGTAAAAGTTATTCATTCACGTTGTCTGAAATCCCCATTTAATTTTTAGATATACTTAAAAATTAACGGTGTATAATTCATAAGGTTTCTACCGTACCATACCATGACCGTGCTGGGGACGTATCAGACACGAAAAGCAACACGATACGCTCTACTATGCCCACTGAAACGGATCGACGGCGTTATATGTCCGTATACATATCCCGTATGCAACTCGTATGGTGCCTGTATGCAACATTTAAAACCTGTATGAATCCGTTTCATTTTACTTTTATAACGGTCGCCGACTGTTGTTGACGCTCCGTGCATGGCACGCTAGGTGCATGGCCGGTGACGGAACGGTCTAGTGGGAATAGTGTCATACTTTTCAATACAAAGAATATTTTTTTGCCTGACGCGTTCCTAGCACGGCACGGTGTAGTGCAAGGGTCTTCAACTTTTCGTGACCTTTCAACGAACACTAGGGTATCTTTTATTTTACTCCCACAAACGTCAAACATCAAATTCACCACTGAGGCCAGCCGCACACGGGCGTTTTCCACCGGCGGATTCCGCATTTGTTTTCCGCGACGACCCTAGCGTTTTTTTTAAATACCTCTGACTCTAGGTCAAAGCCTGTTTTTTCTATATTGTTTTTACACTTCCATACCAGTTCTCGCTTTTATGCCTCTTCTACTTCCATACCGCATACTACTCATTCATTCTACACCTTTCTTACTACGTGTGAGCAGTCAGTGTATTTTGTACTGGATTTGATGCATTTGGATCTAAATAAAACGCGTGCGCTAGATGGCGCTAGGCTCGGCTAGGTGAGTTACTACTCACCTTTAGATTATTTAAAAATATGTCCCCTGACGTGTTCGAACATGTCTCCTTCTCGTGGGCGTCTTTAGTTGTCGTTAACAAATGTTCTTCTAATGTTACATCTGGAAAAAAGAAAACATTAATAAGGTATAGATTTGTTTTGTGACTGTGAAGTGGACTTTGTCTTGGGTGCAAAAGCACGGTGATTTCATGCAACATTTCTTCTTTTATCATGTTTTCCAAATTCATTGAATTCCAGTTGCAGTATTCCCGGAATTCAAATTAATCCCCGCAAAAAATTTGGAATAAGAATTGGTAGGTATAAGATAAAAGAGTTCAATCGGTCTGTCAAGCATTTAATGGGGGGCCAAAACTTCTTAAGCTTCTCCGTGCTTCTGAAGGCACGATTAGTCGTCACTCGCGGCTGAATATGCAGACATTACTATCCACCTTACCAACAAACCGCGTGGTATTATTATTATGGTCCATCCTCCTTATCCATCCATAAATCATGCCCAACAGTGGGGCATTTAATGGATAATTATAAATATTATAGTAAATGATAAGAATGATGACAGATTGGGACAAGAAAAAGAATCAAATCCTTACTAATATTATAAATTCGAAAGTAAGTTTTTTTGTTTGTTTGTAGTGAAGGTCGGAGTCGAGCCACACCCCGCGCTCGTCCCACAGTAGGTGTGTAGTGAGTGATGCTATGTGCTAGTGTGGACTCACTCTTCTCCTTGAGCTTCATGAGGTTGAGTTGCGTGAGTATGGCGATGTTCGCGCCGCCCTCGTAGCGCAGGTCGGCGTCGAGCCACACCCCGCGCTCGTCCCACAGTAGGTGTGTAGTGAGTGATGTTATGTGCTAGTGTGGACTCACTCTTCTCCTTGAGCTTCATGAGGTTGAGTTGCGTGAGTATGGCGATGTACGCGCCGCCCTCGTAGCGCAGGTCGGCGTCGAGCCACACCCCGCGCTCGTCCCACGCGGGCGGCGCTACTCGCTCCACCAGCGGACACGCGCCGCTCAGAGACAGCTCTGTCACTGCCAGCGGGCTCATGAACGACGGTAACTAAACACAACACAATACTTTTTTAGTCTGCGGGCAAGAAAACGGCGACGGCCGAACTATGTCGGCCGATCAAAACAAACGAATGAGCGCGTAGTCGGCGATGTCGGTTGTAGTGTATGCGCTCTCGATCTTTTGAGAATGTGAAGTGAGCATGTTTGTATGAAAATCTAGTCACTGCAGTGATACGTGTACTTTTTTATTTTTGAAAAGGTGAATTCAGCACAAAAATCACACACTATTACGATTTTTGTGCCACTGAGTAAAGAAAATTCGGAAGGCACTTTTGGAGCTCAATAGCGGAGTGGCTTAGCGTAGTTATCCTGCAATTGCGGCGCTAATCAACTATAGCTAAGATCGGCATTAGATGAGTGTTTTAATATCTTGAACTTTGCTTCGGACATTAAAGGTCTATCTACACATACATATACGTATCTATCTTACGTATACGTACGTATCTCATATCTTGACGTGTCAGGAGCCCAAGTTACGTTGGTCGTGCTAAGATTCTGTATGAGAATCAAATAAATGTTGAGCTCCGTTATGTGGGTTATGCATACTACATCAACATCAGTTTCAAAATTTTACTGGGAAACATAATGTACTTTAACAGATGAAATATTTTCTCAATATTTTTATCGTCATTTATGTACATACTTTTCATTGGATTCGGAAACATTAAATACTTTCCCCCAGGGGTTGGGAGGCTATAGCAACTTGATGAGCATTGTACACTGACTGATTCATATTTTACAAACAGTTGCAGCGTCTAAATCTCAGCAATATCAATATGAATTCAGTACTTTTTATTTTCACAAAGAAACACACTCGAGACTCATAATACCAACACCAAAATTGACAGTACTTTTTTCTTAAAAACTAATGTTGCCATGCCTGGCATAGAGATTATATGACGGTTAGGCTTGCTTACCTTAAGTGTATTCAGTTTCCTTTGTATCCTATTCTGTAGTCTTGCAATTAGCAATGGGTCCCGCATCACGTCGTATATCACGCGCGCCACGAATGTATTCACCCACGTCATTTCGGCCGGCAGTAGGCGGCATTGGCACGTTAGAGATTGGGTTTTATTCTGTATTGTGAAAAAATAAGACTCAATTTTGATTGAAAGGTGGAGAAAACAAGTTTTTCAGGTGGCAGCAGTCTGCATTGGCAAGTTAAAGATTGGAAACTCAATCTTGTCAAAAAATAAGAGTCAATTTAGATTAAAAAGTGAGGAAAACAAGTTACTTCGGGTGGCAGCAGTCAGCATTGGCACGTTAGAGATTGGGTTTTACTCTGTATTGCGAAACAAATAGGACTCAATTTTGATTGTAAAAAGGAGAAAACAAATTAGTTCGGGTGGCAGCAGTCAACAATGGCATGTTAGAGATTGGGTTTTACTCTGTATTGTGAAACAAATAAGTTGTATCAGTCAATTTTGTTTTCTTGTTTTTCTAACGACTACTTTCTATCTAACTAAATATTAAACTAGTTAACAACATTACATTTTAAAATTACTAAACTCTTTTAATAATATAGTTTGAAAAGAATAAACCATGGTGTACGTACAGTCGGCCCATGAAAATGTTGAGCATACTTAGAACCTTGTCATATTGACAAGTGACATAAATGGCGACTACTATGTTACTGAAGTATGTGCCTCAGAAATGAGAAGGAACATTATTGTATAACATTACTGTTAAAACAAAAGATATGATTTCGGAGGCACAGTGAGCAATGTAAGCATAATAATAAATTAAATTAAAATTAAAAAATAAAATATTTATCCTAACATGTCACTGTCACTCTTTGCTTTTTACTTTGCCCAAAGTGCTCAACGTTTTCATGGGCTCTGTACTTTCTGACTAATAAGATTACTTTACGATACAAAATAATAAATGTGACGAACGCTCGACTTTTTCTTCTTTTTGTTTTTGCAGCGGTCGTAAGGCGTCGGCTCTATCTGGCACAACACACACGCGTCGGCGGTTTGTTTCAGTGACATATCGTGGGACTGTTGCCAATACAACATGTTATAAGGATGTTACTTTTTTCATTTTTTGTCTAACACTTAGCTATGTTCAAATCAAATGGCTAAAGATTAGAAGTAACCTTAATTATAACTTATAACAATTTTATTATTACTCAATTTGTACAACGTGTTACAAAAAAATCTCCTAAGCGCTCCTGTACACGACGCCGCCGCCGCGCCGCCGCCGCACCTCCACACTGTGGATACATGACGCGTAAAAGCCGCCACCGCGCCGCCGCCCGCGCCGCCGCCCGCGCCGCCGCGCCGCCGATACGTGATTTTACCGTTCTGTTTGGCCCGGGAATAATCTGGTAAATTTCATATTCTTTACGAAGATCTCCGAAATATAAGGACAAGTTTTGTGATTACTTTCGGATGAATTACAAGATATTTGACAAATTATTACGCGGCGGCGGCGCGGTGGCGGCTTTTACGCGTCACGGTGTAGAGGTGCGGCGGCGGCGCGGCGGCGGCGTCGTGTACAGGAGCGCTAATGCCGAATATGGTATTAATCGGCATTAGGGGACCATCAAACTGAACAACTTTTACTATGGGACTTACTAATCGCTAAAAAAATCAGCTGTTTCTTTTCAATAGGCTTGTTTCCATTAAGAATAAATATAATGGATAGGGGTTTATAATGATTAATTATATTATGGAGAAAATAACAAACAGTTTTAATTATTAAAAGCGTTTAAGATTAATAATATTTTTAAAAAATAAATTTCGTAAAATGAAACCTTTAGTCACGTGACAGTGAACACCAATCAGAAAGCGTTACGTCACGCCGTGCGAAACTCCAATCTTGTCTTTGACGTTTCGAGTATCACTACCGGAGGCGCGTTCCAAACCTACACTCCGAGTGCAACCTAACCACAACCGAACGCAAGTTTTAGCCACTTTTTCCGTATTTCTCCATTGTTTGGAACATATATAAATAACTGGTTTAGCGTTTTTATAGTCGTGCTATCACACTGGGGCACTATACAGTACTTATAATATGAGAAATTCATTTTTAAACGATAAAAACTAGCTATAACGTACGAAGACACGATCGCTCTTTTGTTTGTTTTGCACGGCGTGACGTCATTCAAGACGCCATGACAGTCTCGTGCGTTTTGGAACCAAATTAAAATTGGTTTTTTAAAACGCGAAATTTATAATGTAAACGCTCGATTAAAAATAAATTAACCCTTTTTTTCGATAAAATGCCTAATAAGCTAAAATATTAAGCAGTTATTGAAATTTTGTCAACTAGCCTATTCATTTTAATACTTTCGTTATTCAGTTTTGTATGAAACAGTTGATTTTTTTTTCGCGATTTCAGAATTGGTCCCATAGTAAAAATTGCTCAATTTGATGGTCTTTATGTACCTTATTGGGCAATAGGTGTTTTTTGTAACATGTTGCATACAGGCGAAGCGAATCGATATCATGGTACCTACACAGCATAATCAGTCTTCCTTTTATAACATTTAAGTGTCAAAATCCAGTAAAAGTCGAATTAAAATCTATAAATCTCTATATCACATCGAGTTTGAATGGTCATGCTGACTCATGCTAGGGGTGCTGGACAATGCTAAATTAGCGAGTTATCATGAATAGGGATGGTGACATAAATCGGAAATCTGCAAACGCCATTCGGAGCGCATTACGTATCGGTGTGAGATAAACGAGACAAGATAAGCTGTCAAACTGTCTGTCATACATAGTGTCATCATAGTTTTTGCTGGTAATAATGTTAGACATTGATGTCGATTCGGTTAGCACGACTTAACTAAATTGACAGGACTAAATTTAATTTTAGCATTCTGTTCTTGTCTTTTCGATACAGAAAGACACGGATAGAAAACTAAATTTAGTTTAGTCCTGTCAATTTAGTCAAGTCGTTGCCAACCGAATCGATACCATTGGTTTGTTTATTTATCACATCGTTACGTAATCAAGATCACGTGACTGCTTGGAGCGTTTAAGCGTTAAAATTAAACATTTGTACTTTGATTTTTTTAAATTGCAATTAAGTGTTATTTTTCCGTATTATTAAAATTCCAAAAATAAGTCACCATCCCTATCATAATATAGGAGAACAAACCTGTAATATTTTGATCAAGTACGGCCAGAAGGGCTTTTCGTGTGAGTCCATGTCTGTTGGACGTTGCAACGTCGGCGTCGGCGCCGGCGCAGTAGATATCGTCACCGCTTCCGATATCGACTCCGAGCTTTTATTCTGAAATAAATATAATTGTTCAAGGAATTGCACTAGTATTTACGCCTGTAGCACATCTCCGCCGCGAAACACCGCAGTAGGTTACGCCACGAGTTCGACAAGCGAAACAAATGCGAACAGCCTGTTCTAATGCATAGATTTTCACGCGCGATTCCGCCCTATAGGCCAGAGCCTATAGGGCGGAATCGCGCAACAGTCAGAACTGTTGAGAATCGCGAAAGTAATGACGCGAAACCGCTACGTAGATGTGATCCTCATATATCGTCGTCGATAGAAGACAATTCATAGTGGAACTATAGCGGTATCGCTGGTGCGGTTTCGCAGCGGAGGAGAGCTACAGGCGTTAGGGTGCCTGTCCATTGACGCGGAGCTAGGCGGCGGAGCGGAGAAACGAGGAAATATTAACCAATAGAATTGCATAAAATCTCCGCTCCGCAATCCTATTGGTCAATACTTCCCCGTTTCTCCGCTCTGCCGTCTTGCACCGCGTTAATGGACAGGCACTCTTATTGTCTTTAATTAAAAGCAGTCCTTGACGAGTTTCCTGCCGTTTCTTCTTGTTACAAGACTAGGGTTTGCGAACCGATGGCGCAGCTTCTTTGACATTCAACCTGCCTAGCATGACCGATTTATATCGCGTGATATAGCATTTAATCGACACTCAACTGTGAAACTCCTTTGTCTTTTTGACATTTAAACGTGATAAAACGCTATATCACGCGATATAAATCGGTCATGGTCATGCAGCGAAATTGCTTTTTAACATTTAAATTCAAATCATTCCATAAATTGATGGAAATAACGAAAAATATATGTATTTTTTTAATAAGATTATTATTATTTCAGATACAACAATAGTCCAAATACAAAAAGTTTTGTGTCCGACTGACTCTTGACATTTGACACGACTTTTATGGGATAAATCCTTCAAATGAGTACCTTTTAAAATTATAACAAAGTCATAAATTACAACTTACAACATTCTTGGCGAAGGTGACGGTGTCTTTGTCGGTGACTTTGAAGACGGTCATTTCGACGCCATCTTTGTTGTCGGCGGTCTCGCTCGCGCTCCGCTCTTCCGCCGCGGAGTTGTCCACCGACGCCGCATTAGCGTCCAACACTGCGGTATTCAGCCGACGGTACCTTTACAATGCGTTTTATATTCCAAATAGGGTTTCTTAAAACGTGGTGTCAACTTCATAATATGCAGTTTCATTTGGTGCGATATTAGGTTTACACAAACAAATACTAACACTTCTAAAACAACATCTGAATTAATACCAATATACGCGCTGTAATCTTCGAATGGGGAGCTCGGTGGCGCAGTGGTTTAGCGCCTGGCCCAGCGATTGCGGAAGTTAAGCAACGTTCGCAAGGGTCAGTCATGGGATGGGTGACCAAAAAATTATTATCTCGAGCTCCTCCGTGCTTCGGAAGGCACGTTAAGCCGTTGGTCCCGGCTGCATTTGCAGTCGTTAACACCCACCAATCCGCATTGGGCCCGCGTGGTGGGTTATGGCCCATCCTCCTTACCACCCATGAGGAAGGCCTGTGCCCCGGCAGTGGGGACATCAAAAAATGACTGATGGACAATCTTCGATCAAGAATAATCTTGATCGGGCTGTAATCCGTAAAAAGTGTTTTATTCCTAAACACTGACGGCCTTCATAATCGAAAAGTAAGTGTACAGCTGGTTTAAGGACTTATTCTGCACACTAGCGACGCCACTGGAAAAACAATCATAATGGTTAAATTAAGACGAAATTGTGAATTATCTCTCTGTAGTGCACTCCAAAGAAGCTTTGTGGTAATTTTTATCGCTTAAACAATATTTTTGAGCCTGTAGTTTAGTTTAATGAACTTTTATTGCTAAAAGTGGCCACTTTCTCAATAAAAGCACATTAAACTAAACGACAGGCTAGAAAATATTGTTTAAGTGATAAAAAGTACCACAAAGCTTCACTAACAGCTAACAGACAAATAATTCACAATTTCCTCTTTATTTAAGCACTATGTTTTTTTTCCAATGGCGGCGCTAGTGTGCAGACGGCGCCCTCTTAACAAAACATGTTGTTTAGCAATATTAGTCCTTACGTTTGACGACTTGAAGCATTATATTCCTAAGGCCCTAAGCAAACTTTTTGGTTAAGCTAGGTGTAAACTTACACTTTATTTATTAATAAGGGAGTAGAAGGAATAAACCACAGGAAAGATAAAATATTTAAAAACATTCTACGAACGGGTACGCATCAAAGTTTGATTTAGAATTCGGCTTGCGCTAAGAGGAACTGCACGGCTTACAGTGAAACTATTACAGCAAAAACACAGAAATATTATAATATATTCCGACTCATGTTGGAAGCCTTGTTTTTATTTACTTTCTTGTATATTGTCAATATTGTCATACATTACCTACATCAATGGACGACAAAAAAAATAAAACTTTATTGCGCTTTATCAGTTGTAACTCGGAACAAGTCTAAAATCTACTACCTAACCTACGCAAAAAATATTTTTTTGTGATTATAAAAAAGATTGAAGTTAAATAACCCTATCTTATAATTACACTTTAAATAAATCGTTAAGACTTATTTCATAGTTTTAAACTTAAGTTATAGATGCCGGCACGGATCTTGAGTGGTGAGAGAAATTGGAGGGGATTACTGCGCATGCGCATGTTTGTAGTAGCCCCGCGTCACGTCTTCCGCCAATGAGACTCAAAAATTTCTTCTGCGCTTTAACTGTCACCTCACCACTCAAGATCCATGCCGTCGCCTGTAAGGCTGCGAACGCACTGATAGGTGCCTAGATAATTACTTGGTGACCGCACTGGTAGATGAGTCGCTAGGATAGTCTCATTGGTCTCATTAGTCTTTGGTTTTGAGCCTCGCGCCTACGATATATTGTAGGTAGTCGCGTGGATGTATCGAGGCACCTAGCGCGCAGTGCGGCCGGTTACGAACATTCGTTTACTTGGTTATAGTGATGGGATTCAAATCACAATTGATTCGAATGATTCGAATCACGTCAATCCAAGCTCGATTCGAATGAGTATTTATGCTGATTTGAATCGGTTGGCTGATTCGAATTGGTTGGTTGATTCGAATCACCGTTGGAATTCGAATCAGATTTTTATATTCGATTCTTTTATGGCGTAACAATTATTATTAACATTGAGTTGTTTTTGTTTTATATTATACCATTATTGAGTACATTGCTTGTATGTCTCTATAATTTATTTATATTACTTACCTACCTCTACCTACCTATAAAAAATATGATATTTTTTATTTTTGTTTCAATTGATTCGAATCATTCGAATCATCACACTGATTCGAATCATTCGAATCGTCACCTGATTCGAATCATTTGAATCATCACTTGATTCGAATTTATTAGCTGATTCGAATTATCACATTGATTCGAATCATCATCAAATTAGAATCGATGATTCGAACCACTTACGGGGTGATTCGAATCGATTCGAATACATTTTTTTTATTCGAGTCCACCACTACTTGGTTACATATCTAGGCTCTAGGCACTAATGTAGGCACCTGTCGGTGCGTAGGCGGCCTAAGAGTTACTTACCACTCGTGTTTATCTCTCCCAGTGCGGCTAAACAAATATAAGTGGGAATGATAGTCCGCCGAGCGCCTCACGTGGAGGCTCCATTCGCCCTCCGCAGTTCCTTCTATGCCAATCTCGGACTCCTGGCCAAACGAAATTGAACTTTAATCATTTGCATTAGTTGCTTATTGTGCCTCCGAGGCTTCATGTCGTAAATTTAAACAAGTATGTATCGTTTTGACGAACTGGATAATGATAATGAGCCTTTAGGGTAGTATGTTCGCCGAGAGTTTTTTTTTATCTTTGAATGCAGTTCCATTTATTTTTAAAAACAAAATAAAGTCTTCTTTCCGTAAAATTTTCTATCTTCAATATTTAAGGTACTTTTCCTCCATGTGACACAGTTTTGGAACACCCTGTATATTGTGTTTCGGTGGTCATGCTAGGGGGGTAGAGACGCTCGGTAGTCGTAGAATATTTAGAGCAATTTGTAATGAGCTAGGAAACCCTGTTTTATTTATTTATTTTATCAAATACCCGTGAGCAAACTTGAATAGAATTAACATTTTTTATTGCATTATTTGACTTGCGACGTAAATTTTAAAACTGAATTCAAGGGCCTTGATCTACCTAAAAGTGAAGTGTAATTCGTTACGGTCTTCGCACATATGAAAAGTAAAAATATTCTGCGCAAAAAAGTTAACAACTTATAATCGTCCAGTCATGTCAATGATTTTAACGTAGGTATATCATGATCACTATGATCATCATAATAGCCCATTTTGACAGGTGGATTCGAAATCGCAGTAATTTATAAATTCAGATCACAGTAATCGTGGGAAGGGAATTCCACGCGGACGAAGTCCCGGACGGAAGCTAGTCTATTGTATAAATACTCATTTTATAGAAAAAGCGTGAGTCCCCGCAAACTACAAACCAAACTATCGGCCGATAGTTGGAATCAGTATGCAAGTGCGCACACTACAACGATTTGGTATCGGCCGATTCTTCATATAAAACCAACTATCGGCCGACAGTTTGGTCTGTAGTCTGCGGGCACGCTACCAATTACTTAAAGTAAACATATACATATAAGTCATTCGGATAAAGAAACGATCTGTAAATGGCGGCCATTCATTAAGTGTGAGCGCGATAGCATGACCCACCTACGTGTATAGCATGCAGCATGCATCACATACCGTAGGTATGTGTGAGCGAGATAGCATGACCGGCCGGCCTCCATTTACAGATTGTTTCTTTATTCGAACGAGTTATATCATCAGTCATCCATCACTCAGCTCATCAGTAACAAAGTTTTTTTTCTTCTTAAGAAAGGTAAAGGAATTTTAACAAAGTTAAAAATAATCTTTTCACTCCTCTTGCTCAAAAAGTGAGTCATTGTAACGTACAAGAGTCGAGATAAAATAGCATAATAAGCCCTAGGGGATAAAGTTTTTTCTTTTTTAATGTTTGTCTATTACCAATGAGCCTACTAAAACGAAAAAGTCTTTATTCATAATCACGAATAAAAACTCGCCCGACTTAATACTGGGGGTCTATTACGAAAAATTTAATACGATACACGCAGCTGCGTCCGTGCTTCGTTCTGATTGATTCCTATTACAAAGCACTTGCGTATGCGATATTGCAAAGTGATTGCGTAAATTTGACAGTTTCTCTCTAGTGGATCCGTCATTATTCGTTCAATAGACTATGGACTACGATAGCTACATTGAAAATATTTGTAATAACTACAACCGACGAACTGCGGACGACTATCGTGACCAAGTTTCGTAATAGACCCCTAGTTTCTCATTCTTATTTTTGAAAATGGAACTAAAAGCATCTCTTCGGTGAAATCATAGACTTATTTATACTCTGTGTACAGAGTGAATCGTAAATCATGCGTGTTTGTGTTGCTTAGCTGCTACAGCAGAAATTAAAAAAAGGTACCATGGCGCGAAATCTTTAGAATTTTTCTATAATTACAAACTGATTGAATTGTGTGACTGTAATAGGAAAGAAATAATTTTAATCTTTTGCCGTCAAGCACAAATCATTTATTCAAATATTGTACAAAAAGTTTATGAAGTGGAGGATAGCAAAACGAGTGGATTCGTTTACGGAAGTAGATATAAACTATTTAATATTGTATTTTATTTTCTCGCAATCGTAGTGAAAAGTATAGTGTAACACACGACGCTAAAACCCATTGTAACTCGGTTTCTATTTATTCCCTCGCTAAAGCTCGGGAATAAAACTACCTCGTATGCAATGGGTAATTTTAGCGTCTTATAGAACAATCTACTATAACTTACAGTCTCCTCCAAGAATTCCTTGAGCCTAGACAGTTCAGTTTCATCTATATCCTCGTCGACGTCCTCCTTGGTGCTGGTGGTAGATTTGGTTGTGAAATCCATCTCCGCGTCGTGGAATAGCGGGTCCTCGAACGATACATTCTTCTCCGATGGACTCTCGCTTGTTTCTAAACACGTTGACAGACTGTCCGGTTTTTTATCTGTGAATTTCAATAGCAGAGTTTTACTTATCTTACTTGTTTAGAAAACAACATATTGCTGAATAGGGATGATGACTAATGAATAAAATAACGAAATACTAATAAAAATCGTAAACATATTAAACTTTTAGAGTAGCTTGTATACCTCTTGGTTTTATATATTGCATATTATTTATTTTATGACTCTTCAAAGTTGGGTGGACAAGTCCATTTAAAAAGTATAAAATTTATTAAAATAAATGATACCTTTAATTAGTCCGTAAAATGTATAGCAAATTTGTCTAAGATACTATTTTGATAAACACAATATTTAATATAGCTGCCGAACAAATTTCCTACGCGTTGCATCAAACTAGCAAGGCGTGACGTCATCATTTAATAGCCGTTAGTATGGAGCGTTTTTGTGCGAGTCCATTTGTGTGTATTTCACACTGTGATATCTCAGGCAGTTTTCATGCTAGCGAATTAATTCTTTTACCAATGTTTCTTTTTTTGAGAGGTAATTTATGTAACATAAAATAAAAAAAGTTGTCATCATCCCTATTAGGGTTGGCCCATATCTGTAAGCGCGGTATCGCATTGTTTTAAATTCCAATAAGTATTTAGCCCAGCCCCCTGATTTTGTAACTCTGTTGCAATCAACTTCTGATTGAAACTGACAGTAATCGCAGTTACATTGCTGCTTTAAGTAACATAGTTGTCACATTGATTCTTACTAAAGCAGCAATGTAACTGCAATTTCTGTTACTTTCAATCAAAAGCTGTTAGCAACAGTCTTACATAATCAGGGGACAGAAGTCTACGACAGAGTTCTATCATCAATGCCCGGTTTCTGAGGTACTTATCGGTAGTTTATCGGAAGTTTAACTTTATCGGATGGGTCCACATTATCTGGTTTATAGTCAATTGTATTACTTTAAACCAGATAATGTGGTCCACTTTGATAAAGGACTTCAGAAACCGGGGTTACACGATTCCGTGGTGACAGATATGGGCCAACCCTAAATAATTACACATAATATGTTTAATTGTAGAATAAAGCTTCGTACAAACTGAGGCGAATTCGCGCGCGATTTGACAATTTTCACCACCTAAGTCAAAGCGATAGGGATGATGACAACTTTTTTTATTTTATGTTACATAAATTACCTCTCAAAAAAAGAAACATTGGTAAAAGAATTAATTCGCTAGCATGAAAACTGCCCGAGATATCACAGTGTGAAATGCACACAAATGGACTCGTCCAAAAACGCTCGCTTCCTAGTTATGACGCCACGCCTGAGAAGTTTGTATGCAACGCGTAGGAAATTTGTTCGGCAGCTATATTAAATATTGTGTTTATCAAAATAGTTTCTTAGACAAATTTGCTATACATTTTACGGACTAATTAAAGGTATCATTTATTTTAATAAATTTGATACTTTTTAAATGGACTTGTCCACCCAACTTTGAAGGGTCTTAAAATAAATAATATGCAATATATAAAACCAAGAGGTATACAAGCTACTCTAAAAGTTTAATATGTTTACGATTTTTATTAGTATTTCGTTATTTTATTCATTAGTGAGGGCCTCCGCTGCGTTAAGCGGGATCCCGGCGCGGCGCGGAGCGACATAGATTAGAGCTTACTCATGCACTACAAGCATCTGTCCGTCAGAACACCAGCAATCTATATTCCCGCGCCGTCTACCCGCGGCGGGATTCTGCTTAACGCAGCGGTTAACACAATACATTTAAAATTGTTGTGAAGTTTGTCATCTAAGTAAAACGGATAGTTATGAACTCAGCACAAATAAAATATTGCAGGTGCTTAGGACATAAAAAAAGAATGGAACACAAAAAACGCAGTCCTTCTACTGCAGCGTTTCCCAAATGGTGAGTCACAACTTGGCACCGGGTCACGAAAATAAAATACCGGGTCGCAACATTGTCTCATAAACTTAGGCCCGTATTTATAAACCACTCTCAACGTTGAAAGCTATCTTGAGATCATTCTAATAACAACAGCATCACAAGTATGACCTCAAGATAGCTCTAGAGTAGCTCTAGCCTTAGAGTTCATGTTTTTTCATTTTCACTAGGAGGGTTAAAAAAATGTGGTGGGTCACGATGGGGAAACAACAAAATAACTGGGCCATAGCATATTAAAGTTTGGGAATCGCTGCATTACTGCATTAGGGCCTATCTCGCTAGGACACCATGGCGACGCTACTAGCGGGTGATTTGTTTGCCGCCGCCAAATGGGGTTGGTAAACTTTTCCAAAACTGTTCTGAATTATATATTTTCTGGTAGCTTTTGGCTTTGGAGTCAGGAATAACAAATTGCGGAATTATATAATGCTTCATTTTAATTTAAATAAAAATTTAAATTTTTAATTTACAGCATAGTACAATAAATCACTTTTACGGCTGTATGCGTAGGTTATGCCTTTGCTCCAAAGACTTTCTATGTTGTTGCTCAAAACAAAAAAAACAAAGGTATGATTACTCTTTGTCACTGTCTGTCAAATCTGTCAATCAGTTTTTTAAATCAGTAAATGCAAAGGAACTTCGTGTTCAGCCGTATGTTTGATATTTTATCGCGATAATAAAATAAAAAAATATATTTAGTTAACAAGGTAAAATAAAAAAATCATAATATTATTTTCTTTATTCTTCAAACTTGTGCTATTAAAAAAAAATATAAAACAATTCTCTTCGAAAAAGTTTACCAACCATGCGTTATCGTGGTAGCAAAAACAAATCTAAGTATTTGAATTAGCAAGCCAGTAAGATACATTTATAAAACAATAACTTCGCAAAGTAAAAATTTATGGCATTGACTAATGTTTTCACATTTTTCCGACGTTGCTCTAAAAATATTTTAATTATGAATTGACTTTAAATGAAACAATTATTTTAACTATAAATTCACTTAAAATTACTACTGTAATTAATCATTGGATAAGTTGCCTGTGGACTTCAGAAATAGCTGAAATATTTAGTACTAAAGTCAATTCCACGAAACGAGCTCCCAAAGAAAATCGGTCCGTGTGCGCCCATTGGCTAATGCGCCTGACCTTCAATAGCTAGCCTATAGCTTGGCTCGAGCCGCGCGCATTGACCAATGAGCTGCGAGTATTTTGTTCTCTACGAGTTCGATTCGTGGAACGGAGTAATGTCACTCCTGAAATACTCATAAAATAGGTGCACACAAGTTCCACACTGCAGCATGCGTCTACGTATTTTGTCATATCATATCTTATCACTAAAGCTTACGTGATAGGTGAAGTATGTGAGCATTCAAAATACGAACCTCTATGCATTTTTCTAACAAGCCTGTGCCGAAGCCCTTCTTTACCTGTTTCTCCGTCGGAGTGGGAAATACTGTGGAAATAAACATTGTCTTATTATAAATAATTATAATACGTTTCGAACAAGTCATTTTTATAAATAATAAAATCTATGTTATGCCCTTTCATTACTTTCTAAAAGAGATGTTTAAACGTCCATTATCGTAGGAAGGGGGGTGGGGGGTAGTAATATATTCCTTATCGTAAGTAACAAGATCAGCACATATTATTACAATATAAAGCAGGGACCAAATCTTTATATCACATAATTTGCTTCTTGCTTTGCTTCTTTGGGATTTAAAACCGTAGCGAGCAGCTGACTGCTACTAATATCACAGAATATTTATTAGTACTAAACGTACCGAAGCGCTCAAGCGTTTCTCTTTCTGTCGCGTAGCTCTATCTCAACCGACACCACAGAATAGATACAGTACAGAAAGGAAACTCTCCGCCCCGCCCCACAATCAATTACCCGCGAGTTCGTGTGCCGAATCGTGTGCTCATTCAATAGCCCTAGACTTCACGCACACAGTTGCGCATGTGCAAAAACGTCACTGTGTAGCGTCTGTGTAATAGGTAGTTGAAATGCGACGCTTGTATGGAGTGCCCGGAGTGTGCCGACACACGCCACCCCTCGTGCGCTGGCTCGACTGAGTGAGCCGCGACAAGGGGCCTGTTTCTCGAAAGTTACAAGCCTTGTAATACAAGTGTGTAACCATAGAATCGCTTGTAAAACAATAAAATTACAAGCGTAGCGTTTCACGAAACTGTAGTATACGCATATGTAGAATAAAATCTTACACAAGTGATCAACCTCACAAGTAAATATTTACACGTGTAACGGTAACTTGTGACTTTCAGAAATTTAGCTAGCAGTGTCGGGGGACTCTTAATTTTTACGTACCGCTAATTATATATGGTACTGTAATGAAACTAGCGGGTCAAAATCCTATACCTTCATTGTTCAAACATTGTACATGTTGAAATTATAAATTATTGTCCATTACATAATATGTAATATGTAATTGAGCATAATTGAAATCGTTGAATAAGATTTCAAACCATAGACGTATTATATTTTATTTCAAATTTAATTTAACATAAAACATCACGAGTGTGATACAGGCACCATTTAATTATTTCCTTTTTTATTATTTATATTTTTTTTAAATTATAATATAATTATTATAAATATATTATAATATAATTTCAATCATGTGAAAAGTGTCTGTAAAAAGTTCTCATATTGGTCAAGTTTTCAGAGAGATCATCCAATCGAACTTGTAAAATGGCATATTATTATAGTAAATTTTACAAGGCTTGTAATGTTTTTGTGAAACACATTTTCCATGCACTTGTATTTTCACTCTTGTGAAATACCAGAATCACAAGTTGGCGGCCATTTTAGTGCTTTGATAGTTGTCAATTTGCTGTCTTTTAGAGACTGTCAGCGAGATTGACAGACATTTATAAAATATTTATCTTATCAGCCAGTACATTTATGTCATTATTACAATCTTAAATCAACTATTTTGTTAAATTTTGTTCTGTGCTTGTTATTTTCAATATTTTCCTTCGTGAAACAGAATTTACAAGTCCTTGTGACATATTGAGGCTTGTAAACTTGTGAACTTGTAACTTTCGAGAAACAGGCCCCAGTAGGCTAATATAAAAGTTTAAGCGCGGAGTGAGACCCCCTGCTATGCTAATATTATAAAACAATACTTACAACTTAAAACACTTCAAACACGGAAAAAAACTTTTTCGATGTTTCTGTTATGCTGTCACATAGTTTTTACTATCATTACAAAGATGCTTTACTGTCAAAAGTATAATTTACCTATAAAGACTCGTATTGTACGGGTTAAATAATGCTGCAAATTGTACAATGGGATTAATTAAAAAAATGTACAACTGAACTGACTAACGACGTATGTTAATCTGTAAAATTTCCTCTTTGCCATACATTCCCGGGTGCTGTTGCAGCGGATCACTGTCTATTGTTAATTTAATCGCTATGTTATCAATATGTATGGCACTTCTTACTCAAAACATAAAACTAATAGGCAAGTAAACCTTGTTTTGATTTCTCTTTTTTTTATTGCAATCATTTTGCTTTCTATAGTCAGTAGTTTTTGTAAGTAAAGGCCTATGAAAAGCTTTTGGATACTAGTTTTCAATTCAGTGCCTTAGGATGGGTAGCCTAAGTATGTCACGCTCTCTTTAATAATTTCTGCGGTGGTGTCGTGTGGGGCGGGTCGTTACGTTCCCTCAAATATGGTTGAGCGAAGCGATGGCTGGTCCACGCGTCATGCTCGTGAACGGGTGCTGCCAGTGGGAATGGGTCTGCTTCTGAGTACCTATCTTAACGCATATTGAATTGTAAGAATTGCGTTTTTTTATTGTTATTTTTTATGTCTTGTATCAAGTGTTTTTTGGTAAATTTTGCCTACTTAGGTGCACTTTCGAGTAGCAGACATAGTGATTACTGATTTCTCAACTAGTTGAAAGTTATTTACTCTCACAATTACCTATCCGATATGTAGTAGGTATTTAATTTCAACCTACCTACCCATTGTGTACAAACTTTTGTTAATTATTGTGATGGAAAATGACCTCACTTTAAATGTGGAGCTCATTTTTCAATGTTGACGACTCTGTATGAAATATACAGGGAGAAAAAAGCAGCCCTTGACGAGTTTCTTGCCGGTTCTTCTCGTTACAAGGTCTCCCGCTCAGGGTTTGCGAACCGATGGCGTAGCTTCTTTGACATTCACAAGTGCTTGTAACAGCCTAGACTGAATAAATGATATTTTGATTTATTTGTATTGGTTCATTGATATTGTTAATTAATAAATATTTGATTTATTTATTTTCATTTTTTTTATTTGAAGATATTTGGTTTGACAACAGCTTAAAACTACATAAATTACTACATGAAAATTACAAAGAGTAAAGCCAAAAAACGTCATCCTCGAAACTCGAAACAAATAAGGATTTTTATTTCCTTATTGATAAATGATAATTTGAGTTGAAAATCATAATTAAAATTATACTGGTATGTTGCAAATGGTTACAATAACGTAATACCAAGTACTTTACTCAGGCGAAAACTGCATTGTATGTTCAATCTAAAGGTTGGTAATAGCACATTTTACTAAATAAGCTAGAGCTGAGCAGGATCATTGACCATTGACCTCATAACATAGAGATCGGACGTGACAATTATTCTATACAAGGGCAGGAAGAACTGACCTAAATATAATGATGGGTCATGAACTGCATGAAAAGCTGAGTTTATTGGATGCCTTAGGCTTCGTGTAGAATGGCACCGGAGATCGACCGGAGATCAACCAAAACTCATCCGTAGCCGGACCAGAGTTCGAATGTAGCAAAACCGAGACACTGCGCTAGCTCCGTTGCCATAGTAAAACCGCGTAACAAATATGGTTGTAAGGCTGACTGTCCATTGCCGCGGAGCGAGGCGGCGGAGCGGAGAAACGAGGAAATATTAACCAATACAACCAGACAATGGACAGGCACACTAAAAGGTGAGATTTTTCTGCCCTGTATCATCTGTTGCGTTGAGACTCAAACAAAGATTAACCAGGAAAAGGGAACTATACTTCGCAAAGAGTTCTACTTACCTTTTTTCCCGTCTCCTCCATACGAATTTCCGTTTCTTCTCCGGGCTGGTGTTAGTCTCCGCGCTCTCGACTTCCGGCGTCTCTTTGCCCTTCTTGCTGGCCGCAGCTTCCGATAGTTTCTTTTCCGCTTCCACAGTTTCTTTTTCTAGTACCTGGATACTTTCGCTTTCGTTCAGTATGATGCAGATAGGATACTTTTTGCTCCATTGTCTAAAGAAAACAAAATAAATTTATTAATTTTTAAATTTGAGATTTTTGCATTAAAAATGCAATTTTTATTTAGTTATATACCTACAGCTAGAAAAAATAAGACTCGCATCAAATCAATTCTAGTCAATAGTATGAGTAACTCGGTAGCTCAGCGGTCAGTGCATTGGACCGGAATAAAAATTGATTGGGTCGAGTCGTATTTTTTCTAGTAAGTATATTACATATTTAGTACTGTATAAACTTATTAATGTATGAGAAGGTGAACAGAAAGGGACACCTTTATAATCCACGATTACGATAGATATAGTTGTGATAACGACGGGCCCAAAATTAAAGGCCTAAATCTCATCAAAGGTAGGTAGGTAAGCCAATGACTGACAAGATGCACTATAATCCTTACACTAAAGTCAGTGTGTTTGTGCGTTTGTTACGCCTTCACGTCTTAACTTCTCAACCGATCATCATGAAATTTTGCATACACAGAAAAAGACATAGGTTACCTTTCATCCAGAAAAAAATAACTAAAAGCTGGAAGCCGCTAGGGGCCATCCATAAATTACGTCACACGAATTTCATGATTTTTGACCCCCTCCCCCGTCCTTGTCACAGCATGTGAGACCCCCCTCCCTAGTGTGACGTCACATATTTTGCATTATAAATAATTATTGAATTAAAACAGCAGTTCCGAAATTTGATTTATTTCAATTTAAATGATTTTGAAATGTGGCGTCACGAAATGCACCCCTCCCACCCCCTTGTCACACAATGTCATACTTCGTCGACCTCCTCCAACCCCCTTAACGTGTGACGTAATTTATGAATGGCCCCCTAAAAATACTGCTATTTGACATAAATGAAATACTATTTTTGTAAGGAACTACAAAAATAGCATTTAATTTATTCGTATTGCAAAGTACCTAGTTTTTTTTTAATCAAAATCAATTTGTTTCTTGAGTTTAGATTTACGATAACAATAACGTACCTATGTCAGACCGAAACTATGCTATTGATTCGGAAATGCAAACGAGACCTTGTACTGAGAAGAAGCAACTCAATAGTTTATGTCTATGTATTACGTTAAAACAATAGTTTATGTCTATGCATTATGTTAAAAAAACAGATAACGATTGCAAAACTATTTCTTTTTCGTTACGAGTAATCGACACACTTTTACTTTAACATTAATTAAACATATTTAACATATTTTATTTAAAGTAACCAAATAATAGGAATGAAATGACATCAATAAACGATTCTTCAAATAAGATATCGATTTTCGGTAAAAACCTAAATATAATTTCTAAGAGATAAACGCCAGCATGCACCAGGAACCGAACAAGTACTTTTTCGTCGCATTGAGCGGTCGTTGGCCTATTTGTTTACGGTTCAATGGTTTTCGTGCACGAGGCTTAAGCCGAGACTGGTAGACCTTGTGAAATCTTTGTGCGACGGCCTTAGCTCACAGTCAAATATAATTAATTTATATTAATATACAAGTCAGTAATCCTTATTTCCTTACTAATATTATAATTTGCTTGGCGTTCGTGGACTTCTCATAGTCCAGCCTTTGATTCGATCGAAACCTGGGCGGTGCTGCAGTCTCTCCAAAGGTGCCAAGTGGACTATAGGTATATCGAGTTGTTGAGGTACTTATACAAAAATGCCACCATGTCGATCCGAGTACAGAACCAGAGCACAAATCCTATCCAACTGCAGCGTGGTGGGAGACAGAGAGACTTTATTTCTCCGAAACTGTTCACAGCTGCGTTGGAGGACATCTTTAAGCTCTTGGACTGGAAAGGACTCGGCATCAACATTAATGGCCAGTACCTAACACACCTTCGTTTTGCCGATGATATAGTCCTCATGGCTGAGACCGTGGAAGACCTGAACACAATGCTCGAAGATCTCCGTAGTGCTTCCCAAAGAGTGGGTCTCAGTATGAACATGGATAAGACGAAAATTATGTCAAATGCCCATGTTGTACCCTCTCCAGTTCATGTTGGGAACACTACGCTTGAAGTTGTTGACCATTACGTATACAAAGGACAGGCAATCCAGTTAGGTAAGTCCAACTTCGAGAAAGAGATCTCTCGTCGAATCCAACTCGGGTGGGCAGCATTCGGGAAGCTTGGAAAAATCTTCGCGTCCGACTTACCTCAGTGTCTCAAGACGAAAGTCTATGAACAGTGTGTGTTGCCAGTGATGACTTACGGCAGTGAAACATGGTCGCTAACTATGGGTCTCGTAAGAAGGCTCAAGGTCACCCAGCGTGCAATGGAGAGAGCCATGCTCGGCGTTTCCCTGCGTGATCGAATCAGAAACGAAGAGATCGGCAGGAGAACTAAAGTAACCGACATCGCTCGAAGGATTGCTCAGCTGAAGTGGCAATGGGCGGGACACATAGCGAGGAGAACCGATGGCCGTTGGGGCGGAAAGGTTCTGGAATGGCGACCGCGCACCGGACGACGCTCCGTGGGTAGGCCCCCGACAAGGTGGACGGACGATCTGGTGAAGGTCGCGGGATGCCGCTGGATGCGGGCAGCGCAGGACAGATCGTCGTGGAGATCCTTAGGGGAGGCCTATACCCAGCAGTGGGTGTCGTGCGGCTGATATGATGATGATGATGAATATTATAAATGCGAAAGTCTGTTTGTTTGTTACGCCCTACTGATCCGCTCATCATGAAATTTTACATACAGGTTGTCAGGGGTAGAGAAGGACATTATGGTACTTTCATCCTGAAAAAAGTTCCCAAGGGGTAGTAAAAAAACTTTCCACGCAGACGAATCCGCGGGCGGCCGCTAGTAATAGAAATAAACGTAAACTTAGTTGAATCATTTATAGACCTTATTTTTAGTTGAATGATTTAAATACCTTTTTATCACTAACAACGCGGCTGATTTATACAAAATATTTGCGCCACCATTCACAAATACATTAACAGTTCCTAATACCATACGATATGGGTACAAACATGAGAGCGATTAGTTTGTCTGTCGAAATTCGAATATTGCATAATAATAGTATAGTCGCCCATGGCACATTTAAATCACGGAATAGGTTACCGTTTGCCTTTGTGATATAGTTATTCATTACGCCTTTGTAGATACAGATACTAAAACCCAAGTTTTACATAATTATCGTAACCTATTTATATGATCTCCAAAAGTGATATTTATATATTTATAATATTTAAAAATGTTTAGACACAAATAAATATTTTTGAATTGAATATTGAAAATTTCAAAGCTGTAGAACACGACAATAGCTAAACCATGTGGTATCCCTCGAAAAGTAAAAAAATAACACTTTTGGAGATTTTTGATTTAACATAAGTATAAATAGGTTACGGCGGGTTGCGATATATAAAACTTGGGTTTAAGTATCTACAATGGCGTAATGAACAACTACATCACAAATCACAAAGGCAAACGGTAACTTTTTTTCGTGATTTAAAATTAAATGTACCACGGGCGACTGTACTATATGTACTTATCTATTGCTATAAAACTAATAGGGATGTTGACTAATGAATAAAATAACGAAATACTAATAAAAATCGTAAACATATTAAACTTTTAGAGTAGCTTGTATACCTCTTGGTTTTATATATTGCATATTATTTGTTTTATGACCCTTCAAAGTTGGGTGGACAAGTCCATTTAAAAAGTATAAAATTTATTAAAATAAATGATACCTTTAATTAGTCCGTAAAATGTATAGCAAATTTGTCGAAGAAACCATTTTGATAAACACAATATTAAATATAGCTGCTGAACAAATTTCCTATGCGTTGCATACAAACTAGCACGGCGTGACGTCATAACGTGCAAGCCATTAGTATGGAGCGTTTTTGATCGAGTCCATTTGTGCGCAATTTACACTGTGATATCACGGGCAGATTTCATGCTAGCGAATTAATTCTTTTACCAATGTTTCTTTTTTTGAGAGGTAATTTATGTAACATAAAATAAAAAAAATAGTCAACATCCCTATTGAATTGTCAACGAGGAATTATTCATATATGAAAAAAAAATACCTTCTCTTGACGAGTCCTTTCGGTAGTAGTATGACGCGTGCGCCAGTCAAATTATACAGCCGATGTTGGTAAAATATGACATTTTCTATTTTCTCATCCCATAGAGCTCTTTTACCTACTTTAGTTATCGTGTATGATATTCTTAAATTGCAACCTGAGAAATTTAATGTTAATTCGATTTCAATATTATTTAAAATGCCCTTACAAAGCCAAAGTTTTTAAGGAAAAAATATTATTGTGATAAAATAGGGAAGTTTTTGGTATGAAAGCGATAACAAGTCACATTATAAATGATTAAGTTTCACGTATTATAATATCTGTGGTTTCACAAAAATAAATAATTACATTAGGTAATTTAATTATAGGTCTATTCCGAGCAGTGTGTCGTGCGAATATGATAAACTAACTTAAAGGTAATTTAATAAGTATACCTTCTAGTTTCATGAAGGCTGTTGTCGTTTGATTGATATGATAGGTAAAGGGATCATAATCTGGATACCTATAGTGATTTATCCAGCCCTAAAACAAAAGAACATTTGAATTGAAATATATTTTTCTCACTTATGCTCTGAAATCTTATCATTCCATTTGAAAAAGGAATGAGGGGCGTTCCACATTTCCGAGGGGGTCTGGTTCATCACATTCTAAATTTAAAATTCAGGCCAGGAATGAATTTCAATACTTACTTCCCGCACCAGCACCAGTGCGGGAAGTAGGTACAGTGCGAAGATGATCTGGGTGGTCTGCGGCAACTTCTTTTTTTTGTTTTAGCTGTTCACAAAAACAAAAAAAGCAAAGGCACATTTGCACCATACAGCCATAACTTTAGTTCCTTTTTTCTGGCACGCAAGCCAACGACAAGACAGTTAATATTATAAAGGTAAAATTATTTAATAGGTACTATAATAACGATACAATAAAAAAAAATGGTGCGCACAGAGTATATTACTATAAGAATAAATAAATATTACATTGTATTGTACCAAATTTATCAGAGACAAATCCTCTAAGTAATCTTGAATTATGTACAGCGCCATCTATCGCCGAGAAGCGAAATGAGATGGGTTTTTGCTTCTCGGCGGTAGATGGCGCTGCACGTAATTTAAGATTACTCAGAGGATTTGTCTATGATAAATCTCATTTTGCTTTTCGGCGCTTCGAGCGATTAAACTGCTGGAATGCACCCAAAAAATAAAAACTGGCGGGAATTAAATTTAATTAAGTTTCAATTGAAAAGTTTTTTATTTCCTCGCATTTCTTGAGAAAAGCACTATTCAAGCCTTGTTCTGGAAGCTACTTGCATTGCCTCGAATGATTAAAGCCCTCGCCTACGGCTCGGACTTCAAACCATCCTCGACAATGCAATCGCTAGCTTCCCGTTCACGGCTGTAATGTACTATTAAACACACACTCATAAATAAAAATTGAGGAGTGAAGGAATACATACCTCATATTTCTTCATTGGCGTGTGTTCCTGCACTGAGGGTATCGTGTATGTAGTGGGGGTGATACTGCTTCGTTTCATGTGAAGGAATGACGTTTTATGAGGTTCGGGATCACTGAAGAAATTATCTAACACCCAAGCCTTCGACATGCTAGCTAAGTAGAAAACCCATATACCTAACAAAAACCCATTCCAAGAGTTCGAGTTTGGAAACATGATGTAGTTAAAAAAGACCATAAACGTTATAAAGTACAGTGTGAAATTTAAAAATTTTGTTTTAGGTTTTTCAGGGGTAGGTGGCTGATTTAGATGATTTTTACTAGGGGGTAATCCAAAATTGTTTTGTAATATTGGCTGAGGAGTTGGAGGGGAATCTATCGGCATGTCCTTGTGTTGAAACTCTGTTTCTACATTTGTGACATCCCCGAAACCGTCCAAATTGTCTTCAAGAGCTTCCACTCCAGATTCAACATCCATCATATTACTGTCATTTTGGTAATCTTTAGACATATCTGCCGAGTCACTGTGAACTAAAATACATAATTAGTAGAAAACAAAATAACAATGGGTAATACATTTTAATAAATGTGGATGGTGACTTTGTACCTATATTTTTGTGTGTGTCTTCACTTGAATCTGAATGGTTTTTATTTTCTGCAGTAAATTCCCGTTCAGTGACTTTTGCCGTTAGAGGCTGCGTTACTTCAGACAAATTTTGAATGCTACTGTCCAATGATGATACCTGTTATAAATAATATTATAATGATCACATGTATTGATTCTTTATAGTCTATCTGTTCTATGTTCTCAACCTTTGATACCTACCTACTTCTATAGTCTGTTTATCCTTACTTGACTTATTTGGTAAACAATCTTCACCCAACTGTTTATTGAAACATTCATTTTAAAAAAATACAACAAATAGTTTCACACACACAGATTAATTGCGAAAGAAGTTAATAGCTATTAATGACAATTTAATTCAATAGGACAATAATATTTTTTTAATAACTATTAAAGTTCAAAAGACGTATGACAAGACAACTGTCAAAAACTGTTTTTACTAAATAAGAAGAAGTAAGGATAAACATACCACTTACACTGAGACAAAAATACTTAGGGATCAATGACACTGTTTCCTTCTAGCTGTAAAATTAACGAAACTTTGATATACACTGTGTTATTATACACTGTTTAACTAAACACGTGTTTAAATGTGATGCTGTCACTTTTTTACTGACTTCAAAAGGAGGGAGGTACTCAATTCAACCCTTTTTTTTTGTTTTTTGTATGTACGTACACCGATTATTGACAATATTGTTTGACAGAGATAGCATCATATTTAAACATGTTTAGTTAAACAGTGTTTAAAAACCTTTTGTAATAACACGGAAAGTATTTAAAAATTAGTCTTGCACTGTTACCAACTATATCTTACCTGGTTATCAGTATCACCAATACTTTGCTGATCGCAATCTTTTACAGCTGAGTTTTCTTCAGAATCTGATGTAGAATTTTCTCTTGGCACAGATTTTTCTTTGGTTTCTGCATGAAGGAAGTAAACAATGTATTTTGATTTATTTTGCCATTAATAGATAAATAAACATGAAGGAAAGGTGTGTTCTACTGTAATAATAAGATGTATAACCAATACTCTTTTACAACATTATTTTTTGTATAAGTACACAAAGCCACATTCACATATTTCTATTTTCAGAATCAGTATAAAAAAATGATAATGATTAGTTATTGTGAGTGTAAGTTGCAATGTAATAAGATCTCTCATTTCACTAACTGTTAATATTAATCATAATACAATAACAAAAAAGACTAAATTAGTAAGAAAGTTAGTGAAAATTAAAAAAGTAGTTATTACCTTCCAGGGATCTTGTCTTCATGTCCTCAACAGCTTGTGCTATTTTGAATTTGAAGTCATGGAATATTTTCCAAGTTTCATTTGGTTCCTTAACATCAACTTCGGATGTGCTTCTTTTCCCCAAGCGATTCAAGTAATCTTTCATGGGGGATGAAGAAGCCTCTTTAGGAGTAACGCTCTTAGCCTCATCAGTGAGTTTAGTCTCTGACCCTTTAGCATCTTCAACTTTTTCAACTTGTTTGTCACGAATAGATTTAAAGTACTTATCAATTATGGATGTTTTGTCACCTTTTTTAGGGCTAGCAGTCTCACTTTGGGTACTAACAGGAGGATCACATTGAGGTGTAGGCGGATCATCTTCACAAGCATTAAATAATTCTTCTAACTCCTCATTATTAGCATTATACCTAAAGGACAATGTTGTGTTCGGAGATTTTCCTGAAAGGAACAGAACTATGAATACTTACTATAATAAATGGAGATCACAATTTCAACAAGTAACATACTCATTGCAAGTATCACTAAGACTCTTGAAAATCTTGAAATATATACATAGGGCTTCCAGAACTCAGTTGCAATAACAATGATACTTCAGCAACGTAAAACGCACACAAAGACAGCAGTTGTTGTGATAACTTATCAATAAATTGACAAAGTAAAGAACACCTTTTCCCTGTCTAATGATCAAATAATGATTAGTAAGCGATAAAAGCCTGCTTGATAAACAATCTGCTAATTAGAGGCGCTTAATATGAAGTGAATAAGTATTCTTTATTTCTTTAGATACTTACCAAACATGAGACATAGATTTTTAATATATATGTTTTTTTACTTACCAGGACCGGAAACCTCCATTTTATAGTATTGAAACCACCTTAATTTTTCATGAATAAACAAAACGAATGTCTTTTCATACCAGTAATAAACAAAAACATTCGGGAACTTTTTATGATTTTTACGAATCGCTCTCCTCGACAGTTTAGGTACTTTTGTTTGGTTTGACACTTTGATTTGTTTGACAGTTTTTTGACAGTTTCCAAGCGAGTCACAGATATTATAAATCTCATTGGGCGCATTCTGTAAGACAAATCTTTAAGTCATCGATCGCCATAGAGTAATTTTTAACCATAGAATGTTCAATATTTTAAGGTCGCTGTATACGTAACGAGAAAAACCCCGGACGGGACGGGAATGGAAGGGGCAAAACATGCAGGGGTGGGAAAAACATCGTTTCATACAAAATAAAGGAGTAAAGTCGGGTGTTCTGCGCTTAATTTTCTAACAAAACATGTTAGCAAAACATTATTATCAAAACATGTTTGCATAACCGCACGTCCGCTGCGCCTAGGTTTTGTTTTGATAACATGTTTTTTTAGAAAATTTTCGTCCAATCACGGTTTTGCCCGAACGCAGGCGAGGCGTCTGCATCTAGTGAGCGCTAACACAAAATGAGTTACTTCCCCTCCCCGCAGGCGAAAGCGGGGGATGTTATCCATTCGTCTCGGCAAACATGTTTTTTGTGTTTTTGCTAAACAAACTCATAGGCCACGCCCCTAACATGTTAGCAAAACATTGTTTTGATGTTTGAAAACACAAAAACACGGCGCAGGAGACGCGGCGTAACATGGTAGGTTAAACTATGTATATAATCCTAGATTTATGTAAATATCTATCAAAAAGTTTTCCTGCCCCCCTAGCCAAAGTAACATTTGCAAATTTTCGTTATCGTTTCGCTTCGAAACATGTATAGATTTGACGTTTTAAAATTCGATTGTTAACGAAACCTTATGTCAATCCCTTACATATTTCGAAAGCGAAGCGATAACGAAGATTTGGCAATGTTACTTTGGCTAGGCCCTCTGATCCCATCTAATTCCGTTTCCTAATTTTTACTCGACATGGCAAATGTACAAATCGTACGAGCCAAAAAAAAAGTCTGTGAAAAAAAAGACGAGACAGTCACGTACATCGGGTCTACCGGCTAAAAATAATGAAGTTAATGTTAACTGTAAGTATGTGATACATTGCTTCTTTTCTTTGGTAAGTTTTTATTTGTGCCAAATAAAGTAGCAATGTATCACATACTTACAGTTAACATTAACTTCATTTTTTTAGCCGGTAGACCCGCATGTCACTGTCATCCACAGAGTCATAGCCTTCTTCATTTACAAGCCATGAAGTGAGCGAACGGCAACATCGCACGTGGTCAAGTACAGGGTATAACATTATTTTAAATATTATTTATTATTCCTTTTTCCTTTATTATCTAGGTTTAAACGAGTTGTAAATTGTGATGTAAGGTTATTTCAATAAAGATTTTATATTTATTATTATTATTTATTTATTATTATTATTATTATTATACTATATATAGCTCGATTACCACTCACTGACTCATTGACATGATTGTTCTCCCAGAAGGAGGTGGAAAAGGTTATAGTGGTGTTTGGGGAAAATGTGCAAAACCTCAATCGAACTGGGGAAAAATTATGACATTTGGGAAAAACAAGATGGCGGCTGTGACGAAGTTTGTAACTTTTTTGTTTTCCAACCGATTTTGCTCAAACTTACAAGAGTGGTAAAACTTGACATTTTAACTTTAGAAAAATATTAAAAAAAAACAAAAAAACAAAATGGCGGCCGCGCCGGAGAGTTTTGAAAAAATCGGTTTTTGGACCCCAAACCGCGGGGCCACAGCTCTAAAGTGTTTTTTAGTTTGAGAATATTTTTTTTACTGTTTCACCACAATTACCCTCAATTTTTACCAATCGGGGAAACTTTTTAAAAAATCAAGATGGCGCCTGTTGTAGATGCCATTTTGTTTGAGGTACGAAAACACGCCATTTTTTAAGTCAATTTTCTTCCAGATGGCAACACTGGAGCGATTTGAGGTTCATAGAACGGCTGTAGGTATAGCTACAATGTATTGATTGGTAGAATATTTGTACCCCATTTCGGGGTAACTTTTGAGATTTACCCCAAAATGCAAAAAAGTGAAATAACCACTTTTGGAAATTCCGAGTATGAGGGTTCGTGTATAGTCTGTATACAAGTGACATTTTGGTATTTTGGTTGACAACGTCTGGCAACCCTGAAACCTGCAGAGGAAAAAGACATTTTCGAGATGCCCTTTTTTCAAGTCCTATTGCGGCGGCTGGGTGCGAGTGAGATAGAAAATCGAAACGTCATTGCACGTAGTATATGCTGCTTAATATAGGAAAAATATGAACAATCGAAAAATCAATATGGCGGACGCGGTGGCGGCCATTTTGTAATTTTTTTACAATTTTCAAATATTTTAAAGCTATTTTGAGGCAGTTTACGACACTTGAGAAAGTTGCCAAGTATTGACGAATTATGCAACATATCAAGTAGTAGTACCCTGTAAAAAAAAATTACCCATTTTTAGGGTACTTTTCGAGATTTACCCCAAAAATGTGAAAAATGGAAATAGCGACATTTTTAAATATTTTTTATCAAAAACCATTAGATTTTGCCAATACTAATGACAATTGACTATTTTTATATAGAAAAGATGGCAACACTGGAATTTAAAGTGAGGTAATTTCCAGGTAAAGCCACATTTTTATTACCAAAAAGGAGCAGTTGTAGAGGAGTGTGATGTACAGAAAAAGTATTCAAAATTTAGAAACCTATCAGAAAAAAAATAAAAGTGGAAGACCAGGTCAAGATCCTTATGACGGAGTACTGCCCGCCAAAATGGTACTACATAGGTAGATGGTGCTCAAACTAAAGTTGTAGAGGACCCTAAGCAGATTCTGAAGCGCAAAAAAAAAATTCAAAAGGCCGGAAAAACAAAATGGCCGCTATACAGAATTACAGAAAACCCAGCATATAGTCGATTTTCTTCCAGATGGAAACACTGGAGCGTTTTGAGGTTCATAGAACGGCTGTAGGTATAGGTACAATGTATCATTGGTAGAATATTTTTACCCCATTTTAGGGTAACTTTTGAGATTTACCCCAAAATGCAAAAAATATAAATAACTACTTTTTGCCATGTATTGACGAATTATGCAACATATCAAGTAGTAGTGCTCCGAAAAAAAAATTACCTATTTTCAGGGTACTTTTCGAGATTTACCCCAAAAATGTAAAAAAATAGAAATAGCGGCATTTTTAAATATTTTTTAACAAAAACCATTAGATTTTGCCAATACTAATGACATTTGACTATTTTAATATCGAAAAGATGGCAACACTGAAATTGAAAGTAGGTTTATTTTTCAAGTAGGTACCTTACATTTTTAATACTAAAAAGGAGCATTTGTAGATGGGTACAGTGTAGAGAAAAAGTATTTAGAATTTAGACAACTATTAGACAAAAATTAAAAGTGGAGGTCCAGGTCAAGATCCTCATGACGGAGTACTGCCCGCCAAAATGGTACTACATAGGTAGATTGTGCTCAAACTAAAGTTGAAGAGGACTCTAAGCAGATTCTGAAGCGCAAAAAAAATTCAAAATGGCGGAAAAACAAAATGGCCGCCATTCAGAATTACAGAAAACCCACCATACAGTCGATTTTCTTCCAGATGGAAACACTGGAGCGATTTGAGGTTCATAGAACGGCTGTAGGTATAAGTACAACGTATTGATTGGTAGAATATTTTTACCCCATTTCAGGGTAACTTTTGAGATTTACCCCAAAATGCAAAAAAGTGAAATAACCACTTTTTGGAAATTCCGAGTATGAGGGTTCGTGTACAGTCTGTATACAAGTGACATTTTGGTATTTTGGTTGACAACGTCTGGCAACCCTGAAACCTGCAGAGGAAAAAGACATTTTCGAGATGCCCTTTTTTCAAGTCCTATTGCGGCGGCTGGGTGCGAGTGAGATAGAAAATCGAAACGTCATTGCACGTAGTATATGCTGCTTAATTTAGGAAAAGTATGAACAATCGAAAAATCAATATGGCGGACGCGGTGGCGGCCATTTTGTATTTTTTTTTTTTTAATATTTTATGGGTATTTTGAGGCAGTTTACGGCACTTGAGAAAGTTGCCATGTATTGACGAATTATGCAACACATCAAGTAGTAGTGCCCTGTAAAAAAAAATTACCCATTTTCAGGGTACTTTTTGAGATTTACCCCAAAAATGTGAAAAATAGAAATAGCGGCATTTTTAAATATTGATTTTGCCAATACTAATGACATTTGACTATTTTTATATTGAAAAGATGGCAACACTGGAATTTAAAGTAGGTTTATTTTCCAGGTACCTTACATTTTTAATACCAAAAAGGAGCATTTGTAGATGGGTACAATGTATGGAAAAAGTATTCAGAATTTAGAAAACTACCAGAAAAAAAATTAAAAATGGAAGTCCAGGTCAAGATCCTCATGACGGAGTACTGCCCGCCAAAATGGTATTACATAGGTAGATGGTGCTCAAACTAAAGTTGTAGAGGACTCTAACCAGATCCTGAAGCGCGAAAAAAAAATTCAAAATGGCGGAAAAACAAAATGGCCGCCATACAGAATTACAGAAAACCCAGCATATAGTCGATTTTCTTCCAGATCGAAACACTGGAGCGTTTTGAGGTTCATAGAACGGCTGTAGGTATAGGTACAGTGTATTGATTGGTAGATTATTTTTACCAACTTTTGAGATTTAACCCAAAATGCAAAAAAAATAAATAACCACTTGTTGCCTGCATGTATTGACGAATTATGCAACATATCAAGTAGTAGTGCCCTGTAAAAAAAATACCAATTTTCAGGGTACTTTTCGAGATTTACCCCAAAAATTTGTAGAATAGAAATAGCGGCATTTTTTATATTTTGTATCTTAAACCATTAGATTCTGCTAATACTAATAACATTTGACTATTTTTATATCGAGAAGATGGTAACACTGAAATTGAAAGTAGGATTATTTTCCAAGTACCGCCACATTTTTATTACCAAAAAGGAGAATTTGTAGAGGGGTACAATGTTTGGAAAATGTATTTACAATTTAGAAACCTATCAGAAAAAAAAAATTGAAGTCCAGGTCAAGATCCTCATGACGGGGTAGTGCCCGCCAAAATGGTTCTACATAGGTAGATGGTGCTCAAACTAAAGTTGTAGAGTACTCTAAGCAGATCCTAATGGAAGGAAAAAACTTTCAAAATGGCGGAAAACCAAAATGGCCGCCATACAAAATTACTGAAAACCCGCAGGAAAATAAACGCTAAATCGTAAGACCCTATTGCTAAAAATAAAACGGATCCTTTCATCCCGCCTGCAATAACGAATCAATGAGCTCCGCTTGCGGACTCGGAAAGGCGGCATAGAACCACCACCACCGAAGTCCTCTAAATCAGTTACATACAAACGACAGATGCCCGATTAGGTAGTTTTGAGGAACAGCACGAAGGAACCCAAGCATAAAGCTAGGTGCGCTTTATGTGATAACACGGGCTATTAGATTACTGCCTGTGGCAGGTTTACAAAATTACAGAAAACCCAGCATTAATTATAGCTCGGTTACCACTTACCAGGTACCACTCACTCACTAACTGATTGACATAATTGTTTTCGCAGAATGAGGTGGAAAAGAGGGGTATTATGTATGAAAAAAGTATTTGGATTTAAAAAACTCCAGAAAAAATATTAAAAATTAAAGTCCAGGTTAAGATCCGTGAAAAACGTGAAGGTTCCCGATCCTAAGTGGGTACCCACCCTTACACCCCGCTTGCTAAAAATAAAAGGGCGCCCAAATTGTTTCATCCCGCCTGTAATGACAATTGACAATTCAATGCGCTCCGCTTGCGGGATCGGATAGGCGGCATAGAACCACAACCACCGAAGTCCTTCAAATCAGTTACATACAAACGACCGATTTCGCCCGATAAGGTTTTGACGAAGGATTTGACGAACAACACGAAGATAAAACCCAAGCAACAAGCTAAGTGCGTTTTTGTGATGACACGGGCCATCAGATTACCTTCTGCCTGTGACAAGTTCAAAAGAGAAGACGTTAACCAACGCTGGGAGTGGATCTGCAAGCGGAAAATACGTTAATGATGCTTGAAAGCTACTCATTATCGAGATAGATGCAAGTCGAAGGTCGGGGTGCTCAACTTGCAGAGGTAGTCACTATAAGTTACTTCACCGTGATGTCTGAATGGAGACGGAGACCGAATAGAAGAAAGACCCAGAGACTACCGCGACTACCGCAAACATCTGGTCGGCAAGTTCCAAACGAGTCTTTTTGAAAGTGCTTCCCGCAACCGTCCAGGGGCCTGAAGGCAACTTTAACACGTCGTGTGCTCTGCTTGATGAAGGGTTCACCGTGTCACTTGTAGAGAGCAGTGTAGCCAACGTGGTAGGAGCCAGAGGTTGAAGCGTCGAGTTGGCGAAGGGTGCGGTGGGCGGCTGTAACAACCTGGCAAGATCGTCACTCTGACGCTTATTATGACAGATACACGATCCTTCAACCTTGAACGAGTTCGTACGGTGAAGAACTTCACGCTTCGAAGACATAATTATAGGCATATGCATATGACATTTGACTATTTTTATATGAACTGATGGCAACACTGGAATTGAAAGTAATGTTTATATTATATTCCAGGTACCGCCACATTTTTATTACCAAAAAGGAACAGTTGTAGAGGGCTATTGTGTAGGAAAAAAGTATTCAAGATTTAGAAAACTCTCAGAAAAAAATATTAAAAGTGGAAGTCCAGGTGAAGCTACTCATGACGGGGAACTGTCCGCCAAAATGGTACTACTCAAACGAAAGCTGTAGAGGATTCTAAAATATTAAAAAAGCGGAAAAACAAAATGGCCGCGATACAAACTGAAAACCACGAAGCCACCCGCAAGAAAATAAACGCTAAATCGTTAGACCCCTCTTGCTAAAATAAAACGGATCGTTTCATCCCGCCTGCAATAATGAATCAATGAGCTCCGCTTGCGGACTTGGAAGGGCGGCATAGAACCACCACCACCGAAGTCCTCTAAATCAGTTACATACAAACGACCGATCGTGGTGATCAACTCGGAGGAGAAGATGCCCGATTAGGTAGTTTTGACGAACAGCACGAAGGAACCCAAGCATAAAGCTAGGTGCGTTTTCTGTGATAACATGGGCCATTAGATTACTGCCTGTGACAAGTTTACAAATTTACAGAAAACCCAGCATTTATAGCTCGATTACCAGTTACCACTCACTCACTGACTGATTGACATAATTGTTCTCCCAGTAGGAGGTGGAAAAGAGGGGTATAATGTATAAAAAAAGTATTTGGATTTAGAAAACTCCAGAAAACAAATATTAAAATAGAAGTCCAGGTTAAGATCCGTGAAAAACGTGGAGATTCCCGATCCTAAGTGGGTACCCTACCCACCCTTACGCCCCGCTTGCTAGAAATAAAACGGCGCCTAAATCGTTTCATCCCGCCTGTAATGACAAATCAATGCGCTCCGCTTGCGGGATCGGATAGGCGGCATAGAACCACAACCACCGAAGTCCTTCAAATCAGTTACATACAAACGACCGATCTCGTCCGAAAAGGTATAAAAGAAGGCAGGAAGGACGAGCTTGTCGTCTCTCTCACTGAACTTAGTTGGATTCTGCATGGAGTTTCATCGTCAATTTCGAGGAAGATTATGCCCGAGTTTGCTTGTCACTTCAGTCCGAAGAAGAGGATGAACTTCACCTCATATTAGAAAATTAATTTAGACTTGATAGCATAGGCATCAATAATTCTAAGCTACCTAGATATTCTCCAGAAGAACGACGAGCACTTCGCATTCTCGATACTAAGTCGAAGAAAATCAACGGCCACTGGGAGTCTGCTTTGCTGTGGAGGAACGACGACATCGAGCTTCCCAACCCAACAATAAGAGAAACGTCGAAAATAGATTACGCTAGATTAAGATGATGGATTTTGATCAGAGATGCGCAGTAGACTACACGAAGCAGAATTATGCCTAACATCTTGGAAAAAGATTATGCCAAGAAAACTGCTCAGGCACCAGTTGGTCGAGTCTGGTATCTCCTACATTTTAGCGTTCGAAATATCAACAAACTTGGAAAATACTCTCTGAATACCGAATAACTGACTGGCCAAGATCTGTCGAATTCATTAGTTGATGTCCTGCTTAGGTTCCGAAAAAGAGAAGTAGCCGTTACTGCAGATATCAGGGAAATGTTCCTGCAGATTAAGTAAATGATCAGGATCAAAACGCCCAGTGCTTCCTTTGGAGGGTAATGGAAAGAAAGAAGCCCTCAGACACTTATAAGATCACCTCGATGACCTTTGGTGCCACATCATCTCCATGCACTGCTACTTGTATTATTCGTCGTAATACGATACGTCGATTTTGTTTCATGTCATCATCCACAAGCAGTCAAAGCCATTAAGAGTGACTATCTCGACTCCACGGATAACGAGAAGGAGATGAAGCAACTGGTGAAAGGCGTGATTGTGATTCATAAGGTTTTGACTTATAGTTGGGCCTCTAATAGACCCAACATTGTAAACCTTTAAGCTTTAAGAAGGTGGACAAAGAGATCACCGAAGTTTTGCGACCGCCAAGGAATCGCGAGTTGCTAAAATTTTTGTCACTGGGTATGTTTATGCCCCTTCCTGATTAATTAAAAGATATTGCTGCAGGAAGTTTGGCGATCTACGATCAAATAGGATGATCAAATCGTTGAGAAGATGAACAAAGATTGGTATTTATTTTCAGTACTCAGATGCTTTGGTTTCTCACAGATGCCTAGATTTAGATTACACATTTTCGTTGACGCCTCCGAGCAAGCATTATGCCGCTGTCGCTTACTGACTAATTATGACGATGTGGCCTTTGTAACTGGGAAATGTAGAGTTGGCCTGAAAACTGTAACGATCCCTAAGCTGGAGCTGCAGGCTGCTTAATTGGAAGCCCGTTTAGGTCACACACACACCATGAATTGTGCAACTCGAAATAGCAAAACGATTAAGTTAAATAGCAAATGCTATTAATTTCCCAGGTGCAGTTTTCGTAATTGATGGTAGCCGAGCCGCACTCGGGGATTACTAGCACCCCCTGATTTGATTTGATGTTTCACATAGTAGTTTTATATTAGTTTCTCTATGATTTAAATATCAGCCAGCAAAGTTTTTAGAAAGATTAATAATTTTTAGAAAGAGCATTCTTTTTTACCACGCATCACCACACCGCCCTGAAACTTGCAGACAAAAGGCAATGTGATTTGATTTGATCGGATGGCAAAATATGGCTATTCGACAATTTGCAGTCCAACTCTTCAAAGTCCACCACTTACAGCCCAACAGGGCGATGCCCGCGGGCTGCTTCAGCAGCCCGCGCACCAGGGCGAAATACTAGTTATATACTATATATAGCTCGATTACCACTCACTCACTGACTCATTGACATGATTGTTCTCCCAGAAGGAGGTGGAAAAGGGTATAGTGATGTTTGGGGAAAATGTGCAAAACCCCAATCGAACTGGGGAAAAATTATGACATTTGGGAAAAACAAGATGGCGGCTGTGACAAAGTTTGTAACTTTTTTGTTTTCCAACCGATTTTGCTCAAACTTACAAGAATGGTAAAACTTGACATTTTAACTTTAGAAAAATATTAAAAAAATAAAAAAACAAAATGGCGGCCGCACCGGAGAGTTTTGAAAAAATCGATTTTTGGACCCCAAACCGCGGGGCCACAGCTCTAAAGTGTTATTTAGTTTGAGAATAATATTTTTACCGTTTCACCACAATTACCCTCAATTTTTACCAATCGGGGAAACTTTTTAAAAATTCAAGATGGCGCCTGTTGTAGACGCCATTTTGTTTGAGGTACGAAAACACGCCATTTTTCAAGTCAATTTTCTTCCAGATGGCAACACTGGAGCGATTTGAGGTTCATAGAACGGCTGTAGGTATAGGTACAACGTATTGATTGGTAGAATATTTTTACCCTATTTCGGGGTAACTTTTGAGATTTACCCCAAAATGCAAAAAAGTGAAATAACCACTTTTTGGAAATTCCGAGTATGAGGTTTCGTGTATAGTCTGTATACAAGTGATATTTTGGTATTTTTAACCGACTTCATCAAAAGGAGGAGGTTCTCAATTCGATTGTATGTTTTTTTTTTTTTTTTTTTTTTTTTTTTTTTTTTATCGTTGTTCGCGCGTATCTTCGACATTTATGGACCGATTTCAAAAATTTTTTTTTTGTTCGATTGAGTTTTCTTGCGAGATGGTCCCATTTAATTTTTTTTCAAATCGGTTCAGTAGTTTACAAGTAATCCTGAAAATACTATGATATTAAATCAACTAACTTGACAACTTTGTTATTTATGAACCGAATTAGATGATTTTTTTGTTGGGGAAGGGATACCGTTGTGTAGTCTTTTTAACCGACTTCAAAAAAAGGAGGTAAGTTTCAGTTTGTATGTATGTATGTTTCTCCGCGATTATCTCACGTTTGGCTGAGCCGATTTTTCTACCAAAATAATATACCTACACTACCTAATGCAGAAGGTACTAACACTAAAAATAAAAAAATAAAAAAATTGTTTAAAAAACAAAAAACCGACTTCAAAAAACCTGCCTCTAAAAAAAGGAAGAAATAATATACAAATCATTAGATACGCATTATCATTGTTATAATAAAACACGTCAATTGAAGTCGGGTGGGGCTTTTAGAATAAAAAAGGAAGATGTTCTCCTGCCCCACCCGACTTTAATAGACGTGTTTTATTATAACAATGATAATGCGTATCTAATGATTTGTATATTATTTCTTCCTTTTTTTAGAGGCAGGTTTTTTGAAGTCGGTTTTTTGTTTTTTAAACAATTTTGGTTGACAACGTCTGGCAACCCTGAAACCTGCAGAGGAAAAAGACATTTTCGAGATGCCCTTTTTTCAAGTCCTATTGCGGCCAAGGGTCTGACATGCTTTGATAGAGCGAGATCGTCTTATTAAGATTCCTATAGGAGGAAATAGAGAAGAGTGTCATGTTTTTTCTCTATCACCGACCGGACTTTTTTTCATGGTCGGGTTATAGGCAGAGATCAACTAAGCAAAACAAACAAGTGGGGTTATACCAAAAGTGCCAGAGAAATTAAAGTTTTTGTGGATAACTCCCTAATTAATATTGAAGATTTATTATAAATCGAATGTGTAGTGTTTGTGTCTAGCATTCAAAATGGTGGGATGTTCGATATTTGGCTGCAAAAGCAACAATCAAAGGAAAGAAGCGGGCGTTACATTTCATGCGTGAGTACACTGTTTTCTATATTTTGATCACGTATTTCTTTCTCAAATCTCACAGGAACCAAGTTTCTGAGCTAAATCATTAGTTATATCATGAAAAACCTGATAAATAGGAAAAATCTAAAAATTATTTCTAAAAATAACCTCGTAAACATTTGACATGCAAACCGGTAAAATTGCGTACATCTACGTAATAGTAGAAGTCAGCTTAGCTTTGACGTCCACTAAAATCAGTAGGTTTACTATTCGATTTCCGGATGCCTACTATATAGAAAATTTTCCCCAAAAATTACCCCATATTTCAGGGAATTTCAAGCGATTTGATTTTTCCAGATTTCCGACGGAAGATAAAACTCGTGAAAAATGTATAGAAGCAACTAGAAAAAAGAATTGGGTGCCACACACGAATTTGTTCAAAACATTTTGAAAAAAATTGTTTCCGAAAATCAGAAAAACTAACGTTAATAAAAAAAGTTCTGTATTCCAACGTTTAATAAAGACTTTACCTGTTTTAATTTAAAGTTTATCTTTTTATTCCATTAACCACACAATCTCAATATCAACTACCTGAGCGAACCCCAGCTAGTTTACTATATCTCTATTTTTTTTAGCAGGGCAGTTGTGTGTACTCCCGTCCCGACTGCAATGACGATTGTTATTTAACTTTAGTTCGATTTTAGCAGGGAAGACGTATTTTTATTTTTCTTAATACCATTTATAATTATACACTGAGTTTTTGCATGCTGGAAATGGCGAATTGTCTAAACATTTTATTAATATCTCTGCTGTACCACAATTACTGCGAATAAAGTTTATTTCCATTTCTATTCTATGTATACGTATGTTACCGTTAAAGTACGGAATCCGTTAATCTGCAGATTAACTGGTCGAGTCAGTTAAGAGGATTGTCAACCACGTGGTCTCCATACAAACGGCGATAACGTTTCCCACCCTCTAAACCTTAACCTACAGTAATTAATTTTTGGTATTTTTTTGAAATGCCTAAATACTAGGGCTGTACGTTTTGATTTTTTAAATATTTATAATAGATTTCGAAATATTTGCATTTTAGTGATTTCATACAAAACACAGAAGTGCCAATATTTTCAAATCTACAATGAATATTTTAAAAACCAAAACGTACAGCCCTAGTTTTTAGGCATTTCAAAAACATACCAAAAATTCATTGCTGTAGGTTAAGGTTTAGAGGGTGGGAAACGTTATCGCCGTTTGTATGGAGACCACGTGGTTGACAATCCTCTTAAAGCACAGAATACATAATAGTACCGAAATTTTTCTTAAAGTAGACGATTTCCGTGCTTTAACTAGTAATCTGCACATTAACGGATGCTACCCCGTTAAGGGTACTTTTTCTGATCATGGCAACCCCATATTTTGACGTCATAATATATCTATCCCTTACACCCGGTCGCTCGGTAGCGCATCTACCCCTTTTAATATACTATATCTATGATTGCGGCGGCTGGGTGCGAGTGAGATAGAAAATCGAAACGTCATTGCACGCAGTATATGCTGCTTAATATAGGAAAAATATGAACAATCGAAAAATCAATATGGCGGACGCGGTGGCGGCCATTTTGTAAATTTTATACATTTTTCAAATATTTTAAGGCTATTTTGAGGCAGTTTACGACACTTGAGAAAGTTGCCATGTATTGACGAATTATGCAACACATCAAGTAGGAGTGCCCCGTAAAAAAAAATTACCCATTTTCAGGGTACTTTTCGAGATTTACCCCAAAAATGTGAAAAATAGAAATAGCGGCATTTTTAAATATTTTTTATCAAAAACCATTAGATTTTGCCAATACTAATGACATTTGACTATTTTTATATCGAAAAGATGGCAACACTGGAATTCAAAGTGAGGTAATTTCCAGGTAAAGCCACATTTTTATTACCAGAAAGGAGTAATTTTAGATGGGTACAATGTAGAGAAAAATTATTGAGAATTTAGAAAACTATAAGAAAAAAAATTAAAAATGGAAGTCCAGGTCAAGATCCTCATGACGGAGTACTGCCTGCCAAAATGGTACTACATAGGTACTAAAGTTGTAGAGGACTCCAAGCAGATCCTGAAGCGCGAAAAAAAATTCAAAATGGCGGAAAAACAAAATGGCCGCCATACAAAATTACAGAAAACCCAGCATATAGTCGATTTTCTTCCAGATGGAAACACTGGAGCGTTTTGAGGTTCATAAAACGGCTGTAGGTATAGGTACAATGTATTGATTGGTAGAATATTTTTACCCCATTTCAGAGTTACTTTTGAGATTTACCCCAAAATGCAAAAAAAAAAATAACCACTTGTTGCCATGTATTGACGAATTATTCAACATATCAAGTACTTAGTAGTGCCCTGTAAAAAAAAATTACCCATTTTCAGGGTATTTTTCGAGATTTACCCCAAAATGTGAAAATAGAAATAGCGGCATTTTTTAATATTTTTTATCAAAAACCATTAGATTTTGCCAATACTAATGACATTTGACTATTTTATATCGAAAAGATGGCAACACTAAAATTAAAGTAGGTTTATTTTCCGAGTACCGCCACATTTTTATTACCAAAAAGGAGAATTCGTAGAGGGGTACAATGTATGGAAAATGTATTTACAATTTAGAAACCTATCAGAAAAAAAAATTGAAGTCCAGGTCAAGATCCTCATGACGGGGTAGTGCCCGCCAAAATGGTTCTACATAGGTAGATGGTGCTCAAACTAAAGTTGTAGAGTACTCTAAGCAGATCCTAATGGAAGGAAAAAACTTTCAAAATGGCGGAAAACCAAAATGGCCGCCATACAAAATTACTGAAAACCCGCAGGAAAATAAACGCTAAATCGTAAGACCCTATTGCTAAAAATAAAACGGATCCTTTCATCCCGCCTGCAATAACGAATCAATGAGCTCCGCTTGCGGACTCGGAAAGGCGGCATAGAACCACCACCACCGAAGTCCTCTAAATCAGTTACATACAAACGACAGATGCCCGATTAGGTAGTTTTGAGGAATAGCACGAAGGAACCCAAGCATAAAGCTAGGTGCGCTTTATGTGATAACACGGGCTATTAGATTACTGCCTGTAGCAGGTTTACAAAATTACAGAAAACCCAGCATTAATTATAGCTCGGTTACCAGGTACCACTCACTCACTGACTGATTGACATAATTGTTTTCGCAGAAGGAGGTGGAAAAGAGGGGTATTATGTATGAAAAAAGTATTTGGATTTAAAAAACTCCAGAAAAAAATATTAAAAATTAAAGTCCAGGTTAAGATCCGTGAAAAACGTGAAGGTTCCCGATCCTAAGTGGGTACCCACCCTTACACCCCGCTTGCTAAAAATAAAAGGGCGCCCAAATTGTTTCATCCCGCCTGTAATGACAATTGACAAATCAATTCGCTCCGCTTGCGGGATCGGATAGGCGGCATAAAACCACAACCACCGAAGTCCTTCAAATCAGTTACATACAAACGACCGATTTCGCCCGATACGGTTTTGACGAAGGATTTGACGAACAACACGAAGATAAAACCCAAGCAACAAGCTAAGTGCGTTTAGGTGATGACACGGGCCATCAGATTACCTTCTGCCTGTGACAAGTTCAAAAGAGAAGACGTTAACCAACGCTGGGAGTGAATCTGCAAGCGGAAAATACGTTAATGATGCTTGAAAGCTACTCATTATCGAGATAGATGCAAGTCGAAGGTCGGGGTGCTCAACTTGCAGAGGTAGTCACCATAAGTTACTTCACCGTGATGTCTGAATGGAGACGGAGACCGAATAGAAGAAAGACCCAGAGACTACCGCGACTACCGGAAACATCTGGTCGGCAAGTTCCAAACGAGTCTTTTTGAAAGTGCTTCCCGCAACCGTCCAGGGGCAACTTTAACACGTCGTGTGCTCTGCTTGATGAAGGGTTCACCGTGTCACTTGTAGAGAGCAGTGTAGCCAACGTGGTAGGAGCCAGAGGTTGAAGCGTCGAGTTGGCGTTTAAGGGTGCGGTGGGCGGCTGTAACAACCTGGCAAGATCGTCACTCTGACGCTTATTATGACAGATACAGGATCCTTCAACCTTGAACGAGTTCGTACGGTGAAGAACTTCACGCTTCGAAGACACAATTATAGGCATATGCATATGATATTTGACTATTTTTATATGAACTGATGGCAACACTGGAATTGAAAGTAATGTTTATATTATATTCCAGGTACCGCCACATTTTTATTACCAAAAAGGAACAGTTGTAGAGGGCTATTGTGTAGGAAAAAGTATTAAAGATTTAGAAAACTTTTAGAAAAAAATATTAAAAGTGGAAGTCCAGGTTAAGCTACTCATGACGGGGAACTGTCCGCCAAAATGGTACTACTCAAACGAAAGCTGTAGAGGATTCCAAAATATTAAAAATAGCGGAAAAACAAAATGGCCGCGATACAAACTGAAAACCACGAAGCCACCCGCAAGAAAATAAACGCTAAATCGTTAGACCCCTCTTGCTAAAATAAAACGGATCGTTCCATCCCGCCTGCAATAATGAATCAATGAGCTCCGCTTGCGGACTTGGAAGGGCGGCATAGAACCACCACCACCGAAGTCCTCTAAATCAGTTACATACAAACGACAGATGCCCGATTAGGTAGTTTTGAGGAACAGCACGAAGGAACCCAAGCATAAAGCTAGGTGCGCTTTATGTGATAACACGGGCTATTAGATTACTGCCTGTGGCAGGTTTACAAAATTACAGAAAACCCAGCATTAATTATAGCTCGGTTACCAGGTACCACTCACTCACTGACTGATTGACATAATTGTTTTCGCAGAAGGAGGTGGAAAAGAGGAGTATTATGTATGAAAAAAGTATTAGGATTTAAAAAACTCCAGAAAAAATATTAAAAATTAATGTCCAGGTTAAGATCCGTGAAAAACGTGAAGGTTCCCGATCCTAAGTGGGTACCCACCCTTACACCCCGCTTGCTAAAAATAAAAGGGCGCCCAAATTGTTTCATCCCGCCTGTAATGACAATTGACAAATCAATGCGCTCCGTTTGCGGGATTGGATAGGCGGCATAGAACCACAACCACCGAAGTGCTTCAAATCAGTTACATACAAACGACCGATTTCGCCCGATAAGGTTTTGACGAATGATTTGACGAACAACACGAAGATAAAACCCAAGCAACAAGCTAAGTGCGTTTTTGTGATGACACGGGCCATCAGATTACCTTCTGCCTGTGACAAGTTCAAAAGAGAAGACGTTAACCAACGCTGGGAGTGGATCTGCAAGCGGAAAATACGTTAATGATGCTTGAAAGCTACTCATTATCGAGATAGATGCAAGTCGAAGGTCGGGGTGCTCAACTTGCAGAGGTAGTCACCATAAGTTACTTCACCGTGATGTCTGAATGGAGACGGAGACCGAATAGAAGAAAGACCCAGAGACTACCGCGACTACCGCAAACATCTGGTCGGCAAGTTCCAAACGAGTCTTTTTGAAAGTGCTTCCCGCAACCGTCCAGGGGCAACTTTAACACGTCGTGTGCTCTGCTTGATGAAGGGTTCACCGTGTCACTTGTAGAGAGCAGTGTAGCCAACGTGGTAGGAGCCAGAGGTTGAAGCGTCGAGTTGGCGTTTAAGGGTGCGGTGGGCGGCTGTAACAACCTGGCAAGATCGTCACTCTGACGCTTATTATGACAGGATCCTTCAACCTTGAACGAGTTCGTACGGTGAAGAACTTCACGCTTCGAATAAACAATTATAGGCATATGCATATGACATTTGACTATTTTTATATGAACTGATGGCAACACTGGAATTGAAAGTAATGTTTATATTATATTCCAGGTACCGCCACATTTTTATTACCAAAAAGGAACAGTTGTAGAGGGCTATTGTGTAGGAAAAAAGTATTCAAGATTTAGAAAACTCTCAGAAAAAAATATTAAAAGTGGAAGTCCAGGTTAAGCTACTCATGACGGGGAACTGTCCGCCAAAATGGTACTACTCAAACGAAAGCTGTAGAAGATTCTAAAATATTAAAAATAGCGGAAAAACAAAATGGCCGCGATACAAACTGAAAACCACGAAGCCACCCGCAGGAAAATAAACGCTAAATCGTTAGACCCCTCTTGCTAAAATAAAACGGATCGTTCCATCCCGCCTGCAATAATGAATCAATGAGCTCCGCTTGCGGACTTGGAAGGGCGGCATAGAACCATCACCACCGAAGTCCTCTAAATCAGTAACATACAAACGACCGATCGTGGTGATCAACTCTGAGGAGAAGATGCCCGATTAGGTAGTTTTGACGAACAGCACGAAGGAACCCAAGCATAAAGCTAGGTGCGTTTTCTGTGATAACATGGGCCATTAGATTACTGCCTGTGACAAGTTTACAAATGTACAGAAAACCCAGCATTTATAGCTCGATTACCAGTTACCACTCACTCACTGACTGATTGACATAATTGCTCTCTCAGGAGAGGTGGAAAAGAGGGGTATAATGTATAAAAAAAGTATTTGGATTTAGAAAACTCCAGAAAACAAATATTAATATAGAAGTTCAGGTTAAGATCCGTGAAAAACGTGGAGATTCCCGATCCTAAGTGGGTACCCTACCCACCCTTACGCCCCGCTTGCTAGAAATAAAACGTTGCCCAAATCGTTTCATCCCGCCTGTAATGACAAATCAATGCGCTCCGCTTGCGGGATCGGATAGGCGGCATAGAACCACAACCACCGAAGTCCTTCAAATCAGTTACATACAAACGACCGATCTCGTCCGAAATGGTATAAAAGAAGGCAGGAAGGACGAGCTTGTCGTCTCTCTCACTGAACTTAGTTGGATTCTGCATGGAGTTTCATCGTCAATTTCGAGGAAGATTATGCCCGAGTTTGCATGTCACGTCAGTCCGAAGAAGAGGATGAACTTCACCTCATATTAGAAAATTAATTTAGACTTGATAGCATAGGCATCAATAATTCTAAGCTACCTAGATATTCTCCAGAAGAACGACGAGCACTTCGCATTCTCGATACTAAGTCGAAGAAAATCGACGGCCACTGGGAGTCTGCTTTGCTGTGGAGGAACGACGACATCAAGCTTCCCAACCCAACAATAAGAGAAACGTCGAAAATAGATTACGCTTGATTAAGATGATGGATTTTGATCAGAGATGCGCAGTAGACTACACGAAGCAGAATTATGCATAACATCTTGGAAAAAGATTATGCCAAGAAAACTGCTCATGCACCAGTTGGTCGAGTCTGGTATCTCCTACATTTTAGCGTTCGAAATATCAACAAACTTGGAAAATACTCTCTGAATACCGAATAACTGACTGGCCAAGATCTGTCGAATTCATTAGTTGATGTCCTGCTTAGGTTCCGAAAAAGAGAAGTAGCCGTTACTGCAGATATCAGGGAATGTTCCTGCAGATTAAGTAAATGATCAGGATCAAAACGCCCAGTGCTTCCTTTGGAGGGTAATGGAAAGAAAGAAGCCCTCAGAAACTTATAAGATCACCTCGATGACCTTTGGTGCCACATCATCTCCATGCACGGCTACTTGTATTATTCGTCGTAATACGATACGTCGATTTTGTTTCATGTCATCATCCACAAGCAGTCAAAGCCATTAAGAGTGACTATCTCGACTCCACGGATAACGAGAAGGAGATGAAGCAACTGGTGAAAGGCGTGCTTGTGATTCAGAAGGCAGGAGGTTTTGACTTAAAGTTGGGCCTCTAATAGACCCAACATTGTAAACCTTTAAGCTTTAAGAAGGCGGACAAAGAGATCACCGAAGTTTTGCGACCGCCAAGGAATCGCGAGTTGCTAAAAATTTTGTCACTGGGTATGTTTATGCCCCTTCCTGATTAATTAAAAGATATTGCTGTAGGAAGTTTGGCGATCTACGATCAAATGGGATGATCAAATCGTTGAGAAGATGAACAAAGATTGGTATTTATTTTCAGTACTCAGATGCTATGGTTTCTCACAGATGTCTAGATTTAGATTACACATTTTCGTTGACGCCTCCGAGCAAGCATTATGCCGCTGTCGCTTACTGACTAATTATGACGATGTGGCCTGAAAACTGTAACGATCCCTAAGCTGGAGCTGCAGGCTGCTTAATTGGAAGCCCGTTTAGGTCACACACACACCATGAATTGTGCAACTCGAAATAGCAAAACGATTAAGTTAAATAGCAAGTGCTATTAATTTCCCAGGTGCAGTTTTCGTAATTGATGGTAGCCGAGCCGCACTCGGGGATTACTAGCACCCCCTGATTTGATTTGATGTTTCACATAGTAGTTTTATATTAGTTTCTCTATGATTTAAATACAGCCAGCAAAGTTTTTAGAAATATTAATAGAGCAATTATTTTTATTACGCATCACCACACCGCCCTGAAACTTGCAGACAAAAGGCAATGTAATTTGATCGGATGGCAATATGGCTATTCGATAATTTGCAGTCCAACTCTTCAAAGTCCACCACTTACAGTCCAACAGAGCGAAGCCCGCGGGCTGCTTCAGCAGCCCGCGCACCAGGGCGAAATACTAGTTAGGATATATGGTTTGAGTCAAATTCTTTGACCTTTTCAGGGGGCCTTTAGTACGATGAGCATTTTGATCTAGGCCTTCTCTAGCAATGAATCTTACATCATTGGAAAGGTATTTAATTTTGAAACATTTTATTGTATGACAGCAAACGTCAACTATTAGTACTTTGAGAGTTAAATTGCTCTGAAATCAACCAAATTTTATAACATTAATTACCTAAAACTCCGAAAATACTAACTATTGATAAAAAGTATGTTAACAGCAAATCTTTTTCATATAAAAACCTCTGTAATGATATATCATTCAATGATAGAGGTGGGGTAGATCAACTCCCATAGACAATAAACCAGTTTTATACTTTAATAACCTTTAACTCCAAAAGTATTAACAATTGAAATAAAGTATATTAAATAAAGTATTTTGACTCGCTTGGTAGTATCCGTAAGATTGTTTAATATATAAAGAACTTTAATAAAAGAACTACATTATTTTCATATTTTCAACACCACACAATCAGTACGAAAGAAAATATCGACCTTTTAAAATTGAAATATTCCCATACATTTAGTATGGAGACTGGCCGACGACATGACCACGAACTGACAGTAACAGACGTTGCCAAACCTAAGTTCATGGCTTGATACCAATCGTAGACAGAGAAACTATACCAATAGAGAAGGCTATGACAGGGTTGCGTTCAGAACGTTTGAGCGTCGGTTGTTTGGTTGTTTTTTAACTCGCTCTAAGGTTTGGAACGACCAAGAACTTTAAATGATTCTCAATGCAAATTCTTTATTTTCCATTTGGAATACGAATAATTTTAACTTTTCTTTATACTAAATCAAATAAAATCCGTTTTTTGAGGATCTACCGTGATTATTTCAAAAATTAGACATAAAAACATCAAAAATACAAAATAATGTAAAATGACATTGACATTTTTTCTATAGACAAGCGTCAGAGCGTTTTACAACCATCATTTTTGATGGTTGTTTGGTTGCAACGCTCTGACCTTTGGAACGGGCCGGTTGTGTCAACCGAACGTCACGCTTAAATGTTTGGAACGCCGTTAGAGCGTTCGGTTGTGGTTAGGTTGCACTCGGAGTGTAGGTTTGGAACGCGCCTCAGAGTACTTTCATTATGTCAAGTCAACGTCTCTACTTAAGAAAAATATATAACTAATGACGAGGCAGCATGGTCTATGACCTTAGCCTGTTCTACGGAACGAATAAAAAAAAAAAAAAAAATCAAGTCAACGTCACATGTCAATGTCACAGTTAACAGTTTCAGTTTCACAATATTTGCGATATTTTCGACGTGCTCTTGTGTATTCGTCGTAATTTATTAATATACGCTAGAACAAAGAAGAATAATGGAATTTGCAACCAATTTTCACTCGCAGATGTGTGTTTCATTAAATTTCTGAATAAAGAACTATCACAATGAAGTGGTTATCGGTAGTATTTTATCTGGTAGGAGGTTTCGGCCTCGGTTCGCCTGACGATGCAGGTGATATGGTGAGTGGGACGTGAGATCCACGCCGATTGCGCTGCATTGATTATTTTTAATATTTAATAATTGGTGCTGAAGAGGATACTTATTTGTTGTAGAAAAGTACTGAGTTGTCTCGGGCTGTTGACGACAGGCCCCTATTATTTGCCACGTTAGGAGGTGGCATGGTAGCGGTGGAACCCTTGGCGGGAAATATTATTTGGAAACTTAAAGATGGTAATTATTACATTGATATATATACGGCTTGAATATTTCATACTATATGTAAGTACCTATTTATTTGTACCTATATCTTGCTTGATACTGACCATATTTTTAATTAGAAAACATTGTTTGTTATCTCTACATTCAACAATGTTGATAAGCTAACTAAAACTTGTGATTAAAATCAGCTAGTTTAAGTATAAAGACTTCCAGAAGCATAATAATATACTGGCAAATGTCTAGAAATCTACATGGATTGTATTTAGTGTAAACAATTTTTTGGTTTTTATAAATTTGCTATTAGTATGCCTTTTAGAGTTACATTTTCAAATATCATATAGATAGCAGATTGTAACAAAAACTGTAATTAAGGGTATCACCAGCTATTTTTCAACCTTCATCTATACACCGAGTTCAATTTTTAGAGTATACTGTACTATACAACACTGATTACAACATGAGCTTTGAATCATTTAATAACTTTACCTATTAATAGGTACCTTATAACCTTAGGGATATGATACAATCAGTTTATTTTTATTTATCCGGAATAACAGACAGCCTTATTAACTAGGTACCTACTTAAATTTTAACATAATATTATCTCCTTAATTACTTTGGCCAAAAGAGTTATTCACAGATTAAGCCAAATTTAACAATACAATGTAATTATATAGTTGAGAAAAACTGATAAACCCAAAAACTCAATACATTTTAACAAAATATTTACCATTAACAAAATCAGTACCAATTATTATTATCACAAAGCTGTGAGAAACTCGTAAGTTATTATCAACACCCCTCGCATCTGCTTTTTAAACATATTTTCATAAATTTTGTCACAATTTATTGTTGAGTTGTTGTTTATCATAATCATAATTAAGTAAAAATAAAAAACTATAATTCTAAGGCTTAACAATGTGTTTGGACCAATTAACCTTTATTGCCAATTAATTTACAATTAATTTATGACGACCTCCGTGGTCGAGTGGTTTGCACGCCGGTTTTCAAGGTGTCGCCATCTCTGAGGTCCCGGGTTCGATCCCCGGCTGGGTCAATGTAGAAAATGAACTTTTCTATATTGGCTCAGGTCTGGGTGTTTGTGATACCACCGTTGTCTCTGATTTCCATAACACAAGTGCTTTAGCTACTTACTTTGGAATCGGAGCAATGTATGTGATGTTGTCAAATATTTATTATTATTTATTATTATTATTATTATTTACACAATCTAAAATTGAATACAAAAAACTAATTATTTATGGTGTCGGCGTGTTTTGGAACACAAAGGCGTCCTCCACAAAACTGGATGCTGGACATCCAGTTTTCTCTTTATTTAGCCCTTCCCCATAATGGGCCCACAACCGATGGCCATAAGTTTAGGCAAATCTGTACAGATGAGAACCCTACCCAAACATATATTAATTACTACCTACTGAGATAGACTAATGGCACTGTAGATGTATTTTTTCTACATACCACTCCCAGATGTGGCAAACCTTAATGTATGAAAGCTGACTTAATCCATTTTTAAATGAAATTGCATTTGTACCACTACCACCCATGGATTGAAATACAATAAAATAACGTTAAAATATTGTACCGGTAAAATTACCGTTAAATATAGCGTTAAACTTTACCGGTACAATAGTACCAGTAAAATTATCGGTAAAAAAGTAACGTTATTAATTGGAATAACGGTAATTTTAAAGTAACGGTAACAAAAAGTAAGAAATAACGTTTAAATTAACGTTATTTACTGGAATAACGTTAAAATTTACATTATTTACTGGAATAACGTTAAAATTAACATTATTTACTGGAATAACGTTAAAATTAACGTTATTTTCAATGTAATGTTATGTAACTGATAAAGTCCAATATGTCTCATATTCTACTAACTGGTTTAGGATGTTGAGGGCCCACACAGTAGCCTGTTTGTTTGCCTTTGCTACATAATATATATTTATGATTTGAGTATCAAAATTTTCCTGCCTTCTATTTTTTTTTGTTTTATTATTTTGATAATAAGTAACATTTTACAGTAAAACTTGCTTCTGTAAAAGCTGATAAGTTTTTTTGAATAGGTTTCACTTGATTTGTAGTTTTTGTCTAAAAAAAACTAAAGAGGTGAGTTAACAATGTATGATTGTTGATAAAAAAATTATGGGTCAACTTCACTGATAAGGTCAAGCTGTCTAATAGCTGATAAGGCGTGGCATACATTGCACATGGAAACACCTGCCATATGTCAAACATTATCAGTATCCTCTGATTGATATTAATTGCATTTTTATCCCACATTAATGATGGTTGTAGAACATTTTTTTTTTTTTTTTTTTTTTTTTTTTTTCTTTTGTCTGTTGCATCTGCGATCAGTCGTAGACTATGAGCAAATTTGATGAAGGTAATGGAATTGACGAGCGTAGTTCCCAATGGAGCTATCTACCCTTTATTTTCAAATTGACATCTCGTCCAGTTCTAATATATTTCGGCGTTTCAGTCGTGTGTCTCTTCTGCCGTACAAAAGCTGGCAAGCCAGTTCATTTGGATGGTTACTCAATCTCCTTTTGTAGGTCACTGTGGAGTTTCTAATCTCTTCCTTTATGGTAGACACTTGCAAATTCTCATGGATCTCTTTGTTTGTTGTGAACCATGGGACATTTGCTATATTTCTTAAAATTATATTTTGAAATCGTTGGAGAATGTTTATATTTGAGTCGCTAGCACTGCCCCAGAGCTGTATACCGTACATCCAACATGGTTTCAGTATGCTTGTGTAGATAAGGAGCTTATTGTCTATTGACAGTTTTGAATTTCTTCCCAGCAACCAATATAGTTTCTTATATCTAATGTTTAGCTGATCTCTTTTTGTTTTTATATGTGTCTTCCAAGTCAGGCGCCGATCTAAGTGCAAACCAAGGTATCTTACAGTATCATGATGCGGTAGCATATTACCAGCAAGACTGACTGGTGGACAGTTATTCCGTCTCAATGTAAATGTGACTTGTACAGACTTGCTAGCACTGGCTTTGATCCGCCATTTGTTAAGCCACTTATTGATTTCGTCCAGGCCTTTCTGAAGAGTTTCTGAGGCAGAGATTGCGTCGCTATTGCTTGCCAGAATGGCTGTGTCATCAGCATAAGTAGCTACTGTGGTACCTTGTACTTCTGGTAGGTCTGATGTGTAGATGGTGTAGAGCAGGGATGCACAGACTTATTGAGACCATGTGCCACTTGGGCAAATGATGAACTAATGACGGGCCACCAGCACAAATTAAAAACATAAAACAAGCCAAAAAAAATTTGTTTTTCAAATGTATGAGGGAATAATTATTTCTGGCGGGCCACTGGCATATTGCCGACGGGCCACATGTGGCCCGCGGGCCGCAGTCTGTGCATCCCTGGTGTAGAGTATAGGACCAAGGACAGATCCTTGGGGTACCCCCGCCGTTATGTTATAGAATGGGGATGTGAAATTACCCTCTTTTACCTGGAATTGACGACCTGACAGATATGATGACATAAGCAAGTAGTAGCTATGTGAGATACTTGTTTTTAATTTACAGAGCAGGCCATCATGCCAGACCTTGTCGAATGCTTGTTGGATGTCTAGGAATGCTGATGAGCAGTACTTCTTCTGTTCCAAGGTATTTCTTATCACGGAACACACCCTATGGACTTGCTCTATAGTAGAGTGATGTTCCCTGAATCCAAATTGGTGGTCTGGGATTGTTTTGTTGACTGAGAGCATTGGCATGATTCTGCGTTTTAGAATCATCTCAAACAATTTCGAAAGCGTTGGAAGCAAGCTTATTGGTCGGTAAGAAGTCACTTCGTGAGCTGGTTTTCCCGCTTTATGTATCATGATTATTTGTGATATCTTCCATAATGAGGGGAAATGTTGTGTACGCAAGATCCCATTAAACAAAACTGTTAAGAAAGTGACAGCTTTTTTCGGGAGTTCTTTGAGAACTTCTTTCGTGATCAGGTCAAATCCAGGTGCTTTTCTATCTTTCAAACTTTTTATTAGGGTCCAGACTTCCCGAGTTGATGTTGGTTTGGGTGGTAAGTCGAGTTGTAGCACTTGGTTCAATATGCCTTGTACATGTCTATCATCCCCACCTTCATTTGGCGTGAAAACGTTAGATAGATGTTCAGCAAATACGTTCACCTTTTCTTGTCTGGATCTTGCCCATTGACCTGTGTTGGTTTTTATAGGAGGTTTAGGTACTTGAGGTCGATCTAGTGACTTCGTGAACTTCCAAAGCGAATAGTCTGTTGCAGCTGTAGCTGTCAATGACTCGAGTTGTGCTTGCAGGGTGTTATTTTGCAGATCGGATATTGCTGTTTTAAGTTCAGAAGTAGCTTTATTGAAAGCCGTTTTGTCCATCGGGTGCCTGCTTTGGTGCCACACTCTTCTCAGTCGCCTTTTCTCCAGAATTTTTTGTTTAATTTCAAGAGGATGGTTTGAGGAGATATTCTTTCTTGTCATATCTGGGGTACATTTCCAACAAGCCTCTTGTATAAGGCGCGTTATATATAAAGTTGCTTCCTCGATATCTTCTGGCGATTTCAGTGCCATTTTTAAATTTATCTGTTCTTCTATATACTCTCGAAAGGCATACCAATCCGTGTGTTTATTGCTGAGTGTAGCCTGAGTCTCGTATTCGATAAGAGTAGTACTGACCGTGAGAATAACAGGCGTATGATCTGAACTACCATCAAGACAAGATTCGGCTTTAAGATAATGTCTAGATAGACCTCCCACTATAAAGAAGTCTAAGAGATCAGGAACCTTGTTGGGATCAGTCGGCCAGTATGTTGGTTCTCCAGTTGATATCGAGTGTAGGTGATTTATGGTGATAGCATTCAGAAGTTGTCTACCTCTAGGTGTTATAGTTCTAGAGGCCCAGTGAGTATGTTTCGCATTCCAGTCGCCTCCCGCTATAAATCGGTGACCAAGTGTGGAGAAGAAAGCACTGAACATTGAATTGTCTATTTTGTGTTTCGGTGGGCAGTAGACGGAAGACACATTATACACAAGACCACATTTGTCTTCTACAGCGACTGTTGTAGCTTGAAGGTATTCGGTCTTGAATTCAGGCATTAGGTGGTGCTTAATTGTTTCTCGGATAACTACGGCTGTTCCTGCGTGAGCCGTTCCATCAGGATGGTTTGTATAGTAAGTATTGAAGCCCTTAAAATTGATCATGCTAGTTTTTGTGCAATGACTTTCTGTGATAAGTAATATATCTAGCCTGTGTTCATCGATCAGTAGTTGCACCTCTGCTTTGTTTGGTGCAAACCCATTTGAGTTCCAAGTTGCTAGTCTTATGCTATCTATTTTAACATTTTATTGATTAGTGTTGTCATGAGGCCAATCATGGTACTCATTTGTTGTAGGAGTAAGTCGAATTTTTCAGTTTGTTTGAGTAGTACTTCTTTTATGTCGTCACTGATTTGTTGTGTCTTTTCCAGTGTATTGTTTGGTGGATTCTCTTTAGTCTTAGCCGCTCTGGTTTTTTCGGCATAAGATTGTCTGGGCTCATTGTCTCTCTTGTCATTTTTGGCTGGGGATGTTGGAACATTCATTTCCGCTAGATTTGGTTTCTCCATCATCGGTTTTTTGTGCGTGTATGTTTTTCGGAATGATATTTGTCTATAGACCTCACATCCCTTGTAGTTCGCGGGATGTGGTCCTTGGCATAGTGCGCACATCGCTGGAGTACTTCGGTCACGTCTGGGACACTCTGATGTTTTATGCTGTTGAGCGCATTTAACGCATCTGTAGGGTCTCATACAATAGTTCTTTGTATGGCCGTATTGTTGGCATCTTTGGCACTGGGCAATAAACTTCCGTTTTTTTGGGTCTTCAATAGTGACTGACTGGTGATAAATATATTTAAGATCCTTCACAGCTTTATTTTCTGGACCTGCCAGGAGGTTAACAAAAAAGGTAGAAGAAGGCTTTTTCTCTGGTCCATATTTAAAATTTATTATCTCACCAACTACTGTATTTCCAGTGAGCTCTATTTCCTCTTTTATTGCATTAATAGGTGTTGTGGGATGTAGGTTTTTAATAACAATCCTGTAGTTTGTAGAACATTCCAGATAATTCATTCATTCGATCTTTCTCGCTTTTTGTAAATTATTAGGTCACAACCTTAAATTTTTCGGTATCGAATCGATTAGTAGGTTTAGGATGTGACAAATACAGTGTTCATTTGTATTGTACTAATAGGGATGTTGACTATTTTTTTATTTTATGTTACATAAATTACCTCTCAAAAAAAGAAACATTGGTAAAATAATTAATTCGCTAGCATGAAAACTGCCCGAGATATCACAGTGTGAAATGCACACAAATGGACTCGATCAAAAACGCTCCATACTAATGGCTTGCACGTTATGACGTCATGCCTTGCAAGTTTGTATGCAACGCATAGGAAATTTGTTCAGCAGCTATATTAAATATTGTGTTTATCAAAATGGTTTCTTCGACAAATTTGCTATACATTTTACGGACTAATTAAAGGTATCATTTATTTTAATAAATTTTATACTTTTTAAATGGACTTGTCCACCCAACTTTGAAGGGTCATAAAACAAATAATATGCAATATATAAAACCAACAGGTATACAAGCTACTCTAAAAGTTTAATATGTTTACGATTTTTATTAGTATTTCGTTATTTTATTCATTAGTCAACATCCCTATTATGCTACCTGATAGCATGTGTCATCAAAAAGTTTTATTAAAAAAAATATAAATATTTTCAATTTTGTCTGTCTGTTTATTTTATTTTATTTTATTTAGAACGGCACAAAAACAGACATCAGACAAAATTACTTACAATAAGGAAAACATATTTAAAACTAATGCATGCCTATGTCCAATTACAATTGTGCACAACATTTATAGAACACAAACAAACTTTGTTGTTACAAATAGTCTTTCAGATTTTTGGGGGCTATTCCCTATATCCCAACTGGCTATCACAATCAGTTAGGACTTGAGATACATGGCATTATTTTCCACTCTTCCCAATTTTTTCCACTCACAAGTTAGGAATAGTGAAAAAAATATCCCAACTAATTGGGATATAATAATATGGAATAGCCACTTTTTTGGTTTTGGAGCTTATTTTCTTAGGTTACCTACACAATCTTTTTGTGTTTATAGAACCCGTGGTTAAAGTGCCTAATCAGCATGCAAGCTTGACGCCACAGTTCCTGCCGGACCCGCGGCATGGCTTTCTGTACATGTATGGTCCTCGAGGGGACCAGCAAATGCTGAAGAAACTGCCCTTCACCATACCAGAGCTGGTGGCGAACGCGCCATGTCGCTCTACTGAGGGCATTTTATATACGGGGAAGAAAAGTGACACTTGGTTCATGTTGGACCCTTTGACTGGCTCAAGAGAACATGTATCAGGTATACCTAATTAATTTTGTAACTTAAAGTAATAACCAAACCAGACATCGGATCGGAATCTGCCAGTCATTCCGGGTCCGCCCGCCACGTGATATGATTTGGGCCGTCTTTTCAATCTGTATTTTGCAAGAAGTTCTAATATTTATAATAATGAATTCCTTATTATATTTATTGAATAAAAACATTGTCAAGAGGAGTTCGGTGGCGCAGTGGTTTAGCGCCTGGCCCAGCGATTGCGGAGGTTAAGCAACGATCGCAAGGATCGGTCATGGGATGGGTAACCAAAAATTTATTATCTCGAGCTCCTTCGTGCTTCGGAAGGCACGTTAAGCCGTTGGTCCCGGCTGCATTTGCCGTCGGTAACACCCACCAATCCGCATTGGGCCCGCGTGGTGGGTTATGGGCCGTCCTCCTTACCACCCATAAGGAAGGCCTGTGCCCCAGCAGTGGGGACATCAAAAATGGCTGATGGACAATACATAGTTTAGCCCTCCCCCACTGTCACAATCACAATACAATTTATGAAGAGGGCCCCAATCATGTTATTTCAATATGTACCTGGAATGACCTGCAGATTCTAACCTCTGGTAATAACATAATAGTAATCTTATTTCAATAATGGTAATTATGACCTTTAACATGAGAGTTGAGGTGACTGGGTCAAAAGAACATGACTATTTCAAATAACTGACTTACAGTAAAATAATATACCTATGGTAATTAATTAAGTATAACCTTTAACATGATAGTTGAGGTGAGCTATGATATAATATAGGAGTACATACATATTAATTATACAAATACAATGTTTATACAGTTACTTATTTAACAAGTGTTCATTTAAAGTCTAGGCTTGAGACAATTATAAATGTTGCTAATAGTCTGTGTTTCTGACATGTTATGTTACAGGTTTTGACAAATCAAAAATATTTAACAGCCAAAATGGCCAAACTTGCGATCCGGACAAAAAGCGCGGCGTGTATGTGGCCAGAACAGAGTACAACATACTGATGCATGACTCGAAGAACAGCCACCAGAAGTGGAACGTCACGTTCTTCGATTACACGTCGCATGCGATGGGGAAAGAGATGTTGAGCGATTATGGTAATTAATATTATGCAGTCCATTTTTAGGGTTCCGTACCCGAAGGGGCCAGATGGAGCCCTATTGCGGTCACTCATTGTCCGGCTGTCCGTCCGGCCCTCCATCGTCTGTCACAAAGCTAACCCGTTGAAGCTTGTGACCTTTGAAGCTGAACCGTTGTGAGCTAAACTGTTGTTCTTCATATTAGCACCCAAGATGTGTCTTGCTGACCCAAAGCCAACTTAAATGCAAGTAAAGGGTTGCTTTTTTACCCAACCATGTAGGGTGTTTAGTGCTTCTTATGAAGACAAAGATTACATTTATTACTTTAAATATATTAGAAAACAAAGGCATTAGAAGCCGGCAAAGTCAGCTTTTTTCCCAAAATTTTGTACCAAAGTATTTTTTTAACCTCCCATTGACATATGAACTTGGAATTTGGTGATAATGTTTGTAATGATGTATTGATAAATCTGAATTTTCCTTTTATTCGCTCTTTTTCCTATTACAAACCAACTTCATTTTGCGGGCACAGATAAGCTCCGCCCCTTAGCCCTACCTCGTACAGAACGGAACCCTAATTGTACAAAGTCCGATACACACATGGCCGGTTTTTTGTTAGTTCTGATTTTTACTCCATATTCAGAAAGCTATTTTATAGCTGTACTTCTTATAATAATATTTTGGTTAACTAATGAAACAAGAAATACCAAAGGCACATGTGAACATCTAACTGTGTCGAAGTACCTAATCAAATTGTTTATATATACTTATTCTTACGAACTGCAGAACTTTGACTTGATAACTCTAGCCGAGACTATTATTTTTGTTACTAATTTAAATTGTAATTATCAGCTTATAGTAGTTTATGATACAAGGTTGGTAAGGAGTTTTAAAACACCTTAACAACCGTGTGCCATACTACGTTTTTCAATACATTTGCGAGAAAACATTATAGGTAGGTACTACTGAAATTGTAAACTATACATATAATAAAACAGTAAATTCTAAATATTTGTCCGCGAATTATGCAAAAACTGCTAAACGAATTTTGATGGATTTTTCACAATTTAGTAGATTGAGGTCCAACTTAAAATCTAAGCTATGTTTCATCAAATTCAGGTGGGTGGAACCTGGGAAACAGCTTGAACTCTCCGTAGTACCTACTAGCTTTCATACACTAATGGGGTCATTTTAAACTGGTTGCAATATTTTTCTATTGTCCACGCGGATGAAGTCGCGGTCGTAAGCTAGTAGAAATAAAAAAAACGTTCGTAAACAAAAACGCACGGCGCCGGCGTGCGGTAAAATCAACTTTCCGCACGCTGTACTAATCCGTAAACAAAAACGCACGGCGTGCGGTAAAATCAACTTTCTGCACGCTCGACTGTCATCGTAAACTTACATTTTCGAGCAACTGTATTGAAAAAAAATAAACAGTGTCAAATGTATAAACTGTCTCAAAAATAGATTAACGCGTAGCTTCTTAGTGATGATATTGATAAATTATCTATAACCTTATTCAGGTATAATTCACTTCGCTTCTACATCAAGTGGCAGACTGATGTCATTCGACCGTAAAACCGGCGACCTAGTTTGGTCGCACAACTTCGAGACCCCGGTGGTCGCAGCTTATTTGCTAGACAGAGAAGGCCTGATCTCTGTACCCTTCAACTCCATCGGAGATGACACCCTTGACCACATTATGGAAGATGCGACGACATTACGAAACGGTCAGGGCATCAAGAATTCTAATATGGAACTATAGTAAGTTATTTTTTATATTTAGCGTAGGTAGGTACTTGTGTACGCAAACATGCGTCTGATAAGAAATAATACCACCGATTAATGGGCAGCGTAACGTTTGATAGGAAAATCCTATATTATTTTTGTACTGATTAAGCTTTAAGGCTCGGTTACGCTGGAACCTTTGTCTCTGTCTTTTTCTTTACATGTAAAGAATAAGGAAAATAGCATCACTTCTGGATTTTTTAAATGTTTTTCGTATCTTTTTCATCATTATTATTATTATCACAATTATCTTTCTTGAATAAAAGTAATTGGAGCTACTTCACAGTACGTTAAAGTGTATTTTGATGTAGTATTCAATACGTTTTCGCTATTATTTACGCCAAAATTATGAACCTACGAAAGCGTTTTTGATGATATTCTATTTTTTTTACAATCACTCTCTCAATCTGTGAGGTTTATACTTGTAGCTACAAGTATACTAGAGAATCTCTTTAGCTTGTCGTATATTTTTTTTGTGACTACAACTTTACGTTTTCTTTATAAAAAAAAAACTACCGAAAACCATGTTTTCGTATAATGGACCCTTAATAAAAAGTAGGTAGTTCGTAAAAACTTACAATCAATGGAAATAATATTGTCAGGCAGAATTTTCATAATGATTTCATTTTGACCCAATTTCTCAGTAAAATGTGTAACCTTGTCGAACATATTATACATACACAACTCAGATTACATTTCCAAGTGGGTGATGGTTGTGGATATGATGGGTGGATATCGAGCGGATAATTCCCTATAGTCTATACTCTATTTATTTAATCTGATTTTCTGATGAAATGATTAAAACACTTTCATGTTTTCAGTCCAACTTTATATGTTGGTGAACACAATCACGGATTGTATGCCTTGTCATCGTTGGTAGACAAGAACACTATAACAATATCAACGGGCCACATGCAGCCTCTCCTGCTCGAAGGACCATCTGCCCTTGCGTCCCATCCAGAAAAGCCGAAATATGAACCGTTCACCAACGTTCACTACAAACTGAACGATCTAAACCTACACGTCGCTGCGCCATACCTTTTACTTGGCCATTACAAAGTCCCAGAATTGCTGACGTCATTCATACCACAGCTTCCTAATTTAAACTTTTTGAATGACCATGAAGTTCAGACGAATGGAATGAAGTTAATCAATGGGCAAGTTCACACGGAAACACAGAAAGATGTCGAAAACGAAACCAATTTGAAATCCAGCTCTATATCAGTTTCAGTGCAAACTGAGGACTTATTTGAGAATATGAACTTCAGACCAGACGTGTGGTACAAAAAGCTGAATTTGTGGCTCCACCAGCAAGAAAATACGGCTCTGAAAGTGGCCTTGATAATTCTCGTCGGTTTAGTTATCACCATGTTTTGGTATCTGCGTTATCAGGTAATCAATTTGATTTGTCTCGCCTTCTGTTATTTCCTAACATTTAATCATAACTCATTATTTCACTATAACAATTTCTATACTCACTCATTCATATAATCGGTTTTGATAACGTCGTACCTTTGTTGAAAATTGTTTAAAAAACAAAAAACCGACTTCAAAAAACCTGACTCTAAAAAAAGGAAGAAATAATATACAAATCATTAGAAACGCATTATCATTGTTATAATAAAACACGTCTATTAAAGTCGGGTGGGGCTGGAGAACATCTTCCTTTATTATTCTAAAAGCCTCACCCGACTTCAATTGACGTGTTTTATTATAACAATGATAATGCGTATCTAATGATTTGTATATTATTTCTTCCTTTTTTTAGAGTCAGGTTTTTTGAAGTCGGTTTTTTGTTTTTTAAACAATTTTTTATTTTTTTTATTTTTAGTGTAAGTACCTTCTGCATTAGGTAGTGTAGGTATATTATTTAGGTAGAAAAATCGGCTCAGCCACACGTGAGATAATCGCGGAGAAACATACATACATACAAACTGAAACTTACCTCCTTTTTTTGAAGTCGGTTAAAAAGACTACACAACGGTATCCCTTCCCCAACAAAAAAAATCATCTAATTCGGTTCATAAATAACAAAGTTGTCAAGTTAGTTGATTTAATATCATAGTATTTTCAGGATTACTTGTAAACTACTGAACCGATTTGAAAAAAAATTAAATGGGACCATCTCGCAAGAAAACTCAATCGAACAAAAAAAAAATTATCGAAATCGGTCCATAAATGTCGAAGATACGTGCGAACAACGATAAAAAAAAAAAAAAAAAAAAAAAAAAAAAACATACAATCGAATTGAGAACCTCCTCCTTTTGATGAAGTCGGTTAAAAAACTAGATGTTATGCCATTTTATAAACAAGTTCTATGCTATATTGTTGCTATGATGGTTGTATTTCTTATTTCGGCTAACCATGATATCAGAAGTACAGCTATATTTTTTTTTAATATTAAGTAAAAACCGGTGAAGTGCGAGTCGGATTCGCGCACGAAGGGTTCCGTACCAAAACACGGAAAAAAATATCACGTTCCTTGTATAGGAGCCCCACTTAAATATTTGTTTTATTCTGTTTTTAGTATTTGTTGTTATAGCGGCAACAGAAAAACATCATATGTGAAATTTTAACTGTCTAGCTATCACGGTTCATGAGATACAGCCTGGTGACAGACAGACAGACGGATAATAGAGTTTTAGTAATAGGGTCCCGTTTTTACCCTTTGGGTAGGGAACCCTAGTTCAGAACTACTAAACACAAAAATTTAATGCATAATATTAATTATCATGTCTGTGGTTATGTATTATTATTTCGTAATATTTTAACGAATTTCCAGTCCTACGGCAGTTTAATGTGTTAATTAAAATTTATTGATACGCTTTACGCTGGAGTGTTGCTATCGTAAATATAATTCTATTCTATTTTGTGAATTAAAGTATCAAATTAAAGTGCAATAAGAGGACAAAATTTTCTCAAGAAAAACTTATATTATCACGTTTTTAAACATGCCCCCAAATTGCAAGCTCAAACGGCTATCAATGCATCTCTTTTATTTACTATACAGTGAGTAAAAGACGCATCTTCGATCATAGCCATTCAGAAAACTGACAAAGTTTTAAGAGTTTGTAATACCTCACGTACCTACGTGACTGTGAGCTTTTTTATAATAAGATCATTTGAGAAATTTCAGCCAATAGAGGTAATTCTTCAACAAATAACAATGATCTTGTTGATCCATTCTTGAGATTTCGATTCTTGTTTGGCATTCTGACGGTTGTGTAAGCCAATTTGAAAGCTGACTTCCTCTCATTGTTTAATCAGCTGTGAGACCACTAAACACAAATTAATGTAGTCGCACCTACTTAGCGCCATGTTTATTTCTATTTAAGTAACTTACGTAATAATCAAATATTTAGTATTGATTGTAAAGTAGATGCTATGTCTCATGACTGCAATGCAATGTCAGAAACGCCGCTCATTACACGAAAAATTCCATCCTAATCAAATCAAGTATAATTTTGTATAGGGTATACCTTCCAGTCCAGTACAAAAATAAACACAAATTCGAATCTATGTCGGTAGTTTTTCGACAGATCTACGACTCTAGGACTTACTGCATCACCATGTGGTGACACTCCACTCTTTAAAAGTTAGTTAGTCTGACATACTTACTAATATGAAGGGCACATTACTAGAATGCTGAATGTTCAAAAACTTTTTTTATTGTCTATGCCATAGTTAGACAATAAAATGAAAGGCCATAGACTCTATGGTAGTATTCTAGGAGCTTTATCTATTTGTCAAAGAACCAAAATGAGAGTCACGAGTTTTTTGAAGAAAACACAAACGTATTACACTGCTAAAATGCTGAGATCTTCAACTTTCAACATTTTCAATTCAGCTCATCTCAAAAACCTTAAGAATGGACGCTTATCATTCTAGCCATGCCCTTCATATTATAAATGCGAAAGTAAGTTTTGTTTGTTTGTTTGTTACGCCTTTATGTCTAAACTAATTATCTGATCATCATTAAAAGGAAAGCTTATTGTCAGAGATACAGAAAAGGACGTAGAGTACCTTTCATCCAGAAAAAAGTACGATTCCCGAGGGAAACAAAAATATCTGTCCATGCAGACGTTGCGGGCGGTCGTTAGTAATAACCAGTGTTGGGCAAAATGTAATTAACTACTAATTAACAATTACAATTACAAATTGTAATTGGCGACTTCAGTTACTAATTACTTGAAATTATTAAAAAGTAATTCAGTTAAAAATTACAATTAGTAATTAGTAATTGTAATTGTTAATTGTAATTACCTAACTACTTATACAATTTTTTTTAAAGTTAAGGTAGTATTTTAAATAATACGATGTAGTTTCTGTGGGAGGTAGCGAAACCACTGCTAACGACGCACTGATGCGACGGGTGCGACGAAGAGAGGAGTAGGGATGCGCCGATCCGCAGGCTGATTATCTAAATATAAACTATTTAGCGACCGGTTTATTTGACAAACATTGCTACTTTTCTTTGGTATGTTTTTTTAGGCCAAAAAGAAGAAGCAATGTATCACATTCATCTGTCAAATGAGACCGGTCGCTTGGTGGTTTCTAATTAGATAATCAACCCGCCGATCTTTTGAAAGATCGGATTGGCAGGCATACGATCCGGCGATTTTCGGATCGGATCGAGACCATACGATTTTTTGCCGGATCGATACAAAACTTGAAAGATAGGATCGCTTGGATCGTATGAATTAAAACGTGGTTTGTTTACGAAAAATAAGTACTTACTTAGGTTTATTTGTAACGAATCTTATCTTTGTTTACATTTTAAACATGGCGGCATCAATCATCATCATTCAAGGTACTTGTTTACAAGTTTTACATGAGTTTTTTCTATTTATTGGGGTCGACAAGCAGTTTCACAATAAGTAATGTTAAGCTAATCTTAAATATTAGATTTAGTAAATTGTCAAAAAGACCAAAACCGTCAACCACAGATTTAAAACTTAATTTTTAATGGTTTACTTTATAAAAATCAAAAAATAATTGCGTCCTTACTTATTTGCATCCGATCCGGATCGATTCCCTAAGGATCGGATCAAAGGCATGCGATCCGATACAATCCATTACGATCCGAAAAATGGGATCGACGACCCCGGATCGAAAATCCCTAGAGAGGAGAGGTGCACGCGAGGAGGCGCGAGAAGGGATACCTGTGTGCAGTAACAAGCCACACACACACATGCACTAAAAGCATCGGTTGTGATATGCTGCGGGAGGACAGCCAAGCGATCAACATCTCAATTTTATTTATCTTTTATGTTACCCATAAAAAGTAATTGAGTAATTTTAATTACAAACTAATGTAATTAGAATTACTAGTGATTTATGTAGTTGCATTAAATTAATTCCAATTACATGTAATTTCAATTAAAGTAATTCAATTACTTTTCATCTAATTAGTAATTTAATTACAAAAGTAATTAATTACGCCCAACACTGGTAATAACGATCTAGAAAAAAAATAAGTTTTTCAAAGTAAATGTATAATAATTTTGAGAAATAAACATCTTTAATCTCAACTATGACACAGAATACAAAATAGTACAAGTACTATGATGATTACAATATCGATAACTCACGTTCTCACCGTTTTATTATTTAAAAGCAATTACAAGCTTTTATGTAATTATTAGCTAGCTATTTAGCTATGCACCTGTTTGGCGTATGTACATATTTTGATCATAAAGTGAGTCATATCGATATGTGGGTCATATTTCCACTACTTTGCTTACGTACGAAGAGTAAAAAAATACTTACACTTTTATCCAATGTATGTCTGCATATTTTAACATGTTGCTATGTAGTTATTTCAATAAAACACATTTATTTTTAACTGAACCTACAGTCTTGCATATTTACTAACATTGTTTCTTTTCAAATTGATACATAATGCACTATTATAATAATCTGTAATATTACAGCGACCAACGAGCAAAGTTAGATGGAATTTGATAGGTACTATTTTATCTTCAAATTTTATTATAACGAAACGCGTATTTATTTCACACACACTCTTTCAAATATTATTACAACAAAACTGGTTAAATAAGCCATCCTTCTATCTGTGTGAAATATGTCAGTAATACAGTACTTATAACATTAGAATAATATTTTTTAAACTTTAGAATTAGATAGTGATAAAAATGTTCGCCTCCTATAAAAGGGTACTGTCATATATTTTAACCAATAAGTGTATATTGGCAGGCTCGCGAGTTCCAACAGCTATCTCAAGGCGGCTCCCGGTCCTCTACTTCGTCAACTTCATCCAATGCGGAGATCACGGGCTACTTGGAAGAGGTCGGCGACGGAGAAGTGCGCATAGGAAGGATCAGCTTCCAAACGGGACAAGTACTGGGAAAAGGGTGCGAGGGCACTTTTGTTTATAGGTTTGTATCATAATAGTACATTATGAGACAAGTTAGCTTAGGTTGCTTATTGCACACAAGGCTGTGGGTTGCAGCCCAAGCCGCAGGCGAGGGCGTAACTCAGCCGAGTGTGCAATAAGCAAGAGCTCACGAGTTTCATACGACGTTTTTCAACACATTTGCGAGGAAAAAACAAAGTAATTTATCACACAGCAACAAATATGGCAAAAACAATCTAAGATAATTATGGGAAAAGGCGCGCATGTTTTTTTTTTGGTTTTTTTGTTCACACGCCCAACGCAAGAATATTTTGCGAACAAAGGGGTGAGGAGCATACAGCCTACTACTAATACTTCAAAATTATAATTTTAAGTGACAAAATGCAAATATTTTAAAACAAAATATTGTGAATTATGAATAATTTGATAATAATTATATATTTATTTGACTTAATTAAGGACTTACACATTTATTTATTCCAAAAATGTATATGAATTTTCAGCAGCATAAAACCTCTTTGTTGTCAAAAAAAATATAACTGTATTACCCGGCTAAATTAGGAATGCTCTGTTTACTCGCATAGAACTTGCAGTAAGGTACTAATTTAACTTTGTAGGGTTAATTCTAATACGAACTAGTGTTTTATATATTATTGCACGCGTTTGTTATAGCTCGGTTTATGGCCCTAAAAGCGATGTATTAGGGCTCACTTTACGAGCAAGTGTGTTGAAAATAAATAACCAAATGATAATCTTATTACTAGGGCGACCAACTGACCAAAACTGCCATCTCACACCAACTGCCATCTTTATGACGTCACAGTTTTTACTCCCACCATTTTCGCGCTTGTCATCTTATATATTTGTGATCAGGACATCATACTGAATGCATCGATACTGCATTTTTATATTTCCGAGAGTCATTGTGTGAAAACTAACCTCACACCTTGTTGTTGCGCCGGTCGCCGACCTACTATGTACATAATACAAACGAAGGCACTTTAGACGTAACATGTTGATCTTGAAACTGTCTTTTTGCCCTTCGTAATATTTTTTTGCATCATAACTGTTACATCTGACGTGCCGTCGTGTGTACGTAGTACGTACATCTCATCTTATACCGCAAAATACCAACTCATTGTAGAACGACGACTTTCTCACAAATAATTTATCTGATATAGCACCGCTGCTGCTGTGCCGACAAATCAGAAAAAGGTCTGAGATGTGCAGTATGGCAAAAAAGTATAGAAAATAATTTCTTTGTCATTGGTTTTGTATAATGGCAACACTTGTGTACTTTTGTATGGGAAAACCATGTGTTGATAGTAAAAAAAAGTCTGTTTAATACTTTTTGTCAAAAATAATTTATTATTAAAATAAATAATTAATTAAAATTATATATAATGCAACAAATTAATATTGTTTTAGGGGTACATTCGACAAACGAGCAGTAGCAGTGAAGCGTCTACTGCCCGAGTGTTTTACGTTCGCCGACCGCGAGGTGGCGCTACTGCGCGAGTCGGACGCGCACGCGCACGTCGTACGGTACTACTGCACCGAGAGAGATAAACAGTTCAGGTACTATTTAAGGCTCAAATACGTAAACAGTAAGCTGTTCTTTTTTTGTAATAATTTTAAATCTATTCAAAACCCTTTGAATTCATTTAGCTTTGGCATTTATAAACAAGTCACTAAGTACAAATATACAATAGCAGTGTTTATGATACAAGGTTTTTAGGAGGAGGTAAGGAGGTTTTTAAAACGAGTTTACATTTCACCGGTCAGCACCGGACAAATCTACGTGATTTTTGGTGCGCGTAACATCAATGTAATGTTTTATTTTTGATAAATAAATTAAAAAAAAAAAAAAAAAAACAAAACGTTACGAGTTTAAATAAACCTTAACAACCGTGTACCATACGACGTTTTTCAATACATTTGCGAGAAAACATATTGTACATGCAAAAAGTTTGTTTTCAGTGTAGAGAAAGGCGAAGACCTTCAAACCATTCAGCCTTATACTACTTAGATTAAAAAATAAAATGGTCAAAAGCAATCAACATTAATAACATAACAAATTAACATTTTGAGACGTGCTACAGCTATTATGAGCGACTAGGTTATGTAGCAACCAGCAGTCAGCCAAGGACGTTAAAACTGACCTAATATCTACCTAATTCTACGTTTAGTTTAATACTTTTCATATTGCAGATACATAGCACTGGAGCTGTGCTCGGCCACACTACAGGACTATGTGGAGACTAAGTTAAACTTCGAGTGCAAGATTGATGCCGTAGAAGTACTGAGGCAGGCGACTTTGGGGCTGTCACATCTACATTCCATGGATATTGGCAAGTATTTCGTAATTTTACAGTCACAAGCAACTTTGACTTAGTATATAAATATCTGAATAAACAACTAAGGGCTGATTTTTCAATGCCTAGATAAAATTGATTCGCTTGATAACGTTTTAAAGCGACTAATTGAAAATGTTTGTCATTCGCTTGTCTGTCAAATGTTTTGAATGCCATTTATTTTATTTGTTTATTTTATTGGAAAACCAACAGTAACAATAATACTATAAGCTACAATAATTATGTAAAACAGAAAGCCAATTACAGGTTTTCACTTATAGCAATTAAATAATACAATAGGGGTGTGAACAATATGTATGTTACAGTTACAGCGTAATTATGGAGTTGTTAACACACAAAAAACTATAATCAAAAACTATTCGAAAAACTTACGGGTTAGACACTGCTTAGTCTTAGACACGCCACTTGTAAATAGATCCAAGTTATGTTCCTTGCACGCCTCATTCGCCAGTCTACTCGCTCGCAATACATACGTATTCTGCCTATAATTTGTCGATGCGGAAGGTTTTTATTTGGTTAATAATTTATCTGATTGATATCTGTTATCTGAGGATTGAAAAATCTGCCCTAAGACTCGGAAACAAATGTTATGCTCATCACATAGAATAAAGTTTAACAAACATTGAGTTTAAAAAATAGTCATAATAAATCTTTTCTCTTGTAGTACACCGCGACATAAAGCCCCACAACGTGTTATTGTCGATGCCCTCCGGCTCTGGAGAGGTCCGCGCCATGATATCCGACTTCGGGCTCTCTAAGAAGCTCAATATCGGTAGAGTTAGCTTCTCTCGCCGCTCGGGAGTCACGGGCACCGACGGCTGGATAGCACCGGAGATGATCAATGGAGAACGAACGGTGAGTTTTTTTTAACAAAAATAGCAAAAAAGTTACTTTACCATTAACTTATTAGTTAGGTGCGATTTCGGTTTCTCTAAAAAAGCTCAATATCGGTAGAGTCAGCTTCTCTCGCCGCTCGGGAGTCACGGGCACCGACGGCTGGATAGCACCGGAGATGATCAATGGAGAACGAACGGTGAGTTTTTTTTAACAAAAATAGCAAAAAAGTTACTTTACCATTAACTTATTAGTTAGGTGCGATTTCGGTTTCTCTAAAAAAGCTCAATATCGGTAGAGTCAGCTTCTCTCGCCGCTCGGGAGTCACGGGCACCGACGGCTGGATAGCACCGGAGATGATCAATGGAGAACGAACGGTGAGTTTTTTTTAACAAAAATAGCAAAAAATACTTTACCTTTCACTTGTTAGTTAGGTCAAGTTAGGTGCGATTTCGGTTTCTCTAAAAAAGCTCAATATCGGTAGAGTCAGCTTCTCTCGCCGCTCGGGAGTCACGGGCACCGACGGCTGGATAGCACCGGAGATGATCAATGGAGAACGAACGGTGAGTTTTTTTTAACAAAAATAGCAAAAAATACTTTACCTTTCACTTGTTAGTTAGGTCAAGTTAGGTGCGATTTCGGTTTCTCTAAAAAAGCTCAATATCGGTAGAGTCAGCTTCTCTCGCCGCTCGGGAGTCACGGGCACCGACGGCTGGATAGCACCGGAGATGATCAATGGAGAACGAACGGTGAGTTTTTTTTAACAAAAATAGCAAAAAATACTTTACCTTTCACTTGTTAGTTAGGTCAAGTTAGGTGCGATTTCGGTTTCTCTAAAAAAGCTCAATATCGGTAGAGTCAGCTTCTCTCGCCGCTCGGGAGTCACGAGAACCGACGACGGCTGGATAGCACCGGAGATGATCAATGGAGAACGAACGGTGAGTTTTTTTTAACAAAAATAGCAAAAAAATACTTTACCATTCACTTGTTAGTTAGGTGCGATTTCGGTTTCTCTAAGAAGCTTAATATCGGTAGTCAGTTTCTCTCGCCGCTCGGGAGTCATCAGCAACGACGGCTGGATAGCACCGGAGATGATCAATGGTGAACGAACGGTGAGTTTTTTAAACAAATGTAGCAAAAAATGCCTTAATATTCACTTGTTAGATGCGATTTGGAATCACGCGATTAGGCGCAACACGATGGATGGGCTTCTGTACGTTTAAAACGATTATATTCTGTGATAATCAGTAGAGTTAGCTTCTCTCGCCGCTTGGGACTCACGAGCACCGATGACATGTTTTATTAACTTTAACTGATGCTGGTCGTCCGCAGATTACCTAGGTATTCTGCAAATTACCTAGGTAATATAAGAACTGAAACAAATTTTTTCGACTCGACCAGAAAATGTAGGTATGTGTAATGTATATTCATATTCATTTATTCCATATTAACTAGGTAATCTGCATTCTAACTGATTTACGCACATTAGCGGTAACATATCTACTTAAATATAATGAATCTGGATACGAAACTCAGTGTATCAAAAATGACTATCTTTTAGTAAATACTCATTTTTTTACTAGACGACTTCCGTGGACATATTTTCGCTGGGTTGCGTGTTCTACTACGTGCTGTCCAAGGGACACCATCCGTTCGGCGACGTGTTGAGGCGGCAAGCGAACATACTTACTGGCGACTATAATTTGAACCAACTAGAGTAAGTATACGGCTTTTTTAAACATTATTAACATGTTCATATAGATTTTAGTTTTAAACATATATTTCTTTCATCACCCGAAGTCAAACTTTACAAAAAATACTATGCAGTTATCGGAACGGGTAGATAAATCTTTTGATAATGTATGACATATTATGAATATGCCTATGCCTTATATCTCGTGTTTTTAATATAGAATCCAGAAGTCTTATCCATATTAACATATACATTTATCGTCATCGAACTTTGGCTTACCTATACCATAGGTCACAAAAGTATTAAGGTAAATTACCTTTATGTTTTATAAAGCGTTTTATTCTGTAAAATATATAATTAAGGAGGAGCTCGGTGGCGCAGTGGTTAAACGCCTGGCCCAGCGATTGTGGAAGTTAAGCAACGTTCGCAAGGGTCGGTGATGGGATGGGTGACCAAAAATTTATTATCTCGAGCTCCTCCGTGCTTTGGAAGGCACGTTAAGCCGTTGGTCCCGGCTGCATTTGCAGTCGTTAACACTCACCAATCCGCATTGGGCCCGCGTGGTGGGTTATGGCCCATCCTCCTTACCACCCATAAGGAAGCCCTGTGCCCCAGCAGTGGGGACATAAAAAAAATGTCTGATGGACATATAGTTAAGGTTATTAATTACTTGACATAGATTATCTTTATGACTTGCATGAATAATTGTATTTTCTTTTCTAGTAAAGTGTTGCCAGAAGAAGAAGTAGTAGTGACTAAGATCCTGATACGGGCGATGATATCGGCGCGTGCGCACGCGCGGCCGCCCTGCGAGACGGTGCTCAAGTACCCCATGTTTTGGGGGAGCCAGACTATACTTAATTTCTTACAGGTAAATTTAGTTTTGTATAATGTAATTCAGCACATTTTTTTCATTTATTGAATAATTTTTTTGTTTATCAAGTTGTGCGTAAGTATTGACGAATAGAAAATTATTTCTATACACGCTGAAATTTTAGTCATTTGGTTCCCGCAAGGGGATGGTTCCACTCACGATTACAAGCAACTTTTACTATGGGGCCAACTCTGAAATCGCGAAGAAAAATCAGCTGTTCCATGCAAAAGCACAATACCTACTCAACCTAAATGTATGGAACAAATGATTTTTTTTTCGCGATATCAGAGTTGGCCCAATAGTAAAAGTTGCTTGTAATCATGAGTGGAACCACCCCACTGCGGGAACCAAATGATTAAAATTTTACGCTGTATATCCTTTTGGGAGTTTTTTTAGCAAATTTAAAATAAAATAAAATAAAATCTCTTTTTGGAAAAGGTTTCGTTTCTAGAGTACCTACCGTAAAGATGGTATTTTCATCTTGCACATAATGTTATTTTGTAATAATGAATAATGATCGTTTAGGACGTGAGTGATCACGTGGAGAGTTGCCCGGTGAAGGGCCCACACCCGCTGGAGATAGGCGCTTGCGGCGTGCTGCGCGGCGACTGGCGCGCGCGCGTGTGCGGCGCCGTGGCGGGCGACCTGCGCGCGCGCCGCACCTACCGCGGCGACCGCGCCGCGCATCTGCTGCGCGCCATACGGAACAAGGTACGTGCGTGTAGTAGCGCGGCGTGCTGCGCGGCGACTGGCGCGCGCGCGTGTGCGGCGCCGTGGCGGGCGACCTGCGCGCGCGCCGCACCTACCGCGGCGACCGCGCCGCGCACCTGCTGCGTGCCATACGGAACAAGGTACGTGCGTGCAGTAGCGCGGCGTGCTGCGCGGCGACTGGCGCGCGCGCGTGTGCGGTAAATAAATAAATAAATAAATAAATCACTGAGGAACTGGCTATCTTACCTCTAACTGCCAGAACACAGCAATTTTTAAATTATTAGGTGGTAGCTAGCCAGGCGGACTTCAAATAAACCCTACCACCAACCAAACCGAGTACCTACAAATTGTGTATTGGTACCCACCTGCGTCTTACGCGGATGGGCGAACCACTAGAGCTAGACCACAGAGGCGGTTAAATTATGTTTGTCTAATTTATGTTGTTTTCTTGCAGAAACATCATTACCGAGAATTAGAAGCCGAAGTGCGGGAAAAATTAGGCAAATTACCAGACGGTTTCGTCACTTACTGGTTGCGTCGGTTCCCTTTGTTACTGCCTCACGTGTGGCTTCAAATGCAAGAGTACAGGCACGAAGACATTCTGCAAGAGTACTACCCCCACTCCTTCACATTCAGCAGGGATGACGTCAGCGAGCTCAACGACGACCGCGACTACGAAGATCTCGTCCCCACAGATTTATGCGACCCAGAGAAAAACGAGTTATTTATCAAAAGCAAAGTGTTCGTGGACGAAAACGAAGATAGGAGTAGATATAACAAACCTCACGGATCCCCCCGGAAGATAAACGATTGGAGGAGTGAAGCTCGGGACTTCAAGACGAGACAAGATGACGTCAGGTTGAGGGACAAACACCATTACAAAAAGAAAGAAAAGAAAAAGGAAGAAATGCCTATTTGGACTTTACCTCCACAGTGATATTTGTTTATAGAAATTATTTGTGCGTGATATGATAATTGTTTATGAATTTGTGATTAAAACAAAGGCCTAATTCTAAGATATGGCTAGTTTTAGCAGACGGTGCGGTACGGATTTTTATTAGGTTTAAAAAGATCTCTTTAAATGTTGTTGACGAGACATTATCGTTTGTTGTACCGGAAGTGTAAATAATTCAAATTATTTGAAGTAGTCTGTAAGATTTAGTGGTTTTGACATAAACAGTTTGTTGGAAGCCTAAATGAGGTTTTCTTGCTCAGAATTAATGGTAAGTAAGTAACCAAGTATTTGCTTTTCAAGTAAAGATCGCGCAAAGTTTCTAGCTCCGTTTGAACACGAGGCGATCCATAATAGGGATGATGACTAATGAATAAAATAACGAAATACTAATAAAAATCGTAAACATATTAAACTTTTAGAGTAGCTTGTATACCTCTTGGTTTTATTTATTGCATATTATTTATTTTATGACCCTTCAAAGTTGGGTGGACAAGTCCATTTAAAAAGTATAAAATTTATTAAAATAAATGATACCTTTAATTAGTCCGTAAAATGTATAGCAAATTTGTCTAAGAAACTATTTTGATAAACACAATATTTAATATAGCTGCCGAACAAATTTCCTACGCGTTGCATCAAACTAGCAAGGCGTGACGTCATCATTTAGTAGCCGTTAGTATGGAGCGTTTTTGTGCGAGTCCATTTGTGTGCATTTCACACTGTGATATCTCGGGCAGTTTTCATGTTAGCGAATTAATTATTTTACCAATGTTTCTTTTTTTGAGAGGTAATTTATGTAACATAAAATAAAAAAAGTTGTCATCATCCCTATTCCTCGCAAATTACGAAAAATGCAATCTACGCATGCACGAAGCAACTTCAAAGCAGGCTAGAAGTTTGGCGCGAGTTTATAAATAGAGATTGCACATGACATGGCACGTGACATCCTCACAAAATTTTATAAATGTGAAAAAGATGTCATGTAATTTTACAAATGTCTTTTTGGGTACTTAGGTACCTACTTTTTATATTTATTAATGTACAGACAGCAGCACAAATCTAAAAATGTTTAACAGTTTAGTGTAGTCGGACGGCTATGCCAAACTGTTAAAGATTGCGATTGTTTATAATTAACATATCTGAAGTGTTATTTTGGATTTCAGGGATATTTGTTCATGAAGTCCATGATTTTTTAAATGGGCATCTTACTTGGGGGATTGGGGCCAATATGTTTCATAAAAATATGATGAATGTTTGAATATTTATCTTAATTTTGGTTTATGTGATCTACATAGTGTTTGGTAAATATGTGTCTAATTAGCAACGTACTGAAGATTTCCTAAAAACTTACTATTAACTATAAAAAATGGCGCGCGCCGTTCCATACATTTTGAATAAATGTGTTATTGAATTTTTCCATAGTGGTTCGATACTTATAAACGATGACATTTGCCATGCAAAAATGAAACCATCATCTAGTAAGCACGTTATTTAATTTCACTCCGACCTGTCAAAGAAAATAGAACCTTAACGCCGAAGAAACCATCCTTACGGGAATATACACAATTTGCTGATCACCTTGTATATTTAATGGCAAGAAACAGATAGGTCTGCTAATTTCGCATGGCAAATGTCATCGTTTATGATAATCGGACAAATGGTAAACTACTATGGAACATATTAACAAATAGTAGAATAAGCAACAAAACTTTAGTAGGCCTATCTTAGTGGAGAAAAGATTATTGGAAAGCATAGAGTCTATGCAGAAATCGGACTTTTATGTACGATTCAAACCAAGCAGCTCGCGTCGGAGCGCGTTTTACCTCTGCCAGAGGAAAATCAAGCGTCTATACAGGTAGCTAATTCCCATATTTGCATAAAAAATTGACATGCATCGGCGCCGCCCGCAATATAAAGTTTAACTACTGTATAGACGTTTTATTTTCCTCTGGCGGAAGTAAATGCACTCTGACGCGAGTCGTTTGGTTTAAATCGTACATTAGTCTTAAATCGTACATTAGTCCCATCTATTTTTATAACTGCAGCAATGGGGACATTATAATGGCTGATGATGATAAAAAAATCATGCAAAACTGACTCTTATTCTCTAAGTAATTAAGGTTATGTCGCTAATTAGAGCGTAAGAAATGTCCGTCTTCTGTGCTAGACCTAAGCAGCAGCAGTCTGTATTTTTTTATTCCATATTATAGTTGAATTGAAAGACACACATTATAAGCAAGTGATAATATTACCGAGTACTCACAACCTTAATGATTATTATTATGATATAGGTATGGAATATTTTTTTTATATTTATGTTTGATATGTCACACAAATGTTAATTGTTTTTTTCCTATAGCGTTAAGGTTCAGCCCCCTAATATGACCCGAAACAGATTTAAAAGTGTCGAAAGACAAAAGAGTTTGATAGTTGAGTTACGATAAATCGCTCTAACATATCCCTTCAGGCACGTTAGGTCCTTTTACCGGAATGTCCAGTGGGGTCATTAGGTCTATTTCACGGAACGTCCATTCCCCGAATGTCCACTTACCTGAACGTCCATTCCCCGAACGTCCATTTACCCGAATGTCCTTTTCCCTTCCGGTTTCGGTGGTCATGCTAGGGGGGCTTATAAGTGTAAAATGCACACGTTTAACTGTTATTTAATGTAACGACATTCCTTTTTTAGATTTAAGGCGAGGCTAGTTCACGAAATTTACTCTTTCACTATGTCTTTAGAATAAGGTTGAATATTGCATAACTTTAATTGACGCTTCGCCAGAAATTTGACGAATTTTAGTACATTTTTATTGATTTCTGAAATACTGGATCATTTATTAAAAATGTACTCGGTTATTGTGTTAGATCGATAAAAAAGCTATCCTTTTTGCATAAAAAATCATATCACTGTCGTTAAAAATTACGAAATCTGACGATTTGAAATTTATTTTTATAAGTTTTTATGATGTGCGTGTGGTGTGAGTGTTCCTATCCTAGAAATTGATTTGACCATACGAAGATTTTAAGAAATAATTGTGAAAACTTGATGGTAAAATCGAAAAATTTGTGAAACCTATGTAGACTAAGTTATGGTCGATTATATAGAACACTCACACCGCCAGTCTCGCGAAAACGCCATACTTGATATCATAAAATATACTAGACGTATGTTAATAAAAGATATATGGAAAATTTGTGCTGAATTTGTGACAACTATTCACAAAATAATCAATTCATTACCATGATTAATTTGGATTTTATAAGGGTTTTTTAGGTACACTCACACCACACGGTGTGTGGTGTGAGTGTTCCTGAAATTACTAACTTTAACTGAATAATATTGAAATTTTATTATTGTATATGATAATTTGTATTCAGACTAAATTTGTGACACATAAATCTTGTCACAAAACGTGATAGATCAAGAGCAATTAAACATTTTGTTTCTTTTTCAATGCTCGTGTGAGTGTTCCATATTTTGACATTTATTTGATTAACCAGACCTCGTATACGTCAAGTTTTCACAATTATTTCTTAAAATCTTCGTATGGTCAAATCAATTTCTAGGATAGGAACACTCACACCACACGCACATGTTTTTATGGTGTTATTCAGGATTTTTTTACAGAGTTACTATGCCATTTTTCAATATTCTGTTCGGTTAATTTGCTTCTTTGTTTCTTTTTCAGTCTACAGTAATTTTTGTGAAGTAGAATTTTACATCAGTTCTTCACATTGGATGTTTAAAAATCAGACTTTTCATCAGATCGTGAACTGGCCTCGCCTTAAGTTGTGTAATCTGTAACCGTATGATTGCTGGTGCTACATGTAAATTAATAGTCATAGTTTTTATTTAATATTATCAATCACACATATATTTTACCTTCTGCCTAAAGATAATTATTTTGATGTACTTATGTTCGTTCTAAAATTAATTATGAAGGCCTAGAAAGTTTCTTAAACTTATTAGTTTTTATTATAATTTTATGACGTTCCTTGCATTTCTATTAATTGCTAGCTGGTTATACAAGTTTTTTTGTACGTAATAAAAATAATTTATTTAAACAGGAATAATTATGTAGTGTAATTGGTTTTAATCGAATTTGAATACAAATAAAAAATAAATCTTGCGGATCTTTGAGATCAGATATTTGCAACTCAGTTTATTATCAGATGATGAAGATAATTTATCACATACCTATCATGTATTAATGTATTGTACAGTCCGCAACACACATGATGACACAAAGTTAAAATACCTGTGCCCTGTTTGTGCATTTTCCTTATGAAAATAATTATTCCAGAAATCCGTTTATCAAAACACGTTAAATCAAACGCTACAAATGTTTTTGTTTATTTAACTAATATATTTTCACCCTTATATTAGTCATTTCGTTAATTAAAAAAAACAAAAATTGTAAAAAAAACTTACAACTTGTAAAAATCCAATGGAAATTCCTGAGTATTTCTGTGGGTGTCCGGCGACTTTCCATTCCGTCTGACAATTTTTACAAGTGTCTCGCATAAATTATTTGAAAAAAGGCATAATTTACTTACATGAACTTGTAATTTTTTTATGTAAATTTTACCTGTAGCTTGTAAGTTTTGATAAACAGGGCACTGGTAGTAGAAGGTAACAAATTCCTCAAATGATTGTGAACTTTACGAACTACGAGTAAGGTTTAACAGAATACAGTTGACTGACTGACTATGCTGTGCTGTGTGACGTGTGACTGTACAATATAGCGACTTTGCCAAACTTAAATGTGGAATGATCACATGATAAGAGATTCAAATTAACCGTAAATTATATGTAGGTATTTGTACATTTTAATAAGATTTTTATTGTAATAAGTATAAGTAACTATGTTCTGAATTATTACATTCTGAAATTATTTATCAGTGACTTAATTTCAAGAATATGTCAATGCAACTAAACTAACTTAAATTGCTGTAGGCTAGCTAGATGATCGGCCCCTCTACTCAAATTGCCAACATTATTATTCTTTTAAAAGCTATGCTTACTATTATAAACAATAAGAGCAATTGACGATAAATCAAACGTCGCAACGCAAACTTATGTAAATCACAGACTTTGATGTATTGTATGGAATTGAAAATCTGTCGGCACGTTAGTTTACTGCTTATTTTAATGTTGATAAAGGCGTAGCCGTAGTGATTATAGAATGTTGGCCATTTGAGTAGAGAGGCAGGCAGTGCCGCGTTCACTTCGTGATTGCCGTCGTCGACCGTTATGACGCCACAGCTAACGGTACTGTAGACAAAAAGTAATCTCTTTTTCAACTGTTTTGAATTTTTTTCTTGTTCAAATAGTGTCATTAATTTATATACCTCTGTTACTCATTATAGCTACACAAATAAGGAACCTAAATAATAATAAATCAATCGAAACAAAAATTAAGCTTTACGTTGCTAATCCGTACTAAAAGGGCGACGCAGGGGGTGCGGTATGACGAAACGGGCCGGGAGGCAGAGGCAATCATGAAGTGAGGGCGTAGTAGCTAGATTTGAGGGTTACTGCAAGCGTTCACTGACGGCAACTATGCCATCCTTAGCACAGAATACATAGACTAAGGCCCGTATTTATAAACCGCTCTTAACTATGAGAGCTATCTTGAGATCATACTTGAGGACGTTAGTACTATTATATATTCTGTGCTTGAGGTGCTGTTTCTATAGGAAGAGCATCTGAAGCATGAAGTATGATCTCAAGATACCTCTCAACGTTAAGAGCGGTTTATAAATACGGGCCTAAGATAGCTCTTAGGCCCGTATTTATAAACCGCGAATTTTTTCCGTAGCTCGCTAGAGCGAATACTAATACGAACGAAATGCCTTTGATGGCTGATTTCTGTTCGTTTTCTGAAAATCCTTTGCGTGCCGTCAATAGGCGCAGGCCCTTACTGAAACATTGAAAATGCTATTTAGTCAATAAAGAATTATGCCCCGAGGCCTATCTACGGTGGCTCGTCAAGGCCTTGTACAAAGAGAAAAAAATTAATTATTTGTGATGAATGTGTAAAAATGAGTAAAATTTATAAAATTGAGCGACACGAATTTATTGTGAATTTTGCACAAAATTACACTAAGTAATATAAATTTCGTATATAAATGTATTATGTTTTTATTAACGGTGTTGTACTCCCGTTTACTTTGTTTGTATATTTGTAATATTATTTATGAGCAAATAAAAAATTGAAAACATTGGTTAGTATTTTTTTTTAATACTAGACTTAAGTAGGTAATTATAGATAATTTAAACAAAGTTGTAAAATTAATATTTTTATTTCTAATATTAATATTTTTATTTTCTAATATAAAAAAATATTGTGAGCAGTTTCTTAAAGAATCATATAAAGTAACAAATAAAAATCAGTCTTTATGTTATAATTTAGGTGTGTTTCCATGGCACAGGCATATCAAGTATTAGTTTGAAAAGGTATACATAATATAATCACCTATTTATTAAACGTGGCAATTTGTCACCCGTCATGACAATTTTATATCCATTGCGTCAACCTATTTGAAAATAGAATAATCTACTCATAGCTACACCGCAATGTTAACCAAATTGTCATGACAATTTGTCACGCTATTAAATAGGGCCCTAACCAACCGTACATTTTAAACTTGATCAAATGCACACCAAACTTCCTAAAATTACTGTTCAGTCATAGTTAATGCAATTCTGCACAAATAACTGTCCTAATTTAGTTTGGTGAACATTTAAGAATCAGGGTTGGCAGGTCCAAAACAAAAGCCGGACACGGCGGCGGCGGCGCTTAATTTGGCCGGACATTTTAGCCGGATTTGCTTTATTTTGCTTTCTTAGTGTAAAAGCACCATAAACTGTCCACTTCTTATTCTTCCAGTCATACAAATGGTTGCCTGGAAGAAATTGCTTTTTAGCGATAAGGCCGCCAAATTGTTCTTAATATGTATTTTTTTTTCCTTGTTATGTTTTCTATTATGGTGAACAATAAAGAATATATATCTATATATAAGCTAATCATAGCTTTTATAAAGCCGGACATGTTCTAAAAGCCGGACAATATTTAATACCGCCATGCGAACTAATATATTTTCACCCTTATATTAGTCATTTCGTTAATTAAAAAAAACAAAAATTGTAAAAAAAACTTACAACTTGTAAAAATCCAATGGAAATTCCTGAGTATTTCTGTGGGTGTCCGGCGACTTTCCATTCCGTCTGACAATTTTTACAAGTGTCTCGCATAAATTATTTGAAAAAAGGCATAATTTACTTACATGAACTTGTAATTTTTTTATGTAAATTTTACCTGTAGCTTGTAAGTTTTGATAAACAGGGCACTGGTAGTAGAAGGTAACAAATTCCTCAAATGATTGTGAACTTTACGAACTACGAGTAAGGTTTAACAGAATACAGTTGACTGACTGACTATGCTGTGCTGTGTGACGTGTGACTGTACAATATAGCGACTTTGCCAAACTTAAATGTGGAATGATCACATGATAAGAGATTCAAATTAACCGTAAATTATATGTAGGTATTTGTACATTTTAATAAGATTTTTATTGTAATAAGTATAAGTAACTATGTTCTGAATTATTACATTCTGAAATTATTTATCAGTGACTTAATTTCAAGAATATGTCAATGCAACTAAACTAACTTAAATTGCTGTAGGCTAGCTAGATGATCGGCCCCTCTACTCAAATTGCCAACATTATTATTCTTTTAAAAGCTATGCTTACTATTATAAACAATAAGAGCAATTGACGATAAATCAAACGTCGCAACGCAAACTTATGTAAATCACAGACTTTGATGTATTGTATGGAATTGAAAATCTGTCGGCACGTTAGTTTACTGCTTATTTTAATGTTGATAAAGGCGTAGCCGTAGTGATTATAGAATGTTGGCCATTTGAGTAGAGAGGCAGGCAGTGCCGCGTTCACTTCGTGATTGCCGTCGTCGACCGTTATGACGCCACAGCTAACGGTACTGTAGACAAAAAGTAATCTCTTTTTCAACTGTTTTGAATTTTTTTCTTGTTCAAATAGTGTCATTAATTTATATACCTCTGTTACTCATTATAGCTACACAAATAAGGAACCTAAATAATAATAAATCAATCGAAACAAAAATTAAGCTTTACGTTGCTAATCCGTACTAAAAGGGCGACGCAGGGGGTGCGGTATGACGAAACGGGCCGGGAGGCAGAGGCAATCATGAAGTGAGGGCGTAGTAGCTAGATTTGAGGGTTACTGCAAGCGTTCACTGACGGCAACTATGCCATCCTTAGCACAGAATACATAGACTAAGGCCCGTATTTATAAACCGCTCTTAACTATGAGAGCTATCTTGAGATCATACTTGAGGACGTTAGTACTATTATATATTCTGTGCTTGAGGTGCTGTTTCTATAGGAAGAGCATCTGAAGCATGAAGTATGATCTCAAGATACCTCTCAACGTTAAGAGCGGTTTATAAATACGGGCCTAAGATAGCTCTTAGGCCCGTATTTATAAACCGCGAATTTTTTCCGTAGCTCGCTAGAGCGAATACTAATACGAACGAAATGCCTTTGATGGCTGATTTCTGTTCGTTTTCTGAAAATCCTTTGCGTGCCGTCAATAGGCGCAGGCCCTTACTGAAACATTGAAAATGCTATTTAGTCAATAAAGAATTATGCCCCGAGGCCTATCTACGGTGGCTCGTCAAGGCCTTGTACAAAGAGAAAAAAATTAATTATTTGTGATGAATGTGTAAAAATGAGTAAAATTTATAAAACTGAGCGACACGAATTTATTGTGAATTTTGCACAAAATTACACTAAGTAATATAAATTTCGTATATAAATGTATTATGTTTTTATTAACGGTGTTGTACTCCCGTTTACTTTGTTTGTATATTTGTAATATTATTTATGAGCAAATAAAAAATTGAAAACATTGGTTAGTATTTTTTTTTAATACTAGACTTAAGTAGGTAATTATAGATAATTTAAACAAAGTTGTAAAATTAATATTTTTATTTCTAATATTAATATTTTTATTTTCTAATATAAAAAAATATTGTGAGCAGTTTCTTAAAGAATCATATAAAGTAACAAATAAAAATCAGTCTTTATGTTATAATTTAGGTGTGTTTCCATGGCACAGGCATATCAAGTATTAGTTTGAAAAGGTATACATAATATAATCACCTATTTATTAAACGTGGCAATTTGTCACCCGTCATGACAATTTTATATCCATTGCGTCAACCTATTTGAAAATAGAATAATCTACTCATAGCTACACCGCAATGTTAACCAAATTGTCATGACAATTTGTCACGCTATTAAATAGGGCCCTAACCAACCGTACATTTTAAACTTGATCAAATGCACACCAAACTTCCTAAAATTACTGTTCAGTCATAGTTAATGCAATTCTGCACAAATAACTGTCCTAATTTAGTTTGGTGAACATTTAAGAATCAGGGTTGGCAGGTCCAAAACAAAAGCCGGACACGGCGGCGGCGGCGCTTAATTTGGCCGGACATTTTAGCCGGATTTGCTTTATTTTGCTTTCTTAGTGTAAAAGCACCATAAACTGTCCACTTCTTATTCTTCCAGTCATACAAATGGTTGCCTGGAAGAAATTGCTTTTTAGCGATAAGGCCGCCAAATTGTTCTTAATATGTATTTTTTTTTCCTTGTTATGTTTTCTATTATGGTGAACAATAAAGAATATATATCTATATATAAGCTAATCATAGCTTTTATAAAGCCGGACATGTTCTAAAAGCCGGACAATATTTAATACCGCCATGCGAACGGACGGACTCGGAGCGGGGCAGTCGTGTCGTGGAATTACGTTGCGCTCGACTTACGGCTTGAGCGGCAGCTACACAAAAAGCCGGACAGGTCGGAAGCAGCCCAAGAGGTCAAAAAGCCAAACATGTTCGGCTTTGACACCTGGCAACCCTAAATGGAATGGCTAAATGGATTCTGCAAAAGTAGTACCATAATAGAGGATTTAAAGCATGGGTGTAGATAAAATATAATAAAAAATGTTAAAACCTACACTAGTTATGCTTAATTGTTTTCACACATATATTTACACAATACTACATTGTGAATGCAAAAATCTCAAATTCAAAAACACATATATTTATTACACTATATTCTGTAACATCAAAGAAAATATTAACTTCTGAGGGAATGCAGTATTTTTTTAAGACTTAAAAAATCAAATCAATTTTGATTTCATTTTGATTTATAAGATTTAATTTCAATTATTTAAAAATAAACTATACTTATGATTACAGGCACACAATAGTAGTGATATTCCGTTTCTAAACCCATATACTTATATATCCATTATGTATGACTTACCTATATTTTATTGGCATATTTTTCAATTAAATCAATGATAGTCAAGTGAACTTTTTCTTTGGCCAAACTAAGGGCAGATTTTTCAGATCCATTTATCATAGTGATATCAGGGTTGTTATTGATAATTATCTTAGCTGCCCCAATGTTACCCATCTCAGAAGCATCATGCAGTGGTGTGTTTCCTGAAAGATCTATTGCATTTATATTTGCGCCATTCTTAACGAGAAGATCTATAACCACTGGCTTATTATTTAATGCTGCTAAATGTAAAGGAGTTTGCCCTCTTTTGTTTTGACAATTCACATTTGCATTATTAAGTATGAGGATGTTACATAGTTCATCTAAACCATATTTCGCTGCATAATGCAAGGCTGTGAAGCCATTTGAATCGGGAAAATTAACATCGAAATCTGTTAGTGTTTGTGACTTAGTTTTCTTGTTACAAGAGTGACATTCACATAATGGATGACACAAAGTTTTATTTGAGATATTATTGTCCTTATTAGCATACATTGCATAGTCAATGTGCATATAAAAACAAGCTAGTTTAACATCACCATAAGAAATAGATTTAAATATTCTTTCGATTGTCTTCAAGTTTTCAACTGTCTTGCTGGCATAATTTTCATGCGATTTAGACTTTTGCAGTTTTAATTTTAAAGATTTTTCTGACTTGAAATTAAAAACGTTAACATCTGAGCTTGTGATGTGTATGTATTCATATAAATTTGGGGTGACAGATTTAAGAACTTGTAAAATATTTAAGTTATGAGCATAATCAAATGATGTCTTATTAAAACGATTTTGTAGAGAAGGTTCTGCTCCGTTTTCTATTAGTAACTTTGCAATGCCTTCATAGCCCCATTTCGATGCTAAATGTAAGGGAGTATTGCCATTTTCGTTTGTACAATTTATCATGATCTTTTGCCTACTATGTTCAGCAAAATAAATGAGAGCCTTGACACAGTTCAAATGACCATTATTTACACTTAAATGTAGTGGAGAATTCATATCAATGTTTGATTGGTTAATATTAGCTCCAGAATGGAGTAATAATAACAATGCATTCTGATGCCCTCTAGAAGCGGCATAATGTAAAGGTGTACATTCATTAAGATCTGTGGCATCTATTTCTGCATTAATTTCTATTAATAACTCAACTATGGCAGCTTTCCCATGAATGCACGCAACATGTAAGGGTGTCAAACCATGACTATCTCTAGATGTCACAGTTGGAGAAGTTTTTAACAGATTTTTGGAGATTTTTCTGCAACATTTTTTACAATTACACAAAGGATGACATAGCTTTTCATATATTTCAGAATCACTTTCATTATCATCGTCATCATCATTATAATCATTTAGGTCATCTCTTTCTAATGTTACTTTAAGGATATCCTTTTCATTTTCTTTTATACTATCCAAATGTTTCTTATTTCTTAACAGTATAGCTTGAATTTGCTCCGTGTGATTAGCTTTAATTAATTCAAATATATATTCCAAAGTTTCATCTTTACTGTTAGTATCTGATGTTGATATTGATTCTGTCAAACTACTTTTTCTTTGTCTAGTATTAACATTTTCTTCAGTAAGATTACTATCATAGTAGTAAGATTCAGGATCAGGAGGGCCCGACAACGCTCCAGACTGTATATGCTCTATAACAGCTTCTAATGTGGTTATTAGGAAAGCACTTTCATCACCATCACCTTTGCCAACTCCACTAAAGCGAAATTCTTTCATATAGGTGAGCTGGCTATACCAATTTGGTAAACCTGATTTGATTACAAGAAAAACAAAAACAGGCAATAGATCATCAGCTGTTAAGAGAACAACATTGTTACTGCTATCTATCCTATTGATTGCGTTCAGTGCTCGTTTTAAACATAATACTTTTTCTAAAACAGTATTATACGTGTCAATTTTGGAAAGAATCTGTTTAGCTTTTGGTACAGCATGGAATAGTTCCTTTTTAATATCCAAGTCTCTCAGCTGAATATCAGACATATTCCTAATCTTTTTATTGAGGTGTGAATCCTCATAAGCACAACAAGTGCATATAGGTTTAAATATACTATCAAACAGAAGTTGTTGCATGTAGCATTCCACAGCAATCTTAATGTTTTCAAGAATTTGTTTGCAAGCTTTTGACTTTTCTCTTAGTCTTCTATTTTGTAATGCATATTGAAGGCATTGTGTATACAATTCACTTATAGAATCTTTGAGGGGACCAATAGCAGTAGGTATAGAAGGCTGCTTTTTTAAAAATAACTGCACACTCTGTTCTATTTGGTCAAGCATTTGTCTGCCTGCTGCTTGTGTCCACAGTAAGTCAATGCAATCATTTATTGATGTCAGATATTCTTTAGTAATTAAATTATCTCCTGTATTTGTGGTCGGTTCAAGTGGAGATTCAATGCACCATACCTTGTATTTGATGAAGTCTTCTGTGTAGAAAGTCTCCTCAAATAGTATGTGACTTTGTAAGGGTAGACCTTTTGTAACTTCTAGTGTGATCACTTTATTTGCTACTGTTACCTGTTTTTCTGTAAGTGTACTATAGTGAGTCTCTGGCAACTCGTCGCTAGGAATGAGTATGTGAGCACCAAAATCTTCGACTGTGAAAACTCTCGTTGTCAAACTTCCGATTCGAGGCACACATATGATCCATGATTGGGCGATGCAATGTTGGAATAGATTGTTGTATTCGTTCTTCAGCTCCACAAAAAATGGGTTATCCGAGAGGATTTCATCGTATGCGCCTTCCATTTCTAAAATCAAGTAAAACAGCTTAGCCCTCCTTAATGCATCTGAATGTCTTAATTACCATCATTCATGATAATGATTTTTTCTTTCACTTTAGTGGTGCAACAATTAATCGGTATTTAAACTAGAAAGTAATTGCTTACATTTTGAGAAATCCTAAAAATCACAGAAGTGTGGTTGGTTGGTTTAGTTAGTAATTTGTTAAATCCAGTGTGGTTTGGGTTTCTTGGATGTAGTGATTATCTTACTTGCTCAGTGGGATGGAGATGGAGAAGAAGCGAACAGTAAAATAATAGGTAGGTACCTACCTACTACCTATGAGAAGAAAAACTTTTCGATTTCTGATTTGACATGCATGCAAATGACAGTAGTAGGTAGGTGCATTCCAGCAGACCAACCACTAAGTCATCGATCACTACAGTGTCCACAGTATTTTTACAAACCTCGGCACGTATCTTTAGCGGTGACCGTAAGAGAAATTGGAGAGGGGATTACTGCGAATGTTTGCAGTAGCCCCGCACCATGTCTCCTGCCAATAAGACCCAAAAATTACTTCTGCGTATTAACTGTCACCACTAAAGATATGTGCCGTGCCGAGGCTTGTTACCATGGACAGTAATTTGTTTAAAATGTTCAATTTACTTTCCATGGTTAAAATCAGAGGCGGCGTAGCATAGCACGGCGCAGCACTCGGGGCGGTTTTCCATTTAGCACCCCCAAAATAAAACAACAAATACTAAACGTGCTTACCAGAGCCGGATCTAGAGGCAACAAGGGAGTGGAGGCCCCTAATTTTTTTTTTAAATAGGTTAAATAAGATTTTTTTGCAAACAGGTCCGCCGTTGGGTCTAAACACCCATGTGCAATAGATTATGCCGCCGCCTTATCTAAGACTACCTACACTGACATTTTCAGAAAGAAAAGAATTCTTTTGGGGGCTATACTTAATTTTAACTCTTCCCTGCGCTTAGTTTTTGTAAAATTCTACACAAGTGGGTGGTGTTTATCTTTGTACTCACTCCTCGTGTAGAAGTCTAGCCGCGGCGCGCTAATTGTATCTTACCGTGGCTCCGGGCAGCGCGGTGATTGAACTCTTTCCCGCGAGCTTAGTTTTTTGTAAAATTCTACATAATTAGGTGGTTCTTGAAAGATACCTTTATCTTAGTACTACTTCTTGTGTAGAAGTCAAGTTGCGGCGTGCCGCGCCTCCGAGCCGTGTGTGTGGAAATTAATTTCTTTCCCGTGCAGTTTTTTTTAATTTCATTGAAATCCAGCTCAAATCGTTATATTACGTACTCTTTCGTTGTGTAAGATTTTTTAATAAAATAATATATGTCCGTCTCTTATGAAGGCCTCGGGCAGTTGCGGACCCTTAAATCCGGCCCTGGTGCGACCATGAAGTTTTTGAAACTTAGACACAAAAACATCAAAATAAAGTCAAATAACTAGGTATACGACACTATTTTGTAGAGATAAAAGTCAGAGCGTTCTTCAACCACCGATTTTGATGGTTGTTTGGTTGCTGCGCTCTGAGCCACGGAACGGATGAAACTACACTCTGCTCTGACAGCGTTCAGAGTAATATTTCACCGAGCCACGGAACGGTTATGACGCAGTGTACTCGAGCCAGGGACGGCCCGAAGCAAATTTTATGATAGTGTGAGATTCAATTATGGCGCCCCCCTTTCTTGCCCCTAATACCTATACAGGGTTATTAGTAAAACACCAACAATACCTCGCAGAAGTAGATTACTAACATTATAAACAACAACGTTTGTTCGATTGTTAGTCAGTTGCAGCCAAGATTAGTTGTAAGATTTTTAGTCAGAGTCATCCATCCATCCTTGTAATTTTGCCTGTTTATACTAACAAAAAAACCGCCGCGCAGCGCGATTTTTAGTTAGTTTCATCCACGATCTTGCTTGTTTATAGTAAAAAACGGTCACGCAGCGCGATTTTATTAGTCAGTTTCAATCGTCGCGTCGTCGCTCGCCACCAAGGGGCTTACCATCAGCAAATAAAAAAACAATTCTTAAGCCGTTCAGTTCAAAAGCAGGCCTTAAACAGGACTGCTTATGAACTAAAATCGAGGTCATGGTACGAAAAAGTAATGCAGTTCAATATAAGTCCTGCTTTATGAGCTCATAGTAAGGCCCCAGGCAACAACATGATTGATAGTCGATCGGTGGTCGGGCGTTTTTGGCGTCCCACACAAGAGGGCGCCCAGTGCGGTCGCACCGCCCCTGACTCGAGCGAAGCCACGGAACGCACACCAGCCAGAAGAGATGCGCCAGTACTGCGAGTGAGTTGTCACAATCACAACGCACGTTGTCACCCCTTGGTGCTTGGCACCCGGGCGGACCGCCACCCCACCCCTTACGCCGCCAGTGGTTAAAATGCACTCGATGGCGATCGATGACTCAGCGATTAGCCTGCTGGAATGCACCCAGCCACCTGACATTCTTATTTTGTGATAGCAATCTACCCTTCGGAAAAAGCGCGGGAAACTCCTAACAGGGCGGACGTTCTTTTATTTCGGAAAATTTCATTTTAACTTTTTGCTATAATAGTTGATCAGTTGAGTTGTTGCAAGGTGTTAGTATTTAATTTGTGTGTATTTCTATTGTATTTGTGTATATTTTCCTGTATCTGGTAAGTTTTTATTCTAATTCTGTATAGTATGGATATTATATGATCGAGCCCCCCGATCGTAACGTAGCATCGGGGGACTTAGGCCTCGACCTGAGTCCCCCCGTGGGCTTTAATGTTGTTGTTCCTGATAAGGGAAATGAAATGGACACTGATGCATCAGTAAGCAGTGTAGGGTCAGGATCTCGAAAGAGATTAAAAGTTAAGAAAGTGTGCAAACACTGCAATAAGAAAAGGAAACGGACTTCTCATCAAGCAAACAGTGATCACGATTGTCAATGTTCTGGTCATGATTCATTACTAAAGAAAAGTACTGATAGTGTTTTTAAAAATCCTCCTAACATTCCTAATTTAACTCCAAATGATAATGACAAGAATACAGGTGACTCCAACTCAGTTCCACAACCTACTACTCCCACCCAGGCAGCTGAATTAGGCCGTAGGCAATATGTTTCCACAGATGCCTCTCCATATTTGATCCATGTACAAAGAACTGAAACTACTCCAAATGATGGTAGTTATCTGCACCCGATAACTTTTGGCAACTTTCTTAAAAAAACTGACTTCAAAAATATTATTCCGGGAAGCGTCAAACGTATTGGCAGAAACAGATGCACTGTGTCTTTTTCTACCATTCATGATGCTAATGGCTTTATTAACAGCAACAAGTTAAAAGATTTTAAACTGCGTGCTTTCATTCCCACTTTCAATGTTACAAGATTAGGCATTGTTCGAGGAGTTCCAGCTGAATGGACTCTTGAAGAAATTAAGGAAAATGTTACAGTTCCAATTGGATGTGGTCAAATCATTAAAATCAGGCGTCTGAATTATTAAAGTAAATGTAAATGGGTCAGTGATTTGGAAACCATCTCAGTCAGTCGTTTTCAAATTTGATGGACAAGTTCTCCCTAAAAGAATATTTATTTGTTACAATGCATTACCAGTAGAACTGTATACCTATCCAACGATTCAATGTTATAATTGTTGCCGCTATGGCCATACTAAGTTAAATTGTCGGTCCCGTCCTAGATGCTTTAAATGTTCTCAGGAACATAAAGGTGAAATCTGTAATGTTGATGAAAGCTGTGCAGTGTGTTTAATGTGCTCAGGGTACCATTTCGCCACTAGTAAAATATGTCCTGAATTTAATAGACAACGAGAAATTAAGTTAAGTATGTCCCATAGCTGCATTTCCTATAGTGAGGCTAGTAAACTCCACCCAGCTATATCCAAACCTTATGCTGATGTTCTTGGAGCAAAACAAAACTCGGAAAACAATAACATTAATAATAGAATAGATATATCAAACCCTCAGTACACATCATATAAAAAAAACTGTTTTTTTTAAACCTCGTCCACCTCCACCAACTACCAAAGGTTATGATCAAAAAGCTCACAACAAGATTATCAATGACTACAACATGCCCTCTTCTTCCTCTAATGGTAGTGCTTTTAGGCAAAATGAAGATGGAAATGTGGAAAATAATACAGTTATTGACTTAATTATTTCATTTCTTAATTCAATGTTAACTAATAATTCATTGAAACCGTCCAAAGTTGCTGCAATAGTTGAAATTATCACAAATTTAATAAATAATAATAATGGATCTAAAGGTCCTACAGTGGAACTGCAGGAGTGTAATACCTAAAAAGAGTGATTTAATTTATATGATTAATAAACATAAAATTAGTATAGTTGCTCTCTCTGAAACATGGCTGCAGTCCGGTTTTCTGTTTGGAATTCCTGGCTTCACATGTCTTAGAGAAGACCGAACAGATAATCATGCAGGAGTTGCCATTCTTGTCAAGAATACTATTTCTTTTCAACGACTAACACTTCCCCCACAGAACTTAGATGATATTAATGTTATAGGTATAAAACTATCCAGTGGTGTTTCTATTATCTCTACTTATATACCTTACCCATCTCTTAATATTTTTGATAATGAAATTGTTCCATTGATCACAGCTATAAATAGTCCCTTCCTGCTTCTTGGTGATTTTAACTCTCACCACCGTTCATGGGGCTGTGGTAAAACTGATAACAATGGCGAACATTTTTTAGATATTATTGATCGGAATAATTTATGCATTTTAAATACAGGAATACCGACGCGCCGTACTAAACCTAACGAAAAGGCAAGTGCGGTTGACTTGTCTATTTGTAATCCTGGATTAGCTTCAGCGATTACCTGGTTTCGCCTTAATTCAACTTTTGGTAGTGATCATTTCCCCCTTATTATGTGTACCCCTATAAAAACCCCTTCTGGTGCTAATTACAATCCTCGCCTCAAACATAGATTAACTCAATCCGAAAAAGACTGGGGGACATTTAAAAATATAGTCCATAGCAGAACTAAAGACCTTCCTGACATTAGTCAGTCAGGAGGAGTAACATCCTGTTCTGAAGCATTGGCCAAGTGCCTTATAGAAGCAGCAGATGAAACATTTCCTAGAAAAGGTGCTTCCTCAGGGTTAATTCCTTCTCCACCTTGGTGGGACCATGAATGTACTGCGGCTATCAAAACACGAAAAGAGACTGAGGAAATATATAAGCAAGATATGTCAGATGATAATTATGAAGAACTGTGTAAGATTATGGATAGTACTAAAAAATTTCTTAAACAGAAAAAAAGAATTGGGTGGATATCATTTTGTACATCGCTTTCTCCTACAACATCTCCATCTGAAGTATGGCGTAATATTAAACGCTTTAGATCAGCTTATAACTCCTCGTCATCAGTAATTCTTGATCCTTCTATAGCAGATTCTTTTATGGATCATTTAGCACCACCAACTGTTGCAGATGCATATGATTCAATTTCTTTTAACTTACCTTTAACAAAATCTTCACTTAATGATCCATTCTCTCTTGCAGAATTAAAAGGGGTGTTAAATAGTGTAAAAGATAGCTCACCTGGTGAAGATGGTATACCCTACTCATTTTTTGTTAACTTAGACGATGAAACTTTGTCTTATTATTTAAAATTAGTAAATGAGGTTATAGTTACAGGGGAGGTTCCTCTATCCTGGAGAACACAAATAGTGGTTCCAATTTTAAAACCAGCCAAGCCTTCGTGTGACCCGAAATCGTTTCGTCCGATAGCTTTGAGTTCTATTTTAGGTAAATTAGCAGAACACTTGGTTAAAAATAGACTAGAGTGGTATATTGAGAGTAATCAATTATTATCAAACAGTCAATTCGGCTTCCGGAAAGGAAAAAGCACTATAGATAGTATCAGTATTTTAACTTCTGATATCCATTTAGCCTTTTCTAAAAATAAAGTAGTTTTAGCAACATTCTTAGATATTCATGCTGCATATGATAATGTTAATGTTAGTAAATTAATCCAAAAATTGAAAAACCTTAATGTTCCGGAAATGCTCACGAAGTTTATATATTTTATGCTCTCAGAAAGACATATTCATTTAGATCTCCCTGATGGAACTAGGTTAAGTAGAGTACTTGGTAAGGGTCTACCACAAGGTTCTGTTTTGAGTCCTTTGTTATATAACATATATGCCAGTGACTTAGAGCGTTTATTAAATAATATTCACATCCTTCAATATGCTGATGATTTACTTTTATATATGTTTCTCGATCTCCTGCTGAAGCTTGCCGAGTTTTAAATTTTTCTCTGACTCTGCTTAAGCAGTGGTTGGATAGAAATGGATTGGAGTTATCGGTTGGAAAAAGCGGTGTAGTATTATTCACCAAGAAACGTATTGCCCCGGATGTCAGTGTCTTATATGATGGATCCCCTATCGAAGTTAAAGACCACGTTAGGTTTCTGGGAGTAATGTTGGATTCCAAACTTTCTGGAATCCAACATTGCGAATACGTTGTTTCGAAGTGCGAAAGGACCTTGAATATGATGAAGTGTCTGTCAGGGGTCTGGTGGGGCGCTCATCCATCTTCGCTGAAACTAATATATAATGCTTTAATAAGAAGCATTCTCGAATACGCAACGTTTTTGCTCCAAGGAGGGAACAAAGCCGCTTTTAAAAAATTAGATGCTATTCAACACAAAGCTATGAGATTGATCCTAGGTGCTATGAAATCTTCGCCTATCAATGCCATGCAAGTGGAATGTGTCTAACCTCCTCTTAGCCTAAGGAGACAACTACTCAGCGATAAATTCGTATTTAAAGCTTATAGTATTCAAATCATCCCCTATTTCCAAAACTACAAATTTTAAAAGAATACTTAAATTCACTCAGATATTGGAGACACAAATCACCAATCTGTCTCTCTATCAGCTATAAGAAACTAATAGCCCTAGAGGCTCCCATTTATCGTTCTCCTGTCTTACCATTATTTAAAATTAGTTTAGAGTCACTGCTCTTGGAACCTAACATTTGTTATAACATAGGTGTTAATAAAGATGACATAGAAGCAAACACTCTTTTTCATCATAATACAGATGAACAGTTTAGAAAAGCCAACTTCATTTTCACAGATGCTTCAAAATTGTCTCCATCTGAAAACGTAGGAGTAGGTGTTTTCCATTTACAGTATAATATAGTTCAAAAAATTAAATTACCTCCTGAAGCTTCGGTATTTACAGGTGAATGTTTAGGTATCTACAAAGCCTTAGAGTATATTATTTTAATGAAACTTAAAAACTCAGTGATATTTACTGATTCCAAAAGTGCATTACAGGCTATACAAAAATTTCCTTTCAAAATGAAACCATGTTATCCAATTATATGTGATGTGAGGGAAATGCTTTTAAAATGTATTTTTTTTAATTATTCAGTTACTTTAGCTTGGATTCCAAGCCATCAAGGTATCAGTGGGAATGAAAGAGCCGATCAATTAGCCAAAGACGCGGTGAAATGTGGTGACCTACATCCCTATCTTAACTACTGTCATGATTTGACTACCTTGCCTAAAACTTGTTTATTAGATGCCTGGAGACAAATTGTCGCTAAAACTTCTCTGGTTAAAGGCAGAATTTATTTTAATATTCAACCTAATATTCCTCTTAAACCTTGGTTTAGTCAATTACAATGTAATAAAACTTCTGCCAGCATAATTACGCGTATGCGTCTTGGCCATGCGTGCACTCCAGCTCATTTGGCTAGGTTGCATATCGTGAACAATGACCTGTGTGATTGTGGAACTGATGTTGGAGACATTGACCATCTATTCTTTTCTTGTCCCTGTTATGATCATTCCGTTTTCCTTAACTCCCTGGCAGCACTAGATGTTCCATTTCCTACCCGCATGTCCTGCTTATTAATGAATCCATGTAAATATTATAATATTTTATCATCATTTATTATTCTTAATAATATTAAAATATGATTTTTTATATGCTCATACATTTACTATTTATTTAACTATTACTAATAATATTTTATCATTCCAAACCCAAACCAACTCCTCTGATCCTTTTCTTCCAAATTTCGGTATTTTGCTTTAGCTGTTTCCCTACCTTTTATATAACTTGACATTGGCAAATTAGTAACACTGTATTGCCACAAAAAAAAAAAAATCTACCCCTCTTCAGGGAGTAATTTTTGCCACCAGTGTCAAGTGTTAAATAATTCAGTGGTATTGTTTCAGTTTACATTAGAATGCGGGTGCATCGCATTCCAATGCTGCTTGGAGCATTTTGGCAATCAAATTACAGTTTACTCGGTTAGTTCTGCCGAGGTAGTCACCACTACAATAGTCTCGGCTTCAGTCTTCACACAACCAAGATCGCACCTATTTCAATTATCCCACATATTGGTCAGATGCGTAGATACTTGTACCACAAAGCTGCACCAATTTTAAGACACAATATCCACTATAAAACAATTTGCAAATAATTAAAATAGCCACCGAACTCATCTGTCAAACGAGACTGCCGGCGAAAATGACAATAAAGGTGCGGTCACATTTGTCTGACGCCACGCGTTAACACGCCGTTAGACGACATCAGTTTTCATAGTAAATGTATGCACCACTAGCTAGGATCACACTTATCTGGGGCCTTACTATGATCTCTTATAGCAGGGCTGCAGGGCCTAGATTGAACTGCCTTACTTTTTCGTACTATGACCTCAACGGTTAGTATGAAAGCGGGCCTTAAGAAGTCCTGTTTAAACAGGACTTACTTAGTTTTTAAGGCCTGCTTTTGAACTGAACGGTTTCTTATTTGCTGATGGTAAGCCCCCAGATAAAACGTCCATACAAATACGGCTTGTTAACACCAGACCTGGCGTCAAACAAAAGTGTCCGCACCTTAATTATTACTTTACGGGTTTCTAATCAGCCCCCCTAGCCAAAGTAACATTTGCAAATTTTCGTTATCGTTTCGCTTCGAAACATGTATGGATTTGACGTTTTAAATGTCGATAGTTAACGAAACCCTATGTCAATCCCATACATGTTTCGGAAGCGAAGCGATAACGAAGATTTGCAAATGTTACTTTGGCTAGGCCCTCTGCCCCCCTAGGCCCTAGCCAAAGTAACATTAATCGCAAATTTTCGTTATCGTTTCGCTTCGAAACATGTATGGATTTGACGTTTTAAATTTCGATAGTTAACGAAACCTTATCTCAATCCCATACATGTTTCGAAAGCGAAGCGATAACGAAGATTTGCAAATGTTACTTTGGCTAGGCCCTCAGTAATTTTAGGCACTCCGCTGTGTCAAGCGGGACACGCGCGCGGGGGCCGGGTCGACATAGATTAGAGGATACTCATTTAAATATATAAACAATAATATTGATTCAAATATAAACAATGAATTGGCAAAAATAAAAATAAAACTTAAAAGCAGGCGAAGGGGGTTTGACCAATTTGACGGTAAGTACCTATTATTTTCTGTGCCTATGGTAAAAAAACATCTTTTTTCCATTAACGAACGTTTATTAACTTACTTATTAAATTATTATTAAGTAGGTAAGTACCTACTTATATTTTTTATTTTTATAGGTAGGTAAGTAAGTACCTAGGTACCTAATTATGTTAATTTACGAAATAACTGACTATTTCATAAATTAACCTCTACCTCCTCGCCCACCGCCGATACCTCCAGCCCCGCGACCTCCTATGCCTCTTCCGCCGAATCCTCTTCCACCAAATCCTCTTCCGCCGAAACCCCTTCCGCCAAAACCTCTTCCATAACCAAAACCTCTTCCACCGATGAACCCGCCTCCGACAATTATAGGTATTGGTATCGGATAAGGCCGTCTATCTGGAAGTTGGACGTAATAATTGTTAGAAAAGATAACTTATTGTAGGTGGGCATTTTCGCCTGTAGACGTCCCTTCGCTTTTTACTATGTCCCACGACTTTCCATGGCAATTAGTAAAAATCTATCTGGGGGTCAAGTCTGTTAATGTTTTCGTCAAAATTGTAGTTCAATGGTGTTTGAATGGTAATGCTTTTTGACGTAGTTCTTGTTTCTTAAACCCAAAATCAAGACACAATGTGTTTCCGTTATGAGTTTAAGAAACACAATGTGTTTCGGTTTTGGGTTTAAGAAACAAGAACTGTGTCAAAAGGCATTACCATTCAAACACCATTGAACTACAATTTTGACGAAAACATTAGCAGACTTGACCCCCTGGTCAACTAGCTCAAATATTTAATGACATCGAAGATTTTACATTCCTTTTTACTTCTAAACATCAAAAAATTTTGAAATTGGATGATGGGATCCTGGAGAAATCAAGGGAACTCTTCAAATATTATAGGCACACCTATAGCGATTTTGCTATTTTCTTAAGTAACACGTGTATTTGCTTTCGAAAAGTACCATTTTGGTGAAGTGGAACTGATGATGAAGACCATACCTAGATGATCACCGGAACTATTCAATACGTACTAAACTAAGTATCTCACTGGTGCGATACGATTACTTTAATATAACCATATTTAGGCTATTTATGTGGTTCATCATAATGCATATGGTGAAGTGGAGCTGATAGTGAAGTACCAGGAGAACTCCTCAAGAATTAACGCCCCTGCGTCGGGAAAACCAGTATTTTGTAAAAGGTGATGAGCCATTGACTTAGACTATTGTAACTTAGAATAATATCGTCGCTAAATATACCATAGGTACTTACCACAAAAAAGTTAAATTTAAAAAATCTTAAGATCGGGGTCTACCCATGTTTTATCTACTTACTTACCTTAATTAACTAAATATAAAAAACTAAAGTAATTATCTACCAAATACAGAAGGTACTTACACTAAAAATAAAAAATAAAAAATTGTTTTAAAAACAAAAAACCGACTTCAAAAAACCTGAAAATGAAAACAAAACAGCTTGAAAATTAAATTAAATTAATTGAAGCTGTTTTGTTTTCATTTTTTTGAAAGGTAATTTTGATTATATTCCAATGCATCATAATACATTTATAACAATTTAGTATACTTTACGAGATTTTACCGTTTTTAGCTGCGGAAATGAAGCGTTACTTCCACTTTGTTTGGTTACGTCATAGATCAACTAAACTTTATATTTCCATTTTGTAACCCTTTTACTCGATTTTGTAACCTGTCTCATTTTCATAATACTTTTACATTAAATAAAAAAAATTGTTAAGTATAAAGATTAAAAGGTATGTTGTTATATTTTGTTATGCTAAGTAAGACAAGAAAAGATATTTATTTTTGTACATTATATTATATTTTATTTAGTTATATTCGACGTTCTGAGCACGTGACAAAGAAAATAAGTGTCCATTATGGACCACTAAGTAAAAAGTGGATCTTATTTCACACATACAATTTGAACTAGAGCCGTTAGAGCTTCTGTTTTTTTCTAATTTATTAAGCTATGAGTAACTAATTAAATGCAGTAAAAATGCAATATCTCAACACTATAGTTTTCATGTAAATTAGAAAACAGTATGGGCCTACTATGGGGTACAAAGTGGAACTAAAAATGGTGTTGCATGCACCATCTTTGAATCCGTTTTTCGCAGGTTTTTTATGTATTTACTAAAAAAACTTTTATGTTCATTCGGTAGCTTGGAATATAAGGAATATTTCTACACTTATTAACATAATTTTATTATATAAAATAAAATTACATTCACTTTGTAACCGGGACATCTTCTCGCGAAAATGCCCAGGTACTTTAGCAACAAAAAATTGTTTAAAAAACAAAAAAACCGACTTCAAAAAACCTGCCTCTAAAAAAAGTAAGAAATAATATACAAAGCATTAGAATTAATCATTAGATACGCATTATCATTGTTATAATAAAACACGTCAATTGAAGTCGGGTGGGGCTTTTAGAATAAAAAAAGGAAGATGTACTCCAGCCCCACCCGACTTCAATTGACGTGTTTTATTATAACAATGATAATGCGTATCTAATGATTTGTATATTATTTCTTACTTTTTTTAGAGGCAGGTTTTTTGAAGTCAGTTTTTTTGTTTTTTAAACAATTTTTTTATTTTTTTATTTTTAGTGTAAGTACCTTCTGTATTAGGTAGTGTAGGTTTTTTAGAGGTATTAAATTTTAAAGCTTTTTTGTTTTCATTTTCAGCTTTTTTGAAGTCGGTTTTTTGTTTTTAAAACATTTTTATTTTTTTATTTTTAGTGTTAGTAAGTACCTTCTGTATTTGGTAGACTTTAGTTTATTTATATTATCTTATCCAGTAAGTATATTATCTAGGTAGATAAAACATGGGTAGACCCAAAGTTATTATTTTTTTAATTTAACTTTTTTGTGTAAGTATGGTATATTTAGCGACGATATTATCTAAGTTACAATAGTCTTATGTCAATAGCTCATCACCTTTTACAAAATACTGGTTTTCCCGACGCAGGGGCGTTAGTTCTTGAGGAGTTCTCCTGGTACTTCACTATCAGCTCCACTTCACCATATGCATTATGACGAACAACATAAATAGCCTAGCAACCGTATTAAAGTAATCGTATCGCACCAGTGAGATACTTAGTTTAGTACCTATTGAATAGTTCCGGTGATCATCTATGGTCTTCATCATCAGTTCCACTTCACCAAAATGGTACTTTTCGAAAGCAAATGCACGAGTTACTTAAGAAAATACCAAAATCGCTTATCATTATCACAATCGCATCTGATGCTTTTAGGGGGGTTTTATCTCTTTAGGCTGGGACAAGGTGGATCCATGATGAGAATAAGAGAGGAGTCTAGGGCTTACACTCCTCTATTCCTGGATACACCCAATGATATCATTGGATACACCACTGATGCTGCCGTCGCTATGTTCCCTCCTTGCTAAATAGCGACTCGCTATTTCTTCTTGAGAAAACATGAACTGTGCGAGCGAGAGAGCTGCAGTCAGCGGCAAAATCGCTACTAAGTTATATTAAGTAGGTACTAATTAGGAGTTTATTTCGTTGAACTAACCTAAAACTAATAGGTAGGTATCTAAAATACCTATCATAATTATATTCATTTCGAAACAGTCACATTTCAATACGACCTTATAAATAAAAGATGGAAGTAGGAGGCGGCCAGTGGCGGATCCAGGATTTTAGTTTGGGAGACTGCATCCTCAGTATCTTCAATGGTTATCATTATCACAATCGCATCTGATGCTTTTAGGGGGGTTTTATCTCTTTAGGCTGGGACAAGGTGGATCCATGATGAGAATAAGAGAGGAGTCTAGGGCTTACACTCCTCTATTCCTGGATACACCCAATGATATCATTGGATACACCACTGATGCTGCCGTCGCTATGTTCCCTCCTTGCTAAATAGCGACTCGCTATTTAGCAAGGAGGGAACATTTTTTTAACAGGAGCAAAGAATTTAAAGCCTTGAAACTCGAAGCTTAGTTTTTAAAGAATTGAACAAAGTGGTTAATTTTTATATCTACACCCATGTACTATTATATATTCTGTGCCCATGCTTTAAATCCTATGTAAAAAGATTTTGTAACCACAAAATCCGAGCGAGAGGTGGCCGCGCTACCGCTGACAGACTTAGGCGGCGACTCACCATGGTTAGGTTGACCTAACCACCTCTATATTCTGGAGTAGTACTCTCACCCAGGCTTTTCTAGCCAATGGCGGAATTAACCCCAATTTTTTTTTAAGGTGGAAATTCACCTTTTGATGAGAATTTGACATGGTGAGTCGGCGCCTAAGTCGCGCTCACGCCCGACGAGCAACGAGCTATTATGAAATTCAGTACAACATTATTAGACTCGTTCGGATGATATAATGACGAGGAAGAGGAGGAAAGTCAAAGTTAAAACACTTTATAGAGGATACAATATCATGGGTGTAGATAGTCTTGTATGCAAATGTACATCATTTAGGTATATTAAAACACATTTCATTACAGTACAGTCAGTCAGTGCAGTCACAGAATATAATGTACATATAATAGTAGTAGTTGCATAAATAACTAAAAGGTAGGTACTCACATGGTCTATAATAATAGGGGTCGTAATCATAACCGTAACCGAATTGCCTTTTCACTCTTGACAATGTCGGTTTAGAGACATCTTGAGTGAGGTAACTGCTGTATTTTTCATTTAGCTGTCTGCCATGGAGCAGTGAATTTTGTGAGTTTTCTTCTCGCCCGTTTATCAGCTGCATCGTTAGGAAAATCACGCAGATATTCTGTGGATTAAACATTGTTTTATTCGAAGACGCACTAAGACGACCATTGTTTTTTTCCATAGCATGTTATTAGTTGAGAAACATAAACACTTACTGTAATTTCCATATTATAGGAATTCCCATACACGACTGAGACGATCGCTCCTAATTTGATGTTATATATTCTATCGCACGTGTTTGCTAATTGACCCATGTTTGACATTATGAATCATTTATTATTGTCGATATTTTCCAAAGTATTTTTACTTACAAAGAGGTTTTGCTTTTTTTACATTTCTTAATGTTTTCCAGTTTTAGACATTCTATCGCGGGATAATTATTTAGGAAAATAAAAATATGTTAACTTATTATACCTCGGTTCACCACATGCTTTTTCGTGTTATACTCTGTCGCAGTAGGTACCACGACGCTAAACAAGTGCAAATCCTGTTTAAAATAAATGTTCATGAATTGTTCGTAAATTGTACGCCAGTAAAAAATTGTAAAGGGTGGGTGTGGTACTGCCAGGGAGTATGCTCTGCCGTAGTACCACTCGTTATTCTCACGAAACAGACACAGTTTGCATGTTTTTTTGGCTGAAAAAAATGTACATTAATTGTACGTTCTAGTATCATACAAGAAAATGGCCAAGTGCGAGTCAAATTCGAGCTACAGGGCATTTACAATCTCTTATATAAAAATTAAGGGATGACTGACAGACTATTGTCCAGCCCAAACCATTGAACCTAGAGACTTGAAATTTGGTACATAGATACTTTAAACAGTGTGAACACTCACTAAGGGATTTTTGGAAATTCCACCCCTAAAGCAAAGTTTATGGAAAAAAACTATTAAATAGACATTTCAACTTGAAACTACGTAGGAGTAGGTAGGACCCCTTTAGGAGTTGAATAATGTCTACTACTTAAGAATTAATGCCATTTTCGCAATCAACATCCCATAAAACCTCGATAACGACACCCATATCGATGTTGGGCTTTTTTTACCCCATTTACCCCCTAAAAGGGTTGAGTTTCGAAAAACCACTAAACATGTGTTTGCTTATTTGTTTTTAGAAGTACTCCTACGTAGTTTCAAGTTGAAATGTCTATTCAATAGTTTTTCCATACAAACTTTGTACCCCCATTTCAACCCTTTAGGGGTGGAATTTCCAAAAATCCCTTTTTAGTGGGTAAAATGCAAATAAATGATATTCTATTCTATTCTAAGCAGGCCTTAAGCAGTCCTGTTTATGGCCTGCGTTTGAACCGAACGGTTTCTTATTTGCTGATGGTAAGCCCCCTGTACTGAGTCAAACAAGTGTGTTAGAATTAAAACCAAGCATTTAACCTATGGGCAGTACTTTTAATTAAAAAACAGAGCATGATTGTGTTCAGTTTAATATTAGAAATAAAAATTAAAAAATTATGTAAGTATTTCCCAAAAAATGTTTTAATAAAAACAAAAAACCGACTTCAAAAAAGCTGAAAATGAAAACAAAAAAGCTTTAAAATTTAATACCTCTAAAAAGCAAGAAATAATATTCAAATCACTAGATACGCATATCATTGTAATAAAACACGTCTATTGAAGTCGGGTGGGGCTGAAGTTCAACATCTTCTTTTATTCTAAAAGCTACTAACTACTAACACAAATAAATTTTATTTGTTTATTAGGTAAAGATTTAAATGTTGCCGCCGTGTTTCTCCGACAGATGACGTATCATCAAAGAACGAGAAAGAATGAGAAAGAGTGAGACAAATATAGTCGCCATCTAAATTCGTGTCCGTTTCATAGAATATTTTTTGTATGGAAATTGCGAGTTGCGTGCGGTGCGACAGACTGGTTGAGATTTTTTGCTCTGCTTGTCAGACTGTAGTTGCATTTGCTCACGACATAAAAGTACGGCGTTTCGGGATCGAGGGATATCCTTTGGCAGGGTGAACCTTCTGAACCCTTAGATCATTTTAAGAAGGGAAGCCACCTTGGATTTTTGTATGGGAGATTGTTATGCCGGGTCCATAGCGCGTATTTTGCTCTACACAATCAACAAAAACATCTCAACATTCAACAAAAAAAACATACTTATGAGGATTTTGTTTCGCGAAACAATGTTTTGTTGATTGTGTAGGGCAAAACACGCGCTATGGACCCGGCCATATCTTTCTTTTTGTATGCAATTTGATTTTTTTTTCAAACCCATCGTTTGGGCATGGACGAAAATATTGGGATATCGAATAAAAGGGCTTTTGAGCTGATTCCAAATATATTCACTTCTCAAGCTTACGCGCTCACTAGACATGAAATAAAACACTTTTAACGGATACTAGCGCGGTTTTATTGAAAGTACTTTGGTAATTAGTTGGTATTTGGTTTGATTTTTGATTTTCCCGACGTTTCGGCACCTTTGCAGCTGCCGTGGTCACGGGGGACTGAAGCTACTTGTGAGCCTACCCTTAAGCGATGAATTTTTTAGAACGTTCAGAAATTAAAATTTATCAAATTTCTAATTAGTTTAAGTTTTGGTTTGGTTTTAATTTAATTTTATATGTTAAAAAGAGAGAATCTACTGAAACTACTACCATTTCAAAAAAATTGGGAGGCCCCTCCAAGAAAGAAATGGCGAAAGAAAACTTGGAGAGGAAGGCCGACCTCCGTCTTTTATATTAATTAATTTATTTGCAAAAGGAACTAACCGTATCATTAGATCTTACAGTGTGTGTTTGGGGCTTTAGCTTGTGAATGATGGGGTCCCAGGCTGGTGGAATTTTCCAACCATCATCTCTATTGAAATTAGGATATTTATTTATTTCGATAGCCTCGCGGAGCATTCTAGGAATGAATCTACGTTCTCTAGCAAGGATTTGGGGTTTGTCAAATCTAATATAATGGTTGGGCCCCTCAAAGGCGTGTTCACTCACTGCAGACTTGTTATCGCGCCTATGTTTCATGTCAGCTACATGTTCTTTAACGCGGGTCCCTATGCTTCTCTTTGTTTGCCCGATGTAGGAGAGCCCACAGTCACAATCTAGTTTGTAGACGCCTGCGGCTTGAAGGGGGATATTACACTACACTTGACAGGTCGTAAGAATTGGTTGATCTTCTTCGGCGGCTTGAAGTAAGTTTTGATTGACGCTCGCTTCAGAATGTTTCCAATCTTGTCAGTGACACCCTTCAAGTATGGTAGGATGGCAGGTTGACGCTCTACTGTGGCTGGTTTGGTGCGTTTTCTGTGACGAAGGCGTGGTACTTGCAACTTGTTGTTACGTAGTACTTGCTTGACGTGCTGAAGCTCAGCAGTCAGATGTTGTTTGTCACAGATGCCGCGGGCTCTCTGAAACAAAGATTTCCCTACGGTAGCTAACTGTATAGGATGATGGTGAGAGTCACCATTAAGGTATCTGTCTGTATGGGTTGCTTTACGATACACTGTATGGCTCAAGGTTTGGTTCGGATTCCTGATAATGAGAATGTCTAGGAAAGCTAGTTTATTATCTGCCTCTAACTCCATAGTAAATTGTATGTTGGGGTTTATGGAGTTAAGATGGTTAAGAAATGCAGGGACACTGTCTCTAGGTAGTATTGTGAAAGTGTCATCTACGTACCGTTTGTAGAACCGGGGAGTAACTGGTGCTGTGGCTAGTGCTTTCTCCTCAAAATCCTTCATGAAAATGTCAGCAACAATGGGGGATACAGGAGAGCCCATTGCTACGCCATAAATAAAAAATCAAACCAAATACCAACTAATTACCAAAGTACTTTCAATAAAACCGCGCTAGTATCCGTTAAAAGTGTTTTATTTCATGATTCCAAATATATTATATTAATTTCTAGGTTTAAAACTTCTGTATCTGTTTTTTTACTAGTCTGTTTTAATTGAATGTTTTCAGTCCGAACTTGTTCCTACTTTGCTCCTACGAGGTAACTTTGCACAAAAAAAAATAAAAGATTTGACTCTCTAGATGGAAGCACTCGCTTATTTTAGTAATTTAAAAAGTATAATTGGATAATACTATTAATCCTCTGGCACAGAATATATAGGTACTCTAACCTCTGGCCACACTAATATGACAGCTTACCGGAAGTTAAACTTTTTTGACATTTCCGGTCGTAACTTCTGAGTGCGTGCTTGCTACGGTTTACGTTCTCCGTCAAATTTCATTTGTATCTAAGAATTATTTGGATGAATGCCGGTGAGTGATATATCATTGTTTAAGGAATTTCATCAACTAATTTGTAGACAAGATATTTTTTAATTTGGTGTAATAATTTTGGAATAATATAATAGGATATTTTCGAGATTGAGTTTTCTTGAGTTTGCAGCTGCCGTGGTCATGTGACCACGGCAGCTGAAAAGGTGCCGAAACGTCGGGAAAATAAAAAATCAAACCAAATACCAACCAAAGTACTTTCAATAAAACTGCGCTAGTATCCGTTAAAAGTGTTTTATTTCATGTTTAGTGAGCGCGTAAGCTTGAGAAGTGAAAATGTAGAAAGTTAATTTTAAGCTTAATTAAACATGTTTTTCTATGAACCAAAGTGAAGATGATGGATAATTTATTATATAGGATCTTTAAATAAATAATAATTTTTATTAAAGTTGCATTTTTCCTAATCCTGGACCATCTTCCAATAGCGCAAAGTAATAAAAGTAACGTATTTCATTTCTCCGTAGCATAAAAGTACTTGAACCTTAAGGAAAGAAATGTTGGAATAATGTTACCCGTGTAGAACGACTACTTTGCTCCAAAACTAAAGTTTTAAAAAGCAAAACCTACCATTAAACTTAAAAAAAAAAATATTGTTTTCCTATAGCTTAAAAGTGCTTCTGATGGGTCAAACCAATCGCAGAGATATACAATACACCTTTCTCAAGTTACAATACAATTTCTGTAAGTGGAGCCAAAATTAGTGCAAAGTAGGAACAAGTTACGGTATGTTACTATGTATTTTATTTTATTCTTCTTTGAGTACTCTAGTAGCATGATTGATGGCCTTCTCATTATTATTTTTCCAAAAATATGTTAAGGCGCTGTAGGTAGTGAAACTAGCGCCGCCACTTTGTTTATTTTTATTACTCGTAAACGAAGTCAATATTTAAAAAAAGCTCTTAAATTGTCTCTAATATTTTTTAAATAACTCTTCAAAAGTTTTCATTCTTTCTGTAAGTTTTAAAATCCATTTTAGCTTAAAGTGGCCACATTTGGCAAATTGAAAATTTGAAAACAGCTCATTGAAAAACAAAGTTTGATGTAGGTACTTAACTTTTATTTATTTTATGAAAACTTACAAAAATACTTGGGTGCCTAGGCATAAGAATAAAGTTTTATTTATTCTTATGGCCTAAGTAGGTACTATAAGGTACCTAGTAGGTAGGTACTTAACTAGAAATCGTTAGGTAAGTACATTTAACAACTCTGTCTCAAAACGATATAACTTCCATAGCACAGCACAAACGTGCGTCACGCGTGCCTCATAAAATTATCAATGATCCATCCATAGACTTATTATATTACGATCCATCATAGTATATTATTTGCAAATAAATATACCTACTATGAATAATCGTACGCACAGCCGATAAATTCGTCATCGATAGAAAGAAAAAAAGGATAATTAGGTACTCCAAAATAGGTAAATGCAATAGTCTTCGTCTCACATTTTTTAAGGCACAGTAAAGCATATCTCGCGAAGACGACTCTTGCACTCAATAGGTTTTGTATCTTTGCTGTCGGCAGGTCGACCACCCGCTGGGCATCGGCACGGCCGCCTCGGTAGAAGACAGATTCATGAGCACCGCAAACACCTCCGATTTCGAAAGCAACGGGGACTTCGCTGGTCCTTCAGCAAACTCCTTCGGCGTCATTGCCAGAAAACGGATCTTCTCTAAAGCACTTCGGATTGTTACATCATTCTTTAGATCTGTAATTGTAAAATGGGGATAAATATAATGATCACAAAAAAATGCTTTTGTACCCTAAGCTCTCGCACCAAAAAAAATAAACTGATCACCAAAAAAAGATAAGTCTAAAATAATAAATAGTGTAGCTATTTTATTCACGACTGCACTTCAAATTGTATTCAAGGACTAAATATAGTAAATGATCACCAAATCTTGCCGAGCAAATTAATGCGATATTTGTGCCAAAATAAACCTCTATGCTTGCCATAAAATGTAGGCATAATTATCAAATAAAGTACAATGATGCCAAATTAAGTAACAAGACTTCGGCAACGTAGCAAGGGCAGGGGCAGGGGCAGGGACATGGACATGGACAGTCGCGGGCAAAAGTTAATTTGCATATAAAAAGTTTATTTTTACCCGACTACGGCGAAGCAAAATAGAGGGTATATGATTTTGACCTGTATGTATGTATGGGGTTGCATGGTTTCAAAATTGAGTTCCTATGGCACGGCCTTTTGGCTTCATTATCAGAGCCTGGACCTCGTCTCCCGTCAGAGTACTTGTCAAAACGATTCTAACGAGCCCAAACACGATGGGGTTGTATGATTTCATCATAGAGTTCCTGTGGCCTTCTTCCGGCTCCATCATCAGATCAGCTCAACTACTTACTCTATAATACTGCATTGCCTTCTAGTTTTGACCGATGTTCAAAATTTCAAATCTTTAGCTCATCGGGAAGCTAGTATAAAATCGTTTGCAAAATTTGTGGACAAACAAACAAACGAGAAAAAGCAACCTAATAAAAACGTGTTAATTAAATGATCACCATCATTTTTGTATGACTATGACCTTGCTAACCTAACGTTAAAACCAGAATTAGTATTAAAATCATATACCTACCCTCAGTTTTTTTTTCTCCGCCGTATCTAGTCGGATAAAAAATAATTGCTTACCAAATCACCGAGTCAGGATTTGGTGATCATTTACAATTTTTGGAGAACATTTACTTTTTAATAGGATAACGTGATGTTAAATATTTGTATGACATTTTAAATTAAAATATGGTGCAAATTTTGGTGATCATTTACTATTTTTGGGTTTACAATGATTATTTTGCTAGCAAGATGTGAAAACATTGGTTAGAATTTCACATTAAAATGGATAGACTATTTTTGGCACTAAAAAGCCATTTTTGACGTTAAATTTTACTATATCTGGTGTGGTGATCAGTTAAACATAAGCCATGTAAAATCATGCATATTAGGTAGGTAGGTATAAGCCGCGGCACACGTAAAGTTTAGCGGTGAGAGAAATTGGAGGGGATTTACTGCGTATGTTTGTATGTTTGTTTGTAGCCAATGCGACCCATAACAAAAATTACTTCTGCACATAAAATGTCACCGCTAAAAGTTCACATGCTGAGGTTATTGCTTGTGTTATTTAATCTGGCAAATTTGAAACTCCACTCGAAAGTCTCGCACAAAAAGTAACAATAAATTGTTTTAAAGAACGAGCACAAGATTTTTTTTTAATTATATTAAGTTTTAGACCTTCATTTCGCTTGCCGTCATCACCAGTAGGCCCTGGGGTAGGTTTGTTAAGTTCAACAGCATTGCTAGGCTCATTTGTGATTGTATTTTTATCCTTCAAGGAGCTGTCATCACCACCACCAGTGATTTCCTAAACATTAAAAATCAGTAGTTTAATATTATTAAATAAAAAATAATAATTTTTAAATCAATTACATGATGTGATACGATAATGGTTTTACTTTTGCAACAGTAGTTGGTGTGTTCTCATTCTCCTTAGGCAGCCCGAAGTTGTTTGAAGGAGGAAAGTTTCTCTCAAAAAACTTTTCTTCCTGTGCTTTTGCATATCGTTCAACTGCTAAAAACAGCTCCAGTTCACTATTTATCTTCATACGGTCCATTGACAATATTGATAGTACTGTTTTGCATTCAATTTCTTCAAAATCGCCCTCTTTTAAGATATGTGTAGTGCAGGAACCGATCATCTAAAATAAATAAAAACTGGTATTTTTTGTGAACTAACTTTTCACTTTACTTTATGTATTCTGTGACTTTACTGGAATCAATATCCAAATCATTGATATTTTAGGAGTAGTTGTAAGGTTAACCAGATGTGCGAGGTATTAATACGCGCCACGAAAGAACCGGCTAATTTTTCGAACTTCGATGGAATGGCCGGGCTTCAACCTTAAAACATACATCGAGAAGTAAGGTATTTTGTAGTGTACTATTTGTACCTACTATTTATCCTTAGAATAATAACACCAAGAAGCCGTGTCATCGTATGCAAAGTGAGGCAACTAATACAGACAGAGCCAAAATGGCTTAGTTTTCAGATTTGGGTGACCAAAAATTTATTATCTCGAGCTCCTCCGTGCTTCGGAAGGCACGTTAAGCCGTTGGTCCCGGCTGCATTTGCAGTCGTTAACACCCACCAATCCGCATTGGGCCCGCGTGGTGGGTTATGTGTGGCCCATCCTCCTTACCCTATAAGGAAGGCCTGTGCCCCAGCAGTGGGGACATCAAAAATGGCTGATGGACATACGTTACCTAATCGTAACAAAATTCAATAATATAGTAACTAATCTCCTGAAGGTAGGAATATTGAAACTGTTTTGTACTTATTCGTTTACTTACTTACTGTACACAAAAAAAAAACTAAACGAAAATCGGTTCATCCGTTTGCTACCACAGACATCAGACACGTTACACCCCTCTCTTTTTGCGTCGGGGGTTAAAAAAAGGAAGTACCTAACAGAAGCGAAGCAACGGCGGGGCGCTAGTTACGTATATAAAAATAGCATTGTGATGGGAATGCTATAGAATCTCAAATTTAAAAAAAATATATGTAATCGTTAGGTTCGTTAGGTACCTGTATACATTTGTCAATGAGCAGTTCATCTTCAAAGATCAATGCAAACTCATACCCTCTACATGCATTATTTTTGTCCACCACAGATTTTAGATATTCAGAGCACTTTTTCACTAGATCCGGCAGCATGTACTTCTTGGCTCCATAATAGAGATCACACGCCAACTCAAAAGTATTTAATTTAACATCATTCGTGTATATGAACCTGAAAAACGTAATTCTAATTAAGCCTGATTCACTACATATTATCATTGAAGTCACAGTCTGTCTATTAGTTATTCTGTGTCATATTCCGGACTGCACTGGACGCGTTCATAGAGAATGTATGAAAGTAATATCACGGTGGCGGTATCGGTACTGTGCCGGAACTAAGGGTCTACTGCGCATGTATATTATACGACTTCGCCGTCGGCTTCATTTGACAGATCGATGAGATACATTGCTAGGTACTTCTTTTTGGCACAAATAAAAACTTACCAAAGAAAAGTAGCAATGTATTACATTACATCCATTTCTCAAATGAAGCCAACGGCGAAGTTGACGACACTTGAGCGGTAGACCCATTGTTCCGGCACAGTACCGCCCGCCACACCGTGATAATTATTCGTTCATACATTTTCTAGGAACTCGTCCACATAATATATTCATACTCAGTAGCTCAGTTGGTAAGACCATTGGACCGGACTCCCAAAGGTCGCGACTTCGATTCCTCCCGCCTGAGATCCTCGATCCTGGTGACGAGTCGATTTTATTCTAACAATTTAGTATTGTATAAGTAATTTACTATCTACAATGACTCATTTATCGTCTAAAAAGCTACTATCAAAATATTTTGTCGCACCCTAGTCCTTAATTCTAGTCTAGTCCATAGAAACAGGAACACTACACAACGCGTCCACTTTAACAAATCGCTATTTAGAAACGACTTTCTCACATTAGTTGTTTGTGCAGCCAGTTAAAGTCACACACAACACAAAGGGTGAACATTCATAAAAAAATCTGTCATAATGTAGAAAACAAAACTTCTTATTTAATTCATTAACGCCGGAGCGGTCGCTGGCGACCGAGACACAATAGTGCAAGAAGGTGACCAGGAGACGTTGAAATGAAATGTGTCTCATTTTCCGGGCGTTAACCCTTCAGGTTAATAGAAAAATAACACTTTCGTTCATTCACTTGGGTACGTTCATTAACTGGTGTATTTACCCTACTGGTAAAGTAAGTTTTTCCAAAAAATATGACATGCTATTTTATAATACTTATTTACACAATTTTCACTCACTCCAATAAAGCTTTGAAAGTATTTGGCTGAATGTCCGGTATGCGTACGAAATCGCTTGTCTCCGCCATCTTTCCGTAGAACATGGTCTCGAAAACAGGAGAAGCAGCACCAAGGATAAGCTTGTGCGCAGAAATCATTACTTGGTGCGGCTCTGCGCCCACCTGTAATAAAATAGGTTTTCTAACTTTTTTAAAGACTCGACTCAAAACTACCGTGTTAGAATTTGATGCGAGGTATCTAATCCACAAGAATAAATAGGCATATAAGGCACAATGCGGTCGCTGGTCAGATCGCTACTGACTGACTGCAAACCAGATGAAGGATGATAATCCGTTGCATAATAGCGATAGCCATTTTGACAAATTTTAATGACCGATATAATTTCGTACAAAAACCCTCAAGAATAGCGTATACCCACAGTTTATCTTATGTTTTGTTTGAAGTGGCCAAATTTAGGACGTGTCCGAATTCAGGCACTTTCACTAGGCTTGACAACTCCAAAAAAGGCATTTCCGGTTTCCGGGATTACCTAGCTCGACATCCGGGACTTGGGTATATTACGCGGGACACAACACGCCACATACAAAATGGTTAGAAAAAACTATAAGCCCTGCACAGTGCACAGCAAGATTTTTAGTCAGTTTTGTCTACTAATCTCAGTAATCATGGAATATTTGTGTATATAAAACGCCCAGCCGGACGCCTGATCAATCATTTCTGCTGCCTGTCCATGCATTTCCACAGAGAGAAAAACACTCTCTGCTGATGTACCTATTTGAAGGTGGTATCGAAGCTAAAGAGAGAGGTGCCTCTTTCTTTTATGGAAATAAATAATTTGTGCCATGTTCATTCATAAGCACCCAATACTAGTCAGGGACTGATTTTTGTTTTTCTCCTATTAATGACTTTAACTGATTTCCGGGACAAAAAGCGTCCCTCAAGGGGTCACGGCGGGACGGCCCAAAATTGACTCAGAAGCGGGACGTCCCGGAAAATCCGGGACGGTTGGCAAGCCTCACTGTCACCCTATCTATCAACAACTTTTTAGATAGAAACAAGCGTATTGTTTAATCTTCTACTTAGATGATTGATACTAAGCCTTCAAAACAGGGTAGGTACCTACCTAATAATCATCGAATAATTATAAACTAAACCATTATCATTACTTACTTGGAATGTACAGTCAGCCAAGTGGCCCGAGCGCAGTTGTGGGCCTAATCGCTCCTTCCACTGCTTGTATCTATACTGCCATCCATTTATTACTTCAGCCATGGTGGGTAGGTACTGGGTACTGCCTATAATAAAATAGAGTCAGTATAATTACTTAAAAAACTAATATTTTATATGTAGGTAGGAAATTTTACAGATGTTTTAAGTGTGGACTGGAAATATACAGGATAATTTTTGGACCGTTTTACAAATTTTGTAAGGTCATTCTATGACAGCAGTACAATAAATTTGTTTTTTTTTACATAATATTATCCCAAACTTTTTTCAGTTTTTGCAGTTCAATTCAAAAGCGGGCTTTTGATATTAGTTGCCAATATCATTTTGAAATTATATTAAATTAAAAAGAATTTAAGCCTGTCCACAGCTCCGTATGTCTAATACAAGGGTCTGACATGCTTTGATAGAGCGAGATCGTCTTATTGAGATTCCTATAGGAGGAAATAGAGAAGAGTGTCATGTTTTATCTCTATCACCGACCGGACTTTATTTCATGGTCGGGTTATTGGTACAGTTCAACTAGGTCAAACAAACAAGTGGGGTTAAATCAAGAGTGCCAAAGAAATTAAAGGTTTTGTAGATTACTACCTAATTGATACCCAAAATTTATTATAAATCGTATGTGTTGTGTTTGTGTCTAGCATACAAAATGGTGGGGTGTTCGATATTTGGCTGCAAAAGCAACAATCAAAGAAAATAAGCGGGTGTTACATTTCATGCGTAAGTACACTGTTTTCTATATTTTGATCGCGTATTTCTTTCTCAAATCTCACAGGAACCAAGTTTCTGAGCTAAATCATTAGTTATATCATGAAATACCTGATAAATAGGAAAAATCTAAAAAATATTTCTAAAAATAACCTCGTAAACATTTGACATACAAACCGGTAAAATTGCGTACATCTACGTAATAGTAGAAGTCAGCTTAGCTTTGACGTCTACTAAAATCAGTAGGTTTATAATTCGATTTCCGGATGCCTACTATATAGAAAATTTTCCCCAAAAATTACCCCATATTTCAGGGAATTTCAAGCGATTTGATTTTTTCAGATTTCCGACGGAAGATAAAACTCGTGAAAAATGTATAAAAGCAACTGGAAAAAAGAATTGGGTGCCAGACACGAATTTGTTCAAAACATTTTGAAAAAAATTGTTTCTGAAGAACAGAAAAGTTCTGTATTCCAACGTTTAATAAAGACTTTACCTGTTTTCATTTAAAGTTTATCTTTTTATTCCATTAACCACACAATCTCATATCAACTACCTGCGGCTCTACCGGCTAAAAACAATGAAGTTAATGTTAACTGTAATTTGACAGGTGTATGTGATACATTGCTACTTCGTTTTGGCACAAATAAAAACTTACCAAAAAAAAAGAAGCAATGTATCATATCCATCTATCAAATTACAGTTAACATTAACTTTATTATTTTTAGCCGGTAGACCCGCTGAGCGACCCCCAGCTATTTTACTCTATGTATGTAATGTTATGTTACCATTAAAGTACGGAATCCGTTAATCTGCAGATTAACTGGTCGAGTCAGTTAAAGTGCGATTTTTTTCTTAAAGTAGACGATTTCCGTACTTTAACTAGTAATCTGCACATTAACGGATGCTACACCGTTAAGGGTACTTTTTCTGATCATGGCAACCCCATATTTTGACGTCATAATATATCTATCCCTTACACCCGGTCGCTCGGTAGCGCATCTACCCCTTTTAATATACTATATCTATGACCTCGAGTCAAAACAAGGGTCTGACATGCTTTGATAGAGCGAGATCGTCTTATTGAGATTCCTATAGGAGGAAATAGACAAGAGTGTCATGTTTTCTCTCTATCACCGACCGGACTTTTTTTCATGGTTGGGTTATAGGCAGAATTCAACTAAGCAAAACAAACAAGTGGGGTTATTATCAAGAGTGCCAAAGAAATTAAAGGTTTTGTGGATTACTACCTAATTGATACCCAAGATTTATTATAAATCGTATGTGTTGTGTTTGTGTCTAGAATACAAAATGGTGGGGTGTTCGATATTTGGCTGCAAAAGCAACAATCAAAGATTGCAGATTTCCGACGGAAGATAAAACTCGTGAAAAATGGATAGAAGCAAATGGAAAAAAGAATTGGGTGCCACACACGAATTAGTTCAAAACATTTTGAAAAAAATTGTTTCCGAAAAACAGAAAAACTAACGTTAATAAAAAAGTTCTGTATTCCAACGTTTAATAAAGACTTTACCTGTTTTAATTTAAAGTTTATCTTTTTATTCCATTAACCACACAATCTCAATATCAACTACCTGAGCGAACCCCAGCTAGTTTACATAATAGTAGCATAATACATAATAGTACCGAAATTTTTCTTAAAGTAGACGATTTCCGTGCTTTAACTAGTAATCTGCACATTAACGGATGCTACCCCGTTAAGGGTACTTTTTCTGATCATGGCAACCCCATATTTTGACGTCATAATATATCTATCCCTTACACCCGGTCGCTCGGTAGCGCATCTACCCCTTTTAATATATCTATGGTCTAATAGCTTTTGATATAATATGATGCTTGAAAAATTTGCACTCATCGGCAAATCTAACTACCTACCAACACCGTTATTTTCATACAAGCATGCTCACTTCACTTCACACTCTTCACAGTCTCATAAATAAAAAAGTTGTTGTGCATTTCTGCAATGATTTGCATGTTAATTATTAGTCAGGTACACATTTTTCAAATAAGAATGTCAAAAGCATTAGCGCACGAATTGAAGATGTATGCCATAATATCTTAAGGTTCATCATAACGCCGAAACTGCTGTTAGATTGATCTCCAGAAACCGTCAAAGTTGTAGGCAAAGTTGTGATAAAATACCCCAACTTTGCCTAGAAGATTATTAGCAAAATTACGAGCCGCATTGAAAAAGTGGTCTTAATTATAGAGCCATAGACAATGTGTTACCATAGAGATGTGCATGGGTTACCATTACCACATATAACAGTGATATAACCAATTTTTTTTCTGGCAAGCAGGCAATGTTGGGCAAAAGCAGGCAAACTTTGAGCAGACTCAGTTAATATTTTCATAGGTATTAAGTTTTTAGCATAGTAAGGGTACTATTATATATTCTGTGGTAAGGGCTGCTCCAAATAGAAAACGCCGAAATGAAATGCGTTGCAAATAAAACGAAGGTATTTCTCCCATTATCAAAAGTAAAAAATAGATGGCGGTTGTGTAGTAATGTTAGTTTTACTAGATTAGGCAAAATTGAAGCTTGGGGCAAAATTGCAGCAGTTTACGGTAGGTACCTACGCAAACATAGTTTCACTCTACGTCCCGTAGACTACCTACGGGATGCAAAATTATAACATTCCGAAAAAGCGTGTTGTAGGATTATGGCCAATGAATTATTATTGCGATAAGTAGCTGTATGAAGGGTCCTTTATTTAGGTTGCGTTGCATTATTGCGTGCGTCTCTTTTTCTCGCCATTGATAAGCGGAGGACAAAGAGCGCCGTTGTTATTAATAAGCATATTCTTAGAATCAGAGGAAATGAAACACTCAACACTTGTTCTGTTACAAAAGCCAAAAGTAGGTAGGTATGTAGGTACCTAGTCAGGGTTGGAAAAAAAACTGTTTTTTTATTTTATAAAACAAACAGTTAAAAATGTTTTAAACAAGTGTTTTTTTTTCTACTTTTTACTTTAAACTGTGCTATAAACCATCGATTTCAAATCAATTAGACCTACCTATAATATTTAATTTCAAGACTTTAAATTTGATCAGATTATAAACTTTTTTTTTTCTAATTCAACGCTTTATATTATACACCTTGTACAACATCCCAATTCCCAAACATGCACCGCACAACCTTGCAATTATTTGCGACCTGGGGCTCTATTTTTGAATCGCTCGTATGACATTGTGTTGTCGCATGCGACGTAAGTCACACTCGCCTTCCAAGTCGCATCCTTCAATTGAATCGCTCGTCTGGCGTCGAGCGCTCGTTTTTTACTGATTTTCGTTCGACATCTTCATACATTTGAGTCAAATGTCGAACGAAAATCAGTAGAAAAGAGCGCTCGACGCCAGACGAGCGATTCAAAAATAGGGGCCCTGACGCGATTTGCGTGCGTGTGGTTTGAGGGCCAACTACCTCGAAAGTCAATAAAAGTATAGGTACTAAAATGGTGGACATTAAAGTCGGGCCCTCAGTTCTCAGGATTGAGGGCCCGGCTGTTGCGAACAAACTATAACATTACAGTAATAGTACAAAGTCCATAACGCACACGATGGCAAATATTAAAATCCGGACGTCATAACAAGTCCGGACGAAAGTCCGGACATGGTTGTCAAATCCGGACGTATGGCAAGCCTACCTAACTATAGGTAGGTATTTTTTTGAATTTTTTCACCATCCTATACTGGTATAGGTAGCCTACATATTAATAATAATAACCTACGTAGGTAGGTTATTATTATTAATATGGAGGTAGCTCCAAAAAGACACGTCGTCGGTAGAATTTACTCTTTGCTATGGCAAAGAGTAAATTACTAAGTAATTCATGGGAAGTAATTAATGGTACGAAAAAAAAGGCGGGAAACGTTTGACTTGTCGGACGCGTTTTTTGGTGTAAAATTTTATTTAATTAATCTATAGTGTTATTGGTGATCAGAATTACTTGATTTTATCTTATTTGTATCTAATTTTATATATAGTGTGTAAATTATATTAGTTTAATAGTGTAAATAGCTGAAAATTGGTAAGTCGAGGCTTTCATTATGAATGATCCTCCTGACCCGGGGGACATAGTTCCCCCGGCAGGAAAGTACGTTACAATAGTATCCAATGAGTCGGGAATGGAAACCGATGGTTCTTTTACTACAAGGTCACGTAAACGTAGTCGCATACACGTATGCAAACAATGCAATAAAAAGCGTCGTCAAGGTTTGGACTCTAGAAAAGACAGCCATAATAATTGTCAATGTACTGATTTATCTCCTAAACAAGAGTACAATTCCATTAAAGATAAGACCCTAACACCCGTTGTTAAGGAATTAAATACATTGGTTTCCAATCCGGATCCTACAACAACAGTTTCAACTCCTTCGCCTATACCCGCACCCTCACCTATAGGACGTTTACTTTATAATGAAACCGATATTTCTCCATATGTTGTTCATGTCCAGAAAATACAAGCTGCCCCTAATGATGGCACTTCACTGCATCCTGTGACATTTGGTCATTTTCTGAAAACTAATTGCATACAAGATATTGTTAATGGGAGTGTTAAGCGTATTGGCCGTAACAAACTTTCTATAGCCTTTTCATCTCACAAGTCTGCTAATTCTTTTCTGAGTAATCAAAACTTAGAAGCTCACAAAATGAAAGCCTTTATCCCAACATTTAACGTAACAAGGATGGGACTCGTTCGTGGCGTCCCGGCAGAATGGTCTCCCGAGGAAATACAGGAAAACATCTCTGTACCAATAGGTTGTGGTAAAATAATAAAAGTGAGACGCATTAATTTTAAAATAATTCAAGATGGATCTGCAATATGGAAGCCTTCACAATCCATAGTGGTGACTTTTGATGGCCAGGTGCTACCAAAACGAATTTTCATGTGTTTTAATGCTTTACCCGTTGATCTATACATTTTCCCAACAATACAATGTTTCAACTGTTGTCGTTTTGGACACACTAAAACCCAGTGTAGATCTAAACCCAGATGTTTCAAATGTGGAGACAACCATTCTGGTGACTCCTGTAATAGAGAAGAAAACTATGATGCCTTTTGTTGCTCTTGTGAAGGTTCCCACTTTGCAACAAGCAAATCTTGTCCAGAGTATAATAGACAGCAGGAAATTAAAAATTACATGGCCCACAACTGTACATCTTATGCAGAAGCTTCAAAATGTTTCCCTAGTGTCTCAAAATTATATTCCAGAGTTACTGCTAAAAACCTCTCTTCTACTGTGTCTAAATCTAATCAATCTGTCCAAAATAATATAATTAACAATAGACCGGAATCGGTTTCATATAAGAAGACTGTCTTTCTCAAACCCCGTTCTCCTCCTAAAGTAAGCGAAGGTTATGACACTGAAGCTCATAATAACATTCTTAGGGAATATGATATACCTTCACCTAATAATGGGTGCGGTTATAGTCAAACAGAAAAAGAGCTTGATTCTAAAAATATATCCCTACCTGAACTGATAAAATTAATTCTCAATTTGCTTACCTGTTTTATCAGTAATAATAACAGTAACAACAATTCACCGTCCAACGTTGCCTCTATCATTAGTAACTTTATCCAAATCCTCCAAAATGGACAGTCGGGCTAAAATATTGCAATGGAACTGTCAAAGCATACTTGGTAAAAATAGTGAAATAATTTATCTTTTAAATAAGTTTGACCCTTTCATGTTTTTCTTATCAGAAACATGGCTTAAACCACATCAAAGATTTAAGGCCACTGGATACACTACTCTTCGTCAGGACAGAGATGATGGCTATGGCGGAGTGGCTATACTTATAAAAGACTCAATATCTTACTCCATAATACCTATACCATCTCATCATAAAGAAATTTCTATATTTGCCATACAAACTTATAATATATGTTTTGTTTCTATATACATTTCTCATCCATCTATACCTATACTCAATGAAGTTAAACAAATTATTTCTAACTTACCTAAGCCCTTTCTGGTACTAGGTGATTTTAACTGTCATCATCAGTGTTGGGGCAGCTCTAAGACAAATAATTATGGAGAAGAAATGATAGATATTATTGATTCTCTTAATATATGTATTTTGAATACGGGAAAGGTTACTCGCTTAACAAAATTAAATGAGATTGATAGTGCAGTTGATCTTTCTTTATGTTCTCCATCTCTTGCAAGCTCTTTACTATGGGATACACTTTCATCTGTTTATGGCAGTGATCACTACCCCATCATCATAACCTTCCCATTTGATAAACCTGTAAATATAAAACGTACTTCTCATCTAAAACACAAGCTTCCTGAAAAGGATAGTAAAGATTGGGAAAAATATAAATCTAGTGTACAGTCCAAACTATCTCTACTTCCAGTTGTGACTAGTGGCTCTGAGATAGAGAGTGCAAAGGCATTAGGTGATGTTCTTATTGAAGCTGCTAATGAAATCTTTCCTCAAAAAAGAGGCTTCAATAAAATTCCTTCGCCTCCATGGTGGGATAGCGAGTGCACCAGTGCAATAAAAAACAGAAAAGAAGCTGAAGAAAGGTATAGAGAGGACATGTCAGATAGTAATTATGATTTAGTGATTAAAGCCATAGCAGATACTAAGAAGATTTTCAAAAAAAAGAAATTTGAAGGCTGGCGTTCATTCTGTTCATCAATTTCCCCAAACACTCCACCGAGCCTAGTTTGGCAATACATCAACAGATTTAAATCTGCCACTTATAATAAGCCTTCCGCAATAATTCCAACAGAATTAGCCGATTCTTTTATGGATAAATTAGCTCCCCCTTGGGTAGCTGATAACAACAATCTCACTTGTCCTCTCTTATCACCTCATAACCTAACAGGTCTCAGCACCCCGTTTACTTTGCACGAACTAAAAGGAATCCTCCACAATTCTAAAAACTCAGCTCCAGGGAATGATGGCATACCGTATGCATTTCTTGAAAACGTTTGCGATGATACATTAAACTATTACTTGGATCTAATAAATACAGTGTTGTTAACAGGAAACATTCCTCCATCTTGGAAACAACAAACAGTGTTGCCCTTCTTAAAACCAAACAAACAACCAACCGATGTTGCAGGATATCGGCCTATTGCATTATCATCTGTACTAATTAAGTTAGCCGAGCACCTGATAAAGAATCGATTAGAATGGTTCTTAGAAAGTAAAGGGCTTTTAGCAAATACTCAATTTGGTTTTAGAAAGGGAAAAAGCACTATTGATAATTTAGCCATTCTGACCTCAGATATCCGCATTGCTTTTTCCAATAATAACTCGCTTTTAGCCGTATTTGTAGATTTATGCTCTGCCTATGATAACGTCCTCCTGAATGTCCTAAAAATTAAACTAGAATCTTTACAAATTCCTCCAATTTTCATACAATTTATTCTTAATATGTTGTCGGAACGAACAATAACTTTAAATATAAATGGCCGTAGTTTTTCTAGAACTGTTTCTAAAGGTCTCCCTCAGGGATCTGTTCTCAGTCCTATTTTGTATAATATTTACACCTACGATCTACAGTCCCATATTTGTGTAAATGAGAACATTAAAATTCTACAGTATGCTGATGACCTATTATTATATAGCGCTAATTCTTCCATAAATATTTTGCAGTCCACTTTGTCAGTTGTATTAGCGAAACTAAAACAGTGGATGGATATGAATGGCCTTCAATTGTCAGCCTCTAAGAGTGCGGTTGTCCTTTTTACCCGTATGAATAAACCACCAGATATCACTTTGAGTTACGATAATGCAACCATACCGGTTAAGGCTCATGTTAAATTCTTGGGTGTAGTTTTGGACGCTAAATTAACGGGTGCTCAACATTGCGACTATGTCATTGGAAAATGTGAACGATTGATAAATATGATAAGATGTTTAGCGGGCGTATGGTGGGGAGCTCATCCTTATTCATTAAAACTTATTTATAATGCTCTCATTCGAAGCGTGTTAGATTATGGTACATTCTTACTGGAGCCAGGAAACATTACAGCTTTCAAGAAATTAGATTTAATTCAATTCAAAGCCTTACGAATAATAATCGGTGCCATGAAGTCTAGCCCTACCAATGCATTGCAGGTCGAATGCTGCGACCCACCACTGCATTTGAGACGGCAATTTCTATGTGACAAGTTCCTTTTCCGTACCGTACAGTTTTCCAATCATCCTTTACTTGACAAACTCGAGTGTTTATATGAGTTGTACCAAGAGTCAAGTTATTGGACTAATAAATCTCCTCCATGTCTTTTAGTTAGCTATCAAAAATATTTATCTTTAAACTCTCCTACTCATCGATCTAATTTCCTTCCTTTATTTAGTGTCAGTTATGATTCATTAATTTATCCTCTAGTCATCCATCTTAATTTCGTCAAAAACGGTAACGCTAAAACTGAATTCAACCAACTTGTTGAATCTAAGTTCAAGGATTTCCATTTAATATTCACTGATGCTTCTAAGCACTCCACCTCCGAGTGTGTTGGCATAGGAGTGTACCATTCTCAATTTAATATTGTACAGAAAGTTAAGCTACCACCCGAGTCATCGGTCTATTCTGGCGAATGTTTAGGAATTTTAAAAGCTGTTGAATACATAAAAATTATGAAACTAAACAAGACTGTTATATTTTCAGATTCGAAAAGCTGTTTACAGGCTTTACAGAAAAATCCATTTACCTTAAAACTATATTCTCCTTTAATTTTCAATATCAGACAAATCACAAAAGAATGTCTGGATAAAGGCTTACACATAGAATTCGTGTGGATTCCGGGACATTCAAACATAGATGGCAATGTAATCGCAGATAAACTTGCTCACGATGCGGTGTCTTGTGGAGATGTTTATCCTTATCAAAATTATTGTCAAGATCTGTTAGCACTTCCTAAAACATATTTACAGGATAATTGGAATAACGCATGGAAATACAGCCAGCAAACAAGGGGCAGATTTTATTCTCAAATACAAAAAAATATTCCCACGAAACCTTGGTTTTCAATAATGAAGTTTGGCAAAATGGAAACTTCTATCATCACTCGCTTAAGATTAGGCCATGCCTGTACACCATCGCATCTTGCCAAGCTCCATATCGTTAACGACCCCGGGTGTGAGTGCGGGTTGGACGAGGGAAATCCAAACCATATTATATTGGCTTGTCCTAATTACGACAGAGATGATTTCTGGAAAGACCTACTTACGCTACGTGTTCCATTCCCGACCAGTATTGTGACTCTATTATCTTCTAATGATCGCAATGTATATAAATGTATAATATCCTTCCTTATCCTTAACAATATTAAACTCTAAAACTATGTATATATAATCCTAGATATGTCAATACCTACCAAAAAGTTTTCCTGATCCCATCTAAATTATTCCGATATCCTAATTATATTTCCTAATTCCGTTTCCCTAATTTTTACTCGACATTGGCAAATGTACAAATCGTACGAGCCAAAAAAAAAAAAAAAAAAAAAAAAAAAAAAAAAAAAAAATTAATGGTACACCTACATTCTCGAGTGAAGTTGCAGCTTCTGATATACCTAGGTACCCACATTGTTAATTTAATCGCATTGTACCTATGTGGAATTAAATCCTACACCTAGTTACAATAATATTCGTAATCAATCACTTACCGACAAAATATTGGAAAATAACAAAATACCGGCGATCACAGATGATGGTACGATTGGAGCTTATAAACAGGCAGCCGCCAGCCGGCAGGACTCCGCAAGAGTATTTATTACGACCAAAGAAAACAGGGCTGCCAGATGTCTAAATCGGTAAATCACAGAAAATCGGCCCTCAGGCATAGATATAGTATATTAAAAAGGGGCCCTCAGGTAGCCCAAAATCCCGCAAATCCATTTCTGAATGAAGTATAGCCCAAAATCGCAAACATTTTTATCGAAATAGCCCAAAAAGCGACAAGTCATGATCAAAATTGAATTTGAATAGGTAGGTAAGTATTATATTTTTGAATATTTGAATATATCTTACTCAACTAGGAATATTTTGAATTTCCAACAAAATAAAACAAACATAATGATGATTTTTTTTATTTGAAATATTTGTAAGTACTTACTTAATGTACGGTTACGGGTTACGTACCTAGTAGGTACCTACCTAACATTATATAGGAGGGGGGGGGGCTTTTTTATTTTTTTATTTTATTTATTAGGGACAGTACCATAGTAGAATCAAATAAGTAAGTCGTCTTACTCATTACGCCCGAACGCGGTTTGTATGTGAGCGCGGCCCGTACGTATGAGCGTCGCATGCACACACTGACAACATTTATAGATGATAAAGATGCGCCAGTCGTGGCTGCGCCGTACGTGATCCCGCCCGCGCTCACGCACGCTCCGCGCCGCTGCTCTGCCGCTTGTAATAATTTGTACGTGTACCTACCTACAGTACATACCATGCTTTCCGAAAATATTTTTGGAAAAAAGATTTGTTAGAATTAGGATTTATTTTACATATTAAACTTTAAATAATAAGGCATCTTGTACTTGTCGAAACACCCATTTTTTCTGTGAGTAACAATTATGTAGTTTTGTTTACAAAATCACAAATTCCTGCAGGAAAAAGTATTTTAATGTCAATTATTTGAGGTTATTGTAAAGTATTCAATTTCCGAATTTAAAGATTATAATTTTATGTTGAGTGTAAGTAAATGAAAAAGTAAAAGGAATAAATGAATAAGTAGTGTAAAAAATACAATTTCATAATCATTTTATTTTATTTGAATAAATACATGATTCAGTAAAGCTACGTTTTAATTAATCCAATTTCGACCGTGATTTTCAAATCACATAACATGACGTATGTAATAAAAACATTGTAGACAGTTTCTAGTCTATGTACAAAAAATAATTAAAAAACTTTGTATTATAGATCCCTGATGCTTAGATACAAGGAAAAAATGTTTTGTATAGAGATTGACTATGCATTTTTGACGATTTACGAACTAGCGACAGCCCTACGTGGGCTACGTGTTTAGGCTATTATCGCTAGCTCGAGGCGCGAGTTGGCCTACTTATTTGATTCTACTATGACAGTACACAGCACGATATCATTTAAAGTTACAAACACATTATTTTTACCCTCAAAACTGGTGAATTCTGTTTTAGCGGCAACACTTGCAAAAGCGCCTATGGCCGCGTTCCGAATCACCCCAACAGCACTGGGTTGCGTTCCGAATCTACGCTCCGAGTGCAACGGATTTATTTGATTTAGAATAAAGGAAAGTTTAAATTATTCGTATTCCAACTGGAAAACGAAGACTTTGTAATATTAATGACATTTAGAGTTCTTGGTCGTTCCTGACCTTAGAGTGATTTAAAAAACAACAAACAACCGCGCTCTGAGCCACTGAACGCAACCCTGTTAGCGTATAATCCATTAAATGAAGTAGGTACACAAATACCTTATTTGTGTAATATTTTGTGACTATTTAATTTGGTCGGATTCGCGCTAACAGCGCTATCAGGCTATCAGCGTGATTCGCAAAGACTCCCCGCCATCGCCATGGACTTGAATTTGAGAATATTATATTGTAACTAGCGACCTGTCCTTGCTTCGCTTCGGTTCCTTCTTTTTTTGCTAAATGCAACCTTCCAACAACACCCAAAAAGATAAAAAAATAATACCTAACAGTCCTCACCTCCATTTGCTCTAAAGTCTTTTTCTCTCCCGTTCGTCCCGTCCCGTTGTCGGTATAAAGACGCGTTTGATTTATATTTGTGCGTGTTAATTTTTTGCGACGACTCCTACGATATTCATTTAAATGGTATGGTGTTAAAGGCTAAAATAATGTGCATAAAATGCTTAAGGTAACTAACGTATTTAATTTGATAAGGATTAGTACTTTATCCTTCTAAATAGCTTTCCAAATTACCGCGTTGAACTTGATAATTTTTTTAGGAAGATATAATTGGTATAGTTAGTCAATTTCATAATTTCTTTATTGCACAGTCACATGGTATAAAGTACATTTATTTACTTTATTAAAATTATTATTGTTTTACTTATAAAAAAAGAAGATATTATATACAGTAAGTAGGTTATATATATATATTTAAATTCATCTATCATTATTGTTAGTATATTTCATTTCATAATAATAACATAATACTTAATATAATTCATTCAACACATTAGTTTAAATAATACGACGGATTCTAATTAAATTTATCATTGAAAATGTTTAAAATACAATAATAAAAACCCGCCTGCCTAAAAACAGACAAGTCAACAGAAAAATAAAATAGAAAAACTAAAAAACCCACATGCATTAAAAAACAAGTCAACTGAAAAGATGGAAACAAGATAATATATAAAGGCAAACTTAAAAAATATTGATGGTATAGTGTTTAGATTAAAGGCAAACTTAAAACATATTGATGGTAGTGTTTAGAATTTTTGTTCAACATAATAACATGCAGTCGGAGGCATGCATAAAGAAAGTGACATTATGAATGATTTTACTTATCATTCAATTCTATGCCTCCGACTGCATGTTATTATGTTGAACAAAAGTTCTAAACACTACCATCAATATGTTTTAAGTTTGCCTTTAATCTAAACACTACCATCAATATTTTTTTAAGTTTGCCTTTATATATTATCTTTTTTCCATCTTTTCAGTTGACTTGTTTTTTAATGCATGTGGGTTTTTTAGTTTTTCTATTTTATTTTTCTGTTGACTTGTCTGTTTTTAGGCAGGCGGGTTTTTTTTTTTTAAATTTAGTTGTTTTTTATTTACGTCTTTTTAGTTATATTCTCCTTACAAATTACGTAGACGGTCTAATTCTTTAATAGAATTTTCATCGTGTGGTTTAAATAAGAATTTTTTAGGGTCAAGACAACTGACAGCAAGCCCTGCGAGAGATCGAACTCTGCTTAAAGCCACGTAAGCTTGACCTTTAGCAAATAGGTGACTGCTCAAATCGACAACTGCCCGGTCTAAAGTTGTACCTTGCAATTTATGCACAGTCACCGCCCAGCATAAAATTAGAGGTAGCATTACGTCGCTCGATCTTGCCTTTACCGCGTAAACCATCAAACTCAGACGCAGAAGGTTCAATCCGAACACCAATACAAGAAGCTACCAATTTTCTAAATAATATTTTATCGATATCAAAGAGAATGTAATTAATCACTAATTCAGTAATAAGATATTCCTAAACACCCTATTCCTTAGTCCTAACTAAACTAGGTATGCTTCCTACAAAACCTAACAAAATCTACTTCTTTAATATTTTTTTCAATATTAATGCAAGTAAAGTAAGGCAACACGCGTTCCAATTCCAATTAGATAGATGGAATCTAGTATAATAAATAATGAATGTACTCTAGCTAGCTAGATGAAATCGTATTAAAATAATTATCAATTAAAAAAGTTGTTAATTGTTATAAAGACCATAAGCGAGAATCGTTTCTTCTTATTTCTCGTTATCGTTTCTTCGATTCTTGTATTATTATCTTTTTATTTTCAGTATAAACACAAAAGACCTTATATATAATCTACAGAGAGCTAAACCATACCGAGATGTATTTGGCTACAACGCCATCTATTGATATGGTCTATGCAACTAGAAATCTATTGATGATGAATACAAAACCATACCGCGATGTACTCGGCTACAGCGCCATCTATTGATTAACTTAGCCGTGCCCTGCGGCATAGCCTGAGGCTTCGATCCCGAGGGATTTTGGGATGATATAGCCTATTTTTTCATCATGAATGTGGCTAACATACACAAACAAAATATAAATTTCTCATTGACATGTTTATAGCGGCCGCTCGCATTTGCGTAATATAATTTACTTTTTTTATTTTATTGTTTTTTTTTTATAATTATATTATGGTCATGATATACCTTTTTGAAATCCTTATAATAAGCCCTTTAATTTGACACCCATATTGCAGTATTCTAAAAAAAAAATTTTTTTTTCACTACGTATAATAGCACCGTACAGCCGCCATGTTGGTTTTTTTATAACGCCACCTTCTTAAGAACACTTGGGCTGAAAAGACCAATCTAACGATATCTTAATCATAGAAATCCGTTCAGCCGTTTGAAAGATATGAGGTAATAAAGAATATTACATACAAACATACATACATACAAACATACAAACATACATACATACAAACATACAAACATACAAACATACTTACAAGATACGCGCGAAACACATAACCCTTTCTTTGCAGTCGGGTAATAACATTTACTAACTAAAAAGGCCTTGAGTTGCATTTCAAATTTTTTTGCTTCTTTTATACATTTCAATTCATTGGGTAAGTGATTATATATTTTTATTAACATTGAATGGGGAGCGGATGCGTGCAATCTTAATTTTGAGAATGGTAGTTTTAATATGTCCTGATATCTGTTATTTCTTCTTATCTCTTTTCGCGGCGAGTATAGATCAGAGTGTTTAGTTATAAATTTACAAGCTTCAAATATGTATAAGCAAGTGAGAGTAAGTACCTTGAGTTTGCAAAAATAAGGTCTACAGGACTGCATTTGGTCTATATTGCATATTATTCTTATACACTTCTTCTGAGGGACGAAGTTTCCCCATAGGATGATTCCGTAGGACAGTATCGAGTGTGCATAAGCATAATAAGCTGCAAGTGCAATATTTTGGTTAGTAGCTCGTTTCAATTGACTAAGGGCGTAGATCAAGGATAATAATTTCCTAGCTAACTTTTGAATATGCTGTTTCCAGGTTATATGTGTATCGATCTCTATTCCCAAAAGGGTGGCAGAATCTACAGTCTCTATGGTTGTTGAGTCAAAGTCGTACTTTAGTTCCAGAGGGGCTTTCTGGTATGGTTTAAATTGGAGCAATTTCGTTTTTTTAAGGTTTAGTTGTAAGTTATTTTTATCTAGCCAGTTAGTTTTGTTTTTAAATATTAAGTTTAAATCATTTTTTAATGTGTAAGAATCTGAGCAAGTTAACATTACCGAAACGTCATCCGCAAATGAAACACTATAGAACCCAATTTGTGACGGCAAGTCATTAATGTACACTAGAAACAGAATACACCCTAAAACACTCCCCTGAGGAATGGAACCCAACACTGCAGCTTTTTCCGATCTTTCACGTTCAATCCTTCCAGTCTTAAAGTTAGTATACTCTATTTCAACGTATTGCGAACGATTTTTTAGGTAGGAACTAAACCAGTCATGAGCGACTCTTATACCTAGCCAGTACAGTTTTTTTAATAAAGACTTATGATTTACCCTGTCATACGCCTTGCTCATGTCTAGAAGCACACCGATCGCATATTTTTTATTATTTATTGCATCTAAAATGTTCTGTATATATTTATATATTGCTAAAGTAGTTGATTTGTTTTTCCGGAACCCATGTTGACTTTCGTGTAATATTTTAAATTTTTCAAAGTTATTTTTAAAAGATAGATATATACCATCACGGACTTTTTGTGGATCTATAAAATAGGAATAATTTCATCATAAATTATTTTGTTATAGCTCTAAAGGTTAGAGCAGCGTTTTCAATGCAAGCTCCCAGTCGGCTTAATTTTTGCCGACCTCTTCAACAATCATCGTGATATTTCTACCAATTTCTATAAAACCTCAACTTATAATACACTTAAACCTTCCTCAGGAATCATTCCATCATTTAGTGAAAACGCCGCATGAAAATCCGTTTTTATAGTTTTTGAGTTTATCGCGAACAGACAGACAGACGCGGCGAGGGACTTTGTTTTATAATATGTAGTGATTCATCAATTAATCTAAGCTATAAAACTAGACACGAAGTTATATTAACTTAACCAGATCACAAATCATAACAGGAACATAGCGAAAACACAATTTAACATAGCATATTGTCGCTATGTCCCATGTATGAAAATGTATTTTTTTTTACAATTTAAGTGATTTTTTCGGCAAAACCTACCTGTAACCTTTATAAAAAACATCGTATTATTTTTTTAACAATAAGTTTGAGCTTAATTTCACGTCTTTTCATTTGTGCACTTAATGACTGGGCACATGGTATATTTTTAAAATTGCTGAAAACTCGACTATATTGATATTTGATTCTATTTTAAAATCAGAGCTCAAACCTCATCAAACTGCAGCGAGATAACAACAAGACAAGGAGCCGTAATGTATCTTTTTAGGTTTCTGGACTGGAATTAATTCGGCATCAGCATCAATGGCGAGCACCTAGGAGGCCTTCATTTTGCTAATGATGTAATTCTTATAGTCAAGACCTTAAAATACTAGGAAATAATGTTTTAATATCTCAGTAGTGCTCCCCAAAGTGTGGGAATGAGATGAACATGATAGAGTTAAATAATAAGTCTGAAGGAGATCGGGAATTTCTATTCCCTCGCAGATTCGATGACTTCCAACCTTCCAAACAAGCCGGTTCCCAAGCAGGCACCATTAGACCATGACCAGGGGCCTAATCGCGCTAATTTTCAACGATAAAACCAAAACTAAATCGTTACCGTATCAGTTTCGTTTACAGAAAAATACTCGCTTTAGTTTTGTTGTTGAATACTCTGCTTAAGGAGTCTAGGATTACAATCTAGGACAATTTAAGTGAAAATTATGAAGCTAAACCAAAGATTTTTAGGTACCTAAATATAACCTAAATGACAACGTTACGTTTTTGTTTTATCGTTCAGAATTACCGCGATTGGGCTCCAGGTTGCACAGAGCACCGAAGAGTATCTGCTAGGAGTTGGTGTTCATGAACTATGAGGATAAGAATACAAAACTGGGTAGATCGGACACTTCCGTTGAGTGACGGTGGGTCCGAGCTGCTGGTGTGGTGCGCAGAGCTGCCACGCCGGAGTGAAGGCCCACTGATGCTCCAGTAGTGGGCTGCGAAGACCAGGTCGGGATAATGCCGTCGAGAGGTGCCGAAGGTCCAAGAAAGCGTCGTCAATGATGCTGCGATGAAACCTTGAAGGCCTGGCTTGCTGTGCTTCTGCTTGCAGTGTGACTGCTGCGGATGCTGGGATAAGGTATGGGAAGTGATGGCTGCGCTGCGTTGCTTGCTGAAGGTGCTTGATGTGCTCCGTTGGGGTCACCAGTGTAGTGAATGAAGTAGGTATGGTAGGTATGGAGAGAGGTGACCACTAGTAGGAACGCCAAATGGAAGATCTTCCTCCGGGCATGGTGGTATTAGTCCAACCAATGATGGTTGGCAGTTGTATATATGCTGCGTCGCTGACTAAACGTCGTTAGCGAGATTTAGGTTTCTCCATAATTATTCTCCATACTACGAGACGCTATTCTTTACTAATCTTTGTGTTTATTCGACATTAGCGCTATCTAGTCACACGGTGATGAATCTTGTTGCAATCGTGTGTTGGTATGGTAATGAGCGGCGTATAGGTAGGTGCTGCTACACGGGCAACGCAGGACCGATTGTTGTGGAGATTCTTGGAGGAGGTTTTTTACACAGAAGATAAGATGATGATAATGAGTGTAAATGTAAATTGTAAATGTAAAACCAACCATTAATTTACTTCACTACAGTGAAGTAATCCGTTGATTATATTATATATATATATACGTACAGTACATAAATTCTCTGGTGTTACCAGATATTTCTCTGGTGTTACCGGTAACGCGATGGAAAACATTGATAAAAGTACAAATAAGTAAGTAAACATTGCATATCGAACAACTATTTCAACTTGATCTTAAATTCCGATATTAATGTTAGTATTATAACATAATAATAATAAAATAATCCATGAACTTATGGTGATTTCCGACGTAACACAGCAGAACCACAATAAACCCACACACACCCTTCGAGAGCTATCGCTAGAAAGACATTGAATGACAAAACAAGAATTAAAGTTAGACAAGGGGCAATTCTAACGACGCTAGATAGGACCTTTATGGTAATACCATCACCAATTATTAACGGTCACGCAGGAGCCCTGATTTTTTTCGACATTGTTGGGGACAAACCATCGGAAATATTAATTAGAAGATATAAGCATAAGTACATAAAATATCTGGTGTTACCAGATATTTCTCTGATGTTACCAGTAACGTGATGGAAAACATCGATAAAAGTACAAATAAGTAAGTAAACATTGCATATCGAACAACTATTTCAACTTGTTCTTAAATTCCGATATTAAAGTTAATATCTTAACGTAATAATAATAAAATAATCCATGAACTTATCGTGATTTCCGACGTAACACAGCAGAACAACAATAGACCCACACACACTCCTCGAGAGCTATCGCTAGAAAGACATTGAATGACAAAACAAGAATTAAAGTTAGACAAGGGGCAATACTAACGACGCTAGATAGGACCTTCATGCTAATACCATCACCAATTATTAATGGTCACGCAGGAGCCCTGATTTTTTAGACATTGTTGGGGACAAACCTTCGCAAATATTAATTAAATATTGTTTAAGCAAAATTACTAAAACTATGTATTGTAAATAAAGGATTATTCAATATAGAACTTAAATATGTATAAAATATTGGGTATTCTGATACAATATTTTGAAGATTTGACATGATTTGCTTTGACCGGCTATGCCAGGTAACACAGATTCTTTGTATGGGGAGCGATTTTGTTCTCCTGAGATACTAGCTATAAAATGTTCAAAGGAAAAAATATTGTAAGCTGTTGTTCTCGCATTGCTAAATGCATCTAATTTTAGATTAATGTAGAAAAATGTAAGGTTTAAACCGAGTTGTATGTAATAATATGATTTTTTATAGAGCGGGGACAAGAAAGGAGTGCCTTGAAAGTTGATTGGCCAATCTCTGACTCTGACTGAAGCAAACATAACTTGCCTAGTAAAAACTAGGTACTTGATAAAAATAAAAATATACTTGAAAAAGTATTAATCAAATTGTTTAAACCTACTAATTTGTTTTATTTATCTATGTACCTACTGTGCTCATTTCATAAAATTACTGTCGTCTTTTAGGGTAGGTACGTTAGTTAGAGCTAAGTAGGTTAGAGTTGCACTATCCTTACTAATATTATAAATGCCAAAGTCCGTTTGTTTGTTTTTTACGCCTTCACGTCATGACTACTGAATCGATTACAATGAAATTTTACATACACGTTGCCAGGGGTATAGAAAAGGACATAGGATTTTATCCCGAAAAAAGTATTGTTCGCGAGGGATAGCAAAAACTGTCCACGCAGACGAAGTCGCGGGTGGCCGCTAGTGGAATTATAAAAATATATCATTTCGGGATAAGAGATAGGTCAGATAGGAGTCGACACGTCTTAAGTAGCCGTAATGTTACGTTACGCCGAAATGTTACAGATCAATCGCCAGTATCGCCACCTAATTAATTTATTCATATGGCGCGAGCGGGCATAGTAGCTGGCCGCCGCGCCGGCGTAACGGCGCGGCGCGGGCGGCCTGTAGCGACAACAATGTATCTGTAATTAAACAAAATCCACTGTATGTATTTTTCTAATTTTTTGTGTGGCATATAAGCGCATTGAAGAGGTCATGTAAGAGCGATCTGATCGATTTTTAATTCATTATTGCGTATATTACGAAAGAAAAATGAATTTATCAAACCCCAACCAACATTTTGGCGCTAATTTTCACCTTTCTTAGCGTTTGTATTGGTTTAATGGGTATATAAAAGCGTCCAGTAAAACATTTGTTTGTTCAATGGTCATGACTATAACTAAATAACTCATCAAGATGAGTAACAGTAGCAAGAAGACATAATACGACTTAGGTAGGTATAAAAGAGAAAAGCTGAACCACAGTAAGGTATTGTAACTTCAAGTAACAATAAGTACCTAAGGTAATAGTAAGGTTTCTAGTAAGTCTCACTATTTCCAAGTGTTCTTAAAGAGTGCTAAGTAAATGTTTTATACCACTTAACTTAGCTAGGAAACGTAATATTACTTAAGGAGGTATAAACGGTATAGTCGGAACCATTATAGCACCTGCTTTTATAAATTCAAGTATCAGAAAATACTTAAAGTGATATTATAGTTTCTTATAACTCTTTCTACCGACAAGAGCTCTTGAAAGTAGTTAGAAAAATATTTTTCCCGCCTAAGTTGATATAAAAGTATTAATTGCAACCTATTTACAGCTACTTAATTTAGTAATCAGTAACTCCTATATATGATAGTAATTGGTATTAAGGAGTTACTTTTAGAGCCCTAATCGTTACAGCGGGGTTCAAATTTACCTTTATGCTATTCTAAGCAATATTAATATGCAATTTAACCATTGTAACTCTTATTTTCACTTTAAATCATAAAACATATAAAATATTACTTTTATAGATGTATAATATCACTAACCTCTAAATGTTATGTTTTCTGATCTGATTACATGCAAATTAAAGTGATACCTATAAGTAGTCAGAATTTTGTGATTTTCGCCATGAGTTCGTGGATAAAACGACAGTGTCAGTGTCAGTCAGTCAGTGAACAGAAACGTAACCATAAAATACCACTACCATTACATCCAAGTCGAACCATAGTAAAGCCAAACACTTTAAACTTGTACTCTTATTACCTTTAAAACCCTGTTCTGGTATTACAAGTGCAACAATAGTTCTAACTACAGGCCATCTAGCACTTCTTGTTCATTAATAGTAATAATAGAAACCCAGGGTAATAAGGAATAGACGCCATGCTAAATTAAACATAACCTAAAAATAATTTATAAAAAAACTAGTTTAAAAACCCATTATTGTATATTTTTTTCATTTTTAAACGCAATATTATTACTACAGTACACAATAACTGTAAAAGACACAGCCAATATTCTGTTTGTATCTAAATGTATATTGAGTGTATGCTCCGCGTGATAAAATGCAAATATTTTTTTTATCAAATATCACTTATTTTCAAGGCCCTTCAAAATTGAGATGCAAAACATATATTATTCTCTCAATAAAGTAGCCCTCGCAATAAATATTAGTCATATGATGAAGAAATCAAACTTGACTGACGGAGTTATATTGACAATCTTAATTTCACCTCCTTAGTTGGCCATCATTTTGAGACGATATCACAAATTAAATTGAAAGAAATAAAGTAACACTTTTGGAACTAAACTAATGAAAACTAATAGAAGAAGAAAACTCTACAGCCCTGAGTTGCTATTCAACACTGATCAAGATACATAAAGCAACTCCAAGAAAAAAATGAACCTAAAAAAGAACTAATATATTACTATACAAATTATACCAGTAGACTTTAGAACTTGTGTACCACCTATAGCTTTTATTATAGCCATAATACAGACTTATAGTGCTTGAGGTAGCAAGATTTATATTATACCACCATTATAGATACAAAAAAATTTTTGCCACTATCGCCACTCTATAACTGTAATGTAACTCTCAGTGTTAAAAGAGTGAGCATTATAACCTTTCTATTACTTATAGCGCTATAAGACGTGGGCCCAAATAAGAGGTTGTAAGGGGTTAGAGCGTGCTACACCAATTGCTAAAACCTTTGTATAACTCTTGCTTACCAAAATCACTTTTAAATAACTCTTTTAACACCAATTCTTATTACCAAAATGCTAGTTGGGACGCCACTTAACTTTCTAAACTTTGTTCAACAGCTATATCTAACCACTGAAAGTCTTAAAATAAGATTTCAGAAATTTTAAAATTTTATTCGAACGCAAAAGAGTGATTTTGTGATTTACGCAGTTACACATACATTAACTTTCTATTTTTTTTACAATATGATGATAACATAGTTCTTATTATGAAACAATCAACATTTCAAACTTTAATTCTATATATATGAAGTTAAACGAAATATTACGAAATATTACGAAATACCTAAACTATACCTAAAGCAGCGGCATAAAACTTCTAACTTTTCAAAAATAGCTCACAATGCACATAATCTATACACTCGCCAAAAATGAAAACTTTTAGTATTATCAAAACTTTTTTATGAAATTTAATGTCCCACGACCGGACTATAGGTGACCTTCAAAATATCATTTTACGGATCTTTTTTTAATTTTTTATGTAAAGAATCTCTGTTTTTTAGACATCTTAACAAACGCTTTGTCATCCATGGTTTACTTATCTTTTGTTTTTGTGTGGTAGAAATGCTTTTTGAATTTTGTTGTAAGGCTGTACTAAGAAGTATAATCAATAAGTCCGTGGCTATATTAACATCATTACAGTTTAATTGATGAATGAATTTGGCTAAAATCAATGGATGCCATTTGTTTGTCAAGGTGTTTATCTTGGTATTTCCCACAAGCCTCTTATTAGGATTTAAATTGATATTCAAAGCTATACATTCATGGTCTGTAATGGACGTTTCCATTACAAAACAGGTGGAATCTAAATTCGTTTTAAGCATCATGTGGTCAAGGCACGTCTTGCCATGGGTGACCATAGTGTGACCTGGAAGCAAGCCATGACTGGCTAAAATATTCAGGTATTCATACGAACGTGAATCACTTGTGTTAGGCAAAATGTCTATATTTATATCACCACACAATATTATATTTTTGTAATTCCTAACTTCTGCTAACAGTAAGTCAACGGAGTTGACAAATCTAGTAGTGTTTATTATACCAGGGGCGCGATAAATACCTAAGATACAAGTATATTGATCTAGCTTTAATAACAGACCTCCCTCAGTTCCTCAACTACAATATTTAGAGTATTTTTATAATAGATCACGACACCTTCGTTTTGGGTTCTGTTAGCTGCCGTAGAAACATGACTGTATCCGTCGAGGTGGGGGATGAATTTAGACGACGGAAGCCAGCATTCGGTTAAAATAATAACGTCCCAGTTCACTTTTGATCTATGTATTATAGTTCTACAGTATTACATTCTTCAATATTATCGTGAGTCGCTGTGCAAAATTTTGTCGCAAAAGCATTTATCGCACATTGTCACGTTCACGCAAAACAAATAGTTACGCAGTAAACTTATAAGAATAGTTGTCCAATGTTCCTTTTTATTTTTATTATCGCTAAATAGAATCACTTATGTCTGTACAAAACTTAAGAACATAAGTAACACAACAGTAGGTAGGTACTATGCATAACCTACTTAACATAGCGAATCTCCAAAGTCAAGATTCTTTCGCTTTGGGAATACCTACCTACCAAATTCTTTTTGAATGAAACATAGCACTTACACTGACCCTCGGTCGGAGGATCTTGAATTTCGTCGGCAAACAACGACTTGGAGGGTCTTCGCATCGCCAAGTGCTGACAACCCGAGGGCGCTTTTCTCCTTTCTTTGTTAAACGGCAACCTTCAAGTTTTAGAAGAAAAAAAATTGGAACTCGTTTTTAGAATGCATATTACTCAATGAATAAATAAGTTTTACAGCGTTCGTCTATTGTTTGAAGCATTCTGTGGTATGAAGTGAAAAATAAACCCAACGGGGCGATGCGATGTTCGAATATCTAATCTTTCACTCTCACTATATTATCACTGTCTCCATCTCCACATAAAGGGAAAGTACCTACCAGTAGGAAATTTCACTGAAAAAAGACTTTATATACTTACTTACTTATTTGTATAATTTGTATCATTATACCGTGTTTCGTTGGTAAACGGGAGCGTGGTTTAAAATTTAAACGTCATTGTAGAGGTAAAATTGAATTGTACTCTAGAATGAAGTTTTTTCATTACTGTACCTACATAAGTACACACACTTTCAATTTTATTTCAGTCGCGTCAGCTGTTGTATGCGCCGTTGCAAAGGCCTTAAAAGCGTTACCGTGTCCGTGTAGCTGGAAACTTTTAATGCTGCGAATCCCAGACCTACGTGAACCGTAGGTACAGTAATTTATTTTGAGCTGCAGAGTAGCTGAAAACTGTACGTAGTAGGTACCATCCATTCCTACTAATCCAAAAACTAAAGCAACTTCCCGTTAAACCTATGAATGGAATAACTATTAACTTTTATTAATTATTTATAATCCACCTTTACCTAAAATTACTCGCCCATTAATCAAATTGGTGCAGTTTTGTGGTACAAGTGTCTAAATTGAAATAGGTGCGATTAAAATAATAATAAATAGTTGAAATAGGTGCTTGGTTGTGTGAAGCTGAGACTTTTATTGTAGTGGTGGCTACCTCGGCACAGAATACATAATAGTACAAGTACCTAGCTACCTACCTACCTCGGCAGAACTTACCGATTTTACTGTATAGATGTATTAGATGCCAAATGCTCCAAGCAGCATTGGAATGCGATGCACCCGCATTCTAATGTAAACTGAAACAATACCACTGGATTATTTAACACTTGACACTGGCAAAAATTACTCCCTGAAGAGGAGTAGATTGCCATAACAAAAATAAGAAGAAGACAGCGTTTTGACATTTTCCTCCTCTTCTTTCGATGTGATTATTTTTGTGACAGATCCTCATCATCAGGTCTTCTAATCTGAAAATTAAAGAGTGTGAAACACTTTTTACTTGATATGGGTTCTTGGTCGATGCGAGAGGACTGATGCAATGTAAAGTAACTTTTGTGCAACCGCAATAATATAATAATTTTATTTGGTGCAGGATACAGAAACCACAAGACTCGTACCCTCGACGAGAAGCTTATTGCATCCGTAGCATAGCCATACTTAGATGTTTTGTTAGTTATTTTACTATTTATTTATTTTATTTATTGATTAAGATACACCAGCGACCAAAGATATTAGAATTTTAATTCTAATATCATTGCCAGCGACAAAATCATTTTACATTTTATAATTTTTTTGCATAGATAGGTATAGCCTTTATAGGCGTATACAGCACTTGGCGTATACAACACTTTTCTCGGCAATCATTCATCGCTTACCATTAAAATATGGAGGCTGTGCGAATTAATACGTCAAGCTGATTTAGCTGATTAATACTGGTTGATTGCAATTATTATTCAGGTCGGTGCGTCCACATCACTCATCTTGAATGTCCACTGGTCACGTAAACGCCCAACTGGCTTTACCAGTTGGCTTACAAATTATGATTGAGATATTAAATGGCTGTTACAAATTACAATCAAGATTTTTAAATTAGAACTCGGCTATGTGCAATTTGAAACTTGTTTGAAACGTCATGTTTTTTCGCCGTCGCCGTTGCCGCCGGCCGCCCCGTTGCGCCATCGTTGTCGTCTTGCTGGACCAAACTTACAAAAAAAATCTAATGTGACATTTACAAATAGCTATCATTGGTTTTTGGACATTTCTTTTATTTTAATTACCAGTTCATAAGTAGGTAGTACCTACTTAGATGTTTCCGTTGTCTGCACCCACCCGTGAGCTGGGTCACAGAATTAATGGCTGGGGTATAGATTTTATTTGCATATTGACATGAATGTGGGTGCTACAGAGCAGATAGCCGCCGGATGAGGAAGTCACTCCGGAAGGGTTCAGCTTATCAGGGTCGGATTCTGCTCCACTTCTCCCGCATTTATCGAGCAGCGCCCTCTCTAGGCGCTACAGAATATCACTGTAATGTAATACATTCGCTCTTATGAGATGACAAGCGGCCACGCAACTTCGCCATTTCGCTACCCGTATGTATTTTTCTTTTTAGGGTTCCGTACCAAAATGGTAAAAAGGAACCCTTATGGTGTGACTCAGTCTGTCTGTCTGTCTGTCACAGCCGGATATCTCGAGAGTTACTACTAATGGCATTAACTTACTGGAATAGTTTAAGATGATGGTTGTCCAACCATTTTGCAAATAAGAAAGTAATAAAAAAAATTTTTTTAACAGGGACTGAAGTGGTCTTAAAAATTTTAAGTGGAGCGACTAGGGCATGTGGGTGGGGTATCATAATATGAAAGAACGCTGTTTGCACATTTTAAAACATTATTTTCTTTTTTTAGGCCGCATAGTTTTCGACTTATGATGACAAATGTAAAAAAAATACCGTTCCCCCCTTATCTCCGAACTTTGCAAAGAGAAAAATCTGAAATAATTCTATGTGATAGTAGTTTGTGTAAAGATTACAGGAAAAATAAAACGATGTCTTAATATAACACACTTTTTTAGAAATTCAAAAAACAAACAAAAAATTAATTAGTTCCTCTACCAGTCAACAGATGGCCCTGACCTAAGAAAAATTAAATTAGTTCCACTATCGGTCAAGAGATGGCGCTGGCCTAAGAAAAAAATAGTTCCACTATCGGCCGAGAGATGGTGCTGACCTAATACTGCAATAATAATTTTATTATTCTACAGCTCTGCAGTGTATTTATTGTGATGGTACGGAAACCCTCGGTGCGCGAGTCCGACTCGCTCTTGACCAGTTTTTTTTTCTTCGTGAACCTCGTCTCAATAGTTTTGAGTGTGCGCTGATATGTCGGACAATCGGACATGTCTGAGATTTTAGACGGCCATTAGTGCAACGGTAGCTATAGGTACCTAGGTACCGTCTGCGCTAAAGGTTCCGGGTTCGAATCCTGGTTTGGCCAGATGTTAGTGTAATGAACACAAGCGGCACAAGCATTAATTTCTTCCCAAGTAATGGTCGTTTAAATACTTATTTGTTTACCGTTACTTTGTATTCTACATGTTATTTAGCTCTTGCTTAGTTTGGGACTAAATAATTTGATTCAGTAAGTTTATCCATAGAATGTCCGTGAGGTGAAAGGGTTGGTTTTGTAAGTCTTTAGAAAATATAATAGAAAGTGTACTGTAATTCAGTCTGAAATAGGTAATTAGGTTATAACTACTTATACAATACGGCGTATGGTATGAGAGAAGGTATAAGGCGTATGGTATGAGAGAACACGATCATTCAGACTGATACTAGCTAGACTAGACTAGAAACAAGGCTGTCATTTGTACATTTTTTCTAGTCTATAAAGTCAGCCTGCATGATCGTTTTTAATCCCACTCTGAGAGTTGCAAATTGCTCTTCAAGCAAAATAATCTTAGTCATCTATTATTCTGTGCTATAATAACACTTTTTGGTCACACTTTGGTTGGTTGGACAAATTTTAAGACCATATTATTTATAATTTAATATGGTAAGTATAAAATATTAAATTCATGTGAATTTATAGGAATGGAGGCGCTCGGAAGTGGTTGCATGAATAACGGACCGGAACAGAGCGGCCTTTTCCGGTTCCGATTGTGCAGTGTGCATTAATTCAATGCATAGAGTAAGACGCGTTGAAGCCGCGATGCTCGAAGATTCAATGCGATGAATTCACTATTTTGTACAAAATCACGAATATTTTGTTTATGCAAAAGCTAAGTACCTATGCTGAAAAAAATTGTCAAAACGCCGGGAAACCCAAAAAACCAACAAATCAAAACGAAATAATTCTAAACTGAATTTATTAACATTGGTTAATTATACGCGCTGTAATCCGTAAAAAGTGTTTTATTTCTAATGAACTGAACTGTACCCTTAGCACAAACAGCTATCGAAAAAAATAACGCGCGTAAAATCATTCGATAGTGCAATTTTGTATTGAAAATTTGTACAACGCCATCTACCGCCGAATAGCGAAACTAAAATTTCCATTGATAATTTATTATCGAGTAGTTTTACGTGCGTTATTTTTTTCTATAGCTGTTCGTGCTAAGGGTACCTACTGTACTACATGCGGAAGCCTTAGAAGTGTAATACTTATTTTTCTTTATACACAAGGAGCTAGAAACTTGACTTTCATCTCACGTGATGACGTGAAGTTCAGTAATGGGAAGTCCACTCTGCACCCGGAATCGTCAATACAGTGAATTAAATTTTATAAATAATGAATGTTGATTATATTACACCCTAATAACGATAGAAATCGTGTAAGCGGATATGGTCGTATGAATAACAGCGGAGCGCGGTACTCGCGCACGGTCCGGTTCCGGTGTTCCGAATGTCACTGCATTTTCACACTGTGCAATAAATTTGGGGACGCACTAAATTATTGCAGTGTTGCACGGCCAAGCGCCACTTTTATGTACTTTTTGATGCGCGAATGGAGTTGTTACGAGCGTTGAATCGTCACAGCATTTCATACAGTTTCATTCAGGTCCTTATTTTTCTAATTGAATGAACCGATTTTAATGAAACTTCATACGCATAAATAGGATACATAGGTCTACCATAAATCTATAAAATTAGTTAAGAACATTTTTGAAATGTCTTATTTAAAAAGATAGGTAAGTATGTACCTAATTGAGAATGTGTTTCTATGGAAAATTAAAAATCGGTCTAGTTTAGCTGTAACACTATTAATCGAAAATGTTTTCAAGTAACTTTTTAAACCAATGTTTTCTGCTTACGTGTGTGAAGATTGATTAAAATCGGTCCATACATTTCGAAAATAAGAAATAAGTTTGTATGAAATGCCGTGACGAATCAATGATTTTTACGCAATGATAATTGATATTGTGATATTTATTTATATTTTAAATTGATATTTATAATTGATATTATCAAAACAAAGTTTTAATACTTACATCTTTTCTCAAGTATCTAAAGGAGTGTGTTTCTTAATTTCGTTTGTGGAGATAGGTAAATTAAATAAATTTTTTGCAAACAAAACTCGCAATAGATTCAATCAACAATGGGGACTTGGCGAATGTCTGAAAAACAAATTGGCTGACATTTTTTTTTACAGGAAGTTTCAGAATTTTAGTAACTAAGTATAAAAAATATTCAGCCAATTTGATTTTTTCATTCAAAGTGAAAATCGCCATGTAATCTATATAAATGCCAAACTAACGAGTGTCTAGCTAGCTAACATTTTGTATGGGAGTATGGTTTTTTTTTTCGTTTTTCAACCTATGTTCCTTGGAGAAATCACCTGTTTAATTATAATCACTTCATTTGGTACCAACTTATACAGGATTTTTTGTAAAACACCAATAACCTCGCAGGAGTAGATTAGTACCATCATAAATACCTACAACAACATTCGTTCTACGACTTTTCCAAAAACAGACAAAAAACGACGATCAGCTGTTCGGACATGTCGGACATTTATGAAGAGACGAAATTTTTTGTCTGTTTTTGAAAAAATCGTAGAACGAATGTTGTTGTTTTGATGATAGTAATATCTACTCTGGTGTTTTACAAATGACCCCGTAGGTACCTATATGATAAAAAGGGCAACTTCCTATAGTCAACGTAAACACAACGAAATACAAACCGCATTACTCGACTCGCTAATAACAATGAGATCCGATGTCACTCCTCCCTCGTTCCATAATTGGTGTCTACTTACGCAGCGGTGTCAACAGCACAAAACACTTCTTTCGAACGAGAACAAAGGTGGCATAAGGAGCTGTTTAAATAATAGCTCCCCGTTTTAGCTGATTGCAAGCGTACCTACCTTCCGCCAGCGTCGTAGCTAAGGGTTGGCATGGGGGCCGCTGCCAGGGGCGCTACCCTCAGGGGGAGCACTTTGCTGACTCATAGCACTTGTACTATTAGCAAAGAGCTATTAGTTTTTCTGTGCTCATAGCTAGAAAATAAGTAGCATCGTCTTGGGGCGCAAAATTTAATTATTTAGGATAATTAGCGCCCCTGTCAAGATTTAATTCTTGCCAGGGGCGCTATTATCCTAGAAATTGTATTGAGACGCAAAATTCAAATCTTGCCAGGGGCGCTCATGTCTTGGGGCGCAAAATTCAAATCTTGCCAGGGGTAGGTACATCATGTCCCTCTCCGAGGTTGCGAGTTTTCTGACATTCCAAAATTTTATAAGTAAGTAGATGGTCAATGTTGCAAGTGTGGGTACTCCCACGATTCTGAATAATATTTCACTAAATTGGCTATATCTACTTATTGTAGTGTTTGTATGTATGGAATAGATATAATACTCTGTCTCACGCGCAAAAGAGGACAACACTCAGTATATATTTGTACCATGGCAACACTGAACTGTCACTGTCAGCCTGGAGAGGATGGCGGGTTTATGTGGGTTTGGAAGAAAGCCAATTAATAGAATGTAGGGGAACTCTTGGAGTTTCCTCATGTACAGGAGTGCTGGTGATGAAGTGTGTCTGTCTTGGTGCGTTGGTGAGCCGGAGATCGTTCACTTATATATGAAAGCTATCTGTTGATAACATTAAGATGACGAATGCAGACAGCTATTGTGACGATGTTTTCAGAAACTTAAAACTATTAAACAATAAAGAAGAATTTATTGTTTTAAAGCAAAATAAAGAATAAAATAATGAAATGTATTATTATCATTTTATCTTTATTTACAATTTTCATTTATTAGTGTTGTTTACTTTTAACTTACAATGTTGATTGGTGGTTTACTTGTTTTTTTTGTAACAATGTAATTCGGATACAATGTTTAAAACTAAGGTATTTTATCCCTATTTGTTTTGCCCTTAATCTGGGCCTGAGTAAATGTCTTTTGCAAGCGTGCACCGTGCTGTGCACTCGTGTCGCGCCCTCTGTCGAGATCATGATTTTTATAAAATGGGTGCAAAGCATTGTGTAAAACGTGTTTTAGCCTACGAACTACGAAAGCTTCTGCGGCAAGCTTGGAGACAAACATCCAAACATTTATTTTATTTTATTTTAATTTTATTTTAATTATTTGGAAGACCAACAGCTGAATTCATCACAGTAGGAAGCTTATATAGCACTTGGAAGCCAATTATAATATTATTAAGTAGTTCCTGTTCTCGTTCTCATGCCATTTTGTCTAAAATGACACCCATATCGATGTTGGGCTTTTTTACCCCCTAAAGGGTTGAGTTTTGAAAAACCACGAAACTCGTGTTTACTTATTTGTTTTTAGAAGTAGGTACTCCTACGAAGTTTCAAATTGAAATGTCATTTTTTTTCCATACAAACTTTGTCCCCCCGTTTCAACCCTTTAGGGGTGGAATTTCCAAAAATCCCTTCTTAGTGGGTGTTTAACTGTATAAATTATCTTTGTACAAAATTTCAAGACTCTAGGTTCAGTGGTTTGGGTTGCGCAATAGTCTGTTCAGTCACCCCTTCACTTTTATACCTATAAAAGATGATTTCCGACGCAGCCAAGAGTAATTCACATGATATTTCCAGTCACACCCTTGCCACAATGCGATATTCACTCGCGATGTCGTCGAGTTCTCGGTAAAGTGGGAACTACCTATCGGCGCGAATTTTTATTTCGTTTTTTTGCTGAGCTAGACATTGCGCGAACTGAACGGTCGGTTTAAAACGAGAAAATGATTTCGAGGAGACTTATTGTTACACCATATCTGTAGGAATTTGTTCGATATTTGTTTCGCCCGGTTCTATTTCATTTATTTAAACTTTATATTTTTTTATATATATATAAATACTTAAGTATATAATTTTTTTTATAAATAAATTTTTCAATTTCATAATATCTATTATTAAAATTAAAATAACTTTGGTTAACCTATATAATTACCAATTACCTACTATTAGGAACACTTTTAAACTTTCGCGATGCATTTTATTTTATTAGATTATAATCACAGGTATTAAACGCGTTTAAACTAAACATAGGTATTTAAAAAAAACCCTTTCGGCCGCTTTTCCCAAGACGTTTCCGAGTTGACTTCGTATCACCATTAAAATCTAATAATATGACAGTACATTTAAGTACATATTATACAGATTTGAATGGCATTGTTGAAAAGAAGTTAACAAGAACAATGAGCATATTACTTAGTTGGCGCAAGCAAGTTAATGTGAAAGATAATTAATTTACATTACGAATACATCGCAAAGATATATTAAAAAAAGTTTAGATACGTTACCCGCGCTATACAATGGCAAGACGAAAGTAAGGTAATTGCCCGACTTTCAATAAGTCAGGCACAGGCTCGTGACACGTAAACACACACCACTCTCGTCAGTCAGACACTAAAAAATGCCTTCCTGCGTCTATAAACGATGTGCAAATTATACAACAACAGTCAGAGATCGGAAAAATGTTTTATTTCACACGTAAGTACTGTATTCAACCGTAAAATTTATTTTCGTATTACTCTAATTCAAAGATATATTAAAACTTTGTTTTGATATATCATTGATAGGTACCTAAATCGTGAAATTTTCATCATTTGGTTCCCGAAGTGGGGTGGTTCCACTCATGATTACAAGCAACTTTTACTATGGGGCCAACTCTGATATCGCAAAAAAAAAACTGCTTTTCCATACAAAAGCGCAATACCTACTCGACCTTAATGTATGAAACAGCTGTATTTTTTTCGCGATATCAGAGTTGGCCCCATAATAAAAGTTGCTTGTAATCATGAGTGGAAGAGTGGAACCACCCCACTGCAAATGATGATGATGATACTGAAACAGGTGATAAACGACTTTCTCTATGGAACATAGGTCGAAAAACGAAAAAATAAATCATACTCTCATACAAATTGATCAGCTTACCGACTTACTATGGAAAGGAAAAAAAAAACATAGTTTTTAGAACTATGTTCCTTGGGGAATGCATGTACATTATTATCTCGATGGGGGAATGTTGTTTAGTTCTAGCTAGCTGCCTGTTCCAGTCATTTGGTTCCACCTCATATATATACATAATATATATATACCTACCTTACCTACTATTAGAAAAAAAAACGATTCGTCACCAGGATTGTTTCAAGAATAAAATTTACAATAACATAACACCAGAAGAATTATTAAATATAACACTTTCCAAATGTGTTACAAATCGAGAACGGTCTCATCGATCGGGTTAGAAGTGGCCATTAGTCCCACTGGAGTACCTACACTCGTGGTGTCACCGCTCGAGGACACTCCACGCCTCTACACGTCACAATACGCCCCACTGAGTCAATGTAGCAAGTCAACCTACTAGCGTAGCGTATAACGAATAACATTATAACAATTACTTTAAATAGTTTAGGTTCCAAATGTGACACAAATCCGGGGAATCAGTCAAAAGTGGAGACCTGAAATACAGGGTCGCCCTAGTTTGGGCTCCAGATCACACACTCGAAGCACTCTATGATGTAATATGCTGTTTTGTTGTTATTTGTGTGTGATGGAATAAATGTCTTTTATTATTATTTATTAGCCCTGCCTGCTGGAACTCACGATAGCGATACTTCCCGCTGAGCCTGAAATTAAAGTGACAACGTGGACGAAAAACATTTACGGCCTTATTAGTAAACAATAGGTTAGGATTATGAACACAGGTTTTAAACGCGTTTTAAACTAAACATAGGTTTTTTTTTAATTTGAGATTTTTGCATTCACAATGCTATTTTTATACAATACTAAATAATATACTAGAAAAAATACGACTCGCACCAGATCAATACTCAGACGGGAAACGAACCCGCGACCTTTGGATATCCGGTCCAATGCTCTGACCGCCGAGCTACCGAGTCACTAGTGACATCGTCGACTTTCTTCTAGTATATCCTACTCTTACGCTGCAAGCCAGCGTTATTTCACCGTTACAGCGTTATAAAAATAGCATTGTGAATGCAAAAATCTTAAATTTAAAAATTATATAGCTATTTCATCTTAATCGATTGACAAATATGGAAAGATATTTCAATTGAATGTCGAGGTAATTCCTCACATTGGTGAAATAACGCTGACTTGCAGCGTAAGAGTAGGATATACTAGAAGAAATTCGACGATGTCACTAGTGACTCGGTAGCTCAGCGGTCAGAGCATTGGACCGGATATCCAAAGGTCGCGGGTTCGATTCCCGTCTGAGTATTGCTCTGGTGCGAGTCGTATTTTTTCTAGTACATTATTTAGTATTCTAAACATAGGTGTTGAACACCTACCTTTTCCCGACGTTTGTGTTCAACACCTATGTTTAGTTTAAAACGCGTTGAAAACCTGTGTTCCTAATTTAATAAAATGCAACGCGAAAGTTTAAGTGTTTAAAAACAAAGAATAAGTTTACATCAAAGGATATTTAATCCCCATGTGTCCAGCTTTAAATACCCCCTTACTCATAAAGATGTATAGCAGATGTATAGTTACACAGTGTTTTGTCACTTTCTTTTCAATGTCAAATTCAAATAAGTAGTTTGACAGAGAGTAACCATTGTGTAAATACATTCTGCTATACAATCTTTATAAGTAAGGGGTAATAGTATCCTTCAGAAATAAGCCTAGGCAGCATCATGTATGAAAAAAAAGGTTTTCTAAACAAAACATTTGTGGACTGCATTTATTTTCTTTTAAAACTTATTCGAAAACAGTTACAATTGATTAACTTTGAATACTTTATTCAGTGTTGCGTGATCATCTTTACCTCATAACTTTTATGAATATTAAGAAGCAAAGTTCATAACGTAAGTGCGTTGTTAGCAACTCTACGTGCGTGCCAGGGTGACCATAATAATGGACTTGTGAAGGATAAACAGGAAAATATCGTTAATTTTATTCTCATAGCTGTTATTGTTATAATGTCCATCAGCCATTTTTGATGTCCCCGCTGCTGGGGCACAGGCCTTTCTTATGGGTGGTAAGAAGGATGGGCCATAACCCACCAAGCGGGCCCAATGCGGATTGGTGGGTGTTAATAACTGCAAATGCAGCCGGGACCAACGGCTTAACGTGCCTTCCGAAGCACGGAGGAGCTCGAGATAATAAAGTTTTGGGCACCCATCCCATGACCGACCCTTGCGAACGTTGCTTAACTTCCGCAATCGTTGGGCCAGGCACTAAACCACTGCGCCACCGAGCTCCTCATTATTGTTATAATAATAGAAGATAATATAATGATCTTTTGTAGTTGTGTTGCTTGCCACTTAAGTGCAAACATAGTTAGTTGCTACATTTTGTTTCAAATGGTTTTGTATTATGTAGGTATGTATGTTTAGTTTTCTTTCCGCTTATATGTATTACGTGCGACTCAGATTCATAAGTATTAATCTAATTATGTCAAAAAAAAAAATTTTGCGATTTTGAAAACATTTATAATTTTTTTTTTTTTAAATTGTACCAGGTATTTATAGTACGATTTAAAAATTTGTATAAAAATTATTGAACTTCTGTAGGAATCCAGGAAAATCTCAAAGGGGGTACACCCTGAGAGTTCCTAAAAGTGCCCTTATTACAATTTCCACTTCTCTTAACAACCAGCACACATGCGGCCGCAGTGCACGTTACACGTAATTTTGCACATTTTCGCGGTTAAGTGCTCTCACATAGTAATTTATGTGCTTTAGTTACGAACGCTGCTGACGAGATGTGAAGCACTACTCTTAATAGGAGTGGCTAAACTCTCAATGAAAGAGAAATATTTAAATGTAATAAGTTTGACTTTGTAAAACGGTAAAAGTACGAATGAAATATTTTAATTTAATTACAGAAGCTGAAGAACTCAGATTTTAATTAATTGAAACCATAAGTCTGCGGGATTTGTCCTTCGGAATTGTAATTTTTTTTGGTGATGAATTTTCGGATAAGTCTTTGTTATTCTTTCAGTAAATTTGAGAATTGAAATGAAACTGAGTGCGAAAAAATATTGCTGTTCTAAAAAATTGGTATCTACCTGAAAATAACATAAAAAATCATTTTACCATTTTACACGAGGAACACAATTTATTGTACAAATGCTAATTTTTAATCCTACATGTATCCTTCGTATCTAAAATTACCACAGAGTTATATTGCTGTGATACCTACCTATAAGATATTTCAGATTTTTCTCCCGATAACAAAGTAAGAGAGGTCTGCAAAAGGACATCCTCTTGGAAAATAAAAGCATTGTTCGGAGTGTTTAGGTTCTCATTAGCACCGTGCAGCGACAAGGGCCCAACAAGGGGTTCGATGTAGATAGTGCACGGTGCGAAGGCACCCTTGCTCAATAAATTCGAAAATAAATTGCACTAGCTGGATGTTATTTTAGGTACTTTTTTCTTCTTTCACTATAAATTAATTGAGGTCGAAAGCTTGGGATAAGAGTTTATTATGTAAGTTGATTGTCTGGCTACATGAAATAATGTAAAATTAAGAATACTTATTGATTTACCATCACAACAAAGCTTATAAATTATAATGCAAATGCATTATGACAAAAACCGTTTACTACACATACAGTTAAAAATATTAGTAGAGTGGAGATAATAAAAAATGTTACTAAAATAAAAATAAATTTTACTTTGCAAGAAGCAAGAAGCAAGAAGCAAGCAGTTTCTACTAACCTCGCAATACTACTTCGCGTAATGTATAAAATATGGATTCCCGAAGTTTTAAAATCTGATTTTCGTTTTGTTATTTTGATATTGATACTACTGATTTGACAGCGCTGAAAAATTTCAATGTCCATTTCATAAACTTTATTCACTACTGCTGCAGGAAACGAATTGAGTAAAGTCAAGCAAGTCTACAATAAGTGGTTTCAGTAGTATTAGTAGTAGTATGTTTCATAGAGAATGTTGTTCAGTGCCATGGACTGAACACATCCTTAAAATTTGGAGAGTAATACCACCTTGGTAAGGTTGCGATAATTATAATAAAAACTACTGGACTTTATGTATGACACGTTTTAACGGATACTAGCGCGGTTTTTTTTAAAGTACTTTGGTAATAAAACGTAGGGATTATTTCCTCTGTGGTTTCAGTCATATTATACTTCTGTACTAAACTTCGTCAAGGGGTTTTCATCTATGTTCCGTGACGATCCGGATTTAACAATCCAATCAGTGCCAATATTGTTTCCGAACATTGTTAACTTTTTGTTCGCCGATAGGCAGTCGGCTTCAATTAAAAGTTGCCATCAGGCCCAATAATGTATGTTGTTGAAGTCTTGAAGTGAAGGTACTTGCTCTCTTTTATATGACATCAACACGTAATAATAATAATTATAGTCGTTCAATATAAAGGGTTATTTGTAAAACACCAACAACCTCGCAGGAGTAGATTACCAACATCATAAACAACAACTTTTGTTCTACGACTTTCGATAATTCGTTAGATTTTACTTTCATACAGAAAAAATATCATTTTAATTGGTACCGTTCGTATGTTCATAACTCTACGCGCGGCACGCGGAGCGCTAATTCTGTGTGGCGCGGCGCAACGCAACCTGCCCGCCCCGCCGCCATCCATAGACGTAAAAAGTGTCGAACAATACAATTAAAACTTGAAAATTCATTTTTGGTGAATGTATTGAGTTATGGTAAAAGTCGTAGAACAAACGTTGTCTACTCCTGTGAGGTTGTTGGTGTTTTACAAATAACCCTGTATATTGCTGTTTAGTTTTATCACTTTAGGTACAGCATTATTTGTGGAAGTGACGACCTGTCACCTGAGTAACCCGACGAACAATTAGTTTTTACAAGCATTTATAGTTTAATTTTGTTATTGATCCAGCGAGCACGAAGCGTCTCCGTTTCAGCTTACGTTTGTTCTATTCTCAACAGATTCTCGTGAAATTTTGTGAGCAGGTTCTTTAAGTATACTTATAGATTTTTTGTCGATTCAGTTTTGCGAAATTTATCAAAATGACAGAGACATGGGGAAATCTAGACTAAGGCTGACCCCAGACCTACCGGTTTCTTTTCTTTGCTTTGCTGTTCTACTTTGCTGTTTAGACTGCCGGCTAACCAGATCATTTTCAATCTATCGCATATTGGGACCAGACCAAATTGGCAAGATAGCCAGTAGCTTGGTGTTATCAAATATCATCGTCTGGGTTGCGAAGTAGGAAGCTTCTGGGAGATATGCCACCCTGAACATGGTCTCTGATTGCTAAAAATAAATCGATCGCATATTTATATAAATTGTGTACAGGGTCGTGTCGTGGGTGGCATCATTACCTACCTGAACGATTTTTTTGTGTTTTCATAATGATCGTTGAAGGAATAAAGCTCACAAGAACATACATATCCTATGTGAAATGTACCTACTTAGATTGAAAATATGCGATAGATTGAAAATGAGCCTCTTGGCCGGCGGTCCATTGCCGAACAGCAAAGCAAAGAAAAGAAACCGGTAGGTCTGTGATCAGCCTATAAGTTGAAGATAATAATTGTTAGGTTGGTACCTACTTTACACTTCGAGCATCACGGCTTCGAAGCCCGTCTTACTCTAAGACTTTACACATTAATTTGGTGGGTTGTGCGAAAACGCTATTTCAAATAAGTTTCCATTAAACTCGTAGGTACTTATTATCACGATTTTTTGTATGTTCTCTTGGGACAATATTTTATGATTCAAATATATGGTTACTTACAATAACTTGTAACAACGCATTATATGTATGTAAGTAGGTACTACTTGTCGTTTATTTTTTTACGTTTCACATTCTGAGCTCCACAATCTTAAGTACAACTGAATTGGCCCTCAGGAGCTTTCCACATCGTCGGTTAAAGAGTAAAATTAACCCATTGAGAAAGGTACTTACTTGTGCATAGAGCCAGGGGCTGGGTGTAGTGGAAGGATAAAGACTAAGCACAGTCTTCGGTGCGAGTTTTTTACAACTTCAGATGAATAAGGAATCCTTAGCGTTTCTTTTGTATTGTTTTTCTTTTTCTTTTCTTCTCAATTGTTACTTGTTTGTGGCTTAAGTATTTTAAGGGGCCCAACATGTCATGGTCATACAGAAAATTGAAATATTTTACTGTTCTACGGGTTTTACAATTAACGTGTAACAACTTAAAAATTAAGCGCTTTCGAATCGTCTTAATTTTTTTACCATCATTGAAAGGCCAAGAAAGTCTTTAAATTTGAACGGGTAGGCTGTAGCCTGTCCGCAGGCGATGTGTCTGAACCATTCGGACGATTGAGTAGATTAATTCTCGGACATGTCCAAACACCGGACCGGACGCTGCTGCCGAGCGAAGCGAGCTAGGTGTCGCATTGTCTGTCACAGTCAACTAAAGTGTAGTACCTATGATGGATACGAATGAGAATTATCACTTGATAGCAGGACAAAAAGGAGAGATTCTGAGCTATCGTTTGTAGTTAGTTAGGGATTATTAAAAAGTTTACACCTTTCAAGCGCTTTTTCACAATTTAAAAATAAGCCATAATTGTGTTGCAACTTAGCCAATGAAGAAAATAATAATGCGCAAAAGTACTGTTGATATTTGGATACCTTATGGACAGACCTACATAAACTTAAGAGTTAAAAACCCATAGAAAAAATCATCCATGTTATTAACCCTCAATCTACTCGTAGAAGAAGAAGAAAAATCATTTATTGACCGCAAAACATAAACACTAAGGTGATTAAAAATAAAAAGTAACATTGGAAAGCAAAACAAAAGAAAACAATGTACCTACACAAACTTAGGACTAATTATAGTGCGGCCAACCTAGGCCCCAACCTCAGCAATGCTACAGTGGCAAACCGGAGTATGCCACTGCAACGCTGGTATTCTGGAGGAGCCTACTTGGTGACGACAACGAACAGACAAACAAAAATTATAATTTAATGTATTATAATTTCGTATATTATATATAATTATAATTTCGTATGTACAGTCGAGTTTATTAGTAGGTATTACCAAAGATATTAGAATTTTAAAAAGAGGTAGATGGGTTACCTGCGCCTTAACACTGGCAGTCTAAAACTTGGCTAATTAGCTCACCTGAGCGTAGTCTCGCAAAAGCATCGGCAACGTTGACACTTTGAAGTGCTCCCGCGAAACACAGTAAAAATGCCGTCCTGCGTAATGCGAACTTGTACTAATTACACAAGCAAGACTTCCAAAAGTCTAGGGATCATATATCATGCGTAAGTATTATATTTTAACTAATTTTCGTTCATATTTGTACATTAGAAATGCAAAATGTCAGTAAATATTATCCAAAAAGATTAAGTGCGACAGCAAATACTCCGATTACCGAGTGTGATAGAGATGTCTGTCATAGATTATAAATGTACAGAACGGTCAATGCCACGACATTGCTCAAGCATTATCCACGAGATGAATAACTAATGAGGGCTTTTCACAATGACAAAAAACTAGGCTATCGAGCCAGATGATCTATCGAGATGGCGTTGATAAAAATAGGTGACAATGTGAGTTTTTTACTAAGCTTCGAAGAGTGTCAACACCATCTAGTGATTCAAATAGTTACTATTTTTAGGGTTCGACGAGTATCAACACGATCTAGTGAGGCAAATAGTTACTGTTTTTATTTTTTAAATGTCACTTTGAAAAGCCCTCATTAACTTCTTATATATATACTATAAGAAGTAAAATGATTCATTATTTTATTCAGATATCATTGTAGTTCATAGGCATCAAACCATCGAATGTCTCTTCTGTGACACATTTAACGATATTCTATGATTAGTATCGCGACATTCACGACGACATTGCGCAACATGTATCTGTCTCGTTTACGCTCTTGTAAATAATCATACTATCTTGTTCACACTTTACAACACGGTCAAGTTAAGTCGGCCTATGCGACCATACGAAATCATCGACTTAAAGTGCCGAGTTACCTTGACCGTGTAACATCGTATTATTTAGTGTGTTATAACGAGGCAGGTATATACGCCTTGCGGACAAATTCATGGCATCGCATATACCGACATAACACATCTTTTTAATTCTAATATCATTGGGTATTACTACTATTAAATAGGTTCATGAACTGTCAAACGTGCGTATATGTTTTTCCTTATTTTAATGGAATTACGGTTTAAAACCTGTCACTTTTATTTAATGAAAAGAGGAGAGATAGTATAGTTGCTGTTGTAGGACTGCAGACACAGAAAGTTCCAGCATGCAACTGTGACCACAGCTCACGGCATTATTGCGGACTCGGACTGTGAATTCGAATTATTCACTCGATTAAATCGATTAATCTTCGGTCTGTTTGCGACCACGTAATGTTTAGATGGGTACGTATCAGAATGTCTAAAGTTAGAATGTCTAAACTTAAAATGGCAAAGTTCAAAATGTCAAAAATTTGAATGTCTAACGATTAAAATGTCGAAAGTTCAAAATGTCAAAAACGAAAATGTCAAACAGTCAGATAGTCCTAAATAAAAATGTCTAAATTCAAATGATCAAAGCTTAAAATGTCTAATATTCAAATTACCAATTCATAATAAATGTAAATTACATTTTTTCATACAAAACTGTAAATCGCAATAATTTTTGTTTGTTTTGGTATTTTGGATTTTTTACTTAGTTAAATATTACAAGATAAATAATGTCTTTCTTTATCCAATTAATAACATCACAAAACAGTTAATTATGGTCAAATTGCGAATAATTTTGGTATTACGTTAATACTTTGTATAGGAAGCTCACGGTTCGCCGGAGTAACGGATAATAGCGCGGTTTTCTTGCGGTTTTATTAAAAGTACTTTGATAATTAGTTAGTATTTGGTTTGATTTTGGATTTTCCTGACGTTTCGGCACCTTTGCGGCTGCCGTAGTCACGGGGGACTTTGAAAATTGTTGTGTTCCGGCAGTAAGAGGTAAGATAGCCAGTACCTCAGTGGTGAGGATTAAATATGTTTCAAGCTCAAATCATTTTAGTATTACCTACCACAGATAATTATGTACTACGTTTGTATGGGAAGCTCACTGTTCGCCGGAGTATTTTTTCATGGAGGGAATCGCTTATTCCCTTGCTTTAATGTTTGGTGATAGTTGTAGTGGTCCACTAAAATTGAAGTTGAGAAAGCGTGATTTATGTAAGTTAAAAAATTTTGGCGTAAACTTAAAGCTGGAGCTTTTTCAAAATCCATGACGACTAATGATGGATATATTGAAATTTCATTTCCTGTACAATATTCAGGAATCAAATCAAACATAACATCATATTATGATGCTTTATCTTTGTGTGTACAAAGCGCAAATAGAAACGTTTTTTCACAGTTGTATGTGGGGCCTTGAATGAATATCTGAGGAACGATTTTGAAGGTTCCATCCATAATCCAAAAAGTAGCTTGGCTCAACAATAGAATAAGTTCTTTCATGCTAAACAGAATCATTCTTTTACACTGTGCAAAAGTCCTTTCTTTTATGACAAAGTTTTTGTTATTGTACGTTGTCAGTTATTCAAGATATAAAAATCAAACTCGGTTGGTTCCTTACCTAATTTTTCCTAATGCTTTTTTTTCTCGCGATTTATCATCTGTCGCATCGAATCTTTTGTAGGTAAATAGATCGCAATATCGGTACTTGTAGACGCTATATGATTTTGCAGTATTTGACATGACTTCACAGTAGGCTGTTCGTTGGTTTTTCTTTTTAATTCGTATTAATTGTACGCACGCAACATTCACTCTGCTGGGATGATTGTGCTCCCCGTTGTAGGAAATCACAGATGCACACTCCACTTGAGTAACCACATTGGTTATCAACTTTGTTTTACATTTGTATAATTTGTTATTTAGAAACTCGCACTTCCAATAAGTTTTTCCATTTCATTCTAAAATTTTCGCATAAAAAAGCTTTTTGGGATTTAAAAACTTGTAGTTGCTGTGTCATAATTTATTATTAAACAAATTACTCCGTTATTGCACTATAGTATTGAGACAGTTACTTTGTGCAAAAAAAACAAAAAGTAAATCAAATAAAACGTAAGTTTGTTGTCATGCTCACAAAATTTTCCAAGGCGATAAATGAAAAAAAAGGCGAATTGTTTTTTTCAAATCATTGTAAACCTTTGACTTATGGACCATTGATATTTTAACTAGTTTGATATTTGAACCGTTTGACATTTTGAATTTTGCTATTATGAAGTTATACATAATGATTTTAAACAATTTGCATTTTGATTTTTGACATTTTGAACTTTGCCATTTTAAGTTTAGACATTCTAACTTCAGACATTCTGATACGTACCCGTTTAGATCGCTTCTCCTAAATAAATTATCAGATATTTGAACTATGTTTCTCGTTTTTATTTTTTTTAAATACTTAGATATAAGTATTTTGATCCATACAGGTTCGATCGAGTTCTTTAGTTTTTCACTCAAACATTTGGACTTAGTAGAAATCCAACCCGTAAGATTACCAATTAATTTGGTTACTTTACCTACTGCTTAAATAGAACAATCATAATACGATGATAAATGTTTGATCAATATTTTGTGTTAGTTAGTTCACAATCAATACACAATAATGTAAGTATTAAAAATAATGACCGCGAAGTGTCAATTTTTTTACGCATTGTCTACGGCTTGCCGTGGCTACATAAATAAACGCCTATGAAACATCGCATTGTGCTGTTATTGTGCAATGAAAAATGTCGGAATTCGAGCAACTTTATTGTACAGCGCAGCGCCCCGCGCCGTTTAAAGATCTGTACCCTTAGCACGAACAGCTATCGAAAAAAATAACGCACGTAAAATCATTCGATAGATAAATTTTGTATTGGAAATTTGTACAGCGCCATCTATCGCCGATAAGCGAAATTAAATTTTCCATAGAGAATTGTTTATCGAGTAATTTTACGTGCGTTTTTTTTCTCGATAGCTGTTCGTGCTAAGGGTACTGAATATGCAACACCACTTATGCGATGTATTCAAGTTCTCTTTCTGGGCCATTTCGCAACTAGCTTTGCGAAAATTTTATGATACTTGGCACTTTTATGCGTAGCTAGTACCTACATGAATGATGAAAAGAATACCTACCTACTAACTAAAGAGTTTGGTAATTTTGATATAAAGTGTAGGTAGCGTGTGGTTATGGTAATGTAACTAATGTGTAGTAAACGTAGAACCATAGAATGCTACTACAGAATAAAAAATAAATAGGTCTAAAACGTATTAATTTATAAAATTCGTGACTAACTTTATGGTTCATTCGGAAAACCTTTGACCGGGATAAAAAGTATTCAGTGCCATTCATTCCAAATACGTTCAAGTGTTTTTGCGTGATTGACAAACATTCATACTTTCACACAAAATATTGGTAGGATATCCATTATCCATACTTATTCCGTTCCTGTTCGTTCTTGTTCCCACCCCGTTTCCGTTCCCATACCCGTCCTCGTTCCCGTTCCCGTTTCCGTATTATTTTTCCATATAACATTTGAACCCATTTCAGCCCTTCATTGCCACCGTGTTGGACTTCAAAATCAATGCCATTTTCATTTCAATTTTCATTATTTCCAAAAATCCTTTCTTAGTGGATGCCTATTATACTGTACAAAGTATATATGTGCATTAAGTCGCTAGGTCCAGTGGTTTAGGCTGGGCGTTGATATGTCAGTCACCCTTCATCACTACATAGTATAAAACAAAGTCGCTTCCCGCTGTCTGTCCCTATGTATGCTTAGATCTTTAAAACTACGCAAAGGATTTTGATGCGGTTTTTTTAATACATAGAGTGATTCAAGAGGGAGGTTTTTATGTTTAATAACATGATGTCAAATTCCACACTACACCGAGGCGAAGCCTGGGCGGGTCGCTAGTTTTTGTATAAGAGAAGATTTATTATTTTGCAACATACATTCACTACTTGAGCTTCTTTTAGTGTGACAACAGTAAAACCACATAAAAATCATACTAAGTATTTATTATTCTGTGTGATAATTATGTAATGTTCACAGCAATTTTTATTGATTTTACTTCGAATTACGTTCGATCAGAAATTACAGCAGCAAAATATCGTGTTGCTTCTTTATTTAAGATAAATCTAAAATATTCGGCCTCCGCCGCGGCGCCATTTTTAAGTTCGTTTACTCTTCCATTAGCCACAGCTAGCTAATAGCCCGCTTCGAGGATCCACAGAGGGGCTTGAGAAGGGCAAATAGAGACGTCCGACCTCCTTGGTAAGTTTGATGGAATAGCGAAGATATCTTCCAGAAAATATTAGGATAAAAAAATATTTTTTACGTTTTATGAACAGAACCGATAATATGTAGATTGTGTGAACATTAAATGCCATGGAGTAAGTAATCAATAAGTGGAGTGAATCGTACATCATCATTACATAGCAATGCCGAACCCAAACTAAACTTTTCACCCTTATTCCAAAAGTGAGCCATTTCTATCTTCCTGCTCGCGATAAAGGCACTCTTTTTCGCACTCCCCTTCTGAAATTTCCAAACAACTTTCAATCTAGATCTGTAACGCATCAAATTCACCGTATAATTTCGCAAATTTAAATCGCTGAGCTGCACTGCACTAGGTTTTTCTGATGATGAAAGAATTGCTAAGTGTGATTTGAATTGCGTAAGCTTAGATTTATATGAACTACTCTTGCTCTTCAATTCGGCTAGCTTAGTCATACTTAAGCGGATTGTCAACCACGTGGTCTCCATACAAACGGCGATAACGTTTCCCACCCTCTAAACCTTAACCTACAGTAATTAATATTTGGTATTTTTTGAAATGCTTAAATACTAGGGCTGTACGTTTTGATTTTTAAAATATCTATAATAGATTTCGAAATATTTGCATTTTAGTGATTTCATACAAAACACAGAAGTGCCAATATTTTCAAATCTACAATGAATATTTTAAAAATCAAAACGTACAGCCCTAGTTTTTGGGCATTTCAAAAACATACCAAAAATTCATTGCTGTAGGTTAAGGTTTAGAGGGTGGGAAACGTTATCGCCGTTTGTATGGAGACCACGTGGTTGACAATCCTCTTAACGTTGCGAATTAAAGGGTTACAACAAAAAAGTTTCAATGTCAGCCTAAGGGTGTGTAGTCTACGTTTTACAAATAAGGGGATCGGGTTTTTTCTCTTAAAAGAAGATGCACGTGTGAATGTGATTTATTCATGCAAACTTTTGTACCTAACTGCAATAAAGTATTGTAAAGTTAAAGTTTCATCGTGATAAGCAGGCACCATTTAAACAATAACAGTAGCCATCACTGCTAATACCAAAGCAGTGATCAAGGAAGCCCTTATTCCTGGCGCATGGCCGCCAGTGCCAGGCACAAGCAGGTTCTCTCCAGTGTAGACTGGGCGAGGAGATAGGTTGCCCCCCACTACTGGCTGGATACCGTTACCTGAAAATTCCCTGATAGTTACAACCTTGGTCTCTTCAAGGCAAAGAGTGAATAGGCATTTTCTGGGCAAGCACTACTCCTTAGACCACATCCTGTTTACCAAGCTACAATGGTGGACAAAATATTGCTTGCCCAGTTGCCCTTTTACGGTTTCTCTTGCTGCGATTGAAAAAAAAAATTGTTGTAATTTTCTTTTGTATTGACATTTCGAAGACTGGCTGGTAAGTAATCTCCATTCTGCTGTCGTACATTTGTGAAGACGAAAGTGTCTTAATTTTTTAACCAAAAATTCTGACACTTTTTTCTAAGGGGCTTACGACCAAATACTCAAACGAATCTTAAAGTTAAGGCCACCTTAAATACGAGTACATAAAAGTTTTCAGATTTGAGTATTTCCATAAAGTTAAGGAGACCTTAACTTAAGATTTTAGCTAAGAAGCCTTTGAGTATTCGGCCGTTACTCCCGTACTTTTTCGAAGATGCAGTTTTTTTATTTTTTCACGAAACCAAAAATTCTGAAACTGTTTTATTCCTACATATAGAGAAAAAACCAGCCGATTTGATATTTTTAGTCATTCATTCCCCATGATAATGTCGTCTGACTCATGTTGATACGGATATTTTAACTCGAAGTTCCTTACCAATATTACAGAGGTCGCTGGTGCAGGCGCGGTAGAACGTCCGAAACGTGGGGTCGGACACTTCATAATTTAAGTGGTCGGGTTCCTCCTCGCACCCTCTGAGGAAACTTGCGATTTCACTGACAGGATCCTTTAAAATAAACGAATTTTAATAATAATAATTTAACTTATTTCAGAAATAGTTAATAACAATCATGACTTATATAGTGTTAGTAACATAATTTCATAGACGGTACTATGGTACAATAGGCAGTTTTAATTCGATCCTAATTAAAAAATTTAACAATGCGTCCAGTGTGCGTTCGTCGTTCCATGATACCTAGCAGCTATCGTTGACAAGATGCGGTTCGAGCTGGCCCGTAGTATTGAATTTATGCATTTCGTTGACAAAAAGGCTTTCAGAGTATAAACTTCGTAGGGAACCGCTCAAGAAAGCTATATCCATATTGCAGGTTACCGCTGCTTTTTGTTAATTCTACAAATAGAGCTACCAATTTGTAGCGCTCATAGTATTGATGTAATGGTAGGAAACCACATCATGATGTTTTACTTAAGAATTACTTAGATATCAGCTGTGGTGCAGCATTCTGCTGTTTGTTGTTTAGTCTAAATAATCCTACTTAAATTATAAAATACTAGCGACCGCCCAGTTTGGATGTTTGCTACTCAATCACTCAAAAACAGCTGAACGGATTTGCGTGAAACAAGTAGCATCTAGATTGAAAACCAAGCTATTTTTTTAATTCTGTATAAAGGATCCGGAAGAGATTTTTGCATTCACAATGCTATTTTTATACAATACTAAATAATTTTATTTTATTTTTTATAATATAATTAATATTTAATATACTTACTAGAAAAAATACGACTCGCACCAGGGGGCTAATTGTCTAATTTCAAAATTTGACAGATGGATGTGACACATTGCTGCATTTCTTTGGTAAGTTTTTATTTATGCCAAAAAGAAGCATCAATGTAATTCATCTTGAAAGCGATTGCGATAGATTTTGAAATTAGACAATAGAAAGGCTGATCAATTTCTCGGACGGGAATCGAACCAGTGACCTTTGGATGTCCGGTCCAATGCTCTGACCGCTGAGCTACCGGAGGATTTTTCGAATGTTCTCATGGTCGAAGTCGCAGGCGGAAGCTAGTAAATAAATTCTACGACCATACCCTGAACTCCTGCCGCATGATCGTGCAGTAAGTGAAGGGACAATCAACGGTGTGTGTCGTGTCGGTGATGGTGAGGCAGGACTGGTCCGCGTCTGCTGCCGAGAACGAGCAGGCATAGCATCTCAAACCTAGAACAAGGTTAATCAATAAATTATATTGAGTTTCAAATTCACTATAATATATTCACTTCTCAAGCTTACGCGCTCACTAGACATGAAATAAAACACTTTTAAAATAAAAAATCAAACCAAATACCAACTAATTACCATAGTACTTTCAATAAAAACAGCAAAGGGTTTTTTTCATCACTATAATATTATTGCAATTTGCATTTTCCATACTAACATTGTCCTAATTTATTAAACAACCATGAACGCCAATGTTTTATAACTTTTACGCACAAATGTTTAAACACTCAGCTAACTAATATGCCACACATATCAAACGGTAATTTCTGCTTACGAAAAAAGGAGTAACCTTTAAGCATACTTTTTAACGTTCAGGAAAGAAAATCAGAAATGCTGCTGATTTTATTGCTCAAAGTGGCCCGTCAAGACCATATTTCGAAATAATAACAAGTTACTGTAGCATCTTTATCTTCATAAATGATATGAAAGTCTTAAAAAAAAATATTTTGAAGATTTGATTTATGTGCTATTTGTTAAGAGTTCAGACACTACTTTTCTATAAGTAAAGCAATTTTTTATACACAACACACCTTCTTTTTATTGTATAATGTGTGGATTTTCTGAGGCAACTCATTTTCTTCTAATATAGATAGGTATACAAAAATGCACATTTTTAAACATGTGTGTCATTCAAAGAAAAAGAACTTACCCACAGCTTTCCCAACCACAAAACCAAACAGTAACAAAAGAATTTTGAAATGCATTTTTATGACAACGTTTAAATAATCTTTTGTAAGTCAACAAACGTCAAATTAGTTCAATACTAAATAAATGTATTAGCTATCAACAAATCAAGGTGCGATCTTATCTAATCGGCCGGTATGAGCATTGTTAAAAATCTGTGTTAATGTTTGTTATGAACGATTGCGCGATTACGCGAAATGATGACGTGTTTGATAAATAAATTTTAGCAAGAAAGGTAGCAACGCAACGAATCCAGACGGATTCGTTGCGTTGTATTCACTAGGCAGTGGATGAAAGTGTCCTAGATAATTGATGCTCAAAATGCTGATCGACTTTTTAACATAAATGCGCCATGTCATGACCTCATGACTCATGTTGCGCGATATCTGACGGCAGGATGTGCACGACGACGACTAAGTATTTGTCGACACTCATCTCGGGATGTCTGTAGCACTACCATGAGTTGGTAAAGTAATCTACAATAGTTATTTTGTGGCTTTGGGCTGACCGTGAATAGGTAAGTATCCACTTTGTGGGATGTGACTGTGACGTCACGCGCTTGAACCAACATAACGCCACGAATACTACACTAACAATCGAGTTCACGTTAGAGAGGATAGTAAACTCGTGGATGGTGAGCACTCTTACTATAGATTTTAGTTCTTCGCGTATCCGCTAGAGGCTCTGCTTCAATTTCCCATACAAATTGCTTACGCTGTCGATATCGAGAATGGTTTTTGTAAACTCATGGTAGTGCTACTGTCCCACAAAAGTCAACGTTAGCAATATCAATATTTACATCATGATATTGACATAACTAACGTTAACTAGCAAATATACTAATTATACCTAAAAGAATCAAACATACAGATAGGCCACGATAACAAACAACAACTTGATATAAGTCATCAACTTATTTACTTCCTCTTGAAATGTTCATTCTTTATAGCGTCCCCCAAGCAGAATAAAACAATAAAACATTCCTATTGTGGAATAATTTGGAATCCAGGCGGTACAAATCTCGCTTTGAACCCGGTCGGAATTTGTGAGAGTTACCGAACAACAGTAATGAAGGCCTAATAGGCCAAATTCCAGCGAAATCCTCTTGATCCAACCGGAAGCCATAGGCACAGAACATAGAACTTGTATTATGAAATATTGCGTAATGTTTGTAGCCTTAATAATACACATTTTGTTGCCACGCCACGCTTCGTCTTAAACATTTTTGGTGACGAATAATCTTTCTCGCCAAAAAAATCAATGTGGCTGCGGTGTGCCTGTCCGTCCACGCAAAAGACATTGTAGGGTCTCATCTCAATAGCATGATTAAATACAAATAAAAAAAAAAAAAAAAAAGAATAAAAAAAAAATAGCGGGCAGTTTTCATGCTAGCGAAATAATTCTTTAACAATGTTATTTTTTTTGAGAGTTAATTTATGTAACATAAAATAAAAAAATATTCGTCATGCCTATTGTATTTTTTTAATAAAGTAAATATCACACTAATATCATTACAGCGTAAGCCGCAATTTTTTATCACAAAGAGTTTTTCACAGCTCGCCGGGGTGTTATAAATTTTGATAATCTGCCTCGACGCCATTACAATTTGCAGGGGCGGCGGAGGTGGCTAAAAGCACATTTTAAGGGCGTCTGAATAATTTTGATGGAATGGGTCGTGTTACTGATGCAGTGCTGTCATAGAAAGAATACTCCGCTGCGTTGGAACTTTACAGTCGTAAGTTTTTATATGTTTATTATTATTTCTATGGAATATGAAATTCTAATAGGCTTCCTAGAGTCTCATACTTAAGTCTTTAAAACAGTTTAAGTTCGTCAGTAGACTAACAAGAAATCATTTAGCGATAAAGTTACAATTTTTTGGTGCTTCGTATTCAGCGAATTAATGTGTCGATGTTGATACGTGTGTGACTGTGTGTTATTTGAATCAGGCGTGTTAGATGATAACTTACAACAATATTTTAGGTCTATCCTATAGTAAAGTATTTAAACCAACACAATTGTCAGAGAGTGGTTGTAATAGTAGGCACAAAACAGGAGTAATCATCAACTACGGTACTCTGTGGCGACACCTAGGAAGCATTTAGATAATTGCAGGATAGGCGGAACTTTGTCGGTGTAGCTTTGTACTGGCCGACGTAGTTCGCGCTCTTTGAAGTACATAATGACGGTTCGCATTACGAGGACATTGTCTGATGGCGGGATGGGATGCGGTTTGATGATCCCCGTGATTTGATGCAGTTCGCACTGTTCATTAAAATAATGATCGCGCTTCAACAATGTCACACATGCTTTTGATATTTTTATGATTGCGACTCTCTTTTGTTTGCAGTTTTTTGTTTTCTGGCGCGGGGTTACTACCTACTTGAATGTTTTATGTTTCTCCTCTATGCATTCATAAACTATTCGGAGATTGTGATGAAACTATGTAAGTTTTTCTGAATATTCACTTGGGAGAATGGTCGAACTGTTGGTCGATAATTTGCAACGATATTAGCGTAACTTTTATTACCATCACGAAGAAGTTCGTATGATTTTCAATTTCCAATTTTCTAGCTATAGATAATCGACATACTTACTATGACAGATGATTGATGCCTATTTATTAATTGGGGCATGCGATTATACCGTACAGCGGTACAGCTATGGCTTTTGCAACCGTATCGTCTCTAATAGAAGAGAAATAAGCGTACCTATGCCTGTGATCGATTCGCCTGCCCAGTGGTTCGGAAGTATCGGGACGGTCCGATGTGTCCTATTTACAGATGGGAATACCGATTTGACTGCAGTCGCATTGCATTGGATTATTACCGATAATGTATTTGCTATCACTTTTGAAAGTTAGTAAAATTAATTTAACTTAGGGGATGCTTCCTACTCCCATCCAACTAATTCAGTTAATGCTTTCCGTGGCAGCCTATAATTAAGTCAACACCATGTATACTCATTAAATTTAATATAATGTACTTCTTAGCATGTAAGGGTGTATGTACTTGTTGGTTGTCCAAATAAATATAATAAAGAAGTAGATGCACAGAGTGACACTCAATCGAGCCATTCTTATTAAGAGAACAACATCACAAAACATGAACGCTACGAATTTTAACTACAAACGCTACGAATTTTAAGATCCCGTAGCGATTTTGCCGCTTGCTCGCACATTTCATGTTTTCTCAAGATTTCTTAAATCTGAGTGCGTAATTGAAAAATGTGTCTCGGTCAACTTTCGCAATATAAGATTACGGGCATTTCAACATATATTTCAGTTTCGATATACTGAAGTACAAAAAGTTATCGTATTTGCCAGTTCAAATAACTGTTAGAAACGACAACTTTTTGTAATTACTTTAGCAACAAAAAACTGAAATATATTTTAAAATGTATTTTAAATATATTATATATCTTATATTGCGAAAAATCACAGAGACACATTTTTAAATTACGCACTCAGATTTAAGAAATCTTGACAAAACATGAAATGTGCGAGCGAGAGAGCTGCAGTCAGCGGCAAAATCGCTACGGGCTCTTAACTACGAACGCTACGAATTTTAACTACGAACTACTACGAACGCTACGAGCAAGAGAAAGGCTTCATTCGGAAGCACGTCGTCTTTTTGTTATCCACAAAATTATAGTCAGACTTTTATTGCCGCATTAGCGATTTTTTTTATTTTTTTTATTTTGGCACATACAGTCATTACAAAAAAAATATTAAAATAAAAGAGTTAATGGTGTAGACAACGTGTGCCTAATATTTATGATTAAACAAAATTAAGGTTCTTTTTTCAGACCGCATGTTTTTTTTAATTATTGAGATACTTGTTGGAAAACTAAATAAAAGTTAGCAATGTTATCGTATTAAAAAGATTACTTAATTTAACTGAATGAAAATTGTGTAACTACATTTCCCAATTTTATAGATAGCTGTAGCCATTCATTTTGGCGCCGTAAGCAATTACGGTAAAATAGTTCAAACAAAAGCGAGTTTAATGTAAAGAAATATCAGCATATTTGAGTGAGTACGGCCGGTGGCCGGGCGGCTTGTGTATTTTAAATCAGAGGGTTCTTTTTAATTTAGTTTTAATACGGACTAATGATAGTGTCTTAAATCCGCCTTGTTTTGTGATGGGTTAGAATTTTGTTATTGAAATTAAATACTTTTAATGGATAGATACTAGCGCGGTTTTTGAAAAAAAATTGGTTTAACTTATAGTTATAAATTAAATTTGTAAATAGAGAATCTACTGAATCTACCGTCATTTCACAAAATTGGGGGGAAATTGGGAGGAGAAATTGGGCTAGTATACGTTAATTTTTTTTTAATGTCTATCTAATAGATACGCGTGTACATTACCTTAAAAGTGAATTTTGTTATTTTATTAATAACTAGCAAAGCAATCCATCAAACAACAACATATTTTTTTGTAGAAGGTAAAGGTACGTCACGTTAGGCTACTTAGTTTCAATTACTATACAGTGTGATAAGTTTGTGTAATATTTCGCTCATAACGTTGAAAGAGTAAAATGTGAAAACGAAGAAAGTGTATCTACAGCAGTGTAGAAAAGGCGCTGTCTACACGTATTTTCAAGAGAAAACGAATGAAACTAGTGCCTCACATTGCAGTTAAACTTATCTACAGCTGATCATTTCACTGCAATAAGCAATCGCGTTACCGGCTGTAACAAGCTAGCGGGTAAAGGAAATCAGTTCAGTTCGCACTGAGTGAGCAACCAGTGATCCGGAATGGCCCTAGTATTGTACTGTGCAACTCATAGTTGAGCTCGGTGGAGCAGTGGTTCAGCGCCTGGCCCAGCTATTGCGGAAGTTAAGCAACGTTCGCAAGGGTCGGTCATGACCGATGTCATCCCATGGGATGGGTGACCAAAAATGTATTATCTCGAGCTCCTCCGTGCTTTGGAAGGCACGTTAAGCCGTTGGTCCCGGCAGCATTTGCAGTCGTTAACACCCACCAATCCGCATTTGGCCCGCGTGGTGGGTTATGGCCCGTCCTCCTTACCACCCATAAGGAAGGCCTGTGCCCCAGCAGTGGGGACATCAAAAATGGCTGATGGACACACTCATAGTTAGGTGTGAAATGTGGCAGGTAGGCGATGTGAAAACGTATTATTGGATATACATATAGGTATATACATTTATTTTGGCGTATATTGAACGATTTATTTTGGCGTATATTTAAATATGGGGATGGGGATCTTGATTTCTTTTGTAGATACTTATGGATCTTGTAAAAATGTAAATGTAAATGTGTATAAGAATATGTTACGGCTAATACACGAAGTGCGGCTAAACCTAGTTTTAGCCGGCTAAAACTAGGTGTAGCCGATAGCTGTTTGCTAAAACTAGGTGTAACCGATCTAGCAGGTAGGCCTTGACCGGGAGTTTTATATTCGTATTCAATCTAATAGAAGACGAATGTAAAGCTTTTGGCGTTGGCTTGTCGGACCATGTACGGAGGAGAGTCCTGTACTCGCCGGATTTACTCCTAACATCCGGAAGTCTATAAAAGAGTCCCCCTGCGTAAAAAAAAAAAGGTGTAACCGATCTGCTTTACTCCTGTAGGTCCCGAATATAGGTTAGAAATTTAAGGCGAGCGCAAAGCGCAGCGGAGCGTGAGCCTTAAATTTCGAAGTTTAATTTTTAACAGAAAACAGAAAAACTTTCTTTATACCCGATGCTGGACTTAGTTTTAGTCGGCTACACCTACATTATTAGCCGCGAGCAAATCGGCTACACCTAGTTTTAGCCGGCTAAAACTAGATTTTAGCCGCACTTCGGGTATTAGCCATAACATATATAAGTATACAGGGTGTCCCAAAACTTTGCCACACGGAGGAGATAGAAAATTTTACTAAAAGAAGACTTCATTCTGTTTTTAAAAAGAAATGGAATAAAATCCGCATACGATTCGATACAAATTGATACAATCCGAATTAATTAAAGTTTGAATGTTAAATTACAATGTCTTCCTTTTGTTTAAGATGCTGTGTCACTTTTTTTTGTTTTTTTTGGTAGGTTCCATTCCTGATTAAGGCAGGCGATTTTTCAAAAATCTTTTGAATGCAGTTTCAATTATTTCTAAAATCAAAAAGAAGTCTTCAATCACACAATACTAAATAATATACTTGAAAAAAATACGACTCGCACCAGATCAATACTCAGACGGGAATCGAACCCGCGACCTTTGGATATCCGGTCCAATGCTCTACCGAGTAGAAGAAATTCGGCGATGTCACTAGTGAGTGACATCGCCGAATTTCTTCTAGTATATCCTACTCTTACGCTGCAAGCCAGCGTTATTTCACCAATGTGAGGAAATACCTCGACATTCAATTGAAATATCTTTCCAGATATTTGGCAATCGATAAAGATGAAATAGCTATATAATTTTTAAAATTTGAGATTTTTGCATTCACAATGCTATTTTTACACAACAATACTAAATAATATACTAGAAAAAATACGACTCGCACCAGATCAATACTCAGACGGGAATCGAACCCGCGACCTTTGGATATCCGGTCCAATGCTCTGACCGCTGAGCTACCGAGTCACTAGTGACATCGCTGAAGTCTTCTTTCACTAAAATTTCATACTAATATTTAAGGTACCTACTTTCTCTCTGTGTTGCAAAGTTTTAGGTCACACTGTATAACTAACGAACCCAACCAAATAAATACCTATGCGACGTGACCGGATTTTTTTTATCAAATTCTACAATTAGTACAAGGTGATGAGATGATAAAACTCTTTCATCGCCTGTGTAAAACCTTTTCACTGCAGAGCTGCGTTTGCAAGCTGATGATCATAATCTATTTATGAATTCCAGTGATAAAACTCGTTGTTAAATGTAACGGAACCCCTAGTACATTTAATTGGAAATCGGATTAAAGCGTATCTCGTTTGTCTGTTTGCTTTCATCAAGGACTGTTCACTGCTGTTTGTTGTATTGTTTTTGATACACAAACATACTAGCAACATGCAGATTTTGAGGGTTTGCAACACTGCTTAAAACTAAGGTATTTTATTACTTCTACATTGGGATAGATGGTATTTAATAGATCTTGTTCAATCCTAAAAATCTAAAGAAATACTTACCATAATAAATATTTTCTGATTGTCTAAGTCAGGGGTCTCTTAACTACGGCCCGCGGGCCATCTCCGGCCCACGAGCACTAACAATCCGGCCCGCTAATGCGGACTGGATGGATGTAAAGTACAGTATGTTGGTATCGAGCTAGCTAGATCCTGGCCCTTGAGACTTCATGGAGGAGTTAGTCTGGCCCTTATGCTAAAAAGTTTGGGAGTCCCATGGTCTAAGTTGAACGACCACACCAAAGGAATTAGTTATTTATAAGTTGCAAGTAAATAATAAACCTTGTCATATTTCGTGCCATTTGCCAACAATTAACATCAAGTTTTTTAAGCCCGTTCTCGGAGAATCCTGTCCGTTATTCTAACTTTGTTTGGATTCCGCGACGTTATCTCGACGCAAACTCAAGGAGACTGTGGAGTTACCGAACCCATGGGACCTTGGAGGGAGCTACAAATTTTTGATAAGTCCAAGTACATACTGATGTAATTACTTAATACGATGTCTGACTTTTTTACTACTTATGTTAAACCTGAATATTATTCAGTTTATTTTTTAGAAGTATCTCAAAATGTACCATGGTTTTTTGGAGGAATAAAAAAATAACTAGATGTATTTAATTAATTGTACCAGTTATATACTACCATGGCTGTTGATCACCAACCTTAAATAGATTGAACACCCAAAAAAACATTTAAGTGTTGATTGCAGGAAATTTTAAAGCTTATGTGTTACTTTAAATTTATAATGGATTCAATTGTCGTCAAAAGTCATAAGGATGGTTTTGAAATAATAAATTTAGGTACATTGATTATCCTTGTTGCCACCAAAATAGCGTCCATACCATTATAGATACTGTACACTCGTTCTATATTCTCAAAACAATTTACTCTGAATGACAAACAGTCGAACCTACCGAATAATACCGGTAATTTGACGAAACTGTCATGATGACCAATTCCCACGCTGACCGAATACGCTTTGGCCTTTGTGGCTACTGTTTTGCAAGTTAATAACCTGTTTAGCCCACTATAAAGTCTGCATATTCACTGCACTGCTGCAGGGCGTCCATCGGATTGGGGCAGGATAGGGCTGATTCCATAGCCACTGAAGAAAAACATAGGTACAATGCGATTAAAACAGTAGACAGTGAACCGCGGCAACTTAACTCGATAATGTATGGGAAAGGAAATTTTACAGATTAAAATACGTCGTTTTGTACCGCGCTCTGAAGTTGTCGCAAATCACTTTCTACAATCGCATTGTATGTAGAACACCCCCTCAAATGATACTACTCAAAGCAAACCAGAAGATTTTGGATTGTGTAGTGAATGTTTATAAAATGTTCAAAGAAAAAGTTTTAAAGGTTACCTAAAGCCGGCTACCTACATACAGACGGAATCCCGATTTTATATTTTGACATTAACGTTATGTCAATAAAAACGTTACATTGAAATTAACGTTATCTCAGTAAATAACGGTAATTTTAACGTTATTTCTTACTTTATGTTACCGTTACTTTAAAATTAACGTTATTCCAATTAATAACGTTACTTTTTTAGCAATAATTTTACCGGTACTATTGTACCAGTAAAGTATAACGCTATATTTATTATTATTTATTTAATTCTTCATGCACATTGTACATAGGCGGACTTAATGCCTTAGGCATTTTCTACCATTCAACCTTTAATTTTACCGGTACAATCACTTAAACGTTATTTTTACCGGTAAATTTACCGATAAAATGTTTTAATGGCATTTTTAACGTAATTTTTTTGTATCGTTATTTTTTTAACGGTATTTCAATCCCTGCCTGCTTATTGTCTAATTTTAAAAATCTATCGCAATCGCGTTCATTTGACAGATGGATGTGACACATTGCTGCATTTCTTTGGTATGTTATTATTTGAATAAAAAACAAGTATCAATGTATCACACCCTGAAAGCTATTGCGATAGATTTTGAAATTAGACAATTAGCCCTCGATCTGGTTGTAGGTGGTTGTAGAGTGGGATTTAAACTTTTAACGTAACCAAAAAGTTCGGATTACTTACCTACGTAAATTAAATGGCAGATTAAGCGCCAACGCTCACGGGCGCTTAATCGCCGAGCGATTTTTTGTAGCCCAGAATAGAACATATGGAGTTCAATACGTAAACGCCCACGAGCTACAAAAAGTAGCTCACACATAGCTCGGCGACTAATCGCCCACGAAATGACACTGACAAGAGTGACAAGCGGCTTTAACCCTAAAAGACACCACAATTTTTTTCGCAGGCTGTCATAATTATTTTTGTAATGGTAGAGCTTGCAATAAAAAGTAAGAGAATTATTATTACATGATATGCTTACCAATTAATATAGTTTTTAATCCTGTTCCAAAAAAGGTAGGATCACACTACGAACCTAAGGTCGGTTAATGCAATTATTGTTCTGGGATTATCATAAGTTTATAATTTACCTATATTATTATGGAAAACTTAACGTAAACGTAACAAAAGAAACATCAAGTTAGCTAAAGAATTTGACTTGTCGCTAATAAAATTGTATTGAAAGCACTGTCGTTTTGTCTAAGAACAAACATCTAGTAAATTTTATTTATTTATAAATAATGTAAATCAAAGAAGTCGTCGTTTAAATATGTTTACCATAACAATGCCTAATGAAGTAGGTAAATCTACTTCTGTTTTGCGTAAAAGAATCGCAAGATTTAGTTTTTTAAGTAAGATGATTTTGGTCAGGGAATAGGGCATAATACTGAGGAAGTAATGGCGCCACATGCGACTCTCCTAAATTCGTTAAATTTGTTGTTTCAGATGTAAAATGTAATTTCTGACGTATTTTAGCCAATCAAAACTATTTTTGTTTACCTCAGAGTACAATGGTGCCATCTGCGAAAAGTTTTGCGTATTATTTCCTATTGCGAGTTTTTACACAAAAAAGAAAAACCATAAGCATTATATGGGTTCTTTATAAGGGTTCCGTAGCAAAATGGTAAAAAGGAACCCTTATGGTGTGACTCAGTCTGTCTGTCTGTCTGTCACAGCTGGATATCTCGATAACTACCTATTAATGGTATCAACTTGAAATTTGGAATAGTTTAAGATGACGTTTGCCCAAATATTTTGCAAATAAGGATGTTTTCTTTTTTACAGCAGGAATTGAAAAGGGGTCTTAAAAATTTGAAGTGAGGCTACTATAGTAGGGCATGTCAAACATTTCTCTTTTTTTAGGCCGCATAGTGTTCGACTTATAATGAAAAATGTAAAAAAATACCGTTAAATTTTGTTGTTATTATAACTACGTGTTTTTCGAGGTATTTAATTATAATTATTCAATAACTGTGACGTTCGAAAAACATGAATAAAATATTCTATTGTACTGTTAGCCAATCGGTAATTATAGGGTTTGATGTTAGTTTTCGCACAAGTCATCACGAAAATACGAAAATGTGGTATCGATGCATTCAATACGATGCCCTGATCACAAATATATAAGATGAAAAGCGTGAAAATGGCGGGGGTAGAAACTGTGATGTCATAAAGTTTTCAGTACTTACAAAGATTTTTTCATACCATGTGGTATATAAAATGAAAGGGCTTTGTGAGTATATTGCGAATATAAAACACACTATAACATGTCATCAAAATCTGATCATAGTAACATATACAGTAACAGTAAAACACATAAAAAATACCGTTTGTGGAACACGGATAAAAATATTATTTTTTAATATGTCATAAAATGATGTAATACAAAAACTAGCTTATCTCTGCAAAACAAATACTTCTAGCGACTCGCAATACTTTTTCCGGGTCAAAACCTTCCAGTAGGTATCGAACAAATTTTTATTAAGTCTTGAATTTGCGCATATAAAGTAAATGCAGGATTTTTGTTCTTCACACTATTTTGACGATAAAAGGATCTGAAGACATTTGAATCGTATACATTGTTTGCTTCATTTGTGAAAAAGTATATAATTACTGACATAAATAAATCATAAACTTTATTTTATAGAGCTTAGCAATAATAAAAGTGATTGTTCTAAATTATTATTACCGGGTGCCTTTTAGGGTTAACCTACGCCAGCGACAAAAAAGCGCCGCGATTGTCGCCGCGATTATCGCCGCGTTTATCGCAGCGATATCGCCGCGATTAACGCCGCGCTTATCGCAGCTACAAAATAGCGCCCGTCAGCGGTAAGCCTTACTACCTCTTTAAAAAAATATTTAACTCTATTTTGAAAATGGAACAGGCGAGTACAGCTGCCGGCCCTAGAGGAATACTGCGGCACTCCACGAGCGTTAATGGAAAATGGATTAGTGCGCGAACTCTCCAACTGAAGCCAGTGATCCACGTCCCAGTAACGACCAGATAGGAATTTGCATTGTCCATCAATCTACGCTTTGGACGGAGTTCGGAGTTTAACTGAAACATTTGAACTTCACATCTTTCGATCACCGTTAAAACGGGGGTCTTCATACTTATGTTATGTTTATGATTGAAAGAAAAATGGTTTAATTTTATTTCTATACTAGCGGCCGCCCGCGGTTTCACCCGCGTGGTTCCCGTTCCCGTGGGAATATCGGGATAAAAAGTATCTTATGTTTTAATCTAGGCTATCTACTATCTGTGTGCCAAATTCCAACCAAATCCGTTTAGTAGTTTTTACGTGATTGAGGAACAAACATCCAAACATCTAAACATTCAAACTCACAAACTTTCACATTTATAATATTAAATAAAATAATAATAATAATATAATAATAATAATAATTTATAATATAGTAGGAAGAAAAGATTTGAAAGCATTTTTTTGCATAAGTTAATCAAAAAATATTTATTTGTTTAAAAAGGAACCTAAGTACTTAATATTTTCTTTGTAGTATCGAAAAATTTAATCGAAGATTTAATTTATATTCTTTTATATTCTTAGTTGTCACGATGTTTATATTGTAATAGGTACATGTAATTTATGTTATTATCTAATGTCGTGTATTAGTTCAGGATAGAAACAAGTTGTAAATTCTGTTCGAACAAACTTTAGGTTTAGCTACTCTAATTTCAATTCCAATCACCGATTTCAGGAGACACTTGGACGAAGGTTTCATTAGATCGAGCGCTATAGGCACTTTGGAGGTTTCTAGACTGTAATTGAATTTAGCTTTTTATTCGTATTTTAATTGCGATTCCTTTTAGTTGGGTTCTTGCATGTGGGGGCTAAGGAATGCGGACCTCATTGTGACAAATATAAGATTTAAATTTCTTATAATTGAGTCTATAATTTTCAGTAACGTATTCGCCAAATTGAGGCATTGCGTTTCTGATAATTTAATTCATAATTTTTGACACGTAAAAACAGTAAAACCCTTTGCAATATGTCTCGACTATTGTATATTTTTAGTTGCATACATATTTAAGAAATACTTACAGTCTGTTTTAAGCATTTGTAGTATGAGGCTAATTCTTTTGTTAATCGTACAGACACCAGCTATACAGATAAATTCTAGTGTTGGTGTTACAGGAAAACTTACATGTATAATTCCTCTCAACAAAGTAGGATGTTATCTACGTTACATTGTAGCTCAGTATGATATCTTGTACCATCCACAACTGTTAACCTGTGTAACTAAAATAAGTGTTACTTATCCTTACTTGTTGGAAATAAACATTTTGTATTTTGTATTTGTATTTTGTATATGGAACCTCATTTATGAGTAGTTAATTCATTCATTAGTCGATTAAGCACATCAAAAGCAGTATGTGTGCTTGGATGAAGCAAGTAAATAATAAAAATTTATACTTATTTTTTATAAATCGGTATATATCATTAGATAATTACGTCATAGGTTATACAAATTAATTGCATAGAGTGTGCAATCTGAGACAAGCCTGTAATCCAGACCACCCCATCTTGCCGATGGTATCTCTTAGGTTCTACTTATGTTATTTTGTTTAGAAAGTGTAGTAAATATCTGTCAGAAGATTATCTTAATAGGGACTTAACTTTAGTTGTAATTACGGGTGAGTTGCAACTGTGTGCGATTTAATTGCGTAATAGTAGGCTTGCCTACAGACCAGTGAAATAGCCCTGCTGACTGTCAGCGGTTTGTGGTCAATAGGTATAATGCTGGCTTTGCTCATACTATGTATTGTTTTAGGTAGCTAAAGTTATCAGCATTCCCTCCAGGTATCGTTAATAAACACATTTTCAGCAAAGTCAAAATAAGATGAGTACATTTAATGCAACGAACTACCTACTTTGTTTGCGTTACAAGTGCCTGCCACTAGGCACTAATGAACATCGAACACTCTGTCTGATGCACGGTACCTATGTTTTTTATTACCAACAGGCAACTAATAAAAGTACACCAACGCACAGCGTTTTATAATGTGGTCACAATGTGGATACTTTGGAGCGAGTCCAAAAGCTAACGTTTAAAATGTAGTTCTGGAACGGGTAATGAAATAGAGCCGAGTAGAATGAAGAGACGTGTTTTACAGCTTTTCGAGACGTCTCTATTTTGAACCGTGCTGCTCTGTTACTGTGAAGGGGAAGTTACAAAACTGCGGTTACACGACGGAATGGGTGACAACTGCATTGTTTGTAAAATTACAGCAATTTTCCTCTTATTATTTAGGTAATCACTCAATTTCCTTCTTTGTTGTTACTCATTGAAATTCAAATTGAAATTTCTCACTTCTCATTAAAACAAACTAATAAAAAATCGGCGATTTTTTTATTATTCATCAGACATTTAGAAATTCTTGTGACGAGGGTGGGACTGTAACCTTGTTTGACAAAAACCAAAAAATATTTTTAGGCTGTCTCAAAATTGTTCAATAAAAAGTTGTTTCCATTTATAACATCTTCAAGTGGTTTACTCGTTTTTGGGGTTGGTTTATGTAGTAATAACTATGTACCTGAGTAAAAAAAAATATGTCGTAGGTACGTTTGTTTTGTTTTAAAATCAATCAATGCAAGTTGGGTAAAGCAGTGCAGTGGCGGCCACTGTTTGCGGCGGGGCAGAGCGTGTCACAATTTGCATTTACAGCCAGAGTTATTCTCTATTTATCTGTTTGCGCCACGCCTGTTAGTTTTCAACGCTTCATGGGTGTAAACGCGTGAGTATGAATTTAATCTGACAACAAATATTATTCGTTTGCTGACACAAAGTGCTATAAATGTTAATGAACACGAATAAACAAACAGTAATAATTGAAATTGTCACGTTTAAACGGTTTTCAACTGTAATTATTTGATAAAGTGTTGTTTTGAAATTTCGATTGATTGGGTAAACAAAATTATTTTATTGTAGCAAAGTAGGTAGTCACTATCCATTTTCAATATAATAAAATGTTTCCAGTAAACAAAAATAATGTAACTATATGAAATGAATTATCCTAAAATAATGAAATTTTCAACATTCTCAGCAATAGAGAAATGAAAATAACAGTTTAAACAGTTATTTTGATTCTGCCAACGAAACTTACAGTTTACATAAAATATTTTGTTGTCCGACAATTGCCACGATGAATAAATATGAAGTCTTTGTTATTTTATACACTGAAGTACCTACCTATACTTTAAAAATAATATTATACGTCCATTGTAAAGAATCAATATTTTATCTCAGTAAGGAATTAAATAAAATTCGTGTTGGTTTGTAAGTTTAGTTAAATCTTTTGTTTATATGGGCACCCATAAAATCGTAAAGTAACAAATATAAAAAATGCAAACCCGGGATATTAGTTAGTTTACCAGCGCTGCGCTGTATCAAACGATACGATCTTAATTGGCTAAGGTCAAACTTCCGGTCCTTTTTTTCCAATTATTTGACGCCTGCAAGTACCAAATAGTAACAGTTAAGTTAGTTATACAGTTTAGTGAGACCCAACATGCTCCCGAACTCCACAATGTAAATCACAATGGTTTCAACTGGCTACACAGCGTATAGTGGTACCGGAGCTTAAAGCGGTACCCACACGTTCTACATGCGGCGAACAACTCCATAAATCGGCTAATGTGCGGCGCATCCAACTTGCCCAATAATTCAGGTCCGACTGCCTTAATGGCTTGCGAGGCGAGCATAAACAATAAAAAGCTATAAAACTCCGGCGAAAGTGATTCTGGTGCGCGACCTCCATGCTTAGGAGCGCCATTTGAATAATCACTTGGAAGTGTAATAAAATAATAAAACACTTGAAGCTTTTGAGGATGTACTATATCAAATAATAATACCATGAAAAAGGTTGTAGCGCTACTTTATAAACGAATTTTTTTCTAGGTATAATTGAATTGAATTAATCACCTCTGTGGTTCAGTGGTTCACCCACCCGTGTGTACGCAGGGGTCCCGGGATCGATTCCCAGGGAGGGTACAATTTGTACTCGGTTTGGATGGTGGTAGGGCTTATTTCAAGTCTGCCTGGCTAGCTACCACCATATTACCAAAGTCTGACATGACACCATCACAACAATTTAAAAAAATCTTGTGTTTCGGCAGTAAGAGGTAAGATAGCCAGTTCCTCAGTGATGAGGATTCCGGATGTATTGAGCTTCCACCTTCGGCCTTATCTTCACTTAACATCAGGTGAGGTGAAGGCTACTATCCCGTTGTGCATAAAAAACAGTTCTAGACGAATAACATGACATTTTTTTTTATTATATTGTAATGTTTGGAACTAAAAATTAAAAAGTAACTTTCAAGATAAGTAACTTAGAGCCTCTTACACAATATTTGTTATCTAAGGTCTGTGCTCATACATAATATTTATGTAAGTTGGTAGAGTAATATTATTAGGTAATAATTTCTATTTGGTGCTCAAAAAGGGAACCGGCGAAGCGCCAGAAACGACTTTTTTGTACCTACTTGAAACTTCCGTATGCTCTCGTCTATTACATACATTGCCATGTTTACCCTGATCCCAGGTATACTACCTGGCATGACCAAGTTATTATTTGTTAAGCAATAACTTGCCAAAAAGAATTTTACTATTTGAAAAATTGCGATAAGTTATTTTGACAAATGTTTTTTTGCTAAACGAAAAGCGTAAATAGTTTGCAATGGGTTGCAATGTTACCTAGCTGTGTATTTATGATATAAGTATGCTTGAATGTATTTGCAAATGGCGCACGCTTCAAGGCGTGGTCTGTCGCTTCCAAATTTGAGAAAGGAGTTTCGACACTCGCAAATCGAGAGATTCCGACCAAAATCGTCTGTTGAAGCCTCACTGAATAGATCTCTCGTGCGACTCGTAACTGAACAACTGTAGGCACTACTCGGTCGGCCGTGAAAGGACCTTTTAGGGTGAACATGTTAGAATTTGTGCCAAGTGTCTTCATATACACAGCTGTAGATATCAAAAGTTGTCAAGTGTGAATCGGAATTGGCAACATTTTTCAATATGACAATTGGTAACATTTGTTTTTTTTCAATGGATCTGGAGTAAGAAGCAAATTAATTCGTTATAGAAATCAGAGCAATTGATTTCCTATCGAAATCAAAAGTTGAAAAGTAAATGTTTGAGGGTAGTAATTTTGCCGATAATAAATCTTGTCGAAGAGATATTTACGAATTTATTGAAACTTCGCGTGGACTCCTTTCACCCCCTATCTATCGAGGTACTTACCTACTTACAAAAACATCAAAATAAGTTTAATGGTTCAGGCGCCTAAATGGTAACTGACAGACGAAGATATTTCACATTTATAATATTAGTATGTAGAAGTGTCCAACAGTATTGGGTGTTAGTTAGTGCAATGGTCCGCAAAAAGGCTTTTACCGGTGTTGCCGACCAGCACCAGCTACAGCCTTTTAGGATTCCTCTTTGGTTTTTCTTCTAAATTCTAAATTTCAGTGACATCTTTTTGTAAAACAAATGCTTGTTGTTGACATTAAAACTTTGTACGGAAAAGAAATGTCTGTGTGATTTCGTGCCCTATCCTCAACAACCGGCGTGAGTAAAATGTACCGAAGTGGTTGACAAAGGAGCTCAAATGGAAATATTTATGCATACCGATTTGCGGTTTGAAATGGTGGGCATTCCAGGAAATGTTTGATTAACTCAAATTTTGGGTACGTACGCGAGATTTTTACGCAATGCAATGGAGAAGTGAATGGAGAAGTGAGAATGGAGATGTTAAACTGCTTTATTTAAGTTCCACCTGTTGCTTGTATGGCGGTGGCGCGGCCGGCCGCTGGAGATGTTCCGTAGATGACGTCAGGCCACCGGTTCCCGATGAGCGAAATTATCTTAAAATCGTAACTTTCACGTCCTGTAACTTTTTAATTTTTAGAGATAATTTGATAAATTCTGACACAGTTGTGTAGAAATTGGCCTTAATTTTAATAATAGCTAAATAATAAAAAAAACTAGGAAACTTCTCCATTGTAACGTTTTATCAAAAAATTACCTGATGATGTATGTAAATTAAAAATCTTTTTATAAAAAAAATAGAGTGAGACAGAACTTATCGGTATTAGGTTAGCTAAGCACATACCTTTTCAGTTATATGGCGTGTCTTAAAAATTTACGAGTTGATTTGTTGTAGTATAAAGTTAAAGCTCCAAATTGCAAAAATCTAAACCTCGAGTGAAATATTATTTTTGAAGATAAGTTCCATTACTTCTAGACAATCATTACCACGACGACGGTGCAAAGATATAAAAAAATGGAAAACAATAAAAAAACAAAGGTAATACTCGTAATTTAGCTAAACTAAAAAAATATTAGTTCGATAATCATAAAATCATGATATTAATTACATACCTATGTATTGAATATTTATATTAATCGTTCAATATTCATAGCTAAGATTTGAATTTCACGTTGAATGAACGTTTATGGTATCGCATATTCCCTTTAATATGGAAATTGTATTGGAAATAGCAGTTTACGGTCTCAATACTGGAAATGACTATCCTATCTCATTTTATTAGGAATGCATGAAAATGGTATTGCTGTTTAAAATTGCTATTGTAGAGTTCGATTTTAGTCTAAGTTAGTCTTAGTGGTTGAGGATTCCGTGTGAGGTGAGGTTGTACCTTTGACCTTGTCGTCAGATAAAGTGTTTAAACGTTGTAGATAAAAATAAGTTAGTGGATAAATATTAAGCTCCTAATACAGAAACCAGCAATTCACAGAGCTAATTTGATTCCTTTAGTAGACAATACATTATTTTTCAACAGTCTGACCAGAGCTGTGTCACTCCGCGCGCGAGTCTGAACCGCTCGGCGTCCTCTGAGAGGATAAATTTCATACATCAGAAAAGATAAGACCTACGCGATAGAATGGGAGGCAACTACTAAATTAGTGTTTTGGAGCGAAGGGAGCGCTGTGCTACCTGAATTGCACTTTATTGTGTAGGAGCAAGAGCCCCAATTTATTTAAACGATTTTGCGGAGTGCAACTTCTGTACGCTAGTACTATTATCTATTCTGTGGTCTAACTCAGTTAGGTGGGTGCCATTGTATGCAATCAAAGTACGCAGTAACGGTACCTTTAAATTATTTGGTACGTAATGCCACAGATAATAAAAATAGATAGATACTCGGTAATGCGTAGACTACATACATACATGAATACAATACAAGGTAATTTATATTCAGCTTGGGATTAAATATCTAGCGTCACCTGTTCGGAATTCAATTTTTTTTCATTTATTATGAGCTATTTACATGGGTTGATTTTAGTCACCTGTGACGGTCGACTTTAAGTCACTAGCAAGTTGCATCCAAAATTGATTCGCAGGTGATGGCGTCGCTGTCGTCTATGTAGTTGATGGCGTAACCTAGGTAACAATATGTAACAACGTAGTTCTAGTTTTGGCCACTGGATCAGATAGTTTTGTTCAGGCACATGCGGCCTAAGACGATTTGCCATTTGCCAAATCGTCTTAGATTAAATTTGGCAAAATGCCGAAGGCAAATTGACGACTCGATCAAATTATTAAAATTTCAAATGATTGTTTTAGTAGGGTGACAATCATTAATTATAATCTGATAACAAATGCAATATTTATGAATACCTATGTAATATGGCATTATCAATAAAAGATAAATGGATAGGTTAGTTACCTAAAATTAGCTAACTATAATCACTACTTTAACGTCTTGACTAGAAGACATAACACCAAATTATAATATTCAAAACCGGCCAAGTGCGAGTCGGATTCGCGCACGAAGGGTTCCGTTTCCGTACCAAAAAACGGCAAAAAAACACATTTGTTGTATGGGAGCCCCACTTGAATATTTATTTTATTCTGTTTTTAGTATTTGTTGTTATAGCGGCAACAGAAATACATCATCTTTAAAAATTTCAACTGTCTTCCAATACTCATCACATCATACCTTGTACCAATAATATTCCTTAGGAGTCCTCCGAGTACCAGATTCTATAGACACCTTAGCGTTTTTTACGTGCCGGATAACTTCAAAAATCTTGTCATTTGTCCACGGCTTTTTACTGCTCCTACTTGTAATCGTATAAATGTCTTTAAAATAATGCTTTTTTTGTAAAATATCATTTAAACACGTAGAATTTGCACTGCTTTCAATATTTTTCTGTGTCACAAAACCACTACTAGACGCCATTTTTATTGTTCTGATTACAGCGCCACGCGTAGTAAGAAAAAGAACTAAATACTTCAATTTGCCGCGTCATTTTGTAACCGGTTATTGAATTTTCTATCAAAGGTTATGGCATTTTATAAAATGACAAGGCAATTTACAATATGCCTTCGGTATTTTGCAAAACAGCGAGCGTTTATAACGGACGACGCCGTTTGTAAAACGCGGAATCATACGATTTGCCTGCGACATTATACCCCATAAGAAAAGAACCGTAGAATTTCCGCATATTTAAATTGTAACCTTTGCTACTAAGAAATTTACCTTAGAAAGTAATATTTTAGCAACGCACGCTCGACTAAAGACACGTAGCACTTTAACCTTCACTCTTGAACGACTACGCCGTAGCAGTTATCTACGCCAACGTAGCATCGTAGCTACCCGAACGTAGATAAGAGACCAAATTTTGTAGCGAAGATAAGCTAATGAGAATAATTTTGTATGCTACAAGAATACTAAAGATACCTTTTGTTTTGGGTTGCGCCATAAATTGTATAAAGTAGGAGTGATAAGATGTGCATGTTTAATGCTTAGGTAGTTATGAAGTAGAAAAAAAATATTTGTAATAATGGCAGCAAGTTAAAAAAAATATTTTCAATATATCATTACTATTTAAGAGGAAGTTTGATTTTGCAACATGTTAGTTTTAATTAATACATATGTCACAAAAGTCTATTGACTAAAATATCTTCTTAACACATTTAGAGCTTATGTTTATAAACAAAAAAACATGTATTTAGAAGACAAATATTTTTATTTGTTAATATTTTTTGTAAAACTTCTAATAAAATGGTATAAATGCTAATAACATTAAGTCAGATATCCATGAATGCGGAAATATATTTACTTTTCTACCACCAAACACATACACCGGACATCAAAATTACAAAAATATCATGTTCATCAACAAACACATTTGAAAACAGCTAAATACGAGTCAAATTAAAGTTACGATAATAAATCTTTTATTATACAAGAATACGACGAGTCCGCACAACTGAAGGTTTTGTCGAGATTCCGAACAAGGTGACACCTCACCGGGTACAAAGGGATTTACTTTTCACGTAAAATGAAGAGAGGGTAAGAGGAACGAACATTTTATTTGTTTACAAAGCAAATATCCTCTCCTTGTATTATAATGTAAATATACAACGTGTTACAAAAAAAAACCCTAAAGCTGTATATCGTAAATATCAACTGAACAAAGTTTGCTATGGGACCAGGGACCAACTCTGAAATTGTGACTATAAATTTTAGTATAAGTAGGTATACAAAAATTTGTTTAAAAAAAAACAAAAAACCGACTTCAAAAAACCTTCCTCTCTTTTTTTAAATAAATTTTTATTTTATTTAATTTTTAGTGTAGGTACCTTCTGTATTAGGTAGTGTAGGTAAAAGACTGGCTCAGCCAAACGTGACTTAATCGCGGAGAAACATATAAGTATACATCCGGGTCAAACTGAGAACCTCCTTTTTTAAGTCGGTTAAAGAACTACACTTAAGATATCCCTTTTCCACCAAAAAAATAATTATCTTATTCAGTTCATAAACAAAGAAGTTATACGACTGATCATCGAGGTAGTTCACACAAAATCATACTATTTTCGTGCTTTTTTCAAGATTACATGTAAAGTACTGAACCGATTTCGAAATTTAAAAAAATGGGACCAACTTGGGAGTTTACCTAATGTAATAACGTTTGAATCATTCAATCGGTTCAGCCGTCTTCGAGTAATTGGTGGACATACACAAAAAAAAGAACAACAAATATACAGACGAACAGAGAACCTCCTCCTTTTTTGGAAGTCGGTTAAAATGCGCAAACCGCGCGACGCCATAACAAAAAAAAGTGAACATATTGTTGTAAAATGAAGTCAGGCAATAAAGCAAAGTTATGGATTGATGTATAACGTATATTTATAATATTATTACTTTACTTAAAACAAAGATGGATTTGGTCTCTGTATCGATGAATTGTTAGAATTAAAATTTCCAAAAAATATTGAATGTACAAAAACGGCTCAGTTACAGATTGATTATAAGTATAGATATATATAGATTACAGGGAAATGCTTTTACATTTATGTATTGTAGGTAGTGTGATTCGTAAGTAAAATGTGCTTCAAATATAGCGTTTTACATGGTTTACTATATCAACAAAAGAGGATAGTAAGCATTACTTCAAAAGGCAAAATATCTTTGGAGTAAGTATATCGGTGTAGTCTGCCATAGAAGTAGCTGTATATTATAGGACTCTGTCACACTAATTATAAATCTTGTTGTGTAACTTGGATCGTATATGAGCGTAATTTGCGAGTGTGATGTGGTCCTTAAGTGTTTAGTTACTTTGCCCTTAGCTACCAAACTTATTCATCGGGTGTCGGATTTGTTTGGCCGAGCCATTTTCACACGGGCTGCCTCGGGATAAAAGCCTCTTTGTGACTCCGAGAGCCTTTCACTCGAGATTGCGCACTCTAAAAACCCGACTATATGGAACGGTAGAAGAATTAGTCACATTGCTAGAGCGATGTAGGAATATGTTATTTGAATTTTCGGCATCGATAAATCAACGAAGTCTAGAGTATATAATCCTCAAAATTAATGGAAGGGGAGAAGTATTGATATGTGCCTACAAGTTACCTACCTATACTTCGATTTATAAAGCTTTCGACTAAATATTTGCATGATTATTTAGTCAGAACATACTGAATGTAAATAATTAAGTAATGTGTTCTAGCTTTTATGTTGTTTATCGAATACCCCTACTTCTTTATTAGATAATAAAAGAGGAACGTCTTTGTTTGTAGGTACTTTAATAATAACTTTATTCGCTTACCTATTATAATTTTAAATTATCATGATTTATTGTTAACTAGCTTCCGCCCGCGATTTCGTTCGCGTGGACATTCGGAAAATCCCTAGGCAACCTTAGACCGGTATATAAAGTCTCTTATGTTTCAATCCAGGCTATAAACTCTCTGTGTGTCAAATGTCATCCAAACCTGTTCAGCCGTTTTTGCGTGATTGAGGAACAAACATCCAAACCCACTTACATTAGGACTAATACTCCACTACTTATTCAACACTCTATGTATACTGTAAAGAAGCTGAAATCACAGTTCAGGCGAGTGCATTTGCATTACTGATTCGTCGGCAAACAACGTGCCAAGTTTTATAATTAGATATCTCCGAATAGGGTAACCTGCATCTCTCTAAGAGCCTGTCGATCTGTAACCAAACTCGGACCTCACTTCGAACCTCATTTCACTGCGCGAATATTTTTAATCATGAATGAGATAATGATAGGCTGTTTTTTTAATCACAAAAGATTTTAGCCTTAAACCTTTTGCAATCGGTAGCGTAGATTCGGCTAATTTCTAATAACAAAATTCAAGCGAAGTGAAGTGGAGGTTTGAAGTGAGATGCTAGTTTGTTTACAGAATCGACATGCTGTCTGGATGCACATAATGCCTGATTTTTTAGAAAAAGTCAGTATTAGTCAGTTTCATCCACTAATTTTGTAATCTGTGGTTGCATCAGCAAAATTCAAAATGCCTGTCTCAGTTTAGCGCTGGCCTCATGCCTATCTAATCTGTAAAGAACCGACTTCAAAAAACCTACCTCTAAAAAGCAAGAAATAAATTCGTAATAATAAAAATACGTCTATTGAAGTCGGGTGGGGCTGGAGTACAAATTCCTTTTTTTATTCTAAAAGCACCACCCGACTTCAATAGACGTATTTTTATTATTACGAATTTATTTCTTGCTTTTTAGAGGTAGGTTTTTTGAAGTCGGTTTTTTGTTTTTTTTTAAACAATTTTTTATTTTTTTATTTTTAGTGTAGGTACCTTGTAGGTAAGGTATATAATATAATGTAGAAAAATCGGCTCAGCCAAACGTAAGATAATCGCGGAGAAACATACTTAAATACGGGTCAAACTGAGAACCTCCTTTTTTAAGTCGGTTAAAAAACTACACTTAAGATATCCCTCTTCCATCAAAAAATTTCATAAACAAAGAAGTAATACGACCAATCATCGAGGTAATTCACACAAAATCATACTATTTTCGTGCTTTTTTCAAAATTACTTGAAAAGTACTGAACCGATTTCCAAATTTTAAAAAATGGGACCAACTTGGGAGTGTACCTAATGTAATAACGTTTGAATCATTTCAATCGGTCCAGCCGTCTTCGCGTAATCGGGGGATATACACAAAAAAAAAACAAATATACAGACGAACATAGAACCTCCTCCTTTTTTGGAAGTCGGTTAAAAATGCCTGGCTAATGCTGCAAATTCCTCTTAAATGGTAGCCCTATTTGCGAACTTTGCACTAAATTGATATATATATTTGAGAAGTTGAATTTAAAAGGATTTATGTAAGATGGTTTGTCGGAAAAATGCCAATAAGTGTAAAACTGTTTGCACCTAAAATAACCTCATAAAGGTACACACGTAATAACAATTTAATATTGCACATGACGTACGAAAGCAATAATTCAATAATAATAATAAGACTACTGAGACTACTAAGAGAGGCTCGGTGGCGCAGTGGTATAGCGCCTGGCCCAGCGATTGCGGAGGTAAGGCAACTTTCGCAAGAGTCGTCATGGGATGGGTGACCAAAAACGTATTATCTCAAGCTCCTCCGTGATTCGTAAGGCACGTTAAGCCGTTGGTCCCGGCTGCATTTGCAGTCGTTAACACTCACCAATCCGCATTGGGCCCGCGTGGTGGGTTATGGCCCATCCTCCTTATCCACCCATAAGGAAGGCCTGTGCCCCAGCAGTGGGGACATTAAAATGGCTCATGATGAAGACTACTGCAGCCACTGCAGGTAAGGAGTGTAGTGTTCACTACAACTTCTATTAACTTTGAATTTTTAGATTTTAGCATTCACAATGCTATTTTTATATATTACTTATTATTATTACATATTTTATATATTCGCCACTCCCACTAGCGACTCGGTAGCATAATTGGTTAGTGCATTGGGCCGGAATCCTAAGGGTGCGGGTTCGAGTCCCGTCTGAGCTGCTACGGGTGAGTCGATTTTTTCTAATATTTTTTCAGTTATATTAAGTAACTTCTATTAACTTTACTTCGCATTTGCACTTTGCATTTACAGGGTGCCAGTTTACACGTAACACTAATCATTTATCACCTGCAGCACTACTTACCTACACTTGCTACTTATGTTAGTGTGAATTAACCATTAGTCTTTAAATTACAATATCAAGGAACTTTATGCCTCATACACCAAAATCATTCTTCTTGTAGATGAATATTTCTCAATGCTATATAATGAGGGCTCATATGTCATTCTCACGGATTTATATTACTATGGTAAGTATCGACTGCCCCAAAAAAAGGGGTGCATTGTTGGATGTATACTTTATATTGGTATAATTTATTTAGTGTTTGTTTATACAACTTTATTTTGTTAAAAGAAAGTACAATCACTACCTAATAACAATAGTAAAGTAAGTCAGTTCAGTGTAAACAGTGGGTTTATTACTAATTAGGCTATCCCTGGTACTGTTCTAGGGGCTTAACTAAGTTTCTAGAAACAACAGAATTTAATATTCCATGAATATTGAAGAGCTTGTTAATGATTTCGAGATCCATTGCGCCTTTGTGAAGTATCTTCAGTTCTATTTTGCTTGAGTATTCTGTCGTAAGTCAGATCTCATCTTTGTTAACGTTTCACTATATTTTTGATATCGCTACAGTACTGTATTGTTCGTTATGTTGCTTAAACAAATATAAATGGACCAAAATAGACATTCAACATTACAACGAACATTGGTCGTATAATATCTTATAAGGCAATATTGTTGTTAATGAGAAGAAACTATTTTTAACACGTTATTTATTATTTTTAAAGTAAAGCTATATTTTAGTTTATTTAAAAAAGTTTAGTTAAACATAGATAGCGAATGTGTTCAAAGCAAGTAATGGGGTTAAAGCACAGAATAATACAACGTGTTACAAAATAACCTCAATGCCGAATATGGTAGATAGGGACCATCAAACTGAACAACTTTTACTTGGGAAACAACTCTGCAATCAGGAAAAAAAATCTGCTGTTTTATACATTTTGATATTTTTACCGACTTCCAAAAAAGGTTGAGGTTCTCTGTTCGTCTGTATATTTGTTTTTTTTGTGTATGTCCACCGATTACTCAAAGACGGCTGGACCGATTGAAATGTTTCAAACGTTATTACATAGAGGTTTAGTGAAGATTTATACGGATGGTAGCAAACTGGAGGGGAAAGTTGGAGCCGCCCTGACCTGCTGGGAAGGGCTCAATGAAACGAGTACCCAAAAGTTTAAGCTGGAGCCATACTGTACAGTCTTCCAAGCCGAGCTGTATGCCATCCTCCAGGCAACCGAAATTATAATTGGCAAACAATTTAAAGAAACAGCTGTGCTTAGTGACTCGAGATCCGCTCTGCAGACGCTACTTGATCCGGACTCATCGCAACCAATCACGAAGGCAATCCAGGGTAACCTACAGACGCTGAGAGACAACCAACAACTAGTCTCTCTTTACTGGATTAGGGCCCATGTTGGAGTGAAAGGGAACGAGAGGGCGGATCAACTAGCGAAGGTGGCGGCTCACGAGTTGACAACTAAATCGGACTATGACTGCGGTCCCATCTCGTTCGTTAAGCGGCATATTCGCGCGGAAACGATTGAGAAGTGGGACTGCAGATATAAATCCGAAAGCAAGGGGGAGACCACGAAGGTCTTTTTTCCTGATGGGGTGGAGGAGGCATATAGCGTGGTGAGGAAGATGACCATCGATCGCTTGGCATCGCAGATTTTGACCGGTCACGGTGGGTTCTGCGCATACTTGCACAGATTCAAGCGTAGGGACAGCCCATCGTGCGTTTGCGACCCGGTTGAGAGCGAGGACATCTTCCACATCGTGCTAGACTGTCCTTTGCACAGCGTTGATAGGTACACTCTACAACAGAAACTAGACACAAAACTGAGCAAAGACACCCTGAAAGAGATAATTAGAAACAAAAAAGAAAGGAAACTATTCATGGAATTTGCAAAATTAGTGGCCGAGAAAGTAATAACTAGGAACAGAGACTAAAAGATAAAATGTTATTATAAAGTAGGGTATGAAAAATAAAAATAAGATTTGAAACTACAGAGAAAGAATAAAAATGTAATATATATTTTAAGATCTAGCTATTAATATAAATGAGGAATTACCTAAAGTAGGTATAATACACTAGAATAAATAAAATAGATATAAGAAACATAAATGGAAAGTAAGATTAAGAGATAAAATTGTAAAAGTAAGAAACCAAAATGAAAAGAAATTGTAAACATGAGTGAAAAGAAAATTGCCCATGAAGCAAAAGAAAAAAAAAAAAAAAAAAAGAAGTAAAAAGAAAAATTGGCAAAAAAAGACCTGCCAAAAAGCGGGGAGCAAAAGAAAAAAAAAAAAAACGTTATTACATAAGGTAAACTCCCAAGTTGGTCCCATTTTTAGTTAACTCCCAAGTTATAGGAAAATCAAAACACTGCATTCTTAATGAAAGAGTTGGTGAGAGGATAGTAAATTATTTAATATTAGTTTGTAAAATGAGATTATCTACACCCCCGCAAATTAATAATGGATCTGGCGGCCATTTTTTGAACCTCTAAAACGAAAAACAATTGTTATTTTTTTCGTATAAGTACCTAGGTACTTAGACCCTATCTATTTGAAAATAATAATTCATTAATTAATATATTAAATTACCTTTTAGAATTTTATTGTTACATGTCATTTTTGTTGCGGATGACGTCAACGTGGATGTTAATGTGACAAGGTTCCATCGTATTACCGATTTGCGGAGATAGTACACTTAAGATTAATCTATAAGTTCGTAAGGTCGATTCTATCCCTCGACTTCAGCTATCAATCACTCAACTTCAGTTCAAATCTACTCGGACCAGACAAAGATTGAATCTAACTCAACCTTACATTTTGTTAGGAGCAATTGAACTTACTGTGTATTATACAGGCTATTTGCCTTATAAAGCCGAATATGGTAGATAGGATACCATACCTACAACCCCGGAAAATTATTATTATTATAAACCTTGATAAAAACCGACTTCAAAAAACCTGAAAATGAAAAAAAAAGCTTCAAAATTAAATACCTCTAAAAAGCAAGAAATAATATTCAAATCACTAGATACGAATAACATTGTAATAAAACACGTCTATTGAAGTCGGGTGGGGCTTTTAGAATAAAAAAAAGGAATTTGTACTCCAGCCCCACCCGACTTCAGTAGACGTGTTTTTATTATTACAATGATAATGCGTATCTAGTGATTTGAATATTATTTCTTGCTTTTCAGAGGTAGGTTTTTTGAAGTCGGTTTTTGGTTTTTTTAAATATTTTTTTATTTTTAGTGTAGGTAGTGTACCTTTTGTATTAGGTAGTGTATGTATATTATTTAAGTAGAAAAATCGGCTTAGCAAAACGTGAGATAATCGCGTAGAAACATACATACATACGGGTCAAACTGAGAACCTTCTTTTTAAGTCAGTTAAAGAACTACACTTAAGATTATCCCTTTCCCAAAAACAAAATAATTATCTTATTCAGTTCATAAACAAAGAAGTTATACGGCCATGTCATCGAGGTAATTCACACAAAATCATACTATTTTCGTTTTTTTTTCAAGATTATTTGAAAAGTACTGAAACCGATTTTCAAATTTTAAAAAATAGGACCAACTTGGGAGTTTACATAATGTAATAACATAACTCAATCGGTCCAGCCGTCTTTGAGTAATCGGTGGACATACACAAAAAAAAATACAGACGAACAGAGAACCTCCTCCTTTTTTGGAAGTCGGTAAATAGACTATTGTATTCGATAATTAATAGCATTTACGGTCAAAAGCAAAAAACTATTTCGATCTAGGATTGCCACTATGCAGTTTTTTTTTCTAAAAAAGTTGTGTTGTTTCAGGTTTAATAATACTTTTCCGGGCATTGAATTTTATAAAATTGATTAATATTATAAAACAAAGTCCCTCGCCGCGTCTGTCTGTCTGTTCGCGATAAACTCAAAAACTACTGAACGAATTTTCATGCGGTTTTCACCAAATGATAGAGCAATTTTCGATCTTAATATGTATTACATTTATAATCAGCTATAAGTTATAATAAACATTATCTTTGATGATTTTTTAATATTTAATTCATTAACGCCGGAGCGGTCGCCAGCGACCAAGACACAATAGATTTTCTATTGTGTCTCATTTTCCGGGCGTTGAAGAGTTAATAGAATAGAGAAAAAAATATATCTCGTAGATTTTGTCATAGCTATAAAGAGTTTTGCAAATTATACTCAAACAACATTATTTTTAATTTTAATTCCTAATGGCTAAAAGCTGTAGATCGTTGTATCTACTAAAAAGAAAAATGTTTTAAAAGAGGCTGATTAAATGAGATAAGGTTGTTTAAAGCTACCGCGGAACATTATAAAACTCTTAAGAATGGTCCTCCTGGGCGGCCAGAGAAGCAAAAGTGGCAAAGTAGCAAAAGTGGCAAAGTGGCTTAGTTGGTTGTAACGTGTGCCGTAAACCGATGATGAATGTTTGATGCGGGCGGGAGCGCGAACATGAATTGGCTTTTAGCACTCTTGCTGTCCATCTGGAGGTGTATTCTGTTTTGGTGTTTATTCTTTGTTTAAAAAAAACATTTAAAAAATTATGTAGTAGAGTCTGATAGAAGATAATGTCATGTAACTACTTATAATATTTGTATAGGTAGACTGTTAATGTAAGTAATGAAGAATTTTTACTTATGCCAGCTTGTATCTTTCGTATTTGATTTTAATTTGGCGTACACTGAACATCGATAGCTGTGGCAATACAAATGACTTCGATGTCTTGTCTTTATTAAGCCAGTGATGTACATGTACTTATAGGTTTTCTTATTCAAATAGGCCCCAGGTTTTCATTTAATTGGAAAAGCAATATGATTGTGTCATTATATCGACATTGTTGTCGAGTGGTCTCACATATTTTGTAAATCTTTTAATATTTGCACGTTTGGCATCAAAACAAAATCTCTATTTAGGAAGTAAATATTTTTTAGCTAAACAAAAAGTATGCCGCGAGCGGAAGAAGCACACCAGCATCACAAAATAAAAGCCTTGTGTAGAGAGAAGTCAGCTCTGGGTGTATTTCAAAACACTTCCATTACTTCCATTCGTTTTATTGCGCTAGGTCCTATTGGCTAGGAGATTTTTTTATTTTTTTATTTTTTTGCTTATCAAAGAAACATACAGCTCTTATAATACAGGTAGGTATAATAACTATGACTAGATCATTAGCCAAAACAGTTTCCAACAATGAGAATTACATAGCGAAGACTATAATGAATTTAACTGAAGAGAAAAAAAAAACTACAATAAGAGAAAAATTGGCAACTTCCTAACCAAAATTTAAAGATTTCAGTAATAACAATAATAGAAACTCAGAAATTTAAAGAATTAAAATTAAATTAAATATGTTTAACAATGCTGTAGTACCACAGAATAACTAAGTGTACTGATTATAACCCAGTTTGACCTGAGATTCCCTGTACGTAATGTGTATGTGTGCGTTCACGGAAAGCAGATATTTTTTCCGAGTAGCTATTCAGTTTTCTTTTTATTTTATGCCAGTGTATCTCTAAAATGACAATTTTTATCTAGAATAGGAATGAACCTGCCACAAAGTTGATACATCACCCAATTCATCTTCGTATCTGTGAAAAAATAATGATGTTCAAATACTCTATTACCTCCTTTTTAATTTCTCTTGTGTAAAGTTTTAAGGGAACCTTTTGTTTTAAAGGGCCACGTTTATTAAGTTCTTTTGTTACACGAAACTTTGAGATGGATTTAATTAAAAATTTTGTGACGTTTCACAGTGGCGATGGATATTTTTGGGTGGGTTTTATGAATGGTTTAAGAGGTAATTACGTGTAACAAGTGAATAATAGAGTTTTAACGTGCTGATGTATATATAGGTTTTCTTTGTCAAAATTCTGTCTACAAAACTTAGCAAAATGTATAAACAATATCTTTACGGTCAAGCGACTTCAATTTAGAAGGAATTAACCGTATTTTTGCGCTAGAACGCTGCCGAGTTTGCTATTATTAGACACAACATAAATGCTTCGGCGTCGAGTGTGGCGATAGTCACTTGTTTGTTGGATGGTTGTTCCACGATGTTCATTTGTTCGCGTTCGCGGAGCGACAATGACATCGCGATCCCATAGACTATAGACTGTACTCACGGAGTGATTTTCTGCCGCACCCTCTACGTTGTGGGCGAGTATAGTGATTTCGTTACGTGTTTATTCACCGCCACGCTGATTGCCGCGACGACCGGGGTTTGCACTTAATAAGAAGAACCCATACGGTCGAATACTCAAAGGCTTCTTAGCTAAAATCTTTACTTTAACTTTAGGGAAGCTCTCAGAGAGTTACCGTCAAATGTGTCAATTTTTTTTTATTTAAGGTGGCCTTAACTTTCAAGATTCGTTTGAGAATTTGGCCGTGTATGTCGAATGGCATCTCGAAGCTACGGTATGATGATCATCGTCAATGTCTTCGATAATTCGATCATTGTTCGTCATCCACACAATCGCCGTTTGGCGAATATATTCGTGTATATTAACTCTAATTAAAATTCTTTGAAAGCAAAACTATACACATTGAGAGCCACTTACCTCACATTCACCCGCCATAAACGCGGCGAGGCGGGTGCGTGCGAGGTCCCCGCTCCGTGAGTTTTCATTTCAGCCATAGTGTTGTCGGTGACTGGCAGCGTCGCAGCCTGATTGTCGGTAGGGGATTCGAAGTTTAGGCGTGCTTGTTGTGCCCGATGACTGCTATTGTTTTGTTTCTGAGAGCAATTTTGTTTAGGTACTGCTTTTGGAAGAAAAAATGCCTTCAAAGCGTTAAAATGATCAAGTGTATTAAATCATAAGTATTGAAAAATCTGTTTTTTTAATAATGCTCACTTATACAGAAATAGGTAGGTATTGCACTTTTTACTTTTACATCTCTAAAAATCATTTATTCACATTGAAACAAGTACTTAAAATCAAAATAATGTTCAGCATATTTCACCCATAACCATGGCATATGTGAATGTCAATATTATATTTGGGTTAATGTAAATGAACTAAAACTTTGAAAAAAAAAACACTACAAACAGCTATGATAATTCGTCCCCTCTCTGAGGTAAAAGTCTGTAGGAAGTAAATAATAAATTCCTTAACAATGAATAACTTAGTATCTCTTTGAAGATGGCTTTCCATATTTTTCACCGCAACATTTTTAGCATATAAAAATATTGAACACACAACGTCGGGTTTACGGCGCCGTAAAAGTATAATAGTGTGGCATAGATTAAATCATCCCCTAGGGTTTGTAAAGGCTTGCACGGGAAATGAAGGTTGCAGAGAGGGCGCTGCCATTTCCTCGACCGGAACCGCTCACTCGCAAAACACTCGTTCTATTATCGCGCAGTGCTGCCATCTAGTCTCGGCCTTCATTGTCAGACCTCTTTTGTTTGCCCGTTTGTAGTCATGTGTTTGTCAAGACGTTTAAAAATTCCGTAATCTGTTTGAGCATGTGCTAGAAAGTTTCTTGTTATGATTTAGAAAGGATTCGAGATTGTAAAATAAGTATTTTTTGTTTTGTTATAAAATTAGTGTACCGGGAATCTTATATCGATCGAAAAGTCAAATTCTTGCTTATAAAATATCTGAGCATTAAGAAAAAAAAGGAAATCCACATATTAATTTTGAAACTCAAATATCTCAAAAACTGCCCATATAATTTTTTGCTTATTGGGATAACATCTTTGCGATTAAATAGGTTTTTGGAAGCGAATTTGAAAAAAATGACCTATATTATTTATACCCCTTTAAAAAATAACATGGCAAGCAAAGCAACTATACCTAACTCGTATGAACGAAGATTATAAAATGAAAAGAGTGAATTTACCTTCTTTTGAAATGAAATATTTTCAAGTCGGCCCTCATCATTTTGAACTAGTATTTTCTACATTTTCTTGAAAATTGTCTCTATATCGGCAAATTTTGTAAGAGCACATTGCGTTTTTCTACTTTCCTTTAACTCGTTCGAAGAGCAACTTGTGAACTTAGAAAGAGCTTTAGATAGTTTCAAAGCGAGTGCCGACTGCCGGCCTGCTAGATACCGCATGAAAAGTATTTCTTTTTGCTTACTTAGCTTTATGGTTGGTAGCTTAAAAACTGTCAGTCCTGAATATTAATATTTTCTATAATGAGGTGAATTTAATTTCTGATGAAAGGACTCGATAAATGTGATTGGGGAATCTTCAGGTATTTTTTAAATAAAATAAATAAAGATAATTCCCCCATGATTATGTCTACTGTTTATACGAAAAGTACTTACAAATGTTTACTTAATTAATTACACTGATCTTTAAAAAGAATCGGTCTTAAAATATGACACTATGGTTTTGTTTGATTCAGTCAGCATCTGATTGACCTTCAATTGAAATTCATCGTAAACGGGAATCGGGAACTAGCGAAAGAGTGGATGGAATTAGGTACTAGCCAAAACTACCTCCGAGTAAGTTATAAGGATATCTACCTACTACGTAATTATTATCGGGAGATATAAGATAAACAGGGGCGCTTTTATAAGGCAGTGAAACTGACAATAAGGTTCAGAAACGATTTTTGTTTAGTGGCTTATCAGAAAGCTTAGGCCACAATATGATTAACTGTGAAGAAATTTTCACGATATCTCTTAAATCTGAGAAGTTAATGAAATGCCAAGTTCAGTGCAATATATGCTTTAGGACGTACAACGTAAAGTTCACGTACGTAAAATAACACCGTTCTAGCTCGTTTGTCCATCAGCCATTTTTGATGTCCCCACTGCTGGGGACAGGCCTTCCTTATGGTGCTAATGAGGACGGGCCATAACCCACCACGCGGGCCCAATGCGGATTGTTGGGTGTTAACGACTGCAAATGCAGCCGGGACCAACGGCTTAACGTGCCTTCCGAAGCACGAAGGAGTTCGAGATAATAATTTTTTTGTCACCCATCCCATGACCGACCCTTGCGAACGTTGCTTAACTTCTGCAATCGCTGGGCTAGGTGCTAAACCACTGCGCCACCGAGCTCCTCGTTTAAACACTTATAACTCAACCATTTCTAAACGGATTTCAAAAAATCTTTCACTAGGGTTCATAGCTATTAAAATATTTTTATATTATTTAAAAAAAAATTTAGGATTCAAAACTGTTACTGACCCTCATTAACGTAGGGTTTTTGGTCCCTATGTACCAAATTCAGCTTGATAAGGCTATTTCCAAACACTTTGAATAGGTACATCTATATCTTTCCCATTCTAATTTGAGTCGTTGAAGCTAAAATTAAAACTATATTTTCTCATTTTCTTCTTTTAGGAAATAGCCTCAGAGCGATTGATATCGGTACTCAAAAAAGTGCCGTTCAGTCTATAGGTAATCGAGCGTGCATGAGCACCGGAGACGGAAGCAACTTATCTACACTAGCTAGGTAGGGTCTATATGTTTGGCGATATTGTGAGCAATAATGGGTGGAAATTATCAGCAGTGGAAGCACGAGGGCCGATAAGCGCTATGCCTATTTTAAAAGGTAAGAGGAACGTTAAGATTGTGTTACTTATGTGTATCTTATGGGTTAGTATATTTTGTGCTTTCTATTTAAAAAATTAAGAGTTAAAAAGTACATTAAGATAAGCAGGTATGTCTTGCAGGTAATACGTTTTGAGCTTTAGTCAACTCGTTTCCATTAGGTGTACCTGTACCATAATAACTTAGTTCAAATTTTTTGAGATTTCAGTGTTCATATTTTGATAGAAGAAAAACAATGCAATGAATCTAAAAGAAACGTAAACACGAATTTCATGTTGATTTGTTTAATTTAATTATTTTTTATCTGTATCTTTTTCAGCGGCAGTTTTCTGAGGCGTAAGCATAAATCCAATTTAATACAACACGAGATTTAAAACCTTGGATCCAAAAAAATCGCCAAATCGAGTTGCCAAATCTCCTTATCTGTATCATATTATATTCAATATTTAGCTGTGATTACTTTCGCTTTAAGCTTTGCTGGGTTTATCGAGAGCTTTATTCACAAAAGTTCGTTTAATGAGCTTCGACACGAGGATTTGAAAAGAGCTAATCGAATAGGACGTAGCTGGCGTGAATTTTAAATACTCAGGTAATTTATATTCAGTTTAAGCATGGTAGGAAGGAAAGAGAAAACCTAGTGCTTCGCCACATTCCCTGTTAGTACACAACCAGAATAAAGCATTCCCAACTACCTAATCCCAAAAATAACACAGCTCTGGATCTATTTGCCTAAATAATGGACGAAATTTTTGTGTAAGTATTATCAGGCGCTTTTAAGATCCAATTTCAAAATGGCGGCATTATAATTGATCATTAGCATATTTCAATTCGATTCTGAAAGGTCACGAGCAGCACGCCTGCTATCACATAAAGCCTGGCTCTTTAATAAAGCCGATAGATTTGACCATCGGAACGAATTATTGTATCAACATAGAAATATGCCGGCTTATTCAAAGATTATAAGCTTTATGACGTTGTACAGGATGCGTCTAGGAATTAATATTGTAAATTCAATATTTTAACGATTTTTAAAAGTATCGATATAAAATAAATAAGGCTAAAATTTTAAACCCTCTTTGATAAGTAAAACGGCCTTTAATACGAGGCCCTAAAAGTGTATAAAATTAAAATTAACTTTTAGGTAAGGCCAATATCTTTCACTTTGAGAAAATTCTTTGTCTGTCCACTGAGCTAAAATGTCAGAGTTTTAAAAATAATTTTATGGATGATAAACTTCTGAAAGTTATTTTTGCTGTCGCAAGAGTTCAGTGAAAATTCAAAAGATTTAATTCAGTAAATCAATTTCTTTAAAAAACTTTAATTCTAACTTTTGAATTACTTCCTATAGTAAACTTATTTTTGAGAGCGAATTCACTCGCGCGAAATTTCGCATCCTCTTAAAATATCGAGAATAATAGTTGCTTTGCCTTGCTTCTTTTTTTAACCGACTTCCAAAAAAGGAGGAGGTTCTATGTTCGTCTGTAGGTATATTTGTTTTTTTTTTGTGTATGTCCACCGATTATTTGAAGACGACTGGACCGATTGAAATGATTCAAACGTTATTACATTAAATAAACTCCCAAGTTGGTCCCATTTTTTAAAATTTGGAAATCGGTTCAGTACTTTTCAAGTAATCTTGAAAAAAGCACGAAAATAGTATGATTTTGTGTGAATTACCTCGATGATAATGGTCGTATTACTTCTTTGTTTATGAACTGAATAAGGTAATTATTTTTTTGTAGGAAGAGGGATATCTTAAGTGTAGGTACTTTAACCGACTTAAAAAAGGAGGTTCTCAGTTTGACCCGTATGTTTCTCCGCGATTACCTTACGTTTGGCTGAGCCGATTTTTCTACATATTATAATATACCTTACCTACAAGGTACCTACACTAAAAATAAAAAAATAAAAAATTGTTTAAAAAAAAACAAAAAACAGACTTTAAAAAACCTACTTCTAAAAAGCAAGAAATTATATTCGTAATAATAAAAATACGTCTATTGAAGTCGGGTGGGGCTTTTAGAATAAAAAAAGGAATCTGTACTCCAGCCCCACCCGACTTCAATAGACGTATTTTTATTATTACGAATATTATTTCTTGCTTTTTAGAGGTAGGTTTTTTGAAGTCGGTTTTTTGTTTTTTTAAACAATATTATTTAATATCTACTCTATCTCTACGCCAAAAATTTATTAAAATTGGTTCAACTGTTCAGTCGTGAAAAAGGAATAAAAAAACAAACGGATAGTGTTACTTTTGCATTAATAATATTAAATCTTGAATACTGGACCTTCTTCATCGTAATTAGGACCTTGTCATTAACTTGTTGATATCTATTTATTAGTGGTGGCTAACTAGCCTCATTCAACTGAATGAGTCCTCAAATTCAACAACAGTGTCAGCCTCGTGTTCATTCACAGACGTCAAACCCTCATCACCATCGGCGAACAAGTTATATTCCATTAAAATGGACACACGATACACGATACTACACAAAAAGAGACACACAATACTCTGACATGTAAACATTTTTGACAGACATTTTATCTGCGTTACGAAAATAATTCAATTGTCACCAAGAAAATAAGTAGGTACGTGAAGACACCCTGTCTTCTCTATTTCCAACTTATTTAGGGTAGATCTAGAAGAATAAGTGTCTTGTGTAATGTATCAAATGTAAAATTATAAAATAAAATAAAAACGCTGTTTGGCATTAACTTTTCTTTGTGTAAAATTGTAAAAAGAAAAATTTTTTTTTTTTATTAGTAAGAACCTACCTATGAATTGAAAACTATTTGTAGCTTTTTGAGTGAATATTGTTATATTGTGATCTTGTTTGGGGTGGAGGGTTGGTAACCTGAGACACAGGAATCTTCCTAGTTTAGGTATCAACCCGCCACAGTCTTTAGATTGTACCACTATATCTTGTACAAACTGTATGTGTATATATGATTGTGGTGTGAAATAAACAATAAACAATCTATTTAATATATAGTACTACTTACATAAAATACCATTAGCTTAGCTACAGAATTAAACGGATGCTATTTTGTTTCTAAAAATTCTTGTTTATCCTTGCTTGACTTCGAATGCTTTAAAAAAGGATTGAAATTACGTGTTATTTATTACTTTACATTTTTACAAATATCTGGATTATGTTTCGAAAAACTAGCTAATGAAAAACAAATGACAAGTGGTATTTCGTTATGAAGTAAAAAAAAAACAGAATTCACCCAATACAACGTTTTTGGGACAGTTTGGTGAGTTTCCGTCTCCTTAGTAAAGATACGACTTTTATAGGTTAGAGATATCTTCAATATGAACCGTACCTATAATATGTTATCTTAATTTTTTTTTTTTTTTTTTTTTATTTTATTTGCACAAGCTTAACACTATTATTACAGGTCTAGACCTAATGCAATAGTGAAGCTATATTAATTAAATCAGTACATTATTAATTAATTTTACATACTTACATAAAATACCTATATTATTATTATACATTATTAATTAGTTGCCAATTAAACATTTTAAAAAATGTTAATTAATTTTAAAAAATAAAAAAATGCATAAGAAACGATGGATTTTTTCTATATCCTTTAGAATTCTAGTAAATCTATTGAATTTCATCATCCAAATTATGACTTAACTCACGTATTCTATTATATTCGCTATGAAATGATGAATCGACACGGAGTCGATTAGCATACATGTAATCAGTTTTGGTTGAACTAAATTACAGTCACGTACATGAGTGGTACACGTAGTGAATATCCCTTGTAGTACCTTGAACCGAATTGTGTGTATGTGTAATACCTGAGGCTATAGCTTTATGTATGAAAACGTCGAATCAGGCTAAAATTCAGCTTTAAGAATATAACGATTGCTTTCCTATTTTTAACCGACTTCAGCAAAAGGAGGAGGTTCTCAATTTGATTGTATGTTTTTTTTTATTCAGTGTGAGTTGAAATAAACTCGCAAAAGTAATACCTTGCTTCTTATGAATTCAGAACAACGATAAGTTTAGATAAATAATTAGAAAAAGCCCCAGGATAGCTTCTTCTTTGTCCCAAATGGTAAAATAATAAAAGTAATAAATACTACACCACGTCTTATAAAATAAAACTTTGATCAACCATAAGGTTAATAAGTATACACCTTTGCTACTTTTTATAACAATTTAAAAAATGGTAGGTTTTATATACGTTCTCTCTCAACATCTTCTTCGACGGTCACTTTGCTTCTTATACTGACAATATCAAAGTTTCTTTACAAAGTTCATGCTGTTTCAGCTTAAAACAAGTTTCGGTAACGCGACATCGAAGAATCGTACTGCCGTCCGTTAACTAAAAGGGCGCAAAGCCACAAAATCAAATTTTAACAAATTGTATTTAAACATGATTATGATCATAAGTTTGTAAATTTAACAAGCTTTAATTGAACGTTTAATTTTATTTTGTACGACCTATGGTTTTCAAGTGGCATATTTTTCAAATATTTCCCGCGTTTTTCGCTTATATTTCAAAATTTGATTTTGTGGCTTTGCGCCCTTTTAGTTAACGGACGGCAGCGTAGAGGCGATACTTGGAAGTTGCGAAAAGTTGTGAATCCTCTAGGAACATGATTGCGAGGAACTTCGTAAACTGCTGAAAGAACTTCCCAGCTAGCTGCAGTGAATTTAGTGACGTCACTTAGTTGCGCATCACCGCGCACCGGTCCAACTTTTGATAATAGCTATTTATGACGTAAGTCTTAAATGGATATGCAAGTGTGTTACGCGGGTTACGCCTCGTATCAAAATAAGGGCATCCGCTGCGTTAAGCGGCACACGCGCGCGGGTCGACATAGATTAGAGCTTACTCATGCACTGCAAGCATCAGTCCGTCCGAAAACCAGCAATCTACATAATATTCCCGCGCCGGGATCCCGCTTAACGCAGCGGACGCCCTAATAGCTGCGAGACTCCAACTCCTGCTGGTCAGCTCCAACCTTTCACCCGCGTGGTTCCCGTTCCCGTAGGAATATCGGGATAAAAAGTATCCTTTGTTTTAATCTAGGCTATATACTATCTGTGTGCCAAATTTCAACCAAATCCGTTCAGTAGTTTTTGCGTGATTGAGGAACAAACATCCAAACATCTAAACATCAAAACCCACAAACTTTCACAGTTATAATATTTATTAGTAGGATTAAGTAGGAAGTAGGATTCAGACGAATTAGTAAATCTAAGTTTAGGTTATACGATTGCGGACACACTAAATTTAATTTTAACTGCGAGAAATAATATGGATAAATCCCAAATACGCATCTGTGATTAAAATATTATCTCCGCGAGCGAGTAGGTGTAATGCATTAGTGGAATTAATGTTTCGCCTTTCTGCCTGGCCGGTTCCGAGTTAAATCTGAGCCGTTGTCGATTGAAAAAGATCGATAGACTGAGATTTCGTAATCACTTAGTTGATTGTTGGAAAAACTAAGTTAGCTAAAAATAAAAACCACTTTATAGATTTGCTACACAAAATAGCGTGCTTGCTTAACTCATATAATTATTTTGGTAATAATATAACGATGAAAAATCATTTTAGTTATTCTTATTTATGTTTTGTGTCATTTAAGGTTACTGACCAATAAGTAACAATGAAAAAAAGAATACAATAAAATAATTGTATAATTTTCAAAAATGCAGTTTAGTATAATCATTTAGTTTACTTAAGTGAAATAATAATAACTTTTGTCTGAACTAGGAAAAACCTATGTTTTATAAGTGTGATATGCTTTAATAACTAAGTTTAGTTTTCATTAATAACTTGATATTTCTATTTTCAACTCCGTAAATTAATTATATACTCAGTGAACGAAATAAAAGTCATTCCAGAGTGTCCCTTAAGTTTAAAGCTGACACACGAAATGCTCAACTAAAAGCTGTTTATTGGTCGCGGCCCACACAGCTGAACAATACAAATACAGTATTTTAAACACCAATTCTCTTCGTATATTTTGCTTATTGATATCCCTTTTGTAAACTAAAAAATAAAAAAAAATATGAATTATAATTTATGAGTTAAAATAATTAAATAGGATTTAAGATGCAGATTAGAATAAGTAGGATAAATAAAACTGTACTACAATTTTTGTAAAAAGGTGAAATAAAGATTATTATTATTATTATTATTATAGTGGTCCTTTGTTATGGAAGTTACCTCCTCCATCCAATTCCATATGTTTAATGCATAGTCATATTAAATTTTGATACATAATGACATGCGTTAACATAAATATAACTTTTTCTTTTTAATCTAGATGAAAAGACCAGGTTTTTGTCATTTAGACATGCCATTCCATGTCATTATTCCGTTCAAATGATCGGTAGCTAACTAACTACATTTACTTACTATGCGAGCCAAATAAGAATAGTACTGTCAAACGACCATTTTTTGCGTTTCACTTCAGTGGTGTAGCATTGGCAAGAAAAGGAACAAAGATCAAGATTGCCGTTTGACAGTACTATTCTTATTTGGCTCGCATAGTACTCACGTAAATCACTTAGCACAGAAAAGCTACGAGCTAATGTTGAGCCATCACCAGGGACGCCATTTTCATTTACACCCTATAAAATTGTATAATAGAATTTGAAATTCATCTTAAAGGTACCTCCTTCTTACAACCCAAAGAGGTATTATACTTTCTCAAAGACAAAGGAGTACTGACGGCATGAAATAGTCCCATGAATAGAGCTCGTCTTATTTCAAAGTTCCAGTGAAACGGAAACATTTAATTGCAAACTGCAGTGGACGCTGCATTCAGATTGCACCGGTTATTACCGGACTAAACCGCTTTTCGACGACTCGAATGTGGGAATGAATTCAAAATTACCCACCTGCATTAAGGGAAATGCTGCTTGGGTGGAAAATTGCATATATAACTACATAGTTTTATAGATACGTGTACTATCATCTGTTTCGCCCTCCCAATTCTTCTAATGCTTCACCAGGATTAAAACCTGGGACCTTAGGCTCAATTGGCAAGAATGCTATTATTGCACCAAACAGCTGAAAAGTAAATGACTAATTTTTTTTTTTAGGTAATAGTTGAATTAACCCAGTAAAATTATACATCGGACCTTGCGTTAAATCCGGTAGTTCTGATTTTTTGCAGACTTGTTTATGATGTTAACCCAATGAATAATCCAAGTTTGTGACCTCGAGCGCCAAACGCAACTAAGTCAAAAATTGAAAAAACCGCGTAAATTTCGGCTTTTTGGCGATTTTAACCATAAAGGACTAGTTTTTGATAGTACTTTCTCAGACGTTTTTAAAGTAGACTAAAATTCCTACAATAAAGGACTAAAATTGTCTCTGAAGACCTAGTAGTTTCCGAGTTGAAGCCTTTCGAAATTTAGAATTTTTTCGAACCTCGAATTTTTTCGCAATATGATTAGTTCGGAAATTAATTTTGGAAGGTCCTGGTTGAGGTTCGTCCATATCTGGATCGTCGTATGACTCGTTCTCCTGCTGCTGCTATCTCGTCAGGTGAAGACTTGCTGTCGAGAAAATCGCAGCTTCCTTTTCGATGTCTGGATTGTTTTTGACCATGGACATCATTTGCTTCTTCCCTAAGCCAAAGAAGCAGGATGTTGAGACACAATTACTAAGGGCATGGATGAAGAGCAAAAGCTCTGGTTTCAATGAGGATTCCTAAGTCGTGTATAATATTGCTAAAAAATTGCGAAGTTCGAAAATATTATAAATTTTAAAAAGCTTTATCTCTGAAACTTTTAGGTCTACAGAGACAATTCTAGTCTCATATGGTAGCAAATTTAGTCTACTTTAAAAACGCTTTGAAAAGGTAATATCAAAAAAAAGTCTTTCAGGGTTATAATCGCAAAAATCCGAAATTTACGTGGTTTTTTTGATTTTTGACATAGTTGCGTTCGGCTCTCGAGGTCACAAACTTGGATTATTCATTCGGCCAACATCATAAACTTGTCTGTAAAAAATCAGAACTACCGGATTTGACGCAAGGTACCCCGTACTTTCAGGCGACAATTGTAATGGACTAAATGTAACTTCTAATCAATTCGTAAATCAGATTGATAGCATTGGACGTTGTTTATAATTACGACTTCTCTATAGAAGGACTGTGAATGGAAATAAACATTAATAGATAATCTTTCTAACGTTAGTGTATCATAGTTCAAAACTAGAAAAAAATCAATAAGTACTTAGAGATGATTTTTGCTGATAGTAAAGAGTTCAACGCGTTATGTATGAAACATAAATAGTTAAACAATAGAAAAACTATTTAGATTTTTCATAACATTTAAGTTTAGTCGAAGTATAGTATGTCCAGAAATAACATACCTAATATTGTCTATATTTACACATCCAATAATAATGATCGATATTCATCACAAATACATAATGGTAGAAATTAAGTGAGGTGCTGCAATTATTGAAAGTGTGGTCAGGTCATTTGACCACTGTCCAGTCCAGGCGCCCAGTTATTACTTAATCTATTAAAAAAAATACATTGTATTCAGTTAAGCCGTTCGTCATTCGTTCGAGGGTGGTTGCCCCTAGTTGCCCCCTCCTTACTCACTTGCCAGTCCGCGAGTACACTCCGTGAGGGTCGCACGTATCACTTTCACCCCGCATTATGGAGGGAAAACTTTTAAAAGCATCGCGAGCGCGTTTCTATTTTTGAATTCATTAGATTTCTTTTTTATGTTTGAGCAAAGGAACAATAAAATAATGCCTTAAAAAGTGAAGTGGACTTTTGGATAAGGAGTCATGGCAGTGACTAAGAATGTGTTAACTTTTTTGTGAAAAGTTCTTTGATGAAAATTTAAATTATGAAAAGTAAGTACTTTAGTTGAAAACTAGACTGTTACCCTTATTTAATGACAGAGTGTTGTGTAATGCAAATATCTGATAAGAGTATTTGTATGGTATAATATAATCAACTTTAACAAATAAACATAGAGATAGACACAAATTCTCCAACTCCCTTTAACCCCTCTCCAATTTCTGACACGTTTAAGATAAAAGGTTTTTCTTTTTGTTCTCCGTCTTCGGAATTTACTTAAATCCGCCTCTTTTTATTACTGAAATTCTGTGTTTAAAACCTGAAATTCTTACACTGAAACTTTTAATTACAATGCCGTCACTCTGAAATTAAGCCGATATGAAAGGAATGCTATTAAAAGTATGACCTATTTGTTTTCAAGTAATTTTGTAAACAAAAGTATTGCTCTTTAAAAGAACTACAGGCTATATGTATCAATAGCTATAACAGAGTATTACATTTAACCGACTTAAAAAAAAGGAGGATAGGTTATATTGACTCCGTTCTGATGACTGATAAAATTGTTGTGACGTAGTTAAAGATATTCAATAATTGGAATTAAACCTTTTTTTCTCTATATATATATTTTTGAGCTTTTATCCGTATACTACGCCAGCCTCATTGTTTCTTCTCACAATACGATACCAACGTGTTGTAACTTAGTCTAAAAAGCAATATGAGATTTATGCACTTAAATACTTTTCTATTAACACCTTATTAAATAAAAACCTCTGAAAGCGCCTCTTTTGGTCAGGTAATCGCCTTAATTTCTTTGCCGCATCTGATTTAGGGTTTGTTAGAATGCTTTGAATTATCCCGACGTCCCTAATGTTCAAATGTAGTTTGTTTAATCCTTTTCGACAAATTGAACAAAAATATACTTACTTCTTAAACATTCGGTTGAATGGTCTATTCTTATCACACCATACATTTTTGGCGCGGTGGTAGTGAAACTAGCGGCGCCACTGCATTTATTTTTATTACTCGTAAACCAAGACAATACTTAAAAAAAGCTCATGCAATAATTTCTTAAATTGTCACTTATATTTTTTGAATAACTCTTCAACAGTTATCATTCATTATGTAAGTTTTAAAATCCATAATTGCCAAAAGTGGCCACTTTGAGCTAAAATGGATTTTAAAACTTACAGAAAGAATGAAAACTGTCGAAGAGTTCTTCAAAAAATATTAGTGACAATTTAAGAAATTATTACATGAGCTTTTTTTAAATATTGACTTGGTTTACGAGTAATAAAAATAAATGTAGTGGCGGCGCTAGTTTCACTACCTACAGCGTCTTAACTCTAGTTTTTTTTTACCACAGTAGGTACTAAACAATCTTCAATAAATATTTTTAAAGTAGTTTAATTTATTAATTATTTTTGGTAAACACATAATAGGTATTGAATTTCCACAAGCTCTTCAATGGTGACATCGGTATACTGAATTAATAATATGTTTTAAAACAATGTAATTTAAAACTTAAAAAAGTAATGTAAAATTCAGACAGTAGCTCTCATCGTTTTACAAGTGGCGCCCGTCCATTTAAAGTCCGAAATAACCCGAGCGAGTGGTGGATAGGTAAAATTCACGATGTGCAAAAATACGTTTTGAAAGCGGGGAGTAGCTTTCGCCATTTTCGGTACTTCTCTGCAAGTACAACCCACTCGGCGCAGGCAGTAAATACAACCGGCGCCACAGGGTATGAATTACTGCTGCATCGTTTCGAAACTGAACCATATGCACGTAATGCTTTTGGCAAAGGTTAATTTAATTTTTGAGCTGTTTTATTATGATTTATTTGCAACCTGCTCTGGCTCTGAGCAGTTGGCTGGTTCAGACCTACGAGGCGGTTTGATAAGTCCATGACTTTGAAAAGAAGAAATACTTTTATTCATAATTTATTTTTGTGTCTTAAAAAGAAACTCCTTAAGGCATCCTTACACTACATTTTTATAAAATTCGACAAAAGATTATTAATTTTGGAAACAAAAAGCTCAAGCGACTTCTAACTTTTCTTAATGACCCTGTCGACCCTCTCGGCGGCACTCATGACATCAAAACTCATCGAATGAAGATGAATCCTTCCTATTATCTAGATTCAACCCACTAATATTTTTTCTCCTATATCAAACATGAATAAATGTCTTGGCCGGTAAAGATTTGCATCAAGCCAAAAGATGGTGTCTGAAATGGGCCCTCATTTCAGTTACCAGTTTTCAGGCGATGTAAGAAAAAAAAATGTGTTAAAGAGGTAGGAACTTCGTTGGACTGAATATGCAGAGCTACAATACGATTATGTAGAGAAATAAAACAAAATATTCCAAAAAAAAGTGTTTCTTCATTACAAAGTCATGGACTTATCAATCCACCCTCGTAATAACTATCCTTAGCAATAACTTATTAATAATTATCCGTACCAATTAGTTAGCTGTATGCATCGTTTTCTATTATTTATAATTATATTATGTACTATTTATAAATAGTAGATTTAAAATATAATAACTAAATCAACTGGTTAGCTATGTAGATCACCGGAAAAAAACTTGTGATAGCAACGTCGTTAGCAAGTTGTGAAAAAGTTTTTCCTTTATTACATATTTAACACAATCTTAGTCACAGTTGGGTTTAATAAAAGTTACTACTTCACAATATAAACCACTACAAAGAAAAACTTATTTTAAACCCACCAGTTTTGTTTAGAAGTTTGACCCGTTTTTATGCCAACAACTATTAAAAAGATAAGCTGCAATATTTTAAAGTTAACAGCATCCTCGTTATTGCGTATGCTGGGACGCGCCTTGGGCGAGCGATAGACTAACACCCCTGATTTATGCTATGAGTACTATTATATTCTGTGCTATGAGTCTATAAACGACACGCCATCGCCGCTTAATCTCAAAAATACCCATTAATTGCTTAATATTTTCAGTAGTTTTGTGGACACTCTATATTTCATCCAGTTTTGAAAAAAACTGCATTATTTAAAATGACAGTATCGCATTATTACGTATGGTGTGGGGGCGTTAGATTTGCTCCTGATTTATGCTGTGACCCTTTGAACGTCACACCACTAAATCTTAAAAAAAACACATTAATCGCCTTACAACATAAAAAGAATCGTGATAATCGGACGCAATTTGACGTTCAAATTACTTGATATTTAGGCTTACCGCTGACGGGCGCTATTTTGTAGCTGCGATAAGCGCGGCGTTAATCGCGGCGATATCGCTGCGATAAACGCGGCGATAATCGCGGCGACAATCGCGGCGCTTTTTTGTCGCTGGCGTAGGTTAACCCTAAAAGGCACCCGGTAATAATAATTTAGAACAATCACTTTTATTATTGCTAAGCTCTATAAAATAAAGTTTATGATTTATTTATGTCAGTAATTATATACTTTTTCACAAATGAAGCAAACAATGTATACGATTCAAATGTCTTCAGATCCTTTTATCGTCAAAATAGTGTGAAGAACAAAAATTCTGCATTTACTTTATATGCGCAAATTCAAGACTTAATAAAAATTTGTTCGATACCTATTGGAAGGTTTTGACCCGGAAAAAGTATTGCGAGTCGCTAGAAGTATTTGTTTTGCAGAGATAAGCTAGTTTTTGTATTACATCATTTTATGACATATTAAAAAATAATATTTTTATCCGTGTTCCACAAACGGTATTTTTTATGTGTTTTACTGTTACTGTATATGTTACTATGATCAGATTTTGATGACATGTTATAGTGTGTTTTATATTCGCAATATACTCACAAAGCCCTTTCATTTTATATACCACATGGTATGAAAAAATCTTTGTAATTACTGAAAACTTTATGACATCACAGTTTCTACCCCCGCCATTTTCACGCTTTTCATCTTATATATTTGTGATCAGGGCATCGTATTGAATGCATCGATACCACATTTTCGAATTTTCGTGATGACTTGTGCGAAAACTAACCTCAAACCCTATAATTACCGATTGGCTAACAGTACAATAGAATATTTTATTCATGTTTTTCGAACGTCACAGTTATTGAATAATTATAATTAAATACCTCGAAAAACACGTAGTTATAATAACAACAAAATTTAACGGTATTTTTTTACATTTTTCATTATAAGTCGAACACTATGCGGCCTAAAAAAAGAGAAATGTTTGACATGCCCTACTATAGTAGCCTCACTTCAAATTTTTAAGACCCCTTTTCAATTCCTGCTGTAAAAAAGAAAACATCCTTATTTGCAAAATATTTGGGCAAACGTCATCTTAAACTATTCCAAATTTCAAGTTGATACCATTAATAGGTAGTTATCGAGATATCCAGCTGTGACAGACAGACAGACAGACTGAGTCACACCATAAGGGTTCCTTTTTACCATTTTGCTACGGAACCCTTATAAAGAACCCATATAATGCTTATGGTTTTTCTTTTTTTGTGTAAAAACTCGCAATAGGAAATAATACGCAAAACTTTTCGCAGATGGCACCATTGTACTCTGAGGTAAACAAAAATGGTTTTGATTGGCTAAAATACGTCAGAAATTACATTTTACATCTGAAACAACAAATTTAACGAATTTAGGAGAGTCGCATGTGGCGCCATTACTTCCTCAGTATTATGCCCTATTCCCTGACCAAAATCATCTTACTTAAAAAACTAAATCTTGCGATTCTTTTACGCAAAACAGAAGTAGATTTACCTACTTCATTAGGCATTGTTATGGTAAACATATTTAAACGGCGACTTCTTTGATTTTCATTATTTATAAATAAATAAAATTTACTAGATGTTTGTTCTTAGACAAAACGACAGTGCTTTCAATACAATTTTATTAGCGACAAGTCAAATTCTTTAGCTAACTTGATGTTTCTTTTGTTACGTTTACGTTAAGTTTTCCATAATAATATAGGTAAATTATAAACTTATGATAGTCCCAGAACAATAATTGCATTAACCGACCTTAGGTTCGTAGTGTGATCCTACCTTTTTTGGAACAGGATTAAAAACTATATTAATTGGTAAGCATATCATGTAATAATAATTCTCTTACTTTTTATTGCAAGCTCTACCATTACAAAAATAATTATGTCAGCCTGCGAAAAAAATTGTGGTGTCTTTTAGGGTTAAAGCCGCTTGTCACTCTTGTCAGTGTCATTTCGTGGGCGATTAGTCGCCGAGCTATGTGTGAGCTACTTTTTGTAGCTCGTGGGCGTTTACGTATTGAACTCCATATGTTCTATTCTGGGCTACAAAAAATCGCTCGGCGATTAAGCGCCCGTGAGCGTTGGCGCTTAATCTAGTGTCACGGAGTAGGGACGAACTTTGTCCACAGCGCTTCGCAATTGTTTTTATGTAATAGGGAGGGTAGATTGATAAGTCCATGACTTTTTATTTTTGTAGGGGCCTAATCGCGCTAATTATCAACGATAAAACCAAAGCTAAATCGTTACCGTTTCAGTTTCGTTTACAGAAAAATACTCGCTTTAGTTTTGTTAAAATTGTTGAAAACTCTGTCTAAGAAGTCTAGGATTACAATCTGGGACAATTTAAGTGAAAATTATGAAGCTAAACCAAAGATTTTTAGGTAAATATAACCTAAATGACAACGTAACGTTTTTGGTTTTATCGTTCAGAATTACCGTAAGTAAAAAGGGCTCCTGCTAGTTCCATATTTTTTCATTATATTCTTTGCGATAGTTTTTGTGTTGCAGTCAATTTAAAGTTACAGCATTCTCGTTATTGTGTATGCTGTGCCGCACCCCGGGCGGGCGATAGACTAGCCCCTGATTTATTCTGTGGCCCAATAAACGACACGCCACTATATATCTTGAAAATACCCATTAATCGCTTTCCAACGCGTTTTATATTGCGGAATGTGGATCTACGAGTTCGAAAAACAGAAATGCGAAAGTCCGTTTGATTGTTACGCCTTCACGTCTTAAATACTTAACCGATCATCATGAAATTTTATGAGTATACTCGTTGTGAGGGTTACAGAGAAGGACATACCTTTCATCCCGAAAAAAGTTTTTCCGCGTGGACGTAGTCGCGGGCGGTCGCGTCTAATAATTTAAAGTGAAACATGTGGGGTGATAACACTATCGGATTGTTATCACTCCACAGGCTAAGTGGAAAGTGTTAATAAAATTATGATAAAATTAATTAAGTGATAGATAATATTTTTTTTTATAAAAACAGGTTTATAAAACCGTTTAAAAAGTTTAAAAAACGTGGGGCACATTTTGTAAGATTCATCAACAATTTTGTTGTCTCTTGCATGTACCCCACGTTTTTAAGTTTAAAAATTCTGTAAAGGGTTATAAATCTTTACGGGTATATTATTTTTTATTCCATTTTAAAAAAGAGTTTTCTAGAAAAAAAAATTTTTAGTTCATTTATGAGGTTAAAATAGTAATCAACAATCTCAAATTCTTTTATTTTTATGCGTTATTCCTATTACAATACGACTTATAATCCCTATATAGGTATAGAACATCATTGAAACGAAAAACGCAGGACAAAGTTATATACTTAGCTCAAAGAAAAGATTTCCTCAGCTTACGTTGTTGAAATCCGAATAAAGTTTTCAAGAACGCAGTGCACTTTGATACTCTATGTGCGTCAAGGGAATATTCTGCACCTGACACTCGCCTTACCTAAGTACTGCATTCTTTAGCCGGGAGGAGATATTGGAAACGCCTGTGGGTGACAGACACTGCCTGCTCTGTACCACTTGGGCTTTTGGAAATTAAATACGTCCGAAAAGCCAGTGTGTTATAGAGCATTTGTTTTTTTTACTTAAACTAAGTATATAAAAATATAACCGTAAAAGTAGTTCGAACATTATTTTGACAACCTTCTTCGTGCTAAATCGGAGTTTACGGACTGACCTAAACCGCGCCGGCAATCTTAGTATGAGAATCCATTACTAACGTGTAATAATGGATTTTCATACAAAAATTGCCGGCGTCAGACCGGCAATGTTTCTATTAAAACTCATTACGCACGTGTAATTCAGAAATGGAGCGAACTTTTTAATGAATCACGAATAATGGGTATCAAATGAAAGGCCTTGATGAGCGAGCACAATCCAATTTTTTTTTAATATTAGGTATATGGGTATCAAATGAAAGGCCTTGATGAGCACATTCCAAAAATATGAAAAAAAAACGTAAAAAAAAGAAAAAACTTTTTTTAAATATTAGGTATATGGGTAATATGGGTATCAAATAAAAGGCCTTGATGAGCACATTCCAAAAATATGAAAAAAAACGAAATAAAGAAAAAACCTTTTTTTTAACACCTAGGTGGGTATCAAATGAAAGGTCTTGATGAGCACATTCCAAAAATATGAAAAAAAAAACTGGAATCATTTTTTTTTCAACATGGGTATCAAATGAAAGGCCTTAATGTGCATATTCCAAAAAAATAAAGAAACTGGCTCCTTTCTTCTTTTTTAAATTTTTTGCTTTAATTTGAAATAAAAATTAAAAGTTAAAAATACCTTCTTGGTATGAATTTCCGCGCATTATTTGAGAAAAGTACTATACAAGCCTTGGCCGCAACTAGGCATTGATGGACTCACGTATGTGTGCCTCGGCTTCGCCTCGGCCCACATTTTCACGTTCGTCCTTCAATGCCTGTCTTGCGTGCCGCTGCAGTAATGTACTATTTCTGTTACTTATACGTAAAAGCTTGTTGTATGAATTCTAATGTGGTAGTAGGAAACGCTGTAAGGGGTAATACTCATACATAACAAAAAAACTATTCAAAATTGAAAATTATGAGTACAATAAATTGTTTTTTTTTTCGCAGAACACGCGTTGCTGCTAATCGCTCTCGCGGTACAAGCGGCCAGCACGGGGGACAAACGGCCACATTTTGCGGTGGAGCCCCCGCCGCGGCTGCTGTGGCCAGCCACGCGCGGCGCATACGCATCCTGCAGGGCCACTGGCCACCCCTCGCCCGACGTGCACTGGGTCACTTCGGAGGGACAGCTAGTCACTACGATACCGGGATTAAGGTAAGTGTGATAGTGACCAGAAAGGGGGAAATGGCGACATTTTGTGGCAGAGCCCCCGCGACGGCTGCTGTGGGCAGCCACGCGCGGCGCATACGCATCCTGCAGGGCCACTCACCCCTCGCCCGACGTGCACTGGGTCACTTCTGAGGGTCAGATAGTCGCTAGTACGCATCCTGCAGGGCCACTGGCCACAAATAAATAAATAGCCACATTCTGTGACAAAGCCCCCGCCGCGGCTGCTGCTTCTTTTTATTATTAGCTGAGATAGTGCCCAGAACTGGGACATTTTGTGGTAGAGACTTGCCATCTCTGCTGTAACACACGGGCTGGCCGCTGACCTCCTCACGCCCAACATGCACTGGGTCACTACGGTACCGGGATCAAGGCAAACAGTTTTTCTTTTATCACTGGATGGCCAGATTTTAACAAAATCATAATATGTTATGAGAAGGAAACTTACGTTAATAAAGTTTTATAAGGCTGCAAAATACCTATGAAAATCTCTAATATTATAACTAGAATGAACTTATATGTGCCTCTCCACATCTCTACCTAATAATATAATTTATTACCTACGTGATTTATTACATAAAGTCTACTAACCAAAGCACGTTCACTGAACAAAGTTGTAAGCATTCGGCATCGTACCACATCGTGCTATAAATTACGAAGAAAAAACAAGTGAAAGAAAGTTTTTACCAGTACACATTATGTCGAACGAAAGTTCAGTGCGACTGATCGATCTTCCAGATTAGTTTAGAAATTGGGCTTTAGCGAACTCGGTAAAAGTCGACGACGGGTTCATTAAATAAACTAGTTGAACTTCCCCCATATTTTACAGAATGCGATACGGGAACGGGAAGTTGATATTTACTGCTAACAGTGGCTGGTTAATATTCTCTCTTTATTAATGCTGTAGGGTAAGATAGAGAGGCAATTCCTTTAATTTACTAAGCTCCGTTGAAGTTTAAGCAAGGTCTTGGTTAGTAGATTTAATGAATCTGTTAATAATGGTTATGTGTATACACAGACCATACAACAAATACTATGTGTGTGTATAATATCGATGGCTGACGGGCAAAAGGGTATACTGCCATTTTTTCCGAAATAGGATTTTATATATTTGAATAATTGAAAATAAAGCACAATAATTATACGGTTAATAAAATTAAAGAAAATCAATTAAAAGTAAAAGGGCCATCCAAAAGCATTTACCAAAAAGTAACGTAACGTAATGTAACGTAAGCAGTTACCAAAGTAGCATTTAGTCAAAGGCTACTTTTTAAGTTGAGTCGTATTAGTTATTACTATTTCCGTTCGCAGTTTTGTACTACCAATTTTCTCTTAAATATTAAAAAAATATTTGATACCAAAAACTTTGAAACAATCTAAATTATTTAAAGACCAACTTTCACTGGCCTTATTTAATTTCTAAAGAATGGCAAGCCTCAAAGATCATGTAAAACTTACAAAGCCTTGTAATACATAAATAAAACAGGCAGTCTTAAATTACAGGGACCAAGCGTAACTTTTTAAACATTTTCTTCAAAAAAATGTATCTACTTTGAAACAAAAGCAACTACGAAGTTTTATACTTCTAATGAGTAACACAGACCTTCTCATAGCTTATCCGAGTTGTGTATTTTTAATAGCAGCCGGCGTTAGTCACAACTTGCAAGGCAGCTCAAGCGGGCGACATTTTAAGTTGCCAGTCTAACTTCTTCTGGTTCTAGTTAACGTACAAACTTTGGCAACTTCTTTAAGAAATGTTTAAGGGCGAAGATGTGTTGTTTGAAAGAACTTTGTTATACCTCTGATAGCTTTTTTGTCAGATATTTGGACGATGCCAGAAAGTTTGACCGCAAACAGTAGCTTGCATTTTGCATTACGTCAATGTGAATACTGTAAGAAATCTATTTTTTTTTATTTATTCTCCGTTCGATACAGGAAGTGAAAATTATAAACGAGTACCAGTTTAATTAGCTGCTAACTGCTTTATCGACAAGGAACTGATATCAAGACTGAAGGGAAATATTTACTAGTATTAATAGAACTAACCAAATGAATTAAGCTCACATACCCGCAATTTCGAAGCGCAGTCTCTAAGTCGAGCAAGTTTCGAATAGACACGAAGCGTTGGAGCTCACCGAAACATGAAGCGTTTGTTGTGGAGTTATGAAACGCCTCAATAATATTTAATATCAGTACGTTATAATCGCATAGTGTAATAATATATTTTCCTTTAGTGAGGTAACTCCTTTGTTTCGGCGATGAATGCCGACAAAGTGACGACAGTACTACGGTACGGTATTTTTTTACGGCTTTTCTAAAGGTTTCATGGCCTTTATATACTTGAAATTTGGCTTTGTTCATAATTTCTCATACTTTGTCCCGCCATAGCCATATAATTTCTATAACATCATTCAATTTATTTTTTTAGGTCACGTCAAAGCTTCTTACTACCTTTGCTTGTTAAAGGACATCATCAATTTTGGTCCAAATGTGAAAGTGCCGGCCAAAAAGCAAAGTGCTTTATTCGGATAGATTTTGTCCACCTAAGCATTTCTTATTATGGCACCGAAGCTGTAGCACCGCTATACTTGATTTTAAATAAGTTTAAAAAGTCTGTCTTTTCATACATTTTGGCACAAATGTAAAAAAGTCGACCAAAAAGCAAATTCTGATAGATTTTGTCCGCCTAAGCATTTCTTATTATGGGACCGAAGCGGTAGCACCGCTGTACTTGATTTTAATTGAGATCAAAAAGTCTGTCTTTTCATACATTTTGACACAAATGTGAAGCGGTGAAGCGGTGCTACAGCTTCGGTGCCATAATCAAAAAAGGCTTAGATGGACAAAATCTATCAGAATAAAGCACTTTTATCTTTTGGCCGGCACTTTCATATTTGGATTAAAAATGTATGAAACATGGATGATGTCCTTAGCACATTAGTTAAGCAAGAAAGTTTTTTTTTAACATCAAAACATTTTCACTAAATTAATATTATTACTAAGCTTTCGAATTTCCACTTATCGTAAATCCACACTACCACACATTTGTGCTAAACGTAGTATTTACATAATCTGTGGTGAGCACCGACAAAGGGCCATATAAATGAGGCTCTTCACTCGTAATTCAAACGTTTCATCCTAGTTCCCGTAGCGTTTACGCAGAGTACTCTCAAATTGATACAAAGCCCTCAAGAGGACGACAAATTGGGCGTGAAATAAACGATTAAAGGAATGGTTGACGTATGAAACTGAAATATTTTAATGTATGCTGGCATTGTATCTTGTAGGTTGGCTGACAATTTGATTTTCATGCAATGACGATGCAATCTTGATTTCGATTCCAGACCATTTGTTAATTCACGACAGGATTAATAATGTTACAATCGTATCAAGAAAAATGCATTAAGTATGTACTAATAATAATAATTATAAAACCTTTTATTCCCAATAAACAAAATACAATTCATTTCAACATACCTATGCATGCTTTTCAATTCTAAAAAGTAATGTTAGTATGAATTACAAAAAAAATATTTTTTTTGGCAACACAACATTATAACTTAATATTTGTATAATTATTATTTCATTAACACTATCATTCAATATTTTATTTGTTATTGTATTTACTGCTAGTATTTATTATATAGTTTTACATTATGGGTATTTATAATTATTTCAGTTGTTAGTTACATTTTTTTTATTTGTTTTCTTTTTCTTTTGTTTTTTTTTTACTTTTTTATAATATATATTTTTTAATTATTATTTACTTATTATTTATTATATTATACAGGAAATTACCGGATGATATTATTGTTAAGTATGTACTAGGAAAAAATAATAGGTAAGTACATCACCATTTTGCCTCACTCTCATTTTTCCTACTATTTATAATTTTTCGGAAAATATATCTAGCAACACCGTTAACCAGTGACTGGGGTAAGTTCTGCCAGCGTATACTTAATCATTCATGTGGTTCGGTTCGCTTGATGTTGTAAGCGCCATACGTATGAAAGGCTCAATTCATATTCCTTAACAAAGCTTGTATCGTATATTTGCCTATCAAAATACATGTAACATTCTGCAAAGAATTTTGGTCGGGGTAAAAAATATTAGGCGGTAAAATTATAATATTTCTTTATATTTGGCTTATATAATGCCAGCTTTCGCAAACGATTTCCAGCATAAATAATCATTTTTATCACATTACGGGAAATGTAATTTTTTTCACAATCTTTTAGCGAGGGGTTCCTAATCTATGAATATTGAAATTGTAATGATATTTTTTTATAAGTTTAAAGCAAACGAGCGTAATGCTTTGCCTAATTAGTACGCGCCTATGTACATTTGCAACACCGAGTATCTGTTTAGACCACTAAACAAATGGATTGGACCTTGAAAAAGGACAACTGACATTCCCGAAATTCCGAAGGGAAAAGAAATTCTACGCGGTTGAATTAACGGCTAATACTAGCATAAAATACACCGTAAATTTTTAAGTAATATCTAAAAATTAAATGGGGATTTCAGACCACGTGAATGAACAACTTTTACTATGTGCATGGCCAACCACGGAATCTTGAAAAAAGAATCAGCTGTTCCATAGAAAAGTAGGTACATCATCGACTCTACTACAATGTATGGAACAGCTGATTTTTTCCGCGATTCCGTGGTTGGCCCCATAGTAAAAGTTGTTCATTCACGTGGTCTGAAATCCCCTTTTCATTTTTAGATAAACTTAAAAAGTAACAGTGTATATATATTAATTGTCTTTGACTATTGGCTGTAGGTGACTGTACATTTCAATATCATTAGCTGTTCCGATTCAAGTGAAATAATCCAATTAAAATCCCACGTATGAAGTGAAGGCACACATCACGTAATAATTGGTCCATATTAAGGAACTAAATATTAATTTTATAACGTAAGTTAGTCGAGAAGTTGTACCTAAATATTTCTGACACATCACTGACGAATAAAAAATAAAATAAACTTTGCTGGTACCATTTTATTTATAGCTGCTCGCTAGCTTTGAAATAGTCTTTATAGATTCATAACAGCACGCAGGGCTACGATTATAAATATGTTACATTTTTTCAATCGACTACTCTTCAATTCTCAGTGTCACCTGCAGATGACGGTGTTTTTTTTTCGACCACACTGCTATAAATTTTTTGGATCCTGTTATTTTATTTATTAGTATTATTATTTAAATTTCTGGCAGCACTAAGCCTACGTCATCAGGTGACCGCCCCTATAAAAAGGTGGGACTTTGTTTATAGTTTTTTAGTGTCTACTCAATTTATTAGGAGACTTGGTTATTTTTATTGAAAACACAGTGATGGGAATTGAAGAGTTCATCCAAAATTTTTATGTTAAAATCAATGTGGAGTTCAGGGCTTAGATCTTATGTGGTGCGGATACTACTTTATGTAACAAAATATCTTTTCTGACATCTATCACCTTTTCAACGCGCTACATTCTTTCGAAGCAATTTAGCTACTCTATATATCAAACAAGACCATCTTTATAAATTTCGCTGTGTCAACGAAATAACATTTAACGACTATTATTTTGCGCCAAGTTTCCCAAATAAACTGTAAAAACCGGAAACTTTTTATTTCGAAAAAGCGTCCCACATCGACCTAATGTAATATTAGATTCCATTTTATTAAATCTCCTGTTATTAGATTTTTGCTGTCGAAAGTAGTCGCTGAATGCTGTTAGGCCCGAATCTTTCATTAATGGAAAAGAAAAGCGCCCTGGAGCGAGGTCGGTTTAATATTATCCGAGAGCAATTGTTTGGGGGCTAATGGAATGTATTGTGCGGGAGGTGATAGTGGGTAGCGGCAGAGATTTCTGTTTGATGGGCCTAGAGGGTGTATTATGAAGACGATTACACAGGCCACTCGGCAAACAGACCGCAATTTTGCTCATCACAGCCTAAGTTAATGGAGTATTATGGGCTGTGTTTGGTTCCGGTGGTCGGCAAAGGTTTTAAGTCCTAATTCATAAACACGAGGCGACATACATAATTATACACTTAGGTAAATGCATATATATATGTTTACATTTTAATAGTCTCCGTGACAACAGAGGCGAATCCTGGAAAAGAAAAGTACGATAAATTAAAAAAAAACAAAAACCGACTTCAAAAAACCTACCTCTAAAAAGCAAGAAATCATATTCAAATCACTAGATACGCATTATCATTTGTAATAATAAAAACACGTCTATTGAAGTCGGGTGGGGCTTTAACAATAAAAAAAGGAATTTGTACTCCAGACCCCCTTCGGGTCTGCAACTTTATTTTAAAGAAGTTATACGACTGATCATCGAGGTAGTTCACACAAAATCATACTATTTTCGTGCTTTTTTCAAGATTACTTGACAAGTACTGAACCAATTTCCAAATTTTAAAAAATGGGACCAACTTGGGAGTTTACCTAATGTAATAACGTTTGAATCATTTCAATCGGTCCAGCCGTCTTTGAGTAATAAATTGGTGGGATAAACACAAAAACAAAAAACAAATATACAGACGAACAGAGAACCTCCTTCTTTTTTGAAAGTCGGTAATTAAGTATAAAAGCATTAATATTATGAAATAGTAATAAAGAAGTTACGAAGAAAGACGAGTTAGGAAATATTATTCCACATAAAATCCTCGTACAAGTAAAACTACAAAAGAATAATATGGTAATACGGAATATTTCTGAAAAGAATACGTTTCTTGTTAGTCCAACTTTTCATTAATGCACAAAGTTTCCGAATGCCGAACAACTCAGGAAGTTGGCCATTCGAAGTCCATGGAAACGGTGAGATTATTTATACCTTAACGGCTTGTGATAGAGTTCAAATTCCTGATATCGATGCTGTGTTTGAGGTTGGTAACGTATCAGATCCAGGCAGTGTCAATGCTAACATAGCTGTTGATTCTGGCGGATCCAGACCAGAAGGAAAGTTTGGACACAATCTGAGAAGTTACACTAAGGTATTAACTTGCTGTGGCCATCTCTCACCTTATTTTAGAACGAACATGATACTCATATTTATGTATTTCTAAAGTTTTGATGTGTTTTATTGATCCTACTCAAGTAATGTAGTTTTATTGTTTGAGATATTGAGACAAAATATTGAAATAGTCGGTGAAGAGACAACACCAGCTGTTAACTTGGATAGATACATCAATATCTTACTGTTATACAGGAAAATACATTCTCGAATGAAAATATTGAAATTGCAAAACATTGAAGCAGAAAATTAGGTTTTCCTGTCAATATGAATAACAGCCATGAAATACGTAATATGTCAGTGGAAAATTGGCAATGATCGAATACGTGGTAGAATACACCTTTAAGTTATTACTTAAGTCACGAAAAATAGATGGATAGCATTTTACATTTATATCTATTTGAATAAGTTTTTTGGATTTTCTAGACGTAATGATCATTATAGAGCATATGGTGCTGCTGAAAAATAAAAAAATGCTTACATTTTTTATTATACTTTAGATCCCATTAATTGGTAACTTTGTTGGTTATGGCTGAAAAAATTTCAACCAAAAAAAAATCTGTGTATAATTATTATTTATAACTAAATTAGTAAATCTTTGTAATCTCCTGTACTGTAATGGTGCAATGCAATAATAAAAATAGAGCCTTTCATTTATAAAGAGCATTAAACACTAAGGAAGATATCAGAGCCACGCAGCCTCCACTAAACTTAAGTTGTAAAATATTATGAGACCAAAGCTTAACTTTACCCTCTGTGCCATCACTAGGTCGTCGAGACTCACTCTTTAATATATGAGGCATCGCTTAAGCAACTTACTAAAGTAATTTGGCCAAAAACTGTAATAGTTTCGGTTAATTTCATAACTATTTATGTTGTATACGATAAAATACGGATTTAAAGTTATCCGTCGCGGTATTCACGGTGTAACTTAATAAACTTTACCAATACATTAAAAAAAAAAAAAAATTCCTTCACAAATAGTAGTAACAAGCAACAGTAAATATAAACAATATTAGTCTTAGATTACTAGTTGTGAAGACTGATGCTTGAAATGGGTTGGGTTGCAACCTGTAATACAAGACACCAGGTCCTCACTTCCCGGATTGCGCTGATAGCTTTTTAATACAAGTACTAAGTTTATGTTGCCGCTAATGAAGTTTATAAGGTACGTACTTATGTAAAAGAAATAAATTATTGTAAAGATGAAAATCACACATTTAGAGTTTACGCATGCAAACTTAGAGCATGCAAATAATTGTTTTGTGTGGAAAAGTGTGTGTGTGTGTGTGTGAGTGTGTGTGTGTGTGTTTACATTATTTTAAATTCCATTAATTTTTCAGCAAAATTTAACTATCGTAATCACCGAGCATATCATTATAATCACTACGTACGTTAGAACTTCCTATTTTATATTCTGTGACATGGCGAATATTACTAATGAACTCAGGTGAAATATTATTAGTAGTTTTACTATAGGTAGAGTAGTACTTGATTAAAAACACTGCTGTTGATATACATATTTCTGAGGTTTTGGCTCTTTACAGATGCCTTAGGCAAAAGCAGGCATTATTGGTCATCTTGAAATTAATTAGTACTTATAGGTATTATTGTATAATTCAACATTTAATATTTTTATCATCTTACCACACCCGGGCACTCCATACAAGCGCCGCGTTTTAACTACCACAGACGCTACACATACACAATGACGTTTTTGCACACGCGCAACTGTGTGCGTGAAATCTAGGGCTACCATTGAATGAGCACACGATTCGGCACACGAACTCGCGGGGTGGGCTGAGGTAATTGATTGTGGGGCGGGGCGGAGAGTTTCCTTTCTTTACTGTAGTACTTATGTCTATTCTGTGATCTTACTATGGAAATGGATTGCTTTTTTAAGAGTTTAAAAATGATTTTTGTTCACAGACACGTGTTAGCCGATGGAAAGCTCGTGCTAGGAGCGCGGAAGTCCCTCTTGGACGCTGGCGCCGGAGGCGGGAGCGCCATCTTGCGGTGCCGAGCTTCAAACCGAGCGGGGACGGTGCTGTCAAGACCAGTGTTGCTGCAACCGGGTACGAACTAAATATTGTTGTCCATTTTTATGCACAGCGGGATAGTGCTTGATGGCCTGCACCTCACTTGATGTTAGTGACGATAAGGCCGAAGGTAGAAGCAGACCCGAAATCCTTATCACTGAGGAACTGGCTAGCTTTCTTCTACCTGCCGGAACACAACCATTTTTAAATTATTGTTATTAGGTATGGCGTCAGACTAAGGTAAGATGTTGGTAGCTAAGCTAGCCAGGCGGACTTGAAATAAGCCCTAACACCAACCAAAATTTTGCCATTTTATTGTTACTTATTTCGATATGACCGTTTGGTTCATTTTAGCGATGCTTTTATTGCTCCAAAAAGCCTAAATCTTGAAGGGCAAATGTTTTAGTGATGAGCATAATCATTTGCTCTCGTGTCGTGGATGTATTTTGGTTTTTTCAGTACCCGTGCTGGAAACTTTTCTGGTTTGCAAAAAATACCTACTGAATTGTGAAGATAAAATATTGAATTCCTATTTTCTCAAAAAGTCATTGTTTTCTTCCTGAATAACAGTACCTAATAAAGTTAAAGAAGCTTTGAATATTTAGAAACGAGACAATGCGTTATCATCACGTCTAGTGTCGCGTTAATATCATCATGAACTCATAACAGGTTGAATCTTCGAGCATCGCGGCTTCTGGAACAGAAACGCGTCTTACTCTAAGGGTTGAATTAACAAACTCGCCGTCACATAGAATTTGTTCAAAACAAACGAAACTCCTTTTACGATGCCAGAAATGAACACAAAGTTACGCGTTGTAATTACTTTTACCATCGACCGTTCCAGGCACCTCTCATTTGGCGAAATGTGATGGAAATAAAAAAAAACCTGTAAACAACAGACTTGCAATAAACAGATGTACAAAAAGAGGGTAAAACAAATTACAACTTCGGAACGAGTTGGACCAATTAACTTTCCGTTACACAGAGGAAAATATGGAAACGAAAAACAGCCGAGGCTGGGCCAGTTTTTTTTATCATGGAAAAACTTTTAATTAAGGGATTAAAAATGACATTAGAGTGAGTTTGCAACGGGTCAACTTTGCCTTTGTTGGGATAACAGTAAGGAAAATTCTGACACGGGGTTACTACGTTTATCTAAACGTTACGGATACATTTTCTTTATTAGAGCTTGTTAAAAGTTGGCTCAGTTTACCGGCGGGAGAATAAAGTTTCCGTCTTGACTAAGTTGAATGATGTTCCATTTAAAGAGCTCAAGCTGTTGTGCCGTTATGAGTGAACTTTAAATTTAAATACACTCAACGCACCGAAATGGTAGTACCTAATAGCAAAATAACTTCAAGAGTTAATAGTTCCTTTGAAAAACCGCAATATCGATTAAACCGAAATCGATTAGTTTTGTTTATTTTTTTTTTATTTTATTTGGTTAAGGGAAACAAACAGCATACAATATTACCTTAAAAACTATGATAAATTACTATTACAAAAGCCAAAACAGTTTCCACGACAGGATGTAACATTTCAATCAAGTGAACTTAAATAAAATAATGTAGGTTGAAACCGAAACTAAGGTTTATTTAACTAAGTGCAGTTTTAATTTCAATTTAATCAAAAAGGGAGAAAAGAAACTAAGCCCAAGTATAAACATTTAGGTACCTAACCAAGAGTTAACGACAAATATGGCTACAAACATCACAAAATCAAGAAAATCACCTGATGCGCTGTTGACTGTAAATTTGTACTATCTGTATTCAGAGACTGTATTTAAGAAGTTAATTGATTTCGATATAACTATTATTCACAAATTGCTTTTTTAAATTTACGATATTTAAGGCCAAATATGTCAATATGTTGGTAAGTCTTATTATAAGTACCTACTACAGTTCGTTCATTGTATTGATTAATTACACATTTATTGTAACTCAAAATAATGGTGTAAGTAGATAACTACATAAACAAAGTAAGTTAGTTTCTTTGTCTTATCTATTCAAGTTTTGTTAATACGAGTATAAAGCAAAAGAGAATATAAATTAAAATTGAAGTCATTATTCTAATTCTTTGTTAACGTAATGACATATCTACTTAAAATTCCCAGCAAAGTGCGTATTCATGTTTTGTAATCATATTCCGGTCCCTTTTGTGCCTAAATATTGGGATATTTGAAAAGATGAATATTTTCAGTCCAATTACTTTTTCTACCAAGGGACTCGGAAAGTTTTAATTAATTCTCAGCGACATCATTTCGGAAAAATGAAGCTTGTAATAGGGATAGCGGTATTCTCTTTATTAAAAATACATAAAGTTCGACTTTGTGGGAAAGCCTATATAGAACATTTTATTTTTCTACTCGCTGATTGGATCTTATCGTAATAGGCTTATGTATTATGCCATTTTTTGTGCTTTAAATGTTTGTAGGTAGGTATAACCACTGCTTTAGATCCCTACTTGATTCCTACTTTAGCTAGGCAATGAGCACAGCTAGACTAGTTATAACTTAGTGGGCACGGGCCTTAGTTTTTAGACACTCATGACAAAAACACGACAAAACACTAGAAATCTAAGTTAAATTCAAAGTTTTTAAAGGAATCATCAGTTCATCACCCTTCAGACTTACACAGTTTTTCAATTAAATTAATATCGTTTAACATAATTTAGCAAAGTTTAAAATAACTTAACTAATATACCTACCTCTTAAAAGATAAAATATTTACTTTGGAAATCAGTCTTGAGTTCAAATTTAAATCTTGCTTGTCAGTTTGAGCATACAAAGGATTCGTTCTCAAACGTTTTGGAAAGAGTAAATAACAAACACTTTCTTTAACAAAAAAGAGTAAATTAGCAATGAAATAAGCTCATAATATTGTGATAACGATACTTCAAAAAGTTACTGTATATGATTCCCTAACTTTTTTCCAACCGAGCCGCGGTCATAAATAAAAATAACAACATCAAAGTGTCGAATAATTTCTTTGAAACTCATTTGAATGAGAATAAGCTGGAACGGATTCCATTTGTTGCTTTTCAATTTCCTTTGTGGCAAACTCGTTGTTGAAGAAATTATTAAAATATGGTAACCAGAAACTGTAACCGAAGATAGTTTTAAGGTTCATAAAGAGGAATGGTTTTAACGTTCTTGATATCGCTTAAGAATACTGCCGTGTATAAGCTATTATGCAGTTAACCCTGAAACGGATTTTTACCAAACTTTAATGCGGTTAAAATGCTTTAACTGTTTTGCTCTACATAAAGTTTTTAAAATAAGTTCACCTAATAGTAGTTTATGATACAAGGTTGGTAAGGAGGTTTTAGGCGAGGGTTTATAATCGTCACGAGTTTTAAAAAACCTTAACAACCGTGTGCCATACTACGTTTTTCAATACATTTGCGAGAAAACATTATAGGTACTGCTGAAATTGTAATCTATACATATAATAAAACTGTAAATTCTAAATATTTGTGCGCGAATTACGCAAAAACCGCTAATCTAATTTTGATGGATTTTTCACAATTTAGTAGATTGTGGTCCAACTTAAAATCTAAGCTATGTTTCATCAAATTCGGGTGGGTGGAACCAGAGAAACAGCTTGAACTCTCCGTAGTACTAGCTTTCATACACTCAAGGGGTCATTTTAAACTGGTTGCAATATTTTTCTACTGTCCACGCGGATGAAGTCGCGGGCGGAAGCTAGTAGAAATTAAAAAAAACGTTCGTAAACAAAAACGCACGGCGCCGGCGTGCGGTAAAATCAACTTTCCGCACGCTGTACTACTCCGTAAACAAAAACGCACGGCGTGCGGTAAAATCAACTTTCCGCACGCTCGACTGTCATCGTAAACTTACATTTTCGAGCAACTGTATTGAAAAAGTTCTTTAAAATACTTTATTAGTGAATGTCAAAATTTGAAATCGATTACATAGTTTTCAAACAGCGACGATTTTTAATCAAACGTGATTATCTCGAAATGACATTTTTGCAGACTCGTAAGAACATAGATATAGTATCGTAAGAAGATGCTTTTTTATTATTATTATTATTTATTTATTATTAAAAAGCATCTTGTCATTTGGACATTTATTCGGGTGTCTTGTCACAAAATATAAAGAAGTGTCTTCATTCGATCGCTTTCCCGTTCCCTTTCATCTGCCGCATGCCTCAAGGCATTCAATAGCGCCCGCTGACCGTGCGCTTTCGCTTACCTCTTGCGCTTTCAACAGAGGCATGCCTTATGGCATGCAATAGCGCATGCCCTATCTTCTAAAAAACTTCAAGTTGGACGTGATACCGCATGGTTTGGAGGCAATCAATACTGCATGCGTTCGGTTTTGGCAATATTCGAAAGATCATTCCGTCCGTCATTTGTTTTGTTGCGTTAGGAAGCCACATCATGTTGTGACTCCGCACTGCAAACATACACGGCCTTACCACAAAAGATTTTAAAACACTGTTTAGTAAAAACACTGTTTAAAAAGTGACAGCATCACATTTAAACAGTGTTTTAGTTAAACACGTGTTAAACAGTGTTTTAGTTAAACACGTGTTAAACAGTGTTTTGTGGTAAGGCCGTTAGTTAGAATTTGCAAACATTGACGGCCTTACCACAAAACACTGTTTAACACGTGTTTAACTAAAACACTGTTTAAATGTGATGCTGTCACTTTTTAAACAGTGTTTTAAAATCTTTTGTGGTAAGGCCGTTAGAATTTGCGTCACCACGTAGCTTTCTCCTTCCTACTGTCACAACTCGGTTTGGTCCTACATTGGTTGACGTTAAATGTCTAAAGTGTGCGCGCACGGAAAACCGCAATTTGTTCCGACTTCCGAACGATTCTTCAGTTAATTTTATATTTTGTGGTCTTGCCTCGTGTTGATAAATAAATAAATCATTTATTTTTTCTCATCACAAACTTGGCATTGTAACAAAGTCATTAACATTACAGGATTAAGTAATATAAGTCTGTGAGAGTTGATGATCAACTGTTGAATTAACAACGGGCGGTTCCGGTTCTACTCATTCAAGTTTCACGAAAAGTGTCATCACTTTCGCTTTAGGTACCTTCTTCATATGTCTTTTGACGTAATACGATAATGAATTATTCGCATGGATTTTACAAGGCTGTTTTGAAGAAATAAGATAAAGACCCCAAAATAACTTACTAAAGCTCTTTGGAAATAATATTACCTATTAAATGAAACGTAATTGTTGACGTTATATTTCTCCTGAAAAGGTCGTGGAATTAAACGACCAAAAAACATGGCTTTGTAATAATTAGATTCGACGTAGCATTGTTTCAAGCTATAGGGCTATGTCCGAAGCAATTACTTTTTTAATATTTATTCCATTCTTTGTATTGTCCTGTATAACTTTTGTTAGAAGTCTTTCTTTTTACTAAGCGAAAGGAAAATTTTATTATTCCAAGTCTGTAGCAAAAGAAAGCCTTAATAATAAAAAAAATATAAATAATAAAATAATATACTGACTTAATCATTTAAGAGGATAATTATGCCCATTTGATAATTAGATCTTATCCTACTAATATTATAAATGTGAAAGTTTGTGGGTTTGGATGTTTGGATGTTTGTTCCTCAATCACGCAAAAACTACTGAACGGATTTGGTTGAAATTTGGCACACAGATAGTAGATAGCCTGGATTAAAACATAGGGTACTTTTTATATCGATATTCCCACGGAAACGGGTACCACGCGGGTGAAACCGCGGGCGGCCGCTAGTATCTTATATTTTTTAGTTACCTTTGTTTTGATACGCAGCTAAATATAATCTCTTTTAATACTGTTAAATTAAAAGATTGAAAATTATACAAATCTTAGACTCAGTGACTGATGCTATTACTCTAGGTTCTAATATAAAGGGAGGTTCTTTTCTAGTACTTTTACTACAAGTTAACAAAAGCGAAAGCGAAATACGTGACTGAAAGAAACTTATAAGGTTTTATTTTTACTATAGAAAGCAATAAAACTGCCGAAGGCAAAGTTTTATCCCTATATAGAAACGGGCATAATTAAATTCCTTGCATACTTACATCTTCTCTGTGGCGTCAACCCTAAAGTTTTGTCACAAGTTAATAAGTTCACAACATCGTGTCTACGGCTGTAACTAAGGTTTAATAAGGGTTCAAACTGGTTTAAACGGTTAGTGGTTTGGATCGGAGTAAATCGCCCTAAACTATAAAGTCTCTTAGAGAAACACTCGTTCAAAGTTGTTTAATCACCAACGATTGACGGATAGACAAGTTTCAAGGATGAAACGAATGAAATATATTTACCTAACGATAAAATTGGAAAATGTGGGTTAGTGACTTACAGATACGGATGCACTTGCAGAACGAATGCCCGAGGCAAGGAACATATTATGGACATTTCTGGGGCTACGAATGGAGTTTAAATTTTGGAGTCACGGGCAATAAAAAATATTACATAAATCGAAATTACTACTTAGGCAGTGACTTAGGTAGCTAAAATACTGCTGACCTACACACCATACAGTCATACTCATTCACACATAAATAAGGTCTTAGATACAAATAAAAAGGGACACCTTTTTTAAATAAAATCTACTTTAGGTATTCTTAACCATAACAAACTAAACTTTTAACAAAAATTTACCACCAAAGGATTATTAATCAAAACTTGGTGGAAAATTGCTAGTAGGTATTTGGAAATTCACACCACACGCAAAATTCCGGGATTTTCCCGGATTTTCCGGAACCCTAGTCCTAGATCGTAGCATATGATACCTAGTGTGAAACCTGTAATAGCAAATATTATTCAGAAAAGGAATAACTTTATAAGAATCGATATTAGTATAGTTCTTACTTCTTATTTGCTTTTCTTCGGTTCAACTACCTAGACGGAAGTGCTTTTTAACAATAAAACCGCCTACTTTTAACTTTATTTTATTTTGTATGTTGTTAACGATGGAGAATAAAGTTAAAGTCTTCTAATGAATGTGTTTCTATTAAATCAATAGGTACAAATCGAATAATTTGTCGTAGGTATTAACTTTTTGTCTAATGTTACAAACTGTGTGACATCATCATCAGCTTTGCTATGACATAGTATTAAAGTGCTCAGCTACTTTCATTGTTGACTGTAAGTACATAATTTTTAACAGTGGAAGACAACATATTGACGCACACGGCTCGCCAGTTAGTTCCCGCTAAAGTGGGTGGCTCAGTGGTGCTGAGGTGCGAAGTTTCACCACAAATTGGAGTCGTGGATATTACGTGGCTGCAAGACGGCTTGCCTTTCACATCAGGGTTTTCAGGAGCTGGTAAGAATTTGTTAATACTATTCATATGGAACTTTATTAAAATACTATTTAAAATCAATAGTGAATTTATTGATTTGAATGAACTTTGAGGTTGCTACGATTTTTAATATTTGTATGATTTGGATTTGACATCGACTTTTCTAAATTGCATCTAAAAAAATAAAGTATTTACGTGTAATTGGATAGATAATAATTAATTCCAAATTCTCTGATATAAATGTTACTGGTTATTAAACCCAAATAGCGTAAACAATTAAAAAAATCCCTTACATACTATTATCCATTGGAATTATATCTAAAGCACGAATTGTACGCATTGAATTGCAAGATATGAATATCTTGTGTTACATTCGAGCAATAACAATTGCTAATAAGACTAATTTCAGATTCACGTTGGGTGTCTGGTGCCGGGGGATTATTGCTCGGTTCGGATTTAACCCAAGCGGATATCCAAGCTGACTATGCCTGCGTAGCGTTAGACATTCCAAGTACGCCTTTTAAACTCACAACAGATGGTGAGCACCTTGAATTTAACGGCCAATTTAGCACCGAAGTTTAACGGCTCTTCTAAAACACCTCAATTTAATTTCCATAGATAGCAGTTGGCTGGAAAATATCGAGTTGAATTCGATTGAAAGTAGAATTGAGGACACTGTTATACTGCCTTGCCTTTTGCGACATGTAACGGCTCATTCTGTGAGGTAAGAGTGAGTTATAATTTGTCTAATAGAAAGGGATATTTTTTATTGGGTGAGTGGAAATATATAAGGCAACTGTTAATGGGATATTTAAATACTAAACCCGGCAGCAGTTTATTTTGTTGGCGACTAAATAACTAAACGGGCGACTAACTGTGGATTACAAAAAATACGTAAAACGAGCAACTTCACGTGGGAGATAAATAATATAAATGAGTGACAAAAAATACTGAGTGGGCGACTATTATACTAAGTAGGTAACTGTAAAACTGATTTAAGCTGCCCAAAATGGTATTTTTGTCACCTCGATTAGGTTTATAGTCGCCTTTTTTAACCGACTTCCAAAAAAGGAGGAGGTTCTATGTTCGTCTGTATATTTGTTTTTTTTGTGTATGTCCACCGATTACTCGAAGATGGCTGGACCGATTGAAATGATTCAAACGTTATTTCATTAGGTACACTCCCAACTTGGTCCCATTTTTAAAAATTTGGAAATCGAATCAGTACTTTTCAAGTAATTTTGAAAAAAGCACGAAAATAGTATGATTTTGTGTGAATTACCTCACTGATTGGTCGTATTACTTCTTTGTTTATGAACTGAATAAGATAATATTTTTTTGTTGGAAGAGGGATATCTTAAGCGTAGTTTTTTAACCGACTTAAAAAAGGAGGTTCTCAGTTTGACCCGTATTTAAGTATGTTTCTCCGAGATTATCTTACGTTTGGCTGAGCCGATTTTTCTACATAATATATGATATACCTTACCTACAAGGTACCTACACTAAAAATAAAAATTTGTTTAAAAAAAAAAAAAAACCGACTTCAAAAAAAACCTACATCTAAAAAGCAAGAAATAATATTCGTAATAATAAAAATACGTCTATTGAAGTCGGGTGGGGCTGGAGTACAAATTCCTTTTTTTTTATTCTAAAAGCTCCCACCCGACTTCAATAGACGTCTTTTTATTATTACGAATATTATTTCTTGCTTTTTAGATGTAGGTTTTTTGAAGTCGGTTTTTTGTTTTTAAATAAAGTATATGACATTTTTTTTATGTTTTGTGTGCCTTAAGGTTGTCGCCCAAATAGAAATTTGGTTACCCGTTCTGAATAACTAGTTACTCAATTTGTATTTTAAAGTCACCCATTTTCAATATTTGTAGTCGCCCTCAGTCCGTTGCCCATTTAGTATTTCAGTACGTTATATTCAGTTGTTTTGATACTCAAAATGGGAATTTATTGTTACCCGATTAAATACTACCCTAATAGAAATAGTTTTGTAATCGCAATAATTTTACTTAACATGGTGTACTATGTAAATTTTAATTTCATACGTGCTTAGTATTTCAATGTCAGTTGGCAGCGGCAGGATGCAAGTGGTACTTGGACGTCTGCAGCTGGAGAAGGAATGGTTCGAGATAGAGCATTAGTGATTCCAAACGCCAGAGAACATCTCGCAGCCAAATATTCTTGTTCTTCAGGATTAGAATCAACACAGAGAATGATTGTTCGGTTGGTGGTGTATAAGCCTTTGACTGTAACCGTTAGTCCAAACCCATTGGTAAGAAGTGTCTAAAACTTTACTTATTTGCAAGCATTTGTTTAAATTGCTTAAATTGCTAGCTAAATAGTTTGAAACATGAAGAACACATTTTTTTGTCAGTGCTTTTGGTTGCGATGCGTTTTTTAAACAAGAAAAGTGTTGGTGACCCATGTTCTAACTGCAGATGCTAGGCACTGGAGGATCAGGTCACTTAAATTGCTCAGTACAAGGTGGTCGTGGTGGAGGGATCACGCTAAGCTGGCAGCACGAAGGTCGACCGCTTCATGCTCCTCAAGCACGCCTTTCCCTTGGCCCTGTAAGACCTCACCACGCAGGGCTTTACCAGTGCACTGCACATGATCACTCTGAAACTGCTGTCTCGGGTGCTAAAGTTATTATAGCTGGTAATATTGTAATTAATGTTCCACAATGCCGTTTACATTTTACTTTAATTCCTTACAACTACTTTAATGTCTACCGTACATACGAAACACGGTGTTTTGTGTTTCAGATAGGCCCCCCAGGTTGGTCTCAACATTCAGTGAAGCTGTCGCTAGAATTGGTCAAAGTATATCACTGAGATGTGCAGCCACAGGAGTGCCACCTCCTAGAATACTATGGACATTAGATGATAGACCCCTACCAGCTGCTCCAGATAAGTAAGATACGATTGCTTAATATAGGAGAAAGGTAACCCCTAAAAAGGATTAAGGGATTAATGATCCTAATTTCTAGGTATACTGTTAGCACTCGTGCAGAACCTTTACCTGGCGCTGAAGAAGGAGCTATTGTTTCAACTCTAAGTGTGACAATCAGAACGGCTGATGAAGGTGGCAGATATGGTTGTAACGCGACCAATTCACGAGGGTCGCATGCTCATCATGCAAGGCTCAACGTTTATGGCAAGTCAAGAATCGTTAGACTTTATAGTTTTTGTACCTATCTAAAGTATTTTTTAACTCGTTATCTTTTTGCAGGTCCGCCTAATATTAGATATTTATCTACGATTCATGTAAAGACTGATACTGATGTAACTTTATACTGTCCCTATTCTGGGTATCCAATAAAGTAAGTTTAAGAACATAATATTATAATTATATTTGAAAATCCATTTATGTTACCGATACGGATAAATATTTTCTCTGCATTTACTTCAGAGAAGTAGTATGGCGTCGTGAAGATGGCACTTTAGTAGATATTTCAAAAGAACCAGGTGATGAAAGGGGAATATTAAGACTGAGTTCTGTAAGGAGTTCTTTAGCTGGTACTTACACTTGTGAAGTTAGAGCAGAAAGTGGAGAATTAGCCAGGAGGATTGTTCGTATTGACATACACAGTAAGTAAAAGTTGCACTTAATTATTTAAACGTAACTAATAATAGCTATCATTAAATAAACATTTATTTTCAGAGCCACCAAAAATAATACCCTTCCAATTTATAGAAGAGTTGGAAGTAGGTGATAGGATACAAGCCACGTGCAGTTTAGTTTCAGGAGATAAACCCATACAGTTTACATGGCATAAAGATAATTTGCCAATTCCTTCAGTTCTGAAGGTAAATAAAAAAATCTGTAGGTATGTTTATGTTTAACCGTTCAATAATTTCAAATTTGACAAAACAATTTTTTTTCTTAGGTCGAACAAAAAAATATGGACTTTTTCACTATATTGATAATACATGATCTTACATCGGCTCATAATGGGGAATATACGTGCAAAGCCAGTAACGACTTCGGCTCAGTCAGTCACAGCGCATCACTGATTGTTAAAGGTAGTTATGACGCAAATAGAATTTAAGATGTTCAGTGAAAAGCTGAATAGCGTAACATATAAAGCAGTCTCTTTATACAGAGCCACCGACGTGGGTGTGGCGTGCTCAGAACACTTCAGTGTCAGCTGGAGCAGCTTTGCTTTTACCATGCTCTGCCAAAGGTCAACCTTCGCCACGAATTTCTTGGGAATACTCACCAGGTCAGAATCTTTATTATTTAACCTTGGAGTTGTTATTGGAATTTTATTGCAAAAATAAAATTCTTCCTTTGTGTCTTCAATTTTCACATTCGTTATTGTTTTCATTAGATGGAGAGAACTGGCGACATATTTTGTGGGGTCAATCGGATGCGACTGACGCCAGTAGTGGTTCAGTTTTGTCAGACGGCACAGTGTGGTTGAGAAGTACTACACCTGACCATGAAGGATGGTACCGTTGCACAGCTCGAGTTGAGCATGCATTTCTGCATCATATATTTTATTTAGATATCAGAGGTGAGTTTGAATCTCAGGAGGGATTGGAGGGATTTGCATTTTTTTATTTTTTTGTCATATTGTTTCAAAACCCTTTGATTTCATTGACAGAACCTCCTAAATTGAGCAGAGGCGGTGGAGGTGGTGAAACTAGATGGGTGGTCAGAGGATCCACTGCTAGGCTATCATGTATCGTTAGAGGCGAGCCAGAAATACATGTTCACTGGACTCACGATTCAAGACCCCTAGCACTGCAGTAAGTTGTTAATTTAATTTGGTTTAACTCTAAACATTTGAGAAGCCTTGTCAGACAGAGTTATTGATTGATTTTGTTATTCAATTAAAGCATCTCAGAGAATAATTATTTACAAAGGGTTCTATCTCGGTAAAGCTGGGAGCCATAATAAGAACAACAAAGAAATGGAATAATCCTTCAAAATTTGTCTGATTTTTTATCGATTTAAATTTCGCTTCTGTGAGAGTACTTTGTTCTTTAGTTCGCTACCATAGGTATCTACCGATCTATAAATATGTTACTGCGAGTGATGTCCTGTAAATTTTAATACGATACAGGACACGATAGGTAATCTCTAATAATTATTATTGTTCAATAGCTTTTTTCAACTTTCTATTCGTTTCTACAGTGGTAGTGGTGGAGTTGAAACAAGAGATAGTGGTAATGGAGGAGTGGTCTCTGAAGTAGCGATCGCTCACGCTGGACCCGAACACGCTGGCGAATATCGCTGCCTAGCGAGAAACCTCTACGGCACTGATGAACTGCTTTTTCGGCTGTTTGTCAAAGGTCAGAAGATTGCCTGGGATACTCTTAGTTAAAAATAATACCTACTCGATAAGCTGATTAAATTTCAATTCGTTCTATAACATTGACATTCGATAGTAATGATTTGTAATTTCTGATGACTACTAGTCCCATTTTCATCAAGATTTTGATTTTGATATAGAGGTGGATCCATTTTGTTTAACGATGGATGAACAAAATTACATTATGCTACTGATTATTAATTATACTTTCTTTTCCTATATTCTATACAGAGCGTCCCAATATTCCCGAAGAAGTAAGAGTATCAGAAGTCTGGTCTAGAAGAGCTCGGGTCACTTGGAGGATCGCTAGAGGAGCTCTAGTATCCCACTACTCACTGCAGTATCGACCGCTCACTCGAGATCTCACAAACGCTCCGTTAGACGCTCCGCTACCATCTCTGCTCGACACCTGGGACTCACCCGAAGTTCTCAATCTAACACTGGCTAATTCGGATTTGCTTCATGTTGCGTAAGTGCTACATTATATTCACGGGCTATAATCTTGCTACAATGCAGTAATGTAAACGTTTGTTGTGATCAGAGTTGTTCCATTAAAATCAATAAATTCAACATTATTGAAATAAAAAAGCAAATCGTCAGACTAATGAAACTTAAGGATTTTTCTCCGTTTTATAAAAGTTCGGGTTATTTATGGTTATTTTATGGCACATATCAGACTGAAAAGTTATCTTCTATGACGACGGCACCTAATCCTTACAAAGTAATTTGTGAATCAAAGCAATCTCTCACTCTAGTTCATCTTATTATCCTACTAATATTATAAATGTGACAGTTTGTGGGTTTGGATGTTTAGATGTTTGGATGTTTGTTCCTTAATCACGCAAAAACTACTGAACGGACTTAGTTGAAATTTGGCACACTGATAGTAGATAGCCTAGAATAAACATAGGATAGATACTTTTTATCCCGATATTCCCACAGGAACGGGAACCACGCGGGTGGAACTGCGGGCGGCCGCTAGTCTATAATAATTTGTTTTATTTTTATCATTTCAATGTTATCATTTCAATCCGCTCAGCTAGACACTACCTCCGAAGTTTTGACATAGCAAATAATATTGCCAAATTCAAACTTACATGTCTCGTAAGTACATATTCAGCATATGAATATTAAAACGCCTTCGCGGTTTCAATTTCTGTTTCAACTACTGATACGCTTTGATTATTCCATATATGCAATATCGGATAGTATTATTGATGTTGTAGAATGAAATATTTAACAGTAATGTTGAATAATATTTAAATAGAGAGATGCTATTGAGATGGGATAGGTAGGTAGCACTACTTGTTGTATGGTCTGTGGTAGGTAGGTATTATAAATAACAAATGATGACAAGTGACAAAGAATACAAGAAAATAGACCTAATTTAAACCTTAATTTATTTTTCATTCCATAAAATCGATAAACTTCTTAAATGATAATAGAAACTGTTACATAATTACAAACAAAACTTAACGTTTTGTCGTAGTACAGCTCCTAAAATATGTCTAGATACTACCTATTAAGAGGTTTGCGGTTGGAATCTCATTAAATAAGTAGTATGATGGCTACACGAAAAGGCACTCAACCTTTTCGCTTTTATCCAAAAAGGGCTCTTAAGACTTTTAGCGCATTACTCTACTTGATAAAATATTGGTGCTTACTTTCAATAAATAAAGTATTTCGTTACACTTTAGTCTTCAGGGCCATCCATTGTTTATTTTATTCACGGCTTAAAATTTCAATACTGAAAAAAAATATGAAAAAATTGCCAGTAATACTTATAAAGATGCTGACACTTTGTATCAGAATTTAAACTAGCCTACTTAATCTAAACTCATCAATTAATGTCAGTCTGTACTACTAGATTTACTACCTTTTCGTTCGACGTTACTTATATCGGCTGATAAATTACTTGAATTGAATCAATAGTATAATGAAATTCGGTATTTTCGTATACATTATCTACCTACAGTTACAAAATAAACTTTCAAATTAAGTAAAATTTATACGTACTTACCATTAATTTGGAATTTGGTTTAAAATTATTATTTTCTAAATACCTCCCAGGTCGGAAGGACCCGGTAGAGCTGGAGCGTCGGTGTCTGGCTTATCTCCGGACACCCGATATGCTCTGCGACTGGCCGCCTATAACGATGTCGGAGGTTCCGCGTACACTGTTCCCTTACACTTCACCACTAGGGAGGAAGGTAATGTTGACTATCAAACAGTGTTACAATGTGTAGTATTTTTTTATTTCTTCTGCTCGACTTGCGACTGCTTCAGGCAATTGCACTTACATCAGTTTATTGTTAGTTGGTTTGGTTTAATTGAAAAAAGCTAATTAAAAATTACCTGCCAGCCACGTTTTTATTTCTAATTAAATAATAAAGTGAACATCAAATCTTATTATGTCTTTGGAATTCAGAATTAATTAAGTTAGTGTAATAGTGATCTCACTTTGTACTATAGCTCGATTTATTACTGTTCGTTATTATTCCATAGCCAATGGATGTAATAAAATTTATTCTTTTAGCACCTGGTGGAGCTCCTAGAGAAATTACCGTGCGTGCAATAAGAGCACGCGAGCTACATGTAACATGGCAGGTATGGTTAATTATAAAACTCATTATATCCATAAAACGCTATAATTATCATAAAATTCCCCCTTAAATCTTTTAAGATGTTTTAAGCCCCCAACGAAATGCCTTGGATATAAAATTTAACGAACTTTGTGAAGACATTTTGATACAACACCATTAAGTTGGAAACTCTAATCAATCTGGAGTGTGGTTTTACAGCCTCCACCGAGAGAGACTTGGCATGGAACACTACTGGGCTATACGATCAGATGGTGGGAAGTTTCTGAAGAAGGGAAGGGGATTAGTGACAGTCCAGGATCAGAAAGTGGGGCTAGCGCTGATGCCAGTACCACGACTATTAGGGGGTTGAAACCGGCTGCCCGTTATGGAGTATCGGTTAGAGCATACAATGCTGCAGGGACAGGTCCCATGTCACCACCACATTTTAGACACACCTTGGAATCACGTAAGTTATTTACTACACCTTACTTAAGTAGAAATCTGAGAATTTATAAACTACCTATAAGTATCCATCGAATCCGTATACCGTATAATATACACGGATACATTGTAATCAAACAAGACTATTATTGACAACGATTTACAAATAATATTTTAAATTAATAAGCGACACGTCTTGAGAATTTCAATGACGGAACTTCAACAAGTCTCTTGCAACTTTGTCACCAATTCGGGTAAATAAATCCCTTGACTATCGACGTGGAGCTACGATCGTAAATTTCCCTATCAAAATGCAAAATGGCTTAATTGGACTGTGGCCTTTCCGATCTAGGTCAAACGATTCAGAACAAATTGATAGCACTTTTGTTCACTGCCTTTGTTGCGTTTTATTGGTCGAAAAGCGAAGTGCATAGTTTTTAAAAACATTCGTCTTCAATATTGTTTTCAGTCGATTGCATTTATTTTAGGGATGGTTTTTAATAAAGAACCTACATAGTTTGTTCCTTCTTGTTAGATAGTTCTTTGGACAACATTATCTATTTTAAATTGGTTAACTGGAAATGTTGATTACAATTGGCAAACACATAAAACATAGAATTTTTAAAAGTTTTAAATCTAACATAGAAATTTAATTAGTGTCGTGCATTCCTACATTCATTTGTTTTTTTTCCTATAGCTCCAACAGCTGGACCCGAAGGTCTAAATTGCATATCCAGTGGTTCTACCTCTCTGAAAGTGTCATGGCGACCACCACCACTAGATGCAAGGGGAGGGATAATCACGCACTACACTTTGCAATACACGAGGAGAGATTCTGATCCTTTACTGCCGTCTCAAGATGCATATTTACGCATACAAGTAAGAATTTTTTACTTTACAGAAAAATATCCTAAGATCAGTTTTGTGCTTTATCGCTTTTACAGTACGAAATAGTCTTATGAAAGAAAAACAGCAGGATTATTGTTAAAACTATTATTGGCTTTTAAATTATTTTGATTGCAATTAAGATATTCTAATCAATTTCTGGTTTAGCAAGTTAATTTGTTTAAGATAGGATCCAAAAATTATTCCATCCCTCAATCATCATAGGTAATCGGAAATATTTTAATTCTTCTATAAATAAAGTTTAGTTGCGAAGACAATAATTGTTGTTCGTTATTCTATTATCCAATTAATTTGAAATCATTTAGGGCGAAGAAGCAACAGTATCACGGCTTACTCCATACGCAGAATATGATATCAGAGTTCGAGCACACAACGCGGCCGGCGACGGGCCATTATCTGTACCGCAAATCTGCAGAACTGATGAGGACGGTGAGTTATATGATATTGTTGGTGGTGATTGTTAGCGTTACTTGTTTTGTAACAATAATATCTGTTATCCGGAACAAAGCCTCTGTTAATATCTGTTATCCGGAACAAATCATGCTTTACGTCGACTCGAAATATACACACTATAATCGTTTTTTCGCGAAGGAAGTATTTTTATTTGTTTTGGACTTTGTATTTTTGAAATGTTTTTGCTTATCCCATGATTGGGATATTGAAAAACTGTTTTCATATTATTAAAAAACCAATTTTAAGCACAGTGCCTAAAATGCGACATGCCATCGCCGGAACAATGCATAAAACGGTCAATTGACTAAGAAGCATATTGCAGAGTTCCTAATAAAATCTAAGCAAAATAATAGAATTCCGAAATTTATTAATAAATCGACTAAATTTATTATAGAAAGTAAAAAAAATGATCCCATTCAATCTCAAAGATTTGAAGAGGCCATATTAAAATACATTTTTTTAGATAAATTTTTCTTTGTTAAATTTTTTCTTAGTAAGATTAAATTTTTTTAGGTTCCTACTATTAAAAAATTAAAGTTTTAAAAGTAAAATTATATAAGCATTTCAAATTAGGTAGGCCATATTTGTATCAAGTATCTTCTAATTTGTTCTTGTCAATCAACAACAGCTTGAATCCAATATCCAAAATTATGTGAGTAATGGAACACTTACTCGTAATATACTTCACAATATTACATTCCTAACCACCAGTTTCCTCTAATTGCCTAACGTTTATATTACCCACGTTATTAAACTACGGAAATATGTGCACATTTAACGTCTACATTGAATCATTAGCAGTTCACTCCTCAGCCTTTATTAGAATTTGTATTGTGCTTTTAGTGCCGAGCGCCCCAGGTGGTATGAAATTGATCGCTCTCAGCGATAGATCGTTGCGCGCGTCTTGGTTGCCACCTTCGGAGCCTAATGGCAAATTGACGCATTATACACTTTACGTGAAAGACTTATCGGGGTGAGTCGTTACGTTTTATGGTGTTTTTATGATGTGTTTTGGTTGATTATTGATTATCATTACTGTCTTTACATTCGTATTTTATAGACTTTCACTACTTAACTTTAAGAAGCTTAATGGATATCAGGAAAAAAAACTATACTTTTCTTCCCGAAATCTCAGTCGTGGACTACGGAATAGACCCTCCATACTTTATTTCCTGATATCTCCCAGGGGACAACATATCGACCTCACCGAAAAATTACAAACAAAAATTATTATTTTAGAATATTATTTTAAACTAATAAAAGTTCCTACTTATCCAAATATCACTCGCAAACTAATTTAGGTAAATCATTCGACAGCTCCCAAGAAGCAAATGCAACAAGAGTGAATGCGTGTACAGAGAGCGAAGGGAACTCAGTGGAATGTATGAGGTCCCTCAGAGGTTTGAGGGCTGGGAGGACGTACGAGGCGTGGGTGAGGGCAGCTACCGCGGCTGGGGAGGGGCCTCCATCAGCGGCAGTGGCATGCCAAACAAGCATACTGGGTAAGGAAGTGTTGCGAATAAAAGGAAATTGAGAAAACCTTTTTAATATATAAATTTTTACACTAGTTTCAGTTACCTCGTAATCAATAATCTCGTACGTCTTGACACAACATTTTAGGTAGTACAAAATACATAGTACTTGATACTTGCGTGTTACAATTATAACGGTCTTATTAATAAACGAAGAGTAAGTTTACACCTGGTATAACAAAAAATATCCTCTATCAATATTGGGCCTTACGTTTAACGTCTCAAAGCAATTATATTCGTAAGCAAACTTTTTGTTTTGTTAAGGTGTAAACTTAGGTACTCTTTGTTTATCAGGTAAGGGGGTACAGTACGAGGCAAACATCTTGAAACTTTTTCGACGGGGTGGGGATCAGTTTGCGCATGTGGACTTGCGAGCGTCCAATAGCACGCACTTCTCTCCCACTGCCCGCGTACCTGACCGCTACGCATACCCAAAAAAAAACAAAAAATCGACTTCAAAAAACCTACCTCTAAAAAGCAAGAAATAATATTCGTAATAATAAAAATACGTCTATTGAAGTCGGGTGGGGCTGGAGTACAAATTCCTTTTTTTTATTCTAAAAGCCCCACCCGACTTCAATAGACGTATTTTTATTTTCACGAATATTATTTCTTGCTTTTTAGAGGTAGGTTTTTTGAAGTCGGTTTTTTGTTTTTTTTTAAACAATTTTTTATTTTTTTATTTTTAGTGTAGGTACCTTGTAGGTAAGGTATATTATATAATTATGTAGAAAAATCGGCTCAGCCAAACGTAAGATAATCGCGGAGAAACATACTTAAATACCGGTCAAACTGAGAACCTCCTTTTTTATGTCGGTTAAAAAACTACACTTAAGTTATCCCTCTTCCAACAAAAAAATAATTATCTTATTCAGTTCATAAACAAAGAAGTAATACGACCAATCATCGAGGTAATTCACACAAAATCATACTATTTTCGTGCTTTTTTCAAAATTACTTCAAAAGTACTGAACCGATTTCCAATTACAAAAATGGGACCAACTTGGGAGTGTACCTAATGTAATACCGTTTGAATCATTTCAATCGGTCCAGCCGTCTTCGAGTAATCGGTGGACATACACAAAAAAAAAACAGACGAACATAGAACCTCCTCCTTTTTTGGAAGTCGGTTAAAAATACATCCAATCCCCACCCGATTTCAAGATGTTTGCCTCGTACTGTAAGTGTTTTACACTAGCTCTTGTTTTTAGCGCCAGCTAGGATATCGTCATTTGGTGGATTATCCGTCGGTGCAGCGGGAACATCATTGTCTTTACGATGTGTTGTTGGAGGCAACCCACCACCAGCTAAAAAGTGGTTACGAGATGGTAGTTCTCTACATCCGAGACCTCCATTCCACCTTGATGGAGATGCGTTATTGATAAGAAGTAAGTGATAAAAAGCACTTGCATGGTTACTATGGAACCTTATTTTGTTGTCCGATTATGATGCAATTTCCAATAAAGTAGAAAAGAAGAAGATATACTGCTTGTATAAAAGAGTGATGTACTTAGGTATAAAAACTCGTAGTATTCTACGTTACATTTGTGGTGACCTATTTTAGAAGCTATTAACTAAAGTACTCAAATCACCTTACCATCCATAGATTTAGATTTGTCCCATGCGGATAATTACACCTGCTTGGCGGAGAATCCCCATGGATCTGACTCAGTTACCTGGCGAGTGGTGGTTCTGAGACCACCTTCGCCTCCCACTCTGGTTCTCATTGAAGCCAGGCCAAGAGAACTGGAGATCGAACTACGACCAGCTCTGAGGACTGTTGGCCATGCAATGCCTAAAGCTTACACTTTGCACTGGAGACTGACAACGCCTGAGGTAACCCTCTTCTCATTTGAAGTAAAACAATTAGGTATTACATTTCTTGCCAGGAAACAAATTTTGAAGGAAGAAAATTTTAGTTGTGTTTCATATTCAGAGATATAAAAGTTTCTATCGTTATTATCTAAGCAGCCTTCCGTAATAAGTCCCATAATTTTAGGGTGAATGGCGGATCCAAACAGCAAGTCCCGGACCAATGACGTTGACTGGACTTCGCTGTGGCTCTGCTTATAAAGCGTATGGTACCGCTGGGGGTCCGCCTGGTCCTGAACTATCTGTACGTACTTCTGGGGGCCCGCCGATAGCACCTCCGGATATCAGGTTTGTTCATCCCTAGAAGTATACAAGGCTTCTCATAGCGTTTATAAATACAACTCTGTCAAAGAAAATATACACTACGCGAAAAAACCGGCACTTACACAAGTCCACAAGTGTGCTGTAAAAGTTCTCGCGGCTATGTGTGAGTGGTACGGGCGAGCGCAAGGGTGCCGAGGAGCCATCGAAGCGAGGAATTGACTCCGCGGAGTCGTGTGATGAGAACGACATACACGAAACCACAAAATAGAGGGAGACAAAACTAGTCCTAGACGCAGCTCATGGTCCACGGCGCCAGAGCTCACACGTATAGGGGAGTGTCGCCACTGTGACTCTGTGGGCTGAGTGTTAAAGTTGTCATAATTATGTGACGCAACAACAATTATGTGACTTGAAAGTACCTACTTACCAATTCTACTATCTACTTGTATCTAGTAAGCACAAACTTAATGAAATTAAGTTGAATAACCGACAAAGGAGCTTGCCTTATTATATGTGAAATTGGTCCCTAATCATGCTAATTTTCCCGCAGGTGGATTCGAACAAACTCGACTCACGCCCGCTTCGATACCAGTGCGTGGAGTGACGGTGGGTGTGCACCTGTGGCCTTAAGACTGGAGTGGGCCGGCTCTGGGGTGGCCGGGGCGAGGGATGTGCCTGTCGGAGGCGAGGTTATTCTAGGGGGTAAGTTTGTCGTTGGCGGATTCAAATAGGTCTCCCATGGTCTTAACGTGATAACGGCTTAAGAGTCCGTATACATTTTGCTGCTGAATGCCGCTCTCTCGCTCGCACACTTCATTTTTTTGCAAGATTTCTTAAATTTGAGTGCGTAATTGAAAAAAAACAAAAAACCGACTTCAAAAAGCCTACCTTTAAAAAGCAAGAAATAATATTCGTAATAATAAAAATACGTCTATTGAAGTCGGGTGGGGCTGGAGTACAAATTCCTTTTTTTTTATTCTAAAAGCCCCACCCGACTTCAATACACGTATTTTTATTATTACGAATATTATTTCTTGCTTTTTAAAGGTAGGCTTTTTGAAGTCAGTTTTTTGTTTTTTTTTTAAACAATTTTTTATTTTTAGTGTAGGTACCTTGTAGGTAAGGTATATTATATTTATGTAGAAAAATCGGCTCAGCCAAACGTAAGATAATCGCGGAGAAACATACTTAAATACGGGTCAAACTGAGAACCTCCTTTTTTAAGTCGGTTAAAAACTTAAGATATCCCTCTTCCAACAAAAAAATATTATCTTATTCAGTTCATAAACAAAGAAGTAATACGACCAATCATCGAGGTAATTCACACAAAATCATACTATTATCGTGCTTTTTTTCAAAATTACTTGAAAAGTACTGAACCGATTTCCAAATTTTAAAAAATGGGACCAACTTGAGAGTGTACCTAATGTAATAACGTTTGAATCATTTCAATCGGTTCAGCCGTCTTCGAGTAATCGGTGGACATACACAAAAAAAAAAAAAAAAAACAAATATACAGACGAACATAGAACCTCCTCCTTTTTTGGAAGTCGGTTAAAAATGTGTCTCGGCCACTTTTCGCAATATTTAAGATTACGGACATTTCAACATATATTTCAGTTTCTAGTTGCTGAAGTACAAAAAGTTATCGTTTTGCCAGTTCAAATAACTGGTAGTAACGCCTAGGTACTTTTTGTACTTTAGCAACAAAAAATTTGATAAATTGTGCAAAAATTTAATAGTTATGCTTTTGCTTTAGGCTTGACACCTGGCTCGCGGTATCGAGTTGCGGCCCGCGCCACCAACGAAGCTGGTTTGACGCGCGAGGTGTACGAGTTCACCACGCCCCCCGCCGAAGGAGGGTTCGCAGAAGAAGTGGACGCACCTTTCCCAGCAACTGCTGGCGAATTGGCCTTACTGCTGGCTCTCTGTGCGGCGCTGTCTTTGGCTGCGTTGACTATATTAGCTATTCTACTGAGGCGGAAAAGGTAAGTATTAATAAGGTCATTATTTACTTGACTGTTTTATTAAATGTTCCCATCTTCTCCCATTGGCAGAAAATTTCGCAAAAGAAGTAATTGCTGGCGATTCTGTTGCGCTGGTGTATGTGCTGGTGTATGTATGTATACGTTCTTTGCCCGCATCATAATAAATCATAATTAGATATTTTACTGAGACGGAAAAGTTAAAAGTAATAATATTATTTTGTCTTTGTATGTGGAGTCTCGTTCTCATAATTAAGTATAAAATAATTACTTTATTAAATTATTTGATTCAAGAAAGCGTCAGTACCAGTAAAAGGCTGTTTTTGGCAACATTTGTAACTTCGACGTTATTTGAATTATCAATATGAGATGGAATATGCCAAAATTAATGTAAACGTAGGTACCAACAGTATCATTAATACTCGTACACACCAACGATATAATCAATTCTCGTAATACGTTGTTGCTTAATTGAAATAGGGTTTTGCGCACCAGTGCTCAGTTTGTCAATTATGATATCCATTTTATGCATCGAATAATTATTATGATGTGTCCTTCTCTTAGAGCATTCAATCTGGTTCTATGTCGTTATTTTATAGTCCCGCTGATATACCTTGAAATATATTTTATATTTAAGGGACCTAAATACGCCAACCAGTGCCGCCAATACATTGAATTTTATTAATATTATAAAAATAGTGTATGGTCTCCAAATATGATGACGCATGTTTATAATCTAACAATTTGTAAAATTAAATTCAAAAAAAAATCGAAAAGTCGTTATTAGACGATATGGGTCGGGACAAGATGCTGACAAAGGCTGACCTATCGACAATTGACAATCGACCCTTTTCAGCGACTCGGCGACTACGGCGACATGTGTGAACATGAAGTGAGTTGTCATCATGTCCTTTCATATTGATGGGTCGTGGAATTCACGGGAAAGCTGAATTTACAAAATATTTAGGATAAAAATACACAACCCTTTTTAAGAACTCGTGAAAAGCTAAGGTGCTGGGAGTAAAATATTTTTGTGGGAATGTACAACTCATTCTGTGGTTCTCACATTAACGAAGACTACTAAAGTGGTATTAAAATAATAAAAGAATAAGGATCAAAACCAATAATTAGAAACCAGATAAATAAAACTTTATGTTCTCACATAAAGTTTTATTTATCTTAATGAGATTTTTCCCCCAACAAGAATAGGAACCTTCAAAAGAGATGGTTTAATGCTGCTACACACTACACAAAAACATACATAAACACTTTATGTTGCGTTTAATTTTTCTCATTATCAATTAGTTTCTTGCGTGTTTCTTGCACACTTCTCATAATTAGATACCTCATCATGACATTACTTTATTGTTAGCAAAAAATATAACTTTTTATTGTGAAGCGTAGCACGTGCTATTAGTTAGGTAGATATACATGCCCTTTCGCATGCATCTGACATTTTTTTTGTAACTTCAGCGTTCATCTATCTATCGGCCATTTTTAATGTCCCCACTGCTAGGGCACAGGCCTTCCTTATGGGTGGATAAGGAGGATGGGATAAAACCCATCACGCGGGCCCAATGCGGATTGGTAACGACTGCAAATGCAGCCGGGACCAACGGCTTAAGGTGCCTTCCGAAGCACGGAGGAGCTCAAGATAATATTAGTTTCTTACCCTCCGCAATCATGTGACCAGATGCTAAACTACTGCGCCATCGAGTTCTTGGTTGATACATGGTTAATATACACAAATATGAAAGTGTTAATAGGAGTTAAGAAATCTTCATACTTGTTGTACTATATTTGATAACGGTATAATATATTATCATTACTTATTCTGTTAAAGCTGATAAGTTTCTTGCGCCCGTTCTTCTTGTCAGTTAAAAAAGTCTAGAGCGGTCGGTAGGAAAATACGTATAGACCAAGTGCTTAATTATTAAGTTTATTTGAATTAAGACATTTTGACTTTGACATACAAAACGGCTGTTTCATTACATAGGAAAAGAAGGAGAATAATACAAACAGTACGCCCACGACGCTATTTGTAAGAAGCACCTCGCTTTCACAACCGCTATAATATTTCTAAAAGAGTTCGCGGCAAGGCTACGCTGTACTCGTATTGAAATTCCCCCATTGTTTCGAAACGTTAAATTTTAAGCGGTTACACCCGCATTGTTTGCGGCTCAGAGGCGAAGTGCAAAGCTGCTTCCTCCACACTGTGTAATTTTATATGTATGTTTAATGTTATAGTCATCACTCAAAATGTGTTTTGTGCTATTATTTAATACAAAAAATTGATGACATTTTAGTTCGCAATTAGTATAAAAATGTTGGATTAACCAGTCATTTGTTCATTCAAGAGTAAGTTCATTCATTTCTAAGGTTTTAACGGCTTTCATCAAATCAAACTTCGTGTGTTTGATCATACCTACTCTTTTCATTCGAATTAACTTAGAGATCGACATGACATTTTACGGGACATTTCCAACTCTTGTAATTTATTTATTTAACCATTTATTTCAGGCTACTAGGCCCATACAATATATACCTTACAGACTAACATACATAATTATTAAATAAAAATATCTATTTGTTTACACGTATCGAAGGCGGCGACGTGTTGCGCAATGCAGTGTCCGGTATCCGACCGCGAAAGCGTCGGAACAAGACACCCTTCGGCCAAAAATCTTCTTTCATGAAGGTCGACAGATGTTCAGTCGGTACCCTCACCACGAATGAGTTGAAGTTCACATTGTGGCGGGACTCCAACCGCTCGACCCTCAGAATGAATTTGGTCTTCACTCTGATGTATTCTCCGATGTCATCAGGCTTCGTGCTGTAGTGCAGGCGAGATACATACACTAGCGTCGTCGGGATAGCCGGACGCAGTAGGTGGTTGTGTCCGGTCGGGGCGGTGCCACAAAGGTTACGGCGGGTGGGCTTCCTCTTCCTTTCCACCTTTTTGAAGCCGTCTTCGTCACACTCTTCATCCAGTCTCCGTGGATGCACAGGCTTAGAGACCGGTCGGCGTTGTTTGTCTCCCTCATTGGTACCCCGCTCGAGTTGTTGGACAGCGGGTCGGTTAGTAGCGGTGACTGCAGCTGTAATGATAAATAGACGGTACAGACGACCTCTCATCTCAAATCGAGTTAAACTCATTGACCCGACTCACTTGTCGACCCAACCCTAACAGACTGACATACATCTAAATGATGTGAATATTTGGAAAACATAACCACATGCTTATGTTTTCCATATGCTTTTTTTTATTTTTAGGTAAATGTTTTGATGGGTTAATTCTTAAATAAGACTATGGTGCATAGAGGACATGAAAAATAGTACATTGCTGAGACGCGTTTACAAAAAGTCCATCGATCCATGGATTCTTACAAAAAATATTAAAAAGCACAAAGAAATAGATGTCTATCACAAAAACTTTACTTGCTAAAATAAAAAATAAAATTATCTTCTATCTAAACAAATTCTCTGACGATTGAAATTGAGTAGATGTTATCGTGTTATCGAATAGAGAATGAAATAATATAACTTACATGACTCGCAAATAAAGCTAAAACAATACACGAGTACTAAAGGGTTTACAGTTTCCGGGAAGAGTGAAACAAAAGACGCACGTATGAGAATTAATTAGTCTCACAGCGGCATGATAATACAACACCAACAAATGCAGTTTGTTCCTGATTACACAATGGGATTCCCGTCCCCATTGTGTATAAACTAATTGCATTTTGTTTCAGTTCAAAAAACCATAACATTGCACAAATCTGCAAAATGTTCGATAAACATTTCTACGAAAATCTTGCATTCAAAAGTAATTTTCTCTAAATTATTGATGTCGTAAAACATTTTCAAGAAAAAATTTATTTAATTTTAATGTAGGGTTTTAAGTAAATGGTTGTCCACTAATTACTATCTTATCAGAAGGATTTACTTATAAAAAAATAAACAAGTGAACTATTTACTAAAATAAAAAGGCTTTCGTGAATTCCGTTATTACGAGTTGCTCGGCAGGCATGCGTATAGGGACTGACGACTGACTACTGAGCTACGACACTCTGCTACGGCCACTCCGGCTACAGATTTTTACCGTTACAACTGTATCGCTACAGTATCAACTGCTGCCGACAACAAATTGAATTCTTTAGACTAGAACTTATTCAAATTCTCTAACTAAAACTTATTCAGAACCTTGTGTTTAGAACTGATGGCGCTGTAGGCCGCATCACGTCTAACTCCGAGAAACCAACCTGTGGCACATACCGAGCTTCACCACACCAGACCCCAAAGCTACCACCAGATCCACCAGGTATAGTAAAAAATAAGTGAGAAGATGGAACTTTCTTCTATTAACCTACGAGAAAAACGTGCCCGCGGTCCCCTAGTCTAAGTTTCCTATGAGATACCACCAGCAAATATTCTAGCCCGTGGGGTACCGCGGACAATAAAAATATATTTAATAAGGAGATTGTTATTCAGGTATCAAAAAAAAATGCTATGGGAACTTAGACTGGGGAACCACGGGCGACTGGGGGAGCAAGGGGAACTTAGACTGGGGAACCACGGGCGACTGGGGGAGCAAGGGGAACTTAGACTGGGGAACCACGGGCGACTGGGGGAGCAAGGGGAACTTAGACTGGGGAACCACGGGCGACTGGGGGAGCAAGGGGAACTTAGACTGGGGAACCACGGGCGACTGGGGGAGCAAGGGGAACTTAGACTGGGGAACCACGGGCGACTGGGGGAGCAAGGGGAACTTAGACTGGGGGACCACTGGCCAGTAACCGAGAAAAAGTAGATGAACAAACGGTCGCCATAACAATGAATCCTGTTCTGATAAGTCGCATTGACCGCTCGACGATTGCACCGTGATTCTACATAAGCAACAGTATTTCCTTTGCCTTGCCAAACCAAACCAGAAAACTGTCTCTCGCATAGACGTCAGAAGCAATCATTCGTTTCCCTAAGGCCGAAAACTGGCTAAACTAACCTACATCTTTTAAATCCTACTTATATAATATTATAAATGTGAAAGTTTGTGGGTTTGGATGTTTGAATGTTTGTTCCTCAATCACGCAAAAACTACTGAACGGATTTGGTTGAAATTTGGCACACAGATAGTAGATAATAATAATAATAATAATAATAATCTTTATTTCACCTTTTTACAAAAATTGTAGTACAGTTTTATTTATCCTACTTATTCTAATTACAGAAAATATTACAGCTGATAGCCTGGATTAAAATATAGAATACCTTTTATCCCGATATTTTTATGGGAACGGGAACCACGCGGGTGAAACCGCGGGCGGCCGCTAGTATTATTATAAATGCGAAAGTAACTTTGTTTGTCATGTTTTCATGTCCTAACTACTCAACCTATCATCATTTGCATACACGTTGTCAGAGATGTAGAAAAGGACATAGGGCAACTTTGATGAACCTAAGGGATATAAAAAAGTCGCTAGTTACTTGTAATAGTCACGAGATCCTCAGTGCGTAAAGAAAAAAAATCGACACTTCATTAGAAATGGATCTGCCTAATATATATAATACTTAGTACAGAATATATAATACTTATAGAGAATATATAATCCTTAGTCCTAAACGTCTAATTACTAATATGCCGATAATAATAAAATAGGTAAGAACATTCGCAACGGTAAAATTAACTTGAACGAAAATAACTTATTGGAGAAGATAAGTAGGTACGCAAATTTCACTTGAGAGAATTCCGATTTATATTCATAACGTTTATAGCGAATTTGAATTTTAATATTCGTAATAACATAAATTAACCTCCGAAATTCCTGGTATAATATCAAAAGAAATTACTCCACAGGGGTTACAGTCCCAATGAATAAACAAGAATAAATAGTCTCATCTAATTTGGTGATTTTGTGTATTATCTGAACTACAGAGAAATCGTGAATAACGTCCAAACTAATGAAGAAATAATATTTTGTCCGATTTGCGTTTTGTTTTTACTTGTCTGTCGCTAGATTTGCTATGCTAGCGTTAAAAACTGTATTTTCTGTAGCAATCGCCGTCACTGTTTAATCGCTAGTACTATTATTTTATTATGTGGTATAACGCGGTAGCGTGCGTCGAAAGTTATTCAGTGATTGCTTGGAAAAATATTGTTTAACAATCTTCTTAAAAAGGCAACTATCCTATAACAACTTTTATTTATACTTAGACGTGTACGAGATAAGTCCTTATGCAACATTTGCTGGAGGCCCCGCGGCGGTATCAGGCGGGTCCCGCGCGTACACGCTGCAGCTGCGAGCACTCGCGCGCCATGACGACGACGCCGCGCCGCCGCACCCGCCGTGCTGTGACGGTCAGTACCTATGTTGTGGGCCTATCGTTGAATTGGGCCGATCGAGATCTGCCTGGGCACATCATGATGCCCGTACGCTGATACTCGTACGATATCTTAATTTCCTGTTTTAATACTCGCCATATCGCTTAACGTCTTAACGTTCGACGATTTGATCAGAAAATTTTTGACTTAAGTACGTGTTGAATTTGAGTGACTTGCATAAAAATCCTGTAACTGACGCTCGTAATTCACTTATTGCTTCTTTATTCACAGTTTTCGATTTCATCAGATGCTGCCATCTTTGTCGCAAGTAAACACAAAGCTGACAGAGCTTAACAGCGACATCAGCACCGCGGAACTACTTTACGATGCGCCATATTTCGATAAGGCCAAGTAACTAGTTGGGCAAATCGACAAATAGGTTACTCTCATCGATCTGCCCACTTCATACATGGCATGTCATAAAAAAATCGGGCAAATGACGAAATGTCGGCATATCATGATCTGCCCAGACAGATCTCGATCGGCCCCGTTTAACGATTGGCCCACAACACTTATACCACAGATTACTAAATAATTACTCATCATCATTTTTACTTCAAACGTGCAAATGATGCAAGATACAATATTATGAGATCCTTTTCTCATATTTTCAATTCCTAATTTGACGACCTCCGTGGTCGAGTGGTTTGCACGGCGGTTTTCAAGCGGTTTTCAAGGCGCACCATCTCTTGTGGTCCCGGGTTCGATCCCCGATTGGGTCAATGTAGGGAATGAACTTTTCTATATTGTCTCAGGTCTGTGTGTTTGTAATACCACCGTTGTCTCTGATTTCCATAATACAAGTGCTTAGCTACTTATTTTGGAATCGGAGCAATGTATGTGATGTTGTCAAATATTTATAAAAAAAAATTTGAAGTTGCATCAAAGTAATTATGCCTCCTAGAATATTTGTTCATGAAAGTAAACAAAGATTTAAAATCTTACGTAAATCTAATGTATTTTTCATATTTATTTAGAAGAAACGTGCGTGGACGCATGCGATGCGCAGCGGCGGCGGAGACGCAGGCGGCATTACTGCCCAGATCATGGTAAGAAAAAGTAGAAAACAGAAATATTATTTTCTTATAGTTTTTGTATACGACTCGAAGGACCATGAATCTCAATCATTCTATATTATTAGTTGTTGACAAAAGACGGTGGGTAGATACTTCATCTTGTCACCTAATCTTATAATTAACGACCGATTTCAATAATTATCCTCAGTAAGAGATAGGATTACTAACGATTATGTTGCCTAGATATTTTTTTGTATGTCGGGAAATAACAACAGTTGCTTAGTAACAGATCCATAGTAAGCCTATCTCTTACTTAAGATACTCGTAGATTTTAGAAATCAGCTGTAAATAATAAAAACTATTGTAATTATTTTTCTTGAATAACGTATGTATAGTCATTGGTAGAATGATTAATTGTTATGCACTTAAATAAAAAACAAAGATACAGACAAACAGAAAACCTCCTCCTTTTTCGAAGTCGGTTAAAAATAATTACCCTCCTTAATAATATCAATTTCATTTTCAGGTTGTTCCCAGGATTCAGGGAGTTGAGAAACGAACTGCCAAAATTGATTAGTGAAAAATATCTAGTCTGTGTAATTAGAAAAATCAGTTATACATATTAATATGTATACAAAAATTTATACAATAATATTGTTTATTAAATACTGTGCATTTTTTATTTCAACAAAATCTATATTAAGTTACTTAATATAACTGAAAAAATATTAGAAAAAATCGACTCACCCGTAGCAGCTCAGACGGGACCAGAACCCTCACCCTTAGGATTTTTATTAGATTTTATTAGTTTTTATTAGATTTCTTTCCCCTTTATTTGTTTCTTTTTGTCCACAAATTTATCAAACGATTTTATACTAGCTTTCCGATGAGCTAGAGTCATGAAACTTTAAACGTAGCCGTAGGTTATATTTGAAAGGCAATGCATTGTTATGGTGGCATTAAGCTGATCCTACCAATTCGCTAGTGGGAGTGGCGAAATTTTCTAATAATTTTTACGTTTTCGCTGTAAGCCAGCGTTATTTCATCAATGTGAAGAATTACCTTCAACATTCGAATGCAACATCTATTACAATGCCAGACAATCGATTAAGATGAAACAGCTATATATTAAATTTTTAGATTTTAGCATTCACAATGCTATTTTTATATATTAAGTTACTTAATATAACTGAAAAAATATAAGAAAAAATTGACTCACCCGTAATCCCGTCTGAGCTGCTACGGGTGAGTCGTTTTTTTTCTATATAAACATACTAATTAAGTACTTTTCTTCTCTACGAAGTGGAACGTAAAAGTACCAAATAAGTTTAAGAACTGAGGGTCTAAGCCCTGCGTCAGTAAATTGTAGTTTCAAATTTGTAATTCTTTTAGGTTCCTCATAAAATAATTATCAAAGTATCCACTAGAGCAGGGGTCACCAAATGGCGGACCGCGGTCGATTTCGGACCGCAGACCAACGGTTTTCAGTCTTGGTTGCAAGTTATTATTACCAAACGGAACGCGGCTTATATTTGTTATAAACGGCGCAATGAAACTAATTGGTGATCCCTGCACTATAGAATGGAATTCCTTGCCAGAGTCTGTGTTTCCTGATAGGTACAATCTGAGGGCCTTCAAGTCACGAGTGAATAAGTTACTTCCAGGCAAGCGCGATTCATCGTTGGTGGCATCGTCGCTTAAGGCGAGGCCAGTTCACGATTTGATGAAAAGATCGATTTTTGAACTTCCAATGTGAAGAACGGATGTAGAATTCTACTTCACAAAAATTACTGTAGACTGAACATTATGTCATGAAACACAATAACCGAACAGAATATTGAAAAATGGCATGGTTACTCTGTAAAAAAATCCTAAATAACACCATAAAATTAAACTTCAAATCGTCAGATTTCGTTATTTTCAACGACAGTGATATGATCTTTTATGCAAAAAGGATAGCTTTTTTATCGATCTAACACAATAACCGAGTACATTTTAAATAAATGATCAAGTATTTCAGAAATCAATAAAAATGTACTAAATTTCGTCAAATTTCTGGCGAAGCGTCAATTAAAGCTACGCAATATTCAACCTTATTCTAAAGACCTAGTGAAAGAGTAAATTTCGGGAACTGCCTCGCCTTAAGCTAGGGTTTCCTAGGATGACGGTACCGTCATATTACGGCCGTAATTTAGCGGCGTAGAACGTTGCCTATATGTAAATGTCTACTGCGCGACGTGTTGTTTAGATAGACAACGTTCTGCGCCGCTAAATTACGCCGTAATATGACGGCACCGTCATCTTAGGAAACCCTAGCTTTACCACCAGGCGTGAACACTGATAGCAGTCAAGCGCTTGACTATTTACATTAAAAATTGTTTAAAAAACAAAAAACCGACTTCAAAAAACCTGCCTCTAAAAAAAGGAAGAAATAATATACAAATCATTAGATACGCATTATCATTGTTATTATAAAACACGTCTATTAAAGTCGGGTGGGGCTGGAGAACATCTTCCTTTTTTTTTTATTCTAAAAGCCCCACCCGACTTCAATTGACGTGTTTTATAATAACAATGATAATGCGTATCTAATGATTTGTATATTATTTCTTCCTTTTTTTAGAGGCAGGTTTTTTGAAGTCGGTTTTTTGTTTTTTAAACAATTTTTTATTTTTTTTATTTTTAGTGTAAGTACCTTCTGCATTAGGTAGTGTAGGTATATTATTTAGGTAGAAAAATCGGCTCAGCCAAACGTGAGATAATCGCGGAGAAACATACATACATACAAACTGAAAACTTACCTCCTTTTTTTGAAGTCGGTTAAATAGACTACACAACGGTATCCCTTCCCCAACAAAAAAAATCATCTAATTCGGTTCATAAATAACAAAGTTGTCAAGTTAGTTGATTTAATATCATAGTATTTTCAGGATTACTTGTAAACTACTGAACCGATTTGAAAAAAAATTAAATGGGACCATCTCGCAAGAAAACTCAATTGAACAAAAAAAAAATTATCGAAATCGGTTCATAAATGTCGAAGATACGCGCGAACAACGATAAAAAAAAAAAAAAAAAAAAAAAAAAAAAAAAAAAAAAAAAAAAACATACAATCGAATTGAGAACCTCCTCCTTTTGATGAAGTCGGTTAAAAAAAACAATATTTCGAACGGGCATCGTTGCATCGTAGTCGTCACCTTTGCACTTCGGAGAAAAAGATCCGTACTTTGGAAACTTTACTCTGGAGAAAGTAATGGCCGAAACTTTGATCGAAAGTACGATCTTCGTGCAGTTAGAGAGTAGACCCCCAGTACCGAGATTGGGTAATAGAATTTTGTACATAACTGAATATACTACTTCATCTGCGTCCATAATACCATTCCAGTATTTCCAATCTGTAATAAAACTAGCTGTACATGACGATAAAATGTTAATGTCATTTTGGTTTTAATATTTTAAGAGCGGACTGAAATAAAAAAAAATATTCTAAGATTATTATTAATAAACAACCAATTCTTTTTTTATTAAACCAAAATAATAGAAAAAATCCAGAAATTTATGTCACTGCTATACTTAAAAAAGTGTAGTAGTAAAATGAAATAGGTAATGTGAATTTAATTTTGATATACTTATCCTATAGTTTCATTAATTTTAAGTGTGGGCATTATCCAAAGGTGGTAATTAAAATTTACAAACGCATGAGTAAACTTCACTCAACTCATTCCGTTAATACAGGAAAATGCAATTAAGTATCGGACGCAAACACGTTTTTAGCCGCCATCAGCAATTTGCGCGGTAAATTTTCCTGCGCGCTGCACCATAATCAAATTACCTTTCCGTCTAAATAGGGAAAAATCTCAGCCAGACTTTAGATGTGCTTTAGGGCTAGACTGAGTTACTAATTAGAAGAGAATAACTTAATATTCAAAGGTCGTCTTCACAAACAGTTCTCTTAGTTTTTTCCTGAATAGTTAATTTTACATGGGGTTTTATACTAGACGAAATTCGACGATGCCACTACACTAGTGACTCGCTAGCTCAGCGGTCAGAGCATTGGACCGGAAATCCAAAGGTCCCGGGTTCGATTCCCGTCCGAGAATTAATCTTGTGCGAGTCGTATTTTTTCCAGAATATTATTTAGTACTGTATAAAAATAGCATATAAATAGTGGAGCTCGGTGGCGCAGTGGTTTAACGCCTGGCCCAGCGATTGCGGGAAGTTAAGCAACGTTCGCAAGGGTCGGTCATGGGATGGGTGACCAAAAAATTATTATCTCGAGCTCCTCCGTGCTTCGGAAGGCACGTTAAGCCGTTGGTCCTGGCTGCATTTGCAGTCGTTAACACCCACCAATCCGCATTGGGCCCGCGTGGTGGGTAATGGCCCGTCCTCCTTACCTATAAGGAAGGCCTGTGCCCCAGCAGTGGGGACATTAAAAATGGCTGATGGACAAAAAATAGCATTGTGAATGCAAAAATCTCAAATTTAAAAATTACATGGCGTTGATAGATATTTATGCTTTTCCTTGAAGCAAAGTAATGATATATATTATACTAACAATAACTTGTATTAAGTGATTGTTAATCTACGAACAAAATTAAATTCAAGCATAATTTGTCAGTAGGTACTAGCAGCTTCGCCAATTTTGTAGATATTTTTTTTTGGGTAAGTACCCTTAGAAGTAAAAGTAAAGCATACAAAAATACAGTCCGCAAAAGCAAAATACAGTCTCTTTACCATTACCACCAAAACGCGATATATAGCTTTTTATCACGTATAGCTGTCAAAAGACAATGAATTTTGACAGTTGAGTGTAGTATGTAGTAATGTTGTGCAGATAAAAAGCTATATCACGTGATATAAACGAGATGTCCTAAAACATTGCCACACGAAGGAAAAGTACCTTAAATATTTAAGCTAGGAAATTTTACTGAAAGAAGAGATATTTATTTTGAAAAATCATCTGCCTTAACTAAGAGTTGAACCCACCAAATATGAAAAAAAACAATCTTTTATTATTACGATACCGATCGAAAGGATTACTCATTAGGATTATTTTTTAACCGACTTCATCAAAAGGAGGAGGTTCTCAATTCGATTGTATGTTTTTTTTTTTTTTTTTATCGTTGTTCGCGCGTATCTTCGACATTTATGGACCGATTTAGATAATTCTTTTTTTGTTCGATTGAGTTTTCTTGCGAGATGGTCCCTTTTAATTTTTTTTCAAATCGGTTCAGTAGTTCACAAGTAATCCTGAAAATACTATGAAATTAAATCAACTAACTTGACAATTTTGTTATTTATGAACCGAATTAGATGATTTTTTTTGTTGGGGAAGGGATACCTTTGTGTAGTCTTTTTAACCGACTTCAAAAAAAGGAGGTATTGTATGTATGTTTCTCCGCGATTATCTCACGTTTGGCTAGGCCGATTTTTCTACCTAAATAATATACTTACCTACACTACCTAATACAGAAGGTACTTACACTAAAAATAAAAAAATAAAAAAAATGTTTAAAAAAACAATAAAACCGACTTCAAAAAACCTGCCTCTAAAAAGCAAGAAATAATATTCAAATCATTAGATACGCATTATCATTGTTATAATAAAACACGTCTATTGAAGTCGGGTGGGGCTTTTAGAATAAAAAAAGGAATATGTACTCCAGCCCCACCCGACTTTAAGAGACGTGTTTTATTATAACAATGATAATGCGTATCTAATGATTTGAATATTATTTCTTGCTTTTTAGAGGCAGGTTTTTTGAAGTCGGTTTTTTTGTTTTTTTTCTGAGTAAAAGAAAGACCATGTCAAATTTTATTTATATTATGTATTGTATCAATTTTTATAGTACAGAAAGTGATTTAAAAAAATCTTTGTATGTAAATACATACTTACTATTTTTTTTAATTCCTATTATTTTTAAAAACAAAATGAAGATTACTTTTAGTAAAATTTCCCATCTTCAAAATTTAAGGTACTTTCCCTCCGTGTCACCCTGTATGTCGTGCGTGTTTCGGTAGTCTTGCTACGGTATGGGGGCTGGAGTCACTCGTGTTATTTGGCCGGCTCTTTGTTTGTAAAAACCTTTTTTGACTTAGAATCACGAAAAGGATAAAGGATATCAAGTTGAAATTAAAGCAAAAAAGTACTTAATGATAGTTAACTGAGACGACACGGAAGGAAGTCAAGTCTTGGAAGTTATGCAGAAAAAAAAGAATTCAAGCATTAGTATTTAGTATTAGTATCTAACTACCTAAACAAGCAATATTTTTAGCAGGTACCTAGGTTACCTACCTGCTAAAAACATTGCTTGTTTACAAAATTCTTCTATATCCATTTATAAACATACCGGAAGCAATTAGGTACCCAGTAACGAGATTATTTGGACGCAGGCCTTATAGCTTGCAACTTCATCGATAATTATATTTTATAATTTAATTTCAAGTGACTTTGCAGCGTTTATAAGCTTGCATGTAAAGTCTCAAGCCAGCATTAATTTTTAATACATGATGGTAAAACAAGTCAATATTATTTGGTAGTAATTAAAACTTTTTTAATTTGAGATTTTAGCATTCACAGTGCTATTTTTATACAAATCTAAAAAATACTAGAAAGTACTAGAACAATTCGATTGTATAAAAATAGCATTATGAATGCTAAGATCTCAAATTAAAAATATACGCTTAAGAACCAAGACCTTTATCTACAAAAAGTCGACTTCACAGGAGTCGAAAAAAAGGTTTTTTTTCTTCAAACAAATGCTTAATTAGTTCTGAAATTACTGTAGATAGCTGGTATTTAGTTAAAATTAGTAAGTTAAAGTTAGTTAAAGTTACTTAGGTGGTATTGGTATTTTCTCATAACTCCCTATTTAATGCGAATTTGAGGTAACTGATAAAAGGAAGCGATGCGACAAATCAACCATAAAAATAACTGCATTAAAAAGTAATAATCGCCAAAAGTGTAGATAGATGGTCTTGGTTCTTAAGCGTAAATAGCTGAATTGTCAAAATATCGGAAAGATATTTCAATTTAATGTCGAGGTAATTCACAACGCCGGCTTGCAGCGTAAGAGTGGGATATACTAGAAGAAATTTGACGATACCACTAGTGATCGGTAGCTCAGTGGTAAGAACATTGGACCGGCCTTCCAAAGGTTCGATTTCCGTCGGAGAATATGATCTCCTGCAAGTCGATTTTTTCTAGTACCTATATCGTTTAGTATTAATACTCGTATAAGTAATTTAAACTTTTCGTTATGAAATAAATTATTTGCCTTAGTGAGCCGTCGTTTTTCTAAGCTATTTGCCTTGTAACAGAAAAATAACAGAATAACCAGCTGTGACAGATAGATAGACAGAGTCGCACCATAAGGGTTCCTTTTTGCCATTTTAATACGGAATCCTAAAAAATGGAAAGAATTCGTTACAGAGCTAAAATCATTTTTTCAACGATGAAACAAAAGTTTAAAGTTTTGATTCGAAATAAATGACAGCGTAACAAAATCACATTTAATGTTATAACTAACAAATACCGTTGTTGAAATAAATAAAACTAATTTCAGCAAAACAGCTAGTGTCAACACTGAGCCGGATTATCTTCAATCAGACGAGATTTTCCTCAGACATTGTCTTTTCAAATTTGATATTTTGGAGAATCCAATTCGTTGGATCTCGTTAGTTGCTAGGTTATTTATAATTTCTAAACACGAAAAAAAAAATACCAGTCTTAAAAAAATAAGCAAAAACATATTAAAAACAAATTAAAAGCCGAATAATAATGTTGTTTACATAAATTAGCAATAATTGTCTTCTTAGAATAAGAATACACGCAGAAATTTTAATCATTTGGTTCCCGCCGTGGGGTGGTTCCACTCATGATTACAAACAACTTTTACTATGGGGCCAACTCTCTCCCTCGCAAAAAAAATCCATACTAAAGTGCAGTAGGTACCTACTCGACCTTAATGTACCACCCCAAGGCGGGAACCTAATGATTAAAACTTCAGCGTGTATAATAATTTACAGTCAAACTCCCAGTAGGACCACCCTACTACACAACATGGTAATAATGTACAGCCGAAAATGTCAAAATACATTGTATTATGACAGTTAAGTATCGATAAACAGCTCTATCATCATTTTGCGTTGGTCAACGGGTCAAATCTAAAACTTTATTTTTATAGATTGCTCAAATTCTAAAGGAACACTTAAATAACTCCAACTATGATTCAATATTCGTGATACATGAAGCAACAATAGTATCAGCTACAGAAAATTGGAAGTGATGTTTATTTTAGCAGCATAACATGAACTATTATTACAACAATAATGGAGCTTTTACTGCTTTGAAAGGAACAAGCCACAAATATTCATTCAACAGAGGGCCTATTACAAAAAAGAATAACGATAGTCGGACGCAATTTGTCGTTCAATTTACTTGATACTGAACCTTATACGTGAGTCAATAGTGCCACGGAGGGGACGAACATCGTACGCTTGTCGCGAAGCTTTTTTGTAATAGGCCCTCAGAACATCAAAGCAAGAAAAAAACGCTGCTTATTTATTTACTAACACATATTATCAAGTAAATTCGTGATAGTAAAGTAACAACTATTAAATATTATGTTTAAACAAATTAATTATTAATGTACTCGTACATACAAGATAAAGAATGCCAGACGGTGTACGGTAATACCTAAATTGCTGATTTTTGTGAAACTGAATGTATTAATGAAATCCTTGTTAATGAAATAATATTGAATTATAATAGGGATGTTGACTAATGAATAAAATAACGAAATACTAATAAAAATCGTAAACATATTAAACTTTTAGAGTAGCTTGTATACCTCTTGGTTTTATAATAGAAAGTTTTAAAAATGATATTATAAATAAAATGGGGTACCTACCCAATAGTGATGAACCCAATGTTTTATATAATGATTTGTTCAACTCTATTAAAGATGAGTTTGATAAAAATTTTAAACAAATATCTGTAAAATCAAGTGTGCCAAAAAAAAAGTTTAGCGATTGGGCCACACCTGGTATTTATAAAAGTAGAACTAAGCTGTTTGAATTATATGAAGAAAAATCTCACTCAAGAGATCCCATGTTTATTGAGTATGTAAAAAAATACTCTAAAACTTTTAGAAGGGTTTGTGCTTTAGCAAAGGCCAAACATTTTTCTAGAATAATAAACTCAGCAGATAACAAAGTGAAAGAAACGTGGAATATCATTAATAAAGAAACCGGGAAAACAAAATATAAGGACCGTAGTTATACATTAGAAGTAGATAGTAAAATAGTCAAATCTAACGAAGCGGTAGCCAACACATTTGAGAATTTCTTTTCTAGAATACCTGGTGAAACTACTGAAACTCTTAACTCGTCTTCTAGTCTTGCTATTACCCTCCTGAAGTCAAGTGTTGATCGGTGCAATAACATATTTAACTTTAGACATATCAACAGTGACATAATAATAAAAACTTTTAATTCTATTAATATAAAGAAAACAGAAGATCTGTGGGGCCTCTCAACCCATGTTATAAAATCAATAATTAATTCTATTGCGCCTCTATTAGCATTTATCTTTAATAAATGTATCGATCAGGGAATCTTTCCGGATCTAATGAAATACGCAAAAATTATTCCTCTTTTCAAGTCTGGAGACAAAAGTAACCCTACTAATTTTAGACCTATATCTATTCTACCAGCGCTAAGTAAAGTTTTTGAAAAAATTATTTATGGTCAATTATTAGGTCACTTTTGCACAAACCAAATACTGCATAAAAAACAATTCGGTTTTTCAAGAGGAAAGTGTACAACTGACGCTGGTATTGCACTACTAAAACACATATTTGATGCTTGGGAGGGTAAACAGGATGCAATCGGTATTTTCTGTGACCTGTCAAAGGCATTTGATTGCGTTAGTCATGAAACATTATTGTGTAAATTGGAGCATTATGGCGTCTCAGGGATTTCATTAGCACTCATAAAGTCATATCTATCGGCAAGAATACAAAAAGTTGTCATTGGGGAAGCAACGTCTTCGGGTGCTTCCATAACAATGGGAGTACCCCAGGGATCGATTTTAGGTCCATTACTGTTTCTTATTTATATCAATGACCTCCCTCACTATACTAAAGATATGTGTGAGACAGTATTGTTTGCTGATGATACCTCTTTAGTCTTTAAAGTTGACAGAGGTAGTTTGTGTTCTGACGAAGTAAACAATACTCTTTCTAAGGTGGTGCACTGGTTCACTACCAATAATTTAAAACTTAATTCTGATAAAACTAAATATATAAAATTTTCCCTACCAAATGTGAGGCAAGTTACTTCACATATAAGCATAAATGGCGAATCAGTCGAGTTGGTTCATTCCACAAAATTCTTAGGCTTAACTTTAGATTCAAATCTTCAATGGGATCCTCATATCGATGCCTTGTCTAATAAACTTAGTTCTGCCGCCTATGCTGTAAAGAAAATAAGGCTTTTGACTGACGTTGAAACGGCAAGTATTTTAACTATTTTCATAGTATTATGTCCTATGGTTTGCTGTTGTGGGGCTCAGCTGCTAGTATTGATAACATTTTTATTCTTCAAAAAAGAGCAGTGCGCGCCATCTACAATCTACGGTCTAGAGACTCACTTCGAGAACTGTTTAAAGAAATCAATATACTAACCGTTGCATCTCAGTACATCTATGATAATATAATGTTTGCAAGAAAAAATTTAGACACTTTTAATAAAAAGTGTAATGTGCATAACTTTAATACAAGAAACAAGAATAAACTTGCTGTTCCAAGTTTCCGATTACATAAAACAAGAGGCTCTTTTTTGGGAAGATGCATTGCAATGTATAATAAGATTCCATGTAATATTACAGAATTACCATTAGAAAAATTTAAAGATACTATTAAATCTATCCTTATGAGCAAGGGCTATTACAAGATTCTTGATTATTTAGATGACAAAAAAGCATGGGAGTAAATTGCTTTTGTATTTACATGTTTACTTAGATATGACCTTTGAAATCTGTGTTTTTTTATATTAATTGTGTTTGGTAGGTAACGATATAATAAATTGTAAATATCGTTACTTTTGATGAGGCTGATAAGTTTCTTGCGCCCATTCTTCTTGTCAGCAAAAGACGTCCCGAATGGGTGGTAGGGGAAAAAAAAACTGGACGATTTAAAAGAACTTTTAATAAGTCTATTTAAATAAAAAATATTTCATTTCATTTCATTTCATTTCATTTCATTTCATTTTATATATTGCATATTATTTGTTTTATGACCCTTCAAAGTTGGGTGGACAAGTCCATTTAAAAAGTATACAATTTATTAAAATAAATGATACCTTTAATTAGTCCGTAAAATGTATAGCAAATTTGTCGAAGAAACCATTTTGATAAACACAATATTTAATATAGCTGCTGAACAAATTTCCTATGCGTTGCATACAAACTTGCAAGGCGTGACGTCATAACGTGGAAGCCATTAGTATGGAGCGTTTTTGATCGAGTCCATTTGTGTGCATTTCACACTGTGATATCTCGGGCAGTTTTCATGCTAGCGAATTAATTCTTTTACCAATGTTTCTTTTTTTGAGAGGTAATTTATGTAACATAAAATAAAAAAAATAGTCAACATCCCTATTATATAAAAACTCAATTTACTAACAATAACTTTGTGGTAAGTGGATAAGTAGTGTAAAATATTCAATTTCACTTGAAAATTTCAACAGAGATGTAAAATAAGGGTAGGTAGATTGTAATCTCCATTACTCCATTATATAGAAAGTTCCATGGAAATTACTCGGCTCGGATTTGACCGCAGCCGAGGGTCAAGCAGTAACAATTAGGATGCCAATATTACGGACAGCATGTGGTTTACCCGCGGAATTGTACACAATTGCCATTTTCTGCCACATGGTTGTATTGTAGAGATATCATTTGGATATCTTAATAATAATAATATTTTTTATTTTTTTCAAATTAAAAGTTACAAATATCCTCTTATATATAAGATGGAACATTAGATTTTATAACTATTGAGGTTAACGTTGACAACCGTAATAGTATGAAATGAACTGTGTGACAGCTGTCAGCGTCTCCCACCCGCCCTGGGTCAAGGACTATCTAATATATAATTTTAACTAAAACTAAAAAAAAATAACTTTTTTAACTACATTAATAAAAGTTAAAAGCCGATCTCACAGGCTATGAATGAATAAATTCCTGATTTGACAGATAATTTCATAGAAGGGTAAGGCTATACCTACGCCAGCTGTGATACCGTCCCTAAATCTATACGATTAGTTTGTAGGTGCTAGAAAAGTAAAATAAATAAAAAACGGACCAAAAAGTATAAAAATTGGGGGTCATGGTTTTATTACAGAGTTCCTGTGGCCTTCTTCAGGCTCCATCCTCAGATCAGCTCAATGACATCATAATATTGCATTTCAGTTCTGACCTATGTTCAAAGTTTCAAGTCTCTAGCTCTTCGGAAAGCTAGTATAAATTGGTTTGCTAATTATTGTGGACAAACAAATAAATAAGAAAGCGACCTAATAAAAACGATAAAAAAGGATATAAAAAGTACAAAATAAATTCTTCTGTAAATATTTATAACCTTATACAGAAGTTTTAAACTTAAAAACGTGGGGCGCATTTTGTAAGATTTATTGAGGTATTTGGATTTGCCGCAGGGATGAGGCAGATAAAATAGAAACATGTTTTCAGCTCCGAAGTCAGATATTTATTGAAATAAACTTACATTAAATTACACAATTAAAATAACACTTACATCGCGTATTCATATGTCGCAGACACTTATAAAATAATTCATGTTACGGTTAAAGTAACAAATTAGGATATTTCATTATCATCAATATTGTCTTTAGCATGCGCCCAACGCATAACATTTTGCATTAAGTGACTAGCTGTTCCCGAAGAATAGAAAAATAACTATACGCATTGAAGTTGCAAGCGGCCGCTAGTTACAAAATTATTCCAATAAGCTGTAGAGTGACTAAGGGACAATCCAAGCCAAAGTCATAACATTATCCCTTATGCAAAAATACAAAAGTAAATCCAGAAAAGATATACAGACATAAAAAAAAACATTAATACCGTAAATGTAACGTTTCAGTTCCACAGTAGTTCCGAACTGAATCCAGTGTATTACCGTATATAACACGTTTGTATGCAAATTTTATTCCCAAAATCCGGGCTGATGGAAAACGGTCCCCGAAGCATTATCGGGCGATCCCACGGGCGGCGGGCCGCGCAACTTTAGGGTCGACTTGATAACATGTCTCTAAACGTACCTCCTACTTGAAGCATAGACAGTATAACGAATGCCAGATAAACGGGCGCGTCCACTGCATCGGCGGAAGGAGCGGTCGGAGCGAACGGATTCATCATTTGTGGAGGCTTATTTGCTTCTTATATTTTATTTAAGTATCTACTCTGTAACGTTAGCTGTAAGCCCCCAAATATTATAAAATAAAATAAAAATAACCAACAAATCCATCCGCACCGGTCGCTTCGATTCCGCACCTTAAAGAGAAAGTACAAAAGTTTATTCAAAGCTTGCAAAAGAAACTTGAAATTTCAACGCGCATTCGCCTAGTATTAGCAAAAGTTGCTTATTTATTGATTCCCGTCAAAAACTAATGTTTTTAGACATAAGTTGTATATTAACCTAGAATTAGCATCGTGAATAAAAAAACAAACAAAGGTTTTCTTTATAGCTTTTTGGATACCAGTATTTATTCTCCTGCAATTTATTTCTATAATAGTTAAAGTTTTAAAAAGAATTATTTCGTTTATTTGAAGTCATAAGGTACATTATACTTTATTTTTATTTATTTCTATTAAGCAAAATAGTTAAGGCAGTTACTTCTGGGCAAAAACTAATCAGTGCTTTGCTTTTATTAAAGCAAAGATATCACTGAGTTTTTGCCTTTTTCTGTCGATGCGGCACACAGTCTAGTTTTTTTTTCTTCTTTATAAATTATGTAGTCAATTATCATCTGTGTACGTAGGTGATGGAAATAAACGATTTATCTATCTATCTATCTTAAGTACCTATATTATTTAACAAATCAGTCTGTGAAAATCTCTCCTGTAATTTTTTTATACTTGAACTACTTCTTTTCACTCAACTGTGTATAACTTCCCATTACAGTTTTATGCGACCAAAATTATAACAATTTCCATTTTGGTAAGCGGTATTATTATTTTTGTACCAGAGCAAAGCAATATTAATATATGTTGTATGTACCTACATATGTTTATATTCTGCTCAAAAGGAACAAGGAACTTCTAATTTATGGTTTTCCACACAAACGTGATAACTTCAGCCTGCCTAGCATGACAGATTTATATCGCGTGATATAGTATTTTATCGACACTGAACTGTCAAATTCCTTTGTCTTTTTGACAGTTAAACGTGATAAAACACTATATCACGCGATATAAATCGGTCATGCTAGGCAGGCAGGAATGGTAATTTTATGATAAATTCAATCAGATTTTTTGAATTTTATATTGTTCGAAAGTTGTAATAGTCAACATGTGGAGTCGACTGTAGAATTACTGTGTAATTTCTCGTATTCGCCGCGTGCCGATAAGGTATTTTATAGAATTTATACTTCGATCGAGGATAACCTAGATGTCCGGTCAGAGTCTCAACAGCGGCACCACCAATAACGGCGCACTTTCAAACTTGGGTTGATCATGGGTTGATATTTTGATTAAGTACACGATTTTAGTTGCGCCAACATGTCATACTCACGTGCCACAATTTTATTAAAAACTGTAAGAATAATAATCGAAACACAAATAATAATTATGTCAAATGGAAAATCATACTTTCGGTAAGCTTAGATCGTTTTATAAGATAAATGATAATACATCTAATTATTTTAAGGAAACAAAGCTTTTTAATTTTTACGCGGCACCGCCAACCCATGTTTGACCTAATGTTGGTTATTATTTAGGAACAGAAAAATCAATAAATTAAATCTGGAATTTTAAAATGACGTATGTACATAATTTATACAAGGTATGCTCTTCTTTGATTGTTACTACTTAAAGTTGAATTTGGAAAGAATAGTTATTGTACACTTATACAAATACTCAGGTTGATGTTTCGAATTTCAAAATTTCGAATTGTTTTTTATCATTCATGTCGTAAGATCATAAGTGGATTATGGACACAAATAAAATTGCGCTTTTGATTTAATAGATAAGGCATAAATTAGTTTAATTAAACTGATAAACGCTGCGGAGTGCGGAGGTCGTTTTTATCATTTACTAGTTTTGTCAGTCGGTGCCATATTCCCATGCTGTTTTGAACGTGAGGGGATATCTTGGATCTTGATTGAAGAACTTATAGCATAAAAGTATGTGATCAATAGAAAAGAAACTATTGCAAGTGTAACGGTTTCATAAATATACTAGCAGCCGCTCGCGCCTTCGTCTGCGTGCCCAATTATTTTTCTAACCCTCGGAAGAAGTACTTTTTTCCAGAAGACTCAGCTAACGTTAGGCGTGGAAGCTAAACAAACATACTTTCGCATTTATAATATTAGATAAGTAGTTAGGATTTCCCACATAATATTCTGGTAAAAGTGCCTATGATTTAAGTAAAAATAATTATTTTTGTCTAACACGATCCGTAATGGTATTTTCTAAAACTTATCTAGTAAGAGAATAAAAACACTTTCGAAAATTCTAGCCTCGTTACAGTTTCAGTTCACTGGAACTAATCTCAATTTTCCTAAGTGCCTAAGTAAGTAAGAATAGATTCTTACACAAAGCAACTAGAAATTACACTTTGAATTTTACTACTTACCTATACTAATTTCATTACATTAATCTAGTATTGAGTTAATTGAGAGGTTCAGAAATTATAGAAACTCAATGATTCCCTATTTATAGCTAAGTAGGTACTATTGTTATAATCTTTGTATATAATTATGCTTTCGTCAACCATAAAGTTTGATTATCTAACTGGACTGTTTGTTTCAGTAGGTACCTAAGTAGTTTTAATTTTCAGAAAATAATGTTAAAACTAAATGAAAACTCGATTTAAATTAAGTAAGTTTTTTCTCCGTAACTTAAGAACAATTAATTATCTTGGTATTTCGGTCAATATTCAACCGAACACAAAACTGTTTTTTATCAATCTGTTTACCAAATAAAAACTATGTATTCCGAAACAAAAAAAATATAACACACTTTTCTGTTTCAACAGAACTTGTTGCAAAGAACATAGGACTTGTTTCAGTTTAAAGAAACTTTAAAATAAAAACAAAATATTCGTCATTGATTAAACAATCTTACGTGTAAAACTAATCGTTTGCTTGAGTACTAACATTATGTGGCCCATATCACAGATAATATAATACTATACTAGTACCCATATGGAATATTCCCCATGACACCAACGACAAAAGCCATCTGCATGTCTAAGTTATCGCAAGTGAACTAAGTTGGGAGAATTATGAAATAAGTCAGTACGACAACTAATGGGAGATTACCTGCGGGGCTATTCACGATTGTCGGAAATCTACCCGAAAGCATTCGATTCGAATCAGTCTCCGTTCCGATAGATTCGAAAACTGCTATTCACAAATACATTCGACTCGCTTTCCGACGTTGACTTTTTAGTCATTGTGAAATGCATTTACAAAGTTTGTAGCTTTTGGTAGAAATGATAAAAAATAAGTTCGATAACATAACATTGATATTTTTAAAGTTTTACGTAATAAATTACTAAAATTAACATTGAAATTTCACAAGATTTATCCTATTTATCTAAAAAAAAACTAACAGTCATCATTAATCTGCGATATTTAATATATTATAATATATTTCATTTTACATGGTAACATTCTTTGTAAACGTAACGTAAACAAACGTAGAGGTTATGTTTTTGACTTTTTGTGTTTGTTTACTCACTCACAGAGAAAGAAAGCAATACTTGTGTTTACTTAGTTGAAATTTCAAAGTGTTTTGTTTGATTTGGAAAAAAAAGTGTAATGGAAAAATCAGTGAGTGATGAAAAATGCTTAGTTTTTATATTTGACTGTGGACTCAAAAATAATACCTAATATTTTTTAAAACCCTAGAGTCTCCTACGACCAGCGTCTAATTAGTCTCACTTTCATACATTTTATTTTCATAGAATATAACCTAGAAACTATAGGTACAGCACAAAAATTAAAATATTATTTACTTACGATGTTTAGGGTCTCGAATGTTGTTAAATTTCAAGTTTTTTTACTTTTATTTATCACCTGTTATGTTTTTTTACATTCATTCTTACCTTCTTATATTGTTCGGATCTCTTTCCGATAGAAATATGCTCTCGGATACTAAACCGAATTCAATCGACAAAGTAATGTCAAAAATATTCGATCCGATAATCGTGAATCGCGTGTTTCGGGAGACTTTCCGATTCGATACGGAAAGTTGCTTTCCGACAATCGTGAATAACCCCCCTGGTCCACGGTGTCCTATTAATCAGTTAGCAAACTTGAAATCCCTTGAAACTAAAGGTGGGTACATTAATTATTACCAAGCTTTGGAAACTGGTGATTGTTTGTTTTGATATACATAGATGGTTTCACACAGCTCAGTCACGTCAACGGTCGTCAAGTTTTTAGGGTTCCGTAGCCAAAATGGCAAAAAACGGAACCCTTATAAATTCGTCATGTCTGTCAGTCTGTCTGTCCGTCCGTATGTCACAGCCATTTTATTCCGAAAGTATTAGGATTACACGGTTGAAACTTAGTTGGTAGATGTATTCTGTTAACCGCTTAACGATTTTAACACAAAAATAAAAAAATAAAAAGATTAAATTAAATTAAATTAAAATTAAAATCATTTATTTTCAGATATCATAGATCCAGATCTGTTAGTAAAACAATAATAGGAAAAAATACTTAGGTGCTATGTTAGTATACATGGAGAAATAATTTAAATAATAGAAATGTCAAAAAATAAATTCTAATTCAATTCATAATGTCAAAAAATTACATTCAGTTTGATTAAGGGGGGCTCTCCATACATGGAACTGATACGGAAAAAAAAAAATTCTTTATACCAATACGTGTGTGGTGTCTATAGATAGGTCTTTAAAAATGATATTGAGGTTCCTAAGACAATTTATTCTCAAAGTCAACCGTTTGAAAGACAAACACTGCCAAAGTGGTAAAATGTGTGTCCCCCCCTCTAACTTTTGAAATAAGAGAGAGAAAAATAAAAAATAAAAATATGCTATAGATCTTAGTAGAAACTTTCAACGGAAATTGGTTTGAACGAGATATAGGAATTAGTTTTTGAGATATATCATATTTTCCAAAACCGCAAATATAACTTTGTCATTCATACCAACACTGTGAAAAAAAAAGTTATTTTTACAAACGAAAAATGATAGTGTTATTAAATATGGTATGGTATAAGGTAATTACGGAACCCTACGGCGCGTGGCCCGACACGCAATTGGCCGGTTTTTTAATACATTTTTTTCGGCGGCCGGTCGTCGGAGCGATCGTGACACAGTAGTTACTGACCGACACGATCACGTAGCACTACCGAAGCGACTGGCTGGATACCGGTGTAGTACTTGGCGAACCTTGCTTACAGCTCTCGTAGCGACGTGTGTCTATGTGGGTGTGTTGATTCAGTCGTTTGGATATGAAAATGAAAAGGAGTTGCTTTACTGCTTTAGCTATATTTATTATGTACCTATTTGAGGGATCCGGGTTTGACGCGTCCCGTCACGTCCCTTTGTGACTTTAAAATTAATTTGTCGCTGAGCATATAATTAATTAGAGCCATGCGTTTGTATGTATAAAGTTACAACGGAGATACGAGATTTACCGCATCCCTTTTACACATTCTAATATTGAAAGAAGGTTTTTATTCAGGTAGACTTCAGGTAGGTATAAGTATTTTTTTGATGAAATGACGTAGGTATAATAAAAAAGCTACCAATACAGACGTATCCAATTCCAAAATCCTTACTAATATTTTAACTGTCAAAGTCTGTTTGTTTGTTTGTTACTCCTTCACGTATTAATTACTGAACCGATCGTTATTAAATTTTACATGCACGTTGTCAGGGGTACAGAGAAGGACATGGGTACCTTTCATCCCGAAAAAAGTATTGTTCCCGAGGGATAGTAAAAAACTTTCCACGCAGACGACGCCGAGGGCGGCCGCTACAGTAATTTAATAAGTTAGCTCACATGTTATACCTATTATTTTCAGCGCTTAATTATTCAGTCAAGGGGAAAACCTTTTTTTGCCTAGTTTCTAGGTGGTAGGTAATAGTCTAGATTCTAGAATATTTCAAAATGAAATTATAATTTTCAACTATATTTACCTACTTCCTATGCCACATTTCTCACCAGTTTTGTTTCAAGCAATGACCGGCATAATATAGTCCATAGTCCATTTACTCGAGAAAATCCAATTAAACTTCAATTTTCACGATAATGAGTAAGTACAAAGAAAACTGAATGTTATGTTTAAATTTATATTTTTCATAGTGTTCTGTTAAAAGTATTAACAGGTCATTTTATAAAATCATGACATATTTAATTTTTACAAAAAAATATAATTATAAAAAAATTAATTATAATAATAATATTATAATTATAATTAAATTAATTACATTTTACATTACAAAATGCATGTACAAAATTCAGGTTGCGCATTAATCGCGTATCCTTCGCATACTATGACCTTTTGTGTATTTGTATTTGCCTTAGTATTTGTTGTACACTGAGAAAAATGTCATTTTGGGGTAATCTTAAAATATCGTGGCGTACGTTTAAATTAAGTGCGTTGTCCTAAAATAAGGAAATAATAGGTTTATATTACGCTATCTTGAAACGTGTTATGATGTAGTCGAATTATATGGTTAAATAAGGCAATATTATGACACTTATCATCGTAAAAATTGGTCATCAAAAATAATATTATCTTCTTAATATTATAACACTATGTAATAGAAAATAGCCCACTGTCCTATAAATATGTATGATAATCTATAAATAAGATTATAATTCTAAATCACAATGAAAGTGCCACCTTCCATAAAAAGATGTCATAGTATTTGAGAAGACGCATCTCTAGAATACGATGACGTCCCCTTATAGTAGTATGATAAAATTATGTGCCAGTTCCTTTTATTTTGAGATTACCTTCACTTAAAATATAAGGAATTGGCATCAAAATTTAAAATGAATCCTACAAAAATACGATTACAGAAACTTATTTAAGAGTTTTGGCCAAAATATTATATCGTAAAAATTGCTCATCAAAAATAATATTATCTTCTTAATATTATAACACTATGTAATAGAAAATAGCCCACTGTCCTATAAATATGTATGATAATCTATAAATAAGATTATAATTCTAAATCACAATGAAAGTGCCACCTTCCATAAAAAGTTGTCATAGTTTTTGAGAAGAAGCATCTAGAATACGATGACGTCCCCTTATAGTATCAAAATTAAAATGAATCCTACAAAAATACGATTACAGAAAGTTATTTAAGAGTTTGCATCAATTTTCGTATGATTCCTAAAAAATACGATGACAGCACGTAAATTCGCCGTTCATTATCGTCGACTTGTCGTTCGTTTTGTATATTCTCTCCATTCAGTCAGTCGAAGTCGCAGAGTCGCAAGGACAGTTTTTAGCGTGTACAGAATTTATTTATATTTGACTATTTTTTTAAATGTGAGTGAGTGCAAAGTGCAATACTTATGGATAAAGCAACTCATGACTTGCTAAAATAATGGAATCTAGCTCAATACTTATATACAACGTTTTGAAGGTAAGTTGCCAAGCCTATGTTGTGCGCGTGCGCGTGCACACTTTATTGGGGGGGAAGAAAATTAACTTTTTATATAAAACATATCATTTTGGAGGACAAAAAAACGTATTTGGGGTAAATTTTAATTTTCTCTTCATATAAAGTGTACTTATCATTTGAAGGAAAAAATCAAATGATCATAATATTATTGCCATTGAAATGGACCTAAAACATTGAATTCTTATCACAAATTACATGTTTAATTTTAGCTTAAAATCCGGCGGTCTCGACAGCTTCGAAGCTTCATCTGACACCATTTAAAAGCTGCCCGGCAGAAGCTGAATACCACAAAGCACAAGTTTCTTCGCAAAAAAATAACAGACACACTAGCAGTTTGTGACGGTAAGGATTTATGTAATTATTCTGGTCTGTCCTCGTTTGAAAAATAAATTAATAATAATGTGTAGTGTTATATACAATAAGCATTTTTTTTTTCAGATACAAAACCAGAGACTAAATTTCATTGCTGTCATATTACTCCTCGGTTGCTTATTTAACATACCTCCTGCGGCTCCTGCCCGTCGCTCCAGGAAAGATTGGCAAACATCACGAGCAGAAATATTGGAAGGATTTAAAGGAGACGGTGGGTGTCGCTCAGGGTACCACCTTAAGTGAATTTCGTCGAATTATGTTGTGCCCAAAGTAAAAGTTGTTCACCATAATGAGTACAATGAGACCTTTTCGAATTAGTTCACCGTAAGCTTATAAGCCTGTGTTATTATAATTAAGTAAGTACTATTAAGTGCTCAATTTGCGAATAGGTAGGTACATTATTTTTGGTGTCTTTTTTTCTGTTGTACAATACATTTATTAATAAATAATTACTAATATAAAAGTAAAAAAATAATATTGTAAAAGTTAACGTTACTTACTTTCAAAACAAAAAATATTGATATTGCAATAATTAAAGTTACTTTCAAAAATAAATAAAATTACTCTTGATTACTATTTCTGTTTTTTTTATACACGTGTCTTCCTGTTCTCTTTAAGTTTTTAATGCAATTGCATATTGCCAAGTTATGAAGGTACCTATTACTTTTTCTATATTTCACATGCTTTAAATTGTTATTTTTTACTTATGCGCGATCCTCTTTTTTTAAGTATTTTAGGAATGTGAATTAGATAAGAAAGAAGTAGTAGGTACAGTCGTCTTTAGATATATTGTAGCAAATAAGGTGACTCATATCCTTAGTTAAGTCCAACCAATTAAAATTGACATTTCTTGTGTTTTGGGTAAGATGCTACAATTTAGCAACGATTTCCTCATATCTCCGGTTATATCCTATTACTTTACGTACCTACTATTTATTATTAGGTACATCCTCTTACCTTGGGTTATCTTAGTACAGGCGCCATCAGATATACTGTAGCAGAAAAGGTGATCAAATACTTCTGAACAGTTTAAAATATCAATAAATTCCATACACTTCGTTTACACTTTGTATGGAATATATTGATATTTAAACTTTTCAGAAGTATTTGATCACCTTTTCTGCTACAGTATATCTGATGGCGACTGTACTAGGATAACCCAAGGTAAGAGGATGTAATAATAAATAGCACGTAAAGTAATAGGATATAACCGGAGATATGAGGAAATCGTTGCTAAATAGTAGGATTTAACCCGAAATACGAGAAAAGTGTATTTTAATTAGTAGGACTTCACTAAGGATATTAGGAAGTCACCGATAAATAGTAGAAAACAACCGAATATATGAGGAAATAATTTCTAAATAGTAGGAAAAATATTAGGACCTAACTGGAGATATGAGGAAGTCATCAATAAATAGTACGAAAAATAATAGGACATAACTTGAGATATAATGAAAGAATATTATATTTTTTGACATAAGAGGATGTCATCGAGAAATAGTAGGAAAAATAATAGGATATAACTCGATGTACAATGACAGTAACCATAAGTAGTAGGAACGAGCATACAATTTTTTATATTGTAGGACGAGCATACAATATAAAAAATATTGTATGCTCGTCCTACCAAAGGTATGGTGACATGTCATCTTAAATACCGTTATCATCAGCAACAGTAGTATCATCGTACTTTTTGGTGATATCAGTATACTCCGTGCTTTAAGTGAATCCATCTTATTTTAATCTGAATTCACGTCATTTATGATGGGCATTTTTCTCAGTGTATGGTCTGTGATCTTGTGCTATGACGCAAACCTTGACATGTTTGTTGCTTATCCACGCTGACATCACACACTCCAGGCACGCATACATTGTTTCATGGGGCATTTATTTGCAAGAGCGTAAAGTACGGTTTTAAACATTGAACAAATAAGTTTCCAAAAATAAATCATCCTGCTATTATTATTACTATTATAAATGCGAAAGTTTGTGTGTGTGTGTGTGTGTTTGTCACCTCTTTACGCATAAATGGCTGGACGGACTTGGATGAGTTGGTAGACAGATTAAGACTGGAATAGGAGATAAGCTACTTTTATCCCGGTCAAAGGTTCCCTAGTAATTATATAAAACAATAGAAATTAAAATGACAACTTCCTTACTTCTATTTATCACAGCGATAGCTCGTTGCCAGAACTTAATTAAAGTACGGCAAGTCATAAACAATTACGACAGAACAATCAATCTTCGTCTCAGTGCTAAACTCTATGACAACTTAATGTCGTCTAATTTACCCAGTTATTATTAAATAAAGTTCTAGTTCTAGCAATAAAAGAACATGCTTGTATGCTTGTATATTTGATTATTCTTTACTGGCCATTTTTACCTACTATAATATAACACAACAATTTGCCTAGCTTGTCAAAAAATATATTTTTCAAATAGTTTTCAAAACATCTTTACTAATATTATAAATGCGAAATTCCGTTAATTTGTTTGTTTGTTTGTACCGATCATCATGAAATTTTGCATACACGTTCTCAAGAGAACTGAGAAGTATATAGGATAAAAAATACTGTTCCCGAGGGATAACAAAAAACTTTCCACGCAGACGAAGTCGCGGGCGGTTGCTAGTAGCTGTATAAAAAGGAAGTAAAAGTTATAAAAATCCTGTTTTCAGTACCCGTAGCCGAAGTGCGAACATCGTAAAAAATATTCGATGGAGTAATTCTGTGTGGGAAATTGTACTGCGCCATCTATCGCCGAAATAGTATATTATACAACAAGTGAAAAAAGAGGGAATTTAGTTCGAGGGATACAAAGGACCGAGATGAATATTTTTTTCACGGGTTGTGTACTCTACTTTTTACAATTGACTGCGAGAAAACAAATAGCAGTAGGTAGAGTTATCACATTTTTATTATTTAGGTAGGTAATCAGTAATTTTAAACATTAGAAAATTGGTAGTGAAACTAGAAGTTTTCCAATGACATAAAACAACCACGCTATAAGAGAGAAATTACATGATCAGTTTGGCATCAGTCCATTTCATCAGTTTGTATAGATTTTGAATTTTTACAGACTGAAGATCGTACCAGACTGATGGAATGGACTGATGCAAGACTGAACATCTAATCTCCCTCTAATATATAGAAAAGAATCCAAAGATGAGACACTAAAAAGGACCTAATTAATTTGGCGGGATATTTTTTAGAAAAGAACCCAAAGATAAGACACTAAAAAGAACCTAAATAAAATTGGCGGGATATTTATTTTTAATTTATTTGTATTATGGCTTTATCTATGGAATTGCTCCATACTTTCAGCACATTTTAATTTTTTTTCTACATAATTTATACCTTCGAGCATCGCGGCTTCGTACAGAAGTACTGTGAGATTCATACGATGCGCGATTGTTCCAAATTCAAAATATTTTTATTCACTATTACCGTTGAATAAAACGTACTTTTTCGAGTGGCGATGGTAAAAAGAATAGATAATTACTCCATCGAGTACTTCTATACGCGCGATTTTTTCTCGATAGATGTTCATGCTAGGGATACAAAGTATTCAATTATGTTATAAATAATGCTACACTGGTCTTTCATGACGACTAAGCTTTTCATTAAGAGCACTGAAGTTGAAAACATTGCTATTCATCTGAGTCTCTGAATTACCATTTAATGATATGTAAAGCGTCGAACAAAACGTAGCAAAATGTACCTAAGGGTTAATAATTAGATCTCATTTCCTTTATAAATATAAGAATTAAAGCATACACTTGTAAGTTTACAGATAAATTGAAAACAGGAAACATAAAATTGCTCACTGTAATAAACTTAAACGTGATATTTTGAACAGAATAACATTCATAATATTGATGATATGATATGATATGACCACAGAACTTCCATAGATACGTTTGAAATATCAAATCGGTATTGTCAGTTTTCACAGTTAAGTACCTTGACAGTCGATTGCCTGTTAGCTCTGGTGTGTAACAGTTAAGGCGATTAGTGCCCTCATAGTGGCGCCCTCATTATATGCAATTTATTGCTCGGTTAGTACATAATGTATCGGAAACTCACAGGTACCGGAAGCTAAGGTTCTATAGTTTATTTACAAACAATCACCTCGAAAAATATAGTTTGTTTCAGTAGTAGTAGTAGTACCACTTTTTGATCTTTTCATCGAAGATGATGATTCATAAATACAAAGAAATAAAGTAATACCAATCTCGCAAAATACAAAAAAAAACTATTCTTAGTAGCAAAGTTCTTTCAATTCAGTTACAAAAATTAAAAAAATTAAAAAACCCGCCTGCATAAAAAGACAAGTCAACTGAAAAGATGGAAACAAGATTAAATAAATGTTAAAGGCAACATGTCATAATAACATGCAGTCGGAGGCATATAATTTAAATCATTCATAATGTCACTTTCTTTATGCATGCCTCCGACTGCATGTTATTATGACATGTTGCCTTTAACATTTATTTAATCTTGTTTCCATCTTTTCAGTTGACTTGTCTTTTTATGCAGGCGGGTTTTATATTTTTTTTTATTTATTTTTTTATTTATCTCTTTTTAGTTATTATATATTACGGTCATGATATACCTTTTTGAAATCCTTATATTATGCCCTTTAATATGACACCCATATTGCAGTATTCTAAAAAAAAATTTTTTTTTTCACTACGTATAATAGCACCGTACAGCCGCCATGTTGGTTTTTTTATAACGCCACCTTCTTAAGAACACTTGGGCTGAAAAGACCAATCTAAAGATATCTTAATCATAGAAATCCGTTCAGCCGTTTGAAAGATATGAGGTAATAAAGAATATTACATACAAACATACATACATACAAACATACTTACAAGATACGCGCGAAACACATAACCCTTTCTTTGCAGTCGGGTAAAAATGGCAGTGACTGATTAATTGAAGACAAAGGAACGCAGACGGGGACGTTACGGGGAATCGTTATCGACAATTTATTTCAATTACGAACACTTTTGTGTTGAGTGGTCCGAAATTAAATTTTCAGTACTTATCTATTAATGTACCTACCTATATTTTATTTCTGAGTTTCAAATAAAGTTTAGGAGCTGTAATAATATTAATTGAAAGTAATTTTTCGTAAGTTTCCTGTTTAATGTGTGGATACGATGATGGTGGTAATTTTATTTTTCAATACAGTTGCTCGAAAATGTAAGTTTACGATGACAGTCGAGCGTGCGGAAAGTTGATTTTACCGCACGCCGTGCGTTTTTGTTTACGAACGTTTTTTTTGATTTCTACTAGCTTCCGCCCGCGACTTCATCCGCGTGGACAGTAGAAAAATATTGCAACCAGTTTAAAATGACCCCTTTAGTATATGAAAGCTAGTACTACGGAAAGTTCAAGCTGTTTCCCTGGTTCCACCCACCTGAATTTGATGAAACATAGCTTAGATTTTAAGTTGGACCTCAATCTACTAAATTGTGAAAAATCCATCAAAATTAGTTTAGCTGTTTTTGCGTAATTCGTGCACAAATATTTAGAATTTACAGTTTTATTATAGATAATTGTATAGATAATGTTTTCTCGCAAATGTATTGAAAAACGTAGTATGGCACACGGTTGTTAAGGTTTTTTAAAACTCCTTACCAACCTTGTATCATAAACTACTAATACCGACCGACTCCTTAGCACATTCTAAATAAAGTTTTGATTATAAAGAAGTGAGTCTTAAATCAATTGGGGAGAAATGTAAAATTCTAAAATCAAATGGGGAGAAATGTGAAATTATTGAAAACGCATAGCACGTAACGCACCTTTGGCACAAAAGATAAACACTCTTTTTACTAAAACAAACCAGAGAAAATGCGTGCTTAACAAAAAGTTCGGGGTAAATACTTAATATGCGGCAGCCCCCACGAACCAGAAAAGATTAATTATAGAATCGACAGTTTTAATTAGTTTCGTAATTAACAGCATGGCAGCGCCTTCCGGAACTAAAACAAATTACCTTTTAATACAATCACTCCTGGGGACCACGATTAAATTTCCTCGTCAAGGTTTTTTTAGATGGAGGCAGGGATTTTTTGTGCAGAAGTGTCTGTCTTTTGCGCGTGTCTATGACACCGGCAATGTATGAAATAGAATGAATATTATTGTCTATTTCATACATTACCTAGGCATTGTATACAATGACTAGGCATTGTATAGAATGCCTGCTGGTCCACCGGCAATGTGTAAAATAAAAAGATTTTGATCTTAGTTGGTTAGAGGGCAGGCACAAAAGCTCTGGGGTGGGCTCGGGGGTTCAAAGAGGGCTCGGGGGGGATCGAGGGGGGCTCGAGGGGGGCTCGATGGGGATCTAGGGGGTTCCAGAGGGCTCGAGGGGGGCTCATTGAGTTTGGAATCGAACCTGCTTTACTCCTGTAGGTCCCGGGTTAGGTTAGAAATTTATATAACAGACAACAGAAATATACTTATTTTACACATTGCCGGTGGACCAGTAGGCATTGTATACAATGCCTAGGCAAAGTATAAAATGAATATTCAATATTCATTTATTGCAAGTCACGAGTTGGAATGGGTGTTACAATATTGGTATGTACAAGTGACGCCCTGCTAGGGCACAACAAACATGAGGGGCAACTATCGCCTCTTACTTACAAAATTAATTTCCTTAAGTACCTAAACAGTATTCAAATCAACACATGCATATAAACTAACAGTGACAACTTAACTACTATTGCAAAAAGTACTTTGATATTGTATTAAAGTTTGATATAATATTATACAATATACAATATAATATTTCATACATAGCCTGATCGTTTCAGGTATACAATGCCGGATTATACACATTGCCGGTAACATCTACATAAAATTAAGTAGGATACGGGTGGTCGTCATAATAATATATTGATTTGGGTTAAAGAGTTATAAAACAAAGTCGTAGTTCGTAATTTTGTGAAAATCTCAATATGTACCTATGAATTCACATTTTGACTTTGTGAGATTACTTTTTTCTACGTCTGGTATAGTTTTGTTTCATTCACGTTTCTGAAACCGAAACCGACGATAATCTGAGAACCGACTATAATCGAAAAATAATTAATTTGGAGTACCATTTCGAGACGATTCAAAATTAATTTTATTGTCAAAATTTTACGAAAGAGGTTCTATATAAATATTTTATTAAAAGGTTTTAGTTTAACAAAGTAAAAGTCAGGTTCTATTTGGTTTAATCAAAAAAAAAGTGCGCCTCATTGTCATCAGCGTAATTCGTCACAATCGGAATTGTGACAATTCCCTCAGGACGGCTTTGAGAAAAATTGTCGCTAACGAGCTTGTTCTACCCCACTCCTGACCCCCCTTTTAATCCACACCACCTCCCGTTATCCGAAGCACTTTAAAACCCTTTTGCGATTTTCTGCGCCGAGAAATATCAAGAAAAAGTGAACGAACGTTTAATAATTTGTTTGCCATTTTAATTGTGTTTTGATAGTTAATGAAATGGTTTACTCCCTGCTATAAGCGAAATAAACTAAGTTGCCTACAGTGGTTTATAAAAAAATGGTTTCTTATAAATACTATAGCAATTTGGCCAAAAATACACAACGATCTCAAAGTTTAAAGGCCGAGTTTCCACCTTACCGATAAGTCGGTGAGGTGGAACTTCATAATTTCTAAAGCACATAATAGCTTGTCTCTCCCTCTTCATGATTATTTCGAGTTTTCTGCACTCTCTTCCCACCTAAGAAAGTGAAAATAAAATAAACACATGAACTTTCAGTTACGAAACAAAACACTGCTACTCAAATCATATAAGTAAAAAAAATATCCTGTACATAGAAATATTTTTTTTATCTGATATAAATTGATGAACAATATAAACAAAGCACATTCTCTAGATAAATTACAACATAAAGAACAAAATCCTGCATATTCTGATTGCATTGTGATGTCTTCGTGAACCTCAAATATACGAACGAAAATTGAAAGAACGAGGGATCCGACTTCGAAATAAGCAAATTTGTTCTGAGTGCGTCTCTTTGGAGTAGCATTCGGCCTCATTAGCGATTTTCCACCAGAACAAGCCAGAAAAGCATTGCGAACTTTTATTCTTATAATAAATATCGGAAGCGTTCAATTCAACATTTTGGAAATGCTCGACTGGAAAATTACTGTCTTTTGTTTGAGTCATAGATAAGTTATAATGGTTGGTACGGATTGAACGTAATAGTTATGTACCAACCGCTCATAACAAGCGTATTGAAGTTTATGTTTGCAAAATAATTTAGCTTTCAGTGCACGACAAAGCACGGTACTTACTTGAGATCGAAATACAGTTCAGTATTTTTTTTTAAATTCTGTTCAGTTCAGAAATTTTAATACTCGTTATAATTGTATTAATTATCATAACATTACTTTCAATGCAGTTTAGATGTTCATAGATGAAAATACATATTGAAAGTTCGACAAGCTTTTGAGTAGAAAATGCTTCTTGCTTTAAAACATTATCTATTATTTAGTTCCTAATTTGTTCGCAATAACACTTTGTGTTACAATATTTATATACTGTGACTGTGCTGTGCTCAGTGCTTCAAATATATATAAATCGATCCCAAGACACTGTCGCAGGGCTGAGCACACACACACACACGCACGCACGCACCCATACACACACACACACACACGCACGCACGAACACACACACTCACACATCCACACACAAAAAATAAACACATTAGATTTCGTACTAAATTCGGATATAGGACTGTTATAATTTATTTAAAGTAGTACATCCGGGTTTTACATCTGGGGCTCTGGTGATCCTGGAACACAGGCTTTTGCTTATCCTAGGCATCAGACTCCATAAGTATAACTATGTTACATACAAATGTACCTACTAATCATAAGTACCTATCTTAAGTCCTACTTGTGGAAAACGCAAATAATATGATTTTTATTTTTATTTATTATTTATATTATATCGATATTTGAAACAGATACATTTACTCTTGAATCTCTTGTTTCACAAAATCCAACGATTTTTTAGTAGTTGCAGAGTTGCAGTCATTTTCTAGAAAGGCGTTAAACTTGTTGAAATTGAGGCCAGTTTGACACCGACCTTAGAAAGATATCCATAAGATTAGAAGTTCAGTGTGTAATAGACCACTTTACCTCCATTAACGCCGCAATTAGTTACGTAAGCAGCAGAGAAAACCGAAGTTACTGATTCGGAAAATCACTCAGTATGTCTCATCAAGTGGATGGAAAAATTCTTTTTTCTAGAGTAAATAAGAAGTTAAATGTAAGTATTATAATTATAACGTATTAGACCTGTGTATATTGTATTGTAAATAAGTGAATCATATAATCTGTTAATATGTATTTATGAACACTGCTGTAAATAAAATTTTAGATCAGTACCCTTAAGCTAGGGTTTCCTAGGATGACGGTGCCGCCATAATAAACGGCCGTAATTATACGGCGCGCTATATTTGTTTACATAACATACATATTTGCCGTAATATGACGGCACCGTCATCCTAGGAAACCCTAGCTTTAGCACGAACAGTTATCGAAAAAAATAACGCGAGTAAAAAACATTCGATAGAGTAATTTTGTATGGGAAATTTGTACAGCGCCATCTACAGCTGAAAAGCTAAATGAAATTTTCCATAGATATTGCTCCGAGTAGTTTTACGCGCGTTTTTTTTTAGATAGCTATTCGTGCCAAGGATACTAGGTCATTATTAAGTCACGTAATAGTTGATTTAAGTGGCAGTTGTCTGTACAACATAAATAAAAATATTACGTTTGTTAAAGTTTGTTATAGATAGGCTTGTGGTGAACTTTTTGAGAAGATTTTCCTGAATTTATTAATGATAAAAATGAAACTGCTGCTTCCGCCGCCTACCAACACGTTTGGATTCGTAACGGAAAAATTTTTGTCCGAAAAAACGATACATCACCCTCTTTCAATATTATGGATACCAAAGACCTAGAAAGAATGAAGTGATTGTGTTTCTTATATTATTCATCTCGGGACTCCAATTTGTGATACTAAAGGGAAGTACTCTTATTTGTAAAAAAAATTGCATCTTACATAAATCTATGTCTTATCTATTTGTTATAAAATGTATACTATATCAAGTCAAATCATCTTATTTCATTTGTAACTCAACTTATAAGTCTAACCTATTACCACTATTACTCTTCTTATATGAACTAACGTTAAATTGTGTACCTGTTTTCAAAGTAAAAATTACTATACCTATATACAATATTCACCCACACACTAAAATTTTGTTGAATAAAACCCTCGTATGCACCTCATTGTACCTCCAACTAGTAAATTCTGTTAAAAGATATCTACCTATAATTTACCAACTGAATAAATCAGTAAAATTCATACCTATCCTAAAACAACAAAATCCTTCTACCTATAACTACCCACACAATATTATAACCTCTAACAAAAAAGATTTATCTAATACTATCATTTACATTAATTATATCTATAAAATTGTACTTATGGGCAGTTGTAGTACATTCGTTATCGTTGACTTGTATGACTCGTATCTCACAAATGTTTCTGGGCTTCTTAGGGCGCTTCTGCACGGTGCAGGTGGCCCGCGCGGGTTGTGGCACTTGCGCGGGTTGCATGCTCGGAAAGACGTGAGCGGGTCCAGCTCCATAGCATCGTACCTCCGCGCAAGTAACCCGCGCCTCATCGTGCGCGGGCTGCAGGCGCCGTGTAGATGCGCCCTTACTTACTTTGAGAACAGAACAATGTCTCATTATCTGTAACATTTATTTAATTTAATATAATTTATATTTTTTTTCTACATATAATGGCTAATAATAATCACATAAATGATGGAAAATTACACATTTATTACCAGAATGTTTGTGGCCTACGAACTAAATGTTTGCAACTTTACAACAACATACTGGTCAACGATTACGATATTTTATCATTCACAGAAACATGGCTGCAGGGTGACATACTTAACTCTGAATTGAGTGACAATAGGTATGAAATATTTCGTTGCGACCGTGATTGCCTAGTTACAGATAAAGCGGGTGGTGGAGGTGTAATGCTGTGTGTTCGGCGAGAGCTCGCAGCGGAAACGTGCGTCGAGTGGCGGGGTGCTCGCGCCACTGAGTCATTGTGTGTATCTATACCTGCGCGTGCGATTAACTCGCTCCACACGCTGCGCATCATATTAGTTTATATTTCACCTAACTTAAGCGATTTCGCAACTCGTTACGAAGAGATTATTAAAAGTATACAACATATGATTGACACATTTCCTTCAGATAACATAATTATACTAGGTGATTTTAACTTGCCATGTTTGTCTTGGAATAACAACAATGAATATACTTTCCTCCCAAACACGAGCCCCAAAGTTGTTACCGATTCTGCTAACTCATTTGCTGATCATATGCTCTTCTTAGGTTTAAATCAGTTTAATTTGACTCTTAATTCCCTTGGAAGGCTTCTAGACTTGTGTTTTTGCAATATTCCATGCACAGTATCGCAATGTTTGCACCCGATTATTAAGGAGGACCGGTATCACCCAGCATTAGATATAGATGTACTAGACTTACATATATTACCTTTATTGAAAAACAGTCAACCAACTCTTAACTTTCACAAATGTAATTATACCGATATAAATACCTACTTAAAAAATGTTGACTGGAGTGAGTTATTATCATGTGCTTCGGTAAATGATGCTGTCAATATATTTTATGATAAAATTAAAACATGTTTCTCCTTGTTCGTACCTCACACAAATAATAATAACAGTAAAACTTTATATCCTTCTTGGTACAGTTCGGCTTTAATAAAAATTAACAATGAAAAAATTAAATTACATAAGCGTTGGAAAAAACATGGTAATCCTAGAGACTACGACGAGTTTAAAGAACTACGAGAGAGACAGCATCGTTTGCAGAATGTTCGCTTCGATCAACATATCAGTATTACAGAAAATCTAATAAAAAAGTCACCTAAATTCTTCTGGAGGTATGTCAAAAGTAAGAGAGGGTCTACTAGCTATCCATCGAAATTCACACTCAATGATACCGACTATGCTGAGGGCGAGGACATTTGTAATGCTTTTAGCCAGTTCTTCGAAAGTGTCTTCCTTACATCGGGTGAAGAGGTCATCGTGACCCCCGTCGCTGAATGTCAGCCAAATAGTGATTGTCTATCTCTAATCAGTATAAACGAGCACAAAGTGTTAAAATTACTGCAATCTCTGGACAAAAGCAAGGGTGCTGGCTGTGATGGGATCCCACCATTGTTTCTCGCATCTTGTGCTGAAAGCCTTTGTATCCCGGTCACAATCCTATTTCAAAGGTCACTTCAGGAATGTGTTGTCCCTGATATTTGGAAACAAGCTCAAATAGTTCCAGTCCATAAAAAGGGATCAAAGTCTTTAATTTCAAATTATCGCCCTATCTCAATCCTCAACACTATAGCCAAACTCTTAGAAAAGCTGGTATACGAATTTATTTACTCGACTATCGCCAGGAGCATCCCACAGACTCAACACGGATTTTTGCGCGGTCGGTCTACTGTATCCAACTTAGCTTTGTTCTCGGATTACGTCCTCGGGTCAATGGAGAGAGGTGGACAGGTTGACGTGGTCTACACGGACTTCGAAAAAGCCTTCGACCGTGTGGACCATGTCATCCTTCTCCAAAAGCTTCAGTGTCTTGGTATACACGGGGATCTGTTGCGCTGGGTGCGATCCTACCTTACTAATCGCTCGCAAGCGGTTGTTCTCGGTGGGTATAGGTCAAATTATATCGGTATACCTTCTGGTATCCCCCAAGGTTCCCATCTTGGTCCCCTCTTTTACAACGCCTATATTCATGACATGAGTAGCGTTCTCCAAAACTCAAAACACTTACTATATGCCGACGACAAAAAGGTTTATATGAGAGTACGCACGGTTGACGATTGCGAACAGCTACAACACGATCTCAATAACTTATACACCTACTACGTTAAGAATAAAATAACAGTGAGCATTCAAAAATGTCAGTGTATAAGCTTTACTCGTAAGAAAAACCCTATTGTATACGCATACCATTTTGACGGCGTTGAGATTGAGAGGGCGGAGAGGGTCCGCGATCTGGGTGTCCACTTTGACAATAAAATGCTAATGTCCGCTCATATTGACGTAGTTCGAGGCAGGGCATATAGAAATCTTGGATTTGTTATGCGCACTTGTCGGCCCTTTAATAATCCCTTAAGTCTCATAATAGTGTATTACGCTTATGTACGTAGCATTCTGGAGTACGCCGCCCCTGTTTGGTCTCCTCGCTATGATGTTTATATCAAGAGCATCGAAAGTATACAAAAAAAGTTCGTCCGATATCTTAATTTCAAATATAGAAAAGTTGCTATTGATGCTGAATACGTGGAGATATGTCGAGCATTTAACATTCTAACATTATCGGAGCGTCGACAGGTGTTAGATATGGGCTTGCTATATGACATTATGCGCGGACGGTTGGACTGCCCAGAATTGGTGGAGCTAATCTCGCTGAGCGCCCCCCCGCGGCGCACGAGGCATACTCGCCTGCTGCATGTTCCGCACCACTACACTAACTACGGACAGAATGCTGTATTCACCAGACTGCCTAAGACATATAATAATAAATTCAATGACATAGATATCTTTGTTGGTTCTAAATTGGCATTTCTAAACAACATCAAGAGTCATTTCGCACCACCCAAATGACAACCTAACTAAAAGCTATATTTGCTGGCGAGGGGAACGGGGTGGAAGTATCAGGGTTTTTATTTTTTTTATTTTTTTGGTCGTATTTATGTGGGTTTATTTTAATATTAACATGGTGTTAATAATAATCATAGTTTTTATTCATGTTTATCGTACTTAAATATATAATTATATATTTATCTAATGCATAATATATTTATAGTATAATATTCATATACTTATAGTATTATTTATTTCCTTTTCCATTTTTATTTTTGAGAGTGAGGCTTCCCTTGGGTACTACTTTATTTTTTTAAGTTTTTTTTTTTCTAAGTTTCTAACTTCTTAAATTCTAGTACTTACTTACCACTTTGGTACTGATCTAAATAAAATAATAAAAAATGATAATAATAAATGTATCTTGTCACGCTTATTCGAGCGCAAAATGTTAAACCGTGGATAGTCGTAATTGGCCTACACAATTGTTAAATGTGTTTGTAACTTTAAATGATATCGTGCTGTGTACTGTCCCTAATAAATAAAATAAAAAATAAAAAAAGATTTTCCTGAATTTATTAATGATAAAAATTATAACTAGTAACAAAAATAAATTTAGCGAAAGTGAGATACTGCTCCACTCACTAAGAGATAGAAATCTTAATGGCCAGTCACGGTTGGGCGCACTTTGCTCAAGTCGCAGCCCACAGATTTCTAGAGTCAATATTGGGCAGGGTTGGGATATCATAATCTGAAAATAACTCAAGAAATAAACTTAGATAGGAATAGGACATAAAATAAAAAATTTCTCAAACATGCTTGGAAATTCGAACATTATTTTGACAACCTTCTTCGAGCTAAATCGGAGTTTCCGGACAGACCTAAACCGCGCCGGCAATTTTTGTATGAGAATCCATTTCTAACGTGTAATAATGGATTTTCATAGAAACATTGCCTGCGTCTGACCGTAAATGTTAGTATTGAAACTCATTATACACGTGTAATTCCAAAATGGAACCAAATTTTCAATGAAACACGAAAGCCAATGAGGTCTGTGATCATCATCAATATTTAAAATTAGAACTGGCTTTGCAAATGGAAAGTTCCGAATCACGGTAACTGTGTTATGAGCGCACTAACGCCCGCCTATTAATGTATTCCTGGTTACAAAACTGAAGTGTAACATACGATTCGGACAGCCTGCCTAGCATGACCGATTTATATCGCGTGATATAGCGTTTTATCACGTTTAACTGTCAAAAAGACAAAGGAATTTGACAGTTGAGTGTCGATAAAATGCTATATCACGCGATATAAATCGGTCATGCTAGGCAGGCAGGCGTGGCATAAAATATCATTGTATTATCTATGGATCTTGGCGCGGGGGAAGTTATTATTGTTAAAATTGTTTGTTGTTTTGTCAAATGTTTTATCTTCGATTTAAATTAAGAAATTAATTTAATATAAAAATGAGTTCAAGCGACGAAAGTGATATTTTGACGCCACCTGATTCAAGTGTAGATAAAGTATCATAAACTACTATTATTATTTCAATACCCGTAGCAATCGAGAAAATAAAACGTACGGAAAATTGTACAGAGTACAGATTGTACATCTATTACCGAAAAGCGAAATGAAATTTCTCTTGGACAATTCTCGACCTCTAAAAGACCTCTATCGAGTAATTTTACGCGAGTTTTTTTCCTCGATAAATGTTTGTGCTAGGGGTAGAACCACAGACCATACAACAAGTACTAGAACATTCATTCGGTTGCTTTCAAAACTACTATTACCATGGAAACAAAACAATTTTAATTAATGCATTTCCATTATGTTTTCTTAGTAAGAGTTGGACATTGTTATTCCGAGTTGTGTTTTCAATAACAATATTATTAGATCGTTACTGGAATTCGATCTCAATTTGAATAATTAATTTGGGAACAATGGTTTAGTATGTCAATTAAAATTAATTGATTTAGGCATCATTATCATCGCGATGGCCCAGCGTAAAATTAGGGCAAAGTTTAAAATTATGATAATTGGGACAATTAATATAATTATGAACATTAATGAAAATCCTAAATAATTTCAGAAAGTGGTAAAAAAATCCGTCTACCATGTTGTCGATTCGATCTGCTAAATATTAATTAGTGGAAACAAGCCATTTACATTCCTCCGATTAATAATAATTTTTCGTAATAGGTACAATACGTCACCAAAGTACTAGAGCATCTTATAAATATGGAGATGGTATAAGAGAAGTTTTCTATATTTTCAATCACTTTTTGATATATTTTCTCTCCGTTATACTTTGGTGACGTATTACAAAGAAAAGATAAAAACGAAAAGCGATTGAATATAATAGACCTTAACTTTCTCTATATTTATGAGATCCTGGTACTTTGGTGACGTATTGTGTTACGAAAAAAGAAAAAATCTGTAAATGTTAATTAAGATATTATAATGTTAGTCCGTACTGACACATAATGCTTTATTTTAAGTTCAGGTATGTAAATACGTTGGATTTATCCTAAATAAACCGATAAAAATAGAGATTTATTTATTTATATGTTGTCAAAAATCGCATGCATATTTACGTACAGAAGGGAAAAAACCCCACGACACCTACCAGTAGTGCGGCTTAGTAGTGCTGCATACTGTGGGGAAGGAGGAATTAAGTTTACGACGGGCATTTTGCAAATTGGGTATACCTTCAAACAAAATCATCTTGAAAATATCTATCTATTTTTAACATAAAAAAATCTCAAAATTAGGTATGTTATAATACCTACTTATATAATAAATAACACTTCAACCAGCTTACTATTGTACCAAACCAAACATCTGTCAAAAGAAAAAAAAATGTTTTAATATTCGAGTTACTGTTTTTCTGAAGGCAACATACACAAGTTCGCTATTTAAAAATTGGAATTCGAGGTTTCAACACAGTAGTTGGCGCTACATGGTACTAAACGTTACTTCGAGTCCAACCGTACTATAAAAAAGCCATTTCTCTCCAGAGTATTATCATAAGTAGGGAGATAAGTAAGTGACTAATTAGAAGCAATATAACATTAATGTTATCACGTAAACAGCAGTGATTAAAGTATTATAGCGGCGTTGATATTTAAAAACAAACTTTGTAAGTTTACATCTTATTTGATAAAGGACTTTCAGCTGAGTTAGTCGGAAAAGAATAATAATATTTACATAATAATGAGATTTGAGCATTGAACTCGAGCTTTATTGAATAAAATGGGTAACTTTACTAAATCAAGAGCTAATCTGGATTATTATGAACGCAGCACCATCAATGGAGCTCGTAGCATGGAGCTCAAAAGCGTGTAGTTCGTAGCGTGTAGCACGTATCATGGAGCTCGTAGCGTGTAGCATGAAGCTCGTTGCGTGTAGCACGCACGTAGGACTGTAGCAAGCTACCCCAATATCGTTAAGTGTATTTGCTGGCTCTTATTATCAGTCAGGCATGACACCTGGAACATATCTGAAACTTGGACACTGCCCGAGAATTTTAGCACACCCACATCTCGTTAATCAATTGATGAATATACGAAACGCTCATGATACACGTGCTATTAATAGAGGTATATTTAATGCTTATTATTTATTCTAAGATTTAAAGGTAAAGAATAAACTTTCTTGACCTTCATCAGTTTAATATTCTGCGATTATTCAACGATTTTCTACTTGTAACAAGTTGAAGACGATAAAAGCAATGCTACAATAGCTACTTGTAGCACGTAGCGTAGAGCTCGTAGCATGTAGCACGTAGCACGTAGCCGTATAGCAACTTTTTCTAAATTGTTTCAATGCATCTAAGTATAACGGGTGTAACAAGACCCTCAACGAAGCCGAAGTCCACGTATTCCGCCCATCATCAGAATCATTTTTGTCTTTTAGACTATACCTGGGAAACCAATAGCTACGAAGTTATTGAAGGTCAAAGTCAAAATTTTTTTTTTTTTAAATTTATGAAATCTTTTTTTATTCGTTATTTCCTAATTTTTGTCTCCAGAAACAAAATCAATATTTTACGTATTTCGTAACAAACAATGGCTTAAAAACGTCATCACTCAATGTATGAGCACACACATAAACGCGGCCTTTCAACTCGGCCGCATGCAGCTTTGTAGCATACACTCGCAGGCGCGGTCTGTTGTACACATTACATTGCGTGGTAATGTATGCAATGTTTTTTTTTAACATCAAAAATTAAAATCGTTTTCCAGCAATAATTTTGAACAGAAATGGTCCTGATGATGGCCAGAATACGGAGACCTCGGCTTCGTTGAGGGTCTTGTTACACCCGGTGCTATAGGTTTATAGGGTCAATTTATTTGTTTAAATCGTTTTAAATATTTATTACCTATTAAAAAAATTATTCAGAACAGTTTTCGTGAATTCATGGTCAAAATTCTCAGAGCAATTTTTTAAAGGAGGTTGTAATCTGACATCAAATCATGCGAAAGTAAATAGCAGGGTAGAAAAAACAATTTTTAATCACGTTTTTAATTGAAAAAAAAGGCTATCAATAATTTAAAAAAACCTACTTACGTCTTTACTGATACAGCTCATTCGTAGAAAATACAATACAAATCAATAATGTACCCTTAGCACGAAAAATCTATCGTTATGACAATCATGTTTGGATCAAATAATTTTGTAAAGCACACCTTTGTAAATAAAACTATTTAACCGATACAAAAAACTGCCTTACCTCCCAGTAGTTTCATGTAGTTAGTTCCTCGTGGAACCACTGCAACTCACTAGTCTTGAGCAAATGTGTTAAAGTGCGATGTATTTTCGAATTAGTTCTCATTAGTTTACTTAAAAATAATTAGAGTATTCGATACGATTTCGATTCGATTTCGAAAGTCTGTTGTGCTATGAGTACCTACTAACAGGGTCTAAAGTAGTATCACACAACTTCATCGTTTGCGTATTCGCTGTCCTGACTGCACTCCTTTACGCAATGGGCCATGCTGCTGAATCTGTTCTGGTTGCCCCCGCAGCCGCCGTAGACGAACGTCTTGCAGCGGTTCTCGTTCACGTCGTAGTAATACCTATGGGAGGTCATGTCGTTCTGAGGTTCGTTTATATGCTGCTAAAACTATTAATGAACCGATATAGCAATGAGTTAACCACTAGCGGTGTAAGCCTGCCTACCGCAAACAGATGATGTGGTCAATCCTAATGGATTTCAGATGTTAAACAATCCAATACATTATGCAATCGACATCACTGTATTAACGGTAAAGCACTAAGGTGCCATCTAGCGGGAAACGCATTGATTCTATAATAATTTTATTTTTATCAAAGCTACATTATAATGAACTTACTTGCAAAACATAGCCATACACAACCCGGAGTCGGGTTGCAAAGCACAAAAGGTTTTTGAACTCGAGTTTCGTATTGACATATAAGTGGCTCCTAAAACATAATAAATAAAATTATAAGAGTTAGGTCCGAGTAAGGAGGTAGTGGAGCTCGGTGGCGCAGTGGTTTAGCGCCTCGCCCAGCGATTGCGGAAGTTAAGCAACGTTCGCAAGGGTCGGTCATGGGATGGGTGACCAAAAATGTATTATCTCGAGCTCCTCCGTGCTTCGGAAGGCACGTTAAGCCGTTGGTCCCGGCTGCATTTGCAGTCGTTAACACCTACCAATCCGCATTGGGCCCGCGTGGTGGGTTATGGCCCATCCTCCTTACCACCCATAAGGAAGGCCTGTGCCCCAGCAGTGTGGACATCAAAAACGCCTGATGGACAAGGAGGTAGTAGTATATGTAGGTAGCAGTGGCGAAGGGTCCATACCATACAAGCCAATTCCCATCGGCTTACCTTTTAGAAATCCTACCACACGGATCCACTATGCAGATCATAACATTATTGTAGAGCGGGTTACCTTCGCCATAATTTCACCCCTCGTCACTGGTAACTGGTACCTATAGTTACCTAACAACCTTCTAGGATACTTTAGAAGGAAGTGTCACCTATTGCACGAGCGCATACCTTTACAGCGCTCGGTGGCGCAGCTCCTCGGTGGCGCAGTGGTTTAGCGCCTGGCCCAGCGATTGCTGAAGTTAAGCAACGTTCGCAAGGGTCGGTCATGGGATGGGTGACCAAAAATTTATTATCTCGAGCTCCTCCGTGCTTCGAGAGGCACGTTAAGCCGTTGATCCCGGCTGCATTTGCAGTCGTTAACACCCACCAATCCGCATTGGGCCCGCGTGGTGGGTTATGGCCCATCCTCCTTACCACCCATAAGGAAGGCCTGTGCCCCAGCAGTGTGGACATCAAAAATGGCTGATGGACAAGGAGGTAGTAGTATATGTAGGTAGCAGTGGCGAAGGGTCCATACCATACAAGCCAATTCCCATCGGCTTACCTTTTAGAAATCCTACCCCACGGATCCACTATGCAGATCATAACATTTTTGTAGAGCGGGTTACCTTCGCCATAATTTCACCCCTCGTCACTGGTAACTGGTAACTATAGTTACCTAACAACCTTCTAGGATACTTTAGAAGGAAGTATCACACCTATTGCACGAGCGCATACCTTTACAAAACCTCCCGCAATCCGATAACGTTTCAAACTGATTCTGGTTGCCACCACAACCAGAAAATGTGAATGTCTTACACTGATCCAGTTGGGCGTCATAGTAGAACCTGTAATTTGTTATAATTCAAATAATGTATAGGAGAATCGTGTAGTTTATATAATATTCTCTATGGCTTTATATTATACCTACCTCAACCTAGGTTTTGAACAGTTACCAATCTTCGGTTGCAGTCGGCACCAATAATCCCAATTCCAAACGTCAAAGCCAGCTAAAAGTAGGAATAAAATAATAAAAAAGCCTAGATGAGATACCTTTCTTTGTTTTTTATGCACAACGGGGATGTGGTTGGCCTTCATCTCACCTGATGTTAAGTGACGATAAGGCCCGAGGTGGAAGCGCACTAATCCCGGAATCCTCATCTTTGAGGAACTGGCTATCTTACCTCTAACTGCCGAAACACAAACAATTTATAAATTGTTGTTATGGCATTAGACTTAGGTAAGATAGTGGTAGCTAGAAATTGAAATAAGCCCTACCACCAACCAAACCGAGTGCAAATTGTACCCCCCAGGGAATCGAACCCGGGACCCCTGCGTCTTACAAGGGTGAGTGAACCACTAGACCACAGAGGTGGTTGAAACACAGTATATACTTGTATGTATTTACACAGTATATAAACTAATTCAGCGTAAAATAACAAAATAATGATGACCAGATGAACTTACATCGTCTTGATGCTTGATTTTGCAAGTGAAAAAATTCCATTGGCTTAAACATTTTGTGTTCAAAGTTAATCTCCACATTGATTCTCCTGTGCAAAGCAGTCGGTTTCGGCATCGTTCCATCAAACACTTTAGCCGTAGACAACGACACGTCATCAGCACCTTTAAATCCTACAAAGCGTAACACAAGCCCTAGAAATATAATCCAAAAATATGTCAATTTTTTCATTTTAAAACATTCAACTCTTACGAGTATTTACATACTCGCGCCTGATAAACTGACCGAAATAAACGATAAAAACAAAGGCCAATAAAATATTTTATAGTGCCAACAAAAATATTATCGCGGACGCAATCATATCCAATACCAAAGTAAGCAATAAAAAATATGGTCGAAATAGAAAAAAATACGCTCACATAATAAGCAATTTTGATCGTCAACTCATTTACCCTACCATCACAAAATAGAGACTATTTCTTTATTGTGCTCCAGGTGGTAGCACAATATAGAGACAAATACGTACAAATAAGTAAACACACTATAAAGTTGTATTCGGCAAATACTACATTTTGCTTTGATAATATAGTTCATAGTGAATAATTGCTGTTGTCGTAACACGCTAAAAATATATTGTGTAAAAGCTAAAATCCTGGGAAACCTCGTTATGTGCCTACAATACAAATCACGTACTAATGTTTAACCTTAATACGTAATATACCGATAGCCTTTCAGATGCAATTTTTATTACCACATTTAGTTTTGCAGTGGCATTTTTTTATCCTTGTCCTCCTGATGTTAATTGAATCAAATATTTAGATTAATTATTATTTAAAAGTCGATAACCTCGACGTAGTCAGCAGAGATAAAAGCTACGAAATACTTTCAAAGAGGCAACTTCTAGGTAAATTCTGTAGGTAAGGGAGACTCTACATCTAGTTTTAACCACGTAGGGAGTGGCTACATCTAGTTGTAGCCAGCACAAAGAAGGGTAAACCTAGTTTTAACCGAACAATTTGGTTACACCTAGGTTTAACCAACAGCTATCGGCTACACCTAGTTAGCCGGCTAGCTTCGGGTAGCCGTAACAGTAACATATATTGGAATCAACTCAAGAAGCCCTTTTTTCCATACCCCACACAGTGTTTTGGATTTTTTTATTCCATACAAAAAAAAAGACTGTGTTATCAAGTAGTTTTGATTCTACATAGAGCTTTATCAAACCCAATGGCTTATTCATACTGGCATCAAAACATTTAACTAGTGGGCAATTCTTGTTCTATTAGAATCCTATTATTTAGTTACATTTTTGGTGTGTATTTTGTGAATATGACGTAACACCCAATTTTCCACTTTTTGTTGGTAGGTAAGTATAAAAATCTCGGATCTTTAAACCGTAAAACATATCTCAATTGCACTCGATGGTTAAAATACCGTCGGCGATTTGTTAAAGACGACTAATCGGCGCGGGTCCGCGGCGGATTGGTGCCTACGATGACAATCAATTATGATCGGTCGCCGGCGGATTTGTCCTGTAATCCCGTCTCCAGCCGCGCTCAGATGAAAAACTGTAGCAATTAATTCTCCAGGCGGCAGGCAGTTGTAGGTACTTACTTATATTTTAAAGCTTACTCAGGAAATACCAGCGAAGATATTACTGCTATTGCTGTCTGACTTGGTAGTCAAAATCCGCTCTCGGCTAATTGCGAGATTTCTTGATCATTATTTGGATTGCTATTTGCAGGATTTTTTTGTAATAGAGTTTGGTCAACGAAAGACGAGACTCGGTTGGAAATGGAACTAATTTTGCGCCTTATTTTAAGGTTCCGTTTCCAATAACTTAACCTCTAAACGTTAATTTAACAGGGAAAGTGGCGCCTCCTTTTCCGGTTTCCATCTTTCGATGACCAGACTCTAGTGGCGTGCTCGGTCAAAATACGGTGTTTGGTGATCGAGGGATACTCTTTTGCAGGGTGAACCTTCTGAGCCGTTAGATCATTTTAAGAAGGGGGAACATCTTGGAGTTTTTTATGGGAGGGAGTTATTATACTTATTAATTATTTTCCTTTCTTATTTTGTGTTCATGTCTGAAATAAATTATTTTTCTTTCTTTCTATTTCAGCCATTCGAAAAATGTTACAAACACGAAGTCAGGCTTCAAACCCAGTGCCCTGAGATTCACAGCCCATGATCGCAAGTTTGCTTCAATTTATAATCAAAAGTATTCCTATCATGACTTAGCACGAAAAAATATCGATAAATCGAAGTCGTATCGAGCACAAAATTGCATTTTTGTATTGGAACTAAAATACAAAAAGACAATATTGTGCTTGGTACGAATTGGATTCGCACTCAATAGTTTTTCATGCTCAGTGTAAGTAAATGTTTCTTAACTATGTAGAAATAGGATACAGTTACTTTTACCTTTTAAGTACGGTATATTCCAAAAACTCTGTCTCTGTCTTTTTCTTTACGTGTGAAAAGTAATAAAAATAACCTCACTTTTACATTTTTTCAATGTTTTTGTTGTTATTTTGAGCATGAAGACACTTTTTGAAAAGTAACCTTTGAATATTCTTCTATATGACATTACCAATTTTTCTATATATTTTTCGTGAATAAGGGATTGATAAACTTTAAGTATTATCCAAAAAATATAAAATTGAGAAAATTTTCTTTGTATTTGTATATTTTTTTAGTCGAGTGAAGATACGAATATCGTATTTTTAACAGTAAAATAATCAAGATCGTTAATGAAACTTCAATATATATTTTTATCTGCTCAAAATAAAAAATATTTGATTGGTTATCGTTGAATCAAACGTAGACCAAATTCGATAATTTGGAATATACTGGTCTTAATCCTTCTCATGGTTCGGAAACGCTCCTACCGAGAATCTGACCTAATTCCTCACTGTACTCAAGTCAAAAAGCATTAACATGGAGGGGAGAGAACCCACCTATCGATGCTTCTGAAGTAACAATAAGGATCTTCTGTGGATTTATATTTTATTCAGCATTCCCGCATTATACGACGGCAAAGGAAACCAACCTACTTATCGCAGCATTCGCAGTACCGCGGATTTTGGATAAAGGTATTCACATTTCTATAGGTGCGTGGAGTATGTCTGAGCTGGAAGAGCTAATGTTTTAAATTAAATTTAAAAGGTGCATCTTTTAAGGGTCAAACAAATAATTCACATTCGTTACGAGGTAGTCAGAAACAAAAAAAAGTCTTCACATTAAGTTAGTAAAAGAATCACATCTATCATTGCTATTACAATCATGATACAATCATCAACATATTGCAAAAACTATGTATAGGCTTTATGGTAGTATATTTTTCATGCACCACAAAAACAGCTAAGATACTTCAATATCCATTACCGCACGACAGCCAGTGTTGCAGTGCTGTGCAAACAGCTGCGACAGCGCTCGTCAGCAATCCGTTACATTACGTCATAAGGTTTTAGCGAGAGAAGACTTTGAACAGTTTTGGAATCAAAAATATTCGATAATATTACAAAAACGTACAAAAACGTAATTTTCGATAATCATGTTTCAAATCTGTAGCGGAAGGGTATAGGACTTAAAATATTCGTAACTGTTTAATAACTATTATCAAAGTTTTTCCACAAGCGTACTATCGATATAAATAACTAGCTTCTGCCCGCGACTTCGTCCGCGTGGATATTAGAGAAAATCCTTAGGGAACCTTCAAAATCCTTAGGGAACCTTCAACCAGGATCTGACCAGCCATTTCCCCGTCCCCGTCCCCGTCCCCGTCCCCGTCCCCGTCCCCGTCCCCGTCCCCGTCCCCGTCCCCGTCCCCGTCCCCGTCCCCGTCCCCGTCCCCGTCCCCGTCCCCGTCCCCGTCCCCGTCCCCGTCCCCGTCCCCGTCCCCGTCCCCGTCCCCGTCCCCGTCCCCGTCCCCGTCCCCGTCCCCGTCCCCGTCCCCGTCCCCGTCCCCGTCCCCGTCCCCGTCCCCGTCCCCGTCCCCGTCCCCGTCCCCGTCCCCGTCCCCGTCCCCGTCCCCGTCCCCGTCCCCGTCCCCGTCCCCGTCCCCGTCCCCGTCCCCGTCCCCGTCCCCGTCCCCGTCCCCGTCCCCGTCCCCGTCCCCGTCCCCGTCCCCGTCCCCGTCCCCGTCCCCGTCCCCGTCCCCGTCCCCGTCCCCGTCCCCGTCCCCGTCCCCGTCCCCGTCCCCGTCCCCGTCCCCGTCCCCGTCCCCGTCCCCGTCCCCGTCCCCGTCCCCGTCCCCGTCCCCGTCCCCGTCCCCGTCCCCGTCCCCGTCCCCGTCCCCGTCCCCGTCCCCGTCCCCGTCCCCGTCCCCGTCCCCGTCCCCGTCCCCGTCCCTGTCCCCGTCCCCTGGATGTGCATGTCCAAGTCCAATCATGGCCACCGTGTTGGACTTCAAAATAAATGTCATTTTCGCAACCACCATCCCATGAAACCTCAAGAACGACATCCACATCGATTTTCATGTTTACTTACCCCATTTACACCTTAAGGGAGGATTTTCAAAATAACAAAATATGTGTTTGCCTATTTATTTTTAGACATGCTCCTACGAATTTTAAAGTTGTAATGTCTATTTTATATTAATTTTCCATACAAAATTTAAACCCCATTTTCACCCCTTTAGGGGTTAAATCATGTCCACCGTGTTGGACTTCAAAATAAATGTCATTTTTGCAATCGTCATCCCCGAAAACCCCAATAACGACATCCATATCTATTTTTGGGGTTTTTTACCCCTTTTCACCCCCATTTCATCACAATAGGGGTTCAAATACTAACAATAACAATATACGTTGCGTTAGATGTCTATCCATAAGCCTTAATTAAAAATTTTGCGATTTTTACTTTAAAAATAAAGGATTTTCTTCAATACACAACTTCATCCCCCTTTTGACCCCTTCGGGGGTAGAATTTTGAAAAACGCTGAGACCCGTATTTACTTATTTTCAATGGTCAGTCTAAACACAAAATTTGAAGATCCTAGCTTCAAAACTGAGGGACTTTCATACAAACTTTGATCCCCTTTTTTACCCCCTTAGGGGGTTAATTTTGAAAAACCCTTTTTTAGTGCACCCCTAGACCTCATAAGGAACCTACGTGCCAAATTTGGAGTCTCTAGACCCAGCGGTTTGGGCTGTGCGTTGATAGATCAGTCAGTCAGTCAGTCAGTCAGTCATTCAGTTTACGATTTTATAAATATAGATTTAATGTAGATTGTACAATCGAAATGTTTATGCCATTTATATGATTTTATACTAACTATTGCTTGTATGACGAAACACTCGTCTTTGCCTTGTACCATTTTCATGCGCCTGATGAGCTCTCCAACGAGTTCTGTTAAAATAATTAATAATGTCAAGATTGTGGTTTTTCGTTTTTATCTCACATAATAATCTGAAAATAATTTTAGTATGTTTATACTATCTGTCTGTCTACTGTCGAGTTTTCGACTATCTATAAGCTAAAAATTGGTCTCTTTAGCCAAATTGAGATTTGACTGGAAGATAATGCTTTTAGCATTAAGCGTCGTCATTTAGCATCTTTTACATTATTTTATTGTTGTATAATAAAGAGACTACTTATATAAGTAAATAAATAAAATTAATTAAATTAATATGGCACGGTCATCATCATCCTTATTTGTTAAAGATTTATAAGTCACAAACGTCATATATTTAAATCCGTTATAAATGATTTCTTTTATATCTTTTATTAAGCCATAAAGTACAGCGAGTAATTTCATAATAATTGAAATAACAAACGCCTCAAAGTTGATTGCATAATAATATTGGAATTGCAAATAAATAATTCCCAACATACAGTGTTAATAGAATTAGTTCGCTACCTCCTAATTCATTAGATATACGTTGTTTGTTCATCAACCGATTGTATTTCAGACAACACCGTATAGTCGTCAGTAAACATCGCAGTTGTAATTAAACTCATGCACGAGTAATCCGCGACCATGGGTGAACGTCTGCTAAGCATCACAGAGTACGCTGAAAACATCTTTTGTATCTACCGCAATTACTTTACGCGCGGAAGACTATGGAAGTTTTGGGAGACATTCAGAATAATTATTGAGATAATCATTATAATAGGATATCTAATCGTTTGGGTAAAACATTACACTAGACCCGCAAGTGATTTGATATACATTTTCATGACAAGTTGGTATTCGGCTCTGATTTTGTTCCTTGCTGTGTACCACAGTAGGAGCTACGCGTCTTTTAAGTCCCATCTGAATTTTGGATACAGAGTCTTCGTCAGAGATGATAATTATCGGAAGAATCTAAAAGCAAAATATTCGGGCTTGATTTTTTTAGTTGTCTTTATTGCTATAAGCAAATCCGCATTATTCGTATACAACTTATTGTTTCCATACTACACACATGACCTGAACATGATCTGTCATTGGTTCATTCAAATTAACGGATTCGTATGTGATCTGAGATATATTTTTGAATTCCTAGTGCTTTACTGTTTTCTCTATGTGATGCACGAACAGATAAACTTGATTACGCGATCTCTTAAAGGCCATAATTCTTTATTGGACATGGACAATGAATTGGTAATCCAAATTATTGGTGACAAAAACCAAAGCATGATGTCAGAAGTTCACAAATGGTGCCTTGGCTACAAACATGTGAGGAAAAGCTGTAAATTTTTCAACACTATATTTGGGTTTCAGGTAAGTAGGTACTACTACTTTATTTATAAAAATTGCGTATTATACATATCTTTAAAGATTTTATCTATACAACGATGGTATTCAATCAAAGTATCCACCGAATGGGTGGGGTTTTGTTTTGCTTGTAAGTATCACAAAAAACAAAGATATTGAATCGGGACTAAATCAATTCTCTTTATTCCCTAGATGGAACATAATTCAAAAATTAGTAAATTACCTACCTACTTGATACAAAGACAGATTTTAGTTAAAAATAAACGGGGGTATGCACAATTGTGTTGCCATTAAAGTTACGTACTAATAATTAAAATAATATTTAGGTGTTAAAATATTTTACACTATATTTATCCTTTATTTTGCAGTTAACCTTTATGCTGACAGCTTCCATTGCGTTCTACATTCTATTAGTGTATGCAACTACATCAGAGACTGTGTTGGTAAGAGCTGTTACTTTTATTGCAAATAAAATGCATTTGGAACGTCCTGTGATATGTTATTCAACAAATTTGAGGAGCTTTGTGGCGCAGTGGTTTTCGCAAGGGTCGGTCATGGAATGGGTGACCAAAAACATTATTATTATCTCGAGTTCATCCGTACGTCGCAAGGCACGTTAAGCGGTTAGTCCCGGCATTTGCCGTTGTCAACACCCACCAATCCGCATTGGATCCATCTTCCTTATCCACTCATAAGGAAGGTCTGTGCTCCAGCAGTGGAGATATTAAAAATGGCTGATGTCGATTTTGTATTTTAATGGTTTTATTAAAGAGTAACTCTATTCATAGACTAGCCCCCCTAGCCCCTACTCAAATGGCCAACATTCTATCCGTTTGAACGCTACGCCAGTTAACGTAGTTATTAAAGCGTTTTGATAGTCCTCAAAGCTTAAAATATGAGCAATAGACGATTAAATCACATGTCGCAAACTTATGTGAATCACACACTTTTATGTATTGTTTGGAATTGACAAGCTTTCGACGCGTAATGTTATAGTTAACTGCTAATTTTATTTTAAAGCTTTGATAGTAAACGTAGCGTTCAAATGCATAGAATATTGGCCACTTGAGTATGCAAATCTCTAGAATTTTTTCAATCGATTTGAACCTTAAGGCGGTTGTATGACCGAAAGTGGCGCCCTCGTCATACAGAGGCTTTTATTTAATAAGTTTTTAATAGAAAAAGATTTTAATAATGTTTATCGTGGAGATTTTAGGGCCCATGGTCTAGTATTTTTAGAAGGTATCACTACATGCCCTCGTAGTCATTCGTAGAAGTAGATAGCAAATGTGTCAAAAACGGCCACTTTAAGCAGTTTTGCTATCTACTTCTAGCAGTGACTACGAGGGATGGTGACGATACCGTCTAAAAATACTAAACTGTGGGCCCTAAAATCTCCACGATAAACATTTTTAAAATTGTGTATTAGAAATATAATATTAAATATAATTCACAGCGGCGCCACTTTCGCTCAGGGTACCACCTTAATACGATTTATCCTACAATTTAAGTTTAAAACAGTTGAATGTTTTTTTACCAATACTACCCCGTGTGGGTTATGGCCCAACCTCTATATATGTATTATGTAGGTCTATGTCCCTCCAGTAGGGAAGTTGTTTCAATGCTATTTTTATTAAGCTATATACTGGAAAAACAACTCGACTCTAACTTATCATTCAGATAGAAGGTTCACATCTGACGACGAAAGACGAGTTTAGAAGATAAAACTTTAAACTACTTCCTAGGGTCATCTATCACCAGTGGGCGTGGTCATGTACACCGCCGACTTATTCCTGATGCTGTACATTTTACTAATGCTGTCGTACTCAGCGCAGCAAATGCAAAATAGCGCAGACATCTTAAGACGGAGACTTTGCAAGGTCCTCATACTTTCTCTTTCGGGTAAGTTTTTGCTACCTAGCTTAAGGCGCTTTAATGACCGAAAGTGTCAATGCCAATTTTCACCTCTCCCACCCATTTCAACCTCTCGTGAACCTCTCATTTTGACACATTTGCTATCTACTTCTACGAATGACTGCGACGGAATGTAGTGATACCGTCTTGAAACTTTAGACTATGAGCCCTAAAAATTCCACGAAGTTTTATTAAAATCCTTTTCTATTAACAACTTATTGAATAAAAACCTCTGAGGGCGCCACTTTCGGTCAGGGAATCGCCTTTAGTAACTTGTGGGTCACCCCAAATGCATGTGCGTTACTTTGCGTTTGTCGTATATGGACAGTACATGTCACGCTGCTGCGACTTTGGTGTGACATATACTATAGCATTTCATACATATACAACGTCATTTGCTGTCACGCTACGCAACGCAGCGCTGCGCGCTGTGCTGCATACGGTTTGACAGTAGGTACATCACAAATTATAATAAAAATGTATGCACAGAATATTAAAATAGGACTCCTTGATGGGGTGTAGTGAAATTAATATAGATATTTTATATTTGGGCATTTATTATGCTTACAAGAAATACATTCATAAAATATTATCTTAAATCTTTGGTGGGCAAAGGCGGTGTTATCTCTTTGGCGGTGTTATCATTGACATCTCTTAAAGATTTTATAAAGTTTATCGTAAAAAATATCACTAAATATCCTATCTGAGCCATAGGGTAAGGTGAAACTGGTATATATTTTAGAATAAGTAGTCGATCAAAGCTTCACAACAAAACAAAGATCCTGTCTGCTTTTTCTGTTATCCTGAATTTCCCAATATGAAACGAGTTAAAAATCAAAAAACCGTGTTAATTTTTTTTATTAAAAAAATTAAAAAACCCGCCTGCATAAAAAGATAAGTCAACTGAAAAGATGGAAACAAGATTAATAAATATTAAAGGCAACATGTCATAATAACATGCAGTCGGAGGCATTCATAAAGAAAGTGACATTATGAATAATTTGAATTATATGCCTCCGACTGCATGTTATTATGACATGTTTTGCATTTTTATGCAGGCCGGTTTTTTAATTTTTTAAATATTTTTTTTTTATTTATATCTTTTTAGTTATTATATATTACGTCATGGTATACCTTTTTGAAATCCTTATAATATGACACCCAAATTGCAGTATTAAAAAAAATAATTTTTTTTCACAACGTATTAATAGCACCGTACAGCCGCCATGTTGGTTTTTTATAACGCCACCTTCTTAAGAACACTTGGGCTGACAAAACAAATCTAACGATATCTTAATCATAGAAATCCGTTCAGCCGTTTGAAAGATATGAGGTAATAAAGAATATTACATACAAACATATTTACAAGATACGCGCGAAAAACATAACCCGCAGTCGGGTAAAAAGAACAGGTTCCACTGAAATTTGAACTCGGATTACTGTACCCTTAGCACCAAGTTCGTGCTAAGGGTACAGTGAACGAACAGCTATCGAAAGAAATAAGGCGGTAAAAACATTCGATCGAATAATTTTGTACAAGATTTTTTTACTGCGCTATCTACTGCCTAGAAGCGAAATTAAAATTTTCTTATAATTACTCTATCGAGTAATTTTACGCGTGTTTTTTTTCTCGATAGATGAATACTCAAAAGCTTCTCAGTTAAAATCTTAAGTTAAGGTCTCCTTCACTTTAAGGAAGCTGTCAGTTTCATAGAGTTTCTGTCAAATCTGACAACTTTATTAAATTTAAGGTAGCCTTAACTTTAAGTTTCGTTTGAGTATTTGGCCGTATGTACGATTCAGGAGTGCTGGTTAAAAAAAGTTTTACTTTTCAGAGAGACACAACTACCAGGCGACGAAGGACCTCCTGAGGATGATGTCGACCTGTCCGATCCGGGTGCACGCCTTCGGCACAGTTCCTGTGGACATGACCTTGTTCCCTACTTGCATCTCTTTCTTCACCACCTACACCGTTATTGCGTTGCAGTTCAACAACGTTCTGTGAAAAGTATTTTTTTTTTTAACTTTGCGCCAGAAAACGTAGTACCTATTAGCTAACTTAAGTTAGTTTACTATAGCACTTTTTTAAGGTAATTAAAATAGTTTAATTTGTTAATGTCGAACTAAAAGATTGATAAAATAAAAGGATTTTGAGCGTGTAAAAAATACTTTTAAGGAAACCAAAATTCCTTTATTTTTTTTAAGGAAATAAGAATGAAGTATCAAGATAGTTTTTTTTGGAGACAATTATATACAAGCCTCGGCACGCATCTTTAGCAGTGAGAGAAATTGGAGGGGATTACTGCGCATGTTTGCGGTAGCACCGCACCACGTCTCCCGCCAATGAGACCCAAAAACTACTTTTGTCACCGTTAAAGATACGTACCGAGGCTTGTATCTAAATATTTTGAAAATCTCTTATTAAGGCTTATCTTCTAGGCTACTAAAAAGTTAGCACTGCCTGATTTTATACTGCATGCAATGGACTCTACGTTCGTTTGTTAAATGGAATTAGGTCTGCATGATCTTTAATTAATTCAAAGGTATCGATTTCCTAGCACATCTATACAGTGAGGCTGAAAGTAACTTAAACAACTCACTGCGATAGGATACAATGTTTGCATAACGAGTTTGGTAAAATCATACTCGTACATATGGCAAACATTGCATCATTGCTAATAACTGGAAGAGAAAGAAGCATGGAGTATATCAACTGACATTGCAGTTTCTTTTACAATAATAATTAATTTCTATGGTATATATAGGTCGGTCTTATCCACAGATAACAATATAAATCTGCCCCCCTAGAATGACCACCAAAACACGATAAATGATACAATATAGCGATGTTAATAGAGCGACTTATCGCTTTTAACTGTCAAAAGACAGTGAATTTTGACAGTTGAGTGTCGATACAACACTACCTATATCATTTTCGTGTTTCAGTGGCCATACTACGCTACGGGGTTAAGGCGATCCTAACCCATACATCAAACTTAAAAAAAAAGTTACTATTTTAAATCCTGCTTTGCTATGAATAAACGAATAAAACAAAGGCTTTTAAAATCAAATAAGAATTGTGCGTGCTTATCAAGGCGTACGTTTTAGCTTAGCTCACTGCAAATACGGGCGCCACTTCACGTCTGATCTCGACGCGAAGACAACTTTTCAAACACGACGATTAAGCGGGCCACTCACGTTACAGCTTGTACTTTAGCGTCTTTATTTGGACTTCAAATGGCGATAACATTAATTTTTAGAAAAGTGTACATAGAATATAGCTTATGGTTTATTTATTGTGGAACGTATAGGGGATCAGTTTAAATGAGAGTTGACTTCCGTGGTCAAGTTTTTTTTTAAATTTATTTATCATATAAATGTTTTTACATTAGACTTATTCACTATAGCTAACACAAAGGAAACCACTTAGGTTTGTATAATGTGTTAGGATTCACCGGTGCACACCGGTTTTCGTGGTGTCGAGATCTCTGATGTCCCGGAATCCCGGATTCCGATCCCGGCTGGGTGAATTTAGAAAACGAACTTTTCTATACATATTTTCTGATGTCTAGGTGTTTGTGTTACCACCACTGTATCTGATTTCCATAAGCTAAGTGCTTTAGCCTTTGGAATTGCAAAGAATGTGATGTTGTCTAATATTTATTTATATTATATAACAATAATCTATCTTTAATAATATTATAAAATAATAGTTACATTTCATGCCATTTTGCACCCTCTGTCTGTATTCCTTTTCTATCAATCTCACCATACGGTAGGTTATCCGCCATGTTTTGACACTTAAGTTTTATTGTTATTATTTCTTTGTTTGTGTTTCTGTGGTGTTAAAATAAAGCATTATCTTTGATTTTATCTTATTTATTTATACTACTTACATAATCTAATACATACTTATATTATAAGCGATTAAAGACACATTAATCTCTATTAATTTATAGTTAGTTTTCCCTATAGTTTCGTCTGTACAGAAAAAAAAGCACAACGAGTGAGAAGATATTTATAAGTTTATAGGTACATTGCATTAAAAAAACGAATTCAGAGTCGAATGACGACAACGTAAAGTCAAAACCACCACACATGTTTATATGCTATGGTAAATACAATTATATAAGGTGGTACCAAATGATGTGATGATACTGAAACATGTGATAGTGTTGCTTAAAATAAAAAAACTTTCTCCATGGAATATTCAGGAACGAAAAAAAAATCACCCTCCCTCACAAAAATACTGGCCAGCTGACCGACTTACTATGGAAAGGCGAAAAATAATTGTTTTTCGACCTATGTTCTTTGGAGAATATTGTTCAGTTTTAGCAACAGTATCGCCTGTTTCATTACTATATCAGTTGGTAGCACCTTATATTTTCGTGAATTATGTGCGTGAATGGTCCGCCTTCGCACTCCGGATCTATTATTTTTGCCCCCATATTTTCCAAGTCGATGCTTCCCATCATTCAGTGTTCTCTGATGGAAAATGACAGTGTTAAGATTCCCCAAGGAATTTGAATAAACTCTTACAAAAATATACTGTGACGAGGACATCTTACTTGGAAAATACGTTTTTATCGAGATCTTTTATAATATCATTATGAAAATTATTCACCGACGATTTATTTTGTACAAACTTGGGCAATGGCGTGGTTTGCCTAAAATTATTGCGTTTTTATTTCATGTTACAAAAGCGATGTTAGGAAAGTAATTTTGATGTTGAAAAGTATTGGGTATTACAAATAAAAATAAGTACGGTATACGATAATACAAACTGTGAGTGAGTGTACCTGCTTACAAATATACCTATATTTTATTTAGTTAAGTACAATACGTTAACCAAAATCTAAAATGTATTGATATAATCTTTACAGCTTAATAAAATCAAATTAATTAATGCTTTTGTCGTAAGAATAATAAAATAGTTCTCATGATTAAATAAACGCCAAGACCGCAATTTTTTCTGCGTCTCGACGAATCCCAATTTCGAATTAAAATGAGAAAGCCCGCATTAGTGTAAAAGAAAAACTGTAAGTAGTAAAAGAGAGGGGAGACGATAAAATGAAAATGAGGAGTGGGGGGGCTCGTTAGCGAACAGTCTTCTCACTGCGCCGCGCCGATTGTCACGAGCTCAATATTTACAATTACCATCCCAACAAAATTGAGCCCTAATTGGTAGATGTTAAAGTTAAAAATGCCACGTCGATGGCAGCGTTAAAAATGCCGTCGGAACAAAGAACGCATAAAATTCTGCAATACAAAGGATTTTCAGAAATGTAACAGACGTAATAACTAATTAGATGATTCGTTCTTTGCCTTTGAGAGTGGAATTGAAATACGACGAAGCATTTTCTAACAGAAGCTATGGCTGTTTGCTTTATTTAAAATAAATGATCATTATGTTGCTTTATTTTGTTTTTTGGTTTCTGCTGTTATTTTTTTTAATATATGTAAATTAATAGTAATTCTACTTTTTTCTAAGGTTTTTAAAACATTCCCTATAACCATTCAAAAGCCATCACGTTAGTAGAGAGACAATATCAAGGTGCGGATTTAATTTTAGTTCTTTCTCAAAATTAAATTTTCCATTAAAAACCGAGACTAGAGTAAATACTATAGGTATATAGGCAGTTTTGGCATCGTCTATCATCAAATAAAATGATAAATTAATTATTACAGCTATTTTACACTTTGGGACAAGATATTAAGTGGTCTATTGTATTGTTACGATCATTATTAAGTTTATTCATACAATTAAAAGTAGCCACTTCTTTTTAAATATTTTGTAATTAGTGAAGTGTGCGCGTGCGGTGCGGTTGAACAAAGTCAGCCCACATTTTTATCTTATACTTACTTAACATCAAACTCATTTGGGCAAATAGACGATACCAGTTAAGAGTCAGCGTCAGAGTCAGTCAGCTCATCTTACCTCTAACTGCCGGAACACAAGAATTTTTAAATTGTTGCTATGGCGTCAGACTTAGGTAAGATGGTGGTAGCAAGCCCGGCTTACCACCAACCAAACCAAGTACAGATTGTACGTTTGGTTGGTGGTTAATTTGGGTGAACCACTAGACCACAGAGGCAGCACGTGAAACGCTATACAAAAAAAAACCTAAATCTTTAAATCCCTTATCATTCTTGTGAATCGTACCGTCATTAACAAAATCCTTTACAAACTGAAGCTCAATCACAGTCGACGTGCGAGGGACGCAATTCAATCTGAGCTCAAACGACGCTATCTCTATGCTATCTGAAGTAGATGAGTGAGCGCAAACAAGCGGAGAGATCAGTGAGGTGTCACACACCCACACATGTGAATGAGGTGTTCTGTGTGAGTAAGGTTGCGCACACTCTCACCATGTACCACAATAATCTCAGACGAATAACCTAGTTTATGTGAACACTTTGATCTAAAACTATTTACAGCAGCATATCAATGGTCACACTTTCCATGCGGAAAACGGAAATGCGCCTATTACTACTAATTAAGTTCAAAAGCCTGTTCCATTCCTATATTCATTTGTTTTTGTACAATCTAGTTCTATTGTTTGAACAGTTGTTTGCAAGTTAATTTTGCATACACTTTGTCAGGGGTACCGAAAAGGATATGATTAGAAAAAATAAATGTCCACGCAGACATACAGATATTTCATAATCTTTCAATCCAAAAGCTTCATGCTTCTGATTCCATCAGCATTAACCGTACGATGAATATTAATCGCAGTTACTCCATATTTTTCGTGCGTCAACGGCCGAGTATCACACATGCATTCATTCTCCCATGAAAAGGCTCTCTGGGGGCAAACGCCGGACCTTTTAATGGTAACTGCTCTCGTGTTTGAATGAAAAATAAGAGCGACGCTCGACGTAGTTTTCGGGCTGTAGCGCGCGGCGCGCTGAAATCTGCACATAGATAATAGTCATAAAAAAACCTTCGTATTTATGAAGCTTTTTAGCATTTAATTTAGCTCTTGAATGCATTTTAATGAAGGTCTTATGTACAGTCACGAGTCACTTCGATCAATATCTGTCTGCCAGTGCTAGCGTGTTTATGTCACATTTTCTATGGTGTGTTTCTTATGGTGTAACTATTCACAATTTCATTGCTCACGACTGTACATTAAAAAAAATTACTCATACTTACTAATGCCATTTGTACAAACCACTTCCATAGGTTTCGCAGTCTGCGTCGCTAACCATTTTACAAAGGGGCTACCATTAAAATGGGTATTAAAAATCTTTGTTACCAGACCACCAAAGACATTAAACAAGTAAATTCCAAATTTTTTATCACAAAAACATGAATATTTAATTTCACGTTTCATTATTTTACACGATTCGTGTTCGCTCTCCATGTTTACTTTAATAAAAAAACCTGATTTCGATTAATTGACTTGGAAAAGGCAAACATTGTTCTTTTTTCGCCGGCGTTAACCCGTCAAGTCAAATTAGGTTAGCAGGCAATGCCCGTGTGAGCGAGTTATGCAGATTGAGTTATCTGTTTTTCAACGTCCAGTTAATTCAGTTCTTTCTCCACTGCGCGATAAAGGCCAGTGCATACTTTTATATATTTTTTGTTTTTTAGCTCACGGTTATCCATGGTTTGGTAAACACATTTTATTATCATGAATTTTAGTTTCGTTGGCTGTTGGTTTAAATATAGCCCGAAAGACCATAGTTGCTGCTACGATTTTATAATAATAACTAATATTATTATTATTACTGCTTCGATTTATCTACACCCAAACTACGAATCCACGACAAGGAAAGAATACAAATACATATTTTTTTTAAACATAAATTCCAAGTTGCTCTAGGTATATTTTAAAATGACAGTGCATTTTCATCCGACTTTCTTCAAAAGTATTTTCGTTGCTTTCCAAAAAAACCGCACGTGAGCTTCAACCTTAACTAGATGCATGAAAATTGCGCTCTTTTGCATTTTGATGAAATATTTCGTCCAAAGTCCGCGTCAAAATATTGTGGTTCGGTGGAGATTGGTCGCTCAATGTATACGCAATCATGAATAAGATTGAATTTATAACGTTAATACACAAAAAAAAACTGAGCCCTGTAAAATATTTATGGGACGTTACAGTGGTAAATGAAAAACCTGAGGAATACTTTTGTTTTATGCGAATAACGGAATAAGCTAACAAAAAAAAAGATTATTGTTCTTCTTAGATTTATTTGGCAGCTAAACTTATTAGTATAAAATGTAATAACTTTAATTTCATGCCTTTAGTCGTTGTTTGTTGGACAAATATTTATGATTGTTTATATTCACTAGAAAGTTGAAGGTGATGAATGCCATATATTTGAAGTTTTTACTGAAAATATCCACACCCCATAAAATCAACGTTAGAAATAGCCTAAAATAAGTTTTTTTTTCAATTCTTTACTTATGAGCTTATGAAGCATATGATCTGTTTTAGCCTGTTTCACGGGATTTAAATGAAATATAATTTCTATAAATGTACTCGTATCTGGCAACTAAAACGGAAAATTAATTACTTAATTAGAATTGACTTACTCCTGATAATTTCCTGATAACTATAATTTCTTTGTGAATAATTCCTAAAATATTTTCAGAAAGATAGGTAGGTAACACACAACAAAATAAAATCTTTGTTCTATGGGTACCTACAATATGTATCATTGTATCACAAGCGTTAAGGGCTAATTAAAAATAATGTCTGTATTATAAGCAACAGAATATTTTAAAACGACATAGTTTTCCCAGTAACGAGCGCCACATCTTGCTCATAATCCAGGCTCGTAAAACCAAAGGCTGGCGACGCCATTACGCCCACAGATGTTATCACAACATAAAACGCCAAAATTAAAACCTATAAAATATCGAGACCCGACATGATTTATGTCATACGCGCCGATGTAATTCGGACAAATTGCGACTTTCGTTATTGCGGCTGTCATAAAAAGAGGTAAGGTTTTATCTCGTAAAATGGTCCGAATCGCATCTCGGGTGAGGCTCAACTCATAAAACTTTTAATGGATAATAATGGGTTTTTTCTAAAAGCATTTAATTATTATCACAATAAGCGAGATGCCAACAAACGATGATGCTTGAAGAGCGCGAACACGGTCGATGGTTTTCTCGCTCTAGTGGAGGATGTTTCTGTGACAAAAAAAGGTTAAAAAAGTAAAACTTCCTTCACCCTTAAAAACCTCAAGAAACCGAGAAATAATATTCAAACTTTGCATTCAAAGCATTGCATATCTTTTAAAGAACGTCTAACGAAATCTGGTGGGGCCAGCGGGAGGAAATTTTAGTTTTTTATTTTCATTTTCTCAATAAGTACTGTCTTTTCTTTTTTTAATTCCAAAAACCCCAACGAACTTCATTTAATTAAGATATAATGCTTTTGAACGAGTTTCATTATCTTGATGGACCTAGTATTGAGCAAATAAATAATAAAAAAATCATAAAATCCAATATGCTTAAGTACGAGAAGATAAAAAAAGAGTGAAACGTACTCTTATTTCTTAACAGATTGCAATCAAAGAGAGTAGTTTTAAAACGCTTTGAATATAACGCTTGCATTGGGAAATCGTCACAAATTGACGAGAGGTTTATAAACGTGATGAAATCCCCATTACCCAAATAAGTGGTTTGAATCGGCTAATTTTACTGAGTGGGGCGTAGCGCTCCAATCTTTTCGAGGCTTTTATACGGCTTTTGTGAGATATTTCACACAGCTGAACTATTATTATCTACTGGTTTACGCCCACGACTTCGACCGTGTGGATTTACACTTACCTCTAAAAAACCTTTCTCAGCGGATGCTTAAGTGATTAGAGCCATGCGATTGATAAATCAGTTATCATAGAGTTTGAGTTGTTGGCATTCGATTGCAGATTAAGTTGTTTAAGGGAAGCTAATCCTTTAAGATTATTTTCATAAATAAAAAAGTGTGCTAATTAAAGAAAAGGTAAATCCTGGAATAAATATCCATATTTAAGCAATCATTGTTTAGAGGAGAATACATAACAGCCGGCTTCTATCATTCATTCATTCTTTTCTTTTTTTAACACAAACTAATAACTAATTAATAAAAACAACTACAGACACCCTTGTTTCTAATTTTGACAAAAGATGTAACAGGAAAAGCGCTGACTCTAACAAAGATTTTTGTGGAAATTCCCATTAGGCAAATAGGCAGTTTGTAAGAAAACTGCTAATTTCACTAAGTGGGAACCTACTAGTGCTTCGGTAAGGGAAACTTTTCTCGACGATAACGACCGGTTTTCTCGAATACTTTCAAGTTTTAGCGATACTAAGCGAATATGCCGGAGGAAATAGTTTCTTATTATAATGGTTTGGACTATTCCAAAAATAATAAGTACCTACTTAGGTACCAACTTTGTTGTTGTATTTTGTGTTAAGTAAGAATAGCACCCTGTTTATTTCTGTTCAAACATAATTTTCTTCATTTGTTTCCAATATAGGCAATATCGCGGGACTTTTGAAATTCTAATTGTTAACAAAATCACATTAAAAATTACACCAACAGTTTTAAGGTCTTTCTTGAATCCATCCACATATTTTGAAGAAGGGGTTTGAGTTGAAGTACATTCTTCAATACATTCCTAACATTCATCTGTCGAGCTATTCAGAAATTGCTTTGCGCATTTAGGTCAGAAAATCACTGAAAATTTAGGGAGTAGCGATGACGCAAGTCTCAAATGAAAATTTTATAGTGACCGAGTCATTAATATGAAAACTCTCACAGTAATTTGAATAAATATGACAAACTTAGCATATTGCCGAGTGGGGCCATTAAAAATTCATGGTCCCACGTACCGGGAATGGCGTGGAGTCACATACTTTTTGCATACCAAATAGAATTATAAAATCGTATGCAACAATGGACCTCGACAAAGCTTATTAATTAACAATGAAAAGGCTTTATACCGGCTATTATATAAATGAGGTTTTGGAGCTTAAACACATGTAATACAAATATTTAATTAATATTCAGCCTGTACGCTTTTCTCTGAATTACGTTTTATTATTACATTTACTTACTCATTTGCTTTGTGAAATACGTACTTACATAAGATACCTACTAACTATATTTCAAATGGAATACTTTTGTTTCTTTATTATATTCGTAAACTAAACTTGCTTATATAAAATCAAACTTTTCACGAATAACAGCGCGTATATTATTAATTCAGGTGTTGTTTTATTAGAATTATTTAGTTTGTCTTTATTTGTTCTTTTGATTTCCCGACGTTTCGACACTTTCCCAGACGCCGTTACCACGGGATGACTAATGAACTGAATAAAATTAAACTATTTAATTTACCTTTTTACCCGACTGCAAAGAAAGGGTTATGTGTTTTTACCCGACTGCGGGTTATGTTTTTCGCGCGTATCTTGTAAGTAAGTTTGTATGTTTGTATGAATGTATGTTTGTATGTAATACTCTTTATTACCTCATATCTTTCAAACGGCTGAACTGATTTCTATGATTAAAATATCGTTAGATTTGTCTTTTCAGCCCAAGTGTTCTTAAGAAGGTGGCGTTATAAAAAAACCAACATGGCGGCTGTACTATATTATTATTACTGTACTGTACTGTATTATACGTACTTAGTGAAAAAAAAATTTTTTTTAGAATACTGCAATATGGGTGTCAAATTTAAAGGGCTTATTATAAGGATTTCAAAAAGGTATATCATGACCGTAAAATATAATAACTAAAAAGAGATAAATAAAGAAATAAATTAAAAAAAATAAAAAACTCGCCTGCATAAAAAGACAAGTCGACTGAAAAGATGGAAACAAGATTAAATAAATATTAAAGGCAACATGTCATAATAACATGAAGTCGGAGGCATATAATTCAATCATTAATATTATAATGTCACTTTCTTTATGCATGCCTCCGACTGCATGTTATTATGACATGTTGCCTTTAATATTTATTTAATCTTGTTTCCATCTTTTCAGTCGACTTGTCTTTTTATGCAGGCGGGTTTTTTAATTTATTTTAAAACATGTTTATGGTAAGCTATACTATTTATTTATCATCAGCCGATTGCATAACAGAGATTTTTGCTTAGTATAAATATCACAAATGTTGCTTATCATAATTAGTTGTAAGTATACGAACAACTTCTGAAAATAAAATAAGGCAAAAAATAAAATCAATATAAACCATTCCTATAAAAGTAATTCACCAAAAGTCCATTTAAGTAAATACCAACGCAACGTAATATTTCTTTTAACTATTCAAGGCTCTAAAAAATAAAAACATAACATTAATCTTGGAAAGCCATTAAATAAGCATATTCACATAGAGTTATGGGCTTGCTAAAACCCCTTTACTACTTTCATAGTGCTGTGCGAGCAGTCGGCGTGAACTCCTGAATATTTTATGCTTATGAAACGAGTGCACGAGAGGACATTTTCATAAATGTCCAATGTTCCTATCTGCCAATTTCACTGGGAAAATTGTTATGTGACTAACTTTGAGGGCAGAGTGCAAACTACTTGATTTTGGAGTTTTGAGGACTATTATATAGCGAATATGTAAAAGCTATGGAATTTTTTCAAGCTTATTTCCCGCCGATATACAAAACCTTTTATAAATATACAAGTTCTCTAGCTTTTATCTGTGTAGACTCTACAGCTCTTCACACTTATAAACTAGAATTGTCTAGATGAAATAGGGAATTCGGAAAATGCTGCGTATACTCGTTTACATTCTTCGGATTAATAAATGCAGAAATATTTGCAATATTAACCTTTAACACTACTTTAGTGCTATTTGCTTTTGACCGTTGTTCTTAAAGTGTGCGCAAGTGAATTACCAACTTGATAAGTACTCAAGTGATACTCACTCCATCGGCGCGATACGTTAAGGTACTCCCACACAGCAGTTTTGTAACAAAATGTTATGCAACATTCTCTAACTTTTTTCTCTTACATTTTGTAGCAAAATGTTACACACTATTATAGAATGTTTTTGTGTTACACAATGCTATATCACAATATTATATAGGTATAATGAGGCGGGAGCAACGAGTGCGTGTATCAACTCTACTATTTATCATCAACAAATCTTCCAGTACAATGTGACAAGTTGTTATTTGACAAAGTATCGAGTAACTTTTAAATTATAAAGAGCGTTTCTAAACAAGTAAAAATTCGCAATGCTTATTATGCCGAAACGTCGGGAAAAATCAAAAATCAAACGAAATACCAACTAATTACCAAAGTACATTCAATAAAACCGCGCTAGTATCCGTTAAAAGTGTTTTATTTCATGTCTAGTGAGCGCGTAAGATTGAGAAGTGAATATTATGAAATCGGTTTATTAGTTTTCAGGAAATCCTGAAAATAATATCGTTTTCGTTGGCATTTATATGAATTTAGACAGATGTCGACCATAATTTTTTTGTTTAAACAAAATTATTATTTGGCAATGTAGCTTTTATTGCTCACTCTTGACCGTTGTCCTCAAAGTGTCGGCAAGTGAGTTACCAACTCGATACTCACTCAATTCGGCGAGAAGTTGAGATGAGGCGGACTGCTGCGGTTTTGCGCTCGACCCACTTAAATTCCTATACAATCTGCGTCCAACGGCAGTTCAAACTGTCTGGTTAAAAGCCTTTTTGGAGGTGGTAGTTTGAAACGCTTTTATTGTTAACACAATATTAATATAATTGAAAAATATAAATATAAAAATAGCATTGTGAATGCATAAAATCTAAAAGTTTAACAATTTAAATTATTTTTTTTCTAGATTTTCGACAGATCAATATGGTTAGTCCACGTTCACCTTGTTTGCTTTGAAAATCGAAAATATTTTTAAATCATAACTGTAAGTTTACCGAGTCAAGTAAACCAGACAGTCAGGACGTATTCTTCTAATTACAGGAGATTGACTCTCTCCAAATATCTCATGCTGACTGTGCGATTATGTACCACAGCGATATAATTATCTCCGTTGCTTACAGTTCAGCTAGCTTATACAATTATTATTAGATAACTATTATCAATAATTGTTGGAAGTCTTAGACACGTAGCACAGTGAAGCTCGACTTTGAAAGTGTAAGTGAAAGTGAAATAAGCTTTATTCAAATAAACTTAATTGTTAAGTACTTTTGAATCGTCTATATTTTCCTACCACCCGTTCCAGACTTTTTTAGCTGACAAGAAGAACGGGCGCAAGAAACTTATCAGCTGTAACAGCCATAAGTAACAATATTTACAAACTTGAATATATCGTTACCAGGGTAACATAATTACAAAAGGGTGACAGAATTATTGGCAACAACATAGACTTATTATATTACTTCAATTAAGTACTTATATTAGCAAGTTATGTGTTACCTACATCATTTCCACGCATTTTGATCTTTAAGATAATCGTCAACTTTATAATAACCTTTACCCATGAGCGTTTTTTTAACATGGTTTTTAAATTCATGCAAAGGAAGATCAATCACTTGTTGTGGAACTTTATTAATAAAGGCTATGCCTTTCCCCATAAATGAACCTCTCGTTTTTGCAAGCCTAAATCTTGGAACGGCAAGTTTATCTTTATTTCTTGTATTAAACTGGTGAATGTTGCTGTTCTTATCAAATGAATCATAGTGTTTCCTTACATAAACTAAATTTTCATAAATATATTGGCCTTTGTAACCTTATACATTACTTTGTACCTTATGAACCATACCATGTTTGATAAATGAACTTGTACTTATTTGTTACAGTGAGTGTAGTTTATTCAACATATTCATATCCTTTTGAAGCAAAACTTTCAGGTCAAGAGTGTTAGAGCAATTCTAGAGTGACTATCCGGTAATCACGAAAAAACTTTAAACTCCATTCTTTAAAAGTCACCAGCATTATATAACCACCATATAAGTGGGCAAAAGTTTTAAAATTAATGATGAAATTAACAGTTTTGCAATTATATTATGATGACAAAACTAATGTATTTTTTTTAAGATTATAAAGAAATTAATCCTAAAAACGAACTATAAAAAATTCAGAAACAGGAAATAAACCTAGATAATAAACTTCTTTTACGTTATACATAGCTACTATATAACTGGATACAATTTCCGTTCAGCAACAGCAACAAAAGAAAAACCTTATAAGGTTTCCGGCCAGCCGCAACAAAAGGGGGAAAAATATCATTACATGAACAATAACTAAACCTTGAGGGCACTAGAGACGCGGGCTATAGTTTTCCCGACAAATAAACCAATGAAATAAGTTAATTTTACCCTCGATCTCTCTCATTAGGGGCGCTCGATAAAGGTTAAGTTATATTTGCCCGCCCGGCACCACATTTTTGATAGTTCTGTCTCTCTTCATTATCCTCAGAAACATCATTAGAGAGCGAAAAAACCATTCGGCCGCTTCCGCGTACTTCGGCATCGGCCAGCCGGTCGTCGCCGAGCGGTTTTCTCGCTCATGCAAATTATTTGTCTAAGCGTCAGAAAGTGAAAGAGCTACAAAAAGGCAGCGGTGGTTTGTCCAATGAAGCATATTATAGGTATCCCTAAAATGGACCACAATAAAATGAGCAAATTGGGACCACCTCCGTAACACTAGTGATTTTCTCTCCGTGTATAAGCAACCTTATGTATCGTGGCAGCGGTCTTAATTAAGAAACCCTGCTTCCTTAAGGGAATCCATTAATACCTTCATGTGTATACTCTAGTAGTTACTATAAGGTCTACTAAGAAAAGAATAATAAGCCAGAAGCAAGCGAGTACCTACTGACAAGTACAAATGATTTCTGTATGGAACTAATAAAGGATTTCTGGTGTCTAATGTAGCTAATTCCATATTTACATTAAAAATTACATGCCACGGCAGCCAATCAGTGGCGTCATCCGCAATATGTTTAACTGCTGGACTAAGGGCTAGGAAATTTACAGAGCGACGAGCGACTTTTAAAGGTGCGCGAAAAAGTGGTAAAGTATGATGCCGCCTGGCACTACTTTTCCACCAATCAAAATTCCTGGCAATGTTATATTCGATTTAGATACATTGGCAGGCATTACAGGCTTGCTATTATACTACACCAAATCCAGAGCTCTGTAACTTGTTTACCTTCAATCGCTTTTTCACCCACTTTGTTGCTCAACCACTCCCACCCTCACCACTGAAAATCTGCCAGGTGCCCGGATCTGTCAATAATGATAGTATTGCAAACTTATTAAAGGGATTTTGTCGCTCTGTAAATTGTCTACCTATTTCCGGAGCCAGCTCTTAGTATATACTGTGGATGGACGCTTTATTTTCTTTTCCGGCAGAGGTAAACGCTCCGACGCGGGCCGGTTGGCTAGTCGATACTTTTTTGTACTCATAACTTCCCACAATAAATTATAAAGTTGGTAAGTAGAATAACAAATGTAAATATTACATGATTGTTCATTCGATTTCAATGTATATGTATTAGTAGCGGCCGCCCGCGATTTCACCCGCGTGGTTCCCGGTTCCCGTGGAAATATCGGGATAAAAAGTATCATTGTTTTAATCTAGGCTATCTACTAGGTATCTGTGTGCCAAATTTCAACCAAATCCGTTCAGTAGTTTTTGCGTGATTGAGGAACAGACATCCAAACATCCAAACCCCCAAACTTTCACATTTATAATTAGTAGGAAGTAGGATCACTAACAAATATAATAAGTCTATGATCACTCATGACAAAATTAATTTTGAAAATACTGAGAATGAAATGGTTTAATATTTATGGGAAGTTAGAAGATTTGTAAAATCATCTCTTCAGCTAGCTGAGCTCTTTAATCTGTTTGAGACTGACAGGCGCTTTTCGATACTTCTCTCTTTCAAGTTCAAAAGGGATGATTATAATAAAGCGAAAGTAAAAAGGATATTATTAAAAGTTTGAAAACTTCGTCGCTTGCTTTCTTCGCTGAAAATACACAGATGCGTCTCTTTATCGACTTAATTGAAAATTGTTTACAAAAAACGTGCATATAAAGTTGTTTGTCACTCGGCGGTCGGTCAGCCTCTTGGGAGAAACTTACAAACTGTTCAAGCTTTCGGTGAAAGTTTTCGAAACGTCGTTTTGTCACATAGGTACTACTTTATAAGTTTTGGACAACATAAACGTTCGACAAAAACTGTTGTGCAGTAGTTTTTTGTGTAATTTACAAGATACAATCCATTGTGATTTTATATCTATTTCAAAAATGATATTTGATTTGTATGATGAGAGCGCGTTTCCGTTAAATAATTCTCATATATATGATAATACTCGATTAGGTATAAGAAGTTAGCAGTGAAAATTCTCAGTACTAACTATTCCAACCTCGCTGTCGACCCTAATGCTATATTAGAGGGTTAAGTCAAGTTTACATAAGTTATTTTAACTACTATCTTCGATCAAGAATACCCTAGATGTCCGGTCAGAGTCTCAAAAATGGCACCTCAAATAACGTCCCACTTACAAACTGGGCGCTTATTTTGCACAAAGTAAGTGATAAAAGATGGGTTTTTGTACAAAATAAACTTATTTTGTACAAAATAAGTGATATAAAATGTGAGTTTGTACAAAATAAGAGGTGCTTATTTACAAAATAAGCGCCAAGTTTATAAGTGGGACGCTATTTGAGGTGCCATTGTTGCGTACTGTTTTAGTTCGTGAAGCGTTATCTAGGATATTCTTGATCGAAGACTACTATAAAGTTTATCTCATAAGATGTTGAATATTCTAGAAGTTTTGCCCGCATTACGAGAAGATCTCACACATGCGACGAGAAAATATTATTCTAGCATCCCCTGTTAAGTGCGGTTAAGTGGTATCTTTGCGAAGCAGCCGGGCCAAATTATGATCTCATCACCTTAAGGCAAGCTTTAAATAAAACAATGCCATTATAACACTCAGCTTCTCGGCTCATATCGCACGCGTCTCGTAAACTTAAGAGGGTTTCTAGTAACGAGAATGAATTTCTAAATAAAGACATTGTATGTACAAAATTTGTACTTTATATTATATTTATTATATGGTAAGAATAAGCATTAAAGACGAGCAGGTTTAATTAGTTAGCCTATGCCTTGCTAAATAAAGTACTCGTCAGATATCTAAACGATTATTGTGAAAAGGTTTAGTGCGGTCGTGTTTATGGGCAGTTGAGCTTATTTTCTTCATATTCTATAAATAAATGTGTCTCAGATTCGCAGGAATATATTTTTTTTATCGTAAAATGTGTTACCTGCTTTTAAAGTATTTAATAAATGTTAACAAGCAAATTAAGAATCAAAAAATGAAAAAACGATTGAAAAAGCTACCCGTTGGCCTTGCGCTATTTACAATTTTTTGGTGATATGATTTTCTATTGGTCTTACACCTATTATTAAGTGTTTTATTATTTTTAGGTAATATTATGTATCCATTTTTTTATTAATATTATAAACGCGAAAGTTAGTTTGTTTGATTGTAACGATTTCACGACTTAACTACTCAACCGATGATATTTTATCAAGATTCACGTTTTCGGGGGTACAGAATATAGAAAGGAAGTAGGGTATCTTTCACCCAGAAATAAAGTAGGTACTAGGTACTGGTCCCGAGGTAGGTACTGCAGATGAAGCCAAGTCGCGGTCGGCCACTAGTCTTGTATATATATAAGGCGAAAATAGGCGATTACTGAAAATAATAAATAAGGAAGTTCCCAAAGTTTGCTACCCTACCCCAATAAATAAACCCAACTAAATCTTTCATATCAAACTTTATTAAAAAGACGTCAATCAATTTCGTCGAAACATTGAGAACTTTAAGGGGTTTTATGAAATCTGGCAGTTTTTTCGTTCAGCCAAGTTAGTTTATATCAATTTGACCCTAATCCAATTGAGGGCGGAATTTGTGAGGGACGTTAATAAAAGTTCAGTTCAAAAACTTTCGTGAAAATCTTTTTCTTGGAGTAGGATAATGATGTAAAACAATAGCTTAAATAATTAGAAGAACAAAGAGTTGATGCTTAAAAATATTAAAAAGTTAGATACCTAATAGTATATCTCGAGGATAATAAAAAAAACCTTTTTAATTTCACACTTTGACGATGTCTTAGTGTAAGCGAATTAGGTGATTTTTTAATAAAGATTGGAATAAATTTAATAAAAAATCGGCGGGTGCTGCTGCGTGCTAACTTCAAGTCACTATATTACGAGAAAAAAGCAAGAGAAAACTTTTAGTATTCCAGTTGATTTTCTCACGCATTATACATTGATTTTGATACAAAAAAATGTGATGCATATTCCTATTCGTCGTTCAAATAATTAGATAATTGAACCTTATTCGTAAGTCAATAGTGCCACGGAGTGGGACGAATATCGTACGTTTATCGCAATGCTTTTTTGTAATAGGCCCTCCGAAGATTATTTTCCTTCCACGTGATAGAAATGATTAAATGTTCTTAAAAAAATATTATCTTTTTAGACCCGATATGAAAATAAATAACCACACATCACTTCTATATAAAATTGGCCGTAAAACGAAAATTAATTTCAAACACTGCAAATTCATTTGACACAAAGCAATTTGCAGGCTTTAACTAATGAGCGGCGATCGCAATGAGCGAGTTACATGAGCGCAGATTTAATTTCAACGGAGCTCGCCTTGATATAATGCTCAACTAAATAACACGGACATCTAACCCCCTCTTTCCTTCGCAACTTTACCCCCCTTTCCCCCTTCCCCAGATTAATCTTCCACATGCCTCAATGTCATCTACCGTTGCAAATGACGCAAAAAATAATGATAAATAAGCAAGGATCTCGAATTTGCCGCTTTTAAAAGTCTTCTTACTATGCAACGTTGGTTTAGTGGAGTGTCGTTTTATATTTTGGTATGGAGTAAGCACTTTTGTTTATGCTTAGAACCCATACTAATATTTTAAAGAGTTGAAAGTGAGGTAATCTCTGAAAATACTCAGTTAATTACAAAAAATCTTACACCTTAACCTGTAACTATGGGTATGGCTATCATAGAAAATATTTATAGTAAGGTACAAAGTTCTTTTCTATTTTGAGGCTTTGAGGTATTCTTCCGAAATTACTTAATAAATGTAGCTGCCATGTGGTCTAACTCTGGTATGACGGCGCGTTTATGTTATTTTACGCATTTTTTGTAATTTCATGTTGTTTTTGTTTGCTAAACAACAATAATTACAATTTAAAACAATAAAATAATGGTGAAACGTTGTTAAATCATAAAATCAAGTCAAATAATCAAAGAGGGGACTAACGTCCGTGCGGGCTTGCGAGTTACGTCAGCGCCCGGACTAGTTTTGCTTGTTCTAGCGCAGTGAGTGGGGGTAGTGGGGCGACCGGCCGGCCTTTATAAGCAGGCGGCGCTCGTACTGGGACACATTCGATCGTGGGCCGTGGCGCTGTTCGTGCGCTCGCAATTCGGCATACCTCTTAAAATAAATAGCTCTTTCTCTACATGGATATGGCTGAACTAAATGGTCAGCTCGGCACTCCGTAATAATTTTTATTTTATTTTATTTTATAGTTTTACAGGAAACTTACAGCTATATTACTAACAAATTTATATATAGATACAGAAGGCCATAATGTACTCTATGGTCTAAAACAGGGCGTGTGGTTATGACTATGACCGCGGCTACGACTACGACTACAACTATGGGTATCCATCCATAGTTGTAGTCGAAGCCGTAGCATTAGTCGTAGGGTATACATATGGATACCGGCCAGCGAACTAAAATCTATGGAAGTGTAATTGCAAACAAATGTTGCTTTAAAAATGGCACCACGGGGCCAAAAAATTACAACCAGCACAACTTTAGTCGGGCCAGGCACGCGCTTGGTGACTGACGTTAGTGTTCTTAACAATAATTGCAGTTTGTTTGTATTGTAAAGAAAAGAAAGAAAGAGAGAGATTATTAGAAATGACTTTCTGTGTAGTCAAATGGTGTAAAAGACGCAAAGAAGGCATTAAAAAGATGCAGAAATAACGTATCTTACTTTTCTGTTTAAGTAATATGAGTATACAAATTATGGTCGCTAATAAGCAACTAGTATTCAGACGCTTTGTGATGCATAATTAAATGCTAGCATTTTTAGCTCCATCCACTTAGTTGTAATTTTCGTGTGGTGCCATTTTTTGAGCAGAATGCTTGTTCCATAGATTTTAGTTCGCTGATACCGGCGGCTAATGGCTAGGGCTACAACAAAGTAATGCTACGGCTACGGGTAAGGCTACGGCTGTTGCTACGGCTTCGGCTGCTACGGCTACAGATATCATTCATATAACATCTTTAACCCCCGACGCAAAAAGAAGGATGTTATAAGTTTTACGTAGTATTTTGAGGGATTTTATTTATATCCATCCGAAATATGTCTCTACGAGTAGGATAGGTATACATTATAATAAAAATATAAATGTAGCAGAACTAAAATAGGTTTTAATTATTACATGAATTTTGTTTTGTAGCGTTTTGTTCTCGTCATTCAAAATGTAATTTGGCTTTATTATCTACTGAGTCCGTCGACATTTAGTATCTTTTACAAGTTGTACTTAAAGAACAAATTAAAATAATTATACCAACCTACATTGAATAGAAAATAAATGACAATAAAAGGTACATTAAGTAATGTTTACTTCTTTTATAACTCTAGGCTGAATAGCTGTTCCATTTGTAACAAGTTGCCATAACTGTCACAATGAAAACCTAAGATATTGTCAGAAGGGCACATTAGCGAAATTAAAGAAACAGACAATAATATATTTTCTATAAGAAATATTAGATTGTAAATATCATGTACAGACGAGAGCAAAGGGCAATTTCTTTCAGTTTTTATTTTTGAAACTTAATCAATCATTAGCTGTTGCCGTTGACTGTGCAATGCGTATACAGTACATTCAGTAATAATATAAAAAATATATTAAAGAACTAAATCAATATCTTTATAGTTAATCGTATGAAATTGAACATCAATAACAAACAACCACATTTACATCCTCCATTTTCGCGCACGCTATAAATAAAAGCACTAAATTCCATTCACAAAAGCGTCTCAAATCGAAATCGAAATGAATGTTAGCTATTTTGCAGGGTGAATTAAACAGCGTCGATATTTGGTGTCGTGATCGCGACTATTTGAATCAACGCCAGACCAATATCCAGCCGAGCGACAAATCAGCACTGCGATATTGCCTCCATTTGGGACCCAACCTCAATATATGGAAAATAAGATTTTTCACGGCCCCATCAAATGCCACGCGTGGCGCTCTGCATGCGTCGCGCTCCGCACAAATTGCGTTCATTTGTTTTTAATTGGTTCATGCTTTACTTGTGATTGGCTTTTTACTGTGGTGATATTCATGAGATTTTTGGGCAAGTGCAAAGTTGATTCATTCAATCAGATTCAAATGATACTACTACAACAGAACTACAAAAGATACTCGATTTAATGAATTGACAAATTATTATAACATTGTTTGCTGCATAATACTATGTGCAGTTGCAAAGTCTAACTGCATTAAAAAGCAAATTAAAAACTCGAGTAACAAAACTAAAACAACCTGGGATGTCATAAATCGTGAAACTGGTAAAATTAAAGCACGGGAAAATAGCCTAACGCTTAAAATTAATAATGAATTAATAAACTCAGATAAAGAAATTGCTAATATTTTCGATAAGTTCTTTGTAAACATACCAGTAGAAACTACATCAAATTTGGATTCCTCACCAGCGGCTGCTGTATCTGTGCTAAAGGGACATGTGGCTGAAAGTGATTCATTGTTTAATTTTAAATGTATTAATGCATTAGATATTATTAAAGCTTTCAATTCTCTAAAAATGAAAAGCTCCACTGATTTATGGGGCATATCAGTTAAGGTTATTAAAAATATTGTGTATACTATTGCCCCTTATCTTGCTGACGTTTTTAATCAGTGTATTGATCAAGGAATATTTCCTGATCTTATGAAGTTTAGCAAGGTAGTACCATTGTTTAAATCAGGAGATAAAGAAGACCCTAGCAATTACAGACCAATATCGATATTACCTGCCCTAAGCAAGATTTTTGAAAAAATAATACTTGAGCAATTATTATGTCATTTCAATGTAAATAAACTTTTGCACAACAAACAATTTGGTTTTACGAAAGGTCGTTCCACAACTGATGCTGGGGTTGCGCTTTTGAAGCATGTCTTTGAGGCTTGGGAGGGGTCTCAGAATGCCCTTGGCATTTTCTGCGACCTGTCCAAGGCCTTTGATTGCGTGGACCATTGCACGCTGCTGTTGAAGCTGAATCATTACGGTGTAAAAAATAATGCTCAAAAATTAATACTGTCGTATCTCAGTTCCAGGACTCAAACAGTTAATATCAATGGAATAAGTTCGTCAGGTTCTCATGTAAAAATGGGCGTTCCGCAAGGCTCCATTTTGGGCCCTTTCTTATTTTTAATATATATAAATGATTTACCCTTTTTTGCAGAAAAATTCTGTGATATTGTTTTGTTCGCAGATGATACTTCTTTAATATTCAAAGTTGACAGGAATAAAACTGATTTTGACGATGTGAACAGGGCACTCTCGCAGGTTCTTGCTTGGTTTAATGTTAATAATCTCCAGCTTAATGCTAAGAAAACAAAATGTGTTAAATTCGCTTTACCTAATGTACAGGCGAATCCCACTGAAATTGTTATCAATAATGAGAAATTAGATTTGCTCGATTCAACAGTTTTCTTGGGTGTTACTCTTGACAGTAAACTTCAATGGAATATGCATATCGCAGCTCTGGCTGGCAAGCTTAGCTCTGCTGCCTATGCCATTAGAAAAGTTAGACAGTTAACAGATGAAGAAACTGCCAGATTAGTGTATTTCAGTTATTTTCATAGCATTATGTCATACTGTATTCTTTTATGGGGGATAGCAGCCGATATAAATACTATTTTTGTTTTACAAAAACGAGCAATAAGAGCTATTTATCAACTAAGTTCTAGAACATCTCTTAGGGATAGATTCAAAGAGATTGGTATATTGACAGCAGCATCTCAATTTATATTAAACTGCATACTTTTCGTGCGTCGCAATATTAACTTATATACAAAACATAGTGATTGGCACAATCGGAATACCAGAAATAAAGACAAACTTGTAATGCCTCAGTATAGATTAGAAAAAGTCCGTGGTTCTTTCATAGGTCTTGGTATAAAGTTTTATAATAAAATTCCAAGTAATATTTTGGATTTACCATTTGAAAACTTTAAGTCTCATGTAAAAAATTGTCTTCTCAAAAAAGGATACTATACCGTTAAAGATTATTTAATTGATAAAACAGCCTGGTCGTAGATTTTTCTATTCTATGTGAAAATTGAGGGAATTGTCCTACCTACTTAAAACTTATTGTAAGCTTTTTGACTCGACGACGCCTTAATGCGAGTAGCTTTAGTATGTCATGCTCACTTTAAACATTTCTGCGGTGGTGTCGTGTGGGGCGGGTCGTTACGTTCCCTCAAATATGGTTGAGCGAAGCGATGGCTGGTCCATGCGTCATGCTCGTGAACGGGTGCTGCCAGTGGGAATGGGTCTGCTTCTGTCTGCTTGTACTAAGGGCGTCGTATATTTATATTTTTTTTCTCTGTTTGATGTTATCAATATGTATGGCACTTCTTACTCAAAACATAAAACTAATAGGCAAGTAAACCTTGTTTTGATTTCTCTTTTTTTTTTATTGCAATCATTTTGCTTTCTATAGTCAGTAGTTTTTGTAAGTAAAGGCCTATGAAAAGCTTTTGGATATTAGTTTTCAATTCAGTGCCTTAGGATGGGTAGCCTAAGTATGTCATGCTCTCTTTAATCATTTCTGCGGTGGTGTCGTGTGGGGCGGGTCGTTACGTTCCCTCAAATATGGTTGAGCGAAGCGATGGCTGGTCCACGCGTCATGCTCGTGAACGGGTGCTGCCAGTGGGAATGGGTCTGCTTCTGAGTACCTATCTTAACGCATATTGAATTGTAAGAATTGCGTTTTTTATTGTTATTTTTTATGTCTTGTCTCAAGTATTTTATGGTAAATTTTGCCTACTTAGGTGCACTTTCGAGTAGCAGACATAGTGATTACTGATTTCTCAACTAGTTGAAAGTTATTTACTCTCACAATTACCTATCCGATATGTAGTAGGTATTTAATTTCAACCTACCTACCCATTGTGTACAAACTTTTGTTAATTATTGTGATGGAAAATGACCTCACTTTAAAAGTGGAGCTCATTTTTCAATGTTGACGACTCTGTATGAAATATACAGGGAGAAAAAAGCAGCCCTTGACGAGTTTCTTGCCGGTTCTTCTCGTTACAAGGTCTCCCGCTCAGGGTTTGCGAACCGATGGCGTAGCTTCTTTGACATTCACAAGTGCTTGTAACAGCCTAGACTGAATAAATGATTTTTTTGATTTTTTTTTTTTTGATTTAATATTAAACTGGTTTCCTATAAATAATATTGCTTGTCGTTTTAAAGAAAACATTCAAATACTCGTATATTGTCAACGACACCACTGGACAACACCACCGAGGTGTCGTTTACAATATTTTTTGGTAACCACACCACCGCGCACCGTAGTGAAGTTCTAATACTAAACTTGCATTTATCGATCAATGATTTCTCATTCGTAAGATCACGACATAATATGTATGTTACATATCACACAGTCAGCACTTCATTGGTGTGATTACAAAAAAAAATTGTAAACGACACCCCAGTGGTATCGTCTAGTGGTGTCGTTGACAATAAATGCAAATACTTACCTATTTCAGATCATATTTATTTTACTTTCGAAAGACCTAAACTTATTATTGGATTAAGGGAGTCCCGCGTGAAGTAGGTTCAAAGTGATTGTTAATATTTCAATATTTTCCAAGTTTCCTTTCGCGAAATTCAGCAAATCCAATTAAACGAACAATTCCAACTTCTTAATAGACCATTTACTGCTTACTTGTTGGTATCAACGACTTATCGATTAGGGTAAATGCCGGTTTCATTAAAACTTTGGATCATAAACGAATCATTTTAGAGCTAAGTTACTGAGTCTATAGAAACTTTGTTAATAAAAATATTTTGATATGGAAAATTCTACTTACATTAAGTGATGGGAAAGGCATTGCGCTTCATTTTTCTATTCTTTTTCAAAAAATTGAATTAATATAGTGCTAATTAATGCCACAGTTTCTATTAAAATATGCTTAATACGAACTTCTGTATGGCGATATACAAGTTGCTGAAATTACTGAGATGTTTTGAGATTTGAATTAAATTTTTTACAAATATCTTGAGCTCCTGTTTTGTCCGATAAAGCACGTAAGAACATACTTACATAACAAGATACATAATAATAATAATAAGCCCACAGGGCAGCTTGTGGCGAGCCTGCTGGTGAGTAGCGACACCACGGACAGGAGTTATTTTGACTGGTTATAAGTTTAGACTGTAACATACACATTAAAAGATAAATAATATGAGCCATAATATGAACACATGCTATACATAATAATAGGTAGCTAGACAGTTTACTTGCATCGGGAGCGTCTTGCAATAGAATTCCTGCACACATCCCGCCTTTGTCTTGTCGGCGTGATTACCATTGAGTACGGAAACTTAAATAAATTATTATCGTCTATTGCGGTCGGTTATTGACATGCTTTGTAATTTTGTATGCATCACAATGCAATTCTGAAGATAGAACCATACCAATAAATAAGTATTTGAGGAGCTCGGTGGCACAGTGGTTTAGCACCTGGCCCTGCGGTTGCGAAGGTTCACAAGGGTTGGTCATGGTGACCAAAAATTTACTATCTTGAGCTCTTTCGTGCTTCGGAAGGCACGTTAACCCCTCTGCGCCAAACTCCTATAAAGGTTCCTCATAGAACGACACAGAAGTAACCGCGCCCCTAGCAGGAAAAAAGAGAAGAAAAATAAATGGCGTTTTTTTTTCGATCTTCCCCGTATTTTACCTGATTACTTCGCAATTTCAATATTTATTTATTCATTCTGTTAATTGTGTTTTATTTATGGATGTATTTGCCATATTCTAATTTTAACAATTAAAGATTATAATATCTTTACTATATTAGTTTGATAAAATTTCATAGAACATCACTATTACACCAAAAAGAATGAATCACTGTTAAAAAAAAGAACAAGAACGCTTTTTATCACTAGGCAATCAATCCTTCTTCAAACATCTCGAAAATGTTTATAGTAACAAAAAACAACAATAAAATTTAGACCACTTGAAACCTGTCAAAATTTAAAAAAGCACAGATCATAAATATTTTTATCACAGATTGTTAGGAATTTCCAAGAATCATATATAAATATCTATTATAACTTATGATTATAACATTCTTGGGAATTTCATAAGCTTGTCTCTGAAATAAGGTTGCCCATACACGATCAGTCTCAATCATTGACTAAATAATGTTTATCCGCGGCCACGGCGCGGCCCGATGAGACCGGTCGGATCTCCGGAGACCGCTTGGGCGCCACGGCAGAGTATATATTCTGTGCCACGGCCCAAATCAATGTAGTGATAATGTACTTATTTTGAGCGGTCTCCGGAGACCGTTTTGGCGCTTAACGGGCCGTTGGTCCTGGCTGCATTTGCAGTCGTTAACATCCACCAATCCGCATTGGGCCCGCGTGGTGGGTTATGGCCCATCCTTCTTATCCACCCATAAGGAAGGCCTGTGCCCCAGCAGTGGGGACATTAAAATGGCTGATGGTCAATAAGTGTTTGTGTTAGCGTCATGGAATGCATCGTATAGCTTTGTGTTCAGCGTTGAGCGGATTTGGTCAGACCACCTAGTTTGACTTCGATACTCTTGGCCGTTTGCCATCGACCTTGCCAGTGACTATCAGTTTTTCGAAGAATTCCAGAATCTTTTATAGACAAGAAGTGGATAATCTGGTTTTAATGTTGTTCTCTCGAAGGATAGACTCGTTTGTTCGGAATGCAGTCCACGGTATTTGTAACATCCTATCCTCCTCCAGCTCCACATCTCAAAAGCGTCAATGCAATCTCGATGCGATACGAAATAATATGAAAACACAAACAGCGCCGACCTCTTTAAGGATTCACTAGGATTAATTCCAAGTCGTACATAACGGCCCAATTTCTATGGACCTAATTCAATTTCATCCGATTGGTTCTCATCACAGAGAAGCGATGGCACGAATATCGAAACTGTCATAAGCGGCTTAAAGTGGCTTCCAATCTAGAGTGAAGAGCTATTGATTTCGACCTGCCCTCAGTATATGATGCTACAGACACGTGTGATATCCGCTATGGTTGAAAATTTCTATACACTGGTTGTTTTGGCATATTAGGAAGGAAAACATTGATGCATTTAGATAAGTATTTCATTATCGTGTAACTACATAGGTACTGATACTATTAGTTATTCTATGACCCTGTCTAGACCGGTGGTCTAGATGTGGTATTTACACGAGTCGACTTCGCAGGTGACTTTTTTTATGCACAACGGGGTAGTGCTTGGCCTTCACCTCAGTCCTCACCTCACCTTTTTAAAATTGTTGTTATGGCGTCAGACCACAGAATAGATAATAGTACTAACGTACAGAAGTTGCACTCCGCAAAATCGTCTTGAAACAAGCGATTGTCGATAAAAAGCGCTAATTGACTAAAGTTGCCTGCTAAGTCGCTCCATGTAAATACCCCATAAGATTGAGGCAGACCAACCAAAGATTTTAAAATTAAATTTGCACGCTGGTACATTAGTACTAATCTGTGACGCTGGTTAAAAAAAATGCAACGCGGCTAACGTGCGGAAGCCGCGAAGCCGCGGTGCTCTAAGTTTTAAATGCTTTAACTTTAAAAAAACTGTACCTACCTACACAATTTCGTAACGAAAACTTACCTAAATATACAAAATAAAGCAAATACTATTCTTCTTCTTTTTAATAATTAATTATAACAATTATTACCTACAATCAAAATCTAAACCTATACCAATCAAAATCTAAACCTATAGTTGTGCGAATAAAACATCAGCCTTTTCCGCTATTGTCGCCTTAACAGCTGGGAAGAACGGAAGCATGTTCGCCCAAGAGTCCAGGCTGAGCGTCAGGATTGTCACCTGGAATTAAAAAACATAAATCATCTATAAAATCGAAGATCCGAAAAAAAAATCGACCTTCGGCCAACTGTCCACCAAATGAAAACATTTTTTTACTAACTATTAATTGTGTAAATAAAAGCATCACGAGTAACTACGGCGGATGCTGACTCTTTCAAATAATATTGTCTAAAAAGTTATCACATTTAAACAATGTCCAAGTTAAACAGGTATTTAAAAATCATTTTTTTTTGTTAAAACACCGTTATGTCTTACCTTACTCTCCGCTCTGTAGGAGAAGCAGTGAGCAATGCCCCTGTTCATTCCCTGTAGGATGCCGAAGACATCACCAGTGTTGAGGGTCTCGTGCGTGGTCTCCGTCAGGTCTGGTCTGACAGACACGACAGACACTAGGCCAGACGCCACCCAGAACATACGAGCGTCGCAGTCACCTGCTACCACTATGTAGTTGCCTGTATCAACAGTAATAAAATAATAATGTTCAGTAGATTGTCGAATGGGTAATTTTGTACGATTCCTGACCGAAAGTGGCGCCGCGGTGAATTTTATTACACAATTTTAATAACATTTCTCATGGAATTTTTAGGGCCCATAGTCTAGTAGTTTTAGACGGTATCATTACATTTACTCGTTGTTACTGCTAGAAGTAGATAGCAAAACTGCTAAAAGTGGCCGGTTTTGACACATTTGCTATCTACTTCAACGAATGACTATAAGGGATGTAATGATACCTTCTAAAAATACTAGACTATGAGCCTTAAAAATTCCACGAAAAGTTTTATTAAAATCCTTTTCTATTAACAACTTATTAAATAAAAACCTCTGAGGGTGCCACTTTCGGTCAGGGAATTGCCTGATTCGTCAGTACCTGTCCATTCTGTGATATCATAACATAACCCTTTGGCAATGTTTTTAAAGTTTTGTGTTTATTTGATGTATGTACAATACAGTTACGCGTTGAATTAACATAGTAGCGTTACTAAAATATTTTCCACGATTGTCAAAATTTAAAAAGGATAGAAAAAATAGTCCTTTATATTCACAATAATGAATACTATAAGTTCGTATGTTTTCGACATAAAAACAAATACTCTCTTGAGTGAGTGAGAAATGAGCGGGCAATTGATGTAAACAAAGGACTTTCAGGAATTAAATTCTATATTTCCGACGACAAACTTTAATTAATGAAGTTTCTATATTGTTTGTTATAAAATTATGAATTAAGTTCTCAAGTTGTTTAGAGTTACTGTTGTATAGTATTCTATTGTTGTAGGTGTTTGATTATTATTTGTTCGTGCAAACATTTGAGAACATAACAATTGAAATACTAACTATGCCGAACTACGTAATTTACATAACTACTTAGATATACGAAATTAATATAGACTCAAAATCAAAGTCAAAGACATTGCATATTTAATCAAATAGAGTTAAAAAATAACCGCTTTTGAAATGACTTCCTATGGTATTATGAATGAATAACATTTTTATCAAAACTCAGTAAAAAATAATGACGTAGCGTTTAACCCGAACACATTTAAGTTGAAAATGGTTCTTCAGCGTCGGCGAATAGCAGTTCCTTGCAGGCCAACAATAACCGACATAAAAATCACAATATAATGGAGAAAAACTCATATACCTGGAAAGAACACAGTGTAATCGAGAGCGCTTGCCAACTGTCGAAGAAATGGTTCTTCAGTGTCCGCGAACAGGTAGCAGTTCCTGAGGTGGTGGCCAAACATGGCCGACATGAGGTCGCAGCGACGCACATACGGGGTCTGCTCCAGGAGAACTGGTAACTGGATTGAAATATTTACATTAGTTTGCTTCGGGCGAATTTTAAAGCTGAGCAAATTGAAGTCAGCAAATGCCAACTATCTCAGAAGACAACAAATTCAAACACAATTGTACATAATCGGTATACTACGGTACCTACCTACCTTAATAATATGTTTATGGATCGTAAAATAAGCGAACAACCAAATGAACTACAAAATATTGGTTTCTTTATAAAACAAAGTTGTTTCTGAATATCATTGGTTTGAATATCTATATTATGTCGCTATGACATTAAAGTTATAATGGATCTATAATTATTGTCCCGAATATGAAAAAGCGTTCACCAAAAACAAATTAAAAGTAGGCAACAAGTAAAACCCATTGGGTAAAATGAGCTTTATTGCTAAGCGTCTCCCACGTCTCTGCAAAGCATATGAACCATTAATAATAAAAGGAAAATCATGAGAAAAATGTAGCCCTAGTCACATTTTTAGCCTACACGCGACTTGCTTCATCCATCAAAAGCTGGCATTACTTTCATTCTGCAGTATACAAACACGACTCTTTTTATTTTTGTTCATTCGTATGCTTTTTTCTATTTACTTTTGTGTCGAATCGAATCTATTTACTTACTCGAATCGAGAAAGTAATGTACAAGAGTAAAACTTTTTAGGTTTTATGTATAATAGCAATTTCTATGCAATAGGTATAAACGCAAAAATCACTGTGTGACAATAAAATTGATAATCTGTGTAGGTACTAGGTGACAACAAAGAGCATAAATGATAATAATAGGTACGTAATATATTCATCATCATCATAGCCTGGGTATAGGCCTACCCCAAGGACCTCCACGACGATCGGTCCTGCGCTGCCCGCATCCTGCGGCTTCCCGCGACCTTCACTAGATCGTAAATAACTGTAATGCAATGTAGGAAAAAGTTTTGTTAATAATATATGAATTAAATAAACAGAGTTTAATACCTGACGTCCTCTCTCAGTGATCCAGAGCTGGCGCACATACTTCCAGAATTTTTTCAACTGGTAATCTTCAAAAAAGTAATAAAATGAATGATGTGTGCCGATATTGATAAGTATTACCTAGCTTACGAAAAATAATGACAAGGATACAATTATATATCTAAGTGATTTAACATTTATTATGAAAAGAGCCGCTCTGATAAGCTAGAAGTGCACAACATAAGTATCACAAAATCCTTTCTTCATATTATTTTCGTGTGCAGAGTATATTCAGTAACTAGCAAAATGTACGTAATACATATACATACATAGATACCACTTCAAAGAACATCGTTCAATTAGCTACTTCAATACTGCATAATATGCTATCAATCAATCGTAACAATAATGTTGAATGTATTACGAAACCTAACGAATAATCAATGAATTAGATGTAGCTACCTGTTTAATAATTCACCAGGAACATTGAAAACAGAGCCCCCTTATTCAAATGTCAAATGTTCTATGCGTTCGAACGCTACGATTACTATTACAGTTTTAAAATAAGCAGTAAATTATAAAATTACGTGCCGTAAGCTTTTCAATTCCATTCAATACATCAGTCTGTGATTTACATAAGTTTGCGATGCGACATGTTATTTAATCGTCTATTGCTCATATATTTAAGCTTTAAAAGTAAGCGTAGTGTTTAAACGTATAGAATATTGGCCATTGAATAGGGGGGCAGGCCCATTTATAAAATATAACTTGAATGAAGGTGACTTCTCCTCTATCCCTTTAGGGTGGGTACCTACTTAGGATTGCGAAGCTCCGTGCTCCGCGAACCTGCTCCAAAAAAAATTTTTATGGGTCATTGTCAAAACATGATAAATTCTGTGCTGCAGCAGTGCGCCATAATGTGTACGTGAGCGAACACGTATGCGAACCTGGTTTGCACACGTACAGTGACGTACACACTATAGCCATAGTGAAAATAAAATGTTTGCTATGGGGCTCTGCTCCAGAACCTAAGTGAATACCCACCCTTACTATCACGACATCGCATCAGGGGTTCAGCAGGAGTCATTTCAATCTCCCCACTACCGGGACACACGGGCCTTCCTTATGGATAAATAAGGAGTTAGGCCATAACCCACTACGTGGGCCGTATGAGGCTTGATGGGCGTTAAATTGCAAATATATACGGAACCAAAGGTTTAACGTTCCTTACGAAGCACGAAGGAGCTTGAAACAATTTATTTTGGTCACCCATCCGATGAACAACCCTTGCGAAAGTTGCTTGACTGCCTGCGCCACCGAGCTCCTCAACTTTACTCTACATAAAATCGCACTTACTTGATAAGCCCTGATTCTTCAACATATCAATAAGTTCACCGGTCGCCATCTCATATGTGGTCAAAGCGTATTTAGTTGAATAAGCAACTTGTATAGCCGTGGCGACTACGGTAGCCGCGAGCATTTTCCCGCTTATCAGGCATACGACCATTATGGACATGCACAAAGTGGCGTCGACCACGTATTCGTCGCCACCGGTCATGGTCAGCTCGGAGACCACCAGGTAGATCGATGTCACGTAGTCCCAAGCGCGTTGGGGAGCCTCCCTGAAAAGGTTACGAAACGTTATGTCTGGCCGTAACGTAACGCAATTCGGTGTTTTAAAAGCCAAACTTAAAAGCAAAATATGGATACAACTTTGGAGGGTTATTTTAATTTTGTTATATTGCGGTAAGTATTGTTTTCTGTAAAGTAGTTTTTACTAATAGTAGAATTAATATTATTGAGCCAGCAAAATATTTACTAAGTTATAAAAGTGACACATTATCTCAGTTTTTACTAATAGTAGAAATATTATTGAGTCAGTCATATTTATTAAGTTATAAAAGTGACACATTATCTCACAACGTTTGTTTTAACATTGTTTTTTTTATGTGCCCCGTGATTGAGTATGTGCCCCGAAACTGTGAAATTTGCCTGTAGTATCACAGATATGAAAGGTACGCGGATGAACCATATATCAAAATGTGCGTATGCCGGAGGGCTTCGAAGTGCAATTTGAATTCCTAAAATCGATCGGTAACTTAGACATTATCCAAAATTTTTCAAAATTTCAAAATTTGATGCCTTTAGTTGCGCTTAGTGTGAGATCTGTGGATTTTTTTCTAATTTAAATAAATAAATAATAATAAAAAACATAAGTAATTAAGTAACACAATATGAAAGCATCGTGATTGGTGTTATATGTATCAAAATAAAATGTGTAAACGAACTTACTCGTCAATCAAGTGCATTTTCAGGGTGCGTATCATGGTCACTGGGGCTATCGCAATCAGCGTCAACAGCCAGATACACGAAATCGTGTGAATAAGAAGGACAATCACCGCCATTGTCATCACCAACTGTGGAAAACCACCAAGGTGAGCTCACCTTTTTATTTTACTATAAAGTTAATAAAACAACACGACTACCCAAGAACGCCCGGACGACTCTTAATCTGATATTGAAACGAGATCATTAGCAATCTTCTAAACTTAAGAATCTAACTGCAATATTCATAATTTTAGGACCAAAATTTACGATAGGAATTAGAGTGGACGTTGTTTGTTTACACTTTCGCGGCAATCTTTGATAGCGTCGTCCGGGGGTTCTTGGGTAGGCGTGTCAGTTTATTAACTTTATGGTAAAATAAAAAAATCAATATCAATAATCTTTTACTCTGACTTCTTGTGATTTTTTATGTTTATTTCACCTTGAATTTTGATAACTTTGATTTAATGATGTTTGTCCTAAAGCATAAAGTTATCAATTATTGTGGGTTAGATTCTTAGTTAAAAAGATTGCTAATGCCTTTGATTTCACACTGTATGCCTTAACCACCGAAAGCACATACTTGTCAGTTTCCCTAATTTGCCAGTTTCCCATTTATCTAAACTTTATTAACATGACTGACGAATCGTATAAGACGAGTTATAGAAACTGACGAAAAAGGAAACTGACCTATTGACGAGCGAATCTGACGAAAGTTAGGGAAACTGACGAGTGATAACCCGACCCCATGCTTTTGCTCGCTTCGTTCTAAATTCTTCTTTGTGCATTTCCTCTTTCATTTTGTAGTTTCTTTATAATTTCATTTACCAAAGGAATGTCACGCCCCTCTTGTGATAATCACCTTTTCAGAGTTTAAAATCGCATTTTTCTCAATAGAAGCATTATTATTAGAAGGTATATTTTATACTTAGATGAATGATTCCAATTTTTTGCGTCAGTTATTACGAACCCCGAAATTCAATCTCCGGACTCGTCAGAAATCGATTACCCTGAGATAAAATACGCTCTTTGATATTACTCTATTGTACGTATTAAAGACTGTTATTTTTATATTATTACATCTCGTCGTCGTAGAAATACGTAATTTATTTCAACTAACGTAAAAGATAATTTCAGTTGACCTTTCAGTTATGCATCTGCATACGGCCATCTAAATTCTAATGGATTCAAAATAAAGGAATAGTCCTATTTTATTTTGTCTGTCCATCAGTCATTTTTGATGTCCCCACTGCTGGGGCACAGGCCTTCCTTATGGGTGGTAAGAAGGATGGGCCATAACCCACCACGCGGGCCCAATGCGGATTGGTGGGTGTTAACGACTACAAATGCAGCCGGGACCAACGGCTTAATGTGCCTTCCGAAGCATGGAGGAGCTCGAGATAATAAATTTTTGGTCACCCATCCCATGACCGACCCTTGCGAACGTTGCTTAACTTCCGCAATCGCTGGGCCAGGCGCTAAACCACTGCGCCACCGAGCTCCAGAGCTTTTATTTTGTAGTTAGAGTTTATTTGTGACTGTTCACGATCAGCAGAAACACGACAAGGAATTATACTTAATAGTCCATCGTCTGTTTAATCATTAATATACAAAATATAAAAAAAATTGTCAGAAGAATATTATTAATTTCAAGAAAACTTTTTAGTAGGTAGCTTAATTAGTACGTAACAAGAGTTAATTATAAAAAAATGATGCATTTTGACTCAAACAGAAGGACTTTATAGAACATCGTCCTCCATTTAACTTACTTGTAAAGTAGTTAAGTTATTCGTTAGTTCTGCTGATGTTTTCTTATAAAACTCGACAAGATACTTCAGTCTCAGAAGTTTATTTGCGCGTAAGTAATGCATAGCGGTCAGTGGGTGCCTGCAAAGAAGATAAATTATACTTACAATTGATTTTTTATATATACAGGGTGTTTGGTAAAAGCCTTATAAAGCCGAATATGGTAGATAGGGACCATCAAACTGAACAACTTTTACTAAAAAAAACCAGCTGTTTCATACAAAAATTAATAACGAAAATATCAAAATGTATGTAACAGTTGATTTTTTTTCGCGATTTCAGAGTTGGTCCCATAGTAAAAGTTGTTTAGTTTGATGGCCCCTATCTACTATATTCGGCTTTATAAGGCTTTAAAGCCTTTGGTAAACCAAACACCCTGTATAAATAATATCAATGATTTTGGTATTTGTCTATAGAACAATTTTGATATAAAAATATCATGGCACAAATCGAATCCGATTGCCTTTTCTTATTATAGACCGATCTTCTTTCATTAATTTCAAATGACGCATTTTCAAGAATTGAAAAAAAAATTAATTGAAAGAATTAAAATTTTGATATTCCTATGAAAACCGAATCGAATGAAATCATTTATGAATTAATGTATGTACTTTCCATTACGTGGGATCAATAGCAATTTGGATGTGCGGCTTTTCCACGGTGCGAAATTAGTCAAATGATGATAAATAAATTCATTTGAAATTGATGTTCCAGTACTCAATTTGCAAAGAGAGTCCCACCCACTTATTTAATTTAAATTCGTATTATTTGCCATCACGTAATTAAATATTTCAAGCTTTAATTTGATATAGAAATAAATTAAATACTTAATAGTATTTTACTAAATTAAAAACTTATTAAGTTTTTAAGTGTACCTAAACATGCGAATGCATCGAAAACCGTTCAGCTTTAGATGATGCACATCTAATCAAACGGTATCATAACCCCTGTAATAGCACAGATAACACGTAATATCTCTTATATTTTTAAATTTGAGATTTTTGCATTCACAATGCTATTTTTATACAATACTAAATAATATCCCGTCTGAGTATTGATCTGGTGCGAGTCGTATTTTTTCTAGTATATTATTTAGTATCTCTTATATTTCCACATTCAATACAAAGGCTAGGTGGATATTTCCTTCGCGTCCCTCTGAGCCGATCCGATCCTCCCGAGAGTTTCACAAAATCCCATTTTAATTGCCTTCGTCACTCCAGAAATGTAAAGCTCACCCTTGCGATTTGGATTGGAGCAACTGATTTATGTCCATTTCCTAATATTCAAAAGGCATAGATACTTATAAACACTATTCGTAGATTGCCAATTGAATGATGTAGCGCAATGACTCGGTTTGATGTCATCATTGGATCAAGAAATTCTCTGAAATTCTATTGAAATTAAATGCATTTCGCATGGAATAATAACAAAGAATGGTGCTATTGTTTCATATATTTTGGTTTATTCAAAAAGCATAACGATTAAAATCCCATAAAATGCATGTAACTAATTTACTTTAAATAGATATACACATTTTAAAGGCACACTGTTTTTACTTCCAATATTATAGATAACTATTATTTTCACCATTTTGATTTGTTTCATAATATTTAATTGGTCAAGTGAACTTACGGAAAACACAATCCAAGTAACTCTAGGGGCAAGTTTACTAGTATGTCAGTCCAGACCCATATTTTGTGTTTCATATACCGTTTTCTGCATTTATAAGCATCCACTATAAGATCGCCATGTTTGCTTAGGTAGCCCTAATGTAATAACAAATGATAGGTAAATTAAAACTTTGAAATTATGAAAAATGTCAGTGCTTAATATAAATAGCTCGCCTAGTATGGACGTCAATAACAATAGTAAGTATGAAATTGACGAAATACTTACAAATTATTAAATTGAACATGAAATTATGAATATTGTCAGTGCTAAAACGAAATAATTTTATATGGCTTTTATATGGACGTCAATAACATTAGTACATTGTCGAAATACAGTACCTCACTATCCTCACCTTTTTAAATACATTTCCTCGCTTGTTTTGATTCGAGACAAACAAAATATCTAAATTATGGAAATGCTCCCTCACGTACTTTTTAAAATTTGACAATTCTTTCTTTTCGTGTTATTTTTCGTACTACATTCATATTAAAAAATAAAATTACTTATCTGAATTATTTTAATTTTTAAGTGCTGAAAATATTAAAATACTTATAAGATTTACCTGATGAATCTTTAGGTATATTTTAATATAAAAATATATATCGAAGACACTCTGCACCCAGAATATATAGTAACAATCATTAAGAGTTGTTATTTCGTATAAAGTCACCACATAGTTGAGTGTTGCAAAGAAACATGTAATATATCCAAAACCCTGAAAGAAGGACAAGTAATTTTGAACAAAAGCGTATACGGGACCATCAACAATTTTTACCTTAGGACCAACTCTATAATCACGAAAAAAAATCTGATGTTTTATATAAAAATTAATAAAGAAAATATCAAAATGTATGAAAGAGCAGATTTTTTTCGCGATTTCAGAGTTTGGTCCTATTGTAAAAGCTGTTCGGGTTGATGGTCCCTATCAACCAAATTCGACATTAGGGGTCATTTTGTAACACGCTGTATGACAATAAATAAGGTAAGTACTTTGTTTCTAAAAAAATCCAATCAACATTCTACATTATTAATTTATTTTTAAACATTTTTTTAATTATTTGGATTTCTGTTAGTCTGCATGTTGGTGCGCACGTCACACAAGAGCCACTCAACAACATTAGATGCGGTTTTATAGAAAAACATACAAACATTCATTTTTATTTATAATAGAAGAAAATGTACCTGAAATAACAACGAGCCAGGCCTCAACAGGTTGATTATATTGTTGTAACTTTGAATGGTCACAACACTAACATACGATGACTTGGTTTGGCTGAGATCAGAATAAGAACTCGTCGGACCAACCTGACCTAAAATTTTAAGACGAGTTATAATAGATCGATCGATCGATCACAAGCTATTGTACCTATAGGCCGCCGGTACCTAACGATTAAGTTTTTTTGTCAATGCCATTGTTGGGGGAATTGACAATCGCTACAATTGCTCGTGTAAACGATCAATTTTAGCATCAATATACGTAAAAATTTACAATCGCAAATAATAGTTACCTACCGGAGCGCTTACTAGCGTCAGCGGTCTTTTTACGTGGCGCCTACCCTAAGATTACTATTTGAAGGTCTTAATTCTAAAACTGATATCATTTAGTCCACTTCATAGGAATGCCACTCCTGTGAACGATATTGCTATTAATCTTCACGCTTGACAGGCGGGCTAGAAATCAGAGTGTTGGACCATTTTCATCGGAAAACTGCATCTCATTTTCGTCGTGTGTGTTAGATTACTAAGTACTTCTTAGTCGATTTGTCGCCGTTTACAATTACAACAACCCCAAATGTGATGGTTGATGATATTTTACACGACACGGCTACATAAAGATCATAACATAAAACGATAAAGAGGAATTTGAAGCGGAACCGAATAAAAACTCAACAAGATACTTAAATAAAAGCTTATTACGCTATTAAATTTAATTCCACGTTAGAAGATATCTAAACTTAATCAAATGTATGAGTAACTAGACGAGAAGATAAATAAATATAATGCATATTACGGTAGGCATTCCAGCTATCCTACTAACAACTAACTAGGGTAATGTTGTACGGACGAGTGACGTCGACCGAAATGGGCGAACTCGTACCACAGAGTAAATAAAGCTAAAGCAGTAACGCAATGCATACACACGTCATGCATGAATCAGTCAGACGCACGCGTCGCTAAAGCCGCGATTACATATTCCAATCTAGCATACCAATTTAGAGTTGCCACCCGTATAATAAGTTAAATATTAACAATTAATTTAAACAAATAACGCAAAGGTCAACCTTGTTTATGTTTTTTTTATTTTCAATTCTCATCTCCAATCTTATACAATGTTTATCTTTCCGTTATAGAGTAAATTCACTTTTAAAATCTAACTTATTGTACAATATTTTATTGTCAAGTACGAGTGGCAACCCGAAATTAGTATGCTATATCGGCGTATGTAATAGCGGAGGAAGGAATAAGGAAGCTCTAACAAAGGTTCGCAATGCGCAAACTGAGCCGCACTTACTTAACTGAGAGGCCAATTCGTAAAAAGTCGCGTATTTACGAAGTTCGTAGAACCACAGATAATATAATACTATACTAGTGTAGAACTGAAAAGGTTTAACCGACAAATGGTATCGTGGGATTCAGCGTAATTACTGATCTTCTGTTAACGCCTGGCAATACTGCCATCGAAACGTCACCTGTCAACTTCATAAACGTCAACGTCATTGTCAAGAAACCAGAGAGGGCGCGCGCGGCCCCGCGCGCGCGTCTCTTCCCCTCTCGTCTACCATACCGTTCGAAATACTTTAAATAACGACAGAATCAAACCCAATGTACTAATTTTGTAATATATAATTTCAACTCAAGAAGTAGTACTTTCAATTGCACGAACCAGCACTCCACCCCAGCTCAAACATCTTCATACCACTTTTTTTCACTCGTAATCGCAAGTACCTACCAATCGCGAATGCGACGACGTCGTTGCTCGTCGGTAACGACACTCCACGACATCATCGCACGCGCGTCCTGCATCTTACGTCTCGGCAACCACTACGCGGTCACAACAAACGAGCTGGGAAGCTGACACATCGAGATTCGAGACTACAACGCGCGCTCCTCTCTCACCACCTGCGTACCTCACCGCTACGCATGCCCAAAAGACGCGTTCCGCGCAATCCCCATCCGATTCAAGATATTTGCCTCATACTGTACTCGCGCGCGGAGATGTGTCCGAGCGGTAAGTAGTGTAGTGTTGCGCACCCGCTTGCTTCGCTGCGAACTAGGAATACCAACTCTGGCGCTCTGATTACCGACCAGAAAAGGGCTCACTAGTTGAGGTACTGCTTCTGGCTATAGGTATATGAACTGTGGCGGTACCGAGGCATCTGCGTAGTTTGATTAAAGCCGTCTGCAGTAACGAGTTAGCTGCGACTGCGAGCGACTGCAACTTATTTTATTTAGTTAGCGGTGTAAACTCGTGTTTAGAAAGTCAACACGTTTGGTATTATGAGTCTCTCGACACTATTATTTTGGTATATTTCAGGAGAGTTAGAAGCAAGTTGAAATTGTATAACAATTCCATATTTTACAATCGACCAAGCCGGCAAGCAACCTGCAAAGTTATTATATAGCAAACAAATTGTCGTGTATCGTCTAGCTTAATTTCCAGTTTGTTGTGATGACATTAAACATAATGAAGATGATGAACAAAACGTATTATAAAAAAAAACAATTCAACCCAAATACATTATACCTACATAAGTTTTTTTTTACAAATAGTGAAGGTATATTTATAGTTTACCTAAAGCTTCGTTCTTGCTAGATTCGCTCCTAGAATCAAGTCCAGATTCCAGAGATCCCAAATGTGCTTCAGATTCGTCTGCAAAACAAAAATAAAATAAATTCGTGCATTGTTTCATTAAAAACCTGCAACTCGTGTAACTTGAAACATAACGTAGTTTTTCCATTGCACTCTAAAGAATACTTCAGAAATAAAAATCAATTTGAAACTTCGTGAATTGGGTCGCATGTAAATTCCCTTTCGCAGACTGCGAGCTGAGAACGGACGATAAAAAGTATAAAAAGTTGAGCATTGGCAGAACTAGTAGCATTTAAAAAAACATAGAGGTAGGCTACCGACGTCACTATTATTCAAATATAAAATTTTTCATCCTGTGGATTTTTTTAGGGCGCATATTGCATGGAGTAAAGTTTTAACAGCAAATAAAAAGCGAATTGTTATATTAATGTTAATACTAATTTACAATTCTTTTACATACTACTTTATCACATCATTGTACCTACCTCAAGACCAAAAGACAAAAAAATAATAACACTTAAGTATATAATTCTGCTTATATTTCAATAGGTCTCATAAATTAATTAGGAAATATAATCCTTACGAACAGCAATAATGGCCCGTAGGCCAATATTGCAAGAACAAAGTCCAAGCCTCTGAGGATTAAGAGCTAAGCTTAACGATTAATCCTCCTTTATTAGTTCCAACTTACCTGACGAAGTGTCATCTGCTACGTCCATGGTTATAGGCATGATATAATCTTTGGATATTTGAAAGGCTTTGTTTAGGGGCTCTTGTATTTTGGGGTAATATTTGATGAGGTTGAAGAAAGTTTGGCTGGGTATCACTAATAAATCCAAACTTCGACTCGAGTATATTGCTACAGCAGAGCATGCGATTGTTTGCTACAAAATAAAAGGGAAATTATAAACATATAGGATTGTGTAAACTACGGAAAAAAAGAAAATGAATGAAATGAAAAAGAAAGAAATTAATTAAGTGTTTCAATGCTATCATCCACCCATAAGGAAGGCATGTGCCGCAGCAGTAAGGAATTAAAAATGGCTGATATCAAAATGCTATTTGATAATTGTTTTTATTTGGATCACCAAGCAACATTTTTGCGAGATAGATAAGACATCATATTATTTACAGCCTCATATTTTTTTATTTAAGGCAACAAACAGTCATGTAAAGAAATAGTAACATACTACTATTACTAAGTTGTCGCCTGATTTGAACAAATGCTCTACTATAGCGATCTTTGATATTATAAATATACCTACTACTGAAACTTACACCAGAAAAATTGCCAAACATGCCTCCCGGCCCCATGCAAGTAATCATTTCATTGTATGACGATAACACATCAACCTGAAAATAATAATGAATAGAAGATTTTTTTATATGACTTTTCCACGATATTAAAAAGCTCAATTATTATCCTTGTTTTTCTCGAAATGAAAAACAACGGGAGATTTAACAAACAGGAAATATTAGGGGAAAATTGATCAGTTATTATTATATTACAGGAGAGATTTTTTGTTATTGTTTATGCCTAAAGATTTATTTATTTACTTGCTGTGCCTACGGCATCGTTCACGTTAGCTTCGGATTCGAACTGTGGAGGTGATGTTTTTAAACAAAAAAAACCATCATTTAGGTCGATAATATTATGTTTCCTTACGTATCATTCACATTCCTTTTATGCTTTTCCTTCGCTGTTGTTATCTGCTCTGTTACTACGTGTTTTAGTTACCTAATACCACTGAAGTATATTATGTATTCAATATTGCTTACTAGAACAGACACCGCAAAGAAAGATTTTGCTTACCTAAAATGGAGCGCAACTTCCTCAGTCCTATAGTAAATGGACCGCAAATGTATGTCTGCTCTAGTACATAGTAGGTACATATACTTCAGTTCATGATATTAACCTTTCCTCTATAAATGATGTAGATGTAGGGCTGCACATCATGGCACTGTATGACGGTGTCTCCCTTGATGAAGTACATCTCGTTGAGGTGCTGCGTGAACACCCTGATGAATGAGCGCTCCACCTTCCCGAAGAGTGGCACTTCACGTAACGCCTTCTCATACATGAAGACCAGGGTGTCTTCCATCAGGGCTGTGTTCAAGCCACGGCATATTTTCTGCATATTTTTTATGACATTCAATGATTCCGACCGAGTTTAAGAAAAGGGGGTTACTCTCGAAACACGAACGAGAATCTGTACCCTTAGCACGAACAGCTATCGAGAAAAAAAACGCGCGTAAAATTACTCGATAGACAATTCTCTATGGAAAATTTCCTTTCGCTTATCGGCGATAGATGGCGCTGTACAAATTTCGAATACAAAATTTATCTGTCGAATGATTTTACGCGCGTTATTTTTTTCGATAGCTGTTCGTGCTAAGGGTACTGAGATCGAATTGGTATCGAGTAAACGTAAAAACAGTACAATGGAAACCATGGCAACCGTTTTCAATGAACTGAAATAACAGATTTTTGACGTTTATTCGATCCTGATGAACTCGATTTCATTAATTTCCGTCGAGGAATGTACTGGCTCCAAAATACACCTTCTAAGTGAATCGTGATCGTGAATAAGCGTGCAACGGATCGATTTTTTGCTGGACCAATATAAATTTTAAATAAAATTAAACAAAACAAGAAAACTTTCAATGAAAAAAAGTATGCATTTATCTGAAAAGGTGTGTGTACATTTAACTGCATATGGCACAATGATAATATGGCAAGTGAAATTTTTGAACAAATTAAAAACTCCTACAATGACTAACTCCAACTTTACCATATAAAACTCGCCTTATTAAAAGTTCGCACTCTACTCGGCAGGTGGAAATATGATAAAAGGGCTAACTCGGTCGCCACAAACTTTACGAGAAAATATGAAATGCAAAACTACAAACTTGTGGGTTACTTCCGTTCGTCTTCTTCCACACGTACTCGAAATACTTCATCGTATTCGCAGTTAGGAGGGGATCCACATTTTCCTGATACAGAAAGTTTGCGAGGTCCTTTGTCTTCTCCTACAACACGTATGAACTGAGCTCATTAAAACTAATCTAATTACTGTGCCGGTAACATTTTTAATGGCCGAAGTTACGCCATTTCGTTATAACAGATTTTTGTTAAGACTCGTTATTTAGGCTTTATTGCCAAACTTGCTGTGAATTATAAAGTTTGTGTTACAGTTATTTATTCTTCGTATGTTTATTTTAATAAATGATTAGTCACTTTTGATGTAATGGGTTTGGAAGAAAGCCGATATACTTTATTCCTATTGCTAAGCTATACACATCTCACTTGATGTCTAAGCAAAATTTATAAGTAGTTGATCTTTTCTTCATACCCAAAGACAATAAGTCCGTCTTTATTGTTGCGGTTAAAAAATAATTTCAGTACAAATCCGTAACTAGCTCACCGAGTGTTCCAACAGCGCATGCGCCTGAGTGGATCGTGAGGCCGCGACGTATCCGAACATAAACGCGAAGTAAAGGTAGCCGGTGATCTTGAGCCCCATGCTCAACCACATGTCTACGTTGTCGGATACCCCGACCGGGGTGCAGCCGCATCCTTATTTTATAACATAAAACCACACATGATACAGAGGCACAAACAAACTCATCTTCCTCGCCTGTTTCTTTGACTACCTCGACCAGTCAGCCAACTATACCATACCATATTATATAGTTACCATAAATGGACGCGGAAATATTCACACAGAAAAAATATGACATTATTCGACACGAACAGAAATCGAATCTATTATTTTTTACTAATTTATCTTTAAACTTTAATGAGAGCCAATTGTATGTTTTTTTTTTTTTTTTTTTTTTTTTTTTTTTTTTTTTTTTTTATCGTTGTTCGCGCGTATCTTCGACATTTATGAACCGATTTAGATAATTTTTTTTTTGTTCGATTGAGTTTTCTTGCGAGATGGTCCCATTTAATTTTTTTTCAAATCGGTTCAGTAGTTTACAAGTAATCCTGAAAATACTATGATATTAAATCAACTAACTTGACAATTTTGTTATTTATGAACCGAATTAGATGATTTTTTTTGTTGGGGAAGGGATGCCGTTGTGTAGTCTTTTTAACCGACTTCAAAAAAAGGAGGTAAGTTTTCAGTTTGTATGTATGTATGTTTCTCCGCGATTATCTCACGTTTGGCTGAGCCGATTTTTCTACCTAAATAATATACCTACACTACCTAATGCAGAAGGTACTTACACTAAAAATAAAAAAATAAAAAAATTGTTTAAAAAACAAAAAACCGACTTCAAAAAACCTGCCTCTAAAAAGGAAGAAATAATATACAAATCATTAGATACGCATTATCATTGTTATAATAAAACACGTCAATTGAAGTCGGGTGGGGCTTTTAGAATAAAAAAAGGAAGATGTTCTCCAGCCCCACCCGACTTTAATAGACGTGTTTTATTATAACAATGATAATGCGTATCTAATGATTTGTATATTATTTCTTCCTTTTTTTTAGAGGCAGGTTTTTTGAAGTCGGTTTTTTGTTTTTTAAACAATTTTGGTATGAGTAGTATTGATTTTGACTTACCAACAAATATTTCGAAAACCCAAAAAAAAGTTGTCGCATACTCAGATGGTGCATCTGCAAATAAATAAAGGTTCAGCGGAGAAGCATAAAACTTCTCATTCACCGTAAGCCTCCTAAAGGTATTTGAAAAACATGAACCCCATTTTGAAGATCATAAAATAAAGCAACTTAATTTTACAAAATTTCTCTTGCTTGAATCTGACGTTTTCAGAAGTAGAACTTCATCAGTCAGCGGCTTGTACATACATAAAGAATATTTACAAGTTAAGTCAGTCTTTACTTACACTTTACATCAAACTTAGCAGTGGTTACCATCATGACCCTGGTACAGTTGACCATCACGTGTCCATTCTTTGATAAAAACGGAGTACACGAATGCGTGAAAATGATGGCAGTGGCAAAGTTGACCAGAGTTATTGCTATTGGTAAGAACTTTATCAACACTATGACTGGATTCACATTTAATATATCAGACTCCCAGTAAGAGAATGCTCCTGTAACTCTTGACACCTAAAATTTAAAACAAACTTTACGCTACATCACAGTAGGTAAGTAAATCTTGAAGAAACCGTTTAGAAAACTTACTAAGAGCATTCGATTCATTCGGTAAAAATCCATATCAGTATTTTCGTTAACTATACGTAACTGTAACAAGATAATTATGTTAAAATGTCACATTAATGTAGAAGTCAATAAAATTCATATTATAATTAATTAACTCGTCATCATGGAGTGTGGTTAACAAAACCAATCTAGGCTATCAAGAAACATCATTCTCATAAATAAAACATTACTTGTATATAGTTCACTGTGTAGGACAGGGATGGGAAAATAGATTTTGAGATGGGCTGTTTTAAAATAATTACAACATTTGCGCGGACTTGTGTGTGTCATTCCTGTGGAGATACCTCAACTACACCCTTAAATGCAAAGGGGCCTCAAAATCTGACAGCATTTTTGAGAAAAAACAGTATTTTAGAACATATTTCTGTAGGTAAGTTAGTGCCATTCTGCTCTGCCGGACGCCACAAGGCGTGAATCGATATTGAGGTACAAGAAAGTAAAACTTACCACTTGTTCTATAGGGAAAACGCTGATCAAATCTAAAAGGAATGTGCCCTTCAAATATCTGGAGGCTGTAAGCAGCGGATGTGTCACAAGCAACGACTGTTCATTATAATATCCTACGTACGCCATTACTACCACGTCCACATACAGGAACAAGTCGGGCCATGTGTATGATGTAGTGAATTTTAGTTGATGCGTCTGAAAATATCAAAAAATGTATAGAATTAAGTTGTATGTTTGTAATTCCACATAATACCATCAATATCAGTGATAAGCTAGATTTTTATTGACCATAGCATATTTTATAAGTCAGCGTTAAAAAATTCAAACAAATTAGTAAGTTGGCCATTAGAATAAAAGGGCTGGGGTAATTATTGCATTGAGATTCGTCGTGATTCTTGCGATGCGACACGCGTCGCATCTCAAGCTCAGACGAAATAAAAAAGTAAAGACGGAGTCTTCCGACAAAGCGGTGAGGCCTTGGCTGTGTACATACACAGTTCACGCACACACATGTAACGAAACTACGCCTTGGCTTTCCATATCGAACCCTGCCGCCCGGCCCCCGCCCGACCCTAGTACGCACACATGTACCATCAAAAACCGGCCTCACTTCGTTGTTCGCAACCACTGCGCAGCGCTCCATCTTTCTTTTTTATTTGATCTGAGATCACAAGTACTTATTTGTGCAAGCGCCTTTAATCCTTATGAAACGATAAAAGCACCTCTTTTGTCTATAAGTTTCAGAATACACTATACTTACTGCAATATTGTAAGGTATCGTCAAAATGTAGTAAATGGCCCATAAAAATCGTAAGATGCACCAAAACTTAAGGAATAACCCATGTGGAGTTATACTGATGGGTACGAAAATATACCGAAGGTATCTGAAATTTGAACATATTTTAATCAATTTCAGATATGCCACCATACCAATGAATTTCCTATGCCACATTATCCATTTACATACTAATCCATATCCATTACTAAATAAATGCGAAAGTCACTCTGTCTGTCTGTCTGTTACGTTTCACGCCTAAACTACTGAACCTATTTTGATAGAGCTTGAGGAAGGACATAGGCTACCTTTGATTGCAAAATAAGGGTAGATAGGGTTGAAATAGAGGATAAAAGTTTGTAAGAATGTCTTCGGTTTAGAGTGAGAGGAAGGGGGAAGGGAGGGGGAGAGCAAGAGGAGGAGGAGGGAGGGGGAAAACGAGAGGGAGGGGGGGGTGGAGAGTATGATGGGGAGGGGGAGAGGAAAATAAGAAAAAGGTGCTTGATGGCGACCCGCCTAATCACGTAAAAAACGGCTGATCTAGTTTTAATGAAATTAAAACATAGAATATATCCTGGTTAAAGGTTCCCTAAGGATTTTCTCAAATATTCACGCGAACGAAGTCACGGGCAGAAGCTAGTAATATTTTACCAAGATTCATGTTGCTACGAATCTCCAATGAATTCCCATTCTAAATGAATTTCCAATGAGATGTGCTAATAAACAAACTCTTACTTACCTCATAACCCCCAGGCTATGGAAAGTTTTGGCATACTGAATACTATCCCCCCGGCCGGTCAGCAGCACGAAACTATCTTTTATCTCCTTCTACAACAAAACGACTCAACTTTCATACTACTTCAATATTAATGATAAGTTATTGTGTTAGCTGAGAACTTAGAATAATAGAAGCTAACACCTAGAAGCCGTGTCTCCGTATGCGAAGTGAGGCAACTAATACTAAGCCAAAATTGCTTAGTTTTCAGATTTATATTCTTCATTTACCTTATCGTAACTAAAACCCAATAATATAGTAACAAATCTCCTAAATGTAGGAAAATTTAAACTGTTTTGTACTTAATCGGTAATAAAAGCCTCACTTTTGACAGTGCGCTTTGTAGAGAACTATCGTTCTAGGAGTTATTATTCTAAGGCTGAGAACAAGTTAGTTTGCGTATAAATATAAAAAGAAGATTTCGTGAGTTGCTGATTAATTTTGTTTGAAAAACAAAAGACGTGAATCAAATACCAAGTCGTAGGAATAAATAAACTCGTGAGCAGAAAAATGGAATCCCAGCCCTATTTTCATACAAACGAGGTAACTTTGAAGCCTTATTCTCCGTCAGGGATTAAACGGGATGTGATCTGATGACCACAGATCACTATATATGTAGCAGGCTACTGATGACGGTCATTCAAAGAGTGAATGGAGGATGCCCAGATAAAGAAACCTAACTCTTTAGGTCAGGGTTGAACTTAAAAAAATAACAAGCGAATTTTTCACCAAAGAAAAGAAAATTTAACACTAAAAACTCCATACAGTCTCTGGTGTAAACGAATCTTCGGATCCGTTAGGTTTCTTCGGCCTTATGAGCCTCCGCCATTCATTCTTTAAATTTCCATCATCAGATCAAAAGCCAAAGTTTCAATGTTACCTCGTTTGTATGAAGATGGCCTATGATTACATTTTTCCGCTCAGGAATGTACATCTATCTGAATAGATTTCACCCGCTGGGTATATTATTATGTCTCCCCCAAGAATCTCCACGACTAACGGTTTTAATATTTCTACATCCAGCAACTGTGACAGATCTTCATGGAGTGGGAACAACATCCCAGTCAAATATTGTCACGAAAATGATCCATCCATCCATAAAAATCATGTCCATCAGCCATTTTTGATGTCCCCACTGCTGGGGCACAGGCCTTCCTTATGGGTGGTAAGGAGGACGGGCCATAACCCGCCACGCGGGCCCAATGCGGATTGGTGGGTGTTAACGACTGCAAATGCAGCCGGTCCAACGGCTTAACGTGCCTTCCGAAGAACGGAGGAGCTCGAGATAATACATTTTTGGTCACCCTTCCCATGACCGACCCTTGCGATTGTTGCTTAACTTCCGCAATCGCTGCTCCAGGCGCTAAACCACTGCGCCACCGAGCTCTACCATTAAAATCATAACATTCAAAAATTCAATTACCTTCTAATAGTGACGCAAACATATCGATCTTCTATACAATGCGCACAAAAACTTAGCAAGCAAAGCATAAGTTCGTCGAAAGTTCTAGTAACTTTATTACCGTTATTCTGTTTGATTTGGAATCCATCTTGCCAGTTAGCGGTTTCGCCTCCTCGTATCGTTTTAGTTGACTGCGGAGCTCGGGGTCTTCTATAACCTTTGTAAATATGAAGAATATTTATACTTCAGTAAAATTACGGGACTAGTTTGACGAAATAGAAATAATTTGCAATAGCGGTCTTTCTTCTTTTGAGTCATTTTGTAAATGAATCCAACTAATCCAAAATTGTCGTCCGCACGTAAACTCTACATTCCATTCGTCCGTACTGTACACCACAGAAATGTTTTTTCATTTCTCATATTCGGAAAGTGATGTATATTTGAACTGAGCAGCGGGTCCAAAACTCTTCGTTCCACCCTAGGGTGGAAAAGTAATTTAAAAATAGAACTGAATTTGGTAATGAAAAAGTTTACAATAGTTAAAAACAAATGGTTTAAAAAAAGTTGCAGCCTTGTAGGGGGCATTCACGAACAACAACAAAACATGGTATAAACAGCCAGTGCAAAATTAAAAACATTAGGCGGAGCTGCCGGCGACGCGACATGTTCCAAATTTAAAATAAGAAAAACTATAAAATATTGGAGGGAGACTTACTAACTCTGTGACTTTGAGCTGTGTGTGCTGTATTAAAGTTTTGTGTTGATTTTGTATTTACTAAATATGAGTTTAAAACTAAAACAAAAAGTTCAAATAACATAAAAGAAACAATAAAACTACGCTGTAATTCGCCTACAGGAAACAACTACTTCAGGAGAGTCTCTGCCATGGACTTACCGTCTTATCAAAGACCAAAGAATATCTCCAACTTTTACAGGCATCCAACAAAGCCAAATCTGTCATCATAATAATTTATATCAAACTGTAAATATTCCAAGCAAGAATTTAACTTTAAATTTCACAAATTGTTCTAATTTTTCTAGGTTTTTAAAGGTAAGTTGGTATAGGTAATCATTATAAGGTCTACCAATGTAGTTACTGAGTAGGTACATGTTTTTATTAATAAAGATTTTGGAATAACTAAGACTTTTTTACTTTCCTGAAATTCGAAATGAAAAGTAGAGTGTTTAACACGGGTAAAAGTCATCAATTCCTTTTGACCCTCGTATCACAATCTACTATTTTATATTCGTTCATGTAATTTGTTTAATAAGCGGGACATCTCTACTATAGACCTATTTTGTGATAGTCTGTCAGCTGTTAATAGAGCTTTTAGTTCATTAGATATTTAATTTTAATTTAATATTCTAGATTGCAAAAATTATAATAATAAAAAATGTTAAATCCAATCATTAATGAAGTCAGCAATTTTATAATACATTTTGTCCGCTAGTAAATTTAATAATTTTGATTTAAGCTTAAAATATGACAATACTTTTATATCATTCGGCAGCTTATTAAATATAAGAAATAAATATAAAATAAGAAAAATTTATGAAATTTATAAACAAATTAGTGTTTTATGATTTTAAATAAATAAATAAGACAGGATATTAATAAATGAGAGAAAAACAGAAAGTAATTTTAAACAAAACGACGGGAATCTAGGTACTTTATGAATAAAAAATTTCAGCATAGGTTTGATCGAACTATTTTTGTGATAAATTACAAAAAAAACCGGTCAAGAGCGAGTCGGACTCGCGCACCGAGGGTTTCCGTACCATCATAATAAATACACTGCAGGGGCCGTACCGGCTAACTTACATGGCTATCGTAATCGCTTTCATTTGACAGATGGATGTCACACATTGCTGCTTCTATTTGGCATAAATAAAAACTTACCATATAAAGTAGCGATGCGTCACATCCATCTGTCAAATGAAAACGATTACGATAGCCATGTAAGTTAGCCGGTACGGCCCCAGAGCTGTAGAATAATAAAATTATTATTGCAGTATTGACCCAGCACCATCTCTTGGCCGATAGTGGAACTATTTTGTTTCTTAGGCCAGCGCCATCTCTTGACCAACAGTGGAACTAATTTAATTTTACTTAGGTCAGGGCCAACTGTTGACTGGTAAGAGGAACATGTTCCTGAATTTTTTGTTTGTTTTTTGAATTTCTAAAAAAGTGTGTCATATTGAGACACCGTTTTATTTTTCGTGTAATCTTTACATAAACTACTATCACAAAGAATTATTTCAGATAAGTCGAAAACTATGCAGTCTAAAAAAAAGAAAAAAAAAAAGAATTATGTGCGAACAGCGATTATCGGCTCGTTGCGAGTGCACCTCGTTACGTTTAATTGTCCATCAGCCATTTTTGTCCATCAGCCATTTTTGATGTCCCCACTGCTGGGGCACAGGCCTTCCTTATGGGTGGTAAGGAGGATGGGCCATAACCCACCACGCGGGCCCAATGCGGATTGGTGGGTGTTAACGACTGCAAATGCAGCCGGGACCAACGGCTTAACGTGCCTTCCGAAGCATGGAGGAGCTCGAAATAATAAATTTTTGGTTACCCATCCCATGACCGACCCTTGCGAACGATGATTAACTTCCGCAATCGCTGGGCCAGGCGCTAAACCACTGCGCCACCGAGCCTATTTTAATTAGTTCCATGCAACAGTTACGGTTATAGCCTCGCAAGTGAGTACTCGGTTTAAAGTGCTCAATCGTTCATTTATAAGGATACAACAACGAGCAATAGCACCACCACAATAACATTGTCTACATAACTCTACTAAATTTTGAAGCTTAGGGGCTTAATGAAATGAATAATCACTTAATTACCAAGACGTTGCGACAATATCTCATGGCACCTACGAGCTATTACAGTACAAATGAGAGGGCGCATTGCATAGCCGCACATTACGAGCGTGCGATATTAAAAGCATGAATTACCCACCTAACATTAGGATGAGATATTGGGCATTATGGGCCAAGCCGTGATACATTAATATTGTACAAAATATTCGTGTTACGTTTTGAATTAATTTCATTACTTACATAAAATGCTTTGGTTTTTTTAAAGAATTAAATGAGGGCTTTTCAAAATGACAAAAAGCTGTAGGCTCTATAAAGATGATGTTGAAAAAATAGGGGATTCAAAGTATTTTTTACTACGCTTCGAAAAATACTCAGGTAGATGTAACTGACCTTGTATAATAGAGGTCAATGCAGTACATGCTTACTTTCCTCTTTGGTACTCTTTGGTAGGCCGTTTATTTTTAAAAGCCTCTTACCATCAACGCCATCTAGTGACGCAAAAAGTTACTTTTCTTTTTTTAATGTCAATTTGAAAACCCCTAATTACGATTATGTTTTATAAAATCTCATGCTCATCATAAAATCATAATGGCTTTTGCTTTATTTTTTTATATAATTACTTTTTTGGTTGTCGTCAATAAAGTTGTCCTAGCAGTCGCGTCATCTTTATAGCAAACGGTATCACAAGAAAGCCCAGTCACAGAATACATAATGCCCAGTCTCCTTTTTATTTCGTCCTCGCATTTGTCTCAAGTTTAGCTTTTATCTTTGTGCAGAGTTACCGTCATAATAGGATGACTGATGTCGGGGAAGGTGCCCCAGCACTGCACCAGCGTACTGTACTCCACGTGCAGGAGAATGCAATTTGTCGACGTCACCACCGTGTATACCTGCGACCATAGATCATATACTTAATCCGAGTATAAAGGCTCTGTCCTACTGCAGCACAGGCACGCGCATTTTATCTCTACATTTACACTGCAGCACATACTCTACATGTAACGCAGCACATTTTACATCAAATCACACACTTCGAGGTCGATGGCGCAGTGGTTTCTATTAAATATTCTGTGGTTTAGCGCCTGGCCCAGCGATTGCGAAGGTTAACCAACTTTTGCAAAGGTAGGTCATGGGATGGGTGACCAAAAATACCTTGAGTTTTCCGTGCTTTCGAAGGCACGTTAAGCTGTTAGTCCCGGCTGTATTTGCTGTTGTTAACACCCACCAATTGGGCCTGCATGGTGGGTTATGGCACATCCTCCTTATCCACCCATAAGGAAGGCCTATGCCCCAGCAGTCCCCACTGCTACATTAAAGGTTGCCGATGGTCATGGTCATGACCACACACGTTTCCGTGTACCGCATTGCATAGCGTGCACACCTATCCCGTCACCAACCACGTATTGGTGCGTAGCGTGTTCCAAGTCCAACTCCCCTAGCATGACCGCCAAAACACGATATACATCGCGTGATACAGCGATTTATCGACACCACTATCAAATCCCATTGTCTTTTAACAGTTAAACCAGAGGGCCTAGTACGAGTTGTGTTTCGCACCTCACTTTGCGAATAGTATCGGGTGAAAGAGAGAAAATCATACGAGTGAGTGAAGGAGTGAAAGAGAGAAGACGATAGTTAACTATTCGCAAAGTGAAGTGAGTACAAAAAACCAACTCATACTAGGCCCTCAGGGCTCTGTCACTCCGCGCGCGTGTCTGAACCACGTTTGAACCGCTCGGCGTCCTTTGAGAGGACAAATTTCATACATCAGAAAAGGTAAGACCAACGCGATCGAAAGAGAGGCAACTACTAACACAGCTACTAAGTGAATGTTTTGGAGCGAAGGGAGCGCTGTGCGACCTGAATTGCACATTATTGTGTCGGAGCAAGAGTCGTAATTTATTCAAACGATTTTGCGGAGTGCAACTTCTGTACTCTAGTATTCTTTGTAGTTCTGTTTTCGTAGTTCTGTATTCTGTGGTTAAACGTGATAAATCTCTATATCATATCGTGTTTCAGTAGTTATGCTAGGGGGGCTGGGTTACATACATATTATCATATCACACACGTTTTTAAACAAGGCCAAGCTAAAGTCAAATGGGTAGCGTGCCCGTGCGCCGCAGTGGAGCAGAGCCTTAAAGCACAATGCAGTTAGTGTCGTCATTAATATAACTGGTGGAGAATCTTGCTGAGACAGTCCTATGAAAAAGACAGTATCCTTTTACTAAAGTCAGTATGAAACAAGAATATAAAATTAATGGTCTAAATAATTTTAAGGATAAAATAAAATATTAATTTAATACTTTTTTTGTGTCATGGTGTCATTTTGTTGACTTATTTTAGCTTACCTGTCAAACATTAGAATTACAGAAAACCATTCACTGGCTTTGTCTCCACATAACCAACAGCAGTTTTAACAAACTGACCTTCGGCAAACCATACAGCATCTCAATTACGCCAAAATGATCGCCTGGGCCGACTGATCTAACCACTTTTGCTTGATAATCTAAAAGATTACAATGACCCTGAAAAGATATTATTTATTGCTTATTAGCCTCTTGGCGAACTTCTGCAAAGTGTAACCAGAATATGGTAAATATGGATGGTCCCCATCAAACCGAACAACTTTTACTATGGGACCTACTCTGAAATCGCGAAAAAGAAATAGCTGTTTCATACAAAAATTAATTACGAAAATATGAAAATGTATGAAATAGCTGTTTGTTTTTCCCGATTTCAGAGTTGGTCCTAAACTGTAAGTTGCCGCATGCCCGCGCGGCCTCATGCGGCCGGACAACAAATAGAAAATCTATTGTGTCTCATTTTCCGGGCGTTGAAAATGAAACGAACCGTGAAATAAATAAGATATTACGTACCTAATATGACTGCAATTTTTTTTCTTTAGATGTTTTAAAGTACACTTAGAGAATAACACCTCGTATAAAACCTGATAAATAATACCACCAACCTTTTGTATAATATACATGTCTCGACCAATATCTCCTCCGTGTTGGACTATCTCATTATCTGGTAGCACGATCGTCCTGCTATTAGCCGCCACAGTTTGGAGAAGATCCCGATTACAATTCTGTTTTATAAAAAGAAAGAAAGTTACACGAGGTATTACATTTGAGTGCACATAAAAAACATAGTTAAATCTTTTTGTATTGACAATGTGCACCGTCGCATGATGTCAAAACTGTGTCAATATAAGCAGCAAGCGGGGCTTGCTGTACTGGTAGGTATTCTGCTTATGAAGAAGATAATGCTTAAAAAGAAACTTAAACTCAGACTTATTATTTAGTCAATTTATTTAAGATACTTAATATAATTGATTGATTATTTAATCTGATTTTGACGCTTGCTTTGAACACTGAGAATGTTTATTAGGCTACTCATAATCAACTTAAGTTACATAAAGCCACTAGCTGCACAGTATACCTACATTTATTTAAACTAATATTATATACTGTGCTAGCAGTGTCAGAACAAGAGTCTTTTCCGTTTTCAGGACAATCGAGTTCGTATCGACCACAAAAAATACGGTGGTAGGAGGCACTATACAAAATACATTTGTTCGCGATACGAATTCGATTGCCACTAATAGTTTTTCGTGGTACGGTAGGTACTACGTGTTTAGAACTCGCTACAATTTTCATCCGAGGCAATAGCCTCAGTAATAATGGCTGGTTTACATTATCTTAGTCTTTAGAAGAGTACTTTAGGAGAGTGCTTTAGTTGAAACATGTAAACGGTCGTCTTATGACTAAAGAGAGTAACGTTCTAGTAGCCTTTCAACTGGAATCATCGCTTTCCAGTAGAACCCCCCGCGCGCCAGCGCCGCCCGCTCACCCCCCGCGCGACACTATCCTCGCACTGGAAGCATGTAAATCGACATTTTAGTAGCGTATATAGAGTAGAGTGCTTTAGTCAAATGACACTGTACTGAAAGCATGTAAACGCTCACTGGAAAGGCACCAAAACTACTAAAGCACTCGCATTTGAATCTACTCGCACGCTACTAAAGCACTCTACTAAAGACTAAGATAATGTAAACCAGTCTTAATAAAGCTACGATAATTATACAGTCGGTTCAGGGGTGCAAGTGCAGGCTTGTACTTTTGTGTATGTATTCTGTGGTGCAGGTGTACAAAATCCTGTTTATTAATAAATCTTTAAACCAAATTAAATACCTGGAATAGTGGACAGTATATTAACGTCTCAACCATTTCGATTGACAACACTTCTTGTTGTATATTCGAAGACATGTCTTGGAATATTTCTTCGGTGGACACTGCGTTGTTATAATACCTTTAATAGAGAAGTAATTAAATAAGTTAAACCTTTAAAACACTTTTATAACGTGTCTTCACAGGTTGTTCCAAAAGTATGGTTGCAAAAAGATTTGTAAATCTGTTTCTATGTGTATATAGACATCCAACTATGACATGGCATTAAACTTTAATAGGATTAATAATAAGTGATTTGAAAAAAGTTACTGTTTTAAATTTTGAATTTTTTGAATTTTATTGTGACGACTAAGTGGTGCAGTGGTCAACATGCCGCCTACCACGCAAGAGGTCCCGGGTTCGATTCCTGGCCGGACAGAAATTGAAATGATGAATTTTAATTTCTGTGACGGGTCTGGGTGTTACTATGTATAATAAGTATATATTTAAAAAAATATATAAGTATTATATCAGTTGTCTAGCATTTATGTCATTACAAGCTTTGCTAAGTTTGGGGCTAGATGGCACTGTGTGAAATTGTCCAGGCATTTATTATTATTATTATTACTTTGAAAAAGAAAAACATGACTCTACAAACACAAAATAACTTATGTTATTTGTTCTAAGTAACGGAAATCAGGGTTTCTGCCAAAACCGGAACGAAGTTATGTCCATGCGTAACTCAGACAGCTTACTACGAAAATAAAAACACGATAATCGGGCGATGTTCGTCATTCATCTAAACTAAAGTCACGAAACGGGACGAACGTCGTCCGATAGTCGTAGTTCATGTTTCGGAGTAGGCCCTCAGTAACCTCGTTATTGGACTGAGCAAACTCACCACTGCACACAGAAAAACTTGTTCACGCGGGCTTTGATCTTGCTGCTGACGTGATTAACAGTTAGAAAGTAGAAGAGTTCCCTCATGGACTCCTGCGGACAAAGTTTTTATTGCGTCCAAAACTATGCTTTATGTAAGACGTGAACACAAAAGTTGTTGATTTGATTTACTTCGAGTCCTTTTGATATATCTTTCGCTAAGTAAAGAGTGCACTGGGATGAATATGCGTCTAAGCCTTGATTTTAAAACACATACTGCCGTACTCAGAGACGTCAATTAAGTTTAATGCTTCATTAAGTATCGTGTCGTCTTATACTATCACTATTGATAAGAAAGAGATAGCAACAATTTTAATGAAGCTAATTGACGTCTCTGAGTACGGCAGTAAAACCATGCTGGTGGTAAAGAGAAAATTTTAAAGGATAGCTTAAAAATATTGTCTACAATTTTCTTATTCCTAAAACAAATGAATGCTATAAAATACCTACTAGTCCATTTGGTAACTTTACACGATTTAATAAAATAACCTATTATTAAGTCAATAATATGTCTTCTTTACCCTTCTTAATAAAATAAAATAATCAAAACTTTATAAAATAAGTAATAGGACCTACCTTAAACTTTAATTTTCTTTGTGTTAATTGTAAATATCGGCTACAAATTCTCGCAGTGTACAAGTAACTGAGATAAGTCCCAATAATAAATATTATCGGTACCTGCAAATATTAGATAGATTAGATTCTAAGTAAGGAAATAAAAGCAGCCCGACTTCGCTGGCTGGGGCACGTAGAGAGAATGGGTGAAGATCGAACTGCCAAAAGAGCGTATCTTGGCCAACCATCTGGACGACGCCCAGTGGGTCGTCCAAGGTACCGCTGGAAAGATGAAGTTGTCAAAAACCTAAAAGAGCTGGAGGTGCCCGACTGACCCCACTTGGCACAAAACAGGAAGGTATGGCGTACTTTAATGTCGGAGGCCAAGATCCACTTCGGGTCTCTGAGCCAGCGTAGTAAGTAAGTAAGATTCTAAGTAACTAAATAGTAGCAAGATTTTTACTTGAACTTATAAAATGCGGTTTTGTGTAACAACCTGAGTAATTGTTGCTCATCTGTAAGCTTTCTAAGATTTTCCCAGAAAAAACAGAAATGCGACTGTCATACCCAAAATAGATTAACACAAGTAACAAGTTTTTTTTTCGATTTCTGTCTTTTTACCCGCGACGGAACGGAGGCGGTATTATGCGGTGAAAGCTTAGAATAATAACACCTAGAACGATAGTTCTCTACAAAGCGCACTGTTAAAAGTGAGGCAACTTAAACAGCCAAAATGGCCCCGTTTTCAGATTTTTATTCTCCATTATTACCTAATCATAATACCGAATAAGTACAAAACAGTTTCAATTTTCCTACATTTATTAGATTAGTTACATATTATTGGATTTTAGTTACGATTAAGTAACGTATGAAGGATATAAATAACACCATAAACTGCCCATTCCTTATTTTTCTTTCTGTTCTGTGTAAATAAATGGTTGCCTGGAAGAAATTGCTTTTCAGCGATAAGGCCGCCAATTGTTCCACTTTTGTACTGTCCTTGTATGTATTTATTATGGTGAACAATCAAGTATTTATTCATTCATTCATAATTATATTCTATTCTATTCTATTCTATTCTTATATTCTATTCATTCATAAATCTGAAAACTAAGCCATTCTGGCTTAGTATTAGTTGCCTCACTTTGCATACGAGACGGCTTCTAGGTGTTATTATTCTAAGGGTGAGTGCAAACCAATGTTACTATTTATCTCCAAAACCACTGGTCCGATTTTAAAGCGGTTTTGAGTGATGGGTTTAAAACAAGAAAATCTTCTTAAACTGATATTTACTACAAATAGATCAGCAGTTCCCGGTGCTATATCTGAAGTCCCAGATCCAGTGAACACAGACGTCCCGAAAGACAGAGACGATACTATGGGTTTGTCATGTTTTGCGTCCGTCGTCATAAATACTTTCGTCTCCCAGTAAATCAAGCGAGCCATCCAGGAATTCTGAAAATATCGACCTTGTTAATTTCTTACCAAACTAAACTTTCTCGCAAACTAACCTGCAAATAGTACCCCAATTTTTGGCCGACCATGTATTATGACTTGTATGTTCAGCCCTGAAAATGTTTGACACTAATTACATTGCACCTTATAATATTTGTAAATATCGTTCCATCTGATAAAGCTGGCAAGTTTTTTGCGCCCATTTTTCTTGTCAGTTAAAAGACGTCATAATGGGTAGTAGGGTAAAAGAATTAACGATTTAAAAACGCTTATTATGTGAGCTTATTTAAATAAAGATTATTTCAATTTCAATTACAACAATATTGATTTTAGGAATTTTAGAAGTTTACTTATCGTATATGAGGATTATTGGCAACCTCTTGTGTTAGAGCTTATTAAGCCGCCTGTCAGACCTCTAACTTGGCCTAACGACTGTTATCAGATGACAACAGCCGGGACCAACGCTTTAACGTGCACTCAGGAGCACGGAAGCGCGCAGTTATGCCACTTAACGGTCACCCATCCGACACCTGGCCGGACCGAGCGATGCTTAACAAACGTGATCGAGACGATCAGTCTGTCAAGCTCCGCCATGAGCGATTTTAGTATTGAAGACAGATCATTATTACAAGAAATATCAATCGAACGCAATACGTGAGTCCATCAATGCCTATATAGTTCCGGCCAAGGCTTGTATTAGTACTTTTCTCAAATAATGCGCGGAAATTCATACCAAGAAGGTATTTCTAACTTTTAATTTTTATTTCAAATTAAAGCAAAAAATTGAAAAAAGAAGAAAGGAGCCAGTTTCTTTATTTTTTTGGAATGTGCACATCAAGGCCTTTCATTTGATACCCAATATACCTAGGTACGAGTATTAAAGAAAAAGTTTTTTTATATTTTTTTTCGTTTTTTTTCATATTTTTAGAATGTGCTCATCAAGACCTTTCATTTGATACCCATAATATACCTAGGTATTAAAAAAAAGTTTTTTTTCTTTTTATTTTCGTTTTTTTTCATATTTTTGGAATGTGCTCATCAAGACCTTTCATTTGATACCCAATACCTAGGTATTAAAAAAAAGTTTTTTTCCTTTTTTTTTTCGTTTTTTTTCATATTTTTGGAATGTGCTCATCAATACCTTTCATTTGATACCCATAATACCTAGGTATTGAAAAAAAAGTTTTTTTTCTTTTTTTTTTTTCGTTTTTTTTCATATTTTTGGAATGTGCTCATCAAGACCTTTCATTTGATACCCATACCTAATATTTAAAAAAAAATGGATTGTGCTCGCTCATCAAGGTCTTTCATTTGATACCCATTATTCGTGATTCATTAAAAAAAAAGTTCGCTCCATTTCTGAATTACACGTGCGTAATGAGTTTTAATAGAAACATTGCCGGTCAGACGCCTGCAATTTTTGTATGAAAATCCATTATTACACGTTAGTAATGGATTCTCATACTAAGATTGCCGGCGCGGTTTAGGTCAGTCCGTAAACTCCGATTTAGCACGAAGAAGGTTGTCAAAATAATGTTCGAATTTCCAAGCATGTTTGAGAAAACATTATTTTCGTCTGCAAATAGCTCGAGTCGCTGCCGTAAATATCGAGAAAAAACACTGTTTTAATTCAGCATTAAATGGCGCCAAAAGTTCATTTCGCGGCTTATTGTCACCTGTCAACACTATTCTGTGACCTAACACCGCGCTGTTGCCGCTCTTACCATAGGTAAGTACGTAGACAAACCAATATTTACAAAGGTGTTTAATTTCGTACTTGTTTTTGTGGTATTTAGTTTGTTCGAAAAAATTTTTTTTTTATTTTGCTCCTAGGAATTATTTGATAGTTTCAAAATACTTCTATGAACTAGTGTCTACAGTGTTATCATTTATTGTCGCATTGTCCTCTCCACTCTGTATTTATCCAAAATAATGGCATTAAAATTACATTTTTAAATACAAAACTGAAAACCACATTTTTGATTTGGTTTGGTATTTTGAATATTTTTATAATCTGAATAACATCATAAGAAGAGTTAATTAGTTCATTCATTCAAGATAATTCTAGTATAACCTTGTCAAAATGACAGTAAAGACTGATATAGGATTTAATATAGTATTTCCTGTAATAGTATTTCCTTTGCGATCAACACCAACTTTAAGAACGTCTCTAACTTTACTACCTACTGCTATAAATTTTGTCATATTCAAACTTTCACTACCTCTTTGAGTTAGTACTAAAGTTTCAAGTAAAGAGTCTTGTAAGTAGTCAGAATCTTAAAAATTATTAAAATGAATATGAACTCAAACTTACCTCATAACACAATTTCCTCGGACAAGCAAATAAATATAGAAAGCAGCCCGACCAATAGCAGAAGATTATTAATAACAAGCAGTACTTAACCAAACACAGGATCTTAAAAGAAATTAAAGATCGTTAAATATTAATCAATGCAGAAAAAAAAATATGTGTTTATTTCACATCAATTTATAGAAATCCAACTGTAGTTATGTCTTTCTTTTAAGCATGTGCCAGACGGATTTAATCACGCCCCCCAACCAAGGTCACCTCGGTGGAAGCTTGATTGGGGCGTGGTTTCATCCACGGATTGTGTTGCGGCTACACGAGTTTACATCAAAGCGCCAACACGCTCCCATTCCACAGTAATGATATCCATCAGTATTGTAACTCGGCCCTGTCCTTAAAATAATTACCTAAAAAAAAAGCTAAATACATATTAATGGAAGAAACAGATTAGTTAAAAATCCTTAGTAGGTAGTATTAGTCAAAGAGCACTATCTTGCTTTTTAACCGACTTCCAAAAAAGGAGGAGGTTCTATGTTCGTCTGAATTTTTTTTTTTTTTTGTGTATGTCCACCGATTACTCGAAGACGGCTGGACCGATTGAAATGATTCAAACGTTATTACATTAGGCACACTCCCAAGTAGGTCCCATTTTTTAAAATATTGAAATCGGTTCAGTACTCTTCAAGTAATTTTGAAAAGTACTGAACAAAAAAGTACTGAAAAAAAGCATGAAAATAGTATGATTTTGTGTGAATTACCTCGATGATTGGTCGTATTACTACTATTATATATTTTGTGGTATTACTTCTTTGTTTATGAACTGAATGAGATAATTATTTTTTGTTGGAAGAGGGATATCTTAAGTGTAGTTTTTTAACCGACTTAAAAAAGGAGGTTCTCAGTTTACCCCGTATTTAAGTATGTTTCTCCGCGATTATCTTACGTTTGGCTGAGCCGATTTTTTTACATATATAATATACCTTACCTACAAGGTACCTACACTAAAAATAAAAAAATAAAAATTGTTTAAAAAAAACAAAAAACCGACTTCAAAAAACCTAGTACCTCTAAAAAGCAAGAAATAATATTCGTAATAATAAAAATACGTCTATTGAAGTCGGTGGGGCTTTTAGAATAAAAAAAAAGGAATTTGAATTTGTGCTCCAGCCCCACCCGACTTCAATAGACGTATTTTTATTATTACGAATATTATTTCTTGCTTTTTAGAGGTAGGTTTTTTGAAGTCGGTTTTTTGTTTTTTCTTAAGTTATTATTTTCCTGGTCTTACAACTGGATTTAACTTTAATAATTTTCTCTTCGCATTGTAGGTATTATGTAGTTTATGTAGGATTATTATATGTTGGTATATTGTTGGTTTTATCATATATTTATGAAGGTATTCGAGTTTAGTAGGATTATTATTATAACTTTAATGAATTTACACACGTCCAACTACCGCATCATATTTATCTGAATTCCTGTCCATCCCAAGGTTGCCTGGAAGAAATCGCTTCTTAGTGATAAGGCCGCCATTTGTATGTCTCCTTTATGTTTGTATTGTTACTTGTTTGTTCTGTGTGTATACAATAAAGAGTATATAAATAAATATAAATAAATAAATATCTTTCGTTCGTCGTGTCGTTTGTGTACCGAGTGCAGACTGCAGACCGAACTCGAGGCGCTTAGGTAGGTATTTGATCGAAGTATGGCCACAGAATACATAATAGTACAAGTATGGCTCGCTTTTCAACTATTTGTATGAAGTTGGAATACTGATAGATATCATTACTGTGATTCGGATGTAACTTGCGCCCTTCCTCCAAGGACGTTGAAGGTCATTTGGATTGGATGGATAAATTTGGATTACATCTACCGTCTAGATGGATGGCATCAAGCAAGGTCACCTCTGTTGGGAGGCGTGATTAAATCCGTCTGGCTCATGCTTTAAGTTTTACAGCTTAACATAAAATACTTTCTTAGTAAAGGGTACTACTAAGGGTAACTTATTCTTTCTGAGTACTTATAAAATACAATAGGTAAGGTATACAAAAATATCTCTATAAATTCTTACGAATGCCGAAAACTCAAAATAATTTCAGTTGTTTTTTTATTATTATTGAAAAGTGATTTCGTACTTTTCATTGGAGATTTTTATCAAATGGGATTATCATCATCATTATCTCGTGACTGCTACCTAGCCCACCTCTGGGTAGGTTAATTTTTTTATGCATAAATTATCAATAAATATGTTTTTTTCTTCATATTTAAAGAAATAAAACATTATTTATACATAATTTTGTTGGGTATGCCCAAAACCGAGTTTATTCACATTTTACGATCACTATCAAACCACACGTGGGTTATTTTTTTTCACAAAACTTAGTCCCAAAGTTATCATAATATTCATATCAAACCTTAGCGTTGCTATTGAAGTTCTTCGTCCACTTGTTAATGTAGTCCCAAATGTGCCAAACTTGCAAGATCGGGAACAGTTTGACGATCTGCCCGGACATAGACTCCCCATTAGGGTCCAAAGTATCGGTGAAGATATAAACAGGGAATAGGGACAGAATATCCATATAGAATCCTAATGTTGCCATTTTCACTTCGGCTATTTCTTTCACTGTCACTTTTTTTATATTCTGGAAAATAAATAATAAGTAGGACCTTTGTTACATGTTTAGCCGCGTACTGACTGAGCGAGCAGCCTCGAGGCAGTCGCACGAGGCAAATCCTCGGTCAGTCAGGACGTGCGTCGCCCGAGGCAAACGCACGTGCTGCCTCGCCCGAGCGTGCCTCAACTCAACCCGAGCCGAGCGGTGGCGGTTTTTGACGATATTGCCAAAGGCGCCTTAGCAGGTTTGCCTCGCGGACTCAAGACGGTTGTTTTGCTTCGCCTAGCTTGATCGCTCATGCGCCATGGATAAAGAGCAGTGTCTTAAGTTAATACAATTATACAGTGAATATAAACTACTTCAGGATGCGTAATGTTCTGATTATAAATAGACTACACTAACAGTGATCGTTGTTATCGTATAACTTTTTCATCCAAAAATGTTTAGGTTTTCGTTTCTTTTTTTGTATGAAAGTTGAAGAATTAGTTTATAGGCAGTGGTGGGTTACGAATGTAAAATGAATGACTTCACGTTAAACTGAGCGCTCGATGCTGGCTCAGCCTCACCGTGGCTCAGCCTTGCCGCGCGCGGCACCCTCATGCACAAAGCGAGGCTGCCTCGCGCGGCGATTGTTGTGCGGCAAACGTCCAAGGCTGCCTCGCGAGGCTGCTCGCCCAGTCAGTACGCGGCTAATCACTATGACCATCTTCTATAAATAGACAATAATCTTGTGTTAAAAACAATTCTAACGTCAATGTCGGAGGTATTAACACAGAACAACAACAGTTTTAATAAAAACTTAATCATAATGAATTAGGGGATCCTTTATTATTGTAATAGCTAGCTCAAATTGATGTCGCTTATTTGTTTTATCTACACACATGCTTTAAATTATCTTAGGTTCTGAAACAGCTTATAGCAACCAGTGTCATAGACTCATCCTCAATCCGAACCAGTGGCCGGGGGCGCCGCCAGCCTCCCCGCGCGCCCGCACCCGAAGGAGTTACATTATGAAATTCAGTTCAACATAATTAGGTATTATACTCCAGTTGCATAAATAACTAGATTTAGTAGGTAGGTCAATGGTGCTGCTGACATCACGGAACACCGAATTTTAGGGCTAAAGCACAGAATAAAGTACTAAACTTAAGCCTACCAAAAATAAAATAGAATATCTAAGAAATATAAAACAGAATTAAATATCATACCTTATCAACAATAGCTGTAGTCAACTGAATGTAAACATTGAGCATCATTCCAGCCGTGACAATGGTGGTAAATATTATTTCTAAATCCGTCTGCTCCGTCTGTATGGCGTAATGGGGGGACAGTATGCACACATACAGAACCATCACAAAGTGACCGATTTCAAACATGTGAATCTGTATAGACATAATGGTTTTGAGATTTGATCCGAGGAGTGAAAACGGTTTCAAGAGCGCCTGTGGATAATGAGTTATAAAATCGAAGGCGGCTATCTGTCTTTTACTAATTTGTAGTAAATCGAAATCGAATCGAAAATCAAGATGGCGGAATTTCGTAAACTTTGTATCAAAGATACGAAAGATCTTTGATTATGATAACATTTTTTTACTATTCGTCAACTCGCACGCATTTTAGTGCGACCGTGATGCGACTCTGGCGCAGCCACTTATCGTAGAGCTACTTCTCCGAGGCAAATACTACTGCAAGATAGGTCCAACATAATATATTACACGATATAGGTAACTATTTTACTTGCGGAATTAGTTTAGCCAAAACACTGCAATTCAATATTATCGTTTAGAATAATCAAATTCACATTCAGTTATTCACTGGGGCACAGGCCTTCCTTATGGTTGGATAATGAGGCCATAACCCACCATGCGGGCCCAATGCGGATTGGTGGGTGTTAACGACTGTAAATACAGCCGGGACCAACGGCTTAACGAGCCTTTCGAAGCATGGAGGAACTCGAGATAATTAATTTTTGGTCACCCATCCCATGATCGTCCCTTGCGAATGATGCTTAATCTCCGCAATAGCAGGGCCAGGCACTAAACCACTGCGCTACTGACCACCTCACGTATTATCAAATCATTATTAATCATAGCTATTCCTGATTTACTTCGAAGACTCTACTGGAGGTTGTATTGTATCTATTTAAATACAAAAAGTAATCATATATAAACTGTCTTATTTAATTACTTAGTAACGTACAAAAGATGTATTAGGCTCTAATATCCAAGGAAACCTCGCTCTCAAGCAGATTCGAGGGGCGTCAATAGTCGTTACGTTGCTCGCCAACTGATACAATTCCAAGTATTCCGATGTAAACTTCGGCTGTCGAACGTTATTCTCATCTAGAACAAATTATTCAAATATCATTCTCATCTTTACTGTAAAGTATGGCCTTCAAAGCAATAAATACTTTATTACCCTTGTAATACATGTGAGAGTCGTCCACGAAGGTCGGATCTTCTTCCTCCACTCCAGCTAAATTGTCTTTGAGGACTTTCATAGGTCGGTAACGAGTTCGAATTAGTCTCGAATCGCCTTTGTCGTATTGAGTTATTGCTTCCTATAATGAACAATGGTGGTGGAAAAGTGGCCGAAAATATCTGAGGAAAATTCTTTTGAGTTGAAAACGTTGTCGTTGTGTTATAAATGTTACAATTTGTCAACAAAGATTGAATCGATATATACAAAGATTAATTAGAAGTGGCATTTGAACATGATTTTTTTCTCTGCCTTTGTTCGCAGTTTAATTAAACATTATAAAAAAACTTCATGCTAAAAGTCAAAGAGGAATACTTTAAATTTCTATGTAGCATACTTAGTTCCTACTTGAAAAGTTTCTTTTTTTATGTTATACTAGCTTTCACCCGCGACTTCGTGTCCGCGTGTAAATTTGGATAAAAAATCCAAATATGTTCAGACATTTTTGCGTCATTATTAGTAACAAACATCCAAACTTCGAAACAATTCACATTTTTTATGTTAGAGGCAAGCGCTATCAGGCCTGGTGGTAAGCGATGATGCGACTATGATAAAACGTGCTTGCCTAGAAGTAACCTAATTCACTTGAAAAGTGAAGGCTCCCGGATTTTACCTATCAGGAAACACAGACTCAGGCAAGGAGTTCCACTCTCTAGCGGTACGGATGATAAAACTGGAATATCCAACAAAAAACGGTTTCAAAAATTAAATGTGCAAGATTTTCTGATTCTTTAACCGAGACGACTTCTTTAGTCTAGTTTTACTAGTCTACTAATACTTCATAATATCAGTTGTATAAGCAGTTACCTGTCTCACTCTTGTCGAATGCAGCCTGTTATAAATAGTTTTGCGGATGGTTTCAAGCATCGTAGGGTGTTCTGCTATAGCCCTCATGAAATCCGTACGACGTAATACCTTAAAGCGATTATTATAAATAGTTAACTACCATAATTGTACATTTTTTTCGTCGAGTAATCAGTAAAGAATTTTAGATCTTACAACATTTGCAATTCTATACAACGTGTTGCAAAAGAACCCCTAATACGAAAATGGTGTATAGATGGAGACCATCAAATTGAACAATTTTTACTATGGGACCAACTCTGAAATCGCAAAAAAAAAAGGTTGTTTCATACATTTTGATGTTTCCGTTATTAATTTTTGTATGAAACAACTGGTATTTTTTTCGCGATCTCAGAGTTGGTCCCTTAATAAAAGTTGTTCTGTTTAATGGTCTCTATCTACCATATGGACTCGGTGGAACGCAGAGCCAAGAGATTAATAGTCGAGTGAGAACGGTAGCAGTTTAGCTCACCGCCGAAAAGTTGCTTGCCTATCGGTCTTTTGCAGATTGTACTTCGGTGAGTGTGGTCAAGAACTGCATGAACTCATTCCACCTTTTCCTTTCTACCATCGGACATCCAGACGCACTGCAGGTTACCACCCGTTCTTAGTTGATATACCTTTCTTCGTACCAAACGCTACTCATGGTCATCATCGTTCATAATGCGCACAGCTATGGAATGGAATTCCCTGCCGGCGTCTGTGTTTCCGAGCGCATACAACCAGACTCTATTCAAGGCCAGAGTGAATAAGCACCTTCTGGGCAAGCTCGCTCCATCGTAGACCCTGTCTTTGCTTTTGGGCAAGACTGGGGTCAAGCAAGAGCAAACCCATAAAATATTATTTAAAAAAAAACGCATTTGGGGGTTTTTTATAACACGTTGTATACATAAAACCCTACTCAGCCAGGTGTGTAACGGCTTTGCCGAGGCTATTCTTTTAAAATCCTATATTCCATCGTAATAAAGTTAACAAAACTTACTTGAAGTTCGATGTAAGTAGCAGCTTTCACTGTAACTTTTGCCGGGATTGAATAAAACAAACTTAGTTCGCCTAATACCTGGAAGGAAATTTTACGATCAAAATTGAGTAGGACTTTTCGCTTTTAGCATAATATAAGCTTTTGTATGTGTTTATTTATGCTTAAATCTACGTTTAAGATACATTTCGTTTGTTTATGTATCTATAGCAACTAATATCCATTCTGCGCCTATAGCGTAGCTTTGTGTCTCTAGTTAAATAATTTTTGTTTTCTGTTGTCCGCAAAAATAAAAGCATTTATTAAACTTAGGTATTTTTTTGTTTATCATCTTATAGCAGCATTAAATTCAACATTCCATCTATGCTACTTTTATTGTCAAAATGTAGTAATGTCGATATCGTTAGACTATTTATTACTGGTTTTTTTTATAATTCCTACTAAACTGTGCCTTTCTTGAAAGCTATCATCGGGCTCTCATCATCTTCATCGGAGAGCATCTCAATGACTCCTCTCTTGACGCAGATCATCCCGTTCTTCACCACACCCTGGCTCCAGACGTGCTGCCCGGCAAGGAAGATTTCATGCCGCATCAGTAAAGAAATTTGACGCAAGAAAGCTTCGTCTGAAACAGGTGTATGATGACGTAGGTACTCTCATACCACTGACTGTTCCGAATAATATGGATTTATTATTATTATTATTATTTGTTAAACACGTCTACAGCACATGAGCTATCCAAAACTTTAACAGTACAAAAATGTGATGAAAATTTATACTCTAGAGCGAGAGAATCGCGACGATGCCATGTATCCCTATACCACTATCGTTTTTTTTTTTATTTATTTTATTATCTATACCAGCCTACTCCCTACTTAAATGGCCGGAATACTATTCGTTTGCTAACTTAAAGCTTAAAAATAAGGAATTAGACGATCAACTCTAAAATGTGTAAATCACAAATATTGTACGCTAATATGTTTTTGTATTCATGTCATGATTTAAATAAACTTTTATTATTATTACTGTTGTATTGGACCTATTAGTGTAGGAAATGAGGCGATCTTTTGTATGGATACCCCAACATTAAATCCTCAGTCGATGAAACTTTGCAAGGATGTAATATAGTATGAACCAAAACCTATGTACAAATATCCAAAAAAAACAAAATCGATTTGGATAATTTTAAAAATATGTTTCATTTATGATACTTTATCATACTGTAAAGTTTCGTCTACTGAGAATTTATTGTGGGGGTCCACTACCTTCCTTTTCTACACTACTATGGAATTGATATGTCTACGACACGTAATTGTAGAGTTTTTGGCTTAGCTATAATTTTGAAGTTATAGAACGAATAGAAAGTTGGCCAGTTGAGTAGGGGGGGGGCTGGTTTAATACCCGCATCCTTAAATAACAGTGTATGATGAAACTCTCCAACATTGATATCGAATATCAGCTCCATCTGCAGCGGCAACGGTAACTTCTGCAATTTGTTGGACGTAAGTATGCCGTCCTTCATCTCCCACAGCTGTTGCTTGTATTTGGATGCCTGTTCCATCAGCCAGGATGGGGCGTTGTGGAACTTGAGGTAGCTAATCATGTGGTGATACTGCAACCATAATCATTGAACTAAGAGGCTATGGCCAAAATAGTGTCTTCAAAATGTGTAAGAACAACTGACCATAAATTAAATCAGATCAAATAAATAATTAGGCCACATCGATACTTTTGTATAATGTCCCCCCCACTGGGAAGCATAGGCCTTAAATTTTTATACTACACGAAATTTTATTTATTTGGTTCCCTCGGTGGGGTGGTTCCACTCATGGTTTCAAGCAACTTTTACTATGGGGCCAACTCTGATTTCGCGAAAAAAAACAGCTATTCCATGGTCGAGTAGGTATTGCGCATTTGTATGGATCAGCTGATTTTTCAATATCAGAGTTAGCCTCATAGTAAAAGTTGCTTGTAATTATAAATCAAACCACGTTTTAATGGAGACGGTCACAGAGTGACATTTATTTATACGAACGTCAGAGAACATACATTGACAATTTATAAAGTAGACAACAGCCAATAGATGGCGCTACCAGTACTTAATTTTGATACTAACTAACACCCCCACTTATCAAAATTATTTTAAGTTTAACATAAACAGAACAAATTGCAAAACACATTTTAAGTAAACTACAATTTTAAATCCTGTATTCCTAACAAGTTCATAAAATAATAATGTTTAGTACCACCCAAACCTTTTGTAAACAAATCTGCAGGCATTTCAGCGGTTTCTAAATATTTCAGTGATACAATTCCTTTATTAACACATTCCTTAAAAAAATGGTAGCGTATGTCAATATGCTTACTTCGTTTATTCACTTGGAACAAATGTTTCATCGGAGCTATCTAATGTCTCTTCAAATGTTTCTTTATCACTGGATAAGCCGGTTGCTTCTTCTAAGCTTGGTATACTCTTGATATCAGTATCCCCCACTGAACTTGGTTTTTCTTTATTTTCAGTGACGGGTATAGAAACTGTGTTCTTCTCTTCCTCCATGACAATGACATCCCTGCTTGTGGTCACACGTTTTGTTCTAGGGTTATATACTCGGTAGCCCTTGACGTTATCTGGATAGCCCACCAGTATATGTTTCTCAGACTTCTTGTCCCATTTTTGGCGCTTTTCCTTGGCCACGTGGACCATTATACTGCTCCCAAAAATTCTCAGGTGACTTATGTCTGGTTTACGTCCAGTCCAAACTTCATAAGGTGTTTTGTCATTTAGACTAGGAAGCACAGTACGATTTTGTAAATAAACTGCAGTATTGGTTGCCTCAGCCCAGAATTCTTTACCCAAATTAGCATCAAATAACAAGCATCTTGCTTTTTCTACAATTGTGCGATTATTCCGCTCTGATAAGCCATTCTGCTCAGTTGGCTTTCACAATTATTATCTGAACTTATATTCAATTTAGGCTCTAATGGTGTATCAACTAACTTACAATTTGTCATTTCAAATTTATTTAACAAGTAATTAATATAATTATCTTGAGTTAAACTTACAGTTTTATTAGCTTTATCAATTTTAACATCCATTCCTAAACAATTCTTCACCTGTCCTAAATCTTTTATTTTAAACTTTGAAGCCAAAACCTTCTTCAAATTGGTACACTCAATATTATCATTAGAAAAAATAAAGAAATCGTCAACATACAGTGTTACAATTGTCTTTTTATCACCTTTAATTTTAGTGTACATGCATGGTTCTAACTCGGAACGTTTATATCCAATTTCAACAAGACATTCATCAACTTTCTTGTTCCAAGCCCTTGAGGACTGTTTAAGTCCATAAATCGCTTTATTTAATTTGAGAACTTTACTACTATTTTGAAACTCTAATAGACATTCTGGTGTTTGCATGTAAATTAATTCCTCAAGGTCCCCATTCAAGAATGCTGTGGTGACATCCAAATGTGTAACATCTAATCCAAGTTTAACAGATAATGCGAACAATAATCTTAAAGTTGAAAACCTTACCACAGGAGAAAATGTTTCTGAATAGTCCACATCCTGTTTCTGCATATAGCCTTTGGCTACTAAACGAGCACGGTAACGAACACTATTATCACTGTCCAACTTTTTACGCAGAACCCACTTACACTTTACCACAGTTTTACCATCCTTTGGCATATCCACCAGCTCCCATGCATTATTGTCCTTAAAACACTGAAGTTCCCCTTTTACTGCTTTTAACCACTGTTCTTTCTCTTCTCCCTGTAATGCCTCTTCAATAGAGAGTCCACTAGCATCATCAAACACTTTCTCAGGAGTATTCATAATTGACATCCCGTACCTCTTTGGCTTACGTTTGATTCTGGTGGATCTCGCTCGCTGCTCAGGGGTATACGGGCTACTTTTCTGGTGAGTAATACCTTCCTTCTTGAGATATGAATCAAATTCTTTGTTACAGTACTCACACCCATTATCGCTTCTCAAAATCTTGATCTTTTTGTTTGTTTCATTTTCAACTTTTGCTTTAAATTCTGCAAAACATTTAAGTGCTTCACTTTTCTGTTTGATAAAATAAACAAATATCATACGACTATAGTCGTCAATAAACAATATAAAATATTTGGAACCTGCAAGCGACTCTTGCTCCATCGGTCCACAAATGTCAGTATGCACTAGGTGAAGTAATTCTTTGCTTCTTGAACCCTCATGTGGGAATGGCAGACGATACTGTTTGCCTTCACAACAAACTGTGCATGACGACTTGTCAAGATCAACTTTCTCTTGGAGATTCATCCCTTCAACTGCACTTTTCATTTTATTTAGGTACTTACTGTTAACATGACCAAGCCTGCGATGCCAAGTATTTCCTGATGCTGTCAGATTAGCTACTACACTGTTATCAACATTCAACTTGTATACTCCATTATTCAGTATAGCTGTAGCCACTAATTCACCATTTCTATTGAATACTTCGCAGCCATCTGTCAAAAACTGTACTTTGTTTCCAGATTTCAATAACTGGCTCACTGACAAAAGATTAGTTGTCAATCCTGGAGCACATAAAACATCTTTTACTGGCACTTCAAATTCACAGTGTTCTGTTTTTGTAACAATGGTCACGTCTCCAGAACATAATACTTTTAGTTTCTCACTGTTAGCAACAAAGATATCTTTGTTTTCATGATATGCAGGATTTTCAATCCATTGTTCATTGGCCGTCAGGTGCATACTTGCGCCCGAATCTACGTACCAATCACATTTACTAAATGTGCCATTCAAAAACACTGCACTAAACGCGTTAGTTTGTTTTCTGTACAAATCTTGTGGTTCTTTCATATTTGTACATTGATTCTTGTAATGTCCTGGTTGTTTACAACGATAGCATTTGACGTGACTTTTGGCGGTGACATTGACGTTTTCTTTTTTATTCCAACTCTGCGCGCCGGCCATAGACATCTTATTATTTTTCTTATGTTGCCATCTTTGCATTCCGCTTGCAAGTGCGCTGCCGCCGCCATGTTGATTTGCATCACTCACTTCCGTTTCCATGTCCATGAGTTTTGTTCTAATGGCGTCTGTTGTAATTTGTATGCCTGAATGCTCAATCGCCATTATCATCGGCATAAACTTGTCCGATAATCCAGCTAGCATTAAACAGCCAATCCATTCATCACTAATGCTAAAACCAGTCCCACTTAACTTTTGTCCGGTTTCGACTATTTGCGTTACATATGACTGCATGGAATCACTATTTTCTAGGCGTATTGATATCAGATTTCGCAATAGAGATATTCTTCGACTAAATCCTGAGTCATCGAATAATGACTTCAACTTGTTCCATAGCTCCGCCGTGGTTTTGACGTCTTTTATGTGAACGTATAATGCACTGTCGATAGTCATAATGAGCTTTGCCTTGGTTTTTGCATCGTCTGCGGCTCCTAGTTCTTTCCCAGATACTGGCTTGATGCAGTGCACCATATCTTCTAGGATTAGGAAATTCTCCGCGGCAAATAGCCATTCATTGTAGTTTTCCCGGCCTTTTAGCTTCGGCACGTTTATCAAATAGTTCGATGCCATTCTTGCAAACTTATATTGCATTCAATATTATGACACCACACTGACTTTAATCACAACTACTGCAATGAAAAAAACTCGACTATTTTTTAGAAAAAACAGGGCTGTCTGGGCCCATAACCTATAAATCAAACCACGTTTTAATGGAGACGGTCACAGAGTGACATTTATTTATACGAACGTCAGAGAACATACATTGACAATTTATAAAGTAGACAACAGCCAATAGATGGCGCTACCAGTACTTAATTTTGATACTAACTAACAGTAATCATAAGTGGACCCAGCTGCGGGAACTGAATGATTAAAATTTCAGCGTGTATAGTGGTGTGCCATACGCATGAGAGCAACTTTATAATAGGTAGGTATTCACTTACTCTATCGACAAAGGCAGACATCCTAGAGCCCTCTAAAGCCAGTTCCCGAGTCAACATCCCGATAAACTGATACTTTGCGAATATATAGCCGACCAACATTATAAACGTTGTTAGGATTTTTTCTCTATTACGCTAAAATAATATGTAATGTATAGTAACAGTCAAGAGTATAAACTAATTTATTTTAGTAGATGATTAGTATGATGCACAGGTATGATACACTTACCAACGGAAACACATCACCGAATATACAATTGAAGAATCGACAGGTGCAGTAATACCAACAAGTTAAATATCTAAAAATTTAAAGACTTTGCCAAAATCAGACTCATCTTTGCAAATATTTCAACTAGTGGATGACATCAATGGGACAGCTTTGACAAAACTAGCTTCTAGCATGACTAAGGCAAGCTAGAAAATAACAAAGATATTATCAAAGAAATTATAAGTACAAGTACTTCGAGTACTTATAATTTCTTTGGATATTATACATCATTATGACGTGACCGTCTCATTTCTAACACATGTTTAGAGAAACCCAATCCTACTCCCTACTTATCCTACTTCCTACTAATATTATAAATGTGAAAGTTTGTGGATTTGGATGTTTGTTCCTCAATCACGCAAAAACTACTGAACAGATTTGGTTGAAATTTGGCACACAGATAGTAGATAGCCTAGATTGAAACATATGATACTTTTTATCCCGATATTCCCACGGGAACGGGAACCACGCGGGTGAAACCGCGGGCGGCCGCTAGTATCCTACTAATATTATATATAATATTATAAATGTGAAAGTTTGTGGGTTTGGATGTTTGTTCCTCAATCACGTAAAAATTACTCAGCGGATTTGGTTGAAATTCGGCACACAGATAGTAAATAGCCTAGATTAAAACATAGGATACTTTTTATCTCGATATTCTTACAGGAACGGGAAGCACGCGGGTGAAACCGCTGGCGGCCGCAAGTTTCCTAATAAATTCTAAAAACCAAACAGCTCATCATACGTATTGAACTGCAACTTCCTGGAGTCCACATGCGGAGGGTACCCGATCGTATACCAAGGTTTAGACAAGTCCTTGTGCTGTTGAAGTCCATACCAAATGCAAGTGCTGGCGTGCAGGAATAGAGTTATTGAGATCACGTGTTCAGCCAAGTAGAGCAACTTGCGAGATTGGCGCATCTGGAATGTTACGATAGTAACTTACATCAAATTCAATAGCATCAAGCATAATGATTACTTAATCGGACGCGTCCAGATCCCGATGGTGATGGTAGGAACTGTCCTAAGCAAGAATTTTTCTCCAGAAAATTTAAATATTGTTTTTTTTTTATTTAGGTCTACTTACAGTTTATGCACTAATTATATAATTTCATACTTAAAAATCTTGTTTTAGCTAAGTACAGGAATGATAACGAAAAATTATTTTATGTTTTTCCATAAATGATTTAAAATAATATAATAATGAAAACTTACATTGTCATTTATTTGTTGATAAAAGGTAAATAATCTGTAAATACGGCCGATGCCAAGCCATCTACCAACTAAAAGCATTGTTGGATTTTTCTTGATTACAACTGTAAGTAAAAACAACAAGTTTTAATCACAACAAAAAAGCGAACTGTATAAAATAGGAGATAAAAGTGCTTATACAAATTATTATGTTTCATTTAAATTGGAAGTCAAATTAATGATAGTAATTAATGTAAGTTATAATTTTATTTTATTTTATTCAGTTCAGTTAAGTTCAATTCAATTCAATTTTCAATTCAAGTGAATTCAATAAAGTTTAATTTAACTTTCATTTTATTTTTATTTTTATCTTTTACAATGCAATTTAATTTAATTTTTAATCCTCGTCCCCGTCATTATTTTTTACCAATCTTCACAAATAATAAAAAACGCTTACACACATAAATATTAATTTTTAATCATTAATTACACAAAATTTGCAGATCCTAACTTAGAAACTACACAACAACATACAAACATTGATCCCCTATTTTATCCCCTTGGGGGGTGGAGTTTCCAGAAATCTTTCCTTAGTAGATGCCTACACTGTATAAGGTATCTTTGTGAAAATTTTCAAGTTTCTAGATTCAGTGGTTTTTGGCTGTGCGTTGATCAGTCAGTCAGTCAGTCAGGACTTTGAATTTTATATATATCGATAAATTCCGCATATTGTCGTGTTGTGTGGTTTGTGTGTCCCTTTCTCACGCGAGCTTTTATGTATATTTTTATCCTTGTTGTTTCCCTAACTGGATGCCCTTACTTAATGCGAAACATTGCTATGCTTTTAAGTTTAAAATCACAACAAGAAAAACATAACATTTCCTTTATCCGCTTATGTCTCGCAATGAGATTATGGGATTAAAAAAGGCGATATTTCTTTTACCGAGTCAGTATGCTAAAACCAAATGTCAGTTGAATGCAGATTTATTATTTTCATTTAACTCAAACAATAATGGATATCCATTTCATAGATTACATTTTGCTACTTGTACAAAATAATAAAAATATTGTATTATTTTTATACTGATAAATACTTACATATCATAGTCAACGGTGCAAGGCTTATAACATCGTACAAGAGGAAACATAAGTTCCTTCTATAGGCTCGTATGTTCAGTCGAACTAAAGGCCAGAATATGTGCAGTAGGTGGACTATCACGTCAGACGCGAAGAACACCTCTGTCAGTGTTATGGTGATGTCGATGATGATCCAGTTGTCGCCGTCGCCGAGGTAGTAACCGAGCAGAAGGTGCATGATGAACTTGTAGATGATCGTTATGAACACGATTGTCTAAAATGCGTTTTTCATATCTTAGAGCACTATCATCTTAGGCAGAACTTCTAGTTAACAATAGGAAATACAAAAGAAATTGGAGGAATAAATTAACTGGCTAGAAATCCTTGAATGAAGGATGAGGAGAATTGTTTTTTTTTATTATATCTGTAGCTATTATCTATTCAATAAACTAGGTACCTACCTCAAATAGACCCTGATGACCCTGATCTTATATTTAATCATACTAATATTAAATAATAGGGGGTTAACGTATGAAATTGACGATTTTTTTCTCACACACAGAAGCTTCCATATCTTCTATGATCTTAAAGATGCTTCAGTTACTTATTATAATTTCGAATTATGATCATGACAGCCCACTATCAGCAATAAAAATATTTCTGATTTTCTTTCCTGAACGTTAAAAAAGTATCTTAAAAGTGACTCCTTTTTTCGTTAGCAGAAATGGCCACTAAATTCGTTGTAACTTAGGCGATACTTATTATTTTCACTTAACAATTGTGGCATAGTTAGTTGAGTGTTTAAACAATTGTGCATAAAAGTTTTAAAACATTGGCGTTCATGGTTGCTAAATAAATTAAGACTATGTTAGTAGGGAAAAAGCAAATTCTTTAAAATTCTCCATACAAAACACGGCAATTTCATACTTAAACCCCTAATATTTGATAACATCATACATTGCTCCGATTCCAAAATAAGCTAAAGCACTTGTGTTATAGAAATCAAAGACAACGGTAGTATCACAAACACCCAAACTTGAGTCAATATAGAAAAGTTCGTTTTTCTAAATTAACCCAGCCGGGGATCGGACCTCAGACACCTGTGCACGAGAAACTTGACCATAGAGGCCGAAATTTATTCGTTAATTCAATGATTTAATTCGTGAATTATTGTATTGGCAATAAATGTGCAATTACGATGATTTTATTATATAAATCTTGGTTAAAATCTACCTGAAACCATGCATTCCATGGTGTTAAAAGGATGGCCAGAGTGATTCTCCTAAATCGACCTCTCAATAAGAACTTGCCTCGTGACTTCACAAGCCTCAAAGTATGATGTGTCGTATGGCTGAAGACATCGATGTTCGTGTTGACAGCTCTAAGGACGAAGAATAGGAACATAGGAATATCTCTAGAGCAGGGGTGGCCAAGAGGTCGACCGCAGTCTACTGGTCGACTGCGAAAGATATTTAGGTAGCCCGCTAAAGTTAAATAAACTGAATAGACAACTGACTTGTATTAGTCTTAACCTCCACTACCTTCGAATATAAATCATTATACAGAATATAATTACAAAAAACCCAAAAATTTATAGTAATATACAATTGAGTCATTAGAATTAAAAATAGTAAAACAAAACCCACGAAATTAAGTTCTTTTTAAGAGGGTTCCGTACCAAAATGGTGAAAATGAGGTGCGACTGACAGTCAGTTGCAAGAACGATCTTTAAAGTTAATGCGTCATTAAAGGTATCACCGTCCTTTACTTCCTTTAAAAGAAGAAAAAGATGGCGATACATTTAATGAAGCATTAACTTTAAAGATCGTTCTTGCAACTGACTGTCAGTCGGTCTGTCCGCCTGTCACAGCTGTATATCTCAATAATGCTATCAACTTGAAATTTGGAATAACTTTAGATGACGTTTGTCCAACTTTTTTGCAAATAAGAAAGTTTTTTTTTTACAGGGACTGAAAGGGTGTCCTAAAAATTTTAAGTGGAACTCCTAGGGCATCGGGCATGTTATCATATAAAAGAACGCTGTTTGCACATTCTTAGACATTTTGAATAGCTGAATAGTACCCCTTATCTCTGAAGTTTGCATAGAGAAAAATCTGAAACTATTCTATATGATAGAAGTTTATGTGATGATTACAGAAAAATAAAACGATAGCACACTTTTTCAGAAATCATCAACAAAAATTACATTGGTCCCACTAACGGTGAAGAGATGGCGCTGACCAAAAACATAGTCTAAGTAATACTAACAAATATGGATGTAATTTAATATCTGAAATAAATATTCTATTATTATTATTATTATTAATAAAAACGGCAATATTTTACACCGCAGTGTATTTATATAATATTATGGTACGGAACCCTGGGTGCGCGAGTTTTTTTCGTTCGGAATATCATTCAAGTACCTTCTACCTACTTCATATTTTTTGCATACGCTCGTTTGCTGCAAGGTTGGCATATCTACAAATTGGCGAGTTTTAGTTAATAATATAGTTATGTAGAAAAAATGGAGCTCTGTTTACTGTAAAAACGCCATTTCTCTGACTTCTATAGTAAGAGAGAGAGTGGAATTATTCACAGTTGTGCTGCTAAAGCACTGTTCCGGTACATGAAACTTAAAAAATCTCTCCTGTAAAATGATACTTTTTGAAAAATGTCGACCTTGCTGCAAATGAGCGCGCATTATAAGAGAACTATAGATAAAGTGGTAAAATTAAAAAGTTATTACGAATCATCAAAGGTCCTTATGGAAGTTTCGCTAATACTCCTTACTCGCATCGTAGACGATTTCTCAGCTTTATTGAAACAAACTTCACCAGAAGTGTGTCAAATAATTGAAATCAACACCTACTAGATTAACTCAAGTGACTTTTTTTATTCTCGTAAAAATAAGTGAAAAGCTCTCTAATCTGGTCGGATTTAAAAACTTTTTCTGATAATGATAACTGCTTCAAATAATATGAGATGAGGTCGTGAGGTATGTATGCACGTACATTTACCATTTAAATCTTTTATTTATTTATATATTATATATATATATATATATGTGTTAAAGCAACATATTTTAACTCTAAATACGTCAAAGACAAGTTACATATGTTTTACCAATTACAATAGTTCTCAACCCGAAATTGATATTAAAATTCACTATTGTGACATGATGACAATGATAGCGATAGCTGCTCATGCACAAAAATAAATAAAGTATCAAGCACAAAATATCTCGGTATACTTCTGGACCAGCGTTTGTCATGGCATCTGCATATGCAGCTTCTAATGACAAGAATCAGAAAATTCATTTGGCTATTTAAAAATTTAAGACATATTGCAACTGCAGATATATTAAAATATGTGTACATCTCTTTAGTGCAACCAGTTTTGACATATTGTATCAGTATATGGGGAGGCGCTACAAAATCAAAATTTTTGGACTTAGAGAGAGCACAAAGATCTTTGCTAAAAGTTATTTATTTTAAACCTTATAGATTTCCGACACAAGATTTATATGTTCTATGTGAACTTCTCTCCGTCCGCAAGTTGTATGTATTGAATTTGACTCTTAAAGTACACAAGAAATAGAGATGTAGTTAATAGTGTAGGCGTTCGAACTGCTTTTGCTAGACGGCAACAGTCGAATCAATCTTGCTATCTATACAACCATATAAATACACAGTTAAATATTTATCCTAAAACTATTAAAGAATGTAAAGTACTCATTACTAATTGGCTAAAAGATAAAGATTATAATGAAATTGAAGAACTTATAAAATAATCAAAATAATAACTTATAAACACTCTCTCTCACACACACACACACACACACACAACACACACACACACACGCACTTTTCTTAATAGCATAATAGTTTTAAATTGGCTCTTGTACCTCTAAAAATGCGTAAACAAGTATTTATTCTTTAAAATCAATTGCATTGTATGATGTGGAAGAGCGAGGTCTCTTGGCACAAGTATAATAATACTTAAAAGGGGATCTCAGTATATTATTCTTTTGTAAAAAAATGATGTTACTGAATAAATATTTTTTGACTTTTTTTTTGATTTTTTGATTTTTGATATATTTTTACGATTATTATTTTTAAAACACAATAAACTGCCTACTTTTTATTTTCCCTTTGGTTGCCTACAAGAAATCGTTTTTAGCGATAAGACCGTTAATTATTCCACTTTTTTGTTATTTCCCTGTAATGTTTATTTTATTTTATTTATTATCCCAAAATCAACACCTACTAAATAATAAATTAAAATAAAATAATAAACTAATTCATTCATTCATTTGAAGTCGGGGCAAGTTTCACAGCTTCCGGTTAACTTTTCATTTTTTTTTTATTTGATGTTTCTCTTTTATACGTCTTGTTAACCTATCTTCGGGCTTAATTAAAAATTTAAACAGAATTTGTACTCATGGAATTATCTTTTAGGTTCATCAACATTTAAAAAAATAGTATGGACCTCTCGCTGCACGAATCAGACTCGTACTTGCTCTATATGGTACATAAAGTTAATATACCTAATATTAACTTTATGATATGGTACCATGATTTTTACACTCTTTTATTTTTATGAGTTTTCCTACCTGTCTAAATATAACATACTGTCAGCAAAAAGTTGTATATTGGGATGTTGAATATTTAACTTTGACCGTTTCTGAGGCAACAAATGACTTCGTGAGCAGAGTGTACCGCAATGGTAAAGAAAAGAACACAATAGTTTGACGCTCAATAAAAAACTAATTATAATTCAGTGGCTTTTTAAATAATTATGTTATGACTTGAGTTTATGACCCGAGAAAGGATAAGAAAAAATACTTTTAAGCCTGAATTTGAACGACGGATTTTGTGACGAATAAATTCGCACTCGTATAATGTTTTGATTATAAGTTATTGTTAAATTGTTGGATAAATCCAATTACTTATAATAAATATTTTTATAAATAGCTTATGCATTTGAAATAGGTAAGTATGATCGTGGAGATTTTATGGCCCACAGTCTAGTATTTTTAGACGGTTTCGTTACATTCCCTCGTAGTCACTGCTAGAAGTAGATAGCAAAACTGCTATCTACTTGTGTTTTTGACACATTTGCTATCTACTTCTACGAATGACTACGAGGGCATGTAGTGATACCTTCTAAAAATACTAGACCATGGGCCCTAAAATCTCCACGATAAACATTATTAAAATCTTTTTCTATTAATAACTTATTAAATAAGTATTGTAATAATGTACTCAAACGTTGGTGAATCTGATATTAATAAAAAAAAACCTCTGAGGGCGCCACTTTCGGTCATACAACCACAGAGGAAATAATTACTACGTCATACAACCGCCTTAAAAAAGTGAGTAAAGTGTGTTTTTTTTTTCTTAAAAAGTAAAGCAGAAGATTTCATTATCAGTGATTCACAGTGACGAAGTCACAAAATATGCATCGTTTATGCTGTGCTGCCGTATTTCTCTCGGCTCTACATTATAACCTGTGCTGCACATTCAACTTCCAAAGAGGTTACATAAAACACTGGCAAACAATTTTTTTCACGTGAAACAGGAAGTTGCACAATGCAACTGGCTGGCTACATCTCAACGTCAGCAGGATTCGAAAAAATAAATTAAAACTGGCGAAAAAACGGCCGCAACAAAAACGCTACCCAGCAAAATGGGCACGTACAGAGAGTAGGGCGGCGCTCATATAAAATGTAAATATGCGTCCAAACTGTAGCTACGAAAGAATAATTCATATTCGGGCGGCGGCGCGGGCGGCGGGGCCGGTCGTCCATTTTGCATGGTTATTTTGGTGAAATCCCCGCGTATCCCGCTCTCATGTAATTAAGAGATTAAAAGATCAGCGAGCGAACGTGGAATTTTATGAAAACATTTTTCTTTAAAACGCACGATACACTGCCCTGCCGGCTCACACTACACCGTATTCATAAAATGCAAACACGAGAAGTTTTGAAGTATTTTCTGCACTTATTCATTACTAGCTACCTGCTTATTTAGTACTATGAATGCTGTATAATGGAGGAAACTAATTCTACGTAAATGTTTTAAAGTTAATTTTGAATGAAGCGAACGAATTGTGTTAGCTTCAACCAAACGAACTTAGTCTTTGTAACACAACGAAGATATCGAGCTTAAGGCGAGGCAGTTCCCGAAATTTACTCATTCACTATGTCACCAGAATAAGGTTGAATATTGCATTGCTTTAATTGTCGCTTCGCCAGAAATTTTACGAAATTTAGTACCTACATTTTTATTGATTTCTGCAATACTGGATCATTTATTAAAAATGTACTCGGTTATTGTGTTAGATCAATAAAAAAGCTATCCTTTTTGCATAAAAAATCATATCACTGTCGTTGAAAATAACGAAATCTGACGATTTTAAGTTTATTTTTATAGTGTTATTCAGGATATATTTACAGAGTAACCATGCCATTTTTTAATATTCTGTTCGGTTATTGTGTTTCTTTGTTTCTTTTTCAGTCTACAGTAATTGTTGTGAAGTAGAATTCTACATCAGTTCTTCACATTGGAAGTTCAAAAATCAATCTTTCATCAAATCGTGAACTGGCCTCGCCTTAATGGAACCCCGCTACATTTTGGTAGTGGTAAATAAACTATGTTTGCGTTTAACTCCGACTAATAAAAGCGTGTAAATAGGTAAGTATCATGTTTCCTTTACAGTTTCAATAGTACTACTTAGGTACTTGTGCGGTTACGACACCCCTGAGTCTGTTCTCCTTTTTGTTCTTTTTTTTTTTTTTATTAATATTAAATAACAAAAATTAAAGCTGAAGTCAACTATTTTATTATATTTCTATGCCTTCCTCCAAAGTACAAAAAATTCATGCGTAAGTATTCTTTGTAAGTAAGTATTATTATTTTGGTAAGCTACACCAGTCTGTAAATGTGATGTAATGTTCTATTGCTTATATTTGTTTATTTGGTTAAGGGAAACAAACAGCATACAATATTACCTTAAAAACTATGATTAATGACTATTACAAAAGCCAAAACAGTTTCCACGACAGGATGTAACATTTCAATCAAGTGAACTTATGTTTACTATTATTAATAATTTTGATGTAATTGCTCGAGACTACACTATTTAAAATCGATACGCAAATAACATGATAAAAGTTTAGAAGTCATACCTACTAAATGTTAACATTAATATAGAGCAAAATATGACACAAGCTACTAAAGGATTACTATAAAATGGTGAAAACTAATCAGAATTAAAAATGCTAAGCGCAATATCTACAAACTTCAAGATATTGGAGTTATTCTTTAATTAAAAAAATATTTTACTTGTAACATGGGCCAAGATTTTCTTAGAAATTATAAGAACGACCCAGTTTTCCTGTAACGATGTTCGTTTGTGGAAATGAGTTGAACCTAATGAGCACGTGGTTACGTAATAATGGAAAATGCATGTTAGTTCACTCTATGCCGCCCACAGAAATGTATATAACCAAACTAGTGTGTGCAAAATGAATGTACATTTTCCACTCTCAGGAATATTTAATTTTCTACATTAGGTAACTATTCTTAACAAAACTAGCTCTGCTAATGTAAGTTAAGTAACGTTTGAGTAGCATCCTTTTCGCAAAGTAGAAATCCACTTTTGCGCTAAGCGCCAGTGCACATGAGCAACTTTTGTGTACGCTACTATTTTGTCTCTCACATCAAGTCTACGGGATTGTATGAAAGCGCACACACGTAGCGACGCAACAGTCGGCAACTTTTCATACAACCCATGTGAGAGACAAAATAGCTGCAGATACAAAAGTTGCTCGTGGGCGCTCTCCCTAATGCGCGCCATTTTCTACAGTTGTTAGATGCCAAATTAATTTCTCAGTAAGCCGTATATTCCAAGCAGATTAAAACTAAACAAAACATGGCAAACGAATTCCATAAAACGCATGAAAACAATCTAATAGTTAAACGTCGTTGTAATTTTAACCTAACCAATAAAACCTATAGATAGAGGTAGGTACTAAATTACTGTTTACATTTTCAAAAATGTAATTAATTGCTGTTATTATCTGACAAAACAAAACACTTTCCGTCTATCCCATAGAACAACACTGCTTCCTTATGCCCGTCTAGGTCTATCCCAAGCAGAAAAGAGAACGAAAAAGGGCAATTCGAGCACGCTTTCACTCGCAGCGAATAATTTCCAAAGCGATTTTAGAAAAGCCGCCGCTACATACTTTGTGCTAGTGCCTTAGCAGCTTGTGCAGTATGAAATATTCAACTTGGTGCATTCCTACCTACACGTTACACCTGCGACTAACTAGCTTTATAGAGTTTTCGAAATACCGTATTTGGAGGTGTCAAATCTTGTCAAAGGACACTTTATAGCGTCACTTTGTATGTGTCTAAGAAATTTTTTAATCGTGTCACAGAGACGAACATTACTCCCAAGTTGGCATAATATAATTAAGTACAATTACTTAATAAACATTTGATAACATCATAAAGTTCGACCGATAAATCGATGTTGGTAAAAATTCGACCACAGTAATTTAATGAAATTTTGAGAAAAATAAATAATAATTTGTTATAATATTGATAATTACATACTAATAAACAATCAAGTAAAGGTAGGTACTACGAACGAACTGTTTTGTCGATTTCTATCCCAAGATACCTAATTGTTATTTTTTTTCATGTTATGCACTTTATGTGCCCGCTTACTATAAATCTCTGACACCTCCTAGGTTGGCTGAAAGAGATCTCTTTAGAGATAAGGCCACCTTTGCTCACAATTATTATTATGAATTATGTAACAATTATTATTAGTGCAATAAAGAACATATTATATTGATTCATAGGATTTGACTATATCACTAATATGACCACAGATATAGGCTACATTTTTATTCACTCTCCAATGTGTTCAGTCGATAAAATTGAACAACTTTCTCCATGAAACATGTGTCAAAATATGCCACAAAATTTTGGTCATCCCTTACTAAACTGATCACGTGATCTCTTTGATTTGTATGGAAAGTCTTTTTTTACATTATTTAGGTTCAACGAATTTATTTCTCATAAAAACATGATGTTTACATATAATGAGAAACAGGTTTTACATCATAAGTATGTATTTCCTATGTGGCTATTTCTAAGGCATCGGATACCATGCAGTTTCATGGACTGAACGCATTAAAATTTGTAGAGTGAGTAAAAAGACACCCTCTATACATAATGACTGAAATCAACACAATTTCCTTTTATTCAAAGGCCGTGAAACGCGCAACGTACAATCTACGTTCTTTTTGATGCACTTCCAATTAGTGACGCTGACGGCATACAATGCTTTGCGACGAGTCGGTGTACCGTGAGTGAAGTCTTTGTCGACGAGTCGATGTGTTGTGATGAGTGATGGTTGTCGCTCGCACTCTTCTGTGATCATCGGCATAATTATTTGCTTTGTGACTCTACATGCGACTCATTAAGTTTGGGAAATGGCTGCATACGTATTTTGTCTCTTTGAAATGGAAATTGATATATTTTTTATTTAAATAAGCTCACATAATAAGCGTTTTTAAATCTCTGTAATAAAAATATGTAAATGTTGTCACGTAAATCTATCGTTGTCGCTAGTCTACGTTCATCCTTTATTTAATTTGCAACTTTTGTAAAAAGAACGGTGTTAGAAGTATGCTTTAACAAGTTTTAGATTTCTGTTATTTTCTTAAATTTAAATGAAATAAAAAATAGCCTTAGTTAAATGAACCTAAAGTGTCATTATCAGTCTTTCCATAGAAGTCATAGAAATTGAATATTTTAATAATATATCTTAAAAAAACCGGCCAAGTGCGTGTCGGGCCACGCGCCGTAGGGTTCCGTAGTTACCTTATATACCATACCATATTTAATACCACTATCATTTTTCGTCTGTAAAAATAACTTTGCTTTTCACGGTGTTAGTATGAATGACAAAGTTACATTTACGGTTTTGGAAAATATGATATATCTCAAAAACTAATTACTATATCTCGTTCAAACCAATTTTCAGTGAAAGTTTTTATTAAGATCTATAGCATATATTTTTTTTAGATTTTTCACTCACCTATTTCAAAAGTTAGAGCCCCCCCCCCCCCCCCCTTTACACACATTTTACCACTTTGGCAGTGTTTATCTTTCAAACGGTTGACTTTGAGAAAAAAATATCTTACAGTTCCATGTATGGGGAAAAAAAGATCCTTAATCTTTTTTATTTATTTTTTGTGTTAAAATCGTTAAGCGGTTAACAGAATACAACTACCTACTAAGTTTTAACTGTGTAATCCTACTTCTTTCTTTTACTACTTTCGGAATAAAATGGCTGTGACATACGGACGGACGGACAGACAGACAGACAGACAGACAGACATGACGAATCTATAAGGGTTCCGTTTTTTGACATTTTGGCAACGGAACCGTTTTTTGCCATTTTAGCTACGGAACCCTAAAAAACAGCATTCAAGTTTAAAACAAAAAAGTTTAATCAATAGAGTCTAGCGAAGCGGCCATAAATTAGTTGGATGGCGCAAATCTGCATAATCTCTGTCCAGTGCGCTGTGAACAGTACTGTTGACCAAAAAAACTTCTTTATTTGTATTTTTGTAACTAAAAATATTAAAACTGTTTATTTCTGTTACAAACAATAAAAGAAAATGACTATCCTAAAGTTAGAATTTTTAATGTTGTATAGACTGAAAAACCATTCTAAATCGAATCGACCTTTACGATTTGTATCGATTCTTACAGCTAAGAGTACCTACTCCATTTTTTATTAATTTGCTTTCTTATATTAATCGTTTGTTCAAAAACTTAGCAGAAGGGTTTATAGCTAGCTTCCCAATGAGTGAGAGACTTGAAACTTTGAACATAGGTTAGAACTGGAAGAAAATGCAATATTATGGTATAATTCAGCTAATGGAGCCGGAAGAAGACCACAGCTTGGGCTCGTTTGATTTGTCTTGACAAGCACTCCGATAAAAGAGAAAGAGCTCGTTGACTAAAAAGTAGAAAATTCTTAATAATAATAAAAAATTAAGATTTTTTAAATCAGGAAACTGAATTATATCCACAAATAAAAAACAAAGTTAGCAAGTTTTTATTACCAATTGACTGTACTGAAAAAAACATTAAGTGGCGATGGACAAAGATTTGAGTAAAAATTAAATAACTTTATAATATTTAAGTAACTTCGGTTTTTAATCGAACATAGGATTCTGTAATTTTTGAATAGGTACCCAACTTTCTTGGCCTGAACTGGAAAGGCTCATCTTCATGCAACTAAAACTCGTATAAGTTATAGAGGAACAGGTAATTTACAAAAAAACATAGGTATGTAGACCAAAACAATAAGGCACAATTTTTTTTATGTATACTGTGCAAAAACACATCTTTGCATTTTCATATAGCTTGTCTTGCCAACCGTAGTTTTGATATTTGCCTAAAGTATAATAGTACCTTTGACGTTGACGCATGAAAAATTAAATAAATAAACCGTTCTGCATACCCACTGACAACAAAATCATTTTTTTTTTTTAATAAACGATGAATATGTTTAAACTTCATCGTCTTAAGTGATAACTTTAAAACCATTTTATAACGTAAAATACCATCAAAAGCAAACTTGATAAAATAAGAACTTTTATAGGAGTTCGCAAAAATATAAAATTCTATATCTATAAGATTTTCTACTTATTCAGAATTTTTCAGACAGCCAGTATAAAATGATTTTCACTCCAATTGCTCAAAAAGTGCGTCATTGTAACGTACAAGAGTCGAGATAAAATAGCATAATAAGCCCTAGGGGATAAAGTTTTTTCTTTTTTAATGTTTGTCTATTACCAATGAGCCTACTAAAACGAAAAAGTATTTATTCATAATCACGAATAAAAACTCGCTCGACTTAATACTGGGGGTCTATTACGAAAAGTTTAATGCGATACACGCAGCTGCGTCCGTGCTTCGTTCTGATTGATTCCTATTACAAAGCACTTGCATACGCGATATTGCAAAGTGATTGCGTAAATTTGACAGTTTCTCTCTAGTGGATCCGTCATTATTCGTTCAATAGACTATGGACTACGATAGCTACATTGAAAATATTTATTATAACTACAACCGACGAACTGCGGACGACTATCGTGACCAAGTTTCGTAATAGGCCCCCAGTTTCTCATTCTTATTTTTGAAAATGGAACTAAAAGCATCTCTTCGGTGAAATCATAGACTTATTTATACTCTGTGTACAGAGTGAATCGTAGAATGCGTGTTTGTGTTGCTTAGCTGCTACAGCAGAAATTGAAAAAAAGGTACCATGGCGCGAAATCTTTAGAATTTTTCTATACAAACTGATTGAATTGTGTGACTGTAATAGGAAAGAAATAATTTTAATCTTTTGCCGTCAAGCACAAATCATTTATTTAAATATTGTGCAAAAAGTTTATGAAGTGATGGAGGATAGAAAAACGAGTGGATTCGTTTACGGAAGTAGGTATAAACTATTTAATATTGTATTTTATTTTCTCGCAATCGTAGTGAAAAGTATAGTGTAACACACGACGCTAAAACCCATTGTAACTCGGTTTCTATTTATTCCCTCGCTAAAGCTCGGGAATAAAAATACCTCGTATGCAATGGGTCATTTTAGCGTCTTGTATAACAATCTACTATTATGAGCTTGTACGCAATATCCATGGTGTATAAAGCTCTTCTGCATAAATATTTTTTATATGGTATTTTATTTGCTTTATTTGACACATACTAGTAAAATGTCTGCTGAAATAAAATTAAATAAATAAACTCTCTATAAAAATCGACTCAGCACCAGGATGATTCTCAGGTGGGACTCGAAACCGCTACCTTTGGGAGTCCGGCCCAATGGTCTATCTATCCAATTAGGCTACCGAGTCAATCGGTAGCTTATTATGAAATAGTACATTATGAGACAAGTTAGCTTAGGTTGCTCATTTCACACAAGGCTGTGGGTTGCAAGCCCGAGCCGTAGGCGAGGGCGTAACTCAGCCAAGTGTGCAATAAGCAAGAGCTTATGAGTTTTATACGACGTTTTTCAACACATTTGCGAGGAAAAAACAATAGTTATTTGTTATACATGTGACCAAAATCAATTTATGCTGCGAGTGCCGACTTTAAATCACGAACTAGCGAAGTAGTCTAATATAGACTACTGAGCACCGTGAGTGATTTAAAGGCACGAGGCAGAGCAAAATTTTGGTCTCGTGTTAAACATACAACTTTTCACCTCTAACAGCGAGAAAATTTCACGTGACTTTCCTGTTAAAAAGCTAAATTCAGCATAAGAAACTTGTTCACTCAACTCTTTTGGAGTTAGACAACATCTTTGTCGTTGGACGCACTCATTTTTTGTTTTATCACAAAAATAGTTCGATCAAACCTATGTTGATTTTTTTATTTATAAAGTAGATTCCCGTCGTTTTGTTTAACATTACGCTGTGTTTTTCTCTTATACATTAATATCCCATCTTATTTATTTATTTATAATCATAAAACACTAATCTGTTAATAAATTTTATAAATTTTTCTTATTTTATATTTATTTCATACATGCGACCATTGCGACCTCATTTCGTCATTACTCTTTTTTTCGAATTATCAACCTTCTTTTTTAATAATCCTTATTTAAAACTCCTTGGTATATCCGTGCATTTTATTTTTTTACTTTTCAATCCATGTATGAGACCATAAAGCACTCTATCTATCCTTTTCTCACATATCAAATTTACAAGTTTCTCCTTGTCACTGTATTTCTTTTTTCTTTATTATTTTTAAAGTTGGTGTTAGAAATTAAAAAAGCACTTTGCCTCACGCTCGCAGCAAAAATCGATTTTGCTGCGAGTTTTTACACGCCAAAAGAGCCCTTTTCGTGCTGGAGAGGTGAAAAGTAATTTATCACACAGCAACAAATACGACAAAAACAAAATATGATAATTATGGGAAAAGGCGCGCTTTTTTTTTTTTCACAAGCCCAACGCAAGAATATTTTGCGAACAAAGGGGTGAGGAGCATACAGCCTACTTCAAAATTATAATTTTAAGTGACAAAATGCAAATATTTTAATATTTTATAACAAAATATTGTGAATTATGAATAATTTGATAATAATTATATATTTATTTGACTTAATTAAGGACTTACACATTTATTTATTAAAAACATGTATAAGAATTTTCAGCAGCATAAAACCTCTTTGATGTCAAAAAAAAAATAACTGTATTACCCGGCTAAATTGGGAATGCTCTGTTTACTCGCATAGAACTTGCAGTAAGGTACTAATTTAACTTTGTAGGGTTAATTCTATTACGAACTGGTGTTTTATATGTATATTATTGCACGCGTTTGTTATAGCTCGGTTTATGGCCCTAAAAGCGATGTATTAGGGCTCACTTTACGAGCAAGTGTGTTGAAAATCATATTATTAACAACTCTTATATACTAGCAACTTACTTATAAATGTTTCTATCACTAACCGTTAAGCATGAATTAAGTACCCACCCATAAATCTCTTTAAAAAAAAGTTAATACCTACTTAGGTAGGTAGCTGCTCTTTAAAAACAAAATACCTAGGACAGCAACTTAACTCGCTACGTGTTAGCTGAAGCGGTAATCGGCGTTTAGAGGGATGACGACGCTACGAAATTCCTAAAGTTAAAAGATTGTTAAAACTTTAACTGAATTATGTATACTTATTAATAAATTAACAATTAATATAGTACATACCAGTAATACAATAATAATACCACGACCGAAAAGGGTTCGGTTTAGCTTTGTTATTTATATAATATCTTTGAAGCTTCGCTTGAAACGTCCAATATATGAAACAAGAAGGCTTATAAAACAATTATTTAAATTTTGACGATGATGTAAAAATTTACGACCTTCATAAACATACTATACGAGTTTTATATCTGCAACATACTTCATTTTCTTTACAGATAACTTCCAGGGACTTCACTCAAGGATGAAATGGAAGGCGGTAACCGAGTTAAGGGCCATCGGTCACGTTACCAGGAATTCGCCGAGGGGAAAAATCCAATGGCGCGCCGCCGATAGAGTTAGCGCGAGGACTGAAGCGGGGATGGACGTCTCCGCCTATGTCGCCTCTGTAACCCAATACCACCGGCCATTTGCGCCGGATTCAATTACGAAGCGAACATTGAGAAATATCGTCTGTGAGGGCCTTTACATTTGATTTTAATACGAATGACTTATGACAAGTAATAACTAATAACTTTGTCGTAAAGCTTTTTTCTCATATAACTACAATGAATAATTCCCTGATAATATAATATAATTATGTAATAAAATAATAATAATAATAGTGTAAACGCAATGTAGTAATATAATGTGTGTATAATAATGTAATGGTATATAAAGTGTAATTCCTTTATCATACTTATAATGTAATATTCAACACAATGTGAATTATTGTTCAGAATAAATTGATTTGATTTGATTTGATTTGAAATATCAATAAACAACACTCGTGTACTTATGTAATTTACCATAGATATAGTATATTAAAAAATGGGGTAATTTACCCACCCTGTTACAGGTTTCATGATGTTATGTAATACACCCAGTATATTAAATAACTTATTTACCGTATATACAAGTACTTTATTATTATTTAAATATCTCAAACCAAGGGATTTATTGTATTAAACCTTTTATTTTATATTCTACCTACCCGAATCAGATGAAACATGACTTAGATTTCAAGTTGGACTACAAGCTAACAAACTGTGAAAAGCTCATCAAAATCCGTTCAGCGATGAGCGCACAAACATTTAGAATTAACAGTTTATTGAAAATACTACAAGTAAAGTTTGTTGCTACTCATTTTATTGAACGAGCGAACGCGAAGCGCGAGCAAAGCGTCTCTGCTTCAGTTTGGGAAAAAATTCTTTCATAATATCGCTAATTTTGTCTGATCACATTTCGAAATTTTTCGAAAAAAAAAACATCCATTGCGCTTATGTCAACTGTTTAAACAACACACAATTAGAACGAGGTCTACAGCTCACTAAGCCACTAGTTTTATTTGGTAAAAAAACAACATTTAAGACCTCGCACCCGGAGCACTAACAGGTACCCAAATCTAACAAGGGCTGCATTGTTTGCTGCACTGAAAGGTAATGTAATGTTACAATACAACCACTGGTTTTTCTATTCTACTTCTCTCATTTTTTAAGTCGATAAACAAAAAGCTAGCGGTCCGAAACAATCAATGTACAAGAATTGATTTGTTCTTGATTCGTCATTTACTTTGTCACAAACTAGTAAGCACGTCGCCTTACAAGTTCTGGAGAAAGGACTTTTCTGCTAGCTCTGTAACGCAATACTCCAAGCCATTGCAGAAGATTGGCTTACCACAGCTGTATGCGGAACTAGATGTGATAAGGAAACAAACAACTACAAATTCAAAAACCTGTCTGTGTAATGTGGATCAGTTGCAAGCACCGTTTTCTCATTATTCGTTGACTAACTTATTAATGCTTTCTTTGTTATCTTTGACTAAAACGGGAAAATCCAAGGATTTAGAATAGAAGGAAGGATTTAGATCCTTCGCATTTTTTTGGATTTTCCCGTTTTAGTTTTCTGTCACTGAAACTTAAAACCAAATCTAATTGGCTAAAGTAAATTATTCTATTGGCATGGGTTACAAATATATAAAAATCTCATAGTGATCTAATATAGGTTATATAAGTATATGTATATGGGCTTAGCTTTTAATTGAGAGGCTAAAGCTAGTTGGCTGCGACATATGTATATCCTGCTTTGTGAACAAAGCACACTACGCTTAATATAAGGCTGGATGGTTATCAATGCATCATAACAACAATTTAAAAATTGTTGTATTCCGGCAGTTAGAGGTAAAATAACCAGTTCCTCGGTGATGAGGATTCCGGGTGTAGTGCGCTTACATCTTCGGCCTTATCGTCACTTAATATGAGATGAAGGCCAAGCACTATCCCATTGTGCATAAAAAATGTGTTTGACGCATGTTGACTTGAAAGCGCACAGTTTAGAGGCAATATTACATTCTTTTGACGCAAAAAATAAATTCAATAGTAACAAGCCTTCATTGCTAAACCGCTAAAAAATACACAAAAAACACGTGCCACTTTTCGCATCCTTATATCCAAAACCAACTGGCTGTGACGTACCAATGAAGTTCATTCGTAGACGAACAAGGTTTCGATGGCGACGACGCTGTAAGTGCCTTCGAATCAAGTGGCCCGAGGTTTATTGTGGGGCCTTTCAGACAACCTTTCTTTGCATCTGACATTCCATTTGATCGACAAATAAGCTCCGAGATAAGGCTACGTCAGGACTGCTCGATCTTTTCCCTTATCAATTTGTAAAGATGAAATTAAATAATCAACTGTTTTTGCCAGTTCGTCATTCATCAAAAAAAAAGATGAATTTCAATCTTTTTATTTTATTTCTTTTGGTAGTGCAAGCTAGTGAATGTTTTAAAAACCCGGACAAATCAATGTGTTTTTTTTCAAAGTTATGCAGGATGAGTACGAGTACCTACATAATTAAGAGTACGTACGTAATACGAAAATACTCGTGTTGATCCATTGTTGATCCCACTAAAGAGGCCGTGACTTCACGTACTTCGGAATACTTTTTGAATGCTCTGACTTTAACCGTGTCACGTTATTTTCTTAACACTTTTTTACTTTACCTATAACTGTTTATAATTATACTAAATCACAAATTTTTATATTACTTAAATAAAGGTTATGAGTTCAACATAATGAAAACATCAAATCTTGATAACTCACAAAATGATTGACAATATAAAATTAATACTTATATTTGTTTGACATATTCCTGACTGAAATCAAAAATACAAAAATATATCCAAAGCCGTTACCAAATCCAAAAGTTTCAAATAATTTCGAATGTTACTCAATCACGCACGGCTGAACGGATTTAGATGTAATTTGGCACACAAATAGTTTATAGCCTGGATTAAAACACAGAATACCTGCCTACCTACAATACCTATTACCCCTCTTAGATATTCGTAACTGAAACTTCTAATCAATATAATCCGAAATTATATCAAATCCGTTTTTTTTAAACAAAGCAATTTTTCGAAAATCTTGGTTGCGATAAAAGTAATATTTGAAATCTTCCTTAGTATTTTCCAGGGCTCTTTTTAGGGTTGTCACATTTAGGACGTAATTAAACGTAATACTGAAATTAAATTAACTTAAAGTACTCATTTCCTATCATAGTCTACAAATTAGGTAGTAGTTTAAAGGTAAACAGTCCCCAATTTTAAATGAGAAGTCTGAACTAACATCTTTATTCATTCATTTAACAATATTTTTCCTACAATATTTATTTGCTCCAGAAAGTGCTGGCAACCCTGCCAGTAACGGAAGCCGGCTCTCGAGCTATCTCGACCACTTCATTAGCGTTTCATGTATAAATAAGCATGAAGTTAGCTTTACATTCAGATGGATTTAGAAACTTTACTCTTCGCAGGATATCTGGATTGTAGAATTGATTAAAGAATCGTATTCTACGGTAATTACTTAATGAATATTTCCTCTATGGGTAATTATAACCCAAAGAGAAAGTGTTATACCTGGCTCTGTCACTCCGCGCGTGAGTCTGAAGCGCTCGGCGTCCTCTGAGAGGACAAATTTCTTACATCAGAAAAGATAAGACCTACGCGATAGAAAGAGAGGCAACTACTAAGTGAATGTTTTGGAGCGAAAGGAGCGCTGTGCGACCTGAATTGTACTTTATTGTGTCGGAGCAAGAGTCGCAATTTATTTCAACGATTTTGCGGAGTGCATCTTCTGTACGCTAGAACTATTATCTATTGTGTGGTTATTACTATTATCTATTCTGTGGTTATACTTTAAAGACCTTATGCGAAACGATCGGTAGAAATAAACTTACACGTATATTTAAAATTAGTGTTATGAAATTATAATTTTACTACATAATCATACATTTCAGTACAGTAATTCTCGCAACTGTATTTAATAATTATTTAGCCTGTACTTGCACTTTAGTACAAGTACTTCAAAATGAGTACCTACTAGTGCGTATTAGAAAACATTGCAAAATTATTTGGGGCAAGAAAATCCTGCGGCGAATCCTCCAAGGAAATTAATTCTCGTCGAGTTGGTTATAAAACTAGTTGATAATGTGTTCTGTCTGTTGGATCAAGGTGGAACTCATTGGCCCTTTACAACTCTTCCTGCAATATATCAGTGGCCCTACCATAAGTTGTTGCAAACTATTATCGCTACCTATCAAATTCTATCGGATAGACTGCTCATTGATAGGCAATACGAGGGAAAGAGAGAAAGATAGCGAAAACATTTTGTAACAACTCATGGTAGTGCTACAGTAAATAAAATAGAAATTCCATTAAAATAATCGGAAAATCCTAAAAAAATATAATGGTTTTAGTTTATTGAACGTCGCGCGTCGTGCATCATTGTTGATAATATTGATTCCGATTGCTATTTATTGCTGATGTATCGTTATCTGTAATTGACTCGTTTGCATTTTTTATTTTGTCTGTAAGCTTACAAGTGTATTTTATAAATAAACAAATAAAATAAACAAATTAGACTGGATGGTCTTGGTTTTTGGATTAAAACATTTTTTTTATTTTCAGAAAAGATTTTTTGTCGAATTTTCCATTGTTGAAAGAGTTTTCCGGTTCTGTAATGCTGGTTGGCATTTATTATTTATTATTTTATTTCGTCTTTTTGTAATTCGCCCGCTGAACAGTTCTGCCTCAACTATCGAAGAGTTCAGCAAAAAATACGAAATGCCATTTTTTCGCAAGAAGAAAAAGGCGAAGAGGTTGAACATACAACGTCTGGCAATTTGTTCAATCTGTGATTAATTTAATCCTTCTCTCAAATACAATTTATTAGCGAGGTGTAGCAGCTTAACAACAATAACCTTTAGCTGCACCAACTGCTTTATAAAGATAGATATTAATACTAAAAATAAAATACAAGAGCCTTTAATTTCCATATTCACTTTCGACCACTCTACTAACCACAAAAAAAAATGTTTTACCTAGATACGATCAGTTGAATCAGGGATCCTTACTCAAGACCACAGAAGTGGTCTAACGGGTTTTTAATACGTCTTTATAAAACAAAAGTACATCGACTAGAAATTCATGATTATGTGGAAAAATGCTTTAGGAAATTGTTCAATTGGTTATAAAAAAGTTTGGGGAATAAAGCGAATGGAAAATAAAATAATAGGGAAAAATAATTTCGGGGAATCTGCCTCTACAGTCAGTAAGTTAGGCAATGAGTGTAGTGAGAGTGAGAATAATGCATGCGCCCCCGAGATTAGCGCAACTTCGCTCTACAATATTAGCTCTATCTAACTAATCTGTGAACAAAGTCGCAAGCCATTAGGCGGCGAGAGCTAAACTTTCGTACACCAAGATACAGGCTCGGATTAGGGTCGTAAAAAATAACAATTGTTTACAAATTCACTCGCACCTGAAACCTACTCGTCCTGAAAATGTACAGACATTATAAAAACAAATATTAAAATATTTTAAAAAACATCATCACTACTAGAACAAAGGACTTCCTTAAAGATGAATTCTTACTAATATTATTAATTCGAAACACCGCTTGTTTGATTTTTGTTTGTTTGTTACGCCTTCACGTCATAACTACTGAACCGATCATCATGAAATTTTGCATACACGTCAGGGGTACAGAAAAGGAATAGGGTACCTTTCATCCAGAAAAAACGTACAGTTCCCGCGGTATAGCAAAAAAAACCTGTCCACGCAGACGGAGTCGCGGCTCGCAGCGGCCGGTAGTAACTGATAAATAACTCGCTATACGCACGTGGAGAGTTTGCTTTAACTTAATTTTGTTCAATGCGAGATTTTCCTCGTCCCAGATAATGTGACAGCAGACAAGAATCGCATCGTCATGAAAGAGAAAGAATCGAATAAAGTAGCACACACAATATCGATATAAGTAACGATACTTTTCTTTTTTTTCGATTGACCCCTATTATTGAAAACAAAAGAGGTCTGATATTTTTTCTTTTATATGGAAGAGGCGCAAATCCTGAAGGGGGTTTTGTTTGTTACGAGTATGTTTGATGATGAAATTAAAGGCTTATTAAAGGGTTATTTATATTAATATAGCCTTAATCCCAGTCTGGATGGAGTTAGCCAATTAACGATTTAGTCGAACTTCATTAGCCAGCCACCGCCATTATACAGACGGGCTGACATCACACAAAACAAGCCACTCAGGTCATACACAGATAATGATCTTTTCTCTGAAAATGTTATTAAAATTCAAAGCGGATTCTACGTCATGATATAATTTTTTCACTTTTGTGAGGAAGATGAAGTTGCTCTTATTTTGAAAGTCGCTTTTGTTGCTGTTAAGAGCGTTTATGCGCCATACTAGCGCCGCCAATCGAAAAAAAAATAATGATGTTTAAAATATTTTTTAAGCGATAAAAAGTATCACAAAGCTTCTTTGGAGTACACTAGAAGAACACAATTCACAATTTTGCCTTATTTGAGCACTGTTATTTTTTTTGATTGGCGGCGCAAGTATAGCGCATAAACGCTCTTAACAACTTATAAAGTTACGTCTTTCGGAAATGGTTTTTTATGCAAAAACTGTACTTACCATGATTTTTGTCTTTAATGAAGAATCCAAATGGACGAACGAGCGGTATGTGATAGTAGATATGTATACAAGTTAAAATTATCAACAGTTTATATATCAGCTTACCTATCAAGCTTCTAAATCAATACCCCCTTACTAATAAAGATTGTAAGCAGATGTATAGTTAATTAGTTACACAGTGTTTTGTTAATTTCTTTTCAATGTCAAACTCAAATAGTTTGACAGAGAGTAACCATTGTGTAACTATATAAACATCTGCTACACAATCTTTATTAGTAAAGGGGTAATTATATATATTTATTGATAGAATACGGCATATGGCTACTTTATGTCGCCTAATTTCAACTTAGAATAAACTAAAACCTATGTGTACTGCCTTTTGACTGATTTAGAGGGAGGTAAGGAGAAAATCCGAAAATTTACAAATCATATCAATTATTACAATGAATTAGTACGGAACCCTCGGTGCGCGAGTCAGACTCTCACCTGCCCGGTTTTTATTGGTTCAATTCCACTAATGTACAGTAATTACCATAAAGCACCTGTGATAATGCTTCTCCTCAAATAAGCATTCCACCCGCCAGCAATCGCGACAAATGACTTCGCATTTCTATAAAAATCTTGTTCCATCAGCCAATTGCAATAAATGAGAGCCCTGATTGGAATCCGATGGGATGAGATTTTTTGCCGGCCGTACACGTCAATCCGAGGAGATACTGAGGCAATTTTCCGTGCCCCAGGCACAGAATAAATATAGTTAAAGCAGAAACGCAGCTACAATACGATTAATTTAACTTTGTACCTACAGCAGAAGTGACCGACTTCAGAGATCTGTAAAATTTACTCTTTGCTTTACATTCTAGAGTGAAGTTGCCGTGGATTTCTGTCTATTGTCAATACATTCGTATTGTACATACCTACTAAAAGCACAAAAATAATATAAAGTCAATCAAGCTAGTCGCAAGTTCCTCTTCATAGAGTACATTATTATACTTCCTCTTCGAGACTGTGTCGGACACTACTTTTTTGTAGAGATTCACTGTCCGCGATTTTTTTATAATTTGGATATGATTGTATATCCGCATTTCAAAGAAATTAGCGTTTTTCCAAAGAAGTTATCTAAAGAATGAAAGCATAACTATTGATGTAAACTTTAGTTTTAGGAAGCAATTTTTTTAAATTAGTGCCGTATAGAGAGAAAAACGTATTAAATTATCAGGTATTTTAAAACGAAGACAACCTGTTCAAGTGGAATTTTAAATTTGCTTGTCAGAGGTATTTTTCACAAACGTTTTAGCTGTAACAAATAAAAATACGACTTATTTTTATTTTTTTCTTATTTTTTGTATTGTCAAGGAGTGCCCTATAGAGAGAAAATTAAAAAAAAAAGATTTTATCACAGAGCAATAAAATATAAAAAAGTGTTTTAACCGGTACACTTTAACATGTTTTTTTACTGGTATTTACAGATTCTAGAGTTATTTTCTAAAGTTATTTTTTATTTTTCTTAGGAATAATGAGGTATTTGGCTATTGTATTGCGTGTTTTGTATATACTTACGTCTATTTAATAATTTTCAAACTTCGCCCTCATTACGGCTCGCGCAGTGTTGTTTTGATCGTTTGTATTAAAAATTAAAAAATGGAACGTGATGCGCGTCTCCATATTCGCGCGTAGGCAAAATGTATCGAAAAAGGGGCTAAGTTGCGATACTGCTTTAGCAATCTATTTTACTCTGCCTCAGGCTGAAGAAACCCGTTTATCACGGCCTATTATTGTGTTTAGTTACCATTTCTCTTCGTCCCTCATATTATGTCGATTGATATCACTAGTCTGCTGATTGAACGATTGTCACAAACACAATAGTATCGTGGAAATTCAATCTCATGTTTGGGTAAAGGTGGTAGGCTTATTTAATATGCCTATCAGAAACTATTGACATTTATACACGCTAAACTAAATTGATTTATCAACAAATTATAAATTAGAGTAATTCAAATTAGATATGTAAAGCAAAAGTAAACCTTTTTTTATTGTAGTAATTTTTTGTATTATTGATTGAAACGTTTAAACATGTTATAACACATTATAATGTACCTAAGTATATTCACTGCTTTAAAAAATATTAAAATTATTTATGTATCCTGTATAGGCGGGGACTCGTCGTCGATTTCTGTAATACTATTGTCACTTGAGGTATTTAAGTAATCTGCTCGTGTAAAATCATTAATTAATCTCATTACCGTATCGTATCAGCGTTAATTAATTATAGGTAGATTTACCGTATGATATGCCTTTAATTACACCTTATTACATCAAGATTTCAATTACTCGCAACACAATAGGTAGGTACTAAGGCTCAAGTTACTGATGATTATCGGGCGAACCTATCTTCAAATTGCTAACAGAGACTATGATTATTGGCAAAGGATTCTGAACCCTATAGCTATCTCAATCCGCGCATTATTCGTCTCTACAAACTCATCTGATTCGGATTAATTGAATTAGGTATTTCTTTATTTGCTTTTGCATTGAGTTAACGTGAATACTACTTATTTGAAATCTCTACGAGAAGACGATTGATAATGTTACAATAATTTTTTACCATCGCCACTCGATAAAGTGCGTTTAATTCAACGATAAGAGTGAATAAAACGCTGTTTTATTCACCGAGTGAATAAAAATATTTTGAATTTGGAACAAGCGCGCATCGTATGAATTATGTAGAAAAAAAAAGCTATTCCATAGATAAAGCCATAGATATACAAATAAATTAAAAAAACAATATCCCGCCAATTTTATTTAGGTTCTTTTAAGTGTCTTATCTTTGGGTTCTTTTCTAAAATATATCCCGTCAAATTAATTAGGTCCTTTTTAGTGTCTCATCTTTGGATTCTTTTTTATATATTAGAGGGAGATTAGATGTTCAGTCTTGCATCAGTCTGGTACGATCTTCAGTCTGTAAAATTTAAAGTCTAAACAAACTGATGAAACGGACTGATGCCAAACTGATCATGTAATTTCCATCTTAGCGTGGTTGTTTTATGTCATTGGAAAACGTCGTTCGTAGTTTCACTATTTTCTAATGTTTAAATACTTATTACTGTTTACCTACCTAAATAATAAAAATGTGATAACTATTTAATTATATAGGTATAAGTACCTACTGCTGTTTGTTTTCTCGCAGTCAATGGTAAAAAGTAGAGTACACAACTCGTGAAAAAAAAAATTCATCTCGGTCCCTTGTATCCTTCGCTGCTCTCGGGATCCAACTTAGTCCCTCGAACTAAATTCCCTCTTTTTTCACTTGTTGTATAATCTACTATTTTATGTTTCGTAGGTAATAGAATCACTTTGTAGTCCGTCCATCTGTCTGACTGCCAAGACTTTCTTTCTTTCCTTTACTTACACGATTACCCGAAACTTGCTAAACAATGTTACTACAACTACAACTATTCATTTAACTGTCTTGTCTAAAGCATAATATTATTGACGGGCTCTCAATTTTAAAAATTGTTAAAGTCTCTTGGTCAATTTACCTAGAGGTCGAAAACAAGGAAAGTTTGAAAAAGTTATGTTTTCTTGCATAATTTTTCATAATGCTTAGTGAAAATAAAATGGCGATTGTTGAAAAGACTTTTTTTATTTTATTTCCATTAGATATCGAGTTTGATGAATGTCTGCAAAAGCCATCTGTATGTTTTTTTATTAAACTTAGGTACTTGACAGCAACCTTTTGCAATGAAAACCACAGGTTAACATATTGTCTTTACAAAATGCAGCTGTGTTATAAAAAGCAATATAAAGCGATACATACACACACATAATAATATTGAACAATATCAACTGGCCCAAATGAGTACACAGTACCTACCATCCACAAAGACATAATAATTATTGTTATCATGTAATATTGTCAAATATTCTGTTGTGCGGTACAGGTAAAATATACATGTACAAGCATACCAAAATCAATACTGGAAAATTGCCAGCCTCGATTAAATTTCACAAAACGCACAGTTAACAAGTAAATTTGTATATCTACTAAAGACGGCTTAATATATTTTTTTCAGGAATTCCGCTGAAAGCTGTCCTTCGTGGATGAAGATAAAATAATATTGCTGAGAGATGACTGAAGGATTCAATTAACTGCCTTTCCCTCCCAGGGGCCTCAATTATATCGCCAGTCACTAACTGCTCTACGAAATTAACCACTAAAATTAACCAGTACCTTGTTCATTAGATTACAAAATGTTTGCCACTTAGGCCCATATTTACAAACCGCTCTCAACGTTAAGAGCTATCTTGAGTTCATACCTGAGATTCTGTTCCAAGTATGATCTCAAGAAAGCTCTCAACGTTGAGAGCGGTTTAAAAATACGGGAATTAGTTAGACCGTAAACAAAATTGTATATTTCTATTCAAATTAAAAAAGTTGTAACTTCATTGTACTATTATGTATTCTGTGATTGTCTACCTGTTGTAGAATGGTACCACCATTACCACAGTATATAATAGTTGCTGCTGTGCTACAACTCTACTCGACCTACTCGAAACACGCTTGACTTCTTTCAAATTTAGAACAGTCAAATATGACATTTAAAAATCAAAACGTGACGCCTGTCATCGGCTAAAAAACACAAAATAAGTTTTATTGGTTTTATATTTTGATAACTACAATAATGTTTTTATGTATTTTATATTGAAATAAGGTAATATTATTATATTTTCATTCCCAACCTTAGTTAATCATGAAACTTCTGTTGTTTAAGTGATTTATATGCTAATATGTTTTGCTTATCAAATGAGATGGAATTTTAATGTCTTCTGAGTAAGTATTTTCTTTAGTTTTATGTTTGCTGCTGGAAAATGATAGAAGCAAGCAACGAAGACAATGCCACAGTCACTGCACCAGCAACTAACCCGGTTAGTTTTTATGATAACCTAAAATATTGCCGGAGTAGGTATATTTAAACAGTGCTCATAAACTATGGGAAAATCTTATGAGCAAAGTATGAACTTTCTCCTATAGCTCAAGCTTCGTAATAAAAATCAATAAATGATTGATGTTTTTCTAGCATTTTTAGGCAACAGCACTGCCTACCTACAGCTGTATGTTTTGGTAAAATTTTGAGTTCTTTTTTTTCAATAAACTCAATTGGTATACATACGTGCTGTATTTTACCGAAAACGCTAAAGAGCATTGAATATTTCATAGGTTGAGCAAAGCCCAAAGTTGATTGTTAGCATTAGGCCATATGGCCTGATGGTAAATGAGATCAAATTCTCATTTAAGCAAAAGGCCATTTGAATAGTGGGTGACTAAATCGAATGAAACCCTAATTAGGCAACTAATGACTGAAAGCTATTTTATATTAAAACTCAGACTGCAGAGGAATAACAATAGGTGCGGTATTAGTGTTATGTATAGGTACTGCTTTAACATTCTTTAAAGTTTTAATACTTATTTTAAGTTGTCAGCGAAAGTAAAAAGTATTCAATTTATCCCGGATGGAGTATCATTGGTTTGAGATCGGGATAACACGGGTACTCCATTCTCGTCTGAGCACATCCATACTAGAGACAAGTTTTAGCAGTAAATAATAAATAAATTGCTTCGCCAGGATATCGCTAACGAAGAGATTGACGCGGCCCGCTCCGAGGCCACGTTCAGATATACGGTCCAGAACATCAGTCAGCTAAAGGAACAGGTGCTATCGCCTCCCTGCTTCGTCCGATGCCTGCCATGGAAGATCCTCGTACTGATCCGGCACACCGCCACACCGGACCGGCAACAGCAGAAGGCGTTAGGGGTGTTCTTACAGTGCAACGCTGACTATGACACCCCTGGATGGTCTTGCTATGGCCTTGGAGATCTGAAACTTATTTCTCACAAGTCAGACGGAACCCCTTTAGTTAGAAAACTAAATCATATGTATCACTGGTTGGTATTAATAAGCTGATGATGACAATTTCAATGTAAAATATTTTTAACTTTGGTTATTCCGAAGCATAAACTTACAGTAGGTAACTGGTTGTAGGTTAAAACAAAATAAAGAATGGGCATCGGTTAACTTCGTGTTTTTGCTTTTCTTAGAAAATGACGTTGAACTACTTTTTGTTAATAGGGATGTTGACTAATGAATAAAATAACGAAATACTAATAAAAATCGTAAACATATTAAACTCTTAGAGTTGCTTGTATACCTCTTGGTTTTATATATTGCATATTATTTGTTTTATGACCCTTCAAAGTTGGGTGGACAAGTCCATTTAAAAAGTATAAAATTTATTAAAATAAATGATACCTTTAATTAGTCCGTAAAATGTAAAGCAAATTTGTCGAAGAAACCATTTTGATAAACACAATATTTAATATAGCTGCTGAACAAATTTCCTATGCGTTGCATACAAACTTGCAAGGCGTGACGTCATAACGTGCAAGCCATTAGTATGGAGCGTTTTTGATCGAGTCCATTTGTGTGCATTTCACACTGTGATATCTCGGGCAGTTTTCATGCTAGCGAATTAATTATTTTACCAATGTTTCTTTTTTTGAGAGGTAATTTATGTAACATAAAATAAAAAAAATAGTCAACATCCCTATTGTCTTTGTTATGTTAGACGATTGTTTCCGATGTTTTCCATTCTTTATCTTGAAGTAAGTAAGTACCTTTATGTTTTGGAGTTAGTAAATCTAACACATCCGTGGACCGGAAATGGGCAGCAGCAATGGCTGCTAGTTTGAGGGGCTTACGTCCTGCAGGAAACTATAATAGTCTGGTATGATAAAAGGTTTTATTATTATATCTTCTTCTTCTTCTTCGTCGTTTCACTCTTGGCAGAGCGGTCGTATTATTATATCACATAAGTGTATTTTTGTTATTGGATTTACTTTAGCTTTTGGACACTTTGGCGTTGGCACTCTTCAGACGAAGAAGAATCTTCTATCTGGTGATTCATTCCGACATCAGCCATTTTAATGTAATGCTGGGGTACAGGCCTTCCTTATAAGTGGATAGTTAGTGATTCATTCAAATATGTCTGTAATTTGCAGTAAGGAGGATGACTGGGGCTTCGCAAATTTCATATCATGGACTGACCTGATGGATCCTAATAATGGGTTTGTGAAGGATGACTCGATCATAGTCGAAGCACATGTCATAGCCGAGGCACCCCACGGGATTTCATGGGACTCCAAGAAACATACTGGATATATAGGTAGGATAATGTATTCAAGACCTATTGTTATTATTGCCGTTGTTCCATCTTTAGATAATATTATCATCATTGATTTATCGAAATATAAGGATTATAAATATCGATAAGTTTTTTCCTTTTTTTTCAATAAGAAAAAGCCATAGTTAGGCACCGCTAACGGGCTATTTCTTATTTTTTTTAATCGGTGTAGGGTCATGGAACCAATAGTGGACCACTTAAGCGGATTTTGACTTTCCTGCGGTCACTGTGTGCGCAGTTTTCATTTGAACGATGCTGCCTTTGGCACCATGATTCTTAGATACATACTTATACAAATGGGGCAAAAATTTATTTAGATATTACAATAGATTTTGTGTAAGGCCGGTCCAAAGGCAAAAATTCAAAAGTCTCCATTACCTGACCACCATTCACCAATAGATGACCACTACTTTATCCAATACCTGACCACCTCAAATAGTCAATTAATTTGCAAAATTACCCTATATAGTTCAAGATAGCTTCATATAATAGGATGTTAAATGAAACACTTTGTCATTATCAGCATGAAAATTTAATTAACTTTAATAATTTTGATAAAAATCAAATAGGTAAATCAACTGTATCTTAGGCAGAGCAGTAGTATATATCTACTTGAGATCTTATTTATTGAACACTATGGAACTTACATTAATTATTAGAAAAAAAATATATTTAACTTTAACAATATCAATAAAAATCATATAAATCAACAGACTGTATCATAAGCAAAGCAGTAGTAGATATCAACTTAAAATCTTATTCATTGAATACTATGGAGCTTAGATTAGATTGGTAAGGTTTCTTATTATTAGAAAAAACTTAATTAACTTTAACAATATTAATAAAAATCAAATGAGAAAGTTAAATTTTATAAAAAACATGTTTTCCCATTACTTGACCAGTCTGGTCAGCTTAAGGAAAATTGTAATTTTGGTGCCCCTAAACATAACCAGGGCTCTAAAAATCACATTATTTAGTGAACAGCACAAATATTGTTAAAAATGACTTAAAACATAGCCCCTCATTAACTTTGATGCTTAATGAATCCATAAACATAAACACAATTCAAGATGGATCACGATTTCCAAAGTAATACGAAATTTTATGTCTTAGTAAAAATCTTGACTACTCACGCGGCGTCATCGTTGCAGCAAGAAAACGTCACATTTTTCCACCAATGGGAAGCAAGTTTATATGATGATTGACAGATATAGTGTTGCCACTATTGGAAAACCAAAAACTACCAACTTTGCATGCTTTGCTTTTTTAATATTGCAATAAAACCCCGTTTTGGTCAGCTTTAGGTGACTGCTCTGCTATTGGTTCCACGACCCTACATCAGATGCGAATCTTTTCTTGTACGGAAATGTCTTTCATTTTGTTTCTTTACAGGATTGAAGAACCAAGGCGCGACGTGTTACATGAACTCTTTACTGCAAACTCTTTTTTTCACCAACGTCCTGCGCAAGGCAGTGTACATGATCCCAACAGTAGGCGACGATAGTTCTCGATCTGTTTCGTTCGCACTCCAGCGCGTTTTCTATGACTTACAATTTTTGGAAAAACCGGTTGCAACCAAAAAATTGACTAAGAGCTTTGGCTGGGAGACGCTGGACTCTTTTATGCAGCATGATGTACAAGAATTTTTAAGGGTAAGTATATGTACATAGAGTACCTACCGGATGACCGGATGTAAAGTTTCGAATCTCGCCCATGAAAATAGTTTGGTTTCAGTTTTAATTTTTAAAAACATACTTAAAAAAGTTACATCATTGTTGTAATATTAGAACAAGTAAACTAACTACCAACTCTAAATTATCTAATATAATCTAAATCTAATATTTGTAAGAGATCCAAGAGTTGCTTGAGGATCTTTGTGTCCCCTATGCCCCGTTGGAAGTTACTCTGGAAAGGAACTGCCAATCTTTATTTTCAGTAAAACAATTTTTAAAAAGCATGACCTTACCAAAATATGTCCTATCAATCAGGTACTTCTAGACAAGCTAGAGAGCAAAATGAAGGGCACCGTGGTGGAAGGCACGGTTCCGAAGTTGTTCGAGGGCAAGATGACGTCGTTCGTCAAGTGCAAGAACGTTAACTGTACCAGCACGCGCCTGGAAACATTCCTCGACGTACAACTCACTGTCAAAGGAATGAACAACAGTAAGTCTTGCTACTTAGTCCTTCAACGATCATCTTTGCTAAAAACAATTTTTAAGCTGATCCTAAGAATAAAAGAAAATCTACCTATATTCAATTCATTCTATTAATAAATTCGTATAATCTATTGGAAAAATGCCCAATAGTAGATTGTTATACAAGACGCTAAAATTACCCATTGCATACGAGGTATTTTTATTCCCGAGCTTTAGCGAGGGAATAAATAGAAACCGAGTTACAATGGGTTTTAGCGTCGTGTGTTACACTATACTTTTCACTACGAGTGCGAGAAAAAAAAATACAATATTAAATAGTTTATACCTACTTACCCTCGTAAACGAATCCACTCGTTTTTCTATCACAAACTTTTTGTACAATATTTAAATAAATGATTTGTGCTTGACGGCAGAAGATTAAAATTATTTCTTTCCTATTACAGTCACACAATTCAATCGAAAGTAATTATAAAAAAATTCTAAAGATTTCGCGCCATGGTACCTTTTTTTAATTTCTGCTGTAGCAGCTAAACAGCACAAACACGCATTCTACGATTCACTCTGTACACAGAGTATAAATAAGTCTATGATTTCACCGAAGAGATGCTTTTAGTTCCATTTTCAAAAATAAGAATGAGAAACTGGGGGCCTATTACGAAACTTGGTCACGATAGTCGTCCGCAGTTCGTCGGTTATAGTTATTACAAATATTTTCAATGTAGCTATCGTAGTCCATAGTCTATTGAACGAATAATGACGGATCCACTAGAGAGAAACTGTCAAATTTACGCAATCACTTTGCAATATCGCATACGCAAGTGCTTTGTAATAGGAATCAATCGGAACGAAGCACGGACGCAGCCGCGTGTATCGCATTAAACTTTTCGTAATAGACCCCCAGTATTAAGTCGAGCGAGTTTTTATTCGTGATTATGAATAAAGACTTTTTCGTTTTAGTACGCTCATTGGTAATAGACAAACATTAAAAAAGAAAAAACTTTATCCCCTAGGGCTTATTATGCTATTTTATCTCGACTCTTGTACGTTACAATGACGCACTTTTTGAGCAAGAGGAGTGAAAAAGATATTACGCACTCCTTACAACGCCAAAATCATAATACACTAATAACCTTTAAGCTATTAGCGTATGAAATTTTGGATGCAGTGCCGTAAACAAGAAAAAATAAACAAGAAATAAAGACTTTGCCGACATGAGTCTTTACTAAGAAATAATTAGCAGACTACGTTGGTCGTAACTAAGTTACGAAGAAGTACCTACCGGTAAGTTAATTAATCACGTTAACTCGGCCGATAGTTGCCATAGGCCGCGGAACTAGTTTATGTTCTAACTTTTATTAGTTCCGTATAGGTGGTTTCCTTGGTAGAAAGTAATGAACAGGAAAGTAATTTTTCATGTAGCTTTTTATGTGATTTATTCATCTCCCAGTAATATTTTCTCCATGGTGAAATCGGTAACGTAGAACTACAAATGGATACTTACTTATACGAAAATAAACTTTGGAAAATAAGCGTAATTCGTTACAGGTAAGTAAGACAATAAAACTCTGTCTTTCCTCTTTCCATTCTTCATTGATGCATTCTAAATATTGGTCTCATGTACAAGTGGAAGAAACAAGTTGTCTGCAAGCAAATAAATACTTGCAATGAATAAGAATTATGGCAATAAGTTATTTTCTCTTTTTAGCCGACTTCAAAGAAAGGAGGAGGTTATTTCAATAAAGATTGATTATCAAACCTTATCTCTCATGGAATGTCCGTTACTTTAAATCTACTACCAGACGAGGGAAGTGTCATCTTTAGACCTCATTAAGGGCTGCAGCATATTGTAAAAGAAATTTGTCAGAAAAATTCTTACTGTCGCCGGAAGGCACTCGGTGCATACATTTTGTATTAATAAAAAAACATTTTAATTCAGACAGTGTCCATAAATGCATAACAATTATACATTTCTAATAATAAAAATAACATAAAAACAAAAACAGGTAAAATTAATGCAGCTACAGTATTAGACACTACACTGTTAAAAAAATTCTAATTCTAGCAGTGTGTAGAATTTTAACAGTGTGCAGGGTCTAAAACAAAATGTATACACCGAGCGCCTTCCGGCGAACGTCAAAATTATTGTGACAGCTTACAATATGCTGCCGCCCTAAAATAGTTTCAGACATCCAACCTCTTTCAGTCTACGAGTCGTTCAAAGACTACATCAGTATTGAGCTGCTGGACGGAGAGAACAAGTACGACGCGGGAGAGCATGGCCTCCAAGAAGCGGAGAAAGGAGTTCGATTTGACGAGTTCCCGCCCGTGCTGCACTTACACCTGATGCGGTTCCAGTACGACCCGCAGAGCGACGCGTCTGTCAAGTTCAATGACAAGTGAGTGTTCAATTATCATCATTAATCTCATCACCATTATTGCAATCAACATCATCACCTGATTCATCATCTACACTATCATCATCATCAGACGTAAGCAGTCAAGTTGCATCTCAAAATACTTCAATTCCATGTTATTTATGAGTTAAAATTTCCTCGAAGTATAAATTACACTTTACTTAAGCTGTTTTAAATCACATCCATTAAATCCTAAGCCCTCTTACGCACTGATGGTTCACCGCGAGGGCGGCTAGCCGCATTTTTCATTTTAATATTATTATTTTCATTTTAATAGCAACCGCTCGTGATCGTACGCACTTGCGGTTGAATTAAAATGGAGACGCGTGTCTGGCCGCCCCCGCGGTTGACCGTTGAGTACGTAAGGCTTATTCAGTAATAAATACGGTCAGATCCTAATTTCTAACTTGAATTTGAATACAAATTAATTCAATAGTAAAGGACGGCACCAATAAACGCGGTTCATTTGATTACTATTCCAAAGCTATGACGGAAGTACGGAATCCTCGCTTCAATTAGTGCTCGGAGGTTAAAGGAATTCTACTACAGACATCGTGTCTTATCGATCAGACTCTGAAGCATTGTCAAGAATTCCATTTAACCAGCTCACTTATGATTGAAATTGCCAATTACAGTGATCCCTGTGTGAAATTTTTAAGCTAACCGTCAAAAGAAATAAAGTCTGGATTTGAAAGCTTCTGATATTATGTATTCCTAGTAATCAATCTTTTGATTTTTCGAAACGATGAAAATTGGAAACTAGAACTATGATCGTAAAATTTGATGAATTTCAAAGGTAATCGAAATTCGCTTGCGATAAATATAATTTTATCCAGGTTCGAGTTCTATGAGGAAATTAATCTGGATCAGTATTTACAAGAAATCCCATCAACGCCAGCGCACTACACGCTGCACGCGGTGTTGGTGCACTCGGGCGACAACCACGGCGGGCACTACGTGGTGTTCATCAACCCCAAGGGCGACGGCAAGGTGCGTCACATAATACTCGTCTACGCAGTAGTTCCATCAACACTAGCGCACTACACGCTGCACGCGGTGTTGGTGCACTCGGGCGACAACCACGGCGGGCACTACGTGGTGTTCATCAACCCCAAGGGCGACGGCACGATGCGTCACATAATACTCGTCTACGCAGTAGTTCCATCAACACTAGCGCACTACACGCTGCACGAGGTGTTGGTGCACTCGGGCGACAACCACGGCGGGCACTACGTGGTGTTCATCAACCCCAAGGGCGACGGCACGTTGCGTCACATAATACTCGTCTACGCAGTAGTTCCATCAACACTAGCGCACTACACGCTGCACGAGGTGTTGGTGCACTCGGGCGACAACCACGGCGGGCACTACGTAGTGTTCATCAACCCCAAGGGCGACGACACGTTGCGTCACATAATACTCGTCTACGCAGTAGTTCTCTCTTAGTTTAAGTACGGCGCCGTACGTACCTACTTCAACCGCAGAATCACCATTTGTAATACTGGGCTGGCATTTAATATGATTCACCAAACGCGCCGAGCCATCTCGTAAACATAAAACGCAATGTCACGTAATCATTGGCCATGCAAAGTTGCAAAAAGCGACGCGATGAGCAAATTCCTAACAATGGCATGCCGCAAATTTTGAATCGACCGCTGTGCGGTGAGCGAATCTAGCGTGCAATTTTGATGCGGTTGCTTCAAAAACAATCCTTTTCAGCTGAACGATCAGCCGTGTACCATCGTGGGCTCTCGTGCCTAACCACTTTTAGGCAGCCATTACACGCTCATCTTGCATGAGTCATGCAATTCCATCAGTCATGAATTGCGTTTACTGTGACTGATAAATAACCTACCGATGTAATGTAGTAGTGACTGATGGTTGCATGAAGTTGATTTCTTCTTTCCATCAGTCACCAACAGTCAAACTTAATTCATGACTGATGGAATTGCATGACGCTTGCATGAGCGTGTAATGGATAGAAACTTCGTGAGCACATCGCCGCGGTGTGAATGTAAGTAAGCGACAACGCAGGGTGCAAGCAAGAAGTGATTTTGCGCCTGTGTCCCCGATAGAGCCTTCGGCAGAAGTGGCGCTACACTTAGGTTTTACTTCGTTTAATAAATATCTAATTTGTTGTTAACAGTGGTGCAAGTTCGATGACGACGTGGTGTCCCGCTGCAGCAAGCAGGAGGCCATCGAGTACAACTACGGCGGCAAGGAGGACGCGCCGCACCTCGCACGACGTGCCACCAGTGCCTACATGCTCATATACATACAGTAAGACCTATTATTAGATCTATAATGAATGAACAGTGGTGCAAGTACATAATTTTCCACCTTACATTTGCAAAGTATACTAATTATAATTTGGTTTTACATAATACCTAGTTGATGTAAAACCAGTTTACTTGGCTAAAATTTGTTTTTTTTGTACTGCTGAAATTTTCATAAGCACTGTCTTTCTTCAGGACATCGCAACTCAAGTACGTGTTACAAGACGTGACCGAGAGCGACATCCCCAGCGACCTCTGCCAGCGAATTCACGAAGAGATGCGGTACGAGATGGTAAGGACATGTAAATATCACACTATCCAAGAATTTGTACGTTTTTTTATAATTTTTGTTTCGTATATGCAACGGGATGTTACGCATTTCAGGCGGCAGAAAAATAAGATGCAGAAAATATAAGTCTGACACGTCAGTCAGCTCAGCCAAATACTACGCAAGGATATTCAGCGCACTAAAACAGTTCTTCACTTTGCAGGCCCTAGCCGGCTCTAAATATAAAGGAAGATAATCTTAAGAAACTTACAGGAGCAAATACCAAGCAGTTTTTATAATACTTAATTTAAAATAGTTTAGAAATAACGTTTTGCCGGTGGCGTTTTATTTAGTAAATTTGTCTGGTAGTTTAATAATTAAGCTTCATTATCATTCCTTTGTGTATATTTTGTATAATTATTTATGTACTTACCGTAATAAAATTTGTTGCGAATTAATATGATTTTGACGTTTTCATTTGTATAGCACTTACATTACTAGCTATTGAGCTATTTATTGAAGTATAGTCCATTTCTTGTTACAATACCTTACTCATATTTTCTACAAAAGCACTTGACATTAATGGCTCCTAGGAAGTAGGTATAATCTTGGCCCTTTTATCGAGAAATTTAAAGAAACTCCCCAACTTCTATTTTTTTCACTTGTATTTTGTAAATAATTCGAACGAAACATTGTAGGTATACCCACATATGAATCTTAAACCAGTTGTGGTGTTGCACCGTCTATTAAATTGTCCGAATTAAACAGACATTGCATTTCGCTGGGAATATGAAATAGGTAGTCTGCCTGCACACCTATTGCAGAAACACTTATGAGATGTTTGAGAGACAGCGTGCCTCGACGCGAATAAAACAGTACTAGAAAATCAAGATCTGCGACTAGTCGGTTCAAGTAAGAGACGTTGATAGTAATAAATTATGACGTAGGCAAATTCCTATACTTCGTATATACCTACGCGTTTTAAATAATGCCTCGCGCCTTCGCTGAAAACTAGCCGCTCTCCCAAGGGGGACGCGACGCGCCCCACTGGTTGAGAAACCCTTTTTATTAATTTTATATAGGTAATCTGGTATTTTCAATATGGATTATTATGCAGTTTTAATGTTATTAAGTATATTGATTTTATTCGAATTTTTAACAATGAAAATCAGTGCTTTGCTAAAAAGCAAACGTATCACTGAGTTTTTGCCTTTCTCTATCAATGCGGCACACAGTTTTAAACAAGTTTTTCTTTATAATTTTGTATTTTATAATTGTGAGCCTATTTGTGTGTGCTGTTATGATGGAAAACAGTTATCTGTCTATCTAAACTCGTCAAGGGCTGCTTTTTTCTCCTTCCCGAATAATAAGCCCTCTTCGGTCGTGGTTCAACGGACTTTTCATAAACTTTTATAAAACTCAATATAGCGAAATTAAGTCATTCTACGCAAATAAAAATTAATGAGTCCCATAGTGCCACTTATCACGAGCAATGTCTACGCAAATAAAGCTCAGTTTTATTTCGAAGTCCAGTTAGTTACTCGAGCGTTTAAAAAATCGTCGCTGCGGCGGCGGCGCGCTATAAATCCAGAGAGAAGGCGATAAATTAAAGTGCTCTGCGTCTAGTAGGTACAAAGATATAGTATATTAGTATCTACCTCTACAGACCTACGTTATTTTGCGGACACAGATGAAATCATACTTTTTTACACTTCAAACAATGCGAACTTCGTTTACATGATCGCTCGCAATTCAGCGATTCAGCAAAAATCGCTAGAGAAAAGCAGATGAATACGCGCTTTGTTGCTATAAAAATACGGCATAAGTTCACATAACCACGTTCGTCGATGTTGCAAATTTAGCTTTTGAGTTAAACATTTGCCAGAACAGTAACGCAACGCAAGGCTTATTGTCTTTTTGAAAAGTTTCTACATGATTCATTGCTAGAAATAGAAGCAAACTTGCTCGTACGCAGTTGCGGCGCTAAAATATTATTTTTGAGAAAACTTATAAATAAAAAATAAACTCTGGGGTATTAATAGGACTACTTAATAAGTAGGAGGCAATATTGGTAAAAATAGGAGAACATTAGGAATGTGCTTGGGTAGGTACCCCAATGGGTATTCAACAACTTTGCATTTGAAATTAACATAAGTTTTATATTGATCGCTGTTTTAAAACCACAAATTCATTCGTCTTTGCGTTATCGCTTTAACAAACTTTGCCTGTAGGGGCAATCTTGCTCTAACTTATATATATTTACTTAGGTACCTACTATAACTCACTGGAGCAGTGACGAAATCAGAAGAAGTTGATTGCTTCTTCCTTGTCTTGTAGTGGTACAAGACAAGGAAAAAGCAATCAACTTCTTTGCCTCCATACAGAAGTAGTAGATACCTACTTCCTCTTTGTTTAATTCGGGAAAAACGTAACGACTTCCAGATACTCCCACTCCATCAATCCCAATCGTCAATCGACAGTTCGAATGACATTCTAATTGTAAGTGAAATTAATAGAAAAGGAAATTGGGTCACAATTATTTCCGATCCGGTGCCGGACACTTGATTGATGCCCAAAGAGCTTCATTAGCGGAGCCGATCGTGAAATATATTCCCATCTTGTCCTTTTAGCAAAGACAATTCTGTTATTTACGGTTGCGATTTATTTACTTCCTCCCATTTAGTTGATTGGGATGGGCTACGCAGATTGTGTCTAGTCACTAAATCCTGCGAAGTAGTTCGGCTAGAAACGTTTCTCTTAATTAGGGAAAATAATATTCGCTCAATAACAACAAAATTTTATTTTACAACAAAATTATGTTTCATTTTGCCCCATGGTGAATATTATGAATTAAATAGACTGATTAGTATACTTAATTCGGTGTAATTTAAATACCTTTTTATTTCTATTTTCATTAAAGGCCCGTGGTTCCATCACCGCACTCAATCTGACAATTCTTACTGGTCTTAAACTAGATTAGTCTAGTAAGATACACTACTTACAGGCTTCGGCACGGATCTTGAGCGGTGAAATTTAATGAGCAGAAGCATAGCCGTCTCTATTGGAGTGTATCAATGGCAACTGCTTTACTGGAGGCAACATACACAAGTTCATGTACACACATGTAACAAAATTATGTAATAAAATAGGAATTCGACCAAAAAAGTTCCGGAAGTCATGGTAGTACTAACCGTTACTTTGAGGCCTAAAAAACCATTTCTCTCCAGAGTTTCATCATAAGAAGGGAGATAAGTAAGTAACTTATTAGGAGCAATAACATTTAATGTTATTACGTAAACAGTAGTGATTAAAGTATTATAGCGGCACACTTTGTAAGATTACATCTTGTTTGATAAAGGACTTCGATCTGAGTTAGACGGAAAAGAATAAGAATACCTACTTAAATAATAATGAGGTTTGAGCGTTGAACTCGAGCTTTATTAAATGAAGTGGGTAAACTAAATCACGAGCTAATCTGGCCATGTATTTAATATTACTATAACCCGCGCGGATAAGGAAACAATCTGTAAATGGCGGCCAGCCGGTCATGATATCTCATTCACACATTCGGTCATGCTGCATGCTATGCTATACAGGTGGGTAGGTCATGCTATAGCGCTCACACTTAATGTATGGCCGCCATATATAATGTTTTTTAACCGCGCGGGTTATATTATCAACACAGCTCCTTCAGCTACATTATAATGTACCACGTAGCAAGGAGGTCGTAGCGTGTAGCACGTTGCATGGACCTCGTAGCACGTAGCACGTGTAGCACGTACGTAGGACTGTAGCAAGTTACTTAAACACCATTATTAATAATATCGTATCTGACTTTACGCCTAAGATTCTTTATTACTTGTAGAAGCATAACACCATATCAGTAAATACAATTTATTATAAATAGATATAAAAAGTCATTTTTGTCGGATTTGCACATCCGAGGATATGCTTTTGACGTCCAGATTTAATGCTATTATTTATTATGATTTAAATAGGTAAAGAAAACTTTCTCAACCATCATCAGTTTAATATTCTTTAATTGTTCAATGATTTTTTACCATATTAAAAAAAAATATCCCGCCAATTTTATTTAGGTTCTTTTTAGTGTCTTATCTTTGGGTTCTTTTCTAAAAAATATCCTGCCAAATGAATTAGGTCCTTTTTAGTGTCTCATCTTTGGATTCTTTTCTAAATATTAGAGGGAGATTAAATGTTCAGTCTTGCATCAGTCTGGTACGATCTTCAGTCTGTAAAAATTCAAAGTCTATACAAACTGATGAAATGGACTGATGCCAAACTGATCATGTAATTTCCCCCTCGAACTAAATTCCCTCTTTTTACCCGACTGCAAAGAAAGGGTTATGTGTTTCGCGCGTATCTTGTAAGTATGTTTGTATGTATGTATGTTTGTATGTATGTTTGTATGTAATATTCTTTATTACCTCATATCTTTCAAACGGCTGAACGGATTTCTATGATTAAGATATCGTTAGATTGGTCTTTTCAGCCCAAGTGTTCTTAAGAAGGTGGCGTTATAAAAAAACCAACATGGCGGCTGTACGGTGCTATTATACGTAGTGAAAAAAAAATTTTTTTTTTAGAATACTGCAATATGGGTGTCAAATTAAAGGGCTTATTATAAGGATTTCAAAAAGGTATATCATGACCATAATATAATTATAAAAAAAACAATAAAATAAAAAAAGTAAATTATATTACGCAAATGCGAGCGGCCGCTATAAACATGTCAATGAGAAATTTATATTTTGTTTGTGTATGTTAGCCACATTCATGATGAAAAAATAGGCTATAATATCATCCCAAAATCCCTCGGGATCGAAGCCTCAGGCTATGCCGCATGGCACGGCTAAGTTAATCAATAGATGGCGCTGTAGCCGAGTACATCGCGGTATGGTTTTGTATTCATCATCAATAGATTTCTAGTTGCATAGACCATATCAATAGATGGCGTTGTAGCCAAATACATCTCGGTATGGTTTAGCTCTCTGTAGATTATATAAGGTCTTTTGTGTTTATACTGAAAATATAAAGAAAACAATAAAAGAATCGAAGAAACGATAACGAGAAATAAGAAGAAAAACTTTTTTAATTGATAATTATTTTAATTCGATTCCATCTAGCTAGCTAGAGTACATTCATTATTTATTATACTAGATTCCATCTATCTAATTGGAACGCGTGTTGCATTACTTTACTTGCATTAATATTGAAAAAAATATTAAAGAAGTAGATTTTGTTAGGTTTTGTAGCAAGTATACCTAGTTTAGTTAGGACTAAGGAATAGGGTGTTTAGGAATATCTTATTACTGAATTAGTGATTAATTACATTCTCTTTGATATCGATAATAGTACATTACAGCCGTGAACGGGAAGCTAGCGATTGCATTGTCGAGGATGGTTTGAAGCCCGAGCCGCAGGCGAGGGCTTTAATCATTCGAGGCAATGCAAGTAGCTTCCAGAACAAGGCTTGTATAGTGCTATTCTCAAGAAATGCGAGGAAATAAAAAACTTTTCAATTGAAACTTAATTAAATTTAATTAATATTAAAAATGAGTAATCAGACAAATCCTCTGAGTAATCTTGAATTACGTGCAGCGCCATCTACCGCCGAGAAGCAAAACCCATCTCATTTCGCTTCTCGGCGGTAGATGGCGCTGTACATAATTCTCTCGCAGGGCTTGCTGTCAGTTGTCTTGACCCTAAAAAAATCTTATTTAAACCACACGATGAAAATTCTTTTAAAGAATTAGACCGTCTACGTAATTTGTAAGGAGAATATAACTAAAAAGACGTAAATAAAAAACAACTAAATTTAAAAAATTTAAAACCCGCCTGCCTAAAAAAAGACAAGTCAACAGAAAAATAAAATCGAAAAACTAAAAAACCCACATGCATCAAAAAACAAGTCAACTGAAAAGATGGAAACAAGATAATATATAAAGGCAAACTTAAAAAATATTGATGGTAGTGTTTAGATTAAAGGCAAACTTAAAAAATATTGATGGTAGTGTTTAGATTAAAGGCAAACTTAAAACATATTGATGGTAGTGTTTAGCACTTTTGTTCAACATAATTATTACCCGACTGCGGGTTATGTATTTCGCGCGTATCTTGTAAGTATGTTTGTTTGTATGTAATATTCTTTATTACCTCATATCTCTCAAACGGCTGAACGGATTTCTATGATTAAGATATCGTTAGATTGGTCTTTTCAGCCCAAGTGTTCTTAAGAAGGTGGCGTTATAAAAAACCAACATGGCGGCTGTACGGTGCTATTATACGTAGTGAAAAAAAAAATTTTTTTTTAGAATACTGCAATATGGGTGTCAAATTAAAGGGCATATTATAAGGATTTCAAAAAGGTATATCATGACCGTAAAATATAATAACTAAAAAGAGATAAATAAAAAAATAAATTAAAAAAAATAAAAAACCCGCCTGCATAAAAAGACAAGTCGACTGAAAAGATGGAAACAAGATTAAATAAATATTAAAGGCAACCTGTCATAATAACATGCAGTCGGAGGCATATAATTCAATTATTCATAATGTCACTTTCTTTATGCATGCCTCCGACTGCATGTTATTATGACAGGTTGCCTTTAATATTTATTTAATCTTGTTTCCATCTTTTCAGTCGACTTGTCTTTTTATGCAGGCGGGTTTTTTTCACTTGTTGTTTAATCTACTATTCTACTTCTAACAAGTTGAAGATGATAAAATCAGTGCAATAATAGCAACATGTAGCACGTAGCATATAGCTCGTAGCATGTAGCACGTAGCCATGTAGCAATGTCCAAAACACCGTTGTGTTATTTACTGGTATTAATTAAGCAAAGAATTTCTTACAACCCTCTAAACTCGCGACTTCTTAAACTTTTTAACAGTAACTATTGAAGGAATACATGCAGATATCCCCTGATATAACCAACCACGAATCCCTGCGAATGAATCACTCTACTATTAATTAGGTAGTTTTCCGAGCCCTGCTTACCGCTGACGAGGCGGCTCGTAATTTCCATTGAGGCGTTATTACTTAAATTATGGGAGTAATTTTATTATAGTAGATGATACTTACTTACGGAATTTCACTTGCTAATTAATAAGTAGTGAGTATCTTCTAATTCTGCTAGATTTACAGATGAACTTTTCTAAAACCCGCGCAGATAAAGAATGGGACTGGAATAACACAATAAGTATGAATGAGAGAGCGTTATAGGTCTGGTGATATACCTAGTGTGCGAGCGAGAAGTGAACATGTAGTAAGCGCGGTTAACCGAAATTTCCAGTCCCATTCTTTATATGCGCGGGTAGTAAATTGTTACAATGCATTTATGTATAGATAACTAGGTGCTATAGGTTTATATAGAGTCAATTTTGGATTGTTTTAAATATTTATTAAAAAAAATAAGTAAGTAGGTATCCCAGGTAGCACAAACGCTGTGTATGATTTATAAAATACGCAGCCAGACAAAGACATACATAATATATGGTTCATTATCTTTATTCATCATAAGCTTAATAAAATAGCGGTGTAAACGTTTAAACAGCGTTTTTAAATTGCTGCCATTTAACATTACTTAGTTTGAAATAAGCCATGTACTTAAACGTTCATAATATGTCAATGTTGAAAGCAATCGTAGGAGCTTCTTACGCAGGCGTTAAGTTGTTAGTTTCTGTATAAACGTAGCGTAATTTACTTTTATAGTGCTTTAAGTACATATAACAATGAGGATCAACACGGCAATTGAATATATCAATTTTGTATATCACATCAAATACAATATCAATATCTGAGTAAATCTCTGTTTAAATTTTTCAAATCCATCAAGAAATGACAAAATTATTAAAGATTTAAAAAGTGAGTTTAAAAAACACGGCCGGCCCTTGCGGATCATGCGATGACGTCACGTGCCACGATCGCAACAAACACCTGCCGCGCCGTCAGATTTGTTAGGGCGCCGAACGTCATCAACCAATCCTGAATTGGGGAGCGTTTTTGCGAATGCGACACGAAAATCGCTCTATCTTTGTAATTTTTGGTCTTAAATAAATTAAATTTCAATAATTCTTTCACTGAAATAATTTATTTTGATGTGACTGAAACTCTACATAATATATTTAACTAAAAATCTCGTTGATCCTCATTATCATAAATGTAAGTTACATTTAAATAGCTTTTCGCCACGCGGAATCGGTTAATAGTAGTTTGTTACACAAGGGACGTAAGAGAGCTATTACAGAACAATATCCAATTTGGAGCCCATGCGAGCGTAGCTCGCAAAGGGCGCTAATGGAACGAGTGCACCAGAGATATTTAGACACAACATCTGAAAATAATGAAGAGGAAGGTAACATTCTGGCCAACAACACAGATGCACAGCAACATGCAAATATTGTAGCTAAGAGCAATGTAAGTGCTCAAAGGTGTTTGGTTAGGCGTTTACCTACGGCGTAAGTACATAAACGAAATAGGGCCAGATATGTACCTATAGATAATAGGTAATGTTCCTATACTACTCAGTGGTATGGGTCGCATTCTTGCAGGCCATGTTTCAGTTTTTAACATTATATCATAGCATTTTAATAATAAATAAAATAAAATAAATAAATAAAGACAATACAAACGTTTATTATGCTTGTACCACACATTTTCACAATGCTGAAAGTTAAAACTTATGTTATATTAACAAAAGTTTAATATCATTAAACAAACGCTCATACACATAATTGTAAAATAACTTTTTTCTGCCGGTCGGTTCTTAAAAAAATTATACATATTTTGAAATGGGATTAAATTCTTCCATTTAAAACTGGTTTGGTTTCTGTACGCGACCTTTCATCAAGTAGGTCAAATATGCCCAATGACCTTTTTAATGATTACAAAGCTTTCACAAAGTGATTATAAGATTTAAAAAAGAAAATTCTGAAACCTATCGTGAGTGATATCGAACGAAAGGGCTTTTTGAGCTGTTACATTTCTTCAAAAATATCACATAGGAATTACATTTCAGCATTTGTTTTAAATTAAACCAAAAATCAATTCCCAAAAATCCCATACAAACTTAAGTTTGGGCAAAAATTAGAAAAAAATACCAAATCTAAATATTTTTAAAATTGCTTTCTTGTGATTTGATATGAGGATATTTTACATCTCGAGGTGTATTTTAGAAAAAATTAATAAACCACATCGGATCTGAAGGAGCCCAATGTTTTGAAAATGTTTTTTTTTTAATTTAAAACAAGTGACTGAAACATAATGATGTGATATATTTTTAGAACCGGCTCAGCAAGCCCTTTTATTCGATACCATACACGATAGGTTTTAGAACAAAAATATTTTTTTGCCATACAAAAAAAGATGACACCATTACTCATCCCCTAAGGGAAGAATTTTTAAGAACTGCGGGTCAAAAATTTTGTTTTGACCTTCAAGTACCTATACGTGTACCAAAACTGCTTTGTTGTAGGTAGGTACATCGATTTGCGGTTTTTTTTTGTCGTACAGTAGACCTATAAAAATAATTAGACTGCTTGATACGAATTCGATTCGATTTCGAAAGTCTTTCGCGCTATAGGTACAGAGGTACTGACAGGGTCTAAAAGTAGCATCACACAATTCCATCGTGTGCGTATTCACTGCCCTGGCGGCACTCCTCTTCGCACTGGCCCATGCTGTTGAATCGGTTTTCGTTGCCCCCGCAGCCTCCGTAGATGAACGTCTTGCAGCGATTCTCGTTCACGTCATAGTAATACCTATGGGGAGTCATGTCGTTCTAAGATTCGTTTATAGGTTGCTAAAACTATTGGACCGGCATAAAATAGCAGTTTATGCCAGTGATATGGCAATGAGTATAGCGATCTATCGCCGCCGCCAGTAAGTTTACCTATCGCAAACAGATGATGTAGTCAATCCTAATGAATTTCAATTGTTAAAGCGCGGTCAAACCGGATGCAGCACAGCAGTGACGGCCAACGACGTTGTGATGTGATGCATGAAATACTATGGTAGATGTCATACCGAACGCGTGACTGATGCGCAGCAGCTGCGCTGTGCACAACGGGTTAGCGCTTGGCCTTCACCTCACCTGATGTTAGTGACGATAAGACCGAAGGTGGAATAGCGCACTACACCTGGAATCCTCATCACTGAGATCACTGTTCCGGTTTATAAGATGGTACCTTACCTCTTATAACTGCCGGAACACAACAATTTTAAATTGTTGTTATGGCGTCAGACTTAGGTATTATGGTGGTAGCTAGCCAGGCGGACGTGAAATAAGCCCTACCACTAACCAAACCGAGTACAAATTGTACCTACTCCCCTCCTGGGAATCGAACACGGGACACCTGCGTCTTACACGGGTGGGCGAACCACTAGGCCACACAGGTGGTTAAATAATTTCGGTGTGACATGTACTGTCATATACCATCATAAAGTTAATATAGGTACCTAACGAAATAATTTTATGTTTACCATAGTATTTCATACATTACAACGTCGCTTGCTGTTTAATGCTGCGCTGCTACGCGCTATACTCAATTACACTTGGTCGGATTCGCAAAAGGTCGGATTCTCATTTTGACATTACTGTATTAATGGTAAAGCACTGAGAGCATTGTTTTTAAAAGAAAAGCTGTTTGAGAAATGGACTGGCATTATTTATGTTGGTCGATACTCGATCATTGTAAAAAAAATACATAATTTAAGTAGGATGGTGTGTTTGTAAATATACTACACCTGGTAAACTGCGTCACTGCATTGTTTATATTATTCAGCGTAAAACTCATTTATCCTAAGTACCCACGTATAATTATTCTTTATAATAAACTTACTTGTTAAACATAGCCATACACAACCCGGAGTCGGGTTGCAAAGCACAAAAGGTTTTTGAACTTGAGTTTTGTATTGGCATATAAGTAGCTCCTAAAACATAATAAATAAAAATATCAGAGTTAGGTCCAAGTAAGGAGGTAGTAGTACCTATAGCAGTAGTAATTGTTAACTAACAATACCTTTCTAGGATTCTTTAATTATATTCTCATAATTATAACGACTAAAAACTGGTATTCTTGATAATATTGTACACATTTCTCAATTTTTCAAACAAATGTTTTTGTAAAAAGTGTTTTTAAAATTTGGTTGAAAAGTGTGTGTACAATATATCAAGAATACCAGTTTTTAGTCATTAACTTAATTATTATGAGAATTTATTCTATATACCAACAAGCGCATACCTTTACAAATCCTCCTGCATTCCGTTATCGTTTCAAACTGATTCTGGTTGCCACCACAACCAGAAAATCTGAATGTCTTACATTGATCCAGTTGGGCGTCATAGTAGAACCTGTAATTTGCTGTAATTTAAATAATGTAATAGAAGAATCGTATAGTTTATATTACATTATCTACGACTTTATTTTACACCTACCTCGACCGAGGTTTTGCACAGTTACCAATCTTCGGTTGCAGTTGGCACCAATAATCCCAATTCCAAACGTCGTCAGAGCCAGCTAAAAGTATACAGAGTGTTTGGTAATAGCCTTATAAAGCCGAATAATGGTAGATAGGGACCATCAAACTGAACAACTTTTACTATGGGACCAACTCTGAAATCGCGAAAAAACATCAGCCGTTTCATACAAAAATTAATAACGAAAATATCAAACTGTATGGAACAGTTGTTTTTTTTCGCGATTTCAGAGTTGGTCCCATAGTAAAAGTTGTTCAGTTTTATGGTCCCTATCTTACATATTCGGCTTTATAAGGCTTTTACCAAACACCTAAAAAAGTGTAGGTTGGTACGACGTTGTAGATATAGGGGAGCGTGGGATACAGTGGATCTTGGGTAACAGTGGATAAAGTTCCGTAGCATCTAATCTATGGCACAAACACGCGCGAGAGTCCGCGACGTTGCCGTTCTGACACCCCTCACACGTCCGAACCAGTCGCCATCTTAGTCGGACAGCGGTAGGTCGCGCCACAGTGCACCGGTGAATAATTAAGCCAAATATGATTTTTTTTTGTGTTTTACTAAAACGTTTTGCCTTTTTGTATACTAGAATTTTGCAAGTTTTTGTGATTTGTCATGATCTAGGGTTAATGTGGAGGAATTATATCGCTTTTATCTGTTTATACTTAACTATCTAAATTTACTAGGATTTTTTATTTAAGTCTTCTATCTGTGGTCACAGCGGATCGTTTTCAAATGGGGTACAGTGGATCTATATCCACTGTACCCCGTATGTTATCCACAGTGCCCGTAAGTGTTAGCATTAACACCACTGCAATGCAACTTTTTGTTTTGTAGGGAAAATGCCACGCAATAGAAAACGAAAGACAAATATTGGTCAACACACCGAAAGTGATATGAGAGCTGCCTTATTAAAAATTTTGTTTTCTTGATTGTTTTTTGTTTGTTTTTAGAGGTTAATTATGTTTAATTAGGAAAGTCTCTAAAAGATAATAATTAATATTTATCTTATTGATCTCGTGACAATATGACAATTTTTTTTACTAATTATTTTTTGTTTTTATACGAGTGGATTTGGAGGTTTATGTTAGAATTACTTTTAATTCAGAAGGTCTGTCTAAATTATAAAAGACAATAATTAATAATAACGATAATGTTCCTACAGCATTGTGATTTAAAGACTATAGTTCCTTTAAGACTGATTTGAGGTAGATTATTAATTAACTATTATGTTAGTTTGTAACATTTAGTTTATCTTAAAATCTTTATACGATTACAAATTAATGTAAATTGTTAAAAAATAAACACTATGATTAAAAAAAAATACTTTTAATCGATTGTAAATGGTCATATTCCAGTGTACCCCATACGGTCCATTGTAACCCACCACCTATGTCCACTGTTACCCATTCATGAGTCACAGTGGATACTTTACCATTTAAAAAAAAAACTGGTTTACTTCATAACCAGTTGTTAATTGAGGTGTTATGGTAGTGTAATTTCAAAGCTGAATATATTTTCAAAGATTTTGTCAAAACACGGACCAATTTAGGGTGGTAAAAGTGAAGTTACAGTACTTACAAAAAAAAAGGATCCACTGAATCCCACTCTCCCCTACTTTTTTGAGACCGTTTGCGTTGACAACAAAATCCAAGCTAACTCGACTACTTTTTCTTTTTTACACACTAACTCAGTGTAAAAGAACAAAACAATGATGACCTTACATCGTCTTAGTTCCTTATTTTGCAAGCGAAAATAGTCCCATGGGTTAATCGTTTCGTCTTCAAAGTTAATCTCCACATTGATTCTTCTGTGCAAAGCAGTCGGTTTCTGCATCGTTTCATCAAACACTTTAGCCGTAGACAATGACACGTCATCAGCACCCTTTAACCCTCCTAACTCTAACACAAGCCCTAGAAATATAATCCGAAAATCCGTCCATTTTATCATTTTAAAAAATTCAACTCGTAAATACTCGCGCCCGTTTTACTGACCGCAATAAACGATAAAAACAAAGGCGAATAAAATTTATAATGCCATAAAAGAATATTATCGCGGACGCAAACATGTCCATGGGATATACCAAAGTAAGCAATGAAAAATATGGTATTTGAAGAAGACTGAACTATAGGTAGGTATGGTATGGTATTAAGTGTACTTATCAAATCTCTTATTAGTTTTTATTCGAGTACAAAGAAATAATTCTATCAATGTCAAATTTTGTATTGTGTTTGATATATTTGAATATGATTTGAATAGCCAAGTGACCAGTGACAAGTTTTATAAAAAAGCGACCTAATAAAAAGCCCTCGTTCCTCGTTGTTACACCCGTGTAACTACGAAGAAGACCCTGTTCCTCGTCGTTACACCATGGTATGGTATTAAAAAAGCGGACCGACCCGTTTTCAGTTAGAGTTAGACTAAGGCCGAGTTGCACCATCTTGACTTAACCTTAACTCTAACAGATACAAACTTATCTGAGCCAGTAGTGGTCAAAAGTGGAACTGAACTGAGGTGTTATATTGTTACCTAGGTTACGCAATAGACGAGTCAGATATGTTTATATCAGTTAAAGTTATGGTTAAGATGGTGCAACTCAGCCTAAGTATTTACCCACTGGAGCATTATAATCTATGTATTTACGAGCAAAATCTATTAAAAAAATTGAGATCGGTGTAACTTACCTACAGAATTTATTAAATGTGTCCCGTTTTCGCGTGGTTTTACTATTATATTTATCCTACAAGTAGTAGAAAGGACCACAAGGAAGTTTTAGTTCCTGTAAAACGAAGTTTACATATTATTCGCGTTTAAAATTAACAGAATATCAGAGAATGCAGTGCATAATTAAGATAAATAACCAAAATAGATAAGCACATGCGACACAACTCGCACGATCGTTAAGTGTCTGCGGTGCGGTGCAGTCCAGTGCGCCGAGAGTAAAACCACTAATTACACCGTTCCCGGGATTTATATTTAATTATTATATTATAAGCGAACTCGACGATATTATGGGTTTAAAAGAACAATAATTATAAAATCAATCAATCGGTACTTACTCGAGCGTGCTGGCCCTTCGACTCGGTGACATCATCGCTTCGAATCCTGAAGATACTCATATCTTGCAAATGGGTATCTAATAACTGATCCTGAATTTTCCTGCAGCAGGCATTGGTTAAGTCGGGGAAATTTTCACGCACGTTATGCAATCTCAAGTAGACTTACTTGTTGGAAATAGTACATTATGAGACAAGTTAGCTTAGGTTGCTTATTGCACACAAGGCTGTGGGTTGCAGCCCGAGCCGCAGGCGAGGGCGTAACTCAGCTGAGTGTGCAATAAGCAAGAGCTCACGAGTTTCATACGACGTTTTTCAACACATTTGCGAGGAAAAAACAAAGTAATTTATCACACAGCAACAAATATGGCAAAAACAATCTAAGATAATTATGGGAAAAGGCGCGCATGTTTTTTTTTTGTTTTTTTTCACACGCCCAACGCCAGAATATTTTGCGAACAAAGGGGTGAGGAGCATACAGCCTACTACTAATACTTCAAAATTATAATTTTATGTGACAAAATGCAAATATTTTAATATTTTAAAACAAAATATTGTGAATTATGAATAATTTGATAATAATTATATATTTATTTGACTTAATTAAGGACTTACACATTTATTTATTCCAAAAATGTATATGAATTTTCAGCAGCATAAAACCTCTTTGTTGTCAAAAAAAAAACTGTATTACCCGGCTAAATTGGGAATGCTCTGTTAACTCGCATAGAACTTGCAGTAAGGTACTAATTTAACTTTGTAGGGTTAATTCTATTACGAACTAGTGCTCACTTTACGAGCAAGTGTGTTGAAAATTGATTTTCAACACACTTGCTCGTAAAGTGAGCCCTAGTTCATCGCTTTTAGGGCCATAAACCGAGCTATAACAAACGCGTGCAATAATATATAAAACACTAGTTCGTAATAGAATTAACCCTACAAAGTTAAATTAGTACCTTACTGCAAGTTCTATGCGAGTAAACAGAGCATTCCCAATTTAGCCGGGTAATACAGATATTTATTTTTTTTACAACAAAGAGGTTTTATGCTGCTGAAAATTCATATACATTTTTGGAATAAATAAATGTGCAAGTCCATAATTAAGTCAAATAAATATATAATTACTATCAAATTATTCATAATTCACAATATTTTGTTATAAAATATTAAAATATTTGCATTTTGTTACTTAAAATTATAATTTTGAAGTATTAGTAGAAGGCTGTATGCTCCTCACCCCTTTGTTCGCAAAAAATTCTTGCGTTAGCCTGTGAAAAAAAAGACAAAAAAACATGCGCGCCTTTTCCCATAATTATCATATTTTGTTTTTGCCATATTTGTTGCTTTGTGATTATATTACTTTGTTTTTTCCTCGCAAATGTGTTGAAAAACGTCGTATGAAACTCGTGAGCTCTTGCTTATTGCACACTCGCCTGCGGCTCGGGCTGCAACCCACAGCCTTGTGTGCAATGAGCAACCTAAGCTAACTTATCTAATAATGTACTATTATTTATTTGATAGTTACTTACTTACCCCTATTATTATAAAAGCAAGCAAGTGACAAGTATCGTTGAAAACTACTACGGGCTTTAAATCAAAAGTAGGTAATGCTACTGATTGGCGCTATTTTAATAGTTTCTCAACTTCTAATCATTCCTACGAATTCAAAACTACTTACTTATTATATGGACGAGTAGGTATATTTAAATGAACCACACTACCTAATTGCGGAATTATGATTATGTTTTTATTCCCAAACCGACACAATGCATCGGCCATCGCGGGCAGATGTTTGCTGAGGCTGATCTAATGGCGAGTGCGATTTGCATACAAATTCCTGAACTCGCATTGCTCGGACGCCCGGATCGGATTAACGCTAACGACGCCCATTCTGTGGCGCTGCAATCTCGATGGTTCCACCTATACATTGTTGCCCTACTTGTTTTGGTATAACTATATCCCCGTCCCTGGCGGAAACATAGTTTGTTGATCAGTGGGGAAAAGGGAATCCTATAGGCATCCTATTGGAATATTCCTGGAATCTGAAGATAACGAAAATCTTTATCATTTCAATCACCCATCGTCCTTTGAAGTCATCATTGGCTGTAATCGCAAAGATGCAGTTTTGCAATTTTATTATCCTACGACGTAACCTCCTTGGATTTCAAACATCTTATCATATCCTCTCAGCAGCTTAATATATAATAATGCTTAATTATTAAGAAATCCTGCAAATAACAATCCAAGTAATGATCCAGAAATGTCGCAATTAGCCTAGAGCAGATTTTTACTACCAAGTCAGATAGCAATTAGCAGTAATAGCTTCGCTGGTATTTCCTGAGTAAGCTTTAAAATATAAGTAAGTACCTACAACTGCCTGCCGCCTGGAGAATTAATTGCTACAGTTTTTCATCTGAGCGCGGCTGGAGACGGGATTACAGGACAAACGATCATAATTGATTGTCATCATAGTTATATACGGCTAGCGGCACCGATCCGCCGCGGGCCCGCGCCGATTGTCGTCTTTAATAAATCGACGACGGTATTTTAGCCATCGAGTGAAATCGAAATAATGTTCAGAGATTTCTATACTTACCAACAAAAGTGGAAAATTGGGTGTAGCGTCTTTTTCACAAAATCGACACTCCAAAAAAAATCAATTAAAATGTAACCGATAGGATTTTAATAAGACAAAAAAAATCTATCAATTTAACTAGTGGGCGGAAACAGAGGATTATTTCAAGGGTGCCAAAAAATCTTATTATGGCAACTCTTTTTTATTCTTAACAACCCTTATGACATGGCTACACCTACTCGTTCACATGCCGACTACTTGCTATTGCTACCACGACTAATAAATAAACTTGACCCTGAGCTTCGGGAATCACTTAATATAAAAAATATAAGAAACAAACTAAAGATTTTACTCGTTGGTGAGTTGGATAACAGCGATCGAACTGGATTTTATTGTAAGCAAGGAAGATAATGTAAAATAGTAACAATCATGTAATTAGTATAATCATAAATCAAAATACCTAATACCACAGAATACAATAATAGTCTAATACTTAAGTATACAATAGCGAATTCTAGCACATTAATATAAATCTGTGGTTTCTGATGTGCTTTAAATGTAAAATAAAATTGTATAACTTTATTGATAATAAATGAAAAAAAAACATCTTAAACAGCTTTTCATGAAAAGAAAATCCGATACTAAGCAATTTTATCTTTGACAGTGAACCTAATTCCTATGTTTCTTCCAGTAATATTATTTTGAGATCAAACCATATTCCTGATATTCGCCTACACAGGGTACATCACATTTCCAGATGTTATTTAGTCCAAAGGGAAACCCTCGCACAAAACAAACCAAATTAAACAAATATAGGATTATATTCATTGAAACATTCAAATCCAACATAACAAACATTGGAGCACATTCCAAGTTTGCACAAGCCGTACAGATTCACCACATAGGCGTCTGATGCCCGTGAGATCCTTCGTACTATAATCCCATTTGCCATAATTATTTGGGCATTTAATCTAAGCCACTATGTTTCTATGTTCGTCTCGAAATACCTCAAACCATGTTAATGAAAATATCGCAACCAACACACATTGTTAAATAAACTCCGCGCCGAGTCGGTTATAACGAGAAAAGCCACACGTAAGATTATAAATCGACTCTGATGTACAATGTGAATAAGTTACTATTTTATGAGTGAAAACTAAAAGGGTATAAATTAAATTAAGTATTATCAAGTCAGATTACTAGTGTCTTAAAACATCTAAGGCATCTTTACGAAAACTTATTGTATTTTTTTCTTAATTTATTACATCATATATATACATAATTTCGACATAATCATTTATTAATAACGTAACATTTCTCTGGCAGGTCAAGTAAAAAATTAAATAGTAACATACATGTTTGGATGTTGCAAGGGCTTTCAGCCAGAATTAACAATACAGTGCTTAGTGTATACTATGTGCAGTTAAATAGTGTACACTCGAGGCCGTTAAATTGGTTAACTTGAGAAATCTTAGCGATTTCAACTACATTGTCTTCGAGAATCATAAAGCATATATCATTCGTACGAACGCTGCTGTTATATGATCATGTTAACTAATACGCAGTCTATCGCCTCAAATATACACTCGTTTTGGTAATTCGACAACGATTAAATCATTATTATTCTATATCTATATATTTCTATAATTTCTATAAAAACTGATTACTCGGGAATTTGTATTTAGAATATAAGTATTGTAAACGCCTTCAGACACGGAGGCCGGCTCGCGCTTGACGTGCGGCCGCCGCTCTAGAGGTTATTGCTCAGGACATCCACTCGGTAAAGTATTATCTTTATAGAAAAAGCGCGAACCTACATGATTTGTGGGCACCTAACAATACATACGTACGTGCATTAAGAGCTATGTACAAGCATCACTAATATTTACTATCACAATTACAATCATTGACAATGTTTAACAAAATTTTAATGCATTTCATAATATTGGTTTAAGTTCAATTATCATAGAATAGGTTCATGCTTCGAAAACTTCGATCAAGAATATCCTAGATAACGCTTCACGAACTAAAACAGTACGCAAAAATGGCACCTCAAATAGCGTCCCACTTACAAACATGGCGCTTATTTTGTACATAACCACCTCTTATTTTTTGCAAACTCACATTTTATATCACTTATTTTATGCAAAATAAGCGCCCAGTTTGTAAGTGGGACTCTATTTGAGGTGCCATTTTTGAGACTCTGTCCGGACATCTAGGGTATTCTTGATCGAAGTTCGAAAAGCAAAAAAAAAACTAGTAGATGATTTGACACATAAAACATCAATTTCGAATTCCCATCGACATATTTTTATTTTATGCATATTTTAAAATTGTATCTATAGAGTATTAAGTATGTGTTTTTATTTAGAAAAATAACCATCTATTATTATTTTGACAAGGCATCTATTTAATTATGTTATATTTTGTTTATAGACACATGTTAAAAAGCAGTTCTAAGCACGCATAATGGGAGAATCACCGAAAAATATAAGGCGCAGGAACATGAGCATATTACAAATTGATTGACATAAACTATGAAATAAGAAAATTAATCGCAAGGGGTCACAACCGGTGCTAAACAACGAGCAATCATAACATAAATACATAGACACGATCCCAATAGAACCGACTTTTAATGGTGCCAAATGTATCAACGAATTATTTCTGTCGCACGAGCAAATAATAACCAAAAATAATTAGATCAAACAACTAGGAGCGTTTCACGCGCAGCGGAAAACGTTGTTTTATAGAGCTTTTGCGTGCGCTATTAAAAGACATTATATTTGTAGTGATCATAAGATTGAATATACGTTTACTCTTTTACAATAGTTATTCTTCTTGAGCGCATTTTATTTAACCTTATTTTAAGAATTCATTGAAATTTGATATCAATTAAAACTATGTATATACTTTTCTCTCACTGGATCTGTTGCGGATATCACACCGTATAAATAAGCCACGCACACCAGCAAGCGATAACACAGGCACATTTGACTATACATACATATTATTATTAAACACAGTCATTACTATTATATTTCTCACAGTACAAATTCGTATCTAAATAATGCTGTATACTCTGTCAATGTTTAATTTTGCCGAATCACCAAAAACCATTAAAAAGGACAACCGTTGGCAAAAAGGTCCATAAGCTGCTCGACAAACATTAGGCAGCGGTCGTCTTTTTTACAAAATCACATAAATTAAAAATATTAAGTCAGCAATTTAGTAATGTTGCTGTAAATCAGGAGGCCACAACACGATTTTTCAACACAGAAAATGCTAGAAGGCTATAAACAACAAATTGACGCAGTTTTTCAACATAACTGAACATCAAAATTTTCTAGCTCTAAAGTTAAAAAATGCTATACAAGATGATCACGGATAATACTCTAATATAGTTATGTTATGTTGAACATCAACTTTTAAGATAATAGGTTGGGCCCGCCGAGCGACAGACCCGGCAGAAACTTGCTACCGGCGAACAAGATAAGCTATAGTTACGAATTAAAAACAACAATAAAACTTTTTGCTAGCAGGACTAATTTGTGGCCAATAATCCAGCCATATATTCTCTGAGGAACAAAGTGGAAAAAGAGAGAAAATTACGATACAATTTGCAATTTGAGTCTTAATTAATTTGACATTACAGACTAAAATACAACTTTGTCCTCAAGGGAAGATATGGCGTGTATCTGTCACGGGTTACACTACTCGGGTAAGCATGTTAAGTAAACATTGGTGTTCGTCGTAAGTATTCTATTTTAAATAATGTTTAAATAAGGCTATTCTGCGAATCGATACGATGTTAACATTGCATTTGCGGCAAACATTAAAATTTCGTCTGTAGTGGTCCGGCGATGAATTCACTTTATATTTAACCACTATGTATTACATACTTCGATGACATGCCCAACTAATGATAACAGTCGATCTCACTTTATTAGTAATTAATTCAAATGTAAAAAGGTAAAATATAACCTAGTTCTATTTGCTTGTACGTCTAAGGCATTTCAAACGTAATAAACGTAGTATTTATATCATAGAACCATTTCATGTTGTATACTACCTAAATTTTGTTAAGAACTTATGTCGATAAATAATTATTTATTATTATTTATTTATACACGAATGTCATACTATTTGATTGCGCCATCTTCAACTTTACTGTCGTAATCAATTTGTTTTAACTTAACCGATTCCGCCAGCCCTAAGACAATTATTCAGAACAAAAGAGAGGTTAGAGAAAAAAATACTGTCAAACACACATCTGCAAGTTAAACGATTTTAAAAAGCACATGCGAAATATTAAATTTCATTTTCAAGCTCACTGCTCTATTTGGAGTCGGCCGTCTGCAAAGTGTATTATTAAATATGCTGTGGAGAATTATTATAAACTAAACCCACGTAGTACTTCTTGCGTTCGACAAATTGCGAGTGTACACCAAAGACAGCTAAATTATCAAAGAAATAAGTGTTGTCATCGAAGTATGTAAAGCAAGGTGCAACGATAGGGCTGCGCGTGGCGAGTTTTCCAGTAGTTCAGTTGTAAATCTTGATGGCCTTCTCGAGGTAGTTGACGCGCGAGCGTTTGGGCGTCTTGTTGATGTGCTCCAGCCCTAGCCACGGCCGCCCGCCCGTCGAGTCTGGGAGGGACATGTCTTTATTACAGTCAAGCGGGTATTCTTTTCAAAGTCGAAGGGGTGGCTAAGCCCTCCGCACATGGCTCGTAAGCGTAGTCGTCTCGAGCGTATCGTCAAGTCAAGACGCAAAAAGTACGATACGAGCGATCCTTCTGCAAACAAATCGTAGACCGTATCGTCGGAAATTATTCAGCAAACACTTTCTATAAAGTATTAGGCTTGCTTTTTTACGCCAGTACGCTACGACTATAGCTATGACAATAAAAATCTCATACAATACGCTACAGCAACGCTTCTTCTTCCGACTTGTTTGAACATGTACGTGCACGTATTGCTCTCGTACGACGCGCGTATTACGATACGCTTACGCTACGAGACGCAGTGTGCGGAGGGGCTAACGTTTTTCATAAATTTTTTGCTGGGTAAGTTTTGAACTTTGTGTGTTGGACTTTTAAGTTGAATCTTGATACAGGAAATGTGATTTTTTTTCGTATAAGTACTCTGATATTCAGCAAGCCAAGTTTAAGCGTCATTTGATTTTTTTAAGATTTAGGTAAACTTTTTAAACAAGAACTAAACATATAACCACAAATAAGATATTTTATGATGATTGAGATTGATAAAAGTTGAATTTATTTAAAAATTTAATTATTTATTTACTTTTAGTCTTTAATTACTGAAATTAAAATGTAAAAAAATTGTACTTACTTGCATTACTAGTTGGCCTGAAGTCGAAAATGTTTATAACTGCTCCTTCACTTATGTAATTAGGTCTGCCATTTGTTACTACAGCAAAATTGTACTGAAACAAATACCAAATGATCGTTAGTTTTTCTTTTTAAATCCAACTTTAATGCCGTGTATTTATATACTTTCTTTTTTTTTATTTTGAGATTAGAGCCCTAACGGCTAAAGGCAGAGACACCAAGAAGTGAGCACTAAGAAAGTATTTTTTTTAAATTGACCTCCTAAGGGGATGAAAGTTTGTATGAGAAATTGTATAGGAAAACTGAAATGAGTGATTAGAGCACTAAAGGCTGAAAGGTAGAGACACAATTTTTGTAGGTGAGCACTAAGAAAGGGTTTTGGAAAAGTCCTGTTATACAGGATGCTACAAAGCGTTCCAGTTTTTATATATTTTGATAGGAAAATTTAAATGTGTGAAAAAAGTTCTAAATTAATATAAACATAGGTATACTAGCTTCTGCCCGCGACTTCGTCCGCGTGGATATTAGAGAAAATCCTTAGGGAACCTTCAAAATTCTTAGGGAACCTTCAAAATCCTTAGGGAACCTGCAACCAGGATCTGACCAGCCATTTTTACGTATTTAGGCGGGTTCCTACGTTCCTACCAAGGGCGCTAACTGGCGAGGCAAGACATTTGCCGCGTGTGGCGGGCCTCGCACGTGGCTTCCCGTTCCCGTCCCCGTCCCCGTTCCCGTTCCCGTCCCCGTCCCCGTCCCCGTCCCCGTCCCCGTCCCCGTCCCCGTCCCCGTCCCCGTCCCCGTCCCCGTCCCCGTCCCCGTCCCCGTCCCCGTCCCCGTCCCCGTCCCCGTCCCCGTCCCCGTCCCCGTCCCCGTCCCCGTCCCCGTCCCCGTCCCCGTCCCCGTCCCCGTCCCCGTCCCCGTCCCCGTCCCCGTCCCCGTCCCCGTCCCCGTCCCCGTCCCCGTCCCCGTCCCCGTCCCCGTCCCCGTCCCCGTCCCCGTCCCCGTCCCCGTCCCCGTCCCCGTCCCCGTCCCCGTCCCCGTCCCCGTCCCCGTCCCCGTCCCCGTCCCCGTCCCCGTCCCCGTCCCCGTCCCCGTCCCCGTCCCCCGTGCATGTCCAGGTCCAATCATGGCCACCGTGTTGGACTTCAAAATAAATGTCATTTTCGCAACCACCATCCCATGAAATCTCAAAAACGACATCCACATCGATTTTCATGTTTACTTACCCCATTTACACCTTAAGGGATGATTTTCAAAATATCAAAATATGTGTTTGCCTATTTATTTTTGGACATGCTCCTACGAATTTTAAAGTTGTAATGTCTATTTTATATAATTTTTCCATACAAAATTTGAACCCCATTTTCACCCCTTTAGGGGTTAAATTATGTCCACCGTGTTGGACTTAAAAATAAATCTCATTTTCGCAATCACCATCCCATAAAACATCAAGAACGACATCCATATTGATTTTTATGTTTACTAACCCCATTTACCCCTAAGTGGTTGATTTTCAAAATTACAAAATATATGTTTGCCTATAAATTTTTAGATGTGCTCCTACGAAGTTTAAAGTTGTAATGTGTATTTTATATTATTTTTCCATACAAAATTTAAACCCCATTTTCACCCCTTTAGGGGTCAAATCATGACCACCGTGTTGGACTTCAAAATAAATGTCATTTTTGCAATCGTCATCCTAGAAAACCCCAATAACGACATCCTTATCTATTTTTGTGTTTTTTTACCCCTTTTCACCCCCATTTCATCCCCATAGGGGTTTAAATACTAACAATAACAATATACGTTGCGGTAGATTTCCATCCATAAGCCTAAATTATAAATTTAGCGACTTTTACTTCGAAAATAAAGGATTTTCTCCAATACACAACTTCATCCCCCTTTTGACCCCTTCGGGGGAAGAATTTTGAAATACGCTGAGACCCGTATTTATTTATTTTCAATGGTCAGTCTAATCACAAAATTTTGAAGATCCTAGCTTCAAAACTGAGGGACTTTCATACAAACTTTGATCCCCTTTTTTACCCCCTTAGGGGGTGAATTTTGAAAAACCCTTTCTTAGTGCACCCCTAGACCTCATAAGGAACCTATGTGCTAAATTTGGAGTCTCTAGACCCAGCGGTTTGGGCTGTGCGTTGATAGATCAGTCAGTCAGTCAGTCAGTCAGTCAGTCAGTCAGTCAGTCAGTCAGTCAGTCATTCAGTTTACGATTTTATAAATATAGATTGGTAATCCGTCGTGACTTTCAAAATAATTGCACAACTATCTTAATCACGCGAACGACGTCGCGGGCAAAAGCTACTCTAGTTGTTTATTATATTTAAATAGTATTTGGATGATCGCTACTCTGCTGGTAGGTGGATTTACAACAGTTTTATTATATTAGTGGTCGGTCCTCCTCAACAGTATAGTATACCTTTTCCCACTCCTTGTCGGGTATGTCGAGTTTCTTCTGCAGGCGGTCCTTGACGGCCTGGAAGGGCTCGTTGTGTTTGACGCGCGCGTAGAACGGGATGCCGAACGTCGCGTACACCTGCTTGTGGAAGTGCGCGCACGGCACTAGCACTTCGTCCTCCTGGTTAAACACAATGACACAAATACATTATTTATTTATTACATTTAATTATATATATTGCTTCAGTAAAATGTAATAAAATCAATCAGACATTAGTGTCGATTCGGTGCAGCAAGACTTGGGGGTAACTATACTACCGACACGATCTAAATCGAGTTCGAATCGAATAAAAATCAAAATCATACTATGAAAACCGTTTTTAAAGTACTGCGCCGACAAGTGAGAAAAGGGCCGTAATTTAAGTTTGCATCCTCTTCTTTCCGTATCGAAAAGACAAGAACAAAATGCTAAAATTAAGTTTAGTCCTGTCAATTTAGTGTCCTCTGTACCGAATCGACGCCAGTTTGTTTCGTCCCATCTGGATCCCATTTTCCGATGCGCAGTACGTGGGAGAAGCATATATAGGGGTTTGTCGGATCCGAAACCATTGCGAATGTGAAATCGTATAGCATAAGTAACGACTCATGTTAGATTTATAGAAGTGGTTGTATCGAACTTTCAACAACATTTAATAGCTGTATTGAGGGTCGAACGACTCCATTACTTTTACGTGTTTGTTTTTGCTTGGGCGGTGTGTTTTGATTGGTTGCTGCATATGTTTCCGAACAGCTTAATCATGCCGATCGATGCTAAAAGTAGCATATCTGCTAGGGCCTTAAGGAGCCGTACAACGCTGGAAGCAATTTTCATAGTTAAAATAATCGAAATAATTGTCAATTTTTAATCGACTTCATATCGTTTTTAATTAATAACTACTACTTTACTACTACTACTACTAATACTTTGGAAAACTGTCAATCACAAAACTAGAGAGCTAGTAAAGGTTTCTTTCATTATAGTTTCAATCTTATAGGTTTATTATTGGATGGCACGCACGTCAGTGAAAAAATACAAAACTGAGTACTATAATCTATTTCTACATTATTTTTGGGACTGATAAATCAAGTAATACTGTGTGAAATCTTTGTTCAAAAATGTGTATTTGGCGTTGTACGGCCCTTTAATAAGAACCAGTCAGTGTTAGTATAGTACGAGTCCAACAGCGAGCGGTGAGGTACGCGGGCGACGTGAGAAGGGCGCGCGCTATTGGTCGCTCGCTAGTGCACATGCGCAAACTGATCCTCACTCCGTGGAAAGTGTCAAGATGTTTGCATCGTACTGTATAGTACCAGTAGACGAAAGTCTATGACCAGTGTGTGTTACCAGTGATGAATTACGGCAGTGAAACGTGGTCGCTTACTATGGGTCTCAAAAAGAGGCTCGAGGGCACCCAGCGTGCAATGGAGAAACCCATGTTCGGCGTTTTCCTGTGTGATCGAATCAGAAATGAGAAGATTCGCAGGAGACCTAGAGTAACCGACATCGCTCGAAGGATCGCTCAGCTCAAGTGGCAGTGGGCTGGACACATAGCGAGAAGAACCTATGTTGGTTGGGGCGGGCCGGTTCTGGAATGGCTCGCGCGCACAGGACTCGGATCCGTGGGTAGGCTCCTGACAAGATGGACCGACGATCTGGTGTGGTCGCGGTGCGCCGCTGGATGCGGGCCAAGCAGGACCGAGCGTCGTGGAGATCCGCGGGGAAGGCCTGTACCCAGGAGTGGGTGTTGTGCGGCTGATATGATGATGATGATGATGTATAGTACCTGCAACTGAAGCTCGTCCTTAGGTATCTCCTCTATCCTGTAGAGGCGCGGGGGCGAGGTGATGACCTGGTCAAGAGTCAGCTCGGGGTCGGGCCCCGGCAGCACTTTGTGACATGATACCTCCACGATCCTTAACCTAAAACGCACGAACACACAATAATTGTCTATTAAGTATGGCCGTCGGTCGAGAGAATGCACAATTGACAGATTTTTCGTAAGCCAACTAAATTGAGTTGACTTAGGTCGCGTTCCGAATCATGCTGACAGCACTGTTCGCACGAATCTGACCAAATTTAATAGTCACAAAATATTTATTACACAAAATAGGGTATTTATGTATTTGTGTACCTACCAACTAACAGTGTTGTTGGTGTGATTTGAAGCTAAGCCTTAAGAAACTTGATACGATCAGTCAACTTTAGAAAAACAGTTTCTTAAAACTTGTAATCGGCAGAAATAATGATCAAAATCTTATTGGCTACTTCATGTCACTAGTGGTTTTGATTGGCCGAAACTAACCTTTTTGAACCCTCAGGGGACATTTCAACTACTTTAGCTGCCTCTTCTAAAATATCTGCTACTTTTCCACCTTTATTTGGATATAAAATTAATTCTTTATCTTCTTTGTAATTTGGACCAACCTGTAAAGGAAATAAGACACAATATTTTTTACAAGCAAACAATTTTACCGATACGTATTTTTATGATACTATTGTTAACTTACCCATAAACATTTGAACTGTTTCTTGTTGTCCAATTCATTAACTTTAATAGATAATATCTGGTAGAATAACTTCTTAGGGCACTTTGGTTTACAGTATACTAATAAATCCTTAAGTATACCATCGTAGGAGTATCTCAGGGCCAGTCCGGGTGTGTCCTTGTAGCTACAACAATAGAAATAGCAATGAATATTCTATATCATGAGAAGCTTGATGGCTCAATGGCATAGCGCATTCGGCCTGCGATTGCGGAGGTTAAGTGAATTTCGTTAAGGTGAACCTCTAACTGCCGGAACACAACAATTTTTTAATTATTGTTATGGCGTCAGATGGTGGCATGACAACTAGCCAGGCGGACTTGAAATAAGCCCTACGACCAACCAAAAAAGTTGCTCCTATATACTTACTTCTGGCATTTGAAGAACTGTATTAAATAGGGGTCTACGTTGAGGTGCTGGCCGACCGCGCGCGCCATCTGGTCGTAGCGCATCTGCATCGACAGCTCCATTGTGAATCTGCAACGTTACCAACACTTAGTGCTTGTTCACGTTAACTCGCGGTGGCGGTCGCGGTCACGAAATATCAAACACAAGATCATCGTCCAATGGCAGGATAATTTTGTTGATTCACAAATCGTCCACCAGTCGGCGCACTACCGCTAACTTGGCGCTAGTGTAGATGTAGACCTGTCATTTTGTTGTTTTGTTCTAATTTTGGATGTCGGAAGCGAATTTTCGTAAATATCGATTTTTTTCCAAAACATTTTGGTTTCTTTTTCTTTAATTAAATATTTTATTAATTTACTGTCCAGGCAGCGTCTATAATAATTATTGTAACTATCAACCATTTTTAGATATCATTTAAAATTAACGGGAAAATTGTGGGTAAATGCCCGTACAAAGGTCTCCAGTAGCAGTAGCGCCACCAAGAGGGATACATTTTGTGACATCCCCCCATTTCACAGTTGACACTCGCGCAAACGCCTGGTGGCCAACATGAACACGAATTCGCTAACTCCGCCGCGCCCGCAACTGCGACCGCGCCCGCGAGTTCAACGTGAACAAGCACTTAGGCCCGTATTTTATAAACCGCTCTCAACGTTGAGACCTATCTTGAGATCATACCTGAGATACCTACTGTTCCTGTATGAAAAGCATCTCAAGTATGATCCCAAGATAGCTCTCAAAGTTGAGAGCGGTTTATAAATATGGGCCTTAGAGCCGAATTCAACGTTGTTTTTAAACGTGATTAAGATCACGTTTTGAATAATTTAGTTAATATATCGAGTTTGATCTCTGTTTATTCCAAAACAATTTCAACCGCTGTTTAATTAAATTGATACGTACATGATTTTACAAGTCAATATATTGGCATATTTTGTAACAAATTATTCCTCGCTGTTATTACAGTGACAGCCTTAAGCCCGTTTAGTGACTCAAATGAGTTTAAAATAAATGGTAAAATTGGGTCTTCGAAATTACCATCGCTCAAGGGCCAGACTAGACCGAATTATGTTTTTAAACGAGACAGAAGTTGATTTTTCATAAAAAAATTATGATGTAACACAATGGTAAAAAATGACATTGCACCTGTCGAGCTCAAGGCTCTAATCGAATGATTAAGCCCTAAACGAATAATGATAATGAGAGAGTGTTGGGTACTATCTGTTTTCTCTTGTTGTTTCTCGCTTAGTATATGAGTTTCATTCAAAAAACAGCAAAAAACTGTCGTAAGTGTAAAGTACAGTTGAATTTGGTATTGGTAGCGAAGTCAAAATGTGTTTTGCAAAGCTCTCAGCCACCACTTTGCAAAAGTAACTGTCGACTTTCAAAAGGAATGGCTGAGAAAATAATAACGCCACAAGCGACTGTACTAAAATCGTTTGATTGGTTGTTTCAAATGTCAAATGTTATTGTGACACGTATTTTAACTAATCAAAACCATTGATAGCGGTCGGGTCGTCTATTGGTGCCATCTGTGATTAGCTTTGCGTGTTGATTCCCATTGATAATAAATAATAAATGGGATATTACCCGCTCGCGTGCGCCAAAGCCGAAGTCAAAACATCCGTTGATTGCGCAGCCTCTAGGGCCCGAAAAGGTGAGCGCGCCGGGTGATGTAAAAATGGTCACTGTGACTTGTCGATACAAGACAGATCCTTGAAGTTATGTTATTTATGATGAGAAGTAATAAAGCTTTAATCTGATGGGTGTTTTGTTTTTTTTTTTTCTCAGATGAGATTTATACGTCAGGTACGTTCAGAAACTTCGCAAGGATAGAGTAAATTTATCTAAGAACGCATTCCAATACAATCCAGAGACCAAACTGGATGATTTGTACTAGTTTTTGAACAAAAACGGTAAAGACTGCTCAGTCATGCAGGTACGTGACGTGCGCACACTACTTTCGAAATCCAAAGTCACGAACTGTCATGACATGCGCATACGAGCGGTTATAAATCTGGTTACTAAAAAAACAATAGTATAATACTCCAAACCAACCTACGTCTAATTATGTTTGCGAAAAAATAACTTTAACTGGCAACAAATCGCGAATCATTAAAATACGTAATAAAAACTGCTTTAAGTGGGAAATAATTAATCACTTCGCCTTGACTCCGACCGATGAATGATGACGACGGCATCCACCAGTAACAACTCGTTCTAACTAATACAAGTATTCAATCGAGTTACCCCGGGTCGTTGGGCAGCGTCTTGTCCACAAACTGCACCTCCACCTTGTAGAAGATGTACTTGAAGTAGTCCTGGCAGGTGGGCAGCTCCAGCTCCTCGTGCCGGTGGTCGGCGCGCTCGAACACGATGATGTCTCCATCCATCAGCTCGTCCAATACCTGGCCGCGTGCACACGACTCAATCCAAGGGGGAACGCTTACAATCGCCTTACACTACTTCAAGATACAGCTGGGTGAATCTACGGGCGTTTTAAGCGCCGTCATTGTTCTCGACATACAATTTGTCATGATAGGTTGCAAAAATAATATAACTTATGCTGAAAACGCTGGAACCTATTCTCGTCACTGCACAGAATTTTCTTACTCAAAAATGATGGAAATATGATGAGAATAATGACGGCGTTCAAAACGCTAGTAGATTCACCCAGCTCGCACAGCGAGTTACGAGCTCTCGGCAGTGTGGAGGGGGTATGCGCAGTAATACCCCTTTCACATTTGCCGTGAGCTCTTAACACGCTGCGCGAGCTGTAAAGTATGGGCATCGGAAAACATCGGCAACAATCGTCTAACATAACAAAGAGTATTTTGGCCCTAAGTCTTTTACAATTTTAACTATATTGCAATGAAATAAATGTCAACGTCATTTCTAAGCAAAGCAAAAACACGAAGTTAGCCGATACCCATTTTCTATCTTGAAGTGCTGTACAATATGATCGCAACGCTACCCTTTATTCCAAACTTTGACGATATGAGTGATGTAGTGGTCAACATGCCGGTCTACAACGCAAGAGGTCCCGGGTTAGATTCCCGGCCGGTCAGAAATTGTAATGATGAATTTTAATATCTATGACGGAGCTGGGTATTACTATGTATAATAATAAGTATATGTTTAAAAATGATATGTATAAAAGTAGTATATCAGTTTATAAATGACGAGACGTGGCATGCAGTACAAGCGATTTTTACCTTAGGAGTTGTTATGTAAAAAATAAGATTATTTTATAAAAATGCACACTGTGTGCCAAAAATGAGAAAGTTTGGGTAATAAATAAATTGCGATAATATGACATAAAATAGCAACTGCTTAATTATCATCAGTATCAGGGTAAAGATAAAAATCTAATTTTAAGCAAGCTAGAATAAAACTGATAAATAAATGGAAAGTGATACTGTACCTTAGACATATTGTCATAAGAGTTATTTGAATAACATTCAATATAGTTACTATCATAAGACTGTAATTTTTATTACAAAAGATAAATAAACAGTGAAAATAAGTGTGAATTTGTAAATAGGCAGTAAGATTATTTGTTAAAGATATTTTGTTATACGGTCAGCAACTATGACAAAGTACCAAACCGTTCAGCGACTTTCATTGCTGACTGTACAGTTTTTTATTGTACATAGGTAGGTATTGTTGTATTGGATTACCCAAAAATTGTATTGCACTAATTTGTAGTCTGTTTATCCTTTCTTGTCAGTTTTTGACAGTTGTCATACGTCTTTTATTATTATTTAAATCGTTACTAAATAAATAAGTTAGTAAAATCTGATTGTTATCAATTATTATTATTAACAACTTTCGTAATTTGTGTGGAAAATCATTTGTTGTATTTTATAAATGATTATTTTAATAAAGAGTCGGGTGAAGATTGTTTACCAAATAAGACAAATTAGGATAAACAGATCATAAAAGGCTTCGAACATATTGGCATAGTGGTAACAATATTTTTGATTTTTGACGGAGATTTCGGAAATAATAGCGGCGCACGATGAAACCTATGTGTATCGATAGGGGATTTATAGACGAACAAAAAATCTCTTATGATATAAAGTCCTAAACATAGACTTCTTCAAACAGAAACCGATTCTTACGGCTTATGCGATGTGTGAGAAAGAGTCAAAAACAAAATGACAGCAGAACATGGCTTGCCTTCGTTTATCGTCTTTTATCATCTTGTCAAAAAGCGTCCACTTGATTATTTTGTGATTTTGATCGCGATCGGGTCGATTTGGCTCTTAAAACTATATAAATCAATAATGGTGTCGTGTTCTGTATTGAATTGTAATGTTACTTACGACAATATCCCAAATAAACACTAATTTCACAGGTAAATATGATTGTACTATTACCTTTTTCATATTGCTTATTTTAGTTAAATATATTACCAAACAAACTAAGTGATACACTAATATCATGCTATTAACCGTCTATTTTCTAAATAAAAGCTGATTTCTAAACATTATGTGTTAGATAAAAAGATATTGTGTCCGTGAACTTGAGAAAATACGACGTAGTGATTGATCAAAAATTATCGATATCGATACTCATGTCGATGATTTCCAATATAACTTTGTTTGTCTTTGTTAACACTGATAGTTTTATTTAAAGCTGCTTTTAACTGTGGAACCGTAGGTACTCTGGGGTACAAATGAAAAAAATACATTTTTGGAATTAATAAATGTGTAAGTCCTTAATTAAGTCAAACAAATATTTATTAAGTTACTTGTTATAACTTGGAATTAATAAATGTGTAAGTCCTTAATTAAGTCAAACAAATATTTATTAAGTTACTTGTTATAACTGAAAAAATATTAGAAAAAATCGACTCACCCGCAGCTCAGACGGGATATATTTATTGTTATCAAATTATTAATAATTTACAATATTTTGTTATAAAATATTGAAATATTTGCATTCTATCACTTAAAATTATAATTTTGAAGTAGGCTGTATGCTCACTCACCCCTTTGTTCGCAAAATATTCTTGCGTTGGGCGTGTAAAAAAAAACCTGCGCGCCTTTTTCCATAATTTATTATATTTTGTTTTTGTCGTATTTGTTGCTGTTGCACACTCGGCTGAGTTACGCCCTCGCCTGCGGCTGCGGCTCGGACTGCAACCCACAGCCTTGTGTGCAATGAGCAACCAAAGCTAATTTGTCTCATAATGTACTATTATACAAAAAGTAGCGAACTGAAGTAGGTTATTTTTATAAAACTGTTCTCTTCAGAGGATAATAATGACACCTAAATGTTTCATTAAAGTTATACTACTACTTTATTACAATGATTAAATCTTGTTTGTGTTTTATTTATCAGAGCTATACATTATGGTTATCGACAACGCAAAATGGACTTGAGCGCATCTCTAAAATTCACGCACACGTTTAAAAATTTACAAACACAAGCTCATGTCACTTTTGGTGTCGCCGCCAAGCGAACTCTGTCCGTCTATTCGAGTGGAATATTAAGTGTATGGTCCTAAAGCGCAACGTTTTCGAGATAAACCGGGGGAATGGTTTGGACTTTTATCTATACAGCCCCCCTAGCAAAAGTAACATTTGCAAATTTTCGCTATCGCTTCGCTTCGAAACATGTATTGGATTTGACGTTTTAAAATTAGATTGTTAACGTAACCTTATGTCAATCCCATACATGTTTCGAAAGCGAAGCGATCACGAAGATTTGTGAATGTTACTTTGGCTAGGCCCTCAGGATCTTTAACATAGATTATCTCGGAAACGTTGCGCTTTAAGACTTTATATCATAGGACATTTTTTGTTTATCTATTAGTTCCTCTATCGAAATACACAGGTCTCATCGTTTGCCGCTATATTTACGAAATCCCCATCAAAAATAAAAAAAATATGGTTACCACCATGCCAGCCTCTCATACTAAGAGGTTCAAACCCAATTTATTTATCTTTTTCAAGGTCAAAGAGATCTTTTCTTAAGTCTTAGAAAAGTTGTGATAGAATAAAACTGATAAATTATACCTTTTCGAGAGGATCGTTGTAGTTGTTGATCTTCTCCACAAAATCTGGTTTGATTTCCTCGTACAGAACAAGGGGCGTGTCAGGAGGGAATCCTGAGAACAATAAATACATTTATAAATATTTTGTAGTCACCAATTCACAGTATTATAAAGCTGTGCCACATCTATGCTCTCTCTACATAAAGCATTTTTTGCCATTGCCATTTAATTTTATCCCAAAATATACAAGGTGATTGGTAAAAGCCTTATAAAGCCGAATATGGTAGATAGAGACCATCAAAGTGAACAACTTTTACTATGGGACCAACTCTGAAATCGCGAAAAAAACAGCTGTTTCATAGAAAAATTAATAATGAAAATATCGAAATGTATGAAACAACTGATTTTTTTTTCGCTTTTTTATACAGTCGAATAGTAAAAACCCCATACAAATAGTTTTTGGAGAAAATCAAGAACATTCACTCTTTTTTTTAGTATAAAATCCGATTCTAAATCGAGATTGCAAAATGTGTACGGAGCCGATCGGCTGTACGATCTTGTGAGTCTTGGCCATCGGTCGCAAGATGATGCGTCCGTCCGATGAAACTGGTCGTGCGACAGTGCGATCAAACCTAGTGATATCTATTGAATGTCCTAATTGATGGTCGCGCGATCATGCGATGCGACCAAATTGTCTATTGTTCAGTTTCATCGCACGATAAAATCGCAACGCATGATCGCACGACCGATGCCAATTAGGACAGGGCCTTAAGCAAGAACATACCTGCTCGCTTATTGAGTATCGGTATCAGATCAGCGGGTTTGCTGGCTATAGGCAGATAATGGTGTCCACAGTAATGGATGCGCTTCTGTTTAGGATCATAGTACTTGAAGAATAGGACGACGTCATTCTCCTTATCGAACGTAGGCAGAGCGCTGAGGCCAGAGTCCGGGGGAAGCATTTCAAGGAAGATGTTCCACGGGTTCATGTTCTCTGATACGTCGGCCACTGTCTTGTGTTGGTCGTTCACGATATCTAGACAGGTTGGTCTGCAAGTCTGAAAAATAAGCACAGGTACAGTACGAGGCAAACATCTTGAAATCGGGTGGGGATTGCGCAGAACGCGTATTATGGGTATGCGCAGCGGTGAGGGGCGCGCGCTATTGGTCGCTCACAAGTGCACATGCGCGAACTTATCCCGACTCAGTCAAAAGTGTCAAGATGTTTGCCTCGTACTGTATATAGTTTTGAGTTTTACGTAGTTGTTAACCACATGATCTACTTCAAAATACCATCTAACTAAGCTAAGAACATTAGAATAATAAGGAGTACGCGAAGACAGCTCGGCTATGTCCAGGCTTTTCGGTGCACCTGCCGAACCGCCGAGCATCTTCTCGCTCTCAAACTCACAAACGATTCTTCTGAATGACGGAAAGACATAAGAGCTACGAAACATAATAATATACTAGATACTATATCTTATCTTCATTGAAATATGTAGAATAGACAAACATCATTAATAGAAGCAGCGCACGCCCCAAGTATTTAGTATAAATCTTTAGTTATCTACTTAATCTTTCAGACAAAATGCAAAATATAATAGTTCAAATTTTAGAATACTTGATTGGAGTGCGCGCTGAAAGGCTAAGGACGCAGCTGTTTGAGTGGATAGCGGAAGTTTTCCGCCAACATCTCCATAAGGTCTGCAACGGTAGCTCGTTTCCGCACGCGGAACACGCGGTAATGCGCTCGTTCAGGCTCATACCGGTCACCCTTGGTACTCGTCGAATTTCGAAATTAAGAAGGATGATGATGATGATTCAAATGATAGGATACCGGATTGGAGCGCGCGCTGAAGGCCACGGGCGTAGCTGTTTCAGCGGATAGCGGAAGTTCTCCACCAACGCCAACATCTCCATAAGGTCCGCAACGGTAGCTTGTTTCCGCACGCGGAACACGCGGTAATGCACCCGTTCGGAGTCGTACAGATCATACCCTTAGTGCTTATCAAACTCCGAAATAAAAATGGTAATGATGATGATAATTCAAATGTTCGTATACCTGATTGGAGCGTGCACTAAACGGCCACGGACGCAGCTGTTTGAGCGGATAGCGGAAGTTCTCCGCCAACATCTCCATAAGGTCCGCAACGGTAGCTTGTTTCCGCACGCGGAACACGCGGTAATGCGCCCGCTCGGGGTCGTACAGGTCATTGCCCTGGTGCCCGTCGAACGCTTCTTCCAGTACTACGTTCACGTTCATGTACAGATGTGCTTCGTTGCGCTCCTTGCGGCGAATCTGTCATTATAAAACTTTCCCTGTTAAAATTAACATGTTTTTGGTAAATGTCCCCCTCTAATATGGTGCTAAAATCCCCCCCTCTAACTGCTAAAATTAGTTCCTTGTCCATGTACGATCTGCAACTCACGTACATTACCAGTTTGCTGAAAAATTCGTGTGCGCGCGTATCGCCCCTGCACGAACTAAACGTATGTTAGTGACGGCGCGGCGTGCAAGCGATTTTAACCTTAGGAGTGGTAAAGCGGAAGTGTTGCCGATAGTACAACAGAAGGAACCAAATTCAAGAGCGTTTGAGCGACAAAATCTGCAATTTTACTCTTTGCACATTCTCGAGTGAAGTTGCCGCTTCTGTTGTCTATAATTAAATTAACCGCATTGTAATTCTAACCGTTTCGATCCGCTTCTCCTCTGCCAACCTCTCGCTTAGTTCCGTGGGTATGTCCGCTTGAGTGACCTCTTGTAACACTGTTTTCAACTGTGAATCCCTGTAACAAGAAAAATATTTAATTGAACAACACCCGAAAAAGTTAGCTTTTATTGGAATTTTGTATCAATTAAAATCGTTTTAATAAAACAATTGCATATACCACTGCATTTACTTTTTTTAACTCCTATGTAATTTCAATTCTTAGTTCTTATATGAAAACTAGTACTACGGAGAATTCAAACTGTTTCCCAGCTTAGATTTTAAGTTGGACCTCAAGCTACCAAACTGTGAAAAGCCCATCAATAAAAAAAAAACAAAAAAAAAAATCAGTCTAGGCTGTTACAAGCACTTGTGAATGTCAAAGAAGCTACGCCATCGGTTCGCAAACCCTGAGCGGGAGACCTTGTAACGAGAAGAACCGGCAAGAAACTCGTCAAGGGCTGCTTTTTTCTCCCTGTATATTTCATACAGAGTCGTCAACATTGAAAAATGAGCTCCACATTTAAAGTGAGGTCATTTTCCATCACAATAATTAACAAAAGTTTGTACACAATGGGTAGGTAGGTTGAAATTAAATACCTACTACATATCGGATAGGTAATTGTGAGAGTAAATAACTTTCAACTAGTTGAGAAATCAGTAATCACTATGTCTGCTACTCGAAAGTGCACCTAAGTAGGCAAAATTTACCAAAAAACACTTGATACAAGACAAAAAATAATAATAAAAAAACGCAAGTCAGCAAGTCAAGCAATATCAGTTCAGCGGATTTTGCGTGATGCTAACTTATTAAATCAAATTGTCATTAATAACTAATAGTATCTTTCGTATTTTTTTAGTGGAAATCCATTTGTTATATTATATATTATTATCTATTATTTCAATAAGTGTGGGGTGAAGATCGTTTACCAAATAGGACAAGTAAGGATAAACAGACTTTAGAGCGCGCCCGCATTGACCCACTAGTCGCGGCCACTAAACGCGACCACAAGCTGTGGACAAGTTGTTTCATACAACTTGTACAGTATCGTCACAGAATATATAATAGTACTAACGTACAGAAGTCGGTCCCCGCGAGGACCATCAAATAATAAGCTACTCTCGCTGCACGGCAATAAAGTACAATTTCAAACTGCACAACGCTGCGTGGATAAAATTATATGCACCTACGAAGAAGAAAGAGAGGCGTCTCTTTCTGTCGCATAGCTCTGTCTCAACCGACACATTTCGGGGTTGCTACTCGCTAGTTACTGATATCATAGAAAACATTCGTTATGCCATAGCCTTCTCTATTGGTATCAAGCCATGAACTTAGGTTTGGCAACGTCCGTTACTATCAGTTCGTGGTCATGTCGTCGGCCGGTCTCCATACTAAATGTATGGGAATATTTCAATTTTAAAAGGTCGATAACTTTTCTCGTAATTATTGTAGGAGGTTGAAAATATGAAAATAATGTAGTTCTTTTATAAAAGTTCTTTATATATTAAACAATAAGAAAAATTTCAATTTTAACTAGGAAAAAATGGCTGTCAAAGATGTCATCTTTTTTGTTGATTTTTTTCAGCAGGGCGTTGATTAACACGCCTTCTAGCTATAAATGATATATCATTAGAAAGGTCTTTTAAAGACAAATATTTGCTGTTAATATACTTTATATAAATTGTTAATACTTTTGGAGTTAAAGGTTATTAAAGTATAAAACTGGTTTATTGTCTATGGGAGTTGATCTACCCCACCTCTAGCATTGAATAATATATCATTAGAAAGGTTTTTATATGAAAAATATTTGCTGTAAACATACTTTTTATCAATAGTTAGTATTTTCGGAGTTTTAGGTCATTAATAAGTTTATACTTTGTAATTTAAAGATATTGTTGTGTAAGCTGATGATTCACCGAATAATAAATAAATAAATAAATAAATTAATGTTATAAAATTTGGTTGATTTCAGAGCGATTAAACTCTCAAAGTACTAATAATTGACGTTTGCTGCCATACAATAAAATGTTTCAAAATTAAAGACCTTTCCAATGATGTAAGATTCATTGCTAGAGGAGGCCTAGATCAAAATGCTCATCGTACTAAAGGATCCCCGAAAAGGTCAAACAATTCGACTCAAACCTCATGTCCTAATGAATAAATAATAATAATAAATATAAAATCTTGATTGAAATCATCTTACATCACAATTTACACCTAGTTTAAACGCATATAATATAGGAAAAAGAAATAATCAATAATAAAAAGAATATTATTAAACTATGTGCTTGACCACATGCAATGTTGCCGTTCTGCTCACTTCATGGCTTGTAAATTATAGAAGGCTATGGTTATGCCCATGAATAAACAATGAAATTACTAATAGGTACCTACTTATAAAATAAAATAAATCTACCTAATAGGTGAGCTGAGCATATTTAAAGAGCATAAATAATAAGTATTTCTAAGTAGTTAGAGAAGCTCGATGGCGCAGTGGTATAGCGCCTGGCCCAACGATTGCGGAGGTTAAGCAAATTTTGCAAGGGTCTGTTATGGGATGGGTGAAAAAAAAAAGGAATTTTTTAGCTTTTTTCTTTACTGGTGCCATATTTCGAACTTCGATACAACTAAGTATGTTACAAAAAATAGTATACAAAAAATACAATAAACTTTGGTAGGTAGGTAGGTACGTTAGTAATTAAGTATCAAAAACGAAGTGCATGCAGTTTTGCATTCGGCGCTTGACTGACTCGTTTCGTTCGTGACGTTCACGCGCTGCGCTCTCGTCGCTTGCACACGCCGCGCGTTTCGGTCGGCGCGGTGATATCCCTCGACAATGGCCCTCTTGGAGTGGGCCGCGAGCAGTAGGCTAATATAAAAGTTTAAGCGCGGAGTGATACCTCCCTGGTATCGGCGCAAACCGAGCGTTCGAGTAGCCGCGTTCGAGCCACAATCTGCGAAACTGCGCGACCTGAATTGCACTTTATTGTGTCGGAGCAAAAGTCGCTATTTATTTAAATGACTTTGCCGAGTGCTGCTTCTGTACTTGTACTATTAGTTATTCTGTAGTTGTGTGTATACCTGATATAGACCAACATGTAGGCGTTGGTGCAGTGGCGCACAGTGAGCGCCATGTCCTCGTCGTGGCCGCCGTAGTTGTACTCGATGGCTTCCTGCTTCGTGCACCGGGAGACCACGTCGTCGTCGAACTTGCACCACTGTTGGCGAATATACAACGTGTTACAAACAAGGACCGGAACCGCTTACCGTTAAAGGGGTTTTTGATTGGGTATTTCATAGACTTGTTTTCAAAAACCCTATCAATACGGTAACCCTATCGAAAGGGTAACCCAAGTAAGCACTTACAGAATACGAAAACCCTATCGAGGAAACCCTATGAAGGCTTTATGAAGGGGTTTTAAAACGTGTTCAAGCAATTTATACCTAGTTCCACCTGGGCCGAAGGACTAGAACCGCTTACCGTTAAAGGGGTTTTGATTGGGTATTTCATGAACCGCTTACCGTTAAAAGGGTTTTTAAATGGGTATTTCATAGACTTATTTTCAAAAACCTATCAATACGGTAAGCATTTGGTAAGTTTTTTAATAGGGTTTCCCTATCAATTGTGTTAACCAAAAAAGGGGTTTTCCAGTCCCTGGTTACAAAACAACCGCTAATGCCGAATATATAGGGACTAGGGACCATCAAACTGAACAACTTTTACTATGGGACCAACTCTGAAATCGCGAACAAAATCAGCTGTTTCATACATTGATATTTTCGTTATTAATTTTTGTATGAAACAGCTGATTTCTACATAAACGAATACTGATTTTGGGGGTCGACGAGGTTTAAAAACCGACCACTATTAATTAAACACAAGTTCTTATTTAAAACATTCAAGATACTGTATAAGTTATGTTACGTGTACCAACTTGTTATAAGAATGACAAATATTTTAGTAGTTTTAAATTGGTAAGTATTTTGTTTCATTGGGGAAAAAACTAGAGATAGGGATTTTAATTTAAATTTGGCTATGGGGGTCTGAAGTATCGGTTCATTTAGGAAAAGAGGTCTCTTGCCCAGGGAAATCTGCTCTACTGTATTTAGATTATTTTGATAGTGAATGCTCGGATCTTTTGACGCTGACTTTATATCTATCTGACACACCTTGCCGTCGCCCTTGGGGTTGATGAACACCACGTAGTGCCCGCCGTGGTTGTCGCCCGAGTGCACCAACACCGCGTGCAGCGTATAATCGGCGGGGGTTTCTGGTTTCTCTTGCAAATACGCGTCCAGATTTATGTGCTCGTAGAATTCGAACCTGCAGTGCGTACAAATTTATGTAGGATAGAAAGTGATAAAAACTAACTAAGTAATACGTTATTGTCATTATATCGCGTTACGTTGTGCCGCATACAGACTTGTGAAACGTAACATGCAACGAAAGAATTTGCATCACTGCAATGCATTATGTGGTATTTGGGTCATTTTCATAAAAAAACCTCATGTAGGCCGATTTAAACAAAGCATTTTGCATACAAACCTATCATTGAACTTGACCGAGTTATCAGTGATGGGGTCGTACTGGAACCGCATCAGGTGTAAGTGCAGTACGGGCGGGAACGAGGCGAATATGACCCCCTTTTCAGCCTCTTGGAGACCGTGCTCGCCCGCGTCGTACTTGTTCTCGCCGTCTAACGTCTCTGTGCTGATGTAGTCTTTGAACGACTCGTCGACTGGAAAAAAGAAGATTTATTAATGTATCTAAATTGTTGTTTTTTGTTACTCCCACTTGTTGTGTTACCACTTTAGACTGGCCAGTGGCCACACACATACGTAATTCCGAACGCAGCTGATCCATACAAATCTATGGACCTACCACACACATGGAGCGCTCATGGCGGAACTTGACAGACTGATCATACTCCATCACGTTTGTTAAGCAACGCTCAGTCCAGCTAGGTGTCGGATGGGTGACCGTTAAGTGGCATTACAACTGAGCGCTTCCGTGCTTCGGAGGGCACGTTAAACCGTCGGTCCCGGCTGTTGTCATCTGATAATAGTCGTTAAGCCAAGTTAGAGGCCTCAGAGGCAGCTTGATAAACTCTAACACCAGAGGTGGCCACTATTCCTCATTCGATAAGAAGAAGAAACACACACATGCAGAATTTTTCCGTACGGTATCTTCATACATTATCGAAATTCCATTCGGAATTCCGAATCGGGATTCCGTCGTGTTTGTGGCCGTCACTTAACATCAGTGATGAGGTGAAGGCTCAGAGCACAATCCAATTGCACATAAAATAAAATAAAGAAATAGCGCTACTTATACAAAAGACACTCACTATTCTTCTTCCCTTTGATATTGAGCTGTATATCGTAGAAGGTCTCGACGCGCGTGCTGGACACGTTCACGTTCTTGCACTTGATGTATGACGTCATCTTGCCCTCGAACAGCCGCGGCACGGTCCCTTCCACGCATGTGCCCTTCATTTTACTCTCCAGTTTGTCCAAAAGTACCTGGCACAAAACGAAACAAAAAGTTTTAAGACTTCTCGAAAATTACCCAATAGGAACAACCACTTACAGTACTTCAAGATAAAGAATGAGCAAAAATCGGAAACAATCGTCTATATAATTACATAACAAAGACAATTAACAAAAAGTAGTTTTGATTCGAAACAGCGAGTTTCAAGCACAACCAAAATGGCCGTAGAATTTACCCTCAAAAATTCCTGAACATCATGCTGCATGAAGGAGTCAAGTGTCTCCCATCCGAAGCTCTTGGTCAGTTTCTTGGTGCCAACCGGTTTGTCCGAGAACTGGAGCTCGTAGAACACTCTTTGGAGCGCCAATGCAACTGATCTGTACATACATTCAGTATTAAGAATAGTTTTCTTACCTTTACTAGACACAAAGACTCGCGGCAGACGGTGTCATAAATCACTTTTGTAATAGAGATGCGCACCTTATGCGCACGCAAAAGAAATAGCAATAGAGATGGGAACATGAAGTGCGCTCTCATTTCCACGTTTTATTGCACCGTCGGCGTCGGCCGCGAGTCTGTGTCGAGTATAGTATCCTATGTTCAAGGATATGTGCTAGAACCTGATATCAAACAACAAAGACAGCTAATAAACCTGATATAGTTTGATTTAAAATCTAAAAAGACTACCCAACATTATTCATGTAACATGCACCAAAGAATTAATTAGGCAAATTGAGCTTCTATTAGCCATTAATTTTAGGGTTACAATTTGCAAATACCACTATTCTACTAATATTGATCTAAAATTTTATGTTTCAATTTTTTGATGTTTGTTACTCAATGACGCAACAACGACTGAACGGATTCAATACACAGATATGAATAACTAGGCTTGGAATAGTATGTGAGCAGCCTCCCAAGTCTAACTTATAGGGTAATTTTTATCCTACCACTACCTGCATGTCCCCATTCAATGACTTAATCCCATAAACCGAGCGGAAAGAGGTCAAAGTCAAAAGCTAATATGAAACTATTTTTATTGTACGATTTTATATTTAGATATCAGTAGTAACTATCCAGTTTTAAACTCTAAGAAACCTTACCAAACTGCAGAAGCCATAATAGCATGATAATAGCGCCTTATGGAATGGCTATACACGTCACGTGAAAATTTATCAATACGGTTTACATTCAAGTCAACAACGCAGCTTATCAGCTTCCCGCGTGATTCATAATTTGGTTTGCACACCTTTATTATTAAAATTTACAATAACAAAAAATACATTAAAAAATTCACATAAAAAATAATTTTTAATAGTCAATTTGGAAATTAATAAGCATACCAAAAAAAACATTTTAATCTCCAAAATTAGTAAATTTTCACCAAATCCTAAACGGCACAAGAAGATTTGGTAAGCATTTACTAATTTTGGGTTCGGTTAGGTTAGTATGGTGATCATATAAATTTTAAACTATAAACATATTTTAAACATAAAGCCAAATCAATTTAATCCTACAAATAATTCATTTCAGAAAAAAATAACAATAAAATTATGGTCCAATCCAATCTTTGATAATTCATTTTGCAGTACTGTTGATTCCATTGAAGTTTTTTCAATTTGAACTTGTTGTTACTTTTAAAACAATGATACACATTAATCAAATTACCTGGTACTGTCATCAGATTCCGTAGGCATTTTGTACACTGCCTTCCGAAGTTGGTTGGTAAAGTAAAGTGTCTGGAGCAAGGAGTTCATGTAGCAAGTCGCACCCTGATTTTTCAAACCTATAACAAGTATATTTTATTTTATAGCACATTTATAACATTGCCCAGCAAACAAAACACCATCATCACTTCCAACTTTTCGTCCTCTTTCAACCTATAAACAATATAATTCGAATCTGCCTACTTTTTTTTAATTTTCAAAATCTATCGCAATCGCTTTCATTTGACTGATGGATGTGACACATTTTGCGGCATTTCTTTGGTAAGTTTTTATTTGTGCCAAAAAGAAGCATCAATGTATAACATCCTGAAAGCGATTGCGATAGATTTTGAAATTATACAATTAGCCCCCTGTTTCTATCTTAACTCACGTTTTAGTTTTTCGTGACCTTTTAATTTAAATCATCATCATGTGGCGCCAAGCTGATACATGTGCGATAAATTTTATTTTTATTAATAATAATGAGAGACAAGTTTAAATTATCGTAAGAACATTTATCCTTTCTTCATCCCATAACCTAGTCCTAGTCCATCATCAAAAATTTTGCGTACCGAAAATAAAACTGTTATCATAATTCCTATCTTCATCATATCAGCCATAAGACACCCATTGCCGCTGGACATAGAGGTACAGAATACTTAACAGTACAACATCGAAGGCCAAGGAGAAAAAAGACCTCAACTTCAATCAGGTATTGGTGATCGAAGAACCTCAACGTCGACGATCGGGCCTACGCTTCCCGCATCCACAACCTTCACCGCACCTTATCGAAGGCCTATGACAAACGAAGTTCCATAACTTTTCCGCCCTAAGTGTGAAATTACAGTGGCGCGGGGCGGGCAGTGGGAGCGGGTAGCGGGTAGAGCGGAAAACGGACATTTCCATGGATGAACACAGTAGCAACGGGGCGATTGAGCGGTCCGGACGAAGCTACCTTGTGCGATATCTTCAGTCGGCAGTGGCATGTCTGAACAAATCGAGCGGAAAACGGAAAATGACTTGCGTCCACCCGCCCCGCTCGCGACACCCACTTGTCCCGCTGCGATCCCGCTCACGCGCCATGCCCGCACTTGATGCACCTTAGTCAAAAACTATGTGTTTGCATTACCCACCTATGGATTCCGCTGCCCGCCCCACTGCCACTGTAATTTCATTTCACACTTATGGCTATCGGTTGTAATATCCCCGCTGCTCCTGAATCTCTCTCCTACAGATCTCATTTTTAATTCAAACACAAGCATCGTTAGAAATCTTGATATCTAACGAAACTTCCGACTTACCCACGTAACCCGTGTGCTTCTTAGAGTCCCAGGACACGCCGTGAGGCGCCTCCGCCGTGACGTGCACCTCCAGGGTTATCGAGTCATCCTTTATGTAGCCCTTCTCGGGGTCAAGGACGTCGTTCCACGCCATAAAGTGGGAGAAACCCCAATCGTTCTCTTTGCTATATTCACAAGTAGAAAAATTTATGTTAGTAAATATTCAACAACTTAAGAACGGAATAGGAAAATTGAATAACTAGTATTTGAATTAATTTCCCGAGTTGATTTAGTTGAGTACCTATTTGGATTTTTAATAATTCACAAACTGATTGGTAAATAGTTACATTTTAAGCAGGCAAAATTGGTTATCTGACAGTGAAAAGTGATATGCGTGATTGCTAGAGCAACTCTTACCTGTAGAACAAATGTTGAATTTTCCTGAAAAAAGGTTCTGTTTCTGGCTTATGGGAGATGAGTCTCAGTTCAGCCATGGCATAACAAGACCAACTGGAAGACTCGCTCTCTCCATTGCACTGAAGGAAGAACCCGAGCGACTTCTGCTGTTGGCGGTCGGGCGACGGCGCCTGTCGCGGCATCACCATTATCTTCCAGGGCAGGTTGCGCACGTAACACGGCGGCGAGAGCACAGAATCCTTCAGGCTCCTGAAGTTCTGTACCGTGAAACGGAACGTAGCCTCCGACCTCGCCTCGTCGTCCTCCATTTCGGTATCGAGACACGCGAGCTGCATACGAAATAATTTTTGTAATAAACAATCTACATCAAAACGAAATTCAATCAAATCCTTTTAGAGATTGATCCTCACAGGCATATCCGAGGATGTGGTTTCCTGGTTCTTCAGTACTTCGCCCATGACTACTTCGCCGTTGGGTCCTTTCATAAGTTCGTCGTCCCAGGTCTTGTCTGTTGCTGTGTCAACAGTCTCCACTATAAATAAACCATATGAAGAACATAATGAAAGCTTGGAATAGTTTTAAGTGCATTTTAAACCTTATAATGCTTTTAATTACGATTTACAATTAATAAGAGGAAGTGATTTAAAATCCATACAAGCTTCGTTGGCTATAACATTCAAACCTTTCAAGAATCACCTGAGTCAGTAATCTTTCTATTTCATTAACATTAAAATAAAAACAAAACTGCCATAAACAACATTGTTTCACGATATACATAATGCCTTATTTCAACAATGCTTTCAACAGGAAGCCACACTCATTAGTTTCAACATCATTTAAGAAAAAGTTATATATTATACCTTTATATAAGTTAACTTTAATAATACCTTTATACTACCTCATTCTTTTCAGCTTTGTGAGTGTGAAAACTTTTAAAAGAGCAATGACGAGGAATAAAAATTTGTTTTCATAGATCTACAGAAAGCTTTTACTTATTTACCTTTTAAGTGTCACAAATTTTGTTATTTCAAACCACTTTGTGCAGTGAAAAACTCTCAATTATAACAGCCAAAAACATGGAAAAAGCTATCCATTGTTTTACTGATAATAATTTAGACAAATGTGCCAAAGTGACATTAAAGTTTCATAATGACACTAACTGGCCAACAATTTTGAGAAAGCCTCCCTTTACTGTGAAAGCAAAAGAAACTATGGATATACAGCCAATCAAATGTCTAATATTAATTATTAATTTTTGTATGTCAGATGTCACCACCGATGAACAAAAGGACTGGAGCAGCCACGGTCTTGTGTCATAGTAGCAACAGCTGAGACGTGTCTTGTTTTGCTTATTTTGTTAGTTTTTGTTGATTATTTTTCAATTTTAATTTTGTACTTTATGATGATAATAATAATAATACCTAATAATATTTTTTATTGTTTTCTCCAACAATCTTAAGTGTATCATTTTTATATGACATTTAAGATATTATCAAGTATAAAGATAACTTGATAACTGTGTGGCCAATAACTATTTTACTTACTTACTGACTTTTATACAAAATACAAAGCTAAGAAAAGTTGTTGTTTATGGTTACAGAAGATGGTGGTCACATATTTGTGTTACCTAGTAAGAAGAACGATACTCCGTTTTTAACATTAATAATATTCACTCTTCAAGCACCGGAAAATGTGACGCATTAGATATTCCATTGTTGTCCGGCTACCAGTAGCCGCTCGGGGTTTGATGAATTAGTTAATAATAAGGTAATAAGAATATGATGTCAACATAGTAAAGAAGTGTAAAATTAACTCATATTATTTGCTCCGATTGCAGTTTGTTCTTTATTAACAATAGTTTAGGAATATTCCAATGCTATTAAACACCACACCATGCTATAAAATTATCAAAATCCATCTGCTGATGGGGCACAGGCCTTCCTTCTGGGTGGACAAGGATGATGGGCCATAACCCACCACACGGGCCCAATGCAGATTGATGGACGTTAACAACTGCAAATACAGCCAAAACAAATGGCTTAACATACCTTCCTTAGCCCAGAGAAGCTAGACATATTAATATTCTGGTCACTTATCCCATGAATGACTAATCCTTGTAAAAGTTGGTCCTATTTGATATATTTTGGTAGAAATACTCTTTGCTATATCAAATTACCTTGTAAGTAATAACAGTATGTGTCAAAAACTAAAATCTTTACCCAATTTACAACATGTTATTGACATAGCCAATAAATTAAAACAAAGCCAATTCATTGCTTACCTATATAAAAATAAAAGATATAAATATAGCAGTTAAAAATAATTGTAAAATTTCAAAAAATCTTCTGTAGAAGTGCATCCTAGAATCTGAGCCAATGCCATATTTTTTTTAGATATTGAATGTTGGAAGTTTTATCATTAAACATGGTTGTGTTGGTCATAGGCTACCTAATATAATAATACTTAGGCCTGTATTTATAAACCGCTCTCAACGTTGAGAGCTATCTTGAGATCTTACCAGAGATGCTGTTCCTATAAAAAGAGCATCTCAAGTATGATCTCAAGATAGTGTCATATAATACAAGGTGACATGGAAATTCGACCTATTCCTCGAAAAGGGTTATACTACAGGTCATTAGCAACAAATTAAGCCCAGTGAACCAGCAAAAGAGCGCTCTAGGTCAAACTTTTAATTTTTATTTGTTAATTGAATTCAGCTCGAAAGTCAACAGTGTTACTCTACCTACACTGTAAATAATAGAAATATGTAAATTGATAGTTTAACACAAAAAAAAAACCTGCCAAGTGCGAGTCGGACTCGCGCACGAAGGGTTCCGTACCAAAAACGGGTAAAAAAAATCACGATTGTTGTATGGGAGCCCCACTCAATTTATTTTATTCTGTTTTTAGTATTTGTTGTTATAGCGGCAACAGAGATACATCATCTGTGAAAATTTCAACTGTCTAGCTATCATGGCTCATGAGATACAACCTGGTGACAGACAGACGGACAGCGGAGTCTTAGTAATAGGGTCCATTATTTTACCCTTTGGGTACGGAACCCTAAAAACCAGTAATCAATTACAAATCCTGTTTAAACTGCATTGCTGCGTATGCAAGCACTGAGCCTACGACATACTTCGCTCACTGTCACTCGCGTTGAAAGTGATTTAATTTGTTCGGCAGCTGCCAAAATTCTCTCCCTCAACTCTTCAATGAACTTTTATCTTTGGGGTCACGTGAAGGACTTGGAAGGTTGTATCTTATAAACCGTGATAGCTGGACAGTTAAAATTTTCAAAGATGATGTACCTCTGTGGCCGCTATAACAACAGATACTAAAAACAGAATAAAAAAATTGAGTAGGGCTCCAATACAACAAACGTGATTTTTTTCCGGTTTTTGGTACGGAACGGAACCTTTCGTGCGTGAGTCCATTTTTTTTGTGTTAAACTTTATCAATTTACATTATTTTTTTATTTACAGTGTAGGTAGAGTAACACTATTGACTTTCGGGCTGATTAACAAATAAAAATTAAAAGATTGACCTAGAGTACTGTTTTTTTTTAATCAGCTGGGAAAGTTAACATTTATACCTTTTTGGAAAGCTAATGAATCTAGTAAGTTATTTTACTAATTTGTAAGGCCAACTTTCATACAACTTTTTTTCAATAACTTACGGCGATTTTTGGGAAAAATACAGAAAATAAAAGTTATTGCTACTAAAGACCTTATATTTCTGAGATTATGTATGTGTTGGGCCACCGTTTTTTTTTAAACTGATCACCTATTTCGCAGCTTTTAGAAAAATATCAATTCAATGTTCAGAGTGGAGTAGTTTAGTCATAATTTATGGTTTTAGGTAACAAAGAAAATTTCTCATAAATCGAAGAACCATTACAGCTCAGTAACCATCTATTTTTGACCCCTGGTTCACTAAGCTTAATTTGTTGCTAATGACCTCTAGTATAACCCCTTTCAAGGAATAGGTCGAATTTCCATGTCACCTTGTTCAGACTTTTTGATTCATATTAAAAGTTATTGTAATTAGCAGTTGTTTGCTAGCCTGTTTGCCCATTGGCAAAGATAGAGATCAGATAGTGTCATACAAATTGTAAAAAGACAAGTGCAGTGTTATATTCAGATTTAATTCAGTGAACCAACCTCCATCATACATAAATCAATATCAAACATAGTTGATGTTGGTACATATAATGTTTTCAAAGTCAAATGTTAGTAAAACAATAGAATCTAAATTTAGATTTTGTGCATCAAACAACAACTTGCAATTTTCGAACAAAGAACCTTGTACATTATTAAAATGTTGTGGTTAAAATTTAACTTAAATATTAGAAATGCAATTATGTTTATGTATCATCATGAGTATGCATTTCCATTGATTTGTTGGAGTTTTTGAGGTTAAGAATGGTAAATGTAACACAATACCTACACCTGATTATTTCATTAATCATTAAAGGTACTATGCCAAACTATTGTCAACAACCAATGCAAAATTGGTATCAACCATAAAAATTGAAAACACAACAATGAACTACAAAACACCATAGTATAATGGTAATTTATTACTTCTTTAGTACTTATGTACTTATGAATGCCGAAATAGTTATAATTTTGTTGAAAATAGGTAGTTCACTAACCGTCTTGAGTTTCCATTTCCTCAACTTGGTTCACATTAGAGTCGTGGTGCTGCCTGTCGGGAGCAGGCGTGTGGTTCATGGTAGCCGGGCGCGCCACGGGGGACTCTCGCCCGCAACTCCTTGAAATTTCCTGAACAAGCAGTTCTAGCTCAGAAACAAAGTCCAATACTCACTATTACTACCACGTCCACCATCCACCACTGACGTTTCATTTTTATTAGGTACACTTCGCTTACCTTTAACGCCACGGGATCACTCCCTTTAGATCTGCTAAAAATCCGTTGAACGAATTTCAGCGAACCTTTTTCATCGACTCTAACACCCTGCGCACCAGGATTTTTGTTTTTCTTTGAGAATATGATGTTAATTTTCAAAGAGTGTTTACTAGCGGCGCGGCCGATGTCTGCAGATTTCAACACAAGGGCCCCACAAAGATAGGTACGCTAATAGCACATTCCTAATCTTCTGATCACTGCCTTAACACTACGCTGTGAGGCGGGATATTATTAAATTCACTAACGTAACTGAACGTAACTGGAGACAAAGTTATTTTCGCGAATATAAACAAAATGGTGGATATTAATTAAATTTCTGGCTTCGGATGTGTGGCCTCGATGAATGCACCATTTTATTTTCTCATTCTCACATTCGCCACAGATTAACCTCCCATTCCTTATGATTATGACAGACCGCGTTCAGAAGAAACTGTCATAGATAAAATCGTCTCATCCGGAATGCATTTCTAACACGTATAGGAAGAACTAGTTTAGCCTAGGCCAAACTAGTTTAGCCGCGATTACATTACGCCGATTTAGCATACCAATTTCGGGTTGCCACTCGTACTTGACAATAAAATATTGTATAATAAGTTCGATTTTAAAAGTAAATTAACCCTATAACGGAAAGATAAACATTGTATAAGATTGGAGATGAGAATTGAAAATAAAAAAAACATAAACAATGTTGACCTTTGCGTTATTTGTTTAAATTAATTGTTAAAATTTAACTTATTATACGGGTGGCAACTCTAAATTGGTATGCTAGATTGGAATATGTAATCGCGGCTTGTCCTGAAATCGGGCTTGGCCGGTATAATCCGCGCGCGATGAGAATTGTATAATACCTTTTGGAACTGAGACGCGCACGGTAGGTAGTTACCGCTAAGGCCGCAGCGCGGCGCTGTACACTACTGCTTTAGCTTTACAGTCATTTTCAATTCACTTTGACAAGGTCCCTTACCATTCTCATCGCGCGCGGATTATAACATATTATACTTATATGTTCTAATACATGTTGAGACAATGTATCAGATTGAAATTAAAATACTTCTGCAATAGGATAAAAAATGCGTATATTATAAAGGAAGTAAAATTAAATGTGAAATTAAACTAATGCGGGCTGATTATCTAATTAGAAACCACCTAGCGACCGGTCTCATTTGACAGATGAATGTGATACATTGCTTCTTCTTTTTGGGGTAAAAAAAACATACCAAACCAAAGAAAAATAGCAATGTATGTCAAATGAAGCCTGCGGATAATTTGGGTTGTAAAACTTTTTTGCTTTGGTGTCTAATCAGTAATCACCCCGTGAATTTATATTAACCCGTTTTACCGTTATCAATTTTCTTATCACAAATCGACAAACTTTGAAAACGAAATTGCAACGAAAATAGGCAATACTGTCAAATAAAAGTGTTGCCTACCTATTCGAAAAAATGAAGTATAATAAACACGAGAAAAAGGTAATTTTGTTTTCTTTTTACCCGACTGCAAAGAAAGGGTTATGTGTTTCGCGCGTATCTTGTAAGTATGTTTCGTAAGAACAAGTGTGGAGGGTCATGCTTTTCACGCCGACTTCACGGCAAAATTACGGCGTGAATTCGGGTACGTATCAGAATGTCTAAAGTTAGAATGTCTAAACTTAAAATGGCAAAGTTCAAAATGTCAAAAATTTGAATGTCTAACGATTAAAATGTCGAAAGTTCAAAATGTCAAAAACGAAAATGTCAAGCGGTCAGATAGTTCAATATAAAAATGTCTAAGTTCAAATGATCAAAACTTAAAATGTCTATTTTAAATAGTCAAAATACATAATATAAAGACGTAAAGAATTTACTTATGCCTTTCTTTCATTTAGGTACCTAATTAATTACGTAAAAAAATTGCGTGATAACCTCTGTGTCTCCGCCGCACATCACCATAGCCACGCCGCTCCCTGATTCGGTAGCCGGTGCCAGTCACTGATTCTGTAGCCGCCGAACAAAATCCACCAATTGAGTTTGAAATAGATTTTTTTCTGGCGCTTCGCCGGCCGCTGCCGCGGCACGCTCGCTTTGCTCGCTCGGCTCGCGCGCTGGGTTCATGTCAACCTAACATGCTCGTCGCTACGCTCCTCGCACCTATCTCGTGACCTATGGTCTACGGTTTCTAAGTCCCAGTAGACTAGTTTAGGCTAATTTCCGGCAGCTAAATTTGCTATAAAGCATTTCAGGCGAAGCCCAAAGACCTCCACAGACTCAATTACCCTAAAAGAAAGCGATTCGTTTTAAGATCCAACCCAATTCAAATAAATCATTGTGAACTTTAGACTTAATGACCATTGATATTTCAACTCGTCAAGTATTTGAAACGTTTGATACTTTAAATTTTGCTATTTTGAAGTTAAACATAATGATTTTCGACATTTTAAACCATTTGAATTTTGATTTTTGACATTTTGAACTTTGCCATTTTAAGTTTAGACATTCTGATACGTACCCCGTGAATTCACGCCGCGAATCACGCAGGAGTCTGGAGCCCGCATAAGACATATTTTACGTGTCTCATATGGGTACGTATCAGAATGTCTAAAGTTAGAATGTCTAAACTTAAAATGGCAAAGTTCAAAATGTCAAAAATCAAAATTCAAATGGTTTAAAATGTCGAAAATCAATATGTTTAACTTCAAAATAGCAAAATTTAAAGTATCAAACGTATCAAATACTTGACGAGTTGAAATATCAATGGTCATTAAGTCTAAAGTTCACAATGATTTATTTGAATTGGGTTGGATCTTAAAACGAATCGCTTTCTTTTAGGGTAATTGAGTCTGTGGAGGTCTTTGGGCTTCGCCTGAAATGCTTTATAGCAAATTTAGCTGCCGGAAATTAGCCTAAACTAGTCTACTGGGACTTAGAAACCGTAGACCATAGGTCACGAGATAGGTGCGAGGAGCGTAGCGACGAGCATGTTAGGTTGACATGAACCCAGCGCGCGAGCCGAGCGAGCGAAGCGAGCGTGCCGCGGCAGCGGCCGGCGAAGCGCCAGAAAAAAATCTATTTCAAACTCAATTGGTGGATTTTGTTCGGCGGCTACAGAATCAGTGACTGGCACCGGCTACCGAATCAGGGAGCGGCGTGGCTATGGTGATGTGCGGCGGAGACACAGAGGTTATCACGCAATTTTTTTATTAATTAGGTACCTAAATGAAAGAAAGGCATAAGTAAATTCTTTACGTCTTTATATTATGTATTTTGACTATTAGACATTTTAAGTTTTGATCATTTGAACTTAGATATTTTTAGTTTGAACTATCTGACCGCTTGACATTTTCGTTTTTGACATTTTGAACTTTCGACATTTTAATCGTTAGACATTCAAATTTTTGACATTTTGAACTTTGCCATTTTAAGTTTAGACATTCTAACTTTAGACATTCTGATACGTACCCGTCTCATATATAAAGTATACATTCGTTTTTTGGATCACCTGTTTATTGACATTGTTGTTCTTTGACATTCTATTTCTATGGGCTAGCTAGACCATGGTATAATAATTAATAATGGACTGGACTGGTTGGAAAGAAAATGGAAATATTATACTCTTTGATAGAAAAATGAAAAAAAAATTAAAGAAAGAAAACAAACGAAAGAACAAAATTTACTCTCCTAGCGGTGCGGGGTTTTTTTTGATAGGGAGTTCCTAACTCCCTATAAAAAAAAAGCAAACACAGCATTATTCATTATTCATGGATATACACTAGCGCTGTTGCGGCCTCTCTGCAGAAACAATGCGAGCGGGAAAAATTCGAACCATTCCTGTCCGATTTTTTTTTATTCATCATCATCATCATCATATCAGCCGCACGACACCCACTGCTGGGTATAGGCCTCCCCTAAGGATCTCCACGACGATCGGTCCTGCGCTGCCCGCATCCAGCGGCTTCCCGCGACCTTCACCAGATCGTCGGTCCACCTTGTCGGGGGCCTACCCACAAACATATTATACCCTTTTTTTTATTGGGTGACTGGAAATAATAAGGGCGACAAACTGTGGGTTACAAAAAATACATAAAAAGAGCGGCTATTCCGTATATCCACCCTAAAACAGCCACTCTAAGGTGATTACTCAGAAAAGGCGTGTTCATCTATCAACCCCACCATACTTGATAATTCGATAGGGTGGATAGATGAACACGCCTTTTCCGAGTATCCACCTTAGGGTGATTGTTTCAGGGTGGATAAACGGAATAAGCCAAATGAGCAACTTCATGTGGGAGATAAACAAATAAAACTAATTATGTAAGGTTAATCATTTATTTCTTAAGATTCTTAATTTCCTCTCATTCATGGAGTGGAGTACTTTTTTCCTCCTCGCAGGTTAGGACTGTCTGCGTCAATGCTGCTTCTGAAAGTTCATTTGAAAAAATTTGAAAAATAACTGATAATAGGAAATTAGGGGTACGTATCAGAATGTCTAAAGTTAGAATGTCTAAACGGCATAGTTCAAAATGTCAAAAATTAAAATTCAAATGTTTTAAAATGTCGAAAATCTTTATGTATAACTTCAAAATAGCAAAATTCAAACTATCAAACGTATCAAAAACTTGACGAGTTGAAATATCAATGGTCATTAAGTCTAAGTTCACAATGATTTATTTGAATTGGGTTGGATCTTAAAACGAATCGCCTTCTTTGAGGTAAATCGAGTCTGTGGAGGTCTTTGGGCTTCGCCTAAAATGCTTTATAGTAAATTTAGCTGCCGGAAATGAGCCTAAACTAGTCTACTGGGACTTAAAAACCGTAGACAGTGGGTCACGAGATAGGTGCGAAGAGCGTAGCGACGAGCATGTTAGGTTGACATGAACCCAGCGTGCGAGCCGAGCGAGCGAAGCGAGCGTGCCAGAAAAAATCTATACCAAACTCAATTGGTGGATTTTGTTCGGCGGCTACTGAATCAGTGACTGGCACTGTCATTGTCATTATGTATTTGGACTATTAGACATTTTAAGTATTGATCATTTGAACTTAGACATTTTTAGTTTGGACTATCTCATCGTTTGACATTTTCGTTTTGACATTTTGAACTTTCGACATTTTAATCGTTAGACATTAAATTTTTTGACATTTTGAACTTTGCCATTTTAAGTTTAGACATTCTAACTTTAGACATTCTGATACTTACCCCATACTATGTCTGGTCTACCTCACCTTAACCACTCAAACGTCCGCGCGCGCTAGCTGTTACTGCCCCACGCGTCCACTCGCGTTACGCGAATTACTTCGCGCAATTTGCCAGTTCTTTCTCCCGTTTAAACCGTGATATCTAGTAAACTACTACTGCTTATCCCAAAATAAAAATATGTGTATACAGCTGATACTATACAAAATCATTTTAAATTATATTTAAATTAAAATAACTCTTTAAGATTACATAAAAAAAATGTTTAACCTCAATGTATTGGGTATTTTTGCCTAAAAATAAAGTCAAATGAAGTTTTTGTACAGAATAATACAGATTATATTTATTTAACCTATTTATTATTAAACTAGACTATTTCAGATTTTTTTTGATACCAATAAGTCATTAAGTTGTATAATGTGTGCAGCACAAGAAATTAAAACAAAACAGTACTCCAAATGAAATTTATTGACGAAATTTGTAGCGAGTTGACGGCAAGATGGCCGCCTGGCCTTAGGGTTCTGACGCACGACACGATACGGACGCTATTTTGTTTTTGTTTGAAATAATACACAGTTAGTTTTTGTGCTTTATTTTATTAATAAACTTATAACCCTTATTTCTGTTCATTACCCCAATATATACCTACAACGTATTTTTGTCGAATGGAGAAAGTAAGAAAAAAGATATCGATTTAAAAAACAAAATTTATTTGAATTGTTTACATGGTTTACAAGTTATGGGATATGATCCCTTAAATATACAAAAAAAAACAAAACAAACAAAAAGTAAACAAATTACAAAAATCGCATACATCACATAAATATGAAATCGACCGCTGGTACAAACCCCTATTTAGGCCAACATTGTAAACGTCACGGGCGGCTATGTTCGCCCATATGTAAAACCTGTGGAAGGTAACAGAAAAACTTAAAATACTAACTGACTGCGCTGTGTACTTATATTCTATTGTTGTTTACATTATACCAATAATATAATTAGCCTATTACAAGGCATATTTTATCAGAATTTATCAGTAGTCATACGAAACATTGTAATATCAGCCGCCAAAATTCTTGTTTTTTTCAACTCGATTTTACCTTCGTCTTTGCGTACGAAACGTAATATGTTTTTAGATATTCGAAAAGTATATTTCTTGAGAAACATTTTGGTATACGACACTTATAATTGATGATTAAACGAACTTACATAAGTGAAGTTCGATCATAATTATACGAAGTGCCTCGTCCGAAGAGATTAGTATACTTACCTTTTTACCTTTACGAATATATACTATGTAGTAACGCCTAAGTGTTGCCACTTCCAGCACTATTTTAGAGAATGTTGTGTCATTTCCGGTCCAAATATAAATATTAGACCGAAAATGACTAACTTTTTAATACATTTCCGGTTGAATGACAACGTCAAAAAACGGAAATTATGTTTTCCCGCCAATACTTACTCCACCTCCCAACCCGCAGGCGCCATTGCCGTCATTTAGTTTAGAGAACATAAATATTTCCAAATTATCGGGAAAACTATTTAAGTAAATAGTTTGTTGGGAGGGAGGGTTTGCATACTAATCTCTTCGGACGAGGCACTTCGTATAATTATAATCGAACTTCACTTAGGTAAGTTCGTTTAATCATCAATTATACTTTGTGCCTCGTCCTCGAGATTAGTATACTTACCTTTTTACCTTTACGAATATATACTATGTAGATGTTGAGAGAAAGGAAATATTTATTTTACCCAAATTATAGTGGATGAACATCAGTGAGACTGAGACAGCAAAATCATTAATAATAATTATTTATTAGTTATGCAATAACATACTGTTCATTAAAGAATAATCAATTTAGTTTAGATAACTTGATTACTTACACTAAATCTAGACTTCTTGCTAGCGAAGAAAAATCATTGTTACTCACAATAGGGCGATTATAATATTTGGCAAAGACAGAGGAATTGCCGCTCCAGCCTGCTGTCTTCCGGATTATGGCATGGCATTCCGGCATTTTGTAACACAATTTGATTATAAATTGTAACACGTGCGAAGTGGCTGAGCACTAAAAAGCGAATGACGGCAATGGCGCCTGCGGGTTGGGAGGTGGAGTAAGTATTGGCGGGAAAACATAATTTCCGTTTTTTGACGTTGTCATTCAACCGGAAATGTATTAAAAAGTTAGTCATTTTCGGTCTAATATTTATATTTGGGCCGGAAATGACACAACATTCTCTAAAATAGTGCTGGAAGTGGCAACACTTAGGCGTTACTACATAGTATATATTCGTAAAGGTAAAAAGGTAAGTATACTAATCTCGAGGACGAGGCACAAAGTATAATTTAACTGATTAAATTATTTAATATTTACATTTTAAAATATGGAACTCTCGACCACTTGAAAACTTGACACTTGAGTTTTTTTTTTTATTCAGAGCTGATTTTAGATTTGCCCCTAATATTTTTGCCATCAATTGATACGTAACTTCATTGAGAGCCATCTAGGAACACGCAGGAGCAACTCTGTAAAAGCATTCATCGACAAAAACCGGTTTCAAAGGCATAGGTCAGCTCGGCTGCCATAGTCGCCGTAACAGTTTTAGCCAACAAAATTTAGACGACCATTGTCGCCCGGACGCGTGAGTGGTTAAATAAATTATTGTAATCGACTCTGGGTTTTTTTGTGGCATCCTCCTTTACCAAAAATAGTAACATTTTGGCTTCGATCATATCCTTGATCGAAGCATTTTGGATAAAATTAAAAAATCTCATCTGGCAACCCTGAATTGACAGTACAGGCTGACAGTGACAGCTGACAGTTGATCAGTTGGTTTGGTTTTCTTTTTTGCATTTGCATTTATATTATTACACTTTGGTTTCATTCATGTGAAACGTACGAAAAATATTTTTTGAAGGGTTACAGTACAGTAAAATAAATTAAAATTGAGACCTCAATAAAAAAATAAGTAAAAGTCAAGTCAATGTTCAAATGTGTGACACATTATACGAACAATGTTTTCTACAAACCATAAAACTATCTTCGTCCTTGATCATACACCATATTTCGGCATTTCCTCCGAGTATCCGATAGATTTTGACTCTTCTAAAAGCCGTGGGCCTGGTTATGTCCCGCTTCCGCCGGTGTGCAAATCCCTATGGACGTGCAGTGTTGAAGCAGCAGTTGAGTACTGCAGAATTGTATGGGATTTATTTCCTGAAGGAAAACTAGTAAGTGTTTAAACATCATCTTGTCAGTCCAGTTCTTCTTGTCAGTTAAAAAAGTCTGAAACTGGATTCAAAAGCGCTTAATTACTAAGTTTATTTAAATAAAGATATTTTGAAATTGACTTTGACTTTTACATTATCATCATATTCTGTGGTTGACTGCATCATTATCCTAAACCTTCACTTGCAAGTCTTTCAGCCTCGGCTGCAGGTGTCAGTTTGTGGAGTCCTCCCTTAAACCACCACCAAGGAAGTGACACAGTTGTTGTAGGGTTTGGTCTGAGGCCCCGCATTCACAGGCCAGCCTGCCAATAAACAGTGATTAAAATTTTCTCAGTTTCATAGAAAACTTGATCATAGTGTGTCTAGTTAAGGTTGCCATTTCTAGAGAAATAATAAGCCAGACTCACCTGTTAAAAAAGGGGGACTTTTGGGTCCCAAGGCTGGACGCTGTAAAAAAGGATGAATCTGAATCTCTGACCGTGTGTATGTGTGTGCAGTGCTGGTGAGGCAATAGATATAAAGGCGGATGGGCCGGACAAGAGGTCAAAAAGGCTGACACTGTCTGACTGTATGCAGACAGATGGCAATGCTAGTGAATATTTTTCTTTCCGTAGATATCACTGCTGTATTTGTTTGTGTTTCAGGTTCGATTTGTAGTTAGTGATTCAGCTGCACATATTTTAAACACATGGGCAACGACACAGCAGAATCTAACACATGTAAGAATATTTATTTCTGATTCTACATTGTATTTCAATAAATACTGTAAAGTTTTAACCAGCTATTTTTCTAGATATTAAACGGCCTTTGCCTGGTCGGCCCTGTAAGGCGTGGGGCTGGTGGGGACGTAGTTGGATTGGTGGCTGCGATTGAAGCTCTAGCAGAACCATCACCCACACAGGCAGCGAGACCGGCAACAGATAGGCTGTTACAAAACCGGTAATTGGTAGACATACTTTAATTTAATTTTATATGTTACCGGCCAAACCCGATTTCAGGACAAACTAGTTTAGCCTATAGTTCAGGCAAAGAACGCTCAAAAAAGGTATAGAGGGAAAGGCATGGAACACAATTTTTGACTTCGTAACTTTGTTTGGACCTGTTAGGAGGTGAACATATCAAAAGTCCCCGCCCCCGGCCCCTATGCCGTGGGAGAGGGGGAGGGGGTTTGAAGGTCCCATTTTTCGGTTTTTCACATATATCTCGAAAACTATACATTCCAGCGACATGAGTTTTTTTACAAAATGAAAGCTGGTTAAAAAGGTTCGGACATTTATGTATGAAGACTGGCATACCTACCTGTCTGCCATTTTGAAAAAAGTTAATTTTGGCCGCCTCTGATAAAAGTGATGTCAATCGATAGAGTAAGTCTTACAAACAAAAGGTAATAAGAAAAAATCCCATAAGTGATATACTTACTGAGATATTTGAGTTTGACGTTGAATAAAGGCAATATAAAATTATGTATTTTTTGCATTGATTTATACATTTTTACTTATAAAACACCAACTACCTCACAGGTGTGGATTACTAACATCATTAACAACAATGTTTGTTCTACGACTTTTCGAAAAAATATTATTTATTTAGATAAGTAGAGAATATTTATTAATGTTTAAGAAACAATAATTACACCTCAATTATTCTATTTAGTAGAAGTAGAAGTGCACGAATACCAAAAAATGTAGAAGTGCACGAATACCTAGAGATACCATACATCAAAGACGAAATAAGCAAATCATGTGAAAACTACGTCCAACGACTTGGAAGTCATAAAAACCAACTAGCTACAGCCCTACTTGACACCAGTCAAACCATAAAGCGACTGAAGAGAACACCACTGGCCACCATTTGACTGGGGTCATTTTTATGTGGGGGACATCATGTCGTTGGATGTGAAGTCCTAAAATCCCTGATTGCAACCAATTTGATTATAGCCTAAATAAAGGCTGATCGCAGATGGAGAAAGGAGAAAAAAAAAATATTATTCTATTTTATTACTTTTGACCAGGTTAAATGAGTTTAGACTAGGCCGTACTAGTTTATCCTGGAATGTGCGTATTTATGTCAGGATCAACTAGTTGGGCCTAGCCTAAACTGGTTTATCCTATCGGGCTTAGAACAAACTAGTTTGGTCTAGGCTATACCAGTTAATCCTATCGCGTATAGGAAGAACTAGTTTAGCCTAGGCCAAACTAGTTTGTCCTGAAATCGGGTTTGGCCGGTAACATTAAGGCTTTAATTAATCAACGCCGGAGCGGTCGCCGGTGTCTGGACAATAGTAGAAAATCTATTGTGTCTCGTTTTCCAGGAGTTGACGAGTTAAACAATAATTAAGTTATAATTTTACTGGTTTCAGCGGTCGTATAATATGTATAACTAGTGCAAGAGATGATGATTCCATCAGTAGTCTGGCTGGAATCGCTCTCAATACATTGATACAGCAGAATAAAAAGGCCACACAACCACAACCACCTTCCAGTCCAGAATCATCGACCACCACGCAGTAAGCTCTAGTTTTATTATTATTGTTACACTAGTTAATAGACACATTTATGTTGCTTTTTTCATATTTGTTTGCTAACATGCGACCGGTCTTTGGACCATAAGCAGTTGTTTTGTTTTTAATGCAGGCATGGAGGCATGCCTTTCCACTGTCAGGCTGCCTTTATGTTTTGCTAACTTGTAAAGTTATTGTATGTTGTCCCAAGTATGCAGCCTCTTCAGACGTCTTGTCTGCAATGGTTCAATAAGACTCTGGGCCAGTTTGTTCTTATGATTAATCGATCTTTATTCGAACTAATGCTATTGGCTATTTGCTGTTTGACTGTTTGAATATTTAGATACTCATGGACTTCTTCCATTCTTGTGAACCATGGGGCATTAACTATTGTTTTGAGCACACTGTTCTGAAATCTTTGCAGAATTTCTATATTCGACGTTTTTACAGAATCCCACAGCTGTATGCCATAATTCCATATAGGTTTTAGTATGGCTTTATATATCAGGACCTTGTTGTCAACCGACAGTCGCGAGCCTCTACCCATAAGCCAATCCAGGGATCTTAGTCTGAGGTTTAGCTCATCACGCTTCTTCTGAATGTGTGCTTTCCAGGTTTGCTTTCTGTCGAGGTAGAAACCAAGGTATTTAACGCATGTGTTATGCGGCAGGACCTCTTGATCGAGCTTAACAGGATCTTCTTTTCTCAAAGTGAATGTGATGTGATTCGACTTGGTGTTACTAGCCTTAATTCTCCAAGACTGCATCCAGGAATGGACATTATTCAAGTGTTCTTGTAGATACCTTGATGCTACTTCTGGATCCGTGTCATGTGACAGTATGGCCGTGTCATTTACAAAAGTGGCTGTAATGACTTTATCGGACTCTGGAACATCAGCTGTGTAGATAAGATAAACCCAGGGGCCCAGCACAGATCCTTGAAGAACTCCTGCTTTTTTGTCGTAAAATTCGGATGTAGTGTTATTGATTTTCACATAGAAGATTCTACCGTCTAAAAAGGACTTCAATAGGAGGTACATAGTGTTCGGTAATAGTTTGAGTTTGTAAAGCAAGCCATTGTGCCAAACTTTATCAAAAGCCTGCTGAACGTCTAAGAACGCTGCAGAGCAGTACTTCTTATTTCCAAGGTTTTTCTTATGTACTCATACACCCTGTGAACTTGCTCAATGGTTGAATGGTGCCTTCTAAATCCAATCTGGTGCTCCGGGATAATTGCACTATCTGTCAATGTTTCATTGAGGCGTGACAAGATGATTTTCTCAAGCACCTTCGACAAAACAGGTAGGAGGCTTATTGGTCTATATGATGATGTCAAGTGTGGTGGCTTTCCTGGCTTCGGAATCATAGTTATTTGCGAGACTTTCCATATACTTGGAAAGTAAGCAACTCGTAACACAGCGTTGAATAATGATGTTGTTGAATCGCCTGCTCATTTCACATGAGCAATGTCGCAGCAGCGTTAAACTGCAGTTAACGAATATTAATATTTTTTTTGTGTGGGTTTACTCGCAATAAATTGTTAGCCTGTTGAATTTTGATCTCCGTCTTTTAATATCCTTTCATCTTGAATATATCTTATAACAGCGTTCTACATGGTCCTTCGAGCCGGATAATTAAGTAATTACTGGTGCCATAACTTCGTGGAATAGCCAGCTTCTGGTTGAAGGCGTAGCCTCCGACGCCCGGGGGCATGTTGAATCGCCTGCTCATTTCACATGAGCAATGTCGCAGCAGCGTTAAACTGCAGTTAACGACTATTAATATTTTTTTTGTGTGGGTTTACTCGCAATAAATTGTTAGCCTGTTGAATTTTGATCTCCGTCTTTTAATATCCTTTCATCTTGAATATATCTTATAACAGCGTTCTACAGATGTAATGAAAACTATAGCTTTCCGCGTCAGGTTACGCAGAACCTCTGCAGTGATTAGGTCAAACCCGGGGGTTTTTTTTAAGTTCTAGATCCATTATTGTTCGACGAACTTCTGGCAGGTGTACAGCACCGAATAGGAAGACTAAGTTGAAGGTCGCTTTTAAGAAATTTCTCAACCTCACGGTCAATGTTTTCATTGCCTATGTCAGTATTAGGCGTAAATACGCTGCTCAGGAATGACCCATACGCTTTCGCTCTTTCTCCGTCCATTTTGGCCATTTGGTCCATTTGAGCAACTTGCGGCTTGTCGCGGGATTTCACCGTTTTCCAGAGTGAATATTCGTTTTTCGCTGAAGCAGTAAGGGACAAACTTTGAAGGTGTTGCTGTAATGTTTCATTTTCTATGTTTATCAAGAGCTGTTTAAGACTAGCGGCTGCTTTGTTAAACTCTCTTTTATCCGCTGGATGACGACTGCAGTGCCAGACTCTTCTAAGGCGCCGCTTTTCTAGGACCTTTTCTTTTACTTTGTTAGGTACAGTGTTTGAAGATTCCCGAGGGGGCGGTGTGCAAGTCTAAGCAGCTTTTTGTATCATCTTATTTAGATACACAGCAGCAGCATCGATATTTTCCTCCGTTTTGAGGCTGATTTTAAGTTCCAAGTTTTCATTTAGGTACTGTTGAAATGCTCTCCAATCTGTGTGTCTTATACAGGTATACAGGGTCTTTTTATTACTGTTGAGCTCATAGTTGCAATCACTGGAGTATGGTCTGATGAAGAGTCGAAGCAACTTTCTACATCCAAAAAATGTGTTTATAGGTTGATATGAGACGCGAGCCCCACATTGTGTGTTTGGAATTCCAATCACCTCCCGCTGTAAACCGGTTGCCTAACGATTGGAAGAAGGTGTTGAAGTCTTCTTCCAATGTTTCGGGATTTCTCTTTTGGAACTCTGATTTTGAATTTCAAATATTCATTGCCTAGTAATACTAAGGTCCGTATTTTAGGACGAGACTCAAGCACTGCTTGAACTCTAATCACCTGATCTCTACTTAATTACTGAATCTAGTCTCAAGCACCCTGTTGATTCCAAAACAAAGCTTGAGTCGAGACTCAGCTGATCTCTACTTAAATAGAGATTTGCGTCTATCTATGGTTATAGTCTGTTTCCTATTACGAAATTTGGTTTTAGCAGAATGATTTCCATTTTACGCATAATTAGGCAAAGTAAATGTTGCGTCGCAATGTGATTTAATTATTTTTATGAGTGGAATTGACCAATTACACGTTAATTTTAATAATAAGGTATTTGTGCTTAGAATTATAGGAATATTGTGACGATTATAATGGGTGGTTTTGTCACTGCAGTTAGTTTTTCGTAAAACGGAATATGATGAAGACGACCTCATTAATTCAATCAACTCAGATCATGCTAATTTTCAAACGATGCTCGACCAATACTCAACTGATTTTGGAACTAAAATCTCTGCTTAGAATGAATTTGATTTCTGTTTACGTGAGTATGGCCGAGACCACGCTTTAGCATTGATTTGGGCTCATATTTACATTTGTTAAGGTCTAATTTAAGAGAGCGGATGGTTGGGAGAACCCCCATGCCCGTCATCAAAACATTTCGATGTTTTTAAATGAATTTTGAAATTTTACCAAATATATCCTCAAAATGTACGAAAAAACATTTTATACCCACCAAGTGAAAGTAGATCTGTCCATTTAATTGAATCAATTATTTCAGGCCTCTGGTGATCCATTACTGTCATCTTGTAATTATAAATGTGGCCCCTGAAAAAGCTGATATGAGAGTCACAAACCAACCACTAACTGAGGTAAATAGTAGTACATACTAATATAGTACATACTAATAGTACAGTCAGCAACACATCAGACTATACATGTTGACCTTGAGACCGCCTTTATGCCGTACGTAATAAGATCTGTTTTCGTAGTTCTACTGTTTAACCTAACGTGCTGTCGTGCGTACATACTAATCAGAAAGCTAGAGTCTAGTCAACGAAAGATGAGACTCGGTTTGAAAAAGAACAAATTTTGCGCCTTATTTTAGGGGTCAGTTTCCAATAACCTCTAAACCTCTAAAACCTCTAAATGTTAATTTAACAGGGAAAGTGGCGCCACCATTTCAGTTTCATCTTTCGTTGACCAGACTCTAACTCTTAATAGAAGCTCAACATAAAACTATTAGGTAATAGTGTAGAAACCCATAGTTTATTTCGATTTTTAACGCGCCGTGTATATTCATGACAGCTTTAACAAGACTGATTGCACTGCTTTTTTAAAACAACACCAGTACCAAACTATAGGCCGTAAATATCGGTCTAAAAGGTAGCTAAACATTTTAGTACTATGTCACACTAACTATAGTGCTAAGTTGCTACAGTATGCATACAAATATTGGCATGATACATTTCTAAAGTGGTGATCAAAGTTGGTCCATTTTTTTTATTGTGTCAAACTTTTTCTAGATGGGTGGTGGTCTAATGGGCGTGGAAGTGATCGTTGCTAGAGCCAGTGCGTTAGCAAATCTTTTGGGAAGACTGGTGTTGCCGCACTATAGACTAGCCACTACTACTGTTACTGGTATTCCTATGAAGGTAAACTATCACAAAAGTTAGACCATGTATTTTAAGTGGAAAATGGGTTTATGCCTTTTAGTATGAGAGGCTGGCATAGTGGTAACCATATTTTTTTATTTTTGAAGGAGATTTCGGAAACGTAGCGGCGCACATTGAAACCTGTGTATATTGAAAGATCTATAGATGAAAAAAAAATGTCATATGATATAAAATCCAACGTTTCCGAGATAATCGATGTTAAAGATCCTGTATAGATAAAAATCCAAACTTATTCCCCGGTTTATCTCATTATCAGTAACATTGTATTTCTGTTGCAGCTATAACAGCAAATACGAAAAACAAAAAAAATAATATTAATAGTGACTCCCATACAACTAACGTGTTTTTGTGCCGTTTTTTGTTACGGAACCCTTCGTGCGCGAATCGGACTCGCACTTGGCCGATTTTTAGATGTTACTCGATTATTTATTCCAGGAAGAACAAAATGCAAGTTCTAGTGCCAATTATGATGTAGAAATAATTCATTCGCTGGATGCCCACGCAGGGTTGCGAGCATCTCAAACTGCAGCCGAGGCAGCCGAATCGGTAAGAATCAGAAGAAGTAAAAGGGTTCGGACATTTATGTATGAAGACTGGCATACCTACCTGTCCGCCATTTTGAAAAAAGACGATTTTGGCCGCCTCTGATAAAAGTGATTTCAATCGATAGAGTAAGTCATTACAAACAAAAAGTAATAAGAAAAAAATCTCATAAGTTATATAGTTACTGAGATATTTGAGTATGAAGTTGAATAAAGGCAATTTAAAATTATGTATTTTTGCATTGATTTATACATGTTTATTTATAAAACACCAACATCATAAACAACAATGTTTGTTCTACGACTTTTCGAAAAATTACTAAAAAGCGGCTTTCCATACAACTGTCGGCCCAAACAAGTGCTTTCCATACTCATAACTGGAGTACATTTTGTCAGCTGAGCCTGGACGCTTCCTACATACATAAATAGCTTAACAACAACATGCATTGACATATTTCATTCACTAAATCCAGAAAAAACTGATTTTGAATTTCAACTTCAAACTCAAATATTTCAGTAAGTATACTAGTACACTTACGAGATTTTTTTGCTCATTACTTTTTGGTTGTAATTACTTCCTCTATCGATTGACATCACTTTTATCAGAGGCGGCCAAATCCGACTTTTTTCAAAATGGCGGACAGGTAGGTATGCCAAAAGGGCCTGATGCTCTTTCTCAGCCCCCCTAGCATGACCACTGAAACGCGATATGATATAGCGATTTATCACGTTTAACCTCAGCCTGCCTAGCATGACCGATTTTTATCGCGTGATATAGCATTTTATCGGCACTCAACTGTCAAACTCCTTTGTCTTTTTGACAGTTAAACGTGATAAAACGCTATATCACGCGATATAAATCGGTCATGCTAGGCATACAGAGCATTCAATTAGTTAAATGCTCTAAGCGTTTAACTGTCAAAAGACAATTGATTTTGACAGTTCAGTGTCGGTAAAACGCTATATCACGCGATATATATCGAGTTTCGGTGGTCATGCTAGGGGGGCTGAGTTCCAAATGTTTTCATTACGGACTAGCTTTTGCCTGCCTTTGCTTTTTCGTTCGCGCGGTGTATCGTTTCCCGTAGGATTTTAAGAATCATCATCATCATATCAGCCGCACGACACCCACTGCTGGGTATAGATAGGCCTCCCCAAGGATCTCCACGACGATCGGTCCTGCGCTGCCCGCATCCATTCCCGCGACCTTCATCAGATCGTCGGGCCACCTTGTGGGGGGCCTACCCACGGAGCGTCGTCCGGTGCGCGGTCGCTATTCAAGAACCTTTCCGCCCCAACGGCCATCGGTTCTTCTCGCTATGTGTCCAGCCCACTGCCACTTTAGCTGAGCAATCCTTCGGGCGATGTCGGTTATTTTAGTTCGCCTGTTCGGATCTCCTCATTTCTGATTCGATCACGCAGGGAAACGCCGAGCATGGCTCTCTCCATTGCACGCTGGGTGACCTTGAGCCTCCTTATGAGAACCATAGTTAGCGACCACGTTTCATAGCCGTAAGTCATCACTGGCAACACACACTGGTCATAGTCATAAAATATACCTTTTCATGATTAACTGCATGCAACCCTAGACCTAAATTGTGTTTTGCTTTTGCCCTAATAGTACAGTCGCCCGTGGTACATTTAAATCACGAAAAAAGTTAACGTTTGCCTTTGTGATATAGTTATTTATTACTCCATTTTAGATACTAAACCCCAAGTTTACATATCGCAACCCGCCGAAACCACATGGTTTAGCTATTGTCGTGTTCTACAACTTTGATCAATTGCCACAGATAATAGTAAGACTATGGAAAGTAGCCATACACAGATTTAAGACTACATGAAAATGGTTGGACTTTATCTGATTTACTTGCTTACTAACGCGTCGAACTTCGACAAGTCTGCCGTGCTTCAAATTAAAACAAATAAATCGAGCCCCATTTAGGCCAAAATGCCGAACCCTAATTCATGATATCACACGAACGTCGATATCTTCCAAATAACTTCGGCAAATACTAGAATACGAAATCATTTACTTCGATTTATCTGTTTTAAGTTGAAGCTCGGCAGACCCGCCGAAGTTCGAAAAGTTAGCCGTTAGGGCCCCAGGCCCAATAATCAATCCACAGATAGGGGTAGGCCTAATCCAGATTAGTTGCTATGTTACGGTTGATATTAACAAAAAATTAACGACAGTTGCTGTGTGGATCTGGGGATTGATTGGATCTGGGGGTAAGACGCATCATGGCCCAATATCAGGCATGATCGTTTGTAAATGTGACATTGGGGTATCGCAGGTAGTACTCCGCTGGTGGACGCCTCGAGGCGCGGAGGGCGGCGCCAGCGGCTGCAGCGGGCCGCTGTGGCGCGTCACGCCCGCGGACGTGGCCTCGCGCCCCTCCGCCTGCCTCGTCAACTTCCTGCTCAACGGCCGCTCTGTCACGCTCGAGGTGCCCAGGTACGTACAGAACTGCTGTGGCGCGTCACGCCCGCGGACGCGGCCTCGCGCCCCTCCGCCTGCCTCGTCAACTTCCTGCTCAACTGCCACTCTGTCACGCTCGAGGTGCCCAGGTACGTACAGAACCGCTGTGGCGCGTCACGCCCGCGGACGTGGCCTCGCGCCCCTCCGCCTGCCTCGTCAACTTCCTGCTCAACGGCCGCTCTGTCACGCTCGAGGTGCCCAGGTACGTACAGAACTGCTGTGGCGCGTCACGCCCGCGGACGTGGCCTCGCGCCCCTCCGCCTGCCTCGTCAACTTCCTGCTCAACTGCCACTCTGTCACGCTCGAGGTACCCAGGTACGTACAGAACCGCTGTGGCGCGTCACGCCCGCGGACTTGGCCTCGCGCCCCTCCGCCTGCCTCGTCAACTTCCAGCTCAACGGCCGCTCTGCCACGCTCGAGGTTCCCAGGTACGTAATATTTCCTGACCATCAGCCGTTACAGAGCGGCCGTATATTGTTAGAAATTTCTGACGGTCGCCGGAAGGCACTCGGTGCATACATTTTGTATTAATCCCCGCACACTGTTAGAATTAGATTTTTTTCTAGGGTCCACGTGGACGAACTAGTAAAGTTGTTAATACATTTCATTTTTAAGTACTGCAAATCTCTTTCTTTGCTAATAGTACGTTTAACCTACGACGACAAACGAGCGCTCCGTCGTAATATAGTGTCGTTACTGCAGTAGGAAAGGTGGCGGTCGGTCCGCGTCGCACGTGCTGGCGGCGCAAGGCGGCGAGCTGTGGATCGGCGCGCTCGGCGGACGCACCACATACGATGACCCGCCTTCACTATCGGAAGGCGCTGGTGGACGAGTCACCGATTACAGGTATGAAAAAAACACTATACTTCGCCAGGCCAAACACTCCGCACTTTAGGTATAAAGTGTAGGTAAGTACGTGGCGGGCCCGTTTAACCGGGCCAAAGTCAAAGCGTGCCGGCAGCCGGGTCGCACGTTAATTCGATACTCTCTCACGCGCTCGCCGCATCGTGTATGGTCGCGCGTGTTGCACATTTCTCGCATAAGATGTTTAAAAAGATGTTTCAATATTTGTAAAAGCTTTTCATTAACCATAGTGCGTACGATCGTACGATATTTTCAGTTCATTTAAAAGAAGACAACCATAAAGCGTGTCGTCAGAAGACAAAAGATTACGCGATCGCGATAGAAAGAGAGGCAACTTCTAGGTGAATATATCTGTAGAGAAGGGAGCGCTGTGCAATCTGAATAAAATTGCACTTTATTGTGTCAGGGCAAGAGTCGCTATTTATTTAAATGATCTTGCAGAGTGTCCCTTATATACTTGTACTGTTATGTATTCTGTGACTTCGCTTCGTATTTAAATACGAGGATAGTACCACGAGTATTTTTCTTTTTAAGTATTTTTAAAAAATGTTTTTTTATGATCATTCTTGACGTTTGGGTTTCGAAGTTCATATTTGAAGTTTCATTCTTACAAAAATAAAAAAATCTTCAATTTGAACACTCTCTCACTCCCAGATTACGAATATTGTAAGTAAAGGTTCCGGGACGAATCTTGATAATTGTACCGTATGAATTGACCCTAGAGTCGCAATTTCCAGGATAAAAGAGTTCGGTGCCCTAATGCAACAGAACCGTTTGGGCCCACTCCGCAGCGTCGGCGCAAACGCAAGAGCACGTGCGCGCTTACAACGTCACACCACTTACTGGCCGCTCACTATATCGTCCACGCTCATATTCAACCTGGGATCCGTGAGTATATCACCTCTTAGTTTTACCAGCCCCCCTAGCATGACCATTGAAACGCGATATGATAAAGCAAATTATCACGTTTAACTGTCAAAAGACAATGGATTTTGACAGTTGAGTGTCGACAAAACGCTATATCACGCGAAATATATATCGTGTTTTGTCGGTCATGCTAGGCCTACAGGGGGGCTCACTCCGCCGCTCAAACTTTTATATTAGCCTACTGCTCGCGGCTGACTCAGTCTAGCCAGTGCACGAGGGGTGTTGTGTGTCGGTTGAGATAGAGCTACGCGACTAACGCGACAGAAAGAGAAGGTGCATACAATAGGCACACTGTGCTGTACAATTTGAAATTGTATACTTTATTGCCGTGCAGAGAGAGTAGCTTATTATTTGATAGTCCTCGCGCGGATGGGCTTCTGTACGTGGTTTTACTATATCAACAATATCAATTGTTTTTTATTACATTGTTAGGTAATCTGATCACTGTCTGTCTATCAATTTAATCGCCTTGTGCGAAGTTTTACCTCCATGATCGAATTTCTTCTACTCTACCAGGGGGGTATCACTCCGCGCTTAAACTTTTATATTAGCCTACTGCTCGCGGCCCACTCCAAGAGGGCCATTGTCGAGGGATATCACCGCGCCGCCGACCGAAACACGCGGCGTGTGCAAGCGGCGAGAGCGCAGCGCGTGAACGTCACCAACGAAACGAGTCAGTCAAGCGCCGAATGCGAAACTGCATGCACTTCGTTTTTGATACTTAATTACTAACGTACCTACCTACCTACCAAAGTTTATTGTATTTTTTGTATACTATTTTTTGTAACATACTTAGTTGTATCGAAGTTCGAAATATGGCACCAGTAAAGAAAAAAGCTAAAAAATTCCTTTTTTTTTCACCCATCCCATAACAGACCCTTGCAAAATTTGCTTAACCTCCGCAATCGTTGGGCCAGGCGCTATACCACTGCGCCATCGAGCTTCTCTAACTACTTAGAAATACTTATTATTTATGCTCTTTAAATATGCTCAGCTCACCTATTAGGTAGATTTATTTTATTTTATAAGTAGGTACCTATTAGTAATTTCATTGTTTATTCAGGGGCATAACGAATGTTTTCTATGATATCAGTAACTAGCGAGTAGCAACCCCGAAATGTGTCGGTTGAGACAGCTATGCGACAGAAAGAGACGCCTCTCTTTCTTCGTAGGTGCATATAATTTTATCCACGCAGCGTTGTGCAGTTTGAAATTGTACTTTATTGCCGTGCAGCGAGAGTAGCTTATTATTTGATGGTCCTCGCGGGGACCGACTTCTGTACGTTAGTACTATTATTATATTCTGTGACTCTACGCCGTTTCTCAATCGGACAAAAAGTCTATCAATTGCCTAAGAAACAAACTTTTTTGAAAATATTGTCTGAAAGTCTTGAAAAGTATTTTGCTATTTCTTGTTTATTAGGTGATGGAGCCGCTAACAAGGCTAGTTGTACAAGAATCCTTAACCGATGATGAAGTTGACACTTGTAGAAGCGTTCTTCTGTCGTTGCTTGGTATGGAATCACGACACGAGTTCCCTACCGCTCAGCTGCCTTCGAATATGAGGTAAGATACAAATTATATCATAATTATGATATTGAGCTCTAATGTTTTGGTAATAAAACTTATATTTACGCCTTTTTTCTCTGCGTGATAAATAAGAATAATGAATCTGAATAAATAGTTTATAGCTGCGCGTGTGGAAACGATTTATCTATCAAATATTTTGGATTCAAACCCTTAGGATGATTTTTGAAGGATTATTTACCGACCTAGCAGTGGGTGACATGCGGTTGATATGATTATTATTAGTATACAAATTAAAATGTCATTAAATAATCAAAATGTTATTGTAGATAGGCAACGTAGTAAGGTAGCATTTGTACGAGTTTCAGATTAATTTTGTATAAATATTGTCCACACATGTTCCTATTTTTACTGACTTCCCAAAAAGGAGGAGGTTCTCTGTTCGTCTGTATATTTTTTTGTGTATGTCCACATTGTCCACCGATTACTCAAAGACGGCTGTACCGATTGAAATGATTCAAACGTTATTACATTAGGTAAACTCCCAAGTTGGTCCCATTTCTTAAAATTTGGAAATCGGTTCAGTACTTTTCAAGTAATCTTGAAAAAAGCAAGAAAATAGTATGATTTTGTGTGAACTACCTCGATGATAATGGTCGTATTAACTTGTTTGTTTATGATCTAAATAAAATAATTATTTTTTGTTGGAAAAGTTCTTTAACCGACTTAAAAAAGGAGGTTCTCATTTTGACCCGTAGGTATGTATGTTTCTTGTTTTTTTAAACAGTTTTTCCAATTGTCCTTGTATAGGGGCAAGTCTAGCGGTCGCCGCGAAGAGCTCTGGCGCCAAGTGTGGGGTGAACTAGAGGCCCTCATTCGCGCGCACTCCGCCTCGCCTGCGCACCGCGCCTTACTGCGCGTCCTACTCGAGTGCCGCGCGCATAACAACCACACATCTGACAGTAAGTTCTTAAGTTTAGTTTTTATGGTGACACTGACCGAAAGTGGCGCCGCGGTGAATTTTGTTTAATATTGTAATTCTAATACGCAATTTTAATAAAACTTTGGAATTTTTAGGCCCCATAGTTTAGTATTTTTAGACGATATTATTACGTTCCCTCGTAGTCACCGCTAGAAGTAGATAGCAAAACTGCTAAAAGTGACCGTTTTTGAAACATTTGCTATCTACTTCTACGAATGACTAGGCAATGTAGTGATACATAACCTTAACATAACATAACCTAAAAATTCCACGTAAAGTATTATTAAAATCTATCTTTGTTAACATCTTGTTAAATAAAATCCTCTGAGGATGCTACTTTCTGCGGTAGTTGCTTAACTCAATTGATTTGGGAATGAGGATCAGTAACGATTTTTGTTTAGTGGCTTATCAGAAAGACCACATTATTAACTGTCAAGAAATTTTTACGATATCTCTTAAACCTGAGAAGTTATACGAGCTAAAACGTGCTAAAACACTCTTATTTTCGGGGGTCCTTATGACGTCATCATGACGTACGCGAACCTTATGTCGTACGTGATAAAGCACATATTGCATTGAGCTTGGCATTTCCTTCAAAACCCTTTTAACTCAACCATTTCTAAACGGATTTCAAAAAATCTTTTACTAAGTTTCATAGCTATGAACATTTGTTTTAATATTATACCCATAAAAGTATAGGATTCAAACCTGTTACTGATCCTCTTTGTAATCGTTTATGTCGTCATCGCACTGTCCGTCCGTGTCATATCATAACACAATGACAACGAAGGACAGTCCATTATTATCGCTATCGCTTAAAACAGTGCTCTTACCATAAATATTTTGTATTTACTGTTTTTCCGAAAATAAATAGCTTTGATTAGGCGGTAGGGCCCCTCTAAGAAATCGCAGCAATTATTTTGTATTTGTTTTGTCTTTAAAATGAAAGATGCCGGTCAGGCTGTTGTCAGTTCGGTCACTTTAAATATTTGGTAATTTGTAAACGAATAATTAACGAAAATCAAGGAACTTATTAAGTGTCAACTATTTTTTAGTAATGTCTATCTTATCTATATGAAAGGTTCTACAAAAACCACGATGATAAAAGGTGCTTTAGTGCTAAGTGGTCTTGTTTAACAAACCGTACTTAAGAGCGCATAGTCTTCACAGTAATGCCGCCATTGGAACGAGCATCATAGTGCAATAAAGACTGTGGATTATATTTCTGTTTAGTTCAATGGACCACAAAGCTTCTTCCGAGTGCACTACAGAGAGATAATTCACTTCGCCTTTATTTAAGCACTGTAAGTCTCGTTCCAATGGCGGCGCTAGTGTGCAGACTACGCGTTCTTAAGGCGAGGCAATTCACGAAATTTACTCTTTCACTATGTCTTTAGAATAAGGTTGAATATTGCATAGCTTTAATTGACGCTTCGCCAGAAATTTGACAAAAAGTTAGTACATTTATATTGATTTCTGAAATACTGGATCATTTATTAAAAATGTACTCGGTTATTGTGTTAGATCGATAAAAAAGCTATCCTTTTTGTATAAAAATCATATCACTGTCGTTGAAAATTACGAAATCTGACGATTGGCAATTTGTTTTTATAAGTTTTTATTGTATTATTCAGGTTTTTTTTTACATAGTTACCATGCCATTTTTCAATATTCTGTTCGGTTAATTTGTTTCTTTGTTTCTTTTCCAGTCTACAGTAATTTTTGTGAAGTAGAATTCTACATCAGTACTTCACATTGGAAGTTCAAAAATCTGTCTTTTCATCAGATCGTGAACTGGCCTCGCCTTAATATGGCAATTGAGCATCTAACCTACTCATCATAAATTATAATATCCTGCATTTGCTAATGCTATGCTTTATCTTATTCGTTTTTGAGTTTGGTTTCAAAGTGACGTTTCCTCTACATATTGCAGCAAATTGTTTTACCGCACCATGATTTAGTTATATCATTGTAATACCATAGAGACGGGTCATTCATTTAGACCCAGGGATAACGTCAGCCCAAACTTTGGATTCTAAACGAAAGCGCAGTATTGTTATAGCGATGTGGTTCTAGTTCATACTTGTTAGAAGTTGTTTGTCCTAGTTTTGGCGAAAGTTATCCCCTAGCTAGTGCCAAAGAAACCCACCATTACCCAGTATGTGTTTGTTATGCATGAAAAACATAAATACTACTAACAATAGTTTCTTATAAAGTACCTACGTTCCGCGAAACGAGCTCCTAAAGAAAACCGTCCGTGTGCGCCCATTGGTTAATGCTACGCCTTTCAATAGCCTAGCGGCTAGGCTATTGAAAGGCTAGGCCCTAGCCAATAGCCTAGCTCTAGCAGCGCGCATTTACCAATGAGCTGCGAGGATTTCGATTCATGGAACGGGGTAAGGTTCCATTGGAACGTGCACGTTCACGTCTACGCGTACGCACTACGCATCCGGAGGCTGTCGGCCTAACGTTAAGTGCATTTTAATGTAAATGCGTGCGTGTGAGCTTTATCGTATTCAATGCGAAGATTATGGGCGTGGCTTGCTCGTTGAAACAGACATACAATGCGATTAAATTGACAATAGACAGTGATCCACTGCGTTTTCGAACGAGAAAGTATGGCAAAGAGTAAATTTTACAGATTAAAATACGTCGTTTTGTATCGTAAGCGCTCTGAAGTTAGCCACTTCAGTTGTACATTGTTAAATTAATCGCATTGTACTCACGTTAATTTAGGATTTTTTTTCATTCTTTTTTTTTGCACAAAATATGACTTCGATAAAAAGATGAATGAAAACAAAATGGGGTTATTTACCTTAAAGACACTTCTGAATTATTTCTTTGTATAATAACGATAATTCATCTTTTCATTAAGTATGTTATCTACTTTTAAAATAAGTATCTTTGTCTTAGTAATGGTATGTCTATGTTTGCTAAAATTTTAACACCACGAGCGATAGCAAGGCATTAAAAGGTAAGTAGGTAACTAAATTATCTTCATTACTTTCCAGCTCAAATAAAATTCTAATTTGTCTAACCAAAGTAGCTAAAAAAAATAAACACCTGGGACATTTTATTTTAAATAATAAATAAGTTCTGCATGCTAAAATAGGCCCAATATAATAATAGATCACATTTGACATTAGTTAGTTTTTAGTCTTAATTGGCAAAGTAAATCGCAAAATTTTGTAGTTATTATTTATTACTTACCCTGAGCGAAAGTGGCGCCGCGGTGAATTATATTTAATATTATTATTCTAATACACAATTTTAAAAATGTTTATCGTGGAGATTTTAGGGCCCACCCACAGTCTAGTATTTTTAGACGGTATCGTTACATTCCCTCGTAGTCACTGCTAGAAGTAGGTAGCAAAACTGCTAAAAGTGGCCGTTTTTGACACATTTGCTATCTACTTCTACGAATAACTACGAGGGCATGTAGTGATATTTTCTAAAAATACTAGACCATAAGCCCTAAAATCTCCACGATAAACATTATTAAAATTATTAAATAAAAACCTCTGAGGGCGCCACTTTCGGTCATACAACCGCCTTAAAGCAAAGCCTTTGAAAATAAATATTGTGTTTGATGATGTGTAAAATGTGATCTATTAAATTGGTTGCATTGCATGGCAGCTTGGCAGCAACACTATTTTATACTGAATGCTTTTCATTGCAGCATTTTGCGTTTCGTGGCTTTTCTTGCCTGTTGAATAAATTAAGTTAACAACAGTTTTTTCATCAATTTTGACTTTTATTTTTTTATTTATCAATTTCCATAAGTTTCAAGGTTAACTTAGTTTGAACATTAAAGTGGTATACTGTGTGCATTTTAAATATCATTTTCAAATATCTAACTGTGATTTTCGAGCTTGTGACTCTGCTTTGCACTTCCAATGTCAACGTTTATTTTGTATAGAAAACTGTGATTGTGGTCATAAAGATCTTATTTACATACATATTGTTTGTATATCTGTATGATTAGTCGTCGTACAGTTGGTATTTTTTCTATCAACTAAGAATTTGATTAGGCAATGAGAGCTTTTCAAAATGGCAAAAAACTGTAGGCTCGATAGATGGCGTTGATAAACAGACAAGTTCACAAGTGTTAACTGTAAAAATCATTGGAAAAACGAAAATACCGCTAACAACCAACGAACGCCAAATAGAAGTAAATGACTTTTTTTTAAGCACAGGCCGTTTATTTTCCAAAGCCATTTTTGACACTTCACTTGTTCATCAACGCCATCTAGTGAGGCAAATGGTTTTTGGGTTCCGTACCAAAATGGTAAAAAAGGAACCCTTATGGTGTGACTCAGTCTGCCTGCCTGTCTGTCTGTCACAGCTGGATATCTCAAGAATGGTAATGGTATCAATTTGAAATTTGGAATAGTTTAAGATGATGTTTGTCCAACTATTTTGCAAATAAGAAAGAAATAAAAATAAATAGTTTTTTACAACAGGGACCGAAAAGGGGTCTTAAAAATTTTAAGTGAAGCGACTAGAACATGAGGGGTATCATATGAAAGAGCGCTGTTTGCACATTTCGAAAACATTTTTTCCTTTTTTTTTAGGCCGCATAGTTTCCGACTTATGTTGAAAAATGTAAAAAAAAATACCTTCCCCCCCCTTATCTCCGAAGTTTGCAAAGAGAAAAGTCTAAAATAATTATATGTATAATCTAATATAAAGATTACAGGAAAAATAAAACGATGTCTCAAAATAACACACTTTTTTAGAAATTCAAAAACAAACAAAAAATTCATATGTTCCTCTACCAATCAACAGATGGCTCTGACCTAAGTAAAATTAAATTAGTTCCACTATCGGTCAAGAGATAGCGCTGGCCTAAGAAAAAAAAATAGTTCCACTATCGGCCAAGAGATGGTGCTGACCTAATACTGCAATAATAATTTTATTATTCTACAGCTCTGCAGTGTATTTATTATGATGGTACGGAAACCCTCGGTGCGCTAGTCCGACTCGCTCTTGACCGGTTTTTTAATATCACTGAAAAGCCCTGATTTACATTTAGCAAAAAGAAATTTCTTTATAACCATCAGAAAGTTGTATTTTAAACACCCGATATTTATGCAGCAATTAACACAATTTAAGCCGGTTACATACAGACGGAATCCCGATTCGGAATTCCTAATGGAATATCGATAATGTATGAAAATTCCATACGGAATAATCTCTCTCGTGTGTGGTAGGTTCATAGATTTGTATGGATTAGCTGCGTTCGGAATTACGTATTCCGTCTGTTTGTGGCAAGCCTTATATTATAACACCTGTCAACTTACCCCCTTCCCCGATTTGCAGGCGAGTCTCGGGCGAGTGTGATACGAGCGACAACAGACTCCCCTCTGTCGCCAGTGGGCGCGGGCAACGGGCAAGCGGGCGATGTGTGGGCGCCGCGGAACGTTCTAGACGCGCTGCTCGCCGGCCCGCGCCCCTCACGGCGGGCCGACTTCGCGGGACGAATGGCGGCTGGGACTAGACCTGCAGTCTTGTACCAACACTTGCAGCAAGATGTTGAAGCTCAGCACTGATTTTCAGTTGATTTCCCCCAATTATATGGACAATTGAAATTAGCTACTAAGAAGATTGCTTGTTAGCAGGCAAAGTGTAGGACTGTTGGTTGGCCCTCGACCGTCGTAACGGCCGAATTTTGCGGGAGACGGCAGGACAAATGGCGGCTGGGAATAGACCTGCAGTCCTGTACCAACACTTATGATGATGGTAAGCGGTGATGCGATCTACGATGTAACGCGCTTGCCTAGAAGAAAAGGCAAGGCAAGGAGTTCCACTCTATGACGGTACGGATTATAAAATTTGAAGCAAATCGCTTAGTGCGAGTCTTTGGAATATCCACCAAAAAACGTTGGCGCTGATTCGTACGTCTGGTTGTTCGATGGAAGAAGGGAGATGGCGGAATTAGGTTGTGCAATTCCACTGCACACTCACCGAAATGTATCCGACAAGAAACCGATAAGCAACCTTGAGTTAACACAGTACAACACAGTTAACACACACATAACACGGTTGACTTACAGCAAGATGTTGAAGCACTCGACAAAACATTCGTGTCTTGGTGCTGACGCGAACCACTGTTCGTTACACTTACACATTCGCGCGGTATTCATTCATTTGGATTTTGGACGCTTGCACTCGACAAAGAGTACATTTTAACACAAGGAAAGCGCCCAGCGCGAGCGCGCTAGTGGCGTAGAGAATAGCAAGCTTACGGTCTACACTTGCGAGCTCGCTATTCGCCTCGCTACAAGCCTCAGCACGTATCTTTAGCAATGACAGTTAATGCGCAGAGGTAATTTTTTTTTGGGTCTCATTGGCGGGAGACGTGGTGCGTGGGGGGCTACTGCAAGCAAACATGCCCAGTAATCCCCTCCAATTTCTCTCACCGCTAAAACTCATTACCTAATTAACTAATACTTATGTCTACGTTAGCAGTTTTTTTAATACTGTTTGATATAAGAATCTTAATTATCTAGGTTCTAGATGTATGATGTTAGCAAGCTGAAGTGAAACGGCTATCGACTTTTGACTATTCCATACCTAGTTATTTTTTGTGGTCTGTAGTCAACGCTACCGATATTAATTTATAAAAATTTAAATCCTACTTAGACCTAAGAAACGAAATGTGATTTTAAGAGTATGTTTGCAATAAACGCAGTAAATTTTTAATGAATGTTTTAATTTTCCTTGATTCATAAAAATACAAGTAAGTATATGCATTGTCAACAAAAATTAATATATATTTTTACGATAAAAAATTTGAATTTACCAAAAGCCTGCCAGTTTAGACCGTAATGTTTGTCTTTGGGATATAAAGGGTATTCATTACAATAAATAAAAATGCGACATTATAAAATTAATATCTTATATTTGTTCAATAAAACTACATTGTGGGCCCGTGTGCCCGGCGCCCGGGTAACACGACCTTTGTATTATTTTGTTGAATATAAACTCTGCGGGCAGACTGTGTCATATCATAAGGCAATGGTGTGAGTGTGACGGCCTGGCGGCCAAGTCAAGGCATCTGCAGCCCTACACAAAATATCGAAACGAAGATGTCATTATCGCGACATCTAACACTGCTTGTGACATCGCATTTTCTTGAAAACGGTTTTATTGTAACTTTTCATCTTAATTTCATTCTCGTTTCGATTTTCGGTGTAGGTCTTCTGGTCCGGCAGCGGCGACCCCTCGCCGCCGTTCGTTACACATTATTGGAATGTCACGCGGGATGCGAACGTTCAAACATCAAAAATTCATTACAAACGAAACCCAACTCTAGGCCCCGTCGCGGGCCACTGAAAATACACTCACATTGAAATATTGTACAATCTCATACTCTCGTAGAGCGCCCGGTGTAAGTCCATCGAAACGCATCCGAAATATTAATTAATACCCTATAAAACTTACAAAACCGACCGGTACTCTTAAAACTTAAGGCTAAGTTTAAAATTAAACGGAATTGAAAAATAAATTACCTAGGTACAATATTTTAGTCTAGAAAGCTATTTATAGGCGCACGAGGGAAGCTTGGTGGGGTGCGCGTGTGTCAGTGTGTGGCTTCTCGGAGTTTCTTTGCAACAGGTGGCGCCGGCACGTCTGACGAGTCTCCGAGTGAGTTTTCCTCCGCTGAACTCGCTTCTTCTAGCGGTCTGTAAACAATAATAATAGTTCGATATTAGCTAAACATGAAATGACCAAGAATAGAACCTTGCGGTACTCCCATTTTATATTATTAAAATGATATCATTCATTTAAGTTTCAATTGAAATGACCGCCTGCTATTAGTTAATCCGATCCAACAATGCTTTATTAGGAGATCGTAAGAATTAGTATTGAGATCTACACAGTCAAACGCTTTGGTAAAGACGCGAGATAAGCTTAGAAATTATAATACCATGTTTCTATAAGTCAGAATGAGCCCGTGCTTTTCATTTCTCTTTTGCAATAGCAGGTTGTTGAATCGATTGTTGAAACTTTTAGTGGAAGAAACCTATTTTAGCTAATCGGAGTCCTTTTTCATGAGGCTATTGTTTGGTCATTTTTAGACATGGTGGAGTACATCGTCATTATTATTGCTCTTTCTGAAGCTGCATAAACCTGCTACCCTACGCCTAACTTCAATTGCTATCGCAATCACTTTCATTTGACAGATGGATGTGATACATTACTGCATCTTATTGGCACCAATAAAGACTTATCAAAGAAAAGTAGCAATGTGTCACATCCATCTTTCAAATGAAAGCGATTGTGCTAGCAATGAGGGCTTTTCAAAGTGACATAAAAAAAGTAACTATTTGCCTCATTAGATGGCGTTGTGAAGTGTCAAAATTGGCAAAGTTTTCCTACATTTTCTACAGTTGACTGACACCTCTTTATCAACGCCATCTATCGAGCCTACAGTTCTTGTCATTTTGAAAAGTCCTCATTGAAGATAGGCGATAGAGCCCCTGAGGGATCAACCAATATACCTTTTGGCGCTGGGCGTGCTCACGGCGGAGTCTGAGTTGTCGGAGGGTGATGCGGGAGTGGCGGGGGTAGCGGGGGAGGCGGCCTTCGCGTCCATAGAGTCCTCCGTGCACGACGTTGTTGTGTCCTCGTTCACTGAATCTGCTAGTTTACCTGTCACAACCGAGATAGAATTATTAAGTGGTTAATTTTAAAGCACGTACTTATTACGAGTAATATTGAGATTTCTATCCTTTGCCACGTGGAGATAGTGAGTGGCAACGTCCTCCCACAGGTGTGAGTGTTCTATTTGGGTGTGGGTTAGCTCCTTGCAGTGAGTGTCCTATTTGGGCTCTGATTATGATTAATTTTAAATAGGTATACTTTATTTATTTATTATTAATTAGTCCGAATCGTGTCGTTTTCAATTTCATATATTTATTTTATTTTTACTAGAAAGTACCGAAATCAAAAATATTTAAGTACGTTTAAACATTTCATAAGGGGGATAGCATCTCGTCCTTCGACCAATATTGTTGATCGAAGATCTCGTCATAGGTAAGGTACCTATATCTAATTTAACTTGGGAGATAATTATAATTATGTATAGTCAATGGTACATACGCTGGGCTACATACAACAGGATAATCAGATTTGAATAGTTTTAATCAAAAACTGACATTAAGGTTCAAATTAAATTAAAGAATTTGCCATTTTTTTATCCTGACGTGCGGTACATACTAATGAGCTGAGGGTGCGTTAATTTTTGATTCGGACAATTTTACAAATGTCAAATCTGAACGGATGCAGTGTTTTCCTACATTTTATCAACTATTGCACATTTCCTTTCTGGCGTTAACTATTACTAAATTAAATTACTCATAGTATTGTGTAATGTGTTGTTTACCCAAATATTTAATTTATATTCAAACGTTTTATTATTGTCAATACGACTTAATGTTTATTCCAATGAATTACCTGCATGATCGAAAATAACATTCGCAATAAATATTGTTAGAGTGATATTTTCCTTACTAAGTTTCCTTTTTGTCATTAGTATGAATTTACTAACATGAAGCTTTAATAATCCTTTGTTGTCATTTTTAGCAATAATTTGCCTTCATAAATAGGCATTTAACTGTTATTACTGGACTGTAATCAGTTTGTTTTATGTTACCAAGACCTGTCTCACATTACAGGTAGTCCTACCTGAGCCCTACCTGGCAAATACAACAGTTTAAAATGAGAGCAAAGTATACCCTTATTTTGAGACTGTCCCGAGAATGCTTTGATCGAAATAGAAATTGTTTCAACACGGGATCCAAATACAAAGTATGACAGATGTTGTCATTGTTATCTGATAGATGTGCGATGTGCGCGATCAACAAAACAATCGAGATAGCGCGTTGCTTTCTTGTCGTTCGTATTTTGTTTTGTTAATAACGTGCGTTTATTTACGGTAATTGTTTTTAATACTACCTTTCATTGATTCGACTAAGAAATATAATATTTGTATGAAACATGTGCTATTTTTATTCATGTTTTGATTGTCTTTTAGTGTTCTTTTTGTAATGAATTTTCATTTGATCTCTAGAGGTTTTAATTTACATATTTTATGTTCAAATAATTTGTGTAAAACAAGTGTTATTTTTTATTGTATTTTAGTGTTCTTCTGTAAGGCATTTTCATAAATATTAATAAACACATTATGTTTTTGCGAGTTATGTTAGGTCAGCTGCGGAAAAGTTTTCAAGTTTCCTATCACGAATATCCTAACCATGCGAGGTGAAATGCCCGAAGTTGAGTTTGTTTGTAAACAAACAACTACGCCCCTCCCCACTCCTCAACCTTTTCCCGTCTGTCCACGTGGTATTTGTGTATGTATTTCTGTTACAACGAAATCGTGCGATAGTATGCCTTCCGTTACCGAAATAGAAATCAAAAATAGAGAAACACGTCGTTATCAGCAAGTCTATTTTAAGACCGTGTTAGGTCAGGTTAGTTATATTTTTATTTGAATTCACCGATTGTGATGTAATTGCAAATCACATACATTAGATTTGTACAAAAAATATGTCATGTTTTTCTTTTACACAGTTGGATTGGAGCTCTTCCATATTTTTTTATAGTTCCATAGTTAGTTCGCATAAAATCCAGGTATGAAATAATCGAGGAAACTGGGCATGCAAGATGATAAAAAAAAAACAATTTTGCCGAATGTCTACGCTCATTTTATTGAGGCATCTAGACAAGACACTTGCTCTTATCTATTGTACTGCCCAATTTATGCTATAATTATGTTAAAACATATAAAAAAAATACCGTCGACTTGAGAACCTCCTCCTTTTTTTGAAGTCGGTTAAAAAGAAAGTTTGTTACCGTTTCCGTTGGTCGACGGAGGCTCTAAGTTGCTTTCATCGCTGGGCAGCGGTGATCCCCCGTTCGTCGGTTGCGCGGTAATGTTGGGCTCTTTGCCCAGCAATTGCGGTTGCAAGTCTGACACTATGTTGTGGGTCCATAACGCGAGTTCCACCATGTGAGGTGACCATTTCTTGCCACAACCGTTTTGTTCCTAGAAAGAAGAACATGCTTTAGAATTTAGAATAATTTGCATTTTAAGACTTTGGTAAAGAGGAGTACAATTCCAAATCTAGCCCAGAATTCGGTAGCCCCATGTGCTAGTAGGTATCATTTCAGGAAAGATGAGTATGGATTATTTCGATGTGCAGATTGGCATTGGTAAAATCTTGTGTCTAATTAATAAAATGTCAAAAATTCGGTATAGCCCAATGTGCTAGTATCATTTCACGAAATATGGATTTTTTCGATGTGGAAATTGGCATTGGTAAATTCTAGTGCCTATTTAATACTCACCTTATTTAACCTATCACAGACGGTCCTTATATGTTTTACAAAATTGAGGTATTCCTTGGCAGTGAAGTCGCTCCCTTCCATTTCAGGGATAGCTTGTAGGCATTCGTCGGACATGAAGGGCGCAATTTCAGGGCTGGCGGCCGCGAGGAGTGCGGACGCCGTTGCTGTCCCTACTCCCTTCAGATTGCTAAGTGCTGTCATTGCTGATTCTATGTTAGGCAGTTTACGGAAAGCTTTCTTCGTCTCTGCCATTACTGCTCTCGGTGTGTTCACTTTTATAAGATATGATAACTGTGGATAAAATCTCCCTCTCTGTAACGAAAAAGATTTGAGATTAGATAGGTAGTTAGATACTTATTCGTATCGTATACCTGACTTATTATAATTTCTGCAACACTTCCGAAATTAGCTATAGCGGAACTTATTGAATTACTGAAATGTCTGTTGTGGTGATATTAATGCTCGTTCGATTTATTTTCACACGGACATGGTCTCCTCTCAAAATGCTTATAACAATATTGTTCTCGAATGAAATACGGCACTAATAATGTGATTTATCGACGTCTGTCAGTGTTCAAATGTGTTGAGAGCGAGTTTACAAACGCTTACGTACCGCTTGTTTCCATTTCATCAGCTGCACGAGCTCTTCGTGTATCATGTGGGCATCTTTGCCTCTCGCCTTGATCTTCTTTGGTAATTCATTCTGGTACCTGTAAAAATGAAAAGAAAAACAAATTAGCTTCTTCTTTAGAAAATCACTTTCCCAGGGAATTCCTGAAATAGTTGTAGCCTATATCCTTCTTCAATCTGCATTCTGTTTCTTATCTAAAATTCATCAAAATTGGTAAAGCAGTTTGGCTTGAAAACGCTACAAAAATCGACAGTCACTCTCGCAATAATAATGATTAGTATGGAATGGAAGTAATAGAATGGATGAGCGCTCGTTTTACCACGTTTGTTTTCTCTTCAATAAGTAACAAGTTCCCTGTCGAAATTTTTTAGCTTCTCCAGATTGAGTGAGTCAGCTCTCTACGTACCGTACCGCTATTCTCAGATACTGCACTATTTAACTATCAATAAACGTACTCGGAAAAACAATTTTTAAATTATATGTGAAATACTTAAAAGTTAAACCATCCCAATGGCTACACATGTTTTGTATATTTTTTAACGAGACGTTATTGTCAGTGTGGCGACAAGTGATAATAAAGAAGACATAATAAGACTATACTTAGTAAATAACCACATGTTTTAAAATGATCATCATCATCTGTTGAATACATCACAACCTATGTACACCTTCTTATCTAATGAAAGTACATGTGTTCAAAATAGTATTACTACTTTTGCTGGTAAATTAAGTACTATCAGATTTCTATTGAAAAATTAAGTAAAATGTTCAAAGAGCGAAAATGTTAGCGTGCTATTATAAAAAAAAATCTCTTCTTCAGAATATATAAATAGGTACATACATAATTAAAATAAAAAACAACTAAGCAAGTAAATTCCATACTATAAAAAAAATATAAATCCTAAATAATCGACCAATGAAACTTTTCAGGTAGGTACACGTCTACCACTCCAATTGAGTTGCTGGACTTGTTAGGAATTAGTGGGAATTTAATAAATAAAAAAACTGGCCAAGTGCGAGTCGGATTCGCCCACGAAGGGTTCCGTAAAAAAATGACGTTTGTTTTATGGGATTAAATATTTATACTTTAATGATTTATTGTTAAAGTAAATAAGTATACAACTAAATATTTTGTAAATATTTCAAGCGTCTACCCGTTGTCTTTATTAATATCGAGCAAAAAACGGCAACAAAATCACGTTTGTTGTATGGGAGCCTCTCTTAAATATTTATTTTATTCTATTTTTTTAGTATTTGTTGTTATAGAGGCAACAGAAATACATCTTCTGTGAAAATTTCAACTTAACTGTTTAGCTATCACGGTTCATGAGATACAGCCAGGAGACAGAGCGACAGACAGTGGAGTCTTAGTAATAGGATCCCGTTTTTAACCTTTGGGTGCGGAACCCTAAAAAGGTTGTTATTAATATTATTATTAGGTATTTGACATAAATACTTTAAAATGAATTATTTGATATAAATCCTTTCAAATGAATTATTTGACATAAATCCTTTAAAATGATTGTTGGTGGTTAATAAAAATATAGGATTATTTAATTTTGAATGTGTTTAATGGGGAATATCTTATAAAAAAACAAAATGACTTAGCAATTTTTTATTGGTAGGAATAAGCTCCATTATTAAGGCGACATTATAACACAAGCGCCACAAGTATAGGTAGGTACCGTGTGTAAATACACAGTTTATTAAAAATCCAAGCTGATGGTGATATTGTGTTTATACACACAAATGACGGAGAATTTATTGTGGTTTTTTCGACGAAAACAAAACGAACGCGTTTTTAGCTTTTTTCACCACCAAAACTGCAAACAATTATTTGTCACTGAGTTAGTGTGTTTATAAGTTACAATTGATATTTTGCGAGTGGACCCTCAGCTTGGATTATATAAAAATTGTATAAATATTATATAAATTGTGTATTTACACGGTACATAATTATTTTTTTGCGGCAGTAGTGGTGCTAGTGTTGCATATAGTTCCTAAATACAAATAACTATTTGCTGTAAATAGGTGATTTGATTACAATTCAGATGTTCTAACTCCACATTTAAAAAGTAGCATTGTCTAGGTCCATTTATACATAGACTCATGTCTATGTATATATGGTGATTAGGGAATAGCAAGGGAATATTTTCCATTCTGCTGTTACTTTTGTACGTTTTACAAAATCAAAGTATTTTATTTTCCATGTACTTAACCAAAATTCATTTTTTTTAATTAGGTAGGTATATTAATAAAAGAGCTTAATAAAAGAAGTTATTCCTACCATTAAAAAAATATTCAGCCACTTAGATTTTTTTTCAGACATGATCCCCATTAAAATTTGTTTAATATTTTAATCTTTATATCTCATCTTATTTAAATAATATATTTTGCCGCTTCATATTTATTTACCACCTTCTTATTAATTAAATTCACTATAGTACATTCATGTAAGTACCTAACTGATTTTCTAAATAGGTACAATTATACTTAAGTAGGTACCGACTTAAATGTTTTTTATTTATTTAATTACTTAAGTGAAAAAAACTAACCTAAGTAGGTAGGTACCTTACTTACTAAACCACACACACACCTAAATTTTACTTTTTGGTTAATTTTATTTAACTAGGTACATCATTTACCTATCTTAGTCTAAACTATCACACAACTAAAAAATCTTGCATGGCTTTCTTTTTATCTAGTCAGCTTTTGTTTTTCATTTTGCAATTAAATTATAATTTAATTAAATTAACCTGTGCCTAATGTTAAGCAATTAATTTTATCATTAAATATGTAAGTAAATAAAGCTAAAAAAATAATTAAATAGGTATTTTAAAATGTACTAAAAGTAGGCGTCCTAAAGTGTTCCCAGGCGATGACTCATTCTCTATTATATAAAATTGCCTTTATCATCCCAAAAATATTTCAAAAGCTAGATTGACCTAAATGATATTGTCTTATTAAGAAAAATATAAAACAAAGTCACAGTTCATAATTTTATAAAACACTTAGCAAAGCTAAAAGGCAAGTCACCATTTTGAGCGGATGTGACTCGCGGACTCAACAAAGCATTGTATTATCAACCAAAGCAGTTAAAAATACAATAACATGTCGTATTCATTATTGAGTTTGTAATTTAGTTAAGAAACCTGCGTATTAAATGCAGGGAATCTGCTCAAACATGTACGTAAATGCATTAAAACGAGTCGTGAAACGTAGGACAGCCACCATTTTATAACGCCTGAGCGCGGTGATATTTTCCCCCACACTGGCTTCAGGAAAACGGAAAAACGATTGTGTCAATTTGACATCGATCCCACGTGACGCAGTGATTTTAATGAGCACTCGCGGACTAGAGATGCAGTCCGCGAGGGAGGTAGCTATCAAATCAGTTTGCACGGATACACACACAATACAAGTTCATTGACACGCCACGGCCGCATTTTCTCCTTTCAAAGACGTTCGTACTTACCAATTGTCCAATTTTATGAGCTCCTCTGGTTTCTTTGTTTTCTGTTCAGCCTTCAGTTTAATCGCCTGTGGATATAACTGCAAAACACTGTCAAATTCTTTTGCATCTGCCTCCAGAAAGAAAGTGGACGTGTCTTTCGCGGTAGCCATTGTGAATGTTCTAAATGTACAACACTGCGTATTAGTTTAGCTATAGCGCCGAACTCGACGCGGCGGCAGCACCTGGCCAACTGGGCGCACTCTCCCCACTCGGCGCCATCTTGTTGACTGAACCTCGCAGTGACGTTCAATATTATTATTCGAAATGTGTTTTAATCTCTTGAATTTTTTACATTATTTTGATATAATTCTAGAAAATATTGACCTAAATAAAATTTCAATAGGGTTGAACCTTTTTGCAGAGCATTTGGCGCAGTTTTAAGACTAGTTACAAAACAAAAAATGTACTCACTCGCTAACGCAAGGTTATATCGGTCGCACATTGAGTCGTGGCGTCGGACATTTGTCTGGCCTCCACCCACTAGGAATAACAGGATGCAAAAAAATAAATCCATGTTATTCCAATATCACTTCACTTCACTGGAATAATGATAATTGAGAATGGAAATACAAGACAAATTAAACACTAAAATCACTTTTATGATAGTCACGTCGACCTCGGAGCATTATCAATTTCCTTAAAACGTGACGCAACACACGACACCGTTCTACCGAAACGACTTTGGTAAACACGCATATTTTCCGTTGCATTGCAGTACACACTGAGCTCGGAGTAGTCATGAAGTAGTAACTAGCCGTGTACATAAGGCATTTAGGTAGTAGGACGTACATATCACCGGGGTGGAACGTCACCAAACCAATCGGCTTTGTTGTTTTGATAGATCGCCATGTGCTCTACTCTCCCTTTACCAATATGTGTTTTATCACATGGAATCCAATGCGCTACTTAATTAACCATTGACAAAATTACATGACAAATATAGATACAATAAGTAGGTCTGTACTACCTAACCCACTTGAGTTTGTTAACATTGCTTGCTTTAAGTACCTACTTACTTTCTAATGGAAAAAAAAATTTAGGCTGTTACATCGGTGAATTAATTTCACCTTAATATTTTTAGTAAATTTTTCAGTTGCATGATAAGTAGCCATATTTTGTTAAAATGATACTACAAAAATAATTTAAGTAGGTAAGGTCAAGGTGTGGAAGTCCGGCATACTTTTCTAATATTCAAGTTTAACTGAACTTATTGAACCAGATACGCTTTCTAAAGTGACTTGTGTCATCGGAAATTATAAGTAATGTATTAATTTACTTAAATTGGTCTAAAAATAATATTAATTGCAATAATCTTTAGATTTATATGATATTTTTTAAAACTCGGCGTGTAGACGGACTTCCCATACAGTTTGAGGTAAAGCGCTTATTACACCATCCTGAATGTCGGATCCGGAATTTAGTGTCCGATTTAGGACGAGAAATTCAGGCGCCAATTAGACCGTCCTGAATGTCGGATCCGATATCACAGCTTTACGATTATACAGTTGTTAAACGAATGTTCTTGTAGCCGTAAAAATACATAGCTAGGTAAATAGGAGGTATATGTAGGTAGCTAGGTAGGTACGTGTCATTTTCAACGCTAATCTGAACTAGTTTTTAACCGACTTCATCAAAAGGAGGAGGTTCTCAACTCGATTGTATACTTTTTTTTTATCGTTATTCGCGCGTATCTTCGACATTTATGGACCGTTTTTGATGATTATTTTTTTTGTTCGATTAAGGTTTCTTGTGAGATGGTTCCATTTAATTTTTTTTCAAATCGGTTCAGTAGTTTTCAAGTAATCCCGAAAATACTATGACTTTACATCAACTACCTCGACGACTTTGTTATTTATGAACCGAATTAGATGATTGTTTTTGTTGGGAGAGGGATACCTTTGTGTAGTCTTTTTAACAGACTTCAAAAAAAGGAAGTATTCAGTTTGTATATTATTATGTATGTATGTTTCTCCGCGATTATCTCACGTTTGGCTGAGCCGATTTTACTACCTAAATAATATACCTACACTACCTAATACAGAAGGTACTTACACTAAAAATAAAAAAAATAAAAAATTGTTTAAAAAACAAAAAACCGACTTCAAAAAACCTGCCTCTAAAAAGCAAGAAATAATAATATAAATCATTAGAAACGCATTATCATATCATTGTTATAATAAAACACGTCTATTGAAGTCGGGTGGGGATTTTAGAATAAAAAAAGAAAGTTGTAGGTACTCCAGCCCCACCCGACTTTAATAGACGTGTTTTATTATAAAAATGATAGGTAATGCGTAGCTAATAATTTATATATTATTTCTTGCTTTTCAGAGGCAGGTTTTTTGAAGTCGGTTTTTTTGTTTTTTATATTGATGTAGGTCAAAAAAAAAGCAAATCACAGAGTGACAACCCTTATCTTATATTTAGTCGTTGCGCCAACTGTCTATCTAGACGAACGGCGCGGCGGATTTTTTTTCACCAACATAAAAGGCGTTGACTGACTGTACTCTTTATGCTGTGGTACTACTGTGTCGGAGCCGAGCGTCCTGAATGCGATTACACTGTCCTAAGTGCTTCCGATTTAGCATCCGTTATGTCGGAGACAATTTCTATCCTAATTAGGATCCTAAATCGGATCCTAGCTTCCTGAATGCAATTACACTGCTCTGAATTTAGGAGAGACTTCATATCGGGTCCGATATTTAGGATGATCTAATTAGCTCTTAAGTCCGTCTAGTACCAATATAACCATAACTAGTAAGGCTATATGAATGAAAGCAGTTTCTAGCAGTGATGCAAAACAGGCGTTGAAATATGTGTTTTATATCATTGTGCTTACGGTTTAGATTTCAATGATAATTCATTTTATTTTATTTTAAGGCAAGTCCGGCATAACTTTGGTGACAGTGGTTGCAAACATTTTCATAACTATTGTTTCTTCCGTAAAATTAAATACTAAGTAAAAACATAAATCTTTATTTCAAATTGAACATTATAGGTAGTGACTGCAAAATTAACAATTACCTTCCCTCATTATCATTTAAGAGGTCAGAAATTTTTCAACCATATTTTTTGCATAACTGTCAAATTTATTTAGTATTTTAATATGTCAACCTAGTTGTATTTTTTGTATAAGTATTTATCCCATGTGTACCGCCGTTTTGAGCTATAAAACAAAAAATTGACAGTCAGACAAAAGTGACATAATATACGTGCAGCTGAAAAGGTTGACCATATCTGCAATCGAGGCAAGACCGGCATATGACGGACTTTCTTTATGCATGCTAGACGGACTTCCCAACTATTTACATTTTAAGGTTGGTATTTTGTGCATGTAATAATTATGAAATTCAAGCGATACTAGTGAATTCATCACCAGAAATAGGTATATGGATCACTAAATGACTTTCGTAATCACAGAAACTCCAAAAACTCCTTTGATTTTCAATTTTTTTTATTTTTTTTCGAAGAGACGTTACACTCCAACTTCAAGTACTTAACGCGAAAAAAAAACTGATGACCGATTTCTTTCAACCTAATGATGTTAGCGACATCTATGTTTCTCAGTTCAAACTAGCTCCGTAATACTTTCTTAACGACCGAGGCATAAGAACCTAGTCCTTCAAAAATGGAAGTTATGGCCTCTAGATGGACTTGCCTCCCAGACGGACTTCCACACATTGACCTTACCTACTACTTATGTGCAACAGTTGACTGGCAGAAACTACTATGAAATACCGTTATACTGGTCTGTCATTCTTCTAAACTTGAATGAAACTTAATCAAATATTATGAAAAAAACGAATTTTGAATAAGTCATGTCAAACAGGATCTAGCTAGATAGTCTAACTAGATTTTTATTTGTAAGATTAAACATAACGGCACCACTGAGTAGGTAGGATATTAGTAGGTTCAGTGAACGGCACAGTATTGTTTTTTCAGGTCTTTGGAAATTCCTTTTTATTTTTTGGTATAGGGTAGGGTAGGGGACGTCCTTATGATTTACCCAAGTAAACATAAGTTTGCGGTGATCATTGTTCTTTCGTTAAGCTCCATGCCATCTCCAAGTTATTTTTTTTTCAAATTTAGAATTAATAAGAATTGTTTTGTTCTTTTAATTATAGGAAAGCTAAGTTTTTGTTATATTAAACGTCGTCTCAGTCATGTTTAAGATCGAGTACCTAGGTAAGTAGATTTATTTTTGGTGAATTTACGTTAAAAAAAATAACTCTTATTACTATTTTTGAATTGTAGTTTCTTATTACTTCTCGTAGGTAAGTACCTATTTAATTTAGTACCTACGTACTATTGCGAAGGTAGTAGAAGTATCGAAAAGTAAAACTTGTGTTTGTAGTGTTTCTTAATTTATTCACGATCAGAATGACTAATCGGTTATTAAATCCGTCCTGAAAATCAATGGATAAGATTAGGATAAAATTGATAATAAATAATCAAATAATATCAAAATAATAAGATCAAAAAATTTACAAATTAGAATATCGGCTCGTTAGCTCAGTGGTAAGAGCACCCGTTTACTTGTAATAGAGGTGGTCGGGGGTTCGAATCCCTCACGAGCTGTTTTTTATTCCCTTTATAGAAAAACCTGTATATCAAGCAAGCAATCTTTATGATTCAGTACCTCTGTTCTTTGGAGCACTAAGAAGTTAAAGATAGTCGTTGAAGATTTGAATTGAAATGAAATGCTTTTCGGGATTCATCTAATTGCTAAGAAACTTCGAGCATCGCGGCTTCGAAATGACTAAGTATAAATAAATGTTTTTTTTTACTTATTTTACCGCAACTTTCATCGAAAGGTGCGATATATTATTTATTTTCCACATAAATACCTACTTACCTTTTTTCCTACATAAAATATTAATAAGTACTTTACTACCTAGTTAGGTCCATTCCTATTAATATTTTGTGTAATGTTTAAAAATTCGGAAATAATTGAGCTTTAACTAGCACATTCTGACCTCTCACCTGTTTTATCAACAGATTTTGACCCGGATCGGGAATCGACTCGGCGATCTTTGCGTTGTGCGGACGACGAGCATCGTGCGGTCTGCCAGTCGGGACATCTCCAGATTATTAGACTTTGATACAATACAATCAATGTAAGTTATGTTATGTTTTTTTTCCACAATTCTTTGTAAAATAGTAGGATCAGATAGTGTAAATATTGTTTATATAGTGTATATATTTAGTATTAGTGTTATTTTATCTTATTTGCAGCGATCTGTTTCCCTACCTTTACCTACTTGACATTGGGCTAATGTACAAACCGTGCGGGCCGGAAAAAAAAACTTATGTTATGGAATTATACTTAAGAGTACTTAAGCAGATAAATACTTAAAGAGAAAAATAACTAAGTCATGACAACAGAATATTAAATTGCGTAATTTATTAAAAATACAAAATTGTTATTTTGTCCAAACTGACAATTAATTAATTTGATTGCCACTTTCGTTGTAACTTAGCCGATCCAATTTTTTTTTCACCTCATAAGTACATATACATACCTACTTAGCATATGTTACCTGAGTGTTTGAAAGTTGCAACATGTGTATGAAAGTTTTAAAACATTAGCGCTCATGGTTGTTAAATTAACTAAGACATGCACGTTAGTATGGAAAATGTAAATTCTTTAAAATTCTCCATACAAAACGGCAATTTCATACTAAACCCCTTATACCTAGTTCAGCACGTCATATCAGCTGTGAAACTCGAAATATGTAGGTACTCAGAGGCATAACGATAAACCGCGCGATAACGCCGATACGATAACATTAGCAGCCCTTCATATCAGAGAGTCGAAATACTAACAAAATGTTGCTTCAAAAGGGTGCGATTCAACGCAGGGTTACGGGTTGTAACGTCAATGCGTTCGAAGGGTTCCAAGTTCCAACAAAAAGTAACGATAACACACATCCCCTCGGTGTACTTTAAGAGTGAGAGCATAGAGTATAAAATCGAATAGCCAGTTGTGAAGTAACAGTTGGGTTTCATTTTTTATGTCGTCAGGGACGCCCGAGGCCCGGAGCGAGCTGAACATCGCATGCGTGCGTCCGATATAAATGAACCGACTGCCTGCTGTGTGCGACTGAGCTGCAAACCAGTAGAAAAGGGACGCAATATGTATGTATGTATAGGATATGATGATACGATTTCCAACACGAACGTAACACGAGTAACATAATGGTGTCGATTCGGTTGGTACAACTAAACTAAATTGACAGGACTAAACTTAATTTTAGCATACTGTTTTTGTCTTTTCGATACCAAAAGAGAAGGATGGAAAACTAAATTTAGTTTAATCCTGTCAATTTAGTTAAGTCGTTGCCAACCGAATCGACACCATTGTTATTCAATTTCTTTTCTGAATGGTCTAGTTTAATATATTATTTTGACTAAACGTCAAGTCTTGATAAGTTTTTTTACCTAGGTCTCACTCGTCCCGCTCGCTTCGCATTTTATTTTATACGTAGGTATCTAGGCTAGGTAAACCTCTATCACAGATAATATAATACTATTACTAGTATAGTACCTCTACAGAGCGACATCTTTGCAACAATTTTCTATCCTACAACAATCTAATAATCAGCTGTCTAACTTAATACCTACCTTAAAGATCTTACAGTAGGTAAGATATAATAAAACTACCTAATAGACTAAACTTTAATTTGGAGCATCCAGCGAGAATCAGGAAATTACTGAATAAATGACGCATGTTAGTACAGATATATATTTTGTGTTATCATAATAATTGTATGGGACGTATAGTAGGTAAAACAACTTAAGATTAAAAATAAAAATTTATTGGCCAGCAACAACCTTGCTTCATATACAACATTTCGTCGCATCGCACATCGGCTCGTTAGCTCAGCGGTAAGAGCACCCGTTTGCTGAATCAATAGAGGTGGTCGGGGGTTCAAATCCCTCACGAGCTGATGTTATTTTTCTCATTTTTTCAATTAATCGAAATGAAAATTGGTATCTTGGTCTCCCATATCTTTGATCAATAGTACTAACATATGTAATCAATCTACAAACAAAACCAAATAGGCGATTGATTGATTGATTGAAATCAAAGATTTAAATTTTTGATTGAAATATTAAAGATGATCTTTATGACAACTACTATAAAACAAAATAACTCTGATCCCCATAGATAGGTAGTGTATAATTATGCTCAAACCCTTAATTTACGATATAGGTACTACGCACGATGTATAGAAAACTAGAAACGTCCTAACTCAAAAAGTATCATTTTTGTGTATGTCCCATTCCTATTATTTGAAGACAATTTGTATAATGTTATTTCCAAGAACAAAATACGCCTTATTAGTATTCTTGAGCAAGAAAAACACCGCAGTTGGAATTAAAATTCTCCTTTTTGCCCCAAGGTCGGTGAGTTGTGTGACTCGTGATAATCACAATGTGCTCGAGCCAGCCGCCTGCGCTCGGTCGACCGCGATACGGAGAACGGGCTGTGGTATTTTTATGCCTGATGTAATGTAAGGACTGCTAACGCCATCTATCGAAAGGCAACCGCAACAGTAACTTGATAACTTTGGTTTAGAGAAAACGCGGTTCATTTGGTTTGACCCGTGGATTTGATACGCTTGAGGCTCTATTACATTATGTTACTGTTACTTTTATTGTAAGTCTCTTTCTCTGACAATAGAGTTAGATATCAAACAAAATGCATGTTTTTATCTAATTAGAGTTATTTGAAACTATTGGATGTTAGTCGAAAGCACTAAATATTAAACTTCTGCGGAGCGCCGCCGCCGCCGCTATACTTTGTGACGAAAGAATCAAGTTATACTGCCATGGAAAGATTTTAACCGTTATTTTGAGGCAAATTCTAATGTCTACATACTTCTATTTTATTTAACCCATGTTGCAATTGCAAACCGAAGTTATTAATGCTAGGAATCTCATACTCGTTGTCCAACCAAAAAGTAGTTTCAGTTGATAGAATTAGTGCTTTCTTATTGAAATACTTTCTCCATATGAATGCGATAGGTTACTAAAGTAGTTTAATATTATAATCTGCTTGTCGATGCTTTACAGTAAGTATCTTGTAAGTAATCTTAGTAACAATATTAAAAGGACATTGAACGATTAAACTAATATTTAAATCCCGAATGACTAATAATTAAGCTTATGATGGGATAATATTTTTTTTAAAGAAATAAGTAAGAAAGAAACTGATAGGATCGTATTTATTTAAATCTACTACGAACGTTTATATGTATTGTATATATTATATAAGTGAAGAAAGAATCCATCAACACTTTCATCTACTATTATTATACCAATTAACGTAATAGCGTCACGTCACACTACACTGAATCACTTTCAATGAAGATTTCGCAAAAGTTTACTCAATGAAGTGACGTCACCGCATAGTACTCTGACGCCTGGCCCAGCTGATTTTAATATAGTTGCCTACCTATATACTTAGGTAGATTATTGGGTTCTTTCTTTTGCGTCAGATGTTTTGCAGGGTGATTCAATATCACGTATCTCTACTTAACTTTCAAAAACTTGGCATTATGCTATTGAAAGTAAAGTAACTTTAAAACCTATTATTTTTAAATGCTAATTATTTTATTGTGTATTTGCTTTGTCTAATTTATAACTAAGTAATTTGTTTCAGACTAAAAGCGATTCCACTAATGCCACATAGGTACTATGTTGGTAAAAAAACAAAGCTTTAACAATAAAATAAAAATTTCGCCATGTTGCGGGGTACATATATACATGAATACTAAGATAGGTAGGTAGCAAGAGTAGGTATACTTTACTAATACTAACATTAGGGTATGTTATGGGTTATAATGGAATCCTTTTTTAAAACATTATACATTATCGCTACAGAGATAATTTATTTTATTTTAACTATCTTTATTGTACAATACAGAATGGTACAAGAGGCGGACGGCTAGTAGGATTCTCTACCAGTCAACCTTTGGGAAAAACGATATTCGCGAATGCGGTACAATAATTGATTCGCTTCGCCCCAGGAATTGAGTAGGTACTTTGTACCTATGATTAGTTAGACATTCTAATAATGTGATGTAACTTGTAACATATACATGATGGATGTCACTCACACACACTCTCTCTCTTTAAACTGTTAATTTTTAAGTATATCTAAAAATTAAATGATTGTATCTCTTTCCTATTATAATCCAGTATGTATGTACAGTTAAAAGTTTCAATAATTAATAATTGGTCATATTGAGGTTTGTTTATGTCCCAAAATTTTACTGATTTCTGGATTTAGAGCTCATTCATAGAATTACACGCGCTTAATCAATAGAGACTATCTTGTAAATATATTGAATCAACGCACTTTTGTGAGTTTGCCTATTAATCAAGATTTTTCCGATATTTTCAAACTATCAATTTTTAACTTTTAACTGCACGTTCATATTTAGAAACTTGGTCTGATATCCCCATTTCATTTTAGATATACTTACTTAAAAATTAACGGTGTATACAATATAAAATGCTTAACAAATGAAGAATGACCCCGTCGCAGGCACTGCTTGAACAGAAACAGTATATTATAGTAGGTCACAAAGTAAGTACTAGTCACAACTCGGTAGCGATGTGAGTCGGACGCCCGCCGCCGCCCGTCTATACGCCTCTCTTCGCGCTCCTTAGCGCCGCGCGGGCTTATCCACCGTGAATTTAGGCCAAGCATAAAATAATCCCCACTCTATCACACATTTCTCTTTTCATATCTCTATCCCTTTCCTTGAACTTCGCTCGCATCTTCATTATCATAAAGACATTTATATAATCAGTTAGATGTTTACAATGTGGCTTGCATCAGGTGATGAGAGAAATACTTTGTGATTCGCTTCAGATAACTGATAGGACGAGAAGAAATTTCTTCAGCTTCCATACTCGTAGGTATTCACTAGAAATATATGTAATATGTACCTATTATATTATAATATTAACAATATTGAGTGTTGTTTAAAACATAAGAAGAAAATAGGTACTTACCTACCGGTCAAAGCGGTCAAGGTAATCATTAATCAACCATGCGATCATTAGTATAAAAAAACTTTTTACTTGACTTACACTATAACACAGATAGATATAGAATAATTTTAAAAATAGGTAGGTATTAGTCGAAGTGCACCCATTTTCAAACGCACCTAATGAAGCGCACCTAAGGTGCGTTATAAAACCAATTAAAAATATTATTATAATTTTATTCCTCGAAACGTACTAACGGTGAAAAATAGAGAAGAGCATGAAGGAAACGAAGTTTTAATACTCAATCGGCCTGATTGCTTAAGTGTTTATTAAAACTATACCAGGAAAGCAGAAACTAACTGGAACTAGGTAGGTACTTAAGCGACTTACTACAAATACACGTTTTTAAATTGAATCATGACAGTTATTTTGACGAAAGTACCAGGGTGACCGAAATGAACAGCAGGTCTATTACCTACATAAAAAGAATCACGATAATCGGACTCAATTCGTCGTTCAATTTACTTGATATTGAACCTTATTCGTAGATTTGCCCCCCTGGCCCAGAACCTGGGTACGCCCATGGGCCTGCAGAAGGTATGCCCTAAGCGATCTCACTAAATTCACATTACTTGTTATAAATTGGGATATTTTTAATAGGGTAAAGGGTGACTGGAAATAATAAAGGCGACTGTTAATGGTATACTTAAATACTAAACCCGGCAGCGCTTAACGGGCGACAAACTGTGGATAACAAAAAATATTTAATACGATAAATAATTTAAGCTTGTATACTATTATGCCAAATTGTAAATGTTTTGTGTGCCCTAGGGTTGTCGCCCAAATATAAATTTGGTCGTCTGTTCTGAATCTAGTTACTCAATTTGTATTTTAAAGTCTCCCATTTTCAATATTTGTAGTCGCCCTCAGTCCGTCGCCCACTTAGTATTTCAGTACGCTATATTCAGTATTTTTGATACCCAAAATGGGAATTTATTGTTACCCGATTTAATCCTACCCCTAAAAATTGTATTGATACTGCGAGAGTGCGTTATTTATTTGTTATCGATATTTTCCATTAATTAATATCCATCGATATCTCTATCCACACTTTGAATATTAGTGCGTTTCGAGGAATAAAATTATAATATTTTGATAAAAGAAATACTTATGTAGCTTTACTTCCGCAAACAAAATATGCAAGATGCACCGCCCGCCCGCCTGCAAACTCTACACGTGTTTCGCCCCAACCTGTAGACGTGTAGAGTAGCCTAATTGGTAAAGGTGCAAGGTGTCTTGCTAAATGCAGGTATTAGTACCTAAATGGTAAATGGTATGGTATAGTAAATGGTACCTAAATGGTACCTAAATGGTACCTAAATGGTGGTGGTGCGTTTCGAGGTATAGTTTAATTGCGCTTCATTAGGTGCGTTTGATAATGTGTGCGCTTCGAGGAATAAGTACCTCTAAATATGCATCTTTGCTAATCTAACTCCTTTTAAAGATAAAAGTTTTGTATTATATTATTATCTATGCTATTATTTAATACTTACTTACATTATTATTTGATTGATTATTGATTGCGGAAGTTAAGCAACGTTCGCAACAGTCGGTCATGGGATTAGTGACCAAAAATGTATTATCTCGAGCTCCTCCGTGCTTCGGAAGGCACGTTAAGCCGTCGGTCCCGGCTGCATTTGTAGTCGTTAACACCCACCAATCCGCATTATACCCGCGTGGTGGGTTATGACCCGTCCTCCTTATCCACCCAAGGAAGGCCTGTGCCCCAGCAGTGGGGACATTAAAAACGGCTGATGGACTGACTGGACATATTATTTTATCAAACAAAATTAAAGAGTATCATTCAATAATTTAGAATGAAAGTTCTTATGCACCTTACCTTCAAGTGTGTTTTAAATTTAAAATGATTAGAGACAAAGCTAATCCAAAAAGTTTTAAATAATTTCTCAATACAACAAACCTTTAGTAGAAACCTGTATAAAATATTCAAAATATTGTATAAACATACATAAGGACCACACGCTAGGGTTTAAACGGAAAAAAGTATGATATCCATAAAAGTTAACAATAGACAGAACGCTAATCAATGGTTATTGATGTCAGTGCAGTGCCTAACACAATTGGAACTGGGCCGGAAACGTTTGGTCAATATTATTTCGATCTCTTCCTTCAACCTATGCCTATTGACTGAACAACGATACTAACTTAGTTGCTTACCTACATGTAAGTACTTAGGATATTAAGGTCGTTTATTACTTAACTAACAAATATTATTTCTTATACTACCGATAAAACTGCATTGATGCGCAAAATTTGAGATTTTTAGTTAGGTATGACGCTTTACTACTACGACACATTAAAAATTAAAGTTTTGGCAACTCTTATTAAAAAAACACCTAAGTTTCGATCGGTTCGTTTTTAGTTTGTTGGGTTGAGATCGAGATTTTAGGCGGTTGTATCACCGAAAGTGGCGCACTCAGACGTTTTTATTTAATAAGTTATTAATAGAAAAAGATTTTAATAATGTTTTACTTTGAGTTTTTAGGGCCCAAGGTCTACTATTTTTAGAAGGTATGCCCTCGTAGTCATTCGTAGAAGTAGATAGCAAATGTGTCAAAAACGGCCACTTTTAGCAGTTTTGCTATCTACTTCTAGCAGTGACTACGAGGGAATGTAACGATTCCGTCTAAAAATACTAGACTGTGGGCCCTAAAAAATCCACGTAAACATTATTAAAATCTTTTTCTACTAGAATTTTAATATTATATAAAATTTAACTGTAGTGCTCACCTAAACCATGAAAGGTATCTACCCTCCAAACATGGTGTCTCTACCTTCAGCCCTATACAAACTAAAACACCCTGTAGCACCCTGTATAACGGGAATTTTCCAAAACCCTTTCTTAGTGCTTACCTACACCATGAAAGGTATCTACCCTCCAAAAATGGTGTCTCTACCTTCAGCCGTTAGGGCTCCACGCCTATCCCAACAATGAATCAGTGAATCAGTCAATCAATTTAGTGTTTTATATGTATAGATTTAATTAAAATCAAATGTACCTAGATAACCTACATTTTTTACGATAACATCCATCCTGGTTTACCTTAAGCATATAATAAATAACCCATATGTTGTAAATACTACGTAGATAAGATAGGCATTAAGCAGTATTAGCTTATGTCGCGCCGCGCACTTATTTAAAATTTTGTAATATTTTCGTGATGTTAGATTGTATCACTCAATCTTGTGAAAAATGCCGCCTCAAGGTCTATTCGATCCAATTCCGAAATCTAAAACAACGTTTTGACGCCTCATCATTTCTCATCAACACGAGTCAGATGAAAATGTTGACTTGTAGAGAAAACCTTTAGACACGGGTCTGTTTTACAGGTTGCGTCCGGATCAATAACATCTGGTTTAATTAAAAAAATGCAACAATTTATATGAAACTGAATCTCTGCCAAAGAACTTCTCGAATGTGAAGGAAGTTGTCAAAGTCGGCCATTTGTTAAGTTCAAATAAAAGACATTGTAATGTTAGGAATATGAGCCGTCACGTCATGCAAGAAGGCAAAGGGGCGCTGGGAGCTTGTTATAAGTGACACCATTGGCGGATCCAGGGGGGGGGCATGGGGGCCATGGCCCCTCCACGAGGTTGGTTACCTTTGCGGATTGCATTGAATTTTCAGGCTGAATAATGGAGCTCTCGTGCTATCCTGCTGACTATCGCTCGAATTCGGAACAGTTATTACGTTAAAATTTATTTATTGAGATATTATTAAAATTATTATTTTCCGTTTACTTAATTCAAGGCTGTGTGTAAAATGTGGAGATTACCTACCTCCTATAATACTCTTCCTCTATAAAAATCTTTAAACGTTTAGTTTTAAGATTTAAAAAATCCACCAATTTGAAATCCTGACTGGGTTCGCCTTTGGTTGCGCGGCCGTTTCTTTTACTATTGGATAGACAAGAGTACCTACAAGATTAGTTTTTTTCTATAGGTAGTAATTTTTCTAAATCAGGCATTTTGTGCATCCTAGACAGGGATCCCTTACATAGACCCGAGGCTCCGAGGGCCCCCACCCCCCAAATTTAAATACTGGATCCGCCCTTGTGACAGACGTGTACTTAGGTAGGTGCCTGCCTACCTACTTATTTGTGAGAAAAACCCAAAAAAAATCAAATCTTTTCTCTTAATAATAATATTAGTACTTACATTATACAGGGTGTTTGGTAATAGCCTTATAAAGCCGAATATGGCTGATAGGTTTTTAACACAAAAATAAAAAGATTAAGGAGGGGATGATGAGGGGATGGAACTGAAACTGAAAAAAAATTTTTTTCTTCATACTAATACGTGCGGGATGTCAGTAGATAGGTCTTTTTTTCAATTTTTTCTCAAAGTCAACCGTTTGAGAGATAAACACTGCCAAATTGATAAGAAATGTGTGCCCCCCCCCCTCTAACTTTTGAAATAAGAGAGTGCAAAATCTAAAAAAAAAATATGCTATAGATCTGAATAAAAACTTTCAACGAAAATTGGTTTGAACGAGATATAGTAATTAGTTTTCGAGTTTGGTATTTCATATTTTCCAAAACCGCAAATATAACTTTGTCATTCATACCAACACTGTGAAAAACTTAGTTATTTTTACAGATGAAAAATGATAGTGGTATTAAATATGGTATGGTATAAGGTAACTACGGAACCCTACGGCGCGAGGCCCGACACGCACTTGGCCGGTTTTTTTTCGCGATTTCAGAGTTGATCCCATAGTAAAAGTTGTTCAGTATGATGGTCCCTATCCACCATATTATTCGGCTTTATAAGGCTATTACCAAACAACCTGTAGAAATATTACAAAGGTATTTCTATATGTATAGAGAGAAAAAATATCTAGTAGAAGGTAGGTACTTCTACTATCAGTTAAGATTACTGATTAAAATATTCTGTGGGTAAGTACTGATCTTTAATCGGCCTCTATTGCACTTTGTCCTTTATAAATTACTTACTTATTATGTCTATAAAGGCAGTTTCTGTGCGATCATTATATCAGTCAGTTGTCAGCTGTTTCTCGTAAAGTGGACTTTTATATCGATAAGGTGAAAATATTATCACTAGGTATATTAACAAACTATGATATTAAAAAACACGATATAGTCGAGTTCTACATTTATTGTAAAATATTGAATATTTCGAGGATAAATATACTAATTTATATTGAGCTGGTAAGTAAAGGATTTATTTTTAATAACATATCTCTTTCTATGAAAAGAATATAATCAACTGAAGCAACTTACTTTAGACTTTATTCGCATGGAAAAAAAGAAATATTAAAACTATTTTTATTGCTTTTACTTTACCCCTTTAACTAAGTCAAACTCAAAGCCCATCGAAAATAGAATGAAAATTGATTGACATTTCAAATCGCTCCGATTGTTTATGGTTAGCGACCCGCGACACGACATCTTATGTCAATTCCAAACGTGTTTGTTTTAATCTATTCGAATTGTAGAAAGCCATTTGGCTAAGGGGCTGCCCTTTCACAATGTCTGAAGATTTCCATTGTTTCATAAGCATTACTCTGCATATCTGGCGACATTCCAAAGAAGCATACCATATCTGGCTTGGGCTTTTGGAAGTCTTTGGCAACACATTCGAAAACTATGTTAGCTAGGCACCTACTGGTATCTGGTATGCAGTGTGGAGTGGAGACATTGGAATAATTTTAGTAATGAAATTGGTGCAGTTAATGTTATGTAGGTACAACATACTGTAAAGAAAGCTCTTAAGTACCAAAAATCGCGTTGGCGGCGAAGCTTGTGTTGTCCTATTTTTCACTTAACTTTAAATTAAACCATAACGTACAGTAGACGGCACGCCGAGCTTCCACAAAGTGTAAAATTTTCTCAATCAATTTTAAACTTAAAAACAAGCAGTTAAAAGTTCAAAATTCATTGGAGATTTTTGTCAGTTTTGTATAGCTTGATATGCTGCTGACTGTACCTATACCTTCATGATGGATATTGTATTTTTCGTTACGAAATTTTCTCAATTCACGGTCTGTAAAATTGTTGTTTGTTTTCGGGTAAATAGACAGGTACCTACAAACAAAGTCCATTAGTCCAACAATGGCCCAAGGCTGAGCACGCGGTGCGTTAACGAGACGAGACCAATAAGTTAGCATTAATTTATTATTAGACTGCAAGGGCAGTTGAATAGTGGGCACGTTAGCGGATTTTCGTGAGTTATTTATTTTATTGATACATTTGTAATTTATTGATACATTGATAACCCGTGTGTGTCCTGAAGTTATCAGTTAAAGAGTCAATTTTGGTAAAATGTATGAAATCAATTTATTTTTCCCGTGAAAGTTAATGTTGCGTTGCTATTGAAATAAATGAGCACGAGTAAAGAACTATCTTATCTACAAAAGAAATTACTAACTAACCCAGTTCATTTTTATTTCGCGTGAAATAATGTGATAAAGTTTTTTTACTGTTTATATATTATTTATTGCAGTATTAAAAGATTTGTGCCAATTCCATCGCTCTCAGTATTATGGTCTGAGCTGTAGCAATGAGAGGCTAAGAGGTGGAATGACTGGCTGAATGCCAAACGTTTCAAATTGATAAATAAAGATTCCTATAATTTTATCTATAGTCGGTTAGTGTCTTTCTATTTCCCACTACATCATCAGGCTATAAAGATATCTAAGTACTGTGTTATCTGTGATATAAAGAATTGCATTTCGCACACTACACAACGGTTACGTGCATTGGTAAATAAGCAATTTAAACATGCAATCAACAACGCCAAAGTCCAAAGTTTCCGTTAAAATAAATAGAATGAAGTAGCAACATGTAGATTAATCAAGTTACAGTTTTATGTCATCTCTGTTCATGGTAAGGACATATAAAATTTTGCTGGCTTTGAAATTCAAAACCATAACGAATTACCTACGAACTACTGCAGCTACCTTGACCATAAGTTATCTTGTTATGATGTTAGTGTAATTATTAACTTAAGCATAATGATAATGGAATCTCTTATTAGTATTATCTGTGCTCATTAGAGATTCTTTTCTTACTTATCTTTTTAATTAGCACATGCAATTCGCTTGATTAGACAGGTTAGTCGCGATTTTCCCCTTATAAAATAGAGCTTTTGTGTTAGAAGATAAAATGAGAAAGTTTATTGAAAGGGAAAAATTGCGATAAACCAAATCCGCCTTTATTTTAAGTCCTTAAGGCGCGGTGGTGGTGAAACTAGCGCCGCTACTACATTTATTTTTATTATTCGTAAACCAAGTCAATATTTAAAAAAAGCTCATGTAATAATTTCTTAAATTGTCTCTAATATTTTTTGAATAACACTTCAACAGTTATCATTCATTCTGTATGTTTTAAAATCCTTAATTGCCAAAAGTGGCCACTTTGAGCTAAACTGGATTTTAAAACTTACAGAAAGAATGAAAACTGTTGAAGAGTTATTCAAAAAATATTAGAGACAATAAAATTTAAGAAATTATTACATGAGCTTTTTTTAAATATTGACTTGGTTTACGAGTAATAAAAATAAATGTAGTGGCGGTGCTAGTTTCACTACCTACAGCAGCGCCGTTGTCGTTAAACTTTCGACAATAATATCGGTCGGTAGTCGAGTTAACACTCGACTAACCATGCTTGAACTTTAACATTGAAAATGACTATACTCAGCACTTTTTCTTCTTCAATTTCTCTTTAAAACTTGCTAATGGAAAATAAAATAGGCTCTCCTTTTCTATCGCATGTGCGGCTACAGATCGTATCATCTGACCGTTGGAATTTTTATTAACCCCCAGATATTATATGGACCAGATGATAACTAGGTGACCACAGAATGCCTATACTACGCAACGCAGACCACCCCGCCTCCAAGGTGACAGACTCCGTGGCGACACGGTATGTCGTCGCCGTGCTGGGGGCATGGGCCGCGGAAACAGGTGAATTTCTGGTTTTTTAACACGTTTTTATTAGGTTGCTTTCTTGTTTGTTTGTTTGTCCGCAAAGTTTGCGAACGATTTTATACTAGCTTCCCGATGAGCTAGAGACTTGAAACTTTAAACATAGGTCAGATCTTGAAAGCAGTGCAACATTATGGTGTTATTTCTTATCTTTTCGGAGGACTTTAACTCCGGGGTGTTTCTGGACTATTATTATAAAGAATCTTACCTTATTTACTTACTGCGTTACTGCTGTGGCTCAGGGACCCGAAGTAGATCTTGGCCTCCGACAATAGAGCACGCCATTCGGTTGCTTTCTCGTGGTCAGAGCTAGGACTAAGTAGGAAGCTACTTAGTCCTAGCTCTGACCAATCTGTGGCTTCTAACTCGGCGAGGTTTTTGGTGACCTGATCTGCCCAGCGATATCTGGATCTGCCAATCGGGCATATAATAAAGTATCTACTTTATATTATTATCTAAGTACTAAGGTTGTTTTCCTTATTTCGCTCTTGACAATTTTATTGGTGAAAATAGTTCTAATTCTAATTATTATTTTTCTTGCAGCCACTTACCCATTCGACCTGACGAAAACCAGAATTCAAATACAGAGCGAAGTGGCGGCCGTTAAACATGGCCTCAAGGTAATATTCTTAACAAATAACGTTCCTAAAAATTAATGTAATACTTTCTATTGTTATTTTTTAAATCACCTTAATTTTATATTTAGATGGAAGAAAAAAAATGTTTTATTTCTTTATTAGTAAGGGCGTCCGCTGCGTCAAGCGGGATCCCGCCGCGGGTACACGGTGCGGGAATATAGATTGCTGGTTTTCTGACGGATAGACGTTGCAATACATGAGTAAGCTCTAATCTATGCCGCTCCGCGTCGGGATCCCGCTTAATGCAGCGGACGCATAAAAAAACTTGTTTTGTGACTAAAAGGATGTTTTTTTTAATTTTCCTGGAATACCGAGATGATGGACACCACTGCACGATTTTCTCTTTCTCATTTGAAACAATATCGCTCCTATGGTGCGAGGAAAGTTGGCATTAACCTTCCTGATTTTTCAGGTGGAAAACAAAGGTATGATCAAAACAGCTGTAGGAATAGCCAAGCAGGAGGGTGTACTGAAACTGTGGACCGGCCTGATGCCGATGTTCCAAAGACACACGATCTATTCCGGATGCAGGCTCATCTTCTATGAGGCTATCAGGGACGCTCTCAAGGATGAGAAAAGGAAGTTGTCGCTGGCGTCGTCGTCTTTAGGTGAGATGACTTAACCCCGTTTTCCAGTAGTCTTACCAGTTGTACTCGATCGTAGACCAAATAATGTTTGAGAACTAGCCTTGTCCATCAGCCATTTTTAATGTCCCCACTACTGGGGCACAGGCCTTCCTTGGGTGGATAAGGAGTAACTAGCCTTTGTTTGGATGCAAATGTAGTTTTTAACGAAACACATTTTAACGAAATTGAGTTCTTTGGTGACTGAGAAATTCGTCCTATAATTAGTGTTTAGAACAATGGGGAACATTGTTGGAACTAAAATTGCAAAAGTAGGTAACTAGTAAAGAGGTATACCTACAGATGCAAAAATAATGATTCATTCGGTCAGTATAATTCTTTTATGAAAGATATGCTCACACCACACTTTCCGCCGACCGACGGAGTCTTAGCAGTTATATAGTGGCATTCTAGTGCACAACACAAAATGTAATAAAATCACAGCACCGTTTGGTCACGTCTCAGCATTCAGAACTTGTCCATGACAATATTTCCTAATGTAACAAGACAAGCATCATTAACAAAATCCGAAGTTCCACAGGTGGACTGGCTGCCGGCTCCCTGGCACAGCTGATCGCGTCCCCGACGGACCTGGTGAAGGTCCAGATGCAAGCCGAGGGTCGCAGGGTGCTGCAGGGCAAGCCGCTGAGGTTCACGAACTGTAGGGGGGCCTACAAGTTTATATACGCTGAGGGAGGCATCAGGGGGTTTTGGAGAGGTTAGTACAATCAATTGTTTTTTGTAACGTTTCGTTTTCAGAACTCAGAGCCGGAATTACCCTGTCAGGGACCCTAGGTAATGCAATATCGGGATGTCACAAAATTTATGCCGCTTGGTGGCGCTACTGCTGCTGGAGACTTTTGTATGGGCAATTGGGCATTTATCCCCGATTTTCCCATTTTTTTAACTATGTCTAAAATGGTTGATACTAATAAATAATTATTATGGAAGTCGGACAGTAAACGAATTAAAGATTGAAGAAAACCAAATTGTGTTGGAAGAAAAATTTATATAAATTTACGAAAAATCGCTTCCAACATCCAAAAATTCATAACAAACTCATAGTAAATAACAAAATGACAGGTCTACATCTACACTAGCGCTAAATTAGGGGTAGTGTGCCGACTGGTGGACGATTTGTGAATCAGCAAAATTATCCTGCCATTCTCGGGGCCTTCTTCTTTATTAAAAAGCAATAATATTGTAATTGAGAAAGGGTACAAAATGTTCGTTCGATGGAACGTTTTATTTATTTTCTTGGTGAATACACGGCCCCTAGGCAGTTGTCTACTCTGCCTAATGGTTAATCTGGCACAGCTGCCACTTATGTTCCATCACCTGACCACCTTATCCCCAATACAAATTCTTACAGGAGCCGTACCAAACGTACAACGCGCCGCCTTAGTCAACATGGGAGACCTAGCAGCTTACGACTACTCCAAGCAGTTTCTAATCCGCGAGGTCGGCATGGCGGACAACGCGCTAGTGCACGCGGCCGCGGCGTTTGCCGCTGGATTCGTGGCCGCAGTTTTGGGCACGCCAGCTGATGTCATGAAAACACGGCTCATGAACCAGCCTTTGGGGCCGGATGGAAGGTACGAAGCATGTTATTATTAAAAGTTTCTAATACGCGAGTTCCGCTCGGCATGGCGGACAACGCGCTAATGAACGCGGCTGCGGCGTTTTCCGCTGCGTTCGTGGCCGCTGTTTTGGGCACGCCAGCTGATGTCATGAAAACACGACTCATGAACCAGCCTTTGGGGCCGGATGGAAGGTACGAAGGATATGTCATTACTAAAGCACGTTTTTAATGCGTGAGTTCGGAATGGCTGACCACGCGCTGACCATGGTCTCCGCGTTTCCGCTGGGTTCGTGGCCGCCGTGCTGGGCACGCCAGCTGATGTCATGAAAACACGACTCATGAACCAGCCTTTGGGACCGGATGGAAGGTAAGAAATGTTATTCTATAACTAGCTTCTGCCCGCGACTTCGTCCGCGTGGATATTAGAGAAAATCCTTAGGGAACCTTCAAAATCCTTAGGGAACCTTCAACCAGGATCTGACCAGCCATTTTTACGCATTTAGGCGGGTTCCTACCAAGGGCGCTAACTGGCGAGGCAAGACATTTGCCGCGTGTGGAGGGTCCGCACGTGGCTTCCCGTTCCCGTCCCCGTCCCCGTCTCCGTCCCCGTCCCCGTCCCCGTTCCCGTTCCTGTCCCCGTCCCCTGGATGTGCATGTCCAGGTCCAATCATGTCTACCGTGTTGGACTTCAAAATAAATGTCATTTTCGCAATCACCATCCCATGAAACACATCATGATGAAGAACGACATCCACATCGATTTTCATGTTTACTTACCCCATTTACACCTTAAGGGATGATTTTCAAAATAACAAAATATGTGTTTGCCTATTTATTTTAAGACATGCTCCTACGAATTTTAAAGTTGTAATGTATATTTAATATTCTTTTTCCATACAAAATTTGAACCCTATTTTCACCCCATTAGGGGTTAAATCATGTCCACCGTGTTGGACTTCAAAATAAATCTCATTTTCGCAATCACCATCCCATAAAACCTCAAGAACGACATCCATATCGATTTTTAATGTTTACTTACCCCATTTACCCCTAAGTGGTTGATTTTCAAAATTACAAAATATATGTTTGCCTATTTATTTTTAGATGTGCTCCTACGAAGTTTAAAGTTGTAATGTCTATTTTATATTATTTTTCCATACAAAATTTAAACCCCATTTTCACCCCTTTAGGGGTCAAATCATGACCACCGTGTTGGACTTCAAAATAAATGTCATTTTTGCAATCGTCATCCCAGAAAACCCCAATAACGACATCCATATCTATTTTTGTGTTTTTTTTACCCCTTTTCACCCCCATTTCATCCCCACAGGGGTTTAAATACTAACAATAACAATATACGTTGCGTTAGATTTCCATCCATAAGCCTAAATTATAAATTTAGCGATTTTTACTTCGAAAATAAAAGATTTTCTTCAATACACAACTTCATCCCCCTTTTGACCCCTTCGGGGGTAGAATTTTGAAAAACGCTGAGACCCGTATTTATTTATTTTCAATGGTCAGTCTAAACACAAAATTTGAAGATCCTAGCTTCAAAACTGAGGGACTTTCATACAAACTTTGATCCCCTTTTTACCCCTTTAGGGGGTGAATTTTGAAAAACCCTTTCTTAGTGCACCCCTAGACCTCATAAGGAACCTATGTGCCAAATTTGGAGTCTCTAGACCCAGCGGTTTGGGCTGTGCGTTGATAGATCAGTCAGTCAGTCAGTCATTCAGTTTACGATTTTATAAATATAGATAAGCCTGGGATGTGGGTGGAGGAAGTCTATGCCCAGGGCCAGCAGTGGACGACGTGCGGCTGCTATGATGATGATAATAATGACACAGTTTTACAATCCATCAGTTGTTAGACGAATGTACTTGCACAGAGCAACAGAGGGGATCTCGAGGGGGGTTGGGCGGCGCGACTCGCGGTTCCCAATCTCATTTATTTTCTTTTTTAACACGTTTTTAGGTTTCTGTTCTGAAAACCCTTGCACATCTGCGACTGATAGCGTAAGTACTTAGCGTACCCGCAAACTACCGACCAAACTATCGGCCGATTCTTCATATCAATATCAAAAACGGTCCGACCCAACTATCGGCCGATAGAAAGTCTGTAGTTTGCGAGGATTTCACAGACGGCGGCGTCGTCCGACATCAAAGGCGTGAACCGTAACCGGCGGATTGTAAAACTGTGATAATGATAAACCTGATTGATTGACTCTCCCAGACATACCTAAATAGATTACAGATACTTATATCTAACCTAGATTATTATTTTATTATCTTAAATCAAATCGGATCAATCGAAAATCGATATCGATCATGGCCAATCAACTATGCCGATTTTTACAGGTTTGATAAGTAACATCTTAACTCTACAAGCAATTTGATTTTCTGACATATTCTTTATTTTGGGAAATAAATAAGCCGTTACTCTTTTTTATACTAATTACTTAGATGAGCTGGTCCTCTATAAATTCTGAAAATTGATGCACGAGTTATTACGTGCTTCTGTATAATATATTTGTCTGGTAACGCATCGCCATTAGAACCAATTTATATGAAGCCAATATTATGAATGTTGTTTAATTAGAACGTTAATACTGCCACCTGAATTAATGAATAAACTGTACGCGAAACCTAAAGGTACGCACGTACATGAATGAGTTAAGCCTAGGTATGCAAAGTGTAAATGTGTGCGTAGGTACGGCAGCGCAGCAGGGAGAAATCAATAAAATTTGACGTCTCTTTCTAAAATTATTTTTTAAATGTTTAAACGCTTGTGCAATGTATCAATTCAATATGTACTAAAACACTGAAATTGTTATAAACTTACAAAACTAGAACATCTAAAACGATGCATCTATTTACGTCACTTACCCGTGGCAGGGGGGTATAACTCCGCGCTTAAACTTTTATATTAGCCTACTGCTCGCGGCCCACTCCAAGAGGGCCATTGTCGAGGGATATCACCGCGCCGACCGAAACGCGCGGCGTGTGCAAGCGACGAGAGCGCAGCGCGTGAACCAAGCGTGAACGTCACGAACGAAACGAGTCAGTCAAGCGCCGAATGCGAAACTGCATGCACTTCGTTTTTGATACTTAATTACTAACGTACCTACCTACCTACCAAAGTTTATTGTATTTTTTGTATACATATTTACATACTTAGTTGTATCGAAGTTCGAAATATGGCACCAGTAAAGAAAAAAGCTAAAAAATACTTTTTTTTTTCACCCATCCCATAACTGACCCTTACAAAAGTTGCTTAACCTCCGCAATCGTTGGGCCAGGCGCTATACCACTGCGCCATCGAGCTTCTCTAACTACTTAGAAATACTTATTATTTATGCTCTTTAAATATGCTCAGCTCACCTATTAGGAAGATTTATTTTATTTTATAAGTAGGTACCTATTATAGTAATTTCATTGTTTATTCATGGGCATAACGAATGTTTTCTATGATATCAGTAACTAGCGAGTAGCAACCCCGAAATGTGTCGGTTGAGACAGAGCTATGCGACAGAAAGAGACGCCTCTCTTTCTTCTTCGTAGGTGCATATAATTTTATCCACGCAGCGTTGTGCAGTTTGAAATTGTACTTTATTGCCGTGCAGCGAGAGTAGCTTATTATTTGATGGTCCTCGCGGGGTCCGACTTCTGTACGTTAGTACTATTATATATTCTGTGCCCGTGGGGTGGTCGAAATCAATAAAATCCATTCAAATTGCGTCGGTGCGGTGGTGCGTCCAGCCAAGCTATGCTTTAGTAGTATAGATATGTTCTTATCAGTGCAAGCAGACGAAATATGGACCATATCGCAAGTGTGGCAACCTATCGATGATTTATTAACTTGCCAAACTGCTCCGGCTATATTTTAAACATTACTGAATATTAGGTAGAGTTATTCTTTTTGGACAGGGCTGTAATTTTCTGTTAAGGCGAGGCCAGTTCACGATTTGATGAAAAGATTGATTTTTGAACTTCCAATGTGAAGAACGGATGTAGAATTCTACTTCACAAAAATTACTGTAGACTGAAAAAGAAACAAAGAAACACAATAACCGAATAGAATATTGAAAAATGGCATGGTTACTCTGTAAAAAAATCCTGATAACACCATTAAAATAAACTTCAAATCGTCAGATTTCGTTATTTTCAACGACAGTGATATGATTTTTTATGCAAAAAGGATAGCTTTTTTATCGATCTAACACAATAACCGAATACATTTTTAATAAATGATCCAGTATTTCAGAAATCAATAAAAATGTACTAAATTTCGTCAAATTTCTGGCGAAGCATCAATTAAAGCTACGCAATGTTCAACCTTATTCTAAAGACATAGTGAAAGAGTAAATTTCGGGAACTGCCTCGCCTTAAGTATATTGCCACCTTGAATAAATGATAAACACGTTACAAAGGGAGCGTTGTTGTCTAACCCCCTTACTAATAAAGATTGTATAGCAGATGTATAGTTACACAGTGATTTGTCACTTTCTTTTCATTGTCAAACTCAAATTAGTTTGACAGAGAGTAACTATTGTGTAACTATACATCTGCTATACCTACAATCTTTATTAGTAAGGGGGTAACTCAAAATCTATCACGATCGCTTTTAATACAATATATCCAATCCATCCATCACTGGCTGGTAGATATTTGTCACAGTAACTTGTATTAGGTAAGTACCGCAGCGACGGACGTCTATACTTACAATCTACTTACAATGCATGCAATAGATATTGCATGCATACATTGTAATAAATTTTAAGTCGGAAGCCCCGTAGATTCTATCATCGTGTCCACTACTTTATGTATACAGCACTCCAAGGCCACAACAGATAATAGTCAAAAGATCAATAGGCGGTGCGTTTCGGAAGGCGTTGAACAGCTGTGCAGTCGAGGTCGGGGTCAAAGTCAGCGCGCAGACTCCAGAGTCCTTTTCCTTTCGATTGTAATGTAACATTTCGCTGTTATAATAACATATTATGTATTATAGAATGTTACGATGAGATTAGCCAATCACTCGGTATCAACTCTCCATTTAAATAAATAAATAGGCTTGGACAATTTCACACAGCGCCATCTAGCCCCAAATTAAGCAAAGCTTGTAATATGGGTGCTAGACAACTGATATACTACTTATATACTTTTTAAATATATACTTATTATACATAGCTACACCCAGACCCGTCACATAAATTAAAATTCATCATTTCAATTTCTGCCCACGGAACAAAAAAAATGAAATTGAACTGATTTTTTTTTTTTACTAAAATCACGTGGTTGTTGCATTACAAAAGTAGTTAACTGTTGTCATACAATAACACTAATGACAGAGAAAGTAATTTTATGACTTTCTTCACTGTAGGCAACAACCACGTGTTTTAGTAAAAATAATTTCACTTCTGTTTTATGCGATTCTGGTCTACCTCTAGCTGAATTCCTACAAAGAATAGATTTTTTAATGCTAGCGAAACTAGTACATACATTGCTTACTTTTTTTAGGTAAGAAGAGATATTTTTGTAGGTAGTGAAACTAGCGCCGCCACTACATTTATTTTTATAACTCGTAAACCAAGTCAATATTTAAAAAAGCTCAAGTAATAATTTCTTAAATTGTCTCTAATATTTTTTGAATAACTCTTCATCAGTTTTCATTCTTTCTGTAAGATTTAAAATCCATTTTAGCACAAAGTGGCCACTTTTAAAACTTACAGAATGAATGATAAGATAACTGTTAAAGAGTTATTCAAAAAATATTAAAGACAATTTAAGAGATTAGTACATGTATGAGCTTTTATATATACCTATTGACTTGGTTTACGAGTAATAAAAATAATGTACGGCGCTAGTTTCACTACCACCGCGCCTTAAATTATGCCCATTTCTGACCTTGTCAAAATGTTGATTGTATCAATTATCGTGTCGTCAGTCGTGTCTAAAGAATATAACTAATATAGCTCTATAAATTGATTTTTTGTTATTATTTATGAATTGAGATAAAATAAAAATCGGTAATGTAGAAATATAGAAAATTAATAATAAAGATTAACAATAACTACAACTAGAACATATTGATTTTACCATTACATATTTTTTTGATTGCCTATTAAAATTCAATAAATACTAGTGTTCTACGGTCCTAACAACTATTCACATACAATTTTATTATCATTATTACAGACATATACGTAGGTAGTATTGTTGTATGGTCTGTGTTAAGTATACACTCACTTTCTGAAAAAAGCTATCTGATAGGTCAACACTTGTATGGGAAGTGGTCATTGTTTTTTTGATATTATGCGTATTGTGTATTAGGGTAGGCACCCTTATGCTCACTTTTACTTGAAAAAAAAAACATTCCAATATTTTATCTTACGTTACGCCCTTAAGTTGCTTTCTAATGTTTCTACTTGCTTACAGGGGCAAGATGTACCGCGGCATGATAGACTGTCTTCAGCAATCGGTGAAGAACGAAGGGGTGATGTCTCTGTACCGAGGGTTCCTACCACTTTGGATGCGGCTGGGCCCATGGGCTTTAATAAACTGGATAGCCTTTGAGAACATAATGCTTGCTACAGGAGGGCGAACGTTTTAGATTTTGAGGGTTTATTTATACAGTAGCCGGCAAACATCTTGAAATCGGGTGGGGATTGCTCAGAACGCATATTTTGGGTATGCGTAGCGGTGAGACGCGAGCGGCACGAGAGGGGCGCGCGCTATTGGTCGCTCGCAAGTGCACATGCGCGAACTTATCCCCACTCCTTCGAAAGAGCGCCAAGATGTTTGCCGGAATCTGTAGTTTAGCAATGGGCACCGTGTGGTTTATAACGATGATGGTGGCTTAGGCTAGGAGTCCACTGATCGATGTATCGTACGCATTGCAACAAACTGAAACCGATTCTACGTTCCGTACGATGCAGGACAATGGACGCTTAGCATGTTTTGTCATCAGTCATCACAGCTTTTTTATTTTCGCGTCACTATGTGCATGCACTGCACATAGTCGTTTTGTGATAGTAGCGTATAGTTAGCGCACTTTTCGGTGCCGTGGCGCAGTGTCGCTATAGTGCAAAAAACAGAGGTAAATGCAAAGATATTAGAATAGGGGTAAATGTAGGAAACCTTCTTTTCTTAGTGATTATTAAAAAAAATCACTACGCCTGCTTGAACGCCAGGGCCTTCGTTATTGGAAAAAGCAAGGTATTTTTATTTATTTATATTAGATAAAATCAAGGATGTATTACGGGTTACGACATTAAATTTAATTTTCTGGGGATAGAATAGAACTAATTTTGACGTCACTTTTGTATTTAATTGCTTTGATACGAAGCAGCAGATATATTATGTACACCTGTGTCATGGAACCAAACAAGTATATTTATCTATTTATTAACTAATACGAATCTCAAGCATTATTTTGTAACATCATTTTCCTCAAAATGACTTGCCAATGAGATACCTTGAAGTTTTAATACTTTCAAAGGGTTGCCATAGCACAGACAACGAATAAAACGCAATTCTAAAAAATATGTCATGATGCGTTTATTTTTATATAACCAAAGTAACCAGTACAAACAAAACTCTATATAAACTGTTACACAATAGAATATTTGTACTCTCGTATGTTTAAAAGATGTTAAATTAACAAAGGTGCTAGCATGTTACAAGTCGCTTATATTTGAAATCCTTATTGTAGTGATATTATGACATGTTCGTTGACAATAAATTCTATAGCATACTTACCTAATAAATGAGGGAACTTACATAGCCATAGAAAAGGGATAGGTACTTTTATTCATAGCGACGTAATCTGCACCTGTTTGTTGAAATCGGCTATAAAAACGGGTTTACATAATCACCAATATTTAGAGCCAGTGGCCCTACCATGAGTTGATGCAAACTGTTTAACCGTTACCGTAAACTATCGTTTTGTCTCTTTCACTCGCACTGATTGTGAGTAGTATATCCGATAGTTTACGGTAACGTTAACAGTTTGCATTAACTCATGGTAGGGCCACTGGTTCAAAGGTTCGGTAGAAGTTTCAAATAACTTGCATGGCAGATATTTTCATAGAAAATCTGTTCTGTTTTTAAATTACAATGCATAAGATAGTGCAATCCGGAACTCGGAAAAACAGGCCATTTTACCTAAGCCAGTTTGATTCTCAGAAATGTAAACATACTTTTGAAGCTGATAATATTGTCAAAATTCTTAAGCGATAAGTAGTTCAAAAAATAATAAAATATACAAAAGTTAAAGATTGTTAACACGACGACTGTTTCACCTTTATAGTTATGTACGGTCAACGGCACGCTGGGCTTCCACAATGTGTCTAATTTCTTCAATAATTTTTAAACTTTAAGTCTAGCAGTTTAAGGTTCAAAATTCATTATAGATTTTTGACAGTTTTGTATAGCTTGATATGCTGCTGACTGTACTTATACTTATTTATATAGGCATATTAGACATCAAATTTTCTGACAGTTATACTTCAGATAAAGAAAATGTAGACAAGTTTCTTGAAGATATATAATGTAGTTATCATAAAATAACAAAAAATATGATGATAAGTCAGCTGTGATTCATTCCTCTATGAAATAGGTGTATGTATCAAATGTCACAAAGGGTTAGTCAATAAACATATAGATAAGTAGAAAGTGTATATTTTAACATTATATTGTTAAATCAAATATTAAGACAATGTTGAATGTGATTTTGATATTTAATAAAAATATTTATTATGTTGAACCAACACTTTTGTTTCTAATTGTACAACCTTGGTTTTACACAGGTATTTAAGGACATTTCAAAATAAAAGACGAAGTACAATATTAAATTTATTAGTAAAAAATATTATACATCTTCCACAATATTGGAGAATCATAACTTAATTATTTAAATATTTGATTATTATAGATTATAGCACTTCCGATTTTTTTTAACTTGCCTTCATGCACATATTTGTCACTACAGCGAGAAGCACAGTTTTATGGACATCATGTATTGTATAATAGTAAGTATCGAATTGGTGTATTGCAGTATATTGTGGGCCGATTGATCACAACATGCGGTACAGTTGCTTTCTTATTCTATAAATACACACATTAAATGCTTTGCGGAAGGGAAACAAACAAACGTTATATCTATACGCGGGATGTCTCTTACCCTTAACACGTAATGGACAGTACTACATAATACAATATTGAAAGTTACCAGAAGAGCCACTCGGAACAAATCGCAGTTTTCCTTGCACACACACATAGACATTAAGTATAGTCAGCGCTAAAATATCAAGCCATTCAAAACTCCCAAAATTGCTAATCATTTGACAAAAAGCAACCTTATATCAAGACGTTAAGGTGCACTTTCATGTGTCTGAGAACAAACGAAAGTCCACCTTAGTGTCTTGAGATAAGGTTGATTTTTTGTCAATTGATAAGCTATTTTGGTAGGTTTTAATGCTCAGATCATTTTGGCGCTGACTGTATAAGCAATTTCGGGAGACACCCAGCTATAGTCAGTTTTGTAGCAGCTCCTAGCGCAACAAAACAAGAATGATGGAAGTGTACTGAGCGGCGCTTCTGTTTACAACACACAGACTGTATACTTTGTGGTACAATTGGCTGACGTTGATTACAGCAGACTTCGAATCGAATCGCATTTGTTCTAAGGGATGTACTACTATTGAAGATCGAACTCGAATGCTACTGTAAAGGTGAATCGCGATTCGATTCAACTCTACACTACACTACGAGCATATCGACGTATACCTTTGTATTATTTTACCTTATTATGTAGTCCTGCTGCATACTTGTTTATAACAACAACACAGTTAAAGAGGTGCTTTAACAAATCTTGGATTTGTTTGGTGGCACCATTTACATGCGATTATGGACATACGCCCACAAACGGTTAGTATAGTTATCATACCATCGAGAGTTACAGTTAATAATGTTATGTGCCACTACACTTATATGAACTTTTAAACCCTAGACTTTTTAAGCCTGTTATCGGGCAGTTTTTAACAACATGATTGCATTGTAACAAAAGAAGATACCTCTCTCTACCGTACAACAGGTGGTTACTAATGTACTTTAATAAACATGTGTTGTTGTCATTTCAACAGCTGCATAGATTGTCCATCCATACGTGTTAAGTGACAATGTAGCACTAAAACGTTTATTACGACGCTTAAAGGTAGTTTTCTCTATTAATTTACGATTAAAATTCTAATCATGTATGCTCCATAAATATAGTAATTTTGGGTACAATACAATAACAAAAATAAATATCTACATTGGATCAACGAGCACTCAAGTTTTTATCCATTTCAAGTCTTGACTAAGTGTTTACTCTAACTAAGTACAATGACACCGTCGAGTGCCACGAATTACAAATCACTTCAGAATTAAGACATAACCTTACCATTCAGCAGCCTAACACTACCGTCGTCGAATTTACTAAAAATCTGCATTACATTATATTAAAATTTTAATTTTAGACGATTTCGTTTATATTCGTTACTCGCCTATTAATTGGTAAAACAATAAAAAGGTAACAAATCATTAAATAAACACATCAAAAGCGATACAAGCACGATGTTATAAGAATATTAATAATATGTATTGTTATAAAACCTCGCTGTACATTCCGTTCTATCAAAACATTATTGTATAAAATAAATTGACGAATATTGAATATCGGACATTACAAATTGTGCGTAACACAAACTCAGATAGTCGGATCCTAATTCTAACGAGAGCTTAGCTTTTGGAGGACGCTACACTTTATATCCTACGTGACTATGGTACCAGATTACATAATATTTGTATACCGAAGATAAAAAATAAGGTTGAAATGTATAAAATGAACTTAAGACTATTACTTAACTAGCATGTAAATGGTAAATATTTTTAAAATGAGCATTATAGACTAATAAAATAGGATAAATAATGGTCATACTTTAAAAATCACATCAAGAAAAAACCTAAAACTTGGGGGGGAATATTCAGCACAAACTGAGTTTGATCCCTTTTACCTTTATACTAAACATATATTTCAAAAAACTACAAATAACATTCTGGCACGTAATAAACGACAAGACAAGATTGCTGCATCGCATCGCAATTTGTCACGATTACAAAATTGAGAGAAGACAATTATAAATTCGTCACAGAACACCAAAACGCAACACTGCACTAATTATATTTTTGTACTACCAAAACATCTCATTGTATTGCATAAATTAAGGCAAATCGACCCGCGGTCTGAGGACCGGCTGTACTCTCGCATTGCTGACGGAAACGTCGATTGTAGGAAACCAAGCACCATGTGTACAAGAAACTAACTGCGAGCCGCGAGATTTGACTGACTCCGTACTAAGGTTTACACCGGACATAATTATACTAGCAATATTAAAATCATTAATCTTTAAAAAGTGTTCTATCAATGAAACCGTCAATTTCCTTCACAGAGTATAATAATAAAAAAATCTATATATTATTTAACCTCCCATATTAACTCGACAGCTTGATAGAATCGGTATCGTTAGCAAGAAAATCTATTGAGTGCCATTTAAATTCGTATACAGCGACACCTTTTTCCGTGAAGAGAACTAAGAACTCCAATACGAAAAAAATTGCAAGGGAACACTATCAGAAGTTAGATTATTAATCCTTAAATATCATGGGCATTCCCTTAAAAAAAAGATATTTTTTTACGTTTAATCCATTATACTGTTTATAAGCCAGATAATTAATTTATAAAAGCACATGTTTTCGGTGTAAACCTTACTAAAGAAGATGGTAAATGTCACCCGACGTTTGCGGTATGAAAACAATGTTACCGTAGTGTTACGTACTTTGCGTCCGTAGTGTAGTGATATGAGCGTACGTGGATGCGTCACGGGGCGACGCGGGGCGGGGGCAAGCGCGGGGCCACTATGAGTGGTAGGCGGTCACGTACGACGCGGGGAACAGCCCGCGCCGGTGCGCTATCTCGCCCTGGAACGCGGACAAAACAAATTGAATTAGGAAGGAGCTTTTAACGGGATAGTGCGGCCTCACCTCACCAGGGGGTCAAGTCTGCTAATGTTTTCGTTAAAATCGTTGTTCAATGGTGTTTGAATGGTAATGCTTTTTGACACAGTTCTTGTTTCTTAAACCTAAAACCGAAACATATTGTGTTTCTTGAACTCATAACGGAAACACATTGTGTCTCGATTTTGGGTTTAAGAAACAAGAACTGTGTCAAAAAGCATTACCATTCAAACACCATTGAACTACGATTTTGACGAAAACATTAGCAGACTTGACCCCCAGTTCTTGTTTCTCAAACCCAAACCGGAAACACATTGTGTCTCATTTTGGGTTTCAGAAAAAAGAACTGTATCAAAAAGCATTACCATTCAAACACCATTGAAACACGATTTTGACGTTATCATTAGCAGACTTGACCCCCTGATGTTAAGTTACGATAAGGCGCTACACCCGGAATCCTCATCAATGAGGAACTGGCTATGTTACCTCTAACTGCCGGAACACAACAATTTTTAAATTGTTGTTATCGCGTCAGACTTTGGTAAGATGGTGGTAGCTAGCCAGGCGGACTTAAAGATATATGGAATCAATTCCTTATGTCAATATAAGCCTTCGCTAACTATCAATTTTTATTTTTTTATTTATTTAATTAAACTCTTTATTGTACTACAATAAAATGATGTACAAGAGGCGGACTTAATGCTATAAGCAATCTCTCCCAGTCAACCCTTAGAGAACAGATAGCCACGAATGCGGTACATTTAATAGTGTAGGTATAATAATATACATTAGCTATAAACCTTTCGAATTGACATATTTTTAATGTCAATTCGAAAGCTTTATCACAAATGATAGTATGATTAATAATACAACAACTTTGAAAGTAAAGAACTACAATTTTCTGTCAGTACATCATCATAATGTAATATGTATAACGAAAACAGGAAAGTTTTCATATAAATATTGCATGAATCATTCGCGGTACGGAGAAAACCGTATTTCAAATTGATTTCATGATAATTTTATCAAAATAGCCACGTTATGCGGCATTTACCCAACTGATTTTAAACCTTATAGTACTAAACATTAATTTCAAAATCGATTGACAAAAGAATGCTGTGGTAACCGAAGGTGCTACGTACGACCCTTATTATTCAACCCGATTTTAATTCATTAACTTTCTATTTATGAGATGGCTACTAAAATTGCTAAAAATATTTACGAATAATTTATCATAGCGATTCGGCCAGCTGATTTCATTAATGGGAAAAAAATTAGATAACAGTATTTTAATTACATAATAGTTGTATCATCATATCAAATGACACCAAACGTAATAATTAGAACCCAATAACAGTAAATTATTAATAAAAGTAAGATTATAGAGACTTGATTCATTTCTTCTCATGGTTTCTTTACGAGGGAAGTTAAATTGTGAGAAAGTTTACCAAAAAATTGTTATATAACTTCTACTAAAGAGTAATAGATGCATTAGTGATGAGAATAGTTACAATTCCCAGAACAGATTTATCGTAGTTCGGATGATATTTGTATAGCAAGATTATAGGCGGAGAAAACTAATTATTTATTGTAAAGAAGAAAGAAAGCCGAAAAAATTTATTATAGTAAAATTTTACTCGCCTGTAGCATGCCCCCGCCGCGAAACACCGCAGTTCTTTCGCTTGTCGAAATCATGGCGGAACCAATGAGTTCGACATTCCACCTGATCGGCTCTGACCGTTGACAACTTGTCATACGCGAAAGTAATAACGCGAAACCGCGACGTAGATGTGACCCTCATAAATCTCGTCGATAGAAGAAAATTAACGGCGGAACTACAGCGGTTTCGCTCGTACTGTTTTGCGGCGGAGGTGTGCTACAGGCGTAAACCGTTTTTACCACTAACGCAAAGTAGATGAGTTAAAATCAATGAACATTTCAAACCCAGCGGACGCGTACGCGTATACGTGTAAAAACGACTGCGTTGTCTATGGAACTATGAGACAGGGTAAATCGTCACGCGTACGCATTTTTTCAACATAGGTAATGCCTTACGTTTTACTGAATTACTTTTTCAGTTTTAGATATCAAATGTTTCTTACCTGCCACCAATGCTGGTCAGAGCGGTCGGTGACGGTGATGACGTCACCACGCCGGAACTCGAGCTCGCCGGCCTCCTGTGGCGTAAAGTCGTATAGCGCCTGCACCAGCATCTGAAAGGAATAAAATATACGTATAGATTCACAGACTACATGTCAATGGGTTACCATAGTATGACAAAAAATACTTTGAACTTAACCTCTAACACATTAAGGGATTTGCCACACTGGATGCATTCTGCGTTCTGCGGTCCGGTCAACCCATATATTACGTTCACCCTATGTATGGGTTGACCGGACCGCAGAACGCAGAATGCATCCAATGTGGCAAATCCTAAAAGGCTTAAAATCATTTGGAAAATTGTGACAGTCAAGACTACTTACTGTATCTAAGTAAGAATGAGGAACAACAATGAATCGAGAAAAAAAAGTGCTAATCAAGTCATTAGCCATACATTTAAAGAAGTCTGTGATAGTTTTTAATTATAGTGATATAATCAGGTAAGCCTTATTTTTATTACAACGGTTATCAATTTATCAATTCGTAAGCTTGACTATTCAAATTATGTAAATGTAAGCCTAATTCGATTGGATTTAATTCCCACAGTGCGTTTTGGAACTTTTGGATAATTATTTATTTTATTTTCACTTCTTTTAGATAAAGACTTTACCAGTGTTATTACAAAAGATACTTACATTTTAACTAAGTTAAACAATTGTTTAAAAATCTATTGTAATAACACCGTATTTGTTTGATAGCGAATTAAACTGCCAAATTGAAAATGTTTGTCATACACTTGTCTGTCATAGTTTTTGAATGGCCCTTATTTTATAAACTGACAGCTATTTTATCTGTTATCTGAAGATTGAAAGATTAGCCCTTCTACTCTCGAAGGGATCGAGTTCACATCAGGATCGAATTAATGTCAAAAATTTGTTATTTTGGTACTTTCGAAACGGTTGCCATGGTTTCCATTGTATTGTTTTGGCGTTTATTCGAATAGAGTAAACGTGAAAACAGTACATGGTACATACAATCGAATTTCGATTTGAACTCGAACTCGATATCCTCGGTTATATCCCCCCAGCCCTTAATAAGTTAGTAATTAATTACCGCAAGCGCCAGTCAATCATAGTTTATTAAACGAACGAAGCCCATATTAAATCATCTATTATCATAAAAACACTTATGTCCATAAGCAAGGAGTTTAATTGGATCAATTTAATTAATGTAACACGGCGAGTGAACGATTTATTACATCCATACATATTTATAATGGGAAGTTTAATTAGGCATTACCTATGACGCTTATATCACCGCTCGTATGCTAATACAATTTTATTGCCATGGTTATAGAGGTCATTTTTAATTGTATAAACTTAGATCATTGACAGAAAGAATTTGGTTACTTTAATATTACTTCATCAAGTTGATGTAATTTGTAACTGAAAATATGTGAATGAGTTTCCTTAAAAATTTTCGTTTGTCGCACTTATTATTTTGCCCATATTTGGAGGACGTTATATGTAAACTACAATACGACCGAGGAAAACAGGGAACATATTCCAGGAAACCAATTTATTATCATATCGTATTTGTCCCCTACCAATCGTGCGAGTATTATGCAATTAAGATAGGAAAACCGAGAATATATTCCATAGCATTGATTTTATTGTAGGTGATGTGATTTAGGGATATCAAAAATTATATTACATAAGTATAAAAAGCTCTCGAACAACCTAATGGTTGAATAACGAATCGTAAATTCCTCACCATTTCTGGTCATTTAAATTGCAAGCGCCCGCTACCAAAATATTGTAACGTAATGGAAAGCTTTCTTGTTAAGGAGCAAATAGTTATAATCAATTGTCAACACAGGGAAATTACAGAGGCGTAGCGCAAAACACATACATCGGAGGCATTATTTACACGGCAACCAAAGATTATAGCAGCAAGAACGACTGACCGGGTTATTTTCGTAGTTTTATCAGGGTCACGCCCCACCATACTATTTTATTTACACACAGACAACCGGCTGATTTTTATTCCAGACACACGATTCTCTTTTGTTCAATATTTGCTTGTCTTGAAAATCCTTGTTATGGAAATCTGAAATAACCTAACCTTGTAAGAAAAAAAATATTTTATACATTATCATCAGTAAAAAAAAAACAAATAACTGCGTTGACGTATCCCATCAAAATAAATCTTCATATTTCCATAAGCCCAAGTGCATTTTATGATAGTCACAAAAACACTTCAAAAGTTCATACCTTATTTCGTCGCAGTAGAGCGAAAAGTCACCAAGTGGACGTTTTTGGCCAAAATTGAGTTAGAAATATCATCAAAATCTTTCTATAATTTTCAATCTCACAGTCATGTCCATAAGTATCGTAGTTTTTATTTTTGAAAGTGCAAAAAAACACTTATTCCACATTTTAACTAGCTATAACATATTAGTCCAAAATTAATTATTTTATTTATAACACTTTTTCATTATTCGATAGAACTGCAAATGTAACATGACAGCTTATTTTAAACACCTAGGCCGAATTAGGTATTTACTTTGATAGAAAAATCTAATATTTCAAATGTTTTTGGTAAAACCACATGAAGTAATTACTCTATCGTTCATTAACGTCATCCACAGATTTTAAATTCTCTAATTTTCCTCAATGAAAACGCAAAATTTGTTTACTGTGATGTGATGTAATGTAATCGTTAGGGTAAATTCTAAGTAACTGTATTATGAATAATGTAATGATGACACAAAGATTACAAAATGCTACCTTTAATGCATACATAACTAAGGTAGCTAGAAGTTCACTTACATATTTTATATTTTACAGTGACGTAAAAATGGTAATACCAATGTCATTCCCTACAATATAAAAACAGCGGGTTTATTTAGTCGATGTAACATTTATGGTGCAGAATATAATGATACTTTCTACAACGACTCATGTCATTCTAGATTGATAGATTATACTTTTATCGTATAATACTTTAACATGACGTCAGTATTTCTATCAGATACCAGAGACGAATTTTAAGTTTAACAACATTAATGATATAATAATTAAAATATCATAAAGTATTAATTAATTAGAATTTTCATTACGAAAAATATTTGGTTATGTGTAAGCTTAAAATAAGTCCTGATTAATGTACCTCTCTATGGACATTTTCATTGGTAGTTTACCGAATTGTAACTTGTAACATCTTGTGCGGACTCCGTCCAAAACACCGCAGACCAATTGCATGCGGACGGAATCCGCAGCCGCACCCACATCCACTCAAGACATAAAACACCATTTACCTTCCAAAGCACAGGGGACCGACCCTTTCAAAAGTTGCTATGAATGTCCGAACTTATTGCAACATCGAGCTCCTCAATGATGACGTAAATATTGGTGACGTACTTTTGTAATCATCATAAAGCATAACGCACCGAATATTTTGCGTAGGAAGGTAGGTAGGTACCTATGATTAATTTTCTGCGACTGTGTGGCTTTCACCCTAATAGAAATGTCCCCAATAATATTAATTTTCAATATTACCGATGGAATTTGAGAAGTTATCGATATACTATGCACGTGATGTACCAATAGCATTCCCTTTTTATCAGTAAAGAGTAGGAAGTGACAAAAACAATATTATTACTCATATGTTACCAATTTCGTAGTCGGGTCATTCCACGCAAAACGGGAAAAAGCAGTTAATTTTGGATTTATTTTATTGTCTCTATTTAAAAAACAACATGCAAGTTCATTCTTCACTCATAAATTGCATAAAATAGATTCAATTACAATTTTATCACTAGTGCACTTGTACTATTATGTATTCTGTGTTAGTGCAGTAATGAGAGTAAGTTCTGTCTCAACAGTCACAAATTCAAATTGATTAGAATTTATTTCTATAACTGTAAAAAACAGCTGTTTCATACAAAAACTTATAACAAAAATATCAAAATGTATGAAATAGCTGATAATTTTTTTCGCGATTTCAGATTTGGTCCCATAGTAAAAGTTGTTTAGTTTGATGGTCCCTATCTTCCATATTGGGCATAACGGATTTTTGTAACAAGTTGTATGTATGTATATGTATAACTCAGGGTTGGCCAAATTCTGGAGTAAAATGTCCCACCAGTCACTTAGGAATGGCCCAATCTCTGGTCAAAGCCTTGGTATATAATACTGTGTCCACACTCATCGGATATCGTCATCATCATCATCATCATATCAGCCGCACGACACCCACTGCTGGGTATAGGCCTCCCCTAAGGATCTCCACGACGATCGGTCCTGCGCTGCCCGCATCCAGCGGCTTCCCGCGACCTTCACCAGATCGTCGGGCCACCTTGTCGGGGGCCTACCCACGGAGCGCCGTCCGGTGCGCGGTCGCCATTCCAGAACCTTTCCGCCCCAACGGCCATCGGTTCTTCTCGCTATGTGTCCCGCCCATTGCCACTTCAGCTGAGTATATCTTCATCGGATATAAATTGATATAATTTAACAAAATATGTGTTTTTGCCAAGCTTAGAAAATTTTGACGATGTAGGCACGATACAAGATGACGAGAAATTAATTTCCCTAATTGAAAATAACAAAATCGACGAGTTTTCGTTTCGGTAAGTTTTTTAATAAGTAACTATGGCAGTTTAAAAAAATATAGTTCATTTTCAATACGCTCCAACAATAACTAACAATGCGGGAAAAGATAAAACTTGCTTGTTTTGGAACTTTGGTCAACTAATTATTAGTTAACTTACATAACGATAGGGTCGGTGTACTCCAGCCTCCACAAGAACAACTTATTATTATTATAAATGCGAAAGTCCGTTTGTTTGTTTGTTACGCACTTACGCCTTCACGTTTTAACTACTGAACCGATCATCATAAAATTTTGCATACACGTTATAAGGGATATAAAGAAGGACATAGGATACCTTTCATCCAGAAAAAACGTACAGTTCCAGAGGGATAGATAAATAACTGTCCACGCAGACGAAGTCGCGGGCGGCTGCTAGTTTCTAAATAACTCGCCGTAGCCGGGAAAAAGTGAAAACAAATAATGACTTACTTCTTCTGGAACTACATCTTTGAGCTTGACATCCTGCAGGCGGCTGACGGACGCCGTGCGATGGTAGTCCACCAGCTCGTTGAGCGAGTTGAACTTCACCACCCACAGGAAGAATTTGCTCGAAGCATCTCTTAACACTTTGAAGTGCTGCACGCCGTCTGGACATCTGCGGAAGACGATCGATGATAAGTGTTCGAGGGCAAGACTAATATTAACCAGCTTAGACAGTAAAAATTTTTGACCAATCGTATACACGCATATTCTGTATTTGCTGTACTGTGTAACTTAACCGCATATAAAAATGCATTACACATCCCAAAAACCACTGACTGCGCAAACTATGTCGATTGAGCTCAGAGGTACGTCCGTCGATTAGGGTGGGTGTTCTTTGCCAAATGTTGAGGGATCAATACTAATTCTGTGCTAATAATGGTCCATCACCCAACTGGGCGAACGACTCTCACCATTGTAGGTCAAGTCAAGGGATAGGGAAAGTCTCACATAACTGTGGCGTAAATCACTTTCTCTCAGAAAAAATAATGTGGTATAGGTCGTGGGAAAATTTATCCAACACTTGTCAGTGTCAGTGCAATTGATCAAAGCCTGGACCCTATTTAATAATGTGACAATTTCTCAATTGTCGTGACAATTTTGTTTACGTAGCGCAGTAGCTATGAGTAAATAGTTTGTTTTATTTTATTGATTGACGCAATTGATATAAAATTGTCATGACAGGAGACAAATAGTCACGTTTAATTAATTAATAGGAACCTGGCTGTGAGCAAATTTTGTAATTTTTGATCTAATTAGTAAAAGAGTTGTTTGTTAAATAAAAAGAACTGAGTTAGTATTAAAAAATGATAAAGAATTCCCACATTGCCCCAGCAGAGAAGTTAAGTTAAGCTTTAAGGATGATAAGCGTGTGTTCTCTTCTCACTCACATTATTATTATTATGATTATGATGATTATTATTGATTAATTAAAATAAGTAAACTTTAGGGAAAAGCGAGGACTTGATCACAGATCCGATCTCAATATGTACCACTTCCCTATGAAAACATCTAACGTTTCACATCCAATATCGATCAAATGGCTAATTCAAACAGCCGAGCAGGCAGCCATCAAAACTCTTTATTTATTTAGTTTTCTCGCAAGGTTAAACCAGTTCCTGGCCAACAGTATGTATGAATCAGCGACAAGTTGGTTGTACTGAAACCAGTTTGGGCCATTGGTCTATTTATTTATAAGTAAGATTTGTTAGAACTGAAATCGGCTCATTTAACTCATCAAACTTTTTAATTTGCAGGTGAAAATGTTAATTATAATTCAACAACGGCAGCATTGACCTCATAATGAGGTTCTATAGAATTAGTATGTGAAAATATTTATCAGATCATATCACCGAATTGGACTCTATTTTTTTCTTGTTTCGTACTTTTTAGAGCGCGATTTTTCCGTAGTTGGGTTTTAGTTTTGAAACTTCTTTTTTATTTTAAATATTTTGGAATTGTAAATCGGGTGAATGCAAGCAAAGCCACGCAAAAGCTAACGATATATATATGAAAAATGCTAATTAAGCCCTTTCATTTGATACACAACACGGTATCATTAGAACTTTTTTTTTAAGTTTATGACTTGGTACCATAGTAGAATCAAATAAGTAGGCCAACTCGCGCCTCGAGCGAGCGATAATAGCCTAAACACGTAGCCCACGTAGGGCTGTCGCTAGTTTATTCAATCGTCGAAAATGCATAGTCAATCTCCATACAAAATATTTTTTCCTTGTATGGTAAGCATCAGGGATCTATAATACAAAGTTTTTAAATTATTTTTTGTACTTAGACCAGAAACTGTCTACAATGTTTTTATTACATACCTACATCATGTTATGTGATTTGAAATTGATTTGAAAATCACAGTCAAAATAAGATTAATTAAAACGTAGCTTAACTAAATCATGTATTTATTCAAATAAAATAAAATGATTATGAAATTGTATTTTTTACACTATTTAATTTATTCCTTTTACTTACTTTTTCATTTACCTACACTTATCAAAATAAAATTATAATCTTTAAATTCGGAAATTGAATATTTTACAATAACCTCAAATAATTGACATTAAAATACTTTTTCCTGTAAGAATTTGTGATTTTGTAAACAAAATTACACAATTGTTACTTACAGAAAAAACGGCTGTTTCGACAAGTACAAAATGCCTTATTATTTAAAGTTTAATATGTAAAATAAATCCTCATTCTAACAAATCTTTTTTGCGCAAAAATATCTTTGGAAAGCATGGTATGTTTTAGGTAGGTACACGTACAAATTATCACGAGCGGCAGCGCAGCGGCGCGGAGCGTGCGTGAGCGCGGGCGGGATCACGTACGGCGCAGCCACGACCATAGAGTACATTATTATACTAGAGATAGAGTTATCAGTCAGACCTAACGATCAACGCCATCTAACGAAATGTGACAAAAAGTGTACGATATTATAATAGGTACTAGTAGCTTTCTATAAATCTTGACTTGTAATTTTTTTGGGAGGTAACCGCTATGTCATGAAATAAATTTAAAATAATTTACTTTATAGCTAATCAGCTTTGACTATATAAAACTGTGAAAGACACACGATACCGCGATTCAGCACGGGATAGCGACATCTCTCGACTGTTTGACAAACGAAAATAGAGCGCCATCTATCAAATCAATCCGCAACTAAAATCTTAGGCCGCGCTCCCTTGTAGTGAGTCAAGTACTAAGTGAAAAGCCCCTGGCCACGACTGGCGCATCTTTATCATCTATAAATGTTGTCAGTGTGTGCGTGCGACGCTCATACGTACGGGCCGCGCTCACATACAAACCGCGATCGGGCGTATAATGAGTAAGACGACTTACTTATTTGATTCTACTATGTTAGTACTCTCGGTCTAGCTAGAGGGTGACACTAATATCGATTCGGTTGGCAACGACTTAACTAAATTGACAGGATTAAACTTAGTTTTCCATCCTTCTCTTTTGGTATCGAAAAGACAAGAACAGTATGCTAAAATTAAGTTTAGTCCTGTCAATTTAGTTTAGTTGTACCCAACCGAATCGACACCATTATTAAATTTTATGTGACATCAGCATCACAATAGCCTATTACCAGCGAACGATAGACGCTTCTAACGATACCTCATTTGTCAAATTATTATAAGTAGTTTAGAAGTTATGTATGAGGGAACAACATGAACATACATACATACATACTGGTCAAAGTCACCTTTCTTTTTGCTTCGCCGTAGTCGGATAATAAAAACACGTTCAAAAGACATGGGAAAAATGTGATAGGTATATATAATTCTAATAAAAACCGTGTCGAACTCGATATATTCAAAATTACCTATTACTTTTTGGTTGTGCATTTAATCTGTTGTTGAACGAGGGGAGTTCAAAGTATTCTCGATATAGATATGAAGGAAAAGGTAGAAAAATCGTTTTGATTTTATATAGTCCCCTGAAATTTCAATACACTTCAACTCGAAATCATCTTTTCAATGTACCCTCTAAAAATAAATTTCCAGCTCTGAAAAATGATCGTCTTAACTTAAGCTCTTTATCATCGGAAAATCGCTTTCCACAAAGCTCTTTTTTCATCGTCGTCGGCAACAAAAAAATAGTCAATAGGTGCCAGACCCCCGTATTACAACTTCTTAAAACTTGCCAGTTTTTTGAATGGCTATCAATGCGTCTCTTTTATTCACTATACAGCTAGAAAGAGATGTAGCTATAGCAATTCATAATGCTGGCAAGTTTTAAGAGGCTGTAATACCCCTCCAGGTCTGGGCTGTAAAGTGGTAGATCTGTGAATGTAACCAACAGGTAAGGTTACGAAACGTTCACATAACATATTCTTGTCTGGACGTAACTATACAACCAACAATTTGCAGACAATGCGTCCGCGCTCGTTGCCTGGGAATTTATTCAACACTATGTTACGAGAACCTCTAACTTGTTGGTCAAGTTGGATTCAATATTACGATTACGACACACGTGCCAGAAAGTTGAGGCGACATAGAATGAAACATGTGCTTTAAGGCGGTCAGCCACAGTAATTGATAGTTAATCTAAAGCTATTTTTATTTTATAGAGCGGTCGTTTGTTAAGGACAGATGTCACTATCGTTATAAATGTTCAAGTCTCCCTGCTAGGCTTAGTCCGTAGCATAATTTGTAGAGCTTTCGAGCTTACTTAGCAGGGAAAGCCTTTCTTTTATATTTGAAAAGGGAATTTAAGGATTTGTGGACTGTGGAAAATCTAGACATTTCGATGAGTTCTTCAATAGAAAATACAAATTCACACGGGTCTGAAATTACGAATCATTACTTTTGCATGCAAAATACATTACAATAACAGTGATTGGAAATTGGAACCGCAAAACAGTCCTATCCGTTATAAGTCAGACATTCTATTCTCGTTAACGAGGACCTTAATGTTGACATTTAATTGAGTTAAGTATCGCATATTCAGCGGCATCGTAACGAAATTCCATTACTTAGCGTCGATTTTGGAAGTTAATTTGACTAACACACGCGCAACCACTCCCCGCGCTCCAGTCCGATGCCCCGCCTAAAATTGGGAACAACTTGAAATATTGCGCTGAAACCAAACACTGGCAATGTAGGGAACATGATGTTTTATAGGCGGTATAAAAATTGTTGTCGAACATATTTTTATTATAGCAGTTAAGAACATGATCGTAGCCATATTCGAACTATCACTGACTCACACACTTTTTTAACCGACTTCTTACATAAACATGACATAAACGAAACTATACTTGCGGGACTACTAGCGGTTTCAACTTTGTCCTACAATTACTAGTTAAATTGTGTTAATGAGCTTTATACCTATTCTTTGATTGTAGGGTTGGGTAACTGATCCAAAGCTGACCAAAGAGTTATACTTCTTGCAAATTAATAACTTAACTTAAAAAAATACATAAAAAACGTGTTAAAATACTTACAAATTTTTTATAGTAATAATACACAATTTTTGCTTTTTCATTACCATGTAGAACAGGAGCAGCTGGTGCATTTTGCGAAAGGTACGTTTTTTGCGAGGGTGCATTTTGCGAAAGGTACAAACTGCGACTGAACGAGTAAGCGTATAAAAGAAAAGGTTTTACACAGAAGGAAACAAAATCCCTATACACCATAATTATTGAGAAGGCACCAGCCGCCTCAATAATTATGTTTAGGGGAACTTTCAACACATGTTTTGGGAAACTTTCAATTTCACTACAAATTAATTTTGTTAATTTTGTAAAGAAAACGAGCGACGAAACTAAAAATATCAGATACCAAATCAAACAAAAAAAATTGAAGAACTTAATTTTTTTATTGACCTCAGCAGAGTGCTTCCTATATCCGTCATACATACATTAATGACTAATACATCACCGAGACATTCCCAACTAAGTAAAACGAACGCAGCGTGAGTCACAGCAAGCCGAAACGAGAAACTATTTTTTTTATTATCTACTAATTTAAATGCCAATAGACTTGTTTGTCGTCTTTCGTTAACGTGTCATGTTATATTGCTAAAATCAGTATCCGTACATGGAAAATACGAAAAATAAAAAAAATAAGCACATGAAAAAGGTACTTAATAAAAAAATCACTTGTAGTAAGAGTAGTTGTTTACTAAGAGTACTTATGTTTTAATAGGATATTTTTTTAACAGCAATACTAATTTTAACTCGTCAACGCCCGCTGTGCCCTATCGGGCACAAACAACAATAGAAATCTATTGTTGTATTTTTTCCGGGCGTTAAAGAGATAATCAGATTAAATAGGTAAATTGAAATTTTCTAATCGGATTTGATATTTTTTATGTCATGCCATGAATGTATCAAATATGAGATTGATTTATCCACTTTTACTTAGTACTTTTTTATCAAATATGAGATTGATTTAACCACTTTTAACTAAGTAGCACTTTTTCATTAATTTTACACAGTTTCAGATTACAAATATTTTCAATATTGTCTGATTTGCTTTCAATATATTAATGGGGAATGACTGAAAAAAGCAAATTGGCTGAATATTTTTTTTATTAGTTGTAATAAGCTCCCTTATTAATAGAAAAAGTTTGAGAATAATTACTTGTAAACAAAAGAAGTAACAGCAGAATGGAAATTATTCATTAAAAAATGTTACATAAAAAATTAAAATAAGGGAGTTTACCAATAAAAAAATTACTATTTTCAGACATATTTAATCTGAGCTTCCAATTAATAGCTACAGCTGCCAACTCAACCTCGAAAATAAATAATAAGGAAATACTCAACACAATCTGTATGTGACTAGATTGGGAAGTGTTAATTGGGAAATTTGATGTTGATTGAACAATCATCAGCTGTCCATTGTCATTGTTTTCTGCTTAATTGCATACATCATAGATAAACATACATCATGGGTATTGTGTGCTAATATGACCTAAATTGCAAAGTTAGAAGTAAACCTATGAAATATAAAATAAATAAATATTGCTTACATAGTTATAATTATAACTTATGAATCAATGCTAAAAAGGAATAGTAGCATGAATAGGAAAAGTTGCCAGAAAGAAGAGTTTCTAGTGTTTGTAGTAAAAAGAAAGACAGAATAAATTAATAATCTATGTGACTTGTTATTATTGTGCATTATTTATTTTCTTTAGGAATTTTTAAAAGATTTGGATATTTCTCCATTACTTGAGAATTCCTGGGAACCCCTTTTCGAGAAATCTCGAGTCCAAGAAAAAAAATATGTCGAGAAATTAGAATCCCTAACCATGGGCCACTTAGGCAAATGATGAACTAATCAGGGACGTATGGAGCGGCATACCTTATAGACCCAGGGCGCCGAATTAAAATACGTCCCTGGAACTAATGGCGGGCCACCAGCACAAATAAAAAAATATACACATCAAATTAGGCAAATATTTAACATTTCCTTCAAATGTACGAGGGAATAATTTTGCTGGCCACATGCGACCTGTGGTCTGTGCATCCTTGTACCACAGAATAGATATAAGTACTACCGTACAGAAAGGAAACTCTCCGCCCGCCCCACAATCAATTACCTCACCCCACCCCGTGAGTTCGTGTGCCGAATTGTGTGCTCATTCAATAGCCCTAGACTTCACACACACAGTTGTGCATGTGTAGCGTCTGTGTAATAGGTAGTTGAAACGCAGTGCTTGTATGGAGTGCCCGGGTGTGCTTTTACTACATAGATACATCTGATTTCATTGTTTATTTATCAGTCCTGCAATAAAGGGTATGCGAAAGTCGAGGTCTTACTTGGAGGGGTACAAAGAAAAAACTAATTGGGTACCCCTGCCCCCCTAGCATGACCACCAAAACACGATATATATCGCGTTATATAGCGTTTTATCACGTTTAACTGTCAAAAGACAACGGATTTTGACAGTTCGATAAAATGCTATTATCACGCTAATATATTGTTTCGTTGGTCATGTCATGCTAGGGGGGCTGAGCTGACAAATATTATTTGTACACATACATAGGTTCACACAACAGCATGTCAGGTTATAGTTAAATTGCAAAAACAGCTTATAATAGGATATAAAACCGATCTCAAGGTCAACATATTGTATAGTCTGGGGTGCCATCTTGTGAACTTCACGTTTTATTTAGTTTGAAATGACTAAACAAAATTATTTAAATTTATAGTTAATTTTGATGTGATCAACTGTACTAACAAAAAGTTGCGGGACATCTTGCAAAACACTGGGCAACGTTGCAGCACCATGTAGATTGAGTGTTGTGGGTCATGATAAGGGATAATACATTCCCTAATGTATGTGAGGCACACTGATATATTAAAACAAAAATTACTTACTTGACTGAAAGTGAAAAATCTCCTGGACTTGATTCACTGATTCTTATCAAAAAACCTCCTTCTGGTTTATTTGCTAACAATTTTTCTGCATCTGCTCTTGTGATTCTTCCAAAGTACCAGCTGCAATAAATCCCTTGCTTGATATTGTTGATACATCAGAAAAGTAGGTATAACAATAACAACTTTGTTATCAAACTGTGCAAACAATTTACTATCATAAATTTGAACTTTGGTTCAGGTAAATGTGGTAAATAAGATTTCTTATGAACAGATATATTGCTCTCACATAAACACTGTGAACTATCTACTTTTTAGGTGTCGATATGATATGTGTGTTGTCTTTTATATTTGGATTTAATAGTTTCATGCATTTTTAACCTCTTTGATTAGTATCATAATTTTTATTTTATCCAAGATACAAGACATTAAGAATCTCAATATTACAGTTAAAGTAAGAACTTACTTATGGCTCTTCATTTGAATATAATTACTAGGTATGAGTCCTTCTTTACCATCTAATTCAGCTCTGTACCAATTCATATCGTCCTCCATGTTTAGTATCTGCAATAACAAAAATTCTAGAAGCATACTGTCATAATTAGACTTTTAATAGCCCTAAACCGTGATGTGGATGGGTAAACTTACCTTGAGTACTTGATTCTTTCTAAAACTGAGTTCATCATCAGCAGTTGCTGTGAAATCGTGTTTGGCTATAGCCTCCATGTTCAAATTAGGCACTTCACTGAAATGTCACCGAATACAAAAATAACCCGCAAAGTATACCACCTATCAAAAACTCTTAAAGTTAGGGCATTAAAATAATCATAATGCATGTATTATCTTATTTAATCACGTAAAAAATAGGCTGCTTCTAGCGTTTTACTACGAATTAACTTTTGTCCGATTTCGGAGCACATCAGTCACATCACCACTTCAAAGAAATACTACCAAAAAAAAATGAAAGTGTTGCCATGTAGAGATTGGGACTTAATACCATACCATTCAGCATAGGACTGAAGCGCTGGACGATCAAGCAATCTTGTCCATCATTTACATTGCATTACCATACCATCACCACAGAATATATAATAGTACTAACGTACAGAAGTCGGACCCCGCGAGGACCATCAAATAATAAGCTACTCTCGCTGCACGGCAATAAAGTACAATTTCAAACTGCACAACGCTGCGTGGATAAAATTATATGCACCTACGAAGAAGAAAGAGAGGCGTCTCTTTCTGTCGCATAGCTCTGTCTCAACCGACACATTTCGGGGTTGCTACTCGCTAGTTACTGATATCATAGAAAACATTCGTTATGCCCATGAATAAACAATGAAATTACTATAATAGGTACCTACTTATAAAATAAAATAAATCTACCTAATAGGTGAGCTGAGCATATTTAAAGAGCATAAATAATAAGTATTTCTAAGTAGTTAGAGAAGCTCGATGGCGCAGTGGTATAGCGCCTGGCCCAACGATTGCGGAGGTTAAGCAACTTTTGCAAGGGTCAGTTATGGGATGGGTGAAAAAAATAGTATTTTTTAGCTTTTTTCTTTACTGGTGCCATATTTCGAACTTCGATACAACTAAGTATGTTACAAAAAATAGTATACAAAAAATACAATAAACTTTGGTAGGTAGGTAGGTACGTTAGTAATTAAGTATCAAAAACGAAGTGCATGCAGTTTCGCATTCGGCGCTTGACTGACTCGTTTCGTTCGTGACGTTCACGCGCTGCGCTCTCGTCGCTTGCACACGCCGCGGCCGCGCGTATCGGTCGGCGCGGTGATATCCCTCGACAATTGCCCTCTTGGAGTGGGCCGCGAGCAGTAGGCTAAAATAAAAGTTATACCCCCCTGCCATCACCACTACTGTCGCATGCCGGGTCCATAGCGCATGTTTTGCCTAGAGTTGTAACGTAACCCCGCCTCCGCCACCGTATCCGCGGAACTTCTGCAAGTAATCTTACCTTCGCCTTTTAACGGAGTTTTAACGGAGCTTTGTTTACGTTTTTTAATGCGACAAGTGTTTTTTATTACATAAATTTAATAAAGGAACCGGCTCCAAAAAAACGAAGAACCTTATACTTACACGAAATTTCAAGTTTTTGGTACCATCATCGTGCGCACTTATTTATCGCTGCACTGCCAGCCCCCTTGACCATGCATGACCACCGAAACGCGATAATACTTTGATGTAGTGATTTATAAATCACGTTTAACTGTAAAAAAAGACAATGGATTTTGACAGTTGAGTGTCGATAAAAGACTATAATCACAGAATAACTAATAGTACAAGTACAGAAGCAGCACGCGGCAAAGTCATTTAAATAAAAAGCGACTTTTGCTCCGACACAATAAAGTGCAATTCAGGTCGCGCAGTTTATCTAGTAGTTGTCTCTCCTTCTATCGCGTGCTCTTACCTTTTCTGGCGCCGCAACGTTAGTGATCATAATGATGTGAATCATAATGTGAAAAACGACAATTGTTTATTGGTTTTTTGATATTCGTACACGGCACAGCAATGCAGAGGTTTTACCTTCCAATAAAACCGCCATTGTGCGCTGAGCCTTGTCCGGGGAGAGGGTGAGAGAGCCATTGCCGATTTTCTTGTTTTAACACGTTTTTGTCGTCTGGCAACACTGGTTTCCCGCCTTTTTCCCTGCAACATAGACAATTCCCGCCAAGAATCATCCCTTCCACTAGGGCAAGCAAGCGTCGAGCGCCCACTTTTCCTCATTGTTTTCACCAGGGCCAGTAAAATGCCCCGGACAAGGCTCAGCGCACAATGGCGGTTTTATTGGAAGGTAAAACCTCTGCATTGTGCTGCTTCGCCTTGTCCGGGGAGAGGGTGAGAAATGTTTGTTATTGCCCTGGTGAGGGATGATGAGAAAATAAGCCAATTTAATGTGAACCTATAAGTTAATTTTAGAGTAGGTACAAAACATAATTTAAGCATTTAATCTTCATTTTATTTTCAATCAATGGGAATAAATAAATCAGACAAGTATTTTAGATCAATCGCAGAATATAATAATAATAATTTATTATTATCTAGAAATTATTTATTTTATATCTAACATCCCCCGTGATCCGAAGCGTGATACCAATTACCTTTTTGAGAATAATTTTATCAGTCGGAACGATGCAAAGCAACGAAGCAATGAAACTATTGCTGCTGATCTAATGCTTTCGACTGTGTTCCAATCCTGTAGACTTAAAAACTATTCTTACCAATTACCGTTCTGGAAGCAGGCTTCGATTTACACAGAGTTGTAATAAAAAGTTGCTGAAGTGAGCTATTCTCTAATCAGATAGTTTAAAGACTTTGTGAAACCAATAAACGAGGCTCAATATATTTTGATCCTCGTGAGTAATCTGCTTCCTTCCTCATTGATGGTGCTAAGCAGAGCGAGCCAATACTCGACTAAAGAAAAAAGGTCACTCAGTACACTATCAACGTCTATTGTCCTAAACGAATAATTAAACAGTTTCATAATGTTTACTCACACCATGATTAGTAATAGTAAGCGTGATGATCTTTCCCAGAGAAAAGAGCATCTCATCAAAAAGTTGAGGACCACAAATCAGAATCTGAATGTGAATAAATATCCAGTCTCGCGAAATTATATTTAAATACTTTTCTCAGTCACGTGTGGCTTAAACAGTTGGTATGACCAATTTGTGGAAGAGAGTTGTAGCAAGTGGTAATTTCTTCCTTATGAGGATGTTCTAGAATTCTAGATACTTAGCTAGGTTCTTGCCTAAGGGGACAGCTAACAGCACCCTTGTTATCTGAGCACCATTTGAGCCAGCCTCGGTTCCAGGCGAGTTCCTAAGAGAACAAAAAACATATGCCAAACCTTTAGTAAAAGAGCTTTTTCTTCTGCTGTCCGACATTGGTGGAGATACTATTAGCTCCAATCAACAGTCTACTTTTGGTAGAGTGTGGTCTGTGCTTTGTGCGACAGGTTTTGTAACTGAACTGGCCCGCTGAAGGCTCTGTTCTAAAGATCAGGTCTCCAGAATTATTTCAGTCATCGAGGCGTGGCCACCACAAAACAGACCGCCGCAACCACTCAGGAAAAGTAATACTTACCTACCCCTGGTATGAGGGACGAAGCTAAAAACACCCATGTCAGGGCGTAATTCCACTGCCGGCTGAAGGCACTGTGGAAATACACTCCTCCTCCAGCGGGTCTAGCGATACGTAGTGCTGAACTACGTGAGCCTGAGCAGATGAGAACAGATCTATTCATGGCGGCCAACACACAGAATGCCCGAAACAGCCCCGAAGATGGCTCTGGTAAGAGATGTCACTCCGGGATCCGGAATCACATTCCAGAATGGTATCTCTCACCAGTGCTAAGTGATCGGCGATCCTGTTGAAACATCCAGGGGGCTTCAGCAAATAATAAACCGTTCAGTTCAAAAGCAGGCCTTAAACAGGACTGTTTAAGGCCAGCTTTCATACTAACCGTTGAGGTCATAGTACGAAAAAGTAAGGCCGTTCAATATAAGTCCTGCCATAAGAGCTCATAGTAGGGCCCCAGGAAGGTGTTGGTACGTTACAACCATATTCAGGTCCTGGATAAGACGTCATACCTTGCGAGTCTGCCTTGTGAGCGTAGAAGATCTCGTCCGGTTTTGATTTCGCAGATAAGTCAATGCTTTGTGCATCGTGCGATTAAATCAGAAGATTGGCATGTCGGAGTTCGTGCACCTACTGGACGTGGACGGTAATTAAACGAGCTGCTGATGAAGCACCCATTGTCCGACAAGTTGTGTCGTTATCCAAGGCACCTTAACTGTTCAGATGCACCGCTGCAATGCATCCGTCACCGGACGAAGTCAGTGTAACCTGTGGCAAATAAATAAAAGAAGATTCGCTCACCGAATAGTGCCACCCTTGCAATTCCATGATCTTCTATGTGGATAAGACGTGTTGCGGATTCGTTTGTTCTTGTCGTAGAAACATAAAACCGTTGACGGTTCTGAAAGAGACGGTGGCAGTGTAAATGACCAATGGCCTACGGAATTGGTACAATTTAATATTTTTATAATCAATTGAGCTTCACTCAACGCGGTCAGTAGGTAGGAGTCTCTGAAACTCCTGACAACGTAGGTAAATGTAAGATATTCTGCTAGGAAGTTACTTTCAGTTTCCCGCAGTATCGCATCAAATCCTCAGAAATTCCAAATTCTGAGTGGTCGGAACCTAGTAATATCAACTTTTCAATGTTGATGACTGAAACTCAAACTACAGCCTGAAGCAATACGGTATAGCTACCGAAATCAATTTCAGCAAGTAAGAAACGTCAACATAAAATATAATTATACAAAGAACTAGGCTCATTCTAGTTTTTCGAAGTTTCATGCTAAACCGTATGACGAGGAAGACATGACGTCAAGGTTTTGCCTAAAAAGGGATCGGTGACTTTAAGCTGCTATACTTACTCACGTAAAAGTACGTTTGAGATATGTTCAACCTTCGTCAACAGAACTAATTGCCCGGTTGAAGGAAGTTTGGAATTTCTAAAGGATAGTTACGTAACATATCCGATGGGTCATTCATAACACAAGTTAACACAAGTTGTTTAAATTAGATTTGGTTATAAGAATTTCGGAGGTAATCTAGCTCGAAAAGAAGTTCGAATATGTGTTTATATTATTATCTTTATGAATTAGTGATAAAGTTTGTATGGCTTTCTATCCTTCGTTAAATTAGAAGGTTTCAAACGGCTAAAACGAACTCTAGTTAACTATAGCGACATTTCTAGGCGTTACTACCATGACATCGTTTATTTTTTAATTTTTATATTGTAGGTACCACTACAAAATATAATAAAAAGGGGAAAGACCTTTATCAGTCTACTCCAAGAAAACACTAAACACAATTTACATTAGGTATCAATCGTGGAATTATCAGAAAATATAGGCTTATGATCGACTACAAAGGTGTATCCAAAAAGCCACAATTAAAAGAAAAGAATAACCATATTGTTGCAAATGTTGCAATGCAAACTAATCAAACTACTTAAATCTACACATTTAAATTTATAGTTCTTACGATGACACTCTTCAAGATGGTATCGTAATTTTGTAAAAAAAAAAAAAAAAAAAAAAGGAAACCTTATGAATACAAATAATAATAATACAATAAAATAACAAGTTCTGTTCACCAGCTTACATTCCACATTATTTATATAATCTGCTTAACTTATTATTATTTGAAATATTATTATCTAAATATTATTATTATCTATTATCTTATCCTCGCAAAATGTATCTTAGAACAGAACTCCATATAAAACACAGATTGCAAATCTTTTATTCAAAATAAAAATCAACCCAAAATAATAATTTAGTTTACATTATTTTTAAGATAATAATATGGCCGTATCAATGAACGTTCACAATATGAGGGTAGATAAATATTGTTATCATACTGCTTTAAAACATCGTTTGAAAATCCTCCCAAACGATATCTTAAATATCGTACTGCTTTAAAACATCGCTCGAAAATCTTCTCAAACGATATTTCAAATATCGTACTGCTTCAAAACATCGTTTGAAAAAACCTGGCTAATATAAAATCTGTCCTAAAAGTTTCACTATATTCAACTACTTAGTTAATAATTTAAACAATGTCCATCCATCTTGCTAAAACACTAAAGTATACGTGGTCAATCAAAATGCAAAGTGGTTTGTAAGGATTTCTATAATAACACAAAAGAAAAGTACCTAAAGTTACTTTTAATTGTTGAACCTTTGGGTGCATTATCAATTTTATCTAATCCGCCGTTACTGGAAAATATGATGTAACTAGATTAACGTTATTTTGAACCATGTTTTCCATAAAATCAGTTAACACCAGCACTTGGTTACGCAAATTATATAGCAAAGTATTAAAATATTGATACTTAGCTTTTTCAGCACGCAAATTATCTAGCAAAGTATTAAAATGGTGGTACTTAGCTTTTTCAGAAGAACGTCTGTCGCACTGAACTACTTGAAATTATTTGATGGTTATCGCCGCCTTTTCTCCCGGCCCCTTCGCTGTCGCCTCCCAGCGTTACCAGACATTGAGGCGTCCATATTGCTAACTTTATTAATATCAACAGGACTTCCTCTTAAACGTGTTATCACTGCGAAGTTCAGCAACGCAATGAGGAAAAGTGGGCGCTCGACGCTTGCTTGCCCTAGTGGAAGGGATGATTCTTGGCGGGAATTGTCTATGTTGCAGGGAAAAAGGCGGGAAACCAGTGTTGCCAGACGACAAAAACGTGTTAAAACAAGAAAATCGGCAATGGCTCTCTCACCCTCTCCCCGGACAAGGCGAAGCAGCACAATGTCGATTCGACATTGTTATTTTTATAAAAAGGCAATATCTACGCAAAGATAGTATGATAACATTAAATCTAATAAATAGATAAAATTATTTAAGTAAATTATGATTACCAACAATAAGTAGATTTAATTTGTTTTAAAGTGGTTCATGAATCTATTTCTTTTTTTTTAACTTCGCCTCCGCCTCCGTTAACCTCCGCTTCCGCGGAGGTCCACTAGTGCACCTCCGCCTCCGTTAAGATGGCTTCCGTTACATACAACTCTAGTTTTGCCCTACACAATCAACAAAACATCATTCAACAAAATCCTCATAGGTTTTTTTGTTGATTGTGTGAGCAAAATGGACTACACAAGTCGACTATGGACCCGGCATTCCACGTGGCCTACTTTTAAAAGGCCACGGTAATCTATCTATTCTTTGGTGCTTGTCAAGCATCGCTCCAGACGATCAAAACGTGATACAATTCATGCAATGTATTGTATATGATTGACATTGATTTTTTATATTGCATTGAACTGAATTATCAATGAACCGTATCAATGAAATTTTTATGTTCTGTTCTCCATGATTTATTTTGTTCGCTGATGTTGTGTAATTACAATTAGATAAAGAGCGTCTCACCTCTCTCATGTCAATGTCAATGTCACAGATTAGGTAGTCTGGGGCCTTACTATGAGCTCTTATAGCAGGACTTATATTGAACGGCCTTACTTTTTCGTACTATGACCTCAACGGTTAGTATGAAAGCTGGCCTTAAACAGTCCTGTTTAAGGCCTGCTTTTGAACTGAACGGTTTATTATTTGCTGATGGTAAGCCCCCTGTTCGTTCACAGATAACTATTTGGATAAGTAAAAAAGACTAGTGAATGGGCGGTTTTCCACTTACCGGCACGGCGACGGCGACGGCCCGGCGACGGGCCGGCGCTCCGTTTTTCCACTAGACGGCGACGGCACGGCGACGGCGACGGCGCGGGCTACGCTCAGTACAGACACGCACGCCAATTTTACAAGACTTAAAAATGTCCTCGTCTAGTCGTCGTACTATTTATTTGCTCTACCTTTTACATTTAAGGAGAAAATATCTACAACGTAGAAAAGTAAATTTTTGGGTCGATCCACTTATTACAGTTAGGTATTTAAAGGGTTCTTACTATACTTTATTTGATAAACTAAAAATGAACAATAAGCAATTCTTTAACTATTTTCGAATGACTCAAGAAACATTTAATTATCTGTTGGAGAATTTATGTGAAACAATCCAAAAGAAGGATACTAAATTTTTTCAAAAACAGTTTTCGACTGAACGCACCGATCGAAAAACAGTTTATCCACTAACGCCATCTGTGCAATCAGTTGAATTTGAATATTACGTATGCCATACCGTAGAGTTTGCCAAAACTGTGTTGGTATGGCTTATGCAGCGAATAGAATAGATGGCGCTAGCACAATAAAGAAAAAAGATATCGAAAAAACTGTAAATCTACAGTTGAAACTATATAGGTACTAATAATTATTACCAATTTTTATTATATTTGGAATTTATCAATTAACCTAACTATTACAATAATGTACCTACGTACAAATGACTTTTATGTTGTGGTATAAATAATAAGAATATCTTATAATATGCTGTAAGTATAAAAAAATTAAATATGGTAATTTGTAATTTATATCACATAAAAGCAATATCAAACTTATGTTTGTAGTTCATTTCATACAAAATAAGTGCATACGACCTCAAATGTAAGCTTGTCAACAATAAGGTTGCGTTCGCGACTGTACAGGCTGAACCCTGCCCCGCGCGCGCACACACGCACGCACACGGCTACGTACGTATACAAAACACACTCAGATTTGCCGGCCGGCGGCGGCATCGGTGGGGGTCAACGGGCCGTGCCGTCGCCGTGCCGGTAAGTGGAAAAGCGTGCCATATAAACTCATACATTTATGCTGCCACGGCAGCCGTCGCCGGGCCGTCGCCGTCGCCGTCCCGTCGCCGTGCCGGTAAGTGGAAAACCGCCCATTATTATGTGTTTATTTTTTATTTTTTCTTTTGTGTTGCGTTTTGTGCACGGGGATTACCCATACTGCATTAGTTTATATTGTTTTTTATTTTTTTATTTTTATTTAGTTTTCTTTAAATTGTAATGTTTAGTTTTATAGTATGTTTTGCCGGTCATTGTTCCGTGGCATCACCAAACCGGTTCCAACGGAAGATCAGCGCTTGGTCAGGGGCCAAGTATTATGCTGAGTTGGGACCGATTTGGGACAAATCGTAACCATCAATGTATTTTAAAATAGTTGTTTTGTCTCAAATAAAGATTTTTCTATTCTATTCTACAAGTAGGTTTGATCGTTTTAAGGGGGTGCTCCGGTATTGTTTAAATACCACCACACAATGAGGGCTTTTCAAAGTGACATTTAAAATAAAAATAGTAACTATTTGCCTCACTAGATGGCGTTGATGAAAAGAGAGTTGCCACCCGTATAATCTGCCCAAAGAGAAACATTTTTTTAACAGTGCTGGGTTGCGTTCCGAACCTACGCTCCGAGTGAAACCGTACGCTCTAACGGCGTTCCAAACATTTAGAGCGTGACATTCGGTTGACACAACCTTCTTCCAAACGTCAGAGCGTTGCAACTTTTTAACCATCAAAATGGATGGTTGTAAAACGCTCTGACTTCTGTCTATAGAAAAAATATCAATGTCATGATGTTTTTGTGTCTAATTTTTAAAATGATAATAGTAGATCCTCAAAAAAACCGATTTTATTTGATTTAGAATAAAGGAAAGTTTAAAATATTCGTATTCCAACTGGAAAACGAAGACTTGTAATATGAATGAAATTTAAAGTTCTTGGTCGTTCCAGCGGGTCTACCGTCTAAAAACAATGAAGTTAATGTTAACTGTAATTTGACAGATGTATGTGATACATTGCTACTTCGTTTTGACACAAATAAAAACTTACCAAAGAAAAGAAGCAATGTATCATATCCATCTGTCAAATTACAGTTAACATTAACTTCATTATTTTTAGCCGGTAGACCCGCAGACCGTAGACCTTAAACAACCGCACTCTGAGCCACTGAACGCAACTCTGTTGGCGTGATTCGGAACGCGGCCAGCCTCACCAATAATTATTTTAATCTATGAGCCGTACAAATCGTACGAGCCAAAAAAAAAATACTATGAGCCTCACCCCTCATCCATCTGTCAATTTTGACATTGACAGTTCTTTCAAGTCCATTTGCCTCCCAGTGGCGTTACACGCGTAAGTTTTTTATTGAAAAATCTCTAAATTTTCTTCAAATCATGAATCCTTTTACTGTTTTCAATAGTGGCTTAAGTCACCGGATTCTCGTGTTCGCGATATTTAATAATATTTCATTTCTTGACTTTGAAACATTCAAGTGAACCGGGGTGGTTCGTGTCTCCTTTTCAGGTTTAGTCGTAACTCAAATAAACGCAACGATGTCGGGAGGATTAGACATATTGACACTCAATGAGGAAGATGTCACGAAGATGCTTGCAGCCACAACCCACCTTGGGTCGGAAAATGTCAACTTCCAGGTATTTATATTTTCTAACCTCAAAATGTCACGTCGTTGTTTATTATTGTGATGAGACAAGAATCCGTTCCACTATTCGTCTGATTCTGATGACGATTATATTCTCCCAACTGAATCCTAAACATGACTACAGGTTTTTCTTCGCATCTTGTGTCAAAAAATAATAGTTCAATATTTTTAGATGGAAACATACGTTTACAAGCGCCGCGCTGACGGTACCCACGTGATCAACCTTCGTCGTACATGGGAAAAGCTGGTGCTAGCAGCTCGTGCCGTAGTGGCTATCGAGAACCCAGCTGACGTGTTCGTCATTTCATCACGTTCCTTCGGTCAGAGAGCTGTACTCAAGTTCGCAGCACACACTGGAGCTACCCCTATTGCTGGACGTTTCACTCCTGGTGCATTCACCAATCAGGTATTTTTATTTTGTTTTGCCACGTCATGATAATGTAATAAAATCAAACCAGTTATAATTTTCTTAATTTGAACTAGTTAATTACAATATTCTTTACATTTCTATGATGACAAACTTATGCACCTCTTATATTTTATATGATTGTGGAATCCACAAGCGTAGTACAGTATCCATCTGGGGCGACACGTAATTGAGCCGGAGGAAATAAAAACTCTTAAAGCCAGGAAGATACTAGACTTCCTGGACACCACAGGATTTAGAGTTACTGTAATTAGTGCTTTTGAATTGTCTATTTTCCTACCACCAATTCAAGACTCTTTTAATAATGATGACAAACTTAACTAAGGAACCACTGATTGCATTCATTGCAGATATGATTAAACACTATCTGATTTTATATCAAAGTAAAACAAAAGCTTATTGCATGTGTCCATTTTCTGAAGTGATGCTATTTGTAGATCCAAGCTGCGTTCCGAGAGCCACGCTTGCTGATCGTGCTGGACCCGGCTCAGGACCACCAGCCCATCACAGAGGCGTCCTATGTCAACATTCCAGTCATTGCTTTCTGCAACACTGATTCACCACTTCGTTTTGTTGACATTGCTATCCCATGCAACACCAAGGTAAGAAAACCAAACTAACAATAAAAAAAAGTAAATGGCTTCTTTGACTGCCCTGTCTCTTAGTAGAGTAGCAGTTAGTGCTTTCTTTATGAAAAATTAATATTCAACCGCTCATTTAGTGTGTTGGTTTGGTATTGGTAGTAGTTCCACATAATAATAATAATTTGCACACCCTCGAGGGTAGGATATGGTATTTTTAGTTGTCTGTATTTTTCAAACCCATGTACAGGCAAATAAATTTATATTGATTGATTGATAGGCTTATTTCGTTTATCCACCCTAGGATGGACAGTCGGAAAACGGAAAATGTGTGTTCATCTATCCACCCCATCATGCTATCAAGTATGATGGGGTGGATATGGTATCCACCTTAGGGTGGCTGTTTCAGGGTGGCCGATTGATAGTGATCTTGCCTGCTGTGCCAGAAGTCCTAGGTTCAAATTTTGGCACATGCAAATGATATGAGCATATAAGCATATACATTTGTTTACAACTCATATTCTCTCTCTCTTTAACTCTTATTTATCTATCATTTATTGTTGCCAAACTAGCTTTGCTTTGTTACAAACATTAGTTTGTAGTTTGGTATGGAATCACTTATTACTGTTAATTGGTTTTATAATTAAGATAAATATTTCAGTCGTCACACTCCATTGGTCAAGCATTTGTTCTCAAGTCATGGAGCTATTTATCAGTTATTGTCGCCAAAGTAGCTCTGCTTTGTTACAAACTAAATGGTTTTTTGTTATCTGGAATCACTCAAGATGAATTCAAATTATTTCAGTCGTCACACTCCATTGGTCTGATGTGGTGGCTGCTGGCTCGCGAAGTTCTCCGGCTGCGCGGATCTCTCGCGCGCGACCAGCGCTGGGACGTGGTCGTTGACCTGTTCTTCTACCGCGACCCTGAAGAGAGTGAGAAGGAAGAACAGCAGGCCAAGGAACAGGTACAGGTCTCTGTCACACATTTTATTTATTGCATCCTTCTTCATTGCACGCTTGACCCGCACAGGGTTTAGTTCAAATTATGCAGCATCATACATCATGTACTCGGTACCACAGAATATAATCAAAATAATAAGCTACTTTCGCTGCACGGCAATAAAGTACAATTTAAGAACTTTACTATGATCTGACCCAGTTATTTTTAATGTTTCCCCATCCTTGACTCACCACAAGTTTTTTTATCAATTTTTGGATGTTGGAAGCGAATTGTCGTAAATATCTTTTTTCTAACACATTTTAGTTTTCAATTCATTTACTGTCCAACTGCCATAATAATAATTATTAGTATCAACTAGTTTTGGATATAATTTAATATTAGGGGTTAATTTAATGCCCATACAATAGTCTCCAGCAGCAGTAGCGCCAAAGGATAAATTTTGTGACATCCCTACATTGTTTAGCCTGTGTAATTAATTAGTATGTAATTTTCGTAGGCTGTGGTGGCGGCGAAGCCTGAGGTGCCCGCGCCCGTGCACGAGGACTGGACGGAGACCGTGGAGCCGGTGGCGTCGTGGGCCGAGGACGCCGCGCCCGCCGCGCCCGCGCCCGCCTTCGGGGCTCCGCCCGCGCAAGAGGATTGGGCTGCTCAGGTAATGCATGGCTTCTTTGTTATTACCTTTTTAAGAGCCCGATTTTGCCGCTGACTGCAGCTCTCGCTCGCACAGTTCATGTTTTCTCAAGATTTCTTAAAATTGAGTGCGTAGTTAAAAAATGTGTCCCGGCCACTTTTCGCAATATAAGATTACAGACATTTTAAAATATATTTCAGTTTTTTGTTGCTAAAGTACAAAAAGTTGTCTATTGTAACAGTTATTTGAACTGCCAAATACGATAAATTTTTGTACTTCAGCATCTCGAAACTGAAATGTATGTTGAAATGTCCGTAATCCTATATTGCGAAAAGTGGCCGAGACATATTTTCAATTACGCACCCAGATTTAAGAAATCTTGAGAAAACATGAAATGTGCGAGCGAGCGGCAAAATCGCTACGGGCTCACCCGTCAACGCCCGGATAACGAAACACAAATACAATAGATTTTCTGTTGTTGTCCCGTCGCCGGAGACCGCTCGTTGATGAATTTAATGCTGTAGCTCAGCCATGTCAAACTCAAAATCAGTAGGCCAAATGTATACAACGTGTTACAAAATAACCCCTAATGCCGAAAATGGTGGATTAATGGTACCATCGAACTGAACAACTTTTACTATGGGACTCTGAAATCTCGAAAAAATAGACTGTTTCATAAATTTTAATATTTTCGTTATTATTTTTTTGTATGAAAAACAGATTTTTTTTTATTTCAGGGTTGGTCCCATAGTAAAAGTGGTTCAGATTGATGGTTTCTATCTATCATATTCGGCATTAAAGGTTATTTTGTAACATGTTATAAACATGTTGTAAATTGAATTATAGAGAGTAGAGACACGCTTGCGGGCTGCATCAGGAAAAAAATAGATTAGAAGATTAGAGCCCTCATGTGATTTATGCTGATTATCGTTTGTCGTGTCGGCACTGTTACGTTATTATAGTGTCACACTACTAGTGTGACTCTTGTTATACTGTAATATCTTGATATCTATCAAGTCAAGATATCACTATAGTGAAGTAAAAAGGTGCCGTCAATATGACAATAACGGCATTCAAGCACAAATCCCACGCAGACCAGATTCGCTTGTTATTCAGCGGTGTGTTTACGTGACGCGATCTATACCGCACAAATCAAACCACATGGTGTGACAAGTCTCATCTTTTATAGCATCAATGCAACCGATGTTAAATAATACGAGACAAAGCCGCGAGCGGCGACTCACTGGCGGTTCTCATTCATTTATCTGTTTCTGTAACAAATGACGTGCCTTTTTTTTCCTCGTTTGTTTCTCTATAATGAGCAACGATAATTTTGCAACATCCATGCATGAATGTACAAGAAAAACTACTCGTATTCCTTCCTGATCACGCTGCCTAAAAATCAAAATGTCTACGAAGCAAAATGCCTAAAATTCATGTCTAAAGACCAAAATGTCTACTAAGTAAATTGTCTATAAACAGTAATTTGCCTAATGATTAAAAAGGTCTAAATTGCAAAGGGTCTATGTCGCAAATTATCCTGGTATAAACTTCTTTGTCTGTTTAAAATACATAATACGTATGTTCATAGACTTTTAATCAAACAATTACTTTCCATTTGAACTTATTGCTTACGGCATTCTGAAAAGAAATTATTTAGGTCTTCTCCATTTTAGTCATTTTGAATTCTAGTCATTCTGCATTTTAGTCATTTTGCACTCTAGTCATTCTGCATTTTAGACATTTTGCGTTTTAGTCATTCTGCAAGTTAGTCAGTCTGCTGTTTGGTCATTTTGCCCTCTTAGTCTTTTTGCTTTTTAGGCAGTGTGATCAGCTAGCTAGGCGATTGCGTAAAGTCAATTGTATTCTTTTGACAGTTCATATTGTATCATACAAATGGGGTGGAATTGCGTAAGGTAATCATAGCCAATCATCATTGCGTAAGGTAACCAAGCGAGCAACTTGGATATGGATTCAAGTTGGTCGCCGGCCTAGTCGCCCATGTTTTTGGTCAACGGGAGACAGAGTCGGTCGCCGACCGGTCGACACGACAGTGCGTTTTGGCTCTAACGAGTAATGTATTGTGCAGGTGCACGACGAGTGGGGCACCGCAGCCGCAGCGCCGGGAGCGCCCGCGCCCGCGCCGCCCGCCGCCACGCCCTCGTGGGGCGGCTCCACCGACTGGAGCGCGTCGTAAACATTTGTTAACATCCGTTAATAAACTGTAAAATCTAATACTAGTGTTTTACATTTTTGATAAAGCCTAGAAAATAACCTAAGTACAGTACGAGGCAAACATCTTGACACTTTTTCGACGGAGTGGGGATAAGTTGGCGCATGTGCACTTGTGAGCGACCAATAGCGCGCGCCCCTCCCGCCGCTCCCGTACCTTGCCACTACGCAAACCCAAACGCATTTTGCGCATTCCCCACCAGTTTTCAAGATGTTTGCCTCGTACTGTAGCAATTTAGATAAAGTACAGATGAATAGACTCATCATTAGGTATAGGTACTTAATTTTTGCATACAATACAATGCGATTAAAATAGTAAAATGGTAAAAAAGGAGCCCTCACAGGAGTCTGTCACAGCTGGATATCTTGAGAACTACTAATGGTATCAACTTGAAATTTGAAATAGTTTAAGATGACGTTTGTCCAACTATTTTGCAAGTAAGAAAAAAATAAATATTTTTTTTACAACAGGGACCGAAAAGCAGTCTTAAATTTTTTAAGTGAAGCGACTAGGGCATGTGGGGTATCATATGAAAGAGCGCTGTTTGCACATTTTAAATTTCTTTTTTCTTTTTTTTAGGCCGCATAGTTTTCGACTTATGATGAAAAATGTAAAAAAAATACCGTTCCCCCCTTATCCGCAGAGGAAATAATCACTACGTTTTACCCTTATCTCCGAAGTTTGCAAAGAGAAAAATCTGAAATAATTCTATGTGATAGTAGTTTATGTAAAGATTACAGGAAAAATAAAACGATGTCTCAATATAAAACACTTTTAGAAATTCAAAAAACAAACAAAAAAATAATGTTTCACTACCAGTCAACAGATGGCCCTGACCTAAGTAAAATTAAATTAGTTCCACTATCGGTCAAGAGATGGCGCTGGCCTAGAAAAAAAAGGTTCCACTATCGGCCAAGAGATGGTGCTGACCTTAATACTGCAATAATAATTTTATTATTCTACAGCTCTGCAGTGTATTTATTATGATGGTTACGGAAACCTTCGGTGCGCGAGTCCGACTCGCTCTTGACCGGTTTTTTTCTTAGTTGAATTAGGCCCAGGGGGTCAAGTCTGCTAGTATTTTCGTCAAAATTGTAGTTCAATGGTGTTTGAATGGTAATGCTTTTTGACACAGTTCTTGTTTCTTAAACCCAAAACTGTAACACATACGGCCTTACCACAAAACACTGTTTAACACGTGTGTGTCAAAAAGCATTACCATTAGAACACCATTGAACTACGATTTTGACGAAAACATTAGGAGACTTGACCCCCAGGGCATAGACTAAGAGGGAACATCCTATAAGCTGAAACTCACTAAAGTTTCGTGTGTAGATGGCACCGGAGCTCGGAGTGCATGCATTCATTAATGATGTAAACGTATCAAAAGTTACGGATATTTATTACGCGACCGACAGTCGCGCTGCAACATAGAGTACATTATTATACTAAAGCGCTGCAACAATCCTAGCTTAGGGATTGAAGAAGCGCCATTTTGTGATTTGCGATGAACAAAAAATTTGTTTCTTATTAACATTTATTTATAGCTGCTTCCGTAGAAATGCACTCTATACAGACATGTGTATTTTGTGTTTCCCTGGTTGGATAAGACGCGGAAAACAATTTTCTTCAAAGGAGGGGTCGAATTGAATCTATAGTATTGTTTAGCAGGTCCGCCATAGATGTATTCTCCTTTTACAGCGTTTATCGAAGTCCCATTTTCCAAAATGGCCTGAAAAATGGTAAAATTGTAGTAAGTCTTACTGAAATCCGGTTTGGCTACCTACTTTTCTGCCCGTTTTCTGAGGTACTTAAACGTGTTATATACTTATTATAAAGATATTAATATTTACTAACATAGAACATGAAATGTTTAGGCGCGCTTCTCGCTGTGTCTGGTCTTATGTGCTCCAAACTGACCATTCGGATTTGTTCGTTTCTGGAAAGTTCGATGACAATTTCGCCATTTGACCCACTGAAATAAAATGGAAATACTTATTTCTGCATACGTTAGGGTACAATCTTTGCTTTCGTGCACGAGTACGTATCGCCCTCGTGTCCTACATCTTGGCATGGACCACTGAAAACCGCAATTCTGACTACATGGAAAATTTCTCCCCAATTAGTCCTACTTTTTCGGAATTAGTCCCAAAAAGGACTGAAAGATATAAGCGATTTAAATGGTCCATGCCAAAGCAAACCTTCATTTTGGCAGGGACAGGCTATATCTAGTGAACCTAAACACCTAGCCAGGATCTGATTATTAAAAAAAAATCTCCCTTTTTATGGATCCCGCAATGCCTAGAATAAAAAGGAAATGAAGCGCCGTTCAAAAAATATAAAGGAATGATTTGGTCCCTGCCAAAATCAACCTACATCTTGGCGAGGACTTTTGAACCAGGTCACCTAGAGAAAATCTGATTATTGGAATCGATTCGTGTAAATTAGTCCCAATTCGTCCCAAAGCCACAAAACTAGTCCCCCTTTAGTTTAGGAGAAATTCGGATTTTTTATATAAGTACAGTCACGTACAAAAGCGTACAGTAAAAATTTATTACATAAAACTATTCCGTTCCGTAATGCACAGTGTTCCGATTGTCAAACATTAAGCATCTGCTCTTGCGGCTCTTTGCGAAAGCTGCAGCCTTTTACACGAACTTTCGTAGATTGAGGAATGCACCATTTCCGTTACACCCTCCCTGTAGTGCTCTCTTACCTTATCATCACTAGAGAAACCTATACAGGGTTACTTTAAATTCATTAAAAATATCACGTGGGGTTTATCAGACCATCAAACTGAGCAACTTTCATTATGGGACCAACCTCGAAATCACGAAAAAAATCGGTTGTTCCATACAAAAGTACAATGCGTACTCCATCGAAATGAATGAACCAGCTGTTTGTTTTTCGCGAATTCAAGGTTTGCCCCATAATTAAAGTTGTTCAGTTTCATGGTGTGATCAACCCATCAAATTCAATTTCATGAACATTTCATACTTTTGAAATTATTTTCTACGCGACTGTACACGTTTTTGATATAGTCCAGGAGCCCAGGATCAAAATATCTCTTAAGAAACATTTTTATTTTATGACTTAAAAATTAAGGTTTTGAGTTTTGAAAATGCATAAAAGTTACGTATTACTTTAAGTTATACTTTTGTTTTACATTATACGTTAATAACACTTCATTATTTTAACACAAACATGCAAAAATAAAACAAGTTACAAACATCGTCACTAAATAGTAAGTCAGCTCCTGTACTATAAAAACCAAACTTTAATTCTGATTATCTCCTAAACTAAAGGGGGACTAATTTTGTGGCTTTGGGACTAATTGGGACTAATTTACACGAATCGTTTCCAATAATCAGATTTTCTCTAGGTGACCTGGTTCAAAAGTCCTCGCCAAGATGTAGGTTGATTTTGGCAGGGACCAAATCATTCCTTTATATTTTTGAACGGTGCTTCATTTCCTTTTTATTCTAGGCATTGCGGGATCCATAAAAAAGGGAGATTTTTTTTGAATTATCAGATCCTTGTCCCTGCCAAAATCAAGGTTTGCTTTGGCATGGACCATTTAAATCGCTTATATCTTTTAGTCCTTTTTGGGACTAATTCCGAAAAAGTAGGACTAGTTGGGACTAATTGGGGAGAAATTTTCCATGTAGTCAGAATTGCGGTTTTCAAAGTGGTCCATGCCAAGATGTAGGACACATCGCCCTCCGAACTAATATAAATGTTATGACGGTGTATCATTTTGGTATGTCAGATTACTGTATCTTTATCCATAGGTACATCACCAGTTTGGTTGAAACTGTATCAAAGATCCTACTACCTACGTATGATAGAGGTGATCTGACACGCTAAAATGGTACAAGTGTGTATCCAGCTTAAGGAGTGGCAAAGCAGAAGCAGAAGTATTGTCGATAATACCAATCTAAATAGTAAAGTATTCATAGTGACAGGCAGGAGCACTGAGGAAATACACCTAAATAAAACAGAAGAAACTCGATCTTGAAAAGTCTGTTTAGTTTTAGCTCATGTCATGTCATCATACATCATTACTATAGGGTAGGTAACTCTTTTATTAGCACCAAGTGCACATTAGACCCACGCTTTGCGATCACGACCCCTTCTCCTATCCTATCCTTTAGGTATTAAGTTGGATGCCTCCTCCAACTGTGGGATGTTTATAGCTTACGCTGAAAGGGCGAAAGGGAACAATGTAGGCGAAAAAATTGCTAAGTCGTCACAAAAAAAAGCCTAATACCTAATTATGAAAAATTATTGCTTCATTCAGCGACATTATTTTTATTTATTATTCAGCGATACTGAGGATCGATAAGTAGGTTACCTACGGCTTTAGCAAAAACGGTGACCTCGTTTGGAAGAGCCTGCCATATTTGTTGATTTATATTGGAAATGTTTATGCAATGTTTATTTATACCACACGAACTGTTTCTGGATTACCTACATGGAAGATTTAATGTTCACACTACCTACAACATAAATTAAAATCTAAAAAATCTGTAAAAGATGGCTCCACGAGAATACCTAACCTACTGGGAATTAGCGTAACTCTAAATTTTTATTAAGAATTTTCTATTACTTTTTTACATTTTTAGGGTTCCGTACCAAAATGTTAAAAAAGGAACCCCAATGGCGTGTGTGACTCAGTGTGTCTGCCTGCCACAGCTGGATATCTCGAGAACTATACTAATGGTATCAACTTGAAATTTGGAATAAATAGTTTAAGATGAGTTTGTCCAACTATTTTACAAATAAGATAGAAATAAAAAAAATAATATTTTTTTACAACAGGGACTGAAAAGGGGTCTTAAAATTTTTAAGTGGGGCGACTAGAGCATGTGGGGTATCATATGAAAGAGCGCTATTTGCACATTTTAAAACATTTTGCTTTTTTTTTGGCCACATAGTTTTCGACTTATGATGAAAAATGTAAAAAAAATATCGTTCCCCCCCTTATCTCCGAAATTTGCAAAGAGAAAAATCTGAAATAATTCTATGTAATAGTAGTATAAGTAAAGATTACAGGAAAAATAAAACGATGTCTCAATATAACACACTTTTTTAGAAATTTCAAAAAAAAAAAAAAAAAAAAATAGTTCCACTATCGGTCAAAAGATGGCGCTGGCCTAAAAAAAAAAAGGGTTCCACTATCGGCCAAGAGATGGTGCTGACCTAATACTGCAATAATAATTTTATTCTACAGCTCTGCAGTGTATTTATTATGATGGTAGGTACGGAAACCCTCGGTGCGCAAGTCCGACTCGCTCTTGACCGGTTTATTTTATAAAAGACACTCGCACACCTCATCTTCTTCTCCTCGCACATCTCTGGTGAAATCGCAGCCAGTTTGATTATGTAGGTAGGTAGGTACCTAGATAGTCTAGATACAGTTTAAGGAGAACAGCTTTTATAAAATACCAGCAGTCTGTCTGAAGGAGTAGGCTTCCTCATCGCCAGCACAGTGTCTGGGGGAGGCGCGGCCCTCCAGAGAGGCAATACTCCCCACAGGGCGAGTCTCCCCCAATACTCCTCGGTGCCACTACTCCTCGTAGCAATATACATATTTTCATGCGTTGGATGATGATGATAAATTACAGCTCACCTGAAAGGCCAACAGTCTGAGGGTGTAGGCTTCCTCATCGCCAGCACAGTGTCTGGGGGAGGTGCGGCCCTCCAGAGAGGCACTACTCCCCACAGGGCGAGTCTCCCCCAATACTCCTCGGTGCCACTACCCCTCTTTACAGTAGCCCCTTCTATGTATTTTCTGTCTGTGTCCGAGTAATCTGGAAGTCAATTAAGGTAGGTATTCAAATGTGTAATAGTTTGCTAATGGAACCTAGCAACAATACATTTGATCACACCCAAGTCACCCAACCCAAAAACGATTGTTCAGCTTTCTGAGGCTGACTGATCGAACTTATTCAATTATTTATCTTATTTAATCCCGTCTGAGCTGCTACGGGTGAATCGATTTTTTCTAGTATTTTTTCTATAATATTAATTATCTTATTTAATTTACTTACGCAAGGACCAATTACCCTTAGCACGAACAGCTATCGAAAAAAATAACTCGCGTAAAATCATTCGATAGATAAATTTTGTATTGGAAATTTGTACAACGCCATCTGTCGCCGATAAGCGAAATGAAATTTTCCATAGAGAATTTTGTTGTCTATCGAGTAATTTTACGTGCGTTTTTTTTTCTCGATAGCTGTTCGTGCTAAGGGTAGATCTCATTGAAAAACTATCAATTTGAAGAAAAATCGATTAAAATAGGTAGGTAATCAAATAATAATATGCAATTTACAGGTTTGGATAAGTAATAATTCCTTTAACTAAAAAAAATACCTAGTTCTTAGTTACCTAGTTATCCAACTATCACTAGAGTTAATAATTAGATTTTTGACTCGTGGTCTCCCGTTAGAAAAAATAGTTTTCGGGGAAAGATTCCCGAAACTTTACTGATACTACGAGTACATTCCAAAATTAGGTGAAGGTACCTACAACAATTTAGTTTTTTGCGAGTAAGTAGGCATTACTTTGCTTGGTGTATTGAAGCAAAATTTCATATAAGTAGGTAGTTAAAAAAAATTGTTTAAAAAAAACAAAAAACCGACTTCAAAAAACCTACCTCTAAAAAGCAAGAAATAATATTCGTAATAATAAAAATACGTCTATTGAAGTCGGGTGGGGCTGGAGTACAAATTCTTTTTTTTTTATTCTAAAAGCCCCACCCGACTTCAATAGACGTATTTTTATTATTACGAATATTATTTCTTGCTTTTTAGAGGTAGGTTATTTGAAGTCGGTTTTTTGTTTTTTTTAAACAATTTTTTATTTTTTTATTTTTAGTGTAGGTACCTTGTAGGTAAGGTATATTATATATATGTAGAAAAATCGGCTCAGCCAAACGTAAGATAATCGCGGAGAAACATACTTAAATACGGGTCAAACTTAGAACCTCCTTTTTTAAGTCGGTTAAAAAACTACACTTAAGATATCCCTCTTCCAACAAAAAAATAATTATCTTATTCAGTTCATAAACAAAGAAGTAATACGACCAATCATCGAGGTAATTCACACAAAATCATACTATTTTCGTGCTTTTTTCAAAATTACTCGAAAAGTACTGAACCGATTTCCAAATTTAAAAAATGGGACCAACTTGGGAGTGTAGGTACCTAATGTAATGACGTTTGAATTATTTCAATCGGTCCAGCCGTCTTCGAGTAATCGGTGGACATACACAAAAAAAAAAAAAAAAAAACAAATATACAGACGAACATAGAACCTCCTCCTTTTTTGAAAGTCGGTTAAAAATGCCATCTATTTGACTAGAATTTTATTATAATAGAAGTACCAATTAGGGCGCGTGAAACTTTATGCCAATCATTTTTATCTCCTTCAAAAGTGCCTTTTATAAGAAAAACATTCTTGATTTTTAGTAGAACTCACCCGTTGTTGTTATTTGCGAAGTAATTGCAACAGTTCTCCTTATTCGTTCCGAATGTCTGAAAGAAATCGTTGCAAATTACAAAATGTGAGCGAATTTCCAAGTATTTTGTTATTGAGCATAACAAGTTTAAGAAATAATTTAGCTTTGACAGCAAATTAAGTAGATCAAAGATAGTAGATCAAAGCCAAATAACGATTTAATGAAACTTTAAGTACTTATTTATACTTACTTTAAATTTAATATTTAAATTTTGTTGGTAAGTAGGTAGGTAATATACTTAATAAGTTTGAAATTACAATACATGATTGGATTAGAATTACCTACTTGTTTACATTATTGGTACATATACAGGGACTGAATAAATTAAAAATTTACCTAGGTAAGTTATTTAGATACCTACTCTACGAAAGACATTAATTTGAAAATAAAAAAAAGAACCAAAGCTTTTATCTGAGTCTTAAAAAGTTGTAAAATCGTCTGCAATTTTTGTAGGTTATTCTAGTTACTTATTTACTTGTATTGAATACAACACATTTGCGGATCCCGACGTTTCGTTAGTAATTTAACTAACTAGTAGTTAACTCACCGATTTCTAAACTATCAGGTTAAATTCTACATTAATGTACTTATACTTAAGTGAAATATGCGGGTAATTTTTAAGACATGGGTGATCCTGAAGGTTCCCTACATAAAACTTCACACGTAACACTCTAACTAAAGTTCAATTGCAAACATTAAGTGGTAAGTTTAGTGTTTACTGAACTGCGCCGCCGGCGCCGTACGGAACTTTACACAATTAGGGTACCTTAGTGCTTGCTCCACTCTTGACAGCTCGGCAGTTAAATACCGCATTTTGTGGCAACACTCTTCACCGACAGGAGATGCTTGTATACCTACTGAAGCAAGTTAATATTACTTTGAAAATAGAGGTGTATTAAGGAGGTATACCTACTTAGGACAAAGTAATTATAGTTTTCTTTCACAATACTACTACAGGGTTATTCTAAATTCACCATCCAAATTTTAAGGATGTGTTCAGTCCATGAAACTGATCAACTATTTCTAAAAAACATAGGGTCAAATATAAATAAGGGTTCCTTTTTACCATTTTGGCACGGAACCCTAAAAAGACTAGGTATCCATCAAATCAAAGAGATCACGTGATCAGTTTATGGAATGACCAAAATTTTGTAGGAAGTTACTATAATAAAATACTGTTATTTTTTTTAAAGTTGGTACCTACCTACTTATCTAAACCTAACAAAATGATAATAGCATCCACAGACTTCTCATTATTTCAATAGTCAAATTGAAATGTAACGACCCGAGCCGAGACGTATAAAAACATGACTTACAATTACAATATACTTTGACAAGAAATAAAACACTTTTAACGGATACTAGCGCGGTTTTATTGAAAGTACTTTGGTAATTAGTTGGTATTTGGTTTGATTTTTGATTTTCCCGACGTTTCGGCACCTTTGCAGCTGCCGTGGTCACGGGGGACTGAAGCTACTTGTGAGCCTACCCTCAAGCGATGAATTTTTTAGAACGTTCAGAAATTAAAATTTATCAAATTTAATTAGTTTAATTTTGGTTTGGTTTTAATTTAATTTTATATGTTAAAAAGAGAGAATCTACTGAAACTACTACCATTTCAAAAAATTGGGAGGCCCCTCCAAGAAAGAAATGGCGAAAGAAAACTTGGAGAGGAAGGCCGACCTCCGTCTTTTATATTAATTAATTTATTTGCAAAAGGAACTAACTGTATCATTAGATCTTACAGTGTGTGTTTGGGGCTTTAGCTTGTGAATGATGGGGTCCCAAGCTGGTGGAATTTTCCAACCATCATCTCTATTGAAATTAGGATATTTATTTATTTCGATAGCCTCGCGGAGCATTCTAGGAATGAATCTACGTTCCCTAGCAAGGATTTGGGGTTTGTCAAATCTAATATAATGGTTGGGCCCCTCAAAGGCGTGTTCACTCACTGCAGACTTGTTATCGCGCCTATGTTTCATGTCAGCTACATGTTCTTTAACCCGGGTCCCTATGCTTCTCTTTGTTTGCCCGATGTAGGAGAGCCCACAGTCACAATCTAGTTTGTAGACGCCTGCGGCTTGAAGGGGGATATTACACTTGACAGGTCGTAAGAATTGGTTGATCTTCTTCGGCGGCTTGAAGTAAGTTTTGATTGACGCTCGCTTCAGAATGTTTCCAATCTTGTCAGTGACACCCTTCAAGTATGGTAGGATGGCAGGTTGACGCTCTACTGTGGCTGTTTTGGTGCGTTTTCTGTGACGAAGGCGTGGTACTTGCAACTTGTTGTTACGTAGTACTTGCTTGACGTGCTGAAGCTCAGCAGTCAGGTGTTGTTTGTCACAGATGCCGCGGGCTCTCTGAAACAAAGATTTCCCTACGGTAGCTAACTGTATAGGATGATGGTGAGAGTCACCATTAAGGTATCTGTCTGTATGGGTTGCTTTACGATACACTGTATGGCTCAAGGTTTGGTTCGGATTCCTGATAATGAGAATGTCTAGGAAAGCTAGTTTATTATCTGCCTCTAACTCCATAGTAAATTGTATGTTGGGGTTTATGGAGTTAAGATGGTTAAGAAATGCAGGGACACTGTCTCTAGGAAGTATTGTGAAAGTGTCATCTACGTACCGTTTGTAGAACCGGGGAGTCACTGGTGCTGTGGCTAGTGCTTTCTCCTCAAAATCCTCCATGAAAATGTCAGCAACAATGGGGGATACAGGAGAGCCCATTGCTACGCCATCCACTTGCACATAGAACTCCTCGTTCCATAACAGATAGCCAGATGTTAGGCATAATTCTAGTAGTTCTGCATATTCAATTGGCATGTTATTATCAACTAGCTTTTTCCTGATGATATTAATGCAGTCCTGTACTGGTAAGCATGTGAATAAGGACTGAACATCAAAACTAACAACGATGAGAAAACATACAAACATGTCAAATGTGATCAAACCACCAAGATCCTTAATAAAACGAAAGAACTCATCAAAGAACATTCAGAACAGTTAGATCTTGACGTCGATTATCTTATTCCATCCTGCCCTACACCGCCAAAACTGTATGGGTTACCGAAAATACACAAAGACAACGCTCCGCTACGCCCCATAGTAAGCCAAATTGACTCACCAACCTACAAATTGGCTAAACACGTAGCGAAAACACTCACACCACTGAGAGGTAACACATCAGCCTTTGTAAAAGATTCCTACCATTTTGTCAGTGAGATACAACATCTACATCTCGCTGATGATGAAACTATGGTTAGTTTTGATTTTCAGTCCTTATTCACATGCTTACCAGTACAGGACTGCATTAATATCATCAGGAAAAAGCTAGTTGATAATAACGTGCCAATTGAATATGCAGAACTACTAGAATTATGCCTAACATCTGGCTATCTGTTATGGAACGAGGAGTTCTATGTGCAAGTGGATGGCGTAGCAATGGGCTCTCCTGTATCCCCCATTGTTGCTGACATTTTCATGGAGGATTTTGAGGAGAAAGCACTAGCCACAGCACCAGTGACTCCCCGGTTCTACAAACGGTACGTAGATGACACTTTCACAATACTTCCTAGAGACAGTGTCCCTGCATTTCTTAACCATCTTAACTCCATAAACCCCAACATACAATTTACTATGGAGTTAGAGGCAGATAATAAACTAGCTTTCCTAGACATTCTCATTATCAGGAATCCGAACCAAACCTTGAGCCATACAGTGTATCGTAAAGCAACCCATACAGACAGATACCTTAATGGTGACTCTCACCATCATCCTATACAGTTAGCTACCGTAGGGAAATCTTTGTTTCAGAGAGCCCGCGGCATCTGTGACAAACAACACCTGACTGCTGAGCTTCAGCACGTCAAGCAAGTACTACGTAACAACAAGTTGCAAGTACCACGCCTTCGTCACAGAAAACGCACCAAAACAGCCACAGTAGAGCGTCAACCTGCCATCCTACCATACTTGAAGGGTGTCACTGACAAGATTGGAAACATTCTGAAGCGAGCGTCAATCAAAACTTACTTCAAGCCGCCGAAGAAGATCAACCAATTCTTACGACCTGTCAAGTGTAATATCCCCCTTCAAGCCGCAGGCGTCTACAAACTAGATTGTGACTGTGGGCTCTCCTACATCGGGCAAACAAAGAGAAGCATAGGGACCCGGGTTAAAGAACATGTAGCTGACATGAAACATAGGCGCGATAACAAGTCTGCAGTGAGTGAACACGCCTTTGAGGGGCCCAACCATTATATTAGATTTGACAAACCCCAAATCCTTGCTAGGGAACGTAGATTCATTCCTAGAATGCTCCGCGAGGCTATCGAAATAAATAAATATCCTAATTTCAATAGAGATGATGGTTGGAAAATTCCACCAGCTTGGGACCCCATCATTCACAAGCTAAAGCCCCAAACACACACTGTAAGATCTAATGATACAGTTAGTTCCTTTTGCAAATAAATTAATTAATATAAAAGACGGAGGTCGGCCTTCCTCTCCAAGTTTTCTTTCGCCATTTCTTTCTTGGAGGGGCCTCCCAATTTTTTGAAATGGTAGTAGTTTCAGTAGATTCTCTCTTTTTAACATATAAAATTAAATTAAAACCAAACCAAAATTAAACTAATTAAATTTGATAAATTTTAATTTCTGAACGTTCTAAAAAATTCATCGCTTGAGGGTAGGCTCACAAGTAGCTTCAGTCCCCCGTGACCACGGCAGCTGCAAAGGTGCCGAAACGTCGGGAAAATCAAAAATCAAACCAAATACCAACTAATTACCAAAGTACTTTCAATAAAACCGCGCTAGTATCCGTTAAAAGTGTTTTATTTCATGTCTAGTGAGCGCGTAAGCTTGAGAAGTGAATATACTTTGACAAAGTAAAAGGGTATTAATTAAACACCAATTCAGTACTTACATAAAGATATTAATTTCTCTTTGGGTAGAACGTTGCCCAGCAAACTTATTTTTGGAAGGCTATTCATCCAAATGGATGCTGAAACGAGAGCCAATTTATTTTATAATTAACACGAGCCCGAAATAATTATAAATAATGTTACCATCGTAACTGCGAAAATGATAGGAACGATATTTTTTATTGGGACCATGCTTTCATGTTACGAGCTCAATTACCTAGTGACGAACGAGACTATGGTGGTAGTGGAATATTTACTGGTTGAGAGAGATTCATAGCAAGTCTTCAGATAGCTTAAATTCTTGCCAAGTAAGTAAGTACTACTTATACAAATTCCATGATCGCCCTTTGTCTCTTGTTAAGTAATAGGGGTTAAAGTATTAAACTGCCGATTTTTTCTCACACACAAAGGCTCTCATATCTTCTATGATAAAGACGCTTCAGTTACCTATTAATAATTCGAATTAGGATCATGACGGCCTACTATCAGCAATAACTTATTTCTGATTTTCTTTCGCAATCGTTAAAAAAGCATCTTAAAGGATTACTTTTTTCATTAGCAGAAATTAACTCTTATATCGTTGTAGCTTGGCCTGGCCGATGCGATACTTTTTCACTTAACTCATGTGGCATTAGTTAGCCGAGTGTATCCTTCCTACTAATATTATAAATGTGAAAGTTTTGGATGTTTAGATGTTTGGATGTTTGTTCCTCAATCACGCAAAACTACTGAACGGATTTGGTTGAAATTTGGCACACAGATAGTAGATAGCCTAGATTAAAATATAAGATACTTTTTATCCCGATATTCCCACGGGAACGGGAACCACGCGGGTTTTCATACGTAACCCCCTAAATATCTAAGAAAACCATGCCCTCATAAACCACATTTTCTCACTACACTCACCTAATATCCCTACACTAATGAAAATTAACCCGACAATCACTGCCGTGGTCTTCCTTTTCTTCCCTCCTTTATGTCTACAATTACACCTTCGCTTCGGTTTCAAAGTATGGGTGCCGCCGACGGCGTCGCGTTCCTTGTCACGCAGGTATTCCCATATGTTTTCCCGTATAGGGTATGAGGATCGGATTTCCCATGACGGATCTTTACGAGGCTTCCTTTTTTCCTTAAGTTTCCCTGTGAACGAGGTGATATCTGAGCGGTGTGTTTTAGCGGCATTAGATTAGTAGGAAGACTGATAGTGATAATATAGGTTCTATTTTGGTTTGGTGCAGTTACGTATGCCCTCGAACTAATTTCCACAAAGTTATTGTGAGGTTAAGTATATATAAATAACCCGATAATTTTAAAACTGTATGATTACAAATTATGCTAGCTGAATTATAATAAATAGGTCTACAGTCCTATGCATATTTTATTGCATGCAAAAGTAAGATCAAACTCAGATCTCAAAACACTGCAATTTGACCAGATAATCATAACGAGGCTGTGTAATGAGGTAATAGTTCTTTAGGTCTTAGGACAGTCACTAAATGTTTTTGGAAAAGTAACTACAAAGAGAAGATAAAAATAAAATAAAAGTTAATAAGAAAGCATTACACAACTACCTAATTTGAACGGTAAAAAATGACCCAAATTATACAGGAATATTTAGCGTTTTTTGAAAAATACTTTTCATTTTATCAACACGGGCGCGTTCTTCACAAAATCTGTGAATCATCATCCAATGATTTTTAAGTAAATAAGCATAATCGTCTCACTCTACTTGTCATGCTAAATTAACTTTGTCAGTAAACTTATAAAGGTCAACTTGAAGGCAAATGAAATGGAGCGAAGTAGATTGATACTTAATCGATTTCAATATAAAGTAGCATAATGAGTTGTTTGCTCTATTTGCCTTGATGTTGTTTTATATCCGTGGGCTTCTCTCACGATGTTTAATGTAACGTGGCATACGATTACCTGTGACCATTTATATTCTCCCTAACAACAAATTGTGTCAAAATTTCGCATAGTAAGTACCTATATTTTCCTGTAAACTTTGCCTCTTACACCATCGTACACTTAAAATATTGTGATCTCTCTCTTTTAAAAATAGTGCTAGGTAAGTAAGTACCTTTTTGATGAATTGCGAACTTCACAAAAGGTGTATCGGGTAACTATCTGTTACTACCTGCCTAGTTCTGGCTGTTCGCGTAAATAAATAAAGTTTCGCAGTGGCAACGTTCGTGAAATATTCTTATCCAGTTGTTTATTTAATGAACTCGCAAACAGCCAAACTCGGTCGCGCCCGCGGGCGCTGACCGCTCACCGCTGATGCAGAGCTCGCTGGGAAAATAACTCTTGCATTTAGGGCGTTTGATTAAGTGCTGATTGCAATTCATAATAGCTTCTTTGTATTCAGATGCTAATTACACTAGAGCTTGGATAAATTCGAGACGCAAAACAATATTTAACTGTTTGCGAATTAATAGGCAAATCATGCAACGTGAAAAGCTAGCCAAGCCGCAACCTCTACATAAGTTACGTATTCTCTTTATCTTTATTGAATTCAGATGTTTCCTTGGACAAAATTGGAAACACACAACCATTCATATTATTTTGTTTGTTAACTCAGCAATTAAACTTTCGATGAATTTACATAGTACCTATAGGTACTTTATAGAGTTCTTACAACACTGTACAACTCTCTGATGGTTTCTTTCAGAACCTTCTAAGTAAATAGGATTCATATTATTTCATATCATGAGTGTAGATAAAGTCTTGTATTATATTGCACACAACTGTATTTCTGTTTGGGAAATAACAGAAAAACAACGCACACGTGAAATTCATTATAAGTACATGAAAATACAGTACCTAGGTATTTTCTATTGAATTCTTTCACAATGCTATTTTTATATAATTATCAGTATTTTCTACAGTGAAGTAAATTTTCTACGTTACAATCAAGAATCTTATATTAATATACTAGTCACTTAAATTTTACATTGTTAAATTAATCTCATTCTTGTTATATTAACTTGTGCGGTATCGACTAAGCAGTTTAGTGTCACTAACCTGACGAGCACCACGGCGGGATAATGTTGTTTTGAGATACATCACTGCTATTAGTGCTTTCACAAGCTCTCCTGTATGCACTTCGTGTTATTATCACCATTTAGCCTTATTTTCCAAACAAAACAAGCTTACAAAGCTTCTAGCTAAAACATAAATTCTGTCGGAAAAGCCTACTAGTTATAAAATTAAATTTGACAAATCTCTTTTCTTTTCTCTTTCCCGCCAAACCAACCAACATTTTTACTTCAACATTTTTTTTCCTATTTTATGCTCACAATGCAAAGGAATTTAGTACACGCGGCATAGAAGTAGGTAATGCTAAAAAAAAATTAAAGCAATAATTAAGTATAATAGAATTTTAAACATAGGTACACTTAAAATGTGATAAAGTTATTAATGATTAATTGTTATAAACGTGAAACAAAATACAATAATACAGTCAAATTTAATTTACATTGAAAGTGTGAACTTTTGATTAGATTGTTCTAGAAAATCATTGTTTTCGACCCCCGCTGTACTAACCTACCGTTAGTTTGATTTATTCAGAGTTGAAATGAATTGTTCCCGGTTATTAAGTCTTAAAATTTAAATTTCATGGCCGAGGTATTAAATCAAATACAAAGTTTGGGGCGGAACAGTCTGTGAGCCATGTTCGTGACACTCACTGTTGTTTTTGTTGTTTCACAAGCGAGTGCTCAGGAGCAAGGATTGAGCACCGAGGCTCCATCACACTCGCCGTCACTTCCATTCTTGGACTTATTTACTGGTGCGTCAAACTATTACAGTGAACCCAAACGTAAAACCTACTCGGATCCGTATTACGTTTCTTGTCCGAAGTCTGATACGCTGAGCTCATTCGCTAATGTATTGGGTAGCGCTGCCAAGATTATGTTATCCGCTGCCGTAATAGCATTTTTGAAGATTTTGGGTGGCAAAATACTTTTGTTCCCGTTGTTGTTGGTGTTTCTAGGCAAAGTTGGTTTGAAAGCTTTCCTGCTTTGGCCGATGATATCCAAGATGATGAAGTATTTTAAGAAGAAAAAGAAAAAAGGTTTTAAGTCTCGAATGATCATGGATTGCTCTCAGAGGATTGCGTGCGTGATTCAAAGGTCTGCTAAAGGTTGGGGGAGCAACTTGGGGGCTGCGGCCACGTTCACGTTGATAGATGATGTGGATGAAGATACTTCGTATGCAAAAGCTCTGCTAAGCATTTTTGCGGGCGATAAAGTTGCAGAGTGCATGTCTATCGAATGCAGTTCTGGAATTGATATAAGCTGACGAAATGCATAAAAGTAAAGTAATATTAAGTAGGAAGGAATGTAGAGCAGTGCATAGTTGCTATATTTGGAACTCGGTTCTCGTTGCTTCATTTCAATTAAACTGCAGCCTTGCGAATTTTCGCTTCGATAAATTGAATACTTATTGAAATATGCATTTTACCCGAGTCATTCATTCACCATGAGTCTGAGGTGCATACCGGCGTTCGTGTTGTTGTTTTCGTGTCAATATGTGTACTGTTTTCCGGGTGACCCGGTTATGTACCTCCCTCCGTTTGAAGTGCGAACTTTGAAATCCGACCGGATGCCGGGGTTTGTCGCTAACCAGCAATTTCCCGCCGACCAACAGTTTGCTGCTAACCAGCAGTTTGCCGACCAGCAGTTTGCCGCTAACCAGCACTTTGTTCCTGACCAACAGTTTGTCCCTGACCAACAGCTGCAACCGAAAAGGAAAACACCTCAAAGCCAGCCAGTAATGCATACTAATGTGAACACTTCCGTTTCCAAGCCGCGAGTGGAAAAAGAAAAACCAAAGCCAGTCGATGGAAGAAACTTCACTTTTAATGACATCTTGGAAGCTTTGAATACCATCGAGGACAAGAAAGAAGGCGCTGGTGAAGCATCTCGGGCATCCGAGTACGATTATCAGCAGTACTCCCCTTATGACTATTGGCAACCTTCCTATGGATACCAGCGACCGAGCCCGTACTCCCATGGATACCACGAGCCCCCAGCTGCATACGTCCACCCCACAGCAGTTCACCATCCAGGGTCGAAATTTTCCCTAGACTTTGCTAAGCCCATAGCGACCAAAGTGGCAGGAAAAGTGAGTGGTTTGATTGGTTTAGTGTTAGCTTTGCTCACCGGCTCCGCACCGAATGACATTGAACTCAAAGGTTTCAAAGATATTGTTATAAACGGTATAGTTAAACCACTTCTTGTAGCCAAGGGAGGTTTAAAGTCCCTGATCAGTAAGTTAACTATCCCAGTGATATCGTTGTTGTTGATCAATTTAGAAGTGTTAATTACTATATGGTGGTTGTGGGAGGATTGCCCAGAAAACATACCGGCACCGCCCCCCTATAGTTATCCTAAACCTCATGGCTACTCATATAGACAAATTTAATTGATTAGCATTTTGATAATTCGAACCCAGTTATATTGTAAATAATTATTGTAAGTTAAGAAGACTGAGAATCAATGTTGTGTATATTAATAAATATTTGTTAAAGTGTGTTACTGGTTTTATTTTTGTAAACATATCGACATTATTTTCTTTTGCACACATACAATAAGTATATATATCAAACTATATAATAATATGTATGTACTTACTAGTTTTCTTTTATCGTTATAGAAATTGAAAACCTAATTAAGCAATGTCTCATTTGAAATTATAAGAGTGAAATATTTAGTAAAATATACCTAGAGTAAAAAAGAGATATTGCATCATCGTTCCGACTTGAATCAGGTAGAATTTAATTAAATCTTTCATAATTTTAATAAGGAAGTTAAATAAAAAAAATACGTTTAGAATTTTACAATATTTTTTTTCCAGAACAATTAGATTTTTAAAAATTTATAATATATATTTGGTGATGCTTATTTAGAATAAAATATAAAAAAAAAATTTGCAAAACTCCAGTACTTACTTACTTAAATAAAACAATCTTATTATTAAAATTATGCTTTTTGAAGCTTAAAATTTACGTCGTTTTGTACCACAAGCGCTCTGAAGTTGGTCACTTCTGTTCTGTTGTACATTGTTAAATTAATCGCATTGTAGAGGTAGGTATTAATTGCAGTTAAATAATGTTTTGTTTATGTTATTAAGAGAGAGAGAGAGAGAAATTATTTATTAACACCAAAGACCACCCAAAAATGTACAAACAATAAATATCCTATACACGCTGAATTTTAATCATTTTGGTACCCGCCGTGGGGTGGTTCCACTCATGATTACAAGCAACTTTTACTATGGAACCAACTCTCCTCCTCGCATAAAAAAAAAATCTGCTGTACCATAAATTAAGGTCGAGTAGGTAGGTACCTATCTACTGCACTTTTGTATGGAACAGCTGATTTTTTTTGCGAGGAGGAGAGTTGGCCCCATAGTAAAAGTTGCTTGTGCCTTGTAATCATGAGTGGAACCACCCCACTGCGGGAACCAAATGATTAAAATTTCACGCTGTATAGTAAAAGAAGGTACACAGATAGTTATTAATACGTAGAAAAACACATTTTAACAAATATGGCCTTTCGGTCAAAAGGTCCCTGTCTCATGGTGTCTACACTGTCTACTACTGTTTATTTTAAAAGTGTCCGTTTACTAAACCGTATGATGTTATCGCATCAAATGGACAGTGTGATCGCATCGCCATTGTAATGTCGTGTTAATCGTGTGAAAAATCCGCTTAGGTGCGTCGTCGATGGCGCGAAAGCCAAACTGTACACGTGTAATCTGCAGCCGAAACGACAATGGAAAGCGTATTGTATCGTTGTTCATGTTCAGGATAAGTAAAGTACCTACCTAGATAAAGTAAGTGATGTGCAGCTAGACCGGACTTGCAGTAGCACGAATAAAATGACATTTATAGTGCCTAGAAAACAGCTTAATTACTATCTATTTGTGTAATGTATCGATAAAAAAATAAGTATAGAGTTACTGTCAGAAATCACGAATTTATTAAATCGAAACTTGTTATTTTTCTGCAAGGCATTATGAACCGAATGAGTAAAAATCGTGAAATGTAGAAATAATAAAATGCACTGCAGTTTTTAAATTAAGTAAAACATTTATGGTCAATATTCGAAATTTGAAAATAATGGTTGTGACAGAACCTAGGACTGCGTATATTAACAACAGCATACAATTTGAGCTACTTATATATAGTAGGTACCTTTTAACGAAGCCACTATAGTTATGTTCTGAAAACTCAAAAACCTTTCATGCATCTAACTCTGGACCCCTAACCCCCGTAGCATTGCAGAATCACAGAAATAATTTAGTCTGTTTATTCTGTGAACCATAGAACCCATGTGGGTTCTATACCTAGCCGCTCGACCACGGAGGAGGTTGTTATTGAAGTAAGTGTATATTATACCTATTCTTATTCATAAATGTAAATGGCTAGTATTGTCTACAAACCTTAAAAAGCTACACCACAGATAGCTCTCAGCTCTCACAACTAGGTTGGCCTAGCTACATTGAGCTAGCGCGAAATCCTTGGTGTTAAATGTCTCCACGACGAGATAAGGGCTGAAATCCACCTGTGTCCTATTTATTCGCTATTCGAGATAGTCCCGTATTCTCGTCTCACAAGCTGTCATGTATTATTCAACACGTGGCTTGATCATACGCATCGTTGCGTATGACATCAGCTTGCCTAGAAAATGAGAACCGCCTCGCACTATAGCTAAATTGTGCAGCCGGAAACATTTTTTTTCAGCGTAATATTAACTCTGTGGTAGTGGCAATGTTATTATTCTTAGCTCTACGGACGTTACTCTTTGTTTTGGCTTACGATAATAACAGTTAGTGAATTACAACATACAGCAGGTCAGCTCTTAAGGCGATTAGTGCCCTCATCGTAATTAAATTTATTGCTCGCTAGATAAGTCAGTCGATAATTCAAACGTACGTTTGAAGCTAAGGTTTTATAGTTTATTTACAAACAATAACTTCTGTAAAATATAGTTCGTTGTTGTAGTAGTAGGCAAATGTGCCAAAAGTTGTCACTTTTTGCTCTTTTGCCATCTTCTACTTACCTACTGTACGCCGCGACGCAATGGTCAAGCGATGAGTCTGCTGAGCTGTCAATTTCACTCCATTCAATGATCTTAGGACGTCGTGCGCCCTTCTCGCAATCCCTTCTTTTAAACGTCAATTTTTGTATAGAACTTTCGCGTTTAACGAATAATTTTCAAAATGGAAAAATTACACTAACTTTCTCTTGCTTACATTCTTATATTCTGCCTTGTGACCTAAACCATTGTGGAAATTTATTATAGTCTTGTTTGAAAAGCAAAATCTTTCCTTTTTCTCTTGTCCGCAAAGGACACCTACAACTACAACGAACTTGCCCACTTTTTGCGCTCTTTTGCCTACTACCTACTACTACAACGAACTATATATTTTACAGAGGTTATTGTATGTAAATAAACTACTTTATAAAACCTTAGCTTCAATCTGACGTTAGAATTCTCAATATGTAATTAGCGAGAAATAAATTTTATTTAATGAGGGCGCCACTGTGAGGGCACTAATCGCCTTAATAATCTGAGGTTTGATGTATTTGGAGATATAATGAAACACTGTTTCAATATAGAGATATAGTCTCAATATTTTTACCTAAATGAGAATGCTAAAATTGTGTACTTACAAGAGCCGAATTTTCAAATAATACAAAAGAAAATCTCAGAGCTCTGTTTATACTTTTTAGTTTTCTCGTTACTTATTCTCAGAAACTATGTTTCCTCTAATCTTACAGGCTCACAGTTCGAATCCCACTTTTATTACAAACTTTGTTTCATCATATTGAATTTCTAAGATGTATAAAAGATTTTTTTGTAAATTACTTATTTTCACCGTCTGGAATGCAGAGGGGTTTTGATAACTATTGTTTCTTCAGTAAATGATGGATTAAGTGAAATTCATACTACTATAGTGTAATATATTCTACATCCAGGGAACATTTAATATTATTTGTTCAATAAACATATATTATTAATATGGATTATATGGATCTCTTTATCAAAGTCTTTTACCGACCGTCTGGACATTGGTCTGCGTTTCTCATCAAGATTAGTTCACGTTTCCACTACCTGATAGAGAATCAAAACATCTATGTCGATGATTCATTTCTACAATATATTCTGATAGATTTAGATTTTGGTAATGGAAAGGATACAATGAGTTAATCTAACTTAAATTTAAATATGTTTTATTTATGTGATACAATTTTGAAATGTATATTTACCTCGATGGTAGAGTCGGTATTTTATAGCTTTAAAAGTATCTTTCATTTTTAATGCTGTTTCCTTAAGACATAAAAATATGAGATATAATTCAGCTCAATTTCCATACAAGACTAAAGAGATCCCTGTCCCGCTTGTATTGAGTAACTAGCGGCCGCCCGCGGTTTCACCCGCGTGGTTCCCGTTCCCGTGGGAATATCGAGATAAAAAGTATCCTATGTTTTAATCTAGGCTATCTACTATCTGTGTGCCAAATTCCAACCAAATCCGTTCAGTAGTTTTTGTTTTGCGTTATTGAGGAACAAACATCTTATTTGAACGCTGTACACGCCTGTTATTGGCCTACACATCAGAAGTGAAGTTTGATTATTGTTTCAAAGTGTATGTTTCATTGTGTATGATGTCTTAAATAAATAAAATAAAATAAAATAAACATCTAAACCAAACCCACAAACTTTCACATATATAATATTAGTAGGTAGTATTAATTATTGTTCAAATGAAATATCGACCGTACTATCATTCGCGTATATTAAGAGGATCGAATCCCCCGTTGATGGAATATAAGCTTATTGTAACATTAACAGTTCGATTTAGCAGAACCCTATGAGCTGTAGCCTTATGTAGGCCACAGCCCAAGTAAATCTCGGTGCATTTGCTAAATTAGTACTAAACGAATTAAGCCCGGTGAAGCAGGTCAGATCGATCGTTAAATCTAAAATTTTCGAGTGGATTACGGTATTTAACGAACTTTATTTAAAACTGTGTCATTGATTTTATTTGATGTCACTTTTCATAAACATCGGACTAAAAGAAATAATGTAGACTCATGCTTTTAATATTTATATAGTAAGACGTACTACTTTTAGATGTCTTTTGTATTTCATATTTTACCTAGCATTTTCATATTAGGAATTCCCGGTACTATGCTAATGATGTAATACGATCTTTTTACGGGCCTCTCGTTTTGCATCCCTCTCAAACATAACCTGGAAAGTCTGTTGTTAACCCATTTTTTGTTCTGCGTATCTAGGGCACACGGCCCTCTGCTTCTAGCCCAGATTCGTCCTACGAGATAAAACATCTTAACATGTTCAAGATCATTACTTAGTTTGTATGAAACGTTTCTATATGTTAAAGCGTTTTAGTTCAGCGTTTTAATTTTTGGATCTTTAATTACGTCGAAAACCGTAAAATATTGTATCATCATGACAAAAAATCATATCATTTCGTTGATGGTACTTTTACATAGTTTTTGCACGCTTTTGTATGTAGGTATGCCATCAAGTGACTTTAGTAATCCACTACTTTACATACATATTTGTATTAATAACACATAAGTTACTCCCAATGGGTACGGGAATAAAACTTATTCTCATTTTCGTTTTACGAGTACTTGTGTCCTTGTTTACTGCTGTGTTCGCTCAAAAACTCTCTCACTAATTCCTATAAAGACTGAATAAATTCATATAACGAAGTCAGTTTATTCAATAAGTCTGGATCTCGGCAATAGTATCTAGACCTTTACCTACCCAATTAGGCGTAATAGGGCACTGTCAGGTAACGAATGCAGGCACCTGTCATCTAATCTCGTTACGGCCCCCTTTAGGATCCCTCAGTTGACTTGCGTAACTTTCTCGCGTATCCTGGATGGATGTTGAGGGTTAACAGTACACAAATTTACGCACTGTTACGAGTACTAAAGAAATATAATTTTATATAGATAGATATTTTATCAAATTCATCAATTAACGTTAACGTTATGTTTGTATGATTTAATTCTTACTTTTCTTGTACCTATCAACAACTACGTACGAGTACCCGTACGGTAAACTAAATGAACTCCGATGTTTAATGTTATATTGTTTAAAATACAAATTGGTAAGAATTAAAACAACTATTAAAAACACTCCTGTTAAGTTGCGTATCCAATTTTTTAATGGTAGGCAGGATAAAACTTCAGTCCGTTTTTCATTGCCTCTATTTTTTTGATTCAACAACATTGAAGAAATGAAGATTAAATAACGTATCTTATCACGAAAATCTGATGAGAAAAGAAGCTGCAATTTTTTTCTATTAAATTTTTGATGACTTGGTTCGGTGAGGGTCGGTTTATTTCTCCTAAAAAGCTGAAAGTAAAAGTATGTTGAATTATGAATTTTAGTACCGAGGAGTGTAACTATTTGATTGTTTCGCAGATTTTTCACGCAATGTGCTTGATGCAGTTTTCTTTAAGTAGGTCATGTAATTCGATAAACTGGTTATAATTTACATTGAATGTAGAGCGTAAAAACGTAGCGTAATAAGTGTAAAAACGTGTCAGATAGAGATTTTTAAAATACTTATTTCTGAATAGTTATCATGAAATCTCATAAAATACTTAGTTGATTCCAAATGAATAAGAATTTGAATTGTTGTATACATAAAAGATATCCAGGAGCGTAAAAAGCGTATCAAATTAATGCGTCGTGTTCACAGGAGACTAAAAATAAAAGTAGGCTTTGCGACAGCCGTTTCCCAATCGAGTGTTTTTATCGTTGTGGTGTGAAGGCAGGCGCGGGCGGGCGGCGCGGCGCGGCGTCGATAGCGCACCGCCCTGACGTCGCGCCGCACTCCGCCGCCGCGACCAACGCGCCGCCGTCACCACGCACGGCAGCTACCGAGATACGCGGATCCCTACGTTGACGCGACCGATTTCTGTGTCCTACCAGTGACTATACGCGACTCTCGAAACCCAAACGCGACGCCATCACCTATGGTGAATACCTCCATGCATAATACAGCTCTCGTGAAAACAAACACATCACACAGTGCTATTCGCGCAAGCGCGATTCCCGTGGACATGACGACAGCGGCCATCTTGGCCGAGGACGCACTTTCGCCTCGCCCCAGCTTCTGAGGTTGAACCTAAAGCTCGAGATAAAGCGACGAGAAGGTGCGATGCGTCGCGGGCGAAGCTCCGAGGCGGGCGCTCCTTGAGCCCGCAGCGCGTCGCTATCGATCCGTCGCGTCATGGCGCTCGCGGAGTGAATGCGGACATCGGACCCCGCTGCAGCCCTCGCGGAGCGGAGCACCCGATCAGTGATAGTGATAGTGGTCGCGCGGCATGTGAGACAGAGTGTCGTCGTGGCTGGGAGGGCGCGCGGGCGGCGGCGGGCCCTGCTGACCGCGCGCCATGGGCGAGGAGTACGCGCGCTCCCCATGCGAGCGTTTTCCGGCGGCGGGCGCGTTCAGCGTAGCGCCGCCGGAGCGGCTCAGCCCGCCGCCGCCCGCGCCGCTACCGGATCGCTTTTCGGCGTCACCGCGGCGGGTGCGCCGGTGCGCGGAGGCGGAGCGCGCGCGGCGGCCACGATACGTACCACCAGCGGCTCACGTGCCCGTGGAGCGGTATGTGCCGAGGCCACCGGCGCCGCTGCGGCCGCCGCCGCCGGTGTACTGCGGGCTGGCGTGCCGGCCGCCGCCGCCGGCGCCGCGCAAGTGCTGCGGGCCCGCGTGCCGTGAGGATATCGCCGGCTCACCACCGCCGACGCGGTACGTGGAGTACGTGGGCGCCGCCGCGGCGCGCCGGCTGGCGTGCACGCCACCGCCGCCGCCGCCGCCCGCGCTCCAGCTGCCCTGCGAGCCCCAGGAGCCGCCCTGCTGTGTGCAGGCTCGCAGGCGCCCACAGCCACCACATGATTGGTAAGTACCTACCAAAAGACACCGATATGTAAACCAACCCTACCCTAACATACCTCAATGCTTAGGTCGAACATCAAAGTAAACAAGTAAAAATTTTTTTGAGTTTCAGATTTTCTAATTGCTAAGCTCTATTCGAGATTTTCAAGAATAGCTGAATGCTATCCTAATAAATAGCTGATACCTAATATACTGTTGAATAAAGACTTTATTTCTATCGTGCGGTCGCATAATATTCCCGTTGGGGATTGAGAACACAGCTAACTAATGCGTAACAGCGCTTTTAGATCATTAGGATTCCTTTCAGAAAGCTTTGACGTAAAAGCGTTATTGATTATCGCAACAGATTTTAATCAATCATAATCTCCCTTTATATTCGGGCTCATGTGGCTCAACCAAAACAGATAAGACATACGTAGGTTGGGCACTGCATCGATCCGACCGATCGCTGATTACGTATAGCTAGGTGGGCAGACTTCGAAAGGGTTTTTAACGATTCGCGGTGACGGGAGGCTGAGCCGCTATAATTGGTTAATATTGATAACACGTGATTGATGAGTTTCGCTAACGAGCGCCGAGTCAACGCACCACGTTTCGAGAAACGTTTACGTGTGTCATACGCGAAAGATGGATTGCATCGGCTCTTATCATTGCGAAAAATGGTTTTTATTTTTTTAACATGTTCGTACTTACGTTGATTTTTCAGTTCAATGTTTCGAGTAATTTTTTTCGTTGAAACATTGATGATTTTGTACGAGTATTAATTCGATTATACGTATAAGTTTTTTAAAGTTGTTTCGATTTGAATTTTATTAGCGAAACTTGTTTTTCTATTTGAAATGGTTGGGTGTACAATTTCGTACAATGATTGGAATAATAAAACGCGTTATCTATATAGGTATGTTATTCAAGATTAAATGAATGAAAATTAGTTCTAAAACCAATCATTCTTGGAATTTCGTACTTATCTTATAGTTGATAATTTTGATGTTTTACGCTTGGAAAAATATTTGGAATTTGCTCTGCATTATCTGATGTTGCTGTCAGAGTTAATTTTACGCTTACAATTAAATAAATTGACAACGTTAGCAAATTACACAATCGAATAGCTACATTATTCTAAACGCAAACAGTTTTTGTGTGCATATTTTAATACCATTTTGAGGTAATTGTTCGTTAAATAATGATAACTCTTTAATAAGGGTTTTGTGATGGATTGATTATTTATTATGATTGATATTTATGTTCCTTTTCTGGAAAATCAACATAAATGAGTTACAACAGAGATCTCAAGGAAATTTTTAAAAATAATAATATCTACTACTTTATATAAATGTAAAAGTTTGGATGTTTGCATATTTGTTATTCACGCAATAACAGACCAATTGATTAAACAATATATAAAAAAAAAAAAACAAAAATCAAAAAATCATTTATTCAGTCTAGGCTGTTACAAGCACTTGTGAATGTCAAAGAAGCTACGCCATCGGTTCGCAAACCCTGAGCGGGAGACCTTGTAACGAGAAGAACCGGCAAGAAACTCGTCAAGGGCTGCTTTTTTCTCCCTGTATATTTCATACAGAGTCGTCAACATTGAAAAATGAGCTCCACATTTAAAGTGAGGTCATTTTCCATCACAATAATTAACAAAAGTTTGTACACAATGGGTAGGTAGGTTGAAATTAAATACCTACTACATATATATATATAGGATATATTGCCACATTATTATTACTTAAATATAAATTTTGACACAGTTATACATACTTATAATATGGTGTGTATAAATATTTCATTGCTCGTGACGGACAAACATAAATATCTGCAAAATTGGATACCTGCTTACTTTCTTGGAATTTTAAATCAAAGTCAAAGTCAAATAAGCTTTATTCAAATAACTTAATTATTAAGTACTTTTGAATCGTCTATATTTTCCTACCGCCCGTTCCAGACTTTTTTAGCTGACAAGAAGAACGGGCGCAAGAAACATATCAGCTGTAACAGCCATAAGTAACGATATTTACAAACTTGGTAAAGGTAAAGGTACTTATAAGAAAGCAGATTAAATCTTTTATGATCAGAAAGCCTAACTTGCAAAATGTCTTTAAAAGCAAAACGTCTACAATGCTTAATGACTACAATGCAGATAACCTTACTTGCACAATGTCTTTAAAGCAATACGTCTATATTATGCTTGATGACTAAAGGCAGACAGTCTTGCAAAACGTCTATAGCTGGGTCTTGTTAAAAAAAGGTTCAACCATTTCTCGACTTAATTTTAATCCAAAAAAAGCTATTTATCTTTGTTTCGAAATCGCAGACACGTAAATTTAAAATACAAATATTTAGGTATAGTACTAATAAAATATATAATATCTATTCTGTGGTATAAGCCAAATTGAAAGCAGAATCGTACCCTGCTGTTCCCATTGCAAAAACGTTTTATTTCACTGTGATTTATTTTATAGTTTTAGTCTGGAACATTCCACGCAGTCTTGGATAACTACCAAAACTTGCCTAGTCTAAGCAACTTTGTTTTATTTTATTGTGTCTTTAATTTAGTTACTGCCTAACTTTGGGCACTTATTGATTTGTAATGAAGCACATTGTGTGCTATTGACTTAAGAAGTTCTAAGTCTTATTATTATTATGAACGGACTAGATTTTATTGCGCTTGCAAGACAGAGTAATGTAAGTATTGTGTAATGTATTTTTAAAAGGCCTATCCAACGTCACCCAGACTATGAGATTAACGAGAAACATTTCTTTCATTTCCACTTTACATGTAGGGCAAATCATATACCTACACAAAAACAAACTTATTTTTTGAATATTTATTGAATTTATTCTACCACTTTTGGGCGTCATGCCAAATCTCATTTTTCTAGTAATAAGGGTCTCTGAGCTAAGTCGAGCACGGACAGACGGACAGACGAATAAAAATATAAGGGTTTCTTGTTGACTTGACTGTGGAACCCTAAAAGAGGGCTTTTCACTCGTAATAAAAGTACGTACTGATTAGGAAGGCATGCCTCGAAGTTACGATAAAAATACCGAAAATATCTTGTAATACAAGTATGGTTGTCTGTTTCCCTAGAATAATAATAACATAGATCTGTTTCTAATATTTTTACTTATAGCAAAAAAAGTTGTCTTCTTTTTGTAGAAATTGTGAAACTACGACAAATAAATAAATATTAGACAACATCATGTAAACATTTCTCTGATTCTAGCACCTGCATGTGTGAATGGAAATCAGATACAACTAACTAACTACAAACACTGTGAAAGCTTGACTGTTGGCTAATGACCATTAGTACTTGTTATGTATAAATAAACATAGTAGCTATAAGTTTTCCACGAAATAAAATAAAATAGACAGGGGCCAATACCTACTCATTTTCTCTAAATTGACCCAGCCGGGGATCGAACCCGGGACCTCAGAGATGGACACATCTTGAAAACCGGCGTATAATCCACTCGACCACGAGGTCGAAATGAAAATCTTTTTCGTAAAATGTAAAAAAGTTTTGTGCTTTTCCTTTTTTCCCTATTCTCTCTATAGGTTAGATTTTTCACACACGTACACAAGTACGACTACATGCAGCTAGTTTTACGTAAATTTCTCTTTCTTCAATGCCTTTTTCATAAGAATTTTCCAACGTATGTCTTCACCATTTTCCAACGAGTTGAGTCTTGATAAATGCGCGCAGGCTCCTATGTCAATATTTATAATATCGAGCCATTTTTCAGGAAGGGTCCGTTTCGCCTTGATGTCGATTTGGGTAGACAGACATACGAATATTTTATTATATCTACGTCCTCTGAAAATGTGGATACAGTTATATTATTTATAATCTCAAAACGATAACGAAGCTAAAAACATAGTTTCTAAATTAAAAACATGCAAATTGGGCAAATGGGGAAAATTCATTTGCCTGAATCGCTTCTTTAAAGTTTTAGTTTGCTTTTAGTGATTCCTTCCTTTTAGTCTTATTTTTTTGAAATTTCTACTGAAAGTAATGTGTATAATGACACGAGGACACTTACATGGTTTCATAAAGTGATAGAGTGCGGCGTTCAGAATTCCTTCTTCCAATAACATTTCCTCGTTTTCCACCCACCATTTCTGGTGGAAAGGTCAGTAGCGCAAGATGAATTTGTGTTCTTATGTAAATAGCAGTATGGCAGTACAGAACAGAGTCCCTTATTTTGTATGAGCTCATAAAAATCGATGTTATAATTGCGTGGTAGCTCGAAAGACTCCGCCCTCCGAGCTCTTGCTTGTCAAAGTTGTTTTTTTATGTTTTCCGGACAGTCTTTTTATGATATCTCTGTTGGAATCTCGCTTATGTCTCGTGAACTTTTAATGAAAAGTTGGAAACATTTTTAGGTTCTCCTTTTTGGTTTATTTTGGTTTTGTTAATTCTGACTACGTTGTATTTTAATTGAATAATTTATGGATAATAAAACCAATATGGATCTTTAAAAAAAATTGATAATTTATGATAAAGTAATTATTGGGCAGTATTGTAGCATTGGGCCAGAATCCTAAGGGTACGGGTTCGAGTCCCGTCTGAGATGCTACGTACGGGTAAGTCTATTTTTTCTAGTATTTTTTCAATTATATTAAGTAACTTAATATATAAAAATAGCATTGTGAATGCTAAAATCTAAAAAAATCAAAGTAATTAACTAAAAGTTAGTAGCGCAATCAGTTGAAGTTTTATAACTTTTTTTGGCAGCTTATACTTTCTAATTGATATAAGTAATAGTTTTAAAGCAGTAGTATTAAATTAATCATGTATTTAAAATATCAGTACCAAGTCGAAAGCCATTGAAAGCTACATTACCTATGTATTTGAAAGTGTCAAGAATAAGAAAATGAAGAAGTCGTCCGGAGGGGTCATAGAGTGGTTCTAGGTTTTCATGTATAAAAAAGGATCGGAAAATATGTAATAACAGTGGTCCGTAAGAAGATGGACCTCGTCTTTGATCCAGACGAGAAGGGAAGCGTAATAATTACTTTGGGTCGTTTTCATTTTACGCATCACCCGGGGACTAAAAATGAACGAGATTTGAGATGTGTGCCTCTTCCCTTTGATGCCTTTGACTCGGTAGAATAAAGACAGTTTACAACAAGTATGGAAAAATTTACGTATTAGTGTAATTACTAAAATATGGCGCGATTTCACCTTTTTATTTGATAATTACCTATCTTACTACTATTTTTTGATAATTTACTACCATATCTTTATCCATAGAAAATAGAATAGAGGTATAATAATAGAAGAAACTACCTGACTGATAAATTGGGACTAATTTTTTTTTATATAAGGATTCCTATGATAATTTATTTATTTATTTTATATATACATAATTATACGGGATAAACCCAATTACATAATTATGTGGTGGTACTACAAACATAACTCAATTTGGTTAACAAGAGATTTCGGATTGTCCGCAAACACATCAAAGTCAGGGTAAGTAACCAGGAGCGCGTTAAAGGTAGGGACAAACTGAGCCCACGTACGCAACGTATGCAACGCATTCTTAAATCTAAACGGTAGAATTTGTATACCTAGAAACACACTTGTCATTCGCAATGCTGTCACACGCGTCCCATGCAACGTTCGACCTGTCGCGCCAGATCGGCGTGGGAACGTGGAGGGGATATTCATACGCTATCCCACGCGTACGACTAGTGTGTTTTTAGATCTTTCGTTCGCAGCGCGTCAGACACGAGTTGGACGTAGCGGCATACCTTTAATTAAAATGGGAGACGAACAGCTCATTGATTTGGTTAGGCGATATGAAGGCATTTATAATATTAAATGCATTGAATTTCGCGATCCTCGATAAATGGACTATCCAACACAAGAATAGTTTTTCAATTAGAACCAATATTTTGAAGATTAGCGTGTTCAAACAAAAAGTAAATGTACAGCATTTTATTTGTTTAGATATAAGTTCTATTTTAGGGTTTAAAAGTCAGATAAATAAAACACAACTTTCCTTTATTAAACGCATTATTTTCAAGTAGGTATTTAGCTACTAATCATTTTTCTTTTTCTATTTCTTTTGGCGCGGAAATATACATTAAAAAATCCTCAAATTCACTGTCAGACTCAGAAAACATTGTACACCTGAAGAAATTACAACAGCGTCTGATGTCAATATACGTCATATACATGGGACAAGTGTGCACACCAAGTCTCCCACGTTGTGTAGCATACGTTGCATACGTGGGATCAGTTTGTCCCTACCTTAAGTGCTTCATGCATGCGACAGAGCGGTGACTGCGCACGCGCCACCGTGCGACATGGTGGACGCGCAAATAGTCGATGCCTTTATATATAGATGAGTTGAGTATTAAGAAAAGATTTTTCAAAATTCAACAATAAATTATGATAAAATGTTATGGTATCGAAGCCACTTCTATATTTTGCTTACATTTATTAGTTACTACAAAATAGAGATTGCAAAAAAAAATCTCGTTTTTGATACCAACGCCGATTTTTTTTCTTGTCAATTGATAGTTCGTCTAGTTAACTAATTATTTTCTTACTGGATTAAGTTCCTTATTGATAAATAGTATTAAATAGTAGCTATAATTGTGTTATTAATTTCTACTTAGTGCTAATATTTAGTTTCATAGTATTAAATAGTACCTATGATTGTGTTATTAATTTCTACTTAGTGCTAATATTTAATTTCATAGTATTAAATAGTAGCTATGATTGTGTTATTAATTTCTACTTAGTGCTAATATTTAGTTTCAAAGTACTGTGTACTGTAAGTACTGTGTGTGTGTACTGGCATAGTACAACAACGTTGGTCAAACAGCTTGTTATCAATTCTCATGATACATTGATAAGATAGCTCGTGTCACTACAACAAGTTCTAACTGATGTAATTCGTGTTAGTCTTTTTTGTGTAATTTCCCTATTTAGTACCTACTGCTGAAAGAGGTTTTGTAAAATTGTATGTGATATTTTATATTTATTTCTAAGATTTGTGTGATGTGATGTAAAAAACTGGTGGATTTTTAGTTTCTGCCAACTAGATTGGTAAAAAGTTTGATTGAGTGCCATTATATGCAGTTTTGAGGTTATGGGCAAAGAGTAAGTACTTACCTTTTTTCCTTTACTTTATTGCACTTGATAATTTTTTTTTATGTTTTTAAATAAAGTTAATATTTTTTATGTATTAATAACTACTTAGACACCTACTTACTTACTAAAAATGCTGCCCAAGAAATGAATACTAAACTAACTTTTTTGATAATGTGATCTTTCAAAGTATTCAAAGTAAAACAAAAAACCGACTTCCAAAAACCTACCTCTAAAAAGCAAGAAATAATATTCGTAATAATAAAAATACGTCTATTGAAGTCGGGTGGGGCTGGAGTACAAATTCCTTTTTTTTTATTCTAAAAGCCCCACCCGACTTCAATAGACGTATTTTTATGATTACGAATATTATTTCTTGCTTTTTAGAGGTAGGTTTTTTGAAGTCGATTTTTTGTTTTTTTTTTTTTTTTAAATATTTTTTTTTTATTTTTAGTGTAGGTACCTTGTAGGTAAGGTATATTATATATTATGTAGAAAAATCGGCTCAGCCAAACGTAAGATAATCGCGGAGAAACATACTTAAATACGGGTCAAACTGAGAACCTCCTTTTTTAAGTCGGTTAAAAAACTATACTTAAGATATCCCTCTTCCAACAAAAAAATTATTATCTTATTCAGTTCATAAACAAAGAAGTAATACGACCAATCATCGAGGTAATTCACACAAAATCATACTATTTTCGTGCTTTTTTCAAAATTACTTGAAAAGTACTGAACCGATTTCCAAATTTTAAAAAATGAGACCAACTTAGGAGTTTACCTAATGTAATAACGTTTGAATCATTTCAATCGGTCCAGCCGTCTTCGAGTAATCGGTGGACATACACAAAAAAAATATAGAACCTCCTCCTTTTTTGGAAGTCGGTTAAAAATAAAAATATTAGTTCACGAGACGGGTTATACAAACACACACCCATTTAGACAGAAATATTAAAAGAACTGTCTGTGATAAAAAGAAGAAATAAAGTCTTGAAATTACCCAAATTTATCATTTTGAAATGATACTGGACTAAAATAGAAAGCGATTTTTGCCCTAAATAAATATTTATTTTTAGTCTGGCTTGGATAAATTAATAAAATAGATTGATTTTGGTGACTGCCTGCCACAGACAAAGTAATAGACAGGAAATGAGGTATTATTAATTTAGATTTAAAAACTTATAGAAGTATTATACAATAATATCACCGTTAATTTACTACTTATTAAATTTTTGTTACATGCAACAATAACGTCGAGTACCTATATTTCCAACCAAAGTAAGTACTTTCAAAAAAACCGCGCTAGTATCCCTTAAAAAGTGTTTTAATTAAGGTACTTAATATGAAGTTCACAGGGTCTACTAGCCGTTATTAGAATTTAAGAGAATATAAATAATTTGAATGAAAGAAATACATTAATCATGCTTAATTCAAATAATTTTGATCAACCTTGAATAATATAAAAAGCACGAAAGTAAAGCTCTTTGAGAATAATTTATTTAACGGACGACAAACGTTGTATAAACTCGCATAAACAGTGAACATAATGTGTAAAAAAGCACAAATGGCTTTTAGAACAAAGGGGAGGAGGTAAAGAAATTATCCTGAGTAACGTAGCAAGGTGGGTGATTTATTCTTGGGTGGAAACTAGTGGGGCTTAGCAGCAAATAGGAAGATAAATGAGTTTATTTTGAAACAACCTTTTGGATATCGTCGCTTATAAGTATAACAGAAGAACAAGACGACGAAATATATAGGGTTGTTGAAGTACTGCAGAATTATGTTAGCTTACAATAAAATTAGTTATCAAATAGTACTTGAGGAATACCATCACATTGAGTCCCTAACTGCTAAAGTTAGGCATAGTAAACTGCGCAAACTATCAGTACTTACACCAATGTTTGTTCTACCTAAATATAATAATAAATATGGTAAAAGGACGTGGAAATATATGCTACCCAATATATTAAACAGGCTTCCGCACACATTGCAAAATAGCATCTTAAAGAACTACAAAACCTGTAAACATTTATTAAAAAAATACTATATTTTGGGATCGAGTAAGTGACATTATAATGCTGTATTGCGACTCATTCGCGCAAGTATAAACCTTTAATAGGTTTAGAGCGCGTCTAGTTTTTAACCGACTTCCAAAAAAGGAGGAGGTTCTATGTTCGTCTGTATATTTGTTTTCTTTTTTTTGTGTATGTTTAACTTTTATAATTGTTATATTATTATGAACAAATAAAAAAAAACAACACCGCGTAAGTCATTATTGTCAAGTTTTTAGGACAGAGAAAATAGTGAAATTAAAAAAAACAAAAAACCGACTTCAAAAACCTACCTCTAAAAAGCAAGAAATAATATTCGTAATAATAAAAATACGTCTATTGAAGTCGGGTGGGGCTGGAGTACAAATTCCTTTTTTTTTATTCCAAAAGCCCCACCCGACTTCAATAGACGTATTTTTATTATAACGAATATTATTTCTTGCTTTTTAGAGGTAGGTTTTTGAAGTCGGTTTTTTGTTTTTTTTAAACAATTTTTTATTTTTAGTGTAGGTACCTTTAAGGTAAGGTATATTATTTATGTAGAAAAATCGGCTCAGCCAAACGTAAGATAATCGCGGAGAAACATACTTAAATACGGGTCAAACTGAGAACCTCTTTTTTTAAGTCGGTTAAAAAACTACACTTAAGATATCCCTCTTCCAACAAAAAAAATATTATCTTATTCAGTTCATAAACAAAGAAGTAATACGACCAAACATCGAGGTAATTCACACAAAATCATACTATTTTCGTGCTTTTTTCAAAATTACTTGAAAAGTACTAAACCGATTTCCAAATTTTAAAAAATGGGACCAACTTGGGAGTGTACCTAATGTTTTAACGTTTGAATCATTTCAATCGGTCCAGCCGTCTTCGAGTAATCGGTGGACATACACAAAAAAAAAAAAACAAATATACAGACGAACATAGAACCTCCTCCTTTTTTGGAAGTCGGTTAAAAAGTATGGCGGTAGTAGTGTCAAACTGCACAAGTCATCGACTTGCGCGTTTGCAACACCACCAGTTACTTCCGATTGAGTGCTGATGTGATTGTGTAATTCTGAAATTTTGAGTAACATCATTAGATGCGTGCCAATAAAATTATCAGCCGTGCCGTGAAAACCAGCGCTTCTGTGGCATTCTGCGTAATGCCGCAGTAGCACAGCTGAGACAGCTAACCGTTGGCCTCGCACCTCTTTCACTTTCTTATTTTCTTGTTTAAATTGTGTTTTAGTTTAAGTTGTAGGTATTTGTTTGTACAATGCGTTGAGGCCAATAAATCTTTTTTCTTTCTTTCTTTCTTTACAATAATAGCTATCCAATGAGGTATAAAACTTCATATGGCAATTTTTCGACGTACCTACGCGGTGTTGTATATGTATAACTAAGCGACGATATTGCATGTTTTATTTTTTTTTCAATTGTTTTCGAGCTGGTTGTGACGTATTTTACTGGGTTTGCTCTTTGTGCACCATCTAACTTTAACGATAACAAGCTTGTTAAGTACCGGTTAAGCACAAGTTAGTCAAAAAAAAGAGGATGTCCTTTGACAAGTTTGACGTGACAAATAGGTAGCATTATCATTTGACGGTAACCAAGAATCTTATATTAATATTATGATTGTGTAACATAGATATGTTGTGTAATATATAAGATTCTGGACGATAACTTTAACTTTGACAGCGTTTTGGTGCAACTCACACAGTGTTTTGTGTTTGCTGACTCGACGACGCCTGATAACGAAAGCGTCAAATATTAACGATTTGAATAACGTAACATCATGTAGAGTAGACATCATAGATGTGGAGACCGTCAGATAAAACCATCTAAATATTTATGTAAAAGTTTTTTGAGATAGAAAACCATATTTGTAAAAGTCTTGTTGAGTCATGGTTCAGTCATGTTGGTGCGACATGGACTAATACAGTATCATACAAGAATAATTATAATTCTCAGAGATTTTGTATTATTATGATATTTTTGTACTCCACAAACACAAGACTATTAATTTAATCTCTTTACAACTTTTAGGAGGAGCTCGGTGGCGCAGTGGTTTAGCGCCTGGCCCAGCGATTGCGGAAGTTAAGCAACGTTCGCATGGGTCGGTCATGGGATGGTTGACCAAAAATTTATTATCTCGAGCTCCTCCGTGCTTCGGAAGGCACGTTATGCCGTTGGTCCCGGCTGCATTTGCAGTCGTTAACACCCACCAATCCGCATTGGGCCCGCGTAGTGGGTTATGGCCCATGCTCCTTACCACCCATAAGTAAGGCCTCTGCCCCAGCAGTGGGGACATCAAAAATGGCTGATGGACAACTTTTAGACTAGGTCTTATTACTCACATCTTTAGCAATACATATTCTTTTCCTATCATTTTCAAAAGATTAAATGAAACAGTTTGAAAAGGAATCTTTTTCCACAAACATAAGGAACCTTTTCACAATAGTGTATTCAATATCTGACCAGGTAGTCTGACAATAGGAAAAAACTCCAAGACAAATATTTGCTATCATATTGAATCGCGGAAATAATGAAATGAGAAATTGTTTTGAGATTTCTCTTTGTCTGACAGCATTCTCGAGCGAGTTATTAAAATCACAAAAACCATACGATGTTTACTGCGGATGTTTTTAACAATCACGGAGAGATTAAGTGTGCTTACTTTAATATTATTGTCGTTGTACCTAGGATTCATTGATTAGTGTGATGATGATTGATTATTGTGTAGTGTCATATCCTTAGGGCATAGGGCAGATAAGTTATGAGTACTATCAGTGTACCACACTTTCAAAAGCTCTAGCTAGATAAAGAGAAAAGCACACTGCACCACTCAAATTATAGAGATGCGTGATCTCTAGTGATTCGAATTTCCATCTTGAGATAACTCTACATTGAACGTCAGTTACCTATCGTCAAGAATAACCTTAAGACGAATTTCTAGTTGATATGTAAAATACAACACATTGTTTTTTTCTTTAATTATTATTGGTCCTTAATTTGGTCTTGACCGAACGATCGCGAATCATCTCCGCTTAGGCAGAAATGCTTTAATGCACGCGGACTAAGTCGCGTGTGGAAGCTAGTATTTGATGTTACAAACTGAGTATAATAAGTAAGAAATAAGTTGGTTTTTGTTTTGAATAAAAGCGACTGAGTATTGGTAGTAATATTTTGATAATTACCTACATCAAACAATTTATGAAAAAATCTCTAACTTTAAGGAGCTGCAAAACGTAGCGTCAATGAAAACATATAAAGTTTTGTCGCATAGCTAGAAAAATCCACTCATTTTGAAAGGTAGACAAAAATATAATTGTATTTGACATATCCTGAATTAGATACTTAGCTATAAAAAAATTCAAGTAAAAGCTTAGTTAGTGAAAAAAAATGATTTTTCTAAAAAGATTTTTCGTCGCGTAGTACTCGATATTTTCAGCGGCAACTAGCATATTTTTCTCAAATTATAAATCGAACATAAGACGAATTAAAGAGTTATATAAAAAAAAAGAATGTTAATGTTATGGATCACTATTAAAATCAAAATAAACAGGTTTTTTAGCGCCTGAAAAATGTAAAGAGCAATGCACTTAGAAAAATATTTGCTAGTTTTCGGCAAACACAGAGATCTGGCGCGGGCGGGCGGGGTGAACGCCCGCGGGGCCGGGGGCATGCATCGGGTGGTATTGAGAATGGTACTTTTCATTTCATATCGTAGCGTGGTCGGTCTCGTCTTTCCAAACTTTGTTTGTTTTAAGTAAATAAATAATTTTATTTAGTGCCAAGTAATAGTTTTAGGTGTTTGTTTTGTAGTTTTAGGTTTTAGTAATAAATAAAATAGATTTAGTGTAGTTTTACGTCTTGTGACTGTGACTTGTTTTTTAACCGACTTCAGCAAAAGGAGGAGGTTCTCAATTCGATTGTATGTTTTTTTTTTATTTTTTTATTTTTTTTTATTGTTGTTCGCGCGTATCTTTGGCATTTATGGACCGATTTAGATGATTCTTTTTTTGTTCGATTGAGTTTTCTTGCGAGATGGTCCCATTTAATTTTTTTTCAAATAGGTTCAGTAGTTTACAAGTAATCCTGAAAATACTATGATATTAAATCAACTAACTTGACAATTTTGTTATTTATGAACCGAATTAGATGTTTTTTTTTGTTGGGGAAGGGATACCTTTGTGTAGTCTTTTTAACCGACTTCAAAAAAAGGAGGTATTCAGTTTGTATGTATGTATGTATGTTTCTCCGCGATTATCTCACGTTTGGCTGAGCCGATTTTTCTACCTAAATAATATACCTACACTACCTAATACACAAGGTAGGTACTTACACTAAAAATAAAAAAATAAAAAAATTGTTTAAAAACAAAAAAACCGACTTCAAAAAACCTGCCTCTAAAAAGCAAGAAATAATATACAAATCATTAGATACGCATTATCATTGTTATAATAAAACACGTCAATTGAAGTCGGGTGGGGATTTTAGAATAAAAAAAGGAAGATGTACTCCAGTCCAGCCCCACCCGACTTTAATAGACGTGTTTTATTATAACAATGATAATAAGTTAAGTTATAATTATTTTCAGTACAGTTGTCTCTAGTAGTAATCAATCATTGTAACTGAATTCTTAACTCAAATTGACGTTCACTAGGAATCCACTTAAGGTCTAAATTACTAATGTCGCTTTGTGTTATGCGTAAATGCAGTCTATCATGTTGATAATAAAGTCGATAATACTAGATATCGTAATCTATAACAATGTACTACGTCTATAGATGGGGTTTTAATTACATTAGCGATAGATTTGCATAGTTGATTTGGTGAGTCAGGCGTATAGGTATACAGGGTTATTTGTAAAACATCAACAACCTCGCAGGAGTAGATTACCAACATCATAAACAACAACATTTGTTCTACGAGTTATCAAAAGATAATTCGTTAGATTTTACTTTCATACAATAAAAATATAATTTTAATTTACCGTTCGTATGTTCATAACTCTATGCGCGGCGCGCAACCCGCCCGCCCCGCCGCCATCCATAGACGTAAAAAGTGTCGAACAGTACAATAAAAACTTGAAAATTCATTTTTAGTGAATGTATTAAGTTATGATAAAAGTCGTAGAACAAACGTTGTTGTTTATGATGTTGGTAATCTACTCGTGTGAGGTTGTTGGAGTTTTACAAATAACCCTGTATATAGGCTTGATTGATAATTTCGATAAAGTTTATATTGATGTAGAAGTTAACGCCAAATTAGTGCAACGTTGGATAAATCAACTGAACTAAAAACTTAGTTATAAGTAATATTTGAGATAACATAGGTGCTCAAAATAATCTTATCTTATTTTACCGTACTAGCTTAACATGAAAATCTAACAAATTAACTAAAAAAAAATCTTGCAGGTAAGTTTAAATACATACCCCCTTACTAATAAAGATTGTATAGTAGATGTTTAGTTAAACACTAGTGTTTTGTCACTTTCTTTTCAATGTCAAACTCAAATAGTTTGACAGAGAGTAACCATTGTGTAACTATACATCTGCTATACAATCTTTATTAGTAAGGGGGTTAATATAAACGATCTTAATTACTCTACTGCAAGAGGCAATGAAAAAGCATTCATTAATTTCCATTTTCCATTAATTAACAATAAAAACCACAAACCACTATGAGTCAAAATGATAAACATAATATGTGCTGGTCAGATAATCCCGATATGAAAAGATAACCAATTAAAATTCATTTTATAACCTAAATTAATCTAGCGGCTGAATGAACTGTAATAATTCGTTTGACCACGAAATATTAAAATGTTTAAAGGAAGGTTATGAAATATACAGGGTGTTTGCGGTAACACCCTTATAAAGCTGAATATGGTAGACTAGCTTCTGCTCGCGACTTCGTCCGCATGGATATTCGAGAAAATCTTTAGGGAACCTTTAACCAGGATACATAGTATTCTATGTTTTAATGTCCCCACCAAGAGCACTGCCCCCCCCCACCTTCCATCATAATCGCAGTTTAGGCGTAAAAGCGTAACAGACAGACAGACAGAATTACTCTCACATTTATATTATCAGTATGGATTTATATGGCACCAAGCATACAACCCCGGAAAATTATTATAAAACTGTAAACGTAACAAAAACCACAACTTTTCTGTTTTTTTTTCTTTTTATGATAAACCGCATAGCGGCAACCCTAGACCAGAATTGTGTTTTGATTTTTCCCATTAATGAGATTGATTATCGAAAACAATCGTCTATTTCTGTCTAGGGTTGTAACTTTGCAGTTTTCCATACAAAAAACTAAATGTCTCAGCCAAGTGATGGTTTTCAGGGTTCAAAATAATTTTCCGGGAATGTGTGCATGGTAGGTTATTTTATTTTACCATATTCGGCTTTATGAAGCTACTAACTTCTGCCCGCGACTTCGTACGATGTATACTTTTAATATCATTGTGTATATTTCACCATTTTATCCTCAATTGGGTTAAAAATAATTATTTACTTACTCCTATTCTCACAGCCTAAGAAAGTGCGTGTTTACTAAGCCTCTAGTTTTTCCCTTTCTTCTTGTTACGTTAGAATATTTTAGTTCGACACAAATAAATTCCTACTCAGAACATGGTCGCGGTTACGTTCTAGGTAAGCATGCTCGCAAACTCTTGTCACTTCTAGTAAAGTACTTTCCACCAAGTAGAGTTCTTCTCAACATTTAAAATAAAAGTACAGTTCACAGAAAATCCCTGTGTATACCACTGTTCATAGTAACAATTTAATGAGTTGACTTTAACACGTAAACGTCACGCTTGACCTATTTTACTTTTGTTTTTGCTTCTGAAACGCTGCTGTTTGTACTGAAAATCGTAATGTTATTATTTGTACCTACTGCTTTTATTTTTTAGCATCCCGTAAAAAGTAAGTTTAATGTGTCACGGGGACTAAGTAATCTTATTAGCATCTTTTGTCTTTCTGAGTTTAGCATATTTGGAGGTGTTGTTTTTGTTTTTTTCTGTACAAAGTATTTGTGACTGAAATGGTGAAAATATTATTTAAGCATCAATCATACACAATATCGTCAAACATTATTTTGAATTGTAAGCTAAAAATAAGCGTAAAATTAAGTCTTTGGTTCACATTTACATTCTAAGACTTTTCACGCACGGTTCTTTAGAAATAAAACACTTTTTACGGATTACAGCGCGTAGCGTATTACTTATTATTAATTCAAATGTTATTTTAGAATTATTAAGTTTCGATTTATTGGTTTATAAAATAACACGATTTAAAAATATTTGCGCTGTAATCCGTAAAAAGTGTTTTATTTCTAAAAAATAATGTCATAATTTTAATGAATGAAAGAAAAGAATGAAGAAATAATTATTTAGAATCCACTTACATTCAATAATCTATTGCTATAAGTAATTAATGTTTAATGTTATAGAGAGCGTGGTAGCAGTATAACTGAAATTAAATAACAAAGTGGCCCTAAACCTGTCACCTGTCAATAAGCCATTACAACTCCTCGACGCTGGTTTTCCATGGACACTGTCCATTTTTTTATGTATTTGTTAGAGGTCTCTAAATTGGTATTCAAAGTGGTTAGTATTATGAAACATTAAAAGCAAACTAGCTTCCGCCCGCGACTTCGTCCGCGTGGACATCCCTGGGGGACCTTCGATCGGATAAAAGTATCCTACTAGTATAATGTGTTAATCTATGCTATAAAATATCTGTGTGCTAAATGTCACCCTAATCCATTCAGCCGTTTTTGCGTGATTGAGTAACAAACTCACAAACTTAATTTCTCGTTAATGTATCATATTTGTACGATAGGTTATAGTTGGGATTTGTTTTTTCGTGCTACGTAGGTATTTGTCTTCATTGACTTGCCTTACAGAAGTTCAGTTATCGCTATTATAAAATAATAAAAAATAAAAATTCATTTATTTCAGTAATCTTAGGTACAAAAAATTGCTGAAACTTCCCTGTAAGTAATCAAAAGATACTTGTGTTGAGAATGACCCGCTACTTCCCTATGGATAACAGTAGATTACAAAAATAAACATATTACAACAATAGAAATAGAAAAAGTAAACAAAAATCAAATAATAGAGAAAAACCAACTGTTTTTAATATGCGTGTTTGTTGAGGTAATCTAGCTACGAGATGTCATGAAATGCGTGTGAGTGTATGTGTGTGTGTGTGTGAGTGTGTGTGTGAGAGAGTGTATGTGTGTGTGTGTATGTGTGTGTATGTATTTAAGCGATTCTAGTTAAAAGATCTTCGACTTCGAGATATGTAAGCGTTCCTAGCCATAACGTAATACATTTTTTACACACATATAGATGCATAGGATAAATTTTAAGTATTTGTTAAGTTTTTTATATATCTCACTCGTACCTACCCCATTCGTCTTCACTTATCAAACATTAGTCATTTGTTACTTTGATCGGATGCTAGATTCGCTTCCAGAAGTCTGCGATAGTTTACTATGGAATGATGAACAGATCTTTCTTTAAACATACCTGTGACAAGATAGGTTGGATCGCGAATTTGAAAATGGTTTCCTGAGATGTTTCTACACTAATGGCAGTAGCAATGAGTGACAGTATGAATTTGAATTTTCGACAGTGCTTCAATAAATGAAGACAGCAGCTGTGCATTAGCGAGTCAGTCTGTTGCGCCGAGCCAAATGTTATGTGTTGAGCTAAAACTTGTTCCTGAATCATGGTTGTTACTACTTATTCTATATGTAATTTAGCAAAAGACTAAAAGACCAAATTCTGCTTTATATGAGATTAAATCCTTAGTTTTATCACTAATGAATGTTTTTATTAACAACTATTTATTTATTTTTATGAAGAAGGCGTAATTTTTTTATTATAAAGTTGTGTTTGGTTGACATAATTAAGTAGGTACGTAGGTATCATCTTAGAATAATTATACCTAGAACGATAGTTCTCTACAAAGCGCACTGTCAAAAGTGAGGCAACTAAAACAGCCAAAATGGCTCCGTTTTCAGATTATTATTCTCCATTATTACCTCATCATACCGAATAAGTACAATACAGTTTAAATTTTCCTACATTTAGGAAATTAGTTACTATATTATTCGATTTTAGTTACGATTAGGTAACGTATGAAGGATAAATCTTAAAACTAAGCCGTTCTGGCTTAGTATAAGTTGCCTCACTTTGCATACAAGGACATCTAAAGAAAATCAGTATTATATAAAATTCTATAAATGTTACCAAGAAATCCTCCAATTTACTTTTGACATTTCAATTCGCGCGAAGTTGTGTACAAGACTTCAGAATTTATGTAATACTAAATTGAAATTTATTTCTTTCATCTTTCATCCCACTCCAGAGAAATCAATATAAACTTAACTTATATTGATACATAAAGAAAAACCAATATAAACATAATTTATATTGATACATTTATTCGTAAATAATTTTAACTAAGTAGATTTGAAATAAGATAAGACTAGGTACTTTGTAGTGGCGAGAAGTGAAATTATGGCCAAGGTAAGCCGATGGGTATCGGCTTGTATAGACCTTCGCCAGTGGTCATCTATCTATCATGCCTCTGAATTTTCATCATGTGCAGATTTTTTACCCGACAGCGTAAGTATGTATGTTTATTTTATAATTACTATGTATACTTTTTTCAACCTATGCGTTTGATCAATGCATCAAATAAGATGATCACTGTGGATATATAACTAAGACGTAACTCTAATAGTTAAGTATTCAGTGTGAGCTATAGTTTACAATAAATTTTCTTAATAAGATTTGCTTGGCTGTACTATTTCCGCCCAAACACGATTCTGCTTAAACTAGCTTCTGCCGTATCGCGAATCTGCCGAACAACGCGGGAGGGGATACACCTTGCTGCTAAATTTGTACAAGAATCCAATTAGTGACTGAAGCGCTTATTACACCATCCTGAATGTCGGACCCGGAATTTAGTGTCCGATTTAGGACGAGAAATTCAGTCGCCAATTAGACCGTCCTGAATGTCGTATCCGATATCACAGCTTTACGATCATACAGTAGTTAAACGAATGTTCTTGTAGCTGTAAAAATACAAAGCTAGGTAAATAGGAGGTATATGTAGGTAGCTAGGTAGGTACGTGTCATTTTCAACGCTAATCTGAACTAGTTTTTAACCGACTTCATCAAAAGGAGGAGGTTCTCAATTCGATTGTATACTTTTTTTTTTATCGTTATTCGCGCGTATCTTCGACATTTATGGACCGATTTTGATGATTATTTTGTTGTTCGATTGAGTTTTCTTGCGAGATGGTTCCAATTATTTTTTTTTCAAATCGGGTCAGTAGTTTTCAAGTAATCCCGAAAATACTATGACTTTACATCAACTACCTTGACGACTTTGTTATTTATGAACCGAATTAGATGATTGTTTTTGTTGGGAGAGGGATACCTTTGTGTAGTATTTTTAACAGACTTCAAAAAAAGGAGGTATTCAGTTTGTATATGTATGTACGTTTCTTCGCGATTATCTCACGTTTGGCTGAGCCGATTTTACTACCTAAATAATATACCTACACTACCTAATACGGAAGGTACTTATACTAAAAATAAAAAAAAAAAAAATGTTTAAAAAACAAAAAAACCGACTTCAAAAAACCTGCCTCTAAAAAGCAAGAAATAATATATAAATCATTAGATACGCATTATCATATCATTGTTATAATAAAACACGTCTATTGAAGTCGGGTGGGGCTTTTAGAATAAAAAAGAAAGTTGTAGGTACTCCAGCCCCACCCGACTTTAATAGACGTGTTTTATTATAAAAATGATAATGCGTAGCTAATGATTTATATATTATTTCTTGCTTTTCAGAGGCAGGTTTTTTTGTTTTTTATATTGATGTAGGTCAAAAAAAGCAAATCACAGAGTGACAACCCTTATATACTTTTAGTCGTTGCGCCAACTGTCTATCTAGACGAACGGCGCGGCGGATATTTTTTCGCCAACATAAAAGGCGTTGACTGACTGTACTATTTATGCTGTGGTACTACTGTGTCGGAGCCGAGCGTCCTGAATGCGATTACACTGTCCTAAGTGCTTCCGATTTAGCATCCGTTATGTCGGAGACAATTTCTATCCTAACTAGGATCCTAAATCGGATCCTAGCTTCCTGAATGCAATTACACTGCTCTGAATTTAGGAGTGACGTCATATCGGGTCCGACATTCAGGATGATCTAATTAGCTCTTTACGTAACACAATATAACCACTTTACTCGTGGAATTAGATTGAGCATAAACTAATCAACTTATTGCGTAATACCAAACGCTAGTTAAAAGTAAAAAAGTCGGTAGCTTTTTAGTTAACAATTTGGCAAAAGCACCTACTCTCTTATTTACTTTGATTGTTACTTAAGTGACCTCTAGGATGTTTAGGGCTAGTAAAATTAAGTAAATGCGTCATCTCCTTGGGTAAATTATGTCTGTTTCATTACATTTAATCAAGCTTTTATTGGGTAGTTAATTGAAACGACAGCAATTCTAATTAAGATTCTGAGTTCTTTTGATTTTCACGTATCACGTCTGATTTTGAGGTTGCAATAGAAAATAAATAGAAAACATGAATAGGCCACTGTGATTCGCTTTGCGGTAAACACTCGCTTTAAAATTTATTACAAAATGGTTGTGCATCGAAACCATTTCTTTGTGATTCAAATGATGGTAAAACATAACTTGTTATTATTTTACTGAAATTCGATGTGACTGTTTCGATTCGATGTGTACCCTCTACAGCCTGTCGTAAGAAACTCGCACCTCACTTCGAACCTCACTTCACTTCACGGGAATTTTAAATCTTAAATGAGATAATGATAGCCTGTTTTTCTAATCACAAAAGATTTTAGATAGCTATAGTGGCTACCTAAAATCTTTTGCAATCGGTAAAATAGCTTTTGTTCAGTTAATTTCTAATAACAAATTCACGCAAAGTGAAGTGAGGTTCGAAGTGAAATGCGAGTTTGGTTACAGAATCGACAGGCTGTTATCTGTAAAAGCTTTTCAGTTTTCGAAATGGAAGTGAATGTAACGTTCCCAGCATGCGCTGTCACTGGACAATTAATAGCGACAACTTCATTTTCAATTAAAAATTTACAACAGCAAAAAAAGTGGTCCAATTTACCAATCAGCCATTAAACTAGGTGGTTCTCGAAGATAAACCCCAATTAAAGTTGTCGGAGTGCGATCGGGTTGCGACCATTCCGTTCTTCAGATTTAATTGGTCGGATCTGTAAACGTAAGCTTTAGTCATTGTTTAAGCTTTTGCTAGCTGAGATAGGGGCTTCAAACGGTTAGACAATTTTGAGGCTTTGAAATGCTTTGTGTACTAGTTAGTAAGTAAAGTCATAACGGCATTTGCGTTTGGCGTTTGTGTTTGATCTTGGATATAGCAATTAGTTGATTTCCAATTTAAAGTTTGTTTATTGCTCTATTTCCTTCACGATACTCTGGTAATAGTAGTTTATGATACAAGGTTGGTAAGGAGGTTTATTAAAACCTTAACAACCCTGTGCCATACTACGTTTTTCAATACATTTGCGAGAAAACATTAAATATGTACTATTGAAATTGTAATCTATACATATAATAAAACTGTAAATTCTATATATTTGTGCGCGAATTACGCAAAAACCGCTTAACGAATTTTGATGGATTTTTCACAAGTTAGTAGATTGAGGTCCAACTTAAAATCTAAGCTATGTTTCATCCAATTCAGGTGGGTGGAACCAGAGAAACAGCATGAACTCTCCGTAGTACTAGCTTTCATACACTAAAGGGGTATTTTAAACTGGTTGCAATATTTTTCAACTGTCCACGCGGATGAAGTCGCGGGCGGAAGCTAGTAGAAATAAAAAAAAAAGTTCGTAAACAAAAACGCACGGCACCGGCGTGCGGTAAAATCAACTTTCCGCACGCTGTACTAATCCGTAAACAAAAACGCACGGCGTGCGGTTAAATCAACTTACCGCACGCTCGACTGTCATCGTAAACTTACATTTTCGAGCAACTGTATTGAAAAGAAACATATTTCGACATGTTTTTTCCTGGTGAAATTTTTACTTGATTGTCTAGGTTTTCTAACTGTTTTTGGTTGAATCTTTATCCAGCGTCATATTATTTTCCCACCTATTGCTGCATTATAGGTGGAGACGACAATGCGACAATAAATGAAAACATTGGTCCTACACACTAGTATAGAACATTAGGTTAATTAGTATAAGAACTTATAGTATTTTGAAACTATCAAATAATTCCTAGGAACGAGATAAAATATTTTTTTTCAAACAAAATATAAGTTAATTGTACTGAAAACATGAAAAATATTTTCTATGACTAAACTATTGGATATTGTTTTAAAGCTGGAAGCGTTGTAAGCTAAGTATATTATTGTCGCACTGTCGTCTTCAGGTGTATATCACTAACATTTTATATAAGTACAGAAGTTGCAGATAGCTAAAAACACGCAGGATCGGGTTCAAGTACAAGCGTTCCAATGATAAATTGAATGACGGTAGACAGAAATAGTATTCCTCATCCCCTACGCAATAGCATTATCAGAATTCATAAACTTCGAGATAACCAGCGACATTTTCGAACTTTGCGATATTTGACGCGAACGAGGTCAGACTGATGGGAAACTCACTCGCGATTTATTGTGAGCTCGTTTTGATTAATATCCTACCTATCTCAGAATCTTTTGCCTTCATTCATTATTCAGGAACGAGTCGCTTGACATAAGCGCTTGAAATAGCGGTCGAGTCCTTTTCAATCTATTGTTTTTGCCCCTGATTCAACACTGCGCTTGAAAAGAATTTATGAAAACTTAGCTTTGCAATGGAAATGTTTTGTTGGAATTGTTTTGAAAGCGAAACCTTTTTCAGTGGCGTTTTCATTGTGTTGTCTATGGGTATCGACTTTTTTTTATTACACACTGACAAAGTATTTTTAGAAATCTTCACTTTTTTTATTAAAACATTAATTTTAAATGTTAAACTAAATAAGTACGACCATACTACACTAGTGGTTACAATCATACAGACGACTTTATTATCAAAGAAAATAATGTACTTAAGTACCTACTTGAATACGTGGAACATCTTTTAGTTAACAAGAAGAATGGGCGCAAGAAACTTATCAGCTTTATCAGAAGGAACGGTATTGAGGATTGGCTCCCATGTTGACGTGGGTTTTGGTCCAAGGCCTATGGCGTAGGTACTATTAGTTATTCTGTGCTATGGCCTAGCAATGGGGTGGGAACATCAAATTATTATTCATTATGAATTAGAGAGTTGTTATTATCAAACTCGGAATTATTTGTTTAAAACTAGGTGAAGATCTTAGAGTAACAAACAGCATTGAAGCAACCCAATTATTTGTTTTGATAGGAACTTTACCTTGTAGACGTAATTTGGATCAAGATTAACAAGCATGTACTTCTGCAAGTTAAGTAATTACTTAATTATACGAAAATGTTATACAAGCTCTTTTTAAATAGTGACATGAGCTAGTTTGTATTCACTTCTCAAGCTTACGCGCTCACTAGACATGAAATAAAACACTTTTAACGGATACTAGCGCGGTTTTATTGAAAGTACTTTGGTAATTAGTTGGTATTTGGTTTGATTTTAGTTTTCCCGACGTTTCGGCACCTTTGCAGCTGCCGTGGTCACGGGGGACTGAAGCTACTTGTGAGCCTACCCTCAAGCGTAGGGTAGGCGTAGGGTAGGGTAGTTAGCTGGCATCTGAGATACCGATTCCAATATAATCTTGTCAAACGCTTGTATTACACTATGTCAAAGTCTGTCGTTGTCCATTCCTGTATTAAACCCTCTGTCTTCAGCTGATATTGTACGTGGCTTAGCACCAGACCACTATCTTAATTAAACATGAAGTCTAAACAATTGATTCGCGTAACCGTTGTTGACTGGTTGTGATGGACATTATAAAAAATATTGTAATTGAAATCGTCAATGTAATACAATTTAAAGTTTTACGTCTTAAACGAAAAAAAAGTTATAATTAACAATTTTTTTTAAATATTAAAAACAAGTTGAATTGTGTTGAAAATAATCAAATAATGCAAATTTTTGGTTCCTACTTTCAATACACCATAAACTGCCCATTCCTTATTTTTCTTTCTGTTCTGTGTAAATAAATGGTTGCCTGGAAGAAATCGCTTTTCAGCGATAAGGCCGCCAATTGTTCCACTTTGTACTGTCCTTGTATGTATTTATTATGGTGAACAATAAAGTATTTATTCATTCATTCAATAATCTTTTGCAAAATGCAATGCGATGCAAATTTTCATTTCATTATGCCGCAAAGCTCATTTGAATTATGCCGCATTTGATTAAAAATTTGTATTTTTTAAAGCAAACAATATAGCGTGTGCCGTTATCTCGCGACGATATACATTTACATTTAAATCCCTGAAATCTGAAATGAAGTGAGATTACAAATACATTAAAATGCTTCCACAGATCCAACTCAGAAGCGTTAAAATGAGCTTAAAGTGTATTCCTGTTCGCATAACGACATGCAAACATTTTAATTTGCGTAATTAATTACATGTCATTGTTTTCAACAAGTACCTCCTGAATAATTGAGTGAATCATATTATCAACTTCATAATATGACGTGACGAATGAGCCTCTATGCTATAATTACATTATTTATTTATGATCACCACTGAATATGTTCGAGTAATCTAAAGTCGAAATTATCTTGCTCGTTAAGGGTACAAAAATAAAATGTTTTCTATTAAAATTTATTTGAAATTATTTTGTTTGCATCGATATAACATTATTTCGGCTGTGAAACGTTGTCGATAGGTAACATGGGTCTCATAAGGCTCGGGGTCACACAGCGAGCAATGGAGAGAGCCCATGCTTGGCGTTTACGTGCGTGATCGAATCAGAAATGAAGAGATCCGTAGGGGGACTACAGTAACCGACATTGCTGGAAGGATTGCTCAGTTGAAGTGGCAGTGGGCGGGACACAGCGAGAAAAACCGATGGTCGTTGGGGCGGAAAGGTTCTGGAATGGCGATCGCGCACCGGACGGCGCTCCGTGGGTAGGCCCCAAAAACGTGGACCGACGATCTAGTGAGGTACGCGGGCCTACCTATACCTATACCAAGCCGTGGGTGTCATGCGGTTGATATGATGATGATGATGATGAACTAAACATTCTTTCGAATTTGCGAACTGCATGTAGGCACAGAATACATACGTTCTTCCGAAGAAGCGTGCATCGAACTGATGTTCTTCTAACGACCGTAAATCGAACAAAATCATGTTAGTCAAAAACTACTCTTTAACAAAGAAAAGTTATTTAAGTGGACAGTTATTTCTCTATCCCTCGGGAACAGTACGAACAGAACAGAACAGAACAGTTTTTTAAGGATGAAAGGTACTCTATGTTCCTCTCTGTGCCCCTGACAACGTGTATGCAAATTTTCATGATGATTAAAACGTGAAGGAGTAACAAACAAACAAACTGACTTTCGCATTTATAATATTAGTATATACTGATAAGGAAGGAAAATGGATTTATAATTTTATTTTGTACTTTAGCGTAGGCAAAGATGATTAATATTGGATTCTTAATTAAGCTAAAGCTTGAAAGTCTACCTGCCAGCCATTTAGTATATAGGTAGTAGAACAATTTGTACTCAACAGCAGCTATTCGAACTAAATTCTTGAACTGCTTAAGTCGAGCGCAAACGCAAAGAATTTCCCAGTGTTCTCAACTTCGAACATTATAATATCTAGGCTTCATGTGAATATTGAAACGAATAGCTTAACTTTGTATTTCAACTTAGAACTTGAATAGTATGAAGTGAAGGAACTACAGCGATTGTATTTAAGTATCTACTTGAAACTTCAGAAATATGCGACTCTATCTTTCTCTTTCTGCTTCTTCACTGATTACTTATTCTCAGTTTTATCGTTGAATAAGGTTATACGAGTACTTTCATTATGCTTTTGCCAAAAGACTTCTTTTACCCCTTTTTTACTTTGCTGGAAATATTCTCTAAGATGTTTATGTTCTCGAGAACATCCTTGAATTACTTTTATAGACTTCTATGCATTTATGTATTCTATAATAACCTATGATGCAGTTATACTTAGAATCATGCCTTGCCATCATGGCAAGGCTGTTAGTCATGATTTTTAAGTTATACGCGTTAAAAATGAACAAACTCTCAATAGACACAGCAATCCGAGTATAATGTACGATATTACACATGTTTGAAGTAAATAAAATTCATCATTCAAAAATGTCTGATGAAAAATTCCGAACGAAAGCAATATACACATCGGCATCTTCAAATAACTTTTAAATAAAATTGAAGACGTACGCGCTAACCTGGTGCTGTCCTATTATGTGTTCAACTACAGAGGGTCCAATTTCCTTATTTCACTCGAATGTCAAAAGTTTTCTCAAATGAATGCAAACGTTTGAAACGTCTGAATTCGTCAGCGTGAAACGAAAGTAGGAGAAAGAGGTCGAGTGTCCCTCACCGACCTAGTTGCGACGCCGCCGTCGATACTGTCACTGCACAGACGTCTATTTTGCTGACAATTTAAAGAGCTTTATTACTTTATTGTAAGGCACACAATCCTATGCTAAAACTTTTTAAATTATTAAGCAACGCTAACATAATGGCGTGTCGGCGAACATTGAACGCTTGCATTTTATTTATATCATGTAGGTATGCTGGTGCTTGTGAAACTGCAGTGACTAATGGGTGACCTTCTAACCGTATTAAAAACAATTGCTTTGTTCAGATTTTTAAAAATGTATAAAAATAACAGCAAATAAGAAATATTGTCAAGCACGCTTTATTTTTGCGAATTGTAGGTATTCAAGGTTCAAGCTTATGACGCGTAATTCATGCATTTTGACTGTTTCCACTGTTAAATATAAACATTATTTTATTGTATGTTTTACATAAAAGAGCATCTGGTTTATGTAGTACCTTTACGTTAACTATGTCACTTATTAAGTAACGCACTCAATAGTAATAGTAGTAACACCTTAACAACTCTTTGACTCAACTTTGTATCATTTTGTATCATGGTTTGTGCTTATATTTTTCCGCCAACTACAGTTCCTTTCAACAATTCTTTACAATGATAAATTCCACTCATACAAAATCACTGAAGAGTATAAGGTATCTGGCGCATCGTGATAGTGCCAGTTTAGCAGACTGTGCTGGCTGGCAGTTGGCGGCGGCCCAGCGACGGGTCTGGCACTTGGCAACGGGCAAGATTCGTTACACCGAATTGACAGATAAGGATCTCTCTAACTAAAGGAATAACCGCTGATCTGTTCGTTTAAAAGTGTTTAAGAGCTGGTGCACACGAGCAACTTTAGTAACTTATTTGTCTCTCACATCAAGTCTACGGTTTTGTATGAAAGTGCGCACACGTAGCGACGCGACAGCCGGCGACTTTTCATACAAACCACGTGAGAGACAAATTAGTTGGGGAGACGTAATATAAGATCAGATGAGCCCTTAGTTCTTAGTGGTACCGATGTGCTAGCAGGCTCCTTGGCAGCAACAGAAGCTCTTGGAAGCGCTTCACGGCCGGCGGCCGATAAAATCGATTGCTTTTTTTAGTTTTTATTATGGGAAATTTATTTTATGTCCAACAGTATATATTGTCGCTTTACTGTTTCTGTTATTACATTAATTACAAGGATTCTACTCTACTTGAAGTCTTGAAAACTGTCGAGAACTACAGCTATCTAGTTCCTCTATCGGATGGCCTTTGTTATTATTTGAGTAGGTAGGTATCTATTAAAGAAAAGGTCAAGGAAAAAAAATAAGTCTTTCAAATTACTGACGGCCAAAAATATAGTTTATTTAATTCAAGCCAACCCAAAGTAAATGAAACAAACATATTGTTATTGTCGTCAATTTTCATTCGTTGAAATTCATTCAATTTGCTTGGCGCGTTCATGTGAAAGATAACCAATATACGAGTAATATTATACATGCTATCGAACGCAGAGCGGTTTGCTAAAAATAATAAAAAAAATTGAAGTGAATACCGAATGAATATTATTGTTTACTAGCGGCTGCCCGCGACTTCGTCTGAGTGGATAGTTATTTGTATATATCTCGGGAACAGTACTTATTTTCGGGATGAAAGGTTACCCTATGTCCTTCTTTGTACACCTGACAACGTGTATGAAAAATTTCATGATGATTTTGAATTCAAAAAAGTTGTCAGATTTGACAGAAACTCTATGAAACTGACAGCTTCCTTAAAGTTAAGGAGACCTTAACTTAAGATTTTAACTAAGAAGCCTTTGAGTATTTCATACTCATTTACACGATTCTAACTCGCTCATTCATTTCATTCCACTCACACTCACGCGCGTACACATAAACAAACATTCCAAAACACAAACTTACACACACACACCATTAATTTAATTAGGCGTTAAGTACTTAAACTATAGTACTATAAATAGTGCATGCTGCGTTCACCTATAAGTATAGTTTAGTTCTCGTAATAATAATTATGTTTGCAAAAGTATAAATGTATCAACTGTTGGTGATTCAAATAAACTAAAAAAAAATTGATAACAAACAAACGGACTTTCGCATTTATAATATATTAATAAAGATTATGGGTACGTTAGTTATTTTTGTTTGTAAAGCAAACTGAATAAACACTGGCCAATTTCTTCATGTTCTCCATTTATCATCGAGAGTCAGATGTTTTGATCGTTCTCGACTAATTCCAATGTCAGACATTGGATGATTTGTGTATATAGGTAGGTACATTGTCTGGAATTTTTATAACTATTCCATTACAACCTCAATCTCTGCCCACGTTGATGGACATTGAAAAATGGATCTGATGTTAGTAACCCGCTTTCACAGCCTTTTATGTCTGCTTATTGTTCGTGGCCTTTAGCTGGTTGTTGGTAATTTTGTTACATTAATATTTTTTCGACAACCATAAATAACTTGGCACGTATTGTTGGTAGTACCTAAGTAATGACTTTCTTCCAGACATACTTATTACAGCAACGAATATATATTTTTTACTATAATTTTATACTTACCACCTAATGCAATTGATATAATTTTGTAACGTAATGATTAACTAAAATTGGTCAAAACTCTTTTTCTTTTTTGTCGTCTATATGCCTACATTTAAGGTGGAATCAAATGATGCGATGATACCGAAACAGGTGATAGAAAAAAATCATACGGGAGTATGTTTTTTTTGTATGGGACCTTTTTTTGTATGGAACATTTTGTATGGGAATACAAAATGAATTGGTTAGCTGACCAATTAACTGCGAAAGGGAGAAAAAAAAAATCGTATTTCGACCTATCTTTATTCGACATACTTGTTCAGTTTTAGTACACTATCACTTGTTTCAGTACCTATCATCACATCATTATTTTGGTTTCCTATACAATGTGTTACAAAAAAACCTAATGCCGAATATGGTAGATAGGGACCATAAAACTGAACAACTTTTACTATGAGACCAACTCTGAAATCGTGAAAAAAAATCAGCTGTTTCAAACATTTTGATATTTTCGTTTTTAATTTTTGTATGAAACAGCAGATTTTTGTAAAAGTTGTTCTGTTTGATGGTCTCTAAATATCTGCCATATTTGGCATTAGGGTTTTTTTTAACACGTATATTAACCCATTTATAACGACCGATCGTTATAAAGATCAAAAATAAGTTTAAGGAATATCCTCAATTTAAAAATATAAATGAGCGGAAAACTTTTTCTTATTGTTTACCAATCGCCGCAGTGATTGTTTGACATTGTTTTGGCTTTCCTGAAAATTTAGTTTTTTTTGGTATTTTTCCATGTATAGTTTATGCATCAAATTAACAATACTAAAAAACTGCTGTGATACGAGATAAAAAAATGTTTCAGTAACAACTGATTACAGATTACAAAACTCGAGTTAACAACCCAACACCCTTCAGACATTGTTAGACCAATCAAATCTGAATCAATAATATCTGCATCATATGTTATAGGTATATCATAAAACAACTTGCAAGGACTCGAAACTGTGGGTGCGGCACGTGGCCATTACCGTTGGGCTAGGGTTGTCAACTTTTTACATTAAGAGATTATTCTTTATTCTTTATTCTAAAGAATTATTTCTCGTAGATAGTGGATGGTAGGATTTAATTTATTTATAAACGTTGAAATTTTAATCATTTGGTTCCCACAGTGGGGTGGTTCCACTCATGATTACAAGCTACTTTTACTATGGGGCCAACTCTGATATCGCAAAAAATAATCAACTGTTCCATACATTTAGGTCGTGTAGGTATTGCGATTTTGTATGGAACAGTCGATTTATTTCGCGATATCAGAGTTGGCCCCATAGCAAAAGTGGCTTGTTATCATGGTAATCATCACCACCCCACCGTGGGAACCAATTGATTAAAATTTCAGCGTGTATATTTTTTTTTAAGTATTTATTTTGTGCTTTTGTATGCATGTAAAAATCTTAGGAATAAAATAGAGGTAAGTATTAGTTATTAATTTGTATTTTATAAAAAAATATTATTTGCTGCTTTGGTATGCATCTATCTACATATAAATATAATAAAATAGAGGTACCTACTCATAGTAAATTTTGTAACTATTAATATTTCCAAAAAATGTAGTTAGTAGTCTCACTCTTAAACAAAAGATTGGGTTATATTATATATCAGGGTTGGAAACCCTGTTTCAAACTGATATAATTAATCACGAAGACATAAAGTTTTCTCCCAAAAGGGCTTGTTTTGAAACCGACGAACTAAATTCGGTTAAATTAAGTTTTGATTAAGCTACGACCGTTTACTGTTTCGTCGAGATTACACGTCGAAACATTCGTTGGTTGATCGTATTAGTAACCTACAATTTTATTTGGTTTTGTGACTCAAGTTTTTGAGTCACCACAAAGCATTACTGCACAATTTTATTAATTAAAATTGTGCAGTTATGCTTGTTAAACATTGAAAACCATGTCCAGTATAATTAATTACACCTACCTAACAGTGGTGAAATTATGGCGAAGGGTGAAATTATGGCGAAGGTAAGAAGCCGCTCTACAAAAATGATGAAAAATGTTATGGTCTGCATAGTGACGTTTCCAAAGTACCAGGATCACATAAATATGGGGTGGGATTTCTGAAAGGTAAGCCGATGGGAATCGGCTTGTATGGACCCTTCGCCACTGCTACCTAATTAAAACTAATTGAGTTTTTAACAAGAAAAAATATAAATTCAGTTAAAAGTACAATTTGACAAGAACATCTCTCAATAAATTCATGTGCGTAATAATTAAATAAACTGAATCATACCAATTGTGAAAAAAATACTGACGAAAGATATTGGCGAAATTTTTCGATTGATAATAAAAAACTGACATTACCGAGTTTAAGACAAGATTGATAATAAATTTTCCAATTACTCCGAGCAATTTGCCTTTTTAGCGGCAGCTCTGACATTGAATGATATCTAGGGAGATGTTATTGATACTGAAAAGGTCATTAACCCCTCTTAACAAATTCATATCGATCCGAGAGTTTAATTTATTGAAATAAATACTTACGTTCCTTTGGGTTTTTAGAACTTCATAAATAGACCTTTCTAATACAAAGTATTATTATATAGTAATAATTTTGATTGTAAGTCTTAAGTTAAATAGTTTGAATTTTGAATTGTTTGTATCTATTACCTACAGACTCGTTTTCGTTATATATTCGCATCATTATGTTATAGACCATTTAGACCTGGAGCCCAATCGCGGTAATTCTAAACATTAAAACCAAAAACATTACGTTGGTGTTTACCTTCATAATTTTCACTTAAATTGTCCCAGATTGTAATCCTAGACTCCTTAGGCAGAGTTTTCAACAATAGAAAAGAGTATCAAACAAAACGAAACTAAAACGGTAACGATTTAGCTTTGGTTTTATCGTTGAAAATTAGCGCGATTAGGCCCTATTATAACAGAACAGTCTTCGAGTAATCGGTAGACATACATAAAATAACATACATACAGTCGAACAGAGAACCTCCTCCTTTTTAGAAGTCGGTTAAAAATGGGTAAACACAACCATTTTTACAATTATTGGTTCAAGTGACACTTTGCATGACGACAAGGTTATATTTATTTGAGTAGGATACCTACCTACACCTACCTATTCAGCAATCATTTTTAAAAGTTGGTCAGCTAATTATGTATCTACACTGCAAAAGTGATCAGCAATACTTAATTAATCAATAACAATATTTATTTTAAATGACCTTGTTCTGGTGATATTGTTTAATTAAGGGTCAATAAGCCAATAAGTTACTTATACATCCTTCTTAATACATTTTTTAACTAAAAATAGCTTCGTTGATTGATTCAGCTGGCCTTTGTCGAATTTCAGATGGTATTCGGACTTCAGTATTTCATTCATCGTATTGGTTAATCTGATTATATTGAAAAAGTTTCTGAAGGGTTGATTTAATTATACCTCCTTAGAATACCAATCCGATGAACTTGATTTATTTAAAGTATAGCTACCTATTTGTGTTTTGTGTTGTGATTTACTGAAAGGTACCAAATTACTTTGTTTTGTCAATATATCGATGAAATATGCTTTTGTGAGTTGCCCTTTGTGAATATCAACTTTATATGTATATTATTGTCTTTTATTCAATACTAGATGACCCGGTGAACTTCGTATCACCACCGTTTAGACCTACCCTGGACTACGGCAAACATTTTAAAACCAAAATCAGCTCAATCGGCCTAGCCGTTATCGAGTTTTAATCAGACTAACGAACAACAATTCATTTTTATATAAATATATATAAAAATAATAATAATAATAATATATATATATATATATATATAGAAGATAGATAGATGTAGTTATTGGAATATACAATTTGATACTATCATTTATTTATTTATTTATTTGTTATTCGGTGAATCATCAGCTTACACAACAATATCTTTAAATTACAAAGTATAAACTTAAAAAGCTAATAATAATTTATGAATGACATACACCGTAATTTTGTGGTCGTTTTATTTAACTTAAGGGATTGTTCTACTAATGAAACTAAACATTTTTGCCAAAGAAACATGGGTTGAAAAACGAAAATTTTTTTGACTTTCCCATACTAATACCACTACAATGTTTTAGCTGTCTAGTTAGTATGAGGGGACCACAATTTTTTGTCGTTTTTCGACCCATGTTACTTGGGCAAAAATGTTTAGTTTCATTGGTACAACACACCCTTAAGTAAATTAAGACTACAAAATTACGGTGTATAGTTAAGTAGATATCGTGTTACTATTATATTAGGGTCATAATCATTTTTATGTACGGAAAAATACCCAGCCATGACCTAACAGCCAATAAGTAGTTTCGTGCTGTCATACAATCAGATGTTAGAATCAATAAGTTTTCTTTTGAAAACTTTAGATTACTTCTGTCAATATGACGTATTCAAACTGCGTGAGGTGTTTCAGAAACGTTTCCTTGTTTAGACCTCTACTACGTGCAGCATAGTAAAATAAAACACAAGGATTATACACAGCTGCGCTAAGTTGTTCTGTATTACTTACAATCGCACAAGTTTCCATCACGTACAAAGCAAGATCGGGAAACTAAACGCCTTCCAAATACGTTTTGCGATCCACCGTCCTATTTCCATTCCGCCAAAGTTCATTTTTGCCCGACACCAACTTCGTCCAACTTCTGTGTAATGCTTAAACGATTTTATTCGAGCGTCAACTTGGTTGAAATCAGAATTGTTTTGATTTACGCTTTGGCTGTGTTCAACGAATGCAGTGCTGACCTCATCAACTTTGTGCATTACGAAGTGCAAAGCAAACTCTGTTTGCTTAATATTTTGTAGGAATAATTGGCGTTGTATCTATGTCGATTATTATAAAGCAGGACGTAAGAGAATACATATTTTTAATTAAAATGTTGCTAAAATTGTATGCTCTCATAATAAAGATGTCGCATAACACAACAATGTACTAAGCCCTTAAAACCCGACACGTACCTGTGGGGAATGAAGAATGTAAAATAGAAGGAGGCTTACGTCTTGTAAATTAGTTTGGTTAGGACTCGGCATCAATCACACGGATCCGGTAACCGCGTTATGTCTCCACTAATTGTGATCTCGCACTGCTGAGCCGCGATCAGCCTTTTCAACATATCGATCGTCGTCGCTCGTTCTGCCCGCCGCCTCGGAAGCTTTCCATCGGAGTGCGAATTCCCTTTAAGCGATCCGTGGACGGTATAAACGCGTCGATAGAAAGCTCCCGAGACTCCGGGTCGGGTAAGTAGGTCGCCACCCTCGTACCCGGTGTTGTCGCTTTCACTGCGACCGCTCGGGATAAAGCCTAATTTTATTGCGTTGGGTTCGATCGTGTCTTTTCCTGGCAGTTGCTCGTTGGTAAAAATGATACAAATTCCGGTTCGAGCGGTGACGGTTGAATGATCGCCCCTGACGGTTTCTAATAAGATTTCTTGACGTGTACTGCTGCAATTGGGATGTTGACAATTTTTTTATTTTATGTTACATAAATTATATCTCAAAAAAAGAAACATTGGTAAAAGAATTATTTCTAAATTGAGATTTTTGCATTCACAATGCTATTTTTATACAATACTAAATAATATACTAGAAAAAATACGACTCGCACCAGATCAATACTCAGACGGGAATCGAACCCGCGACCTTTGGATATCCGGTCCAATGCTCTGACCGCTGAGCTACCGAGTCACTAGTGACATCGCCGAATTTCTTCTAGTATATCCTACTCTTACGCTGCAAGCCAGCGTTATTTCACCAATGTGAGGAATTACCTCGACATTCAATTGAAATATCTTTCCAGATATTTTGGCAATCGATTAAGATGAAATAGCTATATAATTTTTAAATTGAGATTTTTGCATTCACAATGCTATTTTTATACAATACTAAATAATATACTAGAAAAAATACGACTCGCACCAGATCAATACTCAGACGGGAATCGAACCCGCGACCTTTGGATATCCGGTCCAATGCTCTGACCGCTGAGCTACCGAGTCACTAGTGACATCGCCGAATTTCTTCTAGTATATCCTACTCTTACGCTGCAAGCCAGCGTTATTTCACCAATGTGAGGAATTACCTCGACATTCAATTGAAATATCTTTCCAGATATTTTGGCAATCGATTAAGATGAAATAGCTATATAATTTTTTATATAATAGCTATATAATTATAGGTAATTCCTCACATTGGTGAAATAACGCTGGCTTGCAGCGTAAGAGTAGGATATACTAGAAGAAATTCGGCGATGTCACTAGTGACTCGGTAGCTCAGCGGTCAGAGCATTGGACCGGATATCCAAAGGTCGCGGGTTCGATTCCCGTCTGAGTATTGATCTGGTGCGAGTCGTATTTTTTCTAGTATATTATTTAGTATTGTATAAGAATTATTTCGTTAGCACGAAAACTGCCCGAGATATTACAGTGTGAAATGCACACAAATGGACTCGCTTAAAAACGCTCCATACTAACGGCTACTCAATTATGACGTCACGTCTGATAGTTTGTATGCAACGCGTAGAAAATTTGTTCGGCAGCAATATTAAATATTGTGTTTATCAAAATGGTGTTTTAGACAAATTTGCTATACATTTTACGGACTAATTAAAGGTATCATTTATTTTAATAAATTTTATACTTTTTAAAAGGACTTGTCCACCCAACTTTGAAGGTTCATAAGATAAATAATATGCAATATATAAAACCAAGAGGTATACAAGCTACTCTAAAAGATTGATATGTTTACGATTTTTATTATTATTTCGTTATTTTATTCATTAGTCATCATCCCTATTCAATGTTTGGATCTTGATTTTTGATAAAAGAATATAAATTAGTTTTACTTAGATAGCGGTTTATAAAAGAAATACTCTATTTCATTTGATAAAATTTTGTTTTAATCAAATATCTATTTCACAATATTGCAGAATATTTTCAGTCATTTGGGCTAGCTTTTACAATTTATATCATTTCAAATTATTATCTCAAGTTTTGGATTTCTCAAATAATCCTGAAAATATTAAATAAAATTAGATTAACTTAACGTTTTATGACTGTAATATGTTTAAAGTTATTTAGTAACATTGATTTATTGATAGTGCAAAAGTGCAATATAAGTACTCACTATTATTTACTTAGTTATATCTCGGAATACACTTTGCAGTTTACTGTAAGTTACGGTTTTAGAGAGATATGATATTCTTGGTTTATTATGTTTTATTTACATTTGCACTTTACTCGAAGACTTTCTGCGTCTTCAAGTTATTCATCGTGAAACGTGATAGATAAATGCAAACGACATTTTGTATTATGGAACAGGCTTCATAATAAAATGTATGGATAGTAAAGCTATTGTGTAGGTTACGTAGTAACTATTGTATTGTATTTGACCAAGTAAGCGCGAAGCGTCTCTGCTTTAGCTTGGGCAAAAATTATTTCGTATGATGTCTGTTCGTTTGTTCTCCTCTACGGGGGGGCCCAAGTCTGTTATTTTAACGTCATAATCGTGTTTCAATAGTGTTTCGGTTTTGGGTTTAAAAGAGGGTTAAGCTACTGGCCCACTTACTCTGGTCCCTGGGCTCAATAGCAAGTGGACCAGTAGCCATCTAAGGTCAAAAAGCATTACAATTCAGACACAATTGAAACACGAATATGGCGTTAACAAATAAGACAGACTGAGTCGCAGAGTCACATTTCGCAACCGATGCTAGATTAATTTTGTGTGCGATTATTATTATGTAGAATTTCGTAGTTGTTTTTTTTTTATTAATTTTTAAAAATGGCGGAGAGTATTGAATATCATAATACGGCAGTATACTTGAGTACGGCAGCTGTATTTGGTCACCTTTATATGAATGTCATAAGTCACGCATTGAAAACATTCAGAAGATCTTAATCCGACATTTAAATTATCGAACTAAAGGTAGATATGGAGATTATAGTGCTAGCTGCCGGCGATTTAAACTTATGTCACTTGAGGAGCGTCGTTTGCTGCTCGATATGTCTTTCCTGTACGACATTGTTAACAGTAAGATAGATTGCCCCGACCTGGTCTCAACCGTTTGTTACAGTGCTCCTCGTCGTCGAACCCGACATACGAAAATGCTATGCGCTCCTGCCTATCATACAAAATATGCTCGTAATCATTTCCTTGCTCGTGCAATGAACAGTTATAACAATCAATTTGATAGTATAGATCCCTTTAAAATGTCGAAGTGTAGTTTTAAAAACGCAGTAAAAAAGAAAATAATAGAAATTTAAAATTTATTGTATCTTTAGATTTATGTATTTACAATAATTGTAGTCACAGCTGCCTAACTAATTGAACTATTTGAAATGCCTATGATCCATTTTTATTGATTTTTGTTTCTGTAATTTTTGCCAAGCAACAATTTCTGTCAATTTACTTAACGAATGCAATTAATTGAATCTTACAAGAATATAATGTTCTGGTATTTGTAACGATATCTGTAACATCCATTTTGTAATAATGATATAAATTTGTTATAGCTATGGAAACCTATAATTGGCTTATTTAAGACTTATATGTAATTACTCAATCTGTACCTAATATAGCTGTTGGTTTTCTGAATAAATCATAAATAAATAAAAAATAAAAATAAAATAAATAAATAATGTAACTCGTTCGGGCGTGGGCGCGGGTAGGAGCGCGACATGCTCTCACTCGGATATAATTATGGTTACTATGACACTGGTAGTAAGCTGTTTCAGAACATTTTATAGAGGATTTTTAAATTTGAGATTTTTGCATTCACAATGCTATTTTTACACAATACTCTATAATATACTAGAAAGCTCAGCGGTCAGAGCATTGGACCGGATATCCAAAGGTCGCGGGTTCGATTCCCGTCTGAGTATTGATCTGGTGCGAGTCGTATTTTTTCTAGTATATTATTTAGTATTTTATAGAGGATTTAAATTATGTTTGTAGATAAATAATTACAGACCATTGTCTATCATTGACATAATAAAAAAAAACAAGCGCATAGGTAGCTACGTAATCGAACTGGATTTATTTAAGCTATCGAAATACGTGTCGATGTTTGTGCTTTATTATAGCATGGCGGGTTATATTGCCAGGGGTAAGTCGTAAAAGTAGCCTGGCGGTTTTATGGTGTCTTATACTCGCCTACGCCAACGACAAGCTTGCAACCGGGTGCACTAATTGAAATAAAATATCGATGGTTTATTAGAAACGTGACTTGCGATTAGATTTAACTATTGTTCCTACTTAAACATTAGTGTAAAATAATTATTATTTGTACTGATTTTTAGGTTTAAAGACATATTATTTTTCTCATAAGAACTTACAATTTACATGTTCGCCTAAAATTGAGATGATTCATTTTTAGGGTTCCGTACCCAAAAGGTAAAAACGGGACCTTATTACTAAGACCCCACTGCCCATTTGTCTGTCTGTCACCAGGCTGGTATCTCATGAACCGTAATAGCTAGACAGTTGAAATTTTCACAGATGATGTATTTCTGTTGCCGCTATAACAAAAAATACTAAAAATAGAATAAAATAAATATTTAAGTGTTGGCCCTATACAACAAACGTGTTTTTTTTTTTTGTCGTCTTTTGCTACGGAACCCTTCGTGCGCGAGTCCGACTCGCACTTGGCCGGTTTTTCTTCTTCTACTCGAACTAGTCATTGGGGTAAGACCACGTAAGACTTAGGATCCAAGGCGTGGACCTTTTCGCGATAAGTTTGTTTTTTTAGGAAAAAAGAGATCCTTATTATTATTGCTTTCTGATATTTTGCGGTTTGAGAGATCGTACGGTAGGAATTTATTAATATGATTTAATGTAAATACAATGAATTTCAGTTCAGGCAAGAAATCGCGGAGGAAGATGAATGGTTGTTTGTATTAGTGAGTTTGTAGTTCTTGTTGTCAGCCTGCAAGTACGTTCATTATCTACGCAAAGTTTTGATACAGTGCCACTGACAAACTTATTGTTTCAATGAAATTATTATACTTACATGCTTTGAAGCAGAATCAAAGGTTTACTTACACTTGCATTGACCGAGCGGACGCGAAGAGCTAGCGAAGCCTTTTTTGCTTTAGTTTGGGCAGAAATGCTTTCTTATGTCTGTCACGCTGTCAGTCTGTCCGTTTGTTCTCTTCCACAGCAGGTTCTATAATTATATGGATTTTTGTTGTCGGTTCAGTTTTTCGAAATTTTTCAAAATATTTCAATACCTATGGGAAAAATTTCAGCAATATCAAAAAATTATCAAAAATGTCAAATGCGAGGTCTGCAGCTCTACAGAGCCATTAGTTATATTAAAAAACAACTAACACACACTGTACGGTGAATGAACCGCACATTGATGTTAGAAATACCTAATTGCGACATTTGTAATTTGCGTACTTGCATTTTATTTACACGCGTTTATTGCACTTAATTTATAAGTAAAATAAATCAGTTCTATTACGGTTGGCACTCGACACGGTTGTATCATTTTGAACTCCTCTATATCATTTCCTATCAGCTCCCTTATATCATATAAATATCAGAACAGCATCCCTTTATCATATATCAATCAGTTATCAGTCTATCACTCCTATCATCTAAAGTGTGTAGGGCCACCCCCTACATATTTTTGGTCCTTCGAGCTAGTATAAAAGGATATTTTTTGATCCTTCGATCCTTTTATCAGCATCCTAACATATCTATAGTCCTTTGATCCTTGACTATCCGATAAAAAATATATATCCGATTATAATATATATTTTTGTTCAAGCATTGTTATATTTTATCATCATTTTAAATATCATTATATTATTTTATTTTTACCTATCATCAATCCTTTTCGACATTGAGCACGCGCGCGGATTCGTGTCGAATAGGGAATCGCGTTTGTCGAGTGCAATTCGCAATTAAAAAAGTTATCAGTATCAGTGAAAGTTTTCATTAGTGAAAAATACAATGACTAAGTGAATACTGGATTTTTTCCTGGATTTGTCTTTTGTCTGTGCGCCCCAAGGCTGCACGGCAGAGGCAATAGCACCACGCACTTTACGAAATCGGCTATCATCGTGAGCAGATAAATCGTAACTGAATTACGATATCCAGCTACCATCAGCAGTTATCAGTAAGCTTGTTCCTTTTTTATTACTAACTCATTAAGATGGAAGCCGTAATCAACCGCCAAGCGGAAATTTTGGATATCATCAAGCAAGTTAAATCAAACTTTAGTAAGGACTCCGAGAGCAGGAAGACACCTGACTACATCAAGAGACGCATAGACACGCTAGAGAACCTCTGGGGAGAGTTTGATCAGAATCATAATCAACTTTTGAACAGTGATTATTCGAAAGATGAGGAATACTTCGCAGGAAACGTTTATGAGAAGACATTGAAAATATACCAGGATATCTATCATACACTATCTTGGTACAGACAACAAGCACCCGCCGAGCCTAAAATAACACCAAGAAGCAACCCGCTACAAGATTTGTTATCTAAGCAGAACACTAACTTCAGAGCATTTAAGCGACTACTGAGCGGAATAAACCTTGACCTGTTAACAGAAAAATGGGAGATCGAGGATGAGTTGCGTAATCTTCAATCAAAATGGAATGCTATTGACGTCCTGCATTTAGATATTGACAACATCACCCAAGGATGCAACGGTGATTATGACATCGAGTTGAACGAACATGAGAGACTTTTCAAGGACATCAAGCGAAAACTAAATCAGAAATTATCATCTACGAGTCACCTCCAGCAATCAACTCCACGCTTAGAAATTCCAATTTTCGCCGGAAGCTACGTGCAATGGCCCACATTTTTTGATTTATATTCGGCTGCTATTCACAATAACAATATGTTGACAAAATCACAGAAAATGCAACACTTAAAGGGAAAGCTAAAGGGAGAAGCGGAAAGACTCATTCAGCATTTACATATCTCAGAGGAAAATTATGATACTGCTTGGGAAATACTTGTGCATCGCTACAATAATCCTCAGCTTATTTTCACTAAACATATAGAGATCCTGCTAAATCAGCCAAATTTACAACGACAGACAGCATCAGAAATCAAGCGGTTGCATGACGTCACTGCAGAATGCATTCACGCTATCCACAACCTGGGAGTAGACACCAATTCGTGGGATGCGCTTATCGTACATTTAGTATCAAAAAAGCTAGACCCTGAAACTTTTAGTGAGTACAAGGAAGCTCGTGAGTCACCAAGGGAGCTTCCAACTTTGACAGAGTTTATGAATTTTATTGAAGGAAAGTTCATTGCTCTCGAACCTGTCACTAGAAGGGAAAGAGAGACACCGAAACCCGTTCAACAGCAGCATATCAGAAGGTTTCATCAAAATCAAGAAAATACATTCAAGAGAAGCACTTTCTATCCTAATCATCAGAAACCACAACTATCATCATATCATAAGAAATTTGGCGCTCAAAATTATCAGTCCAATGCAGCATACACGCGCCGTTGCCCACATTGTAACCAGGGGCATGATTTATTTCAATGCGATAATTTCAATTCAATGACCCCAGACGCTAAAATAACTACAATTACGAAACTAAAAGTATGCAAAAACTGTCTATATCATCATTTTAACAATGTGTGCATGTCACTCAAACGATGCAAACATTGCAACGGTGAGCATAATACGAAACTTCATGACGCCTTTTCGCAATCACCGACGGAAACGGCATCGAGTTCGAAGACCGCTACAAAACCGACAGCTGTAAATGTCAAATCAGCAAATACGCCACAGAAACAATTTAATGCGAATCACGTAGCTCAAAATGACGAAGAAGTTTTATTAACAACGATCTTAGTTCAGATAAAATCCAGCGATGGTTGTTATATTACACTGCGTGCATTACTAGATCAGGGGTCACAGATATCATTAATTACAGAAAGAGCAGCACAGATGTTACAATTACCTAGAAACAAATATCATGCATCGATTTCGGGGATCGGACACGATTCTAAGCAAAGTAAAGGAGTAGTTTTATTAGAATGCAAATCCATTTATAATGACTATGACTTTTCTACGCAGGCGTTAGTTATATCATCTCTTATCAACAACTTACCTAATATATCATTTAATAAACAATCATGGCAGCATCTTCAAAATATTAATTTGGCAGACCCAGAATACAACCTTTCGAAACCTATTGATCTTTTGTTAGATGCAAGTGTGTATTCTGAGATTATTATGAACGGCCTCATCAAAGGCGAGTCCCATTTCCATGCACCCATTGCTCAGCAGACCAGGTTAGGCTGGATACTATCAGGAAATATTCGTACTTTTCACTGCAATGTGGTCATAAACGAATTATCAGATTTATCAAGATATTGGGAAGTCGAAGATATCAGTAACGGAGTATCAGAGTTATCAAATGATGATCAGTATTGCGAAGATTTTTATAAATCGACTACGGTTCGCTTAGAAAATGGTAGATACCAAGTCAGTTTGCCAATGAAAAAAGATTATGAAAATCAGTTGGGGAGCTCGAAACCGAAAGCGTTTGCCCAATTTAAGCAACTGGAACGTAAGATGTCAAGCAAACCAGCTTTTGCAGCGAGCTACAAAGCATTCATGCAGGAATACGAAGAATTAGGTCACATGCGTCCAGCATCTATCACAAAGGAGATAAAGTATTATCTTCCACATCACGGCGTTGAAAAACCAGACTCCACCACAACGAAGCTTCGCGTTGTGTTTAATGCATCGGCTAACACAAGCTCTGGAAAAAGCCTTAATGATCTCATGCATTGCGGCCCCAATCTGCAACAAGACCTGCAGAATTTGATACTGAAGTGGCGACAGTATAATTTCGTATTTACAGCAGATATTGAAAAAGCATTTCGTAATTTATTTATCAATGAATCACATCAAAATTTACAACGGATTCTGTGGCGAGAATCGCCCAACTCACCAATACAAAAATACTGTCTCACCACCGCTACATACGGGACCAAGGCCGCCCCGTACCTAACCATGAGAACCCTAAAACAGTTGGCTATAGATGATGGTGAAAAATACCCATTAGCCGCTGTCGAATTGCAATCATCATTTTATATGGACGACTTATTATCAGGACATAATAGTGAAACATCAGCAAAGCTATTAATAACACAGCTTATTGACATTCTTAAAGGAGCAGGGATGAATCTAAGAAAATGGTCCAGTAATCAATCATCAATTTTATCAGGCTTATCAGAAGATCAATTAAATTCTACATTTAAGTTTAAATGCAAGGAATCGAGAAAAACTCTTGGCCTACAATGGAACCCCGTGGATGACGTATTTTCTTATCATAATAAACTACCTACGGAAATAACAACAAAGCAAACTAAACGTCACGTACTAGCCGAAATATCACAAGTTTTTGACCCCTTAGGCTGGTTATCGCCAATTACTATCAGAGCAAAACTGTTTTTCCAAAATCTATGGAAGGAAGAAATATCATGGGATGATGAATTGCCAGAAAAATACAAAAAAGAATGGTATCAGATAAGACGAGATTTATGTAATATTGATCAATTTAAAATTCCCCGGCAAGTCGGAAATACAGAAAATTCAATTGTAATTCACGGTTTCGCTGACGCATCCGAAAAAGCATACGCCTGTACTGTTTACGTTGTATCAAAACATAAGGGCGAGCACACATCATGTTTATTTACAGCAAAGACTAAGGTAGCGCCCTTAAATAAGAAAATATCATTACCTCGACTGGAATTGTGCGCAACGGTCCTTCTGAGCCAATTAATAAAGAAAATCAAGGAAACCCTTATAACAGATGACGTCACTATTTATGCATGGACCGATTCGATAGTAGTACTCGGTTGGCTGAAAGGTGACATATCAAAATGGAAGCAGTTTGTAGCTAACCGAGTTCAAGTAATCAATGACGTCATCCCAGCATCAAATTGGTATCACGTATCGTCAAAAGATAATGCAGCAGACTGCGCGTCGCGTGGAATATCAGCCTCGCAGCTGCTGGAGCACGATTTATGGTGGTCAGGACCCAGATGGTTACCACATTTTAAACCTGAAACCATAACTAAAATTGATTATGAGACCCCAAAAATAGAAACGAAATCAGCACATGTAAATGTGGCCTTACAATCAAATGGCTCAGAATTACTTATCAATACATTATTAAATAAATACAGCTCTCTCACTCAAGCTACAAGAGTCTTATCATGGGTGTTACGTTACGTTGGTCGCGTGCGGAACGATAGTAACGTGACTCCTGCAAAAACACTGACCGTCTCAGAAATAAATAATGCATTTAATTTTATAATTAGAACAATACAAAAACAAGACTTCGAGAAAGAATTGAACGATATCAGAAAATTAGGTCATGTTGGAAAAAATAGTAGCATCTTGAATCTGAATCCTTACATTGACACCAATGGAATATTGAGGGTTGGTGGCCGACTAAGTAATTCAAGTATCAGTAGCAGTGCAAAACACCCTGCGATTTTATCAAATAAAAATCAGCTGACCCGATTAATCATCAATAAAGCACATCTAGCAACTTTACACGGAGGTCCTAAACTCACGTTATCAGTAATCAGAGAACAGTTTTGGATTACCAGAAGTGTCTATGCTTAATAATATCATGAAGGATACCAGCATGAACTTTACGAAATTTGAAGATCACGAAGCATATTATCATCAACTACATAAGCAGATAAATGAGTTAAAGGAACAAGCTGAAAATAAGTTTACCATCCACGAGAATCACCATTACGCAATCTACGGCAGCTACGGCGCAATCATCATCATAGTTCTTGGTCTTGGTTGTATCATACTGGTACGCAAGACCAGGCTCCGGTCTCTGCTCAGTGCGAGCAGAGCGAGCAGCAGTCAGCAGCAGCAGCCCCAGCCGCAGCCTCGCACCGTGCCCGGGGCGGAGGCGCCCTTGGAGGGCGCGATCGACAGCAGCCGCCGCGACAGTGTTAGTGAAGTGAGAGTGTCGAATGTACCGCGAGTGAGTGCGCGACGAAATGTATCTAGCGCGAGTGATTCGAAAGTTATTCCCAAACTGAGTGATTCGAACTCAAAAGTCTTCCCCAAACTTACGAGATTCAGACTAGACAGTGACAGTCAATAAGAAACAACTAACTTTTTGCGCGTGTTTAGCGATCAAACAGACAATTTTACTTTTAACTTTCATTTTGTTTATTATTAGATTTAAATGTTGCAAAAATCATCTGTATCATAATCACATTTTATATCATTTAATATTAATCTCATTAACATTGTTTAAATAATCTTCATAGTTTTTCTCATCTTGCATCTTCTCGGTGCGGCAATATGTACGGTGAATGAACCGCACATTGATGTTAGAAATACCTAATTGCGACATTTGTAATTTGCGTACTTGCATTTTATTTACACGCGTTTATTGCACTTAATTTATAAGTAAAATAAATCAGTTCTATTACGGTTGGCACTCGACACGGTTGTATCATTTTGAACTCCTCTATATCATTTCCTATCAGCTCCCTTATATCATATAAATATCAGAACAGCATCCCTTTATCATATATCAATCAGTTATCAGTCTATCACTCCTATCATCTAAAGTGTGTAGGGCCACCCCCTACACACACATTGTATTTTCTAAGAGATAAATCGCATTTATTTAAATACATAAAAAAAAATCTAATAAAGGAAGCTAAAGTCAACCTCGCACGTTTTGTAAACAAAGTTTGAACGTCTAACATATTTTAGTGAAGAAATTGGACCCGCACTCCCAATATAAGGAACTACCCCCCCAATTTGGTCGTCAACAGTATCATAACTCGTAGCTCCGGTAATATAGTTGGCAGTAAATAGATCGTGCTTACACGTTTGACGTTTATCACTGAAAATAAGGGTACGCGTTAACCTACATATTGAGTTATGAAAGAAAATTTTCAAAGAAATATGTTTATGGCCTTATTCTGTAAACCGCCCTGAAGTTTGGCTTTCAGTTTCAGCAACTTTGAGTTAAACAAATATATACTTACCTAATTTGATTAATTTTTCTTCATATACCAAACCCAAATGATAGCTCTACTATACTAAAATGCGAGAATGTAGTACTTATAGACATTGAACGACCAAAAAGTTCTATGTCTATTTTGGTTTTCTAAAGTAAAAATTAAAATCAATATTTTGCTGTCTGATATAAGAATTTTTTCTGAAAAATTAAATATCTAAGACATACTTACTAAGATGTAAAAACAAATATAAGTACACAACTATAAAATAAAGCTTTTAAAAACCTCCCTCAAAAACCTGAAAATAAATCCAAAAACAGCTTCAAAATTAAATAGCTCCTAAAAGCAAGAAATAATAGTCAAATCAGTGTACACAATGTCAATTTTAATAAAAAAACGTCTATCGAAGTCGGGTGGGGCTGGATAGGTTATTTTTTTTATTCTAAAAGCCCCACCCGACTAAATGAAGTCGGTCTAATGAGACGTTTTTTTATTAACCGACTTCCAAAAAAGGAGGAGGTTCTATGTTCGTCTGTATATTTGTTTTTTTTTTGTGTATGTCCACCGATTACTCGAAGACGGCTGGACCGATTAAAATGATTCAAACGTTATTACATTAGGTATACTCCCAAGTTGGTCCCATTTTTTAAAATTTGGAAATCGGTTCAGTCCTTTTCAAGTAGTTTTGAAAAAAGCACGAAAATAGTATGATTTTGTGTGAATTACCTCGATGATTGGTCGTATTACTTCTTTGTTTATGAACTGAATAAGATAATTATTTTTTTGTTGGAAGAGGGATATCTTAAGTGTAGTTTTTTAACCGACTTAAAAAAGGAGGTTCTCAGTTTGAGCCGTATTTAAGTATGTTTCTCCGCGATTATCTTACGTTTGGCTGAGCCGATTTTTCTACATATTATATAATATACCTTACCTACAAGGTACCTACACTAAAAATAAAAAATTGTTTAACAAAAACAAAAAACCGACTTCAAAAAACCTACCTCTAAAAAGCAAGAAATAATATTCGTAATAATAAAAATACGTCTATTGAAGTCGGGTGGGGCTTTTAGAATAAAAAAAAGGAATTTGTACTCCAGCCCCACCGTTTTTTGCCATTTTGGCTACGGAACCCTAAAAACAGGCCAAGTGCGTATCGGGCCACGCGCCGTAGGGTTCCATAGTTACCATATTTAATACCGCTATCGTTTTTCGTCTGTAAAAATAACTTTGTTTTTCACAGTGTTGGTATGAATGACAAAGTTATACTTGCGGTTTTGGAAAATATGATATATCTCGAAAACTAATTACTATATATCCTTTAAACCAATTTTCGTTGAAAGTTTTCATTAAGTTCTATAGCATATGTATTTTTTACATTTTTCACTCTCTAATTTCTAAAGTTAGAGGGGGGGACACACATTTTACCACTTTGGCAGTGTTTATCTTTTAAACGAATTTGAGAAAAAATTGTATTAGGAACCTCAATGTCATTTTTAGAGACGCACGTATTGGTATGAAGATTTTTTTTCAGTTTTAGTTCCATGTATGGAGAGCCCCCCCTTAATCTTTATTTTTTTATTTTTGTGTTAGAATCGTTAAGCGGTAAACAGAATACATCTACCTACTAAGTTTCAACTGTGTAATCCTAATACTTTCGGAATAAAATGGCTGTGACATACGGACGGACAGACAGACATGACGAATCTATAAGGGTTCCGTTTTTTGCCATTTTGGCTACGGAACCCTAAAAATAATATATACCTATAATATACCTACATACAATCGAATTGAGAACCTCCTCCAATTCAATTTTTGAAGTCGGTTAAAATATTCATCCAAAGTATCATCGAAATAAGTAAGAGCAATTTAGCATTTTTTTAAATGCTAAAATACTCGTAAGTTAAAAAGGTTTATATGAAAAAACACTTAATACTTTTAAAATGGGCTATTGGATTGGCTCCCAGGTTAAAATTTTGCACCAAATGTATCGCACTCGCATTAAAATGAAATGTGTTTCCTTCTGCTGAGTGTTATTAAATTTTATATGGAAGCCAGTGATGTCTCTATGGGCCATATAACATAACGACTTCCTACGGACCAGCTACTTTGTATCACGTGACAGGTCTTTGTTATGTAACTGCTCTTTTATTACTCATTAGGTGAGTGGGGATTAAGATTGAAAGTAGTTTTGTGCTTGTGAATTATTACGACCGATATATTAGAGCTTGGTTCTAATGGGGATAGGACGTGACCTTTTTAGGTTTCCGTAGCCTAATGGCAAAAACGTAACGTTTATTAAACAGGGTATTTCATAATAACTCGAAAAAATTGCTTCTTATTATTTGTATGGAAAACTGCAAAGTGCAACCCTAGACGCAAATAGACTCTTGTTTTTTGAAAATCAACCCCATTAAAGGGCAAAAGCAAAACAAAATTTAGAGTGGCCACTATACAGTTTATCATGAAAAGTTTTTTTTTCAATAGGTAATGTGGCGTTTTTCAGGGTTTAAAATAATAATTTTCCGGGGTTGTATGGATGTTGGCCTATCTATAAGTACAATATTTGACTTTAGGGGCTATTTTGTAATACATTGTAGAATTATTAGTAAAGTATTGTCATTTGCAAATTTTTACTTTTGAAAATATCACTTAAATGCACAATTAATAATACACTTATTAAGCACAATTTGATGGTATTACACTTACAATGCTAGAACACCAGGTATTAGAAAATCAGGATACTGTTGAAATATTGTTTTAAATAGACAAAAAAAATAGACTATTTTTCCTCCGACATAAAGTATTGAGCATACAAATGTAACAAAAATACTTAGGTACATTTATTGTGCTCCAAACGAAAGAAAATCACTCACACATAGTTATCTATTGTTACCCTTACGTTTTCCTCATTGAGTCTCTGATGTGTTGTATATCTTCTCATTGTGGTGCCATCTGTCGAATCCTTTTGCGTAACGTTCTCACCGCCCAAATAGAATGCAAGGAATGCTCGGACATAGTTTAATTTCCGCACCGTCGAAGAGGTAGATACATCAGTCGATTTAAAAACCAAACGAAAGCGTTCTTAGTTGAGTATGAGTAGGGTTCTGTAGAAATAAACAATTACTTTCTCGTAAAATTATTAAAACAAAATTAATTATGTGAAACAAACTAGTGGGTAGATATAGGTTATTTAACATCAGCTCGCACTGCACCGCATTTTTCGTAGCTCTATCTCTTTCCATCACTTAGAAGCTTTGTTCAATAGAGGGGGAAAACCACTCGGCCGCACCCGCGTGCTTCTGTTACAAACTATCAACGAAAAAATTGTCGTAAATCGGTATTCTTGTTCCGGAAAATATTTTTTTCAATACAGTTGCTCGAAAATTTAAGTTTACGATGACAGTCGAGCTTGCGGAAAGTTGATTTTACCGCACGTCGGCGAAGTGCGTTTCTGTTTACGAACGTTTTTTTAAATTTCAACTAGCTTCCGCCCGCGACTTCATCCGCGTGGACAGTAGTAAAATATGCAACCAGTTTAAAATGACCCCTTTAGTGTATGAAAGCTAGTACTACGGAGAGTTCAAGCTGTTTCCCTTGTTCCACCCACCTGAATTTGATGAAACATAGCTTAGATTTTAAGTTAAAGTTAAAGAAAATCGTATCACCTGCAGTCAAAGAAAAACATAAAAATAATGAATACGACCTTTTTAAACACTGCAAAGTTCTACCTATACACAAAATATTCCAGTACTACCTTTAAAAAGAACAGTTCTTTAACACTACAACCCAAAAAAAATCAATCATAAAATTACAACCCGAAAAGTAACTAACGATCAACTAATAACTTCAATAGCCTGTAATGTATACGGAAAACGGACAACGCACTATTTAGTTACTCGTTTACTAAACAGCATTTATGCATCCGTGAAAAATTCCATCACTAAAAATAATATAAAAAATAAATTAAAGTTACACTTCTTGAACAGCCTGTAGCAGCGATGCATCATGCCTGTGCATTTTGCACATTGCGCGTGACCTTCAATCGCTCGCCCGCGTCAACCGCACTCACTATCTCCCTCACGCAAAGAATATTTGCTCCGATGCGGTTCATACTTGTTTACTTACTTGGGTACACGACATATTATGAGACAATAGAATATTGTATTACGTTACGAATCTATATAGTATTAATCATAATATGAAATAGCTGTAGCGAACTCAACTTTGTAGCACGCCAGACAAATCTCTGTGGTTTATGGTGTGTTTTTCAAATATTTAATTTGTATTTTGTTAATTAAATAAAAAATAAAAAAAAGTTAGACCTCAATCTACTAATTGTGAAAAATCTATCAAAATTAGTTTAGCGGTTTTTGCGTAATTCGCGTACAAATATTTAGAATTTACAGTTTGATTATATGTATAGATTACAATTTCAGTAGTACCTATAATGTTTTCTCGCAAATGTATTGAAAAACGTAGTATGGCACACGGTTGTTAAGGTTTTTTAAAAACCTCCTTACCAACCTTGTATCATAAACTACTATTTAAAGCGGCGCAAAGAGACGGAGCAATGAATTCTGATCCAGGTGGTTTAGTAGGTACTTATTACAATGCCATTAAATTACAGTCATCCGCGGCAACTGCATTGCTTTATTTAATTTATAAACCCTAACTTTGTATGTTTAAACTCGACATCTTTTAACTTTATAGAAACTGTTACAGCTGATAAGTTTCTTGCGCCCGTTCTTCTTGTCAGCTAAAAAAGTCTGGAACGGGTGGTAGGAAAATATAGACGATTCAAAAGTACTTAATAATTAAGTTTATTTCAATAAAGCTTATTTCACTTTCACTTTCACTCTTTGGTACCTAGTAATCTTATTAGACAGTATGTACATATTGTAATAAAAAAACCGTAAACAAAAAGCGTGCGGTAAAATCAACTTTCCGCACGCTGTACCTACTGTGAACTGTGTGTCATTGAAAGCAAATATTTTGGAGCAACTGTATTGAACGTTTTATTTATTTATTATTTTATTATTATTATACCTTATTAAAGCTGGCTTTATTGGTTTTGCTGGCTGGCTGGCTGTGCTTTGATCCTCTAATCTAAACCATTAATCTATTCATTGATCGTGTTACATTTATTCTGAAGGGTAATGACTTGTGTGCTCAGCAGTAAAAGTCATATGGATTTGAGGTCATGTTTTAGGTCAAAGTTCTCTGTATAAGATACATAATTATTAACAACATCGTCGCTGTATTAACTGACTGAAAAGTTATTTCTAAGACGACATCAAAGATAAAACTGTAATGAAGACAGTGTCAAATAATTTCGCTCATTATTATTAGGTTCGCAAAACTTGTGTCTTTAAATGTAATAAATTAATAATGACTGTGTTTGTGGTATTTTAATTAAAAAAATGATTGGGCTGAAAGAATGATGCCCATTTCTGACTTTATTTTTATTTATTTTTTATTTAATAGGTAAGCTTAACATATACAATTTATTATAAAAAAATCATTCAAAAACAAAAGACCTTATATGTTAGCCTAATAAAAGCTTACACAACATTAACCAAGACAAAGACAACAATATAACTAATACAATTCATGAATACGTATGATTGCAATTATGAATAAAATAAATCGAACATTTAAAATTATATAAGTAACTAGCTTCCGCCCGCGACTTCGTCCGCGTGGACATTCGATAAAATCCTCATGTTTTAATTTTATTAAATTCTGATCAGCTCGCGAGGCAGGACGTTTGCCGCACGGGCCTCGCACGAGGCTGCGCGCTTGGTGGGGACCCGCCTAATCACGTAAAAACGGCTGATCAGAATTTAATGAAATTAAAACATGAGGATTTTATCGAATGTCCACACGGACGAAGTCGCGGGCGGAAGCTAGTTTATTATATTTAGAATGGTATCCAGAGATATCCCGTTCCCGTTCCCGTTCCCGTTCCCGTTCCCGTTCCCGTTCCCGTTCCCGTTCCCGTTCCCGTTCCCGTTCCCGTTCCCGTTCCCGTTCCCGTTCCCGTTCCCGTTCCCGTTCCCGTTCCCGTTCCCGTTCCCGTTCCCGTTCCCGTTCCCGTTCCCGTTCCCGTTCCCGTTCCCGTTCCCGTTCCCGTTCCCGTTCCCGTTCCCGTTCCCGTTCCCGTTCCCGTTCCCGTTCCCGTTCCCGTTCCCGTTCCCGTTCCCGTTCCCGTTCCCGTTCCCGTTCCCGTTCCCGTTCCCGTTCCCGTTCCCGTTCCCGTTCCCGTTCCCGTTCCCGTTCCCGTTCCCGTTCCCGTTCCCGTTCCCGTTCCCGTTCCCGTTCCCGTTCCCGTTCCCGTTCCCGTTCCCGTTCCCGTTCCCGTTCCCGTTCCCGTTCCCGTCCCTGTCCCCGTCCCCTGGATGTGCATGTCCAGGTCCAATCATGTCCACCGTGTTGGACTTCAAAATAAATGTCATTTTCGCAATCACAATCCCGTGAAACCTCAAGAACGACATCCACATCGATTTTCATGTTTACTTACCCCATTTACACCTTAAGGGATGATTTTCAAAATAACAAAATATGTGTTTGCCTATTTATTTTTAGACATGCTCCTACGAATTTAAAAGTTGAATGTCTATTTAATATTCTTTTTCCATACAAAATTTGAACCCCATTTTCACCCCTTTAGGGGTTAAATCATGTCCACCGTGTTGGACTTCAAAATAAATCTCGTTTTCGCAATCACCATCCCATAACACCTCAAGAACGACATCCATATCGATTTTTATGTTTACTCACCCCATTTACCCCTAAGTGGTTGATTTTCAAAATTACAAAATATTATGTTTGCCTATTTATTTTTAGATGTGCTCCTACGAAGTTTAAAGTTGTAATGTCTATTTTATATTATTTTTCCATACAAAATTTGAACCCCATTTTCACCCCTTTAAAATAAATGTCATTTTTGCAATCGTCATCCCAGAAAACCTCAATAACGACATCCATATCTATTTTTACCCCTTTTCACCCCCATTTCTTCTTCATAGGGGTTGAAATACTAACAATAACAATATACGTTGCGTTAGGTTTCCATCCATAAGCCTAAATTATTAATTTAGCGATTTTTACTTCGAAAATAAAGGATTTTCTTCAATACACAACTTTATCCCCCTTTTTTGACCCCTTCGGGGGTAGAATTTTGAAAAACGCTGAGACCCGTATTTATTAATTTTCAATGTTCAGCCAAATCACAAAATTTGAAGATCCTAGATTCAAAACTGAGGGACTTTCATACAAACTTTGGACCCCCGTTTCACCCCCTTGGGGGGTGAGTTTTAAAAAATCACAGTGCACCCCTAGACCTCATAAGGAACCTATGTGCAAAATTTCAAGTCTCTATGTTCAACGGTTTGGGCTGTGCGTTGATATCTCACTCAGTCAGTCAGTCAGTCAGTCAATCAGTCAGTCAGGACTTTGAATTTTATATATATAGATAAAAAGTTTTACAAGATTATGAAATAAATTAATTATTGGACAACTCAAAAGAAAACAGGTAAACTACACTGCGTGATAATCAGTGACATCCAAAATTATTTGCTAAGATGCTCAATAATCTTACGTTTGAATTTGTTGAAAGAGTCAGAGAACACGTCTAGATCGGGAATATGCACCTGGATTTCATGATATTCTTTGCAAATTATAACAATTGGACTATGATGACCAAGGTTGGTTTTACATCGTGGTATATGGAAAACTTTCGTGATCGGGTTTCTTGGCATGTGATAAGGAACCGCAACAGAAATCTGCTTTAAAATTTGTTCGCAGTCAGAAGTGTTGTTAACAGTTCTGTGTAGAAATGCTGGGTCAAGTGATTTGCGACGATCTTTTAATGTCTGCATTTCAAAAAATGATCTGCGCTGATCATAAGGGCATCTATGAGAAATTCCACGAGAAGTGAAAGCGAGTCGCCTGGTGAATTTTCTTTGGACAGATTCCAGCCTTTGGGAGTGAACGACGTATTATGGTTTCCACACCACACTACAATACTCTAAGTTACTACGAACCTTGACTTGTCAATATGATGATTTTATCAATTATCGTGTAGGTGGTTAAGTGTGGTGTAAGTATAGAGAAGTAAAATAGCTCATTAAATTGCGTTTTTAGTGTTATTTATAAATTGCTGACTAAAATAAAAATACAGAAATAGAGAAAATTAATATAAAGGCAATAATAAATTACATTTAGTATGAACTAGAACATATTGATTCTAAGTAGGTACTCCTGTAATAATATAATTATACAATAATTCTAATATAATTTCAACATTAATAAGAAATTATTGCCAAATTAAAATTCAGTAAATAGCTAAGGAACTAGTGTTCTCAATTACACATTAAAAAAAGCTATTTGACACGTCACCGCGTGTATGGGAAGTGGTTGTTGTTAGTTTCTGCTCGTAAACTCATTAATTACATTCGTAAAACTTGTCTTAGACTTAGACATTGACTTATATCAGAAAATAAGAAAAGATTCGACCTACTCGCCTTTATATGGAACCCTAAAAGGGTACTTAATTTTAAAGTACGCTTGGGTGGCGGCGCGGGGGGACACCCCACCATTTTAAATAGGCGTCAAGTCATTTGACGTGCAATTATTTTCATTTCGCAACCCAGTTTTCGAACTTTTTTTGTCACCCACGAACCTAATTTATGATGTTCCAGCCCTTAATTAATTTCACTCTGGGCTGTAACGTATACGTGCTTAATTACGTTAGGAGTGTCACGTGCTCACTCGTAAGGGTGACGTGCTTTGTGATGTGACATTTCGTTTTTGTGAAAGCTTTATGTCAAACAAAGGAATGGGAAGAAACCTGTTCTTAAGGGTTGCCTATATATTTGTGTAAACTGGGTACGAATACGATACGTTTATTTCGATAGTAGTTTGTATTTCAAATGTAAATATTTCTGTAAGTATTAGGTTATATCATAATTTTTGACTTGAATTGTGAATTTGGATTGATAAATTGATAACTACAAATTTATATCGACTGCCATTAGTATAATAAATCAATCATTTTGTATCTTCTTTGCCATACGCTTTCAGAACATCTAGTCCCACTAGGTCATGTCCTCATTAGGTTTTGTTTGGGAGGGTTTGTTTCTCTTTTGGTATTTGTTGAAATTTATTTTTATTTTTTTATTTTAGTTTACTGTGTTTTTGTTTCGTACTAGTTTACCAGAAGAAGCGATTTGATACTTCTCTTCGGTTTTGAAGAAGATTAAGTAGATTAATGTGATTATGTATTTTGTGTTGAATATATCTTTGCACTTTGTTTTTTTATGTTGAATTTTGTCTTGGGTGTTGTCATGTTGTCATTTTGTTAGAATGAATCAAAAGAAAACCAAGAAGAAATTAAAACATAAAATAAATAAAAAAAAAAGCAAAACTATCGACAGGCCGAAATAGATCTTTTTAACGCGTTGTTAGTTTCTCAAAGAAAATAAATAAAAATTTAGTTATATGTTGAAATTTTAGACTTTAGCAGTCACAATACTAAATTTAATTAAGTTACTTAATATAATTGAAAAAATACTAGAAAAAATCGACTCACCCCACCCGTAGCAGCTCAGACGGGACAATTATATTAAGTAACTTAATTTAGTTATGGTTATGAGTACCTTCCGCAAAACGTTTTATATTATTGAATTATCCAAACCTCTCAAGTCATGTATTTATCTTTAATAAAGGCTTTTTAATAAGCTGAACGTTGCTGAACCCAAAATACGACCGTTAATAAACCATTAATTGAACATCTGAAACTTTAACGAGTGGACACGTCCGATATCGTTACTATCCTTTAGTTCTAAAATCCTCTACTCAACGAAGTGAGAAAACGATAACTGGTCTTAAGGGCACCTTATCTCGTTCTTGCTATATCTAACCAGAGCTTCACGGAATATACGCCATTAAGTGACCTCCATAATTTCCCTTTAGGACGTGAATACGCCCATACGTCCAGGTGTAAATACACACTCTTATCACCATAGCATTAAAGGTTAAATTTGAACGCTCGAATCGTTTATTGCCCACGTATCATTTGCTCGCTTTGAAGAAACCTCAAACATGTAGTTAGAGGAAAAATACAGATTCTTTGAAGGCCGGAAATATAATGGGGATTGAACGAAGGCTAGAGAGGGTCCCGTCTTTGTCAGACCTATTTATGGTTTTACTTTATGGTATAGACTTGTCCTCCGCTTTCCGGATTACTAGATAATTTTAGAACTAACACGCCTTGTTTAGCAAATGTATAGGATTTTAGAGAAAGCATTTTCTTCAATGGTTACGTCAAACTTCTTCATTTCCTAAAAATATAAGCCTTTAATAAAATCATTAAGTGTAACCTAAATCATTTATGTTTAAAGTTTCAAGATTTCACATAAAAACAGAGATATCTTATCTTATTTATAACAAAATTAAGAAAGTAGATAATGTTGAGTTTGAAAACATTTCCATTTTATTTCACTTGGTACATTAGATAGTTTTACTCTATTTCTATGGTTTGTAGAGGAAAAGCGGGAATTTTCCTAAGAGGTACGACTTGGTAGTGGTTTCTTGCGCCAATCAGTTTGAAACTCTGTTTTACATAACATAAGGTTTTATGTCAGTAGTTCGCTAGAATCTCGCAGAAATGATAGCACTTGCATTCAGTGAACCCGCTCGGTCGTCGTCCGAGGTTGTTGACCTTTCTAAGTTCGCACAACAATATCTTTGTTATTTAGAACTTATATGTAAGTCCAGAGTGTAAATCCAGTTTATTATAGTAAATCCAGAGAGTAGAACAACAATATAGGGCCAACCAACCCATGACCCAAGTTAATTTAATTCTTCAGAAAAATATTTTATTAAAAATACTTAAAACCTTTTTTGCTTACTGTATACCTACACGACTTATTTTTTCTTTATTAATTAAATTTAAAAAAGTTGCCACTGAAACCTTAACTAATTTAGCTGATAATTTACCAAGTATTTGATAAAAATATCCTGACCTTAAAATATTTTTTTTTAAATTTGAGATTTTGTATACACAATGTTACTTTATATATATATATTTATTTTTTGTCAAACATAAATGTCGAGGGTAATTCCTCACATTGATGAATGAACGCTAGCCACGCGAAAGAGTGTGGTACCAAATGTACTTAGTACTGGTAGGATTTCGATGATCCCACTAGTGACTCCATTGATTGCGGGTTCGTGTCCCGCCTGAGAAAATGATATGGTGATGAGTTGAATTTTTTCTAGTATACCTACTTATTTGAAAATTTATAAAGTTAAAAGTTTTTTTTTTAGTTTATGTCTCAAAATAAATTCATAAAATGTTTTATGTGCTATCTTTCTGTTAGCTGTATTACATAATTAACCCGTGGATGATGGTGTGGGCTTCGCAATTAGCAAATTTGTTTTACTTAATATCTAGATCATAAGTTAAATTGTGAACGCAATTTATAAATAAATAAAAAAAAAAAAAATCAAAATTACTTTCCTTCGTTTGTTTTCTTAATTTTCACGAATGTGTTTTATTAATAAGATGAAAAATCTTGTACCTAACCTAGCAGTTCGAAATTACTCCGATTTTTTGTCAAAACGTGCTGATTTAATCTAGTTAAATATAATAAACAATCAATTAAGTTGATTGTTACATTCTTTATTAAAAATATTAACCAATTAGAATATTTTAGTAGGTAAAGTAATAATAAATTAAATCCCGTCTGAGCTGCTACGGGTGAGTCGATTTTTTTAGTATTTTTCAATTACATTAATTATCTTAAGGCTGTTGTATGACCGAAAGTGGCGCCCTCAGAGGTTTTTATTTAATAAGTTATTAAAAGAAAAAGATTTTAATAATGTTTATCGTGGACATTTTAGGGCCAATGGTCTAGTATTTTTAGAAGGTATCACTACATGCCCTCGTAGTCATTCGTAGAAGTAGATAGCAAATGTGTCAAAAACTGCCACTTTTAGCAGTTTGCAGTGACTACGAGGGAATGTAACGATACCGTCTAAAAATACTAGACTGTGGGCCATAAAATCTCCACGATAAACATTTTTAAAATTGTGTATTAGAATTTATAATATTAAATATAATTCACCTCGGCGCCACTTTCGCTTGTGAATGCCTAAAATAAAAAAAAAAATCAATAATAATAAATTCGCTATAAATAACAAGATGCAAACAATTAATGTTTCTTAAAGTCTTCCTTGTTTCAAAGGACCTACGTTTTAACAAACTCGTAGAAAAACTAACATACATAATTTAGGTCACGTAACTTGTAGTGTTGTAGAGACATTCGGAAAAGAAAATCTCGCTGTGCAATGTGAGCTCTCTTTTCTAATAAAACTTTTTATTTGTACTGAAGTGTTTTCGTGTCCGATTCTTTTATTCTTTAGAATTCTGACTACCTACTACGTGAAGTATTGCTTGCTGGCTAAATTACACTGTGCAGAACACCGAAGTACCTAAGTTTATTTTACATCTGCATCCTTAGCACGAACAGCTCTAAAAAAAAATAACGTGCGTTTTTTTCTCAATAGCTGTTCGTGCTAAGGGTACTGGTAAGCCTCCTTCACTCGCTCAAGGTCGCGCACCTACCGCTAGTCGTTCGTTCGAACGAACAAGTGAGCAGAGGGCCGCCACACGCCCGCCTGTATACAAGCGCGGCATCTTACTGCCTGCGTAGATATTGCCTCTTTATAACAGTAACAATGTCGAATCGACATTACTGTGTCAAAATCAAAAAACAATAAACAATTGGCGTTTTAAACATTATGATATATGCTACGCAGTTCATTTAAAAGAAAGCAACCCTCAGAAAAGGTAAGAGCACGGCATAGAAAGTTAGGCAACTACTAGGTGAACAGCGCGACCTGAATTGCACTTTATTGTGTCGGAGCAAAAGTCGCTATTTATTTAAATGACTTTGCTGAGTGCTGCTTCTGTACGTTTGTACTATTAGTTATTCTGTGGTTATTTTTAACAACAGAATACCAATAATATTTAAACAGTATAAAAAACATTCTTACCTGTAACCTGAACCTTCAGAGAGTTGTTCGAAAGTATAAAGAAACATACTTGTTGTCAATCATTTACTTTTTCCGACTTCGTATTACACATCACCACGTGCGTGACGTCGGCGCCCGCAGCACGACGTGAGCGTGACACCGTGACACGGCAGAATTCCTCGTATTGTAGCAAATTCCGATGTATAAGCGCATAGTATTTTTGTCATTCTATTCTGTTCCTTCGTGTCACGGTGCTGCGCCATTGACCTAGCCCGTTTTTGTCCCAAAGACGCTTAAAGCACAATCTCAAGTAGTATACAGGTTGTTTCATAAATAACCCGTTTGTTTTTATTTGTATGGAAAACTGCAAAGTTATAAACCTTAGACGCAAATAGACTATTTCGATAAACGAAAAAACACAATTTAGGTCTAGCTAGAGAGTTGCCATAGCCACTATATTATGTTGTTTATTATCAAAAAATTTTTTTAGGGTTTATATTAATTTTCCGGGGTTGTATGCATTGTATGTATGATACCCTGTCTAACATATTCCTCTTTAGAGTTTTTTTGTAACTAATTGTTTAATAATGTCGTCACATTAAGATTTATAAAAAAAAATTGTAGGTGATTGAGGTACCTATACTGTTAATATGTATTATATTATGTTATTATATATATTAATATTAATTGAGAATTTAAAAATCAGTAAAATTAAGATAACAAACGATTTTAAATTGTCCAAGATTATTCATAATTAACATAGGTAAGCTTACCTTTTTAGCTTTAAAATAATCTATAATGAAAATGAAAATGTTTTTTCTAATTTAATGACAAACGACTTTATTAAATAAAACTAAAGATAAAACTGACTTAAATTTTAATAATCCTTACAAAGAGAAAATCGCTTTGCGACGTTTTAATCTCCAATTAAGTATGACATTGACCGTTAGGCATTTTACAGCTGGAATAAAATGGCTGTAGTGCTGAAATATTGTGACATGACCTTCAGTTAACGCAGATGCTAATACAGAATTATTTTTATTTCTGTTGAGAAAAAATCTTGCTAATACGATACGAGTACCCACTCTTTTCCAGGAAAAGTATACAAATTATGTTTACGGTTATATGAAGATTTTTCTCCCAAGCGTATACACAATACGAAATATTGTGGTATACGTAACAGTAGGCCTATGAAAATGTTAAGCATACTCAGAATAAAGAAACCTACAATAAATAAATAAATATACAACGTGTAAAAAACCCCTTAACGCCGTATATGGTAGACGTGGACCATCAAACTGAAACAACTTTTACTATGGGACTAACTCTGAAATCGTGAAAAAAAATCAACTGTTTTATACATTTATTTTATGTTTTATATTTTCTATGATTTTTTTTCGCGATTTCAGAGTTGGTCCCAAAGAAAAAGTTGTTCAGTTCGATGGTCCCTATATTTTGTAATATTTCGTCAAAATCGGTCTAGCGGTCTAGGCGTGAAAACGTAACAGACAGGGTTACTTTCGCATTTATAATATAAGTATGGATAAGCCTTATTTCATTTCTACATTTCTATTATTTTGTATTGGTAACATTGTTCGAAGCTGTGCGGAGAAAATGCGGTGTGTGGAAACACCCGGGTGAATCTACGCTGTTTCTTACTTCCTGCGTCATTGTCCTCACTCGAAAATGGTTAAAAATCCAATGCATCACAAGGCATAAATTAAAAATATGCAAATTAATACAATCTATTATTGTACTCTAATGTAAATGATGGCATATTTTTAATTTATTCCTTGTGATGCAATGGGTGTTTTAACCATTTTCGAGTGAGGACAATGACGCAGGAAGTAAGAAACAGCGTAGATTCACCCACATAGCTGAAAAACATCGTTTGTCCTGTCCGTTACGCACATCTCTTCTCCCGCTTTGGTGGAGTGGAGGTCAGCTCAGCATGTACCTATAGTCAGGTGTGCCGTACATATGTGTGACAGGCTAAGTTAGGTTCTATCGTGAGTTGTAGTTCAAAGTTCTGCTGACTAAAGCATCTTGAGATAAGCTAAATATTTATATAAAATTTTAAATAAATAATAAATATTTATATTTAGCTAAATATTTTTATATATAAGCTTAATATTATATTTTGTGGCCATAGCTAGGCTGCAAGGGTGCGTGATTGACGGCCTCGACCTAAATAACAAATCAGCATGATATCACTAAATTGTCCATAATCTGGTTGCTCCTATTTTATTGAAAAGAGATCAAGGTTCATGCAAAATAATAACAAGGATGGTATTTTAGCATGTTTTATATATTGTATTGTATTGTTTGATATTGGTTATTTATTGTAACATATCAAAAATGTTTTATTGATAATTTAAAAGTATTTGTTCCGTACACAACCTTTTTTTTGTTACAAAAGAAGAAAAGACAGATTGGCAAATACGTAAAAGATACAACATGATCAAAATCTTCAAACGGCCGTGGCGCCCTCACCTTAAATAAATTTATTACTCGCTAAGTACATAATGTATCGAAAATTCAAACGTTGAGATTGAAGCTAATTTGCTATAGTTTATTTACAAACTATAACATTTGTAAAATAAAGTTCGTTGTAGTAGTAGTAGGTAAAAGAGCAAAAAGTGTCCACTTTTGGCACTTTTGCCTACTACTACTAGGTAAAAGTAAATAAGTTTATGAAACCGTTTTAATTTAGTCGAGTTGTATAAAGTTAGGAAAAGACTTAGGCGATTCTTAAGTTTGGTGCAAACGGCAGTTAATCTTAATAGTAGCAAGAAAGCAATCCATTATAGTTGCAAATTCCTTTCTTGATTGTGTCGCAACCAGTGGGATGAAAAGTTTGATGAACATCGTATACATAGTTTGTACATCCTCTTCACTGAAATTGTGAAAATTATCCCGAATGAGACCTTCTAATTAAGGGAGTCGCAAACTTTGCTGTCAGTCCGTAAACAAGCAGAGAAACAATACAACTTTGACTCTTTGTCGGATGAGAACGCAACATAGTAATATAGCGGCGTCCGTGGTTATGTCATTTTGCCCAGAAGGCATTTAGCATCTGTGAGTTAATGTAACTTCTTGCTGTAGGTATGTATTAGCTTTGGAGTTGATTCTTTTTTGTTTATTTTTACTTTTTGTAAGTATTTTCTTAATGATGATATTGTTGCGTGTATACTTTAAGAAACCCCAGTCCTGTACCCGTAGCATGAATATATTATATCGAGAAAAAAAATCGATAGAGTAATTTTCAGCGCCATCTACTGCCGAAAAGCGAAATGAAGTTTTCCGAGCGTTTTCATGGTACATTAAAAAAAGTTTCAACAGAAAATGTCAAAACTTTTTTGTAACTTGTTGTGGTTGTGGCAGGTGGTGGCAAAGGTATAATCTCCATTCTGCTGTTAGTTTCGTACATTTGTAAAGTCGAAGAGACTTTAATATTTTTTTTAAATTTTCACGCAACCGAAAATTCTGAAACTTTTTTTCTATTACTAAGGTAAGGTTATCTCTGCATTTTAGTCATTATAAAGCATTGTAGACGTTTTGCTTTAAAGACATTTTGCAAGTTAGGCTTTCTGTACCCTTAGCACGAACAGCTATCGAAAAAAATAACGCACGTAAAATCATTCGATAGATAAATTTTGCATTGGAAATTTGTACAACGCCATCTATCGCCGATAAGCGAAATGAAATTTTCCATAGAGAATTGTCTATCGAGTAATTTTACGTGCGTTTTTTTTCTCGATAGCTGTTCGTGCTAAGGGTACTGATCATTAAGGTTCCTTTATAAAATATTCTGCTAATTTGGTTAATTTCGGACATTCCCCATTTGAAACTTCTTTCAGAGGCAGGAAATGCAATTTAAAAGCCAGTTCTCTTTCTAATTTCTAAAATATACGATATTATGCACAGAGTACCTGCCTAATAATTACATTACGTTCTTATTAAAAAAAAATACCAGCTGCGCTTTTTTTTTGTTAGTATTTATACACTAACTATATATATATATATATATATATATATATAAATATATAGTTATTCATATTTTCTCCTTTATCTTCTTTTTGACTTAGAACGTTGGAAAGGAGCTCTTCTTATTGTAGGTATAATAAAGACATTATTGTGCATAGCAGATATAGTATATGTATGTAGGTAATTTTGTTAATGCTTTTTTTAGTAATTCGAGGATGACGTTTTTGGCTTTACTCTTATGTAATTTTCATGTAGTAATTTAAGTAGTTTTAAGCTGTTGTCAACCCAAATATCTTAAAATAAAAATAAAATAAATAAAATGACGTGGTTGAGTAATACGAAACGCCTTAAAAGTAGGTCTGTAATGCGGCTTTTATGTTTATGTAAAGTAAAGTACTTACGTTAGGCCAGCAGTAAAATAATACTTACATCACTGTAGTAGGTATAAACGTACAGGCTGCCTTTTTCCAAACCACTAGCTCCTATTACGGGCTGAGTAACCGCATTAAGAATTTAAACACTATTTAATGACAGGGGGCACATTTACGTCAACTTTATTCCCGAGGCGTAAGGCTTGTTTCTCATTGCTTCTCCTCTCTTTTGATGAGTTATCGAATTTAAAACAGCTTATGTGACCTTGCAGAGCTAACAACCTGCGTTGTAATTGAGACGATAAGGTCGAAATTATAATTTGTAATGGAGAAATTACGCCTTTCCATTATGGACAGAAATAGTAATCGTAATTTTAATATCATTGAACTTTTAAGTGAATTAAATTATGTAAGTAATTTATTTAAATTTTTAATTTGCTTTTGTGTGGATTTCGCTACAACCAAAAATAACATAAAACAATTTGGAAACAGTATTCGATCTACATTTTCTCGGTTATTTATAACAGGGTTGGAAAAAATCATGATTTTTTTGCAAAAAATAAAAAATCACAGATTTTTTGCTTAAGCCTTTAAAATCCACTTAATATAGTGCGTGAAACCACAACGCGCTTTTGTTTGACTTCTTTAACACTTTAATTCGGAAGAAACACAAGTAAAGATCAATAAAACAGTTCAAAATAAAAATGCCTGGTGAAAGTTGAATATTAGGACAGATGATTTGGCGGTTTTTTTAGAAGAAAAAACAGTATAAAGCAGTAATTCTAACACAAAGTTACATTTAATATACATTTTTATGTGTCTATCAATTATTTAAAATTAAGGATTTTATATTTTTATACAAATAGGAAAGAAAAAAGGCAATTTGATTTAATCAATGATTTTTATTCAAAAAATCACTTGATTTAAATCATGATTTAAATCAATGTGATTGATTCATGCCAACCCTGATTTATAAGTTCAAATCAGTATCAAATAAAACAGTGAAAAGTCGTATAATGACCATCTACCTACAGTTAGTAAATCTTTGGAAGAAAGGCATTGCCTGCTTAACCTACGTTAAATTAATTGAAGTCTGAGAGAGTCTGTGAGTCTACTCCAAAAATCAAAATAATGTAATCGGACGACATTCTTTCAGCTTCGTGATATTATTTCCTCCGTAATAAGATCCAAAATTTAAGTAAATCAAACGACGAACATCGTCCAATTATCGCGATTCGTTTTCGTAGTAGGATCCCTCTGATCACGATTATAGCCGTTTATAGCTCTGACGGTGATGCTTGGAAAAGTGAATTTGTCACAGCTCGCACCCTTATTACCGCAAAAGATATTTTTACATCCAGTCTCGTACTGAGTGGTTGGAAAATTTTTTTGGGGACTGTTTCATCGTTGACCTACTTTGACAAGGGTTTCCCTGTTACATTAGCAGTTTGGCGCATTATCCCTAATGCGAATAATTGGTGGGTAATTTTCTCGTGACTCACCGTTTAGAACCTTTTTAGGGTTCCATACTAGGGGTCGCGGACGGAACCTTATTTCTGAATCTGCGGTTTCTGTCAGACAGCTTCCCATGGGGAATTGGCGATATCATTCGCATATTGTACTGTGAGACTGGGAAGTTAATTTCTATGCCATAAAAATTGCGTAAAGCTTTCTGAAATGGATGCTCCTTATCAGTTTCTGTAATTTGTATTTAATGGGTCACGACATCGAATGGCTATGACATTATTATCAGAGTATTATGCAAGCCTTGTGCAAGCACTAATACTATCATAGTAATAATCAATTTAATTTGTTACAATAATACAGAGGGCCTATTACGAAAATAACGTACGCAATTGCGTAACGCAGTCACTTGGTCACGATAATCGTCCGCAGTTCGTCGGTTGTGGCTATTAAACACATTTTCAATAAATTTGGCTATCGTAGCCCAGAGACTGAACGAATGATGTCGGATACGCTATAGAAAAACTGTCAAACATACGCAATCACTTTGCAATATCGCATACGCAAGTGTTTTGTAATAGGAAACAATCACAACGAAGCACGGACGCAGCTGCGTGTATCGCATTAAACTTTTCATAATAGACCCCCAGTTGACTGTGCCACTGACAACCTTATTTTTATTTGGATAAAGTACAGTAGGTAGTTCTCTAGTCGATCGCGTGATCGTGCCAATAAATACTATGAAATCAGTCGATACCTAAAACTGATTAAAATACGTCCAGTGCGATCCGCCCATTTTGTGCTCCTCTGATTTACCGCCTCCCCGGTATGGGGTAAACAGCACTGTTATTTGGGAAACACTGGATAGTAAAGATTGATTTTACATTTTACGCTATAAAGTTTATCTTATGTATTATCTGGTGATTATTTAACTTTTCTATTGAGAAGTCGCCTTTTAGATTTCATGATAGTATGTTGTCCATTAGCCATTTTTGATGTCCCCACTGCTGGAGCACGGGCCTTCCTTATGGGTGGATAAGGAGGACGGGCCATAACCCACCACGCGGGCCCAATGCGGATTGGTGGGTGTTAACGACTGCGAATGCAGCCGGGACCAACGGCTTACCGTGCCTTCCGAAGCACGGAGGAGCTCGAGATAATAAATTTTTGGTCACCCATCCCATGACCGACCCATGCGAACGTTGCTTAACTTCCGCAATCGCTGGGCCAGGCGCTAAACCACTGCGCCACCGAGCTCCTCCATGCCATGATAGTATAATGTTGTATAATTTTGATTTCATGTTTTGAGTTTAGGTTAATTAGTTGTCGTACGTTTCGATTTCGTTGTTTGATTTGTATGGCAGTTTAGCTGCTTCACCACGGCTATTATTAGACTAAATACGGTATAAGCACACTTAAATAGCAACACTATACTTCTTTGAATTCGATTTCCATTCGCGTCTACCATCATAGACATAAAGACGTTAAGGTAAAAGCACTAAGAAAGCACTTGTGATCTAGATTAATGTGATTGAGATTTTTATACAACACGCTCAATGCTCATTCGTGACTGTCATGAGTTAATTGGGGTTTAACGATCTTTTTTTTTTATTAACAATAAGTTTTCTTGTATTTCAAGGTTCATACTTCGTAATAGAAATGCTTATTACGTGGCTGGCTTTGTGATGCCGAAGTTATTTAGAAGTCGTCTTTTGTTAACGTAGATTAGTTAGTACAATACAATTATGCTTTATGTAAACCATCTTGTTAATCAATATAGGTACTTTAAGTAGACAAGACAAGGATTTAAGCCTAAAGCTCAGATTATAATTATAATAGTACTGTAATCTACAGCCAATGTTTTTATTTTTCATTTTCATATTTTACTAAGCCGATTTGTATGGAAATTTTCAAGAAGTTGCATTTTTCATACTAGTTTTTTCTTTTTTTTATTTAACAACCGTGAATACTCATGTAACAAAACTTTTGTAACTAATGTTTGAACACTATGCTAACTTATCCCATTTACGATAAGCGAAAAAAATAAGTTTCGGCTAAGTTACAACCACTCCGGTCATCCTTTTTTCCCACAAAAAAGTCACTTTCAAGATAAAATAAGGACTTTATTTTTACTGATAGTTCACTATCATGGTCATAGATATTGTTGAATATTTCAAATCATAGAAGTTATTATTAACAAAATATCGGCAATTTCATAGGTAAAGACCTAATATTTGCCAAAACTTAATAAAGCTTAATAATACTAACAACAGTTAAGCAGTAAAATTAGTAGTAAAAAAGTACCTAAATATACATAGTTTTTAACTTTATAGCATACAACCATTTTAAACTTGCCGAGTCGCTAACATAATTTTTCTAGTCAAAATATTAATACCGATATAAAATTGTGTATAAACATGGAGTTTATTTGACCGACAATAGAGAAATGGAGAGTAGTCGCGTCGGTCGGATTGTGAGTAAGGGCCTTGTAAAACGACGAGCGATGATCCGTTGGCGATGTCGAATTATCGTAATAAATTCGAATCTGGGAAAAGGATGGATTCCGAAAGTGCAAGCGAGGTACAATGCGATGCGCTTTTATGATATTCACTCGATTTTACTCAATGTTTTACAGACAAATTGAATAATTCATCAGATTGTTCATAAAATGTAGTAAAATAAAATATACTTTACCATATTTGGTACACAAAAATTAAATGAAACATTTTATAATATGTCCCTGCCGCTGAGGCACTATCCTTCCTTATGGTTGGAAAAGGAGGATGAGCCATAACCCACCAGACGGACCCAATGCGGATTAGTTGAAAGGAATGTAGTGATCAGATTTTGGCAGGGGAGTTTTGATTAAAGAAGAGGGATTGATTTCTTCTATGTTTAAAGTAAGTTTTGAAACCATAAAGGTTATCCATCCTGTACGTAAAGGGCTGTGTATTTTTTTATTTCACGATTACTTGGACCACAAATGTTGTACCAAACTTGCTCTGAATCAATAGTAAGGGCCAGGATCCAATCTCACGCATTGCGTAGAGGAGCGATGGGTCTCTCGTATAAGGCGTGACCCTTCATAAATCTAAATCGCTGGCACGAGGGCGCGATGTAGGAAAGGATGTAATACCGGCGATCTGTCTTGTCCGCGACAAACCCGAGTAATTGCGCCATGAAAGTTTTCTTAGCATTTGATGATGTAAACTTCGATCAAGAATCCTAGATGTCCGGTCAGTCTCAAAAATGGCACCTCAAATAGCGTCCCGCACTTACAAACTGGGCGCTTATTCTGCATAAAGCATAGTATTATTATTATCTGTGCACAAAGTAAGTGATAAAAGATGTGTTTTTGTACAAAATAAGCTTATTTTGTACAAAATAAGTGATATAAAATGTTAGTTTGTACAAAATAAGAGGTGATTATGTAGGTACAAAATAAGCGCCAACTTTGTAATTGGGACGCTATTTGAGGTGCGATTTTTGCGTGCTGTTTTAGTTCGTGAAGCGTACTAAGTAGTATCTAGGATATTCTTGATCGAAGGAAGCAAACGACGATGTTTTGAATAAGGGTAACATTTTATGAATCGGCATCAGCAATTGCTATTGTCCCCACTGCTGGGGCACAGGCCTTATCTTTATGGGTGAATAAGGAGGAGCTCGATGGCGCAGTGGTTTAGCGCCTGGCCCAGCTATTGCAACATTCGCAAGGGTTGGTCATGGGATGGGTGACCAAAAATTTATTATCTCGAGCTCCCCCGTGCTTCGGAAGGCACGTTAAGCCGTTGGTCCGGGCTGCATTTGCAGTCGTTAACACCCACCAATCCGCATTGGGCCCGCGTGGTGGGTTATGGCCCGTCCTCCTTATCCACCCATAAGGAAGGCCTGTGCCCCAGCAGTGGTGACATTAAAAATGGTTGATAGACAAGGAAGATATGAGGGGTATAATAGTATCAAGATCCGCTATGATAACTTTGCCAAAACTTAGCAGATCATAAAAAACTTTTTAAACTTGATGTTAAATTGAACATAACTTAGAAATTTTTCAGTCTAACCAATTAGTTACGATTACGTGCTTATGCTAGTTCAGTATCAAAGGTAAAAAAATAATTTTTTTATCATATTAAAAAAAGCTCAGCATCGGGGAAAGCCCTATAAGCTCTAATTATATGTAGGTATATAAAATTATTAGACGTTAGCAATTCTCCAAAATACCTCTTAGTTACGATAAGAGCCCATATTTGATAGCGTTTGTGTCCCAAATTACCATTTCATTGACATATAGGTCACTTGTCAGATTAAAGCCACCCACGTCAGAATCCTGATATTCCCGCTATTGCGATTGGAGTGAAATTGATAAGCTTCAAGTGCACCCACGCTAAGTAAGAGGGTTTACTTTAGGTACTGTGACGCGCTGACTGCCAAGCGTCGTATACGAACAGTTTGGTACTTTAGCTTTGTATTTATAAAGATAAAGAAAAAAAAACTATAAATTCAAATCAGGTTAATTTGGAACCTGTTTCTTGTTCTGGGACCATTCTCGAAGGTGAGCCCGAAACAGTCAGATGTAATAGTCCATTGTTTCCAATTTAATTATCATCGCCTCAGCATCACAGTACTTATATCGGGGCATTTTGAACTTACCATCCAAATTTCAAGGATGTGTCCAGTTGTTGGTTCTTGTTTGCGTTAGCGCATCCGGCATTTTAAATTTTTTATTGGATTATATTTAGGAATGGATAGGAATGGATTATTTATTTAGGTTATGTACTTCAATATTTATTTATTTATAGCAATAACATTGTATTTTTTATTTTATCTGAAGCTAGCGTCCGCCTGCGACTTCGTATGCGTGGAAAGATTTCTTGCTATCCCTCGGGAACAATACTTTTTTCGGGATGAAAGGTACCCTATGTCCTTCTCTGTACCCCTGACAACCTGAATGTAAAATTTCATGATGCTCGGTTCAGTAGTTAAGACGTGAAGGCGTAACAAACAAACTGACTTTCGCATTTATAATATTAAGTAAGGAAGTCAAGTCAGTTTACTCGGAAGTTAAATGAACAAAGTCTAATTTAGTTCCTACTTATAGTAACTGATTTTTTTAAATAAAGTTTAAATTTGATGTAACCAAGGGATCCAAGGGTTCATTGACTCGTATAATGTAACTTGACAAAGGACAACTAAGTTATTACTGTTGTTAAATACTTATATTCCACCGCAGTTCAATGATCTACATAATTATACTGTCGTCGTTGACACACCTTGAAAAGAACACAATAGATGCTTCTTTATTGTGTATCGAAATATTAAAACTATGAAAGCCTAACTTGTATTTTAGTGTCAGAATAAGGGTATTGTTTTAGTATTTGTATCGACATTATAAGTATCATATAAAATAATGGATAAAGAAATCGTGACAAATCACCCTAATCTTTTATATTAGATCCAAACTATGTACGTACTAACTAGAATCATAAATAAAAATATTAGGAAACATCCATGCCTAGGGAACAAAAGCTCTTGCTCATCTACAAACATGCAAGCACACAGTAACGTCTAAAATATTATGTATACAGTTTAGAACTTTGTCACTTTGTTGTAGTTGTCACTTTGTCTTAATTTCTGATAAAAAAAGTAATAGCTTTTACAGCGACAGTGTTGTAAATTGCATACATATTTATTTTCAACACACTTGCTCGTAAAGTGAGCCTTAATACATCGCTTTTAGGGCCATAAACCGAGCTATAACAAACGCGTGCAATAATATATAAAACACTAGTTCGTAATAGAATTAACCCTACAAAGTTAAATTAGTACCTTACTGCAAGTTCTATACGAGTAAACAGAGCATTCCCAATTTAGCCGGGTAATACAGTTATTTTTTTTTTGACAACAAAGAGGTTTTATGCTGCTGAAAATTCATATACAATTTTTGGAATAAATAAATGTGTAAGTCTTTAATTAAGTCAAATAAATATATATTATTATCAAATTATTCATAATTCACAATATTTTGTTAATAAATATTAAAATATTTGCATTTTGTCACTTAAAATTATAATTTTGAAGTATTAGCAGGGGGTATCACTCCGCGCTTAAACTTTTATATTAGCCTACTGCTCGCGGCCCACTCCAAGAGGGCCATTGTCGAGGGATATCACCGCGCCGACCGAAACGCGCGGCGTGTGCAACCGACGAGAGCGCAGCGCGTGAACGTCACGAACGAAACGAGGCAGTCAAGCGCCGAATGCGAAACTGCATGCACTTCGTTTTTGATACTTAATTACTAACGTACCTACCTACCTACCAAAGTTTATTGTATTTTTTGTATACATATTTACATACTTTGTTGTATCGAAGTTCGAAATATGGCACCAGTAAAGAAAAAAAGCTAAAAAATACTAATTTTTTTTTCACCCATCCCATAACCGACCCTTGCAAAACCTTAACCTCCGCAATCGTTGGGCCAGGCGCTATACCACTGCGCCATCGAGCTTCTCTAACTACTTAGAAATACTTATTATTTTTGCTCTTTAAATATGCTCAGTTCACCTATTAGGTAGATTTATTTTATTTTATAAGTAGGTACCTATTAGTAATTTCATTGTTTATTCATGGGCATAACGAATGTTTTCTATGATATCAGTAACTAGCGAGTAGCAACCCCGAAATGTGTCGGTTGAGACAGAGCTATGCGACAGAAAGAGACGCCTCTCTTTCTTCTTCGTAGGTGCATATAATTTTATCCACGCAGCGTTGTGCAGTTTGAAATTGTACTTTATTGCCGTGCAGCGAGAGTAGCTTATTATTTGATGGTCCTCGCGGGGACCGACTTCTGTACGTTAGTACTATTATATATTCTGTGGTATTAGTAGTAGGCTGTATGCTCCTCACCCCTTTGTTCGCAAAATATTCTTGCGTTGGGCGTGTGAAAAAAAAAACCAAAAAAAACATGCGCGCGTTTTTCCCATAATTATTATATTTTGTTTTTGCCATATTTGTTGCTGTGTGATAAATTACTTTGTTTTTTCCTCGCAAATGTGTTGAAAAACGTCGTATGAAACTCGTGAGCTCTTGCTTATTGCACACTCGGCTGAGTTACGCCCTCGCCTGCGGCTTCGGCTGCAACCCACAGCCTTGTGTGCAATGAGCAACCTAAGCTAACTTGTCTCATAATGTACTATTATAGATTTAAATGTAGAACGTAATATTAATTTTATGTCTTTGTTTCAGGTACGTAACATCTTAAAAGTTTACAAAACAGTTTTGAAACTCAGTAAGTCGAAAATGAAAGGAAAATTTTAATTCAAAACTCATAGAGAGGAAATTTCATAAATACGTAGATATCCTTTTTAAATTTTAGATGGCGAGTCCCATTGAAAAGAGTGGAATTAGGAATAAAAAGGGAACGGAAAAAAGCAGATGCCTGCATTACTGAGGGAGATGAATACTTTATGTATCATTTCGCTGTCCGAGAAATTCATTTCCACTTGAAAGATTTATGCCGTTGGAAATCTCGAGTTTGCGGGCGTCGCGATTCAGTTGCGATATATTCCACCGAAAGCGTTGCAATATTTTTGTGAGTGCAAGCGATGCGAGAGTGAATTCTAATGTGTCGTTCGGGCTCGTTCGCCGGTTGAATGGATATTACTTGTTTGCTACGTGCTTTTACTGAATTTCAAGAAAAATACGCGAGGCATTATGCGTCCCGTTTATTCACAAGCTTCGGGTTTTCTTATTGATACGTTTCGCTATTGGATTGACAAGAGAAATTGGATTAATGTTTTTTTCCATTTTTGTTATACATGTAGTTAGTAACATAAGATGAAAATTCTATTGGAATATCTTGTGACATGAATTATTTTAAGGTTTTCTTATTAAAAAAAGAGTGCTAATAGATTCTGTATTTTATGAAACAATGGTATCTTTAGCTTTTAACCCTATTGGTTTTCTCTCTCTAATTTTTAAATTAGTATTAATCATTTTATTAATAAGCTTAAAATTATCACATGAGCTTTTATTGTTACACAAAATTATTTCAACTATTTAAGGACGACGGTACGTCCGTTGTAACAGTTGTCCTGCAAAAACTACTTTTATTACGTAGGGCATAAAGACATTCCTAAGATCAACCAACATGTTTTTTACTACTGCATGTCTAATCGGTTGCCGTATCTTCAAGTAGGTAACATGTGGACATTGATGCTGGTCCTACAATAAGTCACTGTTATGTCTTGTTTTAAGTAAGTACTTACAATCATCATCATGACTGTTTTTAGTCCCTTGTGAATAAAAAAACATGTTACGTCTGATGTGCTGTCATCTGTACTTACAATAACGCCTGTTTGTAATCACGATTCCATTTTCTCGGCCTACTTGCTTAGTCAGAGGTGCCAATGGCTTCAGTCAATCAACAGTGAATTGTTAAATTGCTTATATTTAGATAGACGCAAATTTCAAATCGGAAATGACTTTATTGAGGTTTAATAGCGGCTCTTTTCGAAAGCTCCGAAATTCATAATGACATTATAAATGGTTTTGGGCATCCAATTTTCCATAACTCGTTCTTAGAGAATTTGGTGGGAAGTTTAAAATTGAAAAATGTACAATTTACAATAAAATTGTACGAGAAAGAATATTATTGTCTATTTTATAGAAAATGCTTTAAAGTTGTAGTCATTTAATTTTTATAGGACTCTAGAAGCTTTGGGTCGGTCGCTTCGACTCGACGTCATAAAAAATAAACTAGGGAATTTTGTATAGATACTAAGAGATCTTACTTACAGATAGTTACTTAGTTTGTTTATGGTTTAATCAACAATTAGAGATATGAGTGATTTTCCTTCTGTATTTTTTAATAACAACAAAAAATGACATTTAAGTAGTTCATTCAAATTGAGAAAATTATAATTCCTAAAAATGATGTTTAAGTATTTGTTGCCATTTTCGTTTACATAACAACTTCGATCAAGGCATAACAATCATAATAAATAATCAAACCTTAAGTAGGTATGACTTCGTAAAACTCCATTCTTGTTTATGTATTTATTTATGTAAGATTTTTAAAATTAGGACAGTACGATTATATTTTCCTATTCGGAATAATCCGAAAATCTGATCAATTTTCCCGCTGTCCAGTAACAACTTTATACAATCCAATCAGCATTAGGAACAATACGAATTGTGTTAACTGACGCATATCATCCCAGCCAACGGTTGTCCCAAAAGCCGTAAGAGACGTCACTCGCCCAAGTAGCCTAGCCTGTTCTGCGGCGAGCGGAGCGCTATTGATTTTCCGCAGTCAGCGGCTGCGGGGCGAGGGGGGGTTATCTCACTCAGCTGGGCCCCCCCTCCCCCTGTAAACATAAACACAGGGCCCGTCTCTCAGGATCGACATCCGTCGAGGTGAAATAGCGACGCTGAATATTTATGAAGCTTTCGTACCAGGGATTAAGATTCGACTTTTCTAGGTCATCAATTCGAAAGGTATTTGCTCCGAGTGCTGATACTCGGTTACTTGCATCTCCTCGCAGTATTGATATGCTTTGCTTATTTACTGGTGGAAGAGACGAATGAAAGACGTAAGTTAAATGTGACTTGATTTCTTTTTTTTGTTGAATTTTATAAATGTTAAGTACTTACCTACTTGATTTCTTTTGAAAAAGAATTAATTAAACATTTTTAATTTATTCAGTTCATTAAAAGTTGAAAGCATTGGCGTGATTAAATAATAACTTTTTCAACACACTTGCTCGTAAAGTGAGCCTTAATACATCGCTTTTAGGGCCATAAACCGAGCTATAACAAACGCGTGCAATAATATATAAAACACTAGTTCGTAATAGAATTAACCCTACAAAGTTAAATTAGTACCTAACTGCAAGTTCTATGCGAGTAAACAGAGCATTCCCGAATTAGGCGGGTAATACAGTTATTTTTTTTGACAACAAAGAGGTTTTATGCTGCTGAAAATTCATATACATTTTTGGAATAAATAAATGTGTAAGTCCTTAATTAAGTCAAATAAATATATAATTATTATCAAATTATTCATAATTCACAATATTTTGTTATAAAATATAAAAATATTTGCATTTTGCCACTTAAAATTATAATTTTGAAGTATTAGTAGTAGGCTGTATGCTCCTCACCCCTTTGTTCGCAAAATATTCTTGCGTTGGGCGTGTGAAAAAAAAACAAAAAAAAACATGCGCGCCTTTTCCCATAATTATCATATTTAGTTTTTGCCATATTTGTTGCTGTGTGATAAATTACTTTGTTTTTTCCTCGCAAATGTGTTGAAAAACGTCGTATGAAACTCGTGAGCTCTTGCTCATTGCACACTCGGCTAAGTTACGCCCTCGCCTGCGGCTCGGGCTGCAACCCACAGCCTTGTGTGCAATGAGCAACCTAAGCTAACTTGTCTCATAATGTACTATGATTTATTTAATAAATTCTGTATGCTTCAATTAGGTAGTTAGCTTTTTTTGCTCCAATCCAACTTAATATTTCATCTACTTTATTTATTCGCATCGAAAACACATCTGTTACAATTAATCCATATGACTTTGTCATCAATGTCATCATATTATTTTTTAAGGTTGTTGTCTGGAAGATATTATTATAAAATAAATTTCAGACTGCTCACTTAAAATGTACTTAAATAAAAATTGAGCGAAACTTGTAATATGAATAAGATGATATCTGTTTACAAAATTATATTTCATAGAAAAGGTGTTTATTATGATTATTTTTTAAAATAAGTTGTAATAGCAAGGTTTCAACATCAAAGGTTCATAATTTGTTACTATTCAAATGATATGTAAAAAGCTGCGTTCTATAAATTAAAAAATCTTTTGATCATTGCTCATCTCTTTTTTATAGGTACCGATTTTTATAAAACACATATTTTATCGGTTAATACTAGGAAACCTGGCGGTTTGCTCTTAAAAGCATTGTGGAATTGTTGAGACAGCTCGTGTAAAAAAAATGTTGAACAATACTCATGTTTGAGTTTTTAAAATGATAAAAGATAATGTTGGAAAACCATAATAGAGAAACACAAAAGATATTGCTATAAATATTTTTGTGCTCTTTTGATTGTAATTGAAATTAGTAACTGGAAGGGCCTTTAGCTATAATCAGTATAATATACTTTTCCTGGTATTGTTTATACTCGTATATTACATTTTCTGTAGCATTTTGTATTAGATATTTTTGCAATATGGCGGTAGTTGACTGTGAAAAGATAAGTCAAATCAGTTAGCTACTCAATAAATCTGTCTTCAATCTCAGAGAACGAAAGAAAGGAATTAAAAAAAATACAATATTATTAGATTTCATGGCATAAAAGATAAAACAGTGCCGTAAAACGCAAAGAAAAGTACTGTTGACAATATGGAGGATGCTAACTGAGATAAAGTCAAATCAATTAACTAGGTACTTCATCATCATCATCATATCAGCCGCACGACATCCACTGCTGGGTATAGGCCTCCCAAGGATCCCCCAAGGATCTCCAAGACGATCGGTCCTGCGCTGCCTGCATCCAGCGGCTTCCCGCGATCTTCACCAGATCGTCAGTCCACCTTGTCGGGAGCCTACCCACGGAGCGTCGTCCGGTGCGCGGTCGCCATTCCAGAACCTTTTTGCCCCAACGGCCATCGGTTCTTCTCGCTATGTGTCCAGCCCACTGCCACTTCAGCTGAGAGATCCTTCGAGGGATGTCAGTTACTTTAGTTCTCCTGCGGATCTCCTCATTTCTGATTCGATCACGCAGGGAAACGCCGAGCATGGCTTTCTCCATCACTCGCTGGGTGACCTTGAGCCTTCTTATGAGACCCATTTAGCGACCACGTTTCACTGCCTTAAGTCATCACTGGCAACACACACTGCTCATAGACTTTCGTCTTGAGACACTGAGGTAGATCGGACACGAAGATTTTTCGAAGCTTCCCGAATGCTGCCCATCCGAGTTGGATTCGACGAGAGATCTCTTTCTCAAAGTTGGACTTGCCTAACTGGACTGCCAGTCCTAGGTATACGTAATGGTCAACAACTTCAAGTGTAGTGTTGCCAACATGAACTGGAGCGGGCACAACATGGGCATTCGACATGATTTTCGTCTTATCCATGTTCATCTTGAGACCCACTCTTTGGGAAGCACTACGGAGATCTTCGAGCATTGTGTTTAGGTCTTCCAAGGTCTCAGCCATAAGAACTATCATCGGCAAAACGAAGATGTGTTAGGTACTGGCCATTGATGTTGATGCCGAGTCCTTTCCAGTCGAAGAGTTTAAAGATGCCCTCCAACGCAGCTGTGATAACATCTCCCTGTCTCACACCTCGCTGCTTTACAACACTAGGTACTTAATAAAACGTAAAGAAAACATTAGTTAGTTTCAAATTTGTCCTTGGAACTGAAAAAAGAATCTCATATTATTGAATTTTATTTTGTTGAGGTACAGGGCCTAATAAGGTGGTATCATTACATTACCTAGTGGTCATTTTCCGCTACGTTCCTGCATCCAACATTTTGACCCCTTGTTGGGCGAAAGCCTTAATAAGACCTCACATTTTCATACCCTTGTCTGTCGGCGACCTTATTAAGGTCGTGTCAAATTACATTTTTTTGCGTATTTTATTTAGTCGGTGCGAACTGTTCCTGCCCTACTCTAACTTATTTAAGATGAAGCTAGTTAATCAGAGATGTAAATTAAAAATACGCCATAAACAACCGATGTTTTTTACAACATACGATTTTTCGGACCCGTACACGATTGATGTATATGATCGCGCATTTTGTTTAGTCTGTGATTTATGAAATATGTCTATGAGGCAGTGTTTTATGGTCTTAAATTGTAAAGAGTACTATCTAGAAATAAAATCAACTCCCTTAGCTGTCAAAAGCCACCTGGAGGCTTGTCATTCACAATTTTAGTGAGGTAAAGTCGAAAAATTCAATCCTCGTACTTTGCCTTTAAATTGTCATTTAATTATCAAATATAGGTTATTTTTATGTATAATATTTTTTTTTGGTTATTTAATGACGATTTCAACGGTATATCATTTATTATGGTCTTCTTTCATATTTTAAAGAATTTTATATTTTTTGAGGGGGGGGTTGCTCTAATTATGCAATTAGCAATGAAGTGACAGACCCGCTAGTCGAACGACGCCATTTTGAAAAAATACCTTCGACCAATGATATTAGAATTAAAATTCTAATATCTTTGCCTTCGACGTATTAAAGGTATTATCGTGTACCAAAGCATAAATGCATTATTCCACGTTTTCCCCGTTTTCTCCTAACTAGATTGCTAAGGAAAATTACGTATTAGAAAGTAATTAGAATTAATACCCTCTTTACTGAGTATACCTTTATAATGCTTCTCTCATTCTGTTTATTTTAGGTACTGTAGACCACAGAACGGGCTTGACCTTTTGGAGTATGAAAAAGCTTTCCGCCATTGTAATAAGTTATGTTTTCGCCCTGAATTGCAGTAGCAGTTGGTGGCGTAAAAATACCCTTGAAATTTGCATCTTATGCTTTCGTGATAAGTATCAAAATTGTCTAAGCATTTGGGGTATGCATCCCGAAAATAATAATTGTGGAATAACAAAGCTATAATTTAGGGCGTGCCTTGATGTTGCGCGTTTGCTATTGTTTGCCAGCCTTACAATTTTGTGGAGATTTGTGATTCAAATACTTAACATATGCAGCCGTAATGAGGGTCTCGGAATAAATAGAGGTCGCGAGACATTAGGGCTTGCACACACTGGACCAAAAAATACATATTATGTGTTACATTTCACATTAACACGAAGTGGATGTTAGTTTTGTCGATTTATCAAATAAAATATCTGGCTTATTATTTGAAAACATTGTCAGCAATCGAATATCTCTACGAATTCTCACAAAATGTTATTAGTTTTTTAACCGACTTCATCAAAAGGAGGAGGTTCTCAATTCGATTGTAAGTGTACTTTTTTTTTCGTTGTTCGCGCGTATATTCGACATTTATGTACCGATTTTGATGATTCTTTTTTTGTTCGATTGAGTTTTCTTGCGCGATGGTCCCATTTTTTTTTTCAAATAGGTTCGGTAGTTTTCAAGTAATCCTGAAAATACTATGACTTTACATCAACTACCTTGACGACTTTGTTATTTATGAACCGAATTAGATGATTGTTTATGTTGGGAAAGGGATAACTTTGTGTAGTCTTTTTAACCGACTTCAAAAAAGGAGGTATTCAGTTTGTATATGTATGTTTGTTTCTCCGCGATTATCTCACGTCTGGCAGAGCCGATTTTAAACTTACACTAAATATAAAATAAATGTTTAAAAAACAAAAAAACCGACTTCTAAAAAGCAACGCTAACGCTCTAAAAAGCTGGAGAACCTACAACTTCCTTTTTTATTCTATAAGCCCCACCCGACTTTAATAGACGTGTTTTATTATAACAATGATATGATAATGCGTATCTAATGATTTGTATATTATTTCTTGCTTTTAAGAGGCAGGTTTTTTGAAGTCTGTTTTTTTGTTTTTTAAACTTTTTTTTTAATATCCGGCAAAATAATAGTGCAATTTTTTTTTTTATCATAGTAATATTTACATGACATGAGTACAATCTACATACACACATACACATAATATGATCTACTCGATTGTATTTCATTCCTATATTTATTTCTTAAAATGTACAACAACTTAAAACATGTCCTTCAATGATATCTTAAGTTCAATGAAGTTTAAAAAGGTTAGAGGTTTATCAAAGTCAGTTTGTATTAACTAAAAACGCTTTTTCATCTGCTTATAAAATAACTTGATCTTTAATAGTTAACATTTGTATACAGACAATTCTCCGAAGTGCTCTTTTAATCTGATATTTCAATTATTTTCAATGTTCATACCTTTGATATTTTTTTCCAAGTGAATTATGTATTTTATTTTTAGTTTGTCTTGCGTAAACATGACATCATGTTTTATGAACATGCCACTCAGAAAGAATTAAGTTTTGTCGCGAACTCACAAAGTTTGGTCGCTGACATTCTTAAATTACCTCAAAGAAATATAATACCGCAAAACTTATTATAAAATATCTATATCTATACCAATAAAATATACATAATTATATAATGGTTCTTACATGATTTTAAAATTGTCACCATCTGTTTTGAAAGAACATCACGTAAAGAACTGAATGTTTTTGCAAATATTTTTCAATACAAATTTTATATAAAAGCACAAAAATGTCATATGTGTAATAATAGGGTTTTCACCTCTCCAGCACGAAAAGGGCTCTTTAGGCGCGTAAAAACTCGCAGCAAAATCGATTTTTGCTGCGAGCGTGAGGCAAAGTGCTTTTTAATTTCTAACACCAACTTTTAAAATAATAAAGAAAAAAAATAAAATGAGAAGGATAAGACTTGTAACATTGATATGTCAGAAAAGGATAGATAGAGTGCTTTATGGTGGCATACATGGATTAAAAAGTAAAAAAATAAAATGCACGGATATACCAAGGAGTTTTTTTTTTAAAAAGGTGAATTCGAAATAAAAGAGTGGACGAAATGAGGTCGCATACATTATACAAATATAAAATAAGAAAAATTAATGAAATACAATAACTATTATTAGTGTTATATGCTCGTAAATAAATAAAAAGATGGAATATTAATAAATAAGAGATAAATACATCTCATTTTCACCTAGCAATTTACTTCTAAAGACAAAATACCTATTAGTATTGCAACTCATAGGTACACCATTTTTAAGTTATTAATTGAAATTTAAGTTTATAAATTGTACTATTGCTTTTTTAAGACGTAATATTTATTTAAAATAAATACAATTGTAAACATTAATATCGCTTACTTAAAATATCATGATGGTTGTCATAAAAATGACAAACAGTGCAGTTTCCGAACGCAATGCCAATATTAAAAAACTTTTAAAATGGGTGCATTCCAGCAGCCTTATATCGATTGCGAATAATCTGCAGAACACATCCAAAAATTCGATGACTTAAGGGATCGTTCACACGAGCGATTTTTTCAACGCGCGATTTTTTACCGCCTTCGGGAAATTGTACCCTATGGCAAAAACATAAGGTAACTTTTCCCGTGGAACGTTGTCATTGTCAGTGCGTACACCCATCTGAGAAGTCATCTGGAATAAGATACCTTATGGCCTGGCCTTAAGGTACCTTTTCCGTCGGAGGTAAATAAAAAAAAAGGTAATTAAAAAAATCGCTCGTGTGAACGAGCCCTTAAAGCGACTTGCTAACACTGGGTGCATTCCAGCAGACTGATCACTGCGTCATCGATCGCCATAGAGTACATTTTTTACCATTGAAAGTTATAAAATTGCTCTAAGCTTTGAGGCGACGGACGGCTACACGCATGGTAATTATACTGTGATCCATCACCATAGAGTAAATTTTAACCATGGAAAGTATTTTGTATGGAATGTTCAATATTTTACTTTCCATTGTTAAAATTTACTCTATGGCATTAGATCACAGTATTTACCATGCGTGTAGCCGTCGACTAAATCAAATTACTTTCCGGAAGATTTTGTAAACTGAAACAATACCTACCACCACTACTCAACACTTGACACTGGCAAAAATGTTTCCCTAAAGAGGAGAGTAGATTGCCAAACCAAAAATAAGAAGAAGAAATTACTTTCCATAGTTAACTGTGGCGACCGATAACTTAGCGATTAGTCTGATGGAATGCACCCACTGAGTCTACTAGCGAATAGTCTGCTTGAATGAACCATTAAATAAATGGCGGGAATTTGTTACGTTTTGTTAGGTATGGCTATGTAGTCAAAGCCGTACCACTATTATGTATTCTGTGGCCGTACGTAATAAACAATATAGCCTACTTCGAGATACACACAGACTGCCCTTCTCAATGTTCTTTCCTGTCCCGGGCCAGCTGGAAGAAATTTCAATATGAAATAAGCTGTGCCCTTGTACTACTATTCTGTCCATTATTTTTCATGTAAAAATTGTGTGTGTACTAAATAAATAAATAAATGAAATAAATAAATAAATAAAAAATAATAATAAAATAGCGGGAAACAATATTTTTCAGCAAGCCGCAAGGTCGTTTTAATAACTTTTATGAATTTTGTGGTATACATTATTGCGAAAATGAGTGCATCCAGCGATGAAGATAGTGAGCTAAGAGAACAAGTATCTAATGCTGAATTTAGCTTTTTACCAGAAAAGTCACGTGAAAAATATCAAGCATTCAGACAATTTAATATTTACAAAGACTAAAATTAACCGATCTTTTGTTATTCATGAAGAATATGTAAATATTATCGGTAAGTAGGTATATGGCGTTGCGTCCCGCTCATACAAAAACGACTAGATTTTTCTTGCAACGTGCTAATGGAAAATGTAAGGTACAGCCTATGGGAATCAACAAAACCGGCTAAATACCACGAAAAATTGCTACTTTTCTCGAGCTTCAAGACCCTCATCTATATACTGGTCATTGCCTAAGAAGAATTCGGCCACGCTTTTGGCCAATTCTGGAGCTGATATTACTGTCTTAAAACGCCATGGGGGTTGGAAATCCAGTACTATTGCGGAAGGCTATATTGAGGATTCAATTGAGAGTAAATCCAAAATTTGCAATGGCATTATAGAATCTATTATAATTTAAAAACTCCCATGGACACTATGGACAGTTCACACCCTTCTACTTCAAAAGAAAATACTATTGAAAGTCTTGTAATTTCACCAGACCCATCTGAATGCCCTCCACAACCACAATTCACAAACGTCGAAGCTTTACCTAATTCACAAGTGAACAATACTACGATCACAGCTCCAAACAAAACAGTAACCTTCAACTTGCATAACTGCACAAATTTCACTTTTAATTTTTAATTTTGTAATTTTGATATTTTCTGTAATAAATATAATAATATTAAATGTCGCCTCAAATGTTGTTTTTCTTACCTATAACAATTTTCTCGCTGGTAGAGGTGAAAAGTTGTATGTTTAACACGAGAGCAAATTTTTTTGATGTCTCGTGGCTTTAAATCACTCACTGTGCTCAGTAGTCTATATTAAGAATCACTCGCTACGCTCGTGATTCAATTCTAGACTACTTAGCTAGTTCGTGATTTAAAGTCAGCACTCGCAGCAAAAAAAGACTTTGCTCACTTGTATAACAAATAACTATTTCTCCCCTCAATGTAGTATTATTTTGACCTTACTATAAAATAAAACTCGACAATAATGAAATCCCTACCTTTGCTGCCCCACCAACTGAGAAGCGCGACAAGCTCGTTAGCTCGACTTTGCTTAAGAAGGTTGTCAAAATAATGACCACATTACAAGCAAAAGCATTTCGAGTAAAACATTATTAAAAACAAGCTTATAAAACCATCACTGATTTTTTAATTGATAAATCATTTTCAGATTTACTTGAAGTATAGTATAAATAAACCCAACTTCATGATTTATGTCCACATTATCATCACTACATTATTAATAGTAGCGGGATGTTATTATAAGGTTTACAAAATAATTTATTTTTAACAAAAGAAAATCGAATATATTTTAGCGTGTCCCGATAACTAACGACAATTCTTTAAGTTCTCCTTTTCTGAAGTACTTTAACCTTAAAATATTTAAATTACAAATATATTCCATCTAAAACTAGGTAGGTATTCAATGCTGAATACTGAAATTCAGATTTCTCTTTCTATAAACTTAAGTAACGTCTGCAGAGTGCAGAGTCAATATTGCAGGGAGAGATAAAACTGGTTTAATTAAGCTAATTGCTTGTCCCTTCTGCTTGCTACGTACATACTCTTTGATGAAAATTAACAGCAGACCTTTTTGCTGATTTCACGGTCCTGGTGTTTTGATGTGAAATTAAAATGAAACTGGTTTCATCAATATAATAATGCAACTTGTCAGCGATATTTGAATGTTTTTGTGCTTATTTTACAAAATGTATTCTTGCTTAGTACGAAATATAAGTATAATTAAGTTATTTTGATAATTAAGTTGGAAAGTCTGCTATGACGTAGCTCGAGAAAGGTAGCTATGTGATTTAATCCTTCAAGCCCCGGAAAATGAGACACTGGAGATTTTCCATTGTTGTGCGGCCCGAGCGGGCCGCTCGGGCGTTGATAAATGCGTCTCCTTTATTTGCTATACAGCGAGAAAGAGATGCGTTGATAGCCTCAGAAAACAGACAAGTTTTAAGAAGTTGTAACTATATAGTATCCCCCCCAGGACCGCCCAGTTATGGGGTACTTTGCCACAGAACATAATAATTATGTTCTGTGGCAAAGTACCCCATAACTGGTATCTTCATATCTTCAGTTACAAAGGTCATTGAACCTAAACATTGACGCTAGTCAGGAGATTTATGTATATTGGAGTGTTATCAAATTGTATAAAACTCTCATAACTTGAAATGAGAGAACCAAGAAATTATTCATTCACATTTAGAAATTCAGTTAAGTGACGGAAGAAATAAGTATTTGAAAGATGATCTCTCTTAGGTTTTTGTCCTTTGTACTAAAGTCAAAGGTTGAAGAACTTTATAATTTGATTATTTTCTGCTATCTCATAATGTTCCGAAATAAGATAAATTCCACGTGTTAATAAACTGTCTAAAATCTAAGATACTTCACTGAGGAAGAACTTTAAGATTACGGTATTGATTTTTTATATCCATAACCATGACAAACAATAGTAGTTTATGAAACTGATGCATAATGAGGGGTATTAAAACATGAGTGTGTGTTTAAAATCGAGCCGTAGGCGAGTTTAGGCGCATACACTCACACATAAACAGCATAGATGGCGCTATAGACAGTGTCAGTTGTATTTGCCAAATACTACAAACATATATTGCATTTAATGAGATAATTTTGCTTTGATAAAACAGTTCATAGTAAAGAATTGTCGTTGGTTAGCGGGATACGCTAAAATATATTGGGTAAAAGCTAAAATCCTGGGAAACAACTCTATGATTAAATTAGCGCCATCTATTTGGCCTATAGCTTCGAATCCAGTGCAACTGAACCTTAAGTATAAATAAAGCTAACTCAATCCATGTTCAATTTAATGTTGTGACAGTCTGCGATTTCAGACTAATACCTTTAAAAGCATTTCAAGCCTATTGTCCAACTAGTTCAGCAGATTCGAAGTAGATAGCTTTAAAAAATAATATTAAGGGGTTAACGTTTCAATAGTCCTAACTAATATTATAAATGCGAAAGTAAGTTTGTTTGTTTGTTACGCCTTCACGTCTTAATTACTTACTGAACTGATCATCAGGAAAAATCAGGGGTACAGAGAAGGACATAGGGTAACTTTCATCCAGAAAAAAGCACTATTCCCGAGGGATGGCCAAAAACTTTTCACGCAGGCAAAGTCGCGGGCGGTCGCTAGTTTGTGTGTAAATTCTGTCTGCGAAGAGCACTTTACAGAATACAGACATCCATTATGCAAACCTCTTATTCTTTGTGCTTTGTTACAAAAACAACGCAAATTAATGACTGCATAAAGATGGCGAATGAAGGCAAATAAAATTTAATATCATCCCGATTATAAAAGAATAAAACGTAGGCTCGACAGTTATTTGTATTTTTATTTATTTCCACCGATTACACAAACCGATTATTATTTTACTGTACATAATCTCACGATAATCTTAATTCAATACCATCGTTTTTTCATTACTACTTTTTTTTTGACAGTTACACAGATTAGATTGACACATTTCTTAACACCGATATTTTAATATCATCCCGATATTATTCTGTTAAATCGTCTGACACTTACGAATAAATAAATGTTATGTAACTCGCTTCCTTTTTTGTTTATTTTTTATTTTGCGTCTCCATTACAAAACACAATAGTATTTTTCATTTTCATTTCCATTAGTATTTTTTCAATATAAAATCTAAAAACTCTATATAGTTTATACCTACCACTTTTAAACAAATAAATGTGATATTGTTACAAAAATAGATGGCCTACACAATATTTTTCATAGTGCTACACTGATACACTTTAATATTTTACATGACGTGAATCGTGAATTTTTTTTATTGAAATTTTTCTTCAGAAAAAATATTTTCAGTTGCTATTTTCAATGAAATGTCTGCGAACACTCACTCATCATAGTGCAAAGTAATGTTCCATTAAATTTCCATCAAATAAAAAACGGTCCGCTTTAAATGCGACGGTAATTCTGAACGATAAAACCAAAAACGATACGTTGTCATTTAGTTTATATTTACCTAAAAATCTTTGGTTTAGCTTCATAATTTTCACTAAAATTGTCCGAGATTGTAATCCTAGACTCCTTAGGCAGAGTATTCAACAATTTTAAATAACAAAACTTAAGCGAGTATTTTTCTGTAAACGAAACTGAAACGGTAACGATTTAGCTTTGATTTTATCGTTGAAAATTAGCGCGATTAGGCCCCTACTGTTTGCAAAATAGAGTGTTCACAATGTTTATTATTCTGTGCGAGATCCGAGGGATGTAGACGGTCCTGCGACTGACAACACTGAACATATTTAACGGCCTATAGGTTGTGTTCACACTTCACGTATCAGCCGCTGTCTGCGTTCAGTAGGCAGTAAGTTCAAGTGGGTCTATTATAAAACTGAAACGAGTTAATCGGACGATTTTCGTCGTTTTAAATAATATATGAAGACAATCGAAACGAACGGTATCTTATTTGCGTAGTTCAGTTTTCGAAGGTAAACTCTTCGGTCTATGAGTCCTAGTGCGAGTGATAATATAGGGGTCCATTTTGTGAATGCATAAAATTTGAAGCCATAATAATACTATGGCATAAGGTTTTTCGGCAGAATATTCAATACGCAAAACGTATCTACCGAATAAATGTTTACGAATATTCAAATTCCGCAAAAACACTATTATCATAATGATCAAACGTTTATTAGCATTACAACTTGTGGCATAATGGATACACGCCAGCAGTAATGAATTACATGCAATTGTTTATTACTAGTAGTGACCCGCCTTCGCTTCGCCTCGTTTCCTTCCTTTATTATAATATAAACCTTCCTCTTGAATCAGTCTATAATATTAAAAAACGCATAAAAATCCGTTGCGTAGTTTAAAGATCTAAGCATACAACAAATAGCGGGAAGGAACTTTGTTTTATACTATGTAGTGATGTTAAATTACTATTATAGTTGTGTTTAATATTTATGCCCACAAAATGTATGACAAATGAAATTATTACAATGGTTATGCTAATGAAATCACTATGCGAATATCACATTATGCGAATATGCCATTATGCGAAAAAACTTTATGCCATTCCTATTGTGCCAAACCATATTTATGACTAGAAATTTTATGCGAGCTAAATGTCACCGGTAAGGTTGAACCACAATACATATTATTTTTATTTTATAAATATCATTAAAACAACCCACACCCCCATATAGTCCACTGTTTAAGCGACTACTCGGAAGTCCGAGTCGTCGCTTAAACAGTGGACTATGAAAATGGATAGACACTCCGACCAGACCTCTCACACTCCACCTCGACTTAACCTATGTAGGTGGAGTTGAGGTGGAGTGTGGGAGGATGTTATGGTTAATAGCCGGTTTGGAGATCGCAGTGTTGAACCATTTTCTGATGCTTCTGCCCACTTTCTGGTCCACGGAAATATTGGATTCCATAGACGATACTTCAAGTACGAAGTAATGCTGGTAGGGTATTTCTCTGGACGCCAAGTACGGCTAATCAGTGACCACACATAACATAATTGCGAGTAGTCAGTAGTCAGGTGAAAATGGATAGTTGGATATGTATGCAAAACTGCCCATTCCTTATTTTTCTTTCTGTTCTGTGTAAATAAATGGTTGCCTGGAAGAAATCGCTTTTCAGCGATAAGGCCGCCAATTGTTCCACTTTGTACTGTCCTTGTATGTATTTATTATGGTGAACAATAAAGTATTTATTCATTCATTCATTCAAAATTAACAGTCGCGCGCTGCCGATATTATTATGTTTTCTGTGACCGCGGCCTTACAAAGCGGTTTTATAACTAGATCACAAATCTTGTTAGATGCTGTCAAGGCCAATCGGCCCTCTTTCATAGCTAGACGCAATTGGAACTATAGTCGTGTACAAAAAGATGGGATAAGAACGAACGTGTCAGATTTGGCCAGTGAACGCGGTTACGTATAGAATATTCTATAAATATGTAATATACTAAGTGCCAACTTCTTTATTTAGTGCAAAAACGTGTTTGTAAATACAATTCCAACTATGGTCTACGTCGCCGATTCTACGACATAGACAAACGTAAACTCTACGAAAGGCAGGTACCTATTTTACAAGACTGAATGTTGAATTTTACTTTTGAGAGGTAGAGAGAGAACGATATCTAAGTATTACTTTTTCGCTTACACTTAGAAATATCGTCCAGGGATTATTCGTACAAAAACTGCTCACTCCTCCATTTTAGGGTAAGGACCTAATACGTGTAAATGAGAGGCAAATCTCTAGTGCTAGGGTACGCATGCGCTGTTTAACATTTTTTATAAGAACCACTTCTATCGAATTATTGAGCTACACCATAGCCTTCTTGTCACAAGAAAATTGAACGCCAGTGTCGTCATTTGTTTAAAAATAAGTTTTAGTTTTTAAAAATATTGGTCTGATGTGCGTGGTTGCCATATTTGAGTCTCTCTATTTTGTGTTGGAAGACCGCCCGGAACTGCCTTGTACTTGTGTGCGTGCGTGAAAATTGCGATTTGCTCCAAGTGGCTCTTTTTATCTACTTAACATTTTGTGGTATAGACGTAGCAAGTAAATAAAATAACGATGCAGTCATAAATCGGCATATCGTGCCAGTATTTTCTCGATAAATCCTCTTTTTGCCCGGAGATGCTGCAGGCTCATAGTAAGCAGTGCTTAGTATTCGTCCATTACGCAACTGCGGCTGGGTATTTAGGGTAATATGATAATATAAGAGTTCTCTTATATATTTTTCTGGAATTCATATACATGTATGATTATCTTCTATGTATTACATAGGGCTGTGTATCAAATCTGACTCCACAGTTTTTTTTAAACAACAGAGTTTCAAAAAATAATTTGTAGAGTTTGTGAATAAGTTTTTTAATCTCAAACTTTGTTAACGTTACAGTTAAGAAACTTTTAGTGATACAGATAGTAAAAAAATACCTACCTTTTTATGCGAAACTAAATGCCGGCCTTTCTAAAAACTCTACAAAAATGTTGCAGACTTTTTAACAAGCAGGAGGTTTAAGAGTTCTTAAACTTAAGATATTTTTTGACACGTCAAAGGTATCTTGAAGGTCTTTAATAGACAATCAAACTTTCAAACGGTCTGCTTTTGCAGCGATTATAACTTTTAACTGGAAGAGTTTCGGTGGATAAGCGAGTTTTTGATTCTCTCCTTGGAAGATAAAATACGAACCATAACTCCCATGAATGTTTAAAACTAATATAAACACATATTTTCTTTACCTCTAAGCCATATTTTATGAACTATCAACCTAGATTTCAATAGGGCTAATGCTATAGGTAGTGTTTTGTTCTCGTCACTCAAACGCCATATCGAATCCGATAAAAAGAGACAAACTATTTATTTTATGCTTATGTCTTTTTTATTTGTCCATTAATTATGTGCACACGTTAGGAGGGTAGATGAATACCTAAATCGGTTGAGGAAAAGACAAAGCGAGCGTAATCCGAATAAAATATTTTACTCATATGATTTTTCCATGGTGGGTCAATCTTCAGGCGCGTCAAATTAAAATGCTTATAGCGTGCTAAATTTTCTGTATACCTTTTACATTTTACATATATTATTTGAACTGGGCACCTGCCAATGGGCTTGGCGGGTCTGAAGAATTATCCAGGTACCACTCTCCGTTAGTATTTTCTTGTCGTTTTTTTTAGATTTGCAACGCTAAAACTAATCATAGTCCTAACAACTAATTAATACTAGATGATGCTACAACTAGTATTGGTGTATGGTCTGTGGATGCTACACTATTCTACAATAAGAATGGTCGTAATGTGAAGTGGATTCACCCATAAAACATCGGAACGAGTTTCCGAATCTACATTTTATTAACGATAAATGTGGTCTAGACGACATCGGTGCGGGATTGGGATATAAATTTAAGAACATTAAAAAGGACTCCTAAATTATTAAAGAGAGAGATATAGTGGGTTCTCTTTCTTGTGGATATGGATGGATTTGGATCCCATATTATGACAGTTATAGAGGATGATTCTTGGCATAGTGTTTTGTAGACACGACGCGTCGTCCGACGGAACCTCAGATGTAACATTTAATAGTTGTACTGCAAAAACAACTTTTATTACGTAGGGCATAAAGACGGTCTCAAGGTCGATATGTTACGTGATAACGCCGCCCGCCGCCGTCCGTTGCGTCGGTCGTTTATGCCTAAAAGTACTATGGGCAACAGCGTCGCTTAACACAAATCATGCGATTGCAAGAATTCAGAAGATGCCACTGCACGATTATTTTTGATCGTTGCAATGTGGTGGGTGGTAAATGGTTGTGGTACGTGTGAAAAGTTGCTCAAGTTTGTTGATGTAACATTCTTGACATTACTTAATTTTTCACATGCTGCTGTAACTGAACCAAGTTTCATTAAAGTCCGTTTGGGATAAGGACATAGGGTAACTTTCATCCAGAAATAAAACCATTTCCTGAGGGTAAGCAAAAAAATTATCCATGCAGACGAAGTCGCTGGCGGCCACTAGTAAATCATAAAAGACTGTCCTACTCACAATAAATCACTCTTCCATAAAAAGAGATCGCATAACATATGACCGAAGAGATTAGTTGGATTTCCTTTTTATCTGCACGAAACTGTTATGAATATAGGTACCAACCAGCTTAGTAATAAATAAAATCCTCTTATAAAATATGATTTGCATTCCACTCTGCACTCGCGCTAAAAGCTACAGCCACATCACAGGGATTCCGCTCCACTATTTGTATGTTAATTTTTCTTGTAACATTTTGTTTTGCCTTAAAAAATTACGTCGTATTGCTGAAAACGGGTCATTAACGTAATAGTGATGGGGTGCTCTTTGTTCTTTTACTTCTAGATGCTTATCGTTGTCTAAATAATGTTAGCCGTTTTCTGTTTGCTCTTCTCTATTATAATGTTAGTACAGGGTGTCCCAAAACTTTGTCACACGGAGGGAAAGTACCTTAAATATTGAATATAGGAAATACTGAAAGATGACTTCATTTTTTTGTTTTGTGACAATTGGAACTGCGTTCAAAGATTTTTTTAAATCGCATAAGATGCGTTACGTACAAATTGATACAATACCTAATAATAAAAAATTAAATGTTAAATTACATGGTCTTGCTTTTGTTTAAGGAGTGTGGAATGGGATGTAAGGATGGATGAAAGAGAGCATGTTAGAAGTAAGATTCCTTTTTTGATATTATATTGTTTTACTGTGACGCAGTCATGTGGAGGAAAAGAAAGACGTAAGACGATTGTAAACGAAGTGGTATAAAAATAAAGTATTGTTCAGCATTTTCGAGTTTTGCTCCAATCCTATAAGTGGGGGCCGCTGTGTTACCAAAAAAAATGATCCTAATGATTAACCCTTTCGATCGGTATCATAAAAATAAAAGTTTTTTTCATATTTGGTAGGTTCGATTCCTGGTTATGGCAGGCGATTTTTCAAAGATCTATTGAATGTAGTTCCGATTAATTATAAAACCAAAATGAAGTCTTCTCTAAGTAAAATGTTCTAACTTCATTATTTAAGGTACTTTCCGTGTGGCAAAGTTTTGGGGCATTCTGTATAGTGACATCCTGTATAGTGACATCCTGTATAGTGACATCCTGTATAGTGCCTACTATATACCCTTACTATATTATACATATATAAAAGCACGACGGGTGACTGTACCGTCATTTTTTCAAACTTCCAAGTGCTACATACAAACGACACAAAGCTATTAACTAATATTGAAAGATATTATTATTATTTATAAAAAAGTATAATAATATGTCTGTTTATGTTTTCAGTACATGAGATGTTTTAACTAACGATTATTAATTTGGTCCCGTCATGAACTTATTTGTCAGTACCTATTGCTTTTTGTTGTTAATTCAGTAATACCAAACAATGCAAACATTTCCAAGGATTTTAAAATTTCAACTAAATATCCTCTCCCGTTTATTAATTCAAACCAGTTATTAAGTAAGGGGATACCGTTAACAAAGCTTGCATTTCAATTAAAAGTGCAAATGAATTCAGTATACATTTTGCAAGTTAAAATCAACGTCCATTAAAATAAGCTGCCATGATGAACTGAGTCTTGAAAGAAGTAGAACAATAAAGCTTAAAGAACATTATAAGCTAGATATGTGGTGAATAAGTTGGTTGGCTATTGTGAAATATTACAGACAAAGCCGCGGAACATGGCTTATGACGGCCATATAAATGGAAATTGTCGCGATCCAACTTCCAGAGTTTCTCATATTGCAGACTGGTTTCGGAAATGACAATGAAACGACGCGACCACGCCGACTCCTTTGAGAAGCTTGTAATAGGTTTGAGTGGAAGTTTGTGCGTGCCTATACGGCGAATGTAGGTAGGCCTATGTAGCGTTTACAATATTTATGTTTGTATTGGTAAAACCATGTTACGAGCTTTTGTGGATACAATACAATTTGCAACAGACGATAGTTTGTTACATCTTTTGACGTGACGTGTATACCTTTAGTACGAATAGCTATCGTAAGAAAAAAAAACGCGTTAAAGAACTCGATAGAGTAATTCTCTATGGGAAATCTTATTTCGTTTTTCGGCGGTAGAAATGAAATTTCCCATAGAGAATTACTCTAAGTATATTTTTACGCACGTTTTTTTCACGCTATATATTCATGCTAGACTAGAGGTACTGAAATGTAAGAGGTACTAAATCTATCTCTCATTATTGTTAACTATTTTAACTACTGACACTGCTATTATTAACTCTTTAATTATTTTATTATGTAAGTGAAAGTTAAAAAGGTTGTATCTATTCCAACGTATACTGTGTTGGAAAATGTTTTTTTTTAGAAACAACGTCATATAAAATCATGTGCCGTTTTGTTTCCTAACCATGTGTTAACTAGTTATTTTCGAAATTTATAAATTAATTCTTTCAGTATAGAAGGCGAAATAGATTTTCATTAAATAAACTTTACTCTCAATCTTAATAAATAATATTATGTATGTGAATACTTCATGTATATATAAATTACTAAGTGTTTTCAGGGTCTTGTTCGATCGCTCAGATACGTCTTATGTTAGTTTAGGATACTGTGTCCTTCCTTAACATCCACGTCGCTTTGCCCCTGAATATTTTATTTCGGTTGCTACGCGTACACTGAAGAGCAATCAGGCTGTTATTTATAGCCATGAAAATCCATAAATCAGTATTGTAAGTATATTAAAATATAATTTTGATCTTAGTTTAACAGAATGTGGACTATATCCAAACTATTGCCAACTATATCCAACTAATTTATATATAATAAATGCGAAAGTAACACTGTCTGTTACGTTTTCACGCCGAGACCGCTGAATCGATTTTGACAAAAGGACATCATCCATGTTTCATACATTTTTGGTCTAAATATGAAAGTGCCGGCCAAAATGCAAAAGTACTTTATTCTGATAGATAGATCAGCTGAGATCATCAGATAGATAGCTGATAGAACAGCTCCTTGATCTGAGTTTCGTTATCATCATTGGTAATCTTAATTTTATTTATTTGTATACCTTTAGATTATTAAGATTATGACATGACTTAAAATGTACATATATATATATAAACTAGTAAGCTATAAGTATAGCTGATAGTTTTAATTTAAATTATCAGAGAAGTAAGTAATTAAAAAGTATAAAAATTGGACAACATTCCTATGAACTTATGGAGAAGATGTGCGAACTCTGATACCAAGACTTACAAGACTAATTGTTGGTAATATAAATAGCAAAGGAAATGAAAAGTTGATTTGTTCACTCACACATAAAATGAAATAGATTTTCTCAGAAACAAAACATATAATTTGATCAGCACCATCTCAATTTTTTTTCTAAAACGACAAAATTGTATTCTCGAAGGAGAATAGATTCGGTCTCATTTACATCGAAAACAGTTCGGATACTTGACCGTAACTGAACAGTCCTGAGAGGAGCCAATTTGCATGGCATACCAATTACTTTTTACAAGTTCACTAATTTTGTCCCTACAGATAATAAATTACGACAACGTCGCCCTTACTACGCTGTAAATTTAGTCAAAAAATATATGCACAACTTAGTAGATAGGTAGGTAGTTAAAACGTTATAGCCTTGATTATAAAAAACTGTTTTAGTTTTTAACAAAGCATTGGCAAGGGCTGCTATTACCTCGATAACACAGCTGATTGAACAAAATAAGTTAAATCAGTAGTTTTAAATCAGTAGTAGAAAAAGAAGTTTTACGTTGAAACGATGTTTATTAAAAAAAAAACAATATTCATTTGTGTCATTGCTATTGCATCGATACATAAAAACAACTTTATTATGTTTATGGATTTCACTTTAAAATTATTTAAATTGCTTGATTTATATTGGTACATCACTTATATAAGTAATACAATTTAGTATTTTTAATCAGGCCAACCTAATGATCCTAATGTAGATTGACAAAAATATTCCATCCCTTAATTTGTGCAAATGGATACAGAAACCAGTGGACGCACAAAACACAGACAGTTAGGTTTTGCTCGTTAGGGGACGCTAATCTAGGATTTAAAGGGACTACATTATTTGGGCTAATACCCCCTATCTTGAGGAGCTCGGTGGCGCAGTGCTTTAGCGCCTGGCCCAGCGATTGCGGAAGTTAAGCAACGTTCGCAAGGGTCGGCCATGGGATGGGTGACCAAAAATTTATTAACTCGAGCTCCTCCGTGCTTCGGAAGGCACGTTAAGCCGTTGGTCCCGGCTGCATTTGCAGTCGTTAACACCCACCAATCCGCATTGGGCCCGCGTGGTGGGTTATGGCCCATCCTCCTTACCACCCATAAGGAAGGCCTGTGCCCCAGCAGTGGGGACATCAAAAATGGCTGATTGACATGATGGACCCCCTATCTCAGTGTTATATATTGTTTTAAAAGGCTCGAGCAGCTTAGTCAATGAGCTACAAGTTCAATGATCAGTGGTTTTGATAACAATTTTTAGGCGAGGACTGCCAAGAAAGGTAATTTTTTCAGATGTTAATTATTTCTTAGATGATGTCTAAAAATACCTACTAGTAAGAAGCTATTCAAAGCAATATTGTCAAGTGTTCTGTTATTTACGGACAAAATTAATTCTTCAGTAGGTAAAATAATAAGCTTTGCAAATATTATAAAAAATATTATAATCGTAACTTCTCTATTACCTTATCAAAATGCCTATTATTTTGAGATGTCAAATATGCGACTCTATAAAGTTAATATCAGGTTTATAATTTAATTCAACAAAATACCGATGCAATTTATTTAGATATCAGTTTACTCCTACTTGAAGATTCAATAACTTTCGAGGTAAGTACATTAAATATTTGTTTCCATTGTTGGTACAAAACTAGGTTCTAATAACTAATCCTACTTCCTACTATATTATAAATGTAAAAGTTTGTGGGTTTAGATGTTTGGATGTTTGTTCCTTAATCACGCAAAAACTACTGAAAGGATTTAGATGAAATTTGGCACACAGATAGTAGATAGCCTAGATTAAAACATAGGATACTTTTTATCCCGATATTCTCACGGGAACGGGAACCACACGGGTGAAACCGCGGGCGGCCGCTAGAGCTTTTAATATCTTGAAGCCTGTTATAGGATGTTATTAAAAAATTCGCATTTCGAATATAAGTTTATAAATTCAGTTCGGATAAGAATCTTACTAACTAAATCTAAACGTACCTACAGCAGCTATATTTAGTACTTTCGTTGTTAATTATTTACTGTTTAAGCAAAAACCGACTTCAAAAAACCTACCTCTAAAAAGCAAGAAATAATATTCGTAATAATAAAAATACGTCTATTAAAGTCGGGTGGGGCTGGAGTACAAATTCCTCCTTTTTTTTTTATTCTAAAAGCGCCACCCGACTTCAATAGACGTATTTTTATTATTACGAATATTATTTCTTGCTTTTTAGAGGTAGGTTTTTTGAAGTCGGTTTTTTGTTTTTTTTAAACAATTTTTTTTTTTTCTTATTTTTAGTGTAGGTACCTTGTAGGTAAAGTATATTATATATGTAGAAAAATCGGCTCAGCCAAACGTAAGATAATCGCGGAGAAACATACTTAAATACGAGTCAAACTGAGAACCTCCTTTTTTCAGTCGGTAAAAAAAATACACTTAAGATATCCCTCTTCCAACAAAAAATTATTATCTTATTCAGTTCATAAACAAAGAAGTAATACGACCAATCATCGAGGTAATTCACACAAATTCATACTATTATCGTGCTTTTTTTTAAAATTACTTGAAAAGTACTGAACCGATTTCCAAATTTTAAAAAATGGGACCAACTTGGGAGTGCACCTAATGTAATAACGTTTGAATCATTTCAATCGGTCCAGCTGTCTTCGAGTAATCGGTGGACATACACAAAAAAAAAACAAATATTCAGACGAACATAGAACCTCCTCCTTTTTTGGAAGTCGGTTAAAAAAACAAAAAACCGACTTACGAATATTATTTCTTGCTTTTTAGAGGTAGGTTTTTTGAAGTCGGTTTTTTGTTTTTTTTAAACAATTTTTTATTTTTTTATTTTTAGTGTAGGTATCTTGTAGGTAAGGTATATTATATATGTAGAAAAATCGGCTTAGCCAAACGTAAGGTAATCGCGGAGAAACATACTTAAATACGGGTCAAACTGAGAACCTCCTTTTTTAAGTCGGTTAAAAAACTACACTTAAGATATCCCTTTTCCAACAAAAAACTGATGACTGGAAAGTTACTTAATAAAATGATAACACAGTAAAGGAAGACTTCTTAATATTTTTGTCACGTTGAACCTGTTTGAGAAAGTTTTACCAAAGTATGACGTCACCAATTTGTTTCAGTTTACATAAGAGGATAAGTTTTGCAGGGTCTGATAGGAACTGACAATGTTTACGGAAATATGCGCGAAATAATAATGAATTAGGTACGCAATCTCTTTTAATTTAAGTACTTTCATTCAGAGCATAAGTTTATAATTTTTAGGAAAATTCACACCTACTCAGTCAAATTGATGGGAAACTAAGAATCATGAATTTAAGGTCAAAAGTATTGTATTTGTTTAAAGGAAATGATTTTTTCAACAGTAAATTGAGTTGTTTATCATCACTCGCTTTATTTGAGATGTTTACTTTATGTAAATTCAAAACCTCATATTTTTCTCTTTTAGACTAGTGTTCGCAATAAAAACAGTCAAAGGTGAGTTTTATTATTATTTCATTTCCTTGTCGTTAACTATTTACTCGGCCGGTGGCGGCGCTCAACTTTCATATAAGTTTGCATTATGGCTTCTAGCGTACAAATGGCTTCTAGCGTACAAGTTATTGTTGGAAAAGGAAATAATTTCGCTTTACGCGCTGTTTGTCCGCTCTCGCGATTGTTTTAACGTCTACTGAAAAGATGGGAAATAGAAATGAATAAAGTTTTGCGTGGGTCAAAATAGATGTAGTATCAGCGACGGAAATATAATAATATAATAAAATCTTAGAACATATTATAGTTTACTGATCAATATTAAAATAACTTTATGTTCTCTAAAGCCATGCAAGGCTCTGTGTAGGCATGGCCGATATTTTAATCTATAATTTCGGCCCTGCATGCAGTAGCACTGAAAGCAGAGCTCTGCATACAGGGCTTTGTGTAGCGCGCTTAAGAGGGTTTATGCGCTACACTAGCGCCACCAATGGAAAAAAAATACTTAAATAAAGACGAAATTGTGAATTATGTTCTTCAAGTGTACTCCGAATAAGATTTGTGGTACTTTTTATCGCTTAAACTATATTTTCTAGTCTGTCGCTTAGTTTAATAGAGTTTTATTGCTAAAAGTGGCCACTTTTAGCAATAAACTGAACGACAGGTTATAAAATATTGTTTAAACGATAAAAAGTATAAAGTGTAAAAGTACAAAGCTTTCACAATTTCGTCTTTATTTAAGCACTACGATTTTTTAACCATTGGCGGCGCTAGTGTAGCGCAGTAACCTGCTTCAGTAGTTGAAGAGAGGTAGCATGGCAACTCTTTTCTTGTCTAAACATTTTTTTTATACAACGTCAACAATGTGAGATTTTAAACGCTTCATCCGTTGCGAAACCTTCTTAAAACAACAAAAAGTAATCCACCACAACCGACAGACTTTATAATTTGTGCTAACACACTCAAGTATAACAAGGTAGTAGTACCTACACTACATGTTACATTAATTATTATTTCTTTGGCAAGTTACTGGCACATAACAATGTCAGATTACTTGGATTGACAAGACGTGACAATCACAAGCCCCTCGCAAACTTCCCCATCAACTAATGCTCAAAAGCTCTTATTGAAAAACTTGGCAAGAGTTTCGTTTTCTAGGTCAACGGAGATCGTAAAGGGGGTCAACCTTAGTAAAGACCGGTTAGCGAGGTCACATGTTTGATATACAACTTTTACTATGGGATCAACTCGGAAATCGTGAAAAAAAACCGGCTGTTTCATACAATTTGATATTTTCGTTATTAATTTTTGTATGAAACAACTGATGTTTTTCACGATTTCCGACTTGGTCCCATAGTAAAATTGAAATTTTATGAAAAATAAGCACAGAATTGCTTTGGTGTATACTGTATAGTATTTAGGACACAGTTTTTCTTTTCATTAGGTACTTATAGTTTGTAACCTGTACGGTATTCGCTTTCGCTGCCTCTTATCATATTAGTAGAAGCCTAACTTTGGGGCACAAAGTTCGCTTTGTGATTTAGATAGACCGTTGTTGACTCTGTTCTATGTCACTTAAAACTAGAAAATTGTCTTGAACGAATGTGCAGAGTAGTTAGTCGCAATTAGGAATAATTTGATTTAGTTTGGTGTTCTAGTTTGTTGCTTTATCAAATCACGGTAGTTTGTTGTTTTATCAAACCATTGTTCGTGAAGTAAGACTATTAATGAAGAATTTATTGGAAAATTTTGGCTGATTTAGATTTTTATATCGGTCTTATTTATACCACGGATTTTATTATGCACTAATAGCATATAAATAAAATCGATTTAATAAAGTATACTTATAACCTTTAATCTTCTAATGTATCAGATAAGGTATCATAACAAAACAGCTATTAGTCCGTGAGCCCGCGACAATATTGCCTATTGGTTATATTTACGTCATGTGACATCAGTACGAGACCCGCAGCATCATTTAGCCTACAATAGTAAAGAGAGTTAACATAAGTCTGTCACTTCTGAAATGGCCTGAAATTTCTTGACAGACTTCCGGCCATTTCAGAATTGACAGACTTATGTAAACTCTTTCTACTTAACTATTGAAGGGCTAAATGATGCCACGCCACGGGTGTCGTACTGATGTCACATGACGTAAATATAACTTTAAAATTTTAACCGGAAGTGAAAGATTTTCTCAAGCTTCCGGCCAATTTTATTTGCGATAATCATCTGATCCTCGCTCTGCACAACATTTCAGACCGTGTGCCATGCATTTCATCGTGATGTCATATGACGTAGGTAATATTGTCGCGGGCTTACGGACTATATTGATACTACAAAATTTTCTTTTAATCGATCTCTTGATTACTATTTCAGATTTTACACAATATTTGATCATGATGTTTAAATAAAAAGTAACTTAAAAGTCTATCAAAGGTTGAGTAAGTAGTTCAAAATAATGAAAATTTTGACTTACAATCAGCCGTTTAAGAACGAAAACTTGCGCGACAGTTATAATTACTTTCGACCTTACATTTGAGGGTAGCTGAATGTCATTGTCCGACCGATATTCAATTTGATGGACTTTATCTCGACAATTCAAATAATTTGAAAGACCCGATTACAGTTGCGTTATCCTAATTCAATTCCTTATGTTACAATGAATAAAGAAACAAACTCAAATCAGTGCAAAAAGGAACAATGCAAAGATTATGGTAATTAAGACGCCAGCGGACAGTGAACTTCCTATACAAACGAAATACTAAAATGATTTGCAATTTGAGTATAATTAACACTTCTCGTGATGTTATTCGGATTAAGACAGTTTATTTATCTACGGTTCTAATAAATAAAAAATCCAAAATACCAAACCAAATAAAAATGTGTCTGCACTTTATTTCGAAAGACGCATGCTCGATGAATGATTGCTCGAATGAATTATTGACCGACGAACTATTGGTCGAGGTGTCGCTGTTTCGAATTACTTACTTTCGATAGACGCATGCCCGATGAACGATTGCTCGAATTAACTATTTACCTAAAAACTTACTCGAGCTGTCATAGTTTCGAATGACGATAATTAGAATGAACTATTTATAGAAAAATTGTTGTAAATGGCGCAATGACATTTAAGAAATCTTAAGAAAAAAAATTACGGAAAAATCGCATCATGAAAGCTAGTATTTTTTTAAATGTAGCGTGGATGTTATAATGAACTATTTAAAGATTATTTTTCTTAAGATTTCTTAAATGTCATTGCGCCATTTTACAACAAATTTTCTATATATAGATCATTCTAATTATCGGCATTCGAAACTATGACAGCTCGTGTAACAGTTTTTAGGTAAATAGTTAATTCGAGCAATCGTTCATCGGGCTTTCAATATTTTTAAGTCATTTACGAGATTATAACCGAAAAACCGAAAAAAAAATTTTTGGTACATTTTTACCCCCATCACTTAATCACAACTCCGCCGGGGGAAAACCTAGGATAGTCATATTTGGCAACAAATGAAGCTATTAAACTTTCGAAAGTAAGTTATTCGAAATAAAGTTGCAGACACAATAAAAATAATGCGATTTACAGTTTTGTTTGAAGAAATGTATTTAGTATTTATTTTGAATTGGGTTAGTATTTTGATTTTTTTTCCCTAGACAATTAATACTGTCGTAATCCGAATTTAGTTCACTGTCCGCCGGCCTCTAAATAACGTAACATACTTAAAATTCAGCAATATTTTACAGAAAACATAAAAACACATATAAAAATCAGTACCAGTATCACCGTCTAAAAACAAAGGGAATGATCTAAAACTACATTTATTAAGGACAAAGTCGTAAACGCGGTGTTAACGTTAGCGCAAAATATACGGTTACGTACGAATGCAATAAAAGTGATTGTAGGTACTTATGGAGCGTACCCGGTGAGAAACGACTGGTTTACGTATTTTACATTAGAGGATAACATCGTGTTTTTTCTGGAAAATCATGTGTTTATAGCCGTTCACGTGTAGTTTTAATAGAGGTAGGGTAAATTTATGTTATGCTCAAATAGGTGCCAACTCTACCGGGAAAGTACATCCACCTGTTTCTGTTTAACGTTTATTGTGTCTGTGGGATCCGATTGCTAGGTCAATAACGTCGAAGCTTTTATCTATCATGGCTTCTTTATCATTTGGTTAGCCATATGCTTTATCATTATCAGCAGCACCACACTCACTGTTGGGCATAAACCTCCTTCAAGAATCTCCAAGAAGATCGGATTTTTAGTGGTTCTGTGTTGTCCGCAACCAGCGGCTTTCTGCTACCTTGACCACATTGTTGGATCTTGCAGGGGCCTAATACTCACTGATGGTTGTCATTTGGTGCGTGGTCACTATTCCAGAACCTTTCCGCCATAGCCATAGTTTCTTCTTGCTTTATGTCCAGCAATCATTCGAGTGATGTGGGTTACTTTGTTTAGACTTATTGCTTGCTAAAAATTCAAGAGATCTCTTTTCACTGCGGTTTTTATGTACCATGGACAATCAGCATCGCTTAACCACTCCTAAGGTTAAAATAGCTTGCATGCGCCGCGCCGTCACAACATACGTTTAGTTCCGGCAGGGGCGAATGCAAATGCAGGATGAATATCGGAATATAGAGACCGTTGGACCATGCAGGATGAATATCGGATATTGACAGTAGGTACGTCTTTTACGTAATAAAATAAATCTCATGTTCACAGAACCTAATTATGTTAATTTCTAAAGACGCATACACACATGAGACAAAGTGTGGTAAACAACAATAAGAGTGATTATTTATTAGTAGTAGCTATCATTTAGGTAAAACACTCGATACGAGTAAAATAGAGGCAGAGCGATAGTTTCCGATGACGAATATATAGTTTGTTCATAAACTCACACTAGCGGAACTTATTCGCTTTTCGCGCGGAGATGTTAGATTACTAATTCATGATGCAAAAAAATAATCCCTTTCTCACTATTATATAAGTAATTCAATTCCCGTAATTGTGAACAGATTATAATATTAATCCGCTATAAGTGAATTAATTTGTTAGAAAACTTAACTATGTCAAGCGGCTGGGCCGTAATTGCGGTGACCTACTTCTGTCCACATTACAACCGAGGACGAGTTATGTCAAAACTGGGCTAGGGCTGGATGGAACAACATTAAAAAAAATATGTACTTACATGTCATATTTTCATCTTTACTTTACCATGTAGAGTGTGTCGTGGTAGGTATTTTTTTTCTCAGAGTTGTATATTCGGTTGTACCACTTTTGTTAATGTAGTCTTTATAACCGTCTTCAAAAATTGAAAAGAAGGAAGTTATCTATTCGTCGCGTCTATACTTTTTTATATGTATGTACACAGATTACTCGAAGACGGCTGAACTGATAGAAATTATTCAAACGTTATAACATCATGTTTCTTCCCAAGTTGGTCCCAGTTTTTGAAATTTTGAAATCAGTTCAGTTGCTTTCAGGAAATCTTGAAAATACTGTCGTTTCGTTACCATTTCATTTAAATTTAGACGGATGTTCAACTATAACTTTTTTGTTTAATGAACCGATTTAGATAATTATTTTGTTGTTTGAAAGAAGATACTTTAAGGATTACTATTATTAATACCATTATTCATTTCAATGGCATTTAATTTATGGTTTTGAAGAAACGCAAGGGAACTCCTCAATATCAATTAGATAGGAACTGTATAAGTTTTTCGAATTTCATAAATGTTACAATAGTTCAACATATAAAAAAGAAATAAGTAACAGTGTGAGAAATAAAAAGCCGTGGATAAATCAAAACATGAATAAACTTTGCTTAAAAAGAGATGACTTGTTTTCTAAATGGATTAAGGACTTAAATAACTCTATATTACATTTACAATATAAGAAATACATAAATAAAACGAATAAAATCATAAACAAAACTAGAAATAATTATTATAAAAATAAAATAAAAGACTGTAGAGGAGATTCGAAAAAATTATGGAATTTATTAAATGAAATTATAGGCAAAAATGTAAACAATGTTGATGACGTTCTGATGAAATCATTTAGCATAAAAGAGGGTGAAGAAAGTAAGATTGCCAATAATTTTGCGGAAGGCTTTCAGCACAACGTCAGCAACATAGTGCCCAAGTGTAACAAAGCTTTGCTGAATCCAAAGGATTATAACACTACATCAGATGTCACTCTGCGCCTTGAACCAGCCACGTTTAAAAAAATTAATAAAATAATTAAAAACATAAATCCAAAAAAATCCCCTGGTAGTGATGGTATCCGTGCCTTAGATTTGAAACATATTTCCTACAAAATATCAAGAGTGATAGTAAAATTTATAAATATTAGTATCAAATCCGGTACGTACCCAGACGACCTGAAAACAAGTATTGTTCGTCCTATACACAAACAGGGCAAAAAATCAGATTATGCTAATTATAGACCCATATCTATTCTACCTACTCTAGACAAAGTAATCGAAAAATTCATTAGTGATCAAATTCAAAAATTCTACAAGGATAATAGCATTCTCTCGTCAAACCAATACGGATTTCAACCGCAAAAAAGTACTACACTATTACTTTCGAAGTTTACTGACGACGTAAATACATACCTTAACGATAAAAAACACGTTTTGGTGGCTTTTATAGACTTTAGTAAAGCTTTTGACACTTTAAGACACACTACACTAATAGAAAAACTAGAAAGTACAGGAATTAGAGGACCTTTGTTAAATTGGAGCAAAAGCTATTTAGAGCATCGTAGATACACGGTCAAAGTCGCAGGCAGCTTTAGTGATAGTAAGATAATTACCGAAGGAACTGCTCAAGGTTCAGTTTTAGGACCTTTGCACTACCTGGCTTACGTCAATGATCTGAACAATTTAATAAAAAAATGTACAGTGTATCAGTTCGCTGATGACACTTGTCTCATAGCAGCGAATCGCAATATACAAACTGCTCAGCAAACACTGCAACACGATCTAACGCTACTTACCAAATGGTCGCATGACATGGGTTTAGTTTTAAACGCGCAAAAAACAAAACTCATCCACATTCATTCACCCTATAACCATGCTAATCAGAAACCTAAAATAATAGTACATAGTCATGATTGTTTGCACAAAAATAACACGCATTGTACTTGTGGACCTATCGAACAAGTATCTCAACATAAATATTTGGGGTTGATCATAGACGATACATTCAACTGGGGACCACAAGTAGAATCCGTATGTACCAAAATGCGAGTAATGCTAGCCAAATTTCATGTCCTAAAATATAAAATACCATACGATATCCTTATAAACCTTCACAATGCCATGGTAGCTCCTTTATATACGTATGGATTAACTAGTTACGGTAGAACTTTTAAAACATACACGGACAAAATTTATAACCTGCAACTTAGAATACTTAAAGCTATAGCTGGTAAAAAAGTAATAAATAAATATAAATATGAAGAACTATTCAAATATTGCAAAATACTTCCTATAAATGTTAAACTAAAATGTGAAATAATAAAAGAAAACCTACATACTATACCAGCATTACCTATAACTAATCATAAAATACAAACGCGTCAAGCAACACAAAAAATAATTACTAAACCTTATTCTAACAATTACTATGGTCGCAGACGACTGTGTTGTTTAATCCCTAAAATAGCAAATAATATGCCCCAAAATTTCGTACACAATTTAAACGAAAAAAATTGCAAACAAAGATTAAAAACATATTTTATAGATAATTTAATTTCAGATACGTAGTTTATTTTAATCAACATAATTCATTTAAATAAAATTACACAAAGTAATAACTACTTACCAGAAAATTGAATCAATCATAATAATAAGTAGGTACCTATATATATATATATATAAAAAAATAACATAACTAATTAACAACAATTTTATTAAACTAATGTTCAATCAGTTTTCTCCGAACATCCTGTAGCGCGTAAACCAGAAACCTGTTGGATAACTGGTGGACGCACACGAAACTATTTCACTCATGCGCATCAATGCAACTTATTTGTATCTTATTATTGTGTGCGTGCGACTGACGCACGTCACAGTATTGTTATTGTTTTTACTTAATTGTTATCGTCCGAGTCGAATGTGCAACGCTTGGACAAACCTCGTAGGTTTATAAGCGTAAAGGCATCTTTAGAATAATTATTGTAATGTTATCTGGATAAATAAATAAAAAAAAAAAAAAAAAAAAAGTATAGTGATTGAAGTATTGGTAAGGTTTATGACAAACAAAACCTATCTATTGTCAAGGACGTTCTGGACTAGACTTGAATGCCAATGCTTTAGAAATAGCCACAAAATAAATATTTATAATGTAAAACTTGTTTTCTCATTTTATTTAAACTTCAGTTAATATGAGAAATAAATTCTTTGAAGCTAAAGAAATTAACTACGACGAATTTTGTGGCATTTTTGTTTTTCATCCCTAAAGCTTTTTAGATACATTGGGTACAACACTGATTGCGTGTTACGATTACATGAAACGATTATTATTAAAGAGTTATGAGCATGTACCGTACTATCAGAGCAATGGATGGTTATGATGTAATTTCCTTACTAAATTATGCCTTAGTTTATTTTTCATACTATGTTGTTTCACTTTGTTAAATGTAAAAACGCTGTATTAAAGTTTTTTTAATTTGTCTTCATCTTGTAGGTACTTGTAGTCTTGTACTGGTCATGTCTTGTCATCACATTATTTCTAAGGTTTAGATAAAAAAAACTGCTTGGTTCCAATTTTGAACCATAACCTACCAAACGGTAAACAGTTATGTGCTTTGCCTTTTATCTTTTACATTAAAAGTGAAATATTTTAATAGTGGACTCAGCTCATATTGATTTTTAAATGAAATAGTAATTCTACAAGGCTTTATTCCAAAGCCATCTGGGCTAACACACCGAATGCGAGCCTTATTCATTTGGGATTGGCCGAACAATTGATAGATCAGTTTGTTTAGAAATGTTAGATTGAAATCGGACCTTCCATTGATTTATTCGGTGAAATGTAAAGAATGATAGTTGTTTTCAATTTGAAAGGTTGGAAACAAAGAGCTTTTAAATTACTGTACTGGCAGCGCATTGTTTTTCTGACACGAGTTAAAATTGTTCATTGACGTCACAGTATATTATCAAAACTAATATACTGTGTTGACGTGTTCCAAGTTGACGCATCCCAATCCCAACACATTATGTTTGTGTTGAATTGTCTTTTATTTAATGAAAGGTAGGTAATATAATTTTGCAAAAAGTTATGTTGAAATACATAACGACAAGCACAGTTGAGAAACTGTACGGCGACGACGCTCACCGATGCCGAAGAGAGCAAACGAGTTTTCTCGAATGATATTTCTGAGCGGTAGAAAGAGATGGAACTATCGGAAAATGATAATGTTCCAAGTTGACGCATCCCAATCCCAAAACATGTTTGTATTGAATCATCTTTTATTTGCAAAAAAGTAGCTATAATATAGTTTTCAAAAAGTTATGTTGAAATACATAGCGCTAAGCACAGTAATTGAGACACTGTCGGTGACGTCACTCGCCGATGCTGAAGAGCGCGGGCGAGTGGTTTTCTCGAATGATATTTCTGAGCGATAGAAAGAGACGGAACTATGGGAAAATGATAATTTCGCCTTACTTATTGTTTGATAACCTTGATAAGTTTCTTGCACCCGTTCTTCTTGTCAGCTAAAAAATGTCTGACAGAAAATTAGACCATTCAAAACCACTACTACTTGTAATAAAAATGTATTTCTTAGCGTGAGTAATTTTAACCTAGTAGTACTTATATCGCTAGTAAAGTTAGTTCGCTCCCCATCAATATGGTTTGTATGTGTGTTGGAGTATATGCTTATACAAAATAAAAAAAACTTATTAATAACTCATTAGTTTCTTAAGTGCTTGACATTTTTAAACTTTTTTAATGGTTTTAAAAGGACGTTGAACATTTTACACCTGAGCCTTATCAATCTTAGTTAAAGCGTTGTTTAAAAATTGAACAATCAATCAGATCATATTCTGTACAAGTTTGAGTATAACTTAATCTTCGACTGAAATCTTCCATTATAAAGTTTTGTATTCTTACACAGGGTGGTTTTTCTTATTATATGTAATTTTTAACGATTTGAAGCTGAAACAATTAGGTGTAAGGACACCGATAAACTCTGGCAACTACATTTTATGTACACTCATGTTTGACAAAAATAACTGATTATTGATTATTATTATTATTGATTGGGTCCGACTAGATGAACAATAGAATTCTAGTCTGATAAAATCATGACTTTCTTTCAAGTACCAATTTGAATTTATTTTTTAAATTATTATGATACTTAGGACTTTGGACACCCTCATATCTTATGAAATCTAGTATGTAACTATGTTAAGAAAACCGGAAGATAGGTATCCCAAACCTGTGAAACAGGTCCAAAAATTTAGATTTGTTTACCAACTCCCGATAAAGCAAAAATAAGTTTTTTTTAATGTGGTTTTTTTAAACACATTAGTTTATTTAACTTTGGTCTGTCTTCACCGAGCACTGAGTCGCTTCAACTTTATAGTCAATTTGCGTCAAACGCATGCAATATTGATTGCCTCCAAACCGTGCGCTTTAACGTTCAACTTTCTGCTATGACGTTTTTTTAAGACGATAGGATAGGGCAAGCGCTATTGTATGCGCTATTGCATATATAGGCATGCCTCTGTTGAAAGCCAAGAGGAAAGCGAAAGCGCACGCTCAGCGTAAAAGTGAAACGTATGAAGACACCCCTAATGCTTGTTCTTTTTTTAAATTCAATGTTCCTAATCAACCGCCTTGTTTGAATTTTGTTTGTACACTCAATTAGGGTAAAATGACTTTGGTTTGAAATGTAGTGCCATTATTTTGGGCTGCGCACATGAAATTAGAGCAGTAAAGAATGCTAATGATGTTTACTTAAATTAATAGGTCGTGAGTTTGTTAATCTTCAAGCTTGTTTTCCTTGAAATCGTGTTCATATGCCGTACGTGAAGGACATTATTTTATATTTATTAAAGTAAACATCGTTATTTTTAAGTATACTTATCTAAAAATGAAAAGAGGATTTCAGACCACGTGAATGAACAACTTTTACTATGGGGCCAACCACGCAATCGCGAAAAAAACAGCTGTTCCATACATTATAGTCGAGTGGATGTTGTACTTTTCTATGGAACAGCTGATTATTATTTTTTCGCGATTTCGTGGTTGGCCCCATAGTAAAAGTTGTTCATTCACGTAGTCTGAACAACCCTTTTCATTTTTAGATATACTTAAAAAATAACGGTGTATACCCATGGGGTTTTACACTCGTCTTTGACTAAAGAGTAGCTTAGTGTCTGTAGTTTTTTTTTATTTCAACAATAGTTTAGGTAATAGATTTTTAATTTTGTCAGAGGATTATGTGTTTGATCGTAATACCTGAACCACCTATCCCCTATATCTATACCCAAATTTCAGTTCAATATTTTTCAAAAGGTATCAATGGTTTACTATAATTTTCTATATTTTCTTATTTAATTGTTGAATTTTTGTAATATGACATAGGATATAAGGATCAACACAGGATTAATAAACAAAACTTATCCAATACAATACAGTTAAGCAAAATTGTCTATGTAGAAACAAAGAGGGAGAAGAATTAATTAATGTATCACCTAAGGAACCTATTCCGAGGTATTCGCCGAGGAGTGGAGATAAGACAACGGGTAATTGCAATTAATTAACTCGGAGCGTTTGTAGGTATCTCCAAATGTACCGCAATAGATACGCCATCTTGAGCTATAAAAGAAGGTTGCATCGATGTATCTTGATTGGGTAATGCTTTTCCTTGGATGAAGCTGGAATGGGTACATACTTTTGTAGATATAAGCTGAAGAACAGCTTTCGATCGTTCGATATAGCACAGATGCTTTTGGTTAAATAATCTTTTAATAATATACCTACATGCATAGTTTTTATTTACAGATTTTCATCAATAGTGTCGTTAGGTTCGCAGTACGTCGAAAAACATACATATCGGATTCTTGAATGGTTTTCCAAGATTTATAAGTATAAGCTAAGCTTAATAAAAACAATTTACAACTTTTATTATTTCAAAGTATTCATCGAAAACACACAAATACATAAATAAAAGCCGCCATTAATTAACTGCCAAAATTAAAAAGATTGCGGAAAACTAACTAAATTGTTTTTCTATATACATAAACACGAATAAACACAAAGATATATTATCAGTGAATACATAAATATAATATTTTGTTTTTAATGAAAAAATAAAACGTAAAACAACCGAAGCCTAAAAAGTTTTTATGAAAAAGCAGCGAGCCTAATGCAAATGGTGTGTCCAGGAGTTAACTTAATGCGACCCTTGATAAAGGTGAAGGCCGATCCATACCATGTATTACAGCAACAGCCTAACGACTTAAATGGGTTAAAACAACATTTAGATACGGTAAATATAATTACCTATATACTATGCCACTGGTAGTGATTGAATCCGATAAAACTGATTTGTTTAAATGAAAAGCTTGATGAAAGTTAATCATATCATAACATCGGTATTTATAAAGAAATGTGCTATCAAATTGATTTATAAACTACTTTGTTTCTAGCCCCACTACTACAAACTTTCATCGCCTAATACTAATACCGTACAAAGAACGTTTATCTCGTTTTAAAGTGATGTCCTTATCTAATCGTTTCGAGCTAGCGGATGCTTCTTTTGTATGGAAATCACAAAGTCACTGTATAGATAGCCCTTCACTTTAAGCAATGTTAACTACGTGTGCCTAGAATATATCCTAGACACAGAATAACTCCCCTCTCCGCACCGTTACGAAGGACAGTTCACGTATCCAATTCTTCCATTCCCCGATTCTGCAGGCTTGTGTTATGTTCCAATAATTTGATAAAGCTGAAATAGTAGTTTATGATACAACCGTGTGCCATACTACGTTTTTCAATACATTATAGGTACTACTGAAATTGTAATCTATTTGTGCGCGAATTACGCAAAAACCGCTAAACGAATTTTGATGGATTTTTCACAATTTAGTAGATTGAGGTCCAACTAAAAATCTAAGCGATGTTTTATCAAAATCAGGTGGGTAGAACCAGGGAAACAGCTTGAACTCTCCGTAGTACTAGCTTTCATACACTAAAGGGGTCATTTTAAACTGGTTGTATCATTTTTCTACTGCCCACGCGGATGAAGTCGCGGGCGGAAGCTAGTAGAAATTAAAAAAACGTTCGTAAACAAAAACGCACGGCGCCGGCGTGCGGTAAAATCAACTTTCCGCACACTGTACTAATCCGTAAACAAAAACGCACGGCGTGCGGTAAAATCAACTTATCGCACGCTCGACTGTCATCGTAAACTTACATTTTCGAGCAACTGTATTGAAATAGTATATTTAACTGATTTCATCAAGTCTGTTGCTATGGAACACCAAAACACCTTTCAGGTAAAAGCTTAAATCGGTTTGTTTAAAGTAAATCAATTAAATAAGTTGGTCTCAAGTTTATCCATGTTTATAAAAGAGGAGAGCTGTTATGAGGTGATTTAGTAAAGGCGAAGGGTCCGCCAGTTTGAAATGTAAATTCGATTCGACTGTTTCGAATTTGTTCATTGGATATTTTCTTCCAGTAAGACGTTTTAGACTTTAGAGGATATTGTTTTAATCAGTTTCTTCCACTAAAATTATAGATTCAGTTTTTGTTACTTAGGTTTGAGAAGCTTTGTTATAATGAAACTCTATTTTTTTTTTCTATATCTGAAATACTTTTGAACAGTAAGTACTATAATATAATAGAAGCCGAGTGCAAAATAAATTGTTATTCAATATAATAGGTTTCTGAAATCTGCTTATACGCTGAAGATAAATTAACGTCGACAAGAAACTCCGCAAAATATTCAATGGTCTGAAAATATATCTTTTTGGGTCAGTAGTGTCCTTTCTTACGTAAAACCAGATCGTATTGAGAATCGTATTTTCGAAGTTGGTATAAAAAAAATCGTCAACGTCACAAAAGCCGGAGGCCGCGGTGACCCAAGCGGGTAGCGGTACGTTTGATTACTCTCATATTTCATGCGTCCATTTTTGTCGCCAAACTTGTGACAGCGTTTCCATTTCAGTAAATTGTGACACTTCACTTTTTACTGCCACATCTGGCCCATGTAAAACACGAAATTCATATCTCGCCGCTCTTTTACGTTTGTGCTTGTTAATGGATGCATTAGCATTCTATTTTATTCAAAGTCTCCTTACCTTCGCACTAAATAAAATGTTCAAAAAATACCAGCAAGGGCACAGATTCGAAGTGAAATTATGCATAAGATAAACGTGATTCCAAACTGCCAATTCGGCAGACGTTCGGTTATTCGCAGTCGATTTTACTTCACTAAACACTTTTCCGTTGGAATAAAGCGCCTTAAATTAATGTGTAGGTATTTATTGCTTTCGGAGTCCATTTGAAAATTTAAAAACGGCTGGCAAGAAAGCTCCTTGAAAGTGGAAAGTTGGCGGGCATATTATAAATTAATTAACACTGAAAGGCTTGTAGGGGCCTCCGAAACAATTGCTTTAAGATTGCGCCGCGCCGATTCTGCGATGGGCGCTTTGCCAGCTGCTGGATGTGAATTTTAATAATTATGAATTATTCCATTTATTTTGGAGTGCAGTGCTACTCTGCATATCTTCTCTATAAAGTTGCTTAAAATTAGATGCAACAATCTTGACACGTGAAACTTAATCACGTTTGTGCTTTGGACTGCTTTGGAACTAAGCTTTGCAGTTAAAAAATGAATCTTATTCTAGCTATGTAGGTACTTGTTGACATTTCAAAAAAGGTGGAGGTTCTCATTTAGATTTTAAAACTAATATACTGTTTACATAAAAGAAAATAAGGGCTACTATATAGTTTTCCATAGAAAGCTATAATAGTCAACATACTATTCGATATACGAGTCGAATTTACTGTATAATTTCTCGTATTCGCCTCGTATTCGTATTCGTGTATCATTTAGAATTGAAAGAAATTGGAGTTTAATAAAAAAAAATACGGGAAATTTATCATTTTACCACGTTTTTCTCTATTCGGCTTTCGAACAATAATTATCAAATTCAAATAAAATCACATTAATATTATCATAAAAATATCATTCAGAATTTATATCTTTTGTATGAATAACTATAAAGTGACCCTTATTTTCTTTTGAGCAGGTATAATAAGAGTTAGAGAAAGATCTTTGTTATAGTTAGGTTAAATGAATGATCAGCGATATTTAATACCATTTTTTTTAAACTCGACATATGATTGGTGATTGGTTCGATCGGAATTTAGATTGGGCATTACGGAGAGAATGCCCCCAAATGGAAGCCTAAATTGGCTATTTAAGCTTTGAATGCTATTTATGGTGTCCAACTGTGAATTTTTACAGTATAAATAATTTTAAGGATTTGTTTTTAGGTTTCCGTACCAAAATGGTAAAAGGAACCCTTATGGTGTGTGTGACTCAGTCTGTCTGTCTGTCACAGCTGGATATCTCGAGAACTACTAATGGTATCAACTTGAAATTTGGAATAGTTAAAGATGACGTTTGTCCAACTATTTTGCAAATAAGAAAGAAATAAAAAAATAAATATTTTTTTACAACAGGGACTGAAAAGGGGTCTTTAAAATTTTAAGTGGAGCGACTAGGGCATGTGGGGTATCATATGAAAGAGCGCTGTTTGCACATTTTAAAACATTTTTATCTTTTTTTTAGGCCGCATAGTTTTCGACTTATAATGAAAAGTGTAAAAAAAAAGTTATATATGTTCAGCAGTGGACGATGATAGGCTGATGATGATGATGTAAAAAAAAATACCGTCCCCCCTTATCTCCGATGTTTGCAAAGAGAAAAATCTGAAATAATTCTATGTGATAGTAGTTTATGTAAAGATTACAGGAAAAATAAAACGATGTCTCAATATAACACGCTTTTTTAGAAATTCAAAAAACATAAAAAAAAATATTTGTTCCTCTACCAGTCAACAGATGGCCCTGCCTGACCCAAGAAAGAAAAATTAATTTAATTCCACTAACGGTCAAGAGCTGGCGCTGGACTAAGAAAAAAAAAATTCCACTATCGGCCAAGAGATGGTGCTGACCTAATACTGCAATCATAGATATAGTATCTGCAATAATAATTTTATTATTCTACAGCAGGCTCTGCAGTGTATTTATTATGATGGTACGGAAACCCTCGGTGCGAGCTCTGAAGGGTCATCATCAATACCAATCCGCCGTGGGCCTTTGGGCCCGCTTGGTTGATTTAAAAATGACATAAATCTTTAATAATAAATCTTTAGTAATATAAACATCAAGAGGTATTTTATACAAACAAAGTAATTCTAAAGCATCCTTTATTAAGTGAAAGAACTTTAATAAGCACATTAAAAACACTCATAAAGTGAAAGTTTATCCATAACAGTGCTTTGAAATTGTAAAGGCCGTGTTACATTAATATTACATTACTGCTATACATTTGAGTCTCCTAACACAAATTCCATTCTATTTGGCCGTAGCACGCACTACTGAATATTAAAACGATGAAATATTGCTTTCCCAAACTTTCGGTTGAAAAGTTCACCGCCATTAGTCGGCATCTGCCTACGTATCCGCATTACAAGTATTTGCCTCATAAAGTTTGCCTAGGAAATGCATTGTTGAGGTTATTTTGTTAGCAGTGAAATGGGGATGTCGGAAAGTTGGCAAACCGTCTAAGTTTGCTTGCATTTTGCACTTTGGTGCCACTTTGGTATGTTCTGGGGATAGCTATCTTTCAACGCGCAGTTTTATGTGCTCTTATCATCTTTTTAATATTGTTTGGGATATTTTTTTTTTATTTAATCTAAAGGTTTTTTAATACGAATTATATAGCGCTTTTCATTGTTTTAAAGATGACTATAAAAAAATCGTTCATAATAAAAATGTCGTAACGTCTATTACGAAGTCAGTTGGTGGGACGAAATAGTCACATCAGAGTTTACTAATTCGGGATAAGGCAAAAAGGATTATAATAAGATAAGCTCATTTAGTTTAGTGTAAGCTTATGCTTTCAGTGGTTCGAATTAGGAAAGTTGCAGAATCCGAACTTAATAAAGTACCTAAAAGTGTGTCATTCAATGGTTTAAAATAAAGTTCCAAAAATTATAAATAAACTTGTTTTTAATTTTGAGATTTTTGCATTCACAATGCTATTTTTATACAATACTAAATAATATACTAGAAAAAATACGGTCGCGGGTTCGATTCCCGTCTGAGTATTGATCTGGTGCGAGTCGTATTTTTTCTAGTATATTATTTAGTATTGAATAAACTTGTTATTAAAAAAATACTTTCAGATCTTTCTTATTTTTCAGTGTGATGTGTAACTGGTCAAATAGAAATATCTTCGTAGTTTGGCAATTTACAAAATGCCTACGCAAAGTTCTTCTCGCAGTGTTGCCAGCATACTGAAACATCGTTGCCTGTCGTCGTAGTTTCGAACTTATTTTGATACTAAAATATTCTATAGAGTTCGAAAAGTGTAAACGTGATAGAACTGTTGAGTTCTACAGAGAAATCGAATATACTTATTTGATGCTCTTTGCAACATCGTATTGAGCATGTTTTTTGTTACAGCTGTTCACTCAACAGTATTCAGTTAAATATTCAGTTTTACAAAAAACAAGTGTAATACTTGTTTTTTGTAAAACTGAATATTTCACGAAGTACGGCTAACAAAATAACAGACACATACTAGTTATTGTGTTTTTGTTTAATAGTAAAACATGACACTGCTTTTGTTTTACCGTCTCCCTATTGTTATATTATTTTATTTATTTACAACAAAATACAATTGTGTTACAGCTTTTTGTCCATCACTAAAAAGTCACTACTTACATTTGACTATTTAAAATCTGCTTTTGTTAAATTTTCACCAACAAAACTGTTTGGTTAACCAATAAATTTAACAAAACATACCGAAAATTCAACGGCGCACTAAACTTAAACTATTTTCAAGCTCGCCCACTCTATCGTGTACAAGTAGAAAATGTCGCGATACTATGTGCCTCGTACTACCTTCTGAATTATTAATGCACCTCGGAGCAGACATGATACTTCGCGACATCGTCACGTACGATGAAAGTGTATAACTACTCGTACAATCCTGGAAAACCTCTTTGCAGATAAAGGCTGGCGAATATAATATGCTCTCTATTCGTAACACAGCTAAAATGTTGACACCTTTAGATGCATTCTAATTTATGTGACGAAGATTATGTGGTTATCAAGAGTAAATATTTGTGTGTAAGTAACACACAAATATTTACTTTTTCCTTTTCTACCCGACTGCAAGGAGAGGGTTTGTTTTTCGCGCGTATCTTGTTTGTTTGTATGTAATATTCTTTATTACCTCATATCTTTTAAACGGCTAATCGGATTTCTATGTATAATAATTATATCGTTAGATTAATCTTGTTAGCCTAAGTGTTCTTAGGTAAGTGGCGTTAAAAATAACCAACATGACAGCTGTACGGTGCCATTATAGAAAGTGTTTTTTTTTTAATACTACAATATGAGTGTCAAATTAAAGGGTTTATCATAAGGATTTCAAAAAGGTATATCATGACGGTAATATATATTAACTAAAAAGATTGAAATAAAAAAATAAATAAGGCGGGTTTTTTTAACATCGTTTATTTCAAGAATGATGATTCATACACATGTTTTATTCAACTTCATTGTTTAAAGATCCAAATACATAAAATAACAAAATACAATAAGATTCAAAACATTATTATACTTTTATTCCAAACAAATAAAAACGATAAGGAGTTTTTCTTATAAAGACGATGATTCTAAATATCATTAGAAAGGTTTTGGTTTGACATTGGTGAACATTTGTTAGTAAACATTAGGAGTAGCGGACCCTCTTACCGCGGCACAGATAGTCTTAGATAAGGCGGCCTTCCTTTATATTGCCTCTATCCACGCAATGTACTTACACTAGAAGTGGAACTACAAAACCAGGTTTTGCAGAAATTGGCCCATATTACTGTACTCAATAAGCAGGTTACGACAGATTTTATTCCACAAGAAACTAATTTATTTATGAGGTGGGTTAAGTTAGTGCACTTTGAACAAGTTCAATTTGTAAGTGCGCCATTTAAAAAAGCGTATTTGGATTTAACTTTATTCTTTTGTTTGGGATGGAATATGGAAAGTTTTTAACCTCTTGTATTCTATATTACTCTCGTATGTTAATTAATTAATGTGTTATAGACATTTTCAATGTTTCCCATTCAAATAAATTGGTGTAAATAGATTTATTTAGATACCAAGTTATTAGTCATGTAGGTATTTCTTACTCAACTCTTGGTTATGATTTTGACATTGAAATATTAGAGCTTAGCTGGGCAATAAGGTAACTGGCAAGCTATAGTCGCATGCGACCTTGATCATACAGGCACAGGCCACTACTTTGACGTCAAATAATAGCAGTGCTTTCATTGTGGCACACAATAGGCTGTCTACCAATTGAATTACATGTAACGCCTTTGTAATTGATGAATTATGTACAAGGCCCGTCTAAGGTAATTTTCCGAAATTGCAGACTAATGAATAGGGGAAAGAGAATATAATTCGTGGATTCACAGTACTGGTATAGTGAATAATTTATAAGAAGCAAGGTGAAGAGCGCTCGCGGGAGCCGTGCCGAGTAATCAAGGGCTCGAATGGAAATTAAAGAATTTAGTATTTGCGGAGCTTGCGCATATCGTGAATAATACAGCTGCAATAAATAAAACAAGATAGGTACTAACATGGGAATGAATATCATGAAGGTTTATGAGCAGCATACGTTGCTAAGAGCGGAGCTTTCTACTTTGTTTGCTAGCTATTCGGGAAAAGTACCATCTTTTGCCAAAAGAGGTCAGACATATTCAGCTGTATTGTTGTGCTGCAATAGTAAAGTAAAACGATTTTTATTGCTTTCAAAGCAAACTACACATATGAGGAAAGAAATATTCGTCTATATCGGTTGAGTATCCGGATTGAAATCTACTTAGGTTACTAAAGCAAAAAGATTTTTTTTTTGTCACGTGTTGGTAGTACTGATTTATTTTTTTTAACTGTTTTGGAAGTTTTATAGTTACACTAGTGATCTCCCGTGACTTCATCTGCGTGGACAGTAATTTTTCAATCCCTCGGCGACAGTACTTTTTACAGACTTCTAAAAAAGGAGGAGGTTCTCTGTTCGTCTGTATATTTTTTGTATTACGAGTATTATTTTCGAAATCGATTTTTTTTAAACAGTTTTTTTATTTTATTTTCTTTGAACGGCTAAATTAAAAGTTAAAATGCTACGTAATTCCTATATAAGTCATAAACCGTAAAAAATGATTTCCAGATTAAACACAAACTAAGAAATGTAAAAGTGCTTACTTTGTCAAAGGGAAGAAAAGAAATGTCAATTTTGAACTAAAGCGATTCAAAGTATATTGTCAACTAAAGTAATAATAAAAAGTAAAAGAAATGTCACTGAACTACAAAGTGCAATGTTGAAGAAAAATAAAATGAAAAGCAGACGTCTGTGCTACTTTGCTAGTCAGATAATATCTCAATTTATAAAATTATTGTTTGTGAGTGAACTAACTATTCAGAACTTTAACTTTACTAACTCATTAAAACAAAAAGAAAAGAAGCATTGAAAAATTTCCACAAACTTTCTCTTGTTTTAAAATGCCAGGTGGTAAAAAGAATTTGTAATTATAAGTATTTTAATAATACTAGCTTTATGCCCGCAGCTTCGCCCGCGAGGACTGCATGTTATATTGTGCGGAAGGAGACAGGTGCCCAGCAATGGGATAAAAAGTAGCCTATGTCCTTCCCCAAGGCCTACGAGGGTGGGTCAAAAAGTTCGCGGAATGGAGGGGAAAAATTAAGAAATTAAACACAAAATTATTTTTCCTTTTCAATATATTCTCCCTTAACTCTAATACATTTATCAGATCGGTGAATTAATTTATTAATACCCTCGAAAAAAAATGTTTTATCTTTGTCGTCAAAATAGGCCGAAATTGCGCTTTTCACTCGAATCCCTGCCTTGCTTGAAGAGGTTGTGCCACTTGTAAATCATGGTTTTACCAGGACAAGCATCCCCATAAACAGAAAACATCTCATTCCAAATGGTTTGAGGAGGTTTTCCTTGCTTGGTAAGGAACTTTATGACTGCACGAAATTCAATTTTTTCCATGTTTTAAATTTTCTTCCGGATTGACTTGTTGATTGACGTGTATCTCAGTGAATAATGACCTGTTTTTAATAAAAAATTATATTTATACCCTTAATGAGTGGCACAACTAGTGCAGGTAAAAAAAAGTGACCTTTTCCACCGTGGTCGCCTCGACAGGGCGTCCAGGCCTGGGATCGTCTTCAATCGAATCCCTGCCTTGCTTGAAGAGGTTGTGCCACTTGTAAATCATGGTTTTACCAGGACAAGCATCCCCATAAACAGAAAACATCTCATTCCAAATGGTTTGAGGAGGTTTTCCTTGCTTGGTAAGGAACTTTATGACTGCACGAAATTCAATTTTTTCCATGTTTTAAATTTTCTTCCGGATTGACTTGTTGATTGACGTGTATCTCAGTGAATAATGACCTGTTTTTAATAAAAAAATATATTTATACCCTTAATGAGTGGCACAACTAGTGCAGGTAAAAAAAAGTGACCTTTTCCCCCTCCATACTCCCCATTCCGCGAACTTTTTGACCCACCCTCGTATATCCGTACCAAATTTTGTCAAAATCGGTCCAGCGATCTATGCGTGAAAACTTAACAGACAGACAGTCAACTGACTGTCACATTTATAGTATAAAAAAGAATATAATATTTTTATTTTTTATTTTATTTATTAATTTTAGGAAGACTTTCGACTAATACATTCTAAATACATAAAAAAAATAGCAACAAAGAGTCATTAATTATAAGTCTCCACTGATAGAAATAAGGTGTATAGCTAATGATATAGTTGAGTTAAAATTAAACTAAGTTACAATTTATAGGCATAATATTAGTATGGATAAGTATGGATTTAATCAATAAATTATTTATCTTGACGTATAATTGTATATTTACATGTACATAGTTTTAACTAGATTCGTAGGAAATATTTTAAATGAAGTTTTCTCTGATTAACACTTTTTGTTCTTACTGACTATAAGACAGATTTTTGAATAAAACTAAGCTCTATGATGCTTGATTTTCGATGTAAAAGTTGATTTTCGTTAAACCATATCAGCGAAATGCGATGTTAATTGTTCTTTTAATACATCCTGTAAGAATACCGTTGCTACTCGCTAACTTGAGTTATTGCGATCGTGCGGGGCATCGCAAATGTGGCTACGGACTACGCCGTAGCACCGTAGACGGCTACGAAATTACTACGGGCATTACTCTGGTCAGACTGTTAACTTTAACTAAAGTATACAGTTAGTAGAGATATTGCTTTCATAATTCAAGGGTTTTTTTTAATTTACATTTCGGTATTATAATCAGAAACATCATTGGTCCTGTAAATGATAACATTTTTACGATATTGGGAGCACTATATCATATTATTTAAAAAAAACCTTCAATATGACCATTTCTCTAATTTTATTGATGCAGGACATTGAAGTTTCCAATCGATGTGGTTATCAGTATACTCCGCAGTCACGAAATATCTCCTTCGATATTGGCAGTGCCTCGGGAATAGCAATGGCGGAACTAGTCTGCATTATTGCCTCTTTGACGTGATCCCAATGTGAATGGCCGGCATAATTTGTCAGCTGTGTCGCACATGGTTGGTATTATCGAAACAATGAGAATTCCTGGAGATTTTGTGATGTTTTTTTGTTCTGGAGATTTTTAACATTGAAAATGTTTGTTTTCGTGATCAAGTATAGTGCCCCAATTTATGAAATTGTAACATTTGCTTGTAGTTTCGCAAATATGAGAAATATGTAGATGGGTTGGGTATGTCAAAATGTTCGTCTGCCGGAGGGCTTTAAAGTGCAATTTGAATTCCCAAAATAAGTCGATAGCTTTTTGAGATTTTGCCAAAATTTGTCAAGATTTCAAAAATTTTCGCCGACTTGGATCGAGAATTTCCCAATAACTTTTTTTGAGGTCGCTATTGAAGAAACCGAAAAGGAGAAGGGCGGACAAAAACTGTAGGCTAGCGGGTCCCTTACGAGCGAGCGAGGTTAGTCTGTGCTCCGTTCACTTTATCGTCAGTTTCAGTTCAAATTTTACTGTGTGCTTTATTTCTAAACTCATTTTCAATGCCTTTGATAGTTGCGCGTAGAGTGAGATCTGTAGATTATTAAACCACTAAATTTTCTGCTAGTAATACTACATGGTAATACTCAGTATTATTTAATTATTTACCTGCAATAATTGCGTATAATTAACGATGATTATTAGTTAAACGAAATTGTTTTATTGATCGTAAATTGAATATAAAGCATCGTCTACGCAAATCGAAAATTATTGTCAATTTGCGTAGAAAATGCAATAATTTATCAACTAGTTCGAAATAATTAAGTGTGTGATGATGCCTAATGTGTTGTTGAAATGGAAAGTCAAATAGAATATTTCAAAGCGTTGGTTTATTCATTGAATATAATAATTGGTGATTTTGAATGTAAATTAAAATGTCAGCACCAGTGATGATGACAAATTAACATGTAAATTGAAAAGATTTTTTAAATAATTATTATCATGTTTCTTTAGATATATTGATAGAATTTTCTCTCAACGAAACTCCTATTTATCCAAATAAATGATTAATGTGCTGTCCCAGGAAAAACGTTCATTCTATTGGATTTAATACTACATATAAGATCTAATATCTTAATAGCATAAACACCTCCACCTTAATTCGTTATTCAGCTCAGCGACACAATAATAAGGAAAATTTATCAAAGACATTGCTTAGCTACATAGTATATCTTGATTTACGTGGACTCCGCTGTGTGCGAGTTATTACCGCTTCCTCCGAGCACCTGTGACAACTGCTTAATACACTCCCACTGAAATTTATTTTACATTCATAAATAATAATGCGAGTTGCCATTGAATCGCTGAATAGGCTCGTAATAACGTGAAATATTTTTTGCGTGGGGAAGTTTTTGCCATCGATTTGAAATTAAGCAGGTGAAGCTTGTGAATTAGATTATTACTTTATTGGCTCTTTTATGCTGTTTGGTACGTAATTCCATCCAAATAATGAAGTATAGCTGAAAGTAATAGTAATAAAGAACTGATAAGAATCTTAATTTGTATTATAAAAATAATTTTACAAATATCTATTGCCTGTCTACGTTGGTTTTTGTTTCTACATAGTTCTGTGGTTACGCATTGGTATAATATGTTTTTACTCCTAATAAGGGTATTGCGTTAGATTTCTGAGGCGTTATATTTTAAAAAAATGCAGAATTCTAAAAACTTAATAAATAGCATTGTCTTCGTTAGAGGCTATTTCTAACTTTTTACAAAATGAACATTTAAAATGACGATATGCGTGAGTAAACGAAATATAGCAGATCTATTAAAGATAATTTATTTACTAATATAAATTCTGTTCAATATTGATGAGAATTTGCAAGTCATAAAGAACCGAACATTACCGAATATGACATCAAATTATACGATTATTGACTCGCCGTCGAATCGGTTTGCAATCGAATTGCAGGAGGAAATATCGGATCAATCGAACCAATTGGACGGTAAAGGTATGAATTGAATAATGAATTTCAAAGCTCCGGGACTTGGCAGCGGTTTGACCAATGCTCGCTCAATTGAGCGACTTCTTATACCGATAAATCATGACGTTTAAACGAAAAAATTACGACAGTATGTAGTAAAACACAACTATTATCCAGGTGTCGTTTCAGATTTAACTTCCGATTTTTCCTAACGTCAGCTTTAATTTGTTGCAGGCGTTCAAGCGCGGGGCTTTTGGCGCCGCAGCTGGCATGCCAACCATCCTCCGCCGTCAACGCTGCGTCCGCGCCGCCACTGCCCGCGCCCACCTCCCCGCCACGCGTCACCTCCGCGCCCCCTGCGCCAACCGCCCCTCCGCCGCCCCCCGACCCCGTACCGCAACCCGCGCAAGAAGATGGCGTCAGATTACGCCGCGCACACACTGTGGCCGTGCGGGACTATCTTAAAAGAGAGACGCAGACTTTTTTCGGTGTGCAGAGGGATAACGAGAGGGAACAAAGGAGGCTGTGGTATGAAAGACGGAGGAGGCACGCGGCGCGGGCGCTCGGCGACCTCCGGCTTGACTTGCCGCCGGACCATCATCCCGACGATGATGATATTAGGTTTGTAATTAATATTTTTTTTATTCACCTAATGTGGTACTTAAACATCACACATTGCCTGATGATAAGGACACTAGTGACATCAAGGTTTCTTATGATATTTGCCGATTCTTTTCCGTCAATGGGGGTAGCTCTATTTGATATAGTTAGACAGTAAAAAGTCTTAGTAATTAGTAAATAGTTACTTCTACATGCATGTAGAACTCGTACTTATTGAAATGTGATGTGAGTAAGTAGCTAATCCAACTTAACAAGGTATACATAGAATTTGAACATGGACGTGACTTTAATGAAAATGGATCATTTTGGTGGTGACGCAAATCCATAAAAAAAATCACAAATGATAATCTACTTTTTTGTTACTGTAATTACTGACCGACATTGTATGGGGGAGGAAATTTCATTACGCAAAATATAATGAGCCAGACTCAAGCCAGAGGTCAATGACTGTGAACTAAGCACGTGTAATTATTTGCTTTAATGAGGTTCCTATTGCGGTATTTCAGAGAATAATTTTCTTATTATTTTTCGCTCGTTAGAAGGTTTTATTTTATTATGGACGTCAACGACTGCTTATAAAGTTTATATCTCTCTTTCCCTTAGTGTTTATTCTCTCTCTCCGGCAAATAGGTGGGTATGTGAATGGTGGTAATAGTTCGAAATAAACGATGACCACAGGACAGTTCGGACTTTTACCAGGAAGAGTTGGTAAGTTAGGCTTTACTGAAAAATCCTAGGATTTACCTAATTACGAGTATTGACGATATATGACATATTTAGGTCGTAGCAGGACGATACGTATATCATGTAAAGTTTTAATTTCATAAATTATGTGAATGCAAGTATCAGCTTACAGCTTCATTAGTAACGTTAGGGGTATAAGTCGAGGTAATGGTTTGCAGAAACTATAAGGCATCAGAGCGCGGTGTCGGCCCCAGGGATCTCGCGGAGCTTATTAATGTCCTTGTTAATTCTGACTCCGAAAGGCATGAACTCTAACTTTGGACAGCACTGTTAACTTCGAATGAGTAACTTACACCTTAGTTTACGTGATGTGTTGCTTGGACTCGATTCGTGCCGTTACTAGCTCAAAACACAATTTTGTTACTTTATGTATGTAGAAGATACATACATATATAGATAGAAGACGAAATTGATTTGATCAGCATTAGTATCCTTTTAAGGGCGTGATCTATCAATGAAACTAAACAGTCGTCCTAAAGAAAAATGGGTCGAAAAACGATATTTCTACTTCTGATATTTGAACATGATCGATAAGTAGGTAACTAATATTAAGTAGGTACTTACTTTGAGTGTACGCAGATACCAGTGTGATGTATGTTTACCAGACTAATATTATAATGAAATAAAAATATGGATACCATTTTATCAAACTAATTAAAGTCAAATAAAATATTCTACATTTTCATTTCTAAGTATTAATGTGTGTAAGTGATGTGATTATCGTAGTTATCAGAGATTTAATCATAAATCTTATAAATGCAACTGTTTTTTAAAAATATTTTTTTATAAAAGCCGTTAAAATAACATGTCTAATACAACAAATATTAATACACAGCTTTTAGCTGTATTTACTTTTTATTAAATTCATATAAACCTAGTCCATTTAAGACTTTTATATCCAAATACCTCAGACTCAGACCTAAAGCGACTGAATGTGACTGACATATTAGTGCAAAGCCTTAATTAACCAACTACTTACTCGTAATCTGGTGGGGCGGAAAATCTTCTCAATATAATTAAGCCAAAATGATGGGAGCTAATGAGCTCTAACGGTATTGACATTATCCATCAGAGCCACAGAGAACATAGATCTTTTTTCTTCGTTCTATGACCAGAGCTAGGTGATTCACATTGCTGAGTTACAGCGGAAGTTTTATTAGCTGAGTATGTTAAGGCGAGGCAAGTTCACGATCTGATGAAAAGTCTGATTTTTGAACTTCCAATGTGAAGAACTGATGTAAAATTCTACTTCACAAAAATTACTGTAGACTGAAAAAGAAACAAAGAAGCAACTTAACCGAACAGAATATTGAAAAATGGTATGGTAACTCTGTAAAAAAATCCTGAGTATCACCATAAAAACTTATAAAACTAAATTTCAAATCGTCAGTTTTCGTAATTTTCAACGACAGTTATATGATTTTTTATGCAAAAAGGATAGCTTTTTTATCGATCTAACACAATAACCGAGTACATTTTTAATAAATGATTAAGTATTTCAGAAATTAATAAAAATGTACTAAAATTCGTCAAATTTCTGACGAAGCGTCAATTAAAGTTATGCAATATTCAACCTTATTCTAAAGACATAGTGAAAGAGTAAATTTCGTGAACTGGCCTCGCCTTAAGTTGCAAAGGTTGTTGCACCAAAATGGACCACACGATCCCATAGAACAATCCCTATGACCACGTCTTTGAAAGTATTCGCTTTCTCGCGATCGGTGAGTCCTATAAGTCCAGACAATAACGTTTTATTGGCACTCGCAGTTTTGAAGCACAAAGGAAATTTAAACTAGCGCTATTTGTGTTTGCCGTGCAGAGTGGAAAGTAAGCATGTTCGAATTGTATTCTAGAATGTGTTTCACAGTTATCGTCAAACGTAGGTACCTATGTAACTGAAGTTTAAATGTGGCAGTTCAGTTGTAGCGAATGGAAGGGCATTGTGATATTGATGGAGGTAGTATTAGATATACATGAAAGGTTCTACAATTCGAAATACTAATAAACCATGGCCTAAAATTTGCCTTTCAACTTCACGATTCCTTTATTTAGGGCCTAAATAAAGGAATCGTGTAACTCGTATATAGTTGAAAGGCAAATCTTGCATTGAATAATCTTGAAATCGATTAAAATACAAAATGCGCTTATTTATCATTTATAACCAAACAAATTTCATCACGCTTATAAGTAATCCTAGATCCTAATGCCCTAATGAATTTACTTGCAGTATGTATGGAGCGTCAGGCGCAGCCCCGAGAGAGGCGCGGGGGCGGGGGCGCGAGCGGCCCGACGTGCTGCCCGCGCCGGCGTCGCTCGAGGAGCCTGCGCTCGCGCCGCTGCCTCGCCCCGGCAAGGACAGCGTCGCGAGGCTTACGCTCACCGGCCTTTCTTATGTTGTTACCGTGAGTATTTTTTTACGTAATAACAAGAGGCTAATTATGGAGTTCAATTTTGGAGCAATTAGACCCTGTTGAGGCAGGATCTTCAGCGAAAAGTGAAGTACTTCGGCCGAGCTAGGTGTTTGTGCCGTCCGACAGTTGGATGTTGAAATTTGTATGTATGCGAAGCGCTTAGAAAACTTTGATATCGTGAGTCAGGTCTCCATACATTTTTGCCTCGATGTTAGCCTGACGTAGTGCGACGTCACGTCTGCGCAATGTTTACATATTGTACTTTTCGCTGATGTTGCATATTATTATCTTAGTCATTCTTCGATTGCTTATGTAGCTGATGTATGATCAAGCCGCTACAGCCCTCAGTCGGTCTAATTAACGCACCACGACAAAATTTTGTCGACAGCTTACTTACTGTATGCTAGTAAGCACTCCACTTAGGATTAACTCTAGGAGATAAGGCAGAGTTGAGACCTATGACATGTGGCACTGATTCTGTAAAATACACCGCAATAACGGCATTTATACCCGTATTCACAAACATTACTATGAGGTCTCACAGTGGCCGCGGACTCACAGCGTCCCAACTACCAAGCAAGGGTCGTTTAAGTATTATTCTTGAATACGGGCATCATAGTAGATGACCTTCACAGTTGGTTATTTTTAAGCCTTTATTGCCTGGAAGAAATTGCTATTTAGCAATAAGGCCGCCTTTTGTGTCCTTTCTCTGTTTATTGTTTTTCTTTGTATATGTCCTGTCTTAGTGTACAATAAAGTGTTTTTATTATTATTAAGATTTAATAAAAAAACAGTCAATAAAGTAACTAAAGATTTTGTGACTTCATGATAAAGTCGTTAGCTCTCGAATGCAACGTTTGGATGTATTCCAAACTATCGCATCGTCTCTAAATGAACTGATGTGTTGCCCCCATTGCATCTTTCTTTGCTAAACAATATAATGTTTCATATGGCATAAAGTTTAAAAGTCTCAAGACTCTCGTCTCAAGACGAAAGTCTATGAACAGTGTGTGTTGCCAGTGATGACTTACGGCAGTGAAACGTGGTCGCTAACTATGGGTCTCATAAGGAGGCTCAAGGTCACCCAGCGTGCAATGGAGAGAGCCATGCTCGGCGTTTCCCTGCGTGATCGAATCAGAAACGAAGAGATCCGCAAGAGAACTAAATAACCGACATCGCTCGAAGGATTGCTCAGCTGAAGTGGCAATGTGCGGGACACATAGCGAGAAGAACCGATGGCCGTTGGGGCGGAAAGGTTCTGGAATGGCGACCACGCACCGGACGGCGCTCCGTGGGTAGGCCCCCGACGAGGTGGACCGACGATCTGGTGAAGGTTGCGGGAAGCCGCTGGATGCGGGCAGCGCAGGACCGATCGTCGTGGAGATCCTTAGGGGAGGCCTATACCCAGCAGTGGGTGTCGTGCGGCTGATATGATGAAAGTTTAAAATGTATTATTCTTTGATATAAACCACCATTAAGGGAGTGTAAAAATTATCGAAATCAATGACAGCATAATCGTTTTTAATTAATAACTAATAAACTATCACTTATTTTGGAGAACTGTCAATCACAAACTAGAGAGCTACCTAATTAGGTTTTTTATGGTTGGCAGAGCTTTGAAAACTACAAAGTTGGAGGTCACTTTGTGTTTTTTTTCTATTAAGTATGTTTTTAGCTACATATTATTTTTCACTTCTCATGCTCGTAAAGTTCGTCATTATGTTGGGTATAGGCTGCATAAAATCGCTTTTCATGCTCTAGAGCATAAAGTAAAATCTTCGTCTAAGTTCAGACTTGACAAAGGTCGTCAGGTAAACAGCCACACGCAATTAAACTTCGTTAAATAAACTTGTTATTTTTTTCATTTTTATACATAATCCATGTTGAATACTTTTTTTTTATTTTTGAAACCTTGATGAAATTTTTTTTTTTCTATTTTTGATTAAGGGTATCAAATGAAAGGCCTTGATGAGCACATTCCAAAATTATATAATTTGTCACTAAAATTTAAGATTTTTTTTTTTTATTTTTTGAATATGGATATCAAATGAAAGGCCTTGATGAGCACATTCCAAAATTATATAATTTGTCACTTTTTTTTCAATATTGTTGAAAAAAAAAGATTAATTTCCTATTTCCTCACAATCGAAGTGAAAAGCAGAGTGTATGTATAACTCGTACATAAAACCCATTTTATGCACTTGTTGTACAATCTACTATTTCTGTCAATACCATTACTGAGTACTATCTCTACATTATGTTTAAAGGACCTATTAATCAAGTAATATTGTGTGAAATCGTGAACAAAAATGAATATTTAACGACGTACGACCCCTTAGCTAATACGTCATACTACTAAATCGTCGAAACACCCCCCTTATAGAGTCCTGATATACACGAATTTCACACCTATTTCAAAGTAATTACCCAATACTAATATCGTGAGATTATCGGATAACCTAGTTGCGCTGCGCCTGCAATAATTAAGCATATGTCATGTTCACACAGGATCAATAAAATATGCATGTGGCTGTTAGCTCGGTTGGGCTAAGCATGTGTGAACTGCTATAACGCAGTTAGAATGCTGAGAACTATGCTTATCACGCTATAGTTCAAGGAAGCCAATTTGCTATTAACAATTTAAATTATTTCACTGAAATCTCAAAGTGGAGTTGTTTCTGTGTAGTTTTCATCGGTATTTCATGTAGGTAGGCATTAACATTATTAATTAAAAAGAAAGTTACCTGTTTAAGTAATATTATGAAAAGCCTTCTACTTTATTGAAAATGAAACAGCTAGTACTTCAAATTATACCTTTACAGTTTATTAGCCATACATAGATTCAAAGTTAAAAACATTTTGAATTTCTTATAATCTGGCGAGGTAAAAGAAATGCTTACCAAAAAACATTATGATTAAGTACAATATTTTATAATGCTTACTATGACAACAATTTAACAACATGTCAATAGGCCTATAACGATGACCCTAAAACATCCATAAAACATCTTTGTAGTGAAAAAACTTTGATCACGATACCCTAGACGCTCTAGATGTCCGGTCAGAGTCTCAAAAAATGGCACCTCAAATAGCGCCCCACTTACAAAGGGCGCTTATTTTGCACAAAGTAAATGATAAAAGCTGTGTTTTTGTACAAAATAAGTGATATAAAGTGTGAGTTTGTACAAAATAAGAGATGATTATGTACAAAAGTTTTAGTTCGTTATCTAGGATATTCTTGATAGTAGTGAAAAGACGTATAGTAAGAATGAAGCTGTGTAACATTTTTCCAACCCGACATAAGATGGATTTTCCGACAAAAAATTTAATTGTGAGGAGAAAAGGTAATTAATACAAAAGCCATTTTCTTAATAGATTCTCAACGAAATTTATCGCAGGTGCTTAGCTGCGCACAGAGTACATAAATAATACGTTAAGACTTCCAACACTAGGCCACAGGTGGTACAGTTTGCCGGTAACCTATTTTCGCTAGCTTATTTTAAAGTTATTCAAATAAGCATAAAGTTATACCGGCTACATAAGTCGTACATATTTAATTGAAACTGGATTAAGTGCATATCGATAGTAAGCCTCATATTAAGACTACTCTTATGAATGAAATAACAAATGGCTAGCTATTTGAGTTTACCAGCCCCATGATTTTGTAACTTAGTTGCAATCAACTCTGATAGAAATCGCAGTTATATTGCTGCTTGAGTGAGTAAGAACCAGTGTGACAATTTATCTTACTTAAAGCAGCAATGTAACTGCAGTTTCGATGGATTTGAATCGAGAATTGTTAGTAATAGAGTTACGTAATCAAGGGGCTGGTCTTGTTTTGTTGGTTCAAAATAAAATGAAAAATGTTTAAACTCTTTTTACGGATTACAGCACGTATATTAATAATTCAGATGTTTATTTTAAAATGGATTATACTAAAATCATACTAAAACATCGTTTGGATTGTTTTTTTTATTTCCCGAAATTTTGACACCTTTTCATGACTGTGACCACGGCCCTCGTGACTATTGCCCCTGGAAAGGTGTCGAAACGTCAGGAAAGTGAAAAAACTAATAAATCAAAACTAAATTTCAATAATTCTAAAATAACATCTAAATAATTAATAATATACGCGCTGTAATCCGTAAAAAAGTGTTTTTTTCTGAAGAACTGTAAACATACGCAAAATAACTTGTAATATACTCTTATCTAACGTCGTGGAAGCAATTTTGAAAATATTAACATTTTGGAAAATATTTTGATGCCATTTTTCTGAGTTGAAATACCAGAATCTAAAAAAAAACAAAAAAATACTAAATGTTAGTATTTTCAAAAATGCTTCCAGGATATGAGATAAGAGTTTATCACGAGTTATTTGCGTATGTTTCATAAGAATTCATTAAGTGGTTTTCTTCCTGCAAAAGCCCAAACTAAGTATGTTTGGAAAATGATTTTCTGTTTTTTTTTAAAACCAGTAGCTGCAATGTAATCATAGTGCATATATTTGGAATCAGCTCAAGAAGCCCTTCCATTCGATACCCCACACGATTGGTTTTGACAAATAAAAACAAATTCCATACAAAATAAAAAAATGTGTTATAACTCCCTCCAAATCCAAGATGGTTCAATCCTTCTTAAAATGATTTAAGAGTTCAGAAGGTTCACTCGATAGTGATAGAAGGATATCCCTCGATCACGAAACGCCGTATATTGCACTTTTATGTCGTGAGCAAATGCGACTAATAGCGTACCTTTCATCCAGAAAAAAGTACTGTTCCCGAGGAATAACAAAAAATGCATAAGCAGACGAATTCGCGGGCGGCGGCTAGTTGTCTATAGGTAATATCAAAAAATCTAAGAGTGAAACGATTGAAGGTAGGTAAATATAATACGACTCCAATAGCTACTAAACGAGACCCATTTCAAGTTAGTTTAGTTTGACGGTTTCCTAGCGATTTTTGCTTCCCTTCCCTTTATGTGATGTCCTTGTACTTGGGCAGACCATTCATTTTATTTTATCACTTAATCGTTCCTTTTACTATATTTACTTCGCTATCATGATTACGAAAAGTACATGAAGGAGTTTGGAATATATTCCTGCAAAAGTTCAGTTTTATTTTGTTTGATTTCGCTTGATTTTATTTTATTTAGAAAACGAGTTTTACTATTTACGTTGTCTCAAGTGGTTGTAGATTTTCATAGCACAAGTACTTTAGCTACTCATTTTGTAGTCCGAGAATGAAAATACTATCTGTGATGAGATGAGTGATCTTGTTTTTCATCCATCTAAAATGAGAAAAATATCTTACGATTCTTCTTCACTCCTGAAAGCGGTTTCTCGTCCACTCCACATACACTAAGAAATGTAAGAACATCGTTCAATATTTACTTCCAGGCTTCGCGACCTCAAATAACGACTGCACATTATTGTGTGGACTTGTATTTCTGTGGTTTATTTCCTGCTTATGTGTTTTGATGGCGATTTCATTAATTTCAAGACTATTTTAATTTATCTGTAAGAATTCTCTAAGTTCATTTGAATTTCTTTATTTAGCGTCTACTTATTTTGGATTTTTTTAATGCAACTTGAGGAATTGCTAGTTACAAATTTCATTGCTCCTAATATAAGTACATTCATGTTTTGGTAGTAACATTCATAAAATCTGTATACAATACATCTAACTGATAGGTACAATTATCTATCCTTACTACTTATTGCTCTAATACTCGTAAGAATACAAATACACGTCTCTTTTCTAGAATGAGTTTAAAACTAGTTAGGATTGTGTCAAAAGAAAAAAAAGACGATAGAAAAGCGTACCTTATTCATAGTAAACAGTGTTTTATAAAACAAACGCGAAACTAAGTTTTCCTCAAGTTCTATCTTCAATACAACGTTTAAGTCTTTGATCATTTTATGTCGGAGCATCGGACTATTGAACGAATACAAAGTAGCTCGTGCTCACTTGCATGTACTTTATTGCGAATATTGAACGAAAACTCTTGTCATATTTTTACTTTAAGTTAAAATCCTTTTATTCCAATGTATTTCTTTTCTCTGTGAACCTTCTTCTATTAGTAGGTATAATACTTAATATGCATAAAGATAAGTGGATTCTAACGGACAGTCGCATTATTTATGAGTTTAGGGCAGCGAATTAATATCGATTTTCTTAAATTCTCCTTTATTTACTTCTTTAAAACTGGACAGCACAGACGCAAATAACTATGTTATACACGGTTAATTTTTAAGTAAATATATCTAAAAATGAAATGAGTGTATCTCTTCCCTATTCTAATCGAGTATGTACAGTTAAAAATTTCAATATTTAATAATTGGTCAAGATATTGAGGTTTGTCTGTGTCCCAAAATTTTACTGATTTCTGGATTTAGAGCTCATCCATAGAATTACACAAGCTTAATCATAAGAGACTATCTTGTTTACCTACGTAAAGAATTAAAAGAATGAATCTAATCTACGGACGCGTCTTGCTATTTTGTGAGTTTGCCGATTAATCAAGATTTTTTCCGATATTTTCAAACGATTAATTTTTAACTTTTAACTGCATGTTCATATTCAGAAACGTGGTCTGATATGACCATTTCATTTTTAGATATACTTAAAAATTAATGGTGTTAACTTTCGGTAAGATAATACTTTTAATTCATTAACGCCGGAGCGGTCGCTGGCGACCGAGACACAATAGATTTTCTATTGTGTCTCATTTTCCGGGCGTTGAAGAGTTAAGGAAAATAACTGTTTATTTTGTAACGAACATTCCTTAATTGCTATTAGTCCGTAAGCCCGCGACAATATTGCCTACGTCATATGACATCACGATGAAATGCATGGCATACGGTCGGAAATGTTGTGCTGAGCGCGGATCAGAAGATTATCGCAAATAAAATTGGCCGTGCTTGAGCTTGAGAAAATCTTTCACTTCCGGTCAAAATTTTAAGGTTATATTTTACGTCATGTGACATCAGTACGAGACCCGTGGCGTTGCATCATTTAGCCTTATTTATATGTTATTCAGAATTTGGACTCTCAGATAGTTAGTGAACATTTATATATATATTTTTAATAACCAAATGTCCAAAATCTTTATAATGTCCATTTCATACGAAATGCAGTCCTAACACCAAAACAAAAGGTAAGAATTAAATTAATACGACTTCGTTTCACTGTAGCATCGTAGAGGTCCTCCAGGCAAGCGCAATCTTTTACCCGCGGCTCCGGCTGCCGTCGTAAATAATGCCGGAGACGGTCGCCGTTCCGGCATTGTAAACCCGGAACGGACCCACGACACGATGCTCAACTACTTCCCTCTACTTCTTTATGGAAATCAGGACCACATGCTAATAATTTTGGGACTGGGTGGTATATAAAATGTCTTTGTTCGGACAAATTATGGAAAAGTTCTATTATATTCTGAAACCAATTTTTAAAAGCAAAATAGCGATGTAGCCACCATAATAGTACATTATGAGACAAGTCAGCTTAGGTTGCTCATAGCACACAAGGCTGTGCGTAACTCTGCCGAGTGTGCAATAAGCAAGACCTCACGAGTTTCATACGACGTTTTTCAACACATTTGCGAGGAAAAAACAATAGTACATTATGAGACAAGTTAGCTTAGGTTGCTAAGCAAAAGCTCACGAGTTTCATAAGACGTTTTTCAACACATTTGCGAGGAAAAAACAAAGTAATTTACCACACAGCAACAAATACGACAAAAACAAAATATGATAATTGGCCATGCTAACTTTTTGAACATGGACGGAAATCTCAAAACCATTTCGAGGAATATGCTTTCTGTACAATATCTACTAATTAGCTTTTAAAATAAATCTATATTTTTAAAGATATTCAATAAAAAGCTCTAACCTTCAAATGACCTACAAATGACGTCGCCACATGCAGTATGAGTAGCCTTTGCCTCTATTACAAAAAATGTTAATGTCTAACTCAGACTTGTCATTTTAACAGCAGTTATTTACATGAGATTGACTGACTTTGACGTTGACGTTAACATGACGTATCTGTCAGTTCTGTCACACTGTACTTTTTTCTAGTGAATAGGCGAAGACATAATACTATTCACGCTCTAGCGACGTCACATCCGGTAAAATTTCAAATAAATATTAAACAGAGACAGAATAATTAAAACTTAAAAATAACGAAATTGGTTTCTTATACTGGTCTATATTTTCAAAATAAATTATTGAAAAAATACTTCAAAATATGTAGCATGGCCAATTTATGGGAAAAGGCGCGCTGGTTTTGTTTGTTTTTTTCACACGCCCAACGCAAGAGTATTTTGCGAACAAAAGGGCCTACTTCAAAAATTGTCTAAAAAACAAAAAAAACCGACTTCTAAAAACCTGCCTCTAAAAAGCAAGAAATAATATACAAAGGTTTTTTGAAGTCGGTTTTTTTTTGTTTTTTAAACAATTTTTTTATTTTTAGTGTAGTAAGGTACTAATTTAACTTTGTAGGGATAATTCTATAACGTACTAGTGTTTTATATATTATTTCACGCGTTTGTTATAGCTCGGTGTATGGCCCTAAAAGCTATGTATTTAGGACTCACTTTACGAGCAAGTGTGTTGAAAAATCATTATTATGTCAATGTATATTAATGATTTTTCATATTATGTGCATTTAAGAAACACTTCGGTGTTATTACAAAAGATTTTTAATCGCCTGTTTAACTTATACACTGTTTAAATGTGATACTGTCTCTTTCAAACAATATTGTCAAAAAGTTTTAGCATCACATTCAAACAATGTCTAAGTTAAACAGGTGTTTAAAATGATTTTTAATCATCACCATCTTTACTTAATCCCTTAACTGGACACAGATAACTGATGCTTATTTACCAAAAAATATAATATTTATAGAATTTTTAGATTTTAGGCATTCAAACTGCTATTTATATATTAAGATAATTTATATATTAGAAGAAATACTAGAATAATCGACTCACCCATATGACGGGACGGGACCTAAGACGGGATTCCGTCTGAGGTGCTACGGGTAAGTTATCTTAATATAATATTTACCTAAGTGAGCTCCAAAATTATTTATTACCTTTACTACTGCTATGAATTAACTGTACAATGGTCTCAAAATGACTACAATTTCACTATTATACACCTATTCTGTGAGAATGTATTATTTAATAGTGACAAGAGGACTTGAATGTTTTTGCATTAAATTTTGAACTTAGTAAAGCATTATAGTGTTAGCCTTCGGCCCCAGAACTCTGCAACCATCAATAGGCTGCTGGTATTGTAAAGACCCAAGCTAAATACCTTTTAATAACCTGTCTTTTGCAGCCTACCTACTAGTCAGAGAGTATTTAGCTTTAATAACCTGTCTGCTGCAGCCTACCTACTATATAAGTCCGAGAGTATTTAGCTGTAAGCACTTAGAATCGGTTTTATAATTAGATTAATTAATCTGGAACTACAGTCATATGGATTGGTGTCCCATTTAAAACCATACTATTGTTTAAACTTAGAGAATGAATGTTTAAGCTTTTAGATATTATGGTAAAATAAAGCAATAACATATTTAGCAGCAGTTTAAATGCCAGTAAAATAAGTGTAGGTACTTAGGGACCGTAAAGAATAGTGCAGTATTGATTTTCAATATAACTTTACGATCAATTTCCTTTGAATTCTACATGTGGTAGCTTGTCAATAGCTTTTAGTTATATATATTTGTTGTTATCTGTATGTTTATAAGCTGTTAGCTATCAATAAACAATAAATAAATAAACTTCAATGCATTGTTTATGAGCATTAGTATTACTGATTGAAGCTAGTTATAGCTTCAGGTCTGTATACTAAAACAAAAGTTTTAAAGTCGTAAAATATTTTTTTTTTTAAATTTAACTTGATTCGTAATCGTACAGCTCAGCTCTAGCTAGACGGATTGGACTGAAACTTGACATACAGATAGTTATTATGAAGAAGGTAATTCCCAATGGAGACACACGTACAAGTCCGGTCTTCTGGACTTGGTCTTCTGGTCGCGCCTTCAGTCCTTATGCTACACACATTAGATTTGGCCGGAATGACAATCCAAGCCTGCATGCCGGGCTTGTGCCTGTACATAGCGCCCATAAGAAAGAAATTATCAAAATTCGTAAGGGAAATGGAATTCTACACGTACGATATCACGGGCGGAAGTAAGGAAATGCGAAAAAAAACTCAGTCAAGTCAAGGGCATCGCTTATTAGGTCTTTTAAAATAAGGAAATAGCATAGGTATTAAAATAGAATGTAAATTATATGTTATCCGCGCACGCACTTACATGTTCAAATGTTTACCAACATGCGTAAAGTTTTATGAGATTTTTATGTTATCTAGTTGTTTTCCTGAAGCTTTTACTCAACTGACAGACATGGACAGGAATAGGGATGTTGACTATTTTTTTTATTTTATGTTACATAAATTACCTCTCAAAAAAAGAAACATTGGTAAAAGAATTACTTCGCTAGCATGAAAACTGCCCGAGATATCACAGTGTGAAATGCACACAAATGGACTCGATCAAAAACGCTCCATACTAATGGCTTGCACGTTATGACGTCGCGCCTTGCAAGTTTGTATGCAACGCATAGGAAATTTGTTCAGCAGCTATATTAAATATTGTGTTTATCAAAATGGTTTCTTTGACAAATTTGCTATACATTTTACGGACTAATTAAAGGTATCATTTATTTTAATAAATTTTATACTTTTTAAATGGACTTGTCCACCCAACTTTGAAGGGTCATAAAACAAATAATATGCAATATATAAAACCAAGAGGTATACAAGCTACTCTAAAAGTTTAATATGTTTACGATTTTTATTAGTATTTCGTTATTTTATTCATTAGTCAACATCCCTATTATTTGTGACTTTTTATGTTTTTTTATATCATATATTAAGAAATAAACAAGAGCTATTCATTTTGATATCATGTATGCAGTAACTTTAGTATTATGAAGTAAATAAAACATGGAATCTGTATCAACTATATTGCCTTCACCGCCAATTTTATATGACAGTAGGTTAATACCGCCGAAGTCGTAAAAGTCTACCGCGGGGGTTAGGAATTATATAGCCTTTGTGTAAACGACATAATGCCTATCTCTTTTGGTTAACTTAGTATACGTTATGACACAATTATTACACAAAGATCAATGTTTTATCGATTATTTTAAAAGTAAATTACGAGTATAATCCATCACTGTGTTAAAACACGATATGAAAACATAATTTTAAACCAAAACATATGAAGATTCAAGCTATAGTTAAAATAACAGGAATTAAACGGGTACGTCGTTACGTACGCGTTTAATTCCGAATTATAGGAATTTTATTCGAATGATAGGTATTTTATTCGAATGATAGGTGTTTTATTCGTATGATAGGTATTTTCACACCTAACTATTTTAACTAAAGTACAATGCAACGCAAAAGTTGATTTAAAGGAAATTATTAAAAGGAGTTCGTATACAACTCTATATAGTTATCTATATATGGGCAAAGACAAATCTGATAAAGCACCGGCTATTTCTGTGTGTGTAGTGTGTCCTAGGGCGATAGTATCTGTGGACTGAGAATGCCACTATAAATAATGGGCGGAGCTGTCTGTATCCCCGGAAGCAACCCGCGCTACTGCACAACTACTTCCGAGCTATGAGGATTCTTTTAATCCAGATAACGTTTTGATTTACTTCGGACTTAATACTGCTTTGACACGGGAAAATGGATTTAGGATTTGTAGGTATTTAGAATCCGGACTGAGTACTTTTTATTATCGTTAGTCCAAAATATTTTTGAGGAAAATAACTACTTACGTCAGTTTTTACCTTTACTTTTCCATTTTGTCTTCAAAAACTTTATAGGAACATTTTACGTTCTATTTATAATAAGTAGTATCATAACTGATCATTCTAATGAAGAAAAAACCTAAACTTCAAAAATAAAATGATTCTAAATACTTTCGGCCTCACCTAATGATTCTATTTAAGCTATTGCACCGTTAAAATATGTTTCATCTTTATCATTTGTCAAAAGAGTACAAAATACATTATAAGCCTCTTATAACTTTGCTTGTATTTTTATATGGTTTAAGTATATCAGGGGCTGACGTATCAATTTGGAAACGTATTAAAATAGTTGTCTAAAGGAAGCGTATTAAAATACTTTCGGAATTATGTATTATTTTAACAACAATGGAAATTAAAGAGGGTATATTTACAGTAGCAATGTAATCAAAACTACAGCCAACATAAATTTCTTATCCACTCGATACTAATTTGAAGATGGAATAGAACCAGTAACTGCAATCTCGTTTCAATTCCACTGGACCCCACAGATTTACGCTTTGTTTGCGAAAGATGGTTCAATTTATTCATTAAAAAACTGGATATGCACCGGACCGCGCTGGATTGCAATGGCCGGTTCAGATTTCAATAGCGTCATCATCTTGTTATGGTCCCAGCGCGCTCTATAATTTTCGATTCTGAAAGCTGATACGAAAAAAAACAACAGCGGGAGTTTTTGTATAGGAAAGTATCAATTTGAAGCGATTTCAGATGTCAGCATTTTTGCTGCCGGTAATTTTGATCGCAAAATGTTGCGTTTTTTAAGGAGGGTTTGTTAATTATGCCATTTCAGTTTAAAATTTCGGAGGCAAATTTCACAATGCCGGTTATTTATTTATTTTATTTATTACTTCATTGCATATGAAAAATAATTGGCGGAGAGAATGCCCTAAGGCATTAAATTCTCTAACGGTCAACCGGAAAGGGTGTTAAAGATAGAAATCATGGCGGCAATACGTGTTACAAAAATACCCCTAATGCCGAATATGGTAAATATGGTAAATATGGTAATATCAAACTGAACAACTTTTACAATAATAAAATAAAATAAAAATTTATATCAAGCTCCTTTGTGATTCATCTGAAGGCACACGATAATTCCACTACTAAGTGGTGCTAAAGGCTAGCAATCTTTCCCATCTACTCATCAGCATTAAGTCCGTGAAGTGGGTTATGATGTCATATCATATACCAATCGTCATAGGAAGGTCTAATTCCGATGGTGACGCTACAGACGAAAGATGATGATGATGATGATAAGATAATAATGCAGAAGTTTTATTTATTTATTTATTTATATAAAAAACAATACAGAGACAACTTTAAACATAAGTTATCTCTGTGTGATTTCCTTTGTATCATCACATCACAGATATGCCAAAACTCCGGAACAAATTCTAAAGACAATCATTTGCGGCAGTCATTTTCTGGATGTGTTTTTGCTCGCCTACTGCATATCGCATTCTGTAGATCAGAATTCTGCAGTAACTATCTTTTTAATCCACAGGCGGTGACAAGACGCTCCCGGCAGTCGACGTCTGCGCAGTGGTCGCGCTCGTTTCGAGGCAGCGCGATCACTCCACAGGAAGACGCTGAAGTGGACGACGTGTTCTTCGCACCTCCATCGACGACGCTCACCCATCACGATGAGGGTGACCAGGTCGATGGACCTAAAGGGTGAGTAGATCATCAACATCATCCTCAGTGATGAGGATTCCGGGTGTAGTGCGCTTACACCTTCGGCCTTATCGCCCTTAACATCAGGTGAGATGAAGGCCAGGCACTATCCCGTTGTGCATAAAAAACAACTCTCCTAATCCCAGTTTTGAAGTCAGGGTAGTTCTTTCTCCTCTTCCATTCTCGTAACACCCGTCATCTCCACATTCACTTCCTCAACATTCATGTCCTTCAGCACACCTGGGTTAAATGGTTTTTTCTGCAATCTTCTTCTTTCTATGAATAGTGAGTAAATATTTTTAGGAAGCTACAAGCTACAAGGTAGTAATAGTAGTTTGTTACACAAGGGACGTATGAGAGCTATTACAGAACAAGATCCAATTTGCTCGCAAAGGGCGCTAAGGATCGAGGGTGTAATATAGCTACTTACAACCGAGGTAAGCATACTACTTTACATCATTTATGCGAGGTAAATAAAACATTTATATTGGTATGACAAAATGAATTTTTCATTAGAGAGAAAATATTTATAAAAAAATATTTATTAAAATTAATAGTAACATTGTTACAATTTATTAAAAGGCAGTGATACTGGTTGGCCAGGCATGTGCACTGTTTAGATAGAACGTTCCATTTTCAAATCACTTTACAATTCAAGTATATGGTGAATGCTTTAATTGTAAAGTACACTTTACCATTCAAGCTATGCAAAACTCCTTAGTGAACCAATTTCTTTATGACGAAACTTTTTACTGAAAAAAAAACAATGCACTATGTTGCACATGCCAACGTACACAGCCTCTTACCATACCAGTAAATCGTAGTTTCCGAGCAGTATGATGTAAAGATTATGAAAACGGTTACAGATATCAGTTGCGCTAATCTTTGTCTTAAACTTACTCTGGTGACATCTCAAGTATAAAAATTAAGGAAGCATGCATTATAGTACGAAGATATCGCATTGCATGTAAAGAATTTCTCCATTATTTTTGGTCTATAACGAGTATACGGATTATGATAGAAATTATAACTATCTATCTATCTTTATTTTATGAAACGAGTCACGCCAACGAATATAACAATTGTACCTACAGAAATTCATATTCAGGCAAAATGCAGAAACATGAAACAAACTATTAATTGATAAAAAGTTTCAGTTTCGGTATCGGAGAGTGCAATACATGCTCATAGATTTCATTATTCCTCTGAATGTTATGCAAATTTCACCTTTATTTCCTGTAGCGAAGTATACAAACAATGAAAAGGATGAAAGTAACTTTGTATTTAGAACATTACTTTTGTAAGTAATAAGAATAATCAAGACGTTGAATAAAACTGTAAGTCGATTTAACCCTGGTCTGATAAACGTAATTCACCGACTTCCAAACGTTAAACTGTTCTCATATCTTAATCGCGACGGGAAAAGGCAATTACGTAACAATTACGTCTGATATTGGATAAGTCGCTTCACCCGTTTAATAACGCCCTTATCTCTCGTATTTCATGCACCGTGATAGTTGCAAGCGGTTATATTCCGCGTGAGTAAATACGAGAATCACAGACTTAAGATACGTTCCACATATTAATTACTGAAAGCGGTACTCGTGTACTCAGATACCCCGTACTATATATTTTAATCCCGCACTCTAAATGAATATAAATGATAAGTATCGCGAAATTTTGTACTTTAACTTAGAATTTGCACCCCGTTTGGCCTAGAAAACGACTACGGGTAAGTTTGGAAGTGAATAATTTGTTTGTGCTGTCTGGGTTTTCATTAGGGCAATTTAAATAGTAAATAAGTACCTAGTAAGTTGTTTTACGAAAGTATGACTCACGTCACGCTAAACCGCGTTGGGTCCGAGCCGAGTCTCGGCTGTGGCACGGTAGGTGTGCTGTGCCCTTCATTCTCAGAAGATCCATTGGCCAGATCCACAATGGATCAAGGGAGATATTTTTTCTCATAAGATCTATAATGGATTTAATGAGAACTTAAGTCTCTTACCAGGCCAGTACCAAACGGTTTTGTGATAAAGGTATTAATAATATTAAAAAGTTTTACGTTTGGAAGAAAATAAAATTATTTATGTTGACAAATTATAAGAAAAGGTGGAAAAGAGCAAAAAAATACTGCAAAAGATGATTGGAAAGAAAAAGAAAAAATACTATCGCAATGGCAGGATAATATGGCTGATCACAGATCGTCGATCGGTCGACACAAGTAGCACAGAATAAATATTAGTTTTTTTGAAAAAAAAATCTATGAAAAATATTATTATTATCGACCATTTTAATACATATTAAAAAATAACATAATCCATTATGCACACGTACAAAAGGTCTCCGTCTACAGCAGCACCACCAAGCGGGATAAATTTTTCTACATCAGGCAGGATGTTCTAGAAACTTCTAAGGATAGCATATAAATGCAGCTGCGGACGCACCACCCACATAGTAAGTTAAAGTGCAGTCATAAGAATAAATAAAACTGTGCAGTGAAGAGAAAGGAAGAACAATACCACAGAATTAATATTACCTATTTAATCAGTGAGTCATCAAGAGTGACGCAATTTCTCGCGAATTTTGCCTCGTGAGTCGCGCCGCTGTGTTCGCAATGGGGTATGATTTTAATTTAAATACTAATTTGTTGATCTTGTTTTTGCTTCATATGTGGACCAAGTAGTTTTTAGTTTTATCCTGAAAGTTAGAAAATAACTGTTGTGGTTAATTTGCAAATGATGAAATCCCATTAAGATAAATTTATTTCATTAAAATCCCTAACCCTTCTTTATCCTTACTAATTTAATGCGAAAGTCAGGTTGTTTGTTTGTTACGCCTTCACGTCTTAACTACTGAACCGATCATCATGAAATTTTGCATACACGTTTTCAGGGATACAGAAAAGATAGCCTATGATCTTTCATTTAGAAAAAGTGACGGTTTACAAGACTCTAGATAAAGTAACAGTTCCCGAGGGATAGAAAATTAACTGTCCACGCAGACGAAGTCGAGAGCGGCCGCTGGTTCTATATGAAAATAAAAAATAACTCATGTTAAGTGTGCAAATATTTTGTCCTATTTAAAAGCTGTATTTAAAAAAATGTTATTCGTTAATTCTAGACAACTTGATTGATGACAATAAAAGCCGCGTTGCTCTATGACAATAATGAATGAACGAAAAGTCCTTTTTTCGTACAAAGCGATTTAGGAACTGCGCAAAAGTCTTTAGAATTATAATCGTTTGAAACATTTGCAATATCATTACCTCCGGGCTTAGAGGGCCTATTACATAAAAATAGTCACGATGAACGAACGATGTTCGTCCGACTCCGTGACACTATTATTAACTATTATTAATAATAGTGTCACGTATTAGTGTAGCGCACTAGCGCCGCCAATGGAAAAACAATCATGGTGCTTAAATAAAGACGAAATTGTGAATTGTGTTCTCCTAGGTGTACTCCGAATAAGATTTGTTATACTTTTTATCGTTTAAACAATATTTTGTCGTTTAGTTTATTGCTAAAAGTGGACGATTTTTTTCCATTGGCGGCGAAGAGTTAAGTTAAACAAACGACAAACTTCGTGCGATGACTGCTATTTTTTTATAATAGGCCCTTAGCTCGCTTTTTGAGTTAACCCCATTAGGGATTTGACCAAAAGTTATCACAAGGACGTTTCTCAAAGGAACACTTTTTACTTTATTTTGCGAAACGTTGCTACGGTTTTAGAAAAATAGCGTTTTCCTAAGGTATGCTGCCATTAGAAAACCTTAATCTGGAGAAAAAAGATTAGGTACCTACCTAGTATAAATGGATTTCGATATCATGAGTTTTTTAATTGGCAAAAAATACAATGTGGAATTATTGTGCATCATTTTAATTGGGTAGTATTTAATCGGGTAACAATAAATTCCCATTTTAGGTATCAAAAATACTGAATATAGCGTACTGAAATACTAAGTGGGCGACGGACCGAGGGCGACTACAGATATTGAAAATAAGTGACTTTAAAATACAAATTGAGTAACTAGTTATTCAGAACGTGCGACCAAATTACTATTTGGGCGACAACTTTAGGGCACACAAAACATAAAAAAATTGGCATATATTTTATTGAAAAAGGGGACTATTATCCTAATCGAGATGACAAAAAACAAACAAACAAACGAGAAAGCAACCTAATAAAAACGCGTTAAAAATACAATGTTGGGCAACTTCAATCAGTTATATAGTTAAATACTTGGTATAATAGTTACCCACTTAGTATTTTTGTCACCCATTTAGAGTTTCCACTGCTAACTTAAATTATTTGTCACCCTTATGTAGTCGCCCGGGTTAAGTATTTTTGTAATCCACTGTTAGCCGCCCGTTTAGTTAATTTGTCGCCCAAAAAATAAACTGCTGCCCGGTTTAGTAACTAAGTATCCCATGAACAGTCGCTTTTTAATTAATTCCCATTTTAATTCATCAATGACATGCGGCCGGACAACAATAGAAAATCTATTGTGTCTCATTTTCCGGGTGATTCCGAATTAAGCTTGTCATTTCATGTTTTTTATTAAATTGGAACAGAGAAAATTCGTAATAAGCTGCGGGGGACATGAAGTGCGGTACACGGAAGTAGCTTCACTGAGTTTGGCGGAAAGTTTAGCTAATAATCGTGCTTGAGGCAGAACCGAGTCCTTATTACAAACTCGTGTTGCGCTCGGCTGACAGATTAATTAGCTACTAATTTACAATTATGTACTACGAAATTACTTACTTGATTTGTTTCATAGAGAAGATCCTCGTAAGATAGAGTGACTTAATTGCAATATGAAGAGAGTTTGTCAACGCCTTTGTGCGATAGAAAAAGAACGAGCGATAGAACATAAATGCGGTCGGTTCTATTTTCATTACTCTATAATAAATAAATCTTAGTAAGGTAGGAATTGCAAATGAAATATATATTTTCCTCCTTGGCCAAAGGTCATTATTTAAAGGTGTGACAGATTTCAGTACTTAGGCGAATGACTAGTTACCTACGCTTGTGTGAACTTTCATTTTTTTAATGCCAAACTTAACCCTAGTAAGCTAACGTTTCTTTATTTATGTACAAACTTAATGAGCACTTATTGCCTCTTTCTGAATTGAACCAACAGCAAAAGTTAATCTAGCTCTATATTTCTAGTAAAATGTTGTAATATTCTCTTACTTACTCTATTTGTCTTGAACAATTCAAAGGTTCGAAAGTGATTTATCGTCATTTGACAGGTGGGTATCCCAACCCTGGACACTTTAACGTTGATTACATCTCTGGTGTCACAGACCCATGTCATTAATATTTTAGGAAGCGATATCTGCATCAGATATCGTGACTTGTCAAAATAGCCTTGGCTATCGATTATGCTTTTGGTTCTTGATATCCTTAATATGCAAACGAATGTGTGTTTGTTTGTTACGCTTTCAACATTGTCAGGGGTACAGAAAAGGAAATGGCCTTTTAACTAAAAAAAAGATAAGAAAATATACAAAATGGCCTTTAAACCAGAAAAAAAACACTGTTCTCAAGAGATAGAAGTCGCTATAAGTCTGTTTAGCCTTATTTGTCCTATTTAGTAAACAGATTTAACAGTTGTCGTCTTGACATCTTTTAAACTTTTACATCATATTGCTCGGAAACTAGGGTTTATTAGTATGGTAAGAGGCTGTGTAAGTTGGTATGTGCAACACAGTGCATTGTTTTTTTTTCAGTAAAAAGTTTCGTCAATTTAATAAGAAAAGAAATTGGTTCATTAAGGAGATTTGCATAGCTTGAATGGTAAAGTGTACTTTACAATTAAAGCATTCACCCTATGCTTGAATTGTAATAGTAGTTTACATCATACTGCTCGGAAACTTCGATTTACTAGTATGGTAAGAGGCTGTGTAAGTTGGCATGTGCAACACAGTGCATTGTTTTTATTCAGTAAAAAGTTTCGTCATTTTAATAAGAAAAGAAATTGGTTCACTAAAGAGTTTTGCATAGCTTGAATGGTAAAGTGTACTTTACAATTAAAACATTCACCCTATGCTTGAATTGTAATAGTAGTTTACATCATACTGCTCGGAAACTACGATTTACTAGTATGGTAAGAGACTGTGTAAGTTGGCATGTGCAACACAGCGCATTGTTTTTTTTTTAGTAAAAAGTTTCGTCATTTTAATAAGAAAAGAAATTGGTTCAATAAGGAGTTTTGTATAGCTTGAATGGTAAAGTGTAGTTTACAATTCCCTACCTATCTGTAGTACACGAGGTACCCATTTTATCAAAATAGTTTTTACTATTTTGCGAGGTCACTATTTAATATGTTCACTAGCTGGAACAACCCTAATTTAGCTTTTCACAATGACACAAACAATTTCAAAACAAAGATGGCTGAACTTTTGGTAAAGGTTGCCTTTTGTTCCATAGGTACCCTTTTCAATAGATGTTCATGCTTTGATGATTTGTTTAAAATTTAATATTGAACTATACTGAGTTATGAGTTAACTAAAAGACACATTTATATAGTTTTACTATTGATATTGAGCTGATATTTTATCTATTTGCTTTACCAAAAAGGCTAATACAATTTGACACGCAATAACTAAAAACAAAATACCTATAGTTTTATAAAAAAATGTAGCATCGACGATCGACGATTTAGCTGCTTTTCAGCTGCTGTGGCTGAATACTACACCCTGTACATGTTTGTATTCCGGTCAATGATATATCATTGATGCCGGTCGCTACTCTTTGTCGTGATGAAGTTCACTACATCGCGCGTTTTCAATCAAAATCAAAACGCGACGCTAAAATTGTTAAAACAAGCGATTGAGCACAGATAGTCACCAAAACGCACAGCATTGATGCAATCACAAAAATGCTAATCATAACCGTTGCTAAAAGCTTAGTAATCGTATCTGCTGTGCTCCTTAGAGGGTGTGCATTAATTACGTGAGGCATTTGGGGAGGTATTCAGTTTTTATTTGGGGTGAGGGGGTCGAGCCAAATCTCACGACATCTCACTAAGGGGGAATGGGGGTCAAAAAATTACCAAAATCACCTCACTTAATCAATGGCACCTTTATTAAATCGGAAAAGACTGATTTAACCCATCAACGCCCGTAATGAGACACAATAAATTTATTATTGTTGTCCGGACGCTGGCGTCCGCGCGGGCATTGATGAATTAAAATAATATGATTTGTATTTATCGTTGTTGCAGCGCTCGATCGCCAATCAGTACCAGTGGAGTGGAGTACAGGAGGCCGGAGCGGAGCGTGTCGTGGGGCGCGGGGGGCGCCCGCATACACACTCCGATGCTGGAGCCCCTCGCCGACAACTCCAACCGGAGGCAGTTCGGCATGGGCGTCGTCGGGAGGTTTTTCCGGTAAAACAATCTGTAAAATATTACTGTATCATAATCTTGTCGTGGAATGCGGTCCAGTCCGCATAGACATTCAGAACTATGCTTGAGCCACTCGCCAACTCCAACCGGATGCAGTTCTGCATGGGCGTCGTCGGGAGGTTTTTCCGGTAAAACAATCTATTAAAATATGACTGTATCATGAATATCATGATTAAGGTCGTCACCTCATTCTGAAAGATAATGCTTGTCGTGGGGCGCGGGGGGCGCCTGCATACACACTCCGATGCTGGAGCCACTCGCCGACAACTCCAACCGGAGGCAGTTCGGCATAGGCGTCGTCGGGAGGTTTTTTCCGGTAAAACAATCTATTATATATGACTGTATCGCAGTTTAACTGTATCGTGATTATAGGGTCATTGATTAGGGTCGTCACCACATTCTTAAAGATAAGGCTTATCGTGGGGCGCGTGGCGAGCCCGATGCTGAAGCCCCTCGCCAACTCCAACCGAATGCAGTTCGGCATGGGCGTCATCGGCTGGCTTTTCCGGTGACCTGCAGTTTATACAGCTTATTAAAGTTCCAGAAGTTTAACTAAAAGTCAGTTAGCATTTAGGTAGTCTGTGTTTATATCATAACAATAAGTTTAAAATCGTCATATTACTTGAGATTGAAATAATGGTATGTACTGTGATATTGTTTGAGTTCAGGCATACATCTGCTAGCAAGAACCAAAGTGGGACTGTGGGGACAATGTTAATACATATATAGTCATAGTAGTAAAGTTGATACTTTAGTTGGACCACTGAAAAGTCGTTTGAGACTTGTTAATTATGCTAGGCTATGAAATGTTTACAGAGCTCTCTTAAAGTTATAACTTTAAATATATTTACTCTTGTGATGTAACGTGTGTGATGAAGAAGAAAATTGAACATGAAATTACTTATTGAAATTTGATCTTGTTGTGTTAAATACAGCATACTATGCATAAGTTGAATAAGTAAGGTACCTAATAAGATTTTCGTATGATCGAAAATTGATTGAAAAAGATATTCTTGGCTTCACTTGAACAATAAAAAACTGAATTGAAAAGAAACTTGTTATTGAAATTCAGAATATTAAAAGTTAATATGTGTCTGAAGTTTCTCTACCCAACATACATATTTAAATAGAAATATTTATACATAGTATAATTCTATGTTCAAAAGCTTTATGATATACTGCGATCGTAAATATTCCACTTGGTCACGTAGGAGAAGCCCGGGAAAGACGAATATGTTAAGGAAAAGGCTAAAAATCTCACAAGTTTCTAATCAACGACAGTATTTTTTATTATTAATTTGTACTTTAGTTAGTCATCTTTAGAAAATGCTAGTAAAAACTTTGAAACCTAAACAAATTCTACATAAATTTTAAATTAAAAAAAAGTGTCCATTATCCGTTTTTCCCGACCCCCCAGGGTAAAACGGATACACCCCCTGGGCAAAAAGGATAAGTAATGCAACTAGTGATTTTAATCGTCGCACTCATCACAGTATTAGGTGCCTACCCCTAAATAAGAAGTATACAGTTATCGTGTGCCCACCTCTTGCATTGGTTGCACTGTATCTATTCTTCGATAGGCGGGTTAAAACTTCAGAGCTCACTAAACATAAACAACTTGTTTCATCCATCCTTTTATTGTTTGACTTCTTGTTGTTTTATGTTTACTAGAACCAGCCAAACTTTGTTTTTTTTTTAAACAAGTGCACCAATCTATTGTTTTGGTTGAACTGTCATGGCGTGGCTGCTTTACTGTTTTACCGACCTGCCTGCCTAGCATGACCGATTTATATCGCGCGATATAGCATTTTATCGACACTGAACTGTCAAATTCCTTTTGAACTGTCAAAGTTTTTTTAACAGTTAAACGTGATAAAACGCTATATCACGCGATATAAATCGGTCATGCTAGGCAGGCTGAGCTGGTCCAGTAGCGCTATCTATTGTAGGTTTTTAATAAAATCGAGTATTCGTCTTACCCACACTATGCATCTTGCCGGGCTTCACCTACAGCATAGGACTAAAAAGTTTAAAACAGACGAGAGTTAAAACCGACAGAAAACATAACGTTGAATATTCAACTATTTGTCCAGTATAAAAGTTTGCACTTCCGTCAAAAGCTGCGCCATCAAACTAGCTTTGGTTAATTAGTTTTCTAAATTCGCTGCAATCTTTAAACTTGTCGCATAAATTAGGCTTACTACGAGCTTTCTATTGTAATGAATCTTATATAATGTGACACCTGCAAGGTTTAAAAATAATACAAGAACGAGCATGATCCCGCTATATTTCACGCCCGCCAGTAATATATCACCGTGTTTACGTGGATAGCTTCCATTTAAAAGTTGCTGTAATGGTTTTTTGAATTAATACCCCTTGGTTGTGACGGCAGATTATTTATGAGGCTGCGAGCTATTGGACGATTTCCATTGGACGAACTTGATTCCACATAGTAACGTTTTGAATGTTAAGCAATTTATACAATTCGCGAACAAAATTACCTATCCGTTTTTTAGATTTAAAAACAAATCCTAGCTAGATTGTTCAGTGGAATGTGTTTTTTGTCAAAAACTGCGAATGTTATTGATAGAGGCTGATCACCAAAAAAGGTGGTCAAAAATAACAAGTGTGCTATCGATCGCAGTCGCTGCAGTTTCAACGAAGTAGGTATTAGATCTGAGTGCGCGGTGTTTTTTTTATCTTATTTAAATTGTTTCCCAGATACCAGTGTACCTATTTTAAAATCTTCACAGAGCATATTCCCACTTAAAAGTAGATCGAGAAAAATTGGTATCAGTGAACGTTGCAGCTTTCAAAATCATGTTGTCTGAGAGTTTCAATGAATGGTTGCCTTTATTTTAAATTTTCCAGACAATCGCTCCGAAAGTCCGTGACGCACCATGAAGACGTGGCTCGGCAACTGGACGAGCTGACTGACTACCGGCCGTACTTCACGTGGTGGGTCAGCACGGTCCAGACCCTGGTGCTGCTGCTGTCATTGCTCTGTTACGGCTTCGGACCAGTGGGATTTGGCCGGCACACACATTCCAGCCAAGTCCTCGTAAAGAGTTTGAGTTTGCAACAGGTGAGGTTTTTGCTTTACATTTTTGAAAACAAGTTTTAACCTCTGTGGTCTAGTCTGTAGGGGTCACGGGTTTGATTCCCAGGAGGGGGATATTATATTGTACTCGGTTTGGTTGGTGGTAGGGCTTATTTCAAGTCTGCCTGGCTAGCTATCACCATCATAACTAAGTCTGACGTCATAACAACAATTTAAAAATTGTTGTGTTCCGGCAGTTAGAGGTAAGATAGCCAGTTTCTCAGTGGTGAGAATTCCAGGTCTAGTGCGCATCCATCTTCGGCCTTATTGACACTTTACATCAGGTGAGGTGAAGGCCAAGCACTATCCTGTTGTGGAAAAACAAAGTTGCTATAAAAGGTAAAACGTATTTTGAAACTCTTCATTTTTTATAAGACTATTTGTCATTTCTGCTCCTGAATAATCTTTCAGACCACTTTCTTTGCCGACCGTATAATGCGCGCGTACTAAGCTCCGTTGAAAGAACCCCTAAGCATTACGTACGTGGATTTTCCGTTTCCGAGACATTGGCAAATGATATGCGTACTTTCCTCACACTCCAATGAATAACTTTATGTACCGTGTTACCGGCCAAAAACTTATTTTAGGGATTCACGCTAAACTGAATCTTTTTAAAATATGGAGAATAAAAAGGGATCTTCATTTTTGAAATAAAAACCTAAATGCCATTGATAAGATAATGGTACAGCTGAAAATGTTATTAGAAGTGTTTAAAAGTTTCTTAACTCACGATAAAATATTACTATTGATTTTCATAATTTAATTTTATAACACTAGTTAATTCCGCAATTATACTAGGTATAATAATATTTTAATGAAATGCTAATATGGATTGCATTGTTGAAGTTATTATCAAAATGACTGTTTACAGAGTTGTTATTGTTATGCTAATAATTTAATTTAGTTTACGTGGAAGCTTTATCCATGGGAGCAATACCGCTGGCAATTAAGCAGAGGGCCTATTACAAAAAAGCATTGCGATAAGCGTACGATTATCGTCCCACTCCGTGACATTATCAACTTATGTATAAGGTTCAAAATCAAGTAAATAGATCAACGAAAATCATTCGACTATCGTGATTCTCTTCTGTAATTAGTGATGTACAAGACTCGAGTCGTCTAGTTCTACATTTGAAGACTCGAGGCGGATTGGCAGGACTCAGTGAGCTTCGTAGGCTCGTAGTCCCCAGCCTAGCCGAGACGCGAGTTCTCTGAGCCACGCCTCGAGGCTTCAAAAGAGTTCGAGCCTTCCAAAGACCTTAAACCTATCAAAATAGCTCGAGTCTACAAATGAGCTCGAGCCTTCAAAAGAGCTCGAATTGTTTATTTAACACTGATTCCTATTTGTAAATGAGAAATAAATAAAATATGATTGATTAATAAATTATAGTTAGCTGTTTTTATTTATTTATTACCATATAAGACACATTATAAAAATCATAAAATCACTTAAATATTTTGTAGCGTTTGTAGTAAAAAAAAATATGTATCATGTATGCAATATTTTATTTTAATGAAAACTATGAATAAAATCAAATTACTTTACATGAATATTAAAATAATCCTTTTTTGAAAGTTACGAATATTGCAATGTACTTAAACTGTTTATGCGAGAAATAAAAGGCTTTTTATTTTTATTTTATTATTTTACGTAGTTAGAAATAATATCCGCTTGCATACCTTGCATAATTATTTATCAGAAATTTCGCTTCGAGCCTTTGTTGAGCGTCAAGCTTCAAGTAGTTTTTTTAAACTCGAGCTATTCTTGAAAGCTCGAGTTCATTTAAAGACTCTACAACTTTTCAAGGTTCGAGTTATCGCTCAAAGAGATCGCTATCGAGCTCACAGGGTCCTACAAATCTGACTCGGGTCTCCAAAATTTGAACTCAAAAAAAAAACAAAAAACCGACTTCAAAAAACCTACCTCTAAAAAGCAAGAAATAATATTCATAATAATAAAATACGCCCATTGAAGTCGGGTGGGGCTAGAGTACAGATTCCTTTTTTTATTCTAAAAGCCCCACCCGACTTCAATAGACGTATTTTATTATTACGAATATTATTTCTTGCTTTTTAGAAGTAGGTTTTTTGTTTTTTTTAAACTATTTTTATTTTTTTATTTTTAGTGTAGGTACTTTGTAGGTAAGGTATATTATATATGTAGAAAAATCGGCTCAGCCAAACGTAAGATAATCGCGGAGAAACATACTTTAAATACGGGTCAAACTAAGAACCTCCTTTTTTAAGTCGGTAAAAAAACGAATTATGAATTATGAATTATTCAGTTCATAAACAAAGAAGTAATACGACCAATCATCGAGGTAATTCACACAAAATCATACTATTTTCGTGCTTTTTTCAAAATTACTTGAAAAGTACTGAACCGATTTCCAAGTTTTAAAAAATGGGACCAACTTGGGAGTGTACCTAATGTAATAACGTTTGAATCGTTTCAATCGGTCCAGCCGTCTTCGAGTAATCGGTGGACATACACAAAAAAACAGACGAACATAGAACCTCCTCCTTTTTTGGAAGTCGGTTAAAAAGAAAAGGCTTTGAGGTCAATCGAGCTATGAAAAAGACTCCCGAGTCGTCGAGCGTCATACAAACGAGCCGAGCCCTAAAGCGGCATACGAACAAGCCGAGTCCTTTTGTCTAGAGCTCGGAGTCGTTTTTTAAAACGTTTTCTAAAACTACTCCGAGCTCTAGACAAAAGGACTCGGAGGCTCGAATCTTGTACATTACTATCTGTAATAGGCCCTCAGATTTGAAAAAAAATTAAACTAAAACGTCGGTCCCCGTAATTTGCGGGGCATTATGTGCGTCAACGCTGAAATTCCGTTTCTTTTGTACATAAGTTACCTTAACAAGGTTAAATGAGGGAAAGCTTTTAGACAAAACACGCCCCTAGATTTAATGTCTGAGATGGCGCTTAAGAGACAATGCACAATATTTACTTTGTGGATTTATTACGCCTGCCGAAATCCTTTGTTTGTGTGCTCGTGTAGGCAAACTTGGGAGTTAGATCCTGCTGTGAATTTAACGTTATGAGGTATGACGTCAAGGTCATAATTACGTCATATTTGCCGAGGCTTAGCGCTTTTCAGTTAAGTTAAAGACATTAATATTTACTTTCAGGCAATTAGTTAAATGCTGGATTCTATGAGAATTAGGAAGTTAGAATAGCTTACATGTAAGTTAAGTGATGATGCATCAAAAATACTTCTTAAGTTATTTTTAATAACAGCACAAACTTAGTAGACCTACCTGTCCCCCTACTCACGCTAGTAGAATAGAATTTCAATGTATGGGAATGACATAAGCCAACGCTCAGCTTCTGTCAATCACATACATTGACATTCTATTCTATTAGCGTTAATTTTAGTATACCTAATGGGCATTTGAGTAGGCCCTCTGAGGTCGACTTCAAATAGAAGGTTCTATTTTTAAACTTGGTCTAGTCGTTATTGTATGATCTATGTAATTATAGTCGCTGAACCATTTTATGCTCCCCGAATCGGCGACAGATAGGGCACAAAGTAAGAGCATTAGCACGGAATGTAGGTCAGCCTTTGTCACGGTTGGCTCTGGGATCCTTTTGTCTAATTTTTGTATAACTTACACAGTGGCATATTTACAGGAGTACTTTTTGTGTCTTTACAACGAAATTGTTGGTAGCTTTTTCAGGTAATGTAAGACTAATGTTTTGTTACTTTGCTTTATGTTGATGTGATTGGGCTCTCAAAAATGTAAGAAAATTTCTTTAATCAATGTTGTTTTATTATCTACATGAAGTAAGTATATTTTACCCTTTGTCTCATCTGTTGTCAAGTGTCAATAAGGGCGGAGCTCGAAGCACTTTCTTACTGACTGACTTAGGCCTTGAGATTTAAGATGGTGATAACTAGCCAGGTTGGCTTGAAATAAGCCCTACCACCAACTAATCCTTGGAATCGATTCCCATAAGAGGAGTACTAATGTACTCCCCTTATGGGAATCTATTCCAAGGATCCCTGTATCTTACTCGGGTGGATGAACCACTAGACCACAGAGGCGCTTAATGTGTGTGATGTAATAATGTTAGTACTTATTCTGTGATAATGTTCCTTTTGTTTTGATTGTAACAACAATGCTCTTTTTGCAGGTCGAGTGGGAGGAGCCTGCATCTTTCTGGCTGGGCCCAAGGGCTGCAGATCTTATACATTTAGGAGCTAAATTCGCGCCATGCATGAGAAGGGACGTAAGGATAGCAAGAGCGATAGCAGCGTCTGCGAGAAGAGAAAGAGATACAGCGTGCTGCATACGGAATGATGACTCCGGCTGTGTACAGTCCTCAAAGGCTGATTGTTCAGTGAGTACTGCTATATTTATATAATGTTTGTAGGGACTGATAGTCCCTGTACCCAGTTTATCCAACGACACAGTCATGTTGTGGCGAAAATCATTCTGTGTGGTAAGCTGAGACAGGGGCGGTAATGCAAACATCTTGAAATCGGGTGGGGATTGCGCAGAACACGCATTTTGGGTATGCGTAGCGGTGACGTACACGGGAAGCGGGAGAGGGGCGCGCGCTATTAGTCGCTTACAAGTGCACATGCGCGAACTTATCCCCACTCCGTCGAAAAGGTGCCAAGATGTTTGCCTCGTACTGTAAGTTATTGAAGTGAATTCCACGCGGTCGAATGACACCGCAGCGACAAAAGTTGTGGTGTAAACCATTTGTGATTGTTTGCTAGTTTGAAACTCAAAAGTAAGGCGAAGTTTTTTAACGTGTCTAGGTCTATAGAGTGTCTAGAGTAGATGAATCCTAAACCTAAAGATAACATTATTTATTTATTGTTACTTTTATTTTTATGCTTTTAATAAAGTAAGTATCGACTTTGTAGGCTATAATAGCACTCACTATAAACCTCAGTGGTTTACGTAGTGCTTTTTAAATTTGGAAATAGTAATGTATCGAGAGAACATTGACTCCGACTCCACACGTTGGCCACTATATTGGCAAAATCAGCGTACGTTGCCGGTTTTACAATTATGCTTCAAAGAGGTTCTTTCAAAAGGATCAACGAACGATACATTGGCCAAGGTTTGAGCCAAAGTGCGGAGCTGACATAATAGTAGATTATACACCAAGGGGATAAAGCACTGTTTTATGTCACGGGCGCTACATTGAATCCTGAACGTAACGAAGGACTCCAAATTTAACTTCCGAGCGCAGCGAGGGTGTTGCGAGGGAATTAAGATTGAGTCCTGAGTGCAGTGAGGGATTCAAGCGCCCAAGAAAAAAACAGTTTTATCCCGGTGGTGTATACTCTACTTTTCTCACTTTATGCGAGACAATAAAAAACCAGGCTTAGTAGATAGTGTTTATTACAGCTTATTAAAAGTGCAAATTGATATTGGAGACAATGCCTATGGCATCTAATTTAATAGCTTCTGGAGTCAAAATACTTTCATCACTCGACATTTTTTATTTTTCTTTGAAATATTTATAGAATCTTCTAAAGCTAGTAGTACTACTAGCTACGGCTATAGCAACTTCTTTCAGCTGGCGTGGCCTACTCGATTTGACAAACAAATGAAGTTCGTCTCAGTGCGAATCTAGTGGGCCACGGCCTCGGTCTTCGAAAATCGAGTTGGCCGCGCCCGCTGAGGACACATTCTGTTTAGTGAAATTAGACTTTATGGACATAACAATAAGAATTATGAAAGTGAAAATCACATTATTGACCAGCGGGTTATAATAGAACATTATAACCCGGCTAAAGCCAAGAGATATAATGTCTTGCTTTCGGTAAGGTTTACATGACATATAATTTGGCATTGTCGAGCATGTGGTGTGAAAACAATATTATGTGCCGAACGTGTTTATTTAATGACATTTCTCTTGCCCATGCTTTCAAATCAGATACGAGGATTAGTAGCGAAGGTAAATATTAGTATGTGAGACTTAAGACTCAGCATGTCAGACATAATGGAACATGAGAATTTGAATTAATTATATTAGTAGGTAGTTCATTATGTATTATTAATAATTTGATTATATTTTCACAGAATACAATATCAACGTGGAAAAAATGGTCATCAGGAGAATCAGGCCCTGGAGGTCGGATATCGGGTTCCGTTTGTGGTTTAGATCCTAAGTAAGTATTGATAAATAAGTAGTAAAACATATGCGTTTAGTACTTAGATTTTAACCCCCTTACTAATAAAGATTGTATAGCAGATGGTATAGTTACACAATGAATACTCTCTGTCAAACTATTTGAGTTTGACATTGAAAAGAAAGTGACAAAACACTGTGTAACTATACATCTGCTATACAATCTTTATTAGTAGGGGGGTAAGTAGGTAAGAATAATACGAAGTATAAATAATGAGTATTATTAATTTATACGGTTTATACTTCGATATAAATTCTACATTACAACCCGGTCAGAAAGCGCCCTCTCATTTTCACGGCACCGTCGTCATGCCAGTAGTGTTAGTACACTTGTACCTTTTTTAAAATTTTCGAATTCACGACGGTAGCGTGAGGCAAGGAGAAAGGAAACTTTTCTTCAGGTGCCGAGTTAACTTGACCGGGTTGTACAACTTACTTTGATACATTACATTTTCGAATTAAGATATTTTGACATTCACTTTGCAGATTTTCTTATGTTTTATTGCCCCTAATTTCAGGTTCTGCGAAGCGCCGCGTTCAATAGCACCGCACGAGTGGCCAGACGACATAACAAAATGGCCGATCTGCCGCAAGTCTGTGCTGGACGGGTCCGCCGCCGCCGGCCGCGCCGGGCACGCCGCCGAGCACATGGCCTGCGAGGTCATCGGCCACCCTTGCTGTATAGGAGTGCATGGGCAGTGCGTCATCACCACGAGAGAACACTGCGACTTCGTCAAGGGGTACTTTCATGAGGAGGCGTCACTTTGCTCTCAGGTATTTTGACTTTATCACTAACAGTTTTAGCGCCTGTCTGGCCCAGCAATTGCGGATGTTAAGCAACTTTCGCAAGGGTCGGTCATGGGATAGGTAACCTAAAATTTACTATCTCGAGCTCCTCCGTGCTTCGGATGGTATGTTAAGCCGTTGGTCCCGGCTGTATTTGCAGTCGTTAAGACTCACCAACCCGCATTGGGCCGGCGTGGTGGGTAATGACCCGTCCTCCTTATCCACTACTAAGGAAGACCTGCCCCAGCAGTAGGGACATTAAATGGCTGAAGGTCACTCACAGTTTAATCACAAAGCTCAGGATATGTCGTATATCTTCGCCGCCAGTACAAACTGCTGGAATGTAAATTACAAGAATTTCTCACATTGCATAGACTTATATTATAGTATTTACTGACAAATGCTTGCTCCCAAGGAATTTTTGGTAGTTCCTAGTAATTATTAGCTGAACTTAAGTTTTAGTTAGCTCAAAAAGTTAACTTAAATTCTGGATGAATGTCTCAAGGAGCCCGTAATAATACCTACGTAACGGTAGAAAAATTATTAACCACTTTCATATTAATGTTTTCAGGTTTCATGTCTAGACGACGTCTGCGGAATGCTCCCGTTTATGCGGAGACGTCGGCCAGACCAGCTGTACCGCGCGTGGACGTCGTTATTCGTGCACGCGGGCTTACTGCACTTGACCGCCACTCTGGCCTTGCAGTGGCTCTTCATGAGGGACCTGGAGAAGATGGCCGGGCCTGTTAGGATAGCTATTATATACTTGGGTAGTGGCGTCGCTGGAAACATGGCGTCGGCTATCTTTGAGCCTTATAGGGCAGAGGTGGGTATCTGACTTGCGATTTTCAGTTTGCTACCTTAGCTTGAAGTAACTGTTTAAAAGTAAATGCAACGAGAATGGTTTATGGAGCATTCAAATTATTTTCGTCTATAAATCGCCTTACTATTTTATTCCAGGTGGGACCAGCTGGATCACATTTCGGTCTTCTGGCTTGTCTAATAGTGGAAGTAATAGGGGCGTGGCCTCTTTTGAGGCATCCTCGACGAGCACTGCTTCGACTGATCTGCATCGCGATCGCCCTATTCCTGCTCGGACTACTCCCGTGGATCGACAACTTCGCTCACGTTTTCGGCTTCGTGTTTGGCTTCTTGCTCTCGTACGCGTTGCTGCCATTCATAACCTTCGGGCCGTACGATAGGAGAAGAAAGATTGTGCTCGTGTGGGTGTGTTTAATTTCGGCCGGTGGAATGTTGTGTGCGTTGGTCGCTTTGTTTTATGCGGCACCCGCTTACGAGTGTGCGGCGTGTGCGTATTTCACTTGTTTACCGTTGGCGCCGGAGATGTGCGCGTCGCAGGATGTGCGCGTTCGGCAGCTAGACGGGGTATGACGGCGCGCGGCCCGGGCGCACCCGCCGCCGCCGCCCCACCCCGCGCCCCCCGCGCCCGCCTCCTGCCCCCCGGCTCGTCCAGCCCGTTGCTCTCGTCGAGCCGCCGCGTAGCTCCCTGGTGTTCTTTGTGACTCGATGCCCACATCACATGTTTTTGCTAAAGATACATGGTGATAGTGCAGAAAAGGTATAAAGGGTGGGCTATGTGGTCGCCAATCGCAAGCGCCAACCACGACCTCTAACAGTGAAAAACAGTGGTTTGCGACCAAATTTCAAGGTAAAGTTGGTAAAGAGCTGGTTGGCAAACGTGCAGCTCGCGCTTTATTGTGATGGCGAGGACGTGAAGGTCTCCTTCAAACGTTTTTACTCCTGTCACCTTTGCTTCATTATCTCCGCTACTTATCTGTCGTTGTTTTAAATATGACGTACCTATGTTACATTCTTGCGCGTCTCTGAATATTGTTCTATCGACTTATATGTAAGCTATATTATACAGAAAATTGTTTATGGTCGTTTATTAAGCATAACTTCCTCGATAGGAAATGAACTGTGAGTTGAATAAAAATATCACCTAGCCTCCTGGGCTTTGTTTTCGATTGTGTCATATGAAGTGAGAGTCACTAAACTACACTGTCAAGTACCAACAAAACATGTAAAATGGCAAGAAAATGGCACAGTGAAAATTTGCCTCATTTAACAAATGAGCGTCATTTATGAAAGTGCGCTGCTGCCACCAAGTTCATTCAACTAAAATGAGTCAGGAACAAATTGATAATAATTAAAATAAAAGTGTTTTTAAATAGGACATAACGGGTGTAACAAGACACTCAACGAAGCCGAAGTCCACGCATTCCGCCCATCATCAGGATCATTTCTGTTCAAAAGGTTTGTACCCGGTATAGACGCCGAAAATACTTTTGTTTTTCTAACACAATACACCAAATCCGTTAGTAAAGTAAGAAATAATACAGACTTTGTGTTTTTGAGATAATCATGGGTTGAGTATGGGTTTATACAAAAATGCTAATCTAGGTACCTATTTGGGAAAATAAAATCTTACAACATAAGACGTAATAAATCAAGTTGTTCTGAACACGTGCCACAATCTTCATTATCTAAACTTGATACTGTCAAGATTAACAGATATCCTGCCGATATCAAGATGTTGATAATGGATGAAGTATTTGTTACTGATGCCCTCAATTGATGCTGTATGTAATTCAATATCTAGGTCCTTCAGATACCGCTTAAAAGATTTAAATACATAATTTACAATAGAAAACTTACACTTTACTATTAAAAAAGGTATTTGTGAGTTTCTAAGAGGGTTGGGGATGCTGCTGCATCAGATAATGGTTATCATGTTACCACCGAAGTAACGGAGGAATCATTTCCTCATCTCATCACCATGATGATCGTCAAACGGCTGAACAGGTCTTCATAAATTATAGCCAAGAACCACCTCGAGCTTTCGAATAAAGGAATCTAAATCGGTCCGTTAGTTGGGAGCTACGTTGCCTCAGACGTAGTATTTGTTGTATGGTCTGTGCTTCAGACAGACAGACAGACACATACCAACCTACATAATCATCATCATCATATCAGCCGCACGACACCCACTGCTGGGTATAGGTCTCCCCTAAGGATCTCCACGACGATCGGTCCTGCGCTGCCCGCATCCAGCGGCTTCCCGCGACCTTTACCAGATCGTCGGTCCACCTTGTCGGGGGCCTACCCACGGAGCGCCGTCCGGTGCGCGGTCGCCATTCCAGAACCTTTCCGCCCCAACAGCCATACAACCTACAACCTACATAATACGTCAAACAAATAATATAATAAATACTTACTTACAATTAAATTTTACCAATCAAATGGCAAGTTTTTTTAAATGTTTCGTTTTAACATTACACAATAACAACACAAATATTTTTAAATTGTGTTGCAAGTTACAAAGGCAGTCTGATAAAATATATATACTGAGTATAGCTTTGTTATTTTAATATGCTTCCAGTGTCTTTATTTATGTGACCACCACTGTAGGTGGACTATTTACTATTTCTCTCGACAAAACCTTCAAATTTGAAATGGTAGATACCTAGGTTTTTACATGTTGGAGAAAATTTCAGCATCCTAGTTTGTAATTTATCCAGCTTAGCATATCGTCGTGAGTTTTGCAAAGAAGCATGTAAGAGATAGAGTTGTATTATTTAGTAGATATTTATAACGAACTAGTGGCCGACCGCGACTTCGGCTGCGTGGAGTGTTTTTTTCTATCCCTCGGGTACTGTAGTACGTTTTTTTTGGATGAAAGTACCTTATGTCCTTTTCTGTACCCCTGACAACGTGTATGCAAAATTTCATGATGATCGGTTCAGTAAGTGTTAAGACGTGAAGCCGTAACAAACAAACAATAGTACATTATGTTATAAGTAACACACCTCTTTTTGCGTGGGGGGTTCTGGTTATGTTCTGGATGAACCTATCGATTGCAAGAAGTAAAGTAAGTATGTATATTTATTATCAATTTGTTCCAAATATTATGAAACCTAACAAACGCTTTATTCGGAAACGACGTAAAAGTTTTATAGCAATATGAATTAATCATACCAGTCGATCTTTTCAATAGGGATGTTGACTAATGAATAAAATAACGAAATACTAATAAAAATCGTAAACATATTAAACTTTTGGAGTAGCTTGTATACCTCTTGGTTTTATATATTGCATATTATTTGTTTTATGACCCTTCAAAGTTGGGTGAACAAGTCCATTTAAAAAGTATACAATTTATTAAAATAAATGATACCTTTAATTAGTCCGTAAAATGTATAGCAAATTTGTCGAAGAAACCATTTTGATAAACACAATATTTAATATAGCTGCTGAACAAATTTCTTGCATACAAACTAGCACGGCGTGACGTCATAACGTGCAAGCCATTAGTATGGAGCGTTTTTGATCGAGTCCATTTGTGTGCATTTCACACTGTGATATCTCGGGCAGTTTTCATGCTAGCGAATTAATTCTTTTACCAATGTTTCTTTTTTTGAGAGGTAATTTATGTAACATAAAATAAAAAAAATAGTCAACATCCCTATTGGAGAAAATGCCACCAAACGTTTTTATCTAACGAGATCAGTGTTGGGCAAGGTTGGGCGATAGTACAATCACACACGTAAGTGCTTTGGCTGCTACAAAACTACCAATCTTTGGCCAAAATAATCTACGGGAAAGCAACTTAAAAATGGCGGATGCGATAAATTAGTAAATGTAAATACTTTGTACATTATAATAAATAACACGTACGGTCTTTAAGTGAGTTGTATTTATGTGTGACTATGTTTCTGTATGCGTACATTTTACGGGAATGACGTCATACGACAAGTGCTATAAAAATGATACCAAAATCATTCGGAAATGCACTTACAAGTATATTATATCGTACATCATTAAAATTAACTGAGAAAGTATTTTGGCAGTTGTATATAATTAGGTATAAAACTTATTTTAATCTCTTGATAATGATGTCTATTACGTGTTCCCGTAAATGTGTCATAATATACATAATTTAGTATATTACTAAATAATGTAAATAGCATGTTAAAATATTTGATATTTTCATCAATTATGTTCACCGCATATAACGAATTCAGTCTTATCTATAAGTATCACTTTAATAATATTTTGTTTCGTCAATTTTTATAGTCGTTATGATGAAGTCTGCGTAGGTTTATATAATTATCGTTTTATAATGAATATGCTAGTAATATTAAAAATAATTTAATTATAGGCATATTTAATTTACTGGAGAGGCAAATTAGGGTGCTGCATTTGTTTTTGTTTCTCAATAAAGTCATGATTTAATACGAATTTATTATTAAACTAGTCATCTCTAAAATATTTGTTTATATGTATGTAAATAAAGGCAAATAATACTAATTGTATTGTTGGTCTCCTTTTGAGAGTTAATTTAGTTCAACGAAAAATGTTGTTATAGTCTTCTTATTTGTATTTCGACATAAATAATTATAACGTGGTGTATTTTCAGACTTATATCACAGCGAATTACTTTACTTAAAAAATAAAAAACTTACTAGTTAAATCCTTAAACTACTAAGTTTAGTTCAAACTGAAAAAATATACCTACGTAGAGTGAAGAACAAAAGTTTTATAGGTTCGTATTTAATTACATTAAATTAGAACTTAATCAAACCTGAAATAACATGAGCACAATTTTAACACTTGACGCACAATGCATGTTTTTTGTCAAAGATGTCAATGATAAGATGCATATGATAGGAAGTATTCGTAAGATTTTTTTCTACAATCTATATTTATAAAATCGTAAACTAAATGACTGACTGACTGACTGACTGACTGATCTATCAACGCACAGCCCAAACCGCTGGGTCTAGAGACTCCAAATTTGGCATGTAGGTTCCTTATGAGGTCTAGGGGTGCACTAAGAAAGGGTTTTTCAAAATTCACGCCCTAAGGGGGTAAAAAAGGGGATCAAAGTTTGTATGAAAGTCCCTCAGTTTTGAAGCTAGGATCTTCAAATTTTGTGTTTAGACTGACCATTGAAAATAAATAAATACGGGTCTCAGTGTTTTTCAAAATTCTACCACCGAAGGGGTCAAAAGGGGGATGAAGTTGTGTATTGAAGAAAATCCTTTATATTCGAAGTAAAAATCGCTAAATTTATAATTTAGGCTTATGGATAGAAATCTAACGCAACGAATATTGTTATTGTTAGTATTTGAACCCCTACTGGGATAAAATGGGGGTGAAAAGGGGTTTAAAACCCCAAAAATAGATATGGAGGTCGTAATTGGGGTTTTCTGGGATGACGATTGCAAAAATGACATTTATTTTGAAGTCCAACACGGTGGACATGATTTGACCCCTAAAGGGGTGAAAATGGGGTTCAAATTTTGTATGGAAAAATAATATAAAATAGACATTACAACTTTAAACTTCGTTGGAGCACATCTAAAAATAAATAGGCAAACATATATTTTGTAATTTTGAAAATCAACCACTTAGGGGTAAATGGGGTGAGTAAACATAAAAATCAATATGGATGTCGTTCTTGAGGTTTTATGGGATGGTGATTGCGAAAATGAGATTTATTTTGAAATCCGACACGGTGGACATGATTTAACCCCTAAAGGGGTGAAAATGTGGTTCAAATTTTGCATGGAAAAATAATATGAAATAGACATTACAACTATAAAATTCGTAGGAGCATGTCTAAAAATAAATAGGCAAACACATATTTTGTTATTTTGAAAATCCTCCCTTAAGGGGTAAGTAAACATGAAAATCGATGTGGATGTTGTTCTTGAGGTTTCATGGGATGGTGGTTGCGAAAATGACATTTATTTTGAAGTCCAACACGGTGGCCATGATTGGACCTGGACATGCACATCCAGGGGACGGGGACGGCAACGGCAACGGCAACGGCAACGGCAACGGGAACGGGAACGGGAACGGGAACGGGAACGGGAACGGGAACGGGAACGGGAACGGGAACGGGAACGGGAACGGGAACGGGAACGGGAACGGGAACGGGAACGGGAACGGGAACGGGAACGGGAACGGGAACGGGAACGGGAACGGGAACGGGAACGGGAACGGGAACGGGAACGGGAACGGGAACGGGAACGGGAACGGGAACGGGAACGGGAACGGGAACGGGAACGGGAACGGGAACGGGAACGGGAACGGGAACGGGAACGGGAACGGGAACGGGAACGGGAACGGGAACGGGAACGGGAACGGGAACGGGAACGGGAACGGGAACGGGAACGGGAACGGGAACGGGAACGGGAACGGGAACGGGAACGGGAACGGGAACGGGAACGGGAACGGGAACGGGAACGAAGTCGCGGGCAGAAGCTAGTACAGGATATTTTGATTAAATTTTGTTTTCGTTAAAGTAGGATTATTCATATTTAATAAAAGCCGATGGTTTTGCTAATTGAATCTGGAACACTCCAGTTTTTTATGTTTAGTCTGCTCAGACTAAACATATAAAATATATAAAATTCTTTAAAACAACAGATGATTGTTCATTTTTAAAGTAATCTGCTGTAATGGTCATCATGCATGATTAATCTGAAAATATGCCTAGTTATAAATTACAATAAACAAGTCTAAGTAATTTAATTTGTAACGATGACAAAATGACATCAAATGATTTGATACATCATTTATTTTAAAATTCGTTGAATAGGGTTACGTTTGTAATTGAAGTATGACAAATCTGTGTTTATATTTAGTACTTATTGCCACGCGATAGTAAGTAAATCCGAAAACCTTCCACCATATTTGAACCTAAACACGTACATGTCGGACCAATTATTCAGTTCATTTTCAAAGTAGTAACAGTAAGTTACGTGAACGAGTATTTAGTCACTCTGACAATGCTCTCAAAGTGTTCAGCCACTTCTGAGCCCGAATGTACCTGGATGCGCAAATATTACTTGCAGCTTTGATAATTTCCTTCTATGCGAGCTGAATACCAATGGACTTGAAAAGATAAACATAAAAAACAATTCCAAGTGTGCAGGAATATAATGATATAACTTCTAATAAAAAGGGATGTTACCGGAAAAAAGGTCGGTTACCTACTTAAAAAAGTCCTATCATTTGTCTATAAAAATATTTCAAAAGTTTTTATTTCTTAAATATGTTACACACATTATATTATTATGAAACATCCACCCACTGGACAAATCCGGAAGTTCGGTAGGCAACTATTTACCGGTACCAAGGTACCAGTGGTTAGGGGTAAAATTATACCGAAGGCAAGCCGATGTTATGATCTGGATAGTGGATCATTGGGGTGGGATTTCTAAAATGTAAGCTGATGGAAATCGGCTTGTATGAACCCTTCGCCACTGCAAGGTACCATATCCTGAAAAAACCATGTTAGTCTTTGGAAGTTTAAAAAATGATAAAAAACTCATGTAGACTAAATACTTACCTTAAAGATTAACTCATTATAACGTGGCTGTTATTTTTAGTATAGTTTTATTTAATTTACGAAAGCAATAAAAGGATTCGTATTATATCCTGCTCACTGAACATACTGCCTACTTAGCTACTTACTAACATAATATGTTGATTATGTATTGATTTCATGTAAGTCATAGTAGTGATAATATTATGCTCAGTTGTATGACAGAAAAGAAGTCTAAATGACCAAATATGTTAAACGTATTATTTTGATGATTTAAAACAATAAGTTTCTAGGAAACTCTACACTTTTGTAATTTTTACGCGTGATCATGTTTGAAGTGTCTTTTGTTATTATGAATTAGTTAAATAATTTCCACTAGTCACAGCTAAATGTTTAAATTATTTCAAATCCGAAGCTAAATTAAAAATAATATAATCTGAAAACAACAACAAAAGTTTTGATTTGAATAATAAAATTTTTAAATAGTTCCATTATTTCACAGATAATGCTTAGATTTTTTGCATGCATGTCGTAATTATACAATTACTTACATTACATCACTTACATTTTCCTACTAAGTTTTCAAAATTATTTAACTAAAATTTAAAGTAGGTACCAAAAGAAAATACCTTCTCAAGCGAAAAATCATTCCTAAACAATAAAGCCTTTGAAATGTAAATATTGAACATAAATAGACACTTACATAATACATTTCAAACGTGATCATGAGTAGTTTGTTATTTAGTTATGCGCAGTACTTCGTAGTATTAGGGCAATGTAATATGCTATATTCCAATTACATTGGTCTAATTAACAATATTATTTAACGAAATATAGTTATTTATGCAACTGTACTATAATGAGGGTTATTAACACACGAATGTGGGTTTATCACAAGAGTGTTTTAATACCTAATTATGTACATTTGCATACAAGAAATTATCTACACCCATGATATTAATATGTATCCTCCTTTGACTTTGACTTTCCTCCTCCTTCTGGTCATTATATCATCTGAACTAGTGTTATAATGTTGTACTGAAGTTCATAATGCGGTAGTGGGGAGGAGCGCGACATCCTCTCGCTCGGATACTGTAATGTTGGCAGTAAGCTTACCGTTTCAGAACCCTTTATAGATGATTTAAAGCATGGGTGTAGATAAAATTATTTATGTCAGTTTCTCATTTCTCTAACCAGTGTTACATGAAGTGCCCTTCGCCCGGGCCGCCCGGCGGACTGTCAGAATTTAACTTTAAGACAAACTAACATATTGTACATTGTGAACATACACTTAATTATTACATTTAAATCGTAAGGAAATGGTAAAGTAATCTTATTGTAAACTAGTATTAATCGAACAAGAAACCTTATTATCATAATATCTTTGTGTTTTATTTCCCGGAACCATATAAAAAAAACAGTTGGGCAAAGGTCATCTTTAACTATTCCAAATTTCAAGTTGATACCATTAGTAGTTCTCGAGATATCCAGCTGTGACAGACAGACGGACAGACAGACAGACAGACGGACTTATGCCCATTTGCACTAAACTTCGGTTAGGCTAATCCTTGTTAAGATACACCTAAGCTTAAGAGCAGCCTAACTAGAAGTTTGGTTTGCACTAACAGTTCTGTCTCAGCTGTGACAAAAGTTGGGAATTGCCTAGTAAAGCGAATGATAAACGAATGACGAACGATTGAAATGATAGATTGTTTATGATCTATTATTTTAAAAAACAAAATCTGTTTGAATTTGTCAAAACACTGAACTATTCAACACTTGATACTGGCAAAAATATCTCCCTAAAGAGGAAAGTAGATTGACAAACCAAAAATAAGAAGAAGAATGTCTTTGACAAATGACAGAAAATGACATAAAAATACTTTTTTATTTTGCTGTTTGTCAAGCGAAGTTGGACAGGCTAAGGAAACCTCCATGCTGAAACACAAAAATACTACTTAGGCATCGCCTAACGCGTTGGGCGCTACCTATTCAAGGTCATAAAGTTAGGAATGTCCTAAATGGATTTAGGAATGGCTTAAGGTTAGTGCAACCAAATTTTTTGCTAGGAGTATCCTAAACAAGTTAGGCAAGAACTTAGGCGATTCTTAAGTTTAGTGCAAATGGGCATTAGTCACACCATAAGGGTTCCTTTTTACCATTTTGGTACGGAACCCTAAAAAGAGATTGAAGTTCACTTTCACATATTTTTGTTATAATGTCATTCATTTACTAACATTTCTTACATTTGCTTAGTAGACGCTTTAGTTTCCTGTCCATTAGCTGTCAAATATTAATATCAATTCCCAAATGTTTTCTTTTAGTTAGGTACCTACGATATAAAATGTTATTGTTATTGACATTAATTTTAATCAGAGATTTTACTATAGTTACTATCGAGTTAATATCAATATCATACTATCGTATTAATGTTGTTCTTACATAATTATCATGTATCCTCTGTAATTTGTAGCTACCCAATATTTGCAAACCTCTACTACAGGGGGTCAAGTCTGTTAATATTTTCGTCAAAATCGTAGTTCAATAGTGTTCTAATGGTAATGCTTTTTGACACAGTTCTCGTTTTTTAAACCCAAAATCAAGACACAATATGTTTTCGTTATGGGTTTAAGAAACACAATGTGTTTCGGTTTTGGGTTTAAGAAACAAGAACTGTGTCAAAAAGCATTTTCATTCAAACACCATTGAACTACGATTTTGACGAAAACATTAGCAGACTTGACCCCCAGGTCAAATACCTATGTTTAGTTAACCCTTAATTATTTATATAAATAATCAGAGATATGAGCTTAGATATATTATGTAGTATGATAATCATAAATACTTAGGTATAAATTTGCCCTCATGGGAATTTGCCGATTTTAAGAAGTTGCCCTTATGCGAATGAGGGTACCATATTGTTGCAAATAAATATCATGAATTATGAATAGGGATTCTATCAGCATAGCTTGGAATTCATTTGTTCATGTTTAGTCAGCACCTTTGATAAGGACCTATCTTCTCACATCTTATACTCTAAGAATATTATCTCTTCCACTTCTGCTAATTTATTTTTTCTTTCCTTGAGTAGCGGTGTCATTCCTTTTATTTGATATTGCTCCACGTCATTGACCTTGCTTTGTTTCTTAGTTTGGTAAGCCTCTAATTGATGATTTACCTGCCACTTCTAATGTGTTCGCTTCTATTGTTACTTTGTCTAATGTCACTGCGTATCTCCATCTCCCATTGTCAATATCCTTTTCACCTCTCCAGCACAAAAAGGGCGCTTTTGGCGCTTAAAAACACGCAGTAAAATCGATTTTTGCTGCGAGCGAGCGTAAGGCAAAGTGCTTTTTTTAATTTCTAACACCAACTTTTAAAATAATAAGAAAAAAAATAAAGTGACAAGGATCAGACATGTAAAATTGATATGTCAGAAAAGGATAGATAGAGTGCTTTATGGTGTCATGTAAAAAAAATAAAATACACGGATATACCAAGGAGTTTTAAATATAAGGATTGTTAAAAAAGAAGGTTGATAATTCGAAATAAAGAAGAGTAAGTATGGACGAAATGAGCCGCATTTATGAAATAAATATAAAATAAGAAAAAAATATTGTGAATAATTTATTTTTGGGACAGGGAACAGAAATTCTAGAAATGCCTCAATACTATCATTTATGTAGGTACTTGTAATTACAGGACAGGCAATGAATTCTCAAGCATTCTGCCTTATTTACGAAACAACATTACATCTGGGCTTTTTTTGCTGCAACCTGCAACTAGAAATCTTTAACAAAAACTTTTTAAAGCTTGATAATTTCTTCACCTATACTGTATATTAATACATCTTCAATTTAAGTTGCTCTGTCTGCGGGATGCCTACGATTGTTTAAAAAGTATTGATTCAGATGTTGTCAAATGAGTAAAAACGTCATCGCTTATTTGTAATATAGGTACTTAATATAATTAACATAATTGTGTCCAATGAGCTGCTGTGGAATTTACTCTGGTCGATTTTCAGGCGACTTGCTGGTTGATAAGTCGACTAGCGCCATACAATTATTATATACCTACGGTGGTAGTGAAACTATTACTCGTAAACCAAGTCCATCTTTAAAAAAAGCTCATTTAATAATTTCTTAAATTGTCTCTAATATTTTTTGGCTTACGAGTAATAAAAATAAATGTTGTGGCAGCGCTAGTTTCACTACCTACAGCGCCTTAACATATTACTAGCGTATTTACTATTGACAATCGCTTGTCAATAAAAAAGCCAGTCGAATGTCCAATATTATTAAATATTAAATCGCCTGAAAAACCAACCCGTGTAAATACCACACTAGGATGCCTTTAAAAACAATAACTTGATTAAATAAATGTTTATACCAATCTAATATATAAATTCATAAACTGAATGACTGACTGACTGACTGATCTATCAACGCACAGCTCAAACCGCTGGACCTAGAGACTTGAAGTGAAATAAGGGATGAAAGTTTGTATGAAAGTCCCTCAGTTTTGAAGCTAGGATCTTCAAATTTTGTGTTTAGGTTGACGATTGAAAACTAATAAACAGGGGTCTCAGCGTTTTTCAAAATTCTACCCCCGCAGGGGTGAAAAGGGGGATGACGTTGTGTATAGAAGAAAATCCCTCATTTTCGAAATAAAAATCGCTAAATTTATAATTTAGGCTTATGGATGAAAATTTAACGCAACTTATATTGTTATTGTTAGTTTTCCAACCCCTATGGGAATTAAATAATGGTGAAATGGGGTAAATAAACCTAAAAATAGATATGGATGTCGTTATTGGGGTTTTCTTGGATGACGGGGTTCAAATTTTGGATGGAAAAATAATATAAAATAGATAATACAGCTTTAAACTTCGTAGAAGCACGTCAATAATTAAATAGGCAAACCTAATATTTTTTGTGATTTTGAAAATCAACCCCTTAGGAGGTAAATGGGGTAAGTAAACATAAAAATCGATATGAATGTCGTTGAGGTTTTATGGTATGGTTATTGCGAAAATTACATTTATTTTGAAGTCCAACACGGTGGACATGATTCAGCCCCTATAGGGGTGAAATGGGGTTCAAATTTTGTATGTAAAAATAATATAAAATAGACGTTACAACATTTAAAATTCGTAGGAGTTCGTCTTAAAATAAATAGGCAAACACATATTTTGTTATTTTGAAAATCATCCCCTCAGGGGGTAAATGGGTAAGTAAACATGAAAATCGATATGGATATCGTTCTTGGGGTTTTATGGGATGGTGATTGCGAAAATGACATTTATGACATGACGGGGAAGGGAACGGGAACGGTGGCCCTACCATGAGTTGATGCAAACTAATTACGTTACCGTAAACTATCGTTTTGTCTCTTTCACTCGCACTTGCTGTAAGCAGTATATCCGATAGTTTACGGTTACGTAAACAGTTTGCATCAACTCATGGTAGTGCCACGGGAACGGGAACGGGAAGGATTTTCTCTAATATCCACGCGGTCGAAGTCCAGAAGCTAGTAGGTTATATAGTATTTGTGAATCAGTTAATCTAGTAAAGGTACGCTGGCCCCTGGCTAGCCAATTTTACAGGAGAAATAAAAGAAGCTAGGTAATTTATTTATAATTCAGCGTTCAAACACAGAATAAATAACAGTAGGTACCTACTAGGCCGTATAAAGTGATCCAAAACAGTCGTTCAATATGTCAAACGATAGTTAATTTTTATACCAAGCTAGTTACCCGCATCGGCTTCGCACGGGTGGCGCCATCTATTAGTTATATTGTGATTTAAAATGTCAGAAAAGAGAAAACATTTAAATTTGCTTTTATAACCTAATCTAAACATTTAAACTAAACATAAACCTTGCTGAAACCTTGTCCTGATAGTAACAAATAGGTACAACAAAAATAATTATTTAATTTGGTGCAGTCGTTCTAAAGTTATGCGCTTACATCTGTGAATGCAAAAATCTCAAATTAAAAAATTATATAGCTATTTCATCTTAATCGATTGCCAAATATCTGCAAAGATATTTCAATTGAATGTCGAGGTAATTCCTCACATTGGTGAAATAACGCTGGCTTGCAGCGTAAGAGTAGGATATACTAGAAGAAATTCGGCGATGTCACTAGTGACTCGGTAGCTCAGCGGTCAGAGCATTGGACCGGATATCCAAAGGTCGCGGGTTCGATTCCCGTCTGAGTATTGATCTGGTGCGAGTCGTATTTTTTCTAGTATATTATTTAGTATTGTGTACAATAGCATTGTGAATGCAAAAATCTCAAATTAAAAAATTATATAGCTATTTCATCTTAATCGATTGCCAAATATCTGCAAAGATATTTCAATTGAATGTCGAGGTAATTCCTCACATTGGTGAAATAACGCTGGCTTGCAGCGTAAGAGTAGGATATACTAGAAGAAATTCGGCGATGTCACTAGTGACTCGGTAGCTCAGCGGTCCGAGCATTGGACCGGATATCCAAAGGTCGCGGGTTCGATTCCCGTCTGAGTATTGATCTGGTGCGAGTCGTATTTTTTCTAGTATATTATTTAGTATTGTGTACAATAGCATTGTGAATGCAAAAATCTCAAATTTAAAAATTATATAGCTATTTCATCTTAATCGATTGCCAAATATCTGCAAAGCTATTTCAATTGAATGTCGAGGTAATTCCTCACATTGGTGAAATAACGCTGGCTTGCAGCGTAAGAGTAGGATATACTAGAAGAAATTCGGCGATGTCACTAGTGACTCGGTAGCTCAGCGGTCAGAGCATTGGACCGGATATCCAAAGGTCGCGGGTTCGATTCCCGTCTGAGTATTGATCTGGTGCGAGTCGTATTTTTTCTAGTATATTATTTAGTATCGCTTACATACATTTCGGCGATTCTATTCATTTTTATATATATAAATTAACCCTTTTATAATAATTGTCATGGTTTAAATAATTAATAAAATAAATAAAAAATGTATACCTTTAAAGACACTTACAACACACCGACCACTGACATTCAGGAATGTAAGTAAGTATTCAATAAGTACGACGTAATTTCCACTTTCGATCTCGAGCGTATTTTATAACCAAATCTTAGCTGTATCTATGAGAAGAAAGCTATATATCCTAGAATGCTAATCAGATCAGTTGGGTGTGTATAGCGATCTGTATCTCTTCCATTTACTCCCTGGATGGTCATCATCAGATCACAGCTAGGTCAATCCTTGGCGGAATGAAGGATAAATCAAGGCTTCAAAATTTGTATGAAAATCACTGGTGTCTTTAATTATCTGGCGACTATTGTATTTATACTTACTATAATAAACATTAAGAGTAAAGGCTTGAAAACTACTTAATAAATATTATAATGTAAACACCGAAGTCAATGACGTCTTTTTCCTGTGTAGAAAGATAATTGTTGACGAATGTCAATACTCAAGATCGCGATGAACACACGCGATGATATCTCAATGTTTTACTATGAAAAAGACCAAAAGTAAGTAGCTGATAACGTCATTCAAATGTTTGTGCTTGTTGCAGACTAAAAGCTAAGCTAAGTTAGTTTAGCTTAGCTATATAAATAAATATGCTTCATCTGCAAACTATGTCACAAGTATGAAAAAATTTCCTCAGTTACGTGATCTAACGAGCTCCTGTTGCAAAAAATCTAACCTAATCCGAATACAACAGGGATGCACTGCACATGTCCATTGTAGTGAAATATAATGTTTGGGAACATCGGTCTATGACAGGCTGACATGGCGAAACCTGAAATAAAACTTTGTTTTTAAATTCTTAATCCCAATTTGACTCAAAAGTAAGATTACAAATCAAATTGTTTATGCAGTGAAAGAAAATATAGGTATGTAGATGTGAATCCACATAGGTTGCCTCCCCTCATCTTGGCAGATTCCGCAGTCAGCCTCCTCCAAGGGGCATAAAAATTGGGTCACTTTGTGCATCCCTGTTGTAACCGGAAAAAAATTCTGCAACAAGAGCTCGGTCTAATAGCTTAGCTTTTGGTCTGCAACCGGCATATCGTCCGTGATCAAATCTTGATATGAGTTTACTATTATAACTTTTTGTGGCGGTACACTGACAGTAGTGTGGAAAGCCTCAATAAGTTGACATTACATACTTGTTAAGAGTTTATGATATGTACCTACTTTATTAAATTAAATATTTGGGTTAGAGAAAGTGCGAGAAAAACACTGTAAGTATCAATATACTTACTAGGAATTTATTCGTATTTCTAAGACGTTTTGAAAATTATACGTTTGTAAAAGAATGGTTATTTCGGTGATGCTTAATAAGTTGTATTCTTAATTATAAAAAGAAATACCTGTTTGCATTAAATTGGATTAGAGAATTTGAGTTCTGTTTTTATTACATTTTCAATAATTACTTAAAAAACAAGATATTATGACAGTTTCCATTCAATTAATGTAGCAATTCTAGCATTTTCTGATAGGTATAATATAAGCGTCAGTACCCTTAGCACAAAATATGAGTTAGTCTATCAAGAAAAAAAAGCGAATAAAAAAAGAAAAAAAAAGAAAATGTGTACCTACCGCACCACATACCGCCGAAAAACGATCTAAGATTTCCCATACAAAATTACTCTATGGTTTTTTTCGATAGATAGGTACCTAGATGACGTTCGTGCTAAGGATACAGAACTGTATAAGTACCTACACAAAGCCTCTGAACCGTTTTGATTTTCAAGAGAATTTTTAAAATTATTAGTGAATACGAGTGTATTCATTTTTTTTCTAAATAACAAAAGCTAAAACGAGATCTAGAAAAAAATCCAAAATTGACGCAGCTACGTAACATGTAAGCAAGTTTAATTCTCTCAGCCTTGAATTTTACAACTCTGTTTGTGATAGAAAAAGCACAACATATTCGCCATTATTAATAATCATCAGCCTGTAATGTTAATGCTCTCTATTAAATTTTTAGTAGGGGAATTTATACGTAAATGATGTAATATGGCCAGCATTACTATGTATGTAATGGTATTAGGTATTAGTGATGGCTTCAGAAGATACCAGTTGTGACAGATACCAAATGACATGGATTTACTTAGGGCTCCCGCACATGGGCCACTGACCACAACCGCAATCTCGTAGATGATTATGATACTCGTACTCAGCAATAAAACAGATATGGACCCACCTTTGTGCTGACGAAGGATCACCAGCCAGTGGGTGCAAGCCATTCTCAGCTCTGAAACACAATACCCATCACGACAAGGAAGGAAAAAGTAGCTAAAACGTATACTCGTAAAAATATGAGCAATCAAGTTTGACTAGCTCGGGAGTTTCCCTATAGCTATTAGTACCAGGCTGGAGTGGAGGTTGCATGCGACTATGGTTATCCTTTTAGAATTTCTGACTCGAATATTTTCTTGTTTCGTACTTTTTAGAGCGCGATTTTGCCGTAGTTGGGTTTTAGTTTTTATCACTTTTTTTATTTAAACTAGCTGACAAGACAGACGTTGTCCCATCTTAGCTATTATCGGATTACGAACAATGTCCAACATGCTTGAAGTCCGTCGGCTGGCGATTTTTTTTCTACAAAGTATTAGAAAATATAATAATAGAATTAGGTATTGGGTGAATGGAAGCATGGCCGCGAGCAACAGCTAACAATATAATTATTATTACTTTTGAAATTTGCTAATTAAGCCCATCCATTAGATAATTTTCAATACAGTTGCTCGAAAATGTAAGTTTACGAAGACAGTCGAGCGTGCGGAAAGTTGATTTTACCGCACGCCGTGCGTTTTTGTTTACGGAGTAGTACAGCGTGCGGAAAGTTGATTTTACCTCACGCCGGCGCCGTGCGTTTTTGTTTACGAACGTTTTTTTAATTTCTACTAGCTTCCGCCCGCGACTTCATCCGCGTGGACAGTAGAAAAATATTGCAACCAGTTTAAAATGACCCCTTTAGTGTATGAAAGCTAGTACTACGGAGAGTTCAAGCTGTTTCCCTGGTTCCACCCACCTGAATTTGATGAAACATAGCTTAGATTTTAAGTTGGACCTCAATCTACTAAATTGTGAAAATCCATCAAAATTCGTTTAGCGGTTTTTGCGTAATTCGCGCATAAATATTTAGAATTTACAATTTTATTATATGAATAAATTACAATTTCAGCAGTACCTATAATGTTTTCTCGCAAATATATTGAAAAATGTAGTATGGCACACGGTTGTTAAGGTTTTTTAAAACCTCCTTACCAACCTTGTATCATAAACTACTATAACATGGCATTATTAAGAAATATTTTTTTTAGTTCATGACTTTAGAAATAAGAAATAAATAAAATTCAACAGTTTAGACCTCGTAACTACGAGGGAACTGATGAACATACATAGGATACATACCAATACACATGCATGCATACATACCCACACACATGTATACATACCGGTCTAAATCGAAACCCTCCTTTTTGCTTTGCCGTAGTCTGGTAAAATTTTACTTAGGCTTGCTTAGTTTACCTAGGTAAGTCATCACTAGGGCAACAAGAAGGTTATACATGTAGTTACTATGACATTTATAGGTATACATACAAATAATTTCAAAGAAAACTTAAAAAAAATACACAGTTGAAAGGAATAAATATTTGATAAGATAGGCAAACTCAAACAGCGGAAGCCTTTTTTAAGAATTTGTTTCGCGGTGATAAAAAACTTGGCTTTGCTTATTATGACAAGTCAAGCCGATATCAAACAAATACACTCGAGGGCAGAAAATCGCACCTCTTCGAAAATAACTTTAGACTTGGCCACCAGCCTACCTAGCATGTCCGATTTATATCGCGTGATATAGCGTTTTATCACGTTTAACTGTCAAAAAGACAAAGGAGTTTGACAGTTGAGTGTCGATAAAATGCTATATCACGCGATATAAATCGGTCATGCTAGGCAGGCTGGAGCCCAATCGCGGTAATTCTAAACGATAAAACAAAAAACGTTACGTTGTCATTTAGGTTATATTTACTTAAAACTCTTTGGTTTAGCTTCATAATTTTCACTTAAATTGTCCCAGATTGTAATCCTAGACTCCTTAGGCAGAGTATTCAACAATTTTAACAAAACTAAAGCGAATATTTTTCTGTAAACGAAACTGAAACGGTAACGATTTAGCTTTGGTTTTATCGTTGAAAATTAGCGCGGTTAGGCTCCTGCTATTGCTAGCTAACGTTTTACACTTACCAGTTAACACTAATTACCATTAAATTAGATAGGATTAAATTAACTTTGAAGACATTTTTGAAAAGGTGCGTTTTTCTGCCCTCGAGTGTAGTTTGAAAAATTAACGAGTTTCAGTTAATTTAATAAATTAGAGATAACAGTCTTTAAATAGCTATTAAAACGCGTTTGCCATAATATAGGTAGTCGTTAAAACTCACTGACTAAACTAGTAATCAGTTCTAATAACTTTTATGTAGGTATGATGCGTTATTTTTAAATGAATAAGGGTAGTTCTTCGGAAAAGTGTTCTCCGTGTAATTTCCACAGCATTTTTGAAATCACTAAATTAAAGTGAATTACACAAAAAAATTGAAAGCTTATGCAAATTCAAACATTATATCAAAATTCGCCACGTAGCGAATGCATACTTTTGCTAAAAAAAAATATAGAAAATTTGCGATCCATGGAAATTACAGTAAAGACCACGGAAATTACCCAGCAGATAAAATTTTGCTCAAAATTATGTCAGATATGAAATTAAAGCTCAAATAAAAGTTAGTTGGGGTAGTATTAAGAACTACATTGTATTATAAATATTTAACAAAAATAGTAGATTAATAAAAAAAACTTACAAAGGAACTCAATGTAGAAACATGAAGGTAATAAATAATAATGTTATTAATTAATAAATTTCTTTTAGAGTATATTATTGATTGCATATTATGGAATATTATGGAATTATGGAATGTTATCATAATAATAAAAATAACAAATATTTGGTAAAAAGTATCAACAATCTGTACGACCTAGGTCAATACTCGTTTACCAAAGACTAGTTTTCACTAATTGTGTATGGTCTTCAAACAATAACGCTGACTAAGTTTACCAACCTGCTCTGTATAACGATACAAGTTCTAATGCAGATCAGTTGGACTGCAAGCCCCGGGCACAGACTCCTAGCCCGGCAGAAGTACATACTTCCCTTTTCGCTGAATATACGACGTGACCTGCCGTCCTCAACAATGGTGACCTGACCACCGACACTGAACAGCAGCAAGGTATACCACCCCTCATGAGTGAAGATTGGAGTTAGCTTTCTAGGTCTGCAATCAAATGCAACTAAGCCCTGCAGCAGCAACTCGGCAACTGGCGGACGACGGTAACACGGCAGCCCACAGCCAGGTGATAATGCGACCTACACCGGTGTGGCAGTTCTGCATACGAAGCCATACCGCCCGTAGAGTAGAGCACATATCGTCATATCGGGAGACTGGAGTGTAACTGACCTATGTACGAGTATTTCAATCAAAAGCAAAGCCACTTGCTTTGCTTTTGATTTTCTTTTTTGAGTAACGAAGAAATTAATACAGGATCGACGAAAGCCAAGCTCACCCGACACTTTACCAAAGATATCCAGGACGCCAGCCTGAGAATAGTATGGCCCTCAAACAGCTAAAAAAGAACAAGGTGGCGGGTGACGATGGAATCACTAGAGAACTTCTGAGAGCTGACGGAAAGCCGATACTCAGAGGTTTCTAGAAGCTATAGGAACAGTGTACTCAAATTATCCAGACTATTAATTATACCTAGGACAGACAGTCCTAGTAAAGTGAGTCCAATTTCGAGGATCTCTCGTCAGATCCAACTCAAAGCTTCGAAAATTGTTTGCGTCCAACTTACTTCAGTGTCTCAAAACGAGAGTGTGTGTGTTGTTGCCAACTTGCCTTGTTTGGCGACAGAAATGAAGAGATCTGTAGAAGAACTTAAGTAACCGACATCACTTGAAGAATTGCACAGCTGAAGAGTAACCGACATCACTTCAAGGATTGCACAGCTGAAGTGGCAGTGGGCGGACATAGCGAGACAAACCAGTGGCTCTGGAATAGTGATCGCGCACCGGATGCCTCCACCCCCTGACAAAGTAGTCCGACGATCTGGTGAAGGTCGGAGGAAGCTGCTGGATGTGGGCAGGACAGGGCCAATCGTTGTGGAGAACCTTGGGGAAGGCCTACACCCAACAGTAAGTGTCGAGCGGCTGATATAATAAACCAAAAATAAAACAAAGTAATTTCCATGGGCTTTATGTAATTTCCATGGTGTTTTATACATGGAAATTACGCCATGGAAATTACCAAAAAGCATTAATTTTGAAATTTATAGGCATTGAAAAGATATAACCTGCCACTTTGTTACTGGTTAAGTACATTTGGGAGTAAGGTATTGCACCTCAGTACCCGTTTACAAAAATAGCACAATTATATTGCAAAAATGTGACATGGAAATACATTAGAAATGAGAACCAAAATTTTTAAAATCGTAGAACTTAGTCTTGCACCAAAAGCGTGGGAAACAGCAACACAGTCATCTTACCTGTCAGTAGCGGTGTAACTGTCGATTCGAAAACATCAATCACTATTTGTCTGTGCCTAGCCAGTCCAGAGCAATGGCCTTCGCAAGAGGGCGCAGTGAAAAAGTAGCTAGGCGTGTGACATACTTACTTAGGTCCATAAAATCAAAAGTTTCCCTCCGATAGGATTTAAAATTTGATCAGTATATAACGTGATATGTCTATTTTAAATGTGTGTACAAAACTGATTAAAAACGTGGGTGATTTCAAAAATATCCGCGATTTCTCATAAGCCGGCGCCCGTGTGACACGTAAAAACGTGCAAAATAACCCCGTTTTTGAGGTGTTGAGGGTGAGTTACTCCGATCTACGTAGTTTTTAACCAGTGAAATCTATATGACACGATGCTTAATGAAATGTAGAAACGATGTAATGATAGTTTTAATCATAATTATTTGTTTTTATAGGAGATATGAGTCACACACACTCAAAAATTGCTCTCCCAAGAACTACCCATAAAGAGTTATTTTTAAGTTGAGTTTAAAAGGCAATATATTAGTTGTACGAGTATTACATACCGAAACTTAACAAATGACCGACGAGCACAACGCTCTGCCAAAACTATTAGTCACTAACACTACACATACCTCGAATAATTTGCTATTGTTCCATTTAATGTTGAGATATTTTTAAAACATTAGAACAGTTTGTGGTTTTTGAAAAAAGAAAATTTTATTTGATTGTTATTGAATGAAGAGATGTAGGTACATAGTTTTCTCAAATTCATACAAATTCCATAATTTTAAACTTCTGAAGATACTGGTAACATTTGTTTCCGGAGCTCCCGTAAATAATATGACGCCCAATAGACCAGCTAGTCTAAAAACCTTTTTTAAAAAAAGGAAAACCTCCTTCAAAAAACCCTGAAAACAAAAACAGCTTCAAAATTAAATACCTCTAGAAAGCAAGAAATAATATCGAATTATTCGTTACACATATCAATATTAATAAAACACGTCTATTGAAGTCGGGTGGGGCTTTTAGAAAAAAAATAAAGTTGTCCTCCAGCCCCACCCGACTTCAATGGGCGTGTTTTATTAATATTGATATGTGTAACGAATAATTCGATTATTATTTCTTGCTTTTTAGAGGTATTTAATTTTAAAGCTGTTTTTGTTTTTAAGATTTTTTGAAGGAGGTTTTCCTTTTTTTCCTTGGAACTAAACAATTTGATTTTAACGCGTGGTCTACACAGCTCACGGAGCCAAATATGGTTACTTTGGGTACAACAAAGTAATTAAAAAGCTGACGACTGTTCAAAGTAAAAAGAGTTAAAAAGGCATTAGGTATTCAGAATATTATATTTTATTGGTTTTCAATGTTTTTAATAGGTATTATATTTGCCTTTGTTCTGCTATTTCGTGATTGTTTTCATGAAAATGGTACTATTGTTTGATTTTATAAAAAAAACATTTATGCTGAACGTCAAATAATTATCAATAATCCAGTTGGTAGACCCACAAATAATCTGAGCTAAAATGTTACACAATAGTACCTATTCACATGTACCACAACCATGTAACAACCATAACCACACCACAAAACTAAATTGTATGAAAAGAAATAGTGTAAATTCATATTGACCACATTTTACCGAAACGAAACCACATTAGTGGTTTCGTTTCGTACAAACGTAACGTAACGTAAAACACACAATCACACAATACCACAATACCACTTGCCCATCCAGTGACCACTTTTGTTGCTGCCATTAACACGATGTAGTATGGTTGTGGTACGTGTGAGTGAACCATTACTTATCGAAGTAATGGTTCTTACATCGGCAAACAGTGATTAAAACAAAATTAACAAAGAGAAGAAAATCAATAAGAAAGTGCTATAATAAATTTTTGAGAAAATTAGACTATCCCTCACAAAAAAGTTAAAAAAAAAGTTGCTCTTTATAAAAACAGTATCTCAGGACGAGGAAATTCGAAACTCTACTTGATTTGTGACCTCGACTATGCGGTAGTAGTCGAGATACGACATCGTTACTCGGATCTTTCCTTATTAGATTCAGGCAGTCGCAAGTATTGACACTTTTGCGTAAAGTGTAACTTGTACTAGTCGTCTCTCGCGCATAGTATGAAAGTCGAACGTGACTACATATCGTCAGTTGTAAACAATATGCTAAGAATCAGTGTTTAGATTCACAAGTTATTTTTTCTTTTTAGGTAATATTCCAAAATGTTGACAGGATGGAGGCTAGCGTTATCAAAATGTAAGTATTTATTTAGTAATTGAAATGCTGATAAAAATACCGGCTGATCATTAACAACCTAAGGAATCAGAAGTTTTATATTAATTTAATAAAATCGTTTTCATATCTACTATTAATTTTTTCAATTAAATTAAGGAATTATAAAAGTTATGATTTATTATTAAACCCAAAATTATTACAAATGTCAATAAAGTAACACGAAGTATTTTAAATGAAAATACCGGTGAATTAGACACAAGATCAAATATTTTTCTACACATAAATAGAATAAATAACCATTGAAAAGTGTGGATTTTGTCTGTGTTTCCCTCAATACATTTTTATACGTTAAAGATCACTAAATTAATCATTAAAATAATGGGTTTAATCGGTTTAATATTCATTACGAGTTAATGGACATCTAATTATGAGGGAATTATTGTTAATTGCATTATGAGGATCCGGTGAAATAAGTATAACGCTACCACAGAATAAATAATAGTAACGTTACTTAGAAATCGTGTTAAGATTAGACAAAATATGTTTAGTTGCACTATACTATAATGTTTGATTCACGTCACTTATTGTTGATACAGCCTGGGTCCTGACAAATTTACTTAATTAATGTTACTTATATAGCTACTTAACTTAAGACGGTTGTATGACCGAAAGTGGCGCCCTCAGAGGTTTTTATTTAATAAGTTATAAAAGGAAAAAGATTTTAATAATGTTTTACGTGGAGTTTTTAGGGCCCATGGTATCACTACATGCCCTCGTAGTCATTCGTAGAAGTAGATAGCAAATGTGTCAAAAACTGCCACTTTTAGCAGTTTTGCTATCCACTTCTAGCAGTGACTACGAGGTAATGTAACGATACCGTCTAAACTATTGTGTATAATATATTCTTAGATTCATTACCAACAATTCTGCACTTTACTTACCTGCTAACGTACGAAATCTCTCACATGTTCTAGGTTGGCTGGAAGAGATCTCTTTTAGAGATAAGCTCAGCTCACCTTTGCTCACAATAATTGCAATCATATAATATGTAACTGTGTTTATAGTGCATTAAGGAGTATAATTAAAAATACTACACTGTGGGCCCTAAAAAATCCACGAAAAACATTATTAAAATGATCAACCAAAGTGATCAAAAATATCGGATCAACCAAAAATATCAGTAAAAATAACTTTGTTTATTTGGGCATATTGAGACTGTCTCCATTATTGATGCTAACTGTACACAGGTGCACAACGTTTATCACATGTCATTAATATTTAAAATAGGAGGAATATTTTAATGAATTCAGAATCATATTTAAGGCGCTTATATATAGATCAACTAGTTAGCGCCGTCAATACATTTATTTTTATTACTCGTAAACCAAGTATTCTATTTAAAAAAATGGAAACAACTATGCCCTCTTAAATTGTCTATAATATTTTTTGAATAACTCTTTAATATTTTTCATTCTTTGTACTAGTTTTAAAATGCATTTGAAACGACGGTGGCCACTTTTGGTTTAAATGGATTTTAAAACTTACAGAAAGAATGAAAACTGTTGAAGAAGTTATTCATAAAATATTAGAGACAATTTAAGAGGACATAGTTGTTTCCTTTTTATTAATATTGATCAGCCTGCCTAGCATGACCAATTTATATCGCGTGATATAGCGTTTTATCACGTTTAACTGTCAAAAAGACAAAGGAGTTTGACAGTTGAGTGTCGATAAATGCTATATCACGCGATATTAATCAGTCATGCTAGGCAGGCGGTTAACGTATGAATAAATTGGCGGCGCTAGTTGACGGCTATAAGGGCCTTAAACTGTGTGTAAAGTTATACACGTGTGGGCGTTAGGTAAATATAAGAAAACAATGTTTTGGAGTATATTGTCAGGGGGATTGCCAGTAGATTAGAAAACTATTGATTTATAGAGATAAGATTATGTCTTACTTATTGAAAAATAAAATACTATTCCACTGAGAATTATTTAAATGACAGATTTCCGTTTTTACTTTTTATGCAATGTGGTGTAAGCTTGGTGTAAGTGGTTTCTATTTTATTTTTTCATATTTGTAATTTTCAATACAATATTATATTTATTGTTATGGAATAAATGAGTATTGACTCTAAGGGTGCTGTATGATTTTTATTATGAATAAAATCACAGATATAAAATGCCTTTACACACCTACTTAGATACAATGCAACGCGAAAGATTAAAAGTGTTTTTTTAGGGTTACGTACCCAAAGACTGTCCGTCCACTGTCCGTCTGTCTGTCTATCTGTCACCAGGCTGTATCTAATAAACCGTGATAGCAAGACAGTTAAATTGTTCACAGATAATGTATTTCTATTGCCGCTATAACAACAAATACTAAAAACAAAATAAAATATATTTTTACGTATTTTTTTAAGGAACTTTGTATGTGACCAGTTTTTTTAGTTTTTCTTCTCTACTGTTATTACTTTGCAGTATTCATCGTGCCCCAGCGATATGTCATGGCCATCATGGCACTGTTAGCAGTGGCCAACGCTTACACAATGAGGGTCTGCCTAAACCTGGCCATCACCCAGATGGTCAGAAAGAGCTCCTCGTCTGAAGATGGACACTTCGATCCGGACGCCTGTGTAGATCGGTACTTGGTTCCGACACCTACCAATACCAGTTCTACTTTATATCCAGACGGTGATGTATGTAGTCGTAACTTTATGATTAAGAAGTAATAGGTACCTAGTTTTAACAGCATCTAAGAAGATGCTTCTTCTTATCGTATGAGGACTAGTGACCACCTCTGGTGTTAGAGTTTATCCAGCCACCTGTAAGGCCTCTAACTTGACTTAACGACTGTTATCAGATGACAACAGCCGGGACCGTCAGTTTTAATACCTTTTAATGGTCACCCATCCGACATCTGACCGGACCGAGTGTTGCTCAACAAACCTGATCGAGTATCATCATTTTGTTAAGCACAGGCACAGGCCTTCCTAATAGGTGGATAAGGAGGATGGGCCATGACCCACCACGCAGGCCCAATGCGGATTGGTGGGTGTTAACGACTGCAAAATGCAGCTGGGACCAACGGCTTAACGTGCCTTCCGCAGCACTGAGGAGCTCGAGATAATAAATTCTTGGTCACAGATCCCATGACCGACCCAATGCACTATACCACTGCGCCACCGAGCTCCTCCGACACGAATGCCCAAAAAACGAAAAGTGTTTTGTGTTCAGGGTTCATTTATGTTTGTATGATTCCCATAACTTCAAAAGGCCTTAATAGATTTGGGTGTGTGAGGTATTAGATTTATTGAAAAAAATCAGCTTTTTTTTTTTTTTTGACGCCATTTTGTAATGTGACAATTATTTAAATTCTCAATTATTTCAATATGGGTATCAAATGAAAGCCCTGATAAGCACATTCCAAAACTACATACTTATAATAAGTTTCTAAAATGTATGAAATAAAAAAACATAACTGCCCTGGCTAATTTAAACGAACTAAAAAGTTAATTAACAAAAGCCATTGCAGTTGGGGGACCGTTCTGTGGAACAATTCCAACAGCTTCTGTGGTCTAGTAGTTCGCCCACCCGTGTAAGAGGGGTACAATTTGTACTCGGTTTGGTTGGTGGTAGGGCTTATTTCAAGACGGACTTGAAATAAGCCTAGCTATCACCATCTTACCTAAGTCTGAAGCCATAACAACAATTTAAAAATTGTTGTGTTCCGGCAGTTAGAGGTAAGATAGCCAGTTCCTCAGTGATGAGGATTCCGTCGGGCTGATTATCTAATTAGAAACCACCTAGCGACCGGTCTCATTTGACAGATGAATGTGATACATTGCTACTTCTTTTTGGGGTAAAAAAAAACATACCAAAGAAAAGTAGCAATGTATGTCAAATGAAACCGGTCGCTAAATAGTTTCTATTTAGCCTGCGGGAGTAGTGCGCTTCCACCTTCGGCCTAATCGTCACTTAAGATCAGGTGAGGAGAAGGCCAAGCACTATCCCGTTGTGCATAAAAAAATCAAAGAGGTCCCGACTGGCTATGACTCTTGTTATTGAACTTTTTAATTCCTTTCTGGCAGGGCAGTTGCAGCAGTTTTTAATGTTAATTGTTAAATTATTCTTCGGTATGATCCTGCCTGTTGAGCCAGAGGTCCTGAGTTCGAATCTTGGTAGCATTATGTTTGAGAGATGAGCATGATCATTTCTTACCGAAGCTGAAACATGTTAGTTTCTATCCCGTATTAGTCACCGTAGAACAAACTTTGCTTAGTTTCGACCAAGGTAAACGATTGTGCAAAATTCAGCTTTCCAATTCCAATGGTTTGGGCTTAGAATTGAAGAGATTATGCTATTCTTCATCACATATTTTTATAAGTGTCCGAGTTAGAATACGTGACCGTGTATATTGTACATTAAATAACTTGTAACTTCAAAATTGTAAAATGGGACGATAATAAAAGAGAAAATAGCTGATAATTATATAGTTAGTGGTTGTTTGTAATTGACAAACATTTAGATATGGATTATTAACTACACCACATGTTGGTCTTTTAAATTGTATGATCTGTAAAATTGACACGTAGAATCAATTTTAACATTCAGACACCAATTTGAAAGTAACTAAGTGGTTCGTACAACATTGTAAAATGAACATTTAATTGGACATTGGATATTTTAAAGTTTGTACTAAATTGGGTAGGTTCTTAGTTTTTTTAGCAAGTAGGTTGTAGGTCCTTAGATTTTAGCTAGTTTAACGGTTTATTTACAGAAACCTTATAGTTACAAGAAGCGTGGTAAAGATAGTTTTAGAATTTGAAATTCAAAAACAATCAACTGATTGGCAAACTCTCATTGATTTTAAACCTTTATGGGTTAAATTTTAAGTTGAATGTCGATTAAAGTGACAGCGAGCAAAACAGCTGTGCATACAAGATTCGGAAACACAGAATAAGCAATAGGTATAGGTAACACGGAAATTGAAATTCTACATCAAGGTTGGCGGTCACAAGCCTTTAATTAACTCAACACTTTTTCTTTTTAAAATCGTGAAGTTCATTATGTGTATATTGATACAGTCGCTTTTCCGTTTTTTTTGCGCTTTCTCTACAGGGTGATTTTTTTAACAGTGCACTTAGCTGTTCCCTTAGCCTGATCACACTATTAGGCCAATAAAATTAGAATTTTTCAAGGAATTAATTCCCAGTAAGCTGGAAATAGTTTTATTAGCTTCAGTTGGTCCTAAATACTTGTAATCCGAGTTTGCACCTTTCCAGAAGGTGTGCGTAACTTTTGGGAGCCAAAAACCGCGAAAATTTCGCTTGACGTAGAATTTAACCCTCTTTAATATTGTATTCAATATCATTTTCCGTCCGATGCACTGTTTTTGAGTTAGAAGCAAAAACCAGAAAAAAGTGGGAACATATCGCGGTTTTGGCTTCCAAATTTACGCACACCTTTTAGAAAGGTGCAAACTCGGATTACACGTATTTAGGACCAACTGAAGCTAATTGAACTATTTCCAGCTTACTGGGAATTAATTCCTCAAAACGCTTCTTTTTAATCTAATTTGATTAGCCTATATTGACAATGTGTGCGTTTGTTTTGGTCACCCAACTGTTGGGTGATAATTTTTTCGACGCTTTCGTGCTTCCGACTGTCTATCTTGACATATCCTACTAATATTATAAATGTGAAAGTTTGTGGGTTTGGATGTTTGTTCCTCAATCACGCAAAAGCGGCTGAACGGATTTAGATGAAATTTGGCACACAGATAGTTTATAGCCTGGATTAACACATAGGATACTTTTATCCCGGTTTTTTGTTCCCGTGGGATAATACAGGATCTCGGCAAATTTGAGACGGCAAAAAAATTTAGTATATTATGTACATAGTTAGGTTTAACTTAACATGCAGGATACATTAATTTTTATCCCGGTTTTTCTTCCCGTGGGATAATTAATATAAAATAATTTATTACGAGACGGCTGAACGAAATGAACTGAAATTTGGCCAGGTATAGGTACCTCTAAGTTTTGAATCTCAACACATGAGCTATACATTTGATCCCGGGTTTTTGTTACCGTGGGATAGTAGGTATAGGATATTTGATGATTGTTATTTTTTTCAATAAATCTTTGTAGGTGAAATATAATCCTATCCTATCCTATCCTACTTCCTACTAATATTATAAATGTGAAAGTTTGTGGGTTTGGATGTTTGTTCCTCAATCACGCAAAAGCGGCTGAACGGATTTAGATGAAATTTGGCACACAGATAGTTTATAGCCTGGATTAACACATAGGATACTTTTTATCCCGGTTTTTTGTTCCCGTGGGATAATACAGGATCTCGGCAAATTTGAGACGGCAAAAAAATTTAGTATATTATGTACATAGTTAGGTTTAACTTAACATGCAGGATACATTATTTTAATCCTGGTTTTTCTTCCCGTGGGATAATTAATGAAAATGAAAAATGAAAAAAAAAATATTTTCTTCCACAAAGTTTACATGGTACACACAGGGTTAGTTTCATTATAATTGTGGGAGACTGATGCCCAAACTAGACATTAATATAAAATAATTTATTACGAGACGGCTGAACGAAATGAACTGAAATTTGGCCAGGTATAGGTACCTCTAAGTTTTGAATCTCAACACATGAGCTATACATTTTATTCCGGTTTTTTGTTCCCGTGGGATAGTAGGTATAGGATATTTGATGATTGTTATTTTTTTCAATAAATCTTTGTAGGTGAAATATAATCCTACTGATATTATAAACTAGCTTCCGCCAGCGACTTCGTCCGCGTGGACATTCGATAAAATCCTCAGAGAAGCTTAAACCAGGATAAACAGTATTCTATGATTTAATTTTCCACGCGGACGAAGTCGCGGGCGGAAGCTAGTAAATAATATCGGGCTGTTCCATACATTTTGGTCAAGTAGATATTGACGTTGTCTATGAAACAGCTGAATATTTTTTTGCTTTGGTCCCTTGTACAATGTTGTTGAGTTTGACGGTCTAAGCGACACCACAAAATTTGTGCGCTGTTCAAAAAATCACCCTGTAGAGTCATTCCTCATTGCATTCAATAGCAACTGCCCTAACATATCAAAAAACTTGAAATTTATATGGCAGAAAGTTGAAAGGAATAGCGCATATGGTTTGGAGGTAATATTGAAAACGTCAAATTTGTATGGAAGAAAGTTGAAAGGAAAAGCGCATGGTTTCGAGGCAAATTGCCTCATGCAATAAGTGTCTGACGCACGTTGAGTTGAGAGTTGAAGCGACACAGTGAAGACAGACTAAATCAATCTTATTTTATTCTAACTTTTAATCACAACGTCTTATGTGTAACTCGAAGTGTTTTGATAAAAAGTAATATCCGAAGTAAAGGTGACCTTTAAACTACATCACTAGATTTTATTTAAACGTTTTAGAAAACAATTTGTCTTGTCGTTGATTACTTTTTTCCATATTTTACTTCCTTGTTTACGAAAAACATAACACGAATCAACTTTCACTTATTTTTCAAACTTTCTATTGGATTTTGAAATCTCTCCTCTAACTGTGCTGCAAAATGTGACAAATGAACTAGGTATAACAGTACAGGGATTATAAAAATCAAAAACTTAATACCTATTCCGCGAAAAAATTTCTAAGTCTATGATACAAATGTAACCAACACGAAATCTGTTTAGCCTAATAAAGGTGCATTCTGTTAACCTTCCTATACCCGCGCATTGGTCTGTGAGACCGTCGAAACATTTTTTTCATATTTATATCTTCGCGGAAATGTTAAATCTCTAAAGAACAATGGCGAACCGCCATACATGTTTTTTTTTTTTAAATTTGAGATTTTTGCATTCACAATGCTATTTTTACACAATACTAAATAATATTAGAAAAAATACGACTCGCACCAGATCAATACTCAGACGGGAATCGAAAGGTCGCGGGTTCAATTCCCGTCTGAGTATTGATCTGGTGCGAGTCGTATTTTTTCTAGTATATTATTTAGTATTGTGTAAAAATAGCATTGTGAATGCAAAAATCTCAAATTTATAAATTATATAGAATGTCGAGGTAATTCCTCACATTGGTGAAATAACGCTGGCTTGCAGCGTATAGAGTAGGATATACTAGAAGAAATTCGGCGATGTCACTAGTGACTCGGTAGCTCAGGGGTCAGAGCATTGGACCGGATATCCAAAGGTCGCGGGTTCGATCCCCGTCTGAGTATTGATCTGGTGCGAGTCGTATTTTTTCTAGTATATTATTACTTAATAATACTAAAACAATTTAATTCTTAATACTAATTATGAATTTAATTGTTTTAAAATTTTAGCGTTTAGAAATTAAAAACTGCCTAAACTAATGAAAACTGATAATGTTGACTGAATAAAGAGAATCTAATAGGATTGAGACGAAATAAAAAGATATTTGAGAGACACTCGGAAGCCATATATTGCGCAGCAAAAGGTACAATACAGGAAATCGTATATTAGTGACAGATGTCATTACGGATGCATTCAGCAGTAATTTATTATGACTGCGTTCATATTTCAACATCCTCCCTATGAACGCAGACCCATATCTTTCAGGAACTTGGTATGCTTTATCTTTGGTAACGCCTTCGTGAAGCAATCTGCGACCATCGAGTTGGTATCGATGTATTTGATAGTAACATCCCCAGATGCCACTTTGTCTCGTACATAGTGATGACGTACATCTATATGTTTGCTTCTTGCATGGTAGGCAGAATTACCTGTAAGTTTAATGGCACTTTGATTATCACAATATAAAGTTATTGGTGTGACCTCAGTTGAAGGCCACAACTCATGGTGAAGTTGCTTTAGCCATAGCGCTTCTTGAGTAGCTGCAGACAGCGCCATGTACTCCGCTTCCGTTGTTGATAAAGCAACTGTTTGTTGCCTTTTTGAATTCCAGGAAATGGCTGCACCCTGAAAAATAAACGTGTATCCAGTGCAAGATTTTCTATTTTCTTTACATGAGGCCCAATCTGAGTCGCAATATCCAACAATTTTCTCTTCGACATCAGTTTTGAAGTGTAATCTCAGGTCTTTGGTACCTTGTAAATAACGAAGTATCCGTTTTGCAGAATTGTAGTGGGCTTGAGTAGGATTTTTATTGTATTGACTTAAGTTGTTGACAGCATAACTGATATCAGGACGTGTTCCTTGGGAAATATACAATAAACAACCAATTAATTCTTGATACAACTTTTCTTCTATTTTTTCAGACGTGTCTGAAAATTTCAGGTCTGGCTCCATGGGTGTTCCCACTGGGTTGCAGTTTTCCATTCTAAATCGTTTTAGTATGTTTTCTATATAATTAATCTGATCAATGGAAATGCCTTCTTTGGTGAATGTTATTTTATGGCCAATATAAAATTTTGCTTTTCCCAATTCCTTCATTTCAAATTTTTCTATTATTTTCTTCTTTATATTGCTTGCTAATTCTTCATTATTATAAAAAAGTAGAAGGTCATCGACAAATACAGTAAGAAATAAGATGTTATTGTTCTCACAGTGAGCATAATAAACACATGGGTCTAGCTCAGATTTTTTAAATCCAATATCATACAAATAACCATCTAATTTCTTGTTCCAGGCTCTGCTGGCTTGTTTCAAGCCGTAAATTGACTTGTTCAACTTACATGCTTGTTCCGATCCATCTTCATAGAGTGGCGGCTGTGACATGTATAACTCAACATCAATGTCACCTTGTAGGAAAGCACACACTGCGTCTAATTGCTCAATTTCTAGGTTATGTTTAGCGGCTATTCCAAATAAATATCTAATGGTAGACAGTCTTACTACAGGTGCATACACCTCCGTGTAATCAACACCAAATTTTTGTTCATAGCCTTTAATAACAAGTCTGGCCTTGTATTTTGACACATTTCCATCAGCGTCTAATTTGGTTTTGAAGACCCATTTACAAGGTATAATTTTCTTTCCAGTCGGGAGCTCGGTAAGAGTCCATGTATTGTTCTTCACTAATGAACTGTATTCACTGTCCATTGCTCTTTGCCAATCCAGTTTATTATCACTTTCTAAGGCTTGCTTTACAGTCTGAGGGTCTCGTTCATGGTCTGACATGCAAATGTAGGTAGGAGTATTCTTTACTTTTCTTAGTCTCAAATTTTTTGTGACTGGTAGCTCAGTACTCTGTGTGACTTCTTGATCAGGGACATAGTCTTCATCATCATCATCGGTGACACTTTCAATTTCTTTAGCAGTGCTTATACTTTCATAGGAATTTGAACTGTCACTTAAACTTACATTGGTATCTTCTTGTTTATCTTCTTTCATATTACTTTCTTCAGAGTAAGAAGTGGTTGGCATCAAACTGAAGTTTTTATCTATATTTTCTTCCAAAAACACAACATCCCTGCTTCTAATAATTTTTCCTCGTTTTTCATCATATAATCTGTAACCTTTGGACTCAGGGCAGTAACCCACAAATATCAGTTCACTTGCCTTACTGTCCCATTTCTGTCTCTTTTCTTTAGGGACGTGCACCAAAGCACGGCAACCAAATACTTTCATATTTTTAATGTTTGGTTTCACTCCTGTCCATTTCTCTTCTGGAGTTTTGTAATCGATGGACTTTGTCGGCGAACGATTAATCACATAGGCAGCTGTGGAGACAGCTTCTGCCCAAAACATTTTTGGCAACTTAGCATCAATCAACAGGCACTTGGCACGTTCTACAAGAGTCCTGTTCATTCTCTCGCTCATACCATTTTGTTCCGGAGAATATGGTACAGTGAACTGTCGTCTAATACCAGACTCTTTACAAAATTTATCAAATGCTTCATTAACGTATTCCTTGCCATTATCAGATCTTAAAGCTTTAATCTTGGTATCTAGTTCATTTTCAACAAAGTTCTTAAATTCTTTAAATTTTTCAAGTACTTGTGACTTTGAGTGCATAAAATAAACAAATACCTTTCTTGTATAATCATCAATGAATGTTACATAGTATCGGGCACCTCCGAGGGACTTTTCTTCCATGGGACCACATACGTCCGAATGTATCACTTGAAGTAAACTGGAAGCCCTTGTGCCTTCGTTCTTGAAAGGTTGTCTTGTCTGTTTACCCTGTAGACATGTATTACATATAAGTTTTTTATCTTGTTTAATTACCTCCATGTCAACACCGTCAGCGGACTCATTAAGCTTTTTGAGATTCTGATAGTTGAGGTGGCCAAGTCTTTGATGCCATAAATGAACCGAAGTTAATAATGCATATGACTCATTGTATACAACATATAAATTATTTTGTGCATATCCTGTCATGACCAGCTTAGAATTATGAAAAATATTGCAGTAATCTTTACTGAATTTTACTTCACAGTTATTCTTAGTTATCTGATGTATTGATAACAAATTCACTGCCAAATCAGGAACATACAGTACATTTTTTACCTGTATAACACCAATTAATTCTTTACTCACATGGTCATAACTTCTCAGATTAACTTTACCACATCCTTTAACTGCTAATGTCTTGTTGTCGGCTACTTTGATTGTACTTACAGGAGCGGTACCATAGTCATAGATCCAGTCCTTATTATTAGTCATGTGCATGGCAGCTCCAGAGTCCAGGTACCAGCATCCACTGTTCAAGTCCGGGGACGCAGCAAAGGCAGCTACATAACTGGGAAAAGTTTTAGCTTTATCAGTATTACAATAATTTTTATTATTACTGTGATTCTGTTTTGAGTACTGACTTGAGCGACAATATTTTGCTACATGACCATATTTATTACACTTAAAGCAACGGGGGCCTTTTCCTGAAGGTTTGTTATAATGTTTAATACTTCCTTTATGATTTGAGTAAAAAGCTGCGGAGTCGCTTATATTTTTCACATCCTGCAAGATTTTTGTTTTAACAAGATCGGTACTTATTGTCACACCTGAGCTTTCCATCGCCATTATCATAGGCCTATAAGATTCCGGTAGTCCTGCTAGAAGAAGTGTCCCCAGCCACTCATCGTCGACTATGAACCCTATATTTCTGAGCTTGTGTGCACAAGTAATTACTTTGTTAACGTAGGTTTCTACATTCCCACAACCTTCTAAATCTGTGGTAATTAATTCTCTCAAAAGACCTACCTTCCTTGTCAGACCAGAGTCATCAAAAGCATTTCTCAAATTGGACCATACCTCCTTTGCAGTTTTTGCTTCCTGTATGTGGATAAAATTAATGGAATCCACCAATAATACAATTTTCGACCGGGCTTTAGTGTCCTCTATTTTGGTAAATTTTTCGGTACCATCCACACATTTCCATAAGTCCTCGTGCTCGAGGTAAGTTCGTACAGCAAAGCTCCACGTGGCATAGTTTTCACGGCCTTGCAGTTTTTCAATTTGTACCATCGCATTAGATGCCATTTTATGTATTTAGCTGAAATTGCTGAAAAAACAAGAAAACGTGGCCGGCAATGTTCGGCAACCTATCAACTTTTACTTTTACTATTTTTACTTTCGCGATCAAAAAACTAATCGGGCGTCTGGGCCCATAACCTAATGAAAACTGATAATGTTGACTGAATAAAGAGAATCTAATAGGATTGAGACGAAATAAAAAGATATTTGAGAGACACTCGGAAGCCATATATTGCGCAGCAAAAGGTACAATACAGGAAATCGTATATTAGTGACAGATGTCATTACGGATGCATTCAGCAGTAATTTATTATGACTGCGTTCATATTTCAACATAAACGATCCAGAATAAATTTTTGGGGCACTTCGAATCTTAAATAACTTCTTCTGAGCTCGGATATAATCAGTTCGAGTTAAACTGAAGGTTGACGCCCATTCAGTACCTAGTAAAAATTGATTCTTATAACTTACTGGGTTATACTTGGAAGTCATTTTGGCTATGACTGTCATAGACCAAAAACATAGTGATATTTATATTTTCCTTTTTATGGCAGTTGATTGTCTTACGTATAGTTATTGCTTTTTCTGTGGTTGATTGATACATACTTATTTGGCATATAAGGTTGGCTTATAAATACTATATCTATGGCTTATAATAACTGAATTGGTCATTTAAATGTTTAAAAAAATATTATTTTTATACAGACTTTTTTGAATTCAGTTAAAGTCCTGAAAATTCGTAAACTATTATTTTACTCAGACTTTTGAAATTCATTTTTCTAAACGCTAAACGTTTGAATAGGTATATTTTCGCCGTTGTTCTTTCTGCTAGCTTCCGGATTTGTTGCAAATTCACTTCAGTGAACACACGCACGTTTCGTTTAGCCAATGCCGACGCGGGTATAAGTGCTAGTTTTTATATCAATATAAACTTACTTAGATGCTTTGGAGAAACAACTTGATTGAACGCTGCTATGTGAATTATTCACATAGCAGCGTTCAATCTCCATGTCATCTCCATTATGAAAAGTTTTTTTTTTTCTGAATTATTGGCTTTGTTCATTTGATTATTAGGTTGTATTTCAAATCAAAATGAATGACTATAAAATTTTTTAGTGCCAAAGTAAAAACTCTCGATTTTGAAAATAGGTTTTATTTCACATCAAAATGAATGACTACTCGATCTGAATGCTGTTTCTTCTAAGACTAATTATAGTCAGTAATAATAACACAATAAATTATTAAACCGTTTCATGGTATTTGATTTTCCACTTAACCCATCATTTTGTTTTGATATATATATTTTTTATAGGATTTATGAAACTTTCGGTCCGTGAGACCATGCGTAGGTGTTACGTAAATTGGCGCGGGTATTATAGGAAGGTTAAAAGATGCAATGAATAAAATAATACGAGAGTTTTTTGTCTTTTCCTCAACTGTATGTAATTCTTAATTTCAAGTCATTCAATTTGATATAAGTCTGTCGTTCTGGCAGACAATTCCTTGCTGGGGAAATCTAGTTGTATTCAGCGGTAGTGTAACTCGTCAATCTTTTTAGATCAAGAATGTATTTTCCGTAAGTATCCATTTGAGATTTATCTTACTTTTAAGTAACGACATTAAAAAATTGCTCAGAAATCAATCGGATAGAGTTGGATTAAGAATATATTTTTTAAGATTCATGTCAAGTTTAAAAAAACTTTAAGTTAGACAATTTTAGTAGTATAATAGAATCTTACCATGATTTTTCTTTGTTCTGTGGACTTGTCATTTTATTGTTGTTCTAAAGCAAAGACTACTTTATTGCTATTTTGTTATTGAATAGTAAAGGTCTATGATTTTAGCCATGAAGATTACGCCAACAATACCTACATAAATTTACTTGTAAGTAAAGTTGTCTTCATTTATTTCAAAGATTTGTACTTTATGATAACACAAGGACAAAATATTATAATAAACTGTACCTACAGTTAAGTACACCTAAGTATTTTACGTTTGTTGTATCGCACATTATCTTAATCCTAACTAAGAACGGTCTCTTCAGAGTTAAAGAAATTGCGCATTTAGTTAGATTGATATCAATGTTTATTATTGCATTTGCTGAAAAACATTTAACTACTTGTCCATCAGCCATTTTTGATGTCCCCACTGCTGGGGCTCAGGCCTTCCTTATGGGTGGTAAGGAGGACGGGCCATTACCCAACCACGCGGGCCCAATGCGGATTGGTGGGTGTTAACGACTGCAAATGCATCCGGGCCAACGGCTTAACGTGCCTTCCGAAGCACGGAGATGAAGAAAATATAAACATTTCCCACTCAGGGTACTTATATTTCTATATTTTAACCAATATTCACACTATTTTAAGTAAACATGCAAAAATGTAAGCTGTACACTATCTGAATACCCACAAAGTTAAATAATACTATCACTGTCGTAAGAATATACGAGGTAAACATTTAATTTCGTTAAATATTGTTTTTGTACTGTGATGCAATGACAACCCATTTACTTTTAAACTACTTATAACTATTGTCATAGAAGGTTTATTTTATTTTATTTTATTACTAGCTGTGGTACTCGGCTTCGCTCAGGGAGTTGATATGAGATTGTGGTAGTTGGAATAAAATCTATAAGAGGTATTTCTATTTTTTTTAATAATAATAATAATCATCATTTATTTCTCATCACAAACTTTTGATTGTTACAAGGTCATTAACATTACAGGATTAAGTAATTTAAGTCTGTGAGAGTCTGGTGCCCATGCTAGGCAAGAAATACCTGTGTTACAGGTCACCAGGCTCCTACCACCTCGAACCACACAATCACTAATTCACATTAAATGAACCCAATAGATGACGCAGAGTAAACATGAGAATATTAAATGACAAAAAAGAAATATTAAAATTGTTAAAAAAAAACAAAAAACCGACTTAAAAAAACCTACCTCTAAAAAGCAAGAAATAATATTCGTAATAAATAAAAATACGTCTATTGAAGTCGGGTGGGGCTGGAGTACAGATTCCTTTTTTTTATTCTAAAAGCCCCACCCGACTTCAATAGACGTATTTTTATTTATTACGAATATTATTTTTTGCTTTTTAGAGGTAGTTTTTTTTAAGTCGGTTTTTTGTTTTTTTTAAACAATTTTTTATTTTTTTATTTTTATTGTAGGTACCTTGTAGGTAAGGTTTATTATAATATGTAAAAAAATCGGCTCAGCCAAACGTAAGATAATCGCAGAGAAACATACATACGGGTCAAACTGAGAACCTCCTTTTTTAAGTCGACTAAAGAACCTACACTTAAGATATCCCTCTTCCTACAAAAAATAAATATCTTATTCAGTTCATAAACAAAGAAGTAATACGACCAATATCATCGAGGTAATTCACACAAAATCATACTATTTTCGTGCTTTTTTCAAGATTACTTGAAAAGTACTGAACCAATTTCCAAAATTTAAAAAAATGGGACCAACTTGGGAATTTACCTAATGTAATAACATTTGAATCATTTTAATCGGTCCAGCCGTCTTCGAGTAAAAGGTAGACATACACAAAAAAAAAATACAGACGAACATAGAACGTAACGTAGTAGAACGAACGTAGTCGGTTAAAAAGTAAAACTAAATAAATGTGTGTGTGTATGTTTGTGTGTATGTGAATGGTGAGCGCATGTTCCTCCTTAGTAAATAATTTGTAAGAGGAGGAGGATGTTATTGAAAATACATTGTAGGTTACGGAATTGGAAGGAAACGACGAGGTGGTAGAGAAGACGTTTATTTCTTTTATGAGCGCGCTTCACTACTCTGTTCCCTTTTAGTGACGCAGTCTTTCCCGTACTCTGGCGCTGATACTAGATGACATTCCCACTACTTCTCCGTGCTAGCACCAACTACTGCTAGACCTCACCTGACCTTCATTCTCTTCTTCTTCACTTACTTCCTCACCTTCCTTCTTACTTCCTTTCTCCTTTTCTTCCTTACCCTTCGTTCTCCTCGATCTGACTACAGATTATATACAATATGATCACATTGCAGCTACTGGTTAAAAAAACAGTTATAATTCCAAACATTATATATATTAGTTTGGAAAAAAACTGTTTAACAAACGCCAAATAACTCGTAATATAGGTAATTAGGTACCTACTCTAACGTCCTGAAAGCAATTTTGAAAATATTAACATTTTGAAATTTTGTAATATTTTGAGCCCAGTATTCTAAGAGTTAGAATACCAGAATAAAAAAAACTATTTAAATGTTAGTATTTTCAAAATTGCTTCTAGGACGTTAAAAAAGAGTTATTACTCCCTCCCATACAAAAATCTAAGATGGCTCCCCTTCTTAAAATGATCTAAGGGTTCAGAAGGTTCACCCTGGCCAATTTGTCCCTGGATCACCAAACGCCGTATATTGCACTTATATGTTGTGAGCAGATGCTAATATAATAACGATGCACCAAACATCCTACAAGGAAAACATACAAAGTTTTAAATTATAGTTTTTTCACAGACGGTTTTATTCGATTGGAGCGAAGCAACCCAAGGGTTGATTCTTGGCTCTTTCTACTATGGGTACATTTTGACACACATTCCCGGCGGTATGCTTGCGGAGAAGTTCGGAGGAAAATGGGTCCTCGGTCTTGGCTTGCTGTCCACTGCGATCTGTACCATAATAACTCCAATAACGGTTAAATTGGGAGGTGCTACGGCGCTGTTCATTCTGAGGGTCATTGAAGGCTTCGGTGAGGTAAGAAATTTGTTTTCAGTCTGTAAAAAGTTATAAAATAACCACAGTTTGCGTTGTATAGTTATCGAGTGTTGTATCACTACTTTTTAACCACCTTTGTGGTCTAGTGGTTCGCCCACCGTGTAAGACGCAGGAGTCCCGGGTTCGATTCCCAGGGGTACCCAACAATTTGTACTGGGTTGGTTGGTGGTTGGGCTTATTTCAAGTCCGCCTGGCTAGCTACCACCATCTTATCTGAGTCTGATGCCAAAACAACAATTTGAAAATTGTTGTATTTCAACAGTTAGAGGTAAGAAGTTCCTCAGTTTTGAATAAAGAAATATTCATTCACTTTACACACCGTGAGAGGATTCACTACACTTAAGAATTATTTTAAGTTTTTGGCAATGTTAAACACATTCTTTGCGTTGAACTATTTCCATCTAAGTATGTAATCGAGTCCTAAAAAGAGCGCTGCACCTGAGATACAGTTTTTTACTAGTTTGGGTGCAGATGTCATTAGATCGTCACACAGGATGTCTAGTTTATTTAAGTAAGATGTTCAAAAACATGTATTATTTATGTCAATAAATGTTTTATTATTATTATTATTATATGTAGCTTACTTCCGCAAACAATATAAAATGAAAGATGCACTGCCCGCCCGCCCGCAAAAATATGAACATGCACATTACAAAATTTTAATGCACAATACCTGCATTTAGCAAGACAGCAACACACCTTGCACCTTCACCAATTAGGCTACTCTACAATTAGGAGTAGCCTAACTGGTGAAGGTTGGTGAAGGCATATTTTTGCGTATGTAATAATTTGTATATTATTTCTTGCTTTTTAGAGGCAGGTTTTTTGAAGTCGGTTTTTTTGTTTTTTAAACAATTTTTTAATATTGTTTTCAGGGTCCAACAATGCCCGGTTTGATGGCTATGTTATCTCGCTGGGCGCCCAAGGAAGAGCGGGCAAGGTTCGGTGCCATAGTGTTTGGTGGTGCTCAGATCGGGAACATAGCTGGATCTTACTTCTCCGGCCTGATCATGCATAATGGAAGCTGGGAAAACGTGTTCTATATGTTTGGTGGTCTTGGTATCCTATGGTTTATTTTATGGGTACGTAGAAAAGAGATGTCCCAAAATTTATGGGCAACGTCCATGTACAGTATACAAAAAAATATTTATTTATTTCATGGCAGGTAGAAACTTTATACGAAATACAAACGTAACGAAACCACAGACTAAACTCAATGTTATGCCAGTTTTCATAACGTAGATTGCCATCTTTAACGCTCTGTTTTGATTTAATGATATAGGTTTGTATTTATTTATGTAATTGTATAAAATTATTTGCATTTTTCTCAGCATCAGTTAGTTTTTCTCCATATTTTGAGATGGTGTACGTACATAGTCGTGGCTCAGGTCGGGACATCTATTTTGCAGCTTTTAATCAGTGAGGTCTATTTAAAATTACACAGAGTGCCTTAATTCAAATGCCAACCGGTTTCATAAATTAAATGAGTTGCTCAAAGCTTTGCTTAAACATTTTTTATTGATCAGAATACATACAATTCATGTATTTAGAAAAGGCGTTGTCTAAATGCATAGTAACTTTCCCTTTTTAAAGTTGATTTTGATGACATATTTTGTATTTTTCTTTCTCTCCAGACGTTACTTTGCTACAGTACGCCGAACACGCATCCATTTATTTCGGACAGTGAGAAAAAATTCTTGAATGAAAACGTAGATTCGCTCATGGACAACAAACAAACTCGGAGGGACCCAATCCCGTGGAAGGCTATACTTCGATCTGTACCACTTTGGGCTTTGATTATTGCTGGTGTGAGTATTGTTTATTTTCTTACATTAGTGAAGCCGGCCATACACGCTATTTTTAAACAACATAATAATTTCAGCAAGGTCTACAGCTCACTGAGCCACTGGTAGGCAATGATGTAGTAAAACATAAACAACTTCTATAAATAAATTATCTTTATACAGACAGTACAAACTATTAGTAGAAAAAGCTTGTGATATGATTCTAAAAAACCCATGAAAATTATTAGCAATCAATGATTTCTGTTTTAATTTAATACTAATAATCAGTAAGTAAATTGTTTTTAGATTGGTCACGATTGGGGATACTTCACTATGGTCACTGATCTTCCCAAATACATGACTGATGTCCTCAAGTTCAACATTAAGTCCACTGGAATCCTGTCGTCTCTCCCTTACATATCTATGTGGATGGCATCATTCGTCTTCGGTCTTATTTGCGATTTCTGCGTCAAGAGGAAAATCCATTCTATTCAAAATGCAAGAAAAATCTACACCACAATTGGTAAGAGCAACTCTTTTACAACTCAGCGGTACGAAAATTGTTCAGTTAGCATAAAAAAACCGACTTCAAAAAACCTACCTCTAAAAAGCAAGAAATAATATTCGTAATAATAAAAATGCGTCTATTGAAGTCGGGTGGGGCTGGAGTTCAAATTCCTTTTTTTTATTCTAAAAGCCCCACCCGACTTCAACAGACGTATTTTTATTATTACGAATATTATTTCTTGCTTTTTAGAGGTAGGTTTTTTGAAGTCGGTTTTTTGTTTTTTTTTTAAACAATTTTTTATTTTTTTATTTTTAGTGTAGGTACCTTGTAGGTAAGGTATATTTTATATGTAGAAAAATCGGCTCAGCCAAACGTAAGATAATCGCGGAGAAACATACTTAAATACGGGTCAAACTGAGAACCTCCTTTTTTAAGTCGGTTAAAAAACTACACTTAAGATATCCCTCTTCCAACAAAAAAATAATTATCTTATTCAGTTCATAAACAAAGAAGTAATACGACCAATCATCGAGGTAATTCACACAAAATCATACTATTTTCGTGCTTTTTTCAAAATTACTTGAAAAGTACTCAACCGATTTCCAAATTTAAAAAAAATGGGACCAACTTGGGAGTGTACCTAATGTAATAACGTTTGAATCATTTCAATCGGTCCAGCCGTCTTCGAGTAATCGGTGGACATCACAAAAAAAAAAATCAAATATACAGACGAACATAGAACCTCCTCCTTTTTTGGAAGTCGGTTAAAAAGTTAGATTTTTTCTCGTTCCAGCATCGAAGTGTCTAGAGTTTTGATCTGGATTTGATTAATTTTAATACGTCATTATACTTCTGTTAGAGATCTCAATTTTTAAGTAATTGGGGCGGGGCAAAAGTAATTGAGTGGGGTGTCATTTAAAAGGTCTTTTGAATGATTAAATATGATGTTTTTTTATTATTATTGTCTATCTTTTCCTGTTTGTTTTCAGCTGCCACTGGTCCCGCTATTTGCATCATCTTAGCATCCTACTCCGGCTGTGATACTACATTAGCCGTCTTCTGGTTCATTTTCGCAATGACTTTAATGGGTGCCTACTACAGCGGTATGAAAATTAACCCATTGGATATCAGTCCTAATTATGCTGGTACCGTCACAGCAATGGTCAATGGTATAGCCGCCACCGCCGGCATCATATCACCTTACTTAATAGGTCTACTGACGCCAGATGTAAGTTTGAAGTATTATTCTAGTTTTATTTTAGGATAAGATGGTTTTTATTTCCTTACAATACTAAATAATATACTAGAAAAAATACGACTCGCACCAGATCAATACTCAGACGGGAATCGAACCCGCGACCTTTGGATATCCGGTCCAGTGCTCTGACCGCTGAGTTACCGATGCAATAGTTGAAAAAACTAGATACCTACTTTAAGTGCCGTCAGTCCATTTTGAGTCTGTCACCTAGTGAAGTCCTAACCCTCAGAAGTTTACTCCCTTAATAAAATCGTTGTATAATGAGTTAGATATTGTTTTGTCTCATTATTTGTATAGTCAATCTCAAGTAATTTTACTGAGTCACTGGTGTGTATGCATCTCTGTTATTTAGATTCTCCTTTAGATTGAGATAACAATATCTTTTAATTCTTAGATAACCATTTCATACTACTTGTCCTTATATATAAACATCAAACATTTTATTATTTACAATAATTCCAACACATTCCTTAGTACCCACCTAAATGTGGTCATTCATATCAGCGATTTGTGTTAGCAATCACAAATAATGGCTAACGTTCTATTGATACATTTTGTTGAGCAAATACCAATTGTGACTCAAGAGCACGGAAATGGTTTATTATTGACACATTTATAGTTCATTGCTATTGTTAAAACTCATTTTCCTGTAAGATAGAGCAATAGATAACAATAAGCTTTACGAAATCATTCATAGGTAACACAGCTGGCAGTGCATCATTTAAATCAATTAATTAAGTTGGTATCTGTAATGTAATTGTGGTAACTTTTCAAATTGACATAAATAAATCTTTAGCTGACATGATAACTTGGATGAATAATAATAACTTAATCATAAATATAAACAAAACAAAATGTATGCATTTTTTCCTAAAAAAAACAACCAGAAAACTATAACATCGAGCACAATGGTATTAGGATTGAGGTCAGTAATGATACCAAATTCTTGGGTGTAATTATCGATAGCAACTTATCATGGAAAACGCAATCAGATGAATTGTGTATAAAAATAAACAAATCTGCATATGCTCTATTTCAATTATCGAAAACTGTAAACCGCTCCTCGGTACTAGTAGCATATCACGGTCTCGTCGCATCAATATTAAGATTTGGTGTTATGTTCTGGGGAAACTGTAGCGAACGTGAACGCATATTTAAGGCGCAATAGCGTTGTCTTAGAGCAATAGCGGGTATAAGCAGTCGAGAAAGCTGTAAACCATTGTTTAAATCATATAAACTGTTGACGTTTCCATGTATTTATATTTTAGAAATCTCTTTATTCGTCAAATCAAATTTGCATCTTTATAAGAAAATATCTGAAACACGTACAAATCCTACAAGAGCTCAGTATTTATATGACCTAAAAATACCGAAACACAAAACTGCATTTCTTCAGAATAGTTTCCTACTCATGGCACCTCGAATTTTCAATAAGATACCGTTTTTTTAACATCAAGCTGTTAAATTATCAGGCTTTTAAAATAGTAGTTTATGATACAAGGTTGGTAAGGAGTTTTAAAAAACCTTAACAACCGTGTGCCATACTACGTTTTTCAATACATTTGCGAGAAAACATTATAGGTAGTGCTGAAATTGTAATTTATTCATATAATGAAACTGTAAATTCTAAATATTTGTGCGCGAATTACGCAAAAACCGCTAAACGAATTTTGATGGATTTTTCACAATTTAGTAGATTGAGGTCCAACTTAAAATCTAAGCTATGTTTCATCAAATTCAGGTGGGTGGAACCAGTGAAACAGCTTGAACTCTCCGTAGTACTAGCTTTCATACACTAAAGGGGTCATTTTAAACTGGTTGCAATATTTTTCTACTGTCTACGCGGATGAAGTCGCGGGCGGAAGCTAGTAGAAATTAAAAAAAACGTTCGGAAACAAAAACGCACGGCGCCGGCGTGCGGTAAAATCAACTTTCCGCACGCTGTACTACTCCGTAAACAAAAACGCACGGCGTGCGGTAAAATCAACTTTCCGCACGCTCGACTGTCATCGTAAACTTACATTTTCGAGCAACTGTATTGAAAAGAAATTTACAGAATTTTTGACTGAAAAAACCTACTACTCCGTAAAAGACTATTTAGATGATAAGACAATATTTTGATAATAGTTTTGTATGAATTGACATTTTAATTTTAATTTCATTGTTATTTTATTTTTCTGCTTATATTAATGTTGCATGTCAAAAGACAGAATATGACTGATCGAATTTACTATGTTATTTATCTCTCACTACCTGTATTCGCAATAAAATGATTTGATTTGATTTGGTGACTTTTGCCAGTATAAAATCTGACATTACTTGAAAGTTAGTATAGTACCTAGTAAGGATTCCATAAAGAGTTGCATTGTTAGTAAATTTTTCCTTTCTCTTTATTTCCACAGTCAACATTGAAGCAATGGAGAATAGCCTTCTGGGTGTGCTTAGGTGTGTTGGTGGTGACCAATGTTATTTACATCATTTTCGCCAAAGGAGAACAGCTCTGGTGGGACGACGTCAAAAAACATGGCTACCCTGAGGAATGGAAACATGGACCACTAGCCTCGAGATCAACTGATGAAGAAAGCCAAAAAGAAAAAGAAGCAAATAAAGAAAATAAATAATTTAATTTTAGATTCGTAGGTAATGTTCAAAGATTAATTTATCGGTTTTAAACTCTTTTAATACTGCTCTGAAAGGCAATGTTGATCTGCAGATGAGTTCGCGGTCCGTAACTGATAGCGTAGGTAACTTATTGTGATATATTAAATAAATCTAGATAAGATTAAACAGTATTTTTTTATTTGTTGCCTAAAGAATCAGAGTTATTTATGTAACTGTAGTATAATGAGGGGTATTTTCGCCTCGGGTGATAATAGTATCACTTGAGTGTTTTAATACTTAATTATGTACAGTTGCATACAAGACTTTATCTACACCCCTGACATGAATCCTCTATAAAGAGTTATGAAACGGTGGCTTATTGCCAAAATTGAAAAAACCAGTGTTATGGGTAGCCGTAATGTCCCCGCGAGGACTGGTCGCGCTCCCCGCGCTCGCGCCCGCGTCCGTCATAACATCATCCGAACGAGTGTTTTAATGTTGTACTGAATTTCATAACGTACAGGCGTGGCCCGGGGAGCGCGACAATATGCTCTCGTTCAGATATTATGGTTACTATAACTCTGGTTGTTTTAATGCTGTCTATAAGCTATCTGTTTCAGAACCTTTTAAAGAGGATTTAAAGAATGGGTGTCGATAAAATATATAATAATATTTCAGCACCAATGAGAACCTTTGACATTCCTCTACCTCTAAAATTTTCCCGATTTCCACTAGGATTCCCTCTTTCAATTCGCCAGGGGACCGAAAAGCACTTGCTAATGGTTTGCACAAATAATAATTATTTGGAATCTTTTCGTAGTCAATACATCAACTATAACCATATCCTTAGGAGAGCCTACTATTATTATGATCACAGAACAAATAAATTTTTTTGCTTACTATTTTAAATACTTTTCTTTCGTTTGTTCTGTGATTATTATACTATTATAATTATTAGCCTGGCTTATTAACTACACTTACATGACTTAAATAAATTTATTAACCTACTAAAGGTTATTTCATTAAAAATTCAAAGAGTGCTTTCCTAAGCACTCTCTATTAGTCTCTATGTCGAAGCTGTAAGAGATTGGATTCTAAAGTTCTCGATAGCTAAACTTAATATAAATTCAAAGAGTTAACAGAGACTTTGCAGTTGCATTTTAAGCTTACCTACCTCCAAAGTATATTCTTATTTATCATATTTGGTTAGGTCAGCATTGTAAGCGTATTTATCTTGATTTTCGTTGATAATATCAGCAGTGCAATTCTATAAAACAGAATTCCGTGAAATTCTATAAAATTTTATGGCTTTTTTAGTTTCATCGAGTTCCTGGAAGACAATAATACCTATTACAGTACTAGGCAAAATGTCTTAAATTCCAAAGAGTTTAATCAGTAATGTGGGTATACCTATACGAAAACTTTCAAGCAGACAACCCAGTCTCAGCGACGAATTCACGGTAGCTAACTATAGAGAATAGCATAGCGGTTGTAAATATTTTTCAAGATTTCTAAGAAATTGGTGAAAATACTTGGAATTGAAAACAAAATAAAAAAAACCAAAGACGAAGCCCGTTGCCTTTAATTTGATAGTCAGGACCTCTTTCTATGATTATCCTAGGATATCTTAAGAAATAGCTATAAATGGAAATGACTGTGATTGTAGAAATAGATGTGGAAATTTGATGATTTAACAGCGTCAGCGCTAATTTGTGTCCTATTTTTAACCGACTTCAGAAAAAGGAGGAGGTTCACAAGTCAATGGTTTTTCCCTTTTTTTTAAGTTTGTTTTTATTATCTGAAGTTTAACACGATTCTTCTTATCTTTTGTCTTTATCCTAACTCACTGTTATCTGATCCGTAGGTAGCTTATTGATTCTTGAAAAATATTTCACCGATTAAATATGTGTTAAAAATCTATGGTATGTAACTCTATGTACATATCTTTTTTAAGAAAACTTAATAATAATGATATAACTAACCAAAATTTTTCAATAAGACAAAAAACTTTGTACATTTTTTATAGGGAAAAAAGAAATGAGTCAATTAAAAAAAAATTCTAACAAAATGGTATAATAAAATGGAACCCTTTTGGTGCGACTCAGTCTGTCTGCCTGTCCGTCTGTCACAGCTGGGTACCTCAAGAGCTACTAATGCTATCAAATTTGCAACAGGGACTGAAAGGTGGTCATAAAAATTCGAATTGGCGCACTAGGGCTAATCATATGAAAAACCTTTTTCTTTTTTTAAGCCCAACAGTTTTCGATGTTTGATGAAAATTTTAAAAATATACCGTTCCCCCCTTATCTCCGAAGTTTGCATTACAAGAAAAATTAAAAGAATGTCTCTAAATAGCATACTTTTTCAGAAATCATCAACAAAAATTACATTAGTTCCACTATCGGTCAAGAGATGGCGGCGACCTAAAACTGCAATAGGTAGTTATTCTACATCGCAGTGTATTTTTATATATTTGATGGTACGGAACCTCCTCGGTGCGCGAATGCGACTTGCTCTTGACCGGTTTTTTTGTTACACAGTATGCCCTTGATCAAAATATCTAATCAAAATCGGATATTTAAGATTGGCAGTAAAATAACAATAATCTATTTGAGAGTTACCACTAATAATGGCGGTTATTCTACACTACTGCCAACTTACTTGATTTTATCACGGTAACTGTAGGTAGGTAGTAGGTACCTTATAATATGTAGTAGCTGTACTTTATATGAAAAAAATGGGCAAACATTATTTGGTAGAATAATAATAACCTGAATTGTAGGATGACTCTTATTTTCTACTGTACGGAGTTATGTATGTCAATACAAATGATTTGCTTGTGAGCTGGTATAAGTATTATCTTGGATGGAAACTTGAAGTTTTTTATCTTTAAAATCTTAAGGAAATTTATATCACCGCTGTTTTGTATGATCACTAACTTAGTTTTGGTGCAATGGTGCTAACAGGATGGCGCCGAATTTTGAACAGAGGTAGGTACAATTAATATTATTGCAATAGATCCATTTAATTTTATGTCCCAGTATGTTATGTTTACATCTTCAACAAGGAATACCTCTTAGCTATTGGCCAATCCTGGTCATACTTTTCTTCTTCTTATTCTATTCTCTGACCTTGTCTATTTTCTGATCTTAAAATATAAATGTACTGCCTACGTAATAGTTTATTTTTGTTTAATTGAGTCTTAATTTGCATATCTTTATTTCTCCAAGATAACGAATGTTAACGAATGTCGTACCGGTTAGTTGAGGTCAAGGTCTTAACTAGTGGCTGGTGAAGCATGAATGAACTCTAGACAGATAGATTTACTTATATTTACTTTAGCGTCTTCTGTTTGTATATCTATATTTTTCACACAAATTCGTTTCAACACTATTCGTTATTGTATTCATTAATGAAACTGATAGTCCGTAAGCTGGCGAAAATATTGCCTACGTCATATTATGACATCACGATGAAATGCATGGCACACGGTCAGAAATGTTGTGCAGAGCGAGGAACAGAAGATTATCGCAAATAAAATTGGCCAACATTTCCGACCGTGTGCCATGCATTTTATCGTAACGTCATATGACGTAGGCAATACTGTCGCGGGCTTACGGACTATGACTATTTTATGCGGCTAATTTGTTTTAGAAAATTACAAAGGCGTTAAAAAAATGTAAAAGCTTGTTTATCTATTTGGCAAATTTAGTTGGATGGACTATCGATTTAACTGCTCATATATACATAAAATCCATGTTACATAATATGTATAAAAAACCACGGCATATCTTGAATTAAGCAATTATTTTTTGCTGATTTCAGTTATATTCATACCCCAGCGGTATGTTTTGGGTATTATGGGTTTGTTTGCTCTCGCAAACTCCTTTACTATGAGAGTTTGCCTCTCCATGACGATCACTCAAATGGTTTTGCACCCAGAGACATCAGAACACATTATTGGAGAAACCTGCCCTGATCCTGACTTTGTTGGAATAGGAAATGAAACTCTTAAAGACCCTGCAACGGTCTCAATATTACTTGATGTACGTATAAAGAAGAGGTTAATAATTTTGATGAAGTAATATAGTCAAGTTAAGAACAAATTTTACGATTACAGCGTCGCGATAGGTACGATTGGAATGAAGCGACACAAGGTCTGCTCCTTAGTGCATTCTACTATGGTTACGTTCTAACACATCTGCCAGGAGGTCTCTTGGCTGAAAAATTTGGAGGAAAATGGACTTTGGGAATTGGTCTACTGTGCACCTCAATAGCTACAGCTCTCACTCCCTTAGCAGTGGAATGGGGAGGAGCAGTAGGGCTCTTTATCATCAGAGTTATTGAAGGAATGGGCGAGGTGGGTTAAATAAAATACATAATACTCAATGTCATAAACACGTGGGGTAAGTATATCAATTCTAGATAAGTGATCTTGGATTTTGATAGTGTCTTGAGTAGTAGGTAACGATGAGTCTTGTGGAACGTAAACAAATATTGAGATCTTAAACCTTTAATAATATTGAGCAGTAAGGAAAATCCATTGGCATTCAAATTATTTTATGAAGATAGAGGAGATAGAGTCACATTTGACACGGACTTATTTCCATAGTGAAATCTACGCATTCTTCCATTTAGGATGTCTTTTATTTTTCAGGGTCCAGTTACTCCAGCATTTGTGTTACTTCTAGCAAGATGGGTTCCACCATCAGAGCGGTCAAGATTTGGTGCTATGATATTCGGTGGAGCTCAGATTGGGAATATCATAGGTCCATACTTATCGGGGATTTTCTTGGCAGATAATGGAGATTGGGCTAATGTTTTTTATCTCTTTGGTGGGTTAGGAGTAATATGGTTCTTGTTTTGGGTAAGAAAACCTCTGATATAATGTGTAAAGTGAATTCTTGCAACTTTGCTATTATTGGTACTGCCAGAACAGTCCTACTCGTCCGAGAATACATTGATTTATTTTAAACGCGGATGAGTAGATTTTAATTTACAGTATAATTTTACTAGATGTTATCGATTTAAAACCTACTTTAACTGGAACATTTTTATTGTTGTAAATGTGAAATCATTCTCTTCACCTTTATCATTAGACGCTTTGATAAGTGTTATAAATTCAAAACCTGATTTCCAGATGGTTCTCTGTTATAGTACACCAAACTCTCATCCATTCATATCCGAAGAGGAGAAAAATTATTTAAATAAAAATGTTGCTGCATCTGGCTTACACAAAAAGTTGGATCCTGTGCCTTTCAAGGCTATAATGAGATCTCCCCAACTTTGGGTGTTGGTTTTAGCAGCTGTAAGTATTCAATGTCAAAGTAAAAATAGTTTACTTATACTTGTATATACTTTATTACTTTAGTGTATACTTTATTAAAATAAACTTACTTATTAAGTACTTTTGAATCGTCTATATTTTCCTACTACCCGTTCCAGACTTTTTTTAATGAACGGGCGCAAGAAACTTATCAGCTTTAACAGCCATATGTAACGATATTTACAAACTTAGATATATCGTTACCAGATAATTACAACAGGGTGACAGGATTATTGGCAACAAAGTACTTATAGTAGTTATGTGTTACATCATTTCCACGCATTTTGATCTTTAAGATAATAGTTTACTTTATATAATGTATATTGCTCATATAAGTAACGCAGGAACGGGTGGGTGACAAGTGTACCAAAATAACTTAATTGGACGTAATTTAAATTTTTCACAGTTGTTTACCCAAACAAAAACAAAAACTATCTGATAACAAAGACTCAATGAAAAAAAAATACACACATTGTTAAAACATTTTCACTTCGGAAACTAAAACCTTCAAAAAAATTGTATGGCTAAAAAGGCTGGCAGTCATGACAAAGATTTTTTGATAGATTCATGATACATACAGACATGGCGGTCATATAGTTAAAGGCACCAGTCGATTTTTATACAAACGATATGATTTTCAGTAAATTTATTTGTTTGGTTACAGGTTGGCCACGATTGGGGTTACTTTACAATGATAACTGATTTACCGAAGTATTTCTCTGACGTGTTAAAGTTCAATATAAAAGAAACAGGGCTAGTGTCGGCTCTTCCGTACATCGCTATGTACGTTTGTTCATTTGTATTTGCATATATCTGTGACATATGTATTAAGAAGAAATGGCATAGTATCACTACCGGAAGAAAGATTTACACAACTATTTGTGAGTATTAAAATTGTTTTTTTTAAGTGTTGACACTCAAATACAGAGACTAATTGATATTTTGTATAGTAGATGAGGATGACAACAAAGTACGGCTGTGGATTTTTTTGGGAAATTGACTTTCATATAACAAGATGGAAGCGCACTTTGCCCAAAACTTACTACTGCTGAGGAACTGGCTATCCCATAATAATTTATTAAGGATGTATGTTTGGAGGATTTGATTCCACAAACAGATTACCATAGAAAATTCCTCTCTTAATGATTAATTCTAAGAGGAAGCGCTAAATAGCTAACTTATTATAAAATGTCATCAATATAACATCAAATAGACCTTCAGATAGGCTCACATAAATCGCCTAGATTTCCGTACAACTTTCCTGTTTATGCTATCCTCAATGCTCTTATGATTCCGTACAATCCTTGCTCAATATGCCTTATCGTAAGAACAAGGAAACGAACTCCATCGATTAAGTAATTAGCAAACAATGAACTGCACGAACCTGTTCATGGTAAAGCATGTTTTTTTACAGCATCTTCATTGCCGGCACTTTTTATAATTCTGGCCTCATACTCAGGCTGCGACCGAATTCAGGCAGTTGGCCTCTTTATTGTTTCGATGGCTTTCATGGGAGGATTCTACAGTAGTGTGAAGATAAATGCCATGGATATAGCACCTAACTATGCTGGGACATGTTCGGCTTTTGTGAATGGATTAGCTGCTGTATCCGGAATAGTTACCCCGTACCTGATTGGGTTGTTGACGCCTGATGTAAGTATGAAAGCAAACACTTAGACTTAAACGTTAGCACCCGGTATCATTTACCACAGTTATTCTGTTCTTGACAATACCTTGTTTTTATCAGTAATGATTAAATAGATTCTCTTGAGTAATATAAATAGCTCAACGTATATGCTTATTATCCTGCAAAACATTCTCTCATGGTTTTTTCATAACATCTTAGATACTATTTTATCGATACCATTTTTATAATAAAAATTTGATGTAGGTAAAGCATTTTCTGAGTTAAGTATTGACTTACCCACTTTTACTGTTAAATTATGCAACATATTTTTTTAACAACTCAATGCTCCGTGTAAAAAAACGGGAAAAACGTAATGGTTGACTGAATTGGATCAGGTTCACGCCAAAATTTATCTAATCAGCCGGATAATTAGCATGACTTCCTGCTTTTTTATTAATAAAAAAATGTTTCCGCCGATAGAAAAGGATAAACTAAAAGTATTTTTTTTAAACGAAGATTGTGCATCTCAAATACTCAATGATTACCTATCTAGGTAAGTAGGTACTCTGGGAAAGAAAACTATGACGAATCCAGTAGTGAAATATGGTCGTGACAGTAAATAAATGGATTTAGCCATTTATTCGTCCATGTCCATTAAATAGCATTGTAAAATGCTAAAAAATCTAAAACTTAATAATTAGAAAAAGGAAAGGTTCAAGTCCCGTCTGAGGTGCTACGATAGAGTCGATTTTTTCTAGTATTTATTTGTCCTATTATAATAATAAAAAAACCGACCGTAAGAATAAAAAAAGGAATTTGCATAAACTTAATATTCCATAGCGAAAAAATTTCTATGTCTATGGGAATTTGTATTCCAGCCCCACCGGACTTCAAAAGACGTGTTTTTATTATTACGAATATTATTTCTTGCTTTTAGAGGTAGGTTTTTTTAAGTCGGTTTTTTGTTTTTTTTTTTAACAATTTTTTTATTTTCAGTGTAGGTACCTGTATGTAGTGTAGGTATATTATTTAGGTAGAAAAATCGGCTCAGCCAAATGTGAGATAATCGCGAAGAAACATACCTACTCGTACATACATACGGGTCAAACTGAGAACCTTCTTTTTTAAGTCGGATGAAGGATATCCCTCTTCCAATAAAAAAATAATTATCATATTCAGTTCATAAACAAAGAAGTTAATACGACCATATCATCGAGGTAAATAATTCACACTAAATCACACTATTTTCGTGCTTTTTTCAAGATTACTTGAAAAGTGGGTTGAAAAGTTTTAAAAAATGGGACCAACTTGGGAGTTTACCTAATGTAATAACGTATGAAAATTTTCCATTGGTGCAGCCGTCTTTGAGTAATCGGTGGGTGGACATACACAAAAAAACAAATATACAGACGAACAGAGAACCTACTCTTTTTTTGGAAGTCGGTAAAAATTTGCATTGTGAAATAAAAAAAAAATTCAATCTGAAAATTACATTATTTCAGCGAAATATTTGATTTATTAGTACCTATATCTATTATACAAGCTGTTTTGGTAATAGCCTTATAAAGCCTAATAATATTAGGCTTTCGTTGTAGAGTTGCCACTAAGCCTTGGTTCCTGAGGTACTTAATTGGAGGTATCTGAGGGTTCCTGAGGTACTTAATTGGAGGTTATCTGAGGTTTAACTTTATCGCAAGGGTTGATCCCTCCGATTTAGTTAAACCTCCGATAAAGTAACGGGAGTATGCAGTTTATCACAAAAAAAATTTTTCAAGAGGTGATTTTCACGGTTAATAATAATTTTCCGAGGTTTTATTATCTACTAATCTACCATATTGGGTAGAACAGCCTAATAGGTATATATAATATAAGTTTGCTATAACATTCAAACATATATCGGCACCTGTTAAAACAGAAACAATTCCACAGTTACTATTATCTATCTATAAAATTATTGACGTAGGTACTTACTAACTAACAAGCGAGTGTGGATAATTCTGAAGTACAAAAAACAAAAATAGAAATCATACTTACCTATACACAAGTTTTTCGAAGGCACTATCATTACTTATCCATAATATGGCATAAAATGCTTAAGTATGAACACAAGGAATATTTTATGTCATTCATTATTAGGATAAAATTGTATTTCTTTATGAAAACCTTTACATTGAAAGTAAGGGAATACAATACATTTTTCATCTCTCCTCATTTTAAGTACGTGTAGCAAATAAAGATATTTGTATTTGTTTTTTTCTATTTTCCAGCAAACAGTCGGCCAATGGCGCATTGCATTTTGGGCCGTGTTTGCGGTAATGGTAGGTACAAATTTGGTGTACCTGATCTGGGGATCTGGAGAACAGCAATGGTGGGATGATGTGGACAAAATAGGATATCCCCAGGGCTGGAAACATGGACCTTTGAAGAAGCGGAAACCGGATTTAGAGAAAAGAGTAGTTCATCCAAAACATGACCATTCGCCTGTTGCAAATGATTAAAAAGTTTATTACCTAGTTGTGTTAAATTATTTTGTTAAAAAGTATAATAATATTTTTTGCATTTAGGATTTAATTAAACTATCCAAACTTTGACTGAATCCTTACACAACTTAATACCGATCTTAAACATAGCTTTACAGCCTTTGACGAAACTTCAGTAACGGAATGTGATCATAAATTTTTTTTTGTTAAGGCGCTGTAGGTAGTGAAACTAGCGCCACGAAAATTTATTTTTATTACTCGTAAACCAAGTAAATATTGAAAAAAAATCTCATGTAATAATTTCTTAAGTTATCTCTAATATTTTTTGAATAACTCTTCAACAGTTTTCATTCTTTCTGTAAGTTTTATAATCATTTTTTTTTTTTTTTTTTTAAGTTATTAAAAAATATTAGAGACAATTTTAAGAAATTATTACATGAGATTTTTTTAAAATATTGACTTGGTTTACGAGTAATAAAAATAAATATAGTAGCGGCGCTAGTTTCACTACCACAGCGCCTTAAAGCATATTTTTTCTTAATCTTCACGGTCACCTTTCGCATACTAGACCTTTATACTCGTACATAGCAAATTGTGTTTATTTAATCGGTTCTTTCCCAGATTATACGAATATTTTGTTTAAGTATTTCATAAAACACTTAGGTAGTTATGAACCAAGTGTGACTAATCAGGCTTTAAAATCGTCATGCATTCCTTTTTACATAAAAGCAAGAAATAACGAAATAATTCGTATACTGCTTAATTTTGTGCATAATTTATGAAAAAAACCGGTCAAGAGCGAGTCAGACTCGCGCACCGAGGGTTTCCGTACCATCATAATAAATACACTGCAGAGCCTGTAGAATATAAAATTATTATTGTAGTATTAGGTCAGCACCATCTCTTGGCCGATAGTAGAACTATTTTTTTTTATTAGTCCAGCGCCATCTCTTGGCTGTTAGTGGAACTAAATTAATTTTTCTTGGGCCAGGGCCATCTGTTGACTGGTAGAGGAACGAATTAATTTTTTGTTTTTTTTTTGAATTTCTAAAAAAGTGTGTTATATTGAGACATCGTTTTATTTTTCCTGTAATCTTTACATAAACTACTATCACATATAATTATTTCAGATTTTTCTCTTTGCATACCTACTTCGGAGATAAGGGGGGGGGAACGGTATTTTTTTTTACATTTTTCATCATAAGGCGAAAACTATGCAGCGTAAAAAAATGTGCAAACAGCGCTCTTTCATATGATACCCCACATGCCCTAGTCGCCCCACTTAAAATTTTTAAGACCCCTTTTCAGTCCCTGTTGTAAAAAAACTATTTATTTTTTAATTTCTTTCTTATTTGCAAAATAGTTGGCCAAAGGTCATCTTTAACTATTCCAAATTTCAAGTTGATACCATTAGTAGTTCTCGAGATATCCAGCTGTGACAGACAGACAGACAGACTGAGTCACACCATAAGGGTTCCTTTTTACCATTTTGGTACGGAACCCTAAAAATAGTCAGAACACAGATTCATTGAACATAGGCAGTCAGCAGTCGCTCAAAGTGTGGAGTCCAAGCAAGGTGTTTGGAGCTACAACGTGTTACAAAATAGGATTACACTATTTTTGTGATGATGAATACAGCGACTAAGTAAATCTTTCATTTGTGATTTTGTTAATCGTTTTCCTTTTGCTTCTGGGGGATACCGTTTTACCCTGGTAGTTGGAAAACACGGAAAATATGAATATTTTTTAATATACAAAAAATTGTTAGAAGTTGTTTAAGTTTTCAAATATTAAAAAGTATTTTCCAAAGATGATTAAATGTAGTACAAATCAGAAATATAAAAAGTTCTGTTCATTAATTTCGGTGAATTTTTTTATCCATTTCCTTTACGTAGAATACGTCTTCTCCTAAGTAAATAAAAACCAACAAACTGAGAACCTCCCCCTTTTTTTTGAGGAAGCCGTGTTGCTCTATGATATAAGTATTTCCTGAAGACAAACATTATTGATTGCAAAGGACGGCATTTAAACCTGCCATAAGTCCATAGGAGCTCGGTGGTGCAGTTCATGGGATGTCCATCAGCCATTTTTGATGTCCCCACTGCTGGGGCACAGGCCTTCCTTATGGGTGGTAAGGAGGACGAGCCATAACCCACCACGCGGGCCCAATGCGGATTGGTGGGTGTTAACGACTGAAAATGCAACCGGGACCAACGGCTTAACATGCCTTCCGAAGCACGAAGGAGCTCGAGATAATAAATTTTTGGTCACCCATCCCATGACCCTTGCGAACGTTGCTTAACTTCCGCAATCGCTGGGCCAGGCGCTAGACCACTGCGCCACCGAGCTCCTCCATGGGATGGGTGACCAAAAATGTATTATCTCGAGCTCCTCCGTGCTTCGGAAGGCACGTTAAGCCGTTGGTCCCGGCTGCATTTGCAGTCGTTAACACCCACCAATCCGCATTGGGCCCGCGTGGTGGGTTATGGCCCGTCCTCCTTACCACCCATAAGGAAAGCCTGTGCCCCAGCAGTGGGGACATCAAAAATGGCTGATGGACATAGTCCATAGATCTAACACGTCTTAAGAATCACCCAGGTGTAAGAATGGCGATATTACTAGCGCACTCTAGCGATGTTATCAAGCAACAAAGGTTGCAGAATCAGCACGTGCATCGAACACCGTGGGCATAATTTGTGCGCCTGCGTCACAGGCAGTCTTAGACGCTAGTCCACTTCGATCAGTATTCTTGGGGTATTGTTCGGATGCAGTCGTAATTAGTTTCATTACAAGGTTATAAATCTTTATGATGCGGTCAAAGACTATGTAATAGGAAGACACGAAATTCTGATTCGGATCTTTTGGTTAATTTTAACATAGAGTCATTAAAAAGGAACATTACCTCTAGTAGGTCCATTTGTAGAACAATATGGAGCTTCACAAAGTTGAAAAAACAAAAACACGTATCACTGGGGCCATCAATCGTAGAGATTACTTACTTGATTTTACAAGACTTTTCGATTTCGTAAGTTTAATCATTCTGTCTTAGTCTCTAGAACCACGTCTATCTTTTTTAACAAAAGGAATACATTTTTACAACATTTTTTTTATTTATGGAGATTGTATAGCGTTTCGAAAGATTTGATTGAATCAGGCGTCACTTGGCGGAAGTCCCAAACTATTTAAAAAAAAGAAATATGTAGCTTACTTCCGCAAACAAAATATGCAAGATGCACCGCCCGCCCGCCCGCAAAATTGCTTCATATATTTCTTTTTTCAAAATGGTTTCGAAATATTCTTCAGTCATATTTCACGTCTGTACAACGTTAATCTTTGCCACTAGATCGGACAATGTCATGGAACGCAAGCGCAGGTTTAGCGAAGCAATAGTCGGGCGCAGGCCGCTCGACAGTCACTTGTTTGCACTCTAACACAATCACACATGTGAAGTGAAGTAACACAAGTAAACAACCTCACGGATTAATACTGCGTGAAAAGTGAGTACCTATTGAAAATAAGTTTATTCAGGTTGTTTTAAAATGGTGAACTATGGGCACGATGTCCTTCATGATAGCTGCGCTTATTATTTTTTGCGTAAATATTAATGAAAACGTACAAATAAAGAGTTAATTTGCATTACAACTTATAAAAGAATTTTATGTGCTGTTTTTTATGGAAAATACAATATAGACTTATTTTTATGAGAACATAAGCTACATACTTTAGTTTTCTTTACATACGATTTAGATAATAAAATCAAGCATTGAGAATTAAGGTAGATACGTAGTAATATTTTTAATTTCTGAAACGATATATAAAATATTTCATTAACATCTCAACTAATTGCACGAAGAAACCGTCTTTCAGTTAAAAAGTTTATTTATTGTAATGATATCATATGTGTGAAAATATTTTTTCTTACTTCGCAATTTTTTTTACACAACAGCTGAATCTACTGATGATTAGTTCTGCAATTTCAATACTCTTTAGGCACACTATGGATCTGTTACTAGGCAACTGTTGTTATTTCCCGTCATATAACATAAATATCTATACTTACTGTAACAAATCTGTTGTGAGCATTCGAGGATAGCTTATGAAATCGGCCGTTAAAGTATTATAAGTGCCGGTAAACTGAATCATGTAGTTGGCAATGTCATCAGTGTCAAGTCGAGAATATGGCACCAGATTGAAAAAACAGTAGGCAGAGAGACTCAGTTCGAACTAAGATAGGCAAAGATATTAGAATTTTTAATTCTAATATCATTGAAGATAGGTAGTAAAATTTTATGCTATCAAATCGCACTTCGAAGCAGTAAGTAGGTATTACTTTGTCTAAGAATCAACAGCTCGAGCTTCCAAGTTCCAACCTCACGAATTTCGCAAGCAGTAAGCGCGAAAAACGCAGGTAAAGGCTATTCCAATAAACGGCAATTAATAATAATTACTGACGGCAATTACTTGGAGCCGTCTTCGTCTTTAGCTTCCAATTTGAATAAGACCTATTTACTCTATAGTTTACGTTAATTAAGCTATTGACATGTGGAATGCGGACTGTGCTTTCATTGGTAAATGGAATAGTTGCGACCTAACAAACAATATTTTTGTAGAGTTCTTTAATTACGCGTTGTTTGTTACGTGATTATATACAGACAAATTACATAGATTTCTTTTGAACTTTAGTTACAAGTATTTTAACACATAATTATAGATAGGTACTTACTTTAATTAAAGTACTTACGAAAATAAGACTTGCCCATACTTTTAGGAATATGCATTTGTTTTATTTATTTATTTAATTAGTTTGTTTTAATAATTGTGTAATTTTTGTGGGAGTACTACTAACTACTCTATAAATACTTATGTTGATATCGTGAAATACATATTTTCGAACACAATTGTGTGGAAATATATATAATATTAAAATATATTCAGTCACATTCAATTGAATGGAAATTAACACGGTTCATTGTTGATGCAAAAACTACGTCAGCTGCTGTTCATGATATAGTCAGAACAAAAACATCTATAGAAAGAGAAGGCAGGGTAAACAACCTGGCTTCGGCCATTTTTGTTTCAGAAAAACTTACAGTAACCTTCAAGTAAAATATGACATTTACGACGACCTCCGTGGTAGAGTGGTTTGTTCGCAGGATTGCCATCTCTGAGGTCCCGGGTTCGATCCCTGGCTGGGTCAATAAAGAAAACTGACTTTTCTATAATGGCTCTCGGTGTTCGTAGTTCCACTGTTGTCTCTAATTTCCATAACACAAGTACTTTAGCTATTTACTTTGGAATTAAAGCAATGTTTGTGATGTTGTCTCATTCCCATATTTATTTATCATTTTATTTATTTATTCAAAGTCAAAGTCATTTTTTATTTCATATCTCTCTCTTAATCGTTTCCTCATAACTGAGGATTGCGATCACCGGCTGCTTTTACGATTTGCCTCCATCGGTCTCGGTCCATAGTTGCTTGAGAAGGTTGCTACTCTTACTTGGTCAGACCATCTGGTTGGCGAACGACCTCGGGCCTCTTGCCTTTTATTCCACCAACCACGACCAGCTTTTCGAGACTTTCATCTCCTCTTTGCATTATTTGGCCAAAGTATGAGAGTACGCGATGTAAGCATATAGTGGACAGCCGAGTCTTGACATTTAACTGTGTCAGGATAGATACATTTGTGCGTTTGGCCGTCCAGGGTATTATATTACCCAAGCATTCGCTTCCAACACCACATCTCGAATGCATCTATTCTATGTCTCTCTCTGGCTAGTATGGTCCATCGTTCCACTTCATACATAAAGATGGGAAAGACCAGGGCTCTCACTAAGCTCATTTTAGTACGAAAACCTAGGCTACGGTTTTTCCAGATGATTTGAAGAAGTGTCATCGCGTCTTTAGCCATAGCAATGCGGCGCTTGATCTCTGGAACACTGCTGCCATCGCTGTTTATTTGAACTCCCAAATAGATAGATATATTTCATATAAACTTAATAATTAAGCACTTTTGAATCGTCTATATTTTCCTACCACCCGTTCCAGACTTGTTTAACTGATACGAAGATTTATAGGCCTCTCCCAAAATCACCTATTTGTGTACTGTATTGTATGTCTTATGTTATCGTCTTACTGTATCGTCTACCTATAGTTTTGGTAAGGCTGATTTAATTTTTTTTTTTTATTTATTTATTTATTAATTTATAATCAGGCAACAATGGCCCATAGATACATACCTTAAAACTAAAACATAATATATGTATAAACAATATTGTTAGTAAATATAACTTAATATTACGTTAGTATAAAGTCAATTTGGCACTTTCTGTGTCATTTCGGTGGCACAAGGCAACGCCCCTCGGAAGCGCCTGTATACCACGCCCTGCGGCCAGAAGTCCTCCTTCATGAAAGTGTCCAGCCTGGCGGTCGGGATGCGCACCACAAACGACTTAAAATTCGTGTTATGGCGCGACTCCAGAGGCTGAACTCTCAAGCAAAAGTTAGCCTTCTTCTTTATGTACTCTATCACATCCTACTAAGGGCACAGGCTTTTCTTGTGGGTGAATAAGAAGGACGAGCCTTAATAACCTACCATGCGGGCTCAATGGGGTTCGGTGTAACGATTCAAATGTAACTGGGTCTACGAGTAACAGCTTTACGTGCCTTTTGAAGCACGGTGGGGTTCATGATATTACTGTCACCCATCCCAAGACCAACCCTTGCAAAAGTTGCTTGCCGCAATCGCAGATCCGATGAAGCTTTCGTGAAAAATAACTCTGACAGGCTTTAAAATTCCGCTTGAACTTTGTTTCAAAAAACTGATATAGGTAATAATTATATTAATATACTTTTCTCTCTGATCGTCAGCCATTTTTATTGTCCACCAAGCGGGTCCAATGCGTATTGGTGGGTGTCAACGACTGCAAATGCAGCCAGGACCAACGACTTAACGTGCCTTCCGAAGCACAGGGGAGCTCGAGATAATAAGTTTTTGGTCATCAATCCTATGACCGACCCTTGCAAAAGTTGCTTAACCTCCGCAATCGCCGGGACAGGCGATAAACCACTGCGGAATAAAGCTCAATTCTAATACTTTCATTCTCTAGATTTTGAAAAACACTACATTTTGATTTTCATTTGAAATAGGATTTACACTTTACCACAGAATACATTATACTGCAACTACTCGAAATCAAAGCTAATTCTTAAAAGGATCGGCTAAGATTTTTTTTGAATCCTATTACTATAGTAGGTCAAGTTGATCAACGTATTAGATTTTTATGTGCATTTAAAATGCTTAGGACCTCTGCACTTATGATTCTGTTAAAGCCGAGCTTAAATCGCTCTTAAAACGTAAGTAAGACGGTGGATATTAAGTTAAAACGTAATTATACGAGTATGTTGATAAAGCCATTAGAACGAATATGGTGCAATTTTATCAGTCATGGTCCATACATTTGTATGGAAAACTTCAAACGTATTAGTGGTAATACAAGATTTAAATTATATGCAGTTATTATAATATAAATTCAGCATTGTTTATCTGCTTTTGTATTGAATGTCTCTACTATTCGCTTCTGAAATTTCAATGCTAACTCTGCTATTCATTTTTATTAATTGGTTATAATTAATTATAATTTTGCTACGTTTATTATTATAAATGCAAAAGTAAGTTTATTAGTTACGCCTTCAAGTCTTAACTATTTATTTAACTGATCATCACGAAATTTTGCATACACGTTGTCAGGGGAACAGAAAAGGACATAGGGTACCAAAAAAGTACTGTTCCCGAGGGAAAGCAAATAAAATCGACGCAGACGAAGTTGCGGGCGGTCGCTTGTGTATGAATAAAACAGCTCATATAACACCTCATATAATAATAGTACATTATGAGACAAGTTAGCTTAGGTTGCTCATTGCACACAAGGCTGTGGGTTGCAGCCCGAGCCGCAGGCGAGGGCGTAACTCAGCCGAGTGTGCAATAAGCAAGAGCTCACGAGTTTCATACGACGTTTTCAACACATTTGCGAGGAAAAACAAAGTAGTTTATCACACAGCAACAAATATGGCAAAAACAAAATGTAATAATAATTATGGGAAAAGGCGCGCATGTTTTTTTTTGTTTTTTTTTCACACGCCCAACGCAAGAATATTTTGCGAACAAAGGGGTGAGGGGCATGCAGCCTACTACTAATACTTCAAAATTATAATTTTAAGTGACAAAATGCAAATATTTTAATATTTTATAATAATATTGTGAATTATGAATAATTTGATAATAATTATATATTTATTTGACTTAATTAAGGACTTACACATTTATTCCAAAAATGTATATGAATTTTCAGCAGTAGATATAAAACCTCTTTGTTGTCAAAAAAAATAACTGTATTACCCGGCTAAATTAGGAATGCTCTGTTTACTCGCATAGAACTTGCAGTAAGGTACTAATTTAACTTTGTGGGGTTAATTCTATAACGTACTAGTGTTTTATATATTATTGCACGCGTTTGTTATAGCTCGGTTTATGGCCCTAAAAGCGATGTATTAGGGCTCACTTTACGAGCAAGTGTGTTGAAAAACAGCTTATATAATAAGACAGCTAATATAATAAAACAGCTCATATAATAAGACAGCTCATATAATAAGACAGCAGCTCAGCACCAACTTCATGACACGCTGACTCTTTCTTTTGAAATAAGTAAATTATGCCAATCTCTACTTATTAACCATTATTAAGTCTGAACTGTCTCATTATATAATTGAAAATTACGAACTTTATACCTAAATTTCGTTTTTATAGTAAAGTATTACCTACTACTAATATAAGGCTTGGTGGTGATGTATGAAAAAAAAACCTTTTGTACTTTTATTTTCATGTACTTAAGTGACTTATGTATGTCTTTTTTGAAAATAAAATCTTTAAACCAAAACCTATTATACGAATTAAAAAAAAAGAATGATATTGTTTGAGTTGATCTTAATTTATTTTTTTGTAAGCCGAATCGTATCGGTTTGATAATGTGAAGGAATGACAAAAAGTCATAGAGCCTATAGCCAAAAAAACTCGAATCTTAATTAGGTACTTTTGGTTTTTATGCTCTCCAAGACGGAACTGCTTTACTCTTGAAAATGTCTCGGCTATTTAAAGGAGTGCAACGTTTGCTAATGACTTCTGTGTCCTTGGTAGAATTATAAGGAAACTGTGATCATCGGGTTTCCCTCAAAATGAAAAAGAAGCAGACAAGTAGGTTTGTACCTACAATCTTTTTTGTGAGACATAACAACAATATTATATTTTTCGGAATTTTCTTTGAGACTTTGTTTTCTTCTTTATGTTCCAACTAGCGACAGCCCGCAACTTTGTCTGCGTAGATAGTTTTTAGGGTTCCGTAGCCAAAATGGCAAAAAACGGAACGTATGTCACAGCCATTTTATTCCGAAAGTATTAGGATTACACAGTTGAAACTTAGTAGGTAGATGTATTATGTTAACCGCTTAACGATTTTAACACAAAAATAAAAAAAAAATAAAGACATACCCATACATTTTTTCTTCATACCAATACGTGCGTATAATGGTGTTTATAGATAGGTCTTCAAAAATGTCATTGAGGTTCCTAAGACAATTTTTTCTCAAAGTCAACCGTTTGAAAGATAAACACTGCCAAAGTGGTAAAATGTGTGTCCCCCCCTCTCTAACTTTTGAAATAGGTGAGTGAAAAATCTAAAAATGATATATGCCATAGATCTTAATAAAAACTTTCACTGAAAATTGGTTTCAACAAGATATAGTAATTAGTTTTCGAGATTATATTATATTTTCCAAAACCGCAAATATAACTTTGTCATTCATACCAACACTGTGAAAACAAAGTTATGTTTACAGACGAAAAATGATAGTAGTATTAAACATGGTATGGTATATAAGGTAACTACGGAACCCTACGGCGCGTGGCCCGACATGCACTTGGCCGGTTTTTTGTATATCCCTCGGGAAGAATACTTTTTTTCTGGATAAAAGGTACCTACCTATGTCCTTCTCTGTACCCCTGACAACGAGTAGGTATGTAAAATTTCATGATGATCGGTTCAGTAGTTAAGGCGTGAAGGCGTAACAAACAAACTGACTTTTGCTTTATAATATTAGTAAGGATTAGTGAGGAAGAAAAATTGGTTTGATTATTTCTATATAAATGAAGTACATTTTGAATGAAGCTGTCTATCAAGCTTGATATTATTGTTGATCTAAGCGACTATATCAAATATTTTTTGAATAAAACTAAATAAAACAGATATCCTCCTCCTTTTTAGAAGTCGGTTAAATAGAAGATGACGAATCCAATTAACACGTTCACGTGATCCTGAGAAAACATCGAAAGGGGAAAATTTTTGGATTTATTACCGAATTAATTAATTAACTTTTATCATGAATTTTGATCAAATCAAATCAACGAACTGTTACCTATTTAAAAATTAATTAACTACCTCTGCAGTTCAGAAGCCAGTTTTATCTGGTTTAGTGAATATTAACTATGGCGTTGGACTGTCAAGGCTACATTCCATATTTTTGTATAGGTAGTTCTATTATAAATGCGAACACGTGTTAGGCCAATTGTCTTTCAATAGTGTTAACAATATCTTACTTACGTCCGTCACAAAATAATTTATTTTCAATATTTTTGTCTAGAAAGAATTCTACTTAATTTGTAAAATTTAAACACACTTTTTAGTAAAAATTGATTACGTATTTTAGTGCCTTGTCGTGTCAATGTTTATTTATGTAGTCGTTATTTGAGGTCGTAAAAATTAGTTATTTTAAGCTCCTCCGATTTTAAAGACACGATAAATGACTTTAACATTGAAAGAAAGATGCATATTTAACCGCGTTTTAAGCGGTCACGGCTAACAAGCAACTAAATTTGCAAATGTAGGTACTATATAAAACACTTTTCAGAATCTTTCTTTATAGTTACCCCAGTGAAAAATGATTGTTCTGAGGCTAAAACTTTCTTAAATACAGTACAGACATACAGACTACTATAAATAATAAATATAATAAATATATAAATAATAATTGAAAAATTAAATTATTTCGTTTACTTACTCGTACCTATCCACTAGTGGTACAACAGGGATTGATAACGTTATTTTTAAATGTAACGTTATTTTTTACTTTTTTACCGTTACTTTTAACATTACCGTTATGTCAATAAATAATGTTACTTTAGAAAACATAGTTTACATAGAAATTAACGATATTTCAATTAATAACGTTACTTTTTTACCGATAATTTTACCGGTACTATTGTACCGGTAAAGTTTAACGCTATATTTAACGGTAATTTTACCGGTACAATAATATTAACGTTATTTTTAACGGTAAATTTACCGATAAAATGTTTTAATAATATTTTTAACGTTATTTTTTTTGTATCGTTATTTTTTTAACGGTATTTCAATCCCTGGGTACAATATAAGTACCGTGTCCATTTCTGGTACCGATCGCCGATACAAATCTGTTAGGCTGCGAACACACCGACAGGTGCCTAGTTTGGTGCCTAGATAATATATCCAGGTTACTTGGTGACCGCACTAGTAAATGAGTCAAAGTCAAGTCAAAGTCAAAATAAGCTTTATTCAAATAAACTTAATTATTAAGTACTTTTGAATCGTCTACATTTTCCTACCACCCGTTCCAGACTTTTTTAGCTGACAAGAAGAACGGGCGCAAGAAACTTATCAGCTGTAACAGCCATAAGTAACGATATTTACAAACTTGAATACTTATATCGTTACCAGATAATTACAACAGGGTGACAGGATTATTGGCAACAACATAGACTTATTAAATTTCTTCAACAAAGTACTTATATTAGCAAGTTATGTGTTACATCATTTCCACGCATTTTGATCTTTAAGATAATCGTCTACTTTATAATAACCTTTACCCATGAGCGTTTTTTTAACATGGTTTTTAAATTCATGCAAAGTCGTCGCTAGTCGCTAGGATAGCCGCCTTGGTCTTATAGTCTTTGGTTGTAAGCCTCCTACGATTACCTACATTCTAGGTAGTCGCTTGGATGTATCGAGGCACCTTGCGCGCAGTGAGGTCGGTTGCGAACATTCATGAATTTTCGTTTTACATTATCTAGGCTCTAGGCACCTGCCGGTGCGTAGGCGGCCTTACAGATTAAGTGAGGCACCTTGTAATTTCAATGGTTGTTATTATTTATCTCATTATGCAATAGCGTTTATTGAATTTCTTTTATTTGCTGAACCATGAACGGTGTATTGAGCAATTGACCTTAAGTGTACATTGGTGGCAACCTTGCCAGTAATAACTTCTACAATCTAAATATAAAAAACTTCTATTACATAATTGTTTTGATGGTTTTTTTTAAGTGGCTCCTTAGGTATTTTTTGACATGACCAAGTGAACAGCCTGAAATTTTAATCATTTGGTTCTGCAGTGAGGTGGTTCCGCTCATGATAACAAGCTACTTTTGCTAAAGGGGCCAAATCTGATATCGTGAATAAAACAGTTGTTCCATACGTGTAGGTATTGTGATTTTGTATAGAACAGCTGATTTTTTTTCGCGATATCAGAGTTGGCCCCATAGTAAAGGTTGCTTGTAATCAGGAGTGGAACCACCCCACTGCGGAAACTATATACTTAATGAAAATTTCAGCGTTATAATGCTGTCTTAATATTCTTGAAACACTCAACCTTAGTATAAATGACTTTATTTATTTATTTATTTTAGGAAGACCAACAACCTGTGGTGGTAGGAAAATATAGACGATTCCTATATAGTACTTAATAATTAAGTTTATTTGAATAAAGCTTATTTGACTTTGACTTTGACCTATTACATATATTTTAATATTCTATGGAAATAATAACTATTAAAAGTTCAGCACCTATTTACTTATTTCAAAATTCTGATTTTTTTTTTCTTTACATTTAAATCTGTTTGAGATATTTGTGTGAGAATACAAAATATTTTTGTCAAACCATAGCAAGAGGAACTTAGGCAACAAAATGCTAAGATTCGAAATTTAATGGATAAAGTTAAATTTTAAATCTTTCACATAGGAAAATAATTATCTTACAAGCTGAGAACCAGAACCTTTAAACAGTAAGCTATGAGATAGATAAACCGCTAGGGCCTATTAGTAGATAGTGACAATATTATATTCGCAAATATAATAACAGTGACACCTACCTCTACCCCATTTATTAAAAAAGGTTAATTTATTGCACGTTAAAGAATTATTTATTAAAAGTAGTTTAGTATGGGAGTGTCAAATATTAGAAGTAAATGAATAATGGTTTATTAAAGTTGATGCAATCTCTTATTCCCGAAGCATTAATAGTAGTTTATGATACTGTCACATAATACCTAGTTATGTGCAGTTTCATACACTACTTTATCTACACTCATACATTTAGGATTGAACCTACTAAATAAAAGATCAACGTTAGAAAAGAGAGTGAGACTTTGTTTGTATTAGCTAGGTATCACCTTGTAATAAGTCATTTCCTTAGCTGCATCTAAAATATCGAGCAGAGTCAAATTTTCTTCACATTTTAAATCAAGAATTAAAAAAAACCTACGAAATTCAGTACAACAAAATGTTAAAATTGAAATCAAAACTTTTTTGTAAAGCTCTAAAAATGGCGCGCTTCCATTAGAAAAAAAATGAGACGAGTGCACTGTGTAGCGTTCGGAACCTACGCTCCGAGTGCAACCGAACGCTCTAACTAACGGCGTTCCAAACATTAGAGCGTGACTATCGGTTGTAACAACTTTCCCGTTCCAAACGTCAGAGCGTTGCAACTTTTTAACCATCAAAATCGGTTGTTGAAAAACGCTGACGTTTGTCTATAGAAAAAATGACAATGTTATTTGACATTATTTTGTATTTTGATGTTTTTGTGTCAATTTTTTAAAATATTCATGGTAGCTCCTCAGAAACAGATTTTATTTCATTTAGAATAAAGGAAAGTTTAAATTATTCGTATTCCAAGTGGAAAACGAAGAATTTGTACTATTAATGTCATTTAAAGTTCTTGGTCGTTCCGAACCTTAGAGCCAAAACCAAACAACGGCACTCTAAGCCGCACCGCGCGCTATGAACGCAACCCTGAAAACTAATCGATCACCATCTAGAGTGCATTTTTAATCATGGAAAATGTGTGGGAAAATATCGTTGTTTTTTTATATCACGGCACTGCCTTCTTTTTGGATTTGCCCTGTATCGTAATGAGAAAAAAAGTTATTTTATGATTCAGTTGACTGCATCGTAATGAGTTTTTTTTAATTTTTCGTGTCCACGAAAATAAAGAACGTATTTATATTACCTTTTTTGAATTCATATTTGGAACTTTACGTTGTGAGTGTAGATAAAATCAATTAACGTGTCCGAGTCCGCAATGATGATCTAACACGGTGCATATAAATAGGCAAATAGAGAGAAGGAAATAAAATTATACTTTTATTTTTATATGTTGTGATTTTTTATTGCTTCGTGTACGTGTATTTCAAATAATGTGACAATTAATACTTATAACAATGGATCTATCCTACCTCCTACGTAGGTAGGCAACCTCACACATAAAAGTATCAATTTTATTACTATTAATACACAAATTAACTTTGCTCTCTTGTATGAGAAATAACTATTTGGAATCTTCTAAAGAAGTTTGATACTTTAAGGAAAAATTGCCATTCAAGTCGTTTAGAAGGAAAACATGCGGGACAATCCCAAGACACAATTTTGTATAAAGTGTCTTCTAATTGAGGTAAGAAAAGTGTAACAAAATATTGTGACATGTGACTGAATGCATTCAAAATCGGATTTTTAACGCTATATCAAACAGGTAATAAAAGTTGTTGAAGATTGAGGTCAAAAGTTAGTACTATAATTCACTATTTTGAATATATTCCAAAGCGTCCACATGCAGAGACACTATTAACTATAGATAAAATAAAAAAATCTATCGCAATTCAATTTAGCTCCGTTATCGAATGCTAAAACCAAAACAGAAATGTTGTAATTTTGGTCGTAAAAAAAATTGCAGTGGCCACCCGTAATCAACCGCCCGTTGTTTCAGGCAGAGCGTGGCGACACGCGGCGTGGGCCAAATATAATGGGGAATGTCCGAAAAAAATCAAATTGGCGGAATATTTTTCAAAGAAGGACTGAAGAGTCCTTCAAGTTCTTTGAGTTTTTTTAGTAGTAGGTAGTTAACATACGTATACGTTGATTAAGGTCAAGTAGCGTCAATCTTTGCCTCATCTTTTATTTGATTTGACACAGTAACAGAGGTAGGTAACTGTTGAAAGTGCTCAACATTTTTCATGGGCTGACTGTTTAATATTAAATGCTTGGACAATTTCAAACATCGCCATCTAGCCCCAAACTAAGCAAAGCTTGTAATATGGGAAAATGAAAGTGAATGTGAATGTATACATAGTAACACCCAAACCCGACACAGAAATTAAAATTCATTATTTCATTTTCTGCCCGGCCGGGAATCGAACCCGGGACCTTTTGCGTTGTAGGCGGCATGTTGACCACTGCACCACATAGGTCGTTATATTATTTAACAACTAAGTTTGACTTAAAGGTCATCCTTAGGGTTAGTCACGTGGCTGTCGTGCTAATGAACCACTAATTTGATAATTGAATGGTTACTTAATGTTTAAGACAGTCAAAACAATAGTTTAATAGGTAATTTGTAATCAGTACACAGTTATTGCTTTATGGTTTTGACATTTCAATAGAAAGGAGTTATTAAATACAACTTTAATAATATTGTTAATTAAAACAAACATACATAATTTGTCTCTGTAAAATGTTACTAAGAATAGTGAACTATGATTGGAATAACTTTCATTACTTTGATACTTTCATGTTTTTCACCACTTGTAAGTTGTATTAACAATGAGTTTTTATCTCGCCCTCTCTTGTTCAACTTTTTACTTTATTTTTTAATTAAGAACAATTTCTGATTTGAATAAGGCCAGAAAACAGATCATTAAGCTATCATAAATATCATAATGAACCTATTAATTAGTGAATCTCGAAGAATACATTTTTATAATCTGGAGTTTTGGATATAAAATTAGTATGGTAGTTGGAATCCAATTAGGGAAAACAGATTCGGATACTTAGTCGTTTACTTCCAAACCAGATTCCTGGTCTTCATTAAACTAGGATGCCTGATGAATTGTATGAAACACGACATTGCCGGCTAGCGTTTTAGTCGCTAGCCCGAATTCAATATGGATTTGAATTTGGTTTCAAACGACCTATTTATAGCTTCATATTGTGATTGCGACGTTACATCGAAACAAATGATAAATTCGATACCATATTACGGAGAAAGACAAAGGTTTATGATATGATAACGTTCAATACAAGTTTTCAGATGACTTTTGCTGATTTCAAGACTTCCGTAAGATAAAAGAGTTGTTTGTACCTAGGTATATGAATTGTAATTTTTTTTGTTCAAGGACCCTTAAAAACGACCTAATGACACTCTGCGTTTGAATTTGGAGTTGATCGAGGTTTTTTTGTGTATTAAATCAAATTAAATTCACTTGTCTTTTTTTCTAGAGGTAGATGATTATAATAGTAGTTTATGATACAAGGTTGGTAAGGAGGTTTTTAAAACGAGTTGACGTTTATAATCGTCACGAGTTTTAAAAAAACCTTAACAACCGTGTGCCATAATACGTTTTTTAATACATTTGCGAGAAAACATTATAGGTACTGCTGAAATTGTAATCTATACATATGATAAAACTGTAAATTCTAAATATTTGTGCGCAAATTATGCAAAAAACCGCTAAACGAATTTTGATGGATTTTTCACAATTTAGTAGATTGAGGTCCAACTTAAAATCTAAGCTATGTTTCATCAAATTCAGGTGGGTGGAACCAGGGAAACCGCTTGAACTCTCCGTAGTACTAGCTTTCATACACTAAAGGGGTCATTTTAAACTGGTTGCAATATTTTTCTACTGTCTACGCGGATGAAGTCGCGGGCGGAAGCTAGTAGAAATTAAAAAAACGTCCGTAAACAAAAACGCACGGAGTGCGGTAAAATCAACTTTCCGCACGCTCGACTGTCATCGTAAACTTACATTTTCGAGCAACTGTATTGAAATAGTACATTACAGCCGTGAACGGGAAGCTAGCGATTGCATTGTCGAGGATGGTTTGAAGCCCGAGCCGCAGGCGAGGGCTTTAATCATTCGAGGCAATGCAAGTAGCTTCCAGAACAAGGCTTGTATAGTGTTTTTCTCAAGAAATGCGAGGAAATAAAAAACTTTTCAATTGAAACTTAATTAAATTTAATTAATATTAAAATGTATATTATTCATGTTCGGGCAATTATTAAATGTAAATGTTTTTATTCTTATAGTAATATACTCTGTGCGCACCATTTTTTTTATTGTATCGTTATTATAGTACCTATTAAATAATTTTACCTTTATAATATTAACTGTGTTTAAGTTGCATTATCACATCGATCCACCAATAGTAAAGTTCGTCCAACCAATACTAGATGGCGCTGTACCCTCGTGGATCGCGGTATGGTTTTGCTTTAACAATTGTATGAGGTCCTAATGTGATTCATTATTTTCGTTCGCTTTTTTTGACCACGGCGGTGGTAATATATCTATACGTTTAAAAGTGTGTGTTTCATTGAAGGTGTCGCCCTCTATTGTGTGATTTGTGTTGTTTTTATGAACAGCTAAAACAAAAAAAAAGAAGTTGCCGCAGACCACCCAGATCATCTTCGCACTGTACCTACTTCCCGCACTGGTGGCTGGTGCGGGAAGTAAGTATTGAAATTCATTCCTGGCCTGAATTTTAAATTTAGAATGTGATGAACCAGACCCCCTCGGAAATGTGGAACGCCCCGCATTCCTTTTTCAAATGGAATGATAAGATTTCAGAGCATAAGTGAGAAAAAATATATAATTAATATAACTAGAAGGTTGCACTTGCCAACAACACTCACAAGACTTTTTATCCTTAATTACTATCGTAGTCTAATCAACTTACAACTCGTGGCGATATTATCAAATTATTAAAGCAAAAAGTCAAGTGTAATCACATATTCTTTGTGAAACTTACTAGGACGACATACCTAGGTATAAAAGTTGTGTACTTGTGGCCCTTTTGTTGCAATAAATCAAAAGTAGGAATGTTCTATGTTATTGGATAGCTTTGATGTGAATCAAAAACTAAAGTATTTATTTTGGTTATGTAGTCAAAATACATAAAAATAAAGCAATTAAATACTACCCAATAAAGTAAAATAAAAGCAACGAAATTAAATAAACATGTTTGCATGATGTTGACGTGACGCACGTGAACCACTTGTGTCCTCACGATCTTTATAACAGCTATGAGAGGAAAACCTACATAAAGAGGAAATCATATTTGCATACGAAAAACATTGAGAACTATTGAATGTTTTGATTTTATGAAGATTTTCCGAGACGTTTTTCTAATAACGGAAAAAAACATTTTTTTTTTATTTTCGGCATTCACAATGATATTTTTATATTAAGCTAACTAATATAACGGGTATAACGAGACCCTCAACCATATTTTTTGTCTTTTAGAACCTAATCACCAAAGTACAGGAGCTCAGTGGCGCAGTGGTTTAGCGCCTGGCCCAGCGATTGTGGAAGTTAAGCAACGTTCGCAAGGGTCGGTCATGGGATGGGTGACCAAAAATTTATTATCTCGAGCTCCTCCGTGCTTCGGAAGGCACGTTAAGCCGTTGGTCCCGGCTGCATTTGCAGTCGTTAACACCCACCAATCCGCATTGGGCCCGCGTGGTGGGTTATGGCCCATCCTCCTTACCATCACCCATAAGGAAGGCCTGTGCCCCAGCAGTGGGGACATCAAAAATGGCTGATGGACACCAAAGTACTGTCAATAAAACTGCGGTAGTATCCGTTACAATTCTTCGCAGTTCAAGTCTAGTTCAAAACGTCCTTGACTATAGTTAGGTAGTCAACTTGATTAAATTTGTCATACCTAATTCTAGCAATATTTCAATAATTATACAGTTCCTATTTGATTTTGAGGAGTTCACTTGTGTATCTTCAAAATCTAAGATCCAATGTCAAAGTTAAAGTCAAAGTGTCTTTATTCAAATAAATTTAATAATTAAGCACTTTTGAATCCAATACAAATGAAATCAAAATAATATCACTGAAGTATCCTCTTTCACACAAAAAAATAATTATCTAAATCGGTTCATAAACAAAAAAGTTATGGTCGATCATCCGTAAAGGTTCATAAAATGGTAACGAAAACGACTATATTTTCAGGATTTCCTGAAAACTACTGAACCGATTTTAAAATTTCAAAAAATGGGATCAACTTGGGAACAAACCTAATGTAATAACGTTTGAATCAATTCAATCGGTTCAGCCGTCTTCGAGTATCGGTGGACATACATAAATTAGACCTCAGTGATGGCTACACCTAAACCAGTGTTTATAGAACGAAATTATTTGGAATATTAGTTATTCTGTGACGTGAAGATACTGTCTAAAATATAATATATTTTTTGTAAGGAGACACAATTTGCGCTAGCCTGTGAATGCATTGAGTAAGGTTAATCAAAGCAGAAGTGTATGAGGCAAAATAGTGAATATTTATGAATACAGGAAGATAAAACATGCGGTAGTGTACAAAGAAGTCGGATTATCAGTCTGTATAGCCTCGAATACCGGTTGTAAGGATATTATGCATGAAATGTCATAATTTAGGTACTTTTACTGGCGCTTTAAGATTATGACCTAGGTATGTTGCTCAAGTATTAATGATAGTGTTCAAAAACGCCACTAGCTTTGCCAGCACAACTAGACAAACTTAAAGAAAACTAGACTGTTTTTCTTTATTCGTGAATTCAAATTATCAAATCAATTTAAGATCAATCGTTGGCAGGCTCCTTTCAAGGTTATCGATCTGGGTAAGTAAAAGTTATTGAGATAAAACACTTATAAGTAACGGATTTAGCGCGGTTTCATTGAAAGTGCAGCTACAAAGGTGCCGAAACTACAGAATACAATAGTACAAGTCCAAAACGTCACTAAAGTAATAATTTTAATAAAATCGCGTAAGTTCTTATAACGGGTGTAACAAGACCTTCAACGAAGCCGAAGTCCACGTATTCCGCCCATCATCAGGATCATTTTTGTCTTTTAGACTATACCTGGGAAACCAATAGTTACGAAGTTATTGAAAGTCAAAGTCAATTTTTTTTTTCAAAATTTTTATGAAATCTTATTTTATTCGTTATTTCCTACTTTTTGACTAAATAAACATTATCAAAATTTTAAGTATTTCGTAACAAACAATGGCTTCAAAACGTCGTCACTCGATGTATCTCATGAGCACGCACATAAACGCTGTCTTTCAACTCGGCCGCACGCAGCTGTGTAGCTTACACTCGCAGGCGCGGCCTGTTGTACGCGTCACTTTGCGTGGTAATGCATGCAATGCTTTTTTAACACCAAAAATCAAAATGGTTTCCCAGTAATAATTTTGAACAGAAATGGTCCTGATGATGGGCAGAATACATAGACCTCGGCTTCGTTGAAGGTCTTGTTACACCCTGTATAAATGTAGTACGCGCGTAAACCTTATAGAAGTGAATAAATAAGTGTGCTCAGGTGTGGGCGGGATGATTGAGTGGTTAGTGGTCCGCCTCTGTGGTCTAGTGGTTCGCCCACATGTGTAAGACGCAGGGTCCCGGGTTCGATTCCCAGGAGGGGCCACAAATTTGCACTCGGTTTGGTTAGTGGCAAGGCTTATTTCAAGTCCGCCTGGCTAGCTACCACCATCTTACCTAAGTCTGACGCCATAACAACAATTAAACAATTGTCGTGCTCTTGCAGTTTGAGGTATAAGCCAGTTCCTCAGTGGTGAGGATTCCAAGTGTAGTGCGCTTACACTTTCGGCCTTATTTTCATTACGTCAGGTGAGTTGAAGGCCAAGCACAATGCCGTTGTGTATAAAAAAGTTCGTACATTCTGCTGTCAATATAATTTAGGATAGGTTTTTGAAACAATACGGTAATGGGCAATGTCCGAAAAAAATCAAATCGGCTGAATATTTTTTTATAGGTAGAAATAAGCTCCCTTAGTAATAAGAGAAAGTTTTAGAATTTTCGGTTGCAAAAGTAACAGCAGAATGGAAATTACACCTTTGCTACCACCTGCCACAACCATAACACGTATTAAAAAAAAGTTTTGACGTTTTGTGTTGAAACTTTTTATACCATTGTTGTCGTTGTGGCAGGGGTAGCAATGGTGTGATTTCCATTCTGCTGTTACTATTAGTACATTTGTGAAGTCGAAGTGAAATTATTATTTTTTAATTTTCACGCAACCCAAAATTCTGAAACTTTTTTATTACTAAGGGAGCTTATTCCTATCTACAGAAAAATATTCAGCCAATTTGATTTTTTTTGGACATTCCCCATTGTATTGCTTCAGATATTTTGATTACAGAGCTAAAATTATGGAGTTCGCAGGGCAATGAAAGTAATCTTGTCCTATATCTGCGACGCGTTTATAAATGTTTTCACATAATATAATACTATCTATACTTTACACACTATAATGCTGTATTTAGAACTACATATAAGTATTTACGCTTGACACATTTTTTATCAGAATAGTACTTATTTCATACAAAGTAGGTCAATTATTGTTAACAAGATTAACTAAGTAGGTAATATTACAAATGAAATCTATTTACCTTCAAATTAATTATGTCAACATAGCGCCCAAATAAAAAATATTTATGTTTCTCTGGAAAAGTCAACTTTTTATACAATTAAGAAATACTTTTATTTCTATTGTCAATAATTTTAGATTACAACAATAGGGAATGTCTGAAAAAAATCAAATTGGCTGAATGTTTTTTTAAAGGTTGCAATTATTTAGCTCCCTTAGTAATAGAATAAAGTTTCAGAATTTTCGGTTGCGTGAAAATTCTGAAAAAAAGATATAATCTCCATTCTGCTGTATTTTTTCGTACGTTTGTGAAGTCGAAGAGACTTTAATTTTTTTAAATGTTTCACGCAACCGAAAATTCTGAAACTTTTTTCTGTTACTAACGGCCAAATAGGTACTCAAACGAATCTTAAAGTTAAGGCCACCTTAAATTCAAAAAAGTTGTCAGATTTGACAGAAACTCTATGAAACTGACAGCTTCCTTCAGGAGACCTTAACTTAAGATTTTAGCTAAGCAGCCTTTGAGTATTCGGCCGTAAAGAGCTTATTCTTACCCATAGAAAAATTTTCAGCCAATTTGATATTTTTCAGACATTGCCCATTATAGCGTTCAACTATAATCTTCAAATATAACTTCAACTTTTCTGTACAACATTATATTAAAAATAAATCATTAGATAGACTAGAAGTTACAGTCATGAAATTGCGTTCTATAACTGCTGTCTGAGTTAGTTTTACTCTCAAAATGATAAACATTAGATAGATATAATCCCCGCTTATCTTTAGAAAGGATTGTTATAATAAACACTTATATTAACTGTACTATGTCTTGTTATTCGCAGGTTACCGGCTGAGCAATACTCTTGAAATGTTATCACCAAAATGGCGAAGAATAATATCAAGGCGTAAGTTCCTTTTTTTATGGATTTTATATTATTTTTTTATTATGTTAACCTTAAGAGGGTTACTGCGCTACACTAGCGCCGCCAGTAAAAAAAAATCGTAGTGCTTAAATAAAGACGAAATTGTGAATTGTGTTTTTCTAGTGTACTCCGAATAAGCTTTGTTGTACTTTTTATCGTTTAAGCATATTTTATAACCTATCGTTTAGTTGTCGTTTAGTTTATTGCTAAAAGTGGCCACTTTTAGCAATAAAACTCCATTAAACTAAACGACAGACTAGAAAATATAGTTTAAGCGATAGAAAGTACAACAAATCTTATACGGAGTACACTAGAAGAACACAATTCACAATTTCGACTTTATTTAAGCACTACGATTTTTTTCCATTGGTGGCGCTACTGTAGCGCAGTAACCTTCTTAACAAACAAAAAATGTAAGTATTTCGAGACTAGGAAACATTTTTGATTAAAATTAGATGTATTTTTAAATTAAGTATTCGTTTTGCAGACACCGAATACCATTGCCTAGTAAATGTTATATATTAGAATATAATTGTACAATAAAAATAATATGAATTGTAATGGTGTTTTCATACAACAGTCAATCTTTGAGCCAGATAATTTGATTTGAGTCGTCACTGCGGTTTTTAAATATATGCATTTTTTGTCAATCTAGCTTGACTATGTTTTTAACTTGTTTCTTATGTAAATCTTTGTCTTTCGACAAATATTTATTTGTTTGTTTTTAAATTGATTGATCTATAACTTGATCTAACAAATACACTGGCTTATGTAGAAAAATATAAAGTACTTGAAAATTTCGACAATTTTCAAGGTTCAATTCAAATGGGAAGCTAGAATAAGAATGTTAAACATTAATTTTACAACTACCTACAACTCACATTGAAGTTTACTGTAATGTATTTGTGGTAATAAACTATTAATGTGGACATGGTTTATCACTGCTTATGCTATATCTTAAAATATTTATGTACGCTATAAGAGGCTTTGTTTATTACATGGAATTAAGAAGTATAGTAGGTACTGCTTACGCGTAGTATTTGATGTATGGTCTGTGTACTTACGCTACACCTAGTAATAAAATGACGAATTTGATGTATAATTTTTTCACTTGCCTTTTCATAAGAAGTACTAACTAATAGTCTATTTGAAGTGTTATTGAAATACTATGTATTAATAATAAATAAATAGAAAAAAAGTCTCATCAGATTTCAAAATTTGAATTTTATAACTGTTTCATCATAATCGATCGACAAGCATCTAGAAAGATGTCACATTGATTGGCTTTGGCTGGCTGGCGAAAGAGTAGGATTATACTGTAAGAACTTCGACGATGCCACTAGTGACTCGGTAGGTCAGTCGGAAGACCATTGGACTGGACTTCCAAAGATCATGGGCTCAATTCCCGCACGAGACAATGATCTGGTGACGAGTCGAATTTTCTAGTACTTATATTATTACCCGACTGCAAAGAAAGGGTTATGTGTTTCGCGCGTATCTTGTAAGTATGTTTGTATGTATGTATGTTTGTATGTATGTTTGTATGTAATATTCTTTATTACCTCATATCTTTCAAACGGCTGAACGGATTTCTATGATTAAGGTATCGTTAGATTGGTCTTTTCAGCCCAAGTGTTCTTAAGAAGGTGGCGTTATAAAAAAACTAACATGGCGGCTGTACGGTGCTATTATACGTAGTGAAAAAAAAAATTTTTTTTTAGAATACTGCAATATGGGTGTCAAATTAAAGGGCTTATTATAAGGATTTCAAAAAGGTATATCATGACCATAATATAATTATAAAAAAAACAATAAAATAAAAAAAGTAAATTATATTACGCAAATGCGAGCGGCCGCTATAAACATGTCAATGAGAAATTTATATTTTGTTTGTGTATGTTAGCCACATTCATGATGAAAAAATAGGCTATAATATCATCCCAAAATCCCTCGGGATCGAAGCCTCAGGCTATGCCGCAGGGCACGGCTAAGTTAATCAATAGATGGCGCTGTAGCCGAGTACATCGCGGTATGGTTTTGTATTCATCATCAATAGATTTCTAGTTGCATAGACCATATCAATAGATGGCGTTGTAGCCAAATACATCTCGGTATGGTTTAGCTCTCTGTAGATTATATAAGGTCTTTTGTGTTTATACTGAAAATATAAAGATAACAATAAAAGAATCGAAGAAACGATAACGAGAAATAAGAAGAAAAACTTTTTTAATTGATAATTATTTTAATACGATTCCATCTAGCTAGCTAGAGTACATTCATTATTTATTATACTAGATTCCATCTATCTAATTGGAACGCGTGTTGCATTACTTTACTTGCATTAATATTGAAATAGTACATTACAGCCGTGAACGGGAAGCTAGCGATTGCATTGTCGAGGATGGTTTGAAGCCCGAGCCGCAGGCGAGGGCTTTAATCATTCGAGGCAATGCAAGTAGCTTCCAGAACAAGGCTTGTATAGTGCTTTTCTCAAGAAATGCGAGGAAATAAAAAACTTTTCAATTGAAACTTAATTAAATTTAATTAATATTAAAAATGAGTAATCAGACAAATCCTCTGAGTAATCTTGAATTACGTGCAGCGCCATCTACCGCCGAGAAGCAAAACCCATCTCATTTCGCTTCTCGGCGGTAGATGGCGCTGTACATAATTCTCTCGCAGGGCTTGCTGTCAGTTGTCTTGACCCTAAAAAAATCTTATTTAAACCACACGATGAAAATTCTTTTAAAGAATTAGACCGTCTACGTAATTTGTAAGAAGAATATAACTAAAAAGACGTAAATAAAAAACAACTAAATTTAAAAAAATTAAAACCCGCCTGCCTAAAAAAAGACAAGTCAACAGAAAAATAAAATAGAAAAACTAAAAAACCCACATGCATCAAAAAACAAGTCAACTGAAAAGATGGAAACAAGATAATATATAAAGGCAAACTTAAAAAATATTGATGGTAGTGTTTAGATTAAAGGCAAACTTAAAAAATATTGATGGTAGTGTTTAGATTAAAGGCAAACTTAAAACATATTGATGGTAGTGTTTAGCACTTTTGTTCAACATAATTATTACCCGACTGCGGGTTATGTATTTCGCGCGTATCTTGTAAGTATGTTTGTTTGTATGTAATATTCTTTATTACCTCATATCTCTCAAACGGCTGAACGGATTTCTATGATTAAGATATCGTTAGATTGGTCTTTTCAGCCCAAGTGTTCTTAAGAAGGTGGCGTTATAAAAAAACCAACATGGCGGCTGTACGGTGCTATTATACGTAGTGAAAAAAAAAATTTTTTTTTAGAATACTGCAATATGGGTGTCAAATTAAAGGGCTTATTATAAGGATTTCAAAAAAGTATATCATGACCGTAAAATATAATAACTAAAAAGAGATAAATAAAAAAATAAATTAAAAAAATTAAAAAACCCGCCTGCATAAAAAGACAAGTCGACTGAAAAGATGGAAACAAGATTAAATAAATATTAAAGGCAACCTGTCATAATAACATGCAGTCGGAGGCATATAATTCAATTATTCATAATGTCACTTTCTTTATGCATGCCTCCGACTGCATGTTATTATGACAGGTTGCCTTTAATATTTATTTAATCTTGTTTCCATCTTTTCAGTCGACTTGTCTTTTTATGCAGGCGGGTTTTTTAATTTTTTTAATTTTTTAGTACGAGTATTATAATAAAAACAGCATTGTGGATGCTAAAATCTTAAATAAATAAATAAATTTCCATGATTTTTGTTTATTTAGATAAGATTCTATATTTGTCATGAATATGTGTCCATCATTGATGTCCCCACTGCTGGGGCACAGGTCTTCCTTATGGGTGGCAAGGAGGACGGGCCATAACCCACCACGCGGGCCCAATGCTGATTGGTGGGTGTTAACGACTGCAAATGCAGCCGGGACCAACGGCTTAACGTGCCTTCCGAAGCACGGAGGAGCTCGAGATAATACACTTTTGGTCACCCATCCCATGCGAATAATGCTTAACTTCCGCAATCGCTGGGCCAGGCGCTATACCACTGCGCCACCGAGGTCCACGTCATGAATATAATCGTTCAAAAATAAGATGATTATCATCAACATATTTCCATTTAGAGACCATCACAAATAATTTATTTTAAAAATATTCGGTGTCGAATAAAATATAAAAGGACTGTTCCATAAGGTTTACCTTGGTTTACCTACTCTATTTCGCTTAAAAAATCAGATGGCGCATATTATATACTTATAGTTTATCAAACAAACAAAGTAAAAAAAGATTTATAAAAAATGTCTCCTTTGCCACCTTGTTATCAAACACTCAAATTGATATAAAGATAACATTTTGCCTAAAAGAAAGGAGATTTATCTTTAGTTCTATTTAAATTAAATTTTATCTTTGGTCCTCAATTCTGACAAAAAATATTGAAACTGGCGGCTCTTTTTAACTTTGCCTACCTAGCTAAAGTAAGCTTAAGTAGAATCTACGATAATATTTTATACGCACAAACAGTTTGGAGTGGCTCTTTTGACATCTAAACAACCTTTATACCTTATATGTATATACCTCCTGATTTATTAAATATTTTTCTCCGCTCAGTGTTCCTAATTCCCCAGCGGTATGTCCTCGGCATCATGGGATTGTTGGCCGTCTGCAACGCTTACACGATGAGGGTGTGCCTCAATTTGGCCGTCACTCAGATGGTCAACAACACGAAGTCAGAACATGCCCATTATGATCCCAACGCCTGCCCGGATGACTCAGACCTCCTAGTCAATGGCACAGTCAGCACTAAGCCGGTAAGTTAGGTTCATTCATCATACATCAATGCCACCCACCCCGGCCTCACACATGGTTGACACGAGGGCGGATTGATAAGTCCATGACTTTGAAAAGAAGAAATACTTTTTTTTCCATAATTTATTTTTGTGTCTTAAAAAGAAACTCCTTAAGGCATCTTTGCACTACATTTTTTTAAAATTTGGCATAAGCTTTCTGATAAGCCATTAAACAAAAATCGTTACGTTGATCCTCATTGTGAAGTTAAGCGATTAACTTTACAAAAGCCAAACTAGGCTAAGACATATTGTCACAAAGCCCCAGCATGAGAATGTCGTAATCAAATGAACGAAAATAAATATAAGCGAAGTGAATTATATATCGTTGACTCACTTCAAAATCCAAGGATATGTCAGAATAATTTAAAAGGATTCATATGACCCTTATGACGGTAAATAAGGTAAACGATTCACGATGGAAATAGGCTGTTGCTTTAAGTGCCAGTACAGGGAAAAATCTAATTTACGGAACTCTTTGTGTCTCGTGATGCCATTAACCTATGCTTGAACCGTCGTCGTTTACGATGAGCATATGCATTGTTAATTTAATATTAAAGACCCACATTTTGCTTGCCAATCTTATTCAAAATAGAGGCACGCAATATATATATATATTATAGAAAATAATGTATATTTACGCAATGTTTATTCAAACTTTACTAAAACCGACATTCAGGCTCTTTACTGTATTAAAACAAAAAATGTACACGCCTTGATGTTTGCACAGGTTTTTGAGGTCGGTTGCGTGTCCAAGTAGCTTCTATCAAAGAGTCAAATAATTAAAACAACAAAGCAAGTCTGTTAGTCTTCTGTGGCCTCATTCGACTCATTCCACCTTGAATAAAATACTGCCGCATGTTGTTAAACAACATTACTTTTTGTTTCAGTATGCCATATTTGAATGGTCAGAGTCAACACAAGGGTTGATACTCAGCGCATTTTACTACGGATACGCCATAACCCACGTCCCTGGAGGATACCTGGCTGAGCGATACGGAGGAAAATGGACCTTAGGAATAGGCCTTTTAAGTACAGCCTTGTTCACTCTGTTGACTCCAGTGGTTGTCAAAGCTGGAGGTGCTACATGGCTTTTCATTTTGAGGGTTCTTCAAGGAATGGGCGAGGCGAGTTCTGATGTTTCAATATTTGGAATTAATTGGGTTAGGTCAAAGTAGTGTGTGTTTACAAATAAATGTCAGAGAACATTTCAATAGATAGTAGTTAGATACCAATTTCAAATTTAATCTGCTCGTTAGGTGCAGACCGATCAGTTCTAAGCATTGGGCGTCTTGCAGCTGATATGATAATGATGATGAACTTAGTGATAGAGGGGTATTTCCCTTTTGAGAAAAAAGAGAAGAAGATGGCGATGATTAATGAATTACTCAGGTTTTCTTTCAAAATAGGAAGAAACTAAAAATAAAAGATAAAGGAAAGAAGTTGAATTGATTGCTAGGATAATGAAATCAATTTAAAAGATTAGCAATATGTAAGTCACAAATGTCACAATCAATGATTTGCGTCTAATTCCAGGGACCCACAATGCCAGCGCTGATGATAGTCCTAGCCCGTTGGGTGCCGCCCCATGAACGGTCTCGCCAGGGGGCGCTAGTGTTTGGTGGTGCACAGATTGGGAACATCTTCGGTTCCTTTATGTCCGGCTTCCTGATGGCTGGCGATGGGGACTGGGCGAATGTCTTCTACTTCTTCGGTTGTTTTGGAATCTTATGGTTCGTAGCTTGGGTAAGTCTTGCCTTATGATTTGGTGGTCGTATGGTGTTTAGAAACAATTTTGATTTTGATTGGTGACTTTGAATAAGGAACGTCGAAAGGGTAGTTAGATGTGCCTTTCTTAGGATTTTCTGGGAACAACTATATTGAAAGTGGACAAAACAGAAATGTAGACAGTGAGAAATTGGAAAAGAGAAATATCTTATTTACAAGAACTACGAAAGAGACTTTTTCTTTTTTTGCAGAGTATCCTCTGCTACAGCACACCGAACACACACCCATACATATCGGACGAGGAGCTGAAATATCTAAACGAGACAGTCACCAGCGCAGACACACAGAGTGTCAGAGACCCTGTTCCTTGGAAGGCCATTGTGAGATCTGTTCCTGTCTGGGCCCTGTTGTTCGCTGCGGTAAGTTATGCAATAGATACAACGTGTTACAAAAAAAACCCTTAAAGCCGAATATCGTAGAAAGGGACCATCCAATTAAACAACTTTTACTATGGCACCAACTCAGAAATCGCGAAAAAAATCAACTGTTTCATACAAAAATTAATAACGAGTATCAAAATGTATGAATCAGCTGTTTTCCTTTCGCGATTTCAGAGTTGGTCCTATAGTAAAAGTTGTTCAGATTGAAGGGGTTTGAGGGGTTTTTTTAACACGTTGTATACCTCCTAATTAACAAAGAAAAGTTGCGGGGTGTAATTTGAGATTATATTGGGCATTGTAATTAAGAAGACAAATGGGTGACACAATCTCAGGGGTGGCAGCCTATTCCCAGCCTCAATCATAATAACCCAGTTGAGCATCTTGTGGATGTCGGTGATAATTTTCACATAACTAATAGTGTTAAAAGTCCCTAAATAAATATAAATTTTAAAAAACCAGCCGGACGATTCCGAAACAAAACTCGCAATTCACTTTGAAAGTCACCTCACTTCTTATGAGTTTGATATTGGAAATTATGTAATTCTAGGTTATTTTCAACCCAATTACCTAATTTACCAAAATTATTTAATAAGTTTTCAGAATATTTTAGTACCTACATGCATAGTTTTATTGCTTAATAACTGTGGTGTATAACTTTATAATTTGATCAGACAGTTATTAGATAAAATAACTACTTATTAGTACTAATATTTTGATTTAAACATAATTTTCCAATAAAAAAAAGATGTAGAAATAACAAGCCCATGACTTGGACAAGTTGCTAACGTAGGTACTCGTACTTACTAAAGATAGGGAAAACCATGTTGATGTCATATTACTTAGTCAGTAAATATCTTGATGAGTACCTACTGATTAAGTCAAAAAATACATTCTGATGTGGACAAACCTTTTGTATAGCTGTCAAATACGACATTTGACAGATGTACAAAACATTAATAAATGTTATGATTTATCAGCTTCGCCTGGGGCTTTGACCATTTTTCAGTCCGCCTTTATTGTCTCTGTATTAAATTAGTAATCATGAATTTAACCAAGATAATGAGGGCTTTTCACAATGACAAAAAACTGTAAGCTCGATAGATGGCGTTGATAAAAATGTATGTGTCAATGTGTTTTTTATACTAAGCTTCGAAGAGTGGTCAACTCAGATAGGCAGGCAGATGTAACCCTAAAATGTTTCTCTTTGGGCAGATGTCAGTCAGCGAGCGCTTACTTGCCTCTTTGGCACAGGCCGTTTATTTTTAAAGCCAATTTTGATACTTCTCTTTCCATCAACGCCATCTAGTGCGGAAAATAGTTACTATTTTTGTTATTTAAATGTCACTTTGAAAAGCCCACATTATATAAAATTTTAACCATGTTAAGTACTTTTTTATAATTATATTTCTAAACCTTTTTTTTTCAATTCCAGGTGGGTCACGATTGGGGTTACTATACAATGGTGACAGATCTCCCCAAATATATGACGGACGTTCTTAAGTTCAACATTGCTGCAACAGGGACTTTAACTGCTATGCCATATTTGGCTATGTGGTTTTGTTCGTTCATATTCGGATGGGCGTGTGACTTCTGTGTGAAGAGGAACTGGCATTCGATAAAAACTGGAAGAATTATTCATACAACAGTTGGTAAGTAAAATAGAACAACTAAGACCAATAGGGATGTTGACTAATGAATAAAATAACGAAATACTAATAAAAATCGTAAACATATTGAACTTTTAGAGTAGCTTGTATACCTCTTGGTTTTATATATTGCATATTATTTGTTTTATGCCCCTTCAAAGTTGGGTGGACAAGTCCATTTAAAAAGTATAAAATTTATTTAAATAAATGATACCGTTAATTAGTCCGTAAAATGTATAGCAAATTTGTCGAAGAAACCATTTTTATAAACACAATATTTAATTTAGCTGCAGAACAAATTTCCTATGCGTTGCATACAAACTAGCACGGCGTGACGTCATAACGTGCAAGCCATTAGTATGGAGCGTTTTTGATCGAGTCCATTTGTGCGCATTTCACACTGTGATATCTCGGGCAGTTTTCATGCTAGCGAATTAATTCTTTTACCAATGTTTCTTTTTTTGAGAGGTAATTTATGTAACATAAAATAAAAAAATAGTCAACATCCCTATTATCGGGAATGAGACTTTCTCTAAGCATTTTGTAGGACGTGTGAGGAGCTTACAAAGAAAGTAAAATAATGTAGAACTACTAGGTACTAGTTATAGCCCTTTTAGTCCAAAATGTCAAGCGGCTAGTTGTTGTAACTTATTATAACGAACAAACAAACATAATATTGCAGAAGTCAAATTAACTTTGTTCCAGCGCTGTAATAGTAAGCAATTTGAAATTATGTTTATAATCATAATAAAACAGTTTTTAAGAATAATATTATCTCTAGGTAGCCGTTTTATGATAAGGAAAAATTTAGCCTTTTTGTTAAGGAAAATTACTTTAGATGTAGATCTATAGTTACACGTGGCTGAAGGAAGTTAGGTAGGTAGGTACATGACCCATTTTTTAGGGAAATAAATTTGACAACTCGCCATTTTAGCCGTTTACCCACAACAGCAGGCCTATTACTACATAAAAGAAATTTGATAATCGGACGCAAATCTTCGTTCAATAGGGATGATGACTAATGAATAAAATAACGAAATACTAATAAAAATCGTAAACATTAAACTTTTAGAGTAGCTTGTATACCTCTTGGTTTTACATATTGCATATTATTTGTTTTATGACCCTTCAAAGTTGGGTGGACAAGTCCATTTAAAAAGTATAAAATTTATTAAAATAAATGATACCTTTAATTAATCCGTTAAATGTATAGCAAATTTGTCTAAGAAACCATTTTGATAAACACAATATTTAATATAGTTGCCGAACAAATTTCCTACGCGTTACATACAAACTACTCAGGCGTGACGTCATAATTGAGTAGCCGTTATTATGGAGCTTTTGGGCGAGACCATTTGTGTGCATTTCACACTGTGATATCTCGGGCAGTTTTTATGCTAGCGAATTAATTCTTATACCAATGTTTCTTTTTTTGAGAGGTAATTTATGTAACATAAAATAAAAAAAATAGTTATCATGCCTATTCACTTGATATTGAACCTTATTCGTAAGATAATAGTGTCACGGAGTGGGACGAACATCGCCGACTTATCACGATTGTTTTTTTAGCTTTTAAATAGAAACGTTTGTTCAATTTTTAACCGACTTCATCAAAAGGAGGAGGTTCTCAATTCGATTGTATGTTTTTTTTTTTTTATTTTTTTTTTATCGTTGTTCGCGCGTATCTTCGACATTTATGGACCGATTTAGATAATCTTTTTTTGTTCGATTGAGTTTTCTTGCGAGATGGTCCCATTTAATTTTTTTTCAAATCGGTTCAGTAGTTTACAAGTAATCCTGAAAATAGTATGAAATTAAATCAACTAACTTGACAATTTTGTTATTTATGAACCGAATTAGATGATTTTTTTTGTTGGGGAAGGGATACCTTTGTGTAGTCTTTTTAACCGACTTCAAAAAAAGGACGTATTGTATGTATGTTTCTCCGCGATTATCTCACGTTTGGCTAGGCCGATTTTTCTACTACTAAATAATATACTTACCTACACTACCTAATACAGAAAGTACTTACACTAAAAATAAAAAAAATGTTTAAAAAACAAAAAACCGACTTCAAAAAACCTGCCTCTAAAAAGCAAGAAATAATATTCAAATCATTAGATACGCATTATCATTGTTATAATAAAACACGTCTATTGAAGTCGGTACTCCAGCCCCACCCGACTTTAATAGACGTGTTTTATTATAACAATGATAATGCGTATCTAATGATTTGAATATTATTTCTTGCTTTTTAGAGGCAGGTTTTTTGAAGTCGGTTTTTTTGTTTTTTAAACAATTTTTACATAATACCTGTTTCACAGTCTAAACACAGATTAACTTCGCAGACTTTAGAATAATAACGCCGAGAAGCCTTGTCTGAACCAAAACATAAGCATAAACGCGTGCCTTCGTCATTATCCTTTTGTGTGTAAGCTGTAGGTATGTATATATGCTTTTTCACGCTGTTTTAGAAGCAGATATAACTTAGTTTTATTCGCGCGTTTTTTCGTGCTTGTAGGTTTCTATGCGTTATTATTCTAAGTTCGCAGAGTTAAGAAAAAACTTCTGTGAGACATGTCTAAAGAAAATTAGTTTTAACTTAACCGGAATCTATAGACCCTAACTTTAGACTGTAAAACAAATATCTTCACGAGATTTAGACCACAGAAGTTTATGATTCCTGAGAAATTTAGTTTCATTTGACTACCTATGTGGTGCAGTGGTCAACATGCCGCCTACCACGCAAGAGGTCCCGGGTTCGATTCCCGGCCGGGCAGAAATTGAAATGATGAATTTTAATTTCTGTGATGGGTCTGGGTGTTACTATGTATAATAAGTATATATTTAAAAAGTTTATACAAGTATAAGTATTATATCAGTTGTCTAGCACCCATATTACAAGCTTTGCTTAGTTTGGGGCTAGATGGCGCTGTGTGAAATTGTCCAAGCATTTATTTATTTATTTAAATTAATATTGAATATTGAAATACAATTTGTAGCTGCGACGGGTCCGGCCATCTGCATTATTCTGGCCTCCTACTCCGGATGCGACCGGTACGCCGCGGTCGCTTATTTCATCGCATCCATGGCGCTTATGGGTGGTTTCTACAGTGGTATGAAGGTATGATTATATAGCGTGAAATTTTAATCATTTGGTTCCCGCAGTGGGATGGTTCCACTCATGATTACAAGCAACTTTTACTACGGAGCCAACTCTGATAACAGCAGATTTTTTTTCGCGATATCAGAGTTGGTAACATAAGTGAAACCACCCCTTGCGGGAAACAAATGATTAAAATTTCAGCGTGTATTGCTATTCTCTATTCCTAAAATAGTATTATTAGAATTGTTTGTGTCCCTGTCACAAACAAAATCAACAATGTGAAAACCACCTTGCTTTAATAAATCTCAATACTAAAAGCAATGACCTCAAAAGCTAGTCAACCATTTTTTCTATTCCTTTTTTCAAAGTAATATACTATACTTGTATCTAGTTAAAAGTTAAAGTTACAAAACTTAAAAAAAGGATAGAGTGATCCTCACAGTGACACAAATAAATCTTATCTGCCTAGAAAACGATAAGATACAACAAACTAAGCTTTTTATATTTTTATTTAGAGTTTTATGGAGAATTTACACGACAATCACTCTTGTCGTGTAAATTCTCCATAACATCAAATAGACACCTCATTGAAATTAGGTTTGCGATTCGGTTTTACATGGGATTGTCGAAAAAAAGTCTAAATTGTCTACTAGTCGAGTCACCTAGCAAGTGGCCTGGAAAATCAACCCGTGTAAATTGTGTAAATCACAAAGAAAAATATTAATGAAATCCATTTTACATTAAACTTACTTGACCAACACTTCAATATTTTGTTGACATGCCAAATAAGTAAAGCTAAGGTTTCCTAAGATGACGGTGCAGTCATATTACGGCGCGTCGTATTGTTAACATAGACAACGTTCTAAGCCGCCAAATAAAGGCCTGGATGGCAGGATGATGGTGCCGTCATATTCGACGGCACCATCATCCTAGAAAACCCTAGCTTAACTCTCCATTTCTGAAGTATAAGAAACTATTGATGACGTCATCTCAGAACCTATTGATAAAACATCACAAAATTGGTTCCAATTTTTAACACAATATAATATTATCCATCTTTTACTTTTGTTCGCAAAATCATGAATTCAGCCAGTGTATTACCGGATTCATTAGATAAATATCTTACGAGCCGGCGCATTTTTTGAGCGATTACTGAACAAGGGTCGAATATATTAAACGGTCCGAGCACCCGCTTCATCATTCCTTTGTCGGAGCCCGATGAGGCGGAAATCATTTTATCTATATCCAGCTGCTATCACGTTGTCGGAGAATTTATCGAATTTCGGATATAAAAATATGATGTAAACAAAAAATGCTGAGGCTGCCTCCTCACATTGCTGAAATGATAGATTAGATGTCCGGGTAGACTCTCAAAAACGGCACCTCAAAATAACGCCCGAATCGAAACGAAATCGTGGACTGATGCTAGTAAAGAAACAAGTAATTAATAACTGAATGCAAACATACACGGCCTTACCACAAAAGATTTTAAAACACTGTTCAACAAGTGTTTAACTAAAACACTGTTTTAATGTGATGCTGTCACTTTTTTGACAATATTGTTTGAAAGAGACGGCATCACATTTAAACAGTGTTTTTATTAAACAGTGTTTTAAAAATCTTTTGTGGTAAGGCCGTGCAGTGATTATGTAACTTTGTTGCAATCAACTCTGACAGAAATCTCAGATTCATTGCTGCTTTAGTAAGAACCAATATGACAACTATCTTACTTAAAGCAGCAATGTAACTGCGGTTTCAATCGATTTCAACCGAGAATTGTTAGCAACAGACTTACGTAACATAAACAATTATTTCAAATTATGAGGATCTGTCTGTAGTTTGAATGATGAGGGCTGGAAAGTAAGAGGAAGACCGAAGAAATGATGGATGGATTGTGTACGGAATATGAATGTGTAGGGAGTGGATGAGGAGATGACGAGTTACAGAAAGGAATGGAAGAGAAGGACGCACTGCACCGACCCCAAATAAATTGGGATAAGGGTAGGGGGATGATGATGATGATGTTCTGTAGTTTTATTATGGTTTTCTTTTGTTACAGGTGAATGCTTTAGATTTGGCGCCAAACTATGCAGGCTCCTTGACTGCTATGATCAATGGTACTTCTACGATATCTGGCATTATCACACCATATCTTATAGGACTTTTAACACCTGATGTAAGTATATTTTTTATACGTAAGACGTTAAAAGTGGTATTACCATATTTACACATTACAATTACAATACAATACACAACAATACAATACAATTACATATACAATTTACCTAATCAAAGGATTTTCCTACTACCATAGTCTACGTTGTTCATATAAGAAGAGCATCTCAAGTACTATGTAAGTAAGTATATGAATATATAGCTCTCAACGTTGAGAGCAGATCACAGTCATGGTATTTCGATATAAATTTTACACACGCTTATAATTTCTCGCGGTTGAATATTTTCGGTAACTTCTGAACTTTTCACTTCACAAAGAGCGCGAACAACTTCCTAATGATTCTCTTTTTGATTTCAATACTTTTGTTCGCTCCGCAGAACTTCGAAACAAGCCGGACAACATTTTTAATCTCCTCAAAATGTCGGCCTTATTTTCGAAGTTTCGAGCTTACAATAGACCCGCGTCTGTGAAGGCTTTTATCTCTCCGTCAAAATCTATACGAGTTGTCGTCAACTTTGTCGGCGTCAAAGTTCTTATCTTCGGTATTTAGTTCGTGTTTATTTCAATGAAGTCTAATTGATGCTTTAGAAAATTTTCCTGTCAAAAGCAGTGGAATTGGTGCCTCTGTAATTGAATATCGGAAAGCCATTTCACTAGGTCCTGGGGAGAGAAAATTGGATGTTTCCTTACATTTTAAGTTGAAGCCGTATCGGTATGCCAGTCACTTTGCCCTAATTTATTTTAAGAATCTCAGTAAAGTAGAAACATATTTAAAATGACTTTGTAACGGAGCGCTTAAGCTAAATGAAATCTAAATTTTGGTTTGAATATGAAATAATTAGGATAAATTATTTAAAGTTCATCACGGCTAGTCGAAGTGGATATTGAAATGCCATGAGATATCCCCGAAAGGATCATAAACATTCACAGTAATTGTGAAGATTTGACGATTTATATAGATGTTGTTTGTCCGTAAATCTTCAATCAAATAAAAAAATTAGTCAAGCATATTCAGAATATAATTATAGCAACATAATTAATGTTTGGGTACTCGTAGTAGGTTATTTTACTAGTTAGCTTGTTTTCCTATGTTCATGTTGTTCAAACATTGAGTGTTCAAACATTTTAACAGGGCATTTTTACGACCATTTTCGACTATTATTAATATTTTTTTAATTTTTTAAACTTTTAAATTTTTATGCATTTACAATGCTATTTTTATATTAAGATTATTAATATAATTGAAAAATATTAGAAAAAATCGACTCACCCGTAGCAGCTCAGACGGGACTCGAACCCGCACCCTTAGGATTCCGGCCCAATGCACTAACCAATTATGCTACCGAGTCGCTAGCGAGCTTGGCGAAATTTTCTAATACTTTTCACGTTTTTACGCTGTAGGCCAGCGCCATCTCATCAATGTGAAGAGAATTACTTCGACATTCGAAAGCAACACCTTTACAGGTGCTAGACAAATCGATTAAGATGAAATGGCCATATAATTTTTTAAACTTTTAAATTTTTATGCATTTACAATGCTATTTTTATATTAAGATTATTAATATAATTGAAAAATATTAGAAAAAATCGACTCACCCGTAGCAGCTCAGACGGGACTCGAACCCGCACCCTTATTAAAAATTATATGGCCATTTCATCTTAATCGATTTGTCTAGCACCTGTAAAGGTGTTGCTTTCGAATGTCGAAGTAATTCTCTTCACATTGATGAGATGGCGCTGGCCTACAGCGTAAAAACGTGAAAAGTATTAGAAAATTTCGCCAAGCTCGCTAGCGACTCGGTAGCATAATTGGTTAGTGCATTGGGCCGGAATCCTAAGGGTGCGGGTTCGAGTCCCGTCTGAGCTGCTACGGGTGAGTCGATTTTTTCTAATATTTTTCAATTATATTAATAATCTTATTATTAATATTTTTTTTTAATGACACTCCAACTAATTCTATAGTTATTATAATGTTATGAGCGCGCAGTCTGCACACTAGCGCAGCCATTGGTGAAAAAAAATCCTAGATAAAGACGAAATTGTGAATTATCTCTACAGAAAGATAATTCCTTACGTTTTTAGTACTTTTTATCACTTACTTACGTAAACAATATTTTCTGCCTGTGACTAGCCTGCTGATTAATGGACTTTCATTGCAAGCAATATTATCTTTATAATATAAGCACTATGATTTTTTTCCTATGGCGACGCCAGTGTGCAGAAATGCCCGTGCTCAAAGTAACACTTTTTTCACAGTCTACGTTAGTCCAATGGCGAGCAGCTTTTTGGGTCTGCTTCGCTGTTCTAGTTGGAACTAACATCGTGTACATCATTTGGGCTGATGGTAAACAACAGTGGTGGGACGACGTCAGACAATATGGCTACCCGGCAGATTGGAAACATGGTCCTTTGAAAACGGTGGATTTAGATAAGGAGAAGAATAAGAAAGAGAAAGCAGTATTAGAAGGATCCAAACTGTGATTCTTTGTTTTTTTAGATTGGTAAGGTAATAAAATAAGCATCGAAAAGTTGTGATAAATATAATAATGACAGGGTTATTAAAATAAACTCGCAAAATGAATTTTGCTATTACTTTATCTATATTTTATAGTCTGAAGGAGTTCGTTAATTTTGTCATTTTTTTTGTTTTTCATCGGCAGGTATTTTTGCTTTTTTGCCAAGCTGCCATGCACAGTTAAGATTATGTGCGTATGTGCTTTTATTTTTTATGATTTTCTCGGAAATACTTTTCAATGTCACGTTTTAAGCACATACTTACTTTAAAAAAATAAGTAGATTAGTTTTCGACGCTTATCTTGAGCCTTGTTAATTTTAAGTCATAACTAATAAGTACGAAAAAGTGATTGAACAAAAGCATGTAGTATAACTATAATTTAATTACCTAGTTCAGTTTCTTTAATTTATTAAAAAATGGTTTACTCTTAATACAAAACAGCGATCCTGAAACTTATTTATGTACCTTATTAATTTTTAAATTGATAGAGAAAATGCTTATAATAGTTATTTGTTATACAAAAGACCAAAGTCAACTTGTGCTGCAAGTGCCGATTTTAAATCACGAACTAGCGAAGTAGTCTAGAATTGAATCACGAGCATAGTGAGTGATTCTAATAAAGACTCAAAATTTCAATCATCAGACACAAAATTTTAGTCTCGTGTTAAACATACAACTTTTCAACTCTACCAGCGAGAAAAGTGTTAATAAGTAAGAATAGTTATTTTCACGCGACTTTCTTGGTAAAAAGCTAATTCAGCATTATAAAATTGTTCTCTTTTGGAGTTAGACAACTATGTAATGTATGTTCAACCGGACGAACTCATTTTCTTTAAATTTTAAATCCAATTATTACCTACTTACTTATTAAAAAAAATTGAAACACCTTGTAGCTGAATTTAAAGACTATCTCGAAAGTCATATAATATGATTGTTTCTAAAAATAGGTTTTCGTGATAATAAAAAATAATTAAATAATTCTGGTCTGTGTAGGTTCACTACTACACGCACACGACATTTTTTACTGAAAATTTTAAATTGCGGTAGTAGGTCTAAATGAGAACTCAAGAAAAATAATAAACTTAATGAAAACTTGGAGGGTTGAGTATGATGAAAAGGCTTGATGATAAAGTACAAAATAAATACTATTCTAAAACATGGACACTTCGAGCATCGCGGCTTCGTCCCGATACAAGCGCGTTTTACTCTAAGCATGGACATATCAATAGACCTATAACAAAAAAGAATCACGATTGTCGGACAAAATTCGTCGTTCAATTTACTTGATATTGAACCTTATTCGTGAGTTAATAGTGCCATGCACGGAGTGGGACGAACATCGTACGCTTATCGCGGTGCTTTTTTGTAATAGGCCCTCTGGCTTAAAACTAGTGCTGTCACATTTATTTGCTGAAAGAAAGACAAAGACAGCATCAGATTAAAAAACCTAACTAGTCCAATTAGTGGGTTTTTAATTTGAAATAAGTCGATTACTTCTCTGTTTTTTGGTTTAATTTAAAATTGGAACGGAATATTTATATTGTTATAATAAAAAAAAGAAATGTTTAAGTACCTACAATGCGATTAATTTAACTATGTACAAAAGCGACAATTTCACTCGAATTAACTCATTGAATCACATTAACGATTAAATTTTTTGATAAAAAATACATCGTTTTTTACCACAAACGATCTGAATTCGGTCCTTCTTTTGTACATAGTTAATTTAATCGTATTGTAGGTTGGGTATACTTAATCATGAAACTTTAATAGTGCCATTGATGGTTTAAAAAAAGCCATTTAAAAATCACGCCATTTTTAAGCTGAATTAAAATATTTAGGGTACCTTAACTATGTCGTTAAAACCGAATTTTAATTATTGTAAATTATTCTTATTAGTTAAAAATCCCAATAAGTATTTAAATGTTTTGTATTTTTTTGTATAAACCAAGCAATCATTTAATTTATTTATGCATACATTTTTGTTATAATTATAATTTACTATCGAAATGAAATTATTCAATGCGATGTGATACCTAATAATAAGTACTTATTATAAGATTAATATTATTTTTATTATTAATTTAACTTGTTGACTAATAAAGATACAAGAATAAAGAATGATTTTTTTTATTTTCTCTTAATTATCCTACTTTGCCTATAAAAGTTTTAAAAGGTACCCATAATAAGTAGCATTAAATTAACTAGATGAGTAATAGATAGCTTTAACTTCATTCTAATAATCTCTAGGTATAAAAAATGGAGGCAAAGTTTAAATAAATACTTACTAGAACAAAATCTAATAATAGAAAAGGCATTGGGCTGGACTTTACTTAATGGGAAATAAATTATAGTTTTGTTTAAAAAAATAAAAATAAAATTGACATGAAATTATCTCGAGAAAAGTATATAGAATTACCTATAGATAAAAAATACTTTGATTAAATTGTAAGTAATTGTAAAATTTTAAAAATAAGACTTAATTAACTATTTGGAAATAGTAGTTTGTTACACAAGGGACGTAAGAGAGCTATTACAGAACAAGATCCAATTTGGCGCCCATGCGAGCATAGCTCGCAAAGGGCGCTACGGATCGAGTGCACCCGAGATATTTAGAATATAGTTCATGGGTGTAATAGCTACTTACAACCGAGGTAAGCATACTACTTTACATCATTCATGCGAGGTAAATAAACATTTATATTGGTATGACAAAATGAATTTTTCATTAGAGAGAAAATATTTATAAAAAAAATATTTATTAAAATTAATATTTACATTGTTACAATTAATAAAAGGCAGTGACACTGGTTGGCCAGGCGTGTGCACTGTTTAGATAGAACGTTCCATTTTCAAATCACTTTACAATTCAAGCATTAGGGTGAATGCTTTAATTGTAAAGTACACTTTTATTCAAGCTATGCAAAACTTCTTAGTGAACCAATTTCTTTTCTTATTAAAATGACGAAACTTTTTACTGAAAAAAAAAACAATGCACTGTGTTGCACATGCCAACTTACACAGCCTCTTACCATACTAGTAAATCCCTTTTTTCCGAGCAGTATGATGTAAAATAAGATAAAATTTAAAAAAATGAGAAGGCGAAGCAGTCCATTTTTGCCATTTTAAACTAACAGGCGCCCAACTCAAAAGGAAATATTATGATTTCCGAATAAATGTTTCAAAGGGTTGGTACCTAAGTAAGTACCTACCTACTCAAATATATTTTAATTTTAATTAGGTAATGGTTTTTAGGAGAAGCTTATGTTATGACCAGAATATACTTGTTGTATGGTCTGTGTGACCAGCACACCACAGTGGGATTGGAGTGGGAAAACATAAATGCTGAACATATTGAAACAAAAAACATGAACAGACAATAGAGTCTGTTCGGAAAAAGAACTGACTTGGGATTTGTGCTTGATTACCATTTTTGAAATGTTGACTTCACTGTTACGTTTTAGTGCGACTGTAATAACTTGATAAATATTAAGTCATGACAGTCGCACTATAATTTCGCATAACAGTTCAGTCAACATGACAAAAACGGTGATCAAGCCCAAATCCCAAGTCGGTTCTCTTTCCGAACAGACTCTACAGGTAGGTAACTACATAAAAAAAACTTACTTACTTTCTCATTTTTCGATATACTTATAGGTACTTAACTTACAGTATAATATTCTCTCATTTTTTATTTTTACAATTTTTATTCTTGTTTAATAAAAAAATAGAAAATCATTAGCATACCTAATAAAACTGTTAGACTTATCCATGGTCCAAAAGATCCGGCATTCTGGTAGTAAAAAGCAAAGAATGCAGATATTTTTTCGGTCACACACAATAGTACATTACAGCCGTGAACGGGAAGCTAGCGATTGCATTGCCGAGGATGGTTTGAAGCCCGAGCCGCAGGCGAGGGCTTTAATCATTCGAGGCAATGCAAGTAGCTTCCAGAACAAGGCTTGTATAGTGCTTTTCTCAAGAAATGCGAGGAAATAAAAAATTAAAAAAACTTTTTCCAGTTTTCCAAACCATGAACTGGTTATAGCATTTGATATATCTTTCTTTTGATTTTGATGGCAGTAAGTTTTCTATTATTAATTTTGCTTCTGCTCTCAAACTTAGTGGCGTACATTCAATTGCCGTATCTATTTCACTGTCAGAACTCATTTTGTTATTTATTACACAATATAAACTGTATCGATATCAAATATACCGCTGAAAATTATTCCCGCCAGTTTTTTTTTTTGGGTGCATTCCAGCAGTTTAATCGCTCGAAGCGCCGAAAAGCAAAATGAGATTTATCATAGACAAATCCTCTGAGTAATCTTGAATTACGTGCAGCGCTATCTACCGCCGAGAAGCAAAAACCCATCTCATTTCGCTTCTCGGCGGTAGATGGCGCTGTACATAATTCAAGATTACTTAGAGGATTTTTGTCTCTGATAAATCTGGTACAATACAATGTAATATTTATTTATTCTTATAGTAATATACTCTGTGCGCACCATTTTTTTATTGTATCGTTATTATAGTACCTATTAAATAATTTTACCTTTATAATATTAACTATCTTGTCGTTGGCTTGCGTGCCAGAAAAAAGGAACTAAAGTTATGGCTGTATGGTGCAAATGTACCTTTGCTTTTTTTGTTTTTGTGAACAGCTAAAACAAAAAAAAGAAGTTGCCGCAGACCACCCAGATCATCTTCGCACTGTACCTACTTCCCGCACTGGTGCTGGTGCGGGAAGTAAGTATTGAAATTCATTCCTGGCCTGAATTTTAAATTTAGAATGTGATGAACCAGACCCCCTCGGAAATGTGGAACGCCCCGCATTCCTTTTTCAAATGGAATGATAAGATTTCAGAGCATAAGTGAGAAAAAATATTATAGAGCATTTAGCAAACGAAACAGTTTATGGTTCAAGGATACGTACCTAACCTAAGTACCTACTTGTTGTATAGTTGGGTTCAAGTTAAAGATGAATGTACGTAATTTTCAATACCGATAGCGGAGATGACGTAAGCTTGTGTAGTCCACGTGACTTCATCTGTCTCGGAGACCGGAGTGCTATAGATACCTTTTTTTATTCGACCATGCATTTATCATTAATATTTGAAAAAAAAAATGTAAATGCCCGGATAGTAACTTAGCGATGCTTCAATAAATAAATAAATAAATAAAAACAATTATTCCAGTCAAGTCAGGAAATGGTTTATTTATATATCTCCAAGTGAATGCCTCCGGTTAGTGTGTTTAGAATATTTATTATCATCTAACCTTGTACCTACGGAAGATAGTAATAAGATAATTAAGGTTATGTTATACATTGTTCATAACATGTTCGAAACAAGGTAATGTTCTTGTTATATTTTCTGTTGTAAAGACTAATTTAATATTAAAGTTAGTGTATCTCCTTGTTTCCTTTTTAGTGGTATCTTTTTTTTATTATTATAAAAGTTCTTCAGTTTTTATACGTTCGACTAAGGGTTCATTAGGGCTAAGTTTGCAGTAAAGTTTAGTGACTAAACTAAGCTAATGTATCTGATGTTGCCTTATTATTTACATCGTTATGAGATCTCATTTGCAAACACACAATTTTACTGTTTATAATCCATTTCTCTTGAAATAATAGGTGCCTAACATGAAACTAAATTATGATTTGACAGATGACGAAATTTAACCAGTTTAAATGTCTCACTGGTTCAACAGTTAACTAGAACATGTCGTTTCGACCTTTTACTTGATAGCACTTATCTTTAATTATTTCAAGGACACTTTAATGAGTTTTCTGATCGAATAAACAAACAGTGATGGGATGACATCATTTGCATTAATCTGCGTGGCCCATGGGAAACGGCAGTTCATTATACCATGGTAGTAGGGCACTTTAATGTATTTGACCATGGTTTGTACCTAGACGCTATAACAAAGGAGTTTATGGTGCATATTTTGTTACGATGGGATAACGGGGTATTTATATACATGAAGCGGCTGAGGCAAGTTGGCAGGCGACTTAGTCAATTAGCGCTTTTTATAGACAACCGCTTGTAAAATCTAATTGCAAGCACACCTAATTTCAATGAGGTGGCAATTCGATTTTACAAGCGATTGTCGATAAAAAGCGCCAATTGACTAAAGTCGCCCGTCAAGTTGCCTGCCAAGTCGACTCGTGTAAATACCACATAACGTTTTTTAAGTAATGATTTAAAGCAAAACTTATGTACGTCCCATGATAATAAGAATACAATTCTGTATATTTCGCATCGCAACTGTATTAATTATTCAACTATTAATTGCTTACTATCGGTATGCATAAATAACTTCTCTGAACTACTTAGTTAAAAAGAACGTGGCGACCGTTAATTTCAATAGTGTGAGGATAAATACGACTGCAGAACGAAAATCGCGACCACAGGAACAACATAAAATGGAGAAACTCAAAAAGTTGCGCACTGTGGCGAGGAGGCAGTTTACGAGAGCGGCTGATGAACTAGCAGAAGCATATGCAGAGCTGCCTCAGGAAATGAAAAATCGGTACAAGCCACCAATTCAGTTAAAAAAATGACATGTTATAAATTATATAAAAAATTGAGCAAATTTTTCTCTGTTATCAATCTTTTATTGGCTTTATTATATCGTTTTATTTAAGTGTGCTAAATATTTAAATGAAAGGAACGCTATCATGAACGGTGTATTATCGCATAGAACTTTATCTTTATAGGCTGTAATCTGATATTTTTTAAAACAAATTGAGAGATGAGCCTCATTCAGAGCGGTGATCAATCAATTTTATCGTTCAAAATTTGGCAGTCGAGGTCGGTTAGGCTTAGTTGAGTCTGTTAAACTATGTTCATAGTTGTGAATAGTCTGTTTTGTTTGTTTAAGGCGACACCCTCAAGTCGCGCCCTAACATTGTATCTAAAATTCAAATATACAAATTGAAGGCCCCTTTTTGCTCTTTTGTTAACTACTACTACTACAACGAACTATATTTTACTGAGGTTAGTGTTTGTAAATAAACTACAGACCCTGAACTTCAATCTGTTCACGTGAATTTCGATACATTTACTTTGCGAGCAATTTATTTAATTATGATGTTTGACTTTGAGGTATATAGGTGCCTTAATAAGATTTTAATGTCTAAGCGTATAGTTTTCTAATATTCTAACGGCCAGACAAATTTCGGATATTAGGTATATTACAGACTTAACACTAAGTAAAACATTTACTTCAGTGTTCTATTTTGAAATAAGCTAGAAGATAGGTGCTAACCGTGAGAATTTTGATGAGTCCTGCCTGACCTGAGTTCCTAGGTCGTAATAACTTTCTGTAATGCTTTAATTCTCTGTTATCTCAGTGGACCAACTGTTGCACAAATAGTTGTGCTGAAGGCATACTCACTTCAAATAATTGGTCCCCCTGACATGGGCTGTGCAATCAGTCAGGACATATTTTAAAATAATTGTAAAAAATTTACAAGCAATCTTCGAAGACAAGTTATAAACTCTAGATTTGTCAAACTATTTAAATTATCTTTAACGTGAATCTCTACAAGAGTCGACTTAGGACGAAGTTGAGTGTCCGTTTTATGCGATTTTTTGCGGTTATAATAAAACAAGTAGATATATAGAACCGGTTGTTTGGTAAGTCCTACTTGTTCTGCTACCATTTGATATAGTATTTTAGACTAGTTTCGTTTGATATAACAGTTTTTTTTCTTCTATATTTACCATTATAAACTAAGGTACAATTTACAACCAATTAGTTAGTTACTTACTTAAAATGTGCATTTATAAATTACTCAGACATATTATTATTAATTATAAAAAATAATAATAAGTAGATTTAGTGTTAACCGCCTGCAAATTATGTAACTTGTGTTCCAATACAAAAAAATAACTCTTTCTAATTTAAATGTGTCATTTAAGCAAAGAGAAACGATTTGCACACACTATTAATATCTGCAACAATTTAATATATCAAATCAATAATTTAAAACGTAGTGTTTCAAAGAAGAAAGAGAGAAAAATATTCAATAAGAACGACTGAACTCTCGTTTTCTCGAACAGCTGGCATTCGGTGACATTGACGAAATTGCATAGGGTCATTGACCGATTTTTTTCGGATACAAACTGTAACGTTCGTACTGAAAATAGCACAATGACTGCGTTCATTAAAAAATGATTTATAGGTAACAAACGTCGTTATATTGAATCGTCACATTTGTACAAAACAATATTTTTGGTTATTGCAACTGAATGATTTTTAAATTTTTTAAAGTGTTGTGTTAGTACTGTTTTGTTCTATCACATCAAACAGTAAAATAGCTATCGCTCTATTTGCATTCATAAATATGTAATTCGATTGTAATTTTACGAAACGCGGCAAGCATTTGATATTCAGACAAAATTTTATGAAAAATTGAATTCATTAGAATCTTGGAACCTTTTTATAGAGCAACGGTAGCAATCCTGCCAAATTCAAATACCCGAGTTTGATTGGTGGGTTGAAATAGGTGGGCATAAGTTTGTGTGATGATTTGGTCTGTTTTCACCGAGCCGCTTCAACTTTCATTCAACTTGCGACAAATGCATGAAATATTGCCCCAAAACCGTGCGCTTTTCCTTTTTAACCGACTTCCAAAAAAGGAGGAGGTTCTATGTTCGTCTGTATATTTGTTTTTTTTTTGTGTATCTCCACCGATTACTCGAAGACGGCTGGACCGATTGAAATGATTCAAACGTTATTACATTAGGTACACTCCCAAGTTGGTCCCATTTTTTAAAATTTGGAAATCGGTTCAGTACTTTTCAAGTAATTTTGAAAAAAGCACGAAAATAGTATGATTTTGTGTGAATTACCTCGATGATTGGTCGTATTACTTCTTTGTTTATGAACTGAATAAGATAATATTTTTTTTGTTGGAAGAGGGATATCTTAAGTGTATTTTTTAACCGACTTAAAAAAGGAGGTTCTCAGTTTGACCCGTATTTAAGTATGTTTCTCCGCGATTATCTTACGTTTGGCTGAGCCGATTTTTCTACATATATAATATACCTTACCTACAAGGTACCTACACTAAAAATAAAAAATTGATTAAAAAAAACAAAAAACCGACTTCAAAAAACCTACCTCTAAAAAGCAAGAAATAATATTCGTAATAATAAAAATACGTCTATTGAAGTAAATAGAAAGTAAGTAGAATAAAAAAAGGAATTTGTACTCCAGCCCCACCCGACTTCAATAGACGTATTTTTATTATTACGAATATTATTTCTTGCTTTTTAGAGGTAGGTTTTTGAAGTCGGTTTTTTGTTATTTTTAAAACAGTTTTTTACTTTCATGTTAAATTTCGACAAACTCATGCAATATTGATTGCCATTTAAGAATATAGGATATCTTCTTAAATAATGGCAAATATGTCCCTAGCGCATGCGCTATTGCATGCCCTGAGGCAAGCCTCTGTTGAAAGCAGCGCAAGCGCACGCCTAGCGTGCGCTATTGGATGCCTTTAAACATGGGTATATAATATTTCTAAGTCAATAAAGTTTTCTCTGTTCAATTTTTTTTATTCGTAATTAAGTAGGATATTAAGCGAAGGGCAAATCAAATTACTTATTTTTCTAAAACATTATGTTATTTGTATTATTCACCACAGTATCAGCTCTACTTTTCTTATATTTGGTATGTGTTGTTTAGAAGTTTTTCTTATTATTGTAAAGATAATCAAGCAGTCAAACAAATTCTATATAGCAACGAGATTGTCGTCTCATTTTAATTAAATATATTTTTAAGTCAATAAATTCTCAACAGACACATTAGTTAAAAATAAAGCCAATAAAATGACTGTTACATAATGTATTAAGACAGCCATAAAAGGTAAATTGAAGGTCAGAAAGCTAGTGATGTTCGAATATTATAAAATCGGATTTATCTAAATTAAAGTGAGTAAAAATAAGTTAGTTTTTTTAAATTACAAAAGAAGAAATAATCGAATACTAATTTGTCAAAATGTACATTATTATTTACCATACACGTTTTATGTTCTACAACGTGTTACAAAAAAACCTAAATCCGAATAATCATATTCATAATCATTGTAAAAGTTGTTCAGTTTGATGGTCCCTAATCTTGATAGATCTATCAAGAATCTATCAAGATTAGGGACCATCAAACTGAACAACTTTTACAATGGGACCAACTTTGAAATAGCGAAAAATAAAACAAACAACTGTTTCATATATTTTAATATTTTCGTTATTAGTTTTTGTATGAAACAGCTGATTTTTTTCGAGCGTTGGTCCCATATTAAAAGTTGTACAGTTTGATGGTCCCTATCTACCATATATTCGGCTTTAGGATTTTTTCGTAACACTTTCATTCAAAATATTTACGTACTTATTGAAAAAATTATGGAAAGTAGAATATAAATGAAATTTTTATACTTATTCATTAATACTGATACAGATTTTTTTTTGTAGGATTTGTACAATTGTATATAATTTCACATTACATAGGTGTCAAAATATTTAAAACCAAAGGTATATATATTTCTTAAGTATAGGCACATCACAATATATTAGGTAAGCCATTTATATTCAAGTATGCATACGCTCAATGTAAATTAGATGGCATTCGACTAGTACAATGTTAATCCATTGTTGAGTTTCATTCATGTTGTATTATTCAAAAGTATAACTTGACAGTAGTCTAAAAACCAGTAAATAAACTTTTTATTCTCAGTTTGGACAGATTAACAGAATGTGTGTTTTTATTGACTATGTTTGTGTGGCCCAATTTTTTTCCTACTAAATACAAGTATTATGTTTTGGGAAAACCGCAACCAACCTTAGGTGCATTAAAACATAAAGAGAGAGAAAATTTAAATAATGAAGAGAAATCGAAACATCGAAATTTTCACGGGAAAATAAAAAATCAAATCAAATACCAACTAATTACCAAAGTACTTTCAATATAACCGCGCTATAGTATTCGATATAAAGTGTTTTATTTTGTCTGAGAGCGTAAAGTAAGTTTGAGAGGTAAAAAGAGAGAAAATTGTTAAATTACCTACTGATAATTTTTTAAAAAGGGCTATTTCTGCTATGCATTATGTAAGGTAAAATTTAGAGCTATCAAAAGTACAAAGAATGCACTAACCAACCTTTCCTTCGAACTGGTGGGCGAACGGCCTTATAAGGCAAGTTGTACGTTGTTGCTACCTACTTATAATATTGTTGTGTAATCCAATTCCAATTCAAGTGTCAAGTTCAAACAGTGTCAATGTTTTATCGATGACTCCGTCTTATCTTACACTAAATTTAACTGTAGGCACAGTATTATTTCTGATTTTTAATTAAATCTTTGGCATTCATGTTTTTTTATATATTTGTTTCAAATACATTATAACTCTTTTAAACTTAAGCCCTTATAGGACAAGCTTATTTTAAAAACATCCATAAGTTAGTTCATTTACTTTTACGTTAGAAATTGTAAAATTTGAAAAATTGATTGGTAGAGATTCTAAATATTATTAGCATTCAATTTTCAAGCTTTATTCTTTTTTTTATAATTTAGCCAAATTCATTAGGTGTATTGTAATAAAGAACAAATATCGTAGAACCTAGGTAGGTACTATGTAAGTGGAATAAATAATTAAATCTGTTTTCACATCACTAAAAGAAGCGAACTTGACAGACTGATCGTACTCGATCACGTTTGTCATGCAACACTCGGTCCGGCCGGGTGTCGGATGGGTGACCGTAAAGTGGCATTACAACTGAGCGCTTCCGTGCTTCGGAGGGCACGTTAAACCGTTGGTCTCGGCAATTGTCAATAGGGATGTTGACTAATGAATAAAATAACGAAATACTAATAAAAATCGTAAACATATTAAACTTTTAGAGTAGCTTGTATACCTCTTGGTTTTATATATTGCATATTATTTTTTTATGACCCTTCAAAGTTGGGTGGACAAGTCCATTTAAAAAGTAAAAAATTTATTAAAATAAATGATACCTTTAATTAGTCCGTAAAATGTATAGCAAATTTGTCGAAGAAACCATTTTGATAAACACAAAATTTAATATAGCTGCTGAACAAATTTCCTATGCGTTGCATACAAACTTGCAAGGCGTGACGTCATAACGTGCAAGCCGTTTTTGATCGAGTCCATTTGTGTGCATTTCACACTGTGATATCTCGGGCAGTTTTCATGCTAGCGAATTAATTCTTTTACCAATGTTTCTTTTTTGAGAGGTAATTTATGTAACATAAAATAAAAAAAATAGTCAACATCCCTATTGATAACAGTCGTTAAGCCAAGTTAGAGGCCTTACAGGCGGCTTGATAAACTCTAACACCAGAGGTGGCGGCTAATCCGCATTCGATAAGAAGAAGAAGAACATCACTAAAAGATCATTAAAAAGTTTATGTGACTGTATAGGCCGCAACGAAGCAGACGCAAATCGGTACTAATGAGATGTTTTATGAAAGAATAACGACCACTTCCCATCCCATGCAAGCGTTGACCTGTCAAATAGCTATTTTAAAAAGTTGATGTATAATGATAATAAAATTATATTTAAATAGTTAACATGACCGTAAAAGTATTTATTAAATTTTCATTTGGCAGATAAACATGTAATGTTAAAATCTATCCTTTTATTACAAAAGATTTTTAAACACTGTTTAACTAAACACATGTTTAAATGTGATGTTGTCTCTGTCAAACAATATTGTCAAAAAAGTGACAATATCACATTTAAACATGTGTTTAGTTAAACAGTGTTTAAAAAGATTTTGTAATAACACGGAATATGTTCTAGTTTGTACTAAAATTAAATGTAACTATTGATATAGATAATATCTGTATTGCCATTTTTATTATATTAAGCAAGTACACGATATTTAGTAAAATCAACATTTTGACAGGTCAGAAATGGGCGTCCTACTTTAATTAAACAAGGTTTTAAAAGCTGCCTTAAAGCTGTTATATTTAACTTAAATAAAAACAAGTGGTTTCTGCTAAACGATTTCTCTGTAGTACCTGATTTCAATTTGAAATTGAAAATATTGAATGGAACTTTCTGTAAAAATATTTTAAGTGGACTTATACATATTAGACTTACTTTACTTTTATTTAAAACTGATACTGTTTCTGTCGTATTTTCAGCAAATAAAGGTAGCTTTCAGTTTCTGTTTTGACACACGTATAATGCCATTGTATCTTCTAATATACACTCAATGTCTTTTATCCCAAGGCTAGTGTATTACTCACCTATTCTCTGCCAACCCTATTACTCCAGGGCTAGTGTATCTGTGAGTATAGTCACGTTTTCATACATTTTACTGTGGTGTTAGATTCTGCTGGCCCCCACAAATCGATCGGTACCTTTAGCACAGAATACATAATAGTACAAGTCCTTTAGGTCCTGCATGAGACTTTTGGTACAAAAATTATGTCAGGAATAATAAAATAAAGAAACAATCTTGGCCCCTGAAAACGGAAATGGCTTTTTAGCTTGGCACTGAACGTGTACTAGGTTTAACGTTTTGGAATACAGAGTTAAGCATTAAAAAGAAAAAAATATGTGTAATAAACAATCGCTAGGTATACAATAATTATTAGGTAAAACGTTTTACTACTAGCTACATTTCATTGCACATAATTCAAGCCATGGGTTATTATTGTCGAGAGAATTTTATATTTTTGTATACTGTAATCACAAAGTGATAGTGACATAAATAGTGTAGACTAGCCAAATATTGGCCTTTTGAGCAATTCGTTACAAAAAAGCTCCTCAAGCATTAATGATTTCCTACATTTATTATTGATTTATCCGTTTGGATAAATAACTATATTGGAACCATACAATATGACTTTTCCAGTAAGCATTTTTAGTCGTATACGTATAAGCATGTTAGGTCATTACACTCGTTTTTACAAAAATAGACCCATAGTCCATTTATTGGCCCCCTTTGACCAATTATTGGCCTGTACTGCGCCAATTATTGGCCTGTACTGCGCCAATTATTGGCCATGCCTAAGTCAATAGATAGTATTTTCACCGGCAAAGAATTTGTTGTTTTATAAAGAGCTACAAAAAACTGTCTCGATTAGAATAATTGTTTTTTTGACCAGAGAAACATGCAACACTCGCAACTCGGTCAAGAAGTTTATAGGTCCGTAAGACTGCTTTTGGATCACAGAGCTTAAGCCGACTTGACTCTCCAACCAGTATGAATATAGCACAGCACAATGAACGTAACACTTCGCTACATTTACCGCACTTATGTCAATGCTGTAAGTTCCACGTTTGTAGTAAACCAGCTGTGTTTATGCTATGTTTATCATACATTGCCAAGGCCAGCCGCCTCGTGGTTTTCGGTGTGTAGGCTTGAGCGCAAGCAGATGACAATATTCGCCATACAGTCGAATAGTCGCACGCGCAGTGTCGGACGTAACGCACCAATAAATACTTAAAGTACGATAAATAAATATCAGTCGGTTCACGTAAAGTGCGAGGTGACTGTACGTGTGTGTGTGATTATGTAGTTGGTGTTCTAGTGATTTTAATAGTGCGGTATTTTTTGCGCACGTTATTTCTAAAACACACTTTTTTATAAAGGTATTTTTTCATTTGTTTCTTATTAAATACAATGTTTCAAGTGATATACAATGTGTACTTACCTTTCATGTAAAATCTGTTGGTTATTTGATATCGCGGTGCGGTTTCGATATCGGCATATTCAGCGGTCGAGTGGTTGTGTATCTCTTTTCAAGTACTTGTACTGTTTGTAATTAGCCGATACTAATACTGTGCTATAATGGATTGTTGATATTGTCATCAATAAGTCCTTAAAGGACTTGGCAACAAGCGCTCAAACATTTTTCAAAAGCATGAAACAATTGACAAGCTAAGTATGCCGAAAGTAAATAATTTTGTTTGAGGCTAAATCCGTAACCAACACTTGCTAAAATATATCAAGAATAATGATACAATTTACAAGAAGTTGTCGCAGAGTTAACGTCTTCTTTATTACTGCATAAAGTTATTTCTGATCGGACTTTTGACCTGGAAAAAATAGAATCAGTTCTTGTAAACTTTTCAATGAACAATAATATCCCGTACAAATGATGAGTAACTGAAAACCACTATCGCTAGTTGTTGATTAAACTGATAAGTGTTGACCTAGTTCTAATGTCCATCAGCCATTTTTGATGTCCCCACTGCTGGGGCACAGGCCTTCCTTATGGGTGGTAAGGAAGATGGGCCATAACCCACCACGCGGGCCCAATGCGGATTGGTGGGTGTTAACGACTGCAAATGCAGCCGGGACCAACGGCTTAACGTGCCTTCCGAAGCACGGAGGAGCTCGAGATAATAAATTTTTGGTTACCCATCCCATGACCGACCCTTGCGAACGTTGCTTAACTTCCGCAATCGCTGGGCCAAGCGGTAAACCACTGCGCCACCGAGCTCCTCGTTCTCCTCTAGCTCTAGTTCTAATATTGTCGTGTAATTCAATAATTAATCGTAAGAATCCTTTCATAATGTATTAAGTATCCACAATTCCACATTTTTAAAATTTAATAAACATACTTATCCAAAATATTTTCAAATATTATTTGCACCGTTTGTTTCAAATAATGTTATGCCATGGTTACCAAAGTGTATTTTGCCAAGTTAGATTTACGCTTTTATAAATGCCTAAGTACTACGCTTTTGCAAATGCCATTCAAAGTATTTATATTCCAAGGAAAATATTGAAATGTGGGACAAGGAACTAGCCTCTTATCATACAAACAAGTACATTTATAATATTTAATCATTGCACACACAACACAACCTGCAAGGCAAGTTGCAACTTAATACTTAACCAGTTTCTGCTAAGTTGCCTGAATAATTACATCAACAAAGTACTGATTATTTAAGCTAAAAACTAGCAGAAGCTTGACAGCTGTAATGAATAATCAATTAACATGATTTGATTAGCAAACTATTGTGAAACTTATTTGAAATTATTTAAAAAGCTATAAAAGTCTCAAAAAGCTGGCATATAAAATCGTTTGACTTTGCATCCAGCAGGATTCCAATCTAGATTGGAATAAATCTATTGAGATTCGTAATAATAAGTCATTTTCGTTAGAGCATTCCAGTGTCCTATTTTGTTTTATCCACACCTCCAGACACGTATTTTTTGTTAGTAGAGGTATAATCATAATCAAAGAAGCTCATGTAAAATGCTAAAATCGAATAGAGTAGAATGAAACCAAAAATCCAATACTTATTGTAATGTATCAACTTCAATCTAGTGGTATTTGCAAGCTGAATCCTGATTCGATTTTAAAATATTTTTTTAACTCTCACGTAATATTTTTAGTATATAGAGACAAAATATAGCGGAACAAAATGAGTTCAAAATAACAACCAACAAATAAATCCAATATGCAAATGAATCAACTTCTATCAAGTTTATTCGCAAGCTGAATCAATTTCATCCTTTTAGCGAAACGATCGAGCTTAGTAGTTATGCAATGGGTGGAGACTGGAGGGCCGATGAGTCACTCTGCGATTCAGCTCAGGCGTGCGGCGCCTGGGAGCTTGCGACTTAATCGTGACCCAAAGCATAGATTAAATAGGCAACAGTATTTTTTATCAGTATTTTAGCTGAAGTGGTGATAGTGAGCGGGAGACAAAGCGAAAGGAACCGATGCCCGTTGGGGTGGAAAGATTCTAGAGTGACAACCTCTCTTCAAAAGACGATCCATGGGCAAACCCCCGCAAAGGTGGACCGATCTGATGAAGATCGCGGGAATCCACTGGGTATTTCACCAACTCGACACAAGAGACCGGACACACGTGTGACCAGTTGGTGAAACTCAAAAATAGTATCACTTATTATTACATCATCTGGACACTACAAGATTTTGACGCGTGTCCACATAGTGAAAAAAAATAAACTTATAATGTTTCCGCCAACTGGACACTCGTTGGCATTTTACCCGAATTCATGACAAAATTCAGTCAGGCAGATTAATGTTTTGTGTCACAATTGCTTGAATGAATTAAGCACAATCGTCATCGGCCACTAAACGTCCCACTGCTGGGAACGGGTATTTTTGTATGTCATTGTAAAATTATTCACAGGAAGCGCAGAACCGAACGTTGTAGGCCTATACCCAGCATTTGGTGTCATCGGCTCACATGATGATGATGATGATTTTTATCTCTTGGTATGGTCTCGCCTTGTAGTGTCCGACTTAGTAGAAGCACCGTTCCTTCACAGATAGAGATATCGTAAAAGGCACCAAATGATTTAGGGGTGTATCACCTCCGTGGACCAGAAAATAGACAGCAACCTTTTTTCGATGAAAACGGACCAACACCTGTGATCTTGAACCCATTTGCCAAGCGTTGAAATTACGGCATCATCCTCTCACACAAGACGCCTACGTCCTGCAGTAGACTGTAATAGGCTGTCATTAGGGCTGCCACCTTTTTTAAAGATTTTTTTCATTTAGGTAGAACAAAAATAAAGTACGCAGCATAAAAAAGAGTACATTAATAACTTTATACAAATTTATCCCTGAAAACATAATATTTTGTGTCACTTTTCGTAACTTTTAACAAATATTTGTCTTTCTTAAAGTTATACCAGAGCTACGTAAATAAGTAGAGTAGGTATTTCAGAGTATTTTATTTGATATGGTAGAATATAGAGTACACAGGTACACTTACATAAAATATAGGACAATACTATTTTAGAGTAAGGTTGGCAACCCTAGCTGTCATTATGATGATGATGAACATTTTATGTTATAAATTGCTTTCAATTTCTCTTCCTTTCCTATGAAAAAAAAATGGATGATGGATGGATTGTGTGTAGAAAAGTGTGAATGTGGTGGGAGTAAATAAAAAGATAACGGGTGACAGCAGGCAGAGATGAATATACTACACCCAACCCTAATAAATATGGGATTAGGGCAGGGAGGAAGGGAGGGAGATGATGATCCCAGAGTCTTTAAAATAATGACCTATCTAGTTATACGGTCGCTACATACACCAATACCCATTGACTGTCTCTCAAGAATTGCTGGTTCACAGAGATTTATTCAAACATTAATATTCTTAACAATACGGTCGATATTTTCAGGAGCATCTTACACCGCCTGCATCCATTCGTTACTGCATTGCACTCGCAAGTGTACTGAAATATACTGAGAATTTTAACCCGCTTTTGAGCAAGATAAAATTCTGGTCCTTATTTATACTGTGCCCAAATGCATTGAGTGAGCAAATGGCGCTTCGTCCAGAATGTATACAGAATGTGTACCGTTATTAAACTATTTGCCTACAGAAATTTTTCATGAAATGATAAATTGGGTAGTTTGTCTTACTGTATGATGAGAAAAAATAATGTTATGTTGATACCTAATTCGTTACATAAGGAGAACTACAGTTTGTGTTTTCTTATCGTGACAATTCAGAATGAATCTTTAAATTTAATGAACGTTCATACCCTACCAAGGCCAATATTAGGCCCAATTATTTATTTAATTTTGATTTAAAGACTTCAAAAAAATAAATAAGTTAAACGAAATATTCGAAAATCCTAAGAAAACTGCTCTAACTATTTCCCACAATTTTGAAGAGTAAACAAACATAACAATAACAAAACGTATTCACTCTCTTGAGGTGTTATTAGCAAACTTATAACAATAAACACACTCGCAAAAAGTAGTCAAGCATGTTTCCTTATCAGAGATACGTTTATGTTGTTAGCAGTAGATTGAACAAAAACCTGTAAAGCCAACGAACGTTATACACCTACATTCTACCATTACTCACCTACATTTCCGGTATGGGGCAGACTTCGGGAAGTACTGTAGAATTTTACCACAGTCTACCTCCCACGGCTGTCCGTTTGAACCCCACCTTTCTAAGGCTAAGGTATCTCCGGAGAATAAAGAGACATCCTTAAGGTCATCTTCAACCGAGGTCCAGCTATGGCGGCAAGAGTCGGGCATACTGACGCCTCCTACGTCCTAAACGTTGCCGGTGGATTTCGACAGCGGAGGTATCGTCCTCTCGTCTACGCTCGTCCTCCTCTTTCCGCGATATTGCTTGTTCGCAGAAAGTTGCTACCACAATCCACGACCTCTCGTCTTGTACTATTAGTTATTCGTGCTCTCGTCATCGAGCATGGCTTTGACCACACCTGACATGGAGATGTCGCTTCCAATGATCGCACAAAGTTTGGTGCGCGATTGGATCCTGCCGGATACTCAGCAAGCGTGTGAACCACACTGGTGGCATTCAGTGATCGGCTCTCTTTAAGCAACATGATGCAGGTGTACATCCCGAAGCAGCCATGCTCCGTGAGGACCTGAGTTAGCCGGAAAGTAAGCGACCCCGCCTTATGCGGCTGACCCATCGCTGTTATATACCTATATTCCTAACTTAACTCTAAAAATATAGGTACACAGCACATAGATAACTAATTACGATTGCATTAGTAGTCCCATGAGCAATTACTAGCTACAGATACCGGCATATAACTTGGCAAGACAAAGATGAGACAAAAGATGTGCAGCAACTACAAACACTAACTCGGCGCATCTTTTGTCTCATGTTTGTCTTGCTAAGTTCTGTGCTGGTATCAATACATGGAACTACCGAGGAAAAGTATTCTTTGCAATGTCTTAATATAATATTAGACAATAATTAAAAATTATTATTTCGCGATTTTACCTAGTCAATGTCTCCTGCATATTTTCATACACAGTTATTATTGAGTTACTATATTTATGTAAATACCTAACGCACGAAGTTACTTCTATCAGGAATCTGACTTTGGTCCAAATAATATGTAATAATATGTCTTTGGAATTTAACTTGATAGTTAGAAATAAGTTTTGCTGGTGGGTGCTCTTTATTTGTGTTACTTCAAAAAAAAGAACAAAAATTCACATATATTTGGAAAGGACACTCCGCCCCGCCCCACAATCAATTACCTCACCGCGCCCCGCGAGTTCGTGTGCCGAATCGTGTGCTCAACCGAAAAGCAAAAGTTAAAATTTATATTATCGATTTTTTTTAAGCGAGTTTTTTTCCTCGTTAGATGTTTGGGCTATGGGTGTTTACATTGAAAGATTTGCATTGAATACCAAACATACAACGTGTTACAAAAAAAACCGTAATGCAATACGGAGATAGGCACCCTTAAAGAGAACAATTTTTACTATGGCACCAACTCTAAAATCGCGAAAAAAAAACAGCTGTTTCATTCAAAAACTAATAATAACGGAAATAGCAAAATTTATGAAACAGCTGATTTTTTTTCGCACTCAGTGTAATTGTTCCCATAGTAAAAGCTGTTACGTAAAAGGCGGGCTTGTTGCAACAAGAAATCTTATAAAAGTTACATTTAATCCCTAGTATTTTTATTGGGTTATGGAAATGATCGATAGATAGATAATGTTTTATTCATAAACTACTACAACACACAACAACAACAACAACAGGAACACTTGAGAAAATGCAAAAAAAAATGTGATAACTTAAAAACTAAACATAATGTCCGAGATAATACCGTACCGGAGTGTGCAGCAGTGGCAGTCTGAAAAGGAACTCAGCTCAGTGTTGATAGTTTCGAGGAACCAGACACAGACAAATGAGAAACAACGACGATGGTATCACAAACACCCAGACTTAAGTTTGGTTCATAAAATAATTCACCAAAGAGTACCGACTCAATGAAAACCAAAGCACGCCACTTGATCACGGAAGGCGTCGCAAAAAATAAATAACATGGTGCTTTAGTTCACGAAACGATTCAAGATTAGGACACATAATTTTTATCTTTTTTGTCGCAGGAAACAGAATCATTCCATAGCTGGCAACCATGGAGGACCAAGATGCGCCCGCGCAAGCACACAAACTCCTTGGACTAAAAACTCGGGAGTTCCCAACAACACCAGACAACGCGCTCACTAGAACTCTGAGATCATGTGAGTATGGGATATTTAAAAAAAAACAGTCACCATAAAATAGATCAATTTTTTAGTGTAATGCTCGATGTCTCATGGTTTTTATAATGTTTTCTCGCATATGTATTGAAAAACATCGTAATTATGCATTTTTTGAAACAGAAATACCTAACGTTACCTAATGTTTTAAAAATCGTGCTCAAAATATCTATACGTTCACTTTACATCTGGTACGTATCTTCATTTACAATTAAAAATAATATATTTTTGCCATCTAAAATCATAGTCTTAAGTATGACTGATAAAAAGGAACAAATAATTGTTTACTGAAAATATTTGTAGCATCATTATGACATTATCATATCTCTTTGTTTAAACTAACTAACTTGCACACGTAAGAAGCATTTTGAAATAATTATTATTATTATATATTATTACCTAGACGCACCGGAAAAAAATAGTTAGGCATTCCATTTATTATTTCTGTTTTACTGAATTTAGCGTCAATTAAATCTATCTTACATACCAGTAATCAAGTAATTCATTCCAAATAATGAAACACATCTCGGCAAGACTCTATTTATTTTTTCAACAGTTGAACAAATACGCTTGACTTATGTAATGCAAATAATACAAAACAAAGATACAACAATAAGTTATCTATGCGAATGCGAACAAATGACAATAAACGGAGCTGTAGTTAAGTAGGTACTCGTAAAAATTAGTAGTCATATAGTCTGTTTATCCTACTTGTCCCCTATTTAGTAAACAGTTTTTGACAGTTGTCATATGTAAGTCTAGTAGTAGTAGTACTAGTAGTAAGTAAGTTGTTTATTATATCAAATTTTCATCAATAAGTAAAAAAAATAATTCGTAATCTTCTTCCTGTCACTCCGAAAGTCACGTGTATATTTGGTACAAAGCATTTAAAAATATACATGCTAACATTATTGCAGCCATGCAGGTTATTTCTCTATAAAAATTGCGCGTTCAACGAAACAATTAATATTCCTTGTGATATTTCGTGGTTTTTTTCTGAACCACTTCCCACTTTTCGTGCCTCACGTGACCCCCACTTAGTAAAAAGATATCAATGTACTCGTAATAGGATACACCTCACATTTGACCGATATTTTTACAAAGCTTACGTCAACGATGCCATTCTGACCCAATTACCTTGCTTTGGATATATCACGGCCACCTTATCTATTATTCTGTATCAATGTAACAATCAACATAATGTTTATTCATTCACACAGTTTCCGTTGAATTTTATCTATAATCTTTTGCTTTCGTTCAGTTAAATATTGCTCGCTAATATTGCCATTAACTTTAGTACTAGCAATACATACTTTTAGAAAAAGGTTACCTTATTCATTATTTAATGTATGAAATAAACATAAAACCCATAGTAAACTTGTATGAGAACCAGATAAAACTCATACAAATATGTTGATTTAGCAGTTAAGTTTCTCCAGAGCATTATATTAGGTTTTGTAATAGTTGCATTTTCCACACTAACATTTTCTTAATTTATTTAACAGCTATGAACGCTATGTTTTAATACATTTGTTATTCCACTTAGTTTAAGCGAAAACAATAAGTTTAAGCTAAGTTAAAACAAATAAAGTGGTCATTTCTGCTCACAAAAAGGTGTTATCTTTAAGGTATTTTAATAAAAACTATAATAAGGATTTTTTTACTATTGCTATAGTTGTCTATCAAGCAATTGATTAATATTTTAAATCGTATAGATACTTAAGTGACGAGGTTCTCTAGCTGAGCTGTTGTGCTAAGTTGTCAGACGAATCAACCAATGAAAGGCACATTACCGTCGTTCAAGTGAAATTTATTTAAGCAAAGTTAAAGTCAAAGTCAAATAAGCTTTATTCAAATAAACTTAATTATTATATAAGTACTTTTGAATCATCTATATTTTCCTACCACCCGTTCGAGACTTTTTTAAATGACAAGAAGAACGGGCGCAAGAAACTTATCAGCTGTAACAGCCATAAAGTAACGATATTTACAAACTTGAATATATATCTGCATTTACGTCGAAAGCATTTTATAACTTCGTCTTGTAATCTTACTTTATCAAACTCTTTCGAACTAATTTTACAGTAGGTTTTTAATATTAACTACAGTAAAATTTGTTTGATGTATCAAACGAAAACAGTTTTCGGAAACACTAGAGATTACATTAAACAAAACAATAAGCACATTATTATTTGCATAATATTATTTAAATATTTATTTATGTAAATGTAAACAATTTATGATGTCTACGTAAAACATAGTCATATTTTTAGAAAAAAAACAAAATTTAAAAGTCTAATCAGATGTTATAAGTAAGTACAAGGTATTTTCTGTTTTGTAAAAGTCCTAAGGTTAATCATACCTACTTTAATAAAATATATAGGATAGATATATAGGATAGGATCTACATAAATTAACTCATTTTTAGTTTTAGAATACGGCTCATTTTTAGAATAAGTTTATTTTTAGTTTTAATAATTGTAATAAAACCATAAATTATTCTTAAATAGAAAATAGTAGATTGTTATACAAGACGCTAAAATTACCCATTGCATACGAGGTAGTTTTATTCCCGAGCTTTAGCGAGGGAATAAATAGAAACCGAGTTACAATGGGTTTTAGCGTCGTGTGTTACACTATACTTTTCACTACGATTGCGAGAAAATAAAATACAATATTAAATAGTTTATACCTACTTCCGTAAACGAATAGGTACCTACACTCGTTTTTCTATCCTCCACTTCATAAACTTTTTGTACAATATTGAAATAAATGATTTGTGCTTGACGGCAAAAGATTAAAATTATTTCTTTCCTATTACAGTCACACAATTCAATCAGTTTGTAATTATAGAAAAATTCTAAAGATTTCGCGCCATGGTACCTTTTTTATTTTCTGCTGTAGCAGCTAAGCAACACAAACACGCATTCTACGTTCTACGATTCACTCTGTACACAGAGTATAAATAAGTCTATGATTTCACCGAAGAGATGCTTTTAGTTCCATTTTCAAAAATAAGAATGAGAAACTGGGGGCCTATTACGAAACTTGGTCACGATAGTCGTCCGCAGTTCGTCGGTTGTAGTTATTACAAATATTTTCAATGTAGCTATCAAATAATGACGGATCCACTAGAGAGAAATTTACGCAATCACTTTGCAATATCGCATACGCAAGTGCTTTGTAATAGGAATCAATCAGAACGAAGCACGGACGCAGCTGCGTGTATCGTATTAAACTTTTCGTAATAGACCCCCAGTATTAAGTCAAGCGAGTTTTTATTCGTGATTATGAATAAAGACTTTTTCGTTTTAGTGGGCTCATTGGTAATAGACAAACATTAAAAAAGAAAAAACTTTATCCCCTAGGGGTTATTATGCTATTTTATCTCGACTCTTGTACGTTACAATGACGCACTTTTTGAGCAAGAGGAGTGAAAATATTATTATGCTATTATTTTCCTGGAACACGGTCATCATAGAATGCGTTAATTCAAATATGACATTACTCATCTATCTCTATAAAATGTTTTGTACGACAATGCATAAAGTTAATAGTAGTTTATGATTCAAGGTTGGTAAGGAGGTTAATAAAACGAGTTGACGTTTTATAAGCCCGAGCCGCAGGCGAGGGTTTATAATAGTCACGAGTTTTAAAAAACCTTAACAATCGTTTGCCATAACTACGTTTTTCAATACATTTGCGAGAAAACATTATAGGTACTACTGAAATTGTAATCTATACATATAATTAAACTGTAAATTCTAAATAGTTGTGCGTGAATTACGCAAAAACAGCTAAACGAATTTTGATGGATTTTTCAAATTTAGTAGATTAAGGTCCAACTTAAAATCTAAGCTATGTTTTATTAAATTCAAGTGGGTGGAACCAGGAAAACAGCTTGAACTCTCCGTAGTACTAGCTTTCATACACTAAAGGGGTCATTTTTAACTGGTTGCTATATTTTTCTACTGTCCACGCGGATGAAGTCGCGGGCGGAAGCTAGTACAATTTAAAAAAAAACGTTCATAAACAGAAACGCATGGCGCCGTGCGCTGGCGTGCGGTAAAATTAACTTACCGCACGCTCGACTGTCATCGTAAGCTTACATTTTCGAGCAACTGTATTGAAATAGTACATTACTGTTCGCCTCCGCCCACATACGTGAGTCCATCAATGCCTAGTTGCGGTCAAGGCTTGTATAGTACTTTTCTCAAATAATGCGCGGAAATTCAAACCAAGTAGGTATTTTTAACTTTTAATTTTTTATTTCAAATTAAAGCAAAAAATTGAAAAAAGAAGAAAGGAGACAGTTTTTTTTTGGAATGTGCACATCAAGGCCTTTCATTTGATACCCATATACTAGGTATTTAAAAAAAAGTTTTTTTTCTTTTTTTTTTTTCATATTTTTGGAATGTGCTCATCAAGGCCTTTCATTTGATACCCATAATACCTAATATAAAAAAAATAGATTGTGCTCGCTCATCAAGGCCTTTCATTTGATTGATACCCATTCATTAAAAAGTTCGCTCCATTTCTGAATTACACGTGCGTAATGAGTTTTAATAGAAACATTGCCGGTCAGACGCCGGCAATTTTTGTATGAAAATCCATTATTACACGTTAGTAATGGATTCTCATACTAAGATTGCCGGCGCGGTTTAGGTCTGTCCGGAAACTTCGATTTAGCACGAAGAAGGTTGTCAAAATAATGTTCGAATTTCCAAGCATGTTTGAAAAAATTAACTTTACGATTTTAACATAAGCTTGACATTTGCCACTCTGAAATAAGTCTTGCTCGACGTTTGCTCTTTTATAACAGTGGGTAGGTACTTTGGAATTGACTGATTTACTATCCCCCAGTTTCTCCAATGCCTTATTGAATACAAAACAGGTCTGTTCTCTTCCCACACAGACTTTCTTATAGTTTAGACTTCGTATAATACTGCGATTCCTAAGGTACAGTGATTGGCCGAGGTCATTGACTTCATTGAGTCATTGACATAATAATGCAAAATGTTGATAAAACCGGTTGGTGGTTTTATTTAGTCTCTAATTGCTAATATTTGGGCTTGATTATCGTAGTATTTTGTTTTAATAGAAACCACAGACAAATTGCGAGTTGAATTGTAATCTTAAGAATAAAATATTTTCATATCAATAAAGCAAACGTTTACCTTATCCCTATACACACACATAATGCGATTATTGAAATCTGGAATTTGTACGATTCATACTTTTTACGTCAATAAACAATAATAATATGTAATGCGGTCAAGGTTTACCCATTGAGGTTATCAATCATACGTTCCCTCTTGTACACAATAACTCATAATAAATAAATAATAATAGAAAGAATTAATAAAGTCTAGACAACCGCAATATAGTTTTTCACTAAACCCGAAAACAAGCTAAAGGAAAATTAAAAGAAAAAAATCGATGTTACAAAATTGAAGGTGAATGAAGCGATAATAAATTTCACTCGAGCGGTATAATGTGTCTTTTATGTAACTTAGGAACTTAGCTCAGCAGCTCACAGTATTAACTTTCCATCAGCTCTCCTTAGATTAGAATAGTGACTTTCTAATATATATTCATAGGTAGTTGTATGATATTATCTGGTTCTCATACAAGTTTATTACTTATGTGTTTTATGATCATTTTGTACATTCAATAGTGAATAAGGTAGCCTATTTCTAAAACATTTTTTCTACTCATTATATAGATGGCTAGATTGGCGAGCAATACTTAACAGTACCTACCTACGCCGAAAGAAAAAGACCATTTTATACACACACTAACACACATAATATTTTAAATGATTGTGCAGCATAAACTTCAAGAATATGCTACATGTATAAACATGTAGCATATTCTTCGTGAAGTTCAATTTCATTCCACGATCCACGTGGATCTGATATCTAGAAATTGAATCTTGATTCCGGTTTCTCGTACGTTAAGAAATTGAATTTATTTAAATGACTCTATTCATTTTCAAGCCGACGACGTAGGCATTTCCTATCTTTTTATTCAACCGTTTTCAAATATTACAACTAAATACTTTAATTTTAAATGTAGGTAACTACATTTATGAATATAGATAGGTACTTATTTTAGTTTACACGTGCAGTTCTATCAGCTTTTCCGTAGGATTATAAACTAACGATAATTAACATTAACATTAAAAAAATATTATGAGGTTTTAGGTAAAAGCATGAAAACCTTCGTCATACTGAATTTTCCATACGTTGTTAATTTATACTATATGTTGTTGTCAAATTGTAAATTTATTTTTAGCTTTTTTATTGAACTATTGAAGTATACCTAGCTAAAATAATAAGATTATATACTAGTGAGCTGTAACCCTCGCGCTTGTTACATTTTTAATCATTTGTCGAAATGGCTGAAATGTTTTTTTTTCGAAACGTTACGAAAAACTCAATTGACAAAAAAATCTAGATAATTATTAAACCTGATCTCAAAATTTCACTATAATCGGTTGAGAAATGGAACAACACAAGAACATAGAGGAGAATAAACGAACAGACATACGAAAAGCATTTTTGCCCAAGTTGAAACGGAGACGCTTCGCGTTCGCTTGGGTAATAACACAATACTAATGTTTCAAACGTTACCTTTGTCAGCAAAGTAGATGTAGTTTATGTGAAGTCATGTTTGTATTGAAAAGGCTTTGACTCGTGTGTGGCTGGCGCCAGCTTGCGAGGCAATATTGCCACAGCTTATATCTATACTGTGATATTGCTTAGGGAACCGGTTCTACAGATAAGTTTATTCTTCTTTATTTGTTCTTTGGTCAACATCCGTAATTTTACTTAGACGATTCTACTTAGCTATGATATTACTTTATCACATCTTCATCAGTTCATCACAGATTTGAAGAGATACCTATGTAATGAAAAATATTCAATTTGATCTCTATAATAGATCACAATAGAAAAAGGTTTACCCAAGGTTGTCTGGAAGAGATTGCTATGTAACAATAAGGCCGCCTATTGAATGTTTTCTTTTTGTCTTTTGTCGTGTGCAATAAAGTCTTTATTATTATTATTAAAAAGTTTGTATACATTGACTCTGGTGGAAACCTAAGGCTCAACATTTGCCTCTGTCTTTTTCTTTACATGTAAAGAGTAAGGAAAATAACCTCACTTCTGCACTTTTCGATGTTTTTCGTTGTTTTTTCTTCATTATCATTATCAAAATAATAATTATCTTTCTTGATTCATCAAGATCATTCAATTGAAACAACTTCACAGTATGTTAAAGTGTATTTGAAGTAGAATTCAATACGTTTCCGCTATTATTAACGCCAAAAACATGAACCTACGCAAGCGTTTTTGGTGATTTAATGTTTTTTTTACAATTATCTGTGAGGTTTATATGCAATTTAATATTTGTAGCAACTAGAGAAACTCTTTAGCTTGTCATGTGTTTTTTTGGGGCTACAGTTTTACGTTTCCTATATAAAATATATCCCACACCATGTTTTCCTATTACAGACCTTTAATATTTCGTATTCCTTTTTGCAGGTTGCGTCATCCCACAACGGTACATTCTTGGAGTGATGGGCTTACTAGGAGTCTGCAATGCATACACAATGAGGGTATGCCTTAACCTGGCCATCACACAGATGGTTAATCGCACTAAGTCAAACAGCAGCCTGCTGGACGCTTTCGGAGATGATACTTGTCCCAACGATCCGGTGCTCAACAATAGCATATCTTCGATAGTTGGAAAACCTGTGAGTAAAAAAAGTATATTTTATTGACTATAAAAGCGTTGGTAAGAACAAGATCTTAATGATCCTGGATGCAATTTTAACGCTCTTGTGCCAATAGGAAAATTGTTATTGTACAATCGATAGCACGGCAAGTTGAACAGTTGAACAATGGAAACAGCCTTTATTACGTACGACATAAATTATTTCGACATAATTATTATAAGCCTTTATTACGTCCCAAGGTCAACATGGTATAGTCTGACGTGCCGTGGACTGTACTTAAACATTTTTACATGAGTTTCTGGACCCAATATATTAGAGAAACCTTATAGAATCTTATTATTGTGAAGTGGGAACCAGAAAAAACGTGGTGCTTTCAGTGGTTGTAATAATTTTCGGCTTTAGGGGATTTTCGTAACAAATTGTACTTATAATATTTTGTTTTGTTTCCAGTACGCAATATTTGAATGGGACGAAAAGACTCAAGGTCTTATTCTTAGCGGCTTTTACTTTGGATACGCTGCTACTCAAGTGCCCGGCGGCTACCTTGCTGAGAAGTTTGGAGGAAAATGGACTTTAGGTGTAGGGCTGTTAAGCACAGCTTTGTTCACGTTCCTTACGCCTGTTGTTATCAGATCTACGGGTGCCATTGGGCTGTTTATTTTGAGGGTCCTGCAAGGTATGGGAGAGGTGAGTAAACCTTAAAATCAACCCAAAAAAATAAATTTTTCACAGAAATTCATTTTCTCATTTTTACCATGCCATTTGTCAAAACTTTTTAGAATAGTGTATCTATTTTAGCGATTATAGCGACCCTGATTGAAATGCCTATAATGAAAACGCCTAAACATTAAAATCATAAAAATCCATAATTTTGAAATATTTAAAGGCATTTAAAAATCTTTAATTATGGATGATGTCAATATGCTTAACGATTAAAAGACATAATTTTAATAATATTAAATCATACCACATATTAAAAGTACACAGAAGGTCTTAAAACTCGTTTATACAAGTTAGAACGTCTATTTCAATAATTAACAGTAATACCTATTACTCGTCTGCTTGTAATGATTGTTAAACATTTTTAACAAAGTAAATATTTTGTAAGGCTTTTAACACAGTTTGTGCAAAGTAATTTTATCTGAATAAACAATTTCTCTACCCATTACACCGTATAGTACCTTACCATGACCATGCTAGGAATGTATCAGATAAAAAATAATTATTTGTATTGAAAAGTATAACACTATTCCCACTAGACCGTTCCGTAACCGGCCATACACTTGTCATACTTTACAATACAAAGATAATTTTTTTACCGGGCACGTTCCTAGCACGGCCATGGTATGATACGGTGTAGTGGGCTGAGACCTCATAGGTTTTATTATTTTTATGTTTCAGGGTCCAACTATGCCCGCTCTTATGATAATGTTGGCCAGATGGGTACCCCCTCATGAGAGGTCTTTCCAAGGTGCCTTGGTGTTTGGCGGAGCTCAAATAGGCAACATTTTTGGTTCCTTCATGTCTGGAATCCTTTTGGCTGATGGTAGAGATTGGGCGTACGTGTTCTACTTCTTTGGAGGCTTTGGAATATTTTGGTTCATCATGTGGGTGAGTTTTTTAATGTACACTTGTAGCTTAATTAAACTTTTCTCATAAAATTTTGACACATTAATACATAAACAAAAAGATGTACTTGTTCAACGGTTGAACTAGCCGGGTGTATAGTGGGACGAAGGGAAACAGCCATAATAGCAATAATTCTGTGCAGTGATTATTGCTATTATGGCTGTTTCCAGATATATCTGGATGGCGGCCTCTCAGCTCGTCGTCAGGACCGCGCAGTGATTACAGAATTTGCTTGCCGCGCCGCCTGCCACGCCGCCCGCCGCAACGCCCGCCGCGCCGCCCGCCGTGGCTGGCTGTGGCCGAGCCGTAACGCCTGATTAATTCTGTCATAAAATTCTATCTACTGTTCTATTTTTGTGCGTTCGTTTTTCGATATCATTAGGTCATATTGGGGTTATCTGAATTACCATTAAGCAAGTCATAAGCATAGTTATTGGCCACTTGAAAAACAAAACATTTATCGTTTTGTGTAATTCCTGCTAATATTCGCGAATCTTGCCATAATAGTAATAATTACCAAAATTTTCTCAAAGTAAAAAATCGCGATCCTGCTAATATTGATGGTGTATTACTCCCACTAGTTTATAAAAAAATAATATTAATGAAAAAAAACCCTTGAAATTACAGAGTCTCCTCTGCTACAGCACACCAAACACGCATCCGTACATATCGAAGAAGGAGTTAGCTTACCTCAATAAAAGTGTCACCACAGCTGAGACTATCACTACGAAGGATCCTGTACCATGGAAGGCCATTCTTCGATCAGCCCCAGCTTGGGCTCTTGTTTGTGCTGCGGTAAGATCAATTATTGTCAATGATATAATAATATCGCGTAATAACAATAGGGATGTTGACTAATGAATAAAATAACGAAATACTAATAAAAATCGTAAACATATTAAACTTTTAGAGTAGCTTGTATACCTCTTGGTTTTATATATTGCATATTATTTGTTTTATGACCCTTCAAAGTTGGGTGGACAAGTCCATTTAAAAAGTATAAAATTTATTAAAATAAATGATACCTTTAATTAGTCCGTAAAATGTATAGCAAATTTGTCGGAGAAACCATTTTGATAAACACAATATTTAATATAGCTGCTGAACAAATTTCCTATGCGTTGCATACAAACTTGCAAGGCGTGACGTCATAACGTGGAAGCCATTAGTATGGAGCGTTTTTGATCGAGTCCATTTATGTGCATTTCACACTGTAATATCTCGGGCAGATTTCATGCTAGCGAATTAATTCTTTTACCAATGTTTCTTTTTTTGAGAGGTAATTTATGTAACATAAAATAAAAAAATAGTCAACTTTCCTATTAGTTATACCGCGTTACACAAGAATGTGTGACAGAATCTAGTTGAGTGCAAATTAATGTTAGATTCGCTGCGGCCACACATTCGTGGTGCATTGACGCAATAAAACTTCAAACAAGATGACATTATTATGAACTTCTTGGAAAAAATAAAATAATTGTTAGGTACATTGAAAATATTTTTAAAAGTTAAAGTTAACCTCTAGATTTATGTGACCCTGGTATACCTTTTAAAATAATTGTAACCCCAATCCTTGTTAGTTATTCTGATAGACATAGAAAATTTTTCGCTACGCTCAATATTAAGTTTATTATGGGCATTCTATTCGAAATAATATTTTTAAAATTTTGCATTTATCTCGATCCCAACTAGTTAATGCAGTGGGTAGAACCGGAAACGGAACGGAAACCGGAAACATTCTTTAATGGATTTTCAGACACACGTTAGTTCTAAAAAATCCACTTTGCAAAAATCCTGAACCAAGGATTAAAGTGGACATAAAAGTACAAAAAGATCCATCAATGGATCTTTACAATGGATTTTAGTGGACATAGGGAAAACTTCATGTTTGCTCTACGGTGCACTGTATCATAGTAATTCTATGACTGTAATAGTAACATTGAAAAAAAACTTCACAATTTAAAACGTAACCCAAACTAAACCCATTGATTTGGGACAATTTAACCGGCAGTGGCGTGAAGGGTCTTTGCTTGAATGATTCTCGAATTATGACGAATTGCTTTGCCAGGCTGTTTTAATTTTCTGGTAACAAAACTGTTATATAACTTACCAACGACAAAGTATTACTGTTAACGCGTGCAAGCGATTTTGCGATTATGCGACACTGTTGCCTACCTACCTAACCTACCTACCAATGTATGTATGTATCTATGGTACCTAATGTTAAGAATTTTTTATTAAAACGCTGTTGGTTTTTTTCAATAGAGTAAAATAAAAAAATAGACGTGTCACGACAATGCAAGACGTCTTCGAGTTATCGCGATAATGATTGCAGGCGAAGCATAAGAAATAAGAAACTATACAGCGAAGATATATTTTTAACTTTAAAAATATCGTTTTATGAATTTTATTGTGTATGACGTAATAACGTAAGAGCAAAATATTTAAATCCATGTCAGTGAGGTATTTTATAAGTTCCTGGAAAGTTTTACTGTTTTTATGCTTCACAAGTATAAATAAACAACCTTTTAGCAGAATATAATTTTAATAATTGAAATAAAAAAAACCTTGAAGATGGTCTACTTAATTAAAATGTTTTTATTATTATGGGTTTTCAAGTAATTATATTCATAAAACGTGCCATCTAGAGCTAAGGAAATAATTACATAAACTTATTGCGTTTTACTAAATTAGCAATGCTGATCCTCGTATAGGTCGTAAAAATTAAACGAAGTTTCTTGCGTCATTTTGTAATTAAAAAGTTAAGAGTCTCACAGCACAAAATACTAGAGTGAATTATGAATAGACGATATTTTGAGCCAACATTTTCTGTCAACCTATCAAATAAAAATGTGGTAGGTTCTCAGAATAAATTATTATCACCACACCAATCTCTCTATAGAAAAAAGAGACCGAAGTATTTATTTCTCAAAGTAGTTAAAATCCTTTGTTCGCTTTAGGACAGTTTCGCTCTAAGACAGATTCGTTTTACGACAGATTCGCTTTAAGACAGAAATTGTACAGTTGGTTTAAATGGTCTAATATCGACCAAGCTCAAGATTTATAAATTTATAAAGCAATAACTCTCTATTATATATCTATAGATAGTTATTATATCTATCGTCCAACGTAACGATACTATTGTTGTATTCCTAAACTGCTTCTCCAAAGACGTAGTGCTTTAAAACGACAAAAAATGTTATAACTATTTCGTATAATACGAAATAGGTTAGTATTTGTTACATTAATTTGATCCAATTGACACAAACTTAGAAAGGAACATTTCCTTAACCTCAGTTTTGTCCCAAACCGTTAAGTGGACTAGATATTTTTGGTGCCTTCTTCCCAATCATTCAATTACCTATATCATTCTGAATATCCAGGTGGGCCACGATTGGGGATACTACACGATGGTGACCGACCTCCCAAAATACTCGCACGACGTCTTGAAGTTCAACATCGCCACCACGGGCACCCTCACTGCCTTGCCCTACATCGCTATGTGGATCTCCTCCTTTTTGTTCGGGTTCGTCTGTGACCTGTGCATCAAGAAAGGCTGGCATACTATCAAGACTGGAAGAATTATTCACACTACTATCGGTAATTATTTTATCTCTATAAGATAGATCAACATCGCTACCACCGGCACTCTTCGCTGTGTTTGCATATACATGTGAACAGCGTATAGTAATAGTTCATTTACGAAGCAAAATAGAAGTGCATGCTGGAAAAAGGCCTTTCTTGGGTATTATTAATTATTATAAAGGCCTACTATGGCTACTATCCCTTTATGTACCCAACGAAGTAATCTACATATTAGGTAGTTTGGGAATGAATTCGCTTGAAGTCAGAAGAACGAAATTTCTATTGCTGTCAAAGTACTGCGCGGGCTCATAGATTTGCCTGAGGCCGTTGAACAGCTTTCCAGGCTTTAAGTGCCTGATAATTACATCCGCCTTCGAGCAAATCGTCGGCACCATTTATTTGCTCAACCAGCGGGTCACTGTAGCGCGTGCTCTGTCCCCACTCTGCCGTATGCACACTATGCACAGCCCTTAAACTTGTACTATTATGTAATCTGTGCCCTAACGCTCTCTTAGTCGCCTAACGCCTTTCTTGAACTTGATATTTTGTTGATAAATGGAAGTTGTTTATGTCCAGATGTTTAAAATATTGTGAAAATATTTCTTAAGTGAATATTTTTTTTATGTATCTGGGTCTCCCGTTTAATTATTATTATTAAAAAAAAAAGTTAATAAGACCAGCAGCGTCCTTTTAAAAGAACATCAATCTCCCGCTTTTCCGATGAGTGTGTATGTTTATGTGTGAATTTTAAATTATAACTATGTCAATCTCACCATACCGTAGGTTGTCTGGAAGAGATCGCTCTTAGCGATAAGACCGCCATGTTTTGACACTATGTTTTATTGTTATTTCTTTGTTATATGTTACTGTGGTGTTGAAAATAAAGCATTATCTTATCTTATCTTATTATGTAAAATCAAATCAACCTGCGGTGTAACTACTACGAACAGCATTCCTTTTTTATTTAAATGTGGGCTTTGTGTGTGTGCCAATGTTCTTTACATTGGTATTTTTTTACTAATTATACTGTAATTAATTTTTTCAGCGGCCACTGGTCCAGCCATTTGCATTATCCTGGCGTCATACTCGGGCTGTGACCGTACCGCTGCAATGATTTACTTCGTTATGTCTATGGCTCTTATGGGCGGCTTCTACAGTGGTATGAAGGTTGGTATTAAATCCCGATGACTACGCGCCGCTTCAAAATGAATTCGCTTTAATTCTAAAGCGAATTCATTTTGAAGGATATTTGAGTTCATTAATTAATTTAAGGATTGATTTGGCAATAATTGATTTTAAAACTTACAGAATGAATGATAACCGTTGAAGAGTTATTCAAAAAATATTAGAGACAATTTAAGAGATGACATGAGCATTTTTTAAATATTGACTTGATTGATGACGAACACATTTAAATTAAGAATTAACGAATACCAAAAATTTTTTAACTAATTACTAGTTTTTATATTGATCAGAATTTTAAATAATCAGTTATTTCGTTGTAATGATTTTTTTTTATTGGCGGCGCTAGTGGAGGCTCGGTGCGCCTCTAAAGGCCAAACTCAAACGAATCATTAAGTTAAGGCCACCTTAAATCCTTAAAAGCCACCTTTAATCCTATTCCATCATAAATTCAATCCAAACTTACACTTTTTTCTGTGTTTAAAAATCACGATAATTCAATGATAGCAGTAAATAAAATTGTTCAATACATTTTCTGTTTTCACGAAGAGATTAATCTTAAATTTCAATTTCAGTATAATAATATTAGCGCCAAACTTCGTGCGAACACATTTATAAAATTCCCCTGTGTAAATGCACTAATCTACTTTCAGGTGAATGCACTGGACTTGGCGCCGAACTACGCGGGTAGTTTGACGTCACTGGTGAATACGACCTCGACGTTCGCTGGAATTGCTACTCCATACTTAATAGGACTTATGACTCCTAATGTAAGTAAATGTAATTATTTTTAACCGACTTCAAAAAAGAAAGAGGTTCATGTTCGTCTGTATGTTTTTTTTGTGTATGTTTACCGATTACTCAAAAACGGCTTGAGGTCAAGTTGACCTATTGAAATGGTTCAAACGTTATTTTATTAGGTTTATTACCAAGTTGGTTTCATTTTTTGAAAGTTTGGAATCGGTTCAGTAATTTTTGAGTAGTCCTGAAAATATCATGAAAATACTATGATTTTGGTGAACTACCTTGATGATAATATGGTCGTATAATTTCTTCGTTTATGAACCGATTATTTTTTGTTGACAAAGGGATACATTAAGTGTAGTCCTTTTAATTTTATTGACATTGGACTTTGGATTTCGAAGATACACAAAGGAACTCCTCAAAATATGTTAATAGCAATCCAAAATAGAGTAGGTGGGGTAGGGTATACTAGGTTGTGTAGGCGTAGATTAATCAAAGGACGTTTTAAATTGATATTAGGGTTTTCTATTAAATTGTTTGTTTCTATTAAATTATAATATCACAATGACTTGAGGACGAAAATTATAACGGTAAGCCAAATTGCAAAAAAAATAAAGATACTCGTATTTACATCCTTAGAGTTATATTGGGAATGTCTGAAAATTTATAGGTAGGAATAAGCTCCCTTATATTACCAGGAAAAAGTCTTAGATTTTTTTGGTGAAGTAAAATTTTTTTAAGAAAATAAAATACCTAACTTCGTCTTTGCAGAAGTACAGGAGTAACGGCAGATTGGAGATAATTTCATAGAAACCACATGTCAAAACCACAACATGCATAAAAAAATTTTTTTTTAATTAATAAGGGAGCTTTTAAAAATCCTACCTATGAAAAATATCAGCTAATTTGATTTATTCCAGACATTTCCCATTCTAATGTTCATTAGCAGGCTGATGACGATTTCTCATTATTTTATTATTTGGTGATAATGAAAACAGTGTAATATGGCGCTTAATAACAATTTCTAAATGATATGACAACAAAGTTTGTATAAAGTCAAATGGCGAAAAATAATACAGTTTACTGACATGATATAATGATAGTAAAGTCGTAAAATTTGAACCTAAAATGGGTAATCATTTTATCAAAAAGTGGATCATACTATATCATAATATTTTCCTTATAATAGCGACCGTCAAATCGAAATAAAAAACTTTAAACCGTAACAATGAAACTTCAAGAGTTTTATAAAAATAATAATAAAAAATATTAAAGTGAAATAATTAATAATGAAACTTTGAACTTGCATTATCACGCTTTAAATCTTCTTTGAGGCAAGCAAGCACTTAGCCCCAAGTTAGAGCAAAACTTTTACTTAAAGCTTGAAACGTAATTAAAAATTCAAAGGTTTGGTTCCTTTGACCTTTTGGCTTTGTTATTTCTTAATGGATTAGTTTCGGTCAAACGCAGGAACGTACCTACCTTTATAATTCAGTTATTGTATAAGTGGATTAATTCACAAAACAGTTTGTTGTTTTCCTGTTATCCATTGTCAAAATTAACTACGAAAATTGACCCGTTGAAGTTTGATTAATTCTGGAGTTCTCAAATTGCGAATCTATTCTCTCTAAAAGACAATGGTGATCAACTTGTACTGTTAAGATCTATCACGGGAAGGTCATCATTAATGTTATGAAATTATCTTCAGTTATGATTCGAAGTGAAAGACTTATCATAACATAAACAACTAATGGGAGGAATAGCGGATGTGAGTTATACACTGGTAACTCACTATGAGAGATTTGTCTTAAAACAAAAGAAAGAAGAAAAGGTGCGCGTCCACTGCATCGGAATCGGAGCGGACGGATTTGTTGCTTTGTATGGATTTGACCTTGATTTTGATTTTGTTTTCCACGCCATAGAAATCTAAGTATACAAAGTGACAAATGCCAACGCTCCGACCGCGCCCTAAGCTCTCCGATTACGATGCAGTGGACGCGCAGTAATTTGTTTATACCTACCCCCTTACTAATAAAGATTATATAGCAGATGTATAGTTACACAGTGTTTTGTCACTTCAATGTCAATATCAAATAGATTTTTTAGTAAGGCGGCTAGTGTAAATGTGCAATGCATATTTTGATACCAAAACTCTCTTACTCTAAATATTTTTGTCTAATACCGGCGAACGTCTAATATCTCGCTGATATTAACATATTTCATAATGTTTGATGCTTCGTTAGAATAAAAAAATACGTTTGAGCATTGCATTAACGTTTTTGTTTCACTTTTTTCAGTCAACATTATCAGAATGGAGGGGTGCGTTTTGGGTGTGTTTCGCTGTTTTAGTCGGCACCAATGTGGTTTACTGCATTTGGGCGGACGGCAAGCAGCAATGGTGGGACGACGTCAGACAGTTCGGATACCCACCAGAGTGGAAGCACGGCTCTCTCACCAACGATGAAATCCCTGAAAAACCGGAATCCATCAAATTATCAGACGAAAAAGATGGATGATACAGTATAAGATCTAAATCATGAAAAACAAGAAGCAAAGGTGACTCTTCTGGATAGGGTCAGCTGTTGTGAATACTTAAATCTAGCAGACTTTTGACCAGTTTAGTAAAATTTACCATAAAATGGTAGTAACGTTAAGCTTAATTAGATTTAAATATTTTAAGGATGAAATCTACTTATAAATAAACTTGACTTCTAAAAGATTAGCATTTTACACAGTAATGAATGTTGTACAGTAAAAGGCAGAATTTATCGTTGCTAGGATTTAAATGTCTAGCGATAACAGTTTTAATCAGTCTTCCTAGTCACAGAAATATAATAATAAAAAGTACAATTTAATACGCCATATTACTTAAAAATAAGCTTTAAATGGAACATTAAAATTGAAATAAGTTATATTTTAAAATAAATTGCATTGTACGTTGGATTTATAAATAATTATTGAAATTACGAAAGTGTTATTGAACTTTTTGTTTTTTTGTGAAACTGATTTTTTTAACTGTAAGTATACATTTATTAATAATGTTTTTTAAAATATACTTACCTATATTTAAACATGGTTACTTTTATTAAAAACCTTATAATTATATAGAATGGAGAACATGCATAAGTCACCGATTTTGATAAATTTGAGCTTGATCGCTGCGGACACGTATAAAAACATGAAAAATAAAAATAAAATATTACTTTAGTTTTATCACACAGGGGAAAATAGAGATTTTTTTTTTCATTTTCTGATATAAGTAATGCACTTAACAGTCGGATAGAAATCATAATATTTTGTATGACACATATATGATGTACTAAATCGCAATTTCAAACGCCAAGCATTAAAAAAACTTTCCATACCCAGGGCGGATTCGGGAGTCGGACGATGGAAAAAAGGCTACAAATGTATGCTATTGTACAAAAAAAATACAAAGTAAGAAAATAATCGTAACTGTAGATATTATGATTACCTACCTATTTGCTTTCTTCGGTTCGGGGTCAGGTTCGGAATAAAGGAAATAAGCGCCCAAGTTTTATGTCATTTGTAGCATATAAACCAAAGTTATAACTGCCCCCTTAAACACACGCCGCGCCATGCAGACGGGAAATGAAATCGGTGCTGCGATATTGCGGTTCGTTCCGATTCAGTTTGATACCCCGATAAAGTCAAGTGCCGGCGGTAGTAAAGAGAAATAGATCGATCTGCATGGAGAGTAATGGATATTCGATATTCTGTACTTATCAAATATCAATATTAAGTGGGTATAACGACGTACAGACGTACCATCTCCATTTGAGCGTTTTCTGATAAACTATTTAATGTCGTGTCATTATCTTAAATAATCTATCCCCAGGAAAAATATAGACCTGCTAAGTTGCCGACATCTACCTATCGGGAAATAACAACAGAAACTGATCCATAGAAGACGGCGGCGCCCCCCCCCCCCTTCCACCGCCACCTTGCAGTCCTATCTAACATTTCGTTTGCGGTACTCAGTACTCTTAGCACGAACAGCTATCGAAAAAAATAACGTGAGTAAAAACATTCAATAGAGTAATTTTGTATGGGAAGTTTGTACAGCGCCATCATCGCCGTAAAGCGAAATTAAATTTTCCATAGAGAATACTCTATCGAGAGCACTTTTACGCGCGTTTTTTTTCTCGATAGCTGTTCTTGCTAGGGGTGTACCCCTAAAAGATTGTATAGTTTGTGTTTATATCCTTGGTAATTCTAAAATGAGATTTATTCATTGAAAACACAATGGTATATTTAAACAAGATTTATTATATTAGATCAAACTATCAACGTAACTATAAAGAAGATAAAATTAAAAATCTAGATCTATCTAGGGGCTTTCTCTAATATTTACCAGCTGCATTAAAAATTCTGCAGTTTATAGTCTATCAGTTATAATCTCTGGATCTTCAAATTCGTAACTTCGCTCTTGGATATATTATTTTAGTATTACAGCTTGGGACAGGCTACCATTACAAAAAAAAGAAAAAGTTCATAAAAACTCGGAAGTTTTCCACACAGCGACCAAATCGGGTATATTTTTTCACAGCCTAAAATAATAATGATCATCTTTCTGACATCAATAGCATTGACTTCAATGCACTTTTAAAAATGATTAAATAAATGTAATCTTGCGTATCGGAACGAACCGAATCTTCTTCATGAAAAATTTTGAAACAGGTATAATCTAATTCTTATACAATCCACTGAACTATACGTTGATGACAGAAGATGGACAAGATAAATTCAGGCTTTCACCGCTATCATCAGATAAAATCAGTTTGGTTGGCATGTTGCGCCTGACTTGCGTGTTGGAACTGGATGCGCTTGCGTGCTTCTCTCAGATTGTGTGTCATGTTAGATATATCTTCTTCTAGTTGCATTTTTCTTTGACGTAGGCTTTCTACCTGAAATATAAGGAGATTTTAATTTACCCTCTTGTGATAGGTTCTTAAATGTAGAGGAACGGAGAATATACGATGGTAATTTATTGAGAAGGATTTTCGTAACGTCTTTAGTTACCTACAGAGACTCAACTGCTCCAAACAATTTTAATTTTTAATAAAGAATAACGGTATGTAGGTAATTCATTTATTATTTTATCGACACCCATGCTTTTTTCTATAAATGGTTCTGAAAAGCTTACTGCCAACATTACAATATCCGAGCGAGAGGATATCGCGCTCCTCTCCACGCCCACGAGTTACATTATGAAATTCAGTACAACATTATAACACTCGTTCGGATGATATAATGACGAGGAGGACGAGGAAAGTCAACCCTTTTTAGAGTATACATGTCATGGGTGTAGATAAAGTCTTGTGATACTTAATACCCCTCATTATAGTACAGCTGCATAAATAACTATATTACGCTCGCTCTGGATAGTTACACTTTTTGTCTTTAATGGTTAATCTATAAGTGTTTAATTTTCTTACTTTACGAAATCCTTATGTTTTTAGAATAATCACTTAAGTTTGTGTTAAATGGCCACTAAGATAAACTGATAATCCAAATGGACCCAAATCCAATAAAGCTCTTAGCTCCTGTTTCTATACAACTACATAACGTAGCTATGTTGGATGTCCACTGGCTCGTCACTAATTACTCGCCTTCTATACGGACGCCTTTAAATAGGACAAGTGCTCTCGTCTCGGTAACGGATGTGACATCCTTAGCAAACACTCTACGGGCCGAGTAACTTCGGGATCTATTGGAATTTTGATTATCACTATCACTACATTTAAATAACAAAGTCCTCCACCGTGTCTGTCTGTCGTCCTGTATTTCTGTTCGCGATAAACTAAAAACCACTGCACAGATTTTTATGCAGTTTTCATCTCATAAAAAAGGTTATAATTTGCTAAGGTTTTGTGTAAATTGGTTGAGATTTATCGATAATTCTTGAAAGTGTCGGAAAAAGTCAATCCGCTTGGTAGCTTTTTCCTTTGAGATGTAACAAAATAATGTATATTGAGATTATTCGTCTTATATAGATCTACAAAAAAGTCCGCGATGGCATATTATCTGTTATATAGCTTACTTTACCCATTAATAATTTAATTATGTTCTAAAAAAATTGGTCACGTACAATGCGGTATTGGAAAGCTATTTAGACGGATACTTTATTAATCATTTTCAACTTAAATACATTAGTTACCTTAAACATTTTGTTCACATTATTATAATTTAAATGAAAATTAACGCGTTCGAAAATAAACACTACCGATGACGGGACTCAGGACAGATACAGAATTTTGGAGCGAATGGAGGTGACGATTGGGAGGTATTTGTTTTCTTTTTGGGTGTTGTTTGAGGGTTGCAATTGGCAAAAAAAATGGAAGGAAGCGAAGCGAGGGCGGGTCGCTAGATATAATATAATGTTACCGCAAATTGGATTCAGGTTGTCACCGTTGTCACTAATGAAGATAAATCTTGCAAGCTTTCACATGCAGATTATTACATAATTATCTTAGCTAATGGAATGTAGATAAAGAAACAATTAGCCGTTTTATACTTCTCAAGTTTTCAAAAAAGGGACGATTATCAATATATTTAAATTTGTTTTAATATAACACGCAAAATTAAAGCTTCAAAATGGCCACGATCTTTTCTTACTATTGTTAGTCGGAAAAGTCCGCAGTTTATTTTTTGAATCAATCCAAATATTAACTAGCAAGTTTCTTACTTCGTCAGATGCATCTTGGAAATCTCGTAATAAGTCCTTCCTAGTCAACAGTCCAGCCTTTATTTGTTCTCCTTGCAGGGCCCATCGTAATTTATCTCGACGACCCTGAACGAATAAAATATTTAATTATAAGCTTGTTTCTGAAGTTCCGGATAGCAAAGCTTGTAGTGATTTTTTTATAGAATACATTTTTCTATTAATTGTAACTTAAGGCCTTAACATGCGTCAATCCGAGCGGGTCGATCCGTGATGGGCCTCGCACGAGGCTGCTCGCTTGGTGGGGACCCGCCTCATCACATAAAAACGGCTGATCAGAATTTAATGAAATTAAAACATGAGGATTTTATCGAGGAGTGAAATCGAACGTAACTCTACAGACTTTGGGTTCAAATCAGTGCGCGTTCCAACGCGGCGGTTGCGTTGAGAACTGGCACCGAATTCTCAATTTTTACATGTTTTTATTACTTTCCTTCGCTTTCAAGTTAGTTAAAAAAATCTGTTTAATTAAGATTGAAGGTATTAACATCGCCGATTTTTATGGTTGGTTCTAACATAAACGAATGTTCTGTTTCAGAGATATTTTGCAAATAAATAAGACCAGAAACAGGGTCCACGGAATATTTATTTACATCAATGGTGGTAACATTTTTATAAATGCTTTCAATTAAATCTATTAAATTGTGTATTATTTCAAGTACAAATACCAACTAATTACCAAAGTACTTTCAATAAAACCGCGCTAGTATCCGTTTAAAAGTGTTTTATTTTACGTTATATTTTTTTTCCATGATAGCTTATCTAGCTAATCTTTCAATAATTTGAATTGAATATTGGGATTTGACGCACCTTAAGGCCTTAATTGGAACCTTTTTATGATTACGTTCAGGACAATGCAATATACCCCACCCGCTTATTTGTGCATAAAAAACTTTTCGGTCCATTGTGGGTCGAGGGTCGAGCCATGCCCTCCACAGAAGTTAGTCAGAACCGGAGACGAAATAGAACCAAAATAAGTTTTTTCCTGACTTCCTCTGTGTTAGTGTGGGGGCGTGGGGTCCTTCTGTGTTATTATTGTTATTAATGTTGTCTTTATGTTTCAATTAAAGGTAGTTATCTAAATAATACCCAAGTAGAAAACAAACTTTATCTATTTTCTTGCCATCGTTAAAAAAAATATACGGGACTGATTATTAATTTAAATTGTCTACTCAACCAATGGCCACCGTTGAGCTATTAACCATCAGCAATTTTTAATGTCCCCACTGCTGGGGCACAACCCACCACGCGGGCCCGGGATAAGAAGGGTGGGCCATACCCACCAGGCGGGCCCAATGCGGATTGGTGGGTGTTTATCTAAAAAAGTATTCCATCAAAACTACCCTAGATATCCTCAAAAAGGGCACCTCGAAATAACACCCCACATACAAACTGGGCGTTTATTTTGCATAAAAAGTGATAAAAGCGTCCTATTGCCACGCCGATCACACGATCACTGTAACTGGAGACAAAGATCACATGAGTGGCGTGCGATCACTTGAACGCGTTGCGTCCTCACATTAAGTGGGAAACGGGTGGCCATTGCTTACAGAGAACACACGCGATCGGCGGCACGGATCGGCCGTTGTGGATATAAAAGTCTTTACTTGGTCATTATTACATGTTCTGTGGAAACCAAAAGGTACTACCTAAATAATAGGCTAATCTACCTTAACGTGTCCAAGATCTCCCCTGGCCCGCATATGTTCGATCTCTGCGTCCCCAAGGTCGGTTTCAGTGAAATCTATCACTTCGTCCGTATGGTGCATTTTCTCCCTGATGTGAGCCAATATCTGATTGTGTTCGGTGCATTTGTTCCGATTTTTTATAAGTTCATCTTCACGTTCTGGCGGATAAAACATTTATTGTCTTATTAGAACGATAAGTTTAATGCTGATGTTAATTAGTAAGTATAAGTTAAATACCTTAACTTTATGTTTTTGATGATTTTGTTGTTTAAAAAAGCAGCTAAAAAAGATACGAATAGTAGAAAATATAGACAGTTCCATAGCACTTTTTTCTAAGTTACTTAATTGAATATAAAAAATATTTCGATTTTACACCTACAGTTTACCTAAAAATCTAAATGATATATTGTTGACTTCAACAAATAAAAGAGGTCATTAATATACTCTTAATTGCACTAAAACACAGTTATACATACATGTTACAAAAAATGTGAGCAAAGGTGGATGGATTAAGGAAGATGAATTAACAGAATTGTCAAGTATTTTTTAAAAATAATAATTCCTCTTGTTGAGTAAGTATTCTGAAATCAATCACTGAATGCGAAATGGCACTTTGAAAACACAATTTCTAGAATATTGTAATGGAAAAGTTGAAACTCGGGTTAAAAAGATGCTGCAGAGAAATCGACAAATAGCCTGGCGGACTTAGAATAGACAGACTGTGAAGCAGAGTTGACTTATTCCTTTTTCTTTCATCAACATCGAGCTTAAATTAGCCTGTCAGGCAAAAATGCTCTTAAAGATTTTGCAATAAAGGTTAAAATAGAGCAAACCTCAATTAAAATATACCAGCAGCGATGTTCTGGAATCCTATTTTTCAGACATTCATCGATAAGCATTGTGTAGGTATAGGTATACACTTTTATCCTTTTGCGTTGTATTTTTAACCGACTTCAACAAAAGGAGGAGGTTCTCAATTCCATTGTAAGTATACTTTTTTTATCGTTGTTCGCGCGTATCTTCGACATTTATCGATTTTGATGATTCTTTTTTTGTTCGATTGAGTTTTCTTGCGAGATGTTTTTATTGAAATCGGTTCAGTAGTTTTCAAGTAATCCGTAAAATACTATGACTTTACATCAACTACCTTGACGACTTTGTTATTTATGAACCAAATTAGATGTTTTTTTAGTTGGGAAAGGGATACACCTTCGTGTAGTCTTTTTAACCCACTTCAAAAAGGAGGTATTCAGTTTGTATGTAAGTATGTTTCTCCGCGATTATCTCACGTTTGGCTGAGCCGATTTTTCTACCTAAATAATATACCTACACTGCCTAATACAGAAGGTACTTACACTAAAAAAAAATTACATTAAAAACACAGTTACTAAACGCGTTCAACTAGACAGCTATATTTTAATGCCTGTATATTCTTAATGTAATTGTGTAGGTAGTTGATAGAATCTTGAAAGTCTATGTACATTGCTTTGAGGATATAGATTTCACAAATGTGGTACGTAGATCAGAAAAATGTACCTTCAACTTTAGTCATGAAGTTGTGATGGTCTATATCCAGTTGCTGAAACTGCGCGACGTAAAGGCCAGGTCCAATCATATCCAATTTACGCACGACAGCTTCCGTCTCAGCCACGGCATTTCTCACCCTTATATATCGTAACCATAAGGCTGAAGATTGCTCACTTTTACGTCTTTGAAGGATGAGGAATCTTTGTACCGTCTACAAGAAAATGTTGATGAAAATGATGTTTTTGAAAATGATGACAAATGAAGACTGTGTTCATCGCTCTGTAGTTTGAAACAATAATGATTATAAGAAAAAACACTGCTCATAGTTTTTGGCAGCTGGTAATAAAATACTTTAATTTAATTAGTAATTCATAATCAAAGCAGAATAAAATTAATAAAAATATAACACGACAATGACCGTCGTAATAAAATTAATAGAGCGATCGTCTTAAATTTTGTGGTTATTTTTTTAACAGAACAGAAATCTTTGGTTCGCAGGAAGATAGTTAGTAGTAGTATAGTAATTTAATTGAGTTTCAGCGTTTGACTGCCAATTTGGTTCCTCCCAGGTTTGGACATAAATTCGTTAGTCAAAGGCCGAAATACGCTATTATGGACTTTGACTAAGCGTTCTTGTCAAACCTGAGGTTTGACTAGTGAAACTTAGGAACGCCGGAGCTTCGACGTTTGACTACTAACTACTTAACTCAAATATGTTTTAATCAGGAGCACAGTTTAATAATAGTTTGAGATAGTACTTTTTATTCTTATAATCGGAAATGTAAAAAGTGCAACCTTATCAGCAATGGGTTTTCCTTTCTTCGAGTAGATGAGTCCGGTGCCCGTGTTCCTCTCAATTTCCTGGAGATTATCAAACTTCTGCTCCGCTTTCTGTAGACGGTCTTCGTACTGCGCTACTATAGCGCTGACTTTTGCTTTTAACTTAAATCAAAAATAACTTCTTTAGACAACTTATTTGTAGCACTTGCTTTTTATCCGACTGCAAAGAAAAGGTTATGTGTTTCGCGCGTATCTGGTAAGCAAGTTTGTATGTTTGTATGTATGTATGTATGTTTGTATGTAATATTCTTTATTACCTCATATCTTTCAAACGGCTGAACGGATTTCTATGATTAAGATATCGTTAGATTTGTCTTGTCAGCCCAAGTGTTCTTAAGAAGGTGGCATTATAAAAAAACCAACATGGCGGCTGTACGGTGCTATTATACGCAGTGAAAAAAAATTTTTTTTTAGAATACTGCAATATGGGTGTCATATTAAAGGGCATATAAGGATTTCAAAAAGGTATATCATGACCGTAATATATAATAACTAAAAATAGATAAATAAAAAAGATAAATAAAAAAAATATAAAAACCCGCCTGCATAAAAAGACAAGTCAACTGAAAAGATGGAAACAAGATTAAATAAATATTATAGGCAACATGTCATAAAAGTGACATTATGAATGATTTAAATTATATGCCTCCGACTGCATGTTATTATGACATGTTGCCTTTAATATTTATTTAATCTTGTTTCCATCTTTTCAGTTGCCTTGTCTTTTTATGCAGGCGGGTTTTTTTTTGACTTAGAGAATAATGGCATAAGGGGATAAGAAAAAAAAATGATACTTTTTGGTGTAATGCCATAGGTCCTAAGATCTATTACCCTTAGCACGAACAGCTATCGAGAAAAAAACGCGCGTAAAATTACTCGATAGAAAATTCTCTATGGAAAATTTCATTTCGCTTATCGGCGATAGATGACGCTGTACAAATTTATAGCTGTTCGTGCTAAGGGTACTGAAATCAAGATATATATTTAAGAATCTTTCTCCATACAAGTATTGAACCAGAAACACGATTCAGTGATTTTGGCTCGATACATTTTAATTTCGAAAATACCTCTAAGAAATTACTTAGAAACAACGTTATGTATTCAAGTCGAAACTGCTTTAAATAATGTGTATCATCAATATTCACAATCGTGTAAAAAAATGTATACCCCTGTTCCACTTATCGTTATTTACTACGAATAATTGTCCATCAGCCATTTTTGATGTCCCCACTACTGGGGCACAGGCCTTCCTTATAGGTGGTAAGGAGGATGGGCCATAACCCACCACGCGGGCCCAATGCGGATTGGTGGGTGTTAACGACTGCAAATGCAGCCGGGACCAACGGCTTAATGTGCCTTCCGAAGCACGGAGGAGCTCCAGATAATACATTGACTACTACGAATTGATTTGGTGATATTTTCGCCTGATTTGCCAAATAGGTCTCGCTCTGTTGCGCAAGGTTATCTTGCTTTAAGCTTATTTTTTACATAGCCCCTTAAAGCTTATTCCAGTACCCTTAGCACGAACAGCTATCGAAAAAAATAACGCACGTAAAATCATTCGATAGTTAAATTTTGTATTGTAAATTTGTACAGCGCCATCTATCGCCGATAAGCGAAATGAAATTTTCCATAGAGAATTGTCTATCGAGTAGTTTTACGTGCGTTTTTTTTCTCGATAGCTGTTTGTGCTAAGGGTACAGATTACGCTATGGCTCATTCTCATAAAGCCACGTTTTTTTTTTTTGAAACATGGTCATTTTGAATTTTATACATTTTGAAGAATAAACAACATGGTTTATTAAAATACTCTATTTGTAACGTAACAGTGCATCTATTGGCAGCCATGTTTCTGTGAGAACAAGTTTTAAAAAAAACGTGGAACTTTTAATTTGTTAAAAAATATGTCTTTTATATTATTAATATAAAAAACTGAAATGATAGAGGCCTGTGTGTGACGGACAGCCGGGCGCTGTAGGTAGTGTAGGCACGGTTAATTAAATGGGTCTCGTTTGCACTCTTTGAGTAATGGAGCCCTAAATTTAACTGAAATATGCCTTTGTGCGCAGGTTAGTTTAGTTAGTTAGTGTTCAGGAATTGTACTAGTAAATTTCTGTATCCTACTCTTAGTAGAATTATATATTTTTTTACTGGAATGTCCTAAAAACGTGGCAAATGAGAATGTCCCTTATAAAACACATCCTCTATCTAGGGACTAATGTCCACACATGGGTTTTTGTCTTAAAAATCTACAGTTTATTCTCTGTGCACGGTTGACAGTGTTGTATGGAGCACTAACTATGGAAGTTTATCCACCTACGGCGTACTATATTTTTACGGCGGAAAACCGTATTCGTAGACATTCGCGCTAATGCTATTTATAAATAAAGCGTAGTCTGAAATGCTAACATTTATATGCCAACTACCTTCCGATCGCGACTTCGCCCGCGTAGACCCTAGGGAAACCTATGACCAGGATAAAAAGTATTATTTGTTTTAATCCAGGTTATAAACTATCTGTGTGCCATATTTCATACAAATCCGTCCAGACGTTTAGGCGTAGAGGTAACAAACACACACACATACACAAATTTTCGCATTTATAATAAAATATTATATATAGTAGGAAGTACAATGTTGGCCTCAAAATTAGGGGAAAAAGTCAAATTCAAATGTATCGAACGTCGGTAGATTTATTTTATCAGAAACCATATTTTATTAAATTGTATCTAGGTAGATAGGTAGGTAGGTAGGTATCTACTAGGTTTTTAATCAGTCATTAAGTATCAGGATTCAGTGTTTGTAAATACCTTTAAGGGATTACATAAAACAATTACTAAGTAAAAAAAATACCCATTATTGTTTTGTTATTAAAGTGATTGCTTTATTATGACCATCAGCCATTTTAATGTCCCCACTTCTGGGGCACAGGCCTTCCTTATGGGTGGATAAGGAGGATTTTATATATGTATAAACAAATCTTACATCAGCCACATCTCTTTCTTCTTTTTCTTTAAATTCTTCATAAGCGAATAGCAACAATTGATATTTTTCTTCCAAATCAGCAGAATTTTCTAATGGTTTTAAAACGTGTTCTAGTTTTCTTTTTCTGTAAGCAACATAGTATTAAATTAAAAACTTGTAGCCCCTTTTCTCATAAATTAAGACTCCTATAGCCACTTGAGGGCAAGTGGCGCCCTCATCTTAATTACATTAATTATTGTTCGCTAAGTACACAATGTATCGAAAATTCACATGTACAGATTGAAGCTAAAAAAATGGCCACTTTATAGGCACTTTTGCCTACTACTACTACCAAAAAAAGTATATTTTACTAAGTGTTTGTAAATAAACTATAGAATTTTTAGAGTTTAGCATTCACAATGCTATTTTTATATATTAAGTTACTTAATATAACTGAAAAAATATTAGAAAAAATCGACTCACCCGTAGCAGCTCAGACGGGACTCGAACCCGCACCCTTGGGATTTCAGCCCAATGCACTAACCAATTAAGCGAGTAGCTAAGCGACTCGGTAGCATAATTGGTTAGTGCATTGGGCCATTAAGTGACTTAATATATAAACAATAGAACCTTAGTTTCGATCTATACACATGTGAAGTTTCGATACATTAATATACTTAGCGAACAATAAATTTAATTTGAGATGAGGGTTCCATTTTGAGCTATATATGGCCCTTAAAGTAGCAGTTTAGTTGTACAGTAGTAACCTTCTCTTTTTGTATCATAAAAACAAAAAAAGTATAAAAGATTATAAAAGCGTCTTGTGAGAGATTCAAAAGCGATGTTAATTAGGGCGAGAGACTTAAACGTCATCACTTCAATAGATTTTCTCATAATACTACAATCACAGACAGTTTGATAGCTCCTGATGAAATTTAACGACCATTAAACGAGTTCCGTTGTAGTAAAACATGTTTTCCATTTATTTACTCTGTTGGATATAGGTATTACGTTAATTTGTCTCTTGAAAAATATACAATCATTTTAATAAAGACATTAGGTATTTTTAAATTATTGTATATTTTTCAAGAGACATTTTTCTTTTTTTTTTATAAAGTATTATTTCGTATAAGATTATTCTATTAAAGAGCAATCTTATACGAAATGCTACTACGGCCAAAATAATTGAGAGAGTGCTAGAGGAGTACCTACTCAATTTAAACTTCTGTAGTTGAAAAGCTTAAACTTTAAACGATCAAACTATGGATCATGGACGAGTTTTTACCCGACTGCAAGGAAATGGTTATGTTTTTAAAGATATACTTAATCATAATTTTTATAAATAATTTATGATATTCCTTATTTTTCTTTCAAAAAGGAACTGAAATAATTTAACGATGTGAAGTAGTCAACGTGTTGTCGTATTTTGTTTTATTGGTAACTGGCCAGGCATTTGACCAGCATCTTGCTTCGTAAACATGACTGTGTGGTCTAACAAGGACAGGCCAGGGACACTCCGCATTTTAGGTATGAAGCTTCATAGCTGCATACCTAAAATGCGAGCATGCTTGACCAGGAAATGTCTTTTCACTTTTGCCTTGAAGAGACCAAGGTTGTAAAGTATGCCTAAACATTTACTTTTTCCTTTCTACACTCACTGCCGTACTCAGAGACGTCAATTAAGTTTAATGCTTCATTAAAATTGACGCTATCTCTTTCTTTTAGATGATTAAGTAGTATAAAAGAACAAGAAGTCACTGAAATAGTTCTAACTAGGGTTGGCACTACTTGATTTAAGGGTTACAAGTATAAAAATACGAGGTTTTGTTTTTTTTACAGGAGACAATTAAAACAGCTGTTTTTATGAAGATAATTTAGTCCACAGATTCTTTTAACCGTATTTTATTTTTTGCAATTACGGGTTTATGTTTAATCTTAGTCAGAAAAACAGAATAACCCGTAAAATATGGGGAATCTGGTAACCCTATAACCAAATCTACCTTTAATGTATTATTCCTTTGTCAGATCTACGTCATGTGTGAAGCTAAAAGTAAGTTTAGTAAAATCTTACTTATAGTAATCGGCTAAGCGCCGATGTAGTATGTTGTTCTTCATTTGCAGCTGCCGCAGGTCAAAGGTTAGATCTCTGTGGGCTTGCAGGTACTCGTCTCGGTCGACAGTAATTTCTGCAGTGCCCACTCCTCGACCGATTTGGTCTTCATCGTCTTGGTCCCCTTCGATTACGCTGTCTGGCGAAGATTTAAGAGAAAGTGGCAAAGACCTATTTTTATTTTGATACATTGATTTTATAAAGTAGTTGCCTTACCACTAGAATCACTACTAGAATTATCTTCTTCGCTTTTACCACCTTTTTTGTTTTTGCTTTTGGGTTTTTTAGAGCCCTGCAGAATAAATGAATATGTTGGGAATTATCTGATTAAAGTCTGATTATACTTGCTGTATTTCATTAATATAATAATAAAATTGCTTCATAAGTTCAGGTATTAAAGGGCAATATTCGAAAAATACCAACGTGGTGCACGAATCATTGCAAAAGTAAAAACCACAAAAGGTTCGTTAGCTAAATACCTACAACATAGAAGTCATTGTCAACTAACGAAATTTTCATGAGCTACACAGTAGAAAGTCTTATATGTACGCAAGACAGCACGCTAGGTTAAACAGTTGAACTACAATTTTATTACGTACGGCATAAAGGCGGTCTCAAGGTCAACATGTATAGTCTGATGTGCTGCTGACTGTACCTAAGGTTCTATTGGAATATTCTTGTGGCAAGAAGACAACTAGTTACCTTACCAGTACAAAAGAAATGACAAAAGCATAAATGGTACAAGCATTATTCCCTGGACATTTAAAATACTAATAAAGTTACTACGAAAGGACGAAAGTATTCGTGATCCTCGGGGTTGACGTAACTGTTTGCATGTCACATCGGTACGGTACATTAATTAAATTGAAAGCAAAAAGGGTGGGGCATACCTTAGACTCAGCCATATCGCGTGTTCAGCTTGAATTACCGTTCTTATTGATCCGTTTAAGGTAACATCCGAAATTATTTTATTCCTCTGCACAGCACAACATGCAAATTCACGGTACGGTTGCTATGGAAACGTGTAAACAATGTTCGATTCGATTGCTTTTGGCGTTGTTTTCTTTACGGCTTGTTTGTGTTGGTCACAAAAGGAGATTTTACTCTCCCTAGGAAAACCTTTGAGGTTAAAAAGCAGTTTTTGTGGTAATATTATACAATCGCGTGCAACAAAATCGACTCAGCAGGTTATTTTCATACAAACGTGGCCACGTTGAGGTCTTATTATACTACTTATTTTATGATATTATGCAGTAATTATTATTATTACAATTGATAGGCCTTGCTCACCCCTCAATTGTCTCAAATAGAAAACAAAAACTTACCTAGTTTCTTGATGACCAATCGTTTTTTGTTTTTCTTCAATATTCTTTACAATGTAATATTATGGAGTTTAAATCAAGTTCTACCGTAATTGAAAAAAAAAGTACCTAATACACAAATAAAATTTGAGTACTTTTTGATGTCGATTTGGTTGCACTCGAGTGTAGTACACATTACAGTGATTAATAATAATATTGTAGGTATATTTTTTCAAGAATGCACTTTTCATACTAGTTTTTAAAGCTTTGGCCCCAGTTAGAGTAGAATGGTTCAAGGGACGGGTTTGATACCTAAGATCAACATTTAGCGAAACCGTACCTACCTACCAGCGGTACCGCGGTAGTTCCGCTATGAGTTGTCTCCTATTGACGACGGTATATGAGGATCACATTCACGTAGCGGTTTTGCGTCATTACTTACGCGTGTGTCAACAGTCGGAGCCGATCGGGTGGAATCACGCATGAAAAATCTAGGCTGTTCGCATGACGACCTCCGTGGTCGAGTGGTTTGCACGCCGGTTTTCAAGGCGTCACCATCTCTTGAGGTCCCGGGTTCGATCCCCGGCTGGGTCAATGTAGAAAATGAACTTTTCTATATTGTCTCAGGTCTGGGTGTTTGTGATACCACCGTTGTCTCTGATTTCCATAATACAAGTGCATTAGCTACTTACTTTGGAATCGGAGCAATGTATGTGATGTTGTCAAATATTTATTTATTAAAAATTAAAAAAAAAATCGCTTGTCGCACTCATGGCGGAACCTACTGCTGTGTTTCGCGGCGGAGGTGTGCTACAGGCGAAATGTGTTGGTTTGTTTTGTTCGCCTCAACTATCGCAGAAAAAGGAAGGTTAGGAAAATCTTCATATTAGTTTAAAAACCTAAGCTCGCCTATGATTACCATTTAAAGACAAACTAAAAAAAAATCATTTCGGTTTTATTTCTGGTTTTGCCGTTCCTCAACATTGTGGAACAAGAAAATCTCTTTCCTCGTCAGTCTAATTATACCTTGTAATTATATTTTACGGCCTTTAGAATTTTTGCAGTTCATTAGAATCTGGTCTTTCGTTCAACAGCTTTTTTTAGGACGCTAACCTCTGTTGGCGTTGGCAGTGTCGCAGACCGTTGCTGGGTCGGTGCCAGATTTTCGACAATGCGTCCACAAAAATAGACAGCATCGAAAACTGTAAACGTTTTTTTTACTCCTAAATGTCACGCATTCCTTGAGAATAACTAATTTCCTTGCTGATTTTGTGCGATTGACTTTTTCCCGACCAACATCAAATAAGAGGTTGAAGTGTTGCGTTTAGGTACATTCAGACAGATTGATGGACTAACGAAACAATATTGTTTTACGTTAATTAACCAACATAATAAAATTTATTCTTTAATTCAATTTATGTTTTGATAACTGCAGCGATAAAATAAATTTAAGTAGATAAGTTTCATTATACTAACCTGTATTTATTTTAAACATTTTGTTTCTTTTGCAATGTAAACTAATTATCTACACACTCTATTAAAAAAAACATTTTTTTTTCAGTTTTTCTACGTGGGTTAACATGTTAGTCAATTTTTTCGTGTAATAAGTAATATTAGCTCAATTTATAATAATGCTTCGTATTAAAAATAAAAACAAAAGATTTGATAATAGGCCTATACCACACATCTAAAATTTAATAAATAAAACAACAGCAGATAATTAATGTTTAGAGCTTTAATATACGTACCATAAAAAAAAGAATTTACAAATAGGAAAAACGTAATAATCATAACATCAATACACACTACAATGCTATAATAATATTGGAATATACTAAACTTCCATTGGATTCATACCATTATTGTTCTGAAGTTACATCCAATAAGCTTTACATACTCGTAATAACACCATTGAACATTAATTTTATTACATGATCAAGCGCACCAATCGAAAATTTTTAAGCTTATAATAATTATACATCTTGAAATAAATTATTAAAAATAAAGACATTATTAAGAAATATAAAAAAAACAATTCGTTTTATATTTAATGAGGCCTTTGATAATGGGGTTATAATTATAACAAACTAATATCATTCATCGTTCATCAATAACAAACTCGCATGTAACCTCATAACAATCAATAAATTAACTATAACAAAACAGTTCATACGTATAAAAAGTTTGACTAGAATCAAGTAAAACGTACTTAAGGCAGCATAGTCGAAAGGTACAAAACAATGATAGAATGTAAACAATAGTATTCAGAGTTGGGTGCGGATTCGCTCGCATAAAATTTTTAGACATAATTATGGTTTGGCATAACTTGGTATAGCATAAACTTTTTTCGCAGAATGGTTTCATTGGCATAACGATTACTTGTAGTTATTTCATTTGGCATAAATGTTGGCGAGCTGAGCATAATTAATGTTAAACGCATAATATCGCAATACGTTCATCATCATCATATCAGCCACACAACCCCCACTGCTGGGTTAAGGCCTCCCCCAAGGATCAAAGTGGAAGCGACGACGAGCGAGCTTAGCGAGGAGGTTAGGTTCCATTTCAATGGCAACCAACAACGAACCATAACCGACCTGTTGGCGTGTATGCATTATGTTATGCCACAAGTTTTTATGCTAATAAACGTTATGAATAGTTAATCGCTATGGGTCAAAATGTATGCAATAAAATGTTATGTTTTGTGATCATTAAGCACGACAATAGTATTTATGCGGAATGAAAGTATGAATATTTGTTTGGTATTAATAATGCGAATTGATCATTCTTTCAAAAATCCTTATGCCACTGGCGCCGTAGTATATTCTGACTTAAAATATACATTCATATGGACCCATCTGGACTGATCTCTAAAATTAATACTTTACTCACATTTTTTTTCAATGTTATCAGCATTCTTGTCTTGGCATTGAATCGCGAAAATTGAGATCAAACAGTATGACAAACTGCACCACGGCGTTAGAGTATATTATATTCTGTGACCACCATTGATGATTGTCACGGTTGTATTTTATGTTCAATATTTTGGATTGTAGACGAAAGTTTCAGTGCTCATCTATGCGGATGACATCTAATATAATACATGTAGGTACTATTTGTACCTTTGATAACTACTTCCAAACAATTTCAATACCGCATAAGTAGTATCATACCAGCCGAAAGTACTAATCCTTCTAATGTTAACTATGATACAACAGCCTAAATTATGTCGCAGTGAGATGGATTGCATTCTTAGAGCATTCATTGGTTGAATGCTTTAAGATTGTACTGCACTACGTAACGGCCGAAAGTTCAGCGGCTGAACTGAAGCGTCAGCGCCGTGCTTTATTATTTAAATAACGAAGATAATATTTAGGTAAATAGCAAAATTCATGCAATAGCTCGCAATAATCGCATTCGTATTTTATCTAAGGATTTGGTGTTATGTTACACACAGCTCAACATTTCGTTCGTGTCAATGGCTTAATAATTAATTTCCTTTGCCATTTGTATTGGCCCTTTTCTTAATTAAAGCTTAATTTAAAAGTACGTCTTGAACACTTGTTAAATAAGGCGTACACTGGAACATTGCAAAATTAAGATGTTGCCTATTTTTTCTGTGTCTGTTGCACAACATTGATTAGTTTTAACAAATAGGCTTTTTGAATAATAAGAATTACTAACTTAAAAATACGTATTAAGTACCAACAAGAGTAGTCTTATTTTAGGCCTTTATAACAATCTAGGTAAGTACTTAAATATTGATTTGAACACAAAAAAATAGCTTTTTGTTTACGTGCTAGCTTCTTAGAGGGAGAAAACATTAAATTAATCTCGGTCCAGTTTGTGTAAATATCACGGAAAATATTTTGAGGTAATGTAATTCAAAGTATCTAAAACATGCTTTTGAAAAGTTTTTAGCGTTGTGGTAAGGGTGAAACTTGATAAAGTTGTTGATAAACTTTATCAAGTTTCACCCTTAGCTGACTGTAAGTAAGCCTATTGGCTTACAAGTTATATTTTCAAAGTCTATGTGTTGTAATATTTCAATCCTCAAGGCTTAGAATAATAACACCTAATAGAAGCCGTGTCCTCATGCAAAGTGAGGCAACTAATACTAAGCCAAAATGGCTTAGTTTTCAGATTTATATCCTTCATACGTACCTAATCGTAACTAAAATTCAATAATATAGTAACTAATCTCCTAAATGTAGGAGAATTAAAACTGTTTTGTACTTGTTTGGTATGATTAGGTAATGATGGAGAATTTAACATTTTGTCTGTTTTAGTTGCCTCACTTTTGACAGTGCGCTTTGTAGAGAACTATTGTTTTAGGTGATATTATTCTAAGCCTCAAGGTAAGTACAGTAGTACCTACAGACTCTAGTTTTGTTTTTCAAAGTCACCGACGCATTTGTAATAATTCTTTCAGTGGCATACTGAGGGGATATCTTTACTTTCGAAGCAGACGAAGTCGCGGGCGGCCACTAGCAATATAAAAAATGCGAAAGTCCGTTTGTTTGTTTGTTTTACGCCTTCACGTCTTAACGTCTGAACCGATCATGATGCAATTTTACATACACGTTGTCAGGGGTACAGAAAAGGACATAGGGTACCTTTCATCCAGAAAAAAGTACTGTTCCCGAGGGATAACAAAAAACTTTCCACGCAGACGAAGTTGAGGGCGATCGCTACTTATGAATAAATGAAAACTCAAACAAAAGCGTGTAAACACGTCATTTCAATAACAAATTATGTAAGTAAAGAAATATATCAGTCATGGGCCAAACAGTCGAACCAACAAACTTGCATACATTTGACATGGAAGACGACAACTCTGCTATAGTTATTGGTCATTTGAGCACTGTTCAGTAAAGAATCGAGGAAGAACATTTGCTTCTTTTGCAGCTGCTTGGCGGGCCAGCTGTGACGTCATCGGCCGATGATCGTCGGCTCGTCGGCCATCGCTAGCTCGTCTGTAGCTGCTTTATCGCCTTTCCTCTTTCGGGAGTACCATAAAAAAGAGGCGGCCGCACTGAAGTTCACGAGGACTACGAACCAGGCCAAGAAGAAACTTATGTGGAAGCTGAAAAAAATATAATTAAAATGACAAAATGAAGTGCGCAAAGGGTGTTTGATACCACTATTCATCTGACGTACCATAGGCAACAGCGTCGCTTTACCACTCCTTGCACGCCCCGCCGTAACAACTTTACTTATGTATTTCGCGCGGGTACGAATTTTGTTGCTAATTGGAGCCCAATCGCGGTACGATAAAGCCAAAAACGTTACGTTGTCATTTAGGTTATATTTACCTAAAAATATTTGGCTTAGCTTCATAATTTTCACTTAAATTGTCCCAGATTGTAATCCTAGACTCCTTAGGCAGAGTATTCAACAATTCTAACAAAACTAAAGCGAGTATTTTTCTGTAAACGAAACTGAAACGGTAACGATTAAGCTTTGGTTTTATCGTTGAAAATTAGCGCGATTAGGCCCCTGGTTAAGCGACGCTGTTGCCCATAGTACATACGTAATATTATAGTCAGTATAGACAGGTCATACTCGAGCATACAGACTGATCGTACTCAATCACGTTTGTTAAGCAACGCTCGGTCCGGCCAGGTGTCAGATGGATGACCGTTAGGTAGCATTACAACTGAGCGCTTCCGTGCTTCGGAGAGCACGTTAAACCGTCGGTCCCAGCTGTTGTCATCTGATAACAGTCGTTTAAATAAAAATGAAGAAAAATGAAGAAAAAGAAAATAAATGAAAAGATAATAAAATTAGGTTTCGTTTCTTTACTTACTAATGATAGGCACCTTCTGGATAAACGTATTTCACATTTTTCTTCATATGGTCCACCGCAGACATCATCACTTGTACCACAACAAAAGTACAGGATGCTGAAACAAATATCATTCATTAAAAACATAAAATTTAAAACTTAAATGGCATGACATAAATAGCCCTTTATTTGGAAAATTGACTTGATTTAAAACCCTGAGATTTTTTTTACGTCAAAAGGGCCACAGACAGACCTTTATCTTTAAGGCTCCGTTACGCGAAATCACTTGTCTCTGACTTTTTCTTTACGTGTAAAGAGTATGGAAAATAACCTCACTTCTGCACTTTTTCGATGTTTTTCGTTGTTTTTTCATCATAATCTTTAGCACAATCGTCTTTCTTAAAAAAAAGTTATTGGAGCAACTGCACAGTACGTTAAAGTGTATTTTGATGTAGAATTCAATACGTTTCCGCTATTATTTACGCTAAAAATATGGCCCGCGACAAGCGCTTTTGATGATATTCTGATTTTTTTTTACAATTATCTGTGAGGTTTATACGCAATTTAATACTTGTAGATACTAGATAATCTCTTTAGCTTGTCGTATGTTTTTTTTTGTGGCTACAACTTTACGTTTACTATATAAAAATATGGCCCGCGCAAACCATGTTTTCCTATTATGGCCCCTTAACCAATAAAAAACCAATTCAACCAGAGAAAGCCATCAAATATGAAGACTAATGGTGTTTTTTTTATATTAGAACAGGTATGTTTACAGGGTCATTTTGTATTCACCATCCAAATTTTGAGGATGTGTTCAGTCCATGAAATTGAACAACTTTCTTTAAGGAACACACGGCCAAATATGTAAAAAATTACTATCCATACAAATAAAAGAGATCCATACAAATCAGAGGGTAAGTTTAGAACGATCCTGTATAACATCGTTATGAAATTATTAAACTTCTTCTGCTACTTACTGCTGATAAAATGAATGCCGGCTGCGAGCCGCTTGAACATATAGCGAGGATTTCTGAAGGTGTATATTGAGAAACCGCAACCCATAGTCATCACGAAAAGGCTGATGATGCCGAACGAGATCATCGTCCGTACGTAATCTAGAAAAAAAACCATCATAATAGGTAGGTACATGCGAAAACTACGATGACATAGCTTATTTACTTTAAACCTCGTTCTTGGCTATAAGTCTACGAATTAATATTTGTTATACTGCCACCATCATACTTCGCAAAATATTTATTTATTGCTCATTTCGGACTTTACAGGCAAGAAACCATGCTGTATCTGTTTTTTTTATTTAACCACTTTAACCAAATCGCAGGTTGCACAAAACATACTTACACGTACTTTATCTTATCTTTTACATTATTTATACTATTTGCCTACCCCCTTACTAATAAAGCAGATGCAGTATAGTTACTTTCTTTTACGTGTTTTGTCACTTTCTTTTCAATGTCAAACTCAAATAGTTTGACGGAGAGTAACTATTGTGTAACTATACATCTGCTATATGATCTTTATTAGTAAGGGGGTTAGTAAATAATCTTTTCATTTACCTTTAAGAGTGTATTTACAAAGTTTATTAGCATCTCTTAGTAAATCTACCTCATTACATATTTCAGGAACTAAATATTGAGAACATCTAAAGTGCATCGTCATAATAAAATGAAAAATTGTTCAGAATACAGCTGCCTGCTAGCAAGCGTTTTTAGGTCACATAAATTCTGTAAACTTGTTCATGGGAAATAACAAAGATGGTTATTAGAGATTCATGTTATTAGCGGCTTGAAATATCAGATAACTTCATTAAAATTATTACACTCACTCGCTATATCTAGGTCGTAAGCTGGGTCAGCCAGCTTGTTGTTTTCTGTTAAGGGCTGTGCTAGGTAGTTTGTACATTCTGAAACAAAACAAAATAATAAACATATGATGAAAATATTTATATACAAAAAATACAAAATATGGCACCGGAAAACAAAGACCGTGGTTTTTCTAAAAATAACAATTACTAGCTTTTGCCCGAGACTTCATTATATTTACCGTAAGCATTTCGGGAAACATTCTGTGTTTTTATATTTTTTTTAGTACCAAAATTTATCAAAATTAGTTCAGTTGTTCAGGTGGGAAAACGAAACATACAAAATAATAGTCTAACTTTATGGAATAAATAAAAATACGTAAAACAAATAAATAAAACTAATGTGATCTGTGTGGGTTTTAACCTGTTGTTAATTAATAAAACTCGAAAAAATTAAAAGAAATGTGATTCAACTAATCATATTTCAACATTTATAGCCATTTAGTATGTCATGTAACAGACAAAGTTTTTATTATCTTGTACAAAATGTAACCGTTGAGATAAATAAGACTATGAAGACATTGTTATGAACATGTAAATTGTGTCTCATTATGTGTCTTGGTAATCCAATTAATTGTTAATACTTTTTTTTATTCGCAAACTTTTAAACTATTTTATCCATATAAAGTCGTTTTCAGTTTATTTATTTTCTAATTGTTGAGTCAACGTCAATAATCAAAGGTGATTTGAATAATTAATTGATTGTTTGATGACTTTGGAATGAGATTTTCATTAGTTTATTTTTATTCATTTAATTTCTATTGTATACAGCTTCCACCCGCGACTTCGTCCGCGTAGACGTTTGGAAAATGCTTAGGATACCTTAGACCAGGATAAAAATATCCATTGTTTTTTTAACTATAAACTATGGGTGTGCAAAATTTCATCCAAATCCGTTCAGCTGTTTTACGTGACTGAGAAACAAACATCCAAACCTTTATAATATTAGTAGGTGATAGTATGATAATACAAATGGTGGTTTTAATACCTTATGGCAATATTCTACAAACAAATCTTGGCGGCCCTTTAGGGTAATATGGATTACTAATTTAAAACATCTGTTGATCTTCATCTACTTTGAGTTCTCGCTGACAAATTGCATTGACCTCATACTAAAGTTCATAAATAGAATACGATTTTAAAAAAAGTGAGATATTTTGAGATCAAAGTACCTCAATTATTCTTTACCGAATGTTAACGATCAGTTTGAGATCTGGAGACCTATGTTACATGGAAAATGTTCTTAGAATATTCTGAATTTATTATTCACACATGTTCATATCCGTACATTATAAATTATTTGACACAGGCAAATGATAATAAAACGTTTGATTGCCCAACATATTAAAAGCCCGCTCGTTTCAATTATATATTTTATTTATGAGTTGTGACATTTTGTTTGGGTGGTTTAAATTTAAATTTTATTATACTAAAAGTATGTAATAAAATTTTCCAAAAATATAATTATAGTACCGTCGTACTATGTGGGTTTATAAACTTATTGCATATTTTACAAAATCATAGTTTTCTGTTGAGGCAGTCATCAATACTTTTTTTAAACGATAGTGTTCACACCATAATCATAATGACGACGGGTTCAAGTATACTTTATTTTGTAAATTCATTAGAAAAAAAAAATTGGTTGTTTGTTTTAAGAAGTACATGTGCAATAGTGCATAAAGAATGCGGTGTTCTAAATAACATTTAGATAGTATTATATTATCTGTGCATTTAGCCACATAATAACAAATTGTGCATTTAGCGTAAAGTGGTATTATCTTCTTTAAACCTACGCTTTCACTCTTAGTAGGTAGCTAAAAGGAGCTTCTTAATGAGTATCCTTCTGACGTCATCGTTTCGTATCAAGGATAGGGGTCACTATAAATAATGCGTAACCCTTACTAGGAAACATGAATCACCATTCTGCCTACATAATACAACTGTAATTAAACTTATGTACAACGAGAACATTTTACAATGAAACTTGCGCCCTTGGGATAGAGTGGAAAATCTTGTGAGAACAATAACACAGAGGGTTGAGTCTCACAAGCATTATATTAACTGGCTTTAGTTCTTAGTCTAAACTCTAAAGCTTCATTGTTCTATTTCTATTTGGTACAAGTTGCGGAGACCTTTATTGTCAGTTTTGGAATGTTGAATTTCGTCAATCCTTTATGAGATACGAGTCTCATTGACTTCGTAACATTACATTATATTACTTGTATGAGCTTAGTGCGCTAGCATGCAATGTAATATAGCAATTTATCACGTAAGAAAATTGGTTTTAACAGTTGAGGCTGTTGAGTGTCGATAATATATATGACGCATGTTTCTGTGGTCATGCTAGGGGACTAGAGTAAAGTGTATTGAAGTTCGTATTTAAAAAAATTACGCCTAAAGCTATGTTTATCAAAACTATCTAAAGAGCTCAAGTTGAAAATATGAATATAACATGTATGCGGCACCCATTTGCTATGCCTTGATATATTGTTTAAGCTTTACTTGTTTGAAAATTAGTACTTAACTGTAAATAGGATGCCCTTAAATAAGTTTTGAGTATTTCACAGATTTTTTTAATTTTTTTTATAAGTGGCCAGGCATTTGACCACCATCTTGCTTGGTAAACAGGATGTGGTCTAAGGTGTAGCATGCTTGCCCAGAAAATGCCTATTCACTCTTGCCTTGAAGAGACCAAGGTTGTAACTATCGGGAACACATGAGCAGGCAGCGCATTCCATTCTTTAGCAGTAAAGTTCGCATAAGAAATGTATTGGCAAAGCGCTTGGTACGGACCATTGGAGTATCTACTATGTAAGGGTGATATCTTAATCTCCGTCTGGTACCCCGATGGTGGAAAGGGGCTGGAGGAACAAGGTCGTGGAGTTCCCTCGCATACTCTCCAAAGTGTATTCTATAAAAAACCGATAAACAAGCAACTTTGCAACGGTGACTAAGGCTCTGAAGTTCCGCCGTGGCCAATGTTGAGTTGCCGATGAGCCTCCTGGCACGGTTTTCAATCGATTCAAGATGTTCAAGCTGATACTTAGCAGAACCATCCCACTGGTGACAACAGTACTCCATGACCGGACAATTCTGTGCTCTGTAACAGAAGCAGCTGGTTCGGTGAGAACGCCCAGGACGCCCAGTTTCTTAGCAGCACACTGTGCAATGGAGTCAATGTACTCGCCAAAATTCAGGTTCGATGACCGATTCAGGCCAAGAAGTTGCAGATGTTCCGCTAACGGTAAGGATACATCCTGGAAAGACTCCGTTTTGCGGTGAATTAACAAGCCTGCGTTTTTGTAGCAAGAATTTAATAGATAAATCTTACTATACTCAGAACTTGTCCTTTCAAGCCCATACTTCGTATCGTAATGGGAAAATATTTTCCTTTCTTAGTGCTTTTGAATTTGTGCATGCGAAGGGTTTTATCAGACAATTTATAGCCTCGCACCGCGGTCGGTGTTGCGAGCCAGTTACCGCGTCATGCTTCCGACTGATATACACGTCCATGATAAAAATATATCATACTTAAGTATTTATATTAAAAAAAAATATTGGCGAGAATTTCTCTGATTATGATTAAGTAGATCAAAACTATTAAAACACAACCAATCATAAAGCTAGTGTAAGATTATAATTCACTACCATCCTCAAAAATGCTAAATTTAACACAGACTCTAAAATAGGCGACAACAAAAGAATGGATTGTCGGTATCCTCCAAAAGTAAATGGTCTAATTTTATAACCACATCAAAGCGATAACTGATACTATCCCTTTTGTTTGGAGGGAGATCTAACGGAACAGCAGCGGACCATTTAAATAGTTGGAGTAAACGAGTCGGCCTGGTCAAACACCGAGCTTTTACGCTTTGGCATAGTTTCAGAAGTGGTGACTAAACGTCTGGATAATTAACTGTTTGCTGTAATTTAATTTCAGGGGCGTTGGCCTGGATAATTAGTCTGTTCAAACGTTGTTAGCATTATTAAAGTTTAGTTGACAATTCTTGCGATGCCTATTTTGGTTCTTGAAGGGACATGGTGGATCAGTGCGGAATTCAATTTTTATTTTTATTTTAATAAGTAAATGTATTTCGTTATCTACTTACTCCAATCAAACACGTTAATAGAAATCTCAAAATTATTTGTGTAAATATTTTGTATTAGCCAAGTGATTCAGAACAACAACAAGAAATAATATTTTGAATAACATAAAAACAACGCTTAAAATGCTTCTACAAATCTTAAATCAACCCGACCCGTTCGAAATAGGGGCATGGAAAATATCGAAACACCATTTTCGAACTCAAGTTTAGTTCTTCGCAACTCGAACAAATATCGTACTCAGTACGATTTGATATCTCTATCGTATATAAACAGAACTTTAATAAAGTTGAGTATTTCTTGAGTAGAGCAAGTTAGATTTGGCTCAATTTAATAATTCCAATATACCTATAGTTTTTAATTAAAACGCCAATATAACTAAAAATTTGCTACGAGAACTTGTTTCTAAAATTTAAGCGCTTCTAGCTTTTAAAAGTTTTTTTTTTTACTTATAATGAGCAATTATCAGTAAAATTTATTCGTAGCGTTTCCTTCGCAACTGTTTTTAAATACTCTGCTATACGTTTTGCTGATATAAATAATCATTTAAAGTTTTTAGTTTCAATTTCTTTAATATTTATGATTTCACAAATACGAATTATTCTGGTATCACTCCAATCGGGTAAAGCTCATAAAGGAGCTAAATAAAAGAAGTCGTTTAAAGATTAATAATAATCAAATCAAATCAAATCAAATATGTTTATTGCATATCATGTGGTACAAGGATCTTAAAATTATTTTAGTGCTTACACATGAGCCCTGGAAGGACATAACAATATTGAAGAGTAGTACTTAAATTAAATTTAGATTTATTCACTACCTACTTTATTGCATAGGCTTATAAAATTCGTTAAGATTATAATAACATTTATCAATTAAATAATTATTTAGACATTTAACAAAACTATTATAGTTCTCGATTTCCCTAATATATTTTGGTAGACTATTGTACAGTTTTATTGCCATAGAGTAAGGCCCTGAACCAACTAATGTCATACTAGATTTAGGCAAAACAAATTTATTTCTTTTCCTTAAGCTCATTGCTCCAGTGTAATTATCATCACTGTTTATAAACATTTTTAGGTTATTTCTCACTAATTTACATGTTTCTAGTATGTACAAGGATGTTACTGTTAAAATTTTGAATTCATTAAAAAATGGCTTGCAGCTTGTCATTTGATCTATATTGGCCAGTATTCTTATGCATTTTTTTTGTAAGGTGAATAACTTAGGAGTATCTGTGCTATTGCCCCACAGTGGTATGCCATTATCGTAACCACGATTGCGCGTATGCTAGATACGCTATTCTTGCTGTACTTGTATCTGTGGTTCTCTTCAACTCATTCAATGCATAAATGAACCTACGTAATTTGTTACCTATATACTCTATGTGATACTTCCAATGTAGGTTGCTATCTAATTTAACACCAAGTAGTGTAGCATAGTCCACTTGTTCAATCTTAATGCCGTTAATGGTAAAGTTAATTTTAAGTGTTTGTTTTTGATATGGTTGAAATACCAGTAATTTCGTTTTATTGAAATTAATATTTAGATTGTGATCGTTTAACCAAGATATTAGGTTAGTAACAATTGTATGTAATTTAGCATTTAGGTTTAGGTCATTGGAGGCCGGAAAAACCACAGACATGTCATCAGCAAATAGTATACTGTCTTCTTCTAGTACTTTAGGTAAATCGTTGATGTAAACTAGAAATAGGAAGCATCCGATAATGCTTCCTTGTGGAATCGACTTTGTGACTATTACTTTTTCTGATTGAACAATTCTTATTTGATTGCTTATAGAGCATGTATGCTGTACTTCTACATATTGGACCCGGTCTTTAAAGTACGAAATCAGCCAATTATGCGCTTTACCCCTCACTCCTAGGTCGTATAACTTTCGCAGTAAGATATTTGGAAGTACTCGGTCATATGCTTTGCTTAAGTCTAATAATATACTAATCGCATAGCCTTTATTGTTTATGATGTCGAGAATTTTTTGTATATATTTAAAAATAGCTATAGTAGTAGAGCGCTTTTTTCTGAATCCGTATTGACTTTCATGAAAGACTTTAAATTTTTCGCAGAATGAATATAATCGAAATGTCATAGCATATTCGAATACCTTTGAAAACACTGATAGTAAAGCTATGGGCCTATAGTTACTTTCTAAGTTAGAATCACCTGATTTGTGAATTGGTTTGATTATTGATATCTTTAATTTATCGGGTACTATTCCTTGGTCGAAGGATTGATTAATCAGAAAAGTCAAAGGTTGCACTAACTCTTCCATGCATTTTTTTATTAACATAGGGGGTATGTCGTCAAAACCACAGCTGGTTTTATTTTTCAAGCGTCTTAAGATTCCCATTACTTCTTTGGTGTCAATTGGCTGTAGAAACAGTGAATTTTGTAGTGGAGAAGCCACGGGGCGGCCCTGCGGTGGCGAAGCAGCAGTGTCGTAGTCGCCTACAGATACAAAATAATTATTAAAAGTATTTGCCACTACGTGGGGGTTTTCTGTTATATATCCTGAAGTTTTTAGCTTGATGTTAGTTTGCGACCGTTTTGATATTTTGTTTGTCCTTTGTTTAACAATTTGCCACATTGTTTTTGTTACGTTACTAGATCTTTTCATTCTATTTATATTAGTTAACTTTTTTGATCGTGTTACTGTTACCTTAAGTAGCTTAGAATACTTTTTATAATGTTCTTCTAGGATAGGGTTTTTAGCTTGAGAGTTAAATATTCGAAGCAGTCTTTTATGTTTGCAAGAAATTTTTACGCCTTTAGTGAGCCACTTTTTAGTTGTTCGTGCATTTATTTTCAGTTTGCGTAATGGTATAGTTTCATTTAGAATTTTGTTGATTATTTGCAAAAAGGAGTTATAGTTTTCATTGACACTTTTTTTGTTTTTAAATACGTTATTCCAATTAATTTCTTTAAGCCGCGTTTTAAATGAGTTCATTTGACGTTCATTAAATATCCGTTTCTCTATAAACCAAAATGGTTTTGTTTCTAAGGGTGTGTTATTTAAAGTGAGTAAGATGCCTTTATGATCAGAGATTCCATACTCAAGGACTTTAAAGCTCATTTTAATAGGATTAAAATTTGTGAATATTAAGTCAAGGCATGTAGCACTTGTTTTCGTTATTCTCGTAGGTTCTTTAATATGTTGACTAAAGTTAAAAGTTTGCATCAGTTCTAGCAGTGACGATTTATGTTTTGAATTTTCTAACTGATCTATATTAAAATCACCCCCTATTATAATGTCATAACTAAAGTACTTTTTGGATAAAAGGTTTAATAATTTTTCGACAGAGGAAAAGAACACTTCAGTACCTCTGTTATTTTCTGGCCAATATAGATTAACAATAATTGTATTTAATTTAAGTATTTCTATGCAACAGATTTCAAAAATGTATTCAGTTGTCAAGTTTGTTATTTCAGTAAGTTCCCTACACTCAATATCGTCACGAATTAGTATACAGACCCCACCTCCTTCATAGTTTTTCCTGGCGTAGAGTGAAGCGCATTTATACCCCTCCAGCTGTAGTAAATCTGTTTTATATTCAGTTATCCATGTTTCAGTTAGGCATATAATCTTCAGGTCTTTATCATTTTCAGTTAAATCTTCAATCAGATGCTGTTTCTTCTTGTAGCTACATATATTCTGAAATAAAATTTTAGTGTCGAAAAGTATGGTTTTTGGTGGTATTCATCCGTGGTTTTGATTGTAAGTAAGTATTATGGCTTTGTTCTAGAGGATGGGTTTGGTTGCCCTGAGAGACTGATGAGGTATCACACTCTGTGTGTTGTACTTGCTCTACTCCATCAACTATGAGAATATCGTTTCTTAGTACAGCATGGTGTCCCTGTCGGCGAGCTTCTTGACAGGCGATTCGTAGCTCCCTTTTTTTTTGCAGTGATTGTTTGTCCAAAAATTCACTTATAGCTAGCCCAGTGTTTTTAAAGTAACGTTTGCCGTTTATCGCAACTTTTGCCATTCTTTTACTCAATAGCTCTATTACGACCGGTCTTTTATTTCAGCGCTTTCCAGCTCTATATATTTCTTCTATGTATCCTGTATAGTCTACTTGTAGAATTTCTTGGAATATCCACACTACGCGATCATGTAGATCATTTTCCGTTTCCCAATAATTTTCTTCCAGTCCATACAACACGATTTTATTAGGGTATTCATTTTTATACTGCTCATTTGTGTCTTTTTGCTCACTTGATAACTTTTGAGAGAAGTTATGAGTTTCATTTTTTTTTGTTTTAATTTGTTTATGTAGATTTTGACATTCAGATTGCAATTTTTGTATTATCTCATTAAAATGTTCTATATCATTTTGTATTTTTTTCTGTGTAGGTGAGATAAAGTAATTTTTTTCGCTCAATCCTTCTTTTAATTTATTAATGGCCGAATTTATTTCAGCACTTATTACATTTTTCAATTCAGAGATTAAAGTGTTTTTGTTGCTCTCTAGTTTCTCAGTAATAAACATTTTTAATTGCTCCAATGTAATTTCCTGTTGCAAATTAGGATTTGTTTCATTTATAATAATTGTGTCCCCTGCTATACTCACGTCTTCCTCAAAAATTGGCTGAGTCTGGTTTGGGTTATGGCTTTTTTTTCTTAATGTTATATTACAGAGTTCCTGGTTCTCTTGTTGTTTGCTCAAACTATCTGTGTGTTGGGTCCGGACGGGCGTATTACTATTAGGTATGCATTTTACTGTTACATAGTTCGCTCATTGAATGCAAAACGGCCACAAACCAAAATCTACACTTTTTACCGGAGAGACAAAACAAATTTTAAAACATGTTTTTTTTGAAAAAAACATGTTTTTTTTGTTAAATAGTATGATGTTAGTATATCACTGTTTTCGTCATATTTTGCTCTATCTTTTAATATAATTACCGCTGTGATTGCTCTTACACAACCTGAAAAAAACTACAAAAGCCCTTTTTGCATTCAAGATTTGAACCAATGTTAAAAGAATTATCTCAAAAAATTAAACATATTTAAAAGTGAAACATGCTTTATTAATTGTTTTACCAAGAAGACATTAAAAAAAACAAAAAACAACAAAAATATTCTCTATGTGAAATAAAAACTTATCGTTCTTAATTATTTTTATGAAAATAACACAAGTATTTTTGTAGCTAATTGACAAATTAATAAGAACCTCTCAAAATAATCATAATTATTAACTTTTTAGTGTACAATCATCACAAAACTAGGCATTCTATCGTTGCATGCTTAAACGCGATACCAATTTTACATAATCTTTAAGTAAAAAAATCCAAATTGGTACCTATTCATAGGAACGAAAAAAAATACTTCAAAAATATTAAATGCAAACGTAAAAAAATATAAATTCTAAAATTAAATGTCTGTAACTTTGACAATAAAATTATATTCTTCGAAATATTAAACTAGCTTTAAAATAGTAACAATTATAATGCCTTAAACTATTTATTATTAAATCACAGTCAGATACAATATGACTAAAATAACAAGTTATTATTTAAGACAGTCTTAAATATTTAAGGCACATTTATAAATTTTGGTAAAAGCTTTCGTAATATTTAGGTATAATATTTTTTTCGATAAGTTTGAGTATACCTTGTTTTTTTGTTTCAGATATTGTAAGTTTATGATTATATAACTTTTTTGGCACTATGTTATGATTAGTAGAGGACTTAGACATTTTTTTTTGTCAGCGTGGATACTGATAGGAATTCTGTGCTTTGGTATGAAGTTTTATATAAAAATTGGTGTTTATGTTCCCGGTGGACTTTCATTATTTTTATATCGGACCATTTTACTTTTTGCCCATCTTCAGATGTGACGAAATTTCCAACGGCCAAACATTTCAAATCAAAAAAATCGTCATGCGTAAGTTCATGAACTGCTTATGGTGTACCCTTCTTCTTTGCTGTTTTAATAAGAGTAATGTACTGGTCCGGAACGTAAATCGGAGACGATTTTAAAGCCATTGAAATATTTCTTTGAATTAATGAGTGAGCAGCATCCCCCTCATTTTGAGTATGTCCCTTTATTAAAAACTTATGAGTGATACTTCTTAACTTCGGAAACACATTGACAGCATATTGGTATGTTGCTAGCATAAATTTGTTTTTTTGTTGGCCGCAACAATTATCACTGTAAAACACTACGTCAATATCACCCGAAGCTTCATCGTTCAAACGATTCAAGTACATGAACACGCATGATCCGATTTCGTTCGCAACCCTAGCTCCTTCCCCTTCATGCCATACAAAACAATCTGTACTATTCGTTGCTAACTTAGTGACTGTAAAATTGAGTAGATTCAATTTAGAAATGTAATAAAAACTAGAGACTTCGCCTTGTGGACAAGGCATGACCGCTTGTAAATCATAAACACACACTATAAAATCATCATTTACATTTTGTTTATCCCTCTCCTTTTCAGATCTAGCAAGAGATTTTTCTTTTAAATGCATATCATACTTTTCTTGCAAAAGTGACTTATCGTCTGCATTTTTGAAAGCTGTGCAGTCTTCACACTGTTCCTTTTTAGGCTGCCAAAAGGAAATGTTAAAATCCTCGACGAAAATATTATAATATATTTTATATGAAACATTATGGCTTATTTACTTAACGATATATTATAATCAGGCTGACTGTCGGGGTAGGAGTCCGTATCAAAGTTAATATCTGGTGATTCTCTTCCTTGTTCAACAAGTGCTGGTATTTGAGATTCCTGAGTGTTGACAGGAAACAAGGTTTGTTTTTCTTGAGCTGGTATAGCAGTTGATTTAACGTCCTTGGTTTCATAATTATTAGAATTAGAAGGACAGGCTAAATGGCAGTCCGCGTCATAAACCGCATCATTATTAACCGTACCCGTTATTGTGTTTTGATGAACTTTTGTTGGAATATCACATTCTTGAATTCGTTGAGGGTTGATAATGCACCGGTTTTGTATCCCAACTGATTCTTCATTTGAATTGCCAACTGCCATGCTCAAAATCATTTTTGCTCTGCTCATTCTGTAAATAATAATGCAATATTATTCAAAAAACAATGTGTATCATTTATATTGTTGCATAGCTACTTTGGGTGCTAAATTAATAGAGTTGAGCAAATTTTTTGTCTACACTGGTTTAGCATTTTACTTATCTAAACCTAACACAGCAATTCAAAGTGAACTGTAGGTATAAACGAAAACTCTAACAAGTAAATTTTATTTTCAACTTATAAACATTAATAAATGATTTTTAAGGATAAAATAAACAACCATTAAGTTTTGCTGTCAATGCGTTTTTAATTTAAATCTTAGATTAAAAAAATCACACGTTTGTAAATATGGCATTGCTTTGCTTTATATTGGAATGCAAAATAGACAGATTTGTAAATGTGGCATTGCTTTGTTTCATATAAGAATGCAAAATGTACAGATTTTTAAATATGGCGTTACTTTGTTTCACATTGGAATGCAAAATGTACATATCCTAAAATATGGCACTATTGCATTAATAGATTCTGAATGTACTTACTTGAAATTTGAAAGCAAAACGACCGCATTCCAAAATGTGGCTCCTTTGCACAGAACACTGAACTCGATGTTGCGTGATTTTTTGACTTGTGGCCGTTTTGTACAAAACTGACGTGCGTTCGCTCCGAGCCCTGGGTTGCAACTGGCAAAATGGCGGTTTTGATCTGACGTTAGCGCGTAAGTCGCCCAATTCAAAAAGGCCGGTTGATCAGTTTGGCATCAAAATGAACGAAAAATGACAGGTGTCTTCAGCAAAACGGAAAGTATTTTAGTTTTAGAGGCTAATTTAAAAAAAAAACGATTTTAAATTGTTTTTGATTTGTGGCTGTTTTGCATTCAATGAACGAGTTTACACTTCCAATTTTTTCTGTGCTCATTTATGAGAGTATTTCGAAATCGTTGAGTTGAAACATTTGCACATTCCAAATCGTATTTGTTGCTACAAATGGAGCATACAAGTAATTCTCTATTGGGTATTAATTTTAAACATCCAGCACAAACGTTTGATGGTGCCATCTTGCGGTGGAATCCGTCGACTTATGTAGCTTTATGTGCTTTTTTAGATCCAGTTGAACTTTAATTTTACTTGTGTAAAATGCCTTAACTTTATAATAGATGGCATTAATCTTTAGGGGGGCATCCGAAAAATAATTTTATGTGGAAAAAGAAACGGTGCCTTCGTGAGGTTTGATCTTGGAATTCCCGAGTCTATAGTCGTGTAGTAGGCGCACGGCGCCGCACGGCTCCTATTTACCACGGCAAATTATGCTATCCGTATGTTCGAAAAGCTTGCTGCACATCCAATGAGTACAGGTACTTATAGCGATGCATACAGATATATAGAGTCCAAAGGTCGGAATTTCACTTTAGTAATTTTACGACAGAGCCGTTGGTAAATTTGCAAGATTTAAAATTTGGGGCACTTTCACTGATATTGATGAATTAGTCTTTGAATATTTTCACTAACTTGGTTTATTATTTTGTGTTAATGCAGTGTCTTTTCTTCAAAACAGTATTGAAGTCTCGATATTCATCTGTGTTTACATTTTACTATTATGTATGAGAATCCAAAAAATTTCACTTCACAAACATTTCCTAAAGCACATTATTGAATTTTGAGTTCACTCATACTATTTATATTAGTATTAATCAACTTTAAGTATTTTAACAAAATATTTATTACGGACGAGATGTTTACGTCTTGGCGCCACCTAGCGACCTCCAGATATAAATCCGAAAGTATTAGCTGACAAAAAAAATTGTGTATGTTTTGTCAGCCCCGGCCTTTTTTTTTTCTTTAGCTCCCCGCTTTTTGGCAGGTCTTTTTTTGCCAATTTTTCTTTTTACTTCTTTTTTTTTTTTTTTTTTCTTTTGCTTCATGGGCAATTTTCTTTTCACTCATGTTTACAATTTCTTTTCATTTTGGTTTCTTACTTTTACAATTTTATCTCTTAATCTTACTTTCCATTTATGTTTCTTATATCTATTTTATTTATTCTAGTGTATTATACCTACTTTAGGTAATTCCTCATTTATATTAATAGCTAGATCTTAAAATATATATTACATTTTTATTCTTTCTCTGTAGTTTCAAATCTTATTTTTATTTTTCATACCCTACTTTATAATAACATTTTATCTTTTAGTCTCTGTTCCTAGTTATTACTTTCTCGGCCACTAATTTTGCAAATTCCATGAATAGTTTCCTTTCTTTTTTGTTTCTAATTATCTCTTTCAGGGTGTCTTTGCTCAGTTTTGTGTCTAGTTTCTGTTGTAGAGTGTACCTATCAACGCTGTGCAAAGGACAGTCTAGCACGATGTGGAAGATGTCCTCGCTCTCAACCGGGTCGCAAACGCACTATGGGCTGTCCCTACGCTTGAATCTGTGCAAGTATGCGCAGAACCCACCGTGACCGGTCAAAATCTGCGATGCCAAGCGATCGATGGTCATCTTCCTCACCACGCTATATGCCTCCACCCCATCAGGAAAAAAGACCTTCGTGGTCTCCCCCGTGCTTTCGGATTTATATCTGCAGTCCCACTTCTCAATCGTTTCCGCGCGAATATGCCGCTTTACGAACGAGATGGGACCGCAGTCATAGTCCGATTTAGTTGTCAACTCAAGGAGCCGCCTCCTTCGCCAGTTGATCCGCCCTCTCGTTCCCTTTCACTCCAACATGGGCCCTAATCCAGTAAAGAGAGACTAGTTGTTGGTTGTCTCTCAGCGTCTGTAGGTTACCCTGGATTGCCTTCGTGATTGGTTGCGATGAGTCCGGATCAAGTAGCGTCTGCAGAGCGGATCTCGAGTCACTAAGCACAGCTGTTTCTTTAAATTGTTTGCCAATTATAATTTCGGTTGCCTGGAGGATGGCATACAGCTCGGCTTGGAAGACTGTACAGTATGGCTCCAGCTTAAACTTTTGGGTACTCGTTTCATTGAGCCCTTCCCAGCAGGTCAGGGCGGCTCCAACTTTCCCCTCCAGTTTGCTACCATCCGTATAAATCTTCACTAAACCTTCTGCCAATTTACCATCCTCTTCCGCGTTTTCCAAACAAGTAAATTTTGAATTTAGCATCCTGCTGGGGTGGCTGTCTCTCATAAAAGAGACGCGCTCTTCTACCTTTCTGCCACATAGTGCTACCTGGGGTTTCCCACGCTTTGCCTCATAAAGCAGGGAGGCTTTTTGAACCCGAAGATCCAGCGGAAGCAGCCCCGACAGCACTAAAGCAGCATTAAGGGATACCGTTCTGTTACCTTTTATAATCTTTTGCGCGAAACCCCTTTGCACAGTGTTGACAGCTTTCCTGGAGATTGCTTTTATTACCTCTTTAGACCATACACTGGATGCGTAGAGGATAATCGGCTCTATAACAGCCTTATAAATGGTTTTTATAATTTCTGGATGCAATCCCCAAGTAGCTCGTGCTGTTCTACTGACGCCCTTGTAGATATTGGTAGCTTTTCTACATATGTACGAGATGTGTTTATTGAAAGTTAACTTATGATCTATTATGACGCCTAAAATCTTTATTTCCTGTACGAGTTCTATGGCCGTCGCTCCCATCTCCAGTCTGGGTGTGTCGAATTTAAGTTTTCTAGTAATTATCATAGCTTTGGTTTTTTGTGGCGCAAAATTTAATTTGTTAGACACTCCCCATCTCTGGACGTGGGAGAGAACTGCATTGGCCTTTCTCTCAACTTCGTTGGCCGTGTTGCCTTCTATAACTAAGATTATGTCGTCTGCGAAGGCTTGGCAATAAATTTCGGCGGTAGTGAGTTGGTCGAGCAGGGGATCTAAAATTAAATTCCAAAATAAGGGTCCGCCAATCGAACCTTGGACGCAACCCTTATTGGTTTCCTGTCACTGAGATAACTATCAACAAGCCTTCGCAGATTTATAGGGCATTTTTTCTTTTCAAGTTGGCAGACTATCTGGGGCCACCACGCGTTGTCAAAGGCCCCCTCTATGTCCAGCGAGATCAGGACCATAATCTTCTTCCCGTCCAGATTATGTCTGATCCGCTGGATCATGTCATAGAGGGCGTCCTCAGTGCTTCGCTGAGGAACGAATCCGTATTGCCTGGGGTTCAGTTTGGGCAAAACGTGCCATTTGATGCGTCTTATCATAAGTTTTTCTAATATTTTTCCTAAAATAGCCAAGAGCCCTATGGGTCTGTATGATTTTGGGTGCGTATAGTCGTTTTTATTTGGTTTTCTTAAAAGTATTATGGTGGCTATTTTCCAAGGCTTGGGAAAGTGGGAAAGTTCCAGGCACTTGTTATAAATTGCTAGGGCGAGGGGTAAGTCTGTGTTAATGGCCGCTGCGCATATATCCGCTGTGTGACCATCACTACCCGGAGCCTTTTTGGGGTTGAATGAACCAATCGCGTGAAGAAGTTCAGCCTCCACGAATGGAGGATCGCAAAGTTCATCTTTGTGACTGTCATTTGCTTTGGCTGCCTTTCTCCTTACTTCTTTGTGGTCTTCATTCTCCCCCAAATCGGTATCTTCCGGGTAGAAGCTCTCTGCCATTATGCGCACCGACTCTTTAGGGCTGGTGTTGACGCCGTCCCTAGCTATTGGCAAGTCCTCATAGCTGTTTCGAGATCTGCCTATCACTCTATATACGCCTTCCCACATTGTCTCCCTCTCCTGCTTGCCACAAAACTCTTTCCAGCTTGTGATCCTGGCCTTATCCATCGCTTCTTCATATTCCGCTTTTGCTGTTACATACTGTTCGACGACCCATGCTCTACGGTTTGGCGCCGCCCATTTTATTCTTATCTTCTTCAGCCCCGACCTTTGGTAGCAGCAGTGATATTCTGAAAAGTCGCTTAGAAAAATCACTTCTGAATCCGCGGTGAAATCACAGTTTCGTATTCTTGAAATGGGTGAGTTCGACACAGAGCCACCAAGTGATAAGTGATAACGAAAGTTATAAGAATTACAACGGCTGAGTATTTTAACGTCTGTCAGTAGATTTAGTATTCTGAAACACGTTTTGCCTGTCACATCGAAAGTCATCTCACACACGAAAATCTGTTACCTAAATGAAAAGTTGCAAAGTTTTGTTTGAGATATTTTGCGAGATGACTTTTCTAAGTGATTTATCATTTTTAATAATAGTATTTCAATTATTTACGCTCGTAAATCTGAGAGGTTTCAAAACAAATCCTTCATAACATTCATTTGGATAAATACAGCTAAAGTCAAACTTTAATTAAAATTTACGAGTGTTGGTTATAACTTTCTGCTGCCGTTATTGAGTTATTCTATAATTTAAATACTCTTCGTTTATTGATTATAATAAATTAGTAAAATCAACAGCTGTGTTACTAATAAACTGTAGGTAATCTTGAAACACAGTATGAATGAAGTGTTTTTTCTCTCATCACTCGAATTCCAACAATGGCAAGAAAGCTTAACTGAAATCCCATTCATCGAAATAGGTAGGTATCGAAAGTAAGAGCTCAATACTTAGATTTGTGATTTTTGTGGTGAGACAACAAATTATCCCTAAAACTGAACTATAGTGCTTTCTTGAAACTAGACTTTCACTTGGTATACCTACAATTGGGATTTCCAATCATAGGCCCAGTTATATGCTATTTTCTAAAGTTGGCAGCGTCGAGTTCGTCACTGCGGCAGTGTTGTCTGACAAGTGCCATATTCCCATTACTGTTTAAACTCTTTGGAATTTATGTTATTTTTCATGTAACTCAGTAATGGGTATATTACATCTGTCAGAAACTCGACGAAACGATCACTCACAGTGAAGTTGCATATTAGAGAATAGCAGTAACCATCGGTCGGTCGCCTTTAAATCCACATCATTTGACTTCTCTAAAGCACAGACCTTTTGTAATATGATAAAGCTATCTGCGATTCGATATCTTTGACTATTTATGAAGAAGTAAAAATATGCCATTATTTTGTTAAGTAACAAACGGTCTCACCAAGTATTAAAAGAAGAATATGATAGCATAATATAAGTAAGTACTTAATTCAAAGAGGAAATATACTGTCAATAACGTGTAAATGAGAATCACTTATTATTACTAATATTCGATTCGTTGGCTACACATCAAAAGATGTCAGTATAGGAAGTCACGTATTACGCAAACGACAATTTGGAAAATCGAGTTTGGCAGTCGGAGTATTTATAACAGGAGTCTTTGTACTGACGCCACGGACAGTTGACAAATTGCAAATCGAAAAATAGTAATAAAATAAAGAATTATGTTAAAGAAAAAGCAGAGCCAGTGGGAGTCGAGTCTGACTCGCACGTCGAAGGATCCGTCCGTATTAATTGTGTAGAGAAAAACTACAAACAATATTCAGATGTCTTTCGTTTACTGTGAGAATACTTTGGGACAATACCTATATACCTACTATTCTTTGCCTACTTTATGTTGATTTGATTATACAGCCATGAAGTCGACATAATATTCAAGTATATTGCCCCCAAACAGTTATAACCGAATCTTACCTAGTCTAATCAAATTTTTCTTCACAAATGTTGTGACATAGATGCTTTGTTGCTTAAACTACTGTTTGGCATGGATATTTCAGCTAAGGATGTTTAGAATATGCTATTCTGCTTGCATCCAGGGATGTACTATTAGTGTGCCAATGGCTATCGACGTCTGTTTCCATCACGGCACCGGCGTGGCTCCACACGGGTTCTTTGTTTATTTATTTACACGACACGTACACAGTTACAGCAGATTTAGGTCGGCAAGACTTGAAAGAATCGGTGCGGTATTTTTATCGGTGACGATAAATCTTATTGTGTGGGCAGGCCCGAAGACGCTGTTTACGTTTTCGGAAATTTAGATGCTTCGCTAGATGTGTGCCTGATATAATTATGACGATTGAAGTTTATGGCGCACCTGTGCTGTTTAGTTTGGTTACAATGCAAACTGGCTGGTATAATTCAGAATATGTTGAATAATAATGAAATCCAGGGACTGTACTCTTATTGTAATAAATAAATCATTATTGCTTTGCATAATATTACATATTTTACGGAACTTCAGTCGAACAACGTCAGCCGCAGCGCATCAAATTAATACTACATATAATTTAATATTTTAGTAATTTAGTATTTATTAATATGGTATTATAATAATATATAAAGAAAGCATCCCACGTACCTTAGTCAGTGTACCTTAAGTGATAAAAATATCGTGACAATGGAAGTATTTAAATGGCAGAAAAATACGTATAGAACGCGTCCTAGAGGTTTTCAAAAATTACGCCAAGGTAGGTACTTGTATTTTTTATCATCTGAATGTTCCTAAATATTTGGAGTCGTAATGATGAACCAGTCAATCATCATCATCATCATCAGAGGCCGTACCGGCCGGCTAACACTCCAAACCTCGGCAAGTTCAAATTAAAACAAATAAATCGAGTCTCAATCAGGCCAAAATGGCGAACCGCATTCATGATTTCACACGAACATCGATATCTTCCAAATAACTTCGATTTATCTTCTTTAAATTAAAATTATATAAGCACTAATAAATGCATGTAATAATCATAATTAGTTATAATTAAATATTAAATACTACTATTATATGGAAACACACTCATGCCATGCACACATATTTACGCACACACACACACACAAAACACACACACGCACACTCATATATCACACACACGCACCACGCGCGTTCACTCACAACATTAGGCGAATGATCAGTTTTGGTTTTAAGTAGTTATTAGTAGTTTAAATAGAATAGCTACATTATAATGTCTATTTTTCTCTTTTTTTGTACGATTGTGTTAGAAGAGCGGGGCCTCTTGACACAGGCATTTCATAATGCCTACTGGGTTTGGTCCCAATCACTGTATAAAGCTGTAACTCGCGATAGACTGCAATAAATGATTTTTGATTTTGATTTTTTTTAATTTGATTTTGATCTGTTTTAAGTTGAAGCCCTGCAGACCTGCAGAAGTTCGAAAAGTTAGCCGGTAGGGTCCGGGTACTTCAATGTATGTAATGATGATGATGGATAAGGAAGATAGGCCAAAACCCACCAGGCAGAGTGGTGTCAAGTCAAGTCAACCATTACTGTCTCCATTGATATATCGTCGATGGGCGTGCTAGATCGCGCAAGAGCAGTTTGCAATACCGCGTATTTTTTAATTTTACAGGAAGCAGAAAAAACTTAAGATCTTGGCCATTTAAATTTTTTTTTGACTGATCTTGTTTGTAGTTTCTTTGAGTAGGTATTGTTTTAAAGGAATGAGACAATTTTACAAAATTTCATAAGATTTTCATGTAATATCCACTCTAAGTCCTTTTTGGGACTTTCGTAAATACGCGGTATTGCAAACTGCTCTTAAACGGTCTTACACGCCCATTGACGATAGTATTGAAGTTGACTGCACGAATCTACAGCAATAATTTTCAGTTCATTTCACAATTACAATGCGTGAACCATAACACGCTGTATGAGCATGTGGCACGAATAAACGTTGTCTTTCAAATTGTGTTTCAGTTTCATACAATGCTATTTTGAGAGGAAACATTAGTACAGACATCTATTATTACAATGTTTACGCCAAACTGGGGCCACAGTGTGGGTCACACTGTCTTTAACGATTACGCTTATTGTTATTAATGTACCTATTATGTTATTTGAAAAGCAGTCAGTTATGTATTATATTTGTATGTGACGCTTAGTTATAAGATTTGTATCGATGCTAATACGTTTCTAATACGTTTCGTTTCGATGCTATACGGTTTATGAAATTATACAAATAGAGGTAAATATTCCATTTTCTAATGGAAATTTTCAGAGCAATAAAATGAAATGCACACAACAGCAAGTACAACTACTTAGTGGTCTATTTAGTGCAATAGAGGATGTTGCCAGCAGCTCCTGCCTGAGCAAGGCTGCTAACTCAAGTGGTAAATAAAAAGATATGGTGCAGTGGAAAATATACCAATAGTAACGTGTTTTGCGCAAAGCAACGAGTTTTGCGCAAAGCGGAAGATTAAGAACTACCTAACATAAAACCTAAAAGGCACTTGGGCAAAGTGCTGTTTGGAATTACGTCCCTTTACGCCTTTTAGGACTCAGATATTGAAAAGTTACATAATAATAATAAGGTATAAATAGAGGCTGCGTTTTTATTCACTCTGCAAGTTTTATGGATGTGTTCAGTTCAAGAAACTGAACAAGTTTCTCCATGAAACATGTGTAGAAAAACGCTGAAAAATTTTAGTCATCCCTTACTAAACTGATTTGATTTGTATGGAAAGTTATTTTTTACATATTTGACCCTATGTTTCTTAGAGAGAGACTGAACACATATCATCAAAATTTGGAGAGTGAATAAAAAGACACCCTGTATTGTGGAGTTAATCGTCTGAAACTAAATAGAAAGCACGACTAATATTTGTCGAAAGATTTGTAGTTTAAAAATGACAGCTGCGCAAAATAACATTATTAACATTAATGTTGTACTACGTGGGCAAGTGGAGGCGCTTAATCCCTGAAATTTGAACTAATACAGGGTAGAAAACAAGCTACCTATGTACTATTTTCTAGCTCAGAAACATATATCTACATAGTTGTATAACCTGTGTTCGTACGAGTAAATTATTGACCGAGCTCAGCTCGGGCAAAAGTGCTTTCGTATGTATGTCCGGCTGTCCGTCTGTTCTCCTCTACAGGTCGCACTTCTCAACCGATTATCGCTCGACTAAGTCGATTCTATAAATAAATACTTTTTGTCCATTCAGTTCATCGCAAATTTTCAAAATGGCAGAGATGTGTGGAAATATCATAATTCAGTCGTTTCAAAAAATGTTACAAACGCGAGGTGTAACAGCTCACAGAGCCCTTAGTAGGTACTACAGATACGTTTAAGATAGTTGACCGCTGGCTGGTAACATTGCCAACGAAAAAAATTCCACCGTTTGTCGAGAAGACAAGAACTATCACAGAAACACTCGCTAGGCCGTTATAGCACTCGGTGAGAGACTCGCTCGCTTGGTTAATGACTAGGAAGTTACTGATGAACGAGTGAATGATGTTGCGAAAATATCAATGAGTAGGTAACCATACTGCATATTATTGCTCGCCAACTCGTTTAATGTAACAAGCTCACTCGTTTTTAGCTATCTGTCGACGGTGTGAACAGGTACCATGGATTGACACACACATTTTTCTCACTTACACATATACATCTTATCTTAGGTATCTACTATATTTTAGTTTACATTGTTTTGTTTACGTTTCATACCTGTAATTATAGTTAACTTTTGTTTACCGTCTTGTACTAGGTGTAAGTATCAAGTTACATAATGCATAAGGTAAAACTATTGTCTGTGGGTGGACCTGGCGACCTGTGTCACAGGTTTCTTTTCTGAAACCTACTGCTGGCACCAGTCCCTCACAAATTTAGTAACCTTCCATGACGTGTAGCTTCTAATTACCACTTAAGTCCTTTATTTGTGATGGGAAAATAAACAATCATTTCATTTCATTGAAGAAAGCGAAGTGTCTCTGCTTCAGCTTGGGCAAAAATTAATTCTTTTGCTGTCCGCCGGATGCCCGTGCGTTTGTTCTCCTCTACAGGTCGTATTTCTCAACCAATTCTCGTGAAATTTTGTAGCAGGTTCGATAATTATATTATATGTTTAGATTTTTTTAGTCAAGAGAGTTTTTAATTATTTTTCAAAATGGCAAGGATATGTAAAAAAAATCATATTTCAGCCGTTTCGAAAAATGATAAAAAATTACAAAACTTTTTTGTTAGCGGAGACTCAAAAGTTCATAGGATCAATCAAAACATTTCAGCCAATATTCGAATTTGAAAACTGCGTTTATTATTAGTTAACTTTTAACGCGAGGTGTATAGCTGATGGAGCCACTAGTTAAAACCGACATGCCGCCTTTTTTAATCGTACCTATAAAATGTAACTTCCGCAGAACGCAATGCAGTTGGCAACGTTACATCGTAATAATCGTATTGTTGGCAGCATACAGTCAAAACTATGAAATATTTCTACGATTTCGTTAGTAATTAAAAAAGTTGTAAATAAATTAATTCCTTTGGCTTGTTCACTATTTGTGACAGCTCGCAAACTGAAACATTGTGACGGAAAACCGTGAATCTTATGTAACAGCCCCATAATCTATGGTACGCTAGTACTCATTTTTATACTATGTCTATGATACAGAAACGTCAGAAGTGAGCTGTCAATGTGACGGGAGCGCGGGTTTTCATCATTGTTTTTGGGGATATTATTTTTCAGCTAACATAAAAAGACGAGCCTCTTAAATTGATTATAATAATTGGATATTGTTGTGATAAGCTAGTAATAACTTCCTAAGGTCAGTAAGAATGTAAATTGTTTACGTTGATTAGCCAATTATAACATGTTTTTTTTACATTGATTACTCAGTTGTTTTAATGTAAAACTCCCTTTGAGATAGGCGCTCATAATGTTCTTTTTACATCTCAGAAGTGAGATCGACCCGCCTATAAGCTCGATGGTCTTGACAAAATTGAAATCCACTGCGTAATCAATGTATAAGCAGAGAAATATGGTGTGGAAGATTACACACTTTAGCAGCTTAGATACAAACATACCGTACCTCGCTCATCTGTTGTTACCGGCAACAAGAGCAACTATCCGGGATCATGTCCGAGACCGAATCCGTGGAAGCCACTAACGTGGTTATTTTCCCTAAAAACTGGATTTACTAGAGTATAACTACAACATTACTTGTGAGTAAAACAATAGGTACTTCAAGGTATGTAGGTATTAAGTGAAACAGTAGTAACAAAGTCTATTGCTTCTAAGGCTTGCTATGACGACAAATGAGAGGATAAGTGAGAAAATAGTACCTACCTACTAATATGAATGTCAATAGGACCATTTTTTTTTTAATAACTTTTGTTCCTTTAATTGAAATGGATGAATTTTCTGTAAAGTACAAATAGGGGACATCAATCAATAATAACTTTTGGTTACCTACTGCGAATTTTATTTTATACTCATTGACATTCTTAATATACCTTCTCTCTTACTCCATGGTGAGTAGTCACCAAATCCAGGGATGTTATAAAGTTTGCTATCCATTTGATCTGTACATCCCTGCCCTAGGGGATGACATAAGACATTAATGAATATTATTGAAGATCCATTAAGAAAGGACTTTAGAATACTGTAGATACATTTTGATAAAATAGAACATTAAGAAACTGTTATAAGTTACAGAAAATGAGCGACCAAGAATCTGATGAGAGACATCGGTACGATGAGACACTACAGGGTCATAAACGAAAGCGAAACTGGAGCGTGACGACACGCAGTTGCAGCGGCAGCAGCCTTGAAGATCGTCAACAGAGACCACAGCGACGATCTCAAAGTCGAAAGCGAGAGCAGAACCGGAGTGTATCACTTAGCTACAGTGGCAACAGCCATGATGAATATTTACGTAGGCAACGGCGACGATCTCGTTGCCATACTGCGAAACGCGACCATCAACGCAGCCGCCACCGTAGTCAAAGTGGAAGGAGCCGCTCAAAATGCAGCAGCCAAGAACGCAGCAGCCACAAACGCAGCAGCCGTCGACGTAAACAAGAACGGAAAAAGGAAAGTGAACCTAAGTCTATGACTATTGACCTTTTTAGAGATCTTATTAAGGTACTTGAATCAAAAGGAGAGAATCGTGAATCGTTTGCTTCTCTGAGTAATGTACTCCCAGAATTTGACCCCTTGTCTAAGGAGCAGAATATTAACACTTGGCTCGACAAGGTTGACGAGTGTTCAGAAATTTATAAATGGAGCGAGAAGCAAACAATACACTATGCTCTACCCAAACTGACTGGACTTGCCAAAACCTGGTACCAGGGATTACCGACAATTAAGCATAACTGGGCGGAATGGAGAGTTTTACTAAAGGAGTCATTCCCTTCAAACGAAAATTACGCAGAACTCCTAACAGATATGCTTAATAGACGAGTACGACCAGGCGAGTCACTAGAGATTTATTATTACGCAAAAATTAACCTTCTAAACCGTTGTAAGATTTTTGGGAAGCAGGCAGTAGACTGTCTGCTATATGGCATAGATGATAGAGGAGTCCGAGTCGGCGCGCAAGCGGCCAAGTTTGTAAAACCCGAGGACGTCTTAGAATTCTTTAAGAACATTAAATCTAATAATAGGTATTACCTAGACTCTCGTAAAGACTTTAGTAGAGATAAATGTTCTAACAGTACACCAACAAATAATCAGTCGACAAGGAATATTGGTCATACGTCACCTAAAAATGACAGCGCTAGAAGCGTATTTAAATGCTTTAATTGTAAGAGTCTTGGGCATGCTAGTTTTCGGTGCCCTCAGCCCATTTTAAAATGCACTAATTGTAACTATATGGGACATGGGTCCTCTAACTGTCCTAGATTAAAAGAGTCGAAGAGTAATGGGGACAAGCATGTACTCCAGGTTTCAGGCTAAAAAAAAATATGTAACTGCATGCCTCGAATGTACTCATCATAAACTACCTGGGCCTGGGACGAAAGAGGGGTTAGGTACTCCATCCAATTCCGAAAGTTAACATACCGTTTTCCATACTTTATACGCTGACCATTTGGGTCCGTTCCCACGAAGTAAACAGGTGTTTGTCATGACAAACAGAAAAGTAGGCAGATTATTCAAGAGGGTGATCTTGTCAAAATAGCTAGAGCAATAGTCATTGGACCCGGGCAGTCAAAGAAAAGAAGCGAAGTACCAAGGGTCTTATAGGATTAAGAATTATCTAATTAATTATTAAGAATGCCAAACAATCTATTCCTTGTCGAGGATACACTAACTAGAAAAGGTACAAAGTATGAAAATTGAAACAGTTGTTGTGATTGATAAAATATTACATGGTTAAACTTCAATGCCCCTGCCTGCTCCTCAAGTGAATGAACGGATGATGAAACCGATGTTAAACAATTAGATTATATTACCTACTTGTTCTTGACAAAATGTAGGTAGATAGTGGTTAAGGAAAACTGATAATGAGAACAATGAAACTTCTCTTTATTCAATTTATGTCATTGTTATTGCTAAATGTATGTTTCAAGAGAGAAAAATTATTAGTCAGGACTGATTTGATGAAAAGGTATACTAGAATTAACTTTAAATGCTCTAAGAGAATAAATGATGATAGATAATTATTAAAATATATTCAATTATTAAAAAAAAAAAAAAAAAAGAAAGATAATGATTAAACAAATGACTGTTCTGTAATATTAAAACTGATTTGATGATGGAGAGTCATATTATAATTAATGATGAAAGATAAACTCTTTATTCAAATATTCTTGTTGAGTATTATCAATCAAACTAAAAAAAAAATCCGGCGACTTGAGAACCTCCTCCTTTTTTTAAGTCGGTTAAAAGAAAAAAAAAAAGGATATTATTACTAACCATATGACTGTTCTGTAATGTTTTGACTGATTTGATGATGTTTTCATCGTATTATAGCAATGATAGAAGATAACTTTTATTCAAATGTTACTGTTAGTTTCAAACAAAAAAAAAATTATTAAACATGACTATTTTGTAATGTTAAGATTGATTTGATGATGAAAAGCAATATAATAATTAATGATAATGATAACTCTTTATGCAAACATTATTGTTATTGTAAAACGAAAAAAAAAACTTGTAAACATAATATGGCTGTTTTGTACCGTTCAGAGTTTAAGACTGATTTGATAATGAAAAGCTATATTATAATAGATAGAAGATAACTTTTTATTCAAATGTTACCGTTAGTGTCAAACAAAAGACAAAAAAAAGATGATTATTAAAACATAGGTAACTGTTTTGTAATGTTAAGATTGATTTTTATGATGAAAAGCCATAATAATAATTAATGATGATGATAACTCTTTATTCAATAATTACTTTTATTGTTAAACAAAAAAAAAAAAAACTTTTAAACATATGGCTGTTTTGTACCGTTAAGAGTTTAAGACTGATTTGATGATAAAAAGCTTTATTATAATTAATGACGAAAGAGATAAAACTAATTTGCTGAATACAACATAATACTGTTGTTATTAGGATAGGAGATTGATTTAAAAGCGATATTTTAGTATGAGATATTAAATGTGATATTATAAAATGGGAAAGTGAGCGATAGGTGTAAGAGTCACAGAGGGCAGGAGTCCAAGAGTGTCTCGAGCACCACAGCTGTGGCGGTGTCGTTGTGAAGGAAGTAGCACTTCACCACAAGCGGTGTCGTTGTGTAGGGAAGTAGCACTTCACCTCCCGGCTATAATTAAGTGAGCGATGGGTGTTAGAGTCACAGAGGGCAGGAGTCCAAGAGTGTCTCGAGCACCGCAGCTGTGGCGGTGTCGTTGTGAAGGAAGTAGCACTTCACCACAAGCGGTGTCGTTGTGAAGGGAAGTAGCACTTCACCTCCCGGCTATAATTAAGTGAGCGATGGGTGTTAGAGTCACAGAGGGCAGGAGTCCAAGAGTGTCTCGAGCACCGCAGCTGTGGCGGTGTCGTTGTGAAGGAAGTAGCACTTCACCTCCCGGCTATGGTTAAGTGGATATTTTTATTTTATTTTTAATCTAGAGACATTAACAGTAACTACCAAATATGTTTAAGACTAAAGTCATTTTTGTTTAAGCAATTGTTGTTAATATTTATATAGTTATTACAAACGAAGGGACTCGTTTTTAGAGGATGGCCGACTGTAACAGCCCCATAATCTATGGTACGCTAGTACTCATTTTTATACTATGTCTATGATACAGAAACGTCAGAAGTGAGCTGTCAATGTGACGGGAGCGCGGGTTTTCATCATTGTTTTTGGGGATATTATTTTTCAGCTAACATAAAAAGACGAGCCTCTTAAATTGATTATAATAATTGGATATTGTTGTGATAAGCTAGTAATAACTTCCTAAGGTCAGTAAGAATGTAAATTGTTTACGTTGATTAGCCAATTATAACATGTTTTTTTTACAGTGATTACTCAGTTGTTTTAATGTAAAACTCCCTTTGAGATAGGCGCTCATAATGTTCTTTTTACACTTATGAAGACGTTTTTACTATAAAACATAAGTGCTGATCTTTATTATGACTTTCGACTAATTGCAGCGTTAATAATGTTAAATAGAACAATCCAGTTGAATGAAAAAAGCTCCATTTAGATGCATTTTGTTTTATTAAAAAAAAATTAGTTTCAAGGTGTTATTGCCGATTGATTACAAAAAATAATGTCGAGTAGTTAGATATGATGTGTATTGTAAATGTTCCAGTGCTAAGTTGCTTACACTCTATGATGTGCCTAATGCTTTAGTGTTAAAAGGAAAAGCATGTTGACTCCACGCTGGGAACCACAATGGGGTTTCTTATCAGCAAGAAATATTTTCAGTTACTTTCGTATTCCGGATTAAGTATTTTTTTTAACTTGGCTATAGCGTGTTGTTGACCTTATGTCTTAAACCCATAGCTGTCCTTTAAAAAAATCATGAGTTCCGAATTTTGCTCGAACGAGTTTGTGATCATAATCATGAACTCATCATCAGCTGTCGACGGATTACATTAATTAATGTATTCCAGATGTCAGTAATTTTATATGCACACCTTTCAAATCCTAAAATTCGGAATAGAAAAGAAAAAATAGTTACGATAATAAAGGACACTGACATTATGACATCGCAAAGACCACGTATACACCGAATGTGTCGAAATAAAATTTATGACGCAAGTCCCACGTACACAGGCGCTTAAGAAATTGTTACTTGTTACTATGTTACCTTCAGGAGTTGTAAAACTGTGCACGTGTTAAAATAGCACTCAGTTAATAATAGATGGATAGATTATGGGTTATTAACTGCCGGCTCTTACCGTAATATGTTAGATTTATAGTGGCAGTCTATCGTAAAGCAGTAACTGTGTTTTGTAATCTGTGGAAATCATTGTCTTACAGACGGACTATGTTTTATGCAAGTATAGTTGGCCAACTAGAGTATGAAGTTGAATGTTTAGCATGTCTTAGATATTTTAGTAAGTATATTTCTTTGAACATCGGCAACGACAAGTAGGGCACGGACTTCCTTAGGTGACCAAAATAAAATATACCCGCACAATTATTTTTGGCAGTATTACATTTCCACGTATCACTTCCGTAAGTTTCCTTGTATACTTTTTAGAAGAACGTTTCTCATGTTCAAGGCGGACAAGGTAACGTATTTAGATACATTAAATATGCACAAACTTAACGAAATGTAAATAGCCTTGTTGAAAAATAACTAAACGATGGAAACGAAAATATCCGAAAGTTAATGGACCAAACGAATGAGGGGAACCAGATGGTGCTAGAAAATAAACCAAGACACTTCTCAGCGCACGCACCAATGTGAAAATTCCCGCGAATTTCCAAACATTTCAACTATTGTTTATGTTTTCCAACACTTTTCATAGAAAATCGGCTAACAAATGGATAGCAAGCGCACCCCCAAGTTTATTAGGATTAAATTGGGAGCTCTAACTTTTGTAACCATTATTACCAAATTCTTCTTGAGATCTTTTGTCACTGTATTTTCGGAATCTACGAGCATACGCATGGTTTTATTTGTTTTTAAACATTAAAAACGATCCCAAAAATAATGACGAAAGATCTCAAGAATAATTTGGTAATAGTCAAAGTGGTTACGATAGCTAGACTTGGAGGTGCGCTTGCTATCCAGCTAGTGTTTGCACACTGTCATTCACAATATCAACCAAAGTTAACATAAAGACAGAACTAGAACAATACAACGGCATGTTTTAGCTCAGTAGTCTTAGATGTGCTAAAATTGAGTCTTTTGGCTCAATGCGCGATCATTAAGATGCCTATTGGGCTGTATTGAGTCGCGACCTGGTGGCCGGATAATTAGAAACACCAGTCGATTTTCATACAAACGAGGTAACTGTGAAGCCTTAGTTTTCCGCCAGGGATTGATCTAGCTGTGATCTGATCATGGTCATCTAGGAAGTGAATGGAGGAGCGCTATACACACCCAACTGGTCTGATAAGCATTCTAAAAGCTCCAAGGATCAGAGTTCTCAATTTTAGGATTTCCATAGATTTTAATGCTATTTTCACGGTTTTATTAAAATATCTAAATAGCTCTTAGAATGCTGATCAGATCAGTTGAGTGTGTATAGTGATCTGGATCACCATTCACTCCCTGGATGGCCATCATCAGATCACAGCTAAATCAATCCCTGGCGGAGAACCAAGGCTTAGAAGTTACTCCGTTTGTATGAAAATCGACTGGTGTTAATGGTGCAAGTCAAATTAAACATTTCACTTACTTATTAGTACCGTCCCATTTAGTCCCGTAATGTCGTTTTGTTGCTTTGGCAAGATTGTGCTGTTCTTCCTCTCTGGGTCTGGTATGAGTGCAGGCTGGAAAACATGCCGGCAGATCTCCCAGATGCCAGAGTTACTGTACAGCAGATATCTTCCTTTGGCGGCCAAGTATATACCTAAAAATAAAGAAGTATTAAGTATAAGTATCACTACGCGCTTAAACTTTTATATTAAAGCTACTCTGTTCTGTTCGCCTACCTAACCTACTATCGTCTTAACTACAAATACAGACCAAAATGTATGTAAGCGCATAACTTTAGAATGACTGCACCAAATTAGATAATTATTTTTGGTTTTGTTTTTCTTTCCGGTCGGTTGTGTTTTTTCAAGGTTTGTATAAATGAAAATTTTCAAAAAAAAATACGGAAAGACGTAAAATTATTTTTTCTCTTTTCCGTTATTTTAAGTCGCAATCTATCGAATAGATGGCGCCACTCGTGCGAAGCCGGTGTGGGGCAGCTAGTAGAAAATGCTTTTTTCGAATCCTAACTCAACAACTGAAACACATGAACCGAGTGTGTTATTATATTATGAGTAATGAATTAAAGTAAAATATTTTAACAGTGGCAGTTATTACAAATATTTAACAAAACATAGAAGCCTGCCATGCCAGTCTTAACCTCGACAGTGTCAACAGTAATTTTAATGGTGAAAAGTTATTTGCGTGCAAAAAATCTACTTCTTGCAGTGACTACGAGAGAAAACGGGACCCTATTACTAAGACTCCGGTGTCCGCCTGTCTGATGTCTGTCAGTCTCTCTGTCTGTCACCAGGCTGTATCTCATGAGCCGTGATAGCTACACAGTTGAAATTTTCACAGATGGTGTATTTCTGTTGCCGCTATTACAACAAATACTAAAAACAGAATAAAGTAATTATTTGAGTGGGGCTTCCATACAACAAACGTGTTTTTTTTTGTTTTGTCGTTTTTTGGTACGGAACCCTTCGTGCGCGAGTCCGACTCGCACTTGGCCGGTTTTTTATTCCCTTCTTCCAACTATCAACTGTGTAGGTAGAAGTTGGAAGAAGGGAATAAATGAGATATATCTATAATGAAAAATACATAGATGAATAGAATGTTACGTTTACGTTTTTTCTATCTGGTCCAAATATGCGATAGATTGAAAATGAGCCTCCGGACCGGTGGTCTATAATGGTTAATTGTCAAATCGCTGTTTAATCTCATTAAATTTTCTACTCTCGTACCATCTTAAACATTATTAGTGTACCCAATGTTTATATCTAGAAATTTGACAGTGGTAATGATCCTCTCACTATTAAGATTGGCTGTTTGCCAGATTGTTTGCAAGTAATTAATATACGTTGAAATCGTAATATTCGCGAGGTGTGCCAAAATATTCGTACTAATAACTTTAAAGAAATTGTAAAATCTTGTTTATTATTTATCGGAATTGAACAGTTAGAATATTCAGCAACATTGATGTATGAAGAACCACAAGACAGATTTTCAGTAGATACATCAGCTGGAATCTTATCACTATCATTAGATAGTATAATTATTTTCTATAAGACCTCTTGATATCTTTAAAATAGCTTTGAGTTTTAACAGATGTTCCAAGGTCTCTCACAATTATAAATTGATTTAGGTTATGTATGAGTGACTTTAATATCTGTTAAACTTAAATAAAATGTGAAAGTTTGAATAATCTAGAAACTTCAATATCACTGAAATAGGTAGGTAGTTCCAAAATATTGTCTAAACAAGTCAAAATTATTAATATTTCGCACTATTAGCTCTTGGCCATGATAATAGACGTCTGAATAAATTGTGTCACCCATACATTCGTCCGGTGGAGCAATTAGATGCACACTTTAGTTGTACCGATGCAAAGCAGCTGACTGACTCATTCGAGATCGAGACTAATGATTGTAACGTAAATTCGATGTCATTTAACCCTCAACATTACACTTGTGATTTGCATTTTTATCTAATTTTCTAAGTAATATTATAAGATTTTAGTCTAGTTCTAGATTAAAGCCCAGAAATAATATATACCTAAGTTTGAACCAAATTATTTAACAATACTGATACAGGTAATAAATTTTTTTCGTTTCCGTAGACAATGACCAATACATTTTCTATGGGAGTATGTTTTTTTTTCGACCTATGTGCCTTTGAGAAGACAGTATCACCTGTTTCAGTATCGTTACATAATTTGGTTCAACTGTATACAACATGTTACAAAATAACCCCTCATCTGGTAGATAGGGTAGGGACCATCAAATTGAATAATTTTTATTATGGGACCAACTGAAACGCGAAAAACAAACAGCTGTTCCATACAAATTTATAATTTCCTTATTGATTTTGTATGAAACAGCCGATTCTTTTCGCGATTACAGAGTTGGTCCCATATTAATAGTTGTTCAGTTTGATGGTCCCTATCTACCATATTATAATTAATTATAATATAAAAATAAGATGCCCACAATGTCGAATTGGGATTATCCTGTAATGATAGCTGTGTAAGATTGAAATATAAATAAATAAATATTCAACATGGAGTTATTACTTATTTTGTAATACGTTGTGTAGGAATGTGCACGGATTGTGCATAATTTCTGGTTTAAGAACAACAAAATTGAGCCGTTAATTCGTTAAACGTCTTATTAAATTGTGTTGTTCATACATCGAAAACATTAACGCTTTCGTCGGGTCATCCAATTAGGATGCACATTTACTACCTGATATAAAGCAGATGCTTGATAGGCAATGAGTGAGTGATTCAATCGAGACTGATGTTTTTTTATGCACCTGATGTTTTAAGTGACGATAAGACCGAAGGTGGGAGCACACTACACCTGGAATCCTCAACACCAGATGCCAGAACCAGGGACCGGAACTCTTTCGATTTTGATCTACGATATCTCGTATTCTCGTGATGCTATATATTGCTATGATTATTATGTTTGCATATCGAATAGGGTTTCCCTATCAAAGAATCTATTTATTCGATTTATTTTTTATTTTCATTCTGTATAAATACTAAAAACCCAAACGCACGAAGGGGTTTTTAAGCGCTTAATCCGGTCCCTGGCCAGAACACAATATATTTTTTTTCAAATTATTGTAATGGCTTCAGACTTAGGTAAGATGGTGGTAGCTAGCCAGGCGGACTTGAAATAAGCCCTACCACCAACCAAATCGAGTACAAATTGTACCCCCCCCGGGAATCGAATCCGGGACCCCTGCGCCTGCGTCTTACACGGGTGGGCGAACCACTAGACCTCATAGGCGATTTCAATTTGAATTTAATCTTCTCCTAATTTGTCCACATTTCCAACAAATTTTTTTATTGAAACCCAGGAAAATGCAAAATGTATAAGAACTCTTAAATAAATCTACATTAAGAACTTTACTGTCGTGAGATATTATTAAAAATACATTTAATAAATGACATAGCTAATGGCTGGATCAAACATCTTTTGGAGAACACGCATAATATTTAGAGATGAATATTAATAATAAATGCATTTTACTGTCGCCATAGTAACTGTGCGGGAGTCGCATACACTGTAAATAAATATGTCACCTCCTGCTGATAATATTCTGATGCAATGCAATCACGCTGTTTGCCAGAATCTGTTGCCAAGTTAGCGCTTTCGGCGCTAGAACTGTCGCTTTTTTACTATAGCGTTCAAAAAGTTTATTGACGCCTAAAGCCTAATTGATCTCCATTATTAATGAGAAAAAAAGCCAAAACCGTAAGACCAAATTTTAAAAGAAACTCATTTCCGGTGAATCTTCTATCCTTTTCCAAAGCTTTTTTTTATTTAGCGCTTATTTTTTTGAGTCTTGGAATCGATCAATAATACTCTAGATGTCCGGTCTGAGTCTCAAAAATGGCACCTCAAATAGCGTCCCACTTACAAACTGGGCGCTTATGTTGCACAAAGTAAGTGATAAAAGATGTGATTTTGTACAAAATAAGCTTATTTTGTACAAAAAAAGTGATATAAATTGTGAGTTTGTACAAAATAAGAGGTGATTATGTACAAAATAAGCGCCATGTTTGTAAGTGGGGCGCTATTTCGAGGTGCCATTTTTGCATACTGTTTTAGTTCGTGAAGCGTTATCTAGGATATTCTTGATGGAAGGGTCTTGGTAATTTAACGCTTTTTTCAACACAACCGAGTTCACACACTGCTCCGCGCCTAGTCGCGTCGGTCGGTCGGTCGCCTAGCGCAGGGTTGCAGATTTTAATAATTGTATGCAAGTCTTGATGCAGGTACATCAATTAGTGTAGAAAATACGCCTCTTTCATCACACCGAAAGGCGACCGTCCCGCTAACAGATTCTGCCACTATAAATTAAATATTACGATTTTAACGTACCTATATTATTAATTACTCTACATAATGACATTTTAAGAATTAAAATTTAGTGACGTTTTCCAAAAAATAAGTTTTCATATAATTAATAGGCAACACCAGTATTTATGTTACACTCTGGGAATGATAAACTTAATATCTTTTTATTATAGAAAATTGATCGCAACTGAAGCCAACATTTTTGGCGTTACTCGAATTTTAATTAAAATGTGTAGCGAACCTTGTTATTGGGCTATAATTATAAAATACTATTTAACCCTTACGTGTTTTGCAATTTGTAGCGGTCTCGTGGGGGTATTCTGATCAGAATAAAGTTTTTGTTTAGTGACCATTCTGTAGTAATTTTGCTTTTGTTAGTGACCGACCGAAGCTTATGAGTTTCAGTTTCAGTTTCGGCCAAAAAACTAGTTTCGTCAACAGTTTCAGTTTCGGCAGTTTATGAGTTTCGGTTTCGGTTTTGGCCAATTTCGGCAAAAAAACTAGTTTCGGCAACAGTTTCGGTTTCGGCCAATATTCGGTTTGGCCGAAACTCGGTTTTCGTTAATTGTCGTACATCAATCTGTTAACTTGGGAGTTCACCAAAAGGGGCGAATCGGCGCGATCGTGTTGAATCGAGGTTTAATAATCAGTTACTTGATTGATTTTAAATTCTGAAAAATCATCTACCCTACCACCAACCATGTATGTGTAAAAAAACAACGTCAATTTAATGTGCGAAAACAAGTTTCGGTTTCGGCCGGAATTCCAGTTTCGGTCGGACACTAGTTTTGTTAAGTAGTGGAGTCGTCATTATAACGTTGTTACAAGTCTCAGGACAACTAATTAGTTACTTATGCAACTGTAGTATAATGAGGGGTATTAAAATACGAATGACATCGTATTGTGTGTGTTTTGACATGAGTGTTTTAATACCTAATTATGTACAGTTGCATACTATACTTACCCATGATATAAATCCCCTTATAAAAGGTTTTGAAACAGAATGAATGAATAATGAATAAAATTTTATTGACACACATCACACTTACATACCAAGAAACAGAAAAAAAATAAACAAAAAAAATAAAAAGTGAAAAATAAAAATAAGACCAGTAAAAAATTAAAATAAAACATTAAAAATTGTGTGACGGGCCAATCAGGACCCTGCCTCAGCATATGCTGTTACGGTATAAGGTCGTCACACCGCAACAGCGCTGGTATTCTGACAGTAACTTATAGCCAATATTAAAACAACCAGTGTCACAGTAACAATAACCATGAATTATCCGAACGATGAGCTGGTCGCGCCTCCCGCGCCCACGCCCGCCGCGTGCGCCTCCTTCACTATATTATTATCACAGAATAAATTGATATTATTATCATCCAAACGAGTTTTATAATGTTGTACATAATAAAACTTGCATGCGTGGCACGGGGGACATGACCAGCCACTTGTATGGATATTTATTATGGTTACTATGACACTGGTTGTTTTATGTTGGCTATAAGCTAACTGTTTCATAGCCTTTTATAGAGTATTAAAAGTATTGATTGGTGTAAATAAAATACTTCTACATGTTTCATATTTTTACACTTTTGTGGCCAGTGTAGACATTCCTTGGTATTATTTATGACTCGGTAGCTCAATTGGAAAGCATTGGACCGTTAATTTAAAGGTTCCGTGTTTCAGTCCCGCCCTGACCCTCGAAACATCTGACATGGTTCTACTTTATATCATGTTACTCTCATAGTCATAGCTGTACATAAAAACCACTAATTAATTTCTCCAAATCTGATAAACTGGATCTGCTCCATTCAACAGTCAGTCCATTCATTATCGCATTTAATTGCCGGAAGCGAGGGATTCACGGTAAACAAAAAAGTGAGGAGGTAAAGGGCCGCCGTCTAATTACAGGCGACGGCAAACCGAGCTTTAATTAGTTGTGGTAAATTGGCTTGAGGTCGGTTCTGCAAGGGTGTGACAAGCATACAGAGCGTTTCATTCTTACTAATTAAGGCCTTAAGGTGGGTCAAATCCCAATATTCAATTCAAATTATTGAAAGATTACGCGCGTGAAGCTATCATGGAAAAAAATATACACATAAATATATTAACGCGCACTGATTTGAACCAAAAGAGAGTAGAAATATCTGACCACGCAGATGAAGTTGCGGGCGGTTGCTTGTTTTCCTAATAATATGAAGTGATTACTCAATACTCGATCACTGCCAGACCTTTTAAATGTCCGATAAATAGAAGATATCAGCCTCAAACGCTTAATGTAATGGAAGTACCATAAAGTCAATATACCTAGCGGAAATTAACTTTATGGGAAGTACGAACCTACTTTTAAAATCAAACGGACATTTTGAATTGGCATAATCTGACAAACCTCAATGAGGGGTTTTCAAAGTGACATTTATAAAATATAAATAGTAACTATTTGCTTCACTAGATGGTGTTGATACTCTTCGAAGCCTAAAAATGGAATTATTTGCCTCACTAGATAGTGTTGATACTCTTCGAAGCTTAGTAAAAAACACTTTTTTGTCATTGTGAAAAGCCCTCAATGTTGTGCAGTTAAAGATAGCCAGTTCCTCAGCGATGAGGATTCCGGGTGTAGTGCGCTTCCACCTTCGGCCTTATCGTCACTTTCCATCAGATGAGGTGAAGGCCAATAGCCTAACCCGTTGTTCATAAAAAATAATTAGAGATAAAAAAACTCTGCGTGTAGTCAGCATGTACAAGCAAATTGTTTGTGTTGTAAAATAGCAATGGCGTGTTATTGTTACTGCATCTTGATTAAAACCGTTGTGAGTACCTATTGTTCCTCGGTTGAGCGGATTTTCCTACCGTAGGTATTTTTTTATTTTTTTTTATTTAGTATGGGTACATACTTATTTTAAAAACTAGATAGTGCTACTTTATTTCTCTGCTCTAAATGTTGCCGACTAGAAGCAACCAAACTTTTGTCTACATCGAACTTCTCTCGATTAATAATGTAGTAGTGCGATTAATTTGACTACATCCAATAGAAGTGACCAATTTCATTTCAGTGCGCTTATGTTGTATTACCATAATGTAGAGAAATCGTACCACAATACAAGCGCACTGAAGTGTCACTTCTGTTGGATATTTTCAAAATAAGGGTCTAAAATGTAAAAATGTGGGGGGTTTATCTTTTTATAAAACGTAAAGTTGTAGCCACAAAAAATACGACAAGCTAAAAAGATTCTCTAGTTGCATTGCAACAAAAATTAAAATACGTATAAACCCCACAGATGATTGTAAAAAAACAGAAAATCACCAAAAACGCTTGCGTAGGTTCATCTTTTTGTCGTAAATAATAGCAGAAACGCTTCGAGCATCGCGGCTTACAGAAACGCGTCTTACTCTATGGCAGAAACGTATTGAATTCTAACTACATCCAAATACACTTTAACGTACTGTGAAGTTGCTTCAATTACTTTTATTCAAGAAAGATAATTGTTATTAATGATAATCATGAATATAACATAATTTCATATTATTACCATACGATTAAATAATGAAAATTATACACCTAAAAACGTCGAAAAATGCAGAAGTGAGGTTATTTTCCTTACTCTTTATATGTAAAGAAAAAGACAAAGACAAATGTTCCAGCGTAACCGAGCCTTAATTGCGATTGTACTCACCATTGCCGCCTTCTATATGGACCCACTTGTCTGTGCACACTGCAGTGATCCAAATGAACGTGCTCAGCCCCACTAGAACAGTGCACCCGAATAGAATGCGTCTCTCCAGCACCAGAGCTTGCATCAGGGGCCGTCTTTCGGCACCCACGGACGATGCCGTCGACATTTTATCTGTTTCCATCTCTAAATCTGAAACAAACAAAAAAAAAAGTAGGACATTCACACGAAACACTAGTGTTTTTAAAATTTACAATAGGTAAGGCCCGTACAGAGGAGCTCGGTGGTGCAGTGGTGTAGCGCCTGAGCAACTATCGCAAGGGTCGGTCATGGGATGGGTGACTAAAAATTTAATATCTCGAGCTCCTCCGTGCTTCGGTAGGCACGTAAAGTCGTTGGTCCTGGCTGCATTTAGTTGCTGTAGTTATCACCCAGCAATCTGCATTGGGCCCGCGTGGTGGGTTATGGCCCATCCTCCTTATCCGCCCATAAGGAAGGCATGTGCCCCAGAAGTGGGGACATTAAAAATGGCTGATGGTAAAGGCCCGTATTTAAAAACCGCACTCAACCTTGAGAGCTATCTTGAGATCATACTTTTAAGATGTTCTTCTTATAGGAACAGCATCTATCAGGTTATGATCTCAAGATAACTCTCAACGTTGAGAGCGGTTTATAAATACAGGCCTTAGTATACAGTTATGTAGTACGTACCAATATGGGTCGTAAATATTTTCTCCCTTAATCTTGCGAGGTTAAAATTCGTGATGGCGGTTGAATCAGCTAATCCAACCCTCTAACAAATAGTCAGTCAAATAACTCTAAAGACCATTTAGTACGATTATAACAAGTTGAAATTGTTTTTAAATTTTGAATAAGTAATGAAATAATAATGAAACTGTCGTACCTACCTAATACTTTAAAGGTCAATAAAATTATAATGTAATTTCATTTTGATTTCATAAATTAATTTTTATCTTTGAACATACAGTGATAGTTCAACGATTTCATACACAAAATGCTTATATCAAAGATTCTAATTTATCACGTTGCTAATGAAGCGCTCCTCTTTCAAAAACTATAAATTAAAATTACGAAGTGTGGTATGCTTGCGAGCACAGTTATTTATTGTCTGAATTCTGATGCCGGCAAACTGTCCGAATATTTTATTTTTAGCAATGAAATATCTCAGTGTCACGGCCGTACTTTGGCGCAGAGTTGGACTTCGAACAATGAGCAAGAACAAAATATATACTTTTCCTTTTTCCAATGGAAAAGTCTCGATATGATCTATGTCAGTTTCTTTTATACAATTTTTTATTTTAGTTACTTTTAGCTTACAAAAATAAATAAAATAATTACCTACTTATCTAAGTCTGTTTATCCTTACTTGCCCTATTTGGTAAACAATCTTCGATTTCCCCACATAATAAAAATCACGATTCGTCCTAAAAATATGCCTCCTTCGCTCCAAAATAGAAATTATTAAACATATCGACCCAACCTTTATTGAAATAATTATTTATGAAACACAACAAAACGTTTTCCACACTATAATACGGAAGATATTACAATAAGTTATTAATGACAATTTGAAGATGACATAATATATGTATTTTTATTTAAATAAATAGCTTTATTTAAAGTTTAACTCGTCAATGCCGAAAAACGAGACACAATGGATTTTCTATTGTTGTCCGGTCGCCAGAGACCGCTCGGGCGTTGATGAATAAAAGACTTATGAAAACTGTCGAAAACTGTTTAAGGACAAATAAGGATAAACAGATTTATAGCAATTAAAATTCCACATAACAGATGGTAAAATAATAATTATGCAATATAGATAAGGATAACGCATCGTTCGCTTGATCGTTCGTCCGCCCGCAAATGAATGCACATGCACCAACGGTAATTAACATATTAAATTTACTGTTAATCAGGGTGTATTTAATTTTTTTTTAATGTTTTTGGCTATTGTAGGAGCTTATGAAAATGTAAGCTTAAAGTGTATTGGGCAGCTTTGCAATCACTTCTCTGTGCGTGTTTTCGTACTACAAGTATGGACCGAAAAGGTTATTGAAAACTAGATACTTACCTACTTATTTACTAATGTCTATTGGAAGTCCGGTCCAATTCCACTGCTCTTGTCATTGAGCTACCGAGTCACTACCGAGCTCAGTGGTTAAAGCATTGGATCGGACTTCCAAAGGTCGTGGGTTCGACTCCTGTCCGAAACAGGATCTGGTGCGTGCGAGTCGAAGTCGAAATTTTTCTTGTATATTATTTAATATTCTTAGTTATTTATAGTTCGTAAGGATCTCTCTAACAACGCGTAACGTGCACAACGTCACGTTAATGTTTACGTTTGCGATCGTAACAATAAATGTATTATATAAAATTTAGGCATAATTTTTGAGATGTGCTCACTCCCTCTAAGAAATAGAAAAAAATCTATTGTGCCTATAATTATAGTTTAGACCACGAAGTTGGTCTATAACCTTTCTTTTTGTCACATTATTACCAATGAAATATTTTGTGACCTTCGATCATGATCGAAGTTTGTGAAATTAAAACTCGTGCCATTATAAAAACGAATCGAAATGAAAGAAAGTATATCTTGCTGTGTCAGTCATATACAGCTAAAACCAATCATAAACTGTGTAGGATAATGGCACGATAATAATTGTCACCATTTTAGATTAACGTTACGCCAAATTACACTCTTTTGGACTAATAATTTCTTTTTCTATTCTAGACAAATCACATCACACATAAATTGCAGTGTTCCTTGATGTCGCAGTCAAATAAATTAATAGGTATGTAATATAATAAGATGCGAAACGGACAACGTTTTATTTTTAATTAAAAAGCAATTCATTGCTTTATTCATTTTATCGGAAAAGCAATAAGTAACAGAAATAATAAGATGGTTGTATTATCATTTTATCGGGTCTTAGCTATGTTCATAACTAGGCGCCCTGTATTCGAATGACGTCACGGCTTTACGACTTCATGCTAATAAGTCCCCGCCATTCGCTTTAACAGCTCATACTTAAATGTTATCGCATATAATTTCCTTCGCAATTTCGATACTATCTTGAAATTGTATTTAACCTTCTCTCGCTTTTTGGCTCTTGGTTTCAGTGGCGCTGTATTAATCGTGGCGCGTTGGTACGTTTGTAGAAACAGAAATGGACACATTTTTGTTAAACCTCAAACAATATTATTTGTAATTTTGTATGAATAAGAAAAACAGAGACCCAGCAGTCGGGTGAAAATCGGGTCATTTGCCCATCTCTAGTTGTTATACTTTTGATCATTATCGAAACTGTTGAATATTTTAACAGTTCAACAGTATTTTTTTAACATATCTCCGCCATTTCGAAAAATTTCGAAAACTGGCTCGACTTAAAAAATCTATATAATTAACTTACGCTCTCACTAGATATGAAATAAAACCCTTTTTGACGGATACTAGCGCGGTTTCATTGAAAGTACTTTTGTAATTAGTTGGTATTTGGTCTAATTTTTTTTCCGACGTTTCTATAATATTATGTATACTTAATTATCAAACCTGCTCACAAAATTTCACGTTAATCGTTGAGAAATGCGATGCGACCGTAGAAGAGAACAAACGGACAGCCAACGGACAGCCGGACATAGAATTTTTGCCCAAGCTGAAGCAGACTACTAACTACTTATCGAATGAGGATTAGTGGCCACCTCTGGTGTTGGAGTTTATCAAGCCTGTAAGGCCTCTAACTTGGCTTAACGACTGTTATCAGATGACAACAACCGGGATCGACGGTTTAACGTGCCCTCCGAAGCACGGAAGCGCTCGGTTGTAAAACCACTTTAACGGTCACCCATCCGACACCTGGTCAGACTGAGCGTTGCTTGACAAACGTGATCGAGTACGATCAGTCTGTCAAGTTCCACCATGAGCGTTTTAATTGCAGCAGCAGCTGAAACAGAGAACCTAATAACATTCGTAGAAAAAAGGTCTTTGTGCGATAGACAATATTTTAACAATCTTCCGTACCTAACGTCGAAGAGCAAAGCCATTACCAGTAGGTACCTACAAAGAATGTTGACAAAGTTGATTGCATTTGTTTACGAAGCAATAGCGATAGGACGCCTCGGGGCGGCGGCGCGGCGTGAGACAAAGGGGAAGATAATGTGTTTGTAAACAAAGGGTGATAATCCATAATTGTCTTGATCCTATACATAATTAATGTCACTTTCAAATCATGCCCCAAATTTTGGAAGTGCTATTACTGCATAATAACTACCTATGTTACAGACATAAATAATATCACTAAGACTTATCTGTTAAGTTTTAGCATTAGGTGTACTTTAAAGGCATTTTGGCCGCCCCAACTTATGTTACAGACATAAATAATATCACTAAGATTCAATCTGTACTCAGCGGCATAGAAATGCATGCTCTGTGCTCGCCCCCTCTCTTCCATCCGATCTGTGGTAACTGAACGGTGTGTGTGCTGCTTGTCCAATAAATATTACATAAAATGATTTGGTGAGCTTATTTATCTCCACCAACCTACGTTAGTAATATTATCTTCTCATGTATTCGTCATTGACATAGCAAAACAGCGAAATGAAAAGAACAATTTCATTGTAATTTTTCTGTAACAAAATTATAGTTTCATAATATTTAAGTAGGTACCTATACCTAATTGATACAGGACTACCTAGTCAACATAGTCAATCTGTGAAACTCTTAAAACTATGTTGTGCTCATTGACTATTAAAACATAAAACATAAATTAACTGAATTTTTGTTTTTATGTACCTACCAGTTAGTACATTTTACATCGATGCGTAAATTAGACTTTTTATACGTTAGAGAGTGAAGGACTGTGGTATAATGTGCTGCAGTATTGGTGTTTAATTTGCAACCGATCCTCTTATCGTATGAGGATTAGTGGCCACCTCTGGTGTTAGAGTTTATCAAGCCGCCTGTAAGGCCTCTGACTTGGCCTAACTACTGTTACCAGATAACAACAGCCGGGACCGACGGTTTAAAGTGCACCGAAGCACGGAAGCACTCAGTCCGACATCTGTACCCGTAGCACGAACAGCTATCGAAAAAAATGACGCGCGTAAAATCATTCGATAGTGCAATTTTGTATTTAAAATTTGTACAACGCCATCTACCGCCGAATAGCGGAATTAAAGTTTCCATAAATAATTCTCAATCGAGTAATTTTACGCGCGTTTTTTTTCTCGACAGCTGTTCGTGCTAAGGGTACTGGCCGGACCTAGCGTTGCTTTACAAACGTCATCGAGTACGATCAGTCTGTCAAGCTTCGATATGAGCGCTTCTGATTAAAATGTACACTTTTAATTTCATAACGTTTACTCACCATTTTCAAACAAGTAGCACGCTAATCCTTTCCAATGATAGTGCCATATATTCGCTATTCTTAAAGTCATTATGGCCTAAAGCCAAAATGTTGGTAGCGTGTAGTGATAATATGGTGACGCTACATTTACATTAGTCACCCTGTTTACTTGACTTAACTGTCATGAGCTAGATATTTTTTACCGTATTATTAAAGGATTATGTTACCATTCCATTAGCGAAACGTTCGAAACGAAATAGTACGAGTATCACATTTCTGTTTACTTTGCCGATTTTCGGGAACTTTTTCATGGTTTGTTTGAAAAATGGTGGATTTATTTTCACTTTCTGGATTACGACTTACGTGCGTACACTGCTGATGTCAGCTAAAAAATGACGTAGTCGAGTAGATATTTCCATATTTTTTGTAATATTTTTAATAGTAGTTGCGAATCATTTCGTTGATTTCTAAGCTTAAAACTTTTTCTAATAAAGCAATTTCAAATATTTTATTGGTGCAAAATCGACAGAAATACAGGGTATTTGGTAATAGCCTTATAAAGCCGAATATGGTGGATAGGGACTATCAAACTGAACAACTTTTACTATGGGACCAACACTGAAATCGAGAAAAAAAAACAGCTGTTTCATACAAAAAATTATAAGGAAGATATCAAAATGTATGAAGTTGGTCCCATAGTAAAAGTTGTTTAGTTTAGTTAATCCACCATATACGGCTTTATAAGGCGATTACCAAACACCCTGTATATGTGTTTTGATTTAAAAAGTAAAGACATTAGATTGGTATAGTAACGTGCAGCTAAGTAAAAAAATTGTAGGCGGACTGGTTGCCAGTAGAATTGGTACAAAGGGAGTTGGCACAGAAAATGATTTTACTGCATTCCAACGAGAAAAAGTAAGCTTTGTCTGATATTCAATATGAACAATGTAATTAAAATTGAAAATCTGTCCTACTTATATAAATATACCGATCACAGAGCACAGCAATAATACGTAAAAGTTTATGTTGTTAAAAAAACGTAATAAGGAAATGAAAGTTTGTTTTAAAATGTTATGACGAAAGAAACGAAATTCAAATCTTAAATGACGATCTAAGGTCCAGTGGTTTGCACGCCGGTTTTCAAGGAGTCACCATCTCTTGAGGTCCCGGCTTCGATCCCCGGCTGGGTCAATGTAGAAAATGAACTTTTCAATATTGTCTCAGGTCTGGGTGTTTGTCATACCAGCGTTGTCTCTGATTTCCATAACACAGTGCTTTAGCTACTTACTTTGGAATCGGAGCAATGTATGGATGTTGTCAAATACTTTATACTTTACTTTAAATTCTTTCCCACAGGTGGAATTTGATGTTTTAAATGTTAATATTATTTTTTCCCCTCCTTTGTTTATTTTTAATCTTCCATAATAAAACAAAACAACAAAAAATTTTATAAACAGCCGCCATCACAGAATTGTAAGCGAGGCTCAATGCTCATCTTAAGATATTGTTATTCGAAAACCTGAAACTTTCATCAGTATACTTCTATTGGACTTTCGACGAAGTGGCCCTCACACCACACGCACCCCTTTCTGGCTTTCATTGTTGACATAGTAAATTCTTTTACGTCCGACTTCCGGAAAACCAGCTAATAGCGAAAGCACAAAATATAATGCAGAAGCCCCACTCTGTTGCCCTAGCCTAATGGATAGTCCTCATAAAACGACTACACGATCATAGCGCGAGTAAGCGTCGCGATCACCGCGTGTTCACGTGATGACAAGAAATGTGTTTCCTAATACAATGCGATCGAAGCGCCCCTAGGGTAACGATGACGCGACGCGATTATCGCGCGAATGCTACTTAGGGCACCTATTCGACATCAATATGTTTGATCGCAGATTCGTACGAACTTAGTTCGCGCGAATAAATAGATTTCAAACATTTTAGTCGGGCCACCGCATCGCGCGTATTCGACATCAGTATGCGATGATCGCGTAGTCGCGTTCTATTAGGGCGGTCCCTTAGACACGTTTGCAAACAGGTACGTATCAGAATGTCTAAAGTTAGAATGTCTAAACTTAAAACCGACTTCAAAAAACCTACCTCTAAAAAGCAAGAAATAATATTCGTACCTAATAATAAAAATACGTCTATTGAAGTCGGGTGGGGCTGGAGTACAAATTCCTTTTTTTTTTATTCTAAAAGCCCTACCCGACTTCAATAGACGTATTTTTATTATTAGGTACGAATATTATTTCTTGCTTTTTAGAGGTAGGTTTTTTGAAGCCGCCTTTTTTTTTTTTTTTAAACAATTTTTTATTTTTTTATTTTTAGTGTAGGTACCTTGTAGGTAAGGTATATTATATATATATAGAAAAATCGGCTCAGCCAAACGTAAGATAATCGCGGAGAAACATACTTAAATACGGGTCAAACTGAGAACCTCCTTTTTTAAGTCGGTTAAAAAACTACACTTAAGATATCCCTCTTCCAACAAAAAAAATATTATCTTATTCAGTTCATAAACTAAGAAGTAATACGACCAATCATCGAGGTAATTCACACAAAATCATACTATTTTCGTGCTTTTTTCAAAATGACTTGAAAAGTACTGAACCGATTTCCAAATTTTAAAAAATGGGACCAACTTGGGAGTGTACCTAATGTAATAACGTTTGAATTATTTCAATCGGTCCAGCCGTCTTTGAGTAATCGGTGGACATACACAAAAAAAAAAAACAAATATACAGACGAACATAGAACCTCCTCCTTTTTTGGAAGTCGGTTAAAAATGGCAAAGTTTAAAATGTCAAAAATTAAATTCAAATGGTTTAAAATGTCGAAAATCATTATGTTTAACTTAAAAATAGCAAAATTCAAAGTATCAAACGTATCAAATACTTGACGAGTTGAAATATCAATGGTCATTAATTTATTTGAATTGGGTTGAATCTTAAAACGAATCGCTTTCTTTGAGGTTAATTGAGTCTGTGGAGGTCTTTGGGCTTCGCCTGAAATGCTTTATAGCAAATTTAGCTGCCGGAAATGAGCCTAAATAGCCTAAACTAGTCTATTGGGACTTAGAAACCGTAGGTCACTAGAAAGGTGCGAGGAGCGTAGCGACGAGCATGTTAGGTTGACATGAACCCAGCGCACGAGCCGAGCGAGCAAAGCGAGCGTGAAAAATACATACATTAAAATTTTTGACATTTTGAACTTTGCCATTTTAAGTTTAAACATTCTAACTTTAGACATTCTGATACGTACCCTTGCAAACACGATGATATAAATTATCGCCAATCGATTTTTTTTAAATGTCAGGTCCATATCTTTTGAATTTGGATCACGAAATTCATTATGTGTGCGCGAAAAAACCTGGTTTGTTTCGAGTGGCTCTTTTTGTCTATTTTTATATTTTATGGAAAAAAGCAATGAAATCGGACCCGTATTTTAGTGGCAATCACTTGACGTCCATCCCCATTACAGGGTAAATATCCATTCTGTATAATGGTGCTTACGTCACGAGAATGTTAGTGTAAAAACATGCTTTCTCCCCATGCTTAGTTTGTTTTGTTGAAATAACACGTTAGTAAACAGTGTCAAATAGTGTCCGTGTTTTATGATATTTTTTTACAAATTGTGTAACAATGTCGTTACTTTAGTACATGTATACATTTACATACCTGTGAACAAGGACTTAAATTGATTGAATTTAAAGTTTTTGTCTGTAAATTAATTTACAAATATAACTGTAGGTACCTAATTGTCGATAGCGATAGCGGTTGTTTTCAAATGTTACCTTTAATTTGTCTAAAATGTGCTTTGGTTGATATTTTCGTTTATGCTCGCTTTTTGGTAGTTTTTCGGTGGAACCCTGAGTTTAAGCAATAGCGTTTTTCAAATTTAGTACTGTCTTAAAAGTATCTGAACAAAGCACCACGTCGCACCAATAATGGCGTTCAAATACTCTAGTTGAAGTTTTATAGTTTGTGTGACAAAATAGTATAGTGACGTATAGTGTTCAGTTACTTCTGGGACTGATTGTACCTATGCTGAGTGAGCCGCAGAGTAAACATTCTTCTGTGGCTGAGCTTATAGGTAGTAATTCTTTGAAAAGGTCAGAACAGAAGTACAAAAATATCAAAAGGGGAAATTTGGTGATAGATACGCCACCTAGTGCTACCGATAAAACACAATCTGCTGATACGACAAGAGCTATTGGTTACATCAAGTTATCGATGTCCTCTTACTACGGATTTCATAGATAAGGCACGATTGGATGTAATAATGCTACTGAAAATGCAAAGTTAGATTTTATATAGTTAAGTAGGTTTACCTACCTCTTAGATATTTCTAGAATTCCACATACCTACTAACCAAAATTGTTTTTTTTATCTACAACGGGATAGTGCTTGGCTTTCACCTCACCTGGGGCCCAAGACTGCTAATGTTAACGTCAAAATCGTGGTTCAATGGTGTTTCAATGATAATGCTTTTTGACACAGTTCTTGTTTCTTAAACCCAAAACCGAAACACATTGTGTTTCTTTAACCCAAAACGGAAACACATTGTGTCTCAATTTTGAGTTTAAGAAACAAGGACTGTGTCAAAAGCAATACCATTGAAACACCATTGAACCACGATTTTGACGATAACATTAGCAGACTTGACCCCCTGATGTTAAGTAACGATAAGGTCGAAAGTATAATCTCATTACACACGGAATCTTCACCACTGAGGAACAGGGATATCTTGTCTCTAACTACGGAACATGCACAACATTGTTTTTAAAGTGTTGTTATGGCGTCAGACTTATAGGTAAGATCACAGAGGAAATAATCACTATGGGTAAGATGGTGATAGCTAGGCTAGGCGTACTTGAAATAAGCCTTATTACCAACCAAATCAAAAGGATTTACTTCATGAAATCCTGGATAACCCGGAACAATGTAAAAGACAATTCAAAACTTTTTACCTGTCAATGAGTGATGGCAGCAATACATAAACCTTTTACGGTTTCTCTTGCTGCGATTGGAAAAAATATATGTTGTAATTTTCTTTTGTATTGAAAAAAAAAACTAAAAAAAAAACAAGTACAAATAATAGTACCCCACTCCTGCCTCCCTAGCATGACCACCAAAATCGATAGAATATATCGCGTGATATAAGTACCATTTTATCGACACTCAACTGTCAATCGTCTTTTAACAGTAAAACGTGATAAATCGCTATACTAGGTGTTTGGTAAAAGCCTTATAAAGCCGAATACAAGATAGGGACTATTAAACTGAACAACTTTTACTATGGGACCAACTCTGAAATCGCAAAAAAATCAGCTGTTTCATACAAAAATTAATAACGAAAATATCAAAGTGTATGAAACAGCTGATTTTTTTTTCGCGATTTCAGAGATGGTCCCATGGAACACAAAAAATTTAATCACATCATCATTCATCATCATTGAATCATTTTAACATTTTATTCCATGCCCACTCGATAATCGGCTTCGGGCTTTGAAGCATTCTTGGCGAGACGTGACGTGACATAATTGCTTTCATACAATTCATTGTGTGAGGAAGTAAATAGAAAACGGAAACGGAACCATTATAAATTATTTATAAAGTACTCTTTTTAGGGTTCCGTACCAAAATGGTAAAAAGGAACCCTTATGGTGTGACTCTGTCTGTCACAGCTGGATATCTCTGAACTACTAACGGTATCAACTTGAAATTTATAATAGTTTAAGATGACGTTTGCCCAACTATTTTGCAAATATGACAAAAATAAAAATAAAATGTTTTTTTAAGCAGGGACTGAAAAGGGATCTTAAGAATTTGAAGTAGGGCTACTAGGGCATGTGGGGTATCATGAACAAGAAACGCTGCTGTTTGCACATTTTTAATATATTTTTTTTTCTTTTTTTGGGTCGCATAGTTTTCGACTTATGATGAAAAATGTAAAAAAATACGGTTCCCCCCCTTTTCTCCGAAGTTTGCAAAGAGAAAAATCTGAAATAATTCTATGCGATAGTAGTTTATGTAAAGATTACAGGAAAAATAAAAAACAGACTTTTTTTGAAATTATCAACAAAAAATATATTAGTTCCACTACCCGTCAACAGATGGCGCTGACCTAAGAAAAAACGTTAGTTCCACTATCGGTCAAGAGATGCCGCTGACCTAAGAAAAACATTAGTTCCACTTTCGGTCGAAAGATGGCGCTGACCTAAAACTGCGATAATAATTTTATTATTCTACAACTTAGAATTTCACATGTCCCGGTTGCCGGGTAGTCGGCGCCGGGTACCCGGTGTCAAATGAGCTTTCATACGTCCCGGTTGATGCCGGCAGTATCGGCTAGAGAGCCGACAAGAGTACAGTCTCGCTCATAAATACTTTCAAAGATGCACCGTGAACAAATAATTGCAATGTGACTTTTATATCGAAGACAAAAATATCTGCGCCGGAAAGAAAAATCAAAAAATTATTGGGTTCATCCAATTAATATGAAAAGAGAAGCATTAGGTGCATTCTATACATTATTCCCAGATCTACGAGCAGATGAAGACATGTTTTTCAAGTACTTTAGAATGTTTATAACTTCTTTTGACGAATTACATAACCGTTTGAAGAACTCTTTGCAACGCGCTCGCAGACTGTACCTGGGCGACTGACCGGCCGGCGCGTCTGAAAGCTAGTTGCGTGTTCCATACACCACTGTCAGTTCGGCCGCCGGCTTACCGATGCCCGGCGACCGGTGGTGGATCCGGCGCGCACCCGGCGACCGCCTGCCGGATAAATTCCGCCGGTACATGTGAAAGCTACGTACTGTTACATCCCTTAGATGTATAGTTAGTTGCTGACAACCCTGGATAGGGTTGCTGATTCAGCGTCTGGTAGACCAGTTGGACGCGCTCGCTTCCCGAGCGCATCAGTCTCATTCCATCCTCCGTGACGGCTGCCATATCGTGAAAAATACAATTTCTTCGTTTCAATTAAAAATCCTTTTTTAAAACCCAAACCGCGAGACTCGCCCTAACATCTGGTGGCAGCTTTAAAGGGATCTTAAAAAGGTCCTCGGTCCGTCTCCGTTCCAAAGTTCTAAATTGTGAAAAGTGCGTGAATTACGCGTATATGCAAACTCTATTTATCGCTGTGTCTGTGTCCAGTGAAAACTCTGTATCCAGTGTAAATCTATTTCTATATCCTGCATAAACTTACCTCTGTGTCAAGTGAAAGAAAACCTATAAACCAGCGTAAATCACACGAGTCTCGTCTCTATCCTTATAATCTCCGTATCCAGTGTGAACTTACCTTTATATCCAGCACAAACTTACCTCTATAAACAGTGCAATCTCTTGGTGAAAATCGCCTTACCCCTGTAACCAGTGTATAAACTACGAGCGACAAACCCTTGCGAAAATCCAGAATCCAGATCCATAATCAGTAACATCGTCGCAGCCGTCCGTCGATTGCATCATCTCGGTGGCCTACAACATTGTTGCAGTGTTTCTACGAAACTTTAGTGCATCCGGCCGATCGTAATGAATCTTATCGCAGCTATAGCCGTTGTCGTGTTCTACGAACTGTGAGTCGTATTTTTGCTTATTGACTATTGCATACAGTGACTTTGTTAATCTTGTTGTAAGTGAAGAACTTAAATTGAAATTGTGATAAACTTACTATTCCGTTTCCGTTGTTAATTTGAAGAATACTATATCTGTGTTAAAATGTCCGAAACTAAGTCAAACCCAACTCTGCAAATACCCGTCAATGTCGATTTGCCCGCCGATACTGATGAGGAAAGGGCTCCTAGCCCAGTCGAAAAACAAAAGAGAGGGAAAAAAGCCTCCACCCCTCAACTTGAAACATTAGATTTGAATATCATTTTAAAATTTATAAAACCATACGATGGTAGTAGAGAAACATTGAATTCTTTTATTATTAATTGCAACAATGCGTATGAATTAGCATCAAATCAACAGAAACCCATTCTATTCAAGTATATCTTGTGTCAACTCCAAGGAAAGGCGGAAGTTGCCTGCTCAATAAAAGAATTTCAAACTTGGGAACAACTCAAGGAATTTTTAAAAACCCAATTCAGTGATCGTAAGCATTCTTCACACCTTCTTATGGAACTACAAGAGAGCAAACAACTTCCGACCGAAAACGTAAGCCAATTCGCTCTTAGAATCGAAACACTATTATCACAATTACTCACCGAAATCTCACTTGGTAACTGTAAAATTAAAGAACTTCCAGGCCGTACCGCGGCCATGGAGGAACTTGCTCTCCATCACTTCCTCATGGGCTTACACCCAAGAATCTCCAACATAGTCCGGTGTAAATCACCGAGATCCTTAAATGAAGCTACTAACTTTGCAATTTCAGAGGAAAGAATCCAACAAACCTTATATAAAAGGAGCATCCCCGAAGCTAGACGCGATAATCGCCCAACAAGAATGAACAACCCTACTAGACCCTTCCAGCCACAAAGGCCATTCTTAACCGTTCCACATAATCACAACCCTAACTCTGCTCCTAATTTCCCTACCGGTTCCAATACAATCACGTGCCGGTACTGCAAGGCTCCAGGTCACTCTATTGAGCAATGCCGGAAACGAGAATATAATAATAGGTTCCGGTCCTCGCAACAACCCTCTGGCCCTGTTCCATTCCGCCGTGTCAACTTCAACGAAACTGAACCTCAAGGTTACGACGAGGTCGATGACCACAATGACCAGTCACAAGGTTTAAACTAGAACCCGTCTCGTTCAGGTGTCGCCCGAGACGCCATCTTGATAAAGACACCATTATTCCAAATAAATCCACTGTATCCACTGAATCCGCTGAATCCACTGAATCTATAAAAAATAAAACCACTGAATCCACTGAATCTACAAAAAATAAATCCACTGTATCCGCTGAATCCGCTGTATCCGCTGAATCCACTGAATCTATAAAAAATAAAACCACTGAATCCACTGAATCTACAAAAAATAAATCCACTGTATCCGCTGAATCCGCTGTATCCGCTGAATCCACTGAATCTATAAAAAATAAAACCACTGAATCCACTGAATCTACAAAAAATAAATCCACTGTATCCGCTGAATCCGCTGTATCCGCTGAATCCACTCAACCTACTAAATCCATTCCTAAATTCACTAAAACAAATAGCAATCTTACCAAACCCACCGAATCCATAACTACGAAATCTGAAGAGATCTACGAAATCGCGCTCGACCCTTCAAAAAAATCATTGCCTTACGTAATTGTGAACTGTGAAGCAACAGTACTTCCACTGACCCTCCTTATAGACACCGGTTCTTCTATCAGTCTAGTCAAAGATTCCACTCTGAAACCTAATCTTCCTCTCCAGAAGGAGATTCTCAAACTCAAGGGTCTTACTACAACGACGTCGCAGGATGATGTCATTCCAACCCTAGGCTCACTCAATTTACAATTATCACTTAGTGACAAAAATCCCAAATACCGTCTCACGCACAAATTTCATGTAGTAAGCAACCTAGATTTCCCTTATGATGGCATTATCGGTAACGACCTTCTGACCAAATCCCAAGGAAACATCGACTTCACATTCGGCATCTTAACTTTAAAAAATTCCTACATCCACATTTATTTCTCAGAGCCCCATTATTCAATCCCTGCCAGAACCGAAACCGTTATCGAATGCTCAGTCGCGAACCCTGAGATAAAAGAAGGATTAATCCTTGACCAAAATTTATCAGAAAACTTGTTAATTGCAAATTGCCTAGTCCACGTCAAGGAAAACAATAGAGTAAACATATCCGTTGTAAATACCTCTGAAGAACCTGTTACCATAAAATCCGATCTCAAACTTAAACTCGACCCTCTCGACTCTCTCGACTCTTCAGAATGCGTAGAACCACCTATAGGAATCAATCATGTCAATACTTCATATAACAGTTTCCAACGCACAGAAGAAGTTCTAAAACAACTACGCACCTCACACCTCAATAATGAGGAAAAAGACGCTCTCTTACGACTATGCTCTGACTATTCCGATATTTTCCACCTCCCAGGGGAAAATCTTACCCATACAAATGCTCTCAAACATGAAATTAAGACGACAACAGACATCCCAATACACACTAAGACCTACAGGTTCCCTGAAGTCCATAAAGCTGAAGTACGGAAACAAATTGACAAAATGCTAGAACAAAATATCATAGAACCCTCTGATTCCCCTTGGTCATCACCTATCTGGGTGGTACCCAAGAAACTCGACGCTTCCAATATACAAAAATGGCGCGTAGTAATTGACTACCGCAAACTCAACGATGTCACCATTGGTGACACATATCCCCTTCCACAAATAACTGAGATATTGGATCAACTCGGTAATAGCAAATACTTCTCTACCCTAGACCTTGCTTCTGGATTCCATCAGATTAAATTAAATGAAGCCGATAAAACTAAAACAGCCTTCACAGTCCCTGAAGGACACTACCAATTCTCCAGGATGCCATTCGGCCTTAAAAACGCCCCTTCAACCTTTCAAAGGTTAATGAACACAGTCCTGTCTGGTCTGCAAGGCATTAGATGCTTCGTATACCTCGATGACGTAGTCTGTTACGGACACGACCTAAAATCCAGCATCGGCCATTTAACAGAAATCTTCCAACGAATCCGTAATTTCAATCTCAAATTACAGCCAGACAAATGCGAATTCTTAAGACGTGAAGTCTGCTACCTGGGGCATATAATCACTGAACAAGGCGTCAAACCGAATCCCGAAAAAATCAAGGCCGTAATCGCATTTCCTACTCCAGAGTCCCCTAAAGATATAAAGTCATTTTTAGGCCTTGTTTCCTATTATCGTCGTTTTATTCCGGACTTTTCTAAAATTGCCAAACCCCTTACTCAACTTTTGAGGAAAGATACTAAATTCAACTGGGAAAACCAACAACAAGTCGCTTTTGACTCTTTGAAACAAAAATTGACCACTGCACCTGTCCTTTGCTATCCCGACTTTACAAAACCATTTGTACTTACCTGTGATGCCTCTAACCACGCCATCGGCGCTGTCTTATCCCAGGGTCCCATCGGCAAAGATCATCCTATCGCGTATGCATCCCGAACTCTAAATAAAAACGAAGTAAACTATTTCACTATGGAGAAAGAACTCCTCGCAATCGTCTTCGGATGCAATACATTCCGACCATATCTATATGGTCAAAATTTCCAAATTATTACAGACCACAGACCGCTTAAGTGGCTTTTCAATCACAAAAACCCTAACAGCAAAATGCAGCGCTGGCGTCTGATGCTCGAAGAATACGAATACGAGATCATTTATAGGAAAGGTAGACTTAACTCAGCCGCAGATGCTCTCTCCCGTTATCCCGTAAATCCCGTCATTCCAAATCAACCTGAAAAAGAAAATATTAACCCTGACTCTACCGACGCCGATAACGACAACATACAAGCTCCATTCAGTCCACTGACTCTCGATGATCTTGGCGTCAATCTCCCTGCTACTCCTGACTATGACAGCAGCAGCTTACCTCAAATAGACTTGTTAGACGACGATGACGACTTCCCATTCAACTATAGCCCCACTGATCCTACTAATTCCAGTAAAATAAAATCCCCAAAATCTGATAATGCTCAAGCATCAACTAGTCGAGAAAACTTACCTGATCCAACTCCTTCGACTTCAGCCCAGGATCCTACTATATCTGCTACTCCAAACCCTGAAATCCAAGAACCTGAACAAGCTCCACTGAATCCTGAAAACTCACCTACGCAAGCTCGCGACTCTCCTCCAGCTCCCGATGATACTTACACTAACGACGAATATTCCAAATTCCTGAAAGAAATTAACAATAAAAACAATCAATTTAACACTAAAATCACTGAACATAACCAGTCCCTCACGAAAACCCACTGTAAAATCATCCTAATCCCTTCATCTATAGACTTAGATGAATCCAATCCGTACTTACCAGAAATCCTAGAAAAAGTGACAGACGAAACACGTTACAAAGAAAAACAATTGTACTCTTTCGAGAAAGTTCAAACCAATGATAACAAAGTTACTTACCTTATTTTCCCTAAAGTGCACCATTTCGACGAATGCACTTATCCGGAGATCTACCGAACACTTAAAAATATTAAAACTCAATTAACCTCAGAAGAAGATAACATTTCTGAAATAGCTATTTCAGACTTCAGAAATCCATTTCAAAGTCTATCTTTTGCGAAATTATATAACATGATAGTTTACATCTTCCACAATACTGATATACAAATAAATATTTATCACGATAATATAATTTATCCAACTCTTAGTGAAATTAAAAAGATTCTAAAAGAAAACCACGATCTTCCCGTTGCAGGACATTTAGGTTGCAACAGGATGCTTAACCGCATCAAAGAGAAATTCTACTGGAAAGGTATGAAAGGCGACGTAGAAAACTATGTCAAAGCCTGCACTTCATGCCAAGAAAATAAAGCCCTTCGACAACTCAATCGTGCTCCAATGCAGATCACTACTACCTCTACCAGCCCATTTCAAAGAATAGCTCTGGACATTGTCGGTCCTTTGCCCGAGTCCGGCCCTGCCAAATTGAAATATATAATGACTCTTCAAGATGACCTCACGAAATTCTCCGTAGCTTACCCTCTCCGCAGTGTCTCCTCAGAAGAGACCACTGATTGCCTCGTGCACTTTATATCTCTGTTCGGAATTCCTCAGACTATCCTCACAGACCAAGGTACCAACTTTACAGCTGATCTCTTTAAAAAGACTTGCAGCTTCCTGAAAATCAAACAGCTGTGGTCCACTCCATATCATCCCCAGACTCAAGGAGCTCTCGAGAGGAGCCATTCTACTCTTAAAGAGTATCTTAAATCCTATGTAAATGAAAATCAAGATGACTGGCCACGATACGTCTATACAGCAATCTTAGCTTACAACACCGCTACCCACAGCACCACTAACTTTTCGCCATACGAACTGCTGTTCGGGCATAAAGCTTTTATTCCTGATTCCCTGTATAGCCAAGACCTCACCACATATCCTGACTACGTCAGAATGCTTCAACATCGCCTTAAATTATCTTGGGAAAAAGCGTATCAAAATATACAACATTCAAAAGAAAAATCCAAATCCTACTATGATGCAAGAACTCGATCTATCCGATACAAAGTAGGTGATTTCGTCTACTTGAAAAACCATTTAAGACTTCGTAAGGCGCTCTCTCCGATTTGGAAGGGTCCTTACAAAATCCTCGCCGTTCACGGAAACAACACCGTAACCTTACTAATAAATAGGCGCCATGTCAAACATCACTTTGACGAAATTAAATTAGCAGGCGTCTTTCCCAGTAGTCCCTAAGATTAGGAATAGCATATTTTACTCTATAGTACTATTTTACTAGTTACTATAACATTTTTAATTTTATTATTATTATACTATAATTAAACTCCTATAACCGTAGTTTTATTAATATAGCATTAGGTTTTAATAACAGTCGTTATATCATAACTTAATTTTATTTTCAGTGTGCCAACCTCAGTAGCGACAAGTTTTATAGAACAAATCTCATCGAGTCCAGGCTTATATTTCGATTACATGGGAAAGGTTAAAAATAAAAACGGTAATTTGAATTTAGTCATCCCGATAGATATTTCCCACATACAATTACACATTGAAAATATAAATTCTGTATTAGAAACAGTTACGTACTTTTGCAATAAAACAAAAGAATTCGACGAATCAGAATGTGAAAATATAATAGAACCACTAATCACCCATTATAAAAATATGGTTAAAGAATATTCATCTATAACCCATTTAATTGATGACAGATTGAAACGCAGAGCTTGGTTTGGCGGAGTAGGTACCGCTTTTAAACACATATTTGGCACTTTAGATGAGGATGATGCGGAAAAATACGATAGCGCTATAAATTATGTACAAGATGATCAGAAAAGGATAGCTTCATTAGTAAAGGAACACATTTTAGTCACAAGAACTACATTAACTAGATTTAATGAAACTATCAAAAGTTTAAGATCTAATGAAAATAACCTGAACTTGGCTATCGATAAACTTTCTGTAAAACTTAAATACTTATCCAATAGAACAGATCATTTGTCAGTAATGTCCGGATTAAACACAATTTATAATAACTTAGAAGCATCCATTCTTACCTTGTCCTTTCAAATTGAAGACATTACAAATGCCATTTTACTCAGCAGAGTGAATATCATTCACCCATCTGTAATAACTCCACAAGAACTGTACAAAGAATTGGCAGATAACTATAAATACTTACCAAACGAATTAGAATTTGTTGTACCTTTGGAATTGAAACTTATCCATAAAATTATGAATATGTCAAAATTAATTAGTTATTACTTAAATAAGAAAATAATGTTTGTACTAACAATTCCTCTCACAAATCCTCTTGAATTTTATTTATATAATAGTATTCCTTTGCCAATGCCTCATAATGTAACAAATCCAAATTCATTCAGTGTTATAATTCCCAGTAACAAATATATAGCTATTACTAAAGATAAAACCCACTATTGTAATTTAAATGATATCGATACTTGTCAAATCATTGACCATCAAAATTATTTATGTAAAATAATGAATATATTTCCAACATCTGCCAATCCCAACTGTGAAAGTGAATTGTTATCAAAAGTAGTTTCATCCCTTCCGGAATATTGTAAAACAGAATTTGTTAATGGCGAATTAGATATTTGGAAACCAATTCGCAATAATAGATGGATATTTGTACAATCGAAATTTAGTAAATTAACAATAGATTGTCTTCATTCAGAACCAATTGATATAAAACTATTAGGCACCGGAATTGTATACATACCTATCCATTGTAAAGCCTATTGCAAGAGTACTAGACTTTTACCCGATTATAATGTATTAAATGTAACTATACCTTCGATAAATTTAGATTTTAACTTAATTAACGATTCTTGTTGTAGTTTAAGTAAATTTAAAGAAGTTGCGAATAGTGTTCCTTTGTTAAAATTAAATAACATAGACTTGGAAAATTTACCCCTAACGCAAAATTTAGATAAAGATATGATACAAGATTTAAATAAAATTATAAATAAACCTCATTTCATCCAATACGGGGCACACTATTCTACACTTATTATATTTGTCACTATAATTGTAATTTCATTTTGTGTGTTTAAATTATTTAAGAAAATAAATAAAACTGGCAGCCTTCACAGACAAATGGAAATTCCTAAAGTAACGTTTGAAAAGAAAAATACAAAAAAGGATGATAAACAAACAGAACCTGAATTTATAGAATTAGCAGATATAGAAATAGAATCTAAACATACAAAAGCTCCCCCTTCTCCAAAAACACGCAGACAAATATAAACATAAATATAAAATAAATAAATATTATAAATAATTTGAAATACCAATAATAAATAAATAAATAAATACAATTACTTCAACTTTGAATTACTTGTCCATAAACTTCAGAATACTGATCCTGAAGTTTATTTTTTCATGGGGGGAGGTGTTACATCCCTTAGATGTATAGTTAGTTGCTGACAACCCTGGATAGGGTTGCTGATTCAGCGTCTGGTAGACCAGTTGGACGCGCTCGCTTCCCGAGCGCATCAGTCTCATTCCATCCTCCGTGACGGCTGCCATATCGTGAAAAATACAATTTCTTCGTTTCAATTAAAAATCCTTTTTTAAAACCCAAACCGCGAGACTCGCCCTAACAGTACCATGCCCAATTGCCCATACACTTCACCACCAGGTACCTGGCGCCGGTTAGCCGGCAACCGGGACATGTGAAAAGGCACTTAAAGTTTCCATTAAATAAGTGGTTAATAATTTACCTTCGTGGACCTAGATACCGTAATTTCGGTCAATCTATAACAATAAGATTCCAATCTTTGTTGACTAGAAACCGTAATTTTGGTCTATCTCACCAACCATAACAACAAAAGTTGGTAAGCTTTTCCAGCTTAATTAAATATTATGTAAGAAGTTTGAATTCAGGTCCGTATCTGAGCTTAACCAAAGCTGTATGCTTGGATTGAGTCCACGCGGCGTAACAACGGACACATTCATCTACAGGGCTTATTATAATCCTTGAACGGCTATCAATCTACAAACCGGCGCCTAAGTATACTGCCGTGAAAGCTCGGAAGACTTTAAATAGGTTTCCATTCACCAAGCAGTAAGTCACAGTAATCCTTTCTTATTTTTTTGTCAAATTGATGATTTATGAATTCATGAACCAAATTATTTATTTACTTTATAACACAGTTATAATAATAGTTCATTACTTAATGTTGGTTATATTAACAACAATCAATAAAAAGTTTATTGTTAAAAATCGATAAACTTTCATTAAGTGTCCGTAATAGGAAAACATGGTGTGAGAAGTCTCTATTTTTATACACATCGTTCCCACAGTGGGGTATGGTTCCACTCATGACTATAAGCAACTTTTACTATGGGGCCAACTCTGATATCCTTGTGAGTGGAACCACCCCACTGCGGGAATCAAATGATTAAAAATCAGCGTGTTAAAACGTAAATTTATAAACACAAAAAACACATGATAAGCTAAAGAGTTTCTCTTGCTACAAAATACATTAAATTGCGTATAAACCTCACAGATGATTGTAAAAAAACAGAAAATCACCAAAAGCACTTGCGTAGGTTCATCTTTTTGGCGTAACTAATAGCGAAAACGTATTGAATTCTACATCAAAATACACTTTAACCGTTTAACGTACTGTAAAGTTGCAATTATTAATTTAAGAAAGATAATTGTGATTATGAAAATGATGAAAAAACAACGAAAAAGTTCAGAAGTGAGGTTATTTTACTTGCTCTCTACATGTAATAAAAAAAGATAAAGACAAATAGTTCCAGCGTAACCGAGCCTTAATTGTTGTTTTACACTCTCGGTCTAATTTCAGGAAAGTACTTTTCGGCGTTTTTTACGTTACCACATAGCTAGACACGACTATTCAATTCAGTAAAATGCAATGGTAGCTGCCATAACAATCAAGTACCGTATCGAAGGTAGGTGTGAAACTTTTAAAAGCTTTTTATTAGGCCGTTATACTTACCCAAATAATGATAGTAGGTAATAGCTTTATAACGTTAAAGTAAAATCGTCATTAAAAATTCAGATAGGGAAAAATACGAATGTTGATAGTTAATTAATTTGAATACCTAAATAAATATCTATTTCTAGTTATAATTAATTCCTATAGGTTGTGTTCCTATAGTTATTTTATATTATGTAGATTTTAAGTACCATTAGCTTTTATTTAGTGCATGTTGTGTTTGTCTATAATTGATTGTGCAATTGGATCACGATCCTTTGTGTAATTAGAAAGTAAGTTTAATTGTTGCAATTGTTGACAAACCATTAATAAAAAAAAAAACCCAATGTATGTAAACTTTTATTAAAAACGGACCCCCTATAGGATCACTATAGATATTTTTGACTGTAGCCTGCTAAGATTCAAGAATAGATTAGGAGATTGTCTCAAGTAATAAGTATTTTACTCTAAATTTAGATTTTAATTTGTATCGCAACTTTATTTTATTCATATATTTTTTTTTCTCTTTTATATTTTAATTGTGATGAAATGCATTGATATGATTTATTTTAATTTTGTTTTTTTTAATTGTTATGAAATGTATAATTTTATTTTATTTTAATGAATTGCATCTTATTTTTTTAATGTACTTAAATGAATTCAAATAGTAATATTTTCAGATAACACAACATATTCGCTGCTAGTAAATTCCAGTAGTATGTACATTTAAGGGTTTCAACCTAGCCTTTAAGTTACTTATCATTTCTTGTACTGTTCTTGCTGTGGCTGTCACCTGTTTTGTACATCTGAATTTAAAAATAAAAAATTAAAAAAACACTTTGTCCGTCTGTCTGTCTAGAGCCTTTATGTCGAGAAGATATGGAGGTATCAAGTTGAAATTAAAACCATAATATACGCAGATCTACAGTCCTTTGAAGCTGTGGAAAATCAAACTTTTGAGTTAACGTAAAAAGATACGGCCGTTTATGCCGCAAAAACGCATATTTCGACACTTCAAGGGAATCAAAACTAAAAACGCATATTTCGACACTTCAAGGGAATCAAAACTAAAAACGCATATTTCGACACTTCAAGGGAATCAAAACTAAAAACGCATATTTCTACACTTCAAGGGAATCAAAACTAAAAACGCATATTTCGACACTTCAAGGGAATCAAAACTAAAAACGCATATTTCGACACTTCAAGGGAATCAAAACTCATAGGGTTGACCTAGAACTACGAAATTTGGCAAGTAATATCGTCTTATACTAATAGGTACAGGAAAAAACTAAAAACTATACGTTTGTAATTAAATCATTAAAAAAATCCTCTTTATAAATGTGCCGCAATTATCTTTTACGCGCACTTTTTTAATTTGGAACATCTTAGTGTTCAGCGCCAATGAAATCGAACGCAAATATTGTTTTTGACCACACGAACCAATAAATACTGTCTTATTATTCTTTAAAAAAAAGTTAAAAAACAGTCATATTATTCTTTCTTAGTTTTTTATTTTCTCTTTTTCTCCTTTTTCCATAAAAAAAACCAAGATTTTTCAATTTTTCAATATGGGTATCAAAATATGAAAGGCCTTGATGAGCAGATTCCAAAATTATATATTTTGTCACTAAAATTAGAGAAAAAAAATATTTTTTTTCAATTTTTTAATATGGGTATCAAATGAAAGGCCTTGATGAGCACATTCCAAAATTACATAATTTGTCAGTAAAAATGGAGATTTTTTTTTTTCAAATATAAAAACGTTTTTTTTGTTACTTGTTTTATTTAATAATAATGCAATAAAATATGAGGCACCTTTTATTTTCTCATAGAGGGTGATGAAAAGTAGAGTGTATCACTCGGGCGCAATAGTAGATTCTACAACAAGTGCATAAAACGCATCATTTTACCGTTGATTTGATTATCTTAGTTGCTAATGAACTGTAAGTTTATTTCCTTTTAGACTACTAAGTACTAGCCATGTTGCCATTTTAGTATTTTGACCCTAATAAGCTTAATCGATTCCCAGAGGAATCAGGGCCACATATTGCATATACTTAGCTATTTTACTATAAATTAGGCTCCTATACCAGAAAAAGTTTTGTTTCAACACATTTATTTCACACATTTCGTCTCGTGAGCTAAAATTTGTTATCGCCCGGCTAATTTGCTTTGTTTATTTTCGATACGCAGCCGCTATAGATATTCTTAGACCGATGCAAAACTTTCGCTGCTCTCAACTCTTACATATAACGTCGATTACATTTCAAGAGGATCACCTATTAACGTAGCAGCTGACTTTCACCAACATCTGTACAAAATCAGGTCATCGTTCTATTTACAATTTCACGTAACGTTTCTTCGAAAGTAATTAAATATATTTTCTTTTTGTTACGCTGAAAATAAAGCTCGTTTTGAGTTTTCTTGGGATATAATAATATTTTCTTGGCGTAATTGGTACGCAGGTAACTAAGACGGCCAATGTTTTTAAAACACCAGTTGGCGTGTTTACAAATACTTTTGATAATGTTGTTCAGAAAATAATTAAAGTTGAATTTCCGTCAATAAATTTAAATGTTTCCGCTTTCCAGGTAGGTACCTAATTGAAAAATGACAAATTGGAGTGACAGAATGTAAACTGACCTGTTGAGTAGCTCTGCGAGCGCAAGACACCGGGGAGTTATATGAATATTTAACAACATTCATGTTTCACGTTGATCGTCTTTTGTTTGTGAAGTTGATAACCACTGGTGAAATGTTACATTATTGTCACTTGAGCACAGTGTTGTTGGGGCTTAAGAGATTGTTGTTGAGATGTGATTCGCGTAATTTAAGCGGAGCGGACGCGCGGTTCCCGCCACTTGCGATTTAACACTGCGGCGTTTGACGTGCGGAGCCAGAATGCGTCGGACCGCCTGTTGCCGCGATACGAACTACAAAATTGGCCCGAGCTTTGTCTTGCTGATTTCAGTCATTGAGCTTAAAGCTCGATTCTCTATAATATGGTTAAACCATTTATGGTAAAATAAACTTGCATAACAGATTGTTGTTGATTTTGCCTCATTGATGCGAATTTCAATTTCTAAACGTTAAAGTATGTATACGTGACGGGAAAATACTTTGGACGGGACGGGGACGTTCTGTGCACCACACCATATTATATTTTACCCCGTCCCGTCCCCGTCTTGTCCACGTCCTGTCCATATCTCTTCCCGTCCGTGTTGTCCTCACGTTTTCATAATGCAACGATGTCGGGAAACCGCCCCGTTCCATTCCTCGTGGAACTAGGCAATTTTCCGATACAAACCCGTCACGTATTAGGAGACCTTAAAACACTCAACCTACCTAGTATACAAGTGATATTATTACATCACTTTTACACACAAATAAATATCACTTTAAGAAATAATGTATTAAATAGCATTGTGAATGCGAAAAATTAAAAAATTAAATAATATCCATCCATTTATTGATAATTTATTCTTACAAGAAAATGAATCACGTAATAAATTGATGAAATTAATATACTTTGATCTTCTTTTTTTTAGAGGAGCCATGACGATTTGGTAAGCAAATCTGGCCAGATGACTGTAGCCCAGAAAGATATAGCAATCCAAGTTATGAAAATAGTCAATATTGTAGGCAAAATGCCAGCCTTAATCTGAAAAGGAAAGGTTAATAAATTATTGCTTACGGAGCGTCCATTAATTACGTGATGCATTTAGGGGGTAAGGGGGGAGGGGGTCGAGCCGAATCTCACCCAATCTCACGAGGGGTAGAGGGGGTCTAAGAAAATATCACGTAATTTTTTTCTGCAAAAACAGTTACAGAGAAAACTGGGTTAAATTAAGTTAATAATTTTTCTTACCAAAATATGACTAAATCCTAAACAATAATGTTTATTTTAATACATGAAAATTAAGCCAGCATAGATAATGAAGCTACACTAAAAATACGCGATTTGAAATATCTGTCGTGAGATTTATGGGGGAGTGAGGGGGTCGAGCCAAATCTCACGACATCTCACCAAGGGAGGGGGTCGAAAAATCTAATCAAGCAACGTAATTAATGGACGCCCCCTTACGTAGTAATGTTTTAATAAATATTTTTAAAAGTAGGTAATTTTCTAGTTGGAAATCGAAAATGATCCCGACACAAAAATCTTTAAAAAAAAAAACAAAACGTGTTGATTGATCTCTTCTACTTACTTTTATACGAGGGTGGACTGATAAGTCCATGACTTTGAAATGAAGAAATACTTTTTTTTCATAATAAATTTTTGTATCTTAAAAAGAAATTCATTAAGGAATCTTCACACTACCCTATTTTTGAATCGATCTCCATACATTTGAGTCAAATGTCAAACAAAAATCAGTAGAAAGAACGCTCGACGCCAGCCGAGCGATTCAAAAATAGGGCCCCATGTCTTTACCATTTTACTAGTAGGTATGCTCGCAGCACTCTGCACCACCAGATTTCCAGGTGTCCCAACTGGCAACATGTAAGCGTATGAAGCTGTGAAACCAGCCGCTATATTGTACCATAATGGGTTTTTGTCAATTTCTTTAGCCTGGGAAAATAAATAAAATCCTTATCCTTACTAATATATAATGCGAAAGCCATTTTGTTTGTTTGTTACGCCTTCACGTCTTAACTACTGAACCGATCATAATGAAATTTTACATACACGTTGCCAGGGGTACAGAGAAGGGCATTGGGTACCTTTTATTCCGAAAAAAGTACTATTACTGAGGGATAGAGAAATAACTGACCACGCAGACGAAGTCGCGAGCGGTCGCTAGTAATATTTTAAATGCGGGAGTTATTGTAAACTCGTCACTGAAGTTAATTCGTCATCAGAAAATCGGCAAAAACTCGTCACGGGTATTTTATCTATTTTTAAACTAGTCACTGGTGATTTTGTAAGAAGTTTTCGGAAAGTTAAGTTGTTTGTTTGTTACGCCTTCACGTTAAATACTCAACTGATAATCGTGAAATTTTGCATACACGTTGTCAGGGGTACAGAAAAGGGCATAGGGTACCAATTAATCTCGAAAAAAATATTATTCCTGAGAGATAGCAAAAAACCTTTCCACGCAGACGAAGTCGTGGGCGGCTGCTAGTTTTAAAATCAGTAACTTATTTTTAATCTTAGAAACTATTATTGTTGATTTAAAACAAAACAATGAAGACCTTCTGTTAGCTTTGACATAAAACAAGCTGATTGGAGCAACGCAACCATATAAACTGTTACATGCAACACAAAGTTGGTCAAATGTTGGTGTTAAGTTAATTAAGTTAATTTGCCAAACCATTTTTTTTTTAATAATTCAAGAGGTCATCACCCTACATCTCGTCATATTGCACTACACTCAAAATAGATCGACTAGCTCGATAAACCGGTGCCGTCTTGTCTAATAATAATCATAACTATTTATAGATGAAAATATCCAATAATGCTTACCAACTGCATAGTGATTGGTGATATGACGTTGCACACGGCAACGTTCGACGCGAAGTTGGTCACGAATATAGTAAAAATTATGATGAGTAGAATTATCACAGTGTTTGGCAAATCAGCCAACTGTTTTAGCATTTCCCCAATTTTACCATTGAGATCTGAATACTCTGGTTTGGCTGCTTCTGAGAGAGCGAATCCACCTCCTGAGAGGAGTCAGAATTAAATAATCAACAATAACAAGTAGATACATCAGAAAAATCTATAGCAATCGCTATCATTTGACAGATGGATGTGAGACATTGCTGAATTTCTTTAGTAAGTTTTTATTTGTGCATTTGTGCAAAAAGAAGCATCAATGTGTTACATCCTGAAAGAGATTGCGATAGATTTTGAAATTAGACAATAGAAAGGCATGATCATAAATCTGTAAACTTAATTAATTATCTAATGCGAGGCTTCTACATGAGACCGGACAGCAATTAAATATCTATTGTATTGTGTCTCATTTTCCTGTAGCTGACAGGTTAAAAAGTATTTTAGAAAACAAAATATTTTTTCCCTACTTTTATCATTGACACACACAAAGATTTTTCACTAATTACTATAATTTTTTTACTATAAAAACTTTAGAAAACAAATAACTATAAGATACTTATTATTATTTCTAGATCGTATTAAGTTTCGTAGTTAATTTTTTTAACAGACGACAAAAATCTTTGTTTCACAGGAAGATTGTTAATTTAATTAAATTTTCACTCTAAAGAATGTGTTTTTCATACATTTAAATACGTACTGGAATTAGGAATATGATCATTCGAGTTATTTCATTTTCACAAAATGTTTTAGATACATTTATTATAGAAAAAAAAAGATAGTAAAAAGCAACGAACCCAAAAGAAACATGAAACTGAATGGCAGAGTTTCATTCATCAATGTCCAGTCCAAAACTGACGTCACAGTTGATGTTGGCAGTTCTTCATTAGCTAAAATACATAACACAAATAAAAACTTACAAAAAAAATTACCTGACCCAAAGTTAGTAAATGCTCACCAAATATTTCTTAGGCGGTTTCGTTAGCATTTTATTAATTTTGTAGGTCAATTTTTTTAAATTGAAGTTATAATTTATAATAACTAAACTAACATTTTAGCTAAGAATTTACTATTGTGATACCATAGCATTTCTGGAAATTAGCTTTTATTTTCACTTTAAATTTCACTTTTGCTACGGCTTGTCTTTAAAATTTGTTCTGTCGCTAAAATATTACTATAACTAACTAAAGAAACTGTTTTATGTTACATGTAAAAATACTAACATTTTGCAGTACAATTCTTAAAAATATTTAAACTCGACGGTAGAAGGGCCATCAGAAAAACTATTATCATTGCTGCCGATGAATCCAAGACACTGCAATCAAAAAAATTTATAAAATGAATAATTAAAATGATTTAACTTATTGTACTATACGAGTACAGTGTGAGTGTGAGTCTGTATAAAGTGCACAGTGACAATGAGTGAAAGTATTAAAATTTTAATGTCAGGGAAAAAAATATTAAAAAATCTTACTTCAATGTGAAAATTTATTTATTATGGAAAAATCAATTCAATAAAAATCTTTTTTTTTTAATTTTTTTTATAAAAATGCATCTTACTATGGGTTTTTTTTCATACCTACCTAAATTTTATTAAGACAACCTATTATTTCCAATAATTATTCAATTTGTTGCATAGTGCTAGGTGGTTTAGTTTTAAAATTAGAACGTTTTGTTCACAGTAGGAAACAAGAACTTAAAAAAATCCTTTAAGAAAAGTTTTTTTTTATATTATTCCCGTCGATAAAATCAAGTATACGACCTGAATGGTGCAGTGGTCAACATGCCGCCTACCACGCAAGAGGTCCCGGGTTCGATTCCCGGCCGGGCAGAAATTGAAATGATGAATTTTAATTTCTGTGACGGGCCTGGGTGTTACTATGTATAATAAGTTTAAATTTAAAAAGTATATAAGTAGTATATCAGTTGTCTAGCACCCATATTACAAGCTTTGCTTAGTTTGGGGCTAGATTGCGCTGTGTGAAATTGTCCAAGCATTTATTTATTTATTTAGTATAGTTTCACTAATTTTCATTTGTGCACTTTATAAAGACTCGCACTGTAGAGTTGCGTAAATAAATAAAATAGCGAGTGACACTACGAGTACCTGCCTCTAAACTCTATAATACGAGAATGCTTGAAATCTGAGAAAAACTAAAACGATAGTCATACAAAACGTCAAAAAGTTAAACTCAGCGCGTCCAGTAACATCGTTTTTAAAGTTATAACTAAAAGCTGCTATAAAAAGAAATAGAAGTACTACAATCTCTCATTCTGATCATAATTTTCCCATTTCCTTATTCTAAAAATGTTAAAGTCTACTTACAACTTGTAATTGTTCAAGTTAAAACCATCGCTAATAGCATCACCCCATCCATGAAACACCTGAGGGGATCTTGAAAAGAACAGCAGTATAGCTGCACTGAACAAGATAATGACCATCTATAAAAAAACACATTATTTTAGGAAGTATATCTTTCGAAAAAGTATATATTTCGAAAAAGTTTAATTTATAATAATTATGAGATGATTTTAATATGATACTCTTCACTATTTCTAATTTAAATTGTCTTGTGTGACTGACTGTTATATTGTGATGGTGATTAATTTGATTGAAATTTTGAATTGAATTATTTAGATTGACATTCCATTAATTGATTTACATTTAGTTGACATTTTGTATTGAATTATTTAGATTAACATTCCATAATTGATATTTTTTTTGTACTTTTTTGCATGCTGAATGAACAATAAGCGAAACATGTAGATCGTTGATTCTTTTTCCAACTGACATATTGTGCACCCACCGTGTTTCGAGCAAAATAAATATTCTTATTCTTAAAGCCGTTGGTGTATGATACTTTTCACTCTTGGTTGGTGTATTTTGCTGCACGACACCCATTGCTGGGTATAGATCTCTCGCAAGGATCGGTCCTGCTGCGTTGCGTGCATCCAGCGGCTTCCCGCGACCTGAAGATCGTCGTTCCACACCTTGTCGGGGTAGGCCCCCACGAAGCGTCGTCCGGTGCGCGGCCGCCATTCCAGTGACCTTTCCGCCCCAACGGCCATCGGTTCTTCTCGCTATGTGTCCCGCCCATTGCCACTTCAGCTGAGCAATCCTTCGAACGATGTCGGTTACTTTAGTAACTCTTACGGATCTCCTCATTAACCGACTTCCAAAAAAGGAGGAGGTTCTATGTTCGTCTGTATATTTGTTTTTTTTTTTAAAAAAACATACACAAAAGTGTATGTCCACCGATTACTCGAAGACGGCTGGACCGATTGAAATGATTCAAACGTTATTACATTAGGTACACTCCCAAGTTGGTCCCATTTTTGAAATTTGGAAATTGGTTCAGTACTTTTCAAGTAATCTTGAAAAAAGCACGAAAATAGTATGATTTTGTGTGAATTACCTCGATGATTGGTCGTATTACTTCTTTGTTTATGAACTGAATAAGATAATTATTTTTTTGTTGGAAGAGGGATATCTTAAGTGTAGTTTTTTAACCGACTTAAAAAAGGAGGTTCTCAGTTTGACCCGTATTTAAGTATGTTTCTCCGCGATTATCTTACGTTTGGCTGAGCCGATTTTTCTACATATATAATATACCTTACCTACAAGGTACCTACAAATAAAAAAATAAAAAATTGTTTAAAAAAAAAACAAAAAACCGACTTCAAAAAACCTACCTCTAAAAAGCAAGAAATAATATTCGTAATAATAAAAATACGTCTATTGAAGTCGGGTGGGGCTTTTAGAATAAAAAAAAAGGAATTTGTACTCCAGCCCCACCCGACTTCAATAGACGTATTTTTATTATTACGAATATTATTTCTTGCTTTTTAGAGGTAGGTTTTTTGAAGTCGGTTTTTTGTTTTTTTCGGATTCGATCAGGCAGGGTCTTATCACTATAAGTTTATGAATCTTCGAATTCTTCGAAAAGTTTTAGTAGTTTTCCACGCCCAGATAGGTAATTATTGTTTTTACATTTTATTAGAGAGTGAATGCAAAACGCCATCAAGCAGAACGTAGACATTTGTAGCTGGTACAAAACTTTGCTCATTGTGAAGGCCAGCCATTAAATATTGTTTACTCAACAAAGAAAATGCAGATCTTTATGTTTGTTTTTTAGTACGTAAAGTTTTCAGACTAATACTCGATTAGACGATAAGAAGTGATAATTATGTCTTATACTTATAAAAAAAACGAAGGCCGGGGTGACTATCAGATCAACGCCTAGCCCAAACCACTGGACCTAGTGACTTGAAATTTTGTACATAGATACTTTATATAGTGGAGTAAATGAGGTCAAAAATCGATATGGATGTCATTATTGAGGTTTTATGGGATGTCAATTGCGAAAATGACTTTCACCTTGACAACCACCCGTGTAAGACGCAGAGGTCCCGGGTTCGATTATTTTCTGAAAGTCTACGCGGACGAAGTCGCGGGCGAAAGCTAGTGTCTTTAAACTCGTTAAACTTTAGTCAGTATTTGAAATAAATCTGGTAGCCGACTGCAGACAGCATCTACTAAGATTGCCACCTTTTTATGGACTAATAAAGTACATTGGTTGCTAAAGGTAGAAAAAAGTACATTGTATGAAAATAAAGTATTATTTATTTTTACTTTTAAAAACATACTTTTGACAATATTTAAACAAACCATGTAAATTAAAATATTATCACGTACCTACTTTATTTTCCTTATTTAACTTAGTAATCTTTGCCACATGGAGGGAAATCACCTTAAATATTGAAGATACGTAATTTTAATAACAGAGGACTTCGTTTTGTTAAATCTTTGAATGCAGTTCAAATTTTTTTTTAAATCAAAATGAAGTCTTCTTTCATTAAAATTTCCTATCTTCAATATTTAAGGTACCTACTTTCCCACCGCGTGGCAAAGTTTTGGGACACCCTGTATATTTTATTATAAAGTACGAGTGGCAACCCGAGCAGCAGCAGACGACGTGTCGCAGCTGGTTTCTGTGTATTTCTATATTTTCTATGACAACGACACGTGTCGCTTTTCACATTATCCGATACGACATCGGTATCGGACAACGATGCGATAAAGGAGGAAGTCAAATGTATGAAATATGTGACCCCCGACAATGTGTAAGACAGATACATATTTCATACATTTTACTTCCTCCGATATTATATCGGCGGCCGATATCGATATCGTATCGGATAATGTGAAAACGGTCTAATCTATGGAAGTTATTTCATAGAAATACAAAGAAACCAGTAGTGTCGCTGCAACAAGTCTCGTCAGCCTTCCTAGCCAAAGTAACATTTGCAAATTTTCGGTATCGCTTCGCTTCGAAACATGTATGGATTTGACGTTTTAAAATTCGATTGTTAACGAACCCTTATGTTAATGTGTCGAAAGCGAAGCGATAACGAAGATTTGCCAATGTTACTTTGGCTAGGCCCTCTGGTGCGGTTGGCCACAATATAGATAAAAGAAAATGATCACTTACAATTTCCCTAAATGTCATTCTACCTAATCCACGCCACTGTTCTTCCACAACAATTTTAGCAGCCTCTATTCCACTTGAAGGTATGGTACAGCTCTTTGCTGTTTCGCTATTCTTTCTAAAGAAACAAAAATATTTGTACATAATTATCTGTAACTAGATACGCCCTTAATAATCGTCATAAAGCAAATTGATTAGTTGCACACTGTTTGTCCCATTCTTTTTAATGACAGACTTAAATAGTTTGGCAGAGATTCACGGGGTGTAACCACATCAGGAAATAAACGTAACAATTGTATTAGGTTATTTTTAGTATATACGAAACCTGAAAACTGTTTGTTCAGAATCAGTAATAGAATCGATTGCAATATTTTTTTACACCATGTTATATTTTGACTAATTGATAAGTATTTACAAAACCATAATTAACGCACACCCTACTAACGGGACAACACAAAAAGCTTGTAACTTCGTGAGTTTTTAAGGTATCATTATCATTTTTTTATACTGATTCTGAAAATAAAAATATGTGACCCGTGTTTCGGCTTTCGTATACCCACTGAGAAAAATGCCCATCATAAATGACGTGAATTCAGATTAAAATAAGATGGATTCACTTAAAGCACGGAGTATACTGATATCACCAAAAAGTACGATGATACTACTGTTGCTGATGATAACGGTATTTAAGATGACATGTCACCATACCTTTGGTAGGACGAGCATACAATATTTTTTATATTGTATGCTCGTCCTACAATATAAATTATTGTATGCTCGTTCCTACTACTTATGGTTACTGTCATTGTACATCGAGTTATATCCTATTATTTTTCCTACTATTTCTCGATGACATCCTCTTATGTCAAAAAATATAATATTCTTTCATCATATCTCAAGTTATGTCCTATTATTTTTCGTACTATTTATTGATGACTTCCTCATATCTCCAGTTAGGTCCTAATATTTTTCCTACTATTTAGAAATTATTTCCTCATATATTCGGTTGTTTTCTACTATTTATCGGTGACTTCCTAATATCCTTAGTGAAGTCCTACTAATTAAAATATACTTTTCTCGTATTTCGGGTTAAATCCTACTATTTAGCAACGATTTCCTCATATCTCCGGTTATATCCTATTACTTTACGTGCTATTTATTATTACATCCTCTTACCTTGGGTTATCCTAGTACAGTCGCCATCAGATATACTGTAGCAGAAAAGGTGATCAAATACTTCTGAAAAGTTTAAATATCAATAAATTCCATACAAAGTGTAAACGAAGTGTATGGAATTTATTGATATTTTAAACTGTTCAGAAGTATTTGATCACCCTTTTCTGCTACAGTATATCTGATGGCGCCTGTACTAGGATAACCCAAGGTAAGAGGATGTACCTAATAATAAATAGTAGGTACGTAAAGTAATAGGATATAACCGGAGATATGACGAAATCGTTGCTAAATTGTAGGATCTTACCCAAAACACAAGAAAAGTCTATTTTAATTGGTTGGACTTATCTAAGGATATGAGTCACCTTATTTGCTACAATATATCTAAAGACGACTGTACCTACTACTTCTTTCTTACCTAATTCACATTCCTAAAATACTTAAAAAAAGAGGATCGCGCATAAGTAAAAAATAACAATTTAAAGCATGTGAAATATAGAAAAAGTAATAGGTACCTTCATAACTTGGCAATATGCAATTGCATTAAAAACTTAAAGAGAACAGGAAGACACGTGTATAAAAAAAACAGAAATAGTAATCAAGAGTAATTTTATTTATTTTTGAAAGTTTAATTATTGCAATATCAATATTTCTTTTTGAAAGTAAGTAACGTTAATTTTTACAATATTATTTTTTTACTTTTATATAAGTAATTATTTATTAATAAATGTATTGTACAACAGAAAAAAAGACACCAAAAATAATGTACCTACCTATTCGCAAATTGAGCACAAAAAGAGTACAATGCCCCCCTTTCGGCTTAATACCCATGCTTATAATCCCGTACCTTTATGCTTATAACAATCACAGTATTTGTCAGTCAAAAATAATTTACATAGTTAAAAATAAATACCTATTTAGCATGTCACAACTTACTTACGTACCTAATTATACTCATGACACTAAGAACAATCTTTAGGAAAATCCATAAAATATGCAAAATAATTTAATAAGTAAAATCATGATTCGCTTTCAATGACTTAAGATAAGAACCACCCAGCATTCTGCAAGATAGGTACTGTGGGTTACACCCACTGTCTCCGTCAAATCCTTCCAATATTTCTGCTCGTGATGTTTGCCAATCTTTCCTGGAGCGACGGGCAGGAGCCGCAGGAGGTATGTTAAATAAGGAACCGAGGAGTAATATGACAGCAATGAAATTTAGTCTCTGGTTTTGTATCTGAAAAAAAAATGCTTATTGTATATAACACTACACATTATTATTAATTTATTTTTTTGTCAAACGAGGACAGACCAGAATAATTACATAAATCCTTACCGTCACAAACTGCTAGTGTGTCTGTTATTTTTTTGCGAAGAAACTTGTGCTTTGTGGTGTTCAGCTTCTGCCGGGCAGCTTTTAAATGGTGTCAGATGAAGCTTCGAAGCTGTCGAGACCGCCGGATTTTAAGCTAAAATCAAACATGTAATTTGTGATAAGAATTCAATGTTTTAGGTCCATTTCAATGGCAATAATATGATCATTTGATTTTTTCCTTCAAATGATAAGTACACTTTATATGAAGAGAAAATTAAAATTTACCCCAAATACGTTTTTTTGTCCTCCAAAATGATACGTTTTATATAAAAAGTTAATTTTCTTCCCCCCCAATAAAGTGTGCACGCGCACGCGCACTACATAGGCTTGGCAACTTACCTTCAAAACGTTGTATATAAGTATTGAGCTAGATTCCATTATTTTAGCAAGTCATGAGTTGCTTTATCCATAAGTATTGCACTTTGCACTCACTCACATTTAAAAAAATAGTCAAATATAAATAAATTCTGTACACGCTAAAAACTGTCCTTGCGACTCTGCGACTCCGACTGACTGAATGGAGAGAATATACAAAACGAACGACAAGTCGATAAGTAATGAACGGCGAATTTACGTGCTGTCATCGTATTTTTTAGGAATCATACAAAAATTGATGCAAACTCTTAAATAAGTTTCTGTAATCGTATTTTTGTAGGATTCATTTTAATTTTGATACTATAAGGGGACGTCATCGTATTCTAGATGCTTCTTCTCAAAAACTATGACAACTTTTTATGGAAGGTGGCACTTTCATTGTGATTTAGAATTATAATCTTATTTATAGATTATCATACATATTTATAGGACAGTGGGCTATTTTCTATTACATATTGTTATAATATTAAGAAGATAATATTATTTTTGATGACCAATTTTTACGATACAATATTTTGGTTAAGACTCTTAAATAAGTTTCTGTAATCGTATTTTTGTAGGATTCATTTTAAATTTTGATGCCAATTCCTTATATTTTAAGTGAAGGTAATCTCAAAATAAAAGGAACTGGCACATAATTTTATCATACTACTATAAGGGGACGTCATCGTATTCTAGAGATGCTTCTTCTCAAATACTATGACATCTTTTTATGGAAGGTGGCACTTTCATTGTGATTTAGAATTATAATCTTATTTATAGATTATCATACATATTTATAGGACAGTGGGCTATTTTCTATTACATAGTGTTATAATATTAAGAAGATAATATTATTTTTGATGACCAATTTTTACGATGATAAGTGTCATAATATTGCCTTATTTAACCATATAATTCGACTACATCATAACACGTTTCAAGATAGCGTAATATAAACCTATTATTTCCTTATTTTAGGACAACGCACTTAATTTAAACGTACGCCACGATATTTTAAGATTACCCCAAAATGACATTTTTCTCAGTGCCTATACAAAAATAATCTATACATATAAAACACTAAATTGATTGATTCATTGTTGGGATAGGCGTAGATACCTTTCATGATGTAGATGAGCACTAAGAAAGGATTTTGGAATATTCCTGTTATACAGGGTGCTACAAGGTTGTTCAAGTTTGTATGAGAATTTGTATAGAGTTGAAGTAGAGACACCATTTTTGAAGAGTAGATACCTTTTATGGTGTATATGTGAGCACTGAGAAAGGGTTTCTTATGGGAAAATTTGAATGTGTGAAATGAGGTCTACTGATAAATACCTAGGTATATTGGTAATCCGTGACTTTCAAAATAAATGCACATCTATCTTAACCACGCGAACGAAGTTGCGGGCAAAAGCTAGTGTTGTATACCTAGCTAGACCCTATCTTATTGTACAATTCAATAATTATAATATTAAATTATCTCTTAGGATATTATTGTTATAGTTGCGGATGTCGTCAACACAGATGTTAAATTGTGACAAGCTTCCATCGTATAGAAATTTGCGGGGATAGAATAGAAGTATAAAAATAACAAAATCACTATAGAAATAGTTGTATAAAGGTACGCAATGTTAAAACACTGTTTAAGAATGGGTGGCGTCCATTAATAACGTGCGGTGAATTTGGCGATATCGTGAGATTTGGCTCGACACACTCAACCCCTAAAAATCTTTGTGAGATTTTTCAAAATACGTTAGTGTAAATGCGGGTGCTTACTTAATTGCGTTGCATTTATTTAACAATATTTACATAATTATGTTGGGGCGGAAAGGTTCTGGAATGGCGACCACGCACCGGACGGCGCTCCGTGGGCAGGCCCCCGACAAGGTGGACCGACGATCTGGTGAAGGTCGCGGGAAGCCGCTGGATGCGGGCAGCGCAGGACCGATCGTCGTGGAGATCCTTAGGGGAGGCCTATACCCAGCAGTGGGTGTCGTACGGCTGATATGATGACATAATTATGTAGGATTTTACTTAGCCCAGTTTTCTCGTAATATTTTACACGGTTTCTCAGCTCACGCGCTGCGATCTCCCCACTCGAGATTAGTTGAGATTTGGCTTGACCCCTCCTTCCCCCCCCCCCCTCACTAAACGGCTCATTTTTGGAGGCCCCCTAAGACCTTACCTTAGCAAACCGAAGTACTGGACTAGCATAAAGAAATATATCGCCAGCTGCATAACTATCATATAGGGAATAGAAAACGCTGAAAAGTTTGGAAAGGATAAGTACTCCGGAGCATTGGGATATAATCTGTGAACAAGAAAACATAAAACTTTGGATACCTTTTTATTTTAGGAGTGCGGATCCTCCTTTGTTCGCATAGTATTATTTTGCCAACATACTCATCTGAGTATAAAAAATATCAGCTATGGATACAAACATTAATAACGAAAATATCAAAATGTATGAAACAGCTGATTTTTTTTCGCGATTTCAGAGTTGGTCCCATAGTAAAAGTTGTTCAGTTTGATGGTCCCTATCTACCATATTCGGCTTTATAAGGCTTTTACCAAACACTTTATATAAACTGTGTCTACATCTACACTAGAGCGCCAAGTTAGCGGTAGTGCGCCAACTGGTGGACGATTTGTGAATCAGAAAAATTATCCTGCCTCGAGCGAGCAGCCCAGCCTCGCCCGTGGAAAGCTCGGTCGAAATTATGAATGGGACAAGCATGATAACGTTCATGATAGTTCAACAGATCGCCACTAGTTGGCGTAGATATTTATAAAAAACCGAAAGCGGTGGTTAGTGGCGTATTATTGTATGGTCAGTTTACTAGGTAACTGCCAGTAGACTCAATAAGTAATGATTATGATTAAAATTAATAGAAAATATTTATTATGTCTTACCTAACAAAAAGACCTTTGAATACTAAATTGGTCGCAGTGCCCACTAAAGTCCCTATACCACCTGTAAAAAATAGGTATATTTATTATCATAAATCAAAATATTTTAGAAGTTTTGAATCCTGTTCATAATCGGTTTTTATGTTCCCAAGTATTTTTTCCTTATGTGGCCTTATTTAACTTATACAAACTAGGTATACCTATTTTAAACTAAAGCTAAACAATGAGGATATCTGCAAAAATCAAATTGGTTGAAATTATTTTCATAAGTTCCCTTATGAATAGGAAAAAGTAGGTATCAGAAATTTAAAAAAAAAACAACTCACATTAATTCCTTTGCCATGAAATAAATGTTTGTAATCAAATCATTGCAACTACACTGGGCGCCAGAAAAATCGCACCTTTCCAAAAATTTCTTCAAAGTTAATTTCATCCTATCTAATTTAATGGTGAGTGTTGTTTGTTATATACTTCTTCCCCTTCGGACATAGCCAATAGTCTCTAGAAACCGTTTAAATACTCGTCGAACGGAATCAATAGTTTCCGAGCAACATTACATTGCCTCATTTTTGTGTAATATTTGAGCAACTTCATGGGCAATAGTATCCATCTTGGGTATTTATTTTTTTAATTGAACTGTTGAAGTGTGTTTGCTCCATCTTTTCAATAGCGAATTTACCCGCATTTTCTGAATTGACCCCTTTTAGGTGTTTTCCTTTTATAGCGGGGCAAGCAATAACGATGTAAGCGTTTAATTATGGTAACTGTTATGTTAACAACAATTATTAATGAAATCAAACAATTATTAATTGATAGCTTACTAAATGTACTTTCAATACATATCAACATTTACACAATAAAACGTTACCTAGCAATAGCAGATGGCCAAGTCTAAACTTATTTTCAAAGAGGTGCAGTTTTTCTGATGTCGAGTGTATCAAGGTAGAACCTCTCACTATAACGATTTCAATTTTCATAAATCAAATACATCGACTTATCAATTAACAGATATTCTACCACTCAGAAAAGGATTGTTTTTTTATCGTACCTATACAGATACATTAAGATCAGTACCCTTAGCACGAACAGCAATCGAAAAAAATAACGCACGTAAAATCATTCGATAGATAAACTTTCTATTGAAAATTTGTACAGCGCCATCTGTCGCCGGTAAGCGAAATGAAATTTTCCATAGAGAATTGTCTATCGAGTAATTTTACTTTTTTTTTTCTCGATAGCTGTTCGGTACTGATTTGAATAAATTACCAACTGTGGCGGAATATGTTGCGGCACAAAAATAGCACGTCGTTATGTCTGAGGCGATCCGGTTACCGTCCTTGTCAGTCTCGTATATTTTTAGTATCTGTTGCTATAGAAAGAAAACGGAAGATATAAAATAATTATGTTATGTAGGTATTGACTAGTTACCTCCGGCAAGACATTGATCGTAGAATTGTTTTTTTAGGAACGTTTATTACTGTAGTAAACGCAGCTTTCTGATTAAAAACGCTATAAAGCCTTTCACTGTAACGCACGGTAAAAATAATTTTGTTGGGCAAGATTTGTAAATGTTTTGATCGATTAGTTCATTGTCTTTTATTACACAAAACGTGCAACATAACCAAAAATACAAAGTTTGATAGTAGTTTGTCCATCAGCCATTTTTGACGTCCCCACTGCTGGGGCACAGGCCATCCTTATTGGTGGTAAGGAGGATGGGCCATAACCCACCACGCGGGCCCAATGCGGATTGGTGGGTGTTAACGACTGCAAATGCAGCCGGGACCAACGGCTTAACGTGCCTTCCGAAGCACGAGGGAGCTCAAGATAATAAATTTTTGATCACCCATCCCATGACCGACCCATGCGAACGTTGCTTAACTTCCGCAATCGCTGGGCCAGGCGCTAAAGCACTGCGCCACCGAGCTCCTCGTCGATAGTAGTTTAGTTTGCTCTTATTGTGGGCGCAGCAACTATTCAATAAGCCTATTGGCCGCCTCGTCCTCCTAATCTCTATCATATCACCATAGAATATCACTACCGTCTTCAATTTTATACTTACATCTTCAAAGACTTTCAGAATTGCAAACACTATTGGAACCATCATAGTTGTTGCTGCAGTATTAGTGATCCACATTGATATGAACATAGTTATGAAGCAGATTGCGAAAAGTAGTCTGAAAGTTAAAAGGTGGTAAAACACGCAAAAGTGTGAGAATTTAAAATTGGAAGAAATGGTTATACTTGCACTTTCAACTTCAATTTCTAATATGGGCGATGTTTAGATTAGTTTCTATTCTGGTTCTGATATGTTGTTTATTATAAATAAATATAGGAAGTGTCTAATCTGCCACTAGTGGTCATTTAATAAAAAATAATATACTGCCACAAGTGGTAAGAAATTATGTTATTCTGCCGTAAGTTATTTGGTGTTACAATTTATTCTTTAACGCAAGCTAATAAAGTTTAAATAATAATATACATTATGCTACCGTAGTAAAATAGTTCATATAGCGGCAGACTATAATATAAAGCTATTCTACCACAACTTATTAAGTAGTCATTGGAATATCTAACTTATTGCATAGATTTTAGGCACTGTTCTACTTTGGTACTTCTGTTTAACTCCTTCGTCCGTTCTATCTTGGAGTATGCATCCACAGTATGGAGCCCGCAATTTAATGTACACATAAATTCAATTGAAAGAATTAATAGTAAATTTTATAAACATCTAAACTACAGAGCACGCTGCTCTAACGTACCTGTTCCTAATATCCCTTCATTGGTTGATCGCCGTACAGAGAGAGATCAAGTGTTTCTTTACAAAATTTTTAGAAATATTATTGACTCTCCCTATCTTCTGGAAAATATAGGTCTGAGATGTCCTCGGTCAAGCTCGCGTCTTAAAAGTGTGTTTTGTTTGCCCACTACTAGAACTAAGTATGCTGGAAATACTTTTTTACACAGGTCATGTAATGTTCATAACAAAAATTTTACGTCAGTGGACATATTTAATTGTACTCCTCGTCAGTGGAAAAAAAACATCCATGAGCTGATTAGCAGCGATAATAATAATAGTGGTGGGTATTAGGTAGTTTATAAATAATGATACCTATCATTTTAAATAATTTAACATTAACTTTTTTTTTTAAATTAACTCAGTTTTTTAGTTTTACCTATTTTAGCTCAATTGTTTTAATTTTCTCCTTTTGCGCCCGTTATTGAATAAATTTAGGTACTTTGTGTGTGTTATGTAACAGTGGAAACTTTGCAGATATAGGTATGCGTTAAAATTTATGTTAAGTTTATATAAGTCTTATAAAACATTGTATGTTTCCCTAATAATAATAAAATAAAATAAAAAATAAAATAGAAAATAAAGTGCAATTACATATTTTCATTAATATAGATATTAGAATTATTAGAAATTAACAACAAAATAAAAATGAAAACATAACCTTTATTGTTTTTGTGGTTGCAATTAATGATGAACAAAAACCAGCCGAGGAACACTCACAAAGTATAGATAATAAAGAAAATAATGAAGAGTCTGAAAACGAAGATAAAAAAATATGAAAATTCAATTAATGATAAACAAAAACAAAATTTCGAAAAGCCAAGGAAGACTCACAGAATGAAAATGAAAAACAATACAATATTCCAATAAGGACTTTAATTGAGGCACAAACCAGTAATAATATTATCAATCAGACAATACCAATTGCCCGAAAATGCAGAAATTGACCCGGGCATGATAATAGTAGTAGGACAAGAGAAAAAAAGACAATAATACGAAAATAAAAGTATGTATGTGCAATTAACAGTATGTACCTATAAATAAGTGTTGTGTCATGAAGAAAACATATTTCGTATCATTTATTACCTCCTTATTAGCTTTACCTAATACATATTATATCAAAACAACAGACAATAAAATCATACTATCTACAGTCAGAAAGTAACGTCTTTTTATGTTGAAGTACATGTTGCCACTGTGGCAAATTACCATTTTATCTTGTTTTACGTTTAGTGGCAGAATAACATAATTTCTTTACTTACTTTAACTAGTGGAAAAATTATGGTGGTATTAATTTTTACTAAATGAACACTTTTAAGTTTTGGTCTTGTTCTAGTTATACTTTTCTTCTTGTTTTTCTGGTAAGATGCTAATGGATACAGGGATAAGGGTAAAAGTTGTAGGATATGAAGATTGGCTCCATCCGGCTCTATTTTAATAAAAGTTGCACTGTGATTTCTCTGAAAAACTTCTCCATCTTACCTATAGTGAGAATATCCTATGGCACGAATAGCGAATAAAGCAAGGCGTTTATGCAGGCCTGATTGTTCAACTGCATATGCCAACATCAGCGAACCGAGAAACATTATAACTGTATCCTGTAAAATAAAAATTAACCCGGTTAATAATATTCTGTACCTAAGTAAAATAAAATAAATAATGTTTTATGACCATTAAGTTTACAAGTGGCGAAACAGTCCCCAGTAATTAGTTTTGAAACACTTGTTTAAAGGTAGACAACCTTAATCTTAAAACCTTCGTAACTTATAATATAATATTAGGTATGTTAACCCGGCGCCATTCACGTTTTGGACATAATGACCGTTTTTTAACTGTGTGTATTTTTTGAAACAAGTTTTGCACAGATGTTGATTTTTTCAGTAACTGCAAATTAAGACTTCGTTTTGTATGTTTTGCACTGTTTTGCAATCGTTGTCCTGTTATTTTTGTTAAATTTATGGAGTGGTTTGGAAAAACAGATAAGTAAGTAAAAGCTATAGTTCTGTGTTTTTTGTTATTTTATTTTACAAAAAAAATAAAAATATTTTATTTTCAAATATTATATTTTTAAAATAACTTTGATAGTAATGAACATGTTAAACCAGTTTCCAAAATAAACCATCTAAGTGCAGGTGATTTTGACCCAACGTATATCTCGGTATAACAATTTTCCAGGTGGATGACGCCGGGTTAATAAATTACTCAAGTAGGTACTAGAAAAGTAATAAAAAAAAGTTAATAATATTATTGGATTTCCATGCTGAACTATAAAATCAGCGAGGTATACTGTTACAGTGCGATGACGTTCCAATTTAATATCGATAAGTATTATTTATATTATTTTATTTATTTATACCTATTGAGCTCCACGGGTTCCCCCAGGCACCCGCGTGAAATTTATACCGTCAAGCATCGCGGGTGCCTCCAGGCACCCAGAGATCAAATATTTTGCCAGGCAATATTTTGCCTTTTTGAAAATTAAATAAATCTTGGATTTAAATTTAATGTTCTGTGACATTGGGCCTTGACGGATATTCTTTTCAATGACGTATAACCCGTCTCGCGGGTGCCTGGGGGAATTCGTCGCGCTCAATAGGTCTTTATTGTACTACAATAAAATGATGTACAAGAGGCGGACTTAATGCTAAAAGCATTCTCTCCCAGTCAACCCTTAGGGAACAGATAGCCACATATTATGACATTATGGACAAAAAAAAAATATTATGGACAAATAAAAAAAAAATACGTAGTAAAAATAAACCCGCCTCCATTTGTTATTTAGTAGGTAATGCACACAATCCATACAATAAGTACTTACTGCAATATACAAACTTATGATATAGGTAAGATTTTTGTACATACGTTCATGTAACATTTGCTTGTCTCCGCTGTACTCATAACCGATGTCAATGGAAAAATTATTAAAGGCAAGAAGGACGTGATTGCCAACGGTATACACTCAACCATCCAGAATATTGCCATGAGACATAAAGTATAAGCACACCATTGGTATTTCTGAAAATTTATACTTTAAGTTACAATCCAGAATCTTTCTTTATGCCGGGTCATTTTGTAATTGTATTCACAATCCAAATTTAGAGGATGTGTTCAGTCCATGAAACTGAACAACTTTCTCTAAGGAACACATGGCCAAATATGTAAAAAAAAATCGACTATGCATACAAATCAAAGAGATCACGTGACCAATTTAGTATGGGATAACCAAAATTTTGTATTTTCTTAGAGAAAGTTGTTTCCTTGAAATTTGGATGGAAAGTTCAGATTGAGCCGATATAATACCTTCTACATAATAATAGGGAATATGCATAAGCCACCGATTTTGATGAATTTGAGCTAGATCGCTGCGGACACTTACAAAAACATAATGGAACAGAAAAAAAAATAAAAAATATATATTATTTTAGTTTTATCACACGATGAAATCAGGGGAAAATAACGATTTTATTTTTATTTTCGGATATAATGCACTTTACAGTCAGATAGAATATCGAATAAGAAATAATATATTGTATGACAGTTATGTACTTAAACGAAAAATTTAGGGAGATAATTGAAGATTATTGGCTAACTCCATATTAAACGCGCCTGAAACACACCTGAAACGTGACATGTGACGTCACCGTTTTGTATAGAGCGTTTTAGGCGGCTGCTCATGCGTGCTAACTTCAAGTAACTATATCACGAGAAAAAAACACAATAGAAAGTTTTAATATTACACTTGATTTTCTCACGCATTATACTTTTGATTTTGATTTAAAAAAAAATGATGCATATTCCCTATTGGTAAGAACCTTTTTTAACCGACTTCCAAAAAAGGAGGAGGTTCTATGTTCGTCTGTATATTTGTTTTTTTTTTTTTGTGTGTATGTCCACCGATTACTCGAAAACGGCTAGACCGATTGAAATGATTCAAACGTTATTACATTAGGTACACTTCCAAGTTGGTCCCATTTTTTAAAATTTGGAAATCGGTTCAGTACTTTTCCAGTAATTTTGAAAAAAAGCACGAAAATAGTATGATTTTGTGTGAATTACCTCGATGATTGGTCGTATTACTTCTTTGTTTATGAACTGAATAAGATAATTATTTTTTTGTTGGAAGAGGGATATCTTAAGTGTAGTTTTTTAACCGACTTAAAAAAAGAGGTTCTCAGTTTGAACCGTATTTAAGTATGTTTCTCCGCGATTATCTTACGTTTGGCTGAGCCGATTTTTCTACATTATATAATGTACCTTACCTACAAGGTACCTACACTAAAAATAAAAAAATAAAAAATTGTTTAAAAAAACAAAAAACCGACTTCAAAAAACCTACCTCTAAAAAGCAAGAAATAATATTCGTAATAATAAAAATACGTCTATTGAAGTCGGGTGGGGTTTTTAGAATAAAAAAAAAGGAATTTGTACTCCAGCCCCACCCGACTTCAATAGACGTATTTTTATTATTACGAATATTATTTCTTGCTTTTTAGAGGTAGGTTTTTTGAAGTCGGTTTTTTGTTTTTTTTAAACAATTTTTTCAAGTAGGAAATGAGCTGTTGTTATTCAAACGGCTGAACAGATCATCATAAATTATAATGTATAGTTTTCAGATTTTTTCCTATACCTGTAGTAAGACGATACTACTTGCCAAATCTCATAGTTCTGTCAACGGAATTTTCATTTCCTTATGAGAGTGACAAAATATGCGTTTTTTCTGCATAAACGTAAACTTAGATGTTAATTTTTTTTCACAGCTTCAAGGGACCGTAGATTTGAGTAGGTATATGGTTTTAATTTCAACTCGATACGGACGCGTTCCTGAGATAAAATGTCTTGACATACAGTCTGTCATACAGGCCAACAAACTGATCCTATAAGGGTTCCGTTTTTTTATTACGGTACGGAACCCTAAAAGAAAACAACCATGACCTTTTAAATTATCTCTAATATTTTTTGAAACAAATGCTTCTCATTCTACTTTTATTTAAAACGCCATCGAAACAACAGTGGCCATGTTTGCTTTAAATGGATTTTAAAACTAAAAGAAAGAATAAACAGTATTGAAGAATTATATAAAAAAAATTAGAGACAATTAAAAATATGTTGTTTGTTTTCTTTTTTACAAGCATAATTAACTGGTTTACGAGTAGTAAAAATAAATTAATTGGCGGTGGTAGTGGACGACTGTAAGCTATCAATCGATGAGAACATGTTATAGGAAACATGAAATTAATTAACCAATTTAAACTCGGACCTGTAACTCTAATGACCAGAAAGCTACGTGAATGGCTAGTACAACAATGTTATTATAGCTTGAAAGATTTTCTAAATTGTTAAATGGATTTTGAAGATTTTTTTGTAAGGTTACATCTTTGAATTAGAAAGAATGTAAGAGAAAACTTACTTTAGGTGGGAAAGGTGTTAGAAGAGGCATTAGGAGTAACGGTGTCAACACGAGTACTATTCCTCTCCAGTGAATGCTAACAAACAATTTAAATCTTTCCCATACTGTTAAATCACGATCGCCATCATCTCTGGAAAAAAAACATTTAAAAAGAACTTCGCAAAATATATTTAAATATGCCAATACGTAATGGAGCTTGTGATAGTGGTTTGATAACTAATAAAATTAAAACTAGTGGCTCCGTGAACTGTATAGACCTTAACATAACAATATCTTCGCCATTTTGATGGATTTTAATTCCAATTTTAAATCGAACCTGCTCATAAAATTTCACGAAATATTACCGTCATTCTCAGAAGATCCATTGGCTAGTACCCTTAGCACGAACAGCTATCGAGAAAAAAAAACGCACGTAAAATTACTCGATAGGCAATTCTCTATGGAAAATTTCATTTCGCTTATCGACGATAGATGGCGTTGTACAAATTTCCAATACAAAATTTAACTATCGAATGATTTTACGCGAGTTATTTTTTTCGATAGCGGTTCGTGCTAAGGGTACAGATCCACAATGGTATAAAGTGAGATTTTTTTTTCTCATAAGATCTATTGGATCTAATGAGAACTTAAATCTCTTACCAAAGTACCAGGGTAGCATAGATTTAGAGGAGGTAAATTTTATCGCGAGACATCTTTCTATGGGCAGATGACAGATTTTAGTATTTTGAAAGAATAACAAATCTTTACCAAAACTTTGTAATTTTGTAATGCACAATCTTATTTAAATCAACATGCCTTTTTACTGTATTCTTTTGTAGAAAATTGAGAATCACTACTTATGTTCTAATCCGTGGATAGCGGTGTGGGTTGCACAATTGTTAATATTGGCAATGTAATAGTTTAAATAAATAGTATTAATTGTGTCAACTGTTTGTTATCCCAAATAAATAAAATAAAAATAAAATGACGTAGCGGAAAACTGACAACGGTCGCATCATCGAAGCCTAAAATCCTGAGATAGGGATCAAAAGTTTCTTTATCGTAATGGAGCCCCTAGACGATCAAGCATTTCTTGTCAATCATTTACATTGCATTTACCATTTGGGGACGCCCCCACTTACGATTTACTTACGGCCTACTTTTGATTGGCCACGGTAATCTATCTATTCTGTGGTGCTTGTCAAGCATCGCTCCTAGACGATCAAAATGTGGTTGACAAGCAATGCAATGTAAATGATTGACAAGCAATTTTGATCGTTTAGGAGGTCCATAAGCAAGCTAAAGCTAGGCTAAAGACCATAGAGTGAGCTTACACACACCACCCGACACCATACGGTGTGACTACGGATCGGTCGTGAGAAAAATACTTCACTAGATCTATCATGCATCTGGTCAATGGATCAGCTGAAAAAAAACCTTCACTAGATCCATTATGGATCTGTACAATGGATCTTCTGAGATTTAAGTTCTCATTAGATCCATTATAAATCTTATGAGAAAAAAAATCACTAGATCCATTGTGGATCTGGCCGATGGATCTTCTGAGAATGAAGGAAAAATTATAGTCGGGTTCTCGGCCTCCCCCTACCGCAACCGCCATTTTTTTGTGCTAGCAGCCTTCTCTATCTATTGTCACACAAGCCATGAACATAAGTTTGGCAATGTGCGTTAACTGTCAGTGGTCATGTCGTCAGTCAGTCTCCATACTAAGTGTATGGAAATCTGTGAATTTTTAATTAAAATTTTTAGTTAATGATGACCTAATGATTTTATTAAAATCATTTAGTAAAAATAAGAAAAATAATCAACGTATAACGGGAGAAAATGTCTGTTAAAGATTTATTCTAAAATAATCAGTTCCACTTCACCAAAATGGTGATTTCCGAAGACAAATGAACGAGTTCGCGCCGCCCGCCCCCGCTGCCGCCGCGCCGCCCAACCCAACAACGCCACGCATTTCTTATCCAATTTAAGACCCATTGCATTAATCTAATCAAGGTGCTATAATTCAGTTATCGTACTCCACAAATGTCCACAGACAAATTTTATTATCAAGAATAGTGCGGTCTTGAATAAAATATTATGTAACTAGCCGCCCGCGACTTCGTCTGCGAAATATTTTTTTGCAAACTCTCGGGAACAGTAGGTACTTATTTCTGGATGAAAGGTACCCTATGTCCTTCTGTGTACCCCTAATAACGTGTATACTAAATTTCATGATGTTCGGTATGGCGTAACAAACAAACAAACTGACTTTCGCATTTATACAAAATTCAAAATAATTTATTCAGTCTAGCTAGCCTGTTACAAGCACTTGGGATTGTCAAAGAAGCTACGCCATCGGTTCGCAAACCCTGAGCGGGAGACCTTGTAACGAGAAGAACCGGCAAGAAACTCGTCAAGGGCTGCTTTTTTCTCCCCTGTATATTTCATACAGAGTCGTCAACATTTGAAAAAACCGGTCAAGAGCGAGTCGGACTCGCGCACCGAGGGTTTCCGTACCATCATAATAAATACACTGCAGAGCTGATAGAATAATAAAATTATTATTGCAGTAGGCAGCACCATCTCTTGGCCGATAGTGGAACTATTTTTTTTCTTAGGCCAGCGCCATCTCTTGACCGATAGTGGAACTAATTTAATTTTACTTAGGTCAGGGCCATCTGTTGATTGGTAGAGGAACATATGAATATTTTGTTTGTTTTTTGAATTTCTAAAAAAGTATGTTATATTGAGACATCGTTTTATTTTTCCTGTAATCTTTACATAAACGACTTTTACATAGAATTATTTCAGATTTTTCTCTTTGCAAATTACGGAGATAAGGGGGGGGGGAACGGTATTTTTTAACATTATTCTTTATAAGTCGAAAACTATGCATTCAAAATAAAAGAAAAAAATGTTTTAAAATGTGCAAACAGCGTTTTTTCATAATAATATATGATACCCCACATGGCCTAGTCGCCCCACTTAAAATTTATAAGCCCCCTTTTGAGTCTCTGTTGTAAAAAAAATATTTATGTTTTTATTTCTTTCTTATTTGCAAAATAGTTGGGCAAACGTCATTTTAAACTATTCCAAATTTCAAGTTGATACCACTAGTAGTTCTCGAGATATCCAGCTGTGACAGACAGACAGACTGAGTCACACCATAAGGGTTCCTTTTTACCAATTTGGTACGGAACCCTAGAAAGAGCTCCACATTTAAAGTGAGGTCATTTTCCATCACAACAATTATACGAGTTTGCTTTCAATTTTGGTACAGTAACAGGATTTGATAGATTTTTATTTATGAATGAGAAATGACTAGAGGTGTTCACTATAACGGGTAGATAAGTCTTGATTTTTATTGGTCTTGCTGGACTCTACAGTCTCTACAGACTCTACTCTATAATTTCAACCCTCGCCACTCTACTCTACAGTTATTACAAAAGAGAGTTCCATGTTTTCTATAACAATCTGAAATACTACTTACGGGGGCTCGTCAGGATTTACTGATACGCCAGCTTGCTCGTTTTCAGCCATAATGATCCCAAAGAAATAGGAAGAAAGAAAAGATAAAAATTTATGTTTCTACCTAGATTTTTAACTCTAGGTGGCTTCGACTTCTTACAGTGGAGTGCAACTTACTTCCTACTAATATTATAAATGTGAAAGTTTGTGAGTTTGGATGTCTAGATGTTAGGAGTTTGTTCCTTAATCACGCAAAAACGGCTGAACTAATTTGGATGAAATTTGACACACAGATAGTTTATGACCTGGATTAAAACATAGGATACTTTTTATCCCGGTCAAAGGGTCCCTATGGATTTTCAGAATGTCCACGCGGACGAAGTCGCGGGCGGAAGCTAGTTTATTTATAAGAAAAAAGGAAAAGTTTGGTACACCTGCAATACTACAATGGCAGGATAATTTTGCTGGTTTACAAATCGTCCACCAGTCGGCGCACTACCGCTAACTTGGCGCTAGTGTAGATTGTAGACCTGTCATATTGTTGTTTTCTATGTGTTTGCTATCAATTTTATTGGATGTTGGAAGCGATTTTTTTTTGTTTTCTTCAATCTTTATTTCGCTTACTGTCCGACTTCCATAATAATTATTTATTGGTATCAACATATTTTTGGTAAGGTATAATTTAAAATAAATGAGAAAATTGGGGGTAATGAGGGCTTTTCAAAGTGACTTTAAAAAAATAAGAATTGTAACTATTTGCCTCACTAGATGGTGTTGATGGAATGAGATGTTTCAAAATTGGCTTTTATAAATTAACGGCCTGTACCAAAGAGGAAAGTAAGCGCTCGCTGGCTGACATTTGCCCAAAGAGAAACATTTTAGAATAATAAGAAATATTTATTCTGCAAGTAACATGGTACACATTTTTTTAGTTACCTATATTACGTAACTTAATGGTACACATACATAAATATCCGCTACACGTTACACCAGTGTTAGGCAAGCAGAATTATGTAGGGAGATATGAGGTCTCCTAAAAACTAAATTATCATTAAATCCTTACATTCATATTAATCATTTCAAAAGACAAGTCTAATTCTAAATTATAATTTATTAAGTACATAATGTCAAAGGGATTTTAATGTCACAAGATAAAATATAATAGGGATGTTGACTAATTAATAAAATAACGAAATACTAATAAAAATCGTAAACATATTAAACTTTTAGAGTAGCTTGTATACCTCTTGGTTTTATATATTGCATATTATTTGTTTTATGACCCTTCAAAGTTGGGTGGACAAGTCCATTTAAAAAGTATAGAATTTATTAAAATAAATGATACCTTTAATTAGTCCGTAAAATGTATAGCAAATTTGTCGAAGAAACCATTTTGATAATCACAATATTTAATATAGCTGCTGAACAAATTTCCTATGCGTTGCATACAAACTTGCAAGGCGTGACGTCATAACTTGGAAGCCATATGGAGCGTTTTTGATCGAGTCTTTGTGTTCATTTCACACTGTAATATCTCGGGCAGTTTTCATGCTAGCGAATTAATTCTTTTACCTATGTTTCTTTTTTTGAGAGGTAATTTATGTAACATAAAATAAAAAAAATAGTCAACATCCCTATTAATAATTTACGTAATGTCAAATAATTATGCATTTTTACGTTCTACATTCAAAATATTCCTTAATTGAATAGAAACACTTATCTGTTAACCATAGTTTTAGCCTTTTCATAAATAAAGTTGATGGTGACTCTCGTATAGCTTTCGGTATATGATTATATAATGATGACATCACATTTGGGTTTTTGCGACTTAACTTGGTTCCATAGTCGGGAAATTTAATCTTTGTCGGTCGTATTAGGATTACATCTGCCTGCCTACCTGAGTACTCTTCGTAGATTAGTAAAAGACATTTACATTGGCACATACATTTTTATCAACGCTATCTATCGAGCCTACTGCTTTTTGTCATTTTGAAAAGCCCTCATTGCCCGTACAAAGGTCTCCAGCAGCAGTAGCGCCACCAAGCGGGATAAATTTTGTGATATCCCGTGAGCGGTTTTCAAAAGGCAGTTTAAAAAAAAAGTAGTATAAAAGACGGCTAGATGTCGTTGTTCAACTAAGTACGTAACTTTTTAAGAAAAAAGCAAAGGATTTCGCAATTTGACAGTTAAGGCGAGGCCAGTTCACGAAATTTACTCTTTCACTATGTCTTTAGAATAAGGTTGAATATTGCATAACTTTAATTGACGCTTCGCCAGAAATTTGACGAATTTTAGTACATTTTTATTGATTTCTGAAATACTGGATCATTTATAAAAAATGTACTCGGTTATTGTGTTAGATCGATAAAAAAGCTATCCTTTTTGCATAAAAAATCATATCACTGTCGTTGAAAATTACGAAATCTGACGATTTGAAATTTATTTTTATAAGTTTTTATGGTGTTATTCAGGATTTTTTTACAGACAGTTACCATGCTATTTTTCAATATTCTGTTTGGTTATTTGCTTCTTTGTTTCTTTTTCAGTCTACAGTAATTTTTGTGAAGTAGAATTTTACATCAGTTCTTCACATTGGATGTTCAAAAATCAGACTTTTCAGCAGATCGTGAACTGGCCTCGCCTTAATTCTTCTTCTTCTTATTTTTGTTATGGCAATCTACTCCTCTTCAGGGAGTAATTTTTGCCATTGTCAAGTGTTAAATAATTCAGTGGTATACTCAGCTGCTAGGAAAAATTAAAAGAAAAATACCTAGTTGAATAGCGCCATCTATCAACATAAAAATAAACTAAAATTCTCAGCTGTCAGAAAACCGCTCATAACAATGAAACTAGTCATGAATATCACTTACGAAATTTTTTCGCTCATTACTTTTGTTTGTGATAATTTCCTCTATCGACTGACACTACTTTTATCAGAGGCCGCCAAAACCGACTTTTTTTAAAACGGCGGACAGGTAGGTATGCCAAAAAGGCCTAATGCTCATCGCCGCTCAGTATCTATATGGTCAGTGCCTTCGAGCAACGCCGTACAGAAGCGCGTCTTACTCTAAGGACAGTGCATTGAGCCGGAATCCCAAGGATGCTGGTTCGAGCCCCATCTGAGGTGCTACGGGTAAATCGATTTTTTCTAGTAAGTACAGAGGCCATTGACCTCTATTGAAAAGAAACGAGCGAAAGTGGCGCCGCGGTGAATTATATTTAATATTATAATTCTAATACACAATTTTAAAAATGTTTATCGTGGAGATTTTAGGGCCCACAGTCTAGTATTTTTAGACGGTATAGTTACATTCCCTCGTAGTCACTGCTAGAAGTAGATAGCAAAACTGCTAAAAGTTGCCGTTTTTGACACATTTGCTATCTACTTCTACGAATGACTACGAGGGCATGTAGTGATACCTTCTAAAAATACTAGACCATGGACCCTAAAATCTCCACGATAAACATTATTAAAATCTTTTTCTATTAATAACTTATTAAATAAAAACCTCTGAGGGCGCCACTTTCGGTCATACAACCGCCTTAAGAAAAAAAATCTTCAGATCAGTGACAGAGGCGCTGCGCTAGGCGGCCGAAAGGGTATTTTTGCCGAAAAAAGGTAACATCACAATAAACACTTTTTACTTTACTAGTTTTACAAACTCATTTCACTTATTATAACTACAAATGTGCTAGAATTATGAATGATAGGAGTTGTCATTTTTGCAAGAATAAAAGAATATCATCTTGGAAAGAAGAAAAGCATTGAAGATTTTAATGCATGAAATACTAAGTATTTTATAATAGTTTGGGAGTAACAGTGTCGTCAATATGTAGTGAGTACACAAGTAAACAAGCTATTATTAATAATTAAAGCCCTGCATGCGTCTTATTAAACCATCCTTCAACTCAGCACGCGGCCCTGTTGAACATTAGGATGATGTATTACGATTCTCTTTTACAACGCTGTGTTACGGAATCCATACTTCGTCTCAACACTAAAATGCAGTATGGTTTCAACCGCGATATTTTAATTCGCACGTCCGGAATTGCTACTCGTGTTGAACAGTAGGATGGATTCAGTAGATAAGTAAAATAGTACTAACGCGGAAATCGTCCTCGATGTCAACACCTGACTGCGACGTGTTGAACTATAGCCCGTCGAACGCAACGACGAATTCTTACATTAATTTAAATCTTTTATTCAAAATCTACAGTCAGAGCTCAACAGGCTCATTGATTTATACGAGAAAATCCTACACAAAGTGGCATTAATTTCTTCCCAACACGCTTCAGAATTTATTTTTAATATACCACGTAGAAGAACAAGCACAATTCACTTCTCAAGCTTATACGCGCTCACTAGACATGAAATAAAACACTTTTAACGCTTAACACTTTTAACATCGGGCAAACAAAGAGAACCTGAAACATAGGCGCAATGATAACAAGTCTGCAGTGAGTGAACACGCCTTTGAGGACAAACCCCAAATCCTTGCTAGGGAACGTAGATTTATTCCTAGAATGCTCCGCGAGGCTATCGAAATAAATAAATATCCTAATTTCAATAGAGATGATGGTTAGAAAATTCCACCAGCTTGGGACCCCATCATTCACATCACAGGCTAGCCCCAAACACACTGTAAGATCTAATGATACGGTTAGTTCCTTTTACAAATAAATTAATTAATATAAAAGACGGAGGTCGGCTTTCCTCTCCAAGTTTTCTTTCGCCATTTCTTTCTTGGATGGGCCTCCCAATTTTATGAAATGGTGGTAGTTTCAGTAGAAATTCATCGCTTGAGGGTAGGCTCACGAGTAGCTTCAGTCCCCCGTGACCACGGCAGCTGTAAAGGTTTCGAAACGTCGGGAAAATCAAAAATCAAACCAAATACCAACTAATTACCAAAGTACTTTCAATAAAACCGCGCTAGTATCCGTTAAAAGTGTTTTATTTCAACAAACATAATTATTAAAGTGCAACCAACCACAGACAAGACCGAGATATTACAAAAACAAAAAATAGGATTAATTCTGACCTCCAGCAGCGACAGAGAAAACACCTAATATAGATTCAGTCCACCACCTTGACCACGGCAGCTGCAAAGGTGCCATTAAACGTCGGAAAAAAACAAACCAAATGAGTTGGGTGGACCTACCGGAGTTTGGTATTTATCAACACAACTACGCGGGCATGTTGAGCTGAAGGATGATTTTACTAGGCTCTTTAGATGATAACCGCATTATCTCGAGCTCCTCCGTGCTTCGCAAGGCACGTTAAGCCGTTGGTCCCGACTGCATTTGCAGTCGTTAACACCTACCAATCCGCATTAGGCCCGCGTGGTGGGTTATGGCCCATCCTCCTTACCACCTATAAGGAAGGCCTGTGCCCCAGCAGTGGGGACATTAAAAATGGCTGATGGACCCGGCCCATCCTCCTTACCACCTATAAGGAAGGCCTGTGCCCCAGCAGTGGGGACATTAAAAATGGCTGATGGACCCGGCCCATCCTTCTTACCACCTATAAGGAAAGCCTGTGCCCCAGCAGTGGGGACATTAAAAATGGCTGATGGACCCGGCCCATCCTCCTTACTACCTATAAGGAAGGCCTGTGCCCCAGCAGTGGGGACATTAAAAATGGCTGATGGACCCGGCCCATCCTTCTTACCACCTATAAGGAAGGCCTGTGCCCCAGCAGTGGGGACATTAAAAATGGCTGATGGACCCGGCCCATCCTTCTTACCACCTATAAGGAAGGCCTGTGCCCCAGCAGTGGGGACATTAAAAATGGCTGATGGACCCACTAAGAAAGGAATTTTGGAAATTCCACCGGTAAATGAGCGAAAAGATAGGATACTTTTTATAACGGTAAAAGGTTCCCTAGGGATTCCCAGAACGTCCACGCGTACGTAGTCGCGGGTAAAAGTTAGTAAAAACATATAATTCGAATTACTGCTAATTCAGAAGATAAGAACGTATACCAATAGCTGCTAAATTAAGACGTTGAAAGAAATGCTGAACAGTTCTGGTAATACCAACCAACTTCTTAATGGAAATAAAACCGGCCAAGTGCGTGTCGGGCCATGCGCCGTAGGGTTCCGACTTCCATAGTTACCTTATACCATGCAATAGTTACTAGGTACCAATACTATATTTAATACCACTATTATTTTTCGTCTGTAAAAATAACTTTGTTTTTTACAGTGTTGGTATGAATGACAAAGTTATATTTGCGGTTTTGGAAAATATGATATATATTCACTTCTCGAGCTTACGCGCTCACTAGACATGAAATAAAACACTTTTAACGGATACTAGCGCGGTTTTATTGAAAGTACTTTGGTAATTAGTTTGTATTTGGTTTGATTTTTGATTTTCCCGACGTTTCGGCACCTTTGCAGCTGCCGTGGTCACGGGGGACTGAAGCTACTTGTGAGCCTACCCTCGAGCGATGAATTTTTTAGAACGTTCAGAAATTAAAATTTATCAAATTTTTAATTAGTTTAAGTTTTGGTTTGGTTTTAATTTAATTTTATATGTTAAAAAGAGAGAATCTACTGAAACTACTACCATTTCAAAAAATTGGGAGGCCCCTCCAAGAAAGAAATGGCGAAAGATTTATGAAAATTATATGTAGGTATGTGACAAATCTTATAGAAAACGATTCGTGATAAACGAAATCAAGTGACTATACAATGAGAACCTTAATTTAATTAGCAATAAAAAAACAAAGCAAAATTACAGCGCTAATTCACATACTTATGTGTTTTAATTTAGTTTTGTAGTGAGTGCATGCTATAACTTTTTTTTTTACAATCAATCAATAATAGGCAATAACTTATGGTTCAATATAACAAAATGGAACAGAACTTAAATCAAATTACTTGTCAGGTAAACAATTAAATTAATACAAACGGAATTTGTGATACAGGCCCTAAGCACAATAATACATTTTTTGGTAGTTTAAAATAAAAAATTGATAATATATTTAAAGAACAACACTCGATATTCTCTAACTCGGTGTTTTAATGTTTTACATGATATAATTAAAGATAATGTGATTTTGTCAATAGATAACAAACAACCTATCAACAATTAGACATGAAATAATCTATAATACAGTTTTTATATTTGTTTAAATTATTACAAAAAATATCTATGTTTGAAACTGTTTTGTTATGTGTGTTCAAACAACGGTGAAAGTAAGAGTTTGATGTATAATTAGTAGTTGAACTAGGAATTGCGAAAAGATTATTAGGTCTGCGAACACTTTTTGACGGAATCTTAAACTTTATTTCTGTAAGTAGGTTAGGGGAATCGATATAATTATTTAATATTTTATATAGGAATACGAGATCGAACTGTATACGTCGGGAATTCAATGATAACAATTCAATTCTATACTTAGCATATATTTTTTTAGACTTTTCACTCTCTTATTTCAAAAGTTAGAGGGTGGAACACACATTTTACCACTTTGGCAGTGTTTATCTTTCAAACGGTTGACTTTGAGAAAAAAATTGTCTTAGGAACCTCAATGTCATTTTTAAAGACCTATCTATAGACACCCCGCACGTATTGGTAGGAAGTTTTTTTTTTCAGTTTCAGTTAACTCCCTTAATCTTTTTTTTTGTGTTAAAATCCGTAAGCGGTAAACAGAATACATCTACCTACTAAGTTTCAACTGTGTGATCTTAATACTTTCGGAATAAAATGGCTGGACAGACAGACAGACAGGACGAATCTATAAGGGTTCCGTTTTTTGCAATTTTGGCTACGGAACCCTAAAAATGTAGATAACAGTATTTGGTAGGTACTTAATCGTCGAAATCCTGAATGTACGGTGCGATAAGTTTTAACCGTTACTTTTGAGGCACACCTAACATTGACCTGAAGTTTTATTCCAACCCAATTTTTTTCAGTTCTCAATCTGGCGAACCTGATTTGGGGTTGCAGGAAAAGGCGCTATTATTTCTGGCAACTCACTGGAAGGGCCTAGTTACTTTATGTGTCCCTGTATTCCTGGTGTTTATTCTTGTCCCACTTCCTGCAAAGGTGAGACTACTAGAATGTATTATTTAATGGCTTCGGAAGAAAAGTACAAAATGCTTTTCGTTTTTTGTTCATAAAGTATGCAACACAAATAACTGAACCTCTACAACACAACACCAACACACTTAAACCAATTATTTATTTTCACTTGGTCGAATTCTCATTTCACCGGAAAATAGGTAGTCAAAAAGTTTTTTTTTTAAATAAACTTGGTTAGTAGGTACAGTCAACAAACTTATGAGCTGAACACCTTAAGGTTCATTTTTAGATTCAGTCGTCCGTTTTGTATTTCTATTGTCTTGCATTTGTCAACCAATGGTGTGTAAGATGGGCAGTTCCAATCCAACACAAATGATTTTTGTTTCAAAGTTTTTTCATCAAAAACTCATTGTGATTTTATCTACCTGCTTCTGAACACTTCTTTATGAAAAAAGGGTCTTGTTTTCGACACTTTGTAGTAAGTTTAACTCTTTCCTTAAAGTTAAAGATTTTAGCAAAGCCTTTGACCATTAGGCATTGTTATGTTTTCGGCAATTCAATCTGCGTTACATTTGTTTACGTAATAAAACATATCACATTTGCCGAACAAACTTTTATTCAAAAGATAAAGTTTCGTGTTACAATTTGATATTTAATCAAAATCAAATACCATCAAAATAAAATCAATCAAATTGATATTTAAATAAACTGTCGGGTCAGGTCACATAAAAAAAAAATATTTTCTACACCTTACTATTGAATAATTTAACAAATTAAAATCTAATGCAAAATATTACACTAATAACATAAAACTACACACTTAATATCAAGTTAGAGCCTCGCCAGCATCTATTACTGCGTCACATCTACTTCGCATTGATTTTACATGTGTCTCGCAAAGATCTGACCCTCGGAATGATTCCCACACCTGGTCAACATGTGCCACCAACGCTTCTTTTGTTCACAATGCTTGAAAGTTACGCAATGCCGGAGTTGCAACTGAATTTATGAATGATTACAAAAACTACGGTTAGTTGAGTGGTGCCCAAAAGTCATAAAACAAAACATCCGTCTTTAGAAAAAAATAACGCTGTTTGTCTTTGCACGGTCATTGGGCGAATAAAACAATGGGGACCCACCCCCAGCGAACTCCTAGTCTCATCCTTGCAAACGAAAAATTTTAGAATTGTTCAGCTGATAACTTTGCTGACTGTACCTAGGTACTTGGTGGGATTTGGAAAAGGCGTAAATAATCATTAACACAATTAGCACTGAATATATAAGTACTACCACAGTACATATATAAGTTTTTCAAACAGTAGAAGAGCTAACGTCACTTAGGCCCTTTTGTCATTGCACTCCGTCGGATCGCTAGGGTTGGCATTCTCCGGCCGTCTCGTCGAATAGTAGGTATTACACTAAAGCGAACGATGTTTCCGGGAAGCAGTACCTACGTCGTTCGTCTATTGAAGTCGGGTGGGGCTTTTAGAATAAAAAAAGGAATCTGTACTCCAGCCCCAACCGACTTCAATAGACGTATTTTTATTATTACGAATATTATTTCTTGCTTTTTAGAGGTAGGTTTTTTTAAGTCGGTTTTTTAAGTAAGTACCTCAGGTTCGGCACATTTTTTCAAAAGATAACCGGAAACACAAAATAGTAAGTTTTTTTTGGGAATATCCAGTTGGTTATATTCCGAACTCATAATTGGAACGTTACTGTATATTTTATTATTTTATTACTTTTAAGTAAATAGTTGAGATTTTTAATCGAGCACAAGTCGAGCACACAAACCCAAACGATGATACATTTTACAGGTTCGATTATTTAAAACATTTTACCTTTCAGCATCGGCAGGAAGTTTAAATAATGAAAATTCAGATGAGATTAAACATCCGTAGACAGCACAATATCGTTTACTCATACGAATCATTTTGGCGAATCAATAAAAGTAAGTAACAATAGTCTCTGTGAACTAATCCACGCGATGTGACAACCCCGACTAAAGTACTGCGAACTTTGCTTAGAGCTCTTAGAGTGACGTCAGCCGTCAAATTCGACCGTTTCTATGGAGCTCCTATACTGTTTGAAAAACTTATATATGTACTGTGGTACTACCGTACAGAAAGGACACTCTCCGCCCCGCCCCAGAATCAATTACCTCACCCTACCCCGCGAGTTCGTATGCCGAATTGTATGCTTGTTTCGTGTTTGTAAAATGTCAACTTATTTTGGCTGGCGGTCCGCATAGCGATAATATCGATATTATCGCGATAACAGCCGGTCCGCATGCACATTAACGCGTTTACAATATCTAGCGTGACGTTACTCATGACCTCACTAGGTATACCTACCAGCGCCATATTGGGCTTACAGCGACCATGCCTCGGAGCTTAATCACTGCGAACGTCCTGTCTAGTTTCAAGGAATCGAGTGTCAGAATTTTATTTTTTCAAAAAATTAAATAATAATAGAGTTAGAAGGTTTTCCTCACTTCACAACAAAAGGATAGAGCATTATATTGGATAGTATTTGGTTATTATTTTGAGCTTATCGAAAAAGGTGACTGATCTAAATTTAGGGAGATAATTGAAGATTCTTGGCTAACTCCTTATTGAACGCGCCCTAAACACACCTGAAACGTGACATGTGACGTCACCGTTTTGTATAGAGCGTTATCGGCGGGTGTTGATGCGTGCTTCAAATAACTATATGACGAGAAAAAACCCCAAGAGAAAAGTTTTAATATTACAGTTGATTTTCTCACGCATTATACTTTTTTTGATTTTGTTAAAAAAAATGATGCATAATTCCCTATTATCAAATTTATTGTTCGACTAGCGGTCGCCCGCGGTTTCATCCCATGGTTCCGTTCCCGTGGGAATAAAATGTATCTAGGCTATCTAGTATCTGTGTGCCCCATTTCAACCAAATCTGTTCAGCAGTAGTTTTTGCGTAATTGAGGAACATACATCCAAACCCAAAAACTTTCACATTAATAATAATAGCGGTCGCCCGCGGTTTCACCCGCGTGGTTCCCGTTCCCGTGGGAATATCGGGATAAAAAGTATTCTATGTTTTAATCCAGGCCTTCTACTATCTTTGTGCTAATTCAGTAGCCTTTGCGTGATTGAGGAACATTGATGTATTCAAAGCATTGCTTTGAATAGAAATAGAAAGCAATGCTTTTTAGTCGTACTTTTTTTGATATTTAAAGCAATGCTTCGTAACTTTTTTTGTTAAAAAACGAATTATAAATTGAACGGCGCTCATACAGTACAAACTGCTCGGTAGCCCTATTGCGCGTGTACAAAAACCTAATATGACGTCATCTGTTTATAATAGCGCGGTTGTATGGAGTGTCCGGGGTGTGCCTGTAGTACACATCCGCCCGCGGAACATCACAGTAACACAAATGGGTTCGCCATATCGCCATGAGTTCGAGCGAAACTAACATAGATTTTTCAGGCACGATATTTGAGTTTGGAGTTGACATAAAAAATCTGTATTTTCTGGGAACGGGAACGGATCATTAGTTTATAATATATTGATGTGCTATTTTTTGTTCTGAATCCGACCAAGTGCTAATAATCCAAATAAACCCTATTTTATACAATACTAAATAATATACTAGAAAAAAATCGACTCGCACCAGATCAATTCTTGGACGGGAATCGAACCCGCGATATTTATTTATTTGTGCGAAACACACCGGATGCGTAAGCGTAAGCGTGCAAGTGCACGTAGACGTACCATGACGTTGTCATGTATTGTCTGAAACTTTATGAGACATGGCACACCGCTTGCGTAACATACGCGTGATCGTAGACTGATGCGTAATCCAACGCGTTGCAGCCCCCATGAGACAAACAGGCTGCGTATACCTACGCAGAACGGAACGCATTGATGCGTGCAGTAATGACGTTGTACTCAACGGCATTCCCTATTCGACGTCACACTGAACAAATTCGAACACGCACGTATCTTTGCTGCGCGTCACTATGCGCGTCACTAAGCGCGTCACTACGCGTGTGACTACGCATTCAGTTGTATACATGTATTTACAAATAGTACCGGTACTAACGGTAGTAAGTGGTGTTTATTTTGTTTTTACATAAGGAACAACGTTTCTTTATAAACGCATAAACGATAAAAATAAAATTTACAAGATGAATAGACATGCTCTGAAACAAGCTATGCTAAATATTCTACTAGAACTCAACTACGATGCTACTGAGAATCTTCTTAAAATTGAAACTTAAGAATAGATTATACAATACATTAATTAGATCCTAAAATATATTTATATAATTATATATTTAGAAAAATAAATAAAAACAAAAAAAGGAATAAAACTATCTCCTCTAACTTGAACCATACCCTGTTCCAAGCCTGTTGCACACAAAAAATATACGAGCGCGCGTCCATGCACACACATCCATCTAGGCGCATACCCACGCGATAATGCACTCCTACCTACACTAAACGTACACTTACTTCAAATGCACACTACTTCACACGTAGGTATTATTACTAAGTTTTACTAACAACAAAAAAAAAAAAGTATAATTACTGTACCTACATAGTATTAATTGAAAATATTTGTTTTTTAATTCTCTTTTTAGTGTTCACTTTAGCTCTTTAGTAATACTTCTTACAAGGTGGGGGCTGGTAACCTGAGATACAGGTATTACCTAGTTCAGGTATCAGTCCACCATAATCTGTCAAATCCTACTGCTAAATTAGTTTTAAGTACATTTATGTAAAATTGTAAGGATTATGGTGAGAATTAAATGATTTTATTATTTATTATTATTTATATTAAAAAAAAACTAATTGAATTAGTGCGAAAAAACTAGTCACTCAATCTTCATTTGACATCGCGCACGAGATTCGCAAACATAGCGGCCGCAGCGGCTGGGTACCTACGCAAGGGGCAGGTTGCGTTGCGTGCTCTGCACGTATGCGTAAGCGTAGACGTATGCGTAACCCGGTGTGTCAGGGGGTCACTTGCGTCACTACGCGCGTGTCTACGCAGCCGGTGTGCCCAGGCCTTAAATGACTAATATACAGGATGGAGGATATGGTAAATGGGACCAACTCTGAAGGCTGAAATCGCGAAAATAAATTAGCTGTTTCATACATTTTGATATTTTCGTTATTGTTGTTGGTCTGTTGGTCCCATAGTAAAAGTTGTTCAATATGATGGTCCCTCTACCATATTCGGATTTGTTCCGGATTCGTCATATTCCTGATTCGTCGTATTCCAGATTCGCCGTATTCCTGATTCGACGTACCTATTCCAGATTCGTCAGAATATAAAATAAAATAAAATACAGCCTATGACATATTTTTTATTTATTTATTCAATTATAAGGTACAAAAACAGCATAATTTACATTTCATTTTGGTTCAAATACCTATTAATTAATCTGAAGCATTTTCGTTACCTAATAATAAAAAAAATACAAAATTGACATTTACTTTAATGATAATTTGTTTATTTAAGTTGTTTATTTTATTGTGAGACCATTTCTGACATGCGCGTCGTGAATCGAGATGGCGAGGCGTGCAAGCAATTTTAAGGCGCCGCGCCAGTGCTATCGACCAGGGGGTCAAGTCTGCTAATGTTTTCGTCAAAATCGTAGTTCAATGGTGTTCTAATGGTAATGCTATTTGACACAGTTCTTGTTTCGTAAACACAAAATCAAGACAAAATATATTTCCGTTTTGGGATAAGAAACACAAATGTGTTTCGGTTTTGGGTTTAAGAAGCAAGAACTGTGTCAAAAAGCATTACCATTCAAACACCATTGAACTACGATTTTGACGAAAACATTAGCAGACTTGACGACCAGTACGTATTACCAGGCCTCATTTAAAAGAAGACAACCCTAACGTTGCGTCGTCAGAAAAGGTAAGAGCCCGCGATAGAAAGAGAGGCAACTACTTGGTGAACTGCGCGACCTGAATTGCACTATTGTGTCGGAGCAAAGTCGCTATTTATTTAAATGACTTTGCCGAGTACTGCTTCTGTACTTGTACCATTAGTTATTATGTGGTATTACGTTGAATCATGAAATTGGCGAATCTGGAATTCGGCGAATCTGGAATACCTACGACGAGTCAGGATCATGACGAATCCGGAACAAATAAGGCTATTTACCAAACACATGTTGTATTTATGTGTGAAATAACTATTATCTTTCAGCCATATGCGTGGGTCGGCTACACTTTAGTAGTGATGGCAGTGTATTGGGTGACTGAATGTATACCTTTGGCCATCACTTCCTTCCTACCATTAATTACATTTCCTTTAGCTGGTATTGCATCGACTACACAAGTATGCAAATGGTATGTGAATGTAAGTATAATCAATAATCACATTTCTTTTATTTTATTTTTAGTAGGTGTAATAACTATGACTAGATCATTAGCCAAAACAGTTTCCAACGATGAGATTTACATAGCGAAGACTATAATTAATTTAACTTAAGAGAAAAAAAATACAATGAGAGAAAAATTGACAAATTCCTAACCAAAATTTGATGATTTCAATTATAATTATAATAAAAACTCAGAAATTTAAAGAATTAAATTAAACGGTAGGTAAGTACAATTTCTTAATATTTAATGTATGATTCTTATTACACACTTTTATCTTTTTTGTCATACCTATAAAATGTGAGTTCTTAGTTTGCTATTAAATAAATCAATATGACGGTACCTATCTATTATTATGTGTATTGCAAGCTCAGATCAAAAATCTAGTTTAAGAGTATTTAGTTCTACATGTGGGAACTGAAAAAACTGCCTTGGAGCGGGCACTCAACCTTGGGCACCTAAATGAGATACGCCTTAGAAGAAAGGGTGAATCAATGTGGTGATTTAACACCTATATAAGAACACTTTTGATCTCTGTGTTCACGTCGTAATTCCAGAGATTGAAGCAGCACTGGGGCATCTTTAAATCTAGAACCAAGTCTTTTTAAGAACTTATTCTGAATCCTTTCTATCTGATTAATGTAAGTAGCGTAGAAAGGGTTCCAGCTTCCAGACTATGGAGGCATATTTTAAGTGGCTCCTAACCAAAGAGTTGTACCTATAACAGTATATAAGTTTGCACGTCTTTAAATTATTGACACTGTCTAAGACAAAACCCAACATTTTGAAAGTTTTAGCTGTAGCTTTATCTATAATATGAAAAGAAAATTCAAGCCCAAGTCCCTCACCTCGGTCACTCTCTTTATTGTTATTAAATTTGTTGTTGTAATTAATGAGTTATTTCTTTCGAGAAAAAGTTATAGTATGACATTTATCAATGTTTAATTTTAAGTCATTTGCAGAGCAGTATTCGTAAATTTTTTTTTAAGTCATTTTGAAATAGTTCACAATGTTCAACATATTTAACGAAAACAAATATTTTTGTATCACAAGCGATAATAACGCTTTAGAATGATAAAAACAATTCATTACATCATTGATAAAAATGTTAAAAAGAAGAGAACCGAGATGAGATCCCTGTGGGACGCCGGATGTTATTGAAACAAAGCAATAGCCACGTATAAAATTTATACTTCACAATGGCATTGCCAGTTCAAACAATATAAAAATGTGACAGCATGTTTTTCCCCTGTACCCTTTATTTTCAATGCCTTTAATTTGATAGTTGCGCGTAGTGTGAGATCTGTAGATTTTTTTGGAGATAGAAAGGGAGGAAGAGAGGAAAGAAGGAAGGAAGGAAAGAAGGAAGAAAGAAAAAAAGGAAGAAAGTATGGATTTTTTATAATAAAATTATAACATCATTTACTTTTTGTAACAATGACACAGAATAGATATGTACTAGCACAATAATTGGCACCCTAAGCAAAATATTTCCTTAATTTGTTATTATATTATCTGTAACATAGGTATTTAGGCGTAATTTACGACTGTAAATATATTATTATTGTATGTTTATTACAGTAAAATCACATTTAGTAAGAAAGTGAAATGTGAAGTGTGACTTAGGGGCTAAAGCGTGCCCCCAAGATCTCCTACTATACCTACGAAAAAAACATATTTTTTACTTAAAATAGGTTTATTGAGCGTTTTTATAAGTAACATAGTGTTTTATTTATTTGCTTTACATTGTTATGTTTTTTATTTTAGGACACAATTTTTATGTTCATCGGAAGTTTGTTTTTGGCATACTCCATTGAACAATGTGGTTTACATAAGCGATTGGCTTATTTTACGATGCGTACAATTGGATATTCACATATTAAGTAAGTATTCGTTATTTTCAAATGGGCTATTTATTATTAACCGGGCAATTAAAAAAGCTATTGGTGACTGTTAATTATTTATAACTAGCGACCCGACCTCGCTTCGCTTCGGTTCCTTCCTTTTTGCCAAATGCTACCTTCCAACAACATCTAAAAAGAAAACAAATACCTTACAATCGGGACTCCCATTCTCCAATAGTCTCTTCCATCCCGTTCGAGTCCCGTCCCGTCATCGGTGTAAGAATCGCGCTTGAATTTATTTTCGCACGCGTTATTTTTTTGCGATATCTCCTAAGATATTCAATTGATTGCAATGGTGTAAAAGGTTATATAAAATAATGTGCGTAAAATGCTTAAGGTGACTAACGTATTTAAGTTGATAAGGATTAATACTGTATCCTTCTAAATAGCTTTCCAAATTACCGCAGTGACCAATTTTTAGAAGATATAATGGTTAATTATAGTAAGTTATTCTTAAAAGATAGATATGTGCTATTGCGGATTTTTTGTAGATCTATAAAAGAGGAACAATTCCATCATACATTATTTTGTTATAGCTCAAAAGGTTTACGCAGCGTTTTCCATGCAAGCTCCCAGACGGCTTAATTTTTGCCGACTTCTTCAACAATAACTGTTGAAGAAGAAGAAGAACAATAACATATTTTTTTTCTAGTTTACATAAAACCTCAACTTATTATACACTTTAACCATCCTCAAGAATCACTCTATCATTCGGTGAAAACCGCATGAAAATCCGTTCAGTAGTTTTAGAGTTTATCGCGAACAAACAGACAGACAGACGCGGCGAGGAACTTTTGTGTCTTATTAGTACACTAGCGACCCGCCCTCGCTTCGCTTCGGTTCCTTTCTTTTCTTTCCAAAAGAACCGTCATCATCGGTATGAGAAACGCGCTTGAATTTATTTTCGCGCGCGTAAACTTTTTGCGATAACTCCTAAGATATTTATTTAAACTATATAGTGTAAAGGGCTGAAACGCTTATAGTAACGAACGCATTTTATTTGATCATTATTAATACTGTTTCCGTCTAAATACCTTTCCAATTACCACATTATTTGTGACCATTTGAAAAAAAGTTCAAATGGCTATAGTTAGCTATCCTTAAAAGATAGACATAAACCGACGCGGAATTTTTAACTTTTACTATGGGGCCAACCACGAAATCATGAAAAAAAATCTGCTGTTTCATACATTAATAGTCGAGTCGATGTTGTACTTTTCTATGGAACAGCTGGTATTTTTTCGCGATTTCGTGGTTGGCCCCATAGTAAAAGTTGTTCATTCACATGATCTGAACAACCCTTTTAATTTTTAGATATACTTAAAAAATAACGGTGTATAGCCACAGTAAAGCATTATTTTCTGGAATAATTTACCTCAGGGTGGATTCTTTTTGGGGTAACAGATCGGAATAACCGATTCTAGATATGAGGGGTATAGAATCAAAGACAGCTAAGTGACATAAATTACGAAAATGAACTGAGTATCACGCCATCTAGGAAATTTTCGGTTTTAACTATATTTACTTCTTTTATTTTAGAAACAAAAATAACTAAAGCCCTTTAATTTGCGTCTAAAAAATGAAGTTGGGTTCAAAGGCAGCTAAGGCCCATACAAAAGTGAGCCACGTTATTACTGAAGTAAACTTAGTTTCCTGTCAATTTGTCATTTGTGCACTTAGCTGTCTTTGATTCTATACCCCTCATATATTTCGCTAGCTTGCTGATTTGCCTACTTTACTCTATTTCTTTTTTCAGGCTCATGTTAGCTATGTGCTGTGTGACCACTTTTGTCTCGATGTGGATCACAAACACGGCAGCTACCACAATGATGGTTCCCATCATTTTTGCTATCCTGAGGGTCTTCGAAAACGTATGTTTTTTTTTTTAAATAAATTATATACATATTCAGTTTGCTTTAATGATTTGCAATTTGAGCATAATTACCTCTTCTTTTTTTCTGGTAAAGACCAGTATTTGTCTAGGGTTCTATTAAGGCGGTTGTATGACCGAAAGTGGCGCCCTCAGAGGTTTTTATTTAATAAGTTATTAATAGAAAAAGATTTTAATAATGTTTATCGTGGAGATTTTAGGGCTCATGGACTAGTATTTTTAGAAGGTATCACTACATGCCTTCGTAGTCATTCGTAGAAGTAGATAGCAAATGTGTCAGAAACGGCCACTGTTAGCAGTTTTGCTATCTACTTCTAGCAGTGACTACGAGGGAATGTAACGATACCGTCTAAAAATACTAGACTGTGGGCCCTTAAATCTCCATGATAAACATTTTTAAAATTGTGTATTAGAATTATAATATTAAATATAATTCACCGCGGCGGCGCCACTTTCGCTCAGGGTACCACCTTAAATAAAAAATCCAAAATACCAAACCAAATAAAAATTAATGGGATTTACAGTTTTATATGAAAAATAATAATTGGCATTCATTTATTTTGAATAGGGTTCAGTATTTTGGATTTTTATTTTTATAGAACTCTTGACAAATAATATCTTAATCCGAATATCATTCACAAAAATAGTAAATTATGATCAAATTGCAAATCATTTTGGTATTACGTTTGTATGGGAAGCTCACGGTTTACCGAAGTTATTTAAAGTAGGTACCTTGGTATATTCATTCATTCTTCCTATGATGTTACCAATTTTGGCTCTCTTTTAGTTTGACTTTTTATTTATACACACTTTAAATTTGCAGCAAGGTCTGTTAAAGGTATATGAGGAAGATAATCTTGGTAATAAAGTTGCAAGTGACATCACAACATGTTATTTTTGCGCTGCTACATTTTCCGCTACAATTGGTAAGAAAACATTGAATTACGTTACGGCCCAGCCACAACCAGCGCGGCAGGCGGCAAGGCGGGCGGCGCGGCAAGCGAATTCAGTAATCACTGCGCGGTCGTGACGATGAGCTGAGAGGCCGCAGAGATAGCGCGCAGTGAATATTGAATTCGTTTGCCGCGCCGCCCGCCTCGCTGCCTGCCGCGCTGGCTGTGGCTGGGCCGTTAGGTGTACTTATCTAAGTGTTGTGCATTGAAATATATTGTTGTGTTCCGGCAGGTAGAAGTAAGATAGCCGTTCCTCAGTGATGAGTATTCCGGGTGTAGTGCGCTTCCACCTTCGACCTTATCGTCACTTAACATCAGGTGAGGTGAACGCCAAGCGCTACCTCGATGAGCATCCGCATCGCTGAGGAACTGACCATCTTATCTCTAACTGCTGGAACACAATAATTTTTAAATTGTTGTTATGACGTCAGGCTTAGGTAAGATGGTGAATGGTACCCCCCCTGGGAATCGAACCCGGGACCCCTGCGTCTTACACGGGTGAGCGAACCACTGTACACAGAGGCGGTTAAATCACAGAACAAATACAAAATGTTCTGTGGGTTAAATAATATAATCAGATTCTTTCTATCCAGGTGGAATCGGCACATTAGTCGGGACGGCGACAAATCTCGCTTTCAAAGGACTTTTCCAAAGGTTAGTTAATTAAACTTTTTTATCTTTAACGTTTAAAACAGTTAAGATAATAAAAAAACAAAAAACCGACTTCAAAAAACCTACCACTAAAAAAAGTAAGAAATAATATTCGTAACAATAAAAACACGTCTTTTGAAGTCTGGTGGGGATTTTAGAATAAAAAAAAGGAATTTGTACTCCAGCTTAGGATCAACTTGGGAGTTTACCTAATGTAATAACGTTTGAATCATTTCAATCAGTCCAGCCGTCTTGGAGTAATAAGATGTAGGTACATACAAAAAACAAAAACAAAAAAAAAACTGGTTGAATTGAGTACCTCCCTCCCTTTTGAAGTCGGTAAAAAAAAAAACAAAAAAAGTACATATATCGCGTGATATGGCATTTTATCGACACTCAACTGTCAAATACCATTGTCTTTTGACAGTTACGCTATATATCACGCGATATAATTTTCGTGGTTTGATGGTCATGCTAGGCCTAGGGTTGCCAGATCGGAAGTCCAAAATATCTGGAGAAAACTTGAAAATGTCGTGATTTTGCGGTTGTTGTCGGGAGTAATAAATAAAATTGCAACTTAAATGCCTGTATAAAGTAAGAAAACGGCCGCGCAGCGCGATTTTTAGTCCGTTTCATCCACTAATCTTGTAAGTTGTGATAATGCCTGTCTATTGTAAAAAACAGCCGCGCAGTTTGATTTTTAGTTAGTTTCATCCACTAATCTTGTAATCTGTGGTTTCATACGCGAAAATGTTTTCTAGAGAACTTTCGGATCAGCTGTTTTTCCGGGAGATTTTTAGATTTTTCGGGAATCGGGAGATTACTTGAAATTCCGGGAGAATCCAGGTGAATGCCGGCCAGCTGGCAACCCTACCTACAGGTTAGGTGAAGGCCAGCACTATCTCGTTGTGCATAAAAAATGTAGGTATATTGTACTTTTTGTTTTTTCAGTGAATATCCAAATGCTCCAGAGCGTTTGTCTTTTCCATTATTCTCGGCATTTGGCGTGCCATACATGATTGTATTGGAAGCTTGTTGTTTCATATTTATGGCCATGATCTATTTTGGACTTTGGATGTAAGGATAATTCTTTATTATTATGTTTTTGAATTATTTTATATAAGTCTGTGTCTGAAACAATCCGAGATGCTCCATTATGTTTTGAAAGATGCAAGTTCTAAAACTGTTTTCAAGTAAGTAGGTACCTAGAGATCACCCATAGGTCGAATTTCTACCATAAACATTATTGACAAGAAAAATAGGTACCTACATAATCATGTACTTAGTTGACTATACACCGTTATTTTTTAAGTATCTAAAAATGAAAAGGGTTGTTCAGACCATGCACGTGAATGAACAACTTTTACTATGGGGCAAACTATTAATTTGATGTCCAAATATATTTCGACGCATCTTGAGAATGTCATCTCATGTGTAATTTCACAAAGCGTCCGCAACTTTCAAAACTTAGTAGATAGATGTATTCTGTTAACCGCTTAACGATTTTAACACAAAAATAAAAAAAAAAAAAATAAGATTAAGGGGGGGGGGGGGGCTCTACATACATGGAACTGAAACTGAAAAAAAAAAATTCTTTATACCAATACGTGCGGGGTGTCTATAGATAGATCTTCAAAAATGACATTGAGGTTCCTAAGACAATTTTTCTCAAAGTCAACCGTTTGAAAGATAAACACTGCCAAAGTGGTAAAATGTGTCCCCCCCCCCCGTCTAACTTTTGAAATAGGTGAGTGAAAAAACTAAAAAAAATATAGACTATAAATCTTAATAAAAACTTTCACTGAAAATTGGTTTGAACGAGATATAGTAATTAGTTTTTGAGATATATCATATTTTCCAAAAACGCAAATATAACTTTGTCATTCATACCAACACTGTGTACAAAGTTATTTTTACAGACGGAAAATGATAGTGGTATTAAATATGGTATGGTATATAAGGTAACTACGGAACCCTACGGCGCGTGGCCCGACACGCACTTGGCCGGTTTTTTATGTTAAAAAAGAGCAGAAACAGAATATCTTATTTACTCGAAACTATGTTGTACACCTTGTTGTATAATAATTAATAATGTAAAATATGATTGCAACTCTGTGGTTCACAGATTGCCTAGTCAAGCTTGAGTATGGCGGCACTATCCTTCATTCTCAAAAGATCTATCGGCCAGATTCACAATCTAGTGAGATTTTTTTTGCTCATAAGATCTATAATGGATCTAATGAGAACTTAAATCTCAGAAGATCCATATTGTACAGATCCATAATGGATCTAGTGAAAGGTTTTTTCTCAGCTGATCCATTGACCAGATGCATGATAGATCTAGTTAAGTTTTTTCTCACGACCGACCCGTAGTCACACCGTATAGTGTCGGGTAAGCTCACTCTATGGTCTTGGGGAATATATAAATGCACTTTAAAAATAATGTAACACACTTTTAAATGTTTAGCTTCAAAATTTATTGAATGAACTATAAAAATAATGGTTGCCACTATAAATATGCTAAGCTTTAAAATTAATACTTTGCACCATACAAATTAATTTTATAACTTTAGTGCATGGTTGGACAGAAACTAAATATGGTTTCGGAGTTGGGGCACAGTTATAGTGCAAACCATTATTTTTGTAGTGATAATATTAAATTATAGATCTAAATAATATTGTAAAGTGCTGACAAAATTGTTAAAGTGCAAACCATTATTTTTGTAGTGATAGTATTAAATTATAGATAGCTATCATTATTTTAAAGATGATCATATACAATTCTATAGCTGGTTTCATCAAATTTAAAGTGCTATTCAATACATCCCTATGGTCTTTAGCCTTGCTTTCAAGGTGTCTGTTTGGAATATAACTGATACTGTCCATAGAAAGAAACTTGATCCCTCTCAGGATTTCAGGCTTCGATGATGCGACCGTTGTCAGTTTTCTGCTTCGTCATCTGGCTTTACCCATGTCTCGCGATAAAGTTTACCTCCTCTTAATCTATGATTTACCTCCTCTTAATCTATGATTTAAGTTCTCATTAGATCCATTATAGGTCTGTGAATCTGGCCAATGGATCTTCTGAGAATGAAGGTTATATTTAACTAAGTACTTCTTATTTGCGTATTTATTTACGAGTCTCTACTCGCACTATATTACACGTACTTACGTACGTACGTACGACCCGGGACGGTTTCTTAGTATTTGTTTTTATGTATCTTACTGCTGTTTGCAAAATGTTTCTTTCGTTTCTGTTTTCATAATTATGTTTTATTTATGTATTCTCTTTTATATACAACTTTTATAAAATAGATAATATAGTGAATACATGATATATATATATATATTTTTTGCATTAATATTTATTTTTCCTAAATTAGTTTATATTACCTACATCTTTTTTTCTGCTACCCGCGTATCGCCATAGGGTGATGGCTGAAAATCGGCGTTTTTTTGCTTTCAGCGAATATTACGCTGAGCCTTGGCCCTGTTGCTGCTGCACACATATTATATAAGATCATGTTTTGTTTTTATTTGTATTTTTAAAAATTTCTGTAAATTGTGTTATATGTGTGTTAAAAAGCAGCAATAAACGATCTAACTATCTACTTAAATTATTTTGTAGGCCAAAATCTGAATTAGCTAAGAAAACTAAAATAAACCAAGCAGGCAAAGCGGCAGTAGGTAATGCTATTGCAAATGATCAAAAGAAACTGGGAAAATTTACATTTTGGGAAGGCGTGAGTTATTTTATTGAATTTTAATCGTTGTCACAATTATCATTTATCAAATATTCAAATTATGTATTATAAGCCCCCCGCATATTGCTAATGCGCCTGACGGTCATTTTTCAAAAAGGAAAAGTAATTGTAAAATAATTGTACTTAAACCTTATCTTATTGAAAATAATAATTCAGTAATTTAATAATAGTACATTATGAGACAAGTTAGCTTAGGTTGCTCATCAGCTCACGAGTTTCATACGACGTTTTTCAACACATTTGCGAGGATAAAACAAAGTAATTTATAACACAGCAACAAATATGGCAAAAACAAAATATGATAATTTATGGGAAAAGGCGCGCATTTTTTTTTTGTTTTTTTTCCACACGCTCAACGCAATAATATTTTGCGAACAAAGGGGTGAGGAGCATACAGCCTACTACTAATACTTCTAAATTATAATTTTAAGTTACAAAATGCAAATATTTTAATGTTTTATAACAAAATATTGTGAATTATGAATAATTTGATAATAATAAATATTTATTTGACTTAATTAAGGACTTACACATTTATTTATTCCAAAAATGTATATGAATTTTCAGCAGCATAAAACCTCTTTGTTGTCAAAAAAAAATACTGTATTACCCGGCTAAATTGGGAATGCTCTGTTTACTCGCATAGAACTTGCAGTAGGTACTAATTTAACTTTGTAGGGTTAATTCTATTACGAACTAGTGTTTTATATATTATTGCACGCGTTTGTTATAGCTCGGTTTATGGCCCTAAAAGCGATGTATAAGGGCTCACTTTACGAGCAAGTGTGTTGAAAATGAAATTACCTATTACAATTTTCTAATTAAGTACATATAATTTTTAGTTGCCGACTTGCGGGATGCGGACTTCAACATGGATGTTAATATGACATAATGTTCCAGCGCATTAGCAATAGGGAATATGCATAATTTTTTTTAGATCAAAATCAAAAATAAAATGCGTGAGCAAATCAACTGTAATATTGAAACTTTTCTCTTGTGATACTTTCTTGTGATATAGTTACTTGAAGTTAGCACGCATCAGCTCCCGCCGAAAACGCTCTAATAAGACGTTACTTGTCGTTTTAGGTGTGTTTCCGGCGCGTTTAATAATATGGAGTTAGCCAAGAATCTTCAATTATCTCCTTAAATTTTGCGTTTAAGTTGTTCTGACTGTTAAGATCATTATATCCGAAAATGAAAAAAAAATATCGATATTTTCCCCTGATTTCATCGTGTGATAAAACTAAAAAAAAACATTTGTTTTAATTTTTTTCTATTCCACCATGTTTTTACAAGTGTCCGCAGCAATCAAGCTCAAATTTATCAAAATCGGTGGCTTATGCATATTCCCTATTTGCGGGGATAGTGAAGCACTTTCATTTCAGCACTACATTATTCGCCAAGAAGCATCGGCACAATTCATCGTACGTTACCGGTTTTGTAACAAATGCTTCAAAAAAGGTTCTATCAATAGCATCAAGGTACGATAAAGTGTGTCGATGCTTGGCGAATATGTAGTGCCGGCATCACATTATTTAAGGCATTTTAGGCCCTCCGCTGCGTTAAGCGGGCCCTTTCGGGGCGTTAGGGCCAAGGTGCTGAAATGATCAAAGTGATAAAAGGACCAAGTTGCTAAAATGCCCAAGGTGCTGAAATGTCCATGTACAATGACCCGGCTATAGGTACTTTATATCTGTCGCTCTCGCGCTAACATTATTGTTGTGCCTGTGTGAGCGCAATGGCAATATGTTAGCGCACGAGCGAGTATAGACGGGTCATTGTACAATTTTTTCTCAGCCTACGTCACCTATTACGGAGAAAATAAATAAAAAAGTGATTAAAAATATAGAAGTTAACCTTCTCCGTATTTATGAGATCCTGGTACTTTGGTGATGTATTGTGTTACGAAAAATATGAAAAAAAAGTTATTCAAAATATATGAGTCATTTTGCAACTTTGGACATTTTGGCACCTTGGTCATTAGGATCCGAAAATATGAGTAATTTTGCAACTTTTGTCATTTCAGCACCTTGGTCATTTTAGCACCTTGGTGCCCCACGCCCCGAAAGGCTCTAATCTATGTCGCCCCGCGCCGGGATCCCGCTTCACGCAGCGAACGCACATAGTCGCGGCGAAATCGCGGGCTTATTCTGCACACTAGCGCCGCCATTGAAACGAGAATCATAGTGCTTAAATAAAGACGAAATTGTGAATTATCTCTGTAATGCACTCCGATCAAGCTTAGTGGTATTATTTATCACTTGAAAGTTTAAGTCTAAGTTTCAACGCTTCGCGGGCCGGAGATGGCTCGCGGGCGGGCCGTAGTTTCCCCATCCCTGTTGTATAGCGCTATCGCTATACAGGTGAGTTAGTTGTAGGTAGTAGTTAAGTAAGTTGTTGTGGAGTGCCTAAGGATGAAAGTCACAGTAAAGATTCACTATTTATTTACGTACACAGTTTAGATAAGTTAAGTGGTTCTCACGCGACGTTATTCATTCACGGAAGCTAAGTTTGCACTCAAAATAAAAATTATATTATTATAAAATACTAGTACGTAACGCATGATTCATCGACCTCAATAAAATGAGTAAACGCAAGTATTTCAATGTACAAGTAAACCGTACACCTGTTGTCGTTTCATTTATTGTACTTTTATTGCTAAAAGGGGCCACTTTTGGCAATAAAAGTCCATTAAACTATATACAGATAATTAACAATTTGTCTATTTAAGCACTTTTTTTTTAAACTTTTTGATATTTTCGATATTAATTTTTCTATGAAACAGCTAATTTTTTTTCGCAATTTCAGAGTTGGTATATAATAATAATATAATATAAATTATATAATAGTTGTATATCACCCATATTCCCAGCTTTGCTTAGTTTGGGGCTAGATGGCGCGGTGTGAAATTGTCCTAGCATTTGTTACTAAATATTCATTATTATTTATGAGGTATTAAAATAATCGAACCAAAGTGTTTATTTCCAGATGGTCTCCGTTTTATTTATTTTAGCGATGATTTTTTTCTTTTCCCGTTCACCGCAAGTTTTTAAAGGATGGGGTGATATGATCATAGATTTTTTTGGAGTAAAGCCGAAATTGTGCGTATTAATTTATCAATTGAATTTAACTAGATTGGGTTTAATAACTAATAAACTTACCTCAATATAATAATGTTCTTATTGCCTCTTAGCTTAGGTATGTTAATAATTAATAGATATTGAAACTGTAAGTAACTGTTTTTATGCAATATGCAATACACAATAAGTACCTACCTACTTAATGTATTATTATTATTATTAGTGAGCTAAACTTGATTTTTAATAATTATCAATAGACATTTCATATTCCCACTGCTGACGCACAATAGCCTTCCTTAGGGCGTCCATTGCGTTAAGCGGGATCTCGCCACGGGTACACGGCGCGACCGTTTTCTGACGGACAGATGCTTGCAGTGCTTGAGTAAGCTCTAAGGCTCTCCGCTGTGATCCCGGTTGACGCAGCGGAGGGCCTAATCTATGTCGCCCCGCGCCTGGAACCTGCTTAACGCAGCGGACGCCCTTATAGGTTCTTCTTTTATTTATGAATCAAGAATTTTGTAATTGATGATTGTGTCTTTTCTACAGCGTTCTGGATTCTGCTCTGGCTATGGTGATCCTCACATTAATGTTTATTTTACCGCGTTCCGCGGATATCTTCAAAAATTTCACTGCCAAATGTAAGCGATTGTTAAAATTTCATTACAAACATTATAAACCGTTAAGTGTCGTTAATTAAAATGTCTTTAATTTTATTAGCGACGCGCTCTTTACGTTGTAATTAGTTTTTATTTTTTTTAAATAAAAGAGGGGTAGGGCCAACTATTATGTTTTCTGTGGTAGGGCGTCGTCCCCGAGAATTAGATTACATTCTCTTTGCCCGCACTGAGATCCCGCGCGCAGTAAACAGTAAACCCAAAAAAAAGAGTAGTCGTAATTGTCCATTAAAAATGTTAAAGTTACGCTTACGCGTGAACAACGATAAAAAATATATTTACCTATGATCGAATTGAGAACTTACTACTTTTTTGAAGTTGGTTAAAAATACTAAATAATATACTAGAAAAAATACGACTCGCACCAGATCAATACTCAGACGGGAATCGAACCCGCGACCTTTGGATATCCGGTCCAATGCTCTGACCGCTGAGCTACCGAGTCACTAGTGACATCGCCGAATTTCTTCTAGTATATCCTACTCTTACGCTGCAAGCCAGCGTTATTTCACCAATGTGAGGAATTACCTCGACATTCAATTGAAATATCTTTCCAGATATTTGGCAATCGATTAAGATGAAATAGCTATATAATTATTAAATTTGAGATTTTTGCATTCACAATGCTATTTTTATACAATACTAAATAATATACTATTTTTCTAGTATATTATTTAGTATTGTATAAAAATAGCATTGTGAATGCAAAAATCTCAAATTTAATAATTATATAGCTATTTCATCTTAATCGATTGCCAAATATCTGGAAAGATATTTCAATTGAATGTCGAGGTAATTCCTCACATTGGTGAAATAACGCTGGCTTGCAGCGTAAGAGTAGGATATACTAGAAGAAATTCGGCGATGTCACTAGTGACTCGGTAGCTCAGCGGTCAGAGCATTGGACCGGATATCCAAAGGTCGCGGGTTCGATTCCCGTCTGAGTATTGATCTGGTGCGAGTCGTATTTTTTCTAGTATATTATTTAGTATTGTATAAAAATAGCATTGTGAATGCAAAAATCTCAAATTTAATAATTATATAGCTATTTCATCTTAATCGATTGCCAAATATCTGGAAATATATTTCAATTGAATGTCGAGGTAATTCCTCACATTGGTGAAATAACGCTGGCTTGCAGCGTAAGAGTAGGATATACTAGAAGAAATTCGGCGATGTCACTAGTGACTCGGTAGCTCAGCGGTCAGAGCATTGGACCGGATATCCAAAGGTCGCGGGTTCGATTCCCGTCTGAGTATTGATCTGGTGCGAGTCGTATTTTTTCTAGTATATTATTTAGTATTGTATAAAAATAGCATTGTGAATGCAAAAATCTCAAATTTAATAATTGGTTAAAAATGACAAGGTTTTCCCCCCTGGTTTTCCCTAGGCATACCTGTAAAATGCTTTCTTTTTTTAAATTCCGGCTCCTTCCACGATGTATTTTTATTTCCAGATCGCGAAGACCTTCCAAAAGGAAAGATTGGTTCAGTTCTGGACTTTCCATCACTGAACACGAAAATGCCATGGAGCTTCATGTTTCTTCTGGGTGAATCCTACTATCCTACAATATTACTATAAGGGTACCCTACCCAGGCCACACACCACAACACCTGTTTCCTCGTGGTCCTAATAATTTGTCCTATTAGAGGAACCACAAGGAAACCCTATTTCTCGTATATCTCCTACTGTGGAGTAAAATTATTAAATGATAATTGTCTTGTACATACCTAGGTAGTCCTATTGTGGTACAATACAATCACACAAGATTTTCATAGATTATTTTTGAACATTAAACTCTCTGGTCTATTATTTTATTTATTTCTATGATTATATGACAATGTGGTTGGTAAATCAAGAAAATATGACAATTCTGAATATTGACTTATTTTCCTCACATTCTTACGCGTGAAAAAATTTTGTAAAACCTATAGCTAACACTTATATGGCGAATGGCGAATATAATATAGGTATATACAGCTGGACCATAAAGAATTGACAAAAATTGAGGGCGCCACTTCGTATGTAAACACGTTAACATCACGAATAATTTGGCAACACTGACTATATTTCGTACTGAAAAATTTTAGTTCCATTTTATTTAATTTCAACTCTTTATGGCCAAGCTGTATGCTAAAATCTATTCTGTGTTGCTTTATTTGTTTTTAAAAATAAACAATTTGAGCCACTTTTTAACGGAGGTACACTAAGTAGTTATGATGACTATAGGCCAACCGGCGGGCTGACTATCTACTTAGAAACCACCTAGCGACCGGTCTCATTTGACAAATGAATGTGATACATTGTTTCGTCTTTTTGGGATAAAAAAACATACCAAAGAAAAGTAGCAATGTATGTCAAATGACCCCGGTTGCTAAATAGTTTCTATTTAGATAATCAGCCTGCGGTTAAACGAGTCCTCGCCCGCGGGGCACAGAGGCGCGAGGGGAGATGAGAACGGCGCGGCGGGGCGATGCGGGCGACCGACGGGGCGGCGAACCCCTGCCGCCTGCACCTCTCACGATCCCCGTTTTCGTCTCCTCTCGCGCCTCTGTACCCCGCGGGCGAGGACTCATTTAACTGTTCGGCCTAATAGTACCTATGAATAACGTTAAATTATTATTTAATTTTAAGGTGCTGGTACTTGTCTCTCTGAAGGTGCCAAAATAAGTGGATTGAACAAGGAAGTACAAGACGTATTGAAGCCCCTTGCGGGTCTTCCAAATCCTGTAATAATCTTTATTTTTGCTTTATTTGTGATATTTATTACAAATTTTGCGTCCAATGTGGCTGTTGCCAACATCTTGGTACCCATAGGGATGCAAATAGTAAGTTTTATTACCTTATTCTTATTTACCATAGCTTATACCCTTATCCTTTACCCATCTACAAATATTAAACTTAAGAGAGTTTCGCAGGTTGTCTGGTTCGCAATTTGTCTGTATTCTACAATAAAATTCGTCTGATTTCTTTTTAAAATTAGCAGACCGTCTGCTAGACCAACTGCTAATTTTTCATATCAGTCCAGCAGCACAGAATACATAATAGTACAAGTCCAGCAGACAAACTACTAAATCGCTTATACCGGGTGTAATAAGAACAAGACCCTCAACGAAGCCGAGGTCTACGTATTCTGCCCATCATCAGGACCATTTCTGTTCAAAATTATTGCTGGGAAACGATTTCAATTTTTGGTGTTAAAAAAGCATTGCATACATTACCACGCAATGTTACGCGTACAAAAGACCGCGCCTGCGAGTGAATGCTACACATAACAGCTGCGTGCAGCCGAGTTGAAAGGCAACGTTTAAATGTGCGAACTCATGAAAAACATTGAGTGTTGAGGTTTTGAAGCTATTGTTTGTTACGAAATACATAAAATTTTGATAATGTTTCCGTAGACAAAAAATAGCAAATCTATCTATATAAAAATGAATCCAATTTCACGTACTATCGTTTTGTCTCTTTCACTCGCACTGACTGTGAGCAGTATATCCGATAGTTTACGGTAACGTAAACAGTTTGCATCAACTCATGGTAGGGCCACAGGAAAGGTAACGGTAACGGGAACGGGAACGGTACCACTAATATCTTAGAACCCAACTTTTCATTAATTATACCAATTCGAATTCAATATTCATAACTAAAGCAGGACAACGTCTGTCGGGTCAGCTTGTAACGAATAAAATAAGATTTCATAAAAAATTTGAAAAAAAAAAATTGACTTTGCCATTCAATTACTTCGTAGTGATTCCCAGGTATAGTCTTAAAAAAAAAAGATCCTGATGATGGGCAGAATGCGTGGACTTCGGCTTCGTTGAGTGTCTTGTTATACCGCATTTCGCCCAGCAGATAATATCATAAGGGAAATTATCTTAAGAATTAAGGCACATTCGCCCGAAATAACCTATGCCAGTGTACCTATACTATTGGTCTTCTAGCTAGACAAAGTGATAGTACTGATAGGTAAAAATTTTTTTCGCAACATGTCTGGAATTGAAAATGGTAAAAGTCCAGACGAACTACGAATTTTTATTATTAATTCGTCTGCCAGACAAATTCCTCCGTGCTTCGGAAGGCACGTTAAGCCGTTGGTCCCGGCTGCATTTGCAGTCGTTAACACCCACCAATCCGCATTGGGCCCGCGTGGTGGGTTATGGCCCATCCTCCTTACCACCCATAAGGAAGGCCTGTGCCCCAGCAGTGGGGACATCAAAAATGGCTGATGCACAGACAAATTGCGAATTAGAAAAATACTAAGATCATAAAGTCAGACGAATTAAAAAGAAAAATTCGCAGTTTGTCTGCCAGACGAATTGTGGACCAGGGGGCCTATTCCAAAATAAGGTACACAATGGGGAAGATGAGTGTAATTATTTTATAATATAGAAAAATCAAACGTAAAATCTAAAAAATAATGGTGAAAGAATTTTTTAGATATCACAAAAACTGAATTTTTTATTAATTTTCAAAGTTGAATGTTTTTAAAATCAGCGCGGTCTTGACCGTTTAAGGCGTGACGTCACATCGCCGGTTACGTCCGCCGAGATGTTATAAAACAAAGTCTTTCCGCCGCATCTGTCTATCTGTTCGCGATAAACTCAAAAACTACTAAACGGATTTTCATGCGGTTTTTACCAAATGATAGAATGATCCTTGAGGAAGGTTTAAGTGTATAATAAGTCAAGGTTTTATCTAAATTGGTAGAAATATGACGATAATAGTTAAAGATTTTGCCAAAAATTAAGCCGACTGGGAGCTTGCATCGAAAACGCTGCATAAAAATTTTGAGCTATAACAAAATAATGTATGATGGAATTGTTTCTCTTTTATAGATCTACAAAAAAGTCCGCGATGGCATATATCTATCTTTTAAGAATAGCTCACTATACCCATTATAATCTTCTAAAAAATCGGTCACATACAATGCGGTAATTTGGAAAGCTATTTAGAAGGATACAGTATTAATCCTTATCAACTTAAATACGTCTGTTACCTGAAGCATTTCATGCACATTATTTTAATCTTTTACACCATACTATTTAAATGAATATCTTAGGAGTTGTCGCAAAAAATAACGCGAGCGAAAATAAATTCATGCGCGTCTTCTGGAGCAAAGGTAACGACTGTACGATATTTGTTTTATTTTAGGGTGTGCAAAAAAAGAAAGAAGCGAAGCGAGGGCGGGTCGCTAGTACACTTAAAATACTTGTTTAAAACAGTGTATTTTTTCAAGACAATATGAGACTATGATGGAGCCAGAAGGTGGCCATGGGAACTCTGTAATAAAATGAAGAAACCCTATCGAGTTTATGCTCGTTTGATTCGTCTTGACATGGACTCTGGTACTAGATGATATCCAAGTTCTGATGATGGAGCCAGAAGGTGGCTATGGCAAATCTGTAATAAAATGACGAAACACCGTCGAATTAATTTAGGCTCGTTTGGTTTGGCTTGACAAGAACTCTGGTCCTAAAAGATATCTAGGGTGATGATGGAGCCAAAAAGTTCCCATGGTATCTCTATAATAAAACGACCCAAACCAGTGAGTTTGGGCTCGTATAATTTGTCTTGACAAGGACTCTGGTTCTAGATGATATCCAAGGTTTATGATGGAGCCAGAAGGTGGCCGTGGGAACTTTGTAATAAAACCCTGACAAAACGACGAAACACCATTGAGTTTGGATTCGTATGATTGGTCTTGACAAAAACTCTAGACAAAATCCAAGGATGATGGAGCCAGAAAGAGCCCATGGGAACTCTGTTATAAAATGACGCAATACCCTAGAATTTAGGCTGGTTTGTTTGAAACGATCCCAAATTCAATGGTGTTGTGTCGTTTTATTACAGATCTCTCATTACCACTTTCTAGCTCTATCATGAGACCCTGGGAACCATCTAGAAATAGGGTCTAAGGTCTTAGTCAAGACAAATCAAACAAAACCAAACTCGATGAAGTTGTATGGTTTTATTGCTGTGAACTTCTTCTGGCTCCATTTTAAGACCCTGGAGACCATCTCCCATCATACATAGTACTTGTCAAGGCAAATCAAACCATTCTAAACTAGATCATGGTGTTGCATGGTTTTATTACAGAGTTCCAGTGACCTTCTTCCGGCTCCATCATCAGAACCTGGAAACCATCTCCCACCATAGTACTTGTCAAGGCGAATCAAACGATTTCAAACTAGAATATGGGGTTGCATGGTTTTATTTCAGAATTCTTGTGGCCTTCTTCTGGCTCCATCATCAGACCCTGAACACTTTTTCCCAACAGCGTACTCGTCAAGACGAATCAAACGAGCTCAAACTTGACGGGGTTGCATGGTTTTATTACAGAGTTCCTGTAGTCTTTTGCAGGTCCATCGTCAGACCCTGGACACTGTTTCCCAACAGATTACTCGTCAAAATGAATCAAACGAGCCCAAAGTCGATAGGGTTTCATGGTTTTGATACAAAGTTCCTGTGGCTTTCTTCCGGCTTCATTATCAGACCCTAGAAACTATTTCTCAATAGAGTACTCGTAAAGACGAATCAAACGAGCCCAAACTGGATGGAGTTGCTTTTTTATTACAGAGTTCCTGTGACCTTATTTCAGCTCCATCATCAGACCCTGGATTCTATTTTCCAACAGAGTACTAGTCAAGCTCAAGACGAATCAAATGAGCCTAAACTCGATGGGGTTGCATGGTTTGAATACAGAGTTCCTGTGGCCTTCTTCCGACTCCATCATCAGGCTCTGGAAACTATCTCCCGTAATAGTACTTGTCAAGGCAAATCCAACGATTCCAAATGATATCAGACCCTTGAAACTACGAGTATTTCTCAACAGAGAACTCGTCAAGACGAATTAAATGAGCCTTAACTCGATGGGGTTGCATGGTTTGAACACAGAGTTCCTGTAGCCTTCTTCCGGCTCCATCATCAGACCTTGGACCTCATCTCCCATTCCTATCAGAGTACTTGTCAAGACGAATTAAACGAGCACAAAAGTCGATGTGATTGTATGGTTTTATTATAGAGTTCCTGTGGCCTTCTTCCAGCTCCGTCATCAGATCAGCTGAATGATGATCAGCGTTGTCTTACAGTTCTGACCTATATTCAAAGTTTCAAGTCTAGCTCATTATAAAATCATTCCCAGTAATTAAACAAAGAAACAAATAAACGAGATAACGACCTAAGAAAATAAAAAATACCTCAAAAAATACCTGTTAAAACGTCAACTTGCGAAAGATACGTATCCGAGGAACTATGAAACTTTCTGTACCTACCTAATTTTATTGAAAAATACAGTGGTTGTATGAAAAATGTAAAATAACAAAACAAAAGTATCGAAATTAACAAAAGTAAGTTTACAGAGCCCGTCAATCACATAGTGTCGGTAAGCTTCCATATGCCCGCCGCCGCTGTCCATCGTACAACCGGCGACGTGACGTCATAGCCATTACTCGAACGACGCAATCAGATTCCGCGCGTCCCCAAATTGATTTGCTTATAAAAAATTAAATTTTCGTGATATCAACATATTTTTTTCACAGTTGGTCATATAATTGCTTATACTTTTAATTAGGGCTAAAAAAATTGAATAAATTTTTATTTACATCTTCCCCATTGCGTAACGCAGTCACTTGGTTACGATAATCGTGCGCAGTTCGTCGGTTGTAGATATAACAAACATTTTGAATTTGGCTATCGTTGCCCGTAGACTATTGAACGAATGATGTCGGATACTCTAGAGAAAAACTGCCAAACTTACGATCACTTCGCGATATCGCATACGCAAGTGCTTTGTAATAGGAAACGATCAAAATGAAGCACGGACGCAGCTGCGTGTAGGTATCCCATTAAACTTTTCGTAATAGACCCCCAGACAACCTGCGAAACACTCACTATATTATAATAATGGAAACTTGTAGATAGGTATCATTCGTTCAAAACATCACTGTACTGTACATAAACCTACCTACCTACCTACCTATAATAGTAATAATAGGTTAGGTATGTACTTGATGTTTAAATAAATAAATTAACTCTTCAACGCACGGAAAACGAGACACAATAGATTATAATATTGTGTTGTGTCTCGGTCGCCGGCGACCGCTCTATAAATGTTACTAATAACAACATAGTCTGTACGTTTGTATGTTGTAAATGTTTGTATATTTGCACGGTTGTCCTCTACAATTTGTGTATGTCGCAGGGTTTATCAGCCGTCTAATGAGAGATTTTCAAAGTGACATTTAAAACACAATAACTATTTTCCTCACTAGAATAACAGATGGCTTTGATGGACAAGTGAAGTGTCAAAATGGGCTTTGAAAAATTGAAAAATTGAAAAATAAACAGCCTGTGCATAAAACAAGACATTATCATTTCTTGGCGTTCATTGGTTATGTTAGTGTGTTAGTGGTGTTTTCTTTTTCCTAAAAGTTTTCTTCAGTTGACACTTGCCTATTATCAACGCCATCTATGGAGCCTACAGTTTTTTTGTTATTTTGAAAAGCCCTCCTTAGCGGCCTAGCCTTTTCACTGAACGTCGCCGTTTAGTCAGCGGCATTTTGATAAAATGTAGGTGAATTGGTGAAATAAGTAGCTATACTAATAAGTAAGTATACTTCATTCACCCTGATGATTTGGCTCAGGTGAATTAAGTCTACGACGGGGCGGCCTAAAGGACATCCCACCAATGCAATACAAGATCTATTCTGTTATATAAGCTAAGGAGCTTACGCGGTTACGGGAACGGGAACGGGAACGCCCCCACTTATAAACTGGGCGCTTATTTTGTACAAAAGTAACTATATCAAATATTTCAGTCAAAGCTAAATAACACAAACCCGCTATGGTATTGCATCGTTATTGGATTCTCATCGTCCTTCTGCTTCCTTCTGCCTGTTGGAACGCCAGGAAATCTGGTTGTGCAAAGTGCAGCTAATATACCGGTAGCTAAAATGGTAAGAAATAATTATTATAATAATTATTATTAGTAATGTACAACGTGTAAATAAAATAAGCGTAATCTTTAAACTAATACAAATTACATAATTACAAATAACTTTTGGTATGGAAGCAATCCTGATATCCAGAAAAAAGCAGCTGTTTTATACAAAATTATTTGCAAACTTTGCTAAAATGTAAGAAACAGCTGATTTTTTTCGCGATTTCAGAATGCTTCCATACAAAAAGTTTTTTATAATTATGAGCTCTAGGTATACTAATTGAATCGCATATTGCAGAAAGGGCCTTAGTCCATTCTAGTTTACTTTAGGGAATTAAGTATTTTTATTTTATTTTATCATAAACAAACTTTGGTGGACTTGTATTAACACATAATATATTATTTACTTTTGTACTTAATGTTATTATGTGTTAATAGAAGTCCAACAAAGTTTGTTTATAATAAAATTAAAAAAAAATTACTTAATTCACTAAAGTAAACTTGAATGGACTAAGGCCCTTTCTGCAATATGCGATTCAATTTGTTTAAAGATTACTGCTCATTTTAATATAGGTACACCGGTACACGTTGTATATCCCGACCCGACACGCTCCCAACAGCCGCTCGCACTCGTTGGATTCGCGCTTTTGAGCGACTGCTGACAGCCTCCGATTTGTCTTATCCAACCTTATAGATTAGGATGCCATAACAAATTTGGTATCGATCGCGTAAGTGGCTGACTCTGGGTTCACAGGATAATATATTATCGTTACCAAAAAAACGATAAGGTAACTGGCTGACAATAGTACAGCAAGTAAGTACTAGTTTTACTCACGTGGATTATGGAAGGACTGAACAAAATTTAGTTTCGATGGAGCCACGCTAGTTCAAAGATGCTTCATTGTTACAAAAAAACGATAAGGTAAATGGCTGACAATAGTGCAGCAAGTAAGTACTAGTTGAACTGTTGGTATAAGCGATTAAAGTTACCAAGGTTATAATTAACTTTCTTCACGCAAACAGACCAACATATTTAGCATCAGAGAGTGCCTCTCCATCCTGTGCACCCAGGATTCAGTCACTTACGCGATCGTTACCAAACTTGTTGTGACCTCCTAGTATATTAGGTAGGATAAGACAAATACAATCAAGACTAGCTCAAACTAAATCCTGCTAGGATTTAGCTATTGGAATACTTTACTTCGAATAACTTGGTATAGGCGTAAAACCAACCTAAAATCACATACCTACCTAATTCAAGACACTCCCCAAAATCATTAACTATTCATGACTAATAAACACCACCCTTATAATTAAACTTTATCAATCAACATTTAATAAAATATTCTAAGTGATTTCAAACTCATTAAATATTACAACAAGAATCAAAGAAGCTATTATCAACCTTATCAATAGGAGAAATATTTTACACCATCAAAATTATTTAAGTATATTATCTCCGCCAGTCTAACAATTTGGAAAAAAAATGCCCAAACAGTTCGACTAGGGAATGCAATCCGGATAATCCGTAATCCGAAAAATCCGGATATCCGCACATTTTTACTACACTTCCAAATCCGGATTTGTAAATCAAATTCGGATTTTTCGAATAATAAGAAATTGTTACAAAATATAAAACAAGCAACTTTCTTGGAAGTAATCCACTTAGAGCAATCGAGTGAACACTCAGTTGCTATAAGTGGAACACATCGTTTCTCGCACTAGCTTGGTTTCGACTATTGAACTAATAGTAGGACTGGATGGCATAAAGGAAAATAATCCTAAAAATATGTCAATTAATCCACTTTATGACTTGATGTTCAAGATACAACGTTCCCGCATAATCTATAGAGTTAGGGAATTATCAACTAAATAAAAAAAAAGAAAACACAGTCCCCGTAATCCTAATCAATTTATTCAGGTGGAATTTCTACTAAGTAATTCCGAATGCTTATGAGAATAGTCGCTCTATTCTACATCAGTACCTAATTGCTTATCGTGAGAGAAATTTATTAAAATACCTTAACTGAACCAACTTTAACCAACTATGAACTAATCCTATAACCATTATTTTCTATACCATTCCTATTCTACAAATAAACCACGTCACTATGACATTCCATATTATTTGCATACCTACTCAAACTATATTTTTGCCCTTAGATCTTTCAGAGCAACTTCTTGTCAAACTTGAGCGACTACAGAATGTCTGGATCAGGTTCATTTTTAATCTTCGCAAATTTGACCACGTGTCTCACTTCCGTACTAAATTGAACTGGCTCCCTATTCGCCGGCGCAGGGACTTGCACACCCTTACGCTCCTTTACTCCATACTTTTCCTTCCAACCACACCATCTTATCCCATAGCCTGTTTCTCCTATCTCTCTTCCTCTTCGCAGTGTAAACTACGATCTTCTTCAAATCTTACCCTTGAAATTCCTCAACACTCCACCGATTTCTTCTCCTATTCCTTTACTGTCCATGCTGTCCGCTTATGGAACTCCCTACCTGAGGATATCAGGAAAGCTCAGACTCTTATTTCTTTCCGAGATAGAGTTAGAAGTTATTTCCTTTCCACTTATTCTGACTGACTATTTATATAATTTTCCTTTAAGTAGTTTTATTTGTATTTATCTGTAAATATATCTATTCTCAAACGCACTAATACTTTCGTAATTGCACCCCACTCCCCTTATAGTATCTTTATTTATTTTTCACCCAAGGGTTGCCTGGAAGAGATTGCTGCTTAGCAATAAGGCCGCCTCTTGTATGCATTTTTCTCTGTAACTGTCTTTTCTGTAATTCTTTTTGTGTGTGCAATAAAGTGTAATTTATTATTATTATTATTAACCATTGAACCAACCATACTATCACAAACTACTTAACTAAATAGTGGAGTATTTTACCGTTAACCATCAATAATAACAAACCATCTACAACCCAGATACTATACCGCCTGCATTCCATCATTTAAGTGTGTGAAAACCAAATCAGGAATCCATGACAAATAGCTTATTGCCTTATCATGTTACAACCAATAACAGAAATAGGGCTGATTTTTCAATCCTCAGATAACAGATATCAGTCAGTTTAAATATTAACCAAATCTAATACGAACGAAGACGACCTGAATGGTGCAGTGGTCAACATGCCGCCTACCACGCAAGAGGTCCCGGGTTCGATTCCCGGCCGGGCAGAAATTGAAATGATGAATTTTAATTTCTGTGACGGGTCTGGGTGTTACTATGTTGAAATTGTCCAAGCATTTATTTATTATTATTATTATAAGGGCTGATTTTTCAATGCCTAGATAGAGCTTTATCCGTTTGATAGCGTTATATACTGCCAAATTTAAAATGCTTGTCATTCACTTGTCTGTCACATTTTTGAATGACTTTTATTAGATTTGGTTAATATTTAAACCGACTGATATCTGTTATCTGAGGATTGAAAAACCAGCCCTTAAAATAAAATCTTTCAAAAATGTGACAGACAAATGAATGACAAGCATTTTAAATTTGGAAGAGTATAATACGCTATCAAACGGATAAAGCTTTGCAGCATTGAAAAATCAGCCCTTAGTAAGATGTTTTTTTTCTTCAAAAAAAGTGACACTCTATAATTATATAAATGAATAATGTTTTATTTACATCTCTTGCAGATAAAAGCTGGTAGTGGAGTTACTATAACAACACTTATTGTGACATGGATTTTTATGACCCTTTTCGCTCCAATTGTTTGGACTGATTTAAATGAATTACCTATATGGGCTGAACCAACAACTACACCAGCACCTTAACTAAAATTTTGATCGAATTCGAAGAAATAAAATATATTTATCTTAGTGAATTTTTAGTTTTTAGCATTCACAATGCTATTTTTATGAAAAAATATTAGAAAAAATCGACTCACCCGTAGCAGCTCAGACAGACGTTGAAGGGTACACAAGGGTACAAAACCAGGTACGGCCAAGTCATACAACATTAACTATAATAATAAAGAAATCGCAGTAAGGAAGCTTAGACTTGGCACGACTTGGTCTAGATTTCTTAACTTTGATAGATAAACAAGCAGCTCCATCGAGACTTGGCTAGTTTTTTACAGAACGTTTTTGGTGGGATTTCACTTCTTTTTGTAGTATCAGACCTTCGATTTTGGACATCAAATTAAGCGGCCCACCAAGTTGAATATTTTTTGTAAAGGCGGTATGTCGATCTCTAATAGTTTGGTTGGGCTCTTGTGTTTTCTAATCAGGGTTACCAGGTACTCAAGATCTTCGAATATCCTAGTTTTTATTGTTTTCCCTTTATGTGGCCATTAAACCCTAACGACAACAGTCGTTTGTGATTAAATTGTACTAGTGGAACTAGATGCCTATTTGCTACTATTTGCTACCTACAGTCAATTAATTGCTACCTAACTATAAACCAAAATAAAGGGATTTCAAAATGTCCAGCCATTCTGATATCAAGATGGCTGGTCATTCTGATATAAACATTTTTTTCGTCTTTTAAAAGAAAAATATATCTAAGAGTGATTAAAAATAATTAAAAAAAAGAAATATGCAAATCTTGAATCGGTTTTTATTAAGAGTCATGGGAAATGGACATATTGAGAAGTGGTCCTTTTAGGAAGTGGCCAATGTGGGAGATGGTCAATCTGAGAAAGCAGTCATTACGGGAAGTGGACGGTCTGGGAATGGTCATTCTGGGATGTGGTCCTTTTGGGAAGTCGTCATTTTAAGAAGTGGACATTATGGTCCTAAAGGCATTGATTGTAATGATTTTATCCAAACCATCATCGCCGCACGTCCCGGAGCGAGCGGCGCGCCGAATCCTGCAAGGATTGGTATAAATTCAGTAATTAAAAATCATTTTAAATTTATCAATGCCCGCGCGGACAACCGGCAGCGTCTTAAAAGAAAATCTATTGCGTCTCATTTTCCGGGCGTGTTGATGGGTTAAATGTCCTTGCTTTTGCCCCACCCCTTCTATTGCGTCTCATTTTCCGGGCGTGTTGATGGGTTAAATGTCCTTGCTTTTGCCCCACCCCTAAGTAGATGCTGGGTGTACGCCCATGACCATTATTGTACCACGGGTGACAGTAGGTAAGTACTATAATTATTTCAAGGGCATGCAGAGCCAGATACCATTACCGTGGTATTGATAAAACTACTTACTTACATGTAATTGAAACAACCAAATTAAAATAAACATATTTTATTATATTTGCTTGCGCGCAACTTAACAAGTCAAGTCTGATTATAATTAAGAGGATTGTCAAGCAAACGGTCTCCATACAAACGGCGATAACGTTTCCCACTCTCTATGAATTTTTTCACTCATCTTGCTCAAAAAGTCTGTCATTGTAACGTACAAGAGCGGCCTAGGGAAAAAGGTTCCTCCTAGGTTTTTTTTTAATGTTTATCTATTACCAATGAGCATACTAAAATAAAAAAGGCTTTTCACTCCTCTTGCTCAAAAAGTCCGTCATTCGAACGTACAAGAGCTGAGATAAAATAGCATAATAAACCCTAGGGGATAAAGTTTTTTCTTTTTTAATGTTTGTCTATTACCAATAAGCCTACTAAAACGAAAAAGTATTTATTCATAAACACGAATAAAGACTCGCTCGACTAAATACTGTTTCTCATTCTTATTTTTGAAAATGGAACTAAAAGCATCTCTTCGGTGAAATCATTACACTTGACACTGGCAAAAATTACTCCCTGAAGACGAGTAGATTGCCATAACAAAAATAAGAAGAAGAAATCATAGACTTATTTATACTCTGTGCACAGAGTGAGAGTGAATCGTAGTATGCGTAATTGTGTTGCTTAGCAGAAATTAAAAAGGTACCATGGCGCGAAATCTTTAGAATTTTTCTATAATTACAAACTGATTGAATTGTGTGACTGTAATAGGAAAGAAATAATTTTAATCTTTTGCCATCAAGCACAAATCATTGATTTAAATACTGTACAAAAGTTTATGAAGTGGAGGATAGAAAAACGAGTTGGATTCGTTTACGGAAGTAGGTATAAACTATTTAATATTGTATTTTATTTTCTCGCAATCGTAGTGAAAAGTATAGTGTAACACACGACACTAAAACCCATTGTAACTCGGTTTCTATTTATTCCCTCGCTAAAGCTCGGGAATAAAACTACCTCGTATGCAATGGGTCATTTTAGCGTCTTGTATAACAATCTACTATTATTCATAATCACAAATAAAGACTCGCTCGACGTTTCTCGTTCTTATTTTTGAAAATGGTTCTCGTTCGTATTTTTGAAAATGGAACTAAAGCAGCGATCTCCTCGGTGAAATCATAGACTTATAGAATCTTAGAATGCGTGCATTGTGTTGCTTAGCTGCTAGAGTAAAAAATAAAAAAGGCACCATGGCGGTTTTTTTTCTCTAATTACAATGACTGTAATAGGAAAGAAATAATTTTAATCTTTTGCCGTCAAGCACAAATCATTTATTTAAATACTGTACGAAAAGTTTATGAAGTGGAGGAGAGAAAAACGAGTGGATTCATTTACGGAAGTATAAACTATTTAATATTGTATTTCATCGAGTGAAAAGTAGAGTGTAACCTGTGTAACACACGACGCTAAAAACCCATTGTATATCGGTTTCTATTTATTCCCTCGCTAAAGCTCGGGAATAAAACTACCTCGTATGCAATGGGTCGTTTTAGCGTCTTGTATAACTATCTACTATTGGTAGATATGTTTTTGAAGTGCCTAAAAACTAGGGCTATACGTTTTCGATTTTTAAAATATCTATAAGTAATAGATTTTGAAATATTTGCAATTTAATGAATTCTTGCAAAACAAAAAAGTGGCAATATTTTCAAATCTTCAATGAATATTTAAAAAATCAAAACGTACAGTCCTAGTTTTTAGCCATTTCAAAAACATACCAAAAATTCATTGCTATAGGCGTAGGTTAAGGTTTGGAGAGTGGGAAATGTTATCGCCGCCGTTTGTATGGAGACCGCTTGCTCGACAATCCTCATAAAGCTTATGCTTTTATACTATTCAAATAAATTTGAATTTTACAATAGGTACTATAAAATTTTGTGGAGTCTAAGTGTTAAAAGGATCTAACTAGAGTTATAAATACTTATCCAAATAAATTGACCCTACGATGAACGTTCGCAATTTAGTACAGCTGTATAAAACATCTGTTACTACCTATTAAGGATATGGAATATCATCAATTAGATGGATCGGTGACGGATTCAGTTGTAGAAGTAGCTCCCATATCACCGGCTCCGACAACAACCGCTGCCTTTGAACAGACGACGTCAGTCATAGGATCGAATATGACTGGCGCGTAAACAATGAGAGCTGCCCAAAGAATAATGCAGCATATAAATGTGCTCAATATAGAATATTTTGCCTGTAACAAACATTATAATGTTATCATCACAAATTCATAACTGAATTCAAGCCTAACCACAGAATACGTAATAGTACGCCTAACTTGTAACAAACAATTTATAAAATTGTTCGAATATACGTGTTAAAAATACGAATGTCGAATTAGTTACAGAGCTAGCGACAAAATACTGCAAGACGTATGATCAAGGCTCATCATTTAATATAATGTACCTAGTGTTTAGGTACGCTAGTACTCATTTTTATTATACTATGGTTTAGGGTGGACATGAGTCAGCTCAGCACCTACTCTCAAGGCCTGGAAGTGCGGAGTGCGAGCAAGCTGTTTATTGGCTGCGTAGTAGGGTGGAGCGATTTTTTTTCTTTTTGATTTTGGTAAAGGCGGATTGCGGAAAAGTTGCGATTTATTGTCAGTATTAAATCTTACTATGGGTGTAACTAGATTAAATGTGTGGAAGTACTGCCCCCAGAGCATCAAAATTTTGAATTTTAGGGAAAAACTTAGGTTCTTTAAATTGAAAAAAATCAAGTACATAATACTTTTTTTATTATTATAAAACCATTTTCTGGTTAACCACAAGTGGGAAAATTAAAACAAATAAAAAACACCAAATTGTTTATTTATTTCTTACCAAAAAAATCTGTAAGTAAAGTTACATTTATTCAATTTTGTAATCTTTTTTCGTGTTGAATGAGGGCATAATACGACACGATTCTATCTTGTTTCTGATCCAGCCCTCTCGTATCAATGGACCACAAACTGCTGAACAAGATTCAGTCACCAATTTAATGCATCTTTCGGTGCCTTGAGTGTGACAGGGGAAATCACGAAAAACTGTTAACATTTCGGAAGAAACTTTTTCGGTATCTGCCAAGGCCGCTGAAATCACTTCGGTCGAAATACTTCGGCGTCGCTTACCACGGCAAACAGTATACTCCGTCTCTACGTTGCGACTGAAATCCCATCTGAAAATCTGAAAATATTATCAGAGTTTGTGTTAAAAGTTTATGCGCCTATGTGGTTTCGCATTAAAACTCAGCCCAACTGCCTCTATGGAGCCAAACATCTGTTTGACACAATACAATTGTCCCGATACCTTCCAGATAGACTCAAACAGGTAATAGATCCTGTTATACAGCGAAATGGGTATTTTGGCCACTGTGAAAATGTGTTGATTGCGATGTTAGCGGACGATCGAAAGCACATTAGAGAACTGGCCCTTCGAAGAATTTTAAAGATTCGTGATCGTTCTACTGGCTTTACTCCTCTGAGAGTTTTTAAATTACCGCAATTCAATTTTGATGCACAGATTTTAAAGAGCTCATAAACTGGGAAAAACCTTCGGAACCACCTCTCACCAAAGTTATTCCGACCGAAGTGATTTCAGCGGCCTTGGCAGATACCGAAAAAGTTTCTTCCGAAATGTTAACAGTTTTTCGTGATTTCCCCTGTCACACTCAAGGCACCGAAAGATGCATTAAATTGGTGACTGAATCTTACTTCACCAGGTTTACGTTTCGCTAATCTTTCATCATACTCGCCCTTGCTGACTGCTAGACACATTTCTAAAAGATACAATTGGTCTATACTTAAATCATCACGGCTCTTCGTTATATCTGGCAAACAACAGCTTATGGCAGTGAATGATTGGACTGGAAGACATTCACAATTATTAAGTACCTTCCCTATCGTACCACTAAAGCTTTTCGGTCCTGTAGTAGTACCGTCTAAGTATTCAAAAAGATGTCTTAAACTTAACTCATTTGCGTGCAGTTGACATATTAGCCATTGTAGAGGACGTTGCAGCTTGTTTTCAAGCAGTTTGATAATCCCGGCCTTATTACCAGTGTTAACAGCAGTCCCATCACAACCGATAGCCAATTTTTTTTTAAATCAATATCCTTTTCTACAAAGAAAGAATACAACTTACTGGTTATGGTTTTAGCATCCCCGGACTTTAGAGATACATTTTTAACTAGATTTTGACGTGTTTGTGTACTATGTATAAGAAACATAAAGTACCTTATAACATCTTCGTAAGTAGGTAGCGTATTTTTAGGGAGTTCCTGCCCTCCGACAAAAATAGGACACTTATTTCCACTGCGTAAACTCATTGTCTTATTTTCGCTGCGTAAGCGCGTAATGTCAAAAAGAAAGCGACGTGCAATCAATTAGCAATCATAATTCACACTAAAACACAAATGTTGCACTACTTGCACTTGGCTAGATCAAGGTCATTCCTCCCACCCGCCTTTCACCCCTCACTTATGCGAAGATAAAGTACATCGCGCGAAGTGGCTTTATGGCGAAAATTTACGAAACTCAAAGATGATTTTGAAAACGTTTTGTAAGAAAAATTATGCTTTTTGTTGATTATTATTGACTTTTGTGTTTATGTAATTCTTAATAATATCAATTATTTAAAAAAAGGTGCTAAATTTGGTTTAAAATGATGCTATGAAAATATCAATATTTAGATTATTTTTCGAAAACGTTAGCTCCTGGGGGCAGTACTTCTCGTAGTTTGTTTTTAATTATATTTCGTATACGTAATAAATAAGTGTATTGGCAACTTTTAATAACACCGCGAAAAAGAAATTTCACGAAAAAAATTTTTTCATACATTGAGCGCTCCACCCTACTGCGTAGGGGTATAGGTACAACCTGTTACAAACCAGGATTACACAGTTGAAACTTTGTAGGTAGAGTAGGCACTATATTGAATGATGGGCCTTGAGATACTCTTGCAGTATTTTGTCGCTAGCTCTGTAACAAAATAATATGGTAGATAGGGACCTTCAAATTGACAATCATACAAAAGTTAATAGAACATATCGAAATGTATGAAACAGCTGAACTTTTCGCAATTTCAGAGTTGGTGCCATAGTATAAGTTGTTTAGTTTGATGGTCCCTAAAGTCCTTATCTTCAATATTCAGCATTACTCGTAGTTTTGTAACACTTTGTACAGCTGCGCACAAAAACGTAACGTAACATACCTTATAATGTCTTTGACGACCTGAGTGGTGCAGTGGTCAACATGCCGCCTACCACACAAGAGGTCCCGGGTTCGATTCCCGGCCGCGCAGAAATTGAAATGATGAATTTTAATTTCTGTGACGGGTCTGGGTATTACTATGTAGGTATAATAAGTATATATTTAAAAAGTATATAAGTAGTATATCAGTTGTCTAGCACCCATATTACAAGCTTGCGCTGCGTGAAATTGTCCAAGCATAAAAAAATGACTAAGTACAAAAACATTACCCTTCTTGGCAGTCGGTAACGGAATAATAAATAAGTTTAAGTATCTGTTTGGATAAGGATAGGAAGGTGATGATCTGTGTGTGGCTGTAATAGTTGTTGTAATTAATTCTTACCATTTTCCGCTTCGGTACCTTCCCCGCATTATGGCATATGTATGCTGGAGTATTCAAGAATGGAAACATGAAACCCAAAGAGCCAGCGATGCCCACTCCAAGGGCACCTCTATAGATGTTATTTTGCCACGATATGTGTGCTGGTTCTCTAGCCTAGAAAAAACCATTGAGACGTTCAGTCGGGTTGACGTCTTGTAATGACCACTTTTTTCTATGACCAATTCTGGAGTTAACTACTTTGTTTTTGTCTTCGTCCAGTCACAGTACAGTCTGCGACATTATTATTATTATGACCCATGAAACCCGCCATCCATATTGGCACAGCAACTAATGAGCTATTGGCTATATAGATAGATAACGATTTTTTCATGAATAAAATCAGCTTTTTTATAAAAGACTTGTTTTGATCACATTAAAATCCGTAATTGAAAATGCCTATACACATTAAAACACATAATCATAAAAATCCATAGTCCAAATCCAAATCTATTAATTATATATTTATTTTATAATAATTCATTTTCCAGATATTTGGGTTCTCAGAAGTGTCCGTCAATAATCTTTGTTTTTACAATCTCTCTTTTTAAACTAGGAAATACTACTAATGATTGTTGGTTCTTAAACGAAAAATGTATTGCGCATACCTACTTAGCATGTATGTCTTTTCAGGATGATCGGTCGGTTGAGTAGTTACTATAGTTAAGAGTGTGTTTAAGCATAACAAACAAACAAACTTTTGCATATACCGGGTGTAACAAGACCCTCAACAAAGCCGAGGTCTACGTATTCTGGCCATCATCAGGACCATTTCTGTTCAAAATTATTGCTGGGAAACGATTTAATTTTTGGTGTTAAAAAAGCATTGCATACATTACCACGCAATGTAACGCGTACAACAGACTGCGCCTGCGAGTGTATGCTACAAAGCTGCATGCGGCCGAGTTGAAAGACCGCGTTTATGTGTGTGCTCATGAAATACATTGAGTGATGACGTTTTTAAGCCATTGTTTGTTACGAAATACGTAAAATTTTGATATTGTTTCTGCAGACAAAAATTAGGAAATAACGAATAAAAAAAGATTTCATAAAAATTAAAAAAAAAATTGACTTTGACCTTCAATAACTTCGTAGCTATTGGTTTCCCAGGTATAGTCTAAAAGACAAAAATGATTCTGATGATGGGCGGAATACGTGGACTTCGGCTTCGTTGAGGGTCTTGTTACACCCGTTATAGTAATAGTAAGAATTATTATTAATTTCCCTTCGGGCACTAGGCTCCCATGACTTCGCTTCCATGGGATCCAGATCCACACATATTTTTTTTGCCTTTTGACTCCCATGGGATCTTCAGCGGGTCTATCGGTCAAAAACAATCAAGTTAATGTAAACTGTAATTTGACAGATGTATGCAATCCTTCCTTCCTCGTGGCCAAATACATTGCTACTTCGTTTTGGCACAAATAAAAAAAATACCAAAGAAAAGTAGCTATGTATCACAATTCACATCCATCTGTCAAATTACAGTTTACATTAACTTCATTGTTTTTAGCCGATAGACCCACTGACTTATGTGAAAATTATTTTTACCATACTTTTTACTTCAGGATATTAGATTTAGATTTAGGAAAGTAATACTGTTTCATACAAAAATACGAAAATATCAAAATGTATGAAACAGCCGACATTTTTACGCGATTTCAGAGTCCAATAGAGAGGTAATCTAGAAGGGTGACTTTTATATATTTTTGGTATCACTACATACTTAAGTTTATAAAACAAAGTCCCTCGCCGCGTCTGTCTGTCTGTTCGCGATAAGCTCAAAAACGACTGAACGGATTTTATGCAGTTTTCACTAAATGATAGAGTGATTCCTGAGAAAGGTTTAGGTGTATAATAAATTTAGGTTTTGTAATTTGGTAGAAATATGACAATAAAACTGTTGAAGAAGTCAGCAAAAATTAAGCTGACTGGGAGCTTGCATTGTAAACGCCCTAATGATCTACAAAAAATCCGCGATGGCATATATCTATCTTTTAATGGATAACTTACTATACCCATTATATCTTCTAAAAAAATGGTCAAGTACAACGCGATAATTTGGAAAGCAGTTGTTTCGACGGATACAGTATATCCTTAACAAATTAAATACGTTAGTTACCTTAAGCATTTTATGCACATTATTTTAACCTTTTAGACCATACCCATTTAAATGAATATCTTAGGAGTTGTCGCAAAAAATTAACGCGAGCGAAAATAAATCAAACGCGTTTCTTACACCCCGATGGCGATGACGGGACGGGACGAACATGAGGGAAAAATACTTTGGAGCAAATGGAGGTGAGGGACTGTAAGGTATTTGTTTTCTTTTTGGGTGTTGTTGGAAGGTCGCATTAGGCAAAAAAAGAACCGAAGCGAAGCGAGGGCGGGTCGCTAGTCTAACAATATAATGTAAAAGATATCGTAAATAATAATTTTAAATTTAAAGTACCAGGGTCACATAAATCTTAGGATCCTATGGGAGCCAAGAAGCAAAAAATTTTATATGGATCCCATGGGAGCGAAGTCATGGGAGCCTAGTGTCCAGAAGGACAAATTTAGTAAATATTAAAAATATACCATATTCAATACGAAGGGCAACGCAACGACCACCATAGGCACACCAGACATCCCGTTGGCCATCATGGTGCATACAAAACAAATGATGAGCAACGACTCCTTAAAATCGCGGCTAATTATTGGGGCTCCGCTGTATTCCACTATATCCTTATAAAGCTCGGTTTCTCTTATTGCCCTTTCTAGTGCTACGCCTGAACCTATAATTAATGTTCGTTTCTTTTATTAATATCATCTTTACAGTCCCCATACAAATTAAATAAAAATAGCTCGTCACGTCCAAGCGAATGTCTTCAATATGTGACGGGTACCACATTAGTACTTTGCCAATTGCCATACCTTTTTATTCGTTACTTGCCTGTTCGGGGACCACGGGCAAGTAACGAATATAAAAAGCTGTGTGTGTGAAAGCAGTCTAGCCCCCCTTGGGGTACCACGAGCAAATATTTTAGCTCGAGGAACACCCAAGGGGGACAAAGGGAAAATTATAAATGACCCGTGGTACCCCTAATATTTTTATGTCAGATTGAAATGGGGTACCACGGACAATAAAAATTTATTTAATAAGGAGTATGTTATTCAGGGGGTTCCATGGGCAAAAATATTTGCTCGTGGTGGGTACCAAGGGGAACAAGACTGGAGGGACCACAGGCAAGTAACGTTTTTATAACACATTTAAAACATTGTACTATTTTTTATTCTGTGACATTAATCAAAAAAGTTGTTATGACAAAGTACTAAAGTTTCATTGCGCTGACGACTGTACCACATGTGGGCCCGCCCCGGACGCATATTTGTAAATACCTGACGCGTTATCTACTCGGGAAGTTGGCTGCCGCTCGGGCGCTCGTATTTGACCTGACGTGTCGACGATTTTTTTATTATAGACAACAGAAATAATTTCTTTTATTATAATAACTGACAGCAATTCTAGCTCTTGTAAATAGCAGACGCAATATCCCGACACGTCTGCTATTTACAAAGCAATTTCGGGTGGCTAACGCGTCGGGTATTTACGAATATGCGCCCCGGACGTGCAGGTGCTTGTAGTACGGGTCGCGTATTTACGTTTCCGTGTAGGTACATAATAAGCATCTTTGCCTCCAATCTCGCACGGTTTTATGCTAACTACCAACAAACCCGTGCGCAATTGGAGGACGTGTGCCTTGAATTGAACACAAGTTTGAAATCTAAAGAATTCTTACATAATCCTGAGTCATACTGGCTATATATTAAAACATAAACAATAGGTACGTCCACTGTATAAGCCACTTTACAATACGGGCATCAAATGAAAGGACTTGATGAGCACATTCCAAAACTATACAGGATGTTACAAAACAACCCGCAATGCCGAAAAAGGTACATAGGGACCAACAAACTGATCAAATTTTACTATAGGATTAACTCTGAATCCTTGACAATATTCTTACACAAAATAAGTAAAAAAGGACATAATATTTATGTTTTTCTCTCTGAACTAAATCAAGCTTTTTTCTTTCTAAACATGAAGTTTATTTTTATTTTATTTTATATTGTTTATTGAACATTGTTACCACAGCATTACAGAGCATTTACGCAGGTATAATTATTATACGGTACATAAGCCAATTACGGAAACAACACTGTAAACAAGATTATACAAGTTCATTTTTAGTATATACGAAACTTGAAAACTGTTCAGAATCAGTAATAGAATTGATTGCAATATTTTTAATATCATGTTATATTTTGACGAAATATTGTTTACAAAACCATAAATAACGCACACCCTACTAAAATGTTTCGCGCGCACCACACAAAAAGCTTGTAACTTCGCGAGTTTTTAAGGTATCATGATAATTTTTATACTGATTCTGAAAATTAAAATATGTTACCCGTGTTTCGGCTTTCGTGTATACACAAAAAATATAGTTCTAAAAATGGTTACAAACGAAAAAAAAACGATTTCAACCAAATATTAAGTTTAACGAATTTGTAAAAAGAAATTTAAAAATAAAGAGAACAACGAAATAATTTCTAATAAATCAATACTATAGAGAAACTCGTGATCAATACAAGGCACGCGTCCTCCGATCGCGCACGGGTTTGTTGCGGAATTAGCTTATTAAAGCCGTGCGAGATTGGATGTAATGCAACGCTACCTCAGAAACTTAAATACGCGTTCGGTCCCCTGAATACGTAACTCTGTTGCAAACAATTCTCGATTGAAACTACGAGCTGTGCGATAATAACTCGGGAAATCGGGAGTAGAGATGAGCAAAAGTCCCCTTTATACCCCGACGATTGGTTTAAAGTAGTTTAAACCCAGTTAAAATGCAAAAATTCTCTCCCACTTTCGCGGTGCATTTTTATTATCTTACTTTTATTTGTGTGAATCTGTAAATGGTTTTCTGTTTTATACTTAGATTGATATTAACATATTGACTGTTAATTCGCCTGAGAATCACTACATATTATAAAGCAAAGTCCTCCGCCGCGTCTGTCTGTCTGTCTGTTCGCGATAAACTTGAAAACGACTGCACAGATTTTCAGGCGGTATTCTCCAATGGATAGTGATTCATGAGGATGGTTTGTGAATATAAAGGGGACTCAATAGACATAAATAGTATATCGTTAGAAAGGTATATTCTTATAGAGCACGAATAGGTATGGCGCTTGTCCTGAAATGTTGTCCTGATATTCTAAGGACCCGCCGCCGTTAAGCGACGTTCATTGCTGACTGTACTATCCGAGATACTGAAAACACATAATTTATAAGCCGATATCTCGAATTGGACAACAAATCCAAATGTAACCCCATAGTAACTTTATTTCTTCCTGAAAAGACCTATCCATCGATGTACGATTCAAGTCTATTGGTCATAAGGACCAAAGTGCCCGAACCCTTTGTCAAGGTTTTGTGTAAAGTGGTTGAAATTAACGATATTTGTTGGAAGTGTCGGAAAAATTCAAGCCGCCATACCTGGGAGCTTTAATTGATAACGCTGTCTTAACCGTTTGAGATATAACAAAACAAATTGTTAGGTTACTGTATGCCCATCAGTAATTTTTTATGTCCCCACTGCTGGGGCACAGGCCTTCCTTATGGGTGGTAAGGAGTATGGGCCATAACCCACCACGCGGGGCCAATGCGGAATGGTGGGTGTTAACGACTGCAAATGCAGCCGGGACCAACGGCTTAACGTGCCTTCTTCGGAAGACGGAGGAGCTCGAGATAATAAAATTTTGGTCACCCATCCCATGACCGACCCCTGCGAACGTTGCTTAACTTCCGCAATCGCTGGGCCAGGCGCTAAACCACTGCGCCACCGAGCTCCGATTACTGTATAAATCACTTTAATTATTTTCCATAATGAACTCATTACTATTTAATTTACCAAACGAGTTATTATAATTACAAGTAATTTTGGTCATGAGTTCATAATTTTGTCTGAATTCTTTGAATCTGCCATAATGCTAATCAGAAATATTTATCTATGTGATACTTAATCGCGCCAATAATTATTTTTAAAATATCAATATTTATTATTATTAATTTATCAGTTTTTTTAATATTCTTGATGTTAATTACTTCTTAAAATAATTAAAAAGGAAATAAATTTGGCTCTTAATATTTCCTTATAATGGCGGTATTGTCACGCCGCGTGACAGTAGGTCTTCTTCTTCTTATTTTTGTTATGGCAATCTACTCCTCTTCAGGTAGTAATTTTTGCCAGTGTCAAGTGTTAAATAATTTAGTGGTATCTATTGTTTCAGTTTACATTAGAATGTGGGTGCATCGTATTCCAATGCTGCTTGGAGGATTTTGGCATCAAATATATCGATACAGTTTACTCGGTAAGTTCTGCCGCGGTAGCCACCACTACAATAAAAGTCTTAGCTTCACACAACCAAGATTGCACCTATTTCAATTATACAGATACGTAGACACTTGTACCACAAAACTGCACCAATTTTAAGACACAATATCCACTATGAAACAATTAGCAAATAATTAAAATAGCCACCGAAATGAACTCTACAAAATGGCGCCAAAAACTCCTCTGACAGAAGGTCAAAGAGTACAACAATGCATTCCAGCAGACCAATCGCTAAAATATAATCGATCACCACAGAGTAAATTTTTACCATAAACGCGTTTCTCACACTGATGATGGGACTCGAACAATCTCTGAGGTGAATGTAGGTGAAGACTTTTTTTTATTATTATTATTTTAACAATCAAATAAGACTTATATGTAGTACGTAGCCCCGCAAAACTGTTTACACAGTACACAAGTATTTGTTATCTTTTGAGGTGTTGTTGGAAGGAAATTGCTAATAAACGGAAGGAACCGAAGCGAAGCGAGGGCGGGTCGCAAGTATAAAATGAAAATAAAAAAAAATACCAAAAATAAAATACTTTTTGTTTTGATCAAACGATTCGCATGGCAAACGTGTAGGTACCTATTATAATACTAGCGCGGTTTTTATGGTTATGATATGATTTTTTCCGACGTTTCGGCACCTTAGGTACTATTATATATTCTGTGTCCTTAGCACCTTATTCTTATCGAGTCAAACTGAAACGAGTCACACTGTGACTGGATGAGAAAAAAAATCTATTTCATTCAAAAAAAAGAATTTTTATTCTCATCTAGTAACAATGGTTCATTTAAACCCTTTGCCCATCTCTAATCGGGGGATCTTAGATTGTATTATTATATCGATAATAATTAAATATACACTTACCTATTATTAAGAAATAACTATAGTTAACATTGAGATTGGCAAAACGCCAAAATAAGATGCCGGATTCCCTTTTCAGATTTAATTCACTCTTTTCTGAAACAAATAAAGCTAAAATATTTTACGGTCTAAACAAGTTTTAATTTTGTAAAATCCTATTTTTTTTATTCTTTATTTCAGTCAGTCCCATTCTACCCTAAGTACTTTACAACACATCAAGCACGTGATTGCACCGGGTCTACACTTTATGGCAGAACTTTTTATGTCATAATTTTATTATGCATAACAACTAATGGCATAAACTTCATGTCGCAGAAAATCGTTTGGCATACACTCATTTATCATACACTTAAAACGCATAATTTTGTAAGCCAGAATCATCTTTTGGCATACATTTTATATCCATAATAATTAAATAGTAGTATATCGCAGAAAGTTCACAGTCAGAATCATCATATCGCAGACAGTTTATAGTCAGAATCATCTTTTGGCATGCATTTCATAATCTATAGTCATTAAAAGTCAGAACTATCATATCGCAGACAGTTTAAAGTCAGAATCATCTTTTGGCACACATTTCATAGAAAGTTTATATTTAGAATAATTTTGTATTTCTTACATGCATGTTTTATGCTGCATGCATCCTTACATACAAGCAAACACGCCTGCGAGCAAGTAAATTTTTTTTTCTAAGGATGAAACAAAGAATAAATTGTATGAACTAGTAAGTATTATTTTTAAGTTTGTTACAATAACATCAAGACATTTGTTTAAAAAGTGAGGAATGTGTACAATAAGCACGAAATACCAGTTTTTATAATAATGAGTTAATATAATAGTTATAAAATAGTAATTGTTATAATAATGAGAATATATTATATATTCTAACACATGCAAGCATTGTGAAGATCCGCTCGCTCCGCTGCGAGCGGTCAAAACACTAACCTATCCTAACCTACCAGTTACCTACCTAGCTTTAGTTTTTTTTCTTTACAGCGACAGCATGCATGCAGTGCAGGCAAGAAAGCAGCACGCAAGCAAGAATGCAGCATGCAAGCAGGCATGTAGCATTCAAGCAAGCATGCAGCATGCAAGCAGGCATGCAGCATGCAAGCAAGCATGCAGCATGCAAGCAAGAATGCACATGCAGGCAAGCATGCACGTGCAGCATGCATGCAAGCATTATGGAGCTCCGCTGCAAGTGGTCAAAACACTAACCTAACCTAACCTACCAGTTACCTACCTAGCTTTAGTTTTTTTTCTTTACAGCGACAGCATGCATGCAGTGCAGGCAAGAAAGCAGCACGCAAGCAAGAATGCAGCATGCAAGCAGGCATGTAGCATTCAAGCAAGCATGCAGCATGCAAGCAGGCATGCAGCATGCAAGCAAGCATGCAGCATGCAAGCAAGAATGCACATGCAGGCAAGCATGCACGTGCAGCATGCATGCAAGCATTATGGAGCTCCGCTGCAAGTGGTCAAAACACTAACCTAACCTAACCTACCTAGTGCGTTAAAAGTTTTTCTTTATAGCGGGGGCCTCAGGCCCCCCGACCCCTCGTGCAGGGGGGCCGGCCCCCCTGCACCCACCGGCAAGCATGCAGTCAGCATGCATGCAAACAAGCATTCAAGCATGCATATATGCAAGCAAGCATGCATGCATGCAAGCAAGCAGCATGCATGTCGGTTTTGCAGCGATTCATTAGCACAACATATTATTGACTTTTTAAGACAAATATTTAATTAAATTTAAGGTTAAAATGCATTTTTTTAGAAGTAACAATATGACTACAGACATTATTCTTAATTAAATTCTGCCATATTCGTAATATACCAAGTGAAATTATGCCAAAAAAATGTCGACTAAATAAACGTTATGCCAAACGAAATTCTGCGAATAAAATTTTTGCCAAAGGTTTTCATTAGGCATAAATGCCTAATGAAATTCTGCCATCTGAATAGTATACCATTGTAAATTCGGGCATATAAAAATTCTGCCAAACAATAAATTTTTATGCCTTAAAAATATTCGTTTAAAGAAGATTCTGCCAAGTGTGTTCTTCTGCCAAATAAATTTCGGAGCATCATATTTCTGCCAGATAGAGGTAACCCGATTGCACCATGTCACAAACAAGCCTGGCTGCATTAAAATCCTATTGTTTGATATTATTTGTCAATAATCCAATCTATTCAGTACTTAATATCCATACCGAGCTGTTAAAATAAAATAAATTATTGGAAAATAGGTAAAATGACTGCTATTTGAATAAGAAGATCAATGTTCAATAAAAAAGACACACCCATATGAATGCAATGGAATCTATCTACATAGATTTTAAACAGCCGCAACTCCAGATTCTTGTGTTCTAAAGTACATGTTGTATGGTCTGTGGTTCTAACATACTACTAAGATTAAGTAATAAACTTACTGCTCTTCGTTATTATCTTTAAGAAATTTAAACTTCCTGGCAGGCAGTACATTAAAACCACAAATACGGTTGCCATCGTAACGTCTTTAATTCTGAAATTTAAAACTCAATTGTTTATTTTACATTTTTTTAATGTAGACAGTCAAGAGCTTGACAGCTGTCACCCTGGTCTGGTGGTAAGTGATGATGCGAAGACACAGACATTACCTATAACCAAAAGACCACGCTTCTTTCGAATTCTGTATGAAAACAAAATTATCAAAGTTGGCGGGGTGCGGGGAGAGGTCGGCTAGTTTTAATTGGCTCGTTCAAAAACGCGGAAAAATTGACAATGTCAGCACATAATTATGCTCTCTATTTTGTGATGTCAGTGATAGCCATAAAGTTAATAATATTTTCCGCTAGGTATATTAACTTTATGGTGATAGCTCACTAGTGATGGACAAGACTTTCCTTGATATCGATAACTGTGTTTATGGGGTTACGTAAAAATAATAATAATTATCAATTTCTATTTTTATTTTATCGTAGTACAGTACAAACTTCTTACTAAATAAATCATAGAAGAACATTGGACGTGTCGTGTCCTTGCAACTCGAGAGACGTCTTTAAGATTTTAAAACAACGAAACTAATGCTTATATTTTATTTATTTTATGATAATAATTAAACGGGAGACCCAATTACATAATTATTCGTTTAAGAAATATTTTCACAATATTTTAAACATGAGGACATCAACAACTTCCAATGATCAACAAAAATATCCAGTTCAGGAAAGGCGACTAAGGCAGCCATTACACGGAGGTTTTGCTGTCAGTCACCGTCAGTCACGGCCGTGACTGACGATTAACCTACCGTGTAATGGGGTGACTGATGGTTGCATGAAGCTGACTGACAACTGTTTGGATATTCGTCATGCAACCATCAGTCATGACTTTGGAATGAACCTGTAATGGGATTTCATCAGTCAAGTGTCAGTCATTCCATCAGTCAGACTGATGGAATTTGACTGACGCTTGCATGAGCATGTAATGGCCGCCTAAGAGAGTGCATTCGGCAGAGTGGGGACTGAGCACGCGCCACAGTGTGGCTCGCTGGTCGTGCAAATAAATGGTGCCGGCGATTTGCTCGATGGCGGAGGTAGTTATCAGGCACGTAAAGCTTGGAAAGCTGTTCTACCGGGTGTAACAAGACCTTCAACGAAGCCGAGGTCTACGTATTCTGCCCATCATCAGGACCATTTCTGTTCAAAATGATTACTGGGAAACCATTTTGATTTTTGGTGTTAAAAAAGCATTGCATACATTACAACGCAATGTAACGCGTACAAAAGACCGCGCCTGCGAGTGAATGCTACACAGCTGCGTGCGGCCGAGTTGAAAAGCAGCATTTATGTGCGTTCTCATGAAATACATTGACCGATGACGTTTTGAAGCCATTGTGAATACAAAACGACCCAGTGTGAATACTTTAGTAAAATACAAACAAACAAACACACATCCTCTAACCCCAAACGCATATAACGCCTCCGTTCCGTTCCGTCCGTCGTGGGTAAAAATGCCTGTGGAGGGCTCGAGGTCGACCTTTAGGCAATGTCCTTGCTATCATCCGTATTATGGTATAATTACTATGTTTCACCCTTCCTACGGATGGCCCATGAATACGTCAAAACCAATTAAATGTTGCGCGACGTATTCATAGGCTAGTCACGTGATCCAGGTGTTCCAGATGTTCGATTTTTATACCTCAACAAAAAAATGCTTATCAGTTTGAACAACTTTTGCTAAGTTGTCATTTTTTTTGTATAGTTTAGCTGAACCATTATGGTTCTGCATCAGGTTTTCTAGATCTTCGATTTTTTTACCTCAACAAAAAATGCTCATCAGGCTGAACAGCTTTTATTTCAGCGCATGTTTCAGAAAAATTATATTTATTAATAGGTTTTTTTACTCACAAAGGCTTGCCTTCTTGTGCATTATACGCAGCCCAACCAGGAGTAAAGTGGTTATTTCGGGTGCATAACATAACAAGCGCCAGTATAAAGCAAAACATGGATATCTGTGAAAAAATATTATCAATGTCACTACGCTAGACGTATAATCCGCGCGCGATGAGAATGGTATAATACCTTTTGGAACTGAGACGCGCACGGTACCGCTAACGCGGCAGCGCGGCGCTGTACACTACTGCTTTACAGTAATTTTCAATTCACTTTGACAAGGTCCTTCACCATTCTCATCGCGCGCGGATTATAACTTAAATTCCATGCCCTAATCGTAACGTAAATATTTTCTTTGATTTTTTGTAGGTTTTATTATTAGGGTTTCAAAGGTAATTATATTTCAACAAATATTTAGGGCAATAATCATTTACTATTAAGTTCTTACTTTTTCGTGGTCTGTAACATTTGTTGGAATAGTAGTTTTATGCTTTAGGAGTTGATTTTTCACATTCATCCTACTGACATCACCCATCTCCTTGCCTCTGGCACTAAAAAAATACGACCGATAAAAATATACCATAGAACTGTTCTACATAGCTTTCACCCGCGACTTCGTCCGCAAGGATAAGAAATGACCAGGATAAAAAAGTATCCTATATTTGAATCCATGTTATGAACTATCCGTTTATAGCGTTTTTCGTGATTAAATAATAAACATCTGAATATCTAAACTTTCTCATTTATAATATAAGTAAGACTAGACGCGCTGACCTTAGCTGGCAGCTTGGGCATATATCTATAACGAATATTATCATGTCACACATTGCGGTTAAATTAAAATAATAATAAATTATTTAAGTAACTTACTATTCCAGTAAATATAAGTGGTATAAAAGATTGCATAAAAACATCACCAATGAAATAGGCATAGCAAAAACCGAATACTGCAAATAATTAAAAACGTCTGGATATTGAAAATCTTTTTCTAAGCATGATCTGAAATAAAAAATAAAAATCAATATTTGGGTTTTTCCAATTTAGTAAGTTATTCTTTCTAGATTTCAATGTATGGGAAAGTGCATTCCAATACAGGTAAGTACACAATTGACGTCACAGCTAACGGTACTGTAGACAAAAAAGTAATCATGTTTTTCAACTGTTTTTAATTTTTTTCTTGTTCAAAGAGTGTCATTTATTTATCTAACAAGTTAGGTTCGCTATTATGTAGGAACTTTAATCTTTTAATCATTATAACAACACAAATAACAAACGTAATGATTCGTCCATCAGTCATTAACGTAATGATTAAATCAACAGAAACAAAAATTAAGCTTTGCATTGCTAGCCGTACCTAGAAAGGCAAAGAATTTTGTAATAGGCCCTCAGATTTTTCGGAAATTTGTAAGTGCCAACATTTTACAGCTTATTACATAGAATTTGGTCATTTTAAAGCTATAAAACGATTTTTAAAGTAAAAGCCTATTGTTTTGATAGTTTTTGTGGAACAAGCGTACGAAGCGCCACTGTGACAGTTGCTTAAAATTGTCGTTTAAGTTTATTTGAATGTATAAAACACAAAAAAAAGAAAATTATAATTTATATATTAAAAAAAACACGTTTTTTATAATGTTCTACTCATCAAAAGCATAGGCGCATTAAAACTTAACTATTAATTTTGCCGTTTAAAAATCTAGAAAGAATAGGCTAATAATCACGTTATGATAATTAATATATGAGACAAAATACTAGAAAATCGATTTTTCTAGTATTTCTACTCAAATATTAATTATCTTAATATACAAATAGCATTGTGAATGCCTAAAATCTAAAAATTTAAATTTAGTATTCAATTGTGCCCTAAGCTAATTAACACTTACTAATATCATCTAGTCTGTGACTGAACGAAAATTTGTATAATGTTTATGTGTTACCTGGCAATGTTTAAAAAAGTATTGTATAGATTTTTTTGATTTTAGCATTCACAATGCTATTTTTATATATTAAGTTACTTAATATACCTACCTAACTAAAAAAATATTAGAAAGAATCGACTCACCCGAGCAGCTCTGACGGGACCGTCCCGTCTTTTCTAATATATTATTTATATCTATAGGAAGCTTATTGATAAGTACTTACTCAATGAATATTGTCCTAAAAGTATGAGTGCAATATCCAGAATGCATTATTCCTATACTTCCTGAAAATACAAACGTTATAGGTTAGGTTATCTAAATAAAAATAAATATTTAGTAGGTACGCAAACCGGCAAACTACAAACAATCGCGTAGATATAAATAACTGCAGGTACTCAATTTTATTTAGTCTTTCGTTTTAACAAAATAAGTAGGTAGGTACTGAGAGTTGTGATATCTGTAATTTCTGAATTCTAAACTACAAAACCGATGATCTTAAAATATCTGAGGAGCTCGGTGGTGCAGTGGTTTAGCGCCTGGCCCAGCAATTGCGAAGTTAAGCAGCGTTCGCAATGGTCGGTCATGGGATAGGTGACCAAAAATGAATTATCTCGAGCTCCTCCGTGCTTCGGAAGGCACGTCAAACCGTTGGTATATAGCTAAAAATATACCATCTCCTATCAGAAGTTCGGAACACTCGTCAAGACGATTCAAACAAGCTCAAACTCTATGGGGTGGCATTGGTTTTATTACAAAGTTCCAGTGGCCTTCTTCCAGCTTTATCATCAGACCCTGGAAACTATTTCCGAATAAAGTACTCGTCAAAACGATTCAAACGAGCCCAAACTCGATGGGATAGCGTGGTTTTATAAATGAGTTCCTGTGCCATTCGTCCGGCTCCATCATCAGACCCTGGAAACCATTTCCTAACAAAGTACTCGTCAAGACGATTCAAACGAGCCCAAACTCGATAGGGTAGCGTGGTTTCATTAAAGAGTTCCTTTATCCTTCTTCCGGCTCCATCATCAGGCCCAGGAAACTAGTTCCTAACAAAGTACTCGGTCAAGACGATTCAAACGAACCTAAACTCGATGGGGTTGCATGGTTTTATTACAGAGTTCCAGTGGCTTTCTTCTGGCTCCATCATCAGACCCTGGAAACTTTTTCCCAACAAAGTACTCGTAAAGAAGATTCAAACGAGCCCAAACTCGATGGGATAGCGTGGTTTTATGAATGAGTTCCTGTGTCCGTCATCCGGCTCTATCATCAGACCCTGGAAACTATTTCCCAACAAAGTACTCGACAAAACGATTCAAACGAGCCCAAACTCGATGGGGTTGCATGGTTCAATATTGAGTTCCTATGGCATGGCCTACCAGCTTCATCATTAGACCCTGGACCTCGTCTCCCATTAGAGTACTCGTCAAGACGATTCTAACGAGCCCAAACACGATGGGGTTGTATGGTTTTATCATAGATTTCCTGTGGCCTTCTTCCGGATCCATCATCAGATCAGCTCAATGACACCATAATATTGCATTGCTTTTAAGATCTGACCTATGTTTAAAGTTTCAAGTCTCTAGCTCATCGGGAAGCTAGTATAAAATCGTTCGCAAACTTTGCGGACAAACAAACAAACCCGCAAGCAACCTAATAAAAACGTTACTAAATATAATACTAGAAAAAATACGACTCGCACCAGATCAATACTCAGACGGGAATCGAACCCGCGACCTTTGGATATCCGGTCCAATGCTCTGACCTCACATTGGTGAAATAACGCTGGCATGCAGCGTAAGAGTAGGATATACTAGAAGAAATTCGACAATGTCACTAGTGACTCGGTAGCTCAGCGGTCAGAGCATTGGACCGGATATCCAAAGGTCGCGGGTTCGATTCCCGTCTGAGTATTGATTTAGTATTGTATATAAATAGCATTGTGAATGCAAAAATCTCAAATTTAAAAATAATAAAAACGTGTTAAAAAATAGACCAACTTGGTAACAAACGGTTTAGCAAAGTTCGAATAATCTCAATCGTGTCAGTAATCGGTCGTACGTACAAAAAAATACGCGACGAATTTGCGGTTATTCCAATCTGTGACCCCAAAGTATAGCCATCCTGAGGTGAATAAAATTCTGGGAAACCTAATATCCGAGAATTCGAGAATTCTCCCTATGCTAGAAGGAATAGTGCAATTTATTTTGGATTCCTATTCTGCCTTTTCACCTTCTATTTAAGAGCACAATAAGCCGGTAGGGTTTTAAAAAGTGTATCTTACAGGAATAAAGGCACAGTTTTATTGTCTCTACGGGGAAAGTGTATCTATATCGGTGTAATCCATCAAACTCAACTCTAAAATATCTGGGGATATTCCTATTGGAAAATGGGTCCAACCCGCTACGGCCTATATTTGATAGGATTTACTATAATCATACGAGGGCAGATTGATAAGTTTCTGAAACGAATAGGAAAATTAAACTTTAATATATTTCTCATTCTCTTTTATACCTCTATGTATTTAGTCCAGCTATTCACCAATGCCGTTACACCAGTTAAAAAAAATGTTTTTCAAACCTCTCAAAATACTCATCTACGGCAAAAATGACTTCATCATTTTGATGAAAATCTCTGGCCACCTAACCATTTCTTCAGATTTGGGTACAAGTAAATCAATGATTTCTAAAAGGGCACTTGTCACATTAGTCGCGTGTGCTCAATAAGAATACGGCGTTTGGTGATTGTGGGATATCCTTTGGCAAGGTGAACCTTCTGAGCCATCTTGGATTTTTGTATGAGAGGGAGATAAATCACAATCTTTTTTGTATGGAATTTGATTTTTTTTTTTAAATCCCGTCGTGTGAGATATAAGCTGATTCCAATATTCATATTCATATATTCATATATCTTTATTGCGTCTTGTTGTTAACAATATGGTGTTATAAAAAAAAATATTTGGACACAAACAAGAACCCTGTAAGGGCACTGCAACATACCTACTTATTTAAGTACAATAAATAAATCTTATTTCACTAATTATAGGAAAGTACTAATATTATACACACTTAATTATGTCATAACATGTACTGACATTTATCCTTATAATATTATATTTCTTTATAGTTTTATATATCTTTATGTAACATAATAATATAATTTTACTAGATACGTACATATTTATATTTATTTAAGTTCCTAAATTATCGTCAAAGTATTCCTTTATTGAGTAGTAAGCCTTGTCAAGAAGAAGTTTTTTTAAATTATTATCAAATTTTCTTCCTTGGAGGGCTTTTAATGAGTTAGGCAAGTGGTTGTATAACTTGACTGCCATATAGAATGGTCCTTTTTTATAAAGATCAAGATGTGGGGTTAATTGACATAAATTATTTGCTCGGCGAGAAACGTAGCGTCTAGGAAGGTCAGTTATTCTATTGAAATAATGTGGACTGGTGCGAACTAATCTACAAAGCTCGTAGATGTATAAACAAGTAACTGTGAGGACTTGTAAACTGACAAACCATGGCCGGCATGATTCTTTGGGTGGCGGATAATACGTACAATATTATTACATTGCAGCTACTGGTTTGAAAAAAAATCAGAAAAACATTTTCCAAACATACTCCGTGTTATTACAAAAGATTTTTAAACACTGTTTAACTAAACACATGTTTAAATGTGATGCCGTCTCTGTCAAACAATATTGTCAAAAAAGTGACAGCATCACATTTTAACACGGGGCCAGATCTGGGGAAGGGTGGATCCCATCGAACCACTTGGTTGGGTGGGATCACGGGAGGCAGTCGTGGAGGGCGCCGCAACGTTGAATGTTGCGGTCCCCTCCTGGCGAGCCCCACACACCCCCTCCCCGCACACCTGCGGGAAGGGAAGCGCGTAAATGCGTTTTTCTACGGCAAAAAAAAAGATCTGGGGAAGGGTGAATGCGGTATCAATTTGAACCGCAATTTACGGAATTTAGTGACCGCAGCCATTGACTAAATTCAACTTTGGTGTTCAAGCTTGAAAAGATGTCAGAATTTATGTAATTCTTTTTGTTTTTCGTATTTTTAGGGTTCCGTACCAAAATGGTAAAAAAGGAACCCTTATGGTGTGACTCAGTCTGTCTGTCTGTCACAGCAGGATATCTCGAGAACTACTCTTGAAATTTGGAATAGTTTAAGATGACATTTGTCCAGCTATTTTGCAAATAAGAAAGAAATAAAAAAATTAATATTTTTGTTAGAACAGGGACCGAGAAAAGGGGTCTTAAAAAATTTAAGTAAAGCGACTAGGGCATGTGGGGTATCATATGAAAGAGCGCTGTTTGCACATTTTAAATCATTTTTTTTAAGCTTCATAGTTTTCGACTTATGATGAAAAATGTAAAAAAAATACAGTTTCCTCCCCTTTATCTCCGAAGTTTGCAAAGAGAAAAATCTGAAATAATTCTATGTGATAGTAGTTTATGTAAAGATTACAGGAAAAATAAAATGATGTCTCAATATAACACACTTTTTTAGAAATTAAAAAAACAAATAAAAAATTCATATGTTCCTCTACCAGTCAACAGATGGCCCTGACCTAAGTAAAATTAATTTATTCCACTATCGGTCAAGAGATGGCGCTGGCCTAAGTAAAAAAATAGTTCCACTATCGGCCAAGGGATGGTGCTGACCTAATACTGTAATAATAATTTTATTATTCTACAGCTCCGCAGTGTATTTATTATGATGGTACAGAAACCCTCGGTGCGCGAGTCCGACTCGCTCTTGACCGGTTTTTATTAAGTTGTCATTTTGAAAATTTATCAATCTGCCCTCGAGTATATTCTTACCAATAGCAGCTGACGTCTGTATCCCATTGTTGATAACGTATCGTATTTTGACATAATCAGTCTCGCCTTTGTCACCCTAAAAGAACGTTTTGCATGAAAACCACTGGGACCTGCTTCTCGAAAGCTACAAGCCATGTATTGTAATACAAATGTGTAGGTAACCATTGAAACACTTGTGAAATAACAAAATTACAAGCGTTAATACGTATGTAGAATAAAATCTATGTATATGTTACTGTAAAACCCCGAACTTATGTAAATCCTAAGATTTCCAGTAAAACTTAAGATTTACCAACTCTTAATGGTAAAAGTTCGAATTGTTAGTGATCATTGTTCATTTCGAACTTTTACCACTATTCACTCGGTAAATCTTAGGTTTTACTTCAGAGATAATATCCAAATCATAATAATTTAAACAAAAGACTTATTTATTGTATTGTATGACACAGAAATAGAGAATAGAAAGAAGAAAAAGAATTAACCAAAATGATAATGAAAACTAGTTAAGGATTTTACTGATAGGTAATTTGAAATAAATGACTAAGAGCTGATTTTTCAATGCCTAGATAGAGCTTTATCCGTTTGATAGCGTATTATGCTGCCAAATTGAAAATGCTTGTCATTCATTTGTCTGTCACATTGTTGAATGACTTTTATTAGATTTGGTTATTATTTAAACTGACTGATATCTGTTATCTGAGGATTGAAAAACCAGCCCTAAGTTATATAGTACCAACAATTACTAACCCTCATTGGTAAAACCTAGCATGAGCTAAACTCTAATTGTAAAAGCCCGAATTACTGTCTCCCTTTCATAAAATCCTTACATTTACCAACTCATGTTGGTAAATCCTAATATTTTCCAGTAAATCCTAAGATTTTCCAGTAAATCCTAAGATTTACCAATATTCGGGCTTTTACAGTAACATATACAAATCTAAGTATCAAAATCTATATTTAAACAAATCATCAAAATAGCCTCGTTCAAACGAGGTGATTAACTTGATTGTACCCTTTTTTGCATAATAACAGGGTGTGTACAGTTGTTGATAACATAAAAGTGATTTAAGTTTCACGTCAAGATCTTGGCGTGTCCAGATGACGAAATAATAAGTGATACTAATTTTGAATTTTACTTTTACTGTAATTAACATTACAGTAAAAGTCTATTTGTTTTCAAACTTATGGTTAACTAGTGGACCGTTTTTTAGCCGCAGAGCACCTTCTTGTTGTACAAAGTACTTATAATTATTTCTTTGGGGCTGGGCTAGTCACCCCTTCACTTTTATATAAGATTGAAATGTCAAATTTGGCATGCCGATGCAGACAAAACAGACCTTTTATCTGTCATAAATTAAATTTATCTTTGATATTACCTGCGGGTGGTGGAGGACTAAAACACTTACCAGACTCGTAATTATTGGAGAAATATACTGAGTCACGATTGATGTGACAATGAGTCTGTTACTAAACATCGAACCGATGAACGCCGCAAAACTGCATTTTATTAGCAATCTGAAAAATAACGAAAATTTATTGATCTTCTGATTACTCAAAAAAAGCATATTTCAAACTTTTGTCATTTTATTTGAAACATAATTATTTACATTTTTGAAGAATACGATGAGAGTTTACTACCATGACATAATATTTTTAGTATGACACGACGATCGAACCCAGAATTGTTAGGTAACAGGATTAACATTGATGCTATTATGAACAAAGCTACGCCTTCCTGTAAACGAACAAAAACATCGAATTATTATACTAATGTAAGTAGTAGGTAAGTATATGAAAATCTGCAACATTAAGACGGACTCGGACTACTAAGTATAATAATGTCGCAGGTAGTTCTTTGGATCTGAGCTATGAAGACCTTTTTATTATAGGTAATATGAAATCATAATGTAAGTATGTAGTATTTTTTTATTAATTTGGCAGGAATAACCTGAATTGTTATTTATTCTGGTGAATATATCCATTGGATTTCTTTAGCGATCTGAGCCTCCTCCATTCACTCTCTGAATGGCTATCATCAGATCACAGCCCGTTTAATCCTTGACGGAGAACCAAAGCTTCAAAGTTACCTCGTTTCTATGAAAATTTCTGTGATACCATACTTTTGCTCGCGATTGTATTTATAAAGACCGATTAAAGGAATGTTTCCTTTGAGTGAAATTTGCTTTCTCCGTTGTTTAGAGTACATTCCCTCCAGGTGGCATTAAAAATTCCACCCTGTATATATCCTATCGTTAAGAGGGTGCATAAGATAGGCACAAAATGAATAGGTCTAAAATCGGCCTCTCCTATTATATAAGAGCGTCTGTAGGGTGAAAAATACGGCTTTTTGTGATCCAGAGATTTGCTTTGGTAGAATTGGTCCTTAGGAGCCAAGGATGGATTTAAGAAGTGGAGCCACCACGATTTTTAGTTCGTTTCCGAGATGAAGCCTTTCAAAATTTATAATTTTTTCGAACCTCGAAATTTTTTGCAATTTTGTGCAATATGATTAGTTAGTAAATTATGTTAATTTAGCCCTTTTGGAAGGTCCCGGCTAAGGTTCGTCCGTATCTGGACTCGCCTCCTGCTGCTATCTCGTCAGGTGAAGAGTTGGTGTCGAGAAAAATCGCAGCTTCCTTTTCGATGTCTATATTGTTTTCGACCATGGACAAAGAAGCAGGATGTCGAGTCACAACCACTAAAAGCATGGATGAAGAGCAAAAGCTCTGGTTTCAATAAGAAATTTCTAAGTCGTCGAAAATATTGCTAATAAAAATTGCGAATTTCGAAAACATTATAAATTTTAAAAACTTTTATCTCTGAAACTATTGGGTCTACAGAGACAATAAAATTGTAGTCTCATATTGTAGCAAATTTAGTCTACTTTAAAAACGCCCTAAAAAGGTACTATCAAAAACTAGTCATATACTGGCTATATATATATGGGCTATAATCGTTAAAATCCGAAATTTAAGTGTTTTTTTTCCGATTTTTTACATAGTTGCGTTCGGCTCTCGAGGTCACAAACTTGGATTATTCATTCGGCCAACATCATAAACAAGTCGGCAAAAAATCAGAACTACCGGATTTGACGCAGTACCCCGTACTTTCAGGCGACAATTTTATTGGACTATATCACTATCTTACAAGACTGTTTGTTAAACATATCCATGTACATCATAAGACAAAGACTTACACAAAAAGGGGCAATATGAAATCGGCCTTACACATTTTATACGTTACTTTCGTGTTACTTATACGTTACCGTAACATAGAAGCATCTATGTTACTCTATGTTAAGAGTATTACTGCGCTACACTACCGCCGCCAATGGAAAAAAAATCATAGTGCTTAAATACGATAATCTTACCCTTAGTATTCCTCGCCACGCTACCGACTTTGCTTCCTATTCCTTTTCCGTCCATGCTGTTCGTTTGTGGAACTCTCTGCCGGAGGACATCAGAAAGGCTCAAACTCCAAGGTCATTTAGAGAACAAGTTAAGAGTCATTTTCTCTCTTCTTCCCGCGACTAATATTTCTTGTTTATATTTATCTCCTTTACCATGGAATTATGTTTTTATCCTTTAGTATTTTTGTATATTCATATTCTGTCCTCTAAAGTGCACCTATTCCCCTTTTATCCTATTTATCTTATTTTATTTCGCCCAAGGTTGCCTGGAAGAAATTGCTATGTAGCAATAAGGCCGCCTATTGTATGTTTTCTTGTTTTTTCTGATTGTATCGTTTTTCTATCATGTGCAATAAAGTCTTTATTATTATTATTACGAAAGACGAAATTGTGAATTGTATTCTTCTCTAGTGTAGTGTACTCCGAATAAGATTTGTGGTTCTTTTAGTCTGTCGTTTAGTTTAATGGAGTTTTATTGCTAAAAGTGGCCACTGTTAGCAATAAACTAAACGACAGGTTATAAAATATTATTTAAACGATGAAAAGTACAACAATGCTTCTTCGAAGTACACTTAAAGAACACAATTCACAATTTCGTCTTTATTTATGCACTACGATTTTTTTTCCATTGGCGGCGCTAGTGTAGCGCAGTAATACTCTTAACATAGAGTAACATAGATGCGTCTATGTTACGGTAACGTATAAGTCTACGGTCTTACTCAGTTACCTACTTACCTTACCTATAATATACTTACGTGTGAGTATTTCATTAGGTTTGTAAATAACATGAATTCACATTACTTACATTAAAATAGCATCTGCAAGTTTCCTGAGAGCTCATTGAACCAGTCATTGGTAAATAAAATATGGGCATCAAAGCTGTGCAGGGCAAAGACATCGGTTGAACGAAAAACATCCAAAACATCGTTACCCACATGCATTCCACAAATCGCTAAAAATAAAAAAGGGGATGACAAGACATGACCTAAAGATGTCTAAGGTGCCGAGCCTTGAGTAAGGCTGCTGTCCATTGACGCGGAGCGAGGTGGCCTAGCGAAGAAACGAGGAAATAATAACCAATAGAATTTGTGGAGCGGAGATTTTATGCAATCTTATTGGATAATATTTCCTCGTTTCTCCGCTCCGCGCCGCCTAGCTCCGCGTCAATGGACAGGCAGCCTAAGTGTGCGGTGAGGGCGCACCCGCTGAGTCTCTTTTCTCCTTCCCGCACTTACGTTTATCGCCGCTTTTCCTCCCCCCGCAACGTTTTGGCACCACCCAAGGCGCGGTAAAGTACTTTCCGTCGTTATTACTTACCCGTGGTCTCCCAGTCAAGTTCCCTTTTGCTTGGGGTGCCAAGAGCAAATATTTTTGCCCGTGGAACCCCCTGAGAATAAAGTTTCTATAGGCCGGCAGAAACGATCAATTGCGATTGTTAATTGTCATTGTTCGCGGAATTGACAATAAACGATAATTTTTCGCATCAATGAGCGTCAATTACATGACAATCGAAGTTAGTGGTTGGTTACCGGCGGCCTTATTAAATGGCTATTTATCAATCACTACATTATTAAAAACAAAAACCGACTTCAAAAAACCTACCTCTAAAAACCGACTTCAAAAAACCTACCTCTGAAAAGCAAGAAATAATATTCGTAATAATAAAAATACGTCTATTGAAGTCTGGTGGGGCTGGAGTACAGATTCCTTTTTTTTATTCTAAAAGCCCCACCCGACTTCAATAGACGTATTTTTATTATTACGAATATTATTTCTTGCTTTTTAGAGGTAGGTTTTTTGAAGTCGGTTTTTTGTTTTATTTAAACAATTTTTTTTTTTTTTTAGTGTGGTACCTTGAAGGTAAGGTATAATATTATAATATGTAGAAAAATCGGCTCAGCCAAACGTAAGATAATCGCGGAGAAACATACATACGGGTCAAACTGAGAACCTCCTTTTTTATGTCGGTTAAAGAACCTACACTTAAGATATCCCTCTTCCTACAAAAAAATAATTATCTTATTCAGTTCATAAACAAAGAAGTAATACGACCATTATCATCGAGGTAATTCACACAAAATCATACTATTTTCGTGCTTTTTTCAAGATTACATGAAAAGTACTGAACCGATTTCCAAATTTTAAAAAATGGGACCAACTTGGGAGTTTACCTAATGTAATAACGTTTGAATCATTTTAATCGGTCCAGCCGTCTTTGAGTAATCGTTGGACATACACAAAAAAAATATACAGACGAACATAGAACCTCCTCCTTTCTCTCTCCTTTCTTTCGACTCGGTCTAGAAAGAAATCCGGGCGCAACTGGTTTTACTAACGCGTATGCCCATTTGGGCTTGTACTTCGGCAGAGGGGAACGCTTCGTATGGCTACTCTTTCTGGTACAGAAGCGCGTCTTACTCTGGCTAACGTAATACACCTAGGGTTGCCAGATGTCCGGTTTTAGACCGGACAGTACGGTTTTTTGATCAGCTGTCCGGTCTAGAAAATTTTAGAAAACCGGACAATAGAAAGTCCGTTTTTTTTAAATACACGATTATATATCTCACTCACGAAAGAATTTACAGAGCAAAAGCTGTGTTATTCTGGCGGGTAGTAAGTAAGACTTGCGGGCGGGGAAAGGGGCGCTCTCCGCCCCGCTCCTAGCCGCGCGATTCGCCTACCCATGCACGGCCCCAACCCGCTCGCTCAGCTTTCTCTGTTTGATCTGGTTTTTAAAGGTTCCCCTTTGAGTTTTCGTCAAATTGTAACAAAAAAAATCAACACCAAACATTTTTTATTCTTTTTTTACCCTTTGACAAAAAATTATCGGTTTTTTTGTCTAGGCGATCTGGCAACCCTAAATACACCACAATTGTTAATGTTTGTCAAACATTTGGCTGTCGTAGTCTGTTGTACCACAGAATACAATTATAATAAGTACAATACAATACAATAAACAAACAAACATATAAATTAGTGTTGTACTAATTAAACTGACTGATATCAACTGTTATCTGAGGATTAAAAAATCAGCCCTATCTTAAAAAAGTGCATAGGCAAAGGCATAAGGCCAAGTGCATAGGCAAAGGCATAAGGCCAAGTGCATATCGAACTTCGCACATTAAGGGTTCTCATAAATATAGTTTATAAAATAGATTTAACCTTTGGGTGCTTTTCCAACCGCGATGCATGATATATAATAGGAAATAGGACGCCCAAAATCCCTCGAAAGTTATTGGATACAATATTTTTTATTCGTGGCGAAATTTGTCTAATGGGCTCTCGCTTGTCACCACCACCGTAACCACTGAAAAATACAGTCATGATTTTATCACAATATGGTGTTGAAACTTATTAATAGACAATCCTGTACGTAGGTAACTATAATAAAAAAACAGAATAATCACACCAGTAGCTTAGTTACACACAAACAAAAGTACATATAAGTACCTAAAGTCTGATTATTAATCTCTTAGCAAAAAAATTAAGCAAAGATGTTGCCAGAGTAAAACAACACAAAAGGAAATAGTATATTGCTAAGTCAAGGAATAAACACACTCACATGTTTTTTCACCACAAACGTAATAAAAAACATAATTGTGAATCTCATGATTCATAATAATGTTTTTTGTGGCAAACTCATGTTTTGCGGCAAAAACAGTAATGTAGGTAACCTACTTTAATATTTTCATGATAACAGCTCCAGTTTTGAAGTAGGCTGTAATGGCTGTATGCACACTCACCCCTTTGTTCGCTAAATATTCTTGCGTTGGGCGTGTGAAAAAAACAAAAAAGAAACCTGCGCGCCTTTTCCATAATAATTATCATATTTTGTTTTTGTCGTATTTGTTGCTGTGTGGTAAATTACTTTGTTTTTTCCTCGCAAATGTGTTGAAAAACGTCGTATGAAACTCGTGAGCTCTTGCTTATTGCACACTCGGCTGAGTTACGCCCTCGCCTGCGGCTCGGGCTGCAACCCACAGCCTTGTGTGCAATGAGCAACCTAAGCTAACTTGTCTCATAATGTACTATTATGATGCTGTGCACACATCAACTGCAAATATTACCTACACATCAACCTTTGGATCATTTTATAAAACTTCATCATACGTGTAGGTAGGTAGTAGAGTAGCTGTAGTAGTTACATTCATGTTTTGGTATTGGGCGGCCAGGCGAAGATGCTAAGTTTGTAATTTTGTTAATAATTGTTATGAGGTTCAAATTATTGAATCAACTTTTAATATAAAAAATGGTTATGATCGGATGAATCAATTTTCCAATTATTATCAGGTACTTACCTACTTTTAAGTTACCCTGGATGACATAATACTTATTATGACTCAAAATATGAACATGAATAAACTTGAAATAAATTAAAAAGGGTAGGTATAGAAGTGACCAAAGGTTTTCAATATCTGAAAATGTCACTTTAGATGTTTCTTTATTTACATTTTTGCTACGAGATTAGTAATCGGACTTTAGTGTTATCCCTTTTGATCGAGTTTAATTAAATAATTTATTATTTAATTAATTATTGTTTTTATCCTATTTGTTTGCTTTTTATAATTATTATGATTACATTTATTTTTTATAATTAAATCTTTTATGTAACTAATAGATTGTAATGTCCCTTTAGTTAAACTCAATTAATTACTTATATCTAAAAGATCTAAAATGTAACTAATACAAAAAAATCACGCTAGGCATTTATCTTTGCAAGCATTTAACCCACAGACCAGACCATACAAAAGTTTAATGTCTGTGATTTAACCCCTTAGAGCTATCGCACACGGGCAACTTTTGTCTCGGCAACTATGTATTTTGTCTCTCACATGATTTGTATGAAAAGTTGCCGACGACCGCGTCGCTTCGTGTGCGCGCTTCCATATAAACCCGTGGACTTGACCCGTGGACTTGATGTGAGAGACCCTTTCCGCATCGGACTATGACCCGCCTACAACCTCCGCCCAGTTTTCCCGCCGACCTAAATCGGTCCTAAAGGACCCCCCCAACAAGCTTTCGTCTGACCTGAACCTCCTCCTGGAGGCGACGGAGGATGATTCCGCCTCTACCAACCCCGACCCCTCTGGTCAACCCCCTGCCCTCTCTGGCTGATCGATCCCCCTCAGGGAGTCAGCTTAATAGTACTCGTCTTCTCGACGCACGTTCACCTAGGTGAAATGTGACGTCTGCGCTGTCCTCTCCCCTGAGGGAGGGCAGTCGCCTCGGTTGAAGGTTCGTTGCCTGGTCCGGGCACGAAACCAGTTTAAGGCGGTTTTTAGTCAGTACGAGTCTGACATAACCAGATTAGCTCGGTAGCAACCGGCTAGGTGGTATCCAATGAGGATTTTCCGCCTCCTCTCCCCCCGCTGGGGAAGGGTCGCTCCGAACCCCTAAGGTTGAGAGCAAAAAAAAAAAAAAAAAATGTGAGAGACAAAACAGTTGCTGGGCGACTAAGTTGCCCGTGTGCGATAGCGCTTAGGCATTTAGATTTGTAGGCATCCACTTTAGGCAAACTGCTTTTTAGTCAATTTAATATCTATTTCTGGCATCTCTCGTCTCGTTCAGACAGCTTCCTAGGCAAACTTCTTTTTCCATTATAGTGCCTGCATTGGCTACTATCTCGATCAAAAGCGTTACATACATAATAGTGTACAGTCGGCGCGGCCGGCGCCCACAGACGCTATGGCGCGGCAACTTAGCACTGAAATCCTTTTATTTTAACATGAATAAGTCATTCGTGGCATCTTGTGAAGCACATGGAATCGTCGCGGCATGCCACGGCACAATTCTGCATCACATGAGACGCAAATGGTACTTAAGAGCCTGTACACATTTTGTTGCTGACTACCGCTCTCTCGCTCGCACATTTCATTTTTCTCAAGATTTCTGAAATCTGAGCGCGTAATTGAAAATGTCTCTGCCACGTTTCGCAATGTAAGGTTACGGACATTTTAAAATATATTTTTTTTTTGTTGCTAAAGTACAAAAAGTTGTCGTTTGAACTGGCAAAACGATAACTTTTTGTACTTCAGCAACTCGAAACTGAAATATATGTCGAAATGTACGTAATGAAGTATGATGATTTTAAATGATTTTGTAGTTGTACCGTAACATAATTATTTAGTGTAAGTGACTGCTATATGTTACTTGCGAAATGACTTGTAAGCATAAAATATTATTAGAATAAGGAATATTGTAATTGCTGGCTTTTGATTGAATACAATTCCAACCACAGAACGATACACATGTGTTTCCTTTAAACCACCAAACAAAAACATTATCTGATGGCGACCCTGCCGAAAAACCAAGTTTTAAATTTAGCCGGATTTAATTAAGAAGACATGAAGAAAGAAAAATAATTTAGAAGATTTATGAAAATAAGAAGATTTATACCTTACGCCTACGATTTTAATATGGGAAAACAACAGAGTAAAGAAGAAGTGGTCATCGCCCAGACTGCCAGCGGAACTTCCAACGCCGAAGCATCCCAGAAATCTATAAATTCGTGTGAAATCCTCGTCATTGTGGTGGTCATCCTGCTCTTGGTGTCAATCGCATATTATTTATACAAGAAGTGCCGACATCAAACAATCAAAGCATTGCGTCGTGAACTGACCAGACATAATTTGGCGAACAACAACACTTCAACATTCGAACTGCCTACAGCTTCAGTATAAAGAACGAGCGGAGTCCAGGGAAATCCCGGCCCAGGAGTCCAGGGTATAGCCCGGCTCACGAACGAGCGGAGTCCAGGAAAATCCCGGTCCAAGGTGTCCAGGGTATAGCCCGGCCCAATCATCGATGCAGCTATCGCTCAAGAATCAAGTTCAAGCATCAAACTCAAGCTGCACGCAACCGTTTTCCATGCTGTTTTCTCCCGTGGTAGCTTCCTACGAGCATCAACTTGGCAACGACATGGAACGCAGCCAGCGCCTGCCTGCCTGTCCTTGCTCCCAGTAATAAGTTGTAACAAGATAAGAGGTAAGTACATTTAATTTTTTTTATAATTTTTATAGGAAAAAGACACTTTTTTTTTATTAATAACCTTGAAAGATAGATAATTATGTAATATAAGAAGCAGAGAAATAATTTTAGTTTTAGTTTATTATGTCAGATGAATTGATTAAATTGCAAAGTTCATTAAAATACATTAAAGAATACTTGATACAATTTATTTAGGTCCATATACTGTAATTCAAGATCTATCACCAAATGTTAAGATTTTAAAGAATAACAAAGAATATGTAACACATAAGAACAACACAAAATTATTCAGCCATTAAAACAATTTTTAAGTTTAATATTGCACTTTAATTTTTATTTTAGTTAATTCTATGTAAAAAAAATGTATTTGTTTTTTAATTTTTTTTCTCTAACCGTTGGGGGTGTACAGTGAACTTTCAGGGGAGGTGAAGTATGATGATTTTAAATGATTTTGTAGTTGTACCGTAACATAATTATTTAGTGTAAGTGACTGCTATATGTTACTTGCGAAATGACTTGTAAGCATAAAATATTATTAGAATAAGGAATATTGTAATTGCTGGCTTTTTATTCCAACCACAGAACGATACACATGTGTTTCCTTTAAACCACCAAACACCAACATTATCTGAGTAATCTTATATTGCGAAAAGTGGCCGAGAGCCTGAGACACATTTTACAATTACGCATTCAAATATTGAGAAAACATGAAATGTGCGAGCGAGAGAACGGCAGTCAGCGGCAAAATCGCTACTGGCTCTTAATGTTGTTATGGGAGTATGGTAGCTGGGTATTTAAAAAAGTTGAATCTTTTTCGTCGTAGTGCCCGGTAGACGAGCGTGTCTGTCGCGAGATGCGATCCTTCAGTATAATGGTTTGCCGAAGCGTGCCGTGCCGCACCGTGCCATTCCATGCCGTCAGTGGGCGCAAACCTTAAGGGGCCTATAATCTTAAAAAAAAATTGTCGCTAATGTATCGAAAATTCATTGTACAGATTGAAATGTGGCCACTTTTTGCCTTTTTGTCTACCTACTAAATATAGGTAGATACTACTACAACGAACTATATTTTATCGAGGTTATTGTTTGTAAATTAAACTATAGAACTTTGGCTTTTGGCATCTGTACATGTGAATTTTCGTTATATTATGTACTTAGCGAGCAATAAATTAAATTAAGTTGAGGGCGCCACTAAGAGGAATATTGGTGTCTATTCGGTTGGCACAACCCAACTAAATTTTATTAGCAAGACTAAACTTAATTTAAGCATTCTATTCTTGTCTTTTTGATACAGAAAGAAAAGGATGTAAAACTAAATTATTTTAATCCTGTCCATCAATTTAGTTTAGTCGTTGCCAACCGAATCAACATCATTGGCGCCTTAATTAACCACTTGATTCTCGCCTCACGACGACCTTTGGCCTAGGTAAGCCAAGTGATAAAGGTCACTAAGGGGCTATTAATTACATGAATATTATCCTTTTTCCGTTTTGTTTGTGTTTAAAGAGAACCTAACAGAAAAAACATAATGTGATACTTACAGCCAGGAAAATAACCTGAAAATAAATGAAATAACATATGAAAGAAATCACAGCATTCTTCTCGTCATTAGGCTTGGTGGCATCAGTATTTGACTGACCGGAGAGATTGACCGGAGACCTGACCAAATCTTTTTACTTGTTAAACTGACTGACTTGATCAAAACTTTTTACTTGTTACAGCTACAAGGTGGACATTTTATAAACGTGAGGGTAGCAATCAGGTGTTAATTACTGAAGTAATAATAATAACATGAATTTGTATAAGTAGTTTACACAAATGGAGAGTGGACTAGCCAACCTGATATCAGAACGGCTGGTCACATTGAAATCCCTTTATTTTGATTGGGACAAATTGAAGATTTGGACAAAAGATTTGGAAAAATATTGGGACTATGTTAACCCTTCGTATCAGAAGGACAGTTTAGTAAAACGTATTATGTTTTTACTAATCAGAGCAAAACAATAATCAGCTGTTCCATACATTTTGGTCGAGTAGATCACTCGATATAAATTTCAGACGTTTTACTTTAACGTCATTCATACTACAAGGGCGTTTTACTAAACTATCCTTCTGATACGGAGGGGTCTCATTCAAATATTAAAAAGTGCAACAAGTTGTAAAGGAGATGGTAAAATACTTTTTCCTCCCCTACAGTTAGGGTTGCCAGATGTCCTTTATTTTAAAAGACATCCCTATTTCAGACGCAAAAATTGATCTTGTCCCTTAATTTGAAATCTTCAATAGAGGACACTGTAAAACCAGAACTATTAATAAAATCAACAATTTTCTTTAAAGCAGCCAAAAGTTATGCCAATTAGTGTACTTAATCACAAATTGAGAACATACCTCTCATACTACGATAATACTGGCGCTGCTTGATGCATAACAGCATTTTATTAAAATTCAGATATTATCCTAAATTTTCATCCTTTGTCCTTTAATCTTATCAAATCCTTTAAAACATAAAATAGGAGCTGGCAACCCTACCTACAGTGGCGACGGGTGAACTTATGGCGAGGTAAGCTATTTTACAAGAAATGGTGACAATTAATAACTTGCTATGATCTACAGTAGATCGGTGGAGTAGGAATTCTAAAAAGTAAGCCGATGGGAGTCGGCTTGTATGATTTGTATACCTAGACCTTTCGCCACTGCTACCTTAACTGAATTGACCTAATAAGATAAAAATTATAGGTATATAAAATGAAATATTATTTACAAACACAATAAAATTTACTTACCCGCCCATTATTACTATTCAGTTATGCAATCAAATCTATTATTTCAATGCTGAAAGTAATTTATAACTGATTTAGAAAACTATGACGTTTTATTGCCATAACGGGAATAAATGAAACATGAAAATGTCAGTAAAGTCGATTTTTGAAGTTCGAACAAGAAGTTTTGTATAAAATCTATACTCACTGACGTCCATTTGTAGCATAGATATAGTATATTAAAAAGGATTTGTAGTAGTAGTTGTATTTCGTCCTTTTGCACAGGCGAAGGTCAAAGCCATACAGCCAGTTCTTGAGTGTTGGTTTCTTAATCATGTTTAAAATAAAGGCAAAGCCAAATCTTGAATTTCTTGGTATTTTTAAGGCAAAAAGCCAAATCTTAAATTATCTTTTTTTTTAATGTATAATGGACGTCAGTGTGTATATTACATTAGTCAAATCAAAACCATATAAACTTAATTATTCCACTCGAATAGACGGACAGAGTTCGCTTGGCGGCGAAACCAAAAGTGACATGAGCTAGTGTTTGATTTAGAGATTTTAGAGAAATATACCTTTATTTAGGAAATAGGCGGTTAATAGCATGATATGTATCACTTAGTGTGTTTGGGAATATATTCAACTAAAATATGAAATATGAATTGTTCAATCATATTAACCCATAGACTATACTAGTATTTACCTGTGAAATAAGTGTTCTTTGGATTATTGTCGTAAGTAACATTACTATTCAACACAGAACACGACACCGTCATTGATTTATATAGTTATAAAAGCCAAATCGACCCGATCGCGCTCAAAATCACAAAATAATCGAGTGGACGCTTTTCACTAAGATGATAAAAGACGCTAAATGAAATCAAACCAGGTTCTGCTGTCATTTTCTTATGACTCTTTCTCGCACATCGCATAAGCCGTAAGAATCGGTTTCTCACTCTCACCATAGTCCGTCTATTCGAGTGGATATTAAGTTTATGGTCAAAACCAAGAATCTTATACCTATTATAAGATAGTGTAGGTGTAATTAATATAAGATTCTTGCTTGGTCAAAACCTTCGAGCTTCGCGGACAGAAACGCGTCTTACTCTAAGGTCAAAACCATTTTCCTTCTTTTTCCTTTTTTTCTTAAAAGAAAGTAAAAACTCCTCATATTTTGTAAACCTTCCGAAATCTTTTAAACCTTATACTTATATTAAACTCTTTGGTAGTAAATTTATTAGGTACCTACCTTTTAGTGTATAAATATTGTATTAGAATTAAAAAAATGTAAACAAAAACGCACGGGGCGCGCGCTAAAATCATAAACTTAATATTCCACTCGTATAATAAGTTTATGGCTAAAATCAACTACAACTAATATTTTTTAGTGATAAAATACAAATATTTTAATATTTTATAACAAAATATTGTGAATTATGAATAATTTGATAATAATAAATATTTGTTTGACGACCTGAGTGGTGCAGTGGTCAACATGCCGCCTACCACGCAAGAGGTCCCGGGTTCGATTCCCGGCCGGGCAGAAATTGAAATTATGAATTTTAATTTCTGTGATGGGTCTGGGTGTTACTATGTATAATAAGTATTTATTTAAAAGTATATAAGTAGTATATTAGTTGTCTAGCACCCATATTACAAGCTCTGCTTAGTTTGGGGCTAGATGGCGCTGTGTAAAAAAAAAATTAGGGACTTACACATTTATTTATTCCAAAAATGTATATGCACGTGAACCATTGTGGATCTGGCCGATGGATCTTCTGAGAATGAAGGGAATTTCTTCGGCATAAAACCTCTTTGTTGTTACACTTGTTACTAAAAAAAATAACTGTATTACCCGGTTAAATTGGGGATGCTCTGTTTACTCCCATAGAACTTCCAGTAAGCACTAATTTTACTTTGTAAGGATAATTCTATAACGCACTAGTGGTTTATATATTTCGCACGGTGTTTGTTGCAGCTCGGTTTATTGCCCTTTAAAGCGAAGTATTAGGGCTCACTTTAGGAGTGTGTTGAAAAATATTAATTTAAACTTCTGGGGATCGAATCTTCGTTTCATATACAGGATAATGTAAGTACCTACAAAACGGATCATCTATGATCAGATCACAGACGTATTAGAGAACTAGTTCTCTTAGTAGTAGTCTCTCAGTAGGTATGAAGACTGAATTCTTCTTTAACGGAACAAAGTAGTTGCTAGATGATTCATAAAAAGAAACCAAGTAGACAAATGGCAGTGTTTATTTAAGGAAATGTAACAATTAAAAATTTTCGTATTAAATAACACAAGTCACCGTATATTCTGTACGTTCATAAATTCGAAAGACACTTCTTAAACGTTATTAATACTTGGCTACTTATATTTTTATGAGTCAGTATTATAATGTCTAAACAGTACGTGAAACAGCAATATCACTTTTATCACTTCTCGATATGCTTTATAAACGTTTGGGACGACCCAACGAGGTTTTGGATCAGACTGGTGTCGTGCGGCGATAAGGGTCAGTGCCGACGGCGCGGTCGTGACGCGGCGGGTTCTGATCATCATTGGGAACAGGCCCTCTCGCTCCAGCACCGAATGTCACCAATTCTTCTTCTCTCGAAGGCGGGGGTTCCACAGCTGAAGTATCCAAAAACCTCCCACTGGCCACAGACGCCTGTGACTGGAAAATCGAAGCGCTCCTTAACCCACTTAATGTATTTGCACTTTGAGGAACTTCTTTGAACTCCTCAAAATAGTTGTCGCAGGCTGTAGGTCTAGGCGCCGCCGGGAACCCATACAGTGTAGAAGACGACAGGTCTTTTAAAGACGCTGAGCTTAAATTTATTCTTCTGTTTTTATGTATTGAGCAATGAGGCATATTATCATCCCCGTCGTAGGCGAACCGTCTTCTCTCGTGCGGAGTAGCTGCTGAAGAACCGGTCGGTGGATAAGTGTCTCTTTTCATCATTCGCCTTTCTAAAAGCGTGGAGTCAGTTTCTCTGAAATCAGTGAATGCATACTCCCGATCCCAAGCTCGACAGTCTGCCTTCGCTTTTTCTGTTAACTCAGTTATCCAGTCTTTTTGGTACCATTGAAGAAATAGGAAGATAGCTGAAGTACCCGCCAATTCCACCGCGATAAAACCACTTATGTAAAGTCCGAACGAATATCCGTAACTGTAGGACATTCGAGGCGCGTCGAAGAAAGTCATGTAACGCAGCTTGTGGCCCACTTGTTGCTTAAATACAGATATGTACATGACGATCCCAGTCAACATGATGAGACCTGAAAACACAAAAGTTTTGGGTCAAAATATAGACAGGTTATATAAATTAATCATCTTTATTTTAAGTATTAGATTTGCTTTCCAAAGACTTCACGTACTTTATAATGTTTATGCACAGACGAAACGTTTCAACGTTGTCCTATGATTTAATCATTTGAGGTGCTGTTCCTATAGGAATAGCATGTGAGAGCGGTTTACAAATACGGGCCCTAGTACATAGTCGGTGATACTGCAAATCGAGCTATGTCAGCAAAAAATGATTTTACTATTTAACTTGTTTTAGGATTCGTTTATGAATGGTATTCGTTGGGAATAGACATTTTATAACGGCAATAAACTAATACCATTTGGTATTAGATAGAATTAGATCCCTGTACTTATAAAAAATCAGTAGCTATATAGATCATTCAGGCAACATTTTGGTGATCGACTATTACATAAGTATATTATGAAATCGCCGATATTTTGTCACATTAAATTTATTAAAAATATTTCACGATTATATTAATATTAAATCGAGCTTAAATCGAATGATGACCATGATAGTCACCTATCAGTAAAAATAAAGTCCTATTAATAGCTTTCTTAACTATAAAAAAAGATCTTGAAAGTGACTCTTTTTTTGTGAGCAATAATGTTTTTTCGCTTATCGTAAATGGAATAATTATGTAAGCAAGATGTTCAAATAGGTAAGTACATACATAAAAGTTTTATTACATGAGCGTTCACAGTTGTTAAATAAACAAAGAAAATGCTCGTATGAAAAATGCAACTTCTTGATACTTCTCTATACAAATCTACAATTTTATTCATAGGTAAAACATTATCATATGCTACGGCTCCACCTGCGTTAACGTTAACGTAAGTGGTAATGTCCAACTACGCTTTAGCTAAGGCGTTAAGTAAAATTTAGTACTGTCGTTTGTAAATTAACACCGTTAAGTCTTGGCCACATCTGTATAACACCTAGATTAACGCTTTAAGCTATGCGTTAAGTCGCAGGTGGAGTCGTAGCATTACAAACAGAAAGGAAGTAAATGTTACCAGAAATAATAAACAGCACACCAGCGATGAACGTGCACAGTCTTCGGCCCTTCACGCAATGCCCGAGGACGCAGCATAGCGCGCCCACCGCCTGCGTCAGGACTGCCAGTAGCAAGGGCGCCGCAGATCTTGTTACTACATCTGGAATGCAGGGTTATGGCTGTTAAGGCGATTCCCTTACCGAAAGTGGCCCCCTAAGAGGTTTTTATTTAATAAGTTGTTAATATAAACGGATTTTAATAAAACTTTTCGTGTAATTTTTAGGGCTCATAGTCTAGTATTTTTAGAAGGTATCACTACATTCCCTCGCAGTCATTCGTAGAGGTGGATAGCAAATGTGTCAAAAACGGCCACTTTTAGCAGTTTTGCTATCTACTTCTAGCAGTGACTACGAGGGAATGTAATGATAACATCTAAAAATACTAGACTATGGGCCTATATTACATACTACCTATATATTGCGAAAAGTGGCCGAGACACATTTTTCATTTACGCACTCAGATTTAAGAAATCTTGAGAATCCATGAAATGTGCGAGCGAGAGAGCGGCAGTCAGCGGCAAAATCGTTACTGAGTCTTAAAATAAAGAATAAAGAATTAAAACTGAGTGCGTAATTGAAAAATGTGTCTCGGCCACTTTTCTCAATATAAGTTACAGACATTTTAAAATATATTTCAGTTTTTTTTGCTAAAGTACAAAAAGTAGTCGTTTCTAACAGTTATTTGAACTGAAATAAAACACTTTTAACGGATACTAGCGCGGTTTTATTGAAAGTACTTTGGTAATTAGTTGGTATTTGGTTTGATTTATGATTTTCCCGACGTTTCGGCACCTTTGCAGCTGCCATGGTCACGGGGGACTGATTTGAACTGGCAAATATGATAACTTTTTGTACTTCAGCAACTCGAAACTGAAATGTTGAAATGTCCGTAATCTTATATTGCGAAAAGTGGCCGAGACACATTTTTCAATTACGCACTCAAATTTAAGAAATCTTAAGAAAACATGAAATGTGCGAGCGAGAGAGCGGCAGTCTAGCGGCAAAATCGCTACGGGCTCTTAAAATTTACAGAAGAAAAATATGTAGAGGTTTCATAATAGCTGAGAGTATCCTTTTATTGCATTTACGGCCGTAGGTACTCAGAGACGTCAATTAAGTTTAATGTTTCATTAAAATTGTTGCTATCTCTTTCTTTTCCATAGTGATAGTATAAGATGACACGATACTTAATGAAGCATTAAACTTTATTGCCGTCTCTGAGTACGGCAGTTAGTTTCATCTCTAATGCATTCATTACGATAGTCTTTTGTCGACAGGGTCGAGTTAGAATACTGTAAAGAGAAAACATTTCCGTGTCCAGATGCTCGTTTGCATGGTTTCCCTATGGGAGTCGGGCCATTGGGTCGATTTGGTGATCACCCACGACTTATCTTTCCTTCCAGATGAGCTTCTCCAGGTTATCAGCTTCACGCCTGGTCACTTGTCCAAAGTATTTGAGGAGTCGTTGTATGCAGATTGTCGATAGAGGGTCTTCTTCATGTTGTCCATCAGCCGCTTTTGATGTCCCCGCTGGGGCACAGTCCTTTCTTATGGGTGGTAAGGAGGATGGGCCATAACCCACCACGCGGGCCCAATGAGGATTGGTGGGTGTTAACGACTGCAAATGCAGCCGGGACCAACGGCTTAACGTGCCTTCCGAAGCACGGAGGAGCTCGAGATAATAAATTTTTGGTCACCCATCCCATGACCGACCCTTGCGAACGTTCACGATTTTTTTTTATCGAGCGAAGTCTACGATTTTATAATTTTAAAATCCCTAACTTTTAAGCCGATAGGACAAGAATTCATTAAGAAATATTGATGTTAAATTATGCTCCGTTGAATACTACGGCGTCTAAAGTAAATTATACTTATTTTCAGAACCCAAAAGATCGATGATTTTTCCCAATGATAATTTTAATTAAAACAATCATACTCACATGGAATAGCATTAGTAGAATCACTCTGATCTGGTGCGTATTGTGATAATGGGAAGTAAGGGATGTCCCAACACTGGTACACCGTACTTCCAGCTGAAAACAAGTAAATAAAAAAATTACTAGTAAAATCAGTCGCATACTATTATGAGACCAGAACTTTGAAATTAAAATATATTATTTCAAATTTTAACCAAACCAATATTGACATGTCTTTGACAGGTCCTCGTGTTTTTAATTTTATGTTACTTGTTGCTTTCTCAATGTTTTTTTGTGGTAAAACCTTCGATCAAGAATATCCTAGATAACGCTTCACGAGCTAAAAAAATACGCAAAAATGGCACCTCAAATAGCGACCCACTTACAAACTTGGCGCTTATTTTGTACATAGTCACCTCTTATTTTGTACAAACTCACATTTTATATCACTTATTTTGTACAAAATAAGCTTATTTTGTACAAACTCACATTTTATATCAATTACTTTGTACAAAATAAGCGTCCAGTTTGTAAGTGGGACGCTATTTGAGGTGCCATTTTTGAGACTAACCGGACATCTAGGATGTTCTTGATCGAAGGGTAAAACTCAACTAATTTTGTATGAAAAAAAAACGTTTTTATCATACCTAGTGATATTTTGCAACTCATAATTTTGAAATTTAAAACCTAGACCTTATCTATGATCTCAACTATGAATATTATTTCTATGGTGTTAGATAATACAACGTGTAACAGAATTAATGGCTTAACCAGAATATTATGGTAGATAGGGACAATCAAACTAAAAAACTTTTACTACGGGACCAACTCTGAAGTTTCGAAAAAAAATCAGAAGACCTATTACAATTTTAAAAAAAAAAAGGAAAAAAACCGACTTCAAAAACCTGCCTCTAAAAAAAGCAAGAAATAATATACAAATCATTAGATACGCATTATCATTGTTATAATAAAACACGTCAATTGAAGTCGGGCGGGGCTGGAGTACTTCCTTTTTTTATTCTAAAATCCCCACACGACTTCAATTGACGTGTTTTATTATAACAATGATAATGCGTATCTAATGATTTGTATATTATTTCTTGCTTTTTTAGAGGCAGGTTTTTTGAAGTCGGTTTTTTTTGTTTTTTTAAACATTTTTTTTATTTTTAGTGTAAGTACCTTCTGTATTAGGTAGTGTAGGTATATTATTTAGGTAGCAAAATCGGCTCAGCCAAACGTGAGATAATCGCGGAGAAACATACATACATACAAACTGAATACCTCCTTTTTTTGAAGTCGGTTAAAAAGACTACACAAAGGTATCCCTTCCCCGACAAAAAAAACATCTAATTCGGTTCATAAATAACAAAATTGTCAAGTTTGATTAATATCATAGTATTTTCAGGATTACTTGTAAACTACTAAACCGATTTGAAAAATAAATAAATGGGACCATCTCGCAAGAAAACTCAATCGAACAAAAAAGAATTATCTAAATCGGTCCATAAATGTCGAAGATATGCGCAAACAACGATAAAAAAAAACATACAATCGAATTGAGAACCTCCTCCTTTTGATGAAGTCGGTTAAAAAAAATCGCGACAAGCGTACGATGTTCGTCTCACTCCGTGGCACTATTGACTCACGAATAAAGTTCAAATCAAGTAAATTGAACGACGAATCGCGACCGACTATCGTGATTCTTTTTTGTAATACTTAGGCCCTCAGCTGTTTCATACATTTTCATATTTTCGTTATTAATTTTTGTATGAAACAGCAGATTTTTTCACGATTTCAGGGTTGGTCCCATAGTAAAAGTTGTTCAGTTTGATGGTGCCTTTCTACCATTATTCTGGTATAACCATTAATGATGTTACACGTTGTAGAGGAAAGCATGATCTACAGTAGGGACTGATTAAGCTACTGAACCTTCGATCATCTATACCTGTGGATATTGCATGACAATGGCATTTGTGGGACACCTCAAACTCCCCCAAAACGCAGCCCACTATGAAAGTCCCCCACGACTTGTCATACAACTTGACATTTACTGTCGCGTAATTTGTCAGATGGCATGTGCCACATTTCAGCTTTGTTATTGTATGACGTGCTACATCCTCAGGTATATAATAGATGATCGAAGTACTGAACACTAAAAAGCAAACAAATGAATGTGACCATGGCGTCGCATCAGAAAAGCGCTGCTATTTAATGAAGGAAATGGACTAGTCATAAACGGACGGGCAGCGGGAATCGCGGCTGTAACTGTATAGAAGTGGGTCGCCTCGCCACTGTGGAGTACAATGCACTTCCGCGGGACGGAAGCGGCGACGCATTGTAGCCAGAACGCGTGCGGAAGGTCCGTATTGTTTCCCCGCGCTTTATGAACGGTATCGAGTAAAGAAATGTTTAAATTAACATTATTATGACTGTAGTTTTTACCCAAAAGCAACAAGCTTGTAACATTATTAAACTTTTAAACTACATACCCTAAATGATGATTCTAAATGGTTCTAAAACAAAAAATTAAATATTATGGTGTAATAAATAAATAAGGTTTCTAATAAATTATAGTGAAAACGAAAGTAAGTATCTCATGAACCGTGATAGCTAGACAGTTGAAATTTTTAACCCCCGACGCAAAAGAGAGGGGTGTAAGTTTAACGTGTATGTGTATCTTTCTGTGGTATCGTAGCTACTAAACGGATAAACCGATTTTTGTTTAGATTTTTTTTCGGTGTCATAGATAATTTTAATAATTTAATAAAAAAAAAAAAAATTGGTACAGTGTTACTTCAATGAGCTTGGAAGTGTATGGTAAAGTAACCATGACCTGATCAGCTGTTTGAAGATCATCAGCTCTTTAATAGTTGATGAGGAAATCTGAATACCTTCCATATGTCCTATCGATTCGAAATTTGGTACCGTGTTACTTCAATGAAATTGGAAGTATATGGTAAGGTAACATGACCTGATCAGCCGTTTGTCAGGGGGGTTTTTTTTTACAGATGATGTAGGTACGAGTATTTCTGTTGCCGCTATAACAACAAATACTAAAAACAGAATAAAATAAAATATTTAAGTGGGGCTCCCATACAACAAACGTGATTTTTTGACGGAACCCTTCGTGCGCGAGTCCGACTCGCACTTGGCCGGTTTTTCTGTATTTTCCAGGCAACGTAGCTCTGATTGCAACGTGATAGTTTAATGGGATGAAAGGGCTTACAGCGGAAAGCTCTTACAAAGTTCATGAGTGAATACAATACCACTTCTCTATATTTGAAATTATTGTTCTTATTGCAAGTTATGTTTGTCTACTTTTACAAAAAAATACGTCGAACTCTTTCCGAAACTGTGTTTGTGAAATGTGCATCTGCTAGGAAAATTAATTTTTGTTTATGTTTCTAATAATATTTTTAAAACTTTCGTCTAAGTCGATATTAGATAAGGATAGAATATATTCACAAAGCTATGCGGTAAATGATCGGCCACTTGCATTTTTCTTTTTAAGGTATGTTCCCTTAAATAATTATAAAACGTAGGTATCTATCTACGTTTCGTAATTATATAATGTTAGTTTCAGATAAAACTTTAATGTTACCAGTGAGGTTTGTTTTATGAGCTTTTGCAAGCAAGATGACACATACCTACAGTACGAAAAAATATCTTAAGCTCAGTTGCACAATGACTAGCTTGTTAAAGTACCGGCTAAGCACAAGTTAGCCAAAAAGAGGTTACCAGCCAACATGATGTCCTTTGACAAGTTTGACGCACGTGACAAATAGGTAGCATTATCATTTGACGATAACTTTAACTTTGACAGCGTTTTGGTGCAACTCACCCTAATAGTCGTGGCATGCGAGGTTGTAAAATGTGCGAACTAATTAGCTATATTGCGCGCTCTCTTGCACTTATAGGCCTTATGGGCGGGCTCGGACACATTTCAATGGCACGCGCAACCCTAATGACTGACGTCACTGACGCGTTTTACAACCACGCATGCCACGAAAGTTGATGGACTATAATACTTACGATCTGTATGACATATCCTCCACAACCCAGAAACTGTATGTTTCGCCACAAGTCCGTGTTTCCCGGTGCCGTTGAAGGAAGGGTTCAGCATATTTTCTTCAGTATGCAGCCAGTTGTTCGTCGCGACAGCCACCAGAACAGCTACGACCGCTGTGCCAGCTGATAGCGGAGTTAGAAGCCAGAGACAGGCAACAGAGGAGTCAATTTGTGCCACCAGAGTCGGCGAAGGAGGAGTGGGCCTGGAATTTAAAGTAAAGAATATTTAGTAATAATTGGGTTAGTATCAAATAAACTGAGAAAGATAAGAAAACATTATTTCTGGTAGGAATAACCATCAGTCGATTTTATTATTCTCACTGCTTGGGCACATGCCTTCCTTATGGGTGGATAAGGAGGAAGGGCCATTACTCACCAAGCGGGCCCAATGCGGATGGCCGGTTTTCAAAAACTGCAAATGCAGCTGCGACCAACGGCTTAACGTGCCTTCCCAAGCACGGAGGAGCTCGAGATAATAAATTATTAGACACCCATCCCACGACCGACCCTTGCGAAAGTTGCTTAACCTCCGCAATTATCGGGCCAGGCGCTTAACCACTGCGCCATCGAGCTCCTGGTAAAATATTTCTAATATTCAATTAGGACCTGGATTAACGTAATAGGCTACTTTTTATCTTGGTCAAAGGTTGCCTAGGATCCGTGCGGTCGACGATCTAGGTATTCTGTGGTCAGGGGTAGGCACTAGTCAGAAAAAACTGCATTACTTATTATAAACTATTAAAAATACATAATTAAAATTACCAAAGAAAATCTCTATCCCGTATTTTCCCCGCAGTTCGTTACCAGGGTCTATCAAAAAATGCAAATAAAACCGAACCTAACTATCTGGTTTGCGGTCAAAAACTGCTTATCGTTGCGGGAGAGAATTTGCATAAAAATTGTTTAGCTGCTCAATTTTTACGATCGTAAATCACAACGCTACGTGGACGTAATATATCGAGGGTTGTGCTCGTACCTAATATGAATGTGGTATCTCTGCATTTTGATGATATTTTGTTCGATATATTTTAATTTACAGGATAACGAATTAAGTGCAAGATTTAAAGATTAGAGGTTTCCGAACGCGGTAAACCGAAATGGAGTGTAAATTATTGAAATAATAACCCGACCGACAGTGTTACCGCTGTATTGTTGAACTATAGTAGTTTTGGCAACCCTACCCCTAATTCATGCATCGTTTTTATGATGCCTTTTATAGTAGGTACAATAGCACAACCAGGGTAAAAACTCTGCCGGACGCCACACGTATTAATTATATAAAATAGGTATATTATTATCCTATTTGCAAAAACGAAAATTCCAACAAAGCCAAAAATCAATGAAGTTTTAAAATCGTTCGAAATTAAAATAACAGGTTCAGCTTAGACTCAAATCTAAAACAATTTGTATTTGGTTTGTTTTAAACCTATATCTATGGTTTTAAATAATAAACCAAGTAAGAATAATAAGCCTGTGTGTCAATCGCGCAACTATAAAAAACCAAAACGACTACCGTTTCAGTTTCATTTAGGTGCTTACAGAAAAATATTTCCTTTAGTATTGTTAAAATTGTTGAAACCATGGCTAGGCAGCTTAGGATGCCAATACTGTTAATTTCGGATATTTTCAATGAGAATACTAAAGCCAAATCACAGAATATACAATGCTTAACCAAAGATTGTGTAGGTAGACAACCTAGATTCATCGTTCAGAATTTCTGGTGACGTAATAAAGCACCTGAGATACAGGTTTCCTAGTTTAGGTGCAGATGTTTTTAAATCTTAATTGTAAATTGTTAAGGTTTAATCTAAATTGTTTTCAAGAGTTTTGTTTTTGTAAAAATTTGTGTCAATAAAATTTTTATTATTATTATGTACGCTTAGGAATTCACGGGCCAAAAGTGACCCGATCCTTTAGGGCTTGCATGGGGATATGGATCCAACACGTAGAGGCCATTTTTAGCGACTTTAATCTAATATGCGTGTGGTACACCTGCTGGATCTAATCTCTGACTACATCAGTTTGATATACTCAGAGACTATCCCCAGCAAATGCACAGGAACTATGGAATCTACTGGTTAAGGACTAGTGGGCTATTAGGTTGGGATTGAGATGGACTGGGATTTGGGCTATGGAAAGAGACTACCGGACACCTGCCTTATCATAGTCTCCCAGACTGAAAAATTGGCAGGCGGTGACTAGCCTATAGGACTAAATGGGCTCTCCAAAATAGCCGCGATGGCAAGAGAGCAACATCGGTGTCCTCGGCTGCAGGGTGTAGAGAGGTGTGCACCGCTTTCTACCCATTGTACAAGCTATTATTATTATAATTATTAAAGAGCTTACCGGGGAGGGCGGCGGCTAGCGATGGCGCCACTGAGCGTAGGCGCAGGTTGCGCGCGCGCGCCGCGCGGCAGCGATGCGTGCACGCACTGCGCACCGCCGCCCCACATTCCTCCCCGCCGCTTCACTGAAAAATACAAACATATTTATTAAATATACTATAGCTTAAGAAACCTTTGACCAGAGTCACCACGATGACAAGTATCCTATTTTTTGCACCCACTCACAACAAATATTAAAAATCAAGAAAATGAAAAAATAAACACTGCTGCCTATTGCCATGGACGAAAAAGCTCTATTGCAGGTGCAAATGTTTTACCCATCCATTTTAAAAAAACTATCCCCAAAACTGCATGAAAATTTACAAATACCTAATCCCGATACAGAATGCAAATAGTCGTCTGTCTGTATAACCATCATTCGATGATGATGGAATTTAAGTCTTAAATTAGCAATTCCACTGTAAAATTATGGCGTCCTTCAACAAAATTTAGAAGTTATCTGAAACCGTTAAATAATAGTAATTCTTCTCCAATTAACTTCAACTAACTACAAATCCGAGGATTACTCAGCATCAAAGTCTAAAATAAACGGTACAATCTCACCCAATATAAATTGAACAGTCAAAATGTTCATCACCCCAATTTAATTAGGTCAATGATACCCAATCATATTGACGGTACTAAAACTAGATAGATCAATTTGAGGACTTTGGATAGGACACCAATAGACTACGGAAGTCGTATTAAATTACAAATTAGCCTTATAATCAAAGGAATTATAACTATTGCTATCGGGATAAAAAGTGAGCCCTCAGAAACACTTACATTAAAAAAACACGCCATTTTGAGGATAAAACCGAAACTAATTGCTTCTATTGACTAAATGTAATCAACTTCGAAATATTATCATTGACATCAAAGTTAAATCAGCTCCCAGTTTCAGAACCATTCTGTCGCCGCAGTCACTATTTTGTTCAAAAACTATGATGCTTGGGCTGATCTATGTTCCGAATTATGCTGCCAATAGAGATACAACAATACAAAATTGTAAAAAGTAAGAGCTAACATGGCGCTAACCATATACCTAATGTAAAACACGAACAGCCGACAACACTACACAACACAATCGTAAGTGTGAAAAATACATTATTTATCTATTTATTATAATATAGTCATTGCTGTAGTTAACATACTCCGGAAACCATTTCTCACGCTGTTCTGATATCGTCGAGCAATCTTCATGCATGCATAATTTAACAGTACGTAATAACATTTGCTTTTTTCATAAATAAATGTTCACGAGGAGCATATTTTGTGAATGTAAATACATAGTAGGTAACTGCAGAGTGCGGCTTATGTAGTCTGTGACCATCTCGTCTAAAACGTACGGGTTACCTACTATAGGTTGAAATACCTTTCTGCGAATTTTATTAGTGAATATTATGTCGCGGAATGTCTGCAGTTTTTTTTAAACGTCGGAATTGTATAATATTTCTAGGAAAATTGCAAAAATCCAGATAATTATATTTAAAGGCCGCCATTAACAGCTAGATTCAGTAATATTCCATTTTACTTGCTACTATTTTGACTGTAAAACTTTTCTTGACTAAACTTAACATTAATAACTTTTACCCTTTAAATGTATAAGTATATTAGCTGGTAGTACGTACAAAAATAATTATTTTTCACTTAATGCTCATGTAGTGGAGTGATTTTTATCAAGTTTTTACCTTATCAATGACGTAAAAACTAAATATTTGTTTAGCACAAATATACTAATAATGGCAGTTTAATATTTTTATGAAAAGGAACAAGATTATATTGAGCTTTCGTAAGATCAAAACAAACTGAAGTTCTAAATATTTACAAAAACAAAAGCTGATTTGAGACAAACTTATTGAGCCTTCCGAAAAAAGACTCTCGATAATATTATGGGAAGATGACATCAATATTTCAAGATCGGCATTAATCAAGCAGCGTTTGTACTTTAGTCAATGATATTACAGTTACCTATTTTAAAAAGATCCATTCTCTCCTATTAGAACCATCTTTAGATTTTAGAATGGATTAGAAAATTAGTATGCAAACTTAAATACCTATGTATTTAAGTTTGCATACTAATTTTCTAATCTATTGAACCTTTCATAGTGCAGTAACTATATAAAGTTAAAGACAGCTGTGGCTCGACCACGAGCTGTTGCAAATTACGAGTATGTTCGCTATCGAAATTTATCGAATAGTTTGCTTTAGTCAATACGAGAAAAGACAAGAAAGACAGAAAACGATAGAATTTTCGATAGAGAAAACAGTTTGAAATCAAGTCATGGTAGAGCCACTGATTTCGAGGAGGTTTTATTATTTATGTACATACCAGATTTAAACAGCCGTGGATGAAAAAATCATAAAGCTCACAATCACAAGAAAGGTAGTGCCAACTACTGAAACAATAAGAAAGATGTGATTAAAAAGTTGAAGACAGGCATTTCGCCCAAATATAGAAAATCCATAGTGATTGAATAATATTATAAATTATTATTGCTACAACCTGTACACAACTACAGTGTGCTAATTTTAACACTTAGGTTGACCGATATTTGATAACTTTAAATATTTCTAATTATGGGTGTGCTGTCTCCATAATATAATAATGACGTTGACGCTTACTCTACCAAGGCAAAACATTGTTACCATCAATATTACATCCGTTTGGCCCCTAGTTTTATTATATTCATAAAGAGCAAATAACCACCTTTTATGATCACGCCTTTAGCGTAAATCTGTTCTAATTTGAAAACTTTCTTCACATTTTCAGCCTATTCACGTTTTGCCATTGAGATGAGAAATATTGCTTTCACAATTTATACGCAGATATCGAGTCTTGACCTTCAAACTCCTGTCTTATTCGGAAACGAAGAATGGAAAAAGTTCAATTGCTTTTCTATTGACAAACTTTAGACTTGGGAAAGCAAAACGTATTATTTGGATCTTTTAATACAAATATTTCGTGTTTTATTACACCAATCAAATAATATACCGAAGATTAAGATAATATAGGAATCCAATTGGAAACAAGAAAACCTATTAATAATAATAAGAGTGTGTCGGGCCACGCTAAGTAGGTATAGAGTTCCGTGTTACCTTATTTATACCATTACCTTATATATAAACTTATGTTTATTGCATGTTTTACAAAACTAATGACAATAGCTAAGTATATTATTACCTTACTATATATTCAATAAAGTTCTACGAAAACTTTTGCAAAGTTGAGCGACTATTAATTGTAAAGCTAGCAGAGATCCTTTTCACTCCATTATAATATTATGACTATTGTCCTAAATTTTTTCATTTCCAAAAACAGAAAATTGAAAAATATATCTACTGGTTGAATAGATAATTATGCCTCTACCCATTCTCATTGTTTACGCTCTGAGTGGAGCTGCAATGTGCACGCTCAGTTTTGTTGTTTTTCGCTATTTTGTGATGCGATTCAGCATTTTAATGTTATTCCATTGCAAATTGAAAAAGCCTGAGGCTTCAGTAAGATTGATTGATACATTTATTTTAACGGTTATGGATCTCTCATTCATAGCTTAAGCGAAAATGATTTATTTGTTTTTATAACTTGCGTGTGTAAAGTGATGAAGGTTTTGTATTTAAAATATCAGAAAGGTGGTACTATGTATGTACCTTACCGTACCATTGTCTTTATAGGGTTTTTTATTGTGATAATGAGAAGTTACCTACTTTGTGAGGATAGGTCCATATCTACATACATAATAGGTAAATACTATAATCATCAATAAAATACTTATGTACCACTAATAAAGCCTATATGTCTTCGAGTAGTACAATACACATAGGTACTTTGATTCAATATTTAACACTTTGCCGTCAAATCGACACTTGAAAGGACTATATTAGGTTCATATTGAAAATTCTTTAATAAAGAAGGGCCTTGAAAAGGTCCAATACTGCTAGCGAAGACGTTTATGTGTGGGCTTCACCAGTGTGTGTGTATAAATAGCGAGTTTATCGGAATGCGAGACACGGAGGGTGAATCGGGGACCTTTTGTCGAGATACTGCTAAACAAAAATTCTTCGCGTACCTATACTACCGCTAGCCACTGTTCAAGTACCTCTTGTGGTAGAATCTAAAAGAAATTTTGAAAGGACTCTTAAGAAAATCCTTTGTTCCCAATCTTATCCGATGTTGACCTAAAAATAGCTTCACTCTATCCGTTAACATTAATCGCTGAAGTTTAACCTCAGCTGTTCATATTTTAACTGAGGGTTGTCAAAACAATATAATATTTGTAGATCATACTCTTTTTATCTTCGTTCAGGCTTTATTTTCGCTGAACTAAGGCCTTAGTGATAGGAATGTTAATAATGTACAGATACCGGCACAGAACTTGGCAAGACAAAGATGAGACAAAAGAAGCGCCTAGTTTAGAGTTTGTAGCTGCTGCGCATCTTTTGTCTCATCTTTTTCTTGTCAAGTTATATGCCGGAATCTGTAGTTATGGTTTTTTTTAAACAATAAAGCATGTTTGAACTGGCGTGGCTTCATAACGCAACCGAATTTTGTTCAGTCCTTCCGTAATCCACGTGAGTACAACTAGTACTTACTTGCTGTACTATTATTAGCCATTTACCTTATCGTTTTTTTTGGTAACGTTAACACATTTGTCAGCCTGCATATAAAAAAACGCAACCACTTCACGCAAACAGACTAACATATTTAGCATCAGAGAGCGCCTCTCCATCCTGTGAACCCAGAGTCAGCCACTTACGCGATCGTTACCAAATTTGTTATGACCTCCTAGAATATTATGTTTACGGGCTCTTTGTTCAAAGTAGTACATTTTTGAAGTAATTTGTATTTTTTTCTCTTTCTGTGTGTTGTCGTGCTCGATGAGTACCTATTTACTGAATTCTGTTTCAGATAGCTATTGATATTCAGGAGCCGTGCCTTACGCTTACGAATTTTGCCAAAAACGTCAGCTCGGTAAACTTGTCGTCTCACAACCCTTAAACCCGCAATGTAATAACCTTAAGGACGTCTTTAATAAAATTCAATTATTCCCGTCCCCTGTCCCCTTTGTTACAATGAGGTCGGCATGGATTTTTGTATTTTCTATTATGTTAAAGGTTTATTTATGATGCTTTCCGACTGATCCAATTAAATTGATCCTTTATTATTTATTTTCTGAATCTATTGATGCCCATAGAAATTAATGTTTTTAAATAAAATTGTGTTGAATTGTGATTTGTGAAATACGATGTTGAGATAGGAACAATGAATTTCATTTCTTTAACTTGATTGTTTGGCGGGCCTTGTTCAGCTTTTATTTAAGTTTTTATCTGATACAGAGGTGGTTTTTAAATTAATTAACTTTATAATTTAAATATTCAGTAGGTAAGTATATTACAAATTTGAATTGATAAACCTACTACATAATTTAGTTGATAAAATGTAATAAAAATAAAATCAAACGGCTTCTATGGTAATTTGATGATTTGATTTGAAGGAAAACCTTGTTAAACTATGTTTACAATCAAAATATTATTGACACTTGTTAACTGTTGTAATGTTATAGCCAATTACTAGCTATCTAAAATAATATAATTTTAAGCAAGCCTTTGAAAATCCCTGCAACTAATAAACTATTTTACGAAAACTGTGCACAGAGTGAGTTTTCATTCTGTTTGTAATTTTTAGCAAAACTCTATTTGAGTGATCAGATTTTGATGAAATAAAAACAGAATACTTTTTATCCTGGTTATAGGTTAAGGATTTTTTTCGAACGTCCACGCGGACGAAGTCGAAGGCAGAAGCTAGTAGTTGTTATAAGTATAATTTGTGATATAAATCGGATTAGTTTTAAGTAAAGTGTTTACGCTTATTAACAACAATGAAAATATTAATATTCGTTTTGTTATGCTGACTTTTAACTCTCCAAGAAATACAGGAATGCTCTACCTATATTAGAAATTTTACTAATATAAAAATATTAATCACATGGGAATCTATGAATCCTATTTAAGAATTTTGCCACTGGCAAACGTTCTCCCACGTACGAGAAGTGCTCTTAAATTGCCAAAGAGTACAATAAAGAAGAAAAAGATAGTTTAACAAGGGTCGTTAAGTAGAAAAAAAACAACAAATTAAAGTCAACAAAACGGGTAAGTATATACTTTGATAAGATTCCTGCCTGGCCTTAAAATACTTGAGAATCCAAGATCAAATTACGAAAAGAGTGTAATTAAGACGCCTCCTAGTTAACAATCTGAAGTTAATTGAGCAAGTTACTATGTTGGATTTTTTTAAAGAAAAACAGTATACAATGAAACCTACGTCTTCATCTGCGTGGACTTTGGGTCACTTTACGAACTTTTATCCCCTATTTCACACCCTCCGATATTAATTTCATGACAAAATGTCCTTTCGTAGACCATACTAGTATTCATCAAAATTGGTTCAGCTTTTTAGGCATTAATTAGTTACTTTAAAATTCATAATTATATTTGTGTATGTCACCGGAAATTGTAAGAACCGTTAAATTACAGTAAACACAATTAATAATTAATAATAATTAGTAATTACAGTAATTAGATAATATAACAAATTATCGGGAACGGTAAAATGTAAATCTCACAACAATAGACATTGAAATTAATAACATTAAAAGTTACGGATCTCATAAATTAACGGTTAACAGACATGTTATTATTAATTTATAATATTTCTTAACTCTAGAATGCTAGTCAAAATAGTATTCACATATTAACTGACATCAATGAAATGAATGTCGAAGTTATTTTGGGACATTTCATGCAAAATAAATCCGTTTTATTAAAATCAGAGAGGTGCCAAGCTTAAATACAGATTTAAAAAAGATTTCCAATATACCGATACAATTTGTTGATTCGATGTAAATAAAGATATTAAAGAAAAACATTATTGTTGGATTTCATACTGGTAGTTCTGCATAAGGTGTGGGCCTTAAGCATAAAATAACACTTATCACGATTTTAAGAGTACCTACCTACCTTATTTTTTTACTTATTTATTATCTTCTCATAAATATCATAATAAGTATGTTGATTGAATATTTGAATGCTCGTTTATTAACCTCGCGTTTATGAAATTTTCGAGCATTTTTCGAAATGGATGAAATAAAAAAAATTCTCAAATAGGTATCTGTCATTTTGAAAAAATCGAAAAACTGAACCAACCAAAAAATTCCATAGACATATCGAACCAGCTCATAAAATTTCACTAGAATCTGTTGAGAAATACGACCTGTACCACAGAATATATAATAGTACTAACGTACAGAAGTCGGTCCCCGGGAGGACTATCAAATAATAAGCTACTCTCGCTGCACGGCAATAAAGTACAATTTCAAACTGCACAACGCTGCGTGGATAAAATTATATGCACCTACGAAGAAGAAAGAGAGGCGTCTCTTTCTGTCGCATAGCTCTGTCTCAACCGACACATTTCGGGGTTGCTACTCGCTAGTTACTGATATCATAGAAAACATTCGTTATGCCCGAATAAACAATGAAACTACTAATAGGTACCTACTTATAAAATAAAATAAATCTACCTAAAAGGTGAGCTGAGCATATTTAAAAAGCATAAATAATAAGTATTTCTAAGTAGTTAGAGAAGCTCGATGGCGCAGTGGTATAGCGCCTGGCCCAACGATTGCGGAGGTTAAGCAACTTTTGCAAGGGTCGGTTATGGGATGGGTGAAAAAAAAATATAGTATTTTTTTCCTTTTTAGGGTTCCGTACCAAAATGGTAAAAAGGAACCCTTATGGTGTGACTCAGTCCGTCTGTCTGTCCGTCTGTCTGTCACAGCTGGATATCTCGAGAACTACTAATGGTATTAACTTAAAATTTGGAATAGTTAAAGATGACCTTTGTCCAACTATTTTGCAAATAAGGAAAAAATAAATAGTTTTTTTACAACAGGGACTGAAAAGGGGTCTTAAAATTTTTAAGTGAGGCGACTAGGGCATGTGGGGTATCATATGAAAGAGCGCTGTTTGCACATTTGAAATCTTTTTTTAGGCCGCATAGTTTTTGACTTATGATGAAAAAAGTAAAAAAAAAATACCGTTCCCCCCCCCTTATCTCCGAAGTTTGCAAAGAGAAAAATCTGAAATAATTCTATGTGATAGTAGTTTATGTAAAGATTACAGGAAAAATAAAACAAAGTCTCAATATAACACACTTTTTTAGAAATTCAAAAAACAAACAAAAAAATTATTCGTTCCTCTACCAGTCAACAGATGGCCCTGACCCAAGAAAAATTTATATAGTTCCACTAACGGTCAAGAGATGGCGCTGGACTAAGAAAAAAAATAGTTCCACTATCGGCCAAGAGATGGTGCAGACCTAATACTGCAATAATAATTTAATTATTCTACAGCTCTGCAGTGTATTTATTATGATGGTACGGAAACCCTCGGTGCGCGAGTCCGACTCGCTCTTGCTTGACCGGTTTTTTTCTTTACTGGTGCCATATTTCGAACTTCGATACAACTAAGTATGTAAATATGTATACAAAAAATACAATAAACTTTGGTAGGAAGGTAGGTACGTTAGTAATTAAGTATCAAAAACGAAGTGCATGCAGTTTCGCATTCGGCGCTTGACTGACTCGTTTCGTTCGTGACGTCCATGCGCTGCGCTCTCGTCGCTTGCACACGCCGCGCGTTTCGGTCAGCGCGGTGATATCCCTCGACAATGGTCCTCTCGGAGTGGGCCGCGAGCAGTAGGCTAATATAAAAGTTTAAGCGCGGAGTGATACCCCTGGTACGTAGAGGGGAACATATGGGTATCCAGACAGCGAGACGGACAAGGACATACGAATTTTTTTTTGTCCAAGCTGAAGCAGAGCAGAGCAATACAATCTAAATGCACGGTAACTCGATATTTTAGACACATTCTCACGAAAAGGTTTCATTTTGTCCAAATAGACATGGACCAAAAAGTCTTCGATTATTTCGAAGACAAAAGTATTAAATTACAAACATCTTACTCCTAATAATTCTCAGCTACATGCGGTTGCAGATGACTTATTAAAACACCTTTATATCTTCTTTTGTTATTTCATCAATAATAAATGACTAACCATCCATTAGGTAATTGTTGACGGACAATGCTCATATCGAGATAATGGTACATTACAGCCGTGAACGGGAAGCTAGCGATTGCATTGTCGAGGATGGTTTGAAGCCCGAGCCGCAGGCGAGGGCTTTAATCATTCGAGGCAATGCAAGTAGCTTCCAGAACAAGGCTTGTATAGTGCTTTTCTCAAGAAATGCGAGGAAATAAAAAACTTTTCAATTGAAACTTAATTAAATTTAATTAATATTAAAAATGAGATTTATCATAGACAAATCCTCTGAGTAATCTTTAATTACGTGCAGCGCCATCTACCGCCGAGAAGAAAAAACCCATCTCATTTCGCTTCTCGGCGGTAGATGGCGCTGTACATAATTCAAGATTACTTAGAGGATTTGTCTCTGATAAATCTGGTACAATACAATGTAATATTTATTTATTCTTATAGTAATATACTCTGTGCGCACCATTTTTTTTATTGTATCGTTATTATAGTACCTATTAAATAATTTTACCTTTATAATATTAACTGTCTTGTCGTTGGCTTGCGTGCCAGAAAAAAGGAACTAAAGTTATGGCTGTATGGTGCAAATGTGCCTTTGCTTTTTTTGTTTTTGTGAACAGCTAAAACAAAAAAAGAAGTTGCCGCAGACCACCCAGATCATCTTCGCACTGTACCTACTTCCCGCACTGGTGCTGGTGCGGGAAGTAAGTATTGAAATTCATTCCTGGCCTGAATTTTAAATTTAGAATGTGATGAACCAGACCCCCTCGGAAATGTGGAACGCCCCGCATTCCTTTTTCAAATGGAATGATAAGATTTCAGAGCATAAGTGAGAAAAGATATTTTATATAACAGATATAACAGTAAGTTAGTAGAGTCGGAAGTAAAAGTAATTCGAGGTCGACTTTAAGCTTGAACTAATATTTATAATATTTTTTGACTATTTATTTATTTATTTATCTATTTATATTATTGTACTTTCTATTGTATGCACACAAAACAAACAAGTAACAATACAAACATAAAGGAAACACACAAATGGCGGCCTTATCACTAAATAGCGATTTCTTCCAGTCAACCTTGGGATAGACAGGAAATCAGATAAATGTGATGGGGTAGCTTGTTTGGTATGTGCAAATATGAATCAAGTGTGTAAAAACGATGTTATTTTGTTATTTATAATATAATATATTATATAGGTATAACACAGAAATTAATAAAAACAAAAAAAACGTGAACTAAAAATCCGACAAGTCATTAATTATTTTCTTCTGTTTGGCTTCCAATTTTAGTTTATAATTGTACCAACTTGAAAAGTTTGAAGAAGTGAAATTGCCCATTCGTTTATTAATTGTGTGAGACTTTAATATGAAATTAATGAGAGAAGTTTAACTATTTTATACTCGCACATCATGATGATATTTAAGTATTCCCATCATCCATTTCCAAAGGTTGTGAAAATGGAGATCCTCACAGATCAAAGAAAACAATTTTTCTACTTCTATGTTCTGTGGAGATCCTAATTCTAATAAATAAAGGAAGGATTTGAAATTCGAATAGCATTCAACTTTGGGAGTTATATTATAATCTCTTTTTCACTTGACTCCAAAACGGTTGGAAGCCTGTGGAAATCCTACACCAATAGGCCCTTGAAGATCAATAAAATTCTACGGAGCCCTTTGTATCCTTGAGGTAGCTTTGAAAAAGGAATACCTTCTTACTATTTTATTTTCTCACCATGTTTTTAAGGATTCCACGTTGGATTAATGTGGGTGGACATTTAAAAATAAAATTTTCGTAGAGACATAAAGTTTTCCTTTTATTTTGATATTTTACTGGAGATACAACATAATGTTTTTTTTTATTTTTCAATTAATTAAATTATTATCAATAATACTAAATAATATACTAGAAATACGACTATATTATATCCAAAGGTCGCGGGTTCGATTCCCGTCTGAGTATTGATCTGGTGCGAGTCGTATTTTTTCTAGTATATTATTTAGTATTGTGTAAAAATAGCATTGTGAATGCAAAAATCTCAAATTTAAAAATTATATAGCTATTTCATCTTAATCGATTGCCAAATATCTGGAAAGATATTTCAATTGAATGTCGAGGTAATTCCTCACATTGGTGAAATAACGCTGGCTTGCAGCGTAAGAGTAGGATATACTAGAAGAAATTCGGCGATGTTACTAGTGACTCGGTAGCTCAGCGGTCAGAGCATTGGACCGGATATCCAAAGGTCGCGGGTTCGATTCCCGTCTGAGTATTGATCTGGTGCGAGTCGTATTTTTTCTAGTATATTATTTAGTATTGTGTAAAAATAGCATTGTGAATGCAAAAATCTCAAATTTAAAAATGATATAGCTATTTCATCTTAATCGATTGCCAAATATCTGGAAAGATATTTCAATTGAATGTCGAGGTAATTCCTCACATTGGTGAAATAACGCTGGCTTGCAGCGTAAGAGTAGGATATACTAGAAGAAATTCGGCGATGTTACTAGTGACTCGGTAGCTCAGCGGTCAGAGCATTGGACCGGATATCCAAAGGTCGCGGGTTCGATTCCCGTCTGAGTATTGATCTGGTGCGAGTCGTATTTTTTCTAGTATATTATTTAGTATTGTGTAAAAATAGCATTGTGAATGCAAAAATCTCAAATTTAAAAATATTATCAATAAGTCATTACTATCTGTTTAAAACACGAATACAGTATTTTAAACCACAGAAATATAATACTAGACTAGCGGCAGCCCGCGACTTCGTCCGCACCTTGGACCAAGATTATGTGTTAATATAGGTCCAAATCTGTCTACCAACCAAACCTGTCTAGCCGTTTTTTTTTAAATAATATTTGTGCTATTAATGTTTACAGAACATATTTAACGTTAACAACCACATTAGTCTAGGACTGTGTCGCAATTATTAGCGCCCACCTCGAACTTATCTATCAACTATCAAGTAACAAATAACACATTAAAAACTATTTTTGATAACAAAAGTTAAAAATTGAATTTACGTTTTTGTTTGTGTGTGTGTGTGTGTGTGTGTGTGTGTATGTGTGTGATAGACATATAAAAAAATATAATAAAATAAAATAATATATTTCCATTTAATTAACAAGGGACTCAACATCATCATATCCCAGGCTTAAAAGCCACTCCTTCAATATTGCTTTACACTTGCGCATAGGTACATTATAAATATTTAATTTATAGTTGATTTTGTTATATAATATAGAGCTAAGGTACAAATAGTGAAGTCTAGCCAAAACTGTACTACAACATTTAGGCGTGAAGTGGTGAAAAAAAAACACACACACACACACAACCTCTTACATTTATATATTATTATAAGTACTCGTAAGATGTGTACAGTTGAAACCTAACTACCGCGTTTCTGCAAACAAACAGCATCATTAGCTTGGTTACAATCTCAGTCTGACATATCCTATCTACGGAACGATCCAGCTTAATTAAACTTACACTCGAATTATCTAGAGTTGTAATTAAAACTTATGAGAACTAGCTTTTAAGTAGTAACCTGCTGCAATTTAAAACTTAATAACCGAGACACACAACTCACTATAAATACTTTTAGTACGTGTAGGATAACTTGAGAGTGGCATCCATTTAGAACAAAATACTAATAACCTGAACTTTGGAACAGCTATAAAAGTTCTTTGAAGTTCTTGCCCACATCTGTTCGAAGAGATTTTATTAGCATTTTCGATGCATAAAAATAGAAGGTTGGATAAAAGGAAAAAGGTCATTAAAAAGTATTAAAAATAGAGAATAAATTACCAAGCTAAAAGATAAAGGTCCTTTGTATGATATTTATTACAGTTTTCAGGCAAAAATACTAAATCAAAATTTATTTGGTAACAAATACCTTTAATACATAGGCTATTTTTAAACACCAACAACCTCGCAGGAGTAGATTACTAACATCATAAACAAAAACATTTTTGTTCTACGACTTTTCCGAAAACAGACAAAAAGAAGTCGACTTTCGATTAGCTATTCGGACATTTGTATGGAAAGCCGATTTTTTCGTTTGTTTTCGGTAAAGTCGTTGAAAAAATGTTGTTGTTTATGTTGTTAGTAATCAACTTCTGCGAAGTTGTTGGTATTTTACATATAACCCTGTTTATCATGTAACATGATGCCAAACTGCTATCAATCAACACTCGACATAAATTACGCCAGAACAACAAAACTAATTTAAACACATGGAAATCATTTAAACGAGAAGACTCAACAGTATAAACCGCACGAAATGTAAGGCTATGTTTACACCAGTGAGGAAGATGAGCGGTGCGCAAGGAAAAAATCCACAAATGACATAATCTAGTTCCTCGCTCTGCTAGACCTATTCCACCATAGCTTCACTGAGTGCAGGTCTAAGTGGGGGAACATATAAAACAAAATAGACGCATCCCTATGCGAGCGTGTGTGGGAAGAAATGTGTACGAGGGACGTCCTCTTCGTAATCTCACACTGTTCTATCTGATTTTCTTGAAAATCCACGCACGCAGACGAATCACCGTTTCGCAGTTTTGCTATACGCGGCATACATCTCTGGTGGGAACACAGCCTTAATGCGGGCGAATGAAAGACGCACACAAAGTTTGTAATAGTAATGACGCCGATTAACGCAACCATTAACATTATTACCATGGCGACATCCCGATGACGCAACTTATATAAAAGTCATAAAACTGATTTTAGCGACGCGGAGGGTAAGGTGATTTTCTGCGCGTCATTCGGTGAGTAGAATGTTATGATTTGAGATATTTTTTCGGAATTGAGATTTTATTTATATTATGACAGTTTAACTAAAACTCAATTATGATTATTATTGTAATATTTCATTTTGTATTGAGTTTTGTGTGGTTTTCGTTAAAAACATTATTATGTTATCACTGTTATCAGTAACAGACCTTTATAACTGAAAAATCATTCGAAAACCCGTTAAAGTCTTTTATGCATAATGTCAAAAATAAAATGTTGAAATATCTATAAATTTTTGTTTTTATCAAATGTGTATCAGACAAAAATGCTTTCTACCAGAGCTGCAAGCACTTATTACACTGTAAGTTATCAGCGCTTTTTAGGGTTCCGTACCCAAAATAAAAATGGGACCCTATTACTAGGACTCTACTGTCCGTCTGTCTGTCTGTTTGTCTGTCTGTCGTCAGGCTGTATCTCATGACCCGTGATAGATAGACAGCTGTATGATGTATTTCTGTTGCCACTATAACAACAAATACTGAAAACAAAACAAAATTAATATTTAAGTAGGGCTCGCATACAACAAACGTGATTTTTGCCATTTTTGGTACGGAACCCGTCCTGCGCAAGTCTGACTCGCACTTGGCCGGTTTTTAATTACACACCAAACAAATAAAATGTACTGCTCTAAAAGTTTGTTCGAAAAGTGTAGATGTAACTAGCGATTGGCGATTGAACAGCGTTCACAAAGAGCATCCTAATCTGATAGAGTGCGGCCAGCAACCGACAAAGATTGCACGTTTGTGTACCGAATTTGTGGAACAAAGATCCAACGTTTTCCAAGTAAACCAATATTGGACACATATTGAGGCGGTGTAACCACGTTTTAGGTGTAACAAGTAATGTATTTACAATTGCAAAGCACAGTTTTTAACAGTAAAATTTTACTAAAGCTCTAAATAATAGAAAACAATCTGGTATTTAGCAGCGAATTAAAACTAATGCAATAAAAGTAAAATGACAAATCTGAAAACAAATACAAAAACAGCTTCATTTTAAAGGCAAGAAATAATAATCAAATCCGCACGCGTCTATTGAAGTCGGGTGGGGTTAGGGGACAACTTCATTTTTTATTCTAAAAGCCCCACCCGACTTCATTAGACGCGTGCTCTACTAATATCGATATACGGAACTAATGATTTGAATATTATTTCTTGCTTTTTAGAAGTATTTACTTTGTAGCTATTTTTGTTTTTGTTTTCAGGCTTTTTTAAAGCTTTTTTTTATTTTCAACTTTTAGTGGTAAGTACATAATATGTAAGCGTCGAAATATTTTTAACAATGTTTGTTTTAAAGGAGTTCCGTTGTGCCTTCTTTGTCATATGAATGAAGAACCAATGAATCTGGCCTTATGTATACTTCACAATAATAAAGAACGAATAAATCATTATCTTGCAGTGGTAATTTAAAAAAATAAAATAAAATTTAAACTGTTTATTTTTAAAGTTTTTTTTAATACAATATACAATTGCACTAGTTACCCTCATATTGGTTAGTTATGTTGGAATTTGGATGTGTGGATTTGAAATTGATCTTTTAAAAAATACTTTTTCAATGTATTTTTAATTTGCATGGTATTTTTATCTTTGATTTTATCTACAAAAAATTTAGGTAGTTCATTTAAAATTTTAGGAAGTTTACACATCCATACTCTTTTACCGTAGTTGTTGGTACATTTAGGTATTTCATACATGGTGAGATGCTGCAATGTATGCAGAGAATAGATAGACTGACACAATCAAAAAAAACCACTCGATTCCCAACAAAATCTTTTCGTATAAATGGAAATCGTTCAAACTTCGAACGTTTTTTTTTTTCTTTCAAGCTCTGAAACTTCTGCAAGTGGTATCCCATAATAAAATTTGACATGTGCCAAGCCGGCTTCCGCGAGACATACAAACGTACCGCCCCGGTGCCTGCAGCATTTTATTCTCACAAGAATAAATAAAATCGTATTGGTGGAGAATAATATATTCTACATTTTCTGCAAAGTAAAGACTTAGTACAAAGGTGTAGATGCAACTTCGTATTCAATTCAATAAAATATAAAGTTAAAGATTTTAGACAGCAAATCGGATCATAGTAGCACTAGGTATAAATTTTTGTGTCATTTTAAGACCACCGCCGTTGTGTAAATCTCTTTAAAATATTTATTTCTGGATATTATTATCACTTTATTGGTTTTCAGTAAAGGGGGCTTATACTGGTTCTAAAGCTATCCAGAATTTATGAAAAACAACGAAAAATTTCCATTGTTTTTCATAAATTCTGGATCTACCTTCTATTTTATCACGTTTTTATTAGGTCGCTTACTTGGTCTGGTTTAATTAAGAAGTGGAACAGAATTTTATGAATTCAAGTCAAGTCAAGTAAATTAATTGGGACTTATCTAGTACCTATGAATTTGAACTTAGTTGCAATACTAATCCAATCCGATCCAATACAATCCGATGGATTGCTTGCAATAGTAAACATTTTTGAAAATGAAAAGTCACGTAATCTAGGTAGGTATGACTATTAAAATAAAAATATGCTTTGATATCATTATGCGTGTTTAAATTTATGCCTTTGATTAGAATGTTATACTTAAACATAATTATGCAACGTAATTATGCTTAAAAAAGTATGCATAAGCTGTTATGCCTAAATAATATTATGCGTAAACATCATTCGATTAAATCAAAGTAGTACTTTGTAATACATAGCATACATGCTATGGCCTATGACATATTATGACTTAAAATTTTCTGCAAATACATAGGGTACCGCAATAAAATGTATACAACATTGGACCATCTACACGGTTTAATATTGTATACATTTTATTGCTCGTGACTGTACTCTTCAATTGGACAATGAAGTCAATGGGTTTCCAAAAGTATCATCAAGCACCTCACTTCGTACCCCATCAAACAAAATAAAATTGTAAAAAATAGGAAATTAATAAAAACAAAAAACCGACTTCAAAAAACCTACCTCTAAAAAGCAAGAAATAATATTCGTAATAATAAAAATACGTCTATTGAAGTCGGGTGGGGCTGAAGTACAAATTCGTTTTTTTTTTATTCTAAAAGCCCCACCCGACTTCAATAGACGTATTTTTATTATTACGAATATTATTTCTTGCTTTTTAGAGGTAGGTTTTTTGAAGTCGGTTTTTTGTTTTTATTAAACAATTTTTTATTTTTTTATTTTTAGTGTAGGTACCTTGTAGGTAAGGTATATAATATAATGTAGAAAAATCGGCTAAATAATACGACCAATCATCGATGTAATTCACACAAAATCATACTATTTTCGTGCTTTTTTCAAAATTACTTGAAAAGTACTGAACCGATTTCCAAATTTTAAAAAATGGGACCAACTTGGGAGTATACCTAATGGACCGATTGAATTATTTCAATCGGTTCAGCCGTCTTCGAGTAATCGGTAGACATACACAAAAAAAAAAAAAACAAATATACAGACGAACATAGAACCTCCTCCTTTTTTGGAAGTCGGTTAAAAAGTAACTTAATTCAAAAGCGGCACCTAAGTCGCGTAGTTAGCGTCACGCCGCAGATGTCTTTGCAGCAATTTATTTAATGTAGCCCCTCCTTCGCTTTACGGCATTTTTTTGCTGCGATGATGATAGCGTCTCATCTTATTGAGCCGTTTGCTTCCTTCCCTTGGGATATATTTTATTAAGTGACGGTGCTTCGCAGCTTTGCAGTGTACGTTTATTCAACACCAATAATTTTAGACGTCATAACAGAGTGGATTACTGCACGTTTTTTATCGCTATAGCAACACAACAATGATACGATCCCTTTTGGATACATTTTACAGTCGTAAAATAACGAAAATGTGTACTGTCAAATGTGGGAATATACAATAGCGTAGTAGGTAGTAGAATGTAAATAAAATTATGTTTTATGTAATAAAAAGCTATACATGGTTATTTGTAAATCACCAACAACCCCGCAGGAGTAATTTACTAACATCATAAACAATAACATTTATTCTACGACTTTTCCGAAAACCGACAAAAAAAATTCAACTCTATACAAATGTCCCGAACAGCTGATCGAGTTTTGAATGAAAAGTCAATATTTTTTTGTCATTTTCGGAAAAATCGCAGAACAAAATGTTATTGTTTATGATGTTAGTAATCTACCCCTGCTAGGTTGTTGGTGTTTTACAAATAACCCTGTATAGAAACGAGACATAATTGTAAATTTACCAAAAAAGTACTCACCAAAAGTACAACTCACAAAAAGTACCAAAAAATGCGAGTCCCGAACACGATTCCGAAAACCATTTTACCAACTGACAGTTCCCATAAAAATATTACCCTTTTATAATTCTCACCGAATGAACTATGCTACCATGAGTTTAAAACGCCAGATTCTACAAATGCCAATTCAGGTGCAGGGGCCATATTTTTGAAAGGCGTCGACAGCTTTTTACTTCTCATTTTCATTGGACAGCTTTTGGATAGTCGAATAAAAATAAGTATCTATAGTAAAAAACGCTCAACGCCTTTCGAAAAGAGGGCCTCCGATCCAGGTATGTTCATATATTTTCCAGTACGAGGTTTGCGATCTGTATTCCATAGTGGAACTGAAAATTTGAAATCTGATTTACGACCGGATTCATTAATCTAACTATGACGTTTGACGTTTCTGGAACGAAGTTTTAAGAGACTTATTTGAACTTCCAATGTGAAGAACTGATGTAAAATTCTACTTCACAAAAATTACTGTAGACCGAAAAAGAAACAAAGAAGCAAAGTAACCGAACAGAATATTGAAAAATGGCATGGTAACTCTGTAAAAAAATTCCTGAATAACAACATAAAAACTTATAAAAATAAATTTCAAATCGTCAGATTTCGTAATTTTCAACGACAATGATATGATTTTTTAACCGACTTCCAAAAAAGGAGGAGGTTCTATGTTCGTCTGTATATTTGTTTTTTTTTGTGTATGTCCACCGATTACTCGAAGACGGCTGGACCGATTGAAATGATTCAAACGTGATTACATTAGGCACACTCCCAAGTTGGTCCCATTTTTTAAAATTTGGAAATCGGTTCAGTACTTTTCAAGTAATTTTGAAAAAAAGCACGAAAATAGTATGATTTTGTGTGAATTACCTAGATGATTGGTCGTATTACTTCTTTGTTTATGAACTGAATGAGATAATTATTTTTTTGTTGGAAGAGGGATATCTTAAGTGTAGTTTTTTAACCGACTTAAAAAAGGAGGTTCTCAGTTTGACCCGTATCGATTATCTTTCGTTTGGCTGAGCCGATTTTTCTACATAATATATAATATACCTTACCTACAAGGTACCTACACTAAAAATAAAAAAATAAAAAATTGTTTAAAAAAAACAAAAAACTGGAGTACAAATTCCTTTTTTTTATTCTAAAAGCCCCACCCGACTTTAATAGACGTATTTTTATTACGAATATTATTTCTTGCTTTTTAGAGGTAGGTTTTTTGAAGTCGGTTTTTTGTTTTTTTTAAACAATTTTTATGCAAAAAGGATAGTTTTTTTATCGATCTAACACAATAACCGAGTACATTTTTAATAAATGATCCAGTATTTCAGAAATCAATAAAAATGTACTAAAATTCGTCAAATTTCTGGCGAAGCGTCAATTAAAGTTATGCAATATTCAACCTTATTCTAAAGACATAGTGAAAGAGTAAATTTCGTGAACTGGCCTCGCCTTAAAACATATTTAACATTGATGGCGTTGCCATTATTATATTAAGTCAACTATTATCTAAAGTACATCTTTCTCGCTATACGTAGACTATAAACAAAAAACCGGTCAAGCAAGAGCGAGTCGGACTCGCGCACCGAGGGTTTCACTACCATCATAATAAATACACTGCAGAGCCTGCTGTAGAATAATAAAATTATTATTGCAGTATTAGGTCAGCACCATCTCTTGGCCGATAGTGGAACTATTTTTTTTTCTTAGTCCAGCGCCATCTCTTGCCCGTTAGTGGAACAAAATTATTTTTTCTTGGGTCAGGGCCTTCTGTTGACTGGTAGAGGAACTAATATTTTTTTTGTTTGTTTTTTGAATTTCTAAAAAAGTGTGTTATATTGAGACATCGTTTTATTTTTTCTGTAATCTTTACATAAACTACTATCACATAGAATTATTTCGGATTTTTCTCTTTGCAAACTTCGGAGATAACGGGGGCGGGGACGGTTTTTTTTACATTTTTGCATCATAAGTCGAAAACTATGCGGCCTAAAAAAAAGAAAAAATGTTTTAATATGTGCAAACAGCGCTCTTTCATATGATACCCCACATGCTCTAGTCGCCCCACTTAAAATTTTTAAGACCCCTTTTCAGTCCCTGTTGTAAAAATAATATTTATTTTTTTATTTCTTTCTTATTTGCAAAATAGTTGGACAAACGTCATCTTTAACTATTTCAAATTTCAAGTTGATACCTAATGGTATCAACTTGAAATTTGAACTACTAATGTAGTTCTCGAGATATCCAGCTGTGACAGACAGACAGACTGAGTCACACCATAAGGGTTCCTTTTTACCATTTTGGTACGGAACCCTAAAAAAGGGCGCTCAGTTTTGAGGTGGTTGTAAGAATATAAGGTTATATCCGATAATTCAAAATGTATTTTCTATTCTCTAAAATTAAATAGAGAGATTATGACAACAATAGAGAAAACAAAATTGATACCTACTCTAAAAATCATAAATTTTAATAATGCTTTATACCTAACTGTTCTTTTCGGCAACAAATAACATCAGTACCCTTAGCACGAACAGCTATCGAGAAAAATAACGTGCGTAAAATCGTTCGATAGTGCAATTTAGTATGGAAAATTAGTACAACGCCATCTACCGACGAATAGCGAAATTAAAATTTCCATAGATATTTCTCTATCGAGTAATTTTACGTGCGTTTTTTTTCTCGATAGCTGTTCGTGCTAAGGGAAATGGATATTTGAACATTTTTTTAAACAGGGCGGTTACTTTCGAACACGAACGAGATTCTGTGATCGAATTGGTGTCGAATAAAATGTTAAAACAGTACAATGGAAACCATGGCAACCGTTTTCAATGTAAGTACTAAATACACTGACCTGAATTTTTTTTTCTATTTAACTGGACTGGCTGTCTGTATGGTTTGACAGCAAAGTTTTTGTGCCTATTTGAAACGCCACTAGCGTGCGTCTAAAGAACTAATTTTGTCATTTTTGACAACTTTGAATGGAAGTTTTAAGTTGTTTATCGGGCTATCGGTATTTGCGTCGACATAAGCACATCATTAGATTTAGTACCCTGTACGCACACTACGTCCTACAGCGCCAAAATGGTGGAAATCAAGTAGGTATAAGAACAGTTTGACAGCAGCCAGTCCAGTGTAATAAATAGAGCTCAATGACTAAATAACAGATTTTTGACGTTTATTCGATACCAATTCGATCTCAGAACCTCGTTCGTGTTTCGAAAGTAACTCCCCAGATTTCTGTAAAAGATGGACTGCCATTTACTAATATAAAAAATAAGTCCATAAAACTTACTGACAGCAACGGCTTCGGAATACAATATAACAAAACTACTTTAATTATCCACAATAAATACAAACAAAGCAAAATGTAAAATATAATACCACTTGACTGGAAAATATTTGCAACAAAACAACATTACTCAACATTGGATATTCACAGACCATACAACAATTACTGGTAATATTCAACCGTCTTTTGTTCGTTTTTTACTTTTTTTTCGGTGGCCAGTTTATAACAAAACTCTTTTTAAATCACGTGTCTGTTATCTTTGTTCAAGGCATTTTGATGACAAACTTTTTGGAAGTTTCTTCATAAATGAGTGAAATCTTTTTTTTTAAAAGGTACTTGAAAAAACAACCACGTTTTAATACTATTATTGAAATAAAGTGATCATAAAAACGCCGTGGATCTAGAGTGATCAATCAGTTCCGGGGAAACTTTCAAGTCCACAGATTCCACTATCTGCACCGTGCAGTTATCCCGACGAGGAAAGTTTGTAAAAAGGACCCAGTGACAGGTCAATCCCCTCGAAGTTTTCCATCATGAGCTGAAATTAAAAGCAACAGAACGCTCGAGAACTTTCTTGCATACAATAGGAGGAATTCTGAAAAGTGGTTTTGGATTATCCTTTTGAATAAACTGAATGGTTGTTAAATCAAGCTAAAAGTAACTGTGCCAGCGATTGTATATAGGTAGACAAGACGTGCCTTTGGTACTAGCGATAATTTAAAGGCATAAAATTTCAAAATTTCTTCGACATAAACTCCCACATGTTGGATTCCATCCCCTCTCCTGTTGAAATGACCGCCATTTTAAAAGTAACCTTTTATTTTAGATGTCCCTGCCGAAAAATATTAATTTCTCCGGATCTAGAACTCCTAGAGTTATAAAAAAAATATTCAAAAGTCAATAATACCACCTATTGAGTAAAAAAAGTGTAATATTTCAACTTTAATACGTTGCATACAAAATTACTCAAGTAAATTTTTATCCGAAAGTGTGCCTTTTCAGTTTTTCTTACATACTTACCTATCTCAAAAACTAGGACATTCTTGTGCAATTTGTTTGCATTTATGATGTGATGATACTTAAACAGGTACTAAAACTGAACAACATTCTCCAAAGACCATAGGTACCTAGGTCGAAAAACAAATATTTTTTTGCTTTTCCATAGTAAGTCGGTCAGCTGACCAATACATTTTGTATGGAAGTATGTTTTGTTTTCGTTTTTCGATCTATGTTCCATGGAGAAAGTTATTTGGCTTAAGCAATATTATCACTTGTTTCAGTATCATCACATCATTTTACCTTAAAAAAAAAACAAAAAATCATTTATTCAGTCTAGGCAACAGCCTAGACTGAATAAATGATTTTTTGTTTTGTAACAACAAGCACTTGTGAATGTCAAAGAAGCTACGCCATCGGTTCGCAAACCCTGAGCGGGAGACCTTGTAACGAGAAGAACCGGCAAGAAACTCGTCAAGGGCTGCTTTGCCTTAAAAATCATAGTAAAGATTTGTAATGAAATTTCAACCTTAATTCAACTTTTAATTTTGTAGGCCTCGGTTGCATTGCTGGGTGGAATGCTCCTTCACTGAATTGAAGGTTGTTTACATAGATTCTTATTATAGCCCCACAATGCGTGAACTTTAAACCTAAATAATTGTCAAGAGCTAACCATAATTTTTATTTATCCTGATACCCCGAAAACAAAACAGCATTGTAAATAAAGACCATTAGTTCCCGTTTAACCACAGCGAGATCTCAGAAAATCCAAATATGATTTATTGAATGTTATTTCGCAATTCCAAAGCCGGGGGCATCCCGATTATGAGGCACGCTATTTGCCAAGGACCTCGGTTTGTATTTATAGCTTTCATATTAAAAGCGGTTTTGAGGCGTCCCCATACGAACTTGTTGTTATAAAGTTCTGTTTGCGATACCTATATGTGAAAATCGGGATTTTATTGAAACAGGATCTGACGCCTCACTGGTCGTCTCATGATTGCTTTCGCAGTGTTTACTCTATATTCTTGACTGGAAGAAGCGAAAATATTATGCGTGTGTTTATGTTAGTAGAAGTTATCTGTAAATATATATATTTATTGGAAATAGTGTCAATATAGTTTACACAATTAGTGTATAGCAGCGGCGAAGGGTCCATGCAAGCTCATTCCCATCGGCTTACCTTTTACAAAGCCTACCCCATCGATCAACTATGCAGATCATAACATTTTTGTAGAAAGGCTTACCTTCGCCACTGGTGTATAGATATTAATCTTTAATAGGTTCTTCATTGCCTAATTATTAGGTACATTAGTTTTATAAATCATAACAGTATTACTATTATTTTGTAAATCTTATAATGATTGCTAGTTTGACCTAGCCGAGGATCATGTCTTAATTCATATTTTATTCTGCAAAAAAGCTTTTTTACAATTTTGGCAAAAAGATATACCTACCGAAAAACTACATATCTATTTCGCGTTAAGAGTTTTTATATCGAATAGATTTTTTTTACTCGTAAGTCCGACAATTTTCTCGTACAGTTCGAATACCAGCGGGGTTGTCGGACCGCTTATTGCTGTTTACCCGACTGAAAGAAATTCCAATTTCTCTAGTACTTTGTTTTTTACAGACCCATTCCCTTTCGAAGACCCTTCCGATTCTGCTGATATTATAAGTAATGAGAGTGGTACTCGGTAAAAAAGAAATTTCCTTTCTCTCGTGCAATAACTTTTTATTTTCATACCTACTCGAATTTTTGTCTGAGAAATTTGGTGGTTATTTTTTTAGCTGCATTGATTTCTGTGAGTTTCGCTTGTCGGGTAAAGTCCATATTAGAACAAATTATTCATAAATATTCTCATTACTTTAAATTTGAGTGTCAACGTGCCTTGCAAATGTTATTTGCACATTTTATCACCAGAGTGACTGACTTCTGCTAACTAAGAGTAGGTAGGTCAACGGATATTTTATGTAAGGAATATTAAGGTTTTTTAAAATAAAATTTGTGACATAATATTAAAGACATAGATCATGTATATTATTATTTAAATCGCTGTAACACCCGCCCGCTAATACCTGCGTAATGCTCGATCATTCTCCTTATATTGTCATTATCTGGCATAATCTCGCATCATAATGTTACAAGCGGGGAAATGGAGGCGAAACCCGATAGCTCACACCCACTGACTCCGGAGGTATTGGGAAAGGATGTATCTTTGTTACAAATTCGTACAAAGCGTACATTACTTTTATCTGATCTGTCGTGAATATTAGAAGATTTAAGTCCGATTTTATATCATTTTATAAAACACCAACAACCTCGCAGGAGTAGATTACTAACATCATATTATAAAAAAGTAAAATACAAAAAAGTCAGTTAAAAAAGTCTGGAACGGGTGGTAGGAAAATATAGACGATTAAAAAGTACTTAATAATTAAGTTTATTGGAATAAAGCTTGTTTGACTTTGAACAAAATTCAACTTTTCATACAAAACTCGGGACATTTGTATATAGAGAGTCGATTTTTTTTTGTCGGTTTTCGGAAAAGTCGTAGAACAAAATGTTGTAGTATATGATGTTTGTAATCTACTCTTGTGATGTTGTTGGTGTTTTACAAATAACCCTGTATATCATGTTTTCTGGGGCTACACAATGGGGTTGGTAAACTTTTTCGAAAAGAATTGTTTTATATTTTTTTTTGATAGCACAAGTTTGAAGAATAAAGAAAATAATATTATGATTTTTTTATTTTACCTTGTTATCTAAATATATTTTTTTATATTATTATCGCGATAAAATATCAAACATACGGCTGAACACGAAGTTCCTTTGCATTTACTGATTTAAAAATCTGATTGACAGATTTGACAGACAGTGACAAAGAGTAATCATACCTTTGTTTTTTTTGTTTTGAGCAACAACATAGAAAGTCTTTGGATCAAAGGCATAACCTACGCATACAGCCGTAATAGTGATTTATTGTACTATGCTGTAAATGAAAAATTTAAATTTATATTTAAATTAAAATGAAGCATTATATAATTCCGCAATTTGTTATTCCTGACTCCAAAGCCAAAAGCTACCAGAAAATATATAATTCACAACAGTTTTGGAAAAGTTTACCAACCCCATTGAAGAGAAGAATGACATAGTTTGTTTTTTATAAATTAAGAAGTATGCTGTTACATAGTACGCGTGATTCATCCCGACCCGACTCATCAAATAGAAGTAGTGTAATAATTTTTTAAACCTTCATAATAGACAACCAAGGCTCAAGTTAAACATATTCGAGTAATTTTAAATTAAATCTTATAGCTCTTCTAGAATAATAATTTCTAGAATAATTTCTTTAAGGGCTGATTTTTCAATGCCTAGATAGAGCTTTATCCGTTTGATAGCGTATTAAACTGCCAAATTAAAAATGCTTGTCATTCATTTGTCTGTCACATTTTTGAATGACTTTTATTAGATTTGGTTAATATTTAAACTGACTGATATCAGCTATCTGAGGATTGAAAAATCAGCCCTTAATCAATAAAATTTTAATCATTCTCTGGCACTTATTCGTATTTTAGGCGTTTCCATTTCAAAGAAAAGTTGTATTACACCAAAGAAAGTTGGCTGTTGGTAAGAACCCGATCCGATTTGTGTGAGGAATAATATGTGAACTGACTTTGATTGATGGTTTCAGATGCAGTGTACAAGTGTTACTTGCGAACACTTTGGAAGCCGTAGTTCGATACCCAAACGTGTTGAGTGTGAGTTCTTTTTATTGAATAGTAAAAGCTTTCAGGGTACAAGGCATGCACATATAAAGTGTAGGAATACATTAATAGGGATGATGACTAATGAATAAAATAACGAAATACTAATAAAAATCGTAAACATATTAAACTTTTAGAGTAGCTTGTATACCTCTTGGTTGTATATATTGCATATTATTTATTTTATGACCCTTCAAAGTTGGGTGGACAAGTCCATTTAAAAAGTATAAAATTTATTAAAAATAATGATACCTTTAATTAGTCCGTAAAATGTATAGCAAATTTGTCTAAGAAACTAATTTGATAAACACAATATTTAATATAGCTGCCGAACAAATTTCCTACGCGTTGCATACAAACTCTCAAGCGTGACGTCATCATTTAGTAGCCGTTAGTATGGAGCGTTTTTGTGCGAGTCCATTTGTGCGCATTTCACACTGTAATATCTCGGGCAGTTTTCATGCTAGCGAATTAATTCTTTTTCTCACTTATGCTCTGAAATCTTATCATTCCATTTGAAAAAGGAATGCGGGGCGTTCCACATTTCCGAGGGGGTCTGGTTCATCACATTCTAAATTTAAAATTCAGGCCAGGAATGAATTTCAATACTTACTTCCCGCACCAGCCACCAGTGCGGGAAGTAGGTACAGTGCGAAGATGATCTGGGTGGTCTGCGGCAACTTCTTTTTTTGTTTTAGCTGTTCACAAAAACAACACAAATCACACTATAGAGGGCGACACCTACGATGAAACACACACTTTTAAACGTATAGATATATTACCACCGCCGTGGTCAAGAAAAGCGAACGAAAGTAATGAATCACATTAGGACCTCATACAATTGTTAAAGCAAAACCATACCGCGATCCACGAGGGTACAGCGCCATCTAGTATTGGTTGGACGAACTTTACTATTGGTGGATCGATGTGATAATGCAACTTAAACACAGTTAATATTATAAAGGTAAAATTATTTAATAGGTACTATAATAACGATACAATAAAAAAAATGGTGCGCACAGAGTATATTACTATAAGAAGAAAAACATTTACATTTAATAATTGCCCGAACATGAATAATATAAATTTTAATATTAATTAAATTTAATTAAGTTTCAATTGAAAAGTTTTTTATTTCCTCGCATTTCTTGAGAAAAGCACTATACAAGCCTTGTTCTGGAAGCTACTCGACAATGCAATCGCTAGCTTCCCGTTCACGGCTGTAATGTACTATTACCAATGTTTCTTTTTTTGAGAGGTAATTTATGTAACATAAAATAAAAAAAGTTGTCATCATCCCTATTGTAAGAGTTGTAAGACTTAAATGAGTGCAGATTTAAAAACTGTCGGGAATAGTGGAAATCCGCAGATCTAGCAGAAGTAAAAGGTGCGTATCTACACTAGACCTAGCTTTTCAGGGGAATTAGGCTCTATTTTTATAACTTTATTTCGTAAAAAGGCTACTTTTAGCCGCACGTTAAGCCGTTGCTCCCGGCTGAATCTGCATTGAGCCCGTGTGGTGGGTTATGATGGCCCATCCTCTTATTAATCCAATATAGCCTGTGCTCCAGCAGTGGGGACAATAAATAATTCCGCGTCGTCGATGCGTCGTCGCGTCGAAAGTGTCGCCGCGGTGAATTTTATTTAATGTTGTAATTCTAATACACAATTTTATTTACGTGTAATTTTAAGAGCTCATTGTCTAGTATTTTTAAACGGTATCATTACATTCCCTTGTGGTCACTACTAGAAGTAGATAGCAAAACTGATAAAGTGGCCGTTTTTGACACATTTGCTATCTACTTTTACGAATGACTACGAGGTAATGTAGTGATACCTTCTAAAAATACTAGACCGCATAGGCTCTAAAAATTCCATGTTAAGTTTTACTAAATTCATTTTCCCTTAATAACTTATTAAATAAAAACCTCTGAGGGTGCCACTTTCGGTGGTATAACCACCTTAAAACAAAGTGTCACCGAACATAACTCTTCCTTAATGTGAAAAAAAAACTTCAGTAATGTCATAGTATAAAAATTAGTAAGTACTAGGTAATGTACAGCATTTACAACTTTATTGATTAAGTGTATGGGTTCACAAACCTTTGCACGGTCGTAGTACAATATTGGATTTCTCTGAATCTGACCTTTACTTCAAAAGCCAATGATATACCGATTCAGTCACGTACTATAGCATCCGACATTTCCAAGCAAGCTCTCAAAGAAATGATTTTATTTATTCATTCATTCATCTATATACATTAAAGATCATAAGCGTAAATAATCGAATGATTACACGTAACTATACGAGAGAGTCACAAAATACAATATTAATTTGATTCCATTAATAATCTCATATTCCCATCAAATATATTGCCGAGAACTAAATTACTATTGTAATGAATAGCATTTGTGAATTGATGTACTTTTCGCGTTATAAGTAAATTCTATTCGCATTAATTATCTTCTAAGTCCCTTATAGCAATTGGGCGTATAGACTAAAGTCATAAACGAAATTGAACTTAGCGTCTGATATGAATTGAGTGCAATATTTCTTGTACGAAGTTTTCCTAAAAAGTGATTAAAACTGGCTAGGTACATAGTAAACGCGCTCGTTATGTGTTCATTATGTGATTAACATAACACTCTGGTTTTGTAGAAAATAGAATCATATAATTGAATAAAAATCTAATACTGAACATTAAAAGTTGTTATTTCGGCAAAAATATGGTAAGTTTTATATTTATTTTTCATAACATGAGCTTCTTTTTTTATAATCATTCATTCATGAATATCATGATACTTACAGTAAACTATATTCGTCAATTATTATCTACCTAATAAGACTTTTGAATGTTTCCCAAATCATTTTGTTTTATGACTTAAATTTTTTGATATAATATTCTCAATATTAAAAACAATCAATATCAAAACTCAGTAATCTAAATTTATCTTTTATTGGTGCCTAGGTTCATTAAGAATTATCTTTAAATGAAGATTTGAAAACTTATTTGATAGTTGACTGATTGTAAGATAGAAACCAATGTATACTTAGGAATTAGTAGGTAAATGTTGATTCTTAAGTCTTTATATAACACTTAAGAAAGTCTAGACAGTTCTCACCTCCAAAATAATTATTTAACTCGCCGCACCTAATGAGAAAACTTTCTAACCCAGTGCATTAACCATGATGCTCTAAGTTTGTACCTATCTGTAAGCCGCTGCCCGAAACGATCCATTGCGATTGTCAATTTTTATGAAATTGACACTCCTTGATGCGAAAATTGATCGTTTACATGACATGACGTGTCAATCCTTGCGATTGCCAATTCTTCTATTAGGGCATTGACGTAAAAATACTAATTGACGGTTATTTTTACTGCTAAGTACCTATTTATTTAAGGCGATTAGTGCCCTAACCCTGATTATATTAAATAATTATATTTTTTGTTTGTCCTTTTGTTAATGTTATTTGTATGTTTTGTTTAATGTTTGTGTTTTAGCAAATTAACTTTTTATATCTATCTCTAACAGGTTTAATAATTCTTAAGAGGATTGTCAACCACGTGGTCTCCATACAAACGGCGATAACGTTTCCCACCCTCTAAACCTTAACCTACAGCAATGATTTTTTGGTATGTTTTTGAAATGCCTAAAAACTAGGGCTGTACGTTTTGATTTTTAAAATATTCATTGTAGATTTGAAAATATTGGCACTTCTGTGTTTTGTATGAAATCACTAAAATGCAAATATTTCGAAATCTATTATAGATATTATTTAAAAATTCAAAACGTACAGCCCTAGTATTTAGGCATTTCAAAAAAATACCAAAAATTAATTACTGTAGGTTAAGGTTTAGAGGGTGGGAAACGTTATCGCCGTTTGTATGGAGACCACGTGGTTGACAATCCTCTTAAGGTGTGTGTACTAAAATTAAGTTTCTTAAAAAAATAAACTAGATGTCGTAGGTATGTTGACAAAGAACGGGAGGGCGAACCGAACATTTGAAATAGGTACAACAACATTCTTTTGTCTACTTTACGTATTTCGAGCGTTAGTCTTTTGTTTCCAACCATATCGCTAAAACAATAAAATTATTGTCCAAAACAAAAGGAATTATATCTCATCTCTTGAAGGCATTTTGCCTTCGGGTATACAGTATACAAATAATATACTTCCTTATTATAACGTATCATTTCTTTGATAAAGCTTATTTATTTATTCAGTACCTATCTATTTTAAAATCCTAGTACCATAGAAACGGATAGTTTGTATGTTTTTTTATCACATAAAAGTTACGTCACGTGAAAGTTACTCTACATGTACCTATATTACCATTTCACGCCTGTTTATTTTAGATGTCCCTGCCGAAAAATATTAATTTCTCCGGATCTAGAACTCCTAGAGTTATAAAAAAAATATTCAAAAGTCAATAATACCACCTATTGAGTAAAAAAAGTGTAATATTTCAACTTTAATACGTTGCATACAAAATTACTCAAGTAAATTTTTATCCGAAAGTGTGCCTTTTCAGTTTTTCTTACATACTTACCTATCTCAAAAACTAGGACATTCTTGTGCAATTTGTTTGCATTTATGATGTGATGATACTTAAACAGGTACTAAAACTGAACAACATTCTCCAAAGACCATAGGTACCTAGGTCGAAAAACAAATATTTTTTTGCTTTTCCATAGTAAGTCGGTCAGCTGACCAATACATTTTGTATGGAAGTATGTTTTGTTTTCGTTTTTCGATCTATGTTCCATGGAGAAAGTTATTTGGCTTAAGCAATATTATCACTTGTTTCAGTATCATCACATCATTTTACCTTAAAAAAAAAACAAAAAATCATTTATTCAGTCTAGGCAACAGCCTAGACTGAATAAATGATTTTTTGTTTTGTAACAACAAGCACTTGTGAATGTCAAAGAAGCTACGCCATCGGTTCGCAAACCCTGAGCGGGAGACCTTGTAACGAGAAGAACCGGCAAGAAACTCGTCAAGGGCTGCTTTGCCTTAAAAATCATAGTAAAGATTTGTAATGAAATTTCAACCTTAATTCAACTTTTAATTTTGTAGGCCTCGGTTGCATTGCTGGGTGGAATGCTCCTTCACTGAATTGAAGGTTGTTTACATAGATTCTTATTATAGCCCCACAATGCGTGAACTTTAAACCTAAATAATTGTCAAGAGCTAACCATAATTTTTATTTATCCTGATACCCCGAAAACAAAACAGCATTGTAAATAAAGACCATTAGTTCCCGTTTAACCACAGCGAGATCTCAGAAAATCCAAATATGATTTATTGAATGTTATTTCGCAATTCCAAAGCCGGGGGCATCCCGATTATGAGGCACGCTATTTGCCAAGGACCTCGGTTTGTATTTATAGCTTTCATATTAAAAGCGGTTTTGAGGCGTCCCCATACGAACTTGTTGTTATAAAGTTCTGTTTGCGATACCTATATGTGAAAATCGGGATTTTATTGAAACAGGATCTGACGCCTCACTGGTCGTCTCATGATTGCTTTCGCAGTGTTTACTCTATATTCTTGACTGGAAGAAGCGAAAATATTATGCGTGTGTTTATGTTAGTAGAAGTTATCTGTAAATATATATATTTATTGGAAATAGTGTCAATATAGTTTACACAATTAGTGTATAGCAGCGGCGAAGGGTCCATGCAAGCTCATTCCCATCGGCTTACCTTTTACAAAGCCTACCCCATCGATCAACTATGCAGATCATAACATTTTTGTAGAAAGGCTTACCTTCGCCACTGGTGTATAGATATTAATCTTTAATAGGTTCTTCATTGCCTAATTATTAGGTACATTAGTTTTATAAATCATAACAGTATTACTATTATTTTGTAAATCTTATAATGATTGCTAGTTTGACCTAGCCGAGGATCATGTCTTAATTCATATTTTATTCTGCAAAAAAGCTTTTTTACAATTTTGGCAAAAAGATATACCTACCGAAAAACTACATATCTATTTCGCGTTAAGAGTTTTTATATCGAATAGATTTTTTTTACTCGTAAGTCCGACAATTTTCTCGTACAGTTCGAATACCAGCGGGGTTGTCGGACCGCTTATTGCTGTTTACCCGACTGAAAGAAATTCCAATTTCTCTAGTACTTTGTTTTTTACAGACCCATTCCCTTTCGAAGACCCTTCCGATTCTGCTGATATTATAAGTAATGAGAGTGGTACTCGGTAAAAAAGAAATTTCCTTTCTCTCGTGCAATAACTTTTTATTTTCATACCTACTCGAATTTTTGTCTGAGAAATTTGGTGGTTATTTTTTTAGCTGCATTGATTTCTGTGAGTTTCGCTTGTCGGGTAAAGTCCATATTAGAACAAATTATTCATAAATATTCTCATTACTTTAAATTTGAGTGTCAACGTGCCTTGCAAATGTTATTTGCACATTTTATCACCAGAGTGACTGACTTCTGCTAACTAAGAGTAGGTAGGTCAACGGATATTTTATGTAAGGAATATTAAGGTTTTTTAAAATAAAATTTGTGACATAATATTAAAGACATAGATCATGTATATTATTATTTAAATCGCTGTAACACCCGCCCGCTAATACCTGCGTAATGCTCGATCATTCTCCTTATATTGTCATTATCTGGCATAATCTCGCATCATAATGTTACAAGCGGGGAAATGGAGGCGAAACCCGATAGCTCACACCCACTGACTCCGGAGGTATTGGGAAAGGATGTATCTTTGTTACAAATTCGTACAAAGCGTACATTACTTTTATCTGATCTGTCGTGAATATTAGAAGATTTAAGTCCGATTTTATATCATTTTATAAAACACCAACAACCTCGCAGGAGTAGATTACTAACATCATATTATAAAAAAGTAAAATACAAAAAAGTCAGTTAAAAAAGTCTGGAACGGGTGGTAGGAAAATATAGACGATTAAAAAGTACTTAATAATTAAGTTTATTGGAATAAAGCTTGTTTGACTTTGAACAAAATTCAACTTTTCATACAAAACTCGGGACATTTGTATATAGAGAGTCGATTTTTTTTTGTCGGTTTTCGGAAAAGTCGTAGAACAAAATGTTGTAGTATATGATGTTTGTAATCTACTCTTGTGATGTTGTTGGTGTTTTACAAATAACCCTGTATATCATGTTTTCTGGGGCTACACAATGGGGTTGGTAAACTTTTTCGAAAAGAATTGTTTTATATTTTTTTTTGATAGCACAAGTTTGAAGAATAAAGAAAATAATATTATGATTTTTTTATTTTACCTTGTTATCTAAATATATTTTTTTATATTATTATCGCGATAAAATATCAAACATACGGCTGAACACGAAGTTCCTTTGCATTTACTGATTTAAAAATCTGATTGACAGATTTGACAGACAGTGACAAAGAGTAATCATACCTTTGTTTTTTTTGTTTTGAGCAACAACATAGAAAGTCTTTGGATCAAAGGCATAACCTACGCATACAGCCGTAATAGTGATTTATTGTACTATGCTGTAAATGAAAAATTTAAATTTATATTTAAATTAAAATGAAGCATTATATAATTCCGCAATTTGTTATTCCTGACTCCAAAGCCAAAAGCTACCAGAAAATATATAATTCACAACAGTTTTGGAAAAGTTTACCAACCCCATTGAAGAGAAGAATGACATAGTTTGTTTTTTATAAATTAAGAAGTATGCTGTTACATAGTACGCGTGATTCATCCCGACCCGACTCATCAAATAGAAGTAGTGTAATAATTTTTTAAACCTTCATAATAGACAACCAAGGCTCAAGTTAAACATATTCGAGTAATTTTAAATGAAATCTTATAGCTCTTCTAGAATAATAATTTCTAGAATAATTTCTTTAAGGGCTGATTTTTCAATGCCTAGATAGAGCTTTATCCGTTTGATAGCGTATTAAACTGCCAAATTAAAAATGCTTGTCATTCATTTGTCTGTCACATTTTTGAATGACTTTTATTAGATTTGGTTAATATTTAAACTGACTGATATCAGCTATCTGAGGATTGAAAAATCAGCCCTTAATCAATAAAATTTTAATCATTCTCTGGCACTTATTCGTATTTTAGGCGTTTCCATTTCAAAGAAAAGTTGTATTACACCAAAGAAAGTTGGCTGTTGGTAAGAACCCGATCCGATTTGTGTGAGGAATAATATGTGAACTGACTTTGATTGATGGTTTCAGATGCAGTGTACAAGTGTTACTTGCGAACACTTTGGAAGCCGTAGTTCGATACCCAAACGTGTTGAGTGTGAGTTCTTTTTATTGAATAGTAAAAGCTTTCAGGGTACAAGGCATGCACATATAAAGTGTAGGAATACATTAATAGGGATGATGACTAATGAATAAAATAACGAAATACTAATAAAAATCGTAAACATATTAAACTTTTAGAGTAGCTTGTATACCTCTTGGTTGTATATATTGCATATTATTTATTTTATGACCCTTCAAAGTTGGGTGGACAAGTCCATTTAAAAAGTATAAAATTTATTAAAAATAATGATACCTTTAATTAGTCCGTAAAATGTATAGCAAATTTGTCTAAGAAACTAATTTGATAAACACAATATTTAATATAGCTGCCGAACAAATTTCCTACGCGTTGCATACAAACTCTCAAGCGTGACGTCATCATTTAGTAGCCGTTAGTATGGAGCGTTTTTGTGCGAGTCCATTTGTGCGCATTTCACACTGTAATATCTCGGGCAGTTTTCATGCTAGCGAATTAATTCTTTTTCTCACTTATGCTCTGAAATCTTATCATTCCATTTGAAAAAGGAATGCGGGGCGTTCCACATTTCCGAGGGGGTCTGGTTCATCACATTCTAAATTTAAAATTCAGGCCAGGAATGAATTTCAATACTTACTTCCCGCACCAGCCACCAGTGCGGGAAGTAGGTACAGTGCGAAGATGATCTGGGTGGTCTGCGGCAACTTCTTTTTTTGTTTTAGCTGTTCACAAAAACAACACAAATCACACTATAGAGGGCGACACCTACGATGAAACACACACTTTTAAACGTATAGATATATTACCACCGCCGTGGTCAAGAAAAGCGAACGAAAGTAATGAATCACATTAGGACCTCATACAATTGTTAAAGCAAAACCATACCGCGATCCACGAGGGTACAGCGCCATCTAGTATTGGTTGGACGAACTTTACTATTGGTGGATCGATGTGATAATGCAACTTAAACACAGTTAATATTATAAAGGTAAAATTATTTAATAGGTACTATAATAACGATACAATAAAAAAAATGGTGCGCACAGAGTATATTACTATAAGAAGAAAAACATTTACATTTAATAATTGCCCGAACATGAATAATATAAATTTTAATATTAATTAAATTTAATTAAGTTTCAATTGAAAAGTTTTTTATTTCCTCGCATTTCTTGAGAAAAGCACTATACAAGCCTTGTTCTGGAAGCTACTCGACAATGCAATCGCTAGCTTCCCGTTCACGGCTGTAATGTACTATTACCAATGTTTCTTTTTTTGAGAGGTAATTTATGTAACATAAAATAAAAAAAGTTGTCATCATCCCTATTGTAAGAGTTGTAAGACTTAAATGAGTGCAGATTTAAAAACTGTCGGGAATAGTGGAAATCCGCAGATCTAGCAGAAGTAAAAGGTGCGTATCTACACTAGACCTAGCTTTTCAGGGGAATTAGGCTCTATTTTTATAACTTTATTTCGTAAAAAGGCTACTTTTAGCCGCACGTTAAGCCGTTGCTCCCGGCTGAATCTGCATTGAGCCCGTGTGGTGGGTTATGATGGCCCATCCTCTTATTAATCCAATATAGCCTGTGCTCCAGCAGTGGGGACAATAAATAATTCCGCGTCGTCGATGCGTCGTCGCGTCGAAAGTGTCGCCGCGGTGAATTTTATTTAATGTTGTAATTCTAATACACAATTTTATTTACGTGTAATTTTAAGAGCTCATTGTCTAGTATTTTTAAACGGTATCATTACATTCCCTTGTGGTCACTACTAGAAGTAGATAGCAAAACTGATAAAGTGGCCGTTTTTGACACATTTGCTATCTACTTTTACGAATGACTACGAGGTAATGTAGTGATACCTTCTAAAAATACTAGACCGCATAGGCTCTAAAAATTCCATGTTAAGTTTTACTAAATTCATTTTCCCTTAATAACTTATTAAATAAAAACCTCTGAGGGTGCCACTTTCGGTGGTATAACCACCTTAAAACAAAGTGTCACCGAACATAACTCTTCCTTAATGTGAAAAAAAAACTTCAGTAATGTCATAGTATAAAAATTAGTAAGTACTAGGTAATGTACAGCATTTACAACTTTATTGATTAAGTGTATGGGTTCACAAACCTTTGCACGGTCGTAGTACAATATTGGATTTCTCTGAATCTGACCTTTACTTCAAAAGCCAATGATATACCGATTCAGTCACGTACTATAGCATCCGACATTTCCAAGCAAGCTCTCAAAGAAATGATTTTATTTATTCATTCATTCATCTATATACATTAAAGATCATAAGCGTAAATAATCGAATGATTACACGTAACTATACGAGAGAGTCACAAAATACAATATTAATTTGATTCCATTAATAATCTCATATTCCCATCAAATATATTGCCGAGAACTAAATTACTATTGTAATGAATAGCATTTGTGAATTGATGTACTTTTCGCGTTATAAGTAAATTCTATTCGCATTAATTATCTTCTAAGTCCCTTATAGCAATTGGGCGTATAGACTAAAGTCATAAACGAAATTGAACTTAGCGTCTGATATGAATTGAGTGCAATATTTCTTGTACGAAGTTTTCCTAAAAAGTGATTAAAACTGGCTAGGTACATAGTAAACGCGCTCGTTATGTGTTCATTATGTGATTAACATAACACTCTGGTTTTGTAGAAAATAGAATCATATAATTGAATAAAAATCTAATACTGAACATTAAAAGTTGTTATTTCGGCAAAAATATGGTAAGTTTTATATTTATTTTTCATAACATGAGCTTCTTTTTTTATAATCATTCATTCATGAATATCATGATACTTACAGTAAACTATATTCGTCAATTATTATCTACCTAATAAGACTTTTGAATGTTTCCCAAATCATTTTGTTTTATGACTTAAATTTTTTGATATAATATTCTCAATATTAAAAACAATCAATATCAAAACTCAGTAATCTAAATTTATCTTTTATTGGTGCCTAGGTTCATTAAGAATTATCTTTAAATGAAGATTTGAAAACTTATTTGATAGTTGACTGATTGTAAGATAGAAACCAATGTATACTTAGGAATTAGTAGGTAAATGTTGATTCTTAAGTCTTTATATAACACTTAAGAAAGTCTAGACAGTTCTCACCTCCAAAATAATTATTTAACTCGCCGCACCTAATGAGAAAACTTTCTAACCCAGTGCATTAACCATGATGCTCTAAGTTTGTACCTATCTGTAAGCCGCTGCCCGAAACGATCCATTGCGATTGTCAATTTTTATGAAATTGACACTCCTTGATGCGAAAATTGATCGTTTACATGACATGACGTGTCAATCCTTGCGATTGCCAATTCTTCTATTAGGGCATTGACGTAAAAATACTAATTGACGGTTATTTTTACTGCTAAGTACCTATTTATTTAAGGCGATTAGTGCCCTAACCCTGATTATATTAAATAATTATATTTTTTGTTTGTCCTTTTGTTAATGTTATTTGTATGTTTTGTTTAATGTTTGTGTTTTAGCAAATTAACTTTTTATATCTATCTCTAACAGGTTTAATAATTCTTAAGAGGATTGTCAACCACGTGGTCTCCATACAAACGGCGATAACGTTTCCCACCCTCTAAACCTTAACCTACAGCAATGATTTTTTGGTATGTTTTTGAAATGCCTAAAAACTAGGGCTGTACGTTTTGATTTTTAAAATATTCATTGTAGATTTGAAAATATTGGCACTTCTGTGTTTTGTATGAAATCACTAAAATGCAAATATTTCGAAATCTATTATAGATATTATTTAAAAATTCAAAACGTACAGCCCTAGTATTTAGGCATTTCAAAAAAATACCAAAAATTAATTACTGTAGGTTAAGGTTTAGAGGGTGGGAAACGTTATCGCCGTTTGTATGGAGACCACGTGGTTGACAATCCTCTTAAGGTGTGTGTACTAAAATTAAGTTTCTTAAAAAAATAAACTAGATGTCGTAGGTATGTTGACAAAGAACGGGAGGGCGAACCGAACATTTGAAATAGGTACAACAACATTCTTTTGTCTACTTTACGTATTTCGAGCGTTAGTCTTTTGTTTCCAACCATATCGCTAAAACAATAAAATTATTGTCCAAAACAAAAGGAATTATATCTCATCTCTTGAAGGCATTTTGCCTTCGGGTATACAGTATACAAATAATATACTTCCTTATTATAACGTATCATTTCTTTGATAAAGCTTATTTATTTATTCAGTACCTATCTATTTTAAAATCCTAGTACCATAGAAACGGATAGTTTGTATGTTTTTTTATCACATAAAAGTTACGTCACGTGAAAGTTACTCTACATGTACCTATATTACCTTTTCACGCCTGTTTATTTTAGATGTCCCTGCCGAAAAATATTAATTTCTCCGGATCTAGAACTCCTAGAGTTATAAAAAAAATATTCAAAAGTCAATAATACCACCTATTGAGTAAAAAAAGTGTAATATTTCAACTTTAATACGTTGCATACAAAATTACTCAAGTAAATTTTTATCCGAAAGTGTGCCTTTTCAGTTTTTCTTACATACTTACCTATCTCAAAAACTAGGACATTCTTGTGCAATTTGTTTGCATTTATGATGTGATGATACTTAAACAGGTACTAAAACTGAACAACATTCTCCAAAGACCATAGGTACCTAGGTCGAAAAACAAATATTTTTTTGCTTTTCCATAGTAAGTCGGTCAGCTGACCAATACATTTTGTATGGAAGTATGTTTTGTTTTCGTTTTTCGATCTATGTTCCATGGAGAAAGTTATTTGGCTTAAGCAATATTATCACTTGTTTCAGTATCATCACATCATTTTACCTTAAAAAAAAAACAAAAAATCATTTATTCAGTCTAGGCAACAGCCTAGACTGAATAAATGATTTTTTGTTTTGTAACAACAAGCACTTGTGAATGTCAAAGAAGCTACGCCATCGGTTCGCAAACCCTGAGCGGGAGACCTTGTAACGAGAAGAACCGGCAAGAAACTCGTCAAGGGCTGCTTTGCCTTAAAAATCATAGTAAAGATTTGTAATGAAATTTCAACCTTAATTCAACTTTTAATTTTGTAGGCCTCGGTTGCATTGCTGGGTGGAATGCTCCTTCACTGAATTGAAGGTTGTTTACATAGATTCTTATTATAGCCCCACAATGCGTGAACTTTAAACCTAAATAATTGTCAAGAGCTAACCATAATTTTTATTTATCCTGATACCCCGAAAACAAAACAGCATTGTAAATAAAGACCATTAGTTCCCGTTTAACCACAGCGAGATCTCAGAAAATCCAAATATGATTTATTGAATGTTATTTCGCAATTCCAAAGCCGGGGGCATCCCGATTATGAGGCACGCTATTTGCCAAGGACCTCGGTTTGTATTTATAGCTTTCATATTAAAAGCGGTTTTGAGGCGTCCCCATACGAACTTGTTGTTATAAAGTTCTGTTTGCGATACCTATATGTGAAAATCGGGATTTTATTGAAACAGGATCTGACGCCTCACTGGTCGTCTCATGATTGCTTTCGCAGTGTTTACTCTATATTCTTGACTGGAAGAAGCGAAAATATTATGCGTGTGTTTATGTTAGTAGAAGTTATCTGTAAATATATATATTTATTGGAAATAGTGTCAATATAGTTTACACAATTAGTGTATAGCAGCGGCGAAGGGTCCATGCAAGCTCATTCCCATCGGCTTACCTTTTACAAAGCCTACCCCATCGATCAACTATGCAGATCATAACATTTTTGTAGAAAGGCTTACCTTCGCCACTGGTGTATAGATATTAATCTTTAATAGGTTCTTCATTGCCTAATTATTAGGTACATTAGTTTTATAAATCATAACAGTATTACTATTATTTTGTAAATCTTATAATGATTGCTAGTTTGACCTAGCCGAGGATCATGTCTTAATTCATATTTTATTCTGCAAAAAAGCTTTTTTACAATTTTGGCAAAAAGATATACCTACCGAAAAACTACATATCTATTTCGCGTTAAGAGTTTTTATACCGAATAGATTTTTTTTACTCGTAAGTCCGACAATTTTCTCGTACAGTTCGAATACCAGCGGGGTTGTCGGACCGCTTATTGCTGTTTACCCGACTGAAAGAAATTCCAATTTCTCTAGTACTTTGTTTTTTACAGACCCATTCCCTTTCGAAGACCCTTCCGATTCTGCTGATATTATAAGTAATGAGAGTGGTACTCGGTAAAAAAGAAATTTCCTTTCTCTCGTGCAATAACTTTTTATTTTCATACCTACTCGAATTTTTGTCTGAGAAATTTGGTGGTTATTTTTTTAGCTGCATTGATTTCTGTGAGTTTCGCTTGTCGGGTAAAGTCCATATTAGAACAAATTATTCATAAATATTCTCATTACTTTAAATTTGAGTGTCAACGTGCCTTGCAAATGTTATTTGCACATTTTATCACCAGAGTGACTGACTTCTGCTAACTAAGAGTAGGTAGGTCAACGGATATTTTATGTAAGGAATATTAAGGTTTTTTAAAATAAAATTTGTGACATAATATTAAAGACATAGATCATGTATATTATTATTTAAATCGCTGTAACACCCGCCCGCTAATACCTGCGTAATGCTCGATCATTCTCCTTATATTGTCATTATCTGGCATAATCTCGCATCATAATGTTACAAGCGGGGAAATGGAGGCGAAACCCGATAGCTCACACCCACTGACTCCGGAGGTATTGGGAAAGGATGTATCTTTGTTACAAATTCGTACAAAGCGTACATTACTTTTATCTGATCTGTCGTGAATATTAGAAGATTTAAGTCCGATTTTATATCATTTTATAAAACACCAACAACCTCGCAGGAGTAGATTACTAACATCATATTATAAAAAAGTAAAATACAAAAAAGTCAGTTAAAAAAGTCTGGAACGGGTGGTAGGAAAATATAGACGATTAAAAAGTACTTAATAATTAAGTTTATTGGAATAAAGCTTGTTTGACTTTGAACAAAATTCAACTTTTCATACAAAACTCGGGACATTTGTATATAGAGAGTCGATTTTTTTTTGTCGGTTTTCGGAAAAGTCGTAGAACAAAATGTTGTAGTATATGATGTTTGTAATCTACTCTTGTGATGTTGTTGGTGTTTTACAAATAACCCTGTATATCATGTTTTCTGGGGCTACACAATGGGGTTGGTAAACTTTTTCGAAAAGAATTGTTTTATATTTTTTTTTGATAGCACAAGTTTGAAGAATAAAGAAAATAATATTATGATTTTTTTATTTTACCTTGTTATCTAAATATATTTTTTTATATTATTATCGCGATAAAATATCAAACATACGGCTGAACACGAAGTTCCTTTGCATTTACTGATTTAAAAATCTGATTGACAGATTTGACAGACAGTGACAAAGAGTAATCATACCTTTGTTTTTTTTGTTTTGAGCAACAACATAGAAAGTCTTTGGATCAAAGGCATAACCTACGCATACAGCCGTAATAGTGATTTATTGTACTATGCTGTAAATGAAAAATTTAAATTTATATTTAAATTAAAATGAAGCATTATATAATTCCGCAATTTGTTATTCCTGACTCCAAAGCCAAAAGCTACCAGAAAATATATAATTCACAACAGTTTTGGAAAAGTTTACCAACCCCATTGAAGAGAAGAATGACATAGTTTGTTTTTTATAAATTAAGAAGTATGCTGTTACATAGTACGCGTGATTCATATCCCGACCCGACTCATCAAATAGAAGTAGTGTAATAATTTTTTAAACCTTCATAATAGACAACCAAGGCTCAAGTTAAACATATTCGAGTAATTTTAAATGAAATCTTATAGCTCTTCTAGAATAATAATTTCTAGAATAATTTCTTTAAGGGCTGATTTTTCAATGCCTAGATAGAGCTTTATCCGTTTGATAGCGTATTAAACTGCCAAATTAAAAATGCTTGTCATTCATTTGTCTGTCACATTTTTGAATGACTTTTATTAGATTTGGTTAATATTTAAACTGACTGATATCAGCTATCTGAGGATTGAAAAATCAGCCCTTAATCAATAAAATTTTAATCATTCTCTGGCACTTATTCGTATTTTAGGCGTTTCCATTTCAAAGAAAAGTTGTATTACACCAAAGAAAGTTGGCTGTTGGTAAGAACCCGATCCGATTTGTGTGAGGAATAATATGTGAACTGACTTTGATTGATGGTTTCAGATGCAGTGTACAAGTGTTACTTGCGAACACTTTGGAAGCCGTAGTTCGATACCCAAACGTGTTGAGTGTGAGTTCTTTTTATTGAATAGTAAAAGCTTTCAGGGTACAAGGCATGCACATATAAAGTGTAGGAATACATTAATAGGGATGATGACTAATGAATAAAATAACGAAATACTAATAAAAATCGTAAACATATTAAACTTTTAGAGTAGCTTGTATACCTCTTGGTTGTATATATTGCATATTATTTATTTTATGACCCTTCAAAGTTGGGTGGACAAGTCCATTTAAAAAGTATAAAATTTATTAAAAATAATGATACCTTTAATTAGTCCGTAAAATGTATAGCAAATTTGTCTAAGAAACTAATTTGATAAACACAATATTTAATATAGCTGCCGAACAAATTTCCTACGCGTTGCATACAAACTCTCAAGCGTGACGTCATCATTTAGTAGCCGTTAGTATGGAGCGTTTTTGTGCGAGTCCATTTGTGCGCATTTCACACTGTAATATCTCGGGCAGTTTTCATGCTAGCGAATTAATTCTTTTTCTCACTTATGCTCTGAAATCTTATCATTCCATTTGAAAAAGGAATGCGGGGCGTTCCACATTTCCGAGGGGGTCTGGTTCATCACATTCTAAATTTAAAATTCAGGCCAGGAATGAATTTCAATACTTACTTCCCGCACCAGCCACCAGTGCGGGAAGTAGGTACAGTGCGAAGATGATCTGGGTGGTCTGCGGCAACTTCTTTTTTTGTTTTAGCTGTTCACAAAAACAACACAAATCACACTATAGAGGGCGACACCTACGATGAAACACACACTTTTAAACGTATAGATATATTACCACCGCCGTGGTCAAGAAAAGCGAACGAAAGTAATGAATCACATTAGGACCTCATACAATTGTTAAAGCAAAACCATACCGCGATCCACGAGGGTACAGCGCCATCTAGTATTGGTTGGACGAACTTTACTATTGGTGGATCGATGTGATAATGCAACTTAAACACAGTTAATATTATAAAGGTAAAATTATTTAATAGGTACTATAATAACGATACAATAAAAAAAATGGTGCGCACAGAGTATATTACTATAAGAAGAAAAACATTTACATTTAATAATTGCCCGAACATGAATAATATAAATTTTAATATTAATTAAATTTAATTAAGTTTCAATTGAAAAGTTTTTTATTTCCTCGCATTTCTTGAGAAAAGCACTATACAAGCCTTGTTCTGGAAGCTACTCGACAATGCAATCGCTAGCTTCCCGTTCACGGCTGTAATGTACTATTACCAATGTTTCTTTTTTTGAGAGGTAATTTATGTAACATAAAATAAAAAAAGTTGTCATCATCCCTATTGTAAGAGTTGTAAGACTTAAATGAGTGCAGATTTAAAAACTGTCGGGAATAGTGGAAATCCGCAGATCTAGCAGAAGTAAAAGGTGCGTATCTACACTAGACCTAGCTTTTCAGGGGAATTAGGCTCTATTTTTATAACTTTATTTCGTAAAAAGGCTACTTTTAGCCGCACGTTAAGCCGTTGCTCCCGGCTGAATCTGCATTGAGCCCGTGTGGTGGGTTATGATGGCCCATCCTCTTATTAATCCAATATAGCCTGTGCTCCAGCAGTGGGGACAATAAATAATTCCGCGTCGTCGATGCGTCGTCGCGTCGAAAGTGTCGCCGCGGTGAATTTTATTTAATGTTGTAATTCTAATACACAATTTTATTTACGTGTAATTTTAAGAGCTCATTGTCTAGTATTTTTAAACGGTATCATTACATTCCCTTGTGGTCACTACTAGAAGTAGATAGCAAAACTGATAAAGTGGCCGTTTTTGACACATTTGCTATCTACTTTTACGAATGACTACGAGGTAATGTAGTGATACCTTCTAAAAATACTAGACCGCATAGGCTCTAAAAATTCCATGTTAAGTTTTACTAAATTCATTTTCCCTTAATAACTTATTAAATAAAAACCTCTGAGGGTGCCACTTTCGGTGGTATAACCACCTTAAAACAAAGTGTCACCGAACATAACTCTTCCTTAATGTGAAAAAAAACTTCAGTAATGTCATAGTATAAAAATTAGTAAGTACTAGGTAATGTACAGCATTTACAACTTTATTGATTAAGTGTATGGGTTCACAAACCTTTGCACGGTCGTAGTACAATATTGGATTTCTCTGAATCTGACCTTTACTTCAAAAGCCAATGATATACCGATTCAGTCACGTACTATAGCATCCGACATTTCCAAGCAAGCTCTCAAAGAAATGATTTTATTTATTCATTCATTCATCTATATACATTAAAGATCATAAGCGTAAATAATCGAATGATTACACGTAACTATACGAGAGAGTCACAAAATACAATATTAATTTGATTCCATTAATAATCTCATATTCCCATCAAATATATTGCCGAGAACTAAATTACTATTGTAATGAATAGCATTTGTGAATTGATGTACTTTTCGCGTTATAAGTAAATTCTATTCGCATTAATTATCTTCTAAGTCCCTTATAGCAATTGGGCGTATAGACTAAAGTCATAAACGAAATTGAACTTAGCGTCTGATATGAATTGAGTGCAATATTTCTTGTACGAAGTTTTCCTAAAAAGTGATTAAAACTGGCTAGGTACATAGTAAACGCGCTCGTTATGTGTTCATTATGTGATTAACATAACACTCTGGTTTTGTAGAAAATAGAATCATATAATTGAATAAAAATCTAATACTGAACATTAAAAGTTGTTATTTCGGCAAAAATATGGTAAGTTTTATATTTATTTTTCATAACATGAGCTTCTTTTTTTATAATCATTCATTCATGAATATCATGATACTTACAGTAAACTATATTCGTCAATTATTATCTACCTAATAAGACTTTTGAATGTTTCCCAAATCATTTTGTTTTATGACTTAAATTTTTTGATATAATATTCTCAATATTAAAAACAATCAATATCAAAACTCAGTAATCTAAATTTATCTTTTATTGGTGCCTAGGTTCATTAAGAATTATCTTTAAATGAAGATTTGAAAACTTATTTGATAGTTGACTGATTGTAAGATAGAAACCAATGTATACTTAGGAATTAGTAGGTAAATGTTGATTCTTAAGTCTTTATATAACACTTAAGAAAGTCTAGACAGTTCTCACCTCCAAAATAATTATTTAACTCGCCGCACCTAATGAGAAAACTTTCTAACCCAGTGCATTAACCATGATGCTCTAAGTTTGTACCTATCTGTAAGCCGCTGCCCGAAACGATCCATTGCGATTGTCAATTTTTATGAAATTGACACTCCTTGATGCGAAAATTGATCGTTTACATGACATGACGTGTCAATCCTTGCGATTGCCAATTCTTCTATTAGGGCATTGACGTAAAAATACTAATTGACGGTTATTTTTACTGCTAAGTACCTATTTATTTAAGGCGATTAGTGCCCTAACCCTGATTATATTAAATAATTATATTTTTTGTTTGTCCTTTTGTTAATGTTATTTGTATGTTTTGTTTAATGTTTGTGTTTTAGCAAATTAACTTTTTATATCTATCTCTAACAGGTTTAATAATTCTTAAGAGGATTGTCAACCACGTGGTCTCCATACAAACGGCGATAACGTTTCCCACCCTCTAAACCTTAACCTACAGCAATGATTTTTTGGTATGTTTTTGAAATGCCTAAAAACTAGGGCTGTACGTTTTGATTTTTAAAATATTCATTGTAGATTTGAAAATATTGGCACTTCTGTGTTTTGTATGAAATCACTAAAATGCAAATATTTCGAAATCTATTATAGATATTATTTAAAAATTCAAAACGTACAGCCCTAGTATTTAGGCATTTCAAAAAAATACCAAAAATTAATTACTGTAGGTTAAGGTTTAGAGGGTGGGAAACGTTATCGCCGTTTGTATGGAGACCACGTGGTTGACAATCCTCTTAAGGTGTGTGTACTAAAATTAAGTTTCTTAAAAAAATAAACTAGATGTCGTAGGTATGTTGACAAAGAACGGGAGGGCGAACCGAACATTTGAAATAGGTACAACAACATTCTTTTGTCTACTTTACGTATTTCGAGCGTTAGTCTTTTGTTTCCAACCATATCGCTAAAACAATAAAATTATTGTCCAAAACAAAAGGAATTATATCTCATCTCTTGAAGGCATTTTGCCTTCGGGTATACAGTATACAAATAATATACTTCCTTATTATAACGTATCATTTCTTTGATAAAGCTTATTTATTTATTCAGTACCTATCTATTTTAAAATCCTAGTACCATAGAAACGGATAGTTTGTATGTTTTTTTATCACATAAAAGTTACGTCACGTGAAAGTTACTCTACATGTACCTATATTACCTTTTCACGCCTGTACCACTAAACCAATATTGTTGAATTTTGCGTTTTGGTAAACAAATAGATTGGTCTATGAGCAAGCTAGGACTAGGACTAGAAAGAAACAGTTTTTTTTTAAATATATTATTATTTGTTGGTTTTGTGTTCACGTTCCTCTTCACGTGTGTGCGCCCCCTTCTAAAATATTATTATAAAAAACATCTAACTTTACTTGGCTTTGCGTCAGCCAGAGACATCTATGGTGCAAATATTAAGACTGTAGCTTCCACTGTTTAGCTTCTAGAGCTTGGTGACAGACGACGGACTGACGGACGGACGGAGTGACAGCAATGGGGTTCCGTTTGGCCCCTTCAGATACGAAACCCAAAAAACAACAGAACGAAGAAGTTTTTTTTTCTTTGTTCTGTGAAAAAAAAGGTGACAGTAGTCCGGAATAATTAGCAATTTTCTGACAGCTGTAAATTTTAGTATAAATTATTCTCACTAAGGGTATAGTATAAAAAGGGGCAGAGAAAAGTTCTTAGGAACACGCCAACGAACAAATAACGAGCAATGCAACAAACAACATACTTTACTTCATCCTGTACCCTTTTCTTAAAAACCAACCTACACTAAGTAGGTTAAATGACATCTAAAAAAAATTCTTACTACTTTTTTTTAAACTTACTTTTGAAAACCGCTTATTGTGAATTTGTATAAAAGATTTTGTTTACGTGGAAGAACGAATTAATGCAAATAAGCAGAAATGTTCATATAAAAATACGAGTAAAGCTATCCATATCCAGGGATTAACTCGTATATTACGGAAGATATTTGTGATGTGATTCCGTTTTCCAGCAAAAATATAACATGAACTTACAGCATTTCGGCTTTCCCTCGTATTAAGGCGACGAAAGCCCAAATTATTTGCCACATCACCTTACTGACCTCTTATCTCAAAGGGAATAAAGTTCAAAATAGCGTGAACACTTAATAATGAGCTGTTGACATTTGAACTTTGGATATTCGAGCTTTGTACGGGAAAATAATATATCTCTGAGAGAAGATGCTCAGTGAGGAAATATAATGAAGTTAATTACTTGTATATACTTTGTTTTCTAAGCGAGTAATTATTTAGGAGTCCCTTTTAAGCTACTTTAATTATTATATAATTGTTACCTGAAAAAAGACAAAAGTAATCGTATTTTTTTATTAAAATAAAAATTCTATTCTCTGTGTTTTAGTTTTACTCCTCAGCTTGCTTTTGAGTTTCGAACTAGCATACAAAATATACCTAATATTTTTCGCCACAACAACATTCATCGCTGCAGTCACCTGCAGTGTCATTATGATTTCATGTAGGTATTTCGCTTCAATAACTTTTCTTTCCAGCGTACCACACTGAAAGTTTTTCACCACATCGCACGTCCTTGCAACGTCATTCGAACCATTTCACCAAATTGACATTTATCAGTGACATATGCGGCAGTTTTTACAGTTTGCTAAGGGACAATCAAGGAAATTATAATGTTTTGAAACAAGGGATAATCTTTGGAAAAAACCATAAAAACTGTCCTTGTAAGCTGTCAAAATATTTCTCGCTTTTGCTCGTTTTTTGTTTTATATATAACTCACAAGGATTTTATATAAGTATGCGTCATATTGTTAACCTCCTTTTTTAAGTTGGTTAGAAACTTAGAGCATTCAACCAAGTGCTCTAAGGTTAAAAACACAAAGTGTCATTGCAAGCTTATTGTTATGTTTTGTTAAGAAAATTAAATAAAATAGAAATTTACCTATTGCAGCAGTATTTTGTGATACTGAAAGAAATATTCAAAAAAGTAACTGGTTTCTTATAGTTTTCAGTATATTTGAAATGATCGAAATTGGCCTATTTTTGATTCAACGGTAAACAATCAAATATTCTTTATTTTGAGCAGATAAAAATATTATCTTGAATTTTCATAAACGATCTTGATTATTTTACGATTAAAAACACGGTTTTCGTATCTTTACTCGACTATAAAAATATGCAAAGACAATGAAAATTTTCATTAATTTTGTATTTTTTGGATAATACTTCAAGTTTATTAATCCCTTATTTATGAATAATATATAGAAAAATAGGTAATGACATAATATAGAAGAATATTCAACGGTTACTTTTTCAAAAAGTGACTTTATGCCCAAAATAACAACAAAACGTTGAAAAAATGAAAAAGTGAGGTTATTTTCATTGCTCTTCACACGTAAAGAAAAAGACAAAGACAGAGTTTTTGGAATATACTGGCCTTAAAACCAAATAAAAAACACCACGCACGATATATTTGGCGCTCATAAATCTGAAAGTCGGAAACACAAAATTATTAACTGCGACCAACATTTTGCGCTTAGCTTCGAACATTTTAACATTTACCTACCCATCAATTATAAAGAAAAACAAACTTCCCGAAGGAAAATTATCAGAAAAGTTACCTGCCGTCTATTAAAAGTACACAGAACTTGCAGAAACGGAAATTAATATTATCATGAGAACAACTTGAACATAGATACTTCGACGTTGAGATTCTTGATAGCAAATTAACCTGATTAGTAGTTAGTCTTTAAAGATTTGATTTATTTTGAAAAAGTGTACAGTCACGAGCAACGAAAATAAAGTTATTTTGTAATATTAGTTATAAAAAGTATTTAGAACAATTAACTTAAAGAAAATAATATAAAACAGCAGAATTACAATAAACTGAAAAGTTTATACCTACTTTAAAATATTCTCGCTAAATCCTAAGCGTACCTACTCATATTTTTGTATATGTTAGGCTCAAAGACCGGAATCGCTAATAAGCTAAAAAATCACAACGCGTTGTGGTCACTGCTAAAAAATCCACAACGCGAAATACGTGTTGTGGGTCTTTTAAAAGCGCCCATTACGCGTTGTGGTAATCTCAGAAAGACCACAAAGCGAAATTCGCGTCGTGGTCATCATACTACACGACCACAACGCATTGTTTTGTTCCTGCATGACTAATATTTTGTGTTCAGCAATATAAACCTGAGTTGCTTTGAAAAAAAAAACTTTAGTTTCCCAAATATTTAAAATAAATTATTTAAAGTAAATTGTAGTTTCCAATAACTAATATTTTTTTCAACAAATTGTTATTTAACTAGAGGCTATGTGAGCTGTAGGCTCAAGCCACACGCACACAGAAAAGACGCTAGTCGCAGACAGGGCACAGACGGTGCAAGCACGGGCGTCCGGTTCACGACGGTCATGTACAAAATGTATAGAACCGCTGCGACGCAAACACAGAAAAGACAGGCAGACGTCTTTTCTGTGTGGCTTGCGACATTGCGACATTGTTGAACATTTTTCGAAATAGCTGAAATGTGTTTTTTTTTTCGAAAAATTTTGAAAAACTTCTTTTCTTCTTTTACATAGTATTATTTACTATAATTTTTACTTTTCTTGTACAGAACGTCTACAAGTCTACAAGAAATAAATATCTTAGGAGTTATCGCAAAAAGTTTACTCGCGCAAACAATTATTGACCACCAAATATCAATCATTGTTAACTACAATTACCTGTCCGCCGTGAGGCTGCACCAACTAGTCACGCAACCTTCAGAACGCGTCATGGCTTTTCTTCATTGCCACAACGCTTTGCGATCGTTTGGTATGATGACCACGACGCGATTTTGTGATTACCACAACGCGTCATGAGCGAATTTGTAAGAGCCATAACACGAATTTCGCGTAGTGGATTTTTGGCAGTGACCAGAACGCGTTGTGAGCGGCTATTTCGTTCAATAAGCGATTTCGGTCTTTGAGCCTAACAATACATAATTATATACCATCTCAAATGCTTTGTAATTCCAGAAAGCAACTTCGCATCTTAAGATTAAATATTCCAAAACTTGGAAAGCAAAAGATTGAGATTTTCCGGGTGTTACTTGATTGATATTACATTCAAAAAAGTTATTCTCTTCGGCATGTATTTAGGTAAATGGCAGCTGCTCAAGAAAAGGAATTTTATTATTGTAACAGCCGTTATGATTTTGGAAATGTTTTAGATGGTTGGAATTCAAATATTTATCCTCTCCAAACTGTAGGTAACTCTGTGTCATTTTTTTCGTGAATTATGTATCGACATCTGCGAGGTTGCTCGTCGATTGCTTGCATTAAGTCACGTGTTGGCTCGCGAGGCCTATACGATATTACAACACATAAGTTATATCTATAATGAGCTTATAAAGAAACTATAAGTATCAGACTTGAAAAAGAACACCAAAAAACGAACAATAAAAGTAACTAGATCTTCTAGTCTAAAAGCAGCTAGTTGCCACCGAGTGTTCGCTGTCGTTATATAAGATATCTTGTATGAATAAATTATTATACTCGTATAAAAGTGTACTATAATAAATCTCAATATTTAAAGAGAATTTCCATGTTTTATAATCAGGACAAGCTTGGAAAATTATTGGCTATGCTCGGCGCCATGACCAACGGACCGTGGACCCGTCATTATAATGATTTTTTTAAACACTTGCCTTCAAATATGTAGAGTTTCACACACACACACACACGTGTTTTACTAATAAAATGCGCTCGTCGTATTTAAAAGTAAAGTTGTCAAAACAACGATCCATAACATCTCTCTAATAATATAAAACATCATAGATTAACTGTTGAATAACCTAGACTGACGGTTCTGACAACAACAAAGTAACAAGTGCACTAAAGCCATTTTTCAGTCCATAAGGGTGGATCCAAACACGTTTTTGTAGGAATAGCATTATTTATAGGTTCAAGTGTCCTCCTCTGAGCGCAGTAAGTGGACATTCAGTGCAGGCGAATACTCCAAATACAAGGGGAAACATGACATAAATAATACTTTTTATATTGCGTTTTCCTCGTGTGATAAAGTTTGTATGCTACGGTGGCATAAAATCTCTACATTTTTTTAACTCAACAATAAAAGAATAAATAAATAGTTTATTTCATTAAATACAAAAAACAATGCAATTAAACTATGTAGCATACCAATACTTTTAACGGATTTTTTAATCATGTTAAAGAATTTAGAGTTGGGTACATACAATCGAAAAACAGGGTTTATCTTAAGAACTCCATATTAACCATTTTGATAATGTCATAAAATAAAAGGTTCCTCTTAAAACCGTTTAAGAAAAATATGCCTACCTACTTGCCCTAACGTAAAACTTTAAGCCCAAAATGACCCTTTGGGTCTATTATCTAACTCATATAAGTATGCCAGTAAGGCGATTAAATCCTAACTTTGATGGATGTTACAGGCAAACTTGCGAGCCGACCTAAGCAAACGGGTTTCTCGTGAACTCTATAATATAATATTAACTCACCCGCTGAGAATCTTTTTTTGTTTAGTTTGGAAAATTGTTGGGTCTTATCTATCCATAGAACTCTTTGAAAGTGTTTTAATTTTAATGTGTTTGCTCTCGATTCTAAATCCAACCCTGCTGGGATTTAATTTCGATAAAAAATATCACCATAAAATCTAAATATTATCATTGTATTTTTAGAAAACATAGATTATAAAAAATTATAATACTTCGGTAAGATATTTAGATAAGTGGTAAGAGCATATTATCTTATATGCTTCTCAACATCCCAAGTCGATTGCTCCACCCACAGTACTCCATTAAAATGGACTCCTAAAGAAGAGCAAGACATATTACGCAAATATACTATCCTGTTTCAATTTTGTTAAGTAATCTCGAATGCCTACAATTTGGTGGGTCGAATAAAACAAGGGCGATAAAAAGACCCCGAGACGCCTAAGCTGCCATCTCGGTGAGAGATTAACAGCCATAATCAAGCAATTGGGCGAGGATTACAGCGATTTTTATGTCGTCGACGATGGCGCCCTCTGGGCTTGGCGGGTGCCATCCATCAAGCGGTTGAAACTCGCAATAACAATGACGAGCTCTACACGCACGGAATTTTCATGAAAATGTTGGTTGTTTATGAAGATTCCTTTATAGAAACGTCGAGCTGTAATTACAATAGCTGAAAATATGTGATTTTTACGTCGTCGACGCTTGTTCCCATTTTTTTTTATTATACTTACCGAGAAAAAATGCATTTACGGTTGCACCCTGTACGCCTGGCGAGTGTCGTCCATCAAGCGAATAAATTGCAATAAAAATGAGAGATCAACATAAACGGACTGTTCACGATGAAGCTTTGTTGATTATGGATCTATAAGTTTAGATAAACCTAGCCTATCAAGATGTTACAAAATACAAACTGATTATATTTATTGATATACTAAGAAAAGTTTTTACGATTTTATTTTATTCAATTATATTTCATTAGAAAAGATATTATTTTAGTAGCGGCGGCCTACAAATTGACAGTTATTACTAAAAAAATCAGAAACAATTGCAATTTTGAAATTGGTGCACTCTTAACTAAGACGGCACATCAATCAGACAGCAGTGTTCACAATAACAATGAAATAAATAAATAAATAAAAAGCATTTATTTTCTCTTTTACATTAAGTAGTTTAGGATAAAGTTTTATAACTTAAAGGAAGAGACTAGTCCCCAAAATAGGTTCCAGAGGAACCTGAGCTACAATGACAATGCCAAGTCTGAGAAACAGAGAGCAAAGGAGTGCTACTGCGGCAATAACATAAATGTTGATTTTATGCGAAGCCTATAAAGGTTCAATAATGGCTAATATCTCTATATAACATTTTGTGTATGTACGTACAGTAATGTTAAATGGAGCAGCAGTGGTTGGATTGCTTTTACTAGATTACTTGCGAGCTATAAAAAGGGATAATTTGCCTGTCGATAGTAAAATGTTGATAACACTGCCCGAAATTGTGCGCCGTAACAATACAAGGAATAAATGAAGTGGGTAGAAGTGGGCTACTACCGCTTGGTTTTTTCGTGAATTCGAAGACCAGTTAGGAAAATGACTAGTTATGAATGTGACCACTTAGGAAAGAGACTACTTAGGAAAGATACCACTTAGGAAACTGACCACTTAGAAAGGTGACCACTTAGGAAACTGACCACTTAGAAAGGTGACCACTTAGAAAGGTGACCACTTAGGAAACTGACCACTTAAAAGGTGACCACTTAGGAAACTGACCACTTAGAAAGGTGACCACTTAGGAAACTGACCACTTAGAAAGGTGACCACTTAGGAAAGTGACGACTTTGGGAAGAAGACAACATTAGGAAGATGACCATGTGACCCTGAGGGAAAAAAACTAGTGGTAGTCACCAAGAAATCACAAAAATAGGGGTCGGTGGCTTATTAGTTTTGGTCGGTCTCGTGGTAACTTTTTCAATTTTTACTGGTCGACCTGGGGGCCTATTACGAAAATAATATACGCGATTGCGTAACTCAGTCACTTGTTCACGATAGTCGTCCGCAGTTCGTCGGTTGTGGTTATTAAACACATTTTCAATTTGGCTATCGTAGCCCAAGGACTATTGAACGAATGATGTCGGATACCCTAGAAAAAAACTGTCAAACTTACGCAATCACTTTGCGATATCGCATACCTACGCAAGTGCTTTGTCAAACAAACATCCCAACGAAGCACGGAAGCAGTTGCGTGTATCGCGTAAAACTTTTCGTAATAGACCCTGGTCGTAACATCGTTGTTTTCTGTGTGCAAAATTTTATTCATGCCGCGACGCTGATGATATTCGGATCTCTACATAAGGATTAAAATACATTTTATTCCATGAAGATGAGTTGAATAGTTCGGCATTGAAAGCCGAAAGAAAAATTACGTCGGCTCAAATTTATCAGGAAAAAATGTTATGAAACCAGATATTGGGATATAAAATATTCATTCTGCTTAAAAAAATGTAATGCTTCCAAACCCGTAATGGGGCCATAGTTACCTGTTTATATGAAATAATAGGAGGCCCTTAGATAAAACAGATTTAATCGCCAATTAAGCCTAAATGGATCTACTTTTTTCAAATCAAAACTCATCGCTTGGAAAATTACTTCAAACTTTGATAATAAGACCAACCGCCCTTAACTTATCGTAAAACAATATTGCCAGAAATTGCTTGAAACATTGGGGCTTCTGAACCCTTCAATTTATAGATTTTAATTTTGAACGTTAATGAAGTATCGAAAATTTAAAGGAAAATAAATAATACAGCCTCGATAAATAAAAATGTAAAGAAAAATGTAATATTTTTTGCAACAATTATTTAACTTAGGTAGGTTTTGTAATTTAGGTTTTGCTGCTAGAAATAAAATCAGAGTTAGCAACGTGTTTATTTTATCAAACCCAGTGTCGTTATTATCTATTTATTAAGTACTTCCTAACCTTTGCCCGAGACTTCGTTCACGTGGTATTTCGCTTTCTGCTAGAATTTTGGAAAATAATATGTGGGGCTTTGTTTTTCGATTGACACAATTCTTTGCAAAAATTCATTAAAATCTATTTAGTGGGTAACGTGACATTAGCTTTTTAAGTCATTCTATTTTACTAGGCTATGTATGGTGATGGCTTTCCACTTGACAGGTCGTTTTGTTTGTTTTCTATTTTTTAATCGACTTTGAAAAAGTAGGAGGTTATCAAGTCGACGGTATTTTTTTTCGTATAAAATAATTAGCTGTTTGTTAGGTAGTTAATAATTAGTTAATATTATCCGAACACATATTTTAAAAGCCATAATTGTAAATTTTTGTAGTATCATCATAATAAGATAGCAGTTATCATCACCCATAAACTTTAATCAAGTCGGCAGCTACGCCATTAATTATGGATATCCGTAAACTCTCTTTTGCATAATCTGAATTATTGAAATAAATTACTTTAATTACAATAAATGGCTAAAGTATTATTATCAAATATCTAACTCCAAGATATTTTGTGTTTATACCCAGCTTACTTCGATAGTAATTCCTATATTTATCTTCTTTAAATCGTGTCCACAGAGTAAAGAAACCTCTGAATTTCTTAGCTATTATTTGAAAGATTCTTGCGCCATTTTATTTTGTTAGTTAAGTATGGGTACCTACGTAAAAAATACGATTCAAAAATGCTTATTAGTGACCTTATGGAATGGACCTTATTGATGGGAATCTCTACGTAAAGCTTAAGCTAGATGGCGCTAGCGGCGAACCGACCGCTATCAGTGTTCTTGATTGGTTATCTTCTTCTTCTTCTATCGAATGAGGATTAGTGGCCACCTCTGGTGTCAGAGTTTATCAAGACGCCTGTAAGGCCTCTAACTTGGCTTAACGACTGTTATCAGATGACAACAGCTGGGACCGACGGTTTAACTTGCCCTCCGAAGCACGGAAGCACTCAGTTGTAATGCCACTTTAACGGTCACCCATCCGACATCTGACCGGACCGAGCGTTGCCTAACAAACGTGATCGAGTACGATCAGCCTGTCAAGTTCCGCCATGAGCGCTTCGCGCTTAAAAGAAGAATTGGTTATAATACGTCAGAGGTGGCATTTGAAACAACCAATCAAACGATTTTAGGACAAACACTTGTGGCGCCATTAGTTCCTCAGTATGCATCCTCATTGATTATTACGAAAAGCATAGGGTCGGGGAACTATTTTAGAATCCTTCGGCTGGCGTAGCACAATCTTTACTACTCATTTTCATTGGTCATAGCCAAAATCCGTATTTTTAGGGATCATTCACTCACCTATCATTCATTCATAATTTCAAAACAAGTTTTGACAGTAACGTGACGCGTCAGTTACCGGCAAGTCAAAACTTGACTGAACCCTTGACGTGACTGAAATACGTGACTGAGCTGTGTGAATGATCCATTAATCGTTCGTTGGCCAGTAGTAACAGTGTAGTATACATGGATTTAGCACTTTCCTTTGAAGTATACAATTTAATTCAATACAAGTGTCAATTATTGTAATAAGTCACTCGATCATGATTTAAAATGAATGATTCAAATATAGAGCCAGCCCTCCGCTGAACCCAATATTCCTATTCTTCTGAGCCTCTTACATTCAACAGCTTCTCGCAGTCATGATCAGGTCAAGTACAAAACTTAAAAAAGTACAGTCGCCCGTGGTACATTTAAATCACGAAAAAGGTTACCGTTTGCCTTTGTGATATAATTATATAGGTAGTTATTTATTACGCCATTCGTAGATACTAAAACCCAAGTTTTACATATTGCAATCTATTTATATGATCTCCAAAAGTGATTTTTATCACTTTTAGAGATTTTTGATTTAACATTATAAAAAAAGTAGGTTACGGCACGGGTATCGATATATAAAACTTGGGTTTTAGTATCTACAGTGGCGTAATAAATAACTATATTATCTCAAAAGCAAACGGTTACCTTTTTCGTGATTTAAATACACCACGGGCGACTGTACTGTAACCCTGGTAATTATTCCAATGGCGTGCATTATATTTTAGTATTTTTTAACATATTTTTTCCATAACTGAAAATGGTTTTCTGCTTGATATTTTCTTCTTTTGTGTGTCGCAGCAACTTTATAATTGTAAAGAAATCTACCCTTGAACTGTGTAGACCACAATAGCAACCGTTCATGCTGAATTCATAATAGGGTGACCGCATTTTCATGAAATAGATTAAGCCTTCTGTATTACAGAGATCGCTGCGATAAATATACAATTACTATATGAGACTAGTTTAAAAATAACGTAAAAAGAGTTACTACCTACTTCAATAAATAAATACATAAAGTGTCATGAATAATACATACTAAAATGATAAAAACCTTAATAGATGAATATAATTATAGTTATTTCACTCATCTTGCTCAAAAAGTCCGTCATTGTAACGTACAAGAGCTGAGATAAAATAGCATAATAACCCCTAGGGGAAAAAGTTTTTTCTTTTTTAATGTTTGTCTATTTACCAATGAGCCTACTAAACCGAAAAAGTCTTTATTCATAATCACGAATAAAGACTCGCTCGATTTAATACTGTTTCTCATTCTTACTTTTGAAAATGGAACTAAAAGCATCTCTTCGGTGATATCATAGACTTATTTATACTCTGTTGACAGAGTGAATCGTAGAATGCATGAATGTGTTGCTTAGCTGCTACAGCAGAAATTAAAAAAAGGTACCATGGTGCGAAATCTTTAGAATTTTTCTATAATTACAAACTGATTGAATAGGGATGTTGACTAATGAATAAAATAACGAAATACTAATAAAAATTGTAAACATATTAAACTTTTAGAGTAGCTTGTATACCTCTTGGTTTTATATATTGCATATTATTTGTTTTATGACCCTTCAAAGTTGGGTGGACAAGTCCATTTAAAAAGTATAAAATTTATTAAAATAAATGATACCTTTAATTAGTCCGTAAAATGTATAGCAAATTTGTCGAAGAAACCATTTTGATAAACACAATATTTAATATAGCTGCTGAACAAATTTCCTATGCGTTGCATACAAACTTGCAAGGCGTGACGTCATAACGTGCAAGCCATTAGTATGGAGCGTTTTTGATCGAGTCCATTTGTGTGCATTTCACACTGTGATATCTCGGGCAGTTTTCATGCTAGCGACTTAATTCTTTTACCAATATTTCTTTTTTTGAGAGGTAATTTATGTAACATAAAATAAAAAAAATTGTCAACATCCCTATTGTGTGACTGTAATAGGAAAGAAATAATTTTAATCTTTTGCCATCAAGCACAAATAATTTATTTAAATACTGTACAAAAAGTTTATAAAGTGGAGGATAGAAAAACGAGTGGATTCGTTTACGGAAGTAGGTATAAACTATTTAATATTGTATTTTATTTTCTCGCAATCGTAGTGAAAAGTAGAGTGTAACACACGACGCTAAAACCCATTGTAACTCGGTTTCTATTTATTCCCTCGCTAGGGCTCAGGAATAAAACTACCTCGTATGCAATGGGTGATTTTAGCGTCTTGTATAACAATCTACTATTTATTGTATTATAAATCTATAGCCTTGTTTTGATTGTGTTACAAGCCGAAAAAATTGAAATCGGAAATCATTTCTCTATCTGAATCCATTCGTCAAACGAATTAGTTGAGATAAAAAATCCAAAACTGATTTTCTATGTAGATAGCGTTCTGAAATACTAAGTGGGCGACGGACTGAAGGCGACTACAAAAATTGAATGTGGGGTGACTTTAAATACAAATTGAGTAACTATTAGTTTCTTATTCAAAACGGGCGACCAAATTTCTATTTGGGTGACAATCGTAGGACACACAAATTATATATTTTATTTATAAACGGCAACTATTAACCTATCGAGGTGACAATAATACCATGTTGGGCAGCTTCATCAGTTATAGTTACCTACTTGGTATAATAGTCGCCCACTCAGTATTTTTGTCACTTATTTAAATTATTTGTCTCGCACATTGTTTTAGCATGTTTTAGCTCGTTTAACTTCTCAGGTTTAAGAGATATCGCAAAAATTTCTTCACTGTTAATCTTGTGGTGGCATAAGCTTTCTGATAAGCCACTAAACAAAAATCATTACTGATCCTCATTCAATATTTGATGGAAGAACCTTGACGATGATGACTTGAGTATGACGACAAAATAATATTTGCATATCGGCAAATCGATGAAACATGTGTGGTGCTATACCCTTACATCCTTTACATCTTTTTTACTGTGTTTTATGCAAATAAATATTTTATGATTTATGACCCTTAGGGAATGGCGAGATGTAATTTTAATAGACCTCAACTCATGTTGTTCTTGGTTTCTCTATGTCATCTATTAATTTTCCATTATTAACGCGCGCATCGTTATCTCAAAGACAACTGCTGTAAGTGCGCAGTTACAGTCTAAAATTGTCAATACGAATGTGATTCACGTCACGGCTCACCTAATGTCCTCCCCACGCACATCCCTAAGGCTGCGTTCAGACGATAACGCACGACCCGACCTCAACCTGCACTCAACTCAAACTCAACTCAACCGGAACCCACTCCTTAAAAAACAGCGCTTACAATTTTGAGTTTTATGACACATTAATAAGCACCGTTATATTTTGTCGATGCAACTGCACACGCCCCGCGCATAACCCGAACTCAACTCAAACTCAACCCGAACATAGCCCGAACTTAACTCAAACTCAACCCGAACTCACCTGAACATTACACAGAAGCTCATTAATTTGTCGTAAGACTCAAAATAATTGTAAGCGATGTATTTCGAGGTGGGCTGCGGTTGAGGTGAGTTTGAGTTGAGTTCCGGTTGAGGTCGGGTCGTGTGTTATCGTTTGAACGCAGCCTTCAAGTTTAATTTAGGCTCCAAGCAGCTTCAGTAAAGCGATGAAGATAAATAAATTCTTTGACCTCGCTCCCGCAATGAGATGTGTGGTGGACCTAATGACTACCAAGGGCGCCGCTGGAATTTCCAGATCATTCTAGAATTTATTTTTTTGGTCGAGTAGTGTGCGGCCCTCATATTTTCTGCGTTTTATTGAGCTTTTCTCGGTCAGTAACCATTTGTTCCGAATGCACTGCCGCCGTTTCACTAATATGGTTTGGGGAGTTGATACCTTTGTGTTAATTTAGTGTTACTTAACATTAATTATTTGCACACTATTGAACATGTTGTTAAGAGTAATATATTGTTAAAAATCAATTGGTTATGACGTTACTGGAGGCTTACCATCACCTTTTAGAAAACCATCATGTTTTATGAACGATTTGTTTTAAGCTTACAATAAGATTTTTCAAATTCGTACCACAACCTGCACAAAGTAATAATACTTTATTCCTGCCAAAGAACGAATGATATTGCGAAATTGTCTATTCCCTGCTAGCCATCACTACGGCTTATTAGCTATCTACACTTGAAACTGGCAAAAATTACTTCCAAGAGGAAAGTAGATTGCCAAAACAAAATAATAAGAAGAGAAAATGGCCAAGAATGCGACAATTAAAAAAAACTGTGTAAGCGCGCTTGTGTTTGAACTTTGTAAATTAATAAAATTTTATATTTTAAACTTAAATGTTGGACTTAAAGTAAGTACCTAAATACAGATTTCCTTTTATCACCTTTAAACGCGCAGTGCTTTAGTTTAACTAAGTATTATTTCTTGTCTTTCAGTAAAAAAATTAGTCGGGTGTCCGTACGACAATTAGAACTTCTATGGGAGTTTCTAAATTCCAATAAGGATCTTCGGCCTATAATAGGTCGTTGCAGGCTAAAGAATACACTCGCACAGAAAATGGAACGAAATTACAGCAACAGCAGCAGCAATTTTTAAAGGGGACTTCAGCAGAGGTTTCAACTCCTCGATGAGGTTATAAACTAATTACTTGGTAAGTCGATAACGTTTTACAAACTCAGCATCCTCTAATTCGAAGGGATCACTTTCTTCAACGCAACATTAGTCGACGCTGCCTTCGATTTCTATTGGTTTCTGCGTTATCGGCTTCCAAAAACTCAAATACTTCGTATTCACTGTCCATCCGAAAACAAGTATTTGTTATCAAATAAAAATGAAACATACCAACTAATATTACATTCACAATGAAGAACAATATGTATAAAAACGTTTCACTTACTGTTTATGACGCAATTTCCAATTTCTAAATAAAATAACTCAAAATAGTTTTGTTTCCGTCCAGAAAAAGCAACTTTTTTAAGACTGCAATATTTCTCCAAATTTGACACAAAAACAATAATGCTAGCTGTCAAAAGACACGTCGTGGTACGGTTTAAGTGAATGATTGAACGATGACGTCACAAAACTTCCAACGGAAACATTATTACAATAATCATACTTTATGAAGGTCGTAGTACGAAATAGCATGGTAAGAATGAAATAATACGCGCTAAGACATGGCAGTAGGCACCCAGAACTTGAAACTAAAGCCATTTCTAGGAACTGTTATATATTGAGATATCACGGTGAATTTTCGTCGACACTCTAGATTAAAATTGAGTTAGAGTTACAAACTAACCGTGATATTCATAAAATAATTTTAATAAACCTATTTTACAATACCAATTAATATACTAGAAAAAATACGACTCGCACCAGATCAATACTCAGACGGGAATCGAACCCGCGACCTTTGGCTATCCGGTCCAATGCTCTGACCGCTGAGCTACCGAGTCACTAGTGATATCGCCGAATTTGTTCTAGTATATCCTACTCTTACGCTGCAAGCCAGCGTTATTTCACCAATGTGAGGAATTACCTCGACATTCAATTGAAATTATATTTCCAGATATTTGGCAATCGATTAATTAATAATTTGGATTAATAATTTGGTTCGATTTCCGTCTGAGTATTGATCTGGTGCGAGTCGTATTTTTTCTAGTATATTAATTAGTATTGTGTAAAAATAGCATTGTGAATGCAAAAATCTCAAATTTCAAAACCTATTTTAGTTAAAAAAGTGTTTTGTCTTTTTCTTTCGTATTAAGCATTGAGTTTGAACGAAGAAGACAAAACTCTGTTTTTTAACTAAAATATTAAGCGTTTTATTTTTCATGAAAAACACAATAAGTATTCAAGCTAAAAGAAACCACCATTAATTCTTTAGGTTTGTATCTTTCAAATTATTAAAATTAAATTGGTAAAATATAAATGAAATTTCAGATTTGAATAATCAGTTAACATTCTGGATACCTACGTACAAAGTTCTAGATTTTAGTAAGGTATTGTTAACGTACTTCGTAATTATAACTACCTACATAATACCAGGAATTTGTTATCGTATATGAGCGCTTTGAATGTTAATTCGATAGCTGTATTATAGAATCCCACTGTTTTGTTTGTTTTAGTTTGGCATACCTGTTAACATCAGATAACGCTGCAAACTGAAAGTTCTTGTTTGCACGATTAACGAAATAAACTGTTCACTGCTTAGTATTCATGGTACTGTACTCATTTCGCATTCCATGGGCGGACGAAAATGAAATATGGAGTATTCCCTGTGCATTTTGAGCACAAGGTGACTTGAGATATCCTCACCGCTCGTTATTGGTTATATTCTTTTTATGCGGTTACTTTTTTATTTTTACTGCTTAGGGCACGTGCTTCTTTACCTTAAAATGTTGTTTCGCTCGAGAAAATGAATGGTGATTAATTTTCTTTGGAGCAACACTGTTCAAGAGTTTAAACTATTTAGAAACAAAATACACGTAAGAAAATCCTAATAATAAAATTTAATTGTGTTGTTGACTACTTGTATTAAAAATGATAAGTTGTAATAAGTGAAATTTTAAATAATACAGAATATACTTAAATGGTTATTTTTAAAACACCAACAACCTCGGAGGCGTAGATTACTAACATCATAAACAACAACATTATTGTGTTCTACGACTTTTCCAAAAAATATAAAAAAATTGACTTTCCATACATTGTCCGAACAGTTGATTGAATCTTGTATGGAAAATCGTTTTTATTTTTGAAAGATGAAAAAAGAAGGTAATACATTTATTTGCGACCATACAACGATACACAATTTTAACAAAAAGCTACGAAAAACAAAAAGAAACTAAACACAATAGATACACATTGCGCATCGTTGCCAAAATGTGCCAAGTCCCGTATAAGCAGCAAGTGGGGGCCTGCTGCACTGGTATTTTGCTTGACACATTTGTGACACCAAACACGACAAAACAAGAAATTAATGTCTTTTTCGGAAAGTCGTAGAAAAAACGTTGTCGTTTAAAGCGTTTGTAATCTATTCCTGCGAGGTTGTTGTTGTTGTTATACCAGTAACCCTGTATACGCAGAATAATTATCTAACACATGCAATGAGCGATCAATGTCGAAAAGTCAAAGCCATTAAAATAACATATTTTTTTTATATAAACTTAAAATTAACCGCTTTTAAATTCCCATTTTTTCCTTGTCACCTATTCATTTCTGTCATCCTTTTATGACAGTTTCAGGCGATAGCAACCGTCAAAAGTTGACTTGAAAAATAGCGACAAGCAATTCCAATACCCGCATCTAGCAATTTAAAACGCTCTTCTTGTTGATTGATTGACGTTTTTCGGTGCTAACAGCGTATGTCACGCGACAATTTGTCACCACACGTTTACAATGAAAAAGTTGCAAACGAATGTTGTCGCTACCAAATTGCCATGGAATAAACAAACGACGAAAGGAATAACTATAGAGAGATTTATTAGCTATGCTATAGAAGTATTAATTTGTATTCTGTCTTTTTGACAACAGAGTGAAATTGTATACACACACACCATAAAGTTAATATACCTAATTAACTTTATGATACACATCCATACACACACAGTACTTAAAATTAAACAGTTGAACTGCGAAAACAACTTATTACTTATCTATTTCTGTGAAACTATTACTACTTACCTTGTATATAAACAGTTACTTCCAGGCTATAATATTTCTAACAATATCCAGATCAAAACAAACATGATTAAATTATAAAACAATACTACGAACTTCAATATTATAAAACTAGCTTTTGCCCGCGACTTCATTCACGTGGACAATGCTGTAGAAGGCGTTCCCGTCCCCGTTCTGAATTGGGTTTTATTATATTTGTATCCCGCTCCCCTTCACGTTTCCGTTTCCGATCCCGTTCTCACTGTTCACTTTACCTTTTCACGTTTGACTTTTAACTTTAAACTTTTTCATTATTACACTATTTCACTTTTTTATTTTTTTCGCATGTTCTACTTTTTCACTTTTGAATATTTTTACTTTTTAACTTTTTCACTTTTTCACTTCTCACTTTACGATTACGCTTTCGCTTCCTCTTTAGCTTCCGCTACCGCTTCTGCTTCCCCCCCCTCCACTTTCCCCTTCACCTTGCCTTTCACAGGTTTTAATCGTCATTGTCAGCCTAAACACAAAATTTTAACTACCTAGCTTTGAAATTAAGAGACTTCCATACAAACTTTCATCCCTTATTTCATCCTCTTGGGCGGTGTTTTTTTCAAAATCCTTTCTTAGTGCACACCTACACCACGAATGGTATCTAACATCCAAAAATGGTGTCTCTATTTTCAGCCGTTAGTTAAAATTAACAATCAATCAAAAATCAATCACCAATCAATCAAACAATCACCACTCAATCAATCAATCAATCAATTTACAGTTTTAATTGTATAGATTGAAATGAACTTGGAACAATTTATATTTTTTATAATATGGTATTGACACTCACGAGTATGTCTCCATTGATGCTGTACTTTAACATGTCACTTGATATTTTTATGGAAAAAAAAATATAGAAAAAAGTAATAATGACATTTAAATTTTCGTTGCTGCATATCCGGTAACAACCAAAGTCTGAGTCACGTATTTTCAATATAAAAAAAATCCATCAGTAACATCAACCGTGAAATGCTAAACAAAACGCCGAAAACAAAAACAGTCGGTGTACAAAACAGAACTTTTTTGTTCGGTTATATGAGTAATCCATTTGTTGTCCGCCATATTCCGTCGCGCCCTCCATTGAAATCGTGTACGCACAACGCTATCTAACTCGATTCCGTAGCACTACTCACTGAATCTCCTTAATGCGAAATACTCCAAATGGATACCATTGTTTTCTCCCACAAAAAGCATCAAATAAGAAACAAGACGGAATACAAAACGAAATATAGAGAGCACTTAGTTTCGAACAAGAGAAGCGTCGATGTACCCTTTACTAAACGTCAGAGAGGTTACATTAGCGAAGCGTAACCTCCTTACGCCAGGGTTACCAGGTGACAGCGCAAAGTAGGACAAGTCCCACTTTTTAAGTTATTGTCCGCGCACAACACTCTCAACCTCCAGTCGGTTTCGCTTTTTGAATTTTATTATTCGCTCGGGGAACGATAGTGTTTTGTTTCTTTAGGATATTGCAATAGACTCTATACAGTCGAAATTGGAACCTCATTCGTACGTCTCTCACCCTAATCTTGGCCCATTATTGGAATCGAGCGAGAATACGATATGTCTCCATCACATTTCCATACATTCTTGAGCCGGCACTGAATGGATACCTATTTTGCAGTGATGCGTGACTATGGAAATTCTTCTTTTTCCCCTCTCACGCTTTTCTTTTACTACATTATATCACTCGCTTGAGAAACCGCAGTCATGATGATTCATTTGTTATTCAATAAGGCGCATTATTTTACGTTTACGTTTCCTTGGTAAACTTTAAAAATATATCTTTGTCTATTTGTCTTATAATACTCTGGCTAAATTGAAAAATCAAATATAGTTGAAAACGAATCTAAAATATCTTGTTTACAAATACTTAACCAATATTCTGATTCCCAATATTGCTTTCTATGAAACGATCGAAGTCTAATTTTGATGGATGGATGTAAGGGGGGTAATTTGATTGATTTGATACAGTAAGTACTCACATCACTTTTGCGAAAATCACTAGGCAATTTTCGTCATGTAAGTAGCAAAAGACTATATTATGCGTCTTATAGTCTGTCTAACGAAAGCTAGCACGTAGTTGGAAAAGGAACCATCTTTAACAGTTGCTCACGCCTTATTAAACGAGACTTCAATTAAAAATTACATTGAAATACAGGGAAACTTCAATCTAGAAATTACAAAAAGTGAAACAATAATTCCTAAACCATAAGCTCTGTAGGTATCCAATTAAAATAAATATTATCATCCTCAAAATCCAAAGCTTGTCAAGGAAATGAAAAAAACAATATTAACTCGGAAATCAAATTGCCCGACAAAAGACTTCATTTGAAAATTTATATATTAGGAGCTACGCTGCTGTTTACCAAGCATTTGATTATCCAAACAATCCTCGAATTAATTTTCCTTTATCACGTATCAAAGGGCCACCTTGTCAAGTACGGCTAAACTAATATTAACGCAGAATTTCATTTGCTTGTCTCTTGCTGTCTCTGTTTTTCTTCGTACGCCTAAGCTTTGGAATTTAATAAAAGACGATGATACTCAAAATTTTCTAATCACTGGTTTCAGAGTTACCTACCTAAACATAAAGATAGAAAGAATGATAAAAATGTTTAAAATATATATGAAACCCCACGCAATTTTATCTAGGATGTCAAATTATCAAGTCAAAAAGAAAAATATCTAGGGTATAGACTGGTAGAAAATGCCTAAGGCATTAAGTCCGCCTATGTACAATGTGCATCAAGAATTAAATAAATAAATAAATAAACAAAATAAATAAAGAAATATCAGGCTGTTTATTTGTGTGCTAGGTAAATTTTTCAATTGATATTTAAACCATGGATCTTACGGTTTTTTTATCAATAAGGGCTGATTTTAAAGGCTCTTATAAAAACGCACAGGACGCGTTGTGATAATCACAGAAAGACCACAAGCGAGATTAGCTTTGTGGTCATCATATCAAACGACCACAACGCGTTGTGGCAATGAAGAAAAGTCATTCATGACGGACAGGTAAAATTGTAGTTTCCAATTACTAATATTTTGTGTTCAACCGAAAATTTTAAAACTTTTTCAATTACTAAGGGAGCTTATTCCTTTAAAACAAATATTCCGCCGACTATTTTTTTCGGGCATTCCCCATTACCTACCTGCTCGTCGTGTTATTGTTTTACCAACTAGTGCTCATTGCCACAACGCGTTGTGGTCATTTGGTATGATGACCACGACACATTCTATTACTTTTGTTGATAAGTTTGCGACCCCACTAAGAACTGATTTTTTTTCGTAATATCATTCTAAACTGTTCATCTCATCTACTTTTGAAGCTGACTATACCAGCAGGTAATATTTACTTAGATTGCGTAGGTGGAACGTACAATTACTCGACAGTTTGTTAATTATTGTCATTAATTATTTGCTTTTATGAACAACAGGCAACGTGCAAAGTGACGAGCATAGCGAATTTTATTATTATATATTTATTGCATTATGTATTATAATTTTGTTATAAGTTTTAACAACACTGATCACGAAATAATAGAGATTTCAAAAACTATTTATTGCAAATTGAAAATATATAAGTAGGTAGTTCATAATTATGATTATTTGATATAAAAACTAGAAGAACTAAAACACATTTTGACCATTATTTTTTTCTAAATACCAAAACCAATCAATTGAAAACGATCTCAATCCGCTAATCCGCCCCCTAAAGAACACCCAAATCCGCTAATGCGACTGCCTTGCATCTATCCCACAAGGGTTAACGCTAAGGGCGATCATAAACTCGAAATATTCTACAGTATAATAATAATACAACCCCTTTAATAAAGCCTATATAGTGCCTCGTTGTAATTAGTAAGGCGGAGACGCTCAGCATAGTATAATATTATTACAGCTTTATCGATTACGGAAAATAGTTACCTGCTACATAATCCCCGAAGCGAAACTCGAATTAATGCCATAAGAACTTAGCTATTATATTAATGCTTGACGATAATGGTCAGAGTCAGGGTAACATTATCGGTTATGGTCTAAGGATCGGAATTGATATTGCAAACGAATTTCCTTATTTAAGAAACTATATTACTTAGGGCGCTTTGGCTTTACGTGGACATATTTTATATGATTCCCATAATTAATACTTTGTGTTGCGCACCTCCTTACCGTGTGCAGTCTAGATTTATTTTTCAGGAACCATTTAAATCAAAATTCTTTGTGTTATGCTTACCGCTGACGGGCGCTATTTTGTAGCTGCGATAAGCGCGGCGTTAATCGCGGCGATATCGCTGCGATAAACGCGGCGATAATCGCGGCGACAATCACGGCGCTTTTTAGTCGCTGACGTAGGTTAACCCTAAAAGGCACCCGGTAATAATATTATAGAACAATCACTTTTATTATTGCTAAGCTCTATAAAATAAAGTTTATGATTTATTTATGTCAGTAATTATATACTTTTCACAAATGAAGCAAACAATGTATACGATTCAAATATCTTCAGTACCCTTAGCACGAACAGCTATCGAGAAAAAAAACGCACGTAAAATTACTCGATAGACAATTCTCTATGGAAAATTTCATTTCGCTTATCGGCGATAGATGGCGTTGTACAAATTTCCAATACAAAATTTATCTATCGAATGATTATTTTTTTGATAGCTGTTCGTGCTAAGGGTACAGATCCTTTTATCGTCAAAATAGTGTGAAGAACAAAAATTCTGCATTTACTTTATATGCGCAAATTCAAGAATTATATAAATTGGTAAGCATATCATGTAATAATAATTCTCTTACTTTTTATTGCAAACTCTACCATTACAAAAATAATTATGTCAGCCAGCGAAAAAAATTGTGGTGTCTTTTAGGGTTAAAGCCGCTTGTCACTCTTGTCAGTGTCATTTCGTGGGCGATTAGTCGCCGAGCTATGTGTGAGCTACTTTTTGTAGCTCGTGGGCGTTTACGTATTGAACTCCATATGTTCTATTCTGGGCTACAAAAAATCGCTCGGCGATTAAGCGCCCGTGAGCGGTGGCGCTTATTGTCACTATTTTATCTGTCAGAAAAAGACTCTGTCTGAAAGTCTTCGTTGCTTCTACATACTTCATAAGCTTGTTCGAAAGGTCATTTACCACAGTGAAAGCAAATCTTCGTCTAAGTTCAGACTTTAAGACAAAGGTCGTCAGGTAAACAGCCACACGCAATTAAACTTCGTTAAATAAACTTGTTATTTTCTTCATTTTTATACATAATCTATATTTAATACTTTTTTTTTCAATTTTTTGAAACCTTAATATTTTTTTTTCTATTTTTGATTAGGGGTATCAAATGAAAGGCCTTGATGAGCATATTCCAAAGTTATATATTTGTCACTAAAATTTAAGAAAAATTTTTTTTTTTTAATATGGGTATTAAATGATAGCCCTTGATGAGCACGTCCCAAAAATATGCAATTTGTCACAAAAATTTAAGATTTTTTTTTTTTATTTCAATTTTTGAATATGGGTATCAAATGAAAGGCCTAACCGCACATTCCAAAATTATATAATTTGTCACTAAAATTTAAGAAAAAAAAATATTTTATATTTTTTTAATATGGGTATCAAATGACAGCCCTTGATGAGCACGTCCCAAAAATATGTAATTTGTCACAAAAAATTTTTTTTTCAATTCTTGAATATGGGTATCAAATGAAAGGCCTTAGTGAGCACATTCTAAAATTACATAATTTGTCACTTTTTTCAATATTGTTGAAAAAAAAAGTTTAATTTCCTATTTCCTTACAATCGAAGTGAAAAGCAGAGTGTATAACCCGTATATAAAACACATTTTATGCACTTGTTGTACAATCTACTATATCAGTGGTATTAGGTATGTTTAATGTTCACTTTTCTAATGCTTTTGACTGGGTTAAACATTGATAGGCATAGCATGTAAATAAAAATAAAAAAAAAATATTTAGTAAAATAAAACAAGAATTAATATCGGGTTTCTCATTGCATCCATACTTGGGCAGAAATATTTTTAAGAACACATAAATAAATTATAACCATTTCTGAGAAATAGCAATACAATAGAGTTATACAGTTATGCGCGGGCCTGGATGAAAGTTTACCTATATTTAATCGTTTTTTTTAATAGTGCTTGGTCTTCACCTCACCTGATGTTAAGTGAAAGCGCACTACACCCGGAATCCTCATCACTGAGGAACTGGCTATCTTACCTCTAACTTGCCGGAACGCAACAATTTTTAAATTGTTGTTATAGGTAAGATGGTGATAGCTAGCCAGGTGGACTTGAAATATGCTCTACCACCAATCAAACCGAGTACAAATTGTTCCTCCCCTGGAAATCGAACCCGGGACTCCTGCGTCTTACACGGGTGGGCGAACCACTAGACCACAGAGGCGGTTGTACTCACTGTGCAATGTTCGTGATAGGTACTGAATTATTATTCTTATTTTTGTGCTTCATAATAGCAATATTACAAAGTATAAAAGCAAGCAAACTTCTTAAAGCCTATTTTTTCCCTTGATTCAGTTTTTACATGATCAAAAACACATTTAACTTTTAATGTAAGTTGTTACAAACTAATTAAGCTCAATCTTTAAGTAGGTATTACAATCGTTACTTGTCCGTAGTCCCCCATTATAAGTTCCCCTTGGGGTACCACAAGCAAATATTTTAGCCCGTGGAACACCCTAAGGGACAAAGGGTACCATGGGAAAATTATAAAGCCCGTGGTACCCTAATCTTTTTTATGTCAGATAGAAATATTTAAAATGGAATACCACTGATAATAAAAATATATTTAATGAGGTGATTGTTATTCAGGGGGTTCCATCGGCAAAAATATTTGCTCGTGGTACCCCAAGGGGAACTTAGACTGGGGGACCACGGGCAAGTAACGTTTACGATGCGATGTAAAACGTGATTTAAATATGTATTCTCTACTTTTTCAAAACCGATAGCTTTAAGATATTGTATATCTAAAAGTGACCCGCTTTTATATCGTAAATATCGTCTGACAAAGTGCTTTTTAAACAACACCATAGAAAGGTGAAGCGTCTATTAAAATTATAGTTCTTACGAGATCTCAGTCCAATGCGAACTTTACTAGCTCATAGCGTGATATTTATCCTGGCAACACTTAACTACATGTTGAATTTATGGCCTCTACAATGATCAAAGTAATTCCCACTCGGTTGAATACTCGCTTCGTTGTTCACGTACGTAAAGTCACACGGGAATCGTTTCTGTGACAATAGAGCAACGGAACAGTATCGTTACAGCGCTTTTTGCATTTAAATTGCTATCATACCATATTGGCTAACTTGTTTTCATTTTCGTGCACTGGCCAAAATTAAGTGTATGGAGTGGAACCACAGACCATACAACAAGTACTTACGAGTGAAACCTTTGTAACTACAACTACTCGTAGCATTAAAGGTAGTAGGAAGAAAAATATAGTTTCGAATAAGGTTTCTACATATAGGTATGTAATGGATACAATGTAAAAAATATTCAATTTTTTTATCGACTCGTCACACACACATATTTTCGTGATGCCGTTTGTCTGCCGTGACCCCCTTCGGAGTAAGACGTTCATCCAATTCAAGTCAAAAGTTATTACTTACAAAAGTGTTTTTATGTAAATATATTTAAAAAAAACAATAATATAATGTATAATCAGCGGCTTTCTTAAAGATTAACCAATTTGAATGTTTATAGAAATTCAGAAATGGAAACAAAATTTTTTACCTAAATAATAATACGTAAATATTTTTTACCTGCTTTATAGCCTCATAGATTTCAGTTCCATAGATTTTAAAGTAATATGAAATGCCTGACTTTATTAATTTAGGGTCATTTTTGTATTCACCATCAAATTTTTTAGGATGTGTTCAGTCCATGAAACTGTACAACTTTCTCTAAGGAACTCATTGCCAAATACACACATCAACTTTGTCTAGGGATACAGGTGTTATTTTCATACAAACGAGGTAACTTTGAAGCCTTGGTTTTCTGCCAGGGATGTACCGTGCTGTGATCTGATGCTGGCCATCCAGGGAGTGAATGGAGGAGATTCAGATCGCTATACACGCCCAACTGATCTGATCAGCATTCTAAAAGATTGATGGGTCAGAGTTCTGAGTTTCAGGATTTCCATATATTTTCATGCTATTTTCGCGGTTTTTTTAAACATGTCCATTAATCCACACACCTGTATCCCTATACAAAGTTGATGAGTATATGTAAAAAGAAATCGACTAGGTATCCATACAAATTAAAGAGAAATGTGCATATTGGGAAGTGGTCGTTTTAGGAAGTGGCCAATGTGGGAGGTGGTCAATCTGAGAAAGCAGTCAAAACGGGAAGTGGACGATCTGGGAATGGTCATTCTGGGATGTGGTCCTTTTGGGAAGTGGTCATTTTAAGAAGTGGACATTATGGGCCTAAAGGGATTTTAGAATTTTGTGGCGAAGTTCGACACCGTGTTTTTAGAGAAAGTTGTTTAGTTTCATAGACTGGACACATCTTTGAAATTTGGATGGTATGTTCAGAATGACCCGATATAAAACACAATGAGAGCGATACTATCTCAATTAGTTGTTAACTTTGTCAGTAAAACCGCGTTGGCGATAATAATAATAGATTTCATAAAATATAAAACTATTTTATGCAGAAATAGATCATAATGAAAATTTAAAAATGTAAAGAGTCCGATATAGGCATTTAATTAGAAATATTGTTATCGCTTATCAGTTGTGGGTTTTTGTCTAAAGTGATTTAAATAAATAAAAAATGGTATATCGTTAATCACACCATACAATATTCCAAGAAAGCCCCTAAAATGTTCTCTGCCTATGAAATAAGTTTTATTTTTATCAAATAAGAATTGCGACTGAACCCTAAGATGATGATGATTACTCCATGACTAACGTTCTAGTCAATAAAGTCAGATGTAATTGTGAGAGTGAAAATGTCATTTCCTCCACATTACGTCTTACGTAAAGAGATTCATACATTTTCGCGAACGCTCTATACACCCACACCAAAGTAGGTGTTGTATATACATTATCGTCCTTTTAGCTTATATCCGTTTTGGGGTCGATGTAATGCTCTTTCCCCACGCCCCCCATAATCCGTCTCATTCGGAACACTACACAATGACAGTAATTTTTCATACTAAACTTTTCTTGTGGCGGTTGTTCTATATAACTCATGTGCTTTTGAATAATGAGTTTGCGACGATAAGGAAACGATATTGTTTGGATCAGTTAATGGTATTCTATTTATTCATTGACTTTGTGGCATACTTAATTATTAAAATACCTCTGTACTGGGCAGTTCTACCATTGAACTTATAAGATTTTTTTTATTCATAACGGGGTAGTGCTTGGCCTTCACCTCATCCGATAAGGCCGAAGGTGGAAGCGCTCTTCACCCGGAATCCTCATCACTGAGGAACTGGCTATCTTACCCCTAACTGCCGGAATACAACAATTTTGAAATCGTTGTTACCTTTGGCGTCAGACTTAGGCAAGATGGTGGTAGCTAGTCACTTTTCTAATTAATGCTACCACAAAGCTCTAAATCCTAGGACTAATGGGAAAATGTCTTATTAGTTCTACGGTAGAACTACCAAGTAGAAAAAGTGGGAAGAAAACTCTGTACCAGGTGGCGAAGAGTCCTTACAAACCGAAGGCCATTGGTGCATAAAATTTTATAAACATTGGCGTTTATGGTTGTCTGTCTATCCCAATAGTCCCACTCATCCCACCTGTTCTATCATGGGACTGGGTCCCATGATAGAACAGGTGGGATGATTATATCCTACTAGTCCCATGAGACAACCGATTAAACTAAGACAATGCTAGTATGAAAAATACAAATTCTTTAAAATTCTCCATACATAACGGCAATGAATATATTATTTAGTATTGAGTAATTTTATGTTGAAATGGAGTCCTACTACCAACATATTGAGTATATACAACCTCTTTTCACAATGAGAATAATCGCCTCGAATTTACAACGGAGTCTGAACTCTGAAAGAACGCGGTGAACGTATATTAGCCATGTGTGGCTACGTAGATGAATATCTCTCGAAAAGTCGATAGCAGAAAACAGTAATGTTCGTGTACACCCTCTTTTCTTGTTCAAAATTTATTAGGGCTTCTAAGTACGGGTATAAGTTTTAGAATATGTATTAACTGAACTTTGTTAAAAAAAATCATGAAACTATTGCTTTTTTTCTTGAAACTACGAAAAATTTAAATAATTTGGGGTTTAAAAGTAATTTATATTGCGGAAATATTCATGAAGAACTAATTTATTAAAATAGTAAACATAACGATTTCTTTTATCCATATTTATGGATATGAATGTCGATCTCTTTCTTCTAGCAAGAGAAGTTTTAAATTTACTTTGCTGCAGAGGTTGTGTGGCAAGGGAGGGCACTTATAAGCCTAAGACCTTCTTTCTTCTGTACAAGAGAAACTTTGAATAAAGCTATTTTTGCGTAAGATTCAGTAGGTAATAGCACAGATAATATAATACTATACGTAATAGGTATGTAAATGTCAAGTAGGCTCTACAGCTTCTGATTTAAAAGGTAACAGTATGAGTACGTGAAGAACCTACTCAAACCTATTTTATAACCTGACCAAGAAAATAAAATATTTTGGGATTTTATTGTTTATAATATAATTAATAATGTCAGATCCAAGTTACTTTTCAATAAAAGCAATTCATAAGATTTCGAGGTTTTTTCTTTTATTGTTTAGTCTTATAATTTGATGTATGTATAGGTAGAGTGACTAAAATTACCAATTGTTGTGTCGTAAGTTCGTTAATAATATTACTACAAAGTTGGTTTTACGACAATCACTCATATTATAACATAAGTGAATTCTCGCAAAATAAACAAACCTCATACTATTTCATGGATTGGTACATATTGGGGCATTTACACATCAATTTTCCGGGTGACTTGCTAGGCGAATTTAGTCGAATAGGGATTTTTATCAACAAACGTTTGTGAAATCGAATCGCAAACCAAATTTCAGTGAGGTGGCGATTCGATTTTACAGGCGATTGTCGATCAAAATCCGACTCTCTTTCTCGATTTCGATTATAGTTGCTTAGGACCCGGAAAATCATTCCGTGTAAATGTCCCATAACAGTTTACTCTATCTAAAGCCTCTTAAAGTTAATGTTTAAATAACAAAATGAGCACATCCTCTCATCTTAAACAGCGTATCAGTAACTACTTCTCAATGTGTGGCGAAACAGGAGTTGAAAATCTTAAAGCTTAATTCGTTATGCACTGTCATGGCCCAACTTTGGCACCGGGCTTCTCAGCCTGTCCTAGCGGAAGCGCGACGCGACACGAAGCTGTCGCGATGTAATCAGTTGTAATGTACTAGCTACGAGTATTACGGGGTATTGACACGAGGCGACTTTAGTAAATTAGCGCTTTTTATAGACAATCGCTTGTAAAATTTAATTGTCACCTCATTGAAAAGGTTTGCGATTAGATTTTACAAGCGATTGTTGATAAAAAGTGCTAATTGACTGAAGTCATCCTGCCAAGTCACCTCGTGTATATACCGACTTAGCGCCACCGCGCCGCTTCGTACTTTGCGACATTACGGCCCGGCCACAGCCAGCGCGGCAGGCGGTGAGGCAGGCGGTGCGGCAAGCGAATTTGGTAATTACTGCTTAATATAAAAATATATATATATTTTTATTTAACAAACTTTATTGTACATTTCAAACAAAATGTTACAAAGGCGAACTGATTACTAAAAGCATTCTCTCCCAGTCAACCTTTTGGAAACAGATATCAATGAAGGCGGTACATAGGGCAAAATATTAATAAATACAACATAACATATAATTTAATACATGTAGGATTGTAGGTAATATATATACAAACATGGATATATATGTGGGAAACGGAACGTATGGAGTGTGCGAGTGAGATGTATGAATGTGGAAGAGGGAGGGATGACAGAAGGGACGCCATCTTATATTGCTTGGAACGACGAACGACGCACGCTCTGTAAACCTTTTTTGTTTAAATAAATAGTTTATCATCAAAATAGCTGTTTTTGCTGCTCCCCCGCTACATATTTTTAGGGGCTCGTCCGGGATAAAAAAAAAGACGTACGACGATTTTCACGACGACGAAAACCACCCGAGGCGGCGGCGTGTTGCACTGCACGTGGTGGTAAGCTTCCTAGGACGAAACGACGATGACGGAAAACGACGGGAAAAAGCCAGCTACGGCACCGGAGGCGTCGGCGACTTCATTCAGCTTGATGGATGGGCTGCACTCGATCATAAAATTCAGCGGCGATGACAAAACCTACTCGTCAAGTAAGTGGGCACAGGACATCGAAGACAACGCGGAGATATTCCAGTGGACGCCTCAGCAAACGCTTATTATAGCGAGAAGAACGATCTGGGACGGCAGCACTATGGCTAAGGTCAGAAAAAACATTTAAATCGTACGAAGAGCTCAAAACCGCACTCGTCAGAGAATTCCCAGATGTCGTAAATGTGAAAGAAATGCACGAGGCGATGGCGGCGCGCAAGAAGAGGCCCGATGAATCATATCTACAGTACATGCTCACTATGAAGGAGCTGGGTAAGCGAGCAAAATTCCCAGACTACGTCGCGATCCAGTACATTGTCGACGGCATCGAAGACTTCGAGATGAATAAAAGTGTACTGTATGGTGTGAATAACTACTCCGGCCTGAAGGACAGGTTGGCTATATACGAAAGCATGAAAAGCAAAGCGCAGGAGCAAAGAGCCAAACGCAACCCAGTGGAAAATTACCGCGAGCGAGAGCGTTATGGCGCCGGTGGCGTCATGCAACAAAGGTGTTTTAACTGTGGCAGTATAGATCACATAGCGGCGGAGTGCAAAAACGGCCTGAAGTGCTTTGGATGCAACTCATTCGGACACATACGCAGAGATTGCACGGTGAACCCTGTAAAACGCGGCATCATACACGGCAACGGCAAGTACAACGACGGCAAAATGGCGGCGATCGGTGGCGGTGGCGAAAAGCGCGGCGGATACCGAGGACGAGGAGCGGCCATGTTCGGAAGTTCGATGATGACCGAGACCGAGAACGACGAGCAAGAGCGACAGTGGCGACATTCTATGGCTTGCAATGGGACCGAACGACGGAACGGACTGACCGAAGTGAAGTGTGAACGATCGAATGACAGTTCGACTGTCAACGTCATGGAAGACGTCAACGTCATGCAGTTACAGAATGTAAACAAACTTTCACTTTGTACAAAACCGGTGAAAACGATAAAGTTTATTAACGAGTTTGGTGTAATTATTATTAAACGATTGTAAAATTCCTTTCAAGTAACATTTTGTAGTTTTGTAACGAATAGTGTTGTGATTGTGGTAAAATGATTCAATATTTTGGCTACCTATGTAACGATGGATGTGAGATTTCTTAAGTAGGTACTTATCATTGTATAATTTGTATGAGAGTAGTATATCTGGGGACAGATATGGATCAGGACGGCCGAATGTGGGAAACGGAACGTATGGAGTGTGCGAGTGAGATGTATGAATGTGGAAGAGGGAGGGATGACAGAAGGGACGCCATCTTATATTGCTTGGAACGACGAACGACGCACGCTCGCACGCTCTGTAAACCTTTTTTGTTTAAATAAATAGTTTATCATCAAAATAGCTGTTTTTGCTGCTCCCCCGCTACATATATAAATAATAATCTACATGTTTAACAAAAATAATATAAGAAGGAGATACAAATATCGATGATTTCACATAACCAATGAGCTTTCTAACAGTAAGGCATGAACTTTCTTTTTGAAGGAGACTTTACTGGGAGAGCTTCTGATAGATTCAGGGAGACTATTCCAGAGACGCAGAGCTTGCACTGTGAAAGAATCAGACATATAACCGAAATGAAAAAGAGGAGTAAAGAGAGAAAGAGAGTTAGTAGATCGAAGTTGACGATTGTGAGAGTCGCAAAGATACTGAAACTTGCATTTCAGGTATTCTGGGGTATGGGGATTGTTGAGAATAGAATAGAGCGTGCAGATATATCCAGGTTACTTGGAGTCCGCACTGGTAGGCGAGTCGCTAGGATAGTCGCCTTGGTCTCATAGTCTTTGGTTTGAGGCACCTAGCGCGTAGTGCGGCCGTTTGCGAACATTCGTGAACGTTCGTGGTTACATATCTATGCTCTAGGCCATGGGTCTCCAAACTTTTTGGCCTAAGGGCTAGACTAACTCTTCCACGAAGTCCCAAGGGCCAAAACCTACCTAGCTCATCGCACCAACATACTGTAAATTACAGTATGTTGGTACGATCCGGGCCGCTTTCGCGGGCCGGATTGTTAGTGCTCCCGGGCCGGATCCGGCCCGCGGGCCGTAGTTTGGAGACCCCTGCTCTAGGCACTAATCTAAGCACCTGTCGGTGCGTAGGCGGCCTTAACAAAATGTGAGCGTTGTAACAAAATTGAGCATTGTTTGAAGGCACGCCTAAGCCATTTCTGGTTGGTATAACAAGATAAAGGCTGTTGACACCCGCCGACCTCTCGGGAGCTGAAGTCATTTAATATTAACTTACGTTGAGTTATTATCTACTCAAAATATTTCACGACCCTTAGGGGCTTTAGAAAACCACAGTTGATCGATAAGATAAACCTTTACAAATAGCCAAGTCATTTTACAATACAAGTTGATTAAATATTGTGGAATTTACTAAGCTATAGGTACATAGTGAGAGATCATTTTGTTTGTCTAAGTTAAATATTTTAGTAAAGTGTTACAGCACAGTTAAAAGAAAATCAGTGATTTTACACTAATAATTTTCGAGAAAATTAAAACACACAACTTTTTGTTGATGATGGTTATGAGTTATGATGATGATAATCTTGGTAACATTGACGATAATAGTAGGTATAAAAGATAAGCTTCATGAAAATGAGCTACCTAGGTCTTCTCATACTTAACATAATCATTAATAATCAATTACAACTGGTACCTTTCCTGATTCCTGGAAGGATGCGAATGTAATTCCTCTTCCCAAAAAATCCAAACCAACCTTGTTTGCTGATTTCCGTCCGATTTCTATCCTTCCTTTCCTCTCCAAAGTCCTGGAAAAACTTATTCACAGACAGCTTACGGACTATCTCAATATAAACCATCTCCTCAATCCTCTACAGTCTGGTTTCCGCAAAGGCCACAGCACCTCTACAGCGTTAATTAAGATAGCTGACGACATACGCCAGGGGATGGATAAACGACAACTCACACTACTGACATTATTAGATTTTAGTAATGCATTTAACTCTGTGGATTTTGACATCCTTCTTGGTGTTTTACGTTCTCTGAACATATCTCCAGCTGCAATTGATTGGTTTCAAAGTTACCTGCTAGGGCGACGGCAGCGCATCCGCATTGGAGATTCTTTCTCTGGGTGGAGCGATATCAATGCCGGCGTTCCTCAGGGTGGCGTCTTATCTCCACTCCTTTTTTCAATCTTCATAAATTCAATCTCAGATTCTATTTCGAGTTCCTATCACCTCTATGCGGATGATCTGCAAATATACACACAGACACCGCTATCAGAACTTTCACGTGCAGTAGCTGTTACCAACTCGGATCTTGCTGTAATCAGTAGCTGAAGCAAATCCTTTGGATTAATTGTTAATCCAGCTAAGACTCAATGCATAATTATCGGCAATCCTCACTACGTTTCGAGGATCGATTTTGATGAGCTTCCTTTGGTTGCCTTTGATGGCGCTACAATTCCGTACTCAAAATCAGTTAAGAATCTTGGTATTGTCTTTGACCAGCATCTGTCATGGAGACCACAGATAGAGTCAGTAAGGAAAAAGGTATTTGCTGCGTATGGGTCGCTCAACCGACTTCGTAATTTCTTGCCGACCAGCACCAAAATCACTCTGGCGCAATCTCTACTGCTGTCTATTATCGACTACGCTGATGTCTGTTACACTGATTTGTCAGAGCAACTTCTTGACAAACTTGAGAGACTACAGAATGTCTGTATCAGGTTCATTTTTAATCTTCGCAAATTTGACCACGTGTCTCACTTCCGTTCTAAATTGAACTGGCTCCCTATTCGCCGGCGCAGGGACTTACACACTCTTACGCTCCTTTACTCCATACTTTTCCTTCCAACCTCACCACCTTATCTCAAAGCCTGTTTCTCCTATCTCTCTTCCTCTTCGCAGTGTAAACTACGATCTTCTTCAAATCTTACCCTTGAAATTCCTCAACACTCCACCGATTTCTTCTCCTATTCCTTTACTGTCCATGCTGTCCGCTTATGGAACTCCCTACCGGAGGATATCAGGAAAGCTCAGACTCTTAGTTCTTTCCGAGATAGAGTTAGAAGTTATTTCCTTTCCTCTTATTCTGACTGACTATTAATATATATTTTTATTTTTTATTTTTATTTGTATTTATCTTTAGATATATTTATTCTCAGACGCACTATTCCTTCCGTAATTGCACCCTAGTCCCCTTATAGTCCTATCTTTATTTATTTTTCACCCAAGGGTTGCCTGGAAGAGATTGCTGCTTAGCAATAAGGCCGCCTCTTGTATGCTTTTTTCTCTGTAACTGTCCTTCTTTCTGTAATTCTTTTTGTGTGTGCAATAAAGTGTAATTTATTATTATTTATTATTATTATTATTAATAATCTCATAACGTATAATACGTGACATTTTGCATTAAATCCTATTACTTGATGCAGTGATTATCAAAGTGTAGGTCGTGACCCCTGTCGCGGAGGGTAGCAAAGTCTCTTTTTACCGATTTAATATTTTTAATAGAATAAAAATAAAATAATATTATATATAGGTATAACAAAACAGGTAGGTGTCGATAAATATTTTTACATACTAAGGGGGTCGTGCAATGAAAAAGTATGAAAAACGCTGATTTGATGTAAAGAAGGCATGAGAATCAGTGGTTGGTTGTTTATACATATACCTATCTCCTTTGTGGATACTCATGCCGCTTTCTCACGGCACAGTTTTAGCGGTTGATCAACTAACATTATATTATAAATATTTTTCTTTTATTAGCATTAAATTTCAGCAATTCAGAAAGTAGAGGTTTAATGCAGATCTTTAAACTCACTTCAAAATAATAATTTAATATATTTTGTAAAGTAATGTAAAGTGAATTCTGATTTGACCCTTCATAATACATTCGTATTTATTATTTACTTGCTTTAAAATTATAATTTAATTTATAAATATGCCTAAAACGTACTCGAAGCCTTTCGGCTCACCACACAACATTTACGCGTACAGACTCTTAAATTTAGTATTCACAAAATAATGTTTCACAGTTTTTACACGAAAACATTCGCTAGTTAGCAAATGTATATTTTTTTTCAGCCGCACAAGGGGACTTCGTTAACTTGCAAGTCCCTGTTCATGCAGAGATAAATTCTGAAACAACTTTTTGTTTCTGAATCCAAACGCTAGAGTTCTTAAATAATTTGGAGGAAACTTATTTCTGTTGTATGCTCGATGTTATGGTAAAATAATCATATTTTTAGGTTTCCGTACCTAAATGATAAAAACGGCAGGCCGATTATCTAAATAGAAACCAACTAGCGACTGGTCTCATTTGACAGATGAATGTGATACATTGTTACTTTTTTTGGGGTAAAAAAAACATACCAAAGAAAAGTAGCAATGTTTCACATTCATCTGTGAACTGAAACCGGTCGCTAGGTGGTTTTTAATTAGATAATCCCTGCGGGACCCTGTTACTAAGACTCCGCTGTCTGTCTGTTGCTCTGTCACAAGGCTGTATCTCATGAACCGTGATAGTTAAACAGTTAAAATTTTCACCGATGATGTATTTTTGTTGCTACTATAAGAACAAATACTAAAAATAGAATATAAAAAATATTAAAGGGGGGCTCCCATACAACAAACGTGATATTTTGGAGGTAGACGCTTGAAATATTCACAGAATATTTAGTTGTATAGTCACTTTGAAAATAAATAATTAAATCAAACCAAAATAAATATTTAAGAGCGCTCCCATACAACAAACGTGATATTTGTACGGAACCCTTCGTGCGCGAGTCTGACTCGCACTTGACCGGTTTTTGTTTTTTTAAATTAGTCTATCGAATTGGATACTAACATGAGTCGTCTTATGAGATTAGTTGTTATTAAAGCTACTAATGAAATCACCATCAACCAAGCACACAGTCGCGTTTAAATAGAATAAAACTTAATAAAACTTATTCTGTGGAATGAAGTTCGAAAATAGTTGGAGTTAGTAGGTGCTTTATGTACATTAAAAACAACAAAGAACCACCTCAGTATTTTAACCTAACATGCTCGTTTATGTTATTGATAAATGAGAACGCGATGTTTGAATTGCACGTGAATTTGTAAAGGCTTTGAAACGTATGATTTGTGACGTCTGATTTAGTGCATCCAATCCCGCATGTTATTTGTGATCTCGGTATTTGCGGGACCGATGATTTACGATCCCGCGGGATCTCGGAATTTGCGGGATCCTGCAAGTGTAAGATGAGCTGCCTATTAAGTGTTGTGTACAGATGTGTTTTCAGTTAAAACTTTGCCGATAAACTAAAAGAAAGTCCAAATTATACTGAAAAACTAATTCAAGCTCAATTACACTAAAATCAAATAAACAGAATGAACATTATCAACAGCGCGGCGAGACAAGCGCGCGGTCGTTCGCCAATCAGTCATTCAGTACTCACGTGCCAGGCAGCGCTTGCAAGAGGTTTCTATACTACTTTCTAGTCCCGCAAATCCCGCGGATCCCGCACTGGTAATCCCGCTCCTTGCGGGACTGGAAAATGATGCGGGATCTCGGTATTTCGAGATCTCGGTATACCGAGATTGGATGCCCTAGTCTGATTGGCTTGAAATCTTTATTCACTTATTGTAAAAGCGTAGAATTATTTTCAACACACTTGCTCGTAAAGTGAGCTTTATTTCATCGTTTTTAGGGCCATAAACCGAGCTATAACAAACATCTGCGTAATATATTATACACTAGTGCGTAATAGAATTATCACAGCTACGTGAGCAATGAGCAACTTAAGCTCACTTGTATCATAATATAGGTACTGTTCGATGCTCATGGGGTGTTTTCATGGGTTGACTTGGCATCCGGTGATTTTAGTCAATTAGCGCATTGAATCGCCACCTCAAACACTGAAATCTGAAATAAGATTTGCGATTAGATTTTAGAAGCGATTGTCGATAAAAAGCGATTTTCGATAAAAAGCGCTAATTGATTTAACTCCTGTAAATAACACATTACGTTTAATAACAAAAAAAATGTTTTGAGTTGAGCACGAAGGGTTCTGTGGTTTAAGAACTTTATTTTCTCATAAAGAATTACATTGATTCACTTACCGAGAAAACATTTTTTGCTTACAATAAAGAAAACATAATGAGCGTACACAACAACTTATATAACTTAAAAAAAAATATGATAAAAAACATTATGTCGGGTATATCACGAAACTGTCGTCACTGAATTGTATACCTCAACAAGCAACCACGGATTTAAGACGCTCGAGCGTACTTGCGTACTGGATGTGGCAGATCAACTGCTAAACTAGTAATTATACTATAAGTAAGGTACATAAGATAGGCGTTAATAAATGTCTGTAAAGGTTTTGTTAAATATTGGATAATTTTAAAGTTTTGTTATTTGATTTAGTGTATTATTATGTAAAAATATTCTTTTAGGTTTTATTCTTTTATTTTTTAGTATTTGTTGCTATAGCGGCAACAGAAATACAACATCTGTGAAAATTTCAACGGTCTAGCTATCACGGTTCAGAAGATACAGCCTGGTGACAGACAGATGGACAGTGAGTCTTATAATAGCCAATTATCGTCCAATCTCGATTTTATCTGTCTTAGCGAAGCTTCTTGAGAGACTTATACACTGCATCTTGTACTCTCTTCTTCATAGTAGTATACTTCCATAACAACACGGTTTTGTCGCCAAACGTTCGACAAATACCAATCTTATGGTATATGCAACCGAATTATTTGAAAATTTAGATGCAAATAAACAAACACATGCTGTGTATACAGATTTCAAGAAGGCATTCGATCGTGTGGACCATAAAATTTTGCTACAAAAAATTGCCTTTAATGGTATCCGGGGAAATCTCTGGAGATGGTTCAAGTCTTACATAAGTAAAAGGACCCAAAAGGTAGTCATTAATGGTCATGAGTCTGAAATTGTTACGGTAACTTCTGGTGTACCCCAGGGGTCTATAATTGGCCCCTTGCTCTTTGTTATTTACATCAATGACATTAATGAATGTTTTAAAAATAGCAAATTCTTATTATATGCTGATGACCTAAAAATTTATCGTATTATAGAAAATGTTAATGACCAACATAAAATTCAAGACGATCTGAACCGATTAACAGCATATTGTTATAACAATAAACTTAGCCTAAGTTTAGATAAATGTAAATGTATATCTTTTACAAAAAAGAAATCATTATTTACTTTTAATTATTCCTTATGTAATACTCACCTTGAGAGGGTACAAAGTATTAGAGATTTAGGTGTAACAATGGACGCTAAACTGACTTTTGATGTTCACATTGAAAACATTTGCAACAAAGCTTATAAAATGTTTGGCTTTGTTGTCCGAGCCAGCAAAGAATTTAAACTCCCCACTACTTTTATACATTTATATAAATCACTTATTCGTTCACAGTTAGAGTATGCCACTTCCATATGGGACCCTTATTATAATAAATATTCAAACCAACTCGAAAAAGTACAAAAAAAGTTCTTACGGTACATGCAATTCAAATGTTTTCGTAGTCGTTTATCCTATCCGATTCTGTTGAAGCAGTATAGATTGCATTATCTTAAATCTAGGAGACTACAGTCTCAGGCAAAGTTGTTGTATGACTTTTGTCACAATCAATATGATTGCAGTGATATCGTGAATAAAATAAGTTACCATGTGCCAGTCAGACCGCAAAGGCGTGCCTGCCGAACTAGGTACTAAACTTTTTGTAACAAGCACATCGCGAACAAATGCAGGCAAACGTCTACCAATATCTCGGATCTTCGAGCATCGCGGCTTCGTACCGAAACAGAAGCCCGTCTTACTCTAAGTCTCGGATGGTTGACACATAATAAATATTTTCAAGATATAGATATATTTGTAACGCGTATTGGCTCTTTTAAGAGATTAGTTGTAAATAAGTTGAATGAGATCAACACTATACCTAATTAAATTATATAACCTTAACATATGATTTTATAAAACATTGTATTACTTAAACCTGTAAAATATTCCCATTTTCTTCTATATTATGTAATCAGTAGTTAACGATGTTGGTTCCAGATTTAATAATCTTTCTATGTTACCTAAACTGTTTATTACATACATTTGTGAAACTGTTTGTTAGACCCCAATAAACTAAAAAAAAAAAATAGGGTCCCGTTTTTACCCTTTGGGGACGGAACTCCAAAAGACCAACCCACTTTCTGTAACTCTTTGGTTCACAAATATTTAGCCACCAGGAGCCAGTTTTTTACCTGGTTAAGCACACACTCAGGCAAATGGGTCGCATGTTGTCTTTATCCCTGCGTTCTGTTGACTTTTGCGGTGAGTGCAAATCCATACACTTCACCCGCGGAGCTCATGAAAAATTAATGGATAATATTGTGAAGCGCCGAGTAAATAAATGAAGGTTATTCCAGCGGTGCGCTTTTTTGGCAAGTTAATTATTGGTGAGCTTTATTATTTTACAGAATATTACTTCGTTTACAGTAAAATTGCTATATTGGAAGATAATAAGTACTCGTCGTTAAAAAAGGTTTGCATTATTGGTTTTAAAATGAAAATACCGTTTCTGTTGTAAAACCATAAGATATTAGTTTTCATTGTCTATTTTACCAGTCATGAATAACATGATCATCAATAAAGTCATTTTAATATTAAAATACTACAGTATTAAATACAATTATGCTACTGAGCGACTCGGTACCATAATTGGTCAGTGCATTTGGCCGGAATTCCAAGGGTGCGGGTTCGAATCCCGTCGGAAGGGCTACGAGTGAGTCGATTTTCTCTAGTATTTTTAGGGTTCCGTATTAAAATGGTAAAAAGGAACCCTTATGGTGTGACTAAGTCCGTCTGTCTGGCCGTCTGTCTGTCACAGCTGGATATCTCGAGAACTACTAATGGTATCAACTTGAAATTTGGAATAGTTAAAGATGACCTTTGTCCAACTATTTTGCAAATAAGAAAGAAATAAAAAAATAAATAGGTTTTTTACAACAGGGACTGAAAAGGGGTCTTAAAAATTTTAAGTGGGGCGACTAGGGCATGTGGGGTATCATACAAAAGAGCGCCATTTGCACATTTTAAAACATTTTTTTTTAGGCCGCATAGTTTTTGACTTATGATGAAAAATGTAAAAAAAATACAGTTCCCCCCCTTTATCTCCGAAGTTTGCAAAGAGAAAAATCTGAAATAATTCTATGTGATAGTAGTTTATGTAAAGATTACAGGAAAAATAAAACGATGTCTCAATATAACACACTTTTTTAGAAATTCAAAAAACAAACAAAAAATTATTTAGTTCCTCTACCAGGCAGCAGATGGCCCTGACCTAAGAAAAATTTATTTAATTCTACTATCGGTCAAGAGATGGCGCTGGCCTAAAAAAAAAATAGTTCCACTATCGGCCAAGAGATGGTGCTGACCTCATACTGCAATAATAATTTTATTATTCTACAGCTCTGCAGTGTATTTATTATGATGGTACGGAAACCCTCGGTGCGCGAGTTCGACTCGCTCTTGCTTGACCGGTTTTTTCTAATAATTCTATTAGTTATCTTGACTTTCGCTTTTATAATATATGTAAGGATAAGCTATCAAATAACCTTAAGACATTTTAGGTAACATGTATGTTACCTAAAACGTCTTATGGTTATTTAAGGTAACATAATGTTACCTAATTATATGATAACATTATACCCTTCCAAATACTCTCTGTATTTAGACATTTTCCCAGACGAAAAAAAATTGATTAAAACACGCACTCCACAACCTCAAATCAAATAAAAGATATATCCTAACAGCAAAAGCCTGCGGGCTGTTTTAATAAAATTTCACAGTTAACTTGTGCTATTGAAATATTTTGAATTTCTCTGTGAATACGTTGCCGGCCTCGCAGCCTGCTTTGTGTCCGTACAAACGCATATTTCATGGATATTACACGCCCGGGGGGCTATTCTGTGATTTCGAATAAAGATTGCCCGCAATCTTACAGTTGAATGAAAAAGTTCTCTCCCCTCCTTTTAGCTGTATTAGAAAAAACAATGAGAGACGTGGGCATTCATTTATTAATTGTTAATTGAATTTTTAATCAGGAAAAAGGCCCCGTATGAATATAGCCACAGATAACACGTTGAGATTTTTTTATACAATCACTACATATTATAAAACAAAGTCCTTTACCTCGTCTGTCTGTCTGTCTGTTCGCGATAAACTCAAAAACTACTGCACGGATTTTCATGCGGTTTTTAACCGACTTCATCAAAAGGAGGAGGTTCTCAATTCAATTGTATGTTTTTTTTTTTGTTTTTATCGTTGTTCGCGCGTATCTTCAACATTTATGGACCGATTTAGAAAACTCTTTTTTTGTTCGATTGAGTTTTCTTGCGAGATGGTCCCATTTATTTATTTTTTTCAAATGGGTTCAGTAGTTTACAAGTAATCCTGAAAATACTATGATATTAAATCAACTAACTTGACAATTTTGTTATCTATGAACCGAATTAGATGTTTTTTTTGTTGGGGAAGGGATACCTTTGTGTAGTCTTTTTAACCGACTTCAAAAAAAGGAGGTATTCAGTTTGTATGCATGTATGCATGTATGAGCCGATTTTCACCAATAAATAGAGTGATTCGTGAGGAAGGTTTAGGAATATGATTTGTCAAGGTTTTGTGTAAATTGGTATTTTTGGTATGAAATTGGTATGGAAATATTACGTTATTATAATAAAAAGTAATTTTGGTCATGAGTCTATAGCACTTTCTGAAGTTCTTTAATATCCGCCATGGCAGTCCCCACAAATATTTTATCTTTGTGTTAATCCTTCTATCCTAATTTCCGCAACATTTTAATTCCCGTCTGAGCCGCTACGGGCGAGTCGATTTTTTCTAGTATTTTTCTTATCCTATTTATTACTTTAATAAGTTTTTGTTTTTTTGACCCCATAAAAGGAAATCTACAATATTTTGCTTCAAATTTTTTGGCAGCCAGTTATATAGTTCTAAAGACCTATGTCTATTAGTACTGACGAGGTACTGACAGACTGTAGTCCGTCCGCATATGACATGACGAGGGGCGCTTAAATAACGATGACGTGAAAATACTCCGTAAACGTAAACAAGTATTTTTGTGTGTATTAATACTTCCAACAAAGATCCTATATCAAATTATAAACGAGTACAAGTGTTACCCTTTTTTAACAAAGCAATATTTTTCTAGCAATTTAACTTTTTCAAACGCCTTCAATATTTTTTGTTGAATATTAATAAATTTTTATAGTACAATTTTAGAGTATGTAATTAGAAAAAGCTAAAGCTGTAATAGTACTGCACATAATATTCGTTACTGTAAACTATTCCAAGCTCAATACTAACCAAAAGGCGCTCGTTATATCAAGCCAGCAATGGAAATCCGACGTTTAGTCAAAAGGCACTGAGCCAAGAGCCGTAGTAATTGATTGAGGAGACAATGAGACGTTAATGTAGGCAAGCTGACTATTTTCAATAGCAATAGATTTAGTGTTACTAATATAGGTCTGTTTTGAAATATAAAATTAGTAATATAAAAAGTACTATTAATAAGCATGTCTGACTGAAGATACACCTCTATTTTGCCGCTAAAGACGTTAGTACTTTATATTCTGTGGCTAAAATACGGAATCCTTATTCTGCATATGTACTGATCGAGTCAGTTAAAGTGCGATTTTTTTCTTTAAGTAGCGAATTTCCGCACTTTAACTAGTACTTCTGCTTACTTACGGATGCTACACCGTTAAAGTGCGAAAAACAATGAGTGGAATAGGAAATTTCTCCCACCTAATACCACCTTTTTCTCATATTTCCCATTCAACTTTTCATTTTATATACCTACTTACATATTTTCTCTTTCTATTTTTTATTTGTGTACATCTATATCTGTTGTACTTCTTGTATTTTTGCACCCACTCCCCATCTGTCCTCTTCCTCTTAATATTTTTCTACTCAAGGTTGCTTGGAAGAGACTGCTACTTAGCAGTAAGGCCGCCTTTTGTGTACTTGTCTATGTTTATTGTCTGCTTCTTTGTTGTAATGTCTTTTTCTAGTGTTCAATAAAGCGTTATTATTATTATTATTATTTAACCGAATCGACCAGTTAATCTGCAGATTAACTAGTTAATGATTCTTAATAAAAATATTATGACTACCTATTAGGTAAGTGTTCAGTTCTGTAACTTATTTATATAAGTAACTTACCTACATATAAAATGAACAAAGCCACGTACTCTGATTTTGATTAAATAATGTCGTAATGATCCGCCCTCATTAGCTCCTCTCTCGGTTCGGAACTATAATTAATTTACGTTATAACTAACGTGGCAACACATAAATTAAATTCGTCAAAATTGCCACTGTGATTCTAGTTCAACAATTTAAACTACAATAACCGACAATATAATTTCTGGTTCAAGGACTATCTGACTGAATTTTAGACATATTATTGAACCCTGAACAAAATACACTCTTCTTTTTTACCCCTAAAAATATCTTAAGTAAGTAGGTACTTACATAAAATATTCTACCATTTTATAAAAGACAAGCCAAAATCAACTGCGTGAGTATCAGATACGTAACTAAGGCTCAATTTACACCGCAGTGGACGGGAAGCGTCTGGATGGCAGTGAATTTTATGGTAGGTACCTTCCTCTAGTTCCAGTAGCTCAGTTGTTCCGTTTGGTACCGAACTATTGCTTCTTTTTTACACGACTGCCCAAAAAAGGAGAGTGTATTATGTTCAGGGTTCAAGTACGTTTGTATGTATGTGATTTTCTTATCCACCATATCATAAATTTGGATATGTGAGGTATCTTTAGGATCCTTACATCACATCAAGTGACACTAGCTTTATATATTTTTTTTAATATCAATATGTCGGCTGCATTACGCCAATTTGTAAAGTTAAAAAGAATATTTTTTTCTTCGATTAATTATAATTATGTATCAAACAAATAAAAATAATTTTTAACAAAATTAATTATTGAAAACACGACTATCGTGTTTTTATTTGGGTAACTTCCTGTCTACCCTTCCTTCTATGTCAATTTGTGTAAAGTGCAAACTAAATGCGACTAAAAAAGAGGTAGCGCTTCTTCCGGGGAATCCGCACGCATTCCCGCGCAGTATGTAGTAGTACTCTCTCTCACTCTTTCTCTTATAGCATGAGTATTAATGGCCACCTCTGCCTGCCTAGCATGACCGATTTATATCGCGTGATATAGCATTTTATCGACACTGAACTGTCAAATTCTTTTGTCTTTTTGACAGTTAAACGTGATAAAACGCTATATCACGCGATATAAATCGGTCATGCTAGGCAGGCTGGTGTTAGAGTTTATCAAGCCGCCTGTAAGGCCTCTAACTTGGCTTAACGACTGTTATCAGATGACAACAGTCGGGACCGAAGACGGTTTACGACCCTCCGAAGCACAGAAGCACTCAGTTGTAATGTAATGCCACTTAACGGTCACCCATCTGATACCTGGCCGGACCGAGCGTTGCTTAACAAACGTGATCGAATACGATCAGTCTGTCAAGCTCCGCCGTGAGCGCTTCGTACTTAGTTTGCACTTTACAAACTATGAAGCATAAAATTCGCTTCCATTACAGACACTTCCTTTACACCGGGGTGTAAATTGAGCCTAACAGGAGTGTGGGCGGAAAGTTGAAGTGCTGAAATCGTGACCCATCGGATATTAACAAAGGATTACGTAACTCAACCTTCGCAGTTTTAATAAAGGGATATCCTGTATAAAGTATTTTAACATTTAACGCTTTGTTTTCATACTTTGCTACGTGGTAGAAATTACGAGCCATAGTTCGGTCGTAGGTGCGACAAGTATGCTTAACCAAGCAGAAAACGGAGTTCATCGCTTAATATTCCAAGCCTGATACTTTAGTATCGAACATTGCGAATTTTGTTGTATAATATTACTAAAACTCATAAGTCTTTGCTTGCGGAGGATTTCACAATCATGAGTTTACTCTGAGATGAAGACTAAAACAGTTGAAATATGATAAAAAAATCGCTTACGTGTCAGCGTTAGAAGTGGGAGGGGACACCTTGGTACCGTGTCAAATTGTTCATTATGTTGTAACAATAATCTAAGGGCGCAATAAATTCTAAAACGTTATAACTTCTGAGGCCGTCTGTACCTATTAGTTGTTATATCATCCATATATCAACTATTTAAAAAAGTATGACTTTTGAAATTAAACTTTAGCGACATTATGAAGCGTAGATTAGTAACTGTAGTAGGAAAACAAGTTTTATCAGCTAACTGCGAAATAATTAGGATAAACTACTGTAGGTAGGTACTTATTATTTTGTAAAAAAAATTGCTGATACGTGAAAGATTCGATATAACTACTTGATATTTTTAAATTTTGATACCTCCACTTGTTTCTGATAAAAGGGTTATGATAAAGAGAAAGATAGATTGATGGACAGACAACCGTCATCTTAAGTTCCGTTTTTTCCTTATGAGTACGGAATCCTAAAATCTCGCTTCAGTACGTTCAGTACGTTCGTCCGTCACGTAGTGACTTGAGCAAACAGAGACATTTAGCTTGAGCGCTCGTCGTCGGTGACTATTGACCGCGCGTGGGCCTTAATGAACCGCGACTTAAGACAGTACGAGTATGTTTATGCCCTTGTGTGGGTGATGTTAACATTAACAGTGTAATATCAATGTTTAATGCCACGACATCGAATTGACCTTTCAACTCTTAGAAAAGAATAGCTATAAACTCCTGTGATTCTTGCCGTGCGTGTGTTCAGGCCCTAAATTAACCGCGACATAAGACTGTGTCCTTATACCTATACTCTTGTGTGGGTGAGGTTAAGAAACATTATCAGTGTTAAGTGGCATGACATTGAATTTACCTTTCTACTCTTAGAAAGGAACAGCTAAAAACTCCTGTGACTTTTGATAAAATTATTTTGAAAACATGATCGTCTGATTATCGCAAATTGTTTTCATTATAAGCCTAGAGGGCTTTTAGTAAACGTAAGCTAAGACTGTGTGCTTGCGCCATTGTGGAGATGTGGGTGATGATAACAATGCAATGTCAATGTTTGGTGCCATATTACAATGTGGCGAGATTGGCATATTAAATTTAGCTTTCTATAGAAACGCTTTCTATTCTGAGAAAGGGACGGTATGTGCGGTAAATTCAAAATGAATATTTAAAAATGTACAAATAAATTAACATAATCGTTTTCAACTTTTTAAATCATTTTTAAGTTGCAGAAAACAGGTTTTCATTATTTCTACGCACAATTAAATGCGGGAAATAAGAATAAGTAAGTACCTATATTATTTCTTTCAAAAGAATATTCCGTCTAAGGGTCCGACCAAATAAAAAAAGATTTTTGTTTGCTTTCATGAAGATACAACTTTTTGCCTATAAACATAAAGTTGTTAATACAAAGAGCACCTCAATGGCTAGTAATAGGAGACCAGTCTTTGTACAAACTGGTTGCTTAAGCCGCAAAAGAGCTTTACTCTGCTACTTTATGAATAAGCTTACTTTATAAACGAAAACAAATAGAAAGTTACAAAGCCTCTTAGCTATTTCTTAACACGCAAATTATCTAAGTCCACAATGTTGAATATCTTTCATTTTAATACTAACTTGTGTATATCGTCTAACTCAAACAAATAAAATAACGATGTACCTAGCAATGTATTTCTCGATTATTTCAATTATTTTTTTATAGTCGTCAACTTTTTTATTTCCGCTTAGACAAGAATGATCCAAATCGTATAACATTAAAAACTGCTCTAATACCTACACTCAATATTAGAATAATGTAATCGAAAAAGGTTACTTATATGTTTTCAGATTCCAGTAATTTTGAGAACAATATGAGTTAGAAAGTTTTAATATTTATAACTTGTCATAATCCTTGCAATTTCAAACAAAGGCGAATGAAAACAAAGCTACGTATCTTTCTTTTTCATTTCAAAGAATAGACACACTCAGTCTTGTAATAATTTATACTTAGGTACTCATTTAATTACGAATAGTTGTATTACTTTTATAAAAATAATTATTTAAGTACTTTTTTATTTGCTTGTTTAAAATAATTAATGTGGAACTTATCTGGAGCCTGTGAAAAATCACTTTTATATAAAACATAATAATATCTCCACAAGACCCGAGGATACGAGAAACACATTACTTTATTTGTGCGGACTGATGCCTCAATAACTGTCATATTAAGAAAGCTTATGATGCTTTTTTCAGAGAGTACGTTTTTATGATTATCTTACTGGAAAATCTCACCAAATATTGCATGTTGACAAAGGTTTATGTTATGTTAAATGTTAACTTGAGAAAACAGCCTGAAAATATTATTTATATTTCATAAATTCAACTATATTGTCCTGTTCAGAAACTGTTGCGTATTTTTTGTATACTGTTTTAAAAAAAACACTCTATCTAGACATATAAATAATCTAAGGCCAATACCAATTTTATTTACTTACCATAGTTTTAGAAACCTAAAAAAATGTTAATGTTATTCAAACAATAAATACTCAAAGCAATAAATATTTTCCTCCGTTATGTCAGAACATTCAAAAATCGTACATACATATTTTTTTCTTGCGCTGTATACTTCCGACAATTTTTTATTGATGTGTCCATTGATTACATTCTTATGTAAATGTGACGCGTAATTACAGTATCATAATTAGGCCATCTCCATGTTAATGGCGTCGGCTGATAATGAGGGCTGTGCCCAGATCAAAAGAATTGGAGAGATCTGCCGCGCCTCTTTGAAAGTACTTTGAAAACATCTTTACAAAAAATGCAAGATATCCCACTAATATTATAATTGTGACAGTTTGTAACTTTAGATGTTGTAGTTTTTTAGATGTTTGTTACTCAATAATTTAAAAATTACTGAACGCATTTAGATGAAATTTGGAACAAAAAAGTTTAGAGCCTGGAATAGAATACTTTGTCTCGTGATCGAACGTTCATTAAGGATTTTCCGAATGTCCACACGGCGGAAGTCGTCGAATGCAGAAATATTTTGAATTTTTAATATGGTAACTTGTTAATTAAAACAACATTTTTTATAATTAATTGAGTATGAGAAAAATCTTGATTTTTTTCACATATTATAAATGAATTTCAGTACAAAAAAACACAGACTTAAAGACGAATTTCGAAATTCACAAAATGAAATTAAAATATTTTAGAAAAAAAAGTTGAAAGTCTGGCAGCTGCCATATGTTTCTCTTAACGGAAAATATACTTTGATATTTTTTTATTCTGACATCGTTAACAAGATAAGAAGCAGGCGTGAAATAAGTGGCTTGTCAAATGTCAACCCGAACTTAACAAGCTGACGAATTATCTTGAAGGAAAAAATATTTTGAAAAGCATCAAATATTGATAAATATACAAATTTATGTTATTATTTTTTGTTATAAGTATCCTTTTTTTACAAAGAAAAAATATTATATACTTAAGTTGTTTATGTACTTACCATAAAATGAGGGTGAAGAATAAGGAAAATTGAGATTTAATCCTTGATTCGTTTAGATCACCATCACGTTTTCACTTTATGTTCGTTGCACAAAAAAAATCTTATCACAAAATTATATGCGCTCTAAAGATTCGTAGTCCGACAAACCTCCCGCTACGCGGCTACGAGCTACGACGACACGTGCAACGTTCGTAGACGGGTAGTCACACTGGGGTATATTCGCTACGAACTAAGCTCACGAAGCCAGCCGACGTTAGCCGAGGGGAACCGACAGTTTGTAAGCTGTGATTGATATCAAATGAAATGTGAGGAATGAGTAGTTCTCGAGGGCTCTTTGTTTTAAGGATTACGCTTTTTGTCGTCTCTGCGAAGGCAGTCATACTTATAACTAATAAAAAAGACTTTCCATTGAAATGATACGGTAATAAAAAAATATTTTATTTCTTCATTATCGGATAATCACGACGCAGATAATGTTTCTTTCTCAGTAGGCGGTATCAATTACCCAATAATTATTTCCTTTGTGATAATTGAATCAAGTATCTATGGAAATGGAAAACAAATAATCAATGTAATTATAAATTCAATAAATCTTTCATTTAGAAAAACGAATTAACTGTCTTTTTGTTGTTCATATTAAGGAAAAGGGATTATAGAGTACTAGCTTTCGCCCGTGACTTCGTCCGCGTGGACATTCGGAAAATCCCAATGGAACCTTTGGCGGGGATTTAATGTACCTATCCTATATTTTAATCCAGGCTATAAACTATCTGTATGCCAATACAAATAGTGCCGTTTAGCAATTTTTGCATGATTGAGTAACAAACATCCAAACATGTAAACTTTCAGTTATTTAAGTCTTTGGGTCCATTTGGGCGACGATATATTATAAAAAAAGTTACAAAGACCTTTAAACCTGTACTATTTTAACTGAATTGATTTTGTGAACAGGTGTAACTACAATGTTGAATTTTTTCACGACATCAAATGGGTTTCGATCTACATTGCCGGTCGTGTCGAACCTAACCGCTATGAACGTCTGGGACGGGGTGTATATGTGCTTCATCTACGCGTCCCTGCTCGAGTTTGTGTGCGTCAATTACGTGGGAAGAAAGAGGCCTCTGCACAACGTCGTCTACAGGCCTGGAGAAAACCCAGTCACTCAGGTAAACGTCGCCATTTAAGCTTTGTGCGTTTTGATTTGAAATTACATTTTTTTTTCGATGTTTTCTCTGGTTATTTTTATTGTCTAATTTTTTTTTGTATTTTTTTGTATTAGGCCATTTTAAGGGATGCGTGATTGGAAGCGTGGATACACTGACCTTTTTAGAAAAAACAAAGTGATGGAATATTATTTTAATTAAAGATCTTTGGCTTCAATATTATTTTAATAACGTAATTATCATTACAGCAGAAATTTCACAATCAACTTCATCTCATCTTAAACCCAGGCTTAATTACTTGATCCATTTCACTGGCACTTATATCAAATCATAAAGCTACAAGACGATAAACAATAAGGTTATTTTAAGGCTTGATGAAAGCATTATACCACAGAATACATAATAGTACAAGTATTATACTTAATGACGTCATATCGTTGTGATGTCATCTACGAATGAATACCTATCGTTCAACTTGCTCTAGGATTTTTCTCTTCTACTTTTTTCCATTATTGTAAAATAAGTATTTTTTTCTCTTTTTTTAAAGGAGCTTTTGTAATAAAGTTACATGTCAGCCCCATCGTAACTATAATTTTATGTGGGGATATGCACATAAATTAAAATAATTACACTAATTAGCATTAGGTATTCGACCTTAAACTAATGCTCTGTGCTGCGAACCTGTAAGTCAACACAGCTGCTTCAGACGTAGGGTCCGAAAGCGCACTCAGGAACACGCCAACATCGAGTTGATTGGCTTTGAGCTGTAAAGTAAGCTAAAACTCTAAAAAAGCTTAAATGTTGATAAAATTCTAATGCCTATCTTAACGCATATTGAATTGTATGAATAGATTTTTTTTTGTAAGAGCCTAGACGTAGACTGAATAATTACTTTTTTTTTTTTTTGAACTTAGCTTGAACCCTGTAAATTGATTCATAATGAAATTTTGATAATCTATGTTAACATAATGTCTGGAAACGATATATATATATTTGTAAATATCTTTCCATCTGATAAAGCTGGCAAGTTTTTTGCGCCCATTTTTCTTGTCAGTTAAAAGACGCCATTTTGGGTAGTAGGAACGCTTATTATGTGAGCTTATTTAAATAAAGAATATTTCAATTTCTATTTCAATGGCAGGATCATTTAGCTGATTAACTACCGCTAACTTGGAGCTAGTGTAGATGTAGACCTGTCATTTTGTTGTTTGCTTAGTATTTGCTATCAATTTTTTAATGTAAGTAATTTAAAATAAATGGGAAAATTGGGGGTAAATGCCTGTACAAAGGTCTCCAGCAGCAGTAACGCCACTAAGCGCTACAGCCATGTCTTCATTTATTTTCTTCGCCAACAAACTGCCATGCAGTTTGGCGAATACTGTTTAGTACAACCTCCATTTTTGTTATATTGATAAATATAAAAAACCTATTCTATTTCTTTGGTTTGCATTCGAAAATGTTTAAGGTGTTACAAAAAATAAGTATGAAACAAAAGTTATTAATTAAACTAAAAAAAATGAGCCACTTTTGTAATTTTTATTCAGATTGGAAGTAAAATAAATAAAGACAAAAAAATAAGGCAGTTGTAAAAAAACTGTAGGTTTTATAATTATATTCTATTATAATAAGATAATTTTATTAAGGTAAGTTAGCTCCAATAAATGTATGTGTAATACATCCAGCCTCCTTCGTCATATCACGGAACATAATGGTTTGTTCCGCCTCGAAAGCTGATACGACATAATGGCACAGGCGATAACATGGCAAATGTGTACCAATATTTACATGGACAATTGAGTTTGATCTCAGCAACAATACAACGTAATTTTTGCCAAACACACTCATGAGTCAAAAAAACGTAAAAAAAATACTTTCCCATACTAATACAATGTTTTAGCTGTCTAGTTAGTATGGGAGGATCAATCATATTTTTTGTCGTTTTTCGACATTAAGTATATCATAATTTCTTAGGAAATAATGATTAGATTCATTGGTAGAACACTCTCTTAAGTTAACTAAAACGACTACACAATGATGGTACTGCGCTGAACCTGACAGTATTTTAAATTATAAATTGTCAAAGAACATAATATTTTGTTGACATTTGACATCTGGATGAAGGCTTTTCAAAGTGACATTTAAAAAATAAAAATAGTAACTATTTGCCAAGGAAATTATAAGTATTTCGTACAACAGGAAGGTGATCTGCGGCTAAAAAAAGTTCCACTTGAGATAGCAAATACGAGGTCAGTTTATCTCGCTCTATTAGGGTAACCATACATTTGAAAACAAATAGAATTGTTCTTTTTTATGTAATTTGTTATTATTGGTTAAACTAAAGGTCGCTGTATAAGTTTAAGTATAAAGTGTATTTTCATATACACAGAAATACGGCGTGCACGTTCCTGTTGTACAAAGTACTTATAATTTCCTTGCTATTTGCCTCACTACGTAGCGTACTACAAAGAGATAAGTCAAAATTGACTTTTAAAAATAAACGGCCTGTACCAAAAAGGCAAGTAAGCACTCGCTTTCTGACATCTGTACAAAGAGAAACATTTTAGGGTTACATCTGCCTGTCTACCTGAGTTACCTCTTTGAAGATAAGTAAAAAAAAATTTTAGCCATACATTATTATTAACGCCATCTATCGAGCCTACAGCTTTTTGTCATTTTGAAAAGCCCTCATTGTAAACTTAAAACAAGAAAAAAAAAATAACAGCGTGCAGATAACTTACCATATAAATGGCAAGAGTCTATTTATTATTTTAAAACAATGTCTTGTATCAAACGGAGACGTCGGATTTAAGATAAACACGAATACTGATAGTTTCGGTTACACAACATAGCTCAGTTCAATCTAATATAGACCTTAGGTCTTAAACAATAGATTTGAAAACCGTCAACGGAATATAAAATTTAATTTGTAGATTGAGCGAGCTCTGTTTGCATGCAATCGTTTGTAGAGTAATCGTTCATTAGTATTCATTAATGGTCGCGATCGTTTCGTGAACGGCTTCTAGTTATCGTTAACGAACCTTAATTTTGCTGACAATTTTTTATTTTATTTTTCTATTTTTAACGAGTCGTTAGTTCAAAACAATTCTTTGTTTTAAGGTTCGTACCTAATAAAGAAAAAAACTTTTTTTTCGGTTGCATCAAATTGGAATTTGTGGAATTTTAAAAATATCAAGCTTCTAGTTAAGTCTACTCAATTTATAGATACGACGCATTTTCGACTCTGAATAAACCAAAAACTATTGAAAATTTGCGGTTGACCTTAAATCATGAAACTAAACAGGAGGCAAGCTATGATAACATCCATCTATAAAAGAGACAATGGTCATTTTTTAATTATTTCACAAAAAAAGTTCGAAACCCTCGGTGCTCATGAGATATGACTGTATGTATGTTTTTGTACTGTGGATTCTGAATCCACTGTGAGACATAAATTCAGTGCAACCTGTGATCCAGTAGTTCAGCGTCTTGTGTCAGAGGAAGCAAGTTGAATTCTCAGGAGGGTCGTCCATTCATGGTTCGTTTGGTTGGTGATAAGTTTTGTCTTTAAAATAATACAACATTACATACGCAGGGATATTAGGGTAAATACCTTTCTTAACAACAAAGTAGAAACGTTTTTGTTACGATAACTACCTCCCTTTGTAAATAAAGAATATTGATAGTTTCCTAAAGGTTTTATTTTTGAAGTAAAAAATAAATTAGGCTTTTCACCTTCGGCTTCATACCAATATTTTCAAGAAATTTAATAATTTATGAAACCGTTATTTCTTAAAAAGGTGAGGTGAGGTTTCTTAAAGAGGTTCTTCATGTCTAGTGAGCGCGTAAGCTTGAGAAGTGAATATCTTAAAAAGGCTTTAATTTGAATGCTATTGTATTACAACTATTTTAAACTACTGCAGAAATGATTAAATGTTTAGAAATATTTATTATTGAATATTAATGTAACACTTTAACATTTACAAAATGTAAGAATTGATAGAGAATTTGGTACAAAATATTTTCTAAAAAGCTTTTAATTTAAAACATGTTAGAGGTTAAAGAATGGTGACATGTCACATTCTAGTTCTGCTACAAAAAATACAGTTAAAACAACCCTAAAACAAGATGTATGTATAGAGTTAAGGATTTAAAACTCAAATAAACGAAGCCTTAATCTGTTTGTAGATTAAATACAGAGGAAGCCAGTCGCCCGTTCATTAGGACCTATTAGTTGAAACCTCTCGGTCAAGAGAAGTCGCCGAAGTATTTTGATAATTTCGGTTGTTGGTAGGGCTTATTTCAAATCCGCCTGGCTAGCAACCACCATCTTGCCTAAGTCTGACGCCATAACAACAATTTAAAAATTGTTGTGTTCCGGCAGTTAAACTAGGCTTTCCTAAGATGACGTCACCGATGACGGAAACCCTAGCTTAAGACCAGTTCCTCAGTGATGAGGATTCCGGGTGTAGTGCGCCGGCCTTATCGTCACTTACTTAACATTAGGTGAGGTGAAGGCCAATTCTCTATCCCGTTGTACATAAAAAAAATCTTAAGAATAATACGGTGATTCAGATTTAAAAACAGTGTTTTGTCATTCTTATGAAATATTCTCACTATTAAAGCTATGTTTTTCATTGTTAATTAACAATGAAAACACTAATCCTACGTGATCTGTGAATCCTACAAATATCCTAATCCTTACTTAATATTATACATCCGATCATCATGAAATTTTGCATACACGTTGTCAGGGGTACAGAAAAGGACATAGGGTAGCTTTCATCGAGAAAACCGTACTGTACTCGCTCGGAGCGAAAGCAAAAAAAAATCACGCAGACAAGGTCGCGGGCGGCCGCTAGTAATATTATCTGTAAATGCGTCAGTCAGTTTGTTTGTTTGTTACGCCTTCACGTCGTAACAACTCAACCGATCATCATGAAATTTTTTATACACGTTCTTAAGGGCACAGAGAAGATTAGATTAGATACGATTAGATTTTACAAGCTTGGGCTATTTACATGGGTCGATTTTAGTCACCTGTAATGGTCGACTTTATTCACCTAGCAAGTCGCTTCCAAAATTGAATCGCAGGTGAAGGCGTCGCTATCGTCTCTGTAGTTGATGGTGTAACCACAGCCGAGAGATCTATCTTTTGGTTGTGGTCTAACTATGTAACAATATGTTAAGTAGTTTCAGTTTTGGCCACCGGATCAGATCATTTTGTTCAATAGGCCTATGCCGAATTGCCATTTACACAGTCAATTTTCGTCGTACGACAAAAATTGAGCGGCTTTAGTCACCAATGTTAATACCATATAATTGACTAAAGCCGCATGCCAAATCGCTCATTGTAAAATAAGAAAATAAGCATAAGAAAATAGCATCAAATTCCTTTCCTTCAATAAAACTTAATTTGAAAGAGCTCGTCTACTCACGAAAACATGTGACAATCAGAGGGATAGGCACGTTGACTCACAAATTGGACGGCCAAAAAGTAACTCGATTTGCCAACCATCGCCTGCTGCAATCGGGGATAGAGAGGTGCCATTCGGAGTGGTGCTCCGGACACTTTAGGCCCATTCTATCTGACCAGAGCAGTTTGAATTAACGGACTCAAATGAACACGAACGACTCGATATCTGTGGAAATGAATGAGAAGATTAGTTGGGAAGGCCGTCAGATTTAGCTTAAAGGCTGCAGTGGAACTTTGTTCTGATCAATGTAAGTTAATTTGGTAGTTTTCCGCTTAAAAATAACCAAATAATTTCACTTTCACAATCAATGTCTGGAATTCTTAAGTACTTATAATATTGTAGAGAGTTATAATAAGTTAGGTAAATTGTTTTTTAAATATCAATGTCACAAGGAAAGCCAATCTATTGGCATTCTTCACACACTTACTAAAAAAACAGTATTCAGAAGTCTTAAAACATGGTCACCCTTATATACTTTAGCTAGGTAGGTATGCATAATTATATTTATTATTACAGTATACATACAACGTGTTACAAAATAACCCTATGGTAGATATGGACCATCAAATTGAACATCTTTTACTATGGGACCAACTCTGAAATCGCGGAAAAAAATCAGCTGATTCATACATTTTGATATATTAGTTATTAATTTTTGTATGAAACAGTTGATTTTTTCGCGATTTCAGAGTTGGTCTCATAGTAAAAGTTGTTCAGTTTGATGGTCTCTATTTAACATATTCGGCACTATCGTTTTTTGTAACACTTTGTATAGTAAAAATAGCACTAGGTATTTGTAATTTTCTGTAACTTCACAACATTGTGAAAGTTGCAAAAAAAGTACAAGCATCGACATAATAAAACGTTTCATTTGGATTGGACACGATGCAGTAGAGCGCACTAACGATATAAACCGGGAACTGCGGCCGTGGATATAGCCAGCATCTCTTCTGCACCTTTCACTGTTACACGAGGCTACGAAACCAGCGTTTTGAAAGATAATTCCAAGTAATACGTAAGTACAAAAGGTTGCATTCGGATTGGACACGATGCCGTAAAGCGCACTAACGATATAAACCAGGAACTGCGGCCGTGGATATGGCCGACGTCTCTTCTGCATCTCTCACTGTTACATGAGGCTACGAAACCACCATTTTGAAAGATAATTCAAAGTAATAGGTATAAAACATTTCATTCGGATTGGACACGATGCCGTTGAGCGCACTAACTATATAAACCGGGAACTGCGGCCGTGGATATAGCCAGCATCTCTTCTGCACCTTTCACTGTTACACGAGGCTACGAAACCAGCGTTTTGAAAGATAATTCCAAGCAATACGTAAGTACAAAAGGTTGCATTCGGATTGGACACGATGCCGTAAAGCGCACTAACGATATAAAAGTAAAGTGGAATAATATATTTTTAAAGCTTTCATAGATAGTAAGTTTAGCCTCATAAAGTATATTTAAATTAATTAATGTACATGTATTATTTAAGTACTTGTCACATATTGTTTTTATAACATGAAATAAAGAATTTTGAAATGAATGACTAACGATATAAACCAGGAACTGCGGCCGTGGATATGGCCGACGTCTCTTCTGCATCTCTCACTGTTACAATGAGGCTACGAAACCAACCTTTTTCAATTTCCAAGTGAATTCCAAGTGATAGTGATACAAGGCAGTCCCACAAAAAAATTTAGAAATATCTTAATAAAAAGTAATTAAAGTATAGGTGCAAGCTGACTATATAATATTGTTTTTTAAATAATTTACCGTCAGAATAACAGAAAATTAGGTGCAACTAAAGCGTTGCTTGATATTAACATGTTATCTACGTAATCTTGGAGGTTTTTACCGCTGAAATTGCAGCCGCACCCAGCTGGAGTGTTTTACAGGCTTTACCTTACCTTCTTCCTTAACAGTAACTATTAAGGTTAGGTTCTTGTTATTTTTTATGTACGTTTTAATTTAAATAAATGCGCATGCGTATATTGCTGTACCACACCAACTGTTTCATTCAAAATCAAGATGTATGGTCACACGCTTATCCATTATTTCATATATTAAAAGAAACAAAAGATTTGGAGCGATCCTTGCAAAGGATCGTAGCAGGTGGCGATCCATAGTCTCTGCCTACCCCCATGGGAAACTGGCGTTAGTATATGTATGTATGTACAAAAGATTAAATATCTATTTTGATATAATAGCCAAAGAGACAGTAGTGTCTCGTATAAGAAATTTATATATTAGCTCAACGCGTTCATATTCATAGTCACTAACCGTCATCATATTGGCTAAAATATACAAAAAAGTAACAAAAAAGCTTTGACTTTCATGCAATTTTTATGGCCACACACTTACAGCTCTAGGAATACGATATGCCCGGCCGCACCACCAGGTATTACCCGTTTTATTACATCCAATTTTATTTTATGTCCCCTTCATATTCCTATTGATCGTCCGGATAGATCTTTAAATGCATTAAAATCTTTATTTGACGGTTCGGAACGACTTTTTAATGGCCTGAGTGATGGCTGGCTCGACGTTATTTGAATACTTAAATTTGGCTTCGGTACTGTTTTTAATATCGATGAGAATTGTTTCCAGATGTTTTTTTACTAGGTTAATGTGTACGTAGTATTGTTGTATGTGGTTAAGCGCCACCGCTCACGGGCGCTTAATCGCCGAGCGATTTTTTGTAGCCCAGAATAGAACATATGGAGTTCAATACGTAAACGCCCACGAGCTACAAAAAGTAGCTCACACATAGCTCGGCGACTAATCGCCCACGAAATGACACTGACAAGAGTGACAAGCGGCTTTAACCCTAAAAGACACCACAATTTTTTTCGCTGGCTGACATAATTATTTTTGTAATGGTAGAGTTTGCAATAAAAAGTAAGAGAATTATTATTACATGATATGCTTACCAATTTATATAATTCTTGAATTTGCGCATATAAAGTAAATGCAGAATTTTTGTTCTTCACACTATTTTGACGATAAAAGGATCTGTACCCTTAGCACGAACAGCTATCAAAAAAATAATCATTCGATAGATAAATTTTGTATTGGAAATTTGTACAACGCCATCTATCGCCGATAAGCGAAATGAAATTTTCCATAGAGAATTGTCTATCGAGTAATTTTACGTGCGTTTTTTTTCTCGATAGCTGTTCGTGCTAAGGGTACTGAAGACATTTGAATCGTATACATTGTTTGCTTCATTTGTGAAAAGTATATAATTACTGACATAAATAAATCATAAACTTTATTTTATAGAGCTTAGCAATAATAAAAGTGATTGTTCTATAATATTATTACCGGGTGCCTTTTAGGGTTAACCTACGTCAGCGACTAAAAAGCGCCGTGATTGTCGCCGCGATTATCGCCGCGTTTATCGCAGCGATATCGCCGCGATTAACGCCGCGCTTATCGCAGCTACAAAATAGCGCCCGTCAGTGGTAAGCATAATGGTTACGTCATAAATAATAGAGAAAGCTAAAAGAAATTGTTAGATAGTTTGATCGATCAACCGGAAGCAACAGACTGTCATCCATGCGATTCGTTTGTTTTCTACGTTTTTACGCCATAACAGCTAAACTAATTTAAATATTGGGTCTCGCCTATGTCCTTCATAATGTTGTACCTACTACTATTCCAGAAAATTCCCCCAAAAACGATATCCTCGTGGACTAAGTCGCCGGCGGTTGAGTTAACGAATATTACGCCAAATTGTATATCAAAGCCACTAGACAAAAAGTAGGAAGCCAAATAAGGCGTGACGTAAAGGTAACGAAGGAAAAAGGTAAAAGTGACGTAAAAGGTACAAAAGGGTCAGCTTTCATCCATTAATTTAATATACATGAAAGTGTGTATGTCGGAAACTCAATCACCCATCAACCTCTGAATATATTCAAATAAAGTAAACATTGTTAAAATCTTATTGTTTGATTAGATTCAACATAGTTAGTTATGTTTATGTATTACACATTGTATCAAATAACATCCGATGTAAATTTCATGGTGACGATAGTGGTCTCTTTAGGCATTGCAAAATCTTGCCGGTTCAAACCCAGTTCAAATATTATGTTTTTAAAAACTCATTTCTTTAACGACGTTTTTAAAAAGGAAATAAATCACCCGGTGTATACGCGCGCGGTAGCTAGAAACCGGCTCCAGACGTGTCGTGCGAACAATGTGTACGGCGAAAGAACTGCCAACTATCTCGTCCCCCGACTAATAAATAAACTGCCGCATGAATTATCGGGTACTTTAACAAGCACTAATATAAAAAACAAACTCAAGGTCTATTTTTTATGTAGTTTAAAAAAATATTATGTAGTGACTGTCATTGTTACACTTAGGTTTAAAGACTTTATTTTCAAAAAAGACTTACATAAGTCACTTACATGAAAATAAAAATACAACGGTTTTTTTATACATCACCACCAAGCATTAAATATTAGTAAATACATAACTATAAAAAAACTAAATTTAAGAATAAAGTTCGTAATTTTCAATTATATAATGAGACAGTTTGGACTTAAAGCTGTTATATAATTTTATATCTTTTATGCATGAAGGTAAGCTATTGTACAGTTTTGCTCCCTCAAAGGTGATGCTTTTTTTAGCATAATTTGTGCGTGCCCATGGCAACACCAGTAAGCTTGGCCGACGAAGACTGCGTTTGCTGATTTGAGATTTTTTGGTGAAAGTTATGTTGGTATGAATTTTTTTGTCGATAATTTTTCGAATTAAAAGGCAAGTACTATACACGTAAAGTTGCTTAATATTCATTAATTTGGTTTCTTTGAAAAATTTTTCAGTAGGTGTTAGATAGGGGTAACGAAAAAGTGTTTTTATCACTTTATTTTGCATTCTTTGTAGCTCCTGTAGCCTTGTCTTACCGGCAGTGCCCCAAATTTCAATAAGGTATAATAAATGTGATTTTACAAGGGAGTTATAAATATTGTAGCGTAATTTCCTAGGGATGCATTGACTTATGTTACGTAGTGAACCAGTGAGTGAAGAAAGTTTGCTTTTAATATAATCGATTTGCGTATTCCATGTTAAATTACTGTCCATTCTCAATCCAAGATATTTTTCACAGGTTTTCTGTTCCAGGGGTATATTGTCAATTGTTAACGGTTCATGTAAAGGAATGGTTTTATTTTTTGGTTTAAATATAATGTAGCAGGTTTTTGAGACATTAACTGTTAGCAGATTGAATTTGAACCACTCGGACAAGATTTTTAAATCTTCTTGTGCTTGTTGGATTACGAGTATTACCTACCCAATTCCTAGTTTTTAATTTTGTTTTAGTTTTATTAAGTTTTATTAGTGAATGTAATCGCATCAAACAAACCTTAGTGGTTTAAAATTGTGATTATAAACATTATTATTATCTTGTTTTTTAAAATGGTAAATAAAGGAAAAAAAATGTATAATGGATTTGAGGAAAGAAAACGTTGTAGTACAGGAAGCAATGTGAATTATGTTATATTTCTCAAAACTAAAATTAAGAGCTCTGTTTTAAAGCCATTTTCTATTTTCCATAAATAAATTAAAATCTAAGTTTTTCTTTATTTTGCTAATGTCTAATAATTTATATAATAATATTATGCCTAACGAGTATTCGTAACTAAAAAACAAATTTATTCAATCTCCATTGGCATCCAAAACTACAAGATCATAAAATTTGAAAAATCTGAAAAACCATTTTCTCGGTAGAAAATTGTGACCTACAAGTCCAACCATTAAACAAGCAATAAATCTCTAGCTGTCAGTACAAGATTGGACTTATTAGCTGCTACGTAGTGTTATTGTACTATAGTCTGTGGTATTGCCATAGTATAATACTGAGTAGTAGTATTGCTCTCCTCGCAATCACACGTTCGCGCGAGTGGCGAGGCGAGTGGCGAAGCGATCAGGCGAATAGCGACCTATGCCTCGGATGTGTAGACGTAATCTCACTGCACTAGTCACTCCACCACTCGGGCGCTCATGTTGGAAGCGGCATATCGGGCGAATAGCGAAGCTTTGTCTACACATGCGACGTCGCTATTCGCTTGATCGCGTCGCTACTCGCGCAAATGTGTGATTGCGGCGTTAGATAATCTGTAATAGATAATTATAATTGACAAGGTGGACTGACGATCTGAGGGTCGCGGGAAGATATTTATGATTATGATGAATACAGACTTCATCATTTATAAAAGGCGATGGTTGGCATAAGTACGATGAAGATAAAACAGCCACTACTACGCCGAGACAGATTTGGCTTTTTATTTCTGTTACATTTAAGGCGATGCTTGACATCAAATTGGAGACAGTAAAAAACAACTAGATTGCGTTTGCCCGCTTTCACGGCTGATGGTAAGCGATGGTGCGATCTACGATGAAACGCGCTGGCAGCGGCCGGCGAAGCGCCAGAAACAACGTTTTTGTACGTCAAACTTCCCTACTCTCGTCTTTTACACACATTGCCGGCTGCGCATCCGGTATTGGATACAATTGTCTTGTCTAGGTAAATTATTAAAAAAAAAACATACATTACCTGTTCGTTTCAGGCATTGTATACAATACCGGATAATACACATTGCAGGTAACATAACAACTCATTTTATAGTTGTTTTAATTATTTAACTTAAGGGAGTGATGTTCTACCAATGAAACTAAACATTTTTGACAAAGTAGCATGGATCGTATAACGACTACAAAATGACGGTATATGTGTAAACAAATATAAATATATGCGACTGTGTGTAGGTATAGTAGCGAGCAATTTATCTACACGCCATATAAATAATGTCACATTTACACCTTTTTTACACTGTCAAATAGAGATTGATCATATTTTTTTGTCGGCGCGGATCTTACAGAAAACAATAAATACGCCACGATCCTTCGCCTTAACAGTATTGTATCGAAGTCGACTTGAACAAGACAGACAATGGAGGCTTTTGAAGAAATCCCGAATCGCCTGAACTAATGGTGCAGCCGTATCTGACAAGCAAACTGTAATAACTAGCGCACCTTTACACGCCTGTAAATCCGTGAGGTTTGGTGCAAACCACAAACTTACTAGTATTTTTATGAATTAAGTTTTTTGTACGACCTTGGTCTATTAAATTACACTGTGTACATGTTCGAAAACAAAATAAAATTAGTTACATTTATTTTGATTGAATAGGCACCTATGCATTTTTATTGTGAATGTGCAAAAAAAAAAGATGTTGTTTCTTTTTTATCTGCCTCCGTTTAGCATCGACATTCTGAGGCTGCTCGAGAGGCTACAAGGCAATTAATGCTCTTATTTTGTGGTAAAGGTGCGCGTCCACTGCATCGGAATCGGAGCGGACGGATTTGTTGCATTGTATGGATTTCTATAGCACTGTGTGCACTGCATCGGCATTTCCGCGCCATAGAAATCCATAAAAAGTGATAAATGCCCACGCTCCGTCCACACAGTACGCTCCAATTCCGATGCAGTGGACGCGCAACTTAGAGCCGATTTCACCGCTTAAATTGAACGCGCTCAATTCGAGTTAACCTCAGATCACGCGCTTAAACTGAGTTCCGCCATATGTTTGCGTTTCACCGGCATAAACTGAACGTCGATCAAGTTGAACATGGTTCAGTTTCTGAACGGCCGATTTTCGACGGTTAGCGTATTTGAACGCGTTCAATAACTGTCTGTCATCTGTCTGTCATGATGTCATTTCCATGATTGTGGCGTAGGTACCTGTACATTGGAGAATTGATTATTTCATAGAAATAAATAAGTAGTGGAAAGAAATATTATTTTCGTATTTGAATAAAAAAAAATATGAATAGTCTTGGCACTAGCTTTTGCGGAAAATTTTGATGAGGATGAGTGAACGCAACTTCATTCTTTGTCAAATCTGAACTACGTTTATCAAAATGAAGACATTGAAACCGATGCGACGTAAACCGCAATAAAAACGAATTTCTGAATTCGGTTAAGTATAACAAAGTTCAATTAAACTCGGTCCCTATTGTGAACGGTGAAATCGGCACTTAGTCGCACGGCAAGAATCCCGTTAGTTCGTGAGGCAACGCTTTCCATATCACGACGATGTCTCGCGTCGCTTGGTCGCAGTGTGGACACGGCATTAGTGTTGTATTAATCAATGATTACGATATCGTAATCAGTTACTGTTTGCTCATTAGTCTGAGGGGTGAAAACGGGAGTAAGCGATGTGTTATTGATATCCTTGGGGGTGTTATAAACATCTAAAAGCAGATTAGGTTGATTGTGTGATTGTTTACCATCTTTTTTTGTATAAAATATTAGGAGAACTTTTAAGTAATAGGTATTTATTCACTTCTCAAGCTTACGCGCTCACTAGACATGAAATAAAACACTTTTAACGGATACTAGCGCGGTTTTATTGAAAGTACTTTGGTAATTAGTTGGTATTTGGTTTGATTTTTGATTTTCCCGACGTTTCGGCACCTTTGCAGCTGCCGTGGTCACGGGGGACTGAAGCTACTTGTGAGCCTACCCTCAAGCGATGATTTTTTTTAGAACGTTCAGAAATTAAAATTTATCAAATTTAATTAGTTTAATTTTGGTTTGGTTTTAATTTAATTTTATATGTTAAAAAATAGGTATTTTACAATTAAAACCACTCATGTATGAATACTCACTCACTAACTCCTAAAAAGCTATTTCAATTTCCAATATAAAGTAACTTACACCAAACGATCTGTCAAGGCGTTTTAATACTAAGACTTATCACTTTATATTTTACTTAAGCGTTCTCTAACTTGATGCTTGAAGCCTCAAGCATCGCATCGAAGACAATAGCTATCTCGGTCAAAGTATCTTAAGTTCGCCACAATAAAGGGAGCACAGTGAAAAGGTGGTAGATAAGAGATTCTTTAACGGTAAGCATTCTCAGCTCAGCCATCATTCGAATTTTAATTCAACCTGCCTTGGACTTAACGAGGTACGCTTAGGTTTCTCGCTGTCTTTGTTTTTTTTTATCTGCTTTATGTTGTAATAAAACGAAGTTATTGTACGAAACGTCACCGGCTGTGGAGCAGAAATTACGTTTCATTTAAATAAAGTTAAATAAGTCAGATTAGACAAACAAAAGCTTTGTGTATTCAAAAGGTTTGATACGCTACAAAAAGTGGGTTGCTGTATATTTTTAGTAAACTATGAGGATATTTATTTGAATTGTAAGAAAATTAATTTCAATAAAATTTACTTAATTATACTTATCATGGTGTGCGAGATTACACATAACTACAAAAAACAAAAAAATACATGCATTATTCTACACGTCATCTCAAATCCAAATTAATAACAATATTATAAATACATAAGTACTAAAAGCATAACAACCATGACTCGATTAAAAATGCAGAAGTTATTATATTCGTGTTTTTTTTTTCAACTCCACCATACCATTGGGTATTTATTTTTAAGATCATTTGATTGTGTAATAATTATTTACATTTACATTTCTTTTAAAATGTTTGTAAACAGTGGCACATGTAGGGGCATCTCACTCTGCGACTTTTATAATTAGCCTACTGCTTGCGGATGACTCAGCCGACCCAGCGCAAGAGGCATGTCATGACTGTGTCAGTTGAGACAGAGCTACGCGACAGAAAGAGAAGCGCTTCGGAGGCTTTATAATAACAGGCACGCAGCGCTGTGCAATTTGAAATAGTACTTTATTGCCGTGCAACGAGAGGAGCTTATTATTTGATTGTCCTCGCACGGATGGGCTTCTGTACGCTTGTACTATATATTCTGTGGCACAAGTAAAAAGAGTCAATTGTAAGGCTAAGAACTCACGAAGCGGTTTTTACCCGTGCCCGCTATGGTGGAGGAACAGCTATTTTATTTCCAAACTCACAAGACGGAGTAAAGGGCAAGTTGATTTCCACCGCCGCGGTCGCCTGCCAGCCAACCGATCGCAGAGCACGCGGGCGCAATCCACCGAGGCTGCTGCGGGTGACCGCAGCTCGCGCGATTGTACTAGTTGTCCGCCGCCCGGTGCAGTGGGATCCGCAAACAATCGCGCAAATGCGTCGTGAATGTGCTTTATTTTATACATACAGTGGTAGCCAGATAATTAAGGACACCAGTCAATTTTCATACAAACGAGATTAATTTTAAGTCTTGCATCTCCGCCAAGGATTGACCTACCTGTGATCTGATGATGACCATCAAGGGAGTGAATGGAGGAGATTTAGATTGCTATACACACCCAACTGATCTGATCAACATTCTAAGAGATATAAGGATCAGAGTTTTCAGTTTTCCATACATTTTAATGCAAATTTCACGGTTAAAAAACCGTGATAATGTTCAGTTCATGAAACTAATCAAAATTAACATATCCTTAAAATTAGCAGAGTGAATAAAAATAAATCCTCTATATCTGCATTTTACAGAAGCTGTGGGCGCGGGTGAAAACCGCTTCGTGAGTTCTTAGCCTAAAAGTAAACACTGTAGGACCTAATTGGCTGAAATTGAGCAGGTGACGCCATCGCCATTGCCATTGGTTAAAAATGTAAACATTTGCTTTAAATCGTTTAACACCGCAATAAAGAATTCAGAAGTGTTTTCTGATTTCTTTATTCTGATAACAACATTTTATTTTAAGTCAGATAGGAGTTTGATAACATTTTATTATAATGTGCAACTAAATGTATCTCAGATTGTTTTAACAAAGTAGTTGTAGTTGTATGTAGAGCAATCTACATGGATTTTGAAAAAAAAAAATTGACATGTAAATAATATATACATTTATTAAAAATTAATTTGAGATAGGATTTGTTTTTTTAATTTTGATTTTAATTATGTAGGGATTAGACTATAACTGATTTTAAAATATTTGCACATCGACTGTTTATCGATTGAATATGTTGGACTGGACATAACTTAATTTAAGAACATTTTGTAACCATATTTTTGCAAATAAATAATTTACTTACTTACTAATTTAGGTACTAACTACCTATAAATAAATTTCCTAATAAAATTGTTTTTTTTTTTTTTATAAATAGCAGCTACAGTAGCTCGTATTGTGGCCTAACGACTGATACTGATACTTTATGATTTTCCTAGAAATAATTCAGTGACAGTTAAACGAAACGAACAGTCTCGCTAAGTTTCGTAGTCTGATCGCATCGTACAATTGCAAAAAAACAGCACAGAAACAAAACAAAGAACAGTGAAATGGGATCGGTATTCTTCCCGAGATTGAATCGAGATGGCCTTTTGTCAATTCTGTTTAGACAGTGATCGTCATTTGTTTGTTCTTGTTTACGTTCCTTCTTTGTTTGGAATCGTGACTGTTGCGATAGCAGACTCACGCGCAATAAAAAATCACACGATGTCGCTCTGGCATGGTTCCACGGACTCAAAATATACACGATGCTGTTGCAAAGTTTATGCATCTTCTTTTTGTATACCATTGACATACATTTTGGTTGCGAGGAGGCGGCTCTACTGAGCTTATTCATAGATTTACATATATTTTGCTTTCTTCGTAGCTTTATGCAAAATATATTATGGTTTATTTAAATTGCAACCGTATTTTTATTGGTTTCTTTCGAATATGTGAGATACTGTGTTTGTGGAAATATCTCTGAAAATAAATGTTACAAATGTTTTCTTTTAAATTGTATTTATAACAAATGAGTCAATTGCATAACCCTATATCATTGAAAACTAAAATAAATATAAGTCAGCACATATATTATGCGTATAATGGAATGTGAATTTTGTGTGTGGACGGCACGAGAATTGTATATCATTACATTATACACGTTACACAAGTCTGGACCCAGAATAAGAATTCGGGCAGAATACTTCTAATTACATAAAGGACCATAAACACCAAAAATGCTGTTAAAATATCTTTATTAATTTTATTAAGTACTTACACGAATTTTAATAACCTAAAAATCAGCTCATTTAGGTAAATTTAATTTACTAAAATTAATGAATTGAATAAAGTACAGCCGGAATTATTTTAAATCTACTCTCATTTTCAAAATATTTGTTAAGTTACTTAATATAATTGAAAAAATCTTAGAAAAAATCGACTCACCCTTAGCAGCGCAGACGGGACTCGAAACCGCACCCTTAGGATTCCATCCGGCCCAATGCACTAACCAATTATGCTACAGAGTCGCTAGTGGGAGTGGCGAAATTTTCTAGTACTTTTTACGTTTTCGCTGTAAGCCAGCCATTGTGAATGCTAAAATCTAAATATTCAATAAAATATTTGTTGTTTCAGGCTAATATGACAAAATAATAATATTCAAAAGCTCAACGGAGGGAATGGATATCAAACGATCTCGGTATTCCGAGCCGGAAAGGCAAAGATCTTGCCTTTAAGTATGCAAACTACTTGCGTACTTAAGTTTACAGTTGCTTGGTCACTGAAAGTACTTTTGCATTCGTAATGTTTGCCTTGTTGCAGTTGTCAACGCGCAAGAGCGATATAGCAACACCGACAGATGCTCTGTGGTTCGTGGCGCTCGGCGCGCGGACCCTCCACCTGGCAACACTGACTTTGTCATTCATCTTTCAATAATATTGCAATTTGCGTGTTCTCAACTCCTCAATATATAATTCAATCGCATCGCAATTCCTATATTTAATTTAATTAAATGCACATTGTAAAAGAGCAATAAACTGTCAATTGTTTAAAAATAAATCATTATTCCGGATCCTCGTCGTATTCCGTCGTCTCAGCCTGGCTGGATAGTGAATCGAGTCTTCAACAGCAGTTAAGCTACATAATTCGACACTGGTATATTATTATACTAATATACCAGTATATATATAATGTATATAATTTTGTGGATACTCAGTAACAACAACATAAATTGTGTAAAAGCCGAATTCTAGACATGTCATCATCGTTATCATCATCATACCAGACGCACAGTATACACACTACAGGATAAAGACTCCCGTCATGGCTCCCCACGAGGATTGGTCCTGCGCTGCCCGCATCCAGCGGCTTCCCACGACCTTCACCAGATCGTCTATCCACCTTTTTGGGGGCTTATACACAGAATTCGGGAAGCTTCGGAAAATCTTCGCGTCCGACTTACCTCAGTGTCTCAAGACGAAAGTCTATGAACATGTGTGTTGCCAGTGATGACTTACGGCAGTGAAACGTGTTCGCTAACTATGGGTCTCATAAGGAGGCTCAAGGTAACCCAGCGTGCAATGGAGAGAGGCTCGGCGTTTCCCTATGTGATCGAATCAGAAACTTGGAGATCCGCAGGAGAACTAAAGTAACCGACATCGCTCGAAGGATTGCTCAGCTGTAGTGGCAATGGGCGGGACACAAAGCGAGAAGAACCGATGGCCGTTAGGGCGGAAATGTTCCGGAATGGCGACCGTGCACCGGCTGACGCTCCGTGGGTAGGCCCCCGACAAGGTGGACCGACGATCTGGTGAAGGTCGCGGGAAGCCACTGGATGCGGGCAGCGCAGGACCGATCGTCATGGAGATCCTTAGGGGAGGCCTATACCCAGCAGTGGGTGTCGTGCGTCTGATAAGATGATGATGATGACGACACACAGAATGGCGCCCGTAGAATCCCGAATGTCGCCCGGTCGCGAATTTACAAAGGCTATACTATTTGAGTCACGAGTCAGACTCTAATAGATGAGCTTTTGTTTATGCATATAACTCGACAAAACCTAAACTATCTCGGTAAAAAAGTTGACTCAAATGGATTAGCTTTTTGCCTTGATATTTTCAAAGAAAATGCACGGACAAAACCTAGTATAGGACTGTACCAGCAAACAAGTCGTATTAATGAAATCGTCGTTTAAAATCCTAGTGACCTTTTTTAAAGATTTTTAGGATTCCTCTGATAAAATTGATCTAATGATTTGAAAGACAGAGAAAATTGTAGGTAATTTTATAAGGCACTTTCTTTTTATTTACAAGCACTATAAAGATGTCATAGCAAGACGCTACCGTAAGAACTATTTACATTCTAGACATAAATAAGTTTAAAAAATAATAAAAATGCAAAGCTTAATAATACTTAGATGATAGTTTAAGTGCATAAAATGTGCAAAGATATGTTGCCGAAATATATGTAAAAAAATATTCACTTCCATAAACAATGTAATCCAGTTATACAATTTATCAAGCTCTGTATTTTTACACGAAGAAACGTGCAAAGTGCTATTGCAGGTACATGACGAAGTAAACTGAACTAGAATAATAATATACAATGGATTTTCGTAAATTTCTTCTTTTTTTTAACCGACTTCAAAAAAAGGAGGAAGTTCTCAAGTCGAAAGTTTTTTTTATGTATGTTTTACCATAACTTCGTCAGTTGTTAACCGATTTATACAATTCTTTTTTTTATCTCAAAGAACATAGCTCGTGTGTGGTCCCATAAAATTACAGAAATCTGGCCGGTAGGTAAAATTTTATAAATTTCAAAACATTAATGCGCCTTTAAAGTAAATTGTGTTGAATTAAACCTTTTGTAAAACACTAGCTTTTGCCCGCGACTTCGTTCTCGTGATTAAGATATTGTGCATTTATTTTGAAAATCATGGATTACCAATATACCTAGGTATTTATTTATCAGTAGACCTTATTTCACACATTCAAATTTTCCCATAAAAATTCATGTACAAACTGGAACACTCTGTAGCACCCTGTATATCGGTAATTTTCCAAAACCTTTTCTTAGTGTTCACCTACACCATGAAAGGTATCAAAAATGGTGTCTCTAACTTTCTACCTTCATCCCTATACAAATTCTCATACAAACTTAAACAACATAATAGCACCCTGTATAACAGGAATTTTCTAAAATACTTAAAATTCGATATTTAAATACGTACCCATAAATTTGATAAACATGACTACTTATGTTAATCTGTTTAATTAAGGGCTCTTTTTCTACCATAGGCAATCCATTTACTTACGAGTTTAGTAAGTAAATGGCCATACTTAAATAAGACTGACTGTTACTACTTTTAAATTGCAAAGATACTAAGCTAATCGTAAATTTGATAGAAAAATATCTGTGTTTTGTATTTTACATTAGAGGTACGCTAAAAAATGTTTTAGTTTTATTATTATTTATTTGTACTCGCAACAAGTGTGTAGTGTGTACTTGTTTCTCTCTCACCTAATAAAAGTTTGTTTGTTAATTCTTTTTTTTGTCAATCAAATACAGAATAGAAAGGAGTAATTTAATTTTTTTAATATTAAAATAATAAAAATTGCCTAGTAACTATCCACCTATTATTGAAGCTAGCGATCGGTAAATATCGGTATTAAATTGAATAGCATTTGTTACTGCAATATGTAAATATAATACCGTACTAGGTTTTGTCCGTGCATTTTCTTTGAAAATATCAAGGCAAAAAGCTAATCCATTTGAGTCAACTTTTTTACCGAGATAGATTAGGTTTTGTCGAGTAATATGCATAAACAAAAGCTCACCTATTAGAGTCTGACTGGTGACTCAAATAGTATAGCCTTTGTAAATTCGCCGCCCGGTCACGGTAGAATCTTAATTTTTCCTTATTTGTTCAGATTTTTAATAAACATTCCACTATTCCAGTTTCGTTATCTTTTTACAAACTCTCTGTATTATTTCGCGAAATCATTTCCTTAAACCATCTTAAACTAAGCCAGATTAGAGCGCATAGCACGGTGCAATCCAAAATAATCACTGCGTCTTTAGATGCTACATTCAGAGTAAATTAAGACAACTGTGGTTGCAATTGGCGGAGCAACCACCGCCGTGGGAATAATGCCAAAACTTTAACACCAAAGTCGCTCTTAAGACCTTAACACTACGGAAAAGACTTAGTTAATTTTATGCCGTTCACGGCTACTTTAATTTCTCGCTCGGCTGATAATTTTCTGGCGGCGACACCCTAGGAGGAAATCTTAGGTAGGAAACACATTTTAACGTTGTACCTATAACGAATTAACAACAGAAATGGGGAAATGGGGACGCAAAACTGTAACGTTGAATAACCTATTCTCACTATTTGCTGTCCCTTTTACCTTTTGTTTGACTACTACTCACTACGCTACCTACATCAGCTGTTTCAATTTCAGAGAAAATATATTACAAAATGACGTTATGACGAATAAGTCTATTCAACTAACAGCAATTCAAGTAATTTTACTACAAGCTAGTGAATTTATTGAAATGAAAATTTGTAAAAGTTAAACAAAAAACCGTGTAGAGTAAGTAACTAGTGCTTATACTTAATATTGCTGATGCATCATTCATCTTGCACCACATGCAAAGTACAATAACAGCTGTCATACATCGAAACAATGTTGATGTATTAGATCTGTGTTAGAGTGAAGTTTAAATTTCATACTGTGTGAATACCTCCTTAGTTAAAGTTTCTCCAGCAGAATTATTTAAATGCACGCTCTGTACACAGCCGGTACTGATATTTTATTGCATTAACACCACTTGGAAACTATATTTTGAAGTTTAAGGAATCGTGAAGTTCCTTGGTAATGAATAATTTTACGCTGCAGAGGTTGAAATTAATCTTTATATGAAGTCTCTTTTCTTTACGTTCTATTTTTTTATTTATGGAAAATCATACAAAATTTCATACGAAAGTGCGTTAATCACGAAACTTTATAGCACAACTCCTCATCCCATGGCAGCCTTAGTTCCGAGATTTATTTATATTGGGTCGGATCAAGTCGATAACATAACTCAGTGTCAAATAAAAAACCGGCGTTCAGAAGTTAAACCCGTACACTAAATCAGAAAGGTTCAGTTGTTATGAAGATTGGAATCGGTGTAATAACCGTAAAAACACGCATAAACCTCATCGAAATCGCAAAGTTAACATTCAGCCGTGTATGAAAAACAACGATTTGGCCACCGCTTAAATATTTGCTTCCTCGCTAAAAGGAATCCCTCTGACGCTAATCACTTTTCGATTAAACGCGCGATAAAACGTCACACCACCTTTTTTTCTTTTTTATTCCATTAAATCTGGTCCCATTTAGTGAAGTCAAGTGAGGAAAAAATTGCGGAAGGAAAACTACTCGACAATCAGCAGTTATTTCTTAAAAGCTCCCACTTATATTCAACTTACGAGTATTTCTGAAATCTGAGATTTTTTCTGTATGGTATTTCTTTTAAAGTAGACCCTATTAACTGTTATTTTACACAAATAACTTCATATTACAATTTGTTTTCTTATCGATGCTACCCGACTGAGCACAATAGCTTTTGTAGTACCTACGATACATGATAAGAATTCAATATTTTTAAAATGATATACGAGATACAAAATTTTAAATGTCGCATGTGGATAACATAAAAATAATTATCTTACTAGGTTAAAAAACAAATAAGTTATGGTTGAACATCCGTCTAAATTCATAGAAAATGGTAACAAAAACAATAGTTTTTCATGATTTTCTGAAAATTACTAAACATATTTTAAAATTTCAAAAATGGGATCAATATGGGTACAAACCCTATGTTATAATTGAACCATTACAATAAGTTCAGCCGTCTTCGAGTAATCGGTGTACATACATAAAATATATACCTATAACCTCCTCATATTTTTTTTTAAGTGGGTTAAAAACAAATAACGTTATTCGTATTTTAATAGTAAATCGTTCACTATATTGTATCAAAAGTAACAACAAATACAATGCGAACAAGTTAAAACATTCCATTTAACGCCAATTTGCTTTCAAAAGTGAGTAATTGAATTGTGGTTAGTGGATCCGTTCAATAGACCGGAAAATTTCTCAACAAATAAATGTATTAAGTAAGTATGATTAAATTTTATGATTTTCCAACGAGGAAATTAATTGGAACAACAGTAGAAAATAACTATACTCTGACCCATAACTTGATGCAGTAGAATGACAGCTCAAGTGTGACCACATTAGGACAAAATAAAAGTAGTGACGTGACAAAATAATCGTTCATTCAATGGGGATGCATACTGAGGAACTAATGGCGCCACAAGTGTTTGTCCTAAAATCGTTTCATTGGCTGTTTCAAATATCAAGTGTCATTTCTGACGTATTTTATCCAATCACATCCATCGATAGCGGTCGCTTCGCCGCTAGCGCCATCTAGCATAAGTTTTGCGTGGAGATCCCCATTAACATTCAGTTTAAGGTACCCTGAGCGAAAGTGGCCCCGCGGTGAATTATATTTAATAATATAATTCTAATACACAATTTTAAAATGTTTATCGTGGAGATTTTAGGGCCCACAGTCTAGTATTTTTAGACGGTATCGTTACATTCCCTCGTAGTCACTGCTAGAAGTAGATAGCAAAACTGCTAAAAGTGGCCGTGGCATTTGCTATCTACTTCTACGAATGACTACGAGGGCATGTAGTGATACCTTCTAAAAATACTAGACCATGGGCCCTAAAATCTCCACGATAAACATTATTAAAATCTTATTCTATTAATAGCTTATTAAATAAAAACCTCTGAGGGCGCCACTTTCGGTCGTACAACCGCCTTAAAATCGGAAAATATTTAATTAACTATTTAGAACAGAAATAGTGCAGGTATTCTCATTAAAACTACAACAAGCCAATTGAACACGATTCAATTGGTTTTTGTTCACATTATTAGTAGACATGAGGTGGCAACACAATTTTACGAACTGACAGTTCGAAGTGTCATTCTACTGCATCGAATTATGGGTCAGAGTATAATATATTGTAATGGCGTAATTTCAATATTTAAAAAACACAATAATTATTATACTGGCAAAAACTTTTAGTTTAGTTCGTAAATCATACCACATTTTTCCTTAGAATCCGGCGAGCGTAATGTTTACATATAAGTAATAGTAAAGAATACAAAATCTTTTCTAAAAGCGCACGATACGCGCAGTTTCATACTTATTCTATAGATCTTGTTACAATACAAGAAAATAATTAAGTACAAACTTACTGTCTTTTTTATTGGAATCATCGCTCTTTATGCTGTAGTTCCCAGAAGCAACTTTTAAAGAGCTACTCGTATGATTAAACATGGAGCCAGCAATACACTTCCACAAACACAAAACTTTAAACACTTCAAACCAACTGAAGCTTGGTAACTTCGTTAAAAACGGCACAGTGGTTCACATTTGTATTTTTGCCGGCAAAACGTTTCAAATATGATCAACGTGGTCTCACGTAAAACGAATATGCCGAAACTAACATTTGCGACGAGCCCAGACTGGGTGCGTTATTTTTGTTCAACACTGTTCCCGCGTGTTTATTCAATTTTAATAAAATAAATTTCCTGCGCTGTGCGGTGCCGCGGCTTTCCACCGGAAAAAGTATTTTGTCAACGTTGACAACTTTGCTGTGATTTTCCTATTCAATTTTGTGTAAAAAACTTGATGACTGTTTTTATATTTTTTTATCTGTAGCGCCTTAAGTAATAAAGTAATTAATTTCCTTTTCCGTAAACCTTAATAAAATGTTACAGGACTATGACAGCAGCGTCTTGAAGTTTTAATCAATATTTTTTTAAGATAGCTATGTAATGATTTAAGTTTAAATAATACAAAGTTTTATAGTTTCGTTTAACTAAAATAAAATCCTATATGAAATCAGCTTAATAAAATCAATATCCTTGATTAAAATAATGTATATTGATGATCTTTAATCTTTAACGTTTTTAACTTTGTTGTTGTAATGGGATCATGAAATGAAACAATATTCTTATTATTAAACATTCAAAACTCTCTGAACTTCAATTATTTTAGAATCTAGTTAGTATATAATACGCATATCTAATTAGTTAATATCTAGATAGCATATGCGCTTAATTCATATAAATAATCAAACTCTTAACAATAATTTCAAATTAACAATCCATGCGAAAATACAGCTGATGATATTATTTTTACTTTTCCAAGGCTTGCTGAATCCAACTGTATAAAACGTAGGTTTCCGTTTTTTTACTGCTTCATAAAACTCGAAACGTTTATTTTATCCGCATCATAATGTTCATTTGTTGTGTTGAGGAATAAGAGTGGGAATTTTACCAGTGTCTCCCAGCTCCTGACAATAAAAAAGAAGCAAAAAGTTTGCGTCTTCGTAAAAAAAATACTTGACTGAGCCTTAAAAGTGGGTTTCCCATGGGTAGGCACACGCGTCGTTATGAGAAGAAATATTATTGCAGAATTTACGGCCGTTTGCACTAAACTTAAGAATCGGCTAAGTCTAAGTACAGCTCGACCAAGATAATTAGACGCATGACAGCTAAGTTCATGACACCGTTTTAATTAGGTCGAGTTGTAGTTAGGATGTCGGTTGAAGAAAGTTTATAAGTCTATGACATGTTTAGGTTAGATTAGAACTTAAATCTAGACCAAAAATCAAATTTTAAACTCACTTTTGCGATCTAAAAAACAACATCGAAAGACACTTAAAAGTAAACAAGAGTAGAATCAATCAATTTATATTTCAAATAGGAAAATTTTCTTATTGCGAGAAATAAAATCGAAATTTATTTTACGCCGAGCGAGGGTTAAATCTGTTTATTGTCAACACTTGTTTGTTATTAACCGACTTCTTTTCTAACAATGATCAATTGGAGACAGAGATTGTTCGTATCCTTAGCTGGAACTGTAGCTCGTTTAGTAAATAATTAACATTTTCTTGTGTTCTAACTGGAGTCTGTAGCTGTCGTATTTCCCAAGAACTGAGATTGGAAACCATCTGGAATTCCATTCATCTAGAATAGGTACAATAAGGAGTGACTCTATAGAAATTCTCTTAGCAATAAAAATAAGGAGGCGTCAAATAGCGTCTGGAATTGCTATAACAATTGTTTAATTAAATAAATAAATATGGATAATTCCGCAAATATCGATTTAATGACGTGCAATCATTATTTACATGGTAAACATGTTCAAAAACATACCATTATGATTCTCAGATGGTAAAGGAAATCACAAATTGACATTTCTGCGGCTAGGGTTAGAAAAATGTTTTTTTTTTTATAAACCAAAAAGTAATAATATCGTTACGCTACGATACAACTATAATCTCGCAGCCTGCAGTCTACGGACTTTTTAATTTTAAACTTATTTGGTATTTGGTAAACTTAATAACAAAATGTATTTTCAGACTTAGAGTGACATATTTTTTAAATTACTATAAAAATGTTGTCCATAGTGCCAGACAAATGTCAATTGGCAAAGGTATCTTAATGAATTCGTACGAAATTGATATGACCGGAACAAATCTATCGAAGAACAGTGCCGCTAAAGTTGGCTGGCACAGTGGGCCCCCAGGAAACTAATGAAGTCCTTGATAGACTCCAGTAAGTTCACGGCTTACCGGCATTTCTGAGAAGACGGGTATTCTGCGTTAATTAACGAAATTTGAAACGGGAATTAATACTTAAGCATAGAAAAAAAATTGTTCTCCAAAATTAGTAAATGCTCACCAAATCCTGAACCGCCCAAAAAGATAGTAAATTTTATAAGTGAATGTTTTCTGTAAGTAAGTTAACTAAAGTTAAGTATGGTGACCATTTGATGACCCTTTCCCGAAAAATGAGATTTAGAACTTTTTCATAGATAAACACAAGATTTCAGTTTTTAGTTTTCTAAGAATAAATTGGATTCATGAATGAAATATTTGGTTACATACAAAATATGGTTTACCTACAGAAAACATCCACTTAGGTAGGTACAATATGTAATCGTTACTAAAAAGGCAATTCAGCTAACAATATGGCGTATGCCGATTTTCAGCTTGTCCTGAAAAAAAATAGTTATTTCATGAAGTTTAAAAATTTGGATTAGAAATTTATTTTTAGGAAGCTCATTAGTTTTTGCATAATAGTTGTTTAAGAAATCTTCATCGTCTCAATTTTTTTTATTAGTGACTTTTGACTTACAATGGTTTATTCATTCAGATATAAACAAATCAATACGCTACAAGGCTCTCATTAAAGACTCGTTAGCTGTAGATGCAGTTGTTGGAAATAAAATCCTGTGAACCAGTTATCTCTTAGGAATAAATTTTAACTGTTAAAATAAATAGTCATCATTCAGATATAAACAAATCAATACGCTACAAGGCTCTCATTAAAGACTCGTTAGCTGTAGATGCAGTTGTTGGAAATAAAATCCTGTGAACCAGTTATCTCTTAGGAATAAATTTTAACTGTTAAAATAAATAGTCATTTGTAAGGAAAATCGATTCCTAGGAGATAACTAGTTATACTGGAGGAAAAATCTTCACAGACAACCAGTTATCTAGCCATGGTTATCTCCAAGGAACAAGGGACTTGAAGCCATTGATGACAGTTAAATCATAGGATTTCAAAGATTTTCTAATATAATTTTAATGTCCAACCGATATTTTTTCATATTTGAAATTACGCAACGGAGGTATGAAGAAAATTCCAAAGATAAAATGTTGCACTCCGTGTATTATTCTTGTTGAAATCCAAAGGGTTCAGTGGAGCCGCTAACTTAATTTGAAGTTTGCATCTTCGCTGCATCCTCGCGTAATGCTATGCAAAGAACGTAAGTAAAGTCACATGATATGTTTATTGAAACGCTATATTTTGTTAAGCTAACGGGATACGCAATGTACTCTCTGTTATTAGATTTTATACCTAAGTGCATATCTCCGTAACTATCAGTCCTAGAAACAAAGTTTTATAGGAAATTAAATTTTCTACAATATTGTAAACAATATTTTCTAGCTAAAGTGCACCTAAACGAAGATATAAGCTAAAATCTGAAGAAAGTGCCGGTTTTTTCAATATGCGGCGGGCGCAGAAGGGAAGAATTGTGCATTTTGCACTAACCATCCTTGACAATATAATCAAAAATTTTAAACTATCGGACAGTTTGTAAGGTAAAACCCCTTTATTCACTGGATTATTTCATTGACACGACGCCGACGTACAGTCAGCAACAAAAGTAGCTTAACACTTTAGTACTTTGGCACAGCAACTTTTTTGACAGATGTTTCACAGTTTGAAGCATTTGTCAAAAAAGTTACTACGACAAAGAACTAAAGTGTTAAGCAACTTTTGTTCGTGACCGTACCCATACTATCTTACTGGCATACTGGCAATCACGTAAAACCGCCGGAGTGCGAAATTTGACGACTTCCAAGTCTACCAACGTGCATTCAAATACCTTCTTCGGGTTTCTCTCAAATATTTTACTCAAAATAAAAAACCTTTGGATTATTTTAAACCATATAAAGTAATGCCTTTGTCATAAAATTATGATGAGAAAAGTCACTCTCGTAAAAATATGACTCGATGATATCAATATTAATTTAAAAACATACTTACGATTTTATTTCTTCTATTTAGTGACTTTATAATATTTTGAATATTCCATCAATGATTTTTTTAAAGTTGGTGGAATAACATAATTTGAGTGTTTAATAAATTTTCTACATAGTCAAACACAGACCATTTTTTTAGTTCTGTGTAACTTGTAACATTTTTTTTAATTTAGGTACAGTATCTAATCAAACACAGCATTACGAATGTTGTTAATAGATGTCTAACAGCTTGCGCAATATCTATATACTGTAATTTTAGCTTCACCAAAATTACTACCTACTCAATATTATGATTATAACCTCTTACTTCCACTAGGGTGAGTCTCACCCTTGTTCCTAAGATAATAAAACTGTTCATAAAAAAAGCTGAAAGCACGCACGTTAAAGATAGAAACCATGGTATATTAATACAGGATGAGCAAAGTAAAAGTTACGGGTGCGAAAGAGGTCGCCACACGCGGACGACTATAGTTTTTCAGCTCATTACCCTGTTTGGCCTGGATGGGCATTGTGCTTCATCGGCTGCATGCTGGGCCGGTCACCTGTGTAACCTCTGTAGATATTTTCATAGAAGAGTTATAATTATGAAGGGATAGTCAACGTGAGCTCGATGACGCAGTGGTTAAGCGCCCTGCCCAGCGATTGCGGAGGTTAAACAACTTTCGCAAGGGTCGGTCATGGGATGGGTAACCAAAAATTCATTATCTCGAGCTCCTCCGTACTTCGGAAGGCACGTTAAGCCGTTGGTCCCGGTGCATTTGGAGTCTTTAACGGGTCATTAAATGGCTGATGGTCACTCTACGTCAGATTTCAGAGAGAATGGTTTTAAAAAAGTCTGTAAATAAATAAATAAAAATTACTTAAAAACTTTAATTAAGTAAGTAATAATATATTTCCTAATCGGCATTTTGCCGCGGTATAAGGAAGACTTGTGCCCCAGCAGTGAGGTGATTAAAAAAATCGCTGATGACGAAATGTCAATTAAGTATAAAAAATAAACCAAACTATAAAACCATACGAATTGTAATATAATATGAACTGATATGCATATACCCACAACTATAAATGATCGATCTGACGAAAACCGCCCATGGACAACGATTAACAAAAAAAAATATTTACTATTGAATGGGTTTTTCCAATCAGTCACGCACGACAGCTGAAATCCGTAGTTGGCACTAAAAATATCTCTAGAGAACAGGTGTTATCTATTTTCTATGTTATTAGTGTCTTTCTGGAGTCAAGTTTATTTTCGTTATTGGATCCCCAGGCTCAGGTAGGAAAGCTAGCGTCCTACGTTTATTGGTATTTCAGGTATCGGAACTATCTGTAATATGAACACAGAACAGTTTTTAGTGCCTTAGTATTTTCTTTGAATCTAGACTATGTTAACGCTTGGAGATAATAAAAAAACACCAAAACAAGCTTTTAAAACCACAGAGACCTGTGGGGTCTAATCGCGCTAATTTTCAACGATAAATCCTAAGCTACATCGTTACCGTTTCGGTTTCGTTTACAGAAAAATACTCGCTTTAGTTTTGTTAAAATTTTTGAATATTTTGCCTAAGGAGTCTATGATTACAATCTGGGACAATTTAAGTGAAAATTATGAAGCTAAACCAAAGATTTTTAGGTACATATAACCTAAATGACAACGTAACGTTTTTGGTTTTATCGTTCAGAATTACCGCGATTGGGCTCCAGATATCTCAGGTGCAGCGCTCTTTCTCACTTACACAATAACGCCAAACAGAAGGTTTAGCAACAGCTGATTATTACAAAAACCAAAAGATGATTTAATGCCATTGGCAAATTTGGCAATATAAAAACTAACACTTAGTGTAGAAATTAACCTCTAATGGTGAGTAAAGTGTAAGTGAGTGTGTGTATGGAGTGGGTGTGTGATATTTTGTTAGAATACTGGGAAGATAGAAACACGTATAATGTTGAAAATATCAAATATCAAGGAAGACCTTTAGGCCTCTAAAATTAACGCATCAATCTTTATAAAACCTTTTTAAAAGTTTTATACCTTTTTTTAGATTTAATAATATAAATGTAAAAATCATGTCAATGATCAACGTAGAATATGGAGATCAAAATTAATTTGTAAACTAAATTGTTCCATAAATTGAAAGATTTCATAACATCCTCTAAGCATAACGTACGTGATGTGGAACACTATCTCTGGTTATAAAACTTAAGTCCATTGTTTGTGCACCGGCTTTATATGCAATAATGAAAACTATTACACCCTGAAAGGAAGTAGTGCACTCATGATTAAATTATTTTAACAAGTTTTTGTATCCTGTGGTAAATGAAGTCTTTTGACAGGTTTTCAGCTCATGTTTTTTTTATTTGATGTTAAAATAAGAAACGTTTATACATTGTGTCACATCATCATATACATAAGACGCCTATTACCACAGAATACCTATTAAGAATCATTAGTAGAATCCTACTATTAATTAATAAATGTGTTTAGATGTTTGTTCTTTAATCACGCAAAAACGGCTGAACAGATTTGGATAAAATTTGACACACAGAGATAATTTATAATTTGGATTAAAACATAGAATACTTTTTATCCCGGTCTAAGGATAAAATCCTCCGAATGTACACGCGGGCGAAGTCGCCGGCGGAAGCTATAGTTACTTATAAACAAATCTACAAGGTATAAACAAAACTACCATGGTATTTTAAACTGCATGGTATTATCACAGTACCCTCATATATTAATATATACTGTGGTATTATAATATATATGTCATCATTATTACCATAAAAGTATAAAGATAAATTTTACTTACGACTGTTTTAAGTCATGTAGATTAAAATTTTAGATAGATAGATAGATAAAGTTTTATTCATAAACCACTACAACACACAACAACAACAACAGGAACACTTGAGAAAATGCAAAAAAAAATGTGATAACTTAAAAACTAAACACATTGTCCAAGATAATACTGTACCGGAGTGTGCAGCAGTGGCAGTCTAAAAAGGAACTCAGCTAAGTGATATGATGTTTTTGTGTGTTTTTATTTACATTTCAATCTATATAATGCTCCTCTTGAATTAAACTCGTAAACATACTGACGATACTGACATTGAAAAAATATGTATAATTTCCAAATTCGTACAGCCGTCGATGTACCGAACAATAAAAATAAACAAATTCAAATTGCACGGGACGTGCGGTTCCCGCAGTCGCTACTGTCCGCGTTCCACGCTATTGCGCCCCAATAGCTCTGAATAGCATGAAAACTTCAAACGTTAACAGTTTCAATTTGTGGTCAGAGGCGGATAAAACCGACCACAAATAGGCAGCTTAGCCGAAACTGCATCAAAATGGGCTTTTAAAAAGATCGTGTGGCAGCATTCTTGCACAAAACTCTTGTTATAAACTTTATAGAATAAAGTTTGTATATTTATTTATTTAAAAAGTGTAAATAAAATAAAATTTATAAATGCTCTAAATTAGTTCTAAGGCTTGGAATTCCTTAGTATTAGTATCTACTCTTTGTAGGTACTGTAATAACTGTTAAAAGTATTTTATTATGAAATGTTACAATACCTTCTATAACTGAAGTTTTCAGAAAGAATATTATTTTCGTCAATATACCTACTCAAACAATGTTACATTTCCAAAACATTCAATCCGCTTACTTATTTCAACTGCTTAGGCGCGTTATGTAAAAAGAATGTGTCCTTATTATGTATACCTCCATTGATTCTACTCAATTATATTATATTAGGTAGGTATATAGTTTCAAACGAGGAAATACTGCGTAGACTTTTCGCTAAGGGTCCTACTTGGTTTCGAATGACGCTGTAGCGACACACGTTGTGGCGAAAATGACAGCGTGGTACGCTGAAGCGAAAAATCATTGTAGCGAAACCCACGGTCGAATGACGCGACAGCGACAAACTTTGTGACGAAATATAATTGTATGCTGGTTTACCCGACCGTACTAAGATTTTCTACTTATTTAACTATACTTTTCCTTCAATGATGTAGCAGCAGCTATTCGCTTATAGACGTAGGTACTTAAAGATAATTTGATTATTATGAATATGAATATTTTTGACATTTAATACAGAAAGAATTTAATTAATTTGTATATGGTACTCAAAATATAACCTTTTGTTTTGTTGATTATGAGACTTGAACTTTGTGTTTTATTTTCATCCTTTTGAGTTTCAATCTAGCATACACTCGTATATTTCGTCACAAAGTTTGTCGCTGTCGCGTCATTCGACCGTGTGGGCTGTGGGTTCTTCTTCTTGTCAATGCAGGCGGTTTCCGCAACTCTACGTCTATTGCGCCTATTTTGCGTTGGAGGATGTGCGACCGGATCACTCCAGCCAGCCCAGCTCAGCCAGGAACGCTCTAAGGGCTTTCACATTCGTGATCGCTTACTGAATGCTGCCCCGCGAGCCGAGGTACCTCGCCCGGTAAGGGCCCACCCCTCTGCATTCTAGCAGTACGTGGGCGGCTGTTTCCTCTTTCTCCATGCATCCTCTGCATAGGGGACTGTCCGTGACACCTAAGTTAAAAAGATGTCTGTTAAATTGTCCATGACCAGTAATAGCACCTGTTACCAGGCGAAGTTGCGGTCTGCACAGTTGTATCAGGGCCCTGGATAGATGAGCGTCCAGGCGCGGTGGTGCAAGTTTCGCTTGTCTGCACGAGTCCAGCGAGCTCCAGTTCTGTTGGTGTAATTCTATGGTGCGTTCACGTATCTTACTTGCAAACCAGCTTGTCGGGATAGGCGCCATCGGCTCTGGGCCAACAGGCGTCGAACCAGATGCGCGCCTAGCCAGTTCGTCGGCTGCATCATTTCCCCGCGATCCACTGTGACCTTCGAACCATTGGATAGTAATAGTATTAAGTGCACCTACTGTATTTAAGGCATGATGACACTCAAGTAAAAGGCTCGATGTGATGCGACTGCCCTGGAGAGCCTGTAGGACGGATTTGCTGTCAGAGAGAATTAAAATGTCGCGGTCTTTTACCTCCCTTGTTTTGATTGCCTTAGCCGCCATGTTATGCCCACGCACTCAGCCTGAAAGACCGTGTTGTATGAGCTTAAGGGGAATGCAATTTGTATGTTTTCGCTACAATGATTTTTCGCTTCAGCGTACCACGCTGACATTTTTTCGCCACAACGTGTGTCGCTACAGCGTCATTCTAAACCAAGTACTGGACCCTTTCGCTAATCACACGCTTTTACAGTAGGTATTAAAATAATTTGGTTGATATTTTTATAATACACAAACTTTGATAGCATTTGGAATGATGAACATAATGCAAACGTTGCATTAAAGAAAATCCTGCAGTTGCACGCAGATTGAAACTGGTTTTGCAAAGTTAAATATTAGTCTGTGCTCGAAGCAAAGATTGGCAAACCCGCATGTTTGGCAGGCCCGAACCCCGCTGATGAATGTATGATGAGATCCCACCGCTTTTAGTACCTATCCGCAAATGAATCCAATACGCGAGAATAATTAAAACGAACGAATGCGAAAACGTGAATTTATTTATACTTAACAGAAGAAGTTTATAACAATTTAAATTTACTTTGATTGGCAATGAAAAAATAACTGACAGAAGAAGTTTAAAACAATTTAAATTTACTTTGATTGGCAATGAAGAAATAACTGACATTCTACATTCATGGCTGTGAAACATAGCAAATTGGGACCGCTGTTTTTAAAAGCGAGGAGACACGGTACATTTTCCAGTCGATTGAGCACCCGCCTGGCGGCTATAGAAGACTATTGTGAAATAACACCTGCATTGGATTGTATGTTTCTGTAAACAGTTTAGTTCGTGTTTCCTTGGTGTAAACTCTGGAATAACCTTTATAACTCTCTGTGTAATAACAAATACAAATATGTATTTTTTGCTTTTTCTGTAGAATCAGTGAAGGAGAAAGGGCAGGTAGTGCAAGTCCTAGGCAACCGTGTGTTAGGGGCAACAAATTAATAGAAACAAAGAGACAACCTTCTTGACACCGGGTTATTATTTTATTTTTTATTTATAAATCTTTATTGTACACATACATAAAGTAAGGTACAAATGGCGGACTTAATGCTAATAGCATTCTCTACCAGTCAACCAACAGTAAACAGATAAACGCGAATACGGCACAAATAAAGAAGAATGATATTTACATGCATACAAAATACATTGATACTCACTAATAAATACATATCTACAGAATTATATAATATTAATATACTTACATCAATAAATAAATAAATATATATATATTATATACTTACATATAATATATTACATACACCAAATACCGAGTTAAGCGTATTATTATATCTACCCAATGGTCACCGATCCCCGCTAAACGCATTCAACATTTCCTTTTCATTTTCCAAAAAGACGTATGAGACGTAACACAAAATAAGTAGCCCATAAAAAAATACAACCGCAATAACATAAACGATCAATGAGAAAAGTGTTACGAGATATTGTGTTACGTGAGACGCGTTAGTGCAGATAAAAGGGCTGCCAGAAGATAATAAAACATTGATAGAAAACATTTTGTTTCTAGTTTATTTTGTGTAATCGTTTATCATTATTCGACGATTAGTTTTTTACTGGATCTTAATAACTATCATTAATTTATTTAAGTATTCTGGAAGCGATCAGCAGTCCATTACTGTGCTCAGGACTTCCTAGAGGATCAACTTCACGCAACCATCACTAGATCGCCATTCCAACTACCAGCATTGTCATGCAGGCTTCGTCGTTGACGCTATTCAAAAACCTGACTTATATCTGACAGATCTCATAAAAGGTTTGAAACCTCTGTAAAAAGGTAATATCAAAATAGGTGCTAAACTTTAGGTTTATTTAATCTACTTAAACGTTAGGGCAGAATTAATTTGATTTTCATAATATTATTGCTCTAAAGTTTGCTTAGGTTCACGAAAATTGTTCAACATCATCCGTTGGAAAGAAAAAGGCTAAAAAGGTTTGTCTGTCTGTGATTGTTCAGAACGTATTTTCAGCTGCCGAATATGCTGTTAGCATTTCATAATAACGTAGCTGTAAAAATTTAGTCGCAATGGTAATAACCTAATAACCTAAAGAGTAAAAAACTTGAATAAATCGTACCAAAAAAAACAATAAATTGTTTTTATTAGAGATATATCTTTGTTGTTAAACACTTTATTCTGTGTTTTATCGAGGAATTCAAACTTTATTTTTACTGAGAGAAAATTCATACCTCTAATACCTTATTGTAAAAAATAATCTATACTATTATAACACAAGATAGGTATTTAGGTAGGTATTTAATAGTCTATAGGCAAGTTATTTTCATTTACACATCGTTGAGCTAAGAACCAACGATAGAAGGCTGCGGAGTCACTTGGCTCGCCTCCAAGACGTCTGTGAGGCAGGGATTCATGTCTCCTACCTAAAACCTTTGACATTATTAACTTGAAAGTCTAAGAACATGGATCAAATGCACTAACGTTAGTGTTCTTTGAACTAAAAACAACTTAAATGGAAGTTTAAAATGTGTACAGGAAAATTAAGTTACATTTGGTAAAATAAAGGCATTATCTACTTGAAAATAGTCGTTTATGTATTTTTCCTATATCATGGAATATTTGTATTATTTTGTATGTAGAATTTTAGAGTAGTTGCATTATAGTAGTAAGTAATTATCGCACCAAAGACTAGCACAATTTTATCATCCGGCTCGCGCAATATCATCATCATCATCATATCAGCCGCACGACACCCACTGCTGGGTATAGGCCTCCCCTAAGGATCTCCACGACGATCGGTCCTGCGCTGCCCGCATCCAGCGGCTTCCCGCGACCTTCACCAGATCGTCGGTCCACCTTGTCGGGGCCTACCCACGGAGCGACGTCCGGTGCGCGGTCGCCATTCCAGAACCTTTCTGCCCCAACGGCCATCGGTTCTTCTCGCTATGTGTCCCACCCATTGCCACTTCAGCTGAGTAATCCTTCGAGCGATGTCGGTTACTTTAGTTCTCCTGCGGATCTCTTCGTTTCTGATTCGATCACGCAGGGAAACTACGAGCATGGCTCTCTCCATTGCACGCTGGGGTGACCTTGAGCCTCCTTTTGAGACCCATAGTTAGCGACCACGTTTCACTGCCGTAAGTCATCACTGGCAACACACACTGTCATAGACTTTCGTGTTGAGACACTGAGGTTAGTCGGACGCGAAGATTTTTCGAAGCTTCCCGAATGCTGCCCACCCGAGTTGGATTCGACGAGAGATCTCTTTCTCGAAGTTGGACTTACCTAACTGGATTGCCTTTCCTAGGTATACGTAATGGTCAACAACTTCAAGTGTAGTGTTCCCAACATAAACTGGAGAGGGTACAACATGGGCATTTGACATAATTTTCGTCTTATCCATGTTCATCCTGAGACCCACTCTTTGGGAAGCACTACGGAGATCTTCGAGCATCTCGCAATATAACTTGTTCCAATTTTTAGTACCACGTGATCTGCGCACTACAAATTTTCGTACTGAAAATTGCTACTGCGCAAGCCTCATTGTCTATGGTTTGGTTCAAGTTATGTTGCGCGAGCTGTATCGCTAGCTAGAGAATGGAACTCCTTCCCTGAGTCTGTAATTCTCGATAGGTACATACAATCTGTGGGTTTTAAGTCGCGAATGTGAGGTACTTTCTAGGCAAGCACGTTTTATCGTAGGTCGCATTATCGCTTCTATTGGGCGTGATAACGGTCAAGCGCTTGACTATCTATCATAAAAAAGATAAATATAAGCAGCATTAACACACAGGTACACGATAAATAATCAATAAAAAGTGATTATTCAATCTATAAAAGACACCCGGAAAATCATAATACAACCCGTCAATCTCCGCACTTACAAATCGTAAACAAAAAACGCTCGGTATATAAAAGGCAGTGAGTGAAAAGAGTAATTTTCTCCTCCATAAAAACAGTTACGCAGTTATTTATGGTGATACCGCAATCTATACAAGGGATTTCGCCCGGGGCAAAGCATTAACGATTATCCGGGTATACCCTACAAAGAAATATTACTTTGACAAATAAATTGCGTATATTTCTTTTGACGCTCATCAGCGCCCATGTTCGTTTATTATACGATTTGAAATTATGTAGGGTTACCTTGGGGTTGGGGTATTTCACCCGTATTTTTGCTATTGATTTTTATTTACTTTTACTCGTAAAATAAGCTGTTAAGATTATCAAGTAACAAGATAATGATTGACCGTCTGATGTGAAAATATTGAATTCTATTTCACAGGAGAGGTCAAATTATTTCAATTCAGCCATCACGTAGTTCGTATGGACCCCGGTTCTGTCGTAATTTGTCAGGGGTTACAAACGACGGACGGTGCCCGCATTAGGTCAGCTCCGTAATGATCCTAACTCTTTTACTTAGAAAATACTGCTCGTTTGTTCCAGCTAAAGTCAATAGACGTACTTTATTGTTTTTGATAAAGGTAGTAAAGATGTATAACAAATTGCGGATCCTGTTTTTGCATTATTTAAAAAAATATCCCATAAAATTTTTTTTCGAATTGAATACAGGTAACTTATCAGCTGTGATAGCTTTCACAGAAATTGAGATTTCTGAGATGATACTTATGATAAATTAAAGACAAAATTAGAAAACATTGCTCCAAATAGTAAATACGAGAAACGTTCTCAGTATACAAAAGTGCCTATTCTAAATCAATTACGATATTTTTTAAAGTATGAACGTCGGCCCTTCTTAAAACATTTGACGCTGACCGACTACGTTTGATCTTACCTATCCCACACATAAATAACGAACAACTAGAACTTTGGACACTTTTCCACAATAACTAGAACATTCATCACAGTCCTACTTAACAATTAAACAAAGCGTCACGAGTACACGACACGACACGTCGTCGTTCCTAACAAAAAGAAACCGTCGTGTCACGGCGACATTATCGTGCGGAGCCTGATTTCCATACAGATTGTTTACATTCCACCCCCACATTTAAAACCGGTGTCCCGACACTCCCGACACCACTTTGTAATAATTATTTGTACGTACTAAATGAGAAGGGGGATTACTTCTTGTATCGAACAGATGTTAATGTCAAACGTATGAAAATTGTTACAAGAGAATTCCCCGTTCAAATTGGATGGTCTGTTCTGAAAGTGAAGTAGGTTGAGAGTAGTAAGGACTTCAAGTAAAACCAAAAGTTTGTGGTGGCATGTTGTATTGTCAGAAGTCACAATACAAGAGAGCGTTTTTAGACAATAACATTATATTTAATTAAACCAAATGTAGGTCATCAGCGACGTACGTCATGTTGCAGACCGTAACGCTAAGTTACGGTGCCATGCATATGTAAAATACGACTATATTACAAAAGCATGAAAGCAAGTTCCACAATTTACACAAAGATTTTTAGTAATAAGTACTGACATTTAGTAGGTATAATGATTGAGGTTCCAGAATGTCAACCTATCGTGTACCTACTTTTGTACGGAGTACAAAATATAATGCTTCTAAACAATATATGGAACTATTAAAATAAGTGATTAAAGTAATGTCAAACTCTCTAAACAGCAATGAAATGCGTACATCCGCTAGCTAATGATAAACCATATGAATTCTATTCATTTTATTAAAGAATTTGATACCGGCACTTTAAGAAGTAAAATGCAATTTAATAAAATAGAAGTAATATGTTTGTTTACTCTTATGTTGCGACAGTATAGGGACTTTACACGCGCAGTACTTGTTCGACATCTTATTTAAAAGAGAAAAACCGTCGTAAGTATAGACTTTATAGTATTTGTGATTTGTGTGTTCAAGCAGTTGAACACACAAATCAGAATGGATTCGACAAATAAACCTATCATTTTTAAAGCTAAAACACTTTTAAACCTTTTGATGAAATATGCAACATTTTATTCAAACACAAGCCAGAAATTGCACTACAGTTCAAAACTGTTCCTGGCTAATCCCGGTCTTCTATACAAAACTCTTTCAGACGTTGTGCTTCCGAATCCGACTTTTCTACTTGACTGGCATTATTTTTCTTAACGTTAAGCTGGTTCCCTGAGCGCCGAAAGTGGCGCCGTGGTGAATTATATTTCATATTATAATTGTAATACACAATTTTAAAAATGTTTATCGTGGAGAATTTAGGGCCTACAGTCTAGTATTTTTAGACGGTATCGTTACATTCCCCCGTAGTCACTACTAGAAGTAGATAGCAAAACTGCTAAAAGAGGCCGTTTTTAACACATTTGCTATCTACTTCTACGAATGACTACGAGGGCATGTAGTGATACCTTCTAAAAATACTAGACCATAGGCCCTAAAATCTCCACGATAAACATTATTAAAATCTTTTTCTATTAATAACATATTAAATAAAAACCTCTGAGGGCGCCACTTTCGGTCATACAACCGCCTTAATGTAGTTTCTTAACCTCAAATTCATAGGGTCGTTTGGGATTTGTATTTCTTAATATACGGTTCTACTACGGTAATGTGGAGTCGGTGGCGCAGTGGTTTAGAGCCTGGCCCAGCGATTGCGGAAGTTAAGCAACGGTCGGTCATGGGATGGGATTTTCTCCTCCGTGCTTCGGAAGGCACGTTAAGCCGTTGGTCCCGGCTGCATTTGCAGTCGTTAACACCCACCAATCCGCATTGGGCCCGCGTGGTGGGTTATGGCCCATCCTCCTTACCACCCATAAGAAAGGCCTGATGTGCCCCAGCAGTGGGGATATCAAATATGGCTGATGGACTACGGTAATTTTGTTTTGTGATAGGTATTAGTTTATTGACAAAACGCTTTGGGGAGGAAAATTCAATTATAAAATTGAATCTAGAAAGTCAATTCTGTAAAATCTACACCTTAAATAATCAAACTCTTGTGAATCATAATTATTTATGTCAAAATGTTTATGTAAACAATTTGTATTTTTAATACCTACCTAATTACCTAATAACTATTTTTGAAATTATATTAAAATTAATTATGTACCTATACCATGAATTTAATATTTAATTAACAGGATAACTTTAGCAGAAAATGAATGTTATCTTAATAACGTGGTACAAGAGATATAGGTATTTCATGTAACAACACCGGCATGTGGCAAATTTAATAACAAAGATCCTAGACAATATGTCTGCTTACCCAATAATCTTACTTGTTCTTTCTTTAATGCAATATCAGTTCCCTACGAAAAAATAAGTTACTATGTCTCTTGATAACTTTGAATACAAGTAATTATTAATTTTATATAGAAGTACACTCACAGTTTTAACCAAGTGGTTAAATACAAAGTTTGATATTAGAAATTAAATGTGATAATTATCGAACCTGCTAACAAAATTTCACGAGATTCGGTTGGGAAATGCGACCGATGCGATGCGATAAGGCTTTGCGCTCGCTCGGTCAATAAGTAGCGGAACGTACGCGCGCGATAAAGCATCTAATGTAACTTCTCATTTAAATGAACTGATTGGATCCCATGTTATGACTTGATCTTTAGTGTAGTGAACTTGTGACTCTCAAAGTCAAAAGAAAAGCGAGTGCAGCTGTAGCTGACCTGTAAGTACCTGCAGCGTATTGTTGTTATCTACTTTGAATCGTGAACCTCCAGTTTTGTGCTTTATTTAATTTATGGTCTACTAATAAAATATTTTTATTTAGTTACTTATGTTACTTATGTTATTTAGTAATATTCGGCACTGTTTTGTCTATTTAATAAAGAACAATTATTGTATTAACCCTTCAGCGCCATCCGCCATTTTGTTAAAAAACAAAAAACCCTCCCCACCAACTGACAAGAAAGAAATAAAATGGCGTCTTTCACAAAAAAACTCGATAATTTCGTAATCAGGCTATAATTTATCATTTTGTAAAGATAGTTTTATTTATGAATTCTTTTCTCATTTCTAGATACCAAAATCATAGTCATTTACATAGAGAAAAAACCGATTACCGGTACCGGTCTCCGGCGACCGCTTGGGCTTTGACAGAACGGCAATATGGCGATTATGTCAGGTCGCCGGCAACCGCTCTGGCACTTAGAGGTTAACCCAAGTTCATGTAGGTAATGACTTTTTAAAATTTGAGATTTTTGCATTCACAATGCTATTTTTATACAATACTAAATAATATACTAGAAAAAATACGACTCGCACCAGATCAATACTCAGATGGGAATCGAACCCGCGACCTTTGGATATCCGGTCCAATGCTCTGACCGCTGAGCTACCGAGTCACTGATTCGATTCCCGTCTGAGTATTGATCTGGTGCGAGTCGTATTTTTTCTAGTATATTATTTAGTATTATATCAAGTAATGACTGTTATGTGCCAAAATAAATTTAAAAAAAACTAGGTTTAAACTGTATGATTCCTATATAATTTTTCCTTTACATCTATAATATGGAAGAAAAAGAAAACAGTCTGTTACCGATATTGGCGTTTACGTAACGAACGAAACAACTACGAATTTGGTATTAGAATTGGTATTAGAAATGCTTCACAAAGTAAATATTTGCGTTCACTATATCCGGTGATTGAAATTGCTGGGACAAAAAATAACAAATCCGAACAGATATTTTACGTAGGAATAAAAATCATTAGTAACTATCTGTCTGAAAATTTGCTCTTTCGACTAAGATATTATTAGTTTCTTGAATATGATTATTTAAATAATTAATTCAGTCTTAGCTGTACCATAAGCTGTTTATTTTACGAACACGTGTAACGTTAAGAAAACAGCTAAACTGTCGGTTTGTTTGTATATAACCTACCGTCAGATCTTCTAGCCAAATTCCTTTGTCAATGTTCACGACTTGCGCAGGAGAACATGTAGCTGATAAATTAAATCTTAAGCAAAAGCTTGAAAGCTAATTAAAAAATCCAGAGCTTTAAAAAGCTTTGCAAAAAAGTGTTGATGAAATTCACCTGAACACAAGCTCATTTTCACCGAGCACCGTATTATGTAAGCCTAGCCCATCGTGCCACGAAGCTAGCTGGTTCATTTGGCCCGCCTCGCCTTTCGACTCCTGCTCGCTTTTGTGAATAGAATCCAAATGAGTCGAAAAATTTCACCGACTGCATTTTGGACCAGTGAACGCCCCACTTAAATTTATAAACACAATTTTATTCCAAATCGTTATATCATTTTATTGCAGTGAATTATTTAACGTATGTTTATTGCTTTTTGCGATTATATTTATCTATTTTTTTTGTGTGCACAACAGGATAATGCTTGGCTTTCACCTAACCTGATGTTAAGTGACGATAAGGCCGATAGTGGAAGCGTACTACACCCGGAATCCTCATCACTAAGGATGTCTTAGATACTACTGTCTTAAATACATTGCACTCTAGGCAACTTAATCGATTTAATTTACCGCAGGTCTTTTTACATATAGTTCACTTCAGTCATAAAACTAACTTAAAAGAGAAATTCAATGTACTAGTTTTAAAATATAAGTAAAGTTAAAGTTTTTTAAATACTTGTTTAAGTGTACTTATTTTACTTAGTTTGTACTTAAGACCTCTGAAGACGACATTTAGGTACTTATGTCTGAAGGTGAAAATGTCTCGGTGTAAACATCATAATATTATTATGATGAAAACAAAAACAAGCCGAAATAAAAACACCACGAATGAATGCGCACCAGACATTTTTATGTTATTCTTGCAAGCTATTGTTTAGTTAAATTGAAACAAGTGCTTTAACTCATTATCTCATTAAATACTAAGGCTGAGTTGCACCATCTAACTAACGATAACAAGCTTGTTAAAATACCGGTTAAGCACAAGTTAGCCAAAAAAAGAGGTTGCCACTTGCCAGCCAGCATGTTGTCCTTTGACAAGTTTGACGTGACAAATAGGTAGCATTATCATTTGACGTTAACTTTAACTTGGCATCGTTTTGGTGCAACTCACAACTCACACTAAATAATTCATACACATGATAAACCATAGATTGTCAAACTGGTTCAAATGATATTGAAAGTGATAGAAACAAAATAATCAATAATAGGGGTTAAAGTATGAAATTGCCGAATTTTTGTCACACACGACTCTTATAATCTATGATGTAAGAGATGCTTTGGTTACTTGCAAGAAGTCGAATTATAACCATTCATAAAACTCCTATTACAATTTTAAACGTCAAGTTTTTTCTGAAAAACTTTAAAGCTGCTAGCTAGTATGAAGTGTCACTTGCCAAGAAAAATATACAGAGTCAAAAAGTATCACAGTGTAAAATAATTTTGTAAGATGCTGTGTCTCCTCATCGCGTCGCCTCAAGTTTCACCCGACACAACCACCAAGAGTTTAAGTCTTAGCTCTTAATAATACACTCTTATTATAAACTAGCTTTTGCCCACGGCTATGCTCGTGCAGACTTGAGGATTTATTATACAGTTAATCTTTCACATTCTGTTAGATTCTTCCTTTTATATTTATAACTATATTGCACAGGAAACCCACATAAGAAAGTACCTAAAGGTTAATACACTTATCTACTACTATACTAATAACAGCTTATACCTATAGTACCACTTTAGGTTCATTTACCCCATTTATCCCTTATGGGGTTGAGTTTCGGAAAACCATAAAATAAATGCTTCATTATTTGTTTTTAGAAGTAAACCTACGAATCAAGTCGAAATGTCAATTTTATATTTTTTTCCATACAAAATTGAACTCCCATTTCACCCCTTTAGGGGTTGAATAATTTTACCGTGTTGGAAAAATAAATGTAATTTTTGCAATCAAAATCCCATTTAACCTCAATAGTGACATCCATATTGATTTTTTCGGTTCATTTACCCTATTTATTATTATTATTTATTATTATTGTTTATTACTTTCAAATTATGAAGGCATATGCAGCATGATGATATTAATGCTATTTTTTATGTTTATTGCTGTCATGTAGCGTGTGAAAAAAAAGTGAAGCAACAAAAGTAAGTACTAACTTTTGTTGCTTCACTTTCTCGATTCATTAATTCATTGTTTTTTTAGTGTTTGTTGTTGTTTGTTAGTTGTAGTTCGGTCGAAATAATATTATGTGCTCATTTGATTGTGTTATGTTAATTCGTATTTAAATAGTTTTATAAAAAGAAGATTAAGGTGGGCGGCCCTGAGCGAAAGTGGCGCCGCGGTGAATTATATTTAATCATTATAATTCTAATACACAATTTTAAAAATGTTTATCGTGGAGATTTTAGGGCCCACAGTCTAGTATTTTTAGACGGTATCGTTACATTCCCTTCGTAGTCACTGCAAGAAGTAGATAGCAAAACTGCTAAAAGTGGCCGTTTTTGACACATTTGCTATCTACTTCTACGAATAACTACTAGGGCATGGAGTTTTACCTTCTACAAATACTAGACCATTGGCCCTAAAATCTCCACGATAAACATTATTAAAATCTTTTTCTATTAATAACTTATTTAATAAAAACCTCTGAGGGCGCCACTTTCGGTCATACAACCGCCTTAACCAGCCTAGTATCTAACATAAAAAAACTTTCATGGAGGTCTTTTTAGCATTAAATCTTAAAATAAATTTACTTACGAAATAAAAATCAAATTCACTGCAAATCCAAATGACGCCAAAATTTACATTTATTTTATCGTTTGTTTCTCAAAAAGTTCGATACCGCCACCGTTTTGTTAATGTTTTTCCAATACTTGGCGGCCATTAAAATTTTCTAACGCTCCCGAATTACTACCAATACCAATTTCCGTTATCTCGGAGAAGTCAAATTTAACACTACCATCAATCATTCTCATCTCATTAGGCGTAAACGAAGTGAGCGAACGCAAAACGGCCCCAAATGACATTGAACGACAATAAGATATTTATTGCTTGTTATTTACAGAAAAACAACAATAATTGCAATAAGAAAGGTATTAGATGATCAGCAAATATAGTACCTACCTACAAGTTTATCAAACTCTATATAATATATTTTCAAAAAATATCGCCCTGTCTCTGACTCTTTTCAACATGAGCATTTTTGATAGTTTTCATTAGCTTTAACAGTTTACATAAACTTTAAAAATTGAAAGACGTTAACATTATTACTATCGAAAATAGTACAGAAACTGAAAAAAAAATAGGACCAGACTATAAAGTTCGACAAAAGAAATATTATTTTCTTCATAATATTCTTCCTGTTACTCGTCTATATTGTTCCGACACAAAGACCTAACTATCAAGATGACAAACCCTTGACGCTCAAGTTTCGTTAGTTTTTCCACCGCTTTAGGAACGCGAGAACAGGTGGCCTATTACATAATAAAGAGTCACGATAACCAAACGATGTTCGTCCAACTCCGTGACACTATTAACTCGTTAATAAGGTTCAAAATCTAAGTTAAACTTATGACGAACACCGTCCGAATATCGGGATTATTTTTTTGTAATAGGCCCTCAGGATTGGCGTAGAAGGGGGAAAAGGAGGGAGCCTAGGGAGCTGACACCCCGTGTAATCTCAAGTTAGGGAGCAATTTGGTGTTTGCTTTCAGCACTGCAGCCTTAACTACAAGATTGTCTTCCATGGCAGTACGACCGTGGAATTATCAATTCTTTGCCTGTAACTTTTTATCTGTGGGGTACTATTGAACTGGATTCGAACTGGCCCGAAGTATTGCAAAAATATAAAAACTTATAGAAATTAAATTTACAACTGAATGGAGTTAAATAAGTAATACTGCACATTAAAAAAGATACACGAAATACTTTTAGCGAAAGTGAAAAACTAATAAATTAATAAAATATGAAAACAATCAAAATCCATTAAGGCTTAATTAAAAGTATGTAGTTTAGTTTATACTACAAACTGTATTTAAATGGCCTAAATGTAATAGGATTCGATCTTACTATCACAGTTTTCGCAGCCATATCATAAAACAGCGTCGACTGGTTAAGGGTAAAGTATATTGGACCAGTCTGATTCGCACTTCTTGAAAGCTACCTAGGTATACAATATACATTTATCACTTGCCATTGCTGCTAATCATTGTTCGCTGGAAAAAAATAAACAGAGATAGGTAGTTCACTGCTTTTCGAATAACGCAGAGCCACCTGTGTTTCCCACTATGTAAACGATAAATCTAGTTAGATGGCGAAAAGAGTTGAGTATCTATTCTTAAATTTGAGATTTTAGCATTCACAATGCTATTTTAAATCTATAAAATTTAGAGAGATGTCTAGAGATAAACATATTGGATTACCCTGCTCCGCATTTCTCGGCAGATATTTCTCTTTTCGACTCTCGAAATCTTTTGCTAAATCAAAAATACCGTTTGTCGACCGACCCGCTGATATCAAGCGTGGAGACGGCCGTGTGGTTTTCTCTCTCTATTGATTATTGTTTCCGAGTGAAAGGAAGGGATAAACCTATAGAAAAATTCGGTGCCAGGCGGACCAATATAGGTTTGCTCTTCGGCCTTTTCCGAACATTTGGATATTCGCAATAGCGACAAAAGTTTTACTCTATCATATATATTCTTCAGTGCCGTAATGGCTCAATAAGTCATGCACGCTACCGACTTCCTATCCTGGCCTCCTCGGCAGTACTATAGCAGTAATAATCATAAAATTTCATACCGAATTCCCGGGGATGAAGCCATCCAATATCCATCGGGTTCGTATCGTGTTCCGATATCCCGGTACAATTTCTGTCCAATTATTGTAATCCGAAACTAAACTGCCTGGACCTGTTACCCGGCAACGATTATCCTCTAATGCCAATTACAAGGAAAAAGGGTACTGTAGTGGCTCAAATCCTAATTTGTATATGTGATCGTCTAGTTATAATGTTTTTCTATGTATTTGGTGGTCTTGGTGAAAGTCGATGTTACTGGCATCTAAGTGATCTGCGAATCGTGTTTATGTTTGTACTATTTAGTAGCTGCGTGTGAATGGAACGGAGGCTCATCGAGATAAATCCATCATTCCGCAGGCCTATGGTTTTAAATAACATTGCGAAGCTTGTTAATATTACAATGCAAATTGTTTTAATCTGATCGCGACTTTCGCCTCTCCTCTACACTAATTACCTAAGCTATAACCGAAAGATGTCTGCTCATGATGTGGATTACACTCTGGTCGTTTAATAGCGCCTACAAAACCTTCTAGGAAAAACCCTTCTGGGGTTTATTATTTGGGGAACGTCAGCCATCTTTGTTACGCTGCGGAGCGTTTGTCAGACATCTCCAGGATGTGGACTTTTATTTACTTTACTTTATAAGGTGTTCGCTAGACACCTTTCCCCATAAAACCATGGTAAACTTTATTTATTCATATTTGTATTAATTGAGAAAGTTCGATTTGGCCAAATCGGGCGATGGCTGAACGCTATGAAAGTGCAAATGTGACGACGACCCAGAAATGCTTCTACCCGTTCGCTGAATCCACACACAGATAGCCTTTAGGCTCAATAAGGCTGAGCTCGCGAGTACCGGCCATAGCATCCCGTACAGTCAAGTCTAAGAGAATAATCTCTTATAGTCAAGAGCCCTCATTCGATTAAAGTCAGTGGGTGGAATGCCTAGCTCGCAGCCTCAAGCGGTCAAACACCCCAGGATCTAAACATCCTGTGCAAGTTCTATTTCATCACAGATCACCTAGTATACCTATCCCTATTTCCTATCCTAAATACAAGTCTATAAGTGCACCTAACAATGTCTATGTCCTGTGTAGAGGCAAAATGTACTTACACATTATACCTATTCAACACTAATACATTATACTTCCTTCTGCTCAGCTCCTGTTGTGTCTCTCGTCCAAATTCAGCAGCTAGACTCCTTTACTAACACGTTTAAATAAACTACCTATACACAAGTAACCTCAACGGTTTGAATGTAGTCTCTTCCTTAGTCTTTAGTCACTCCCTACTATCCCATGTTTATTTAATTAGGTATATGTATAGAAATCTACCTAGACCTAGACTGAAATCTAATGAATTTAGCTCATAGAAATCGTGATTCAACTGAAAGGTATATGTGTGAGAACGCAAAGTGTTAAACGAAGCCAAACAAACTAGCTCAAAGGTTCTTCTAAGTATTTCTTAGTATTTAACACGGGTTTGACTATGCCTCACACTGTGCCTCCTCTTAGGAATCTTATCTCTAAGCAGTAAAACATATAATTATGGGAAAAAAAATATTATTTATTTAAATTAAATGTGTTTAGTTTATCTTCGAAATAGCAAAAGAAACTGGTTTGATTATTTAAGCTGTCACCTATAGGTTGCTATATAACGACAGCTAGATTTTCAGCTCCTATCTTAAGACCACACTAAATAGAGAGAAAGCGAAAATCCAAAGAAAAAACTCTCTAAGGTCATCTAGATTCACACTTAATTTTAATTAAACACACACTAAAGTTTCAATAGTTATTTTACAAATTAAGTCTAAAGTGAGATACGAACACATTTATAGAACTAACCTGATACATTGATTGAAAAATGGAAAGAAAAAAACTATTTCACATATTAGTCTAATCTAGACTTGATTATTAACATTCATAATAGATATTAGTGTTTCGTATTCCACCAGGCTACATAAAGTTACAGTCTCTAGAGCTTTAATTAATACTTTCACGTTAACCATCCTTATCTCCGAGATTAACTATGTATCAAGAAAACGCAATCCAATTCAATCTAACCCGGCTCTTTGCATTTCTATCTCATTTGGTAGACCATCTTGCAAATACCTCCGTCTATTTAATATTCGACGATTGCAATAACTGAATATCTTATATCCACAACACCCTAATACAACTATTGCGCATATTAAAGTCAACACAAAAATGAGGTGTTCTACCGAGTTCCATTCGGTTATTAAAGAGAAACCCCTAGAATGGAGTTGTTCTTCGTATTGATACATTTCTACGTTGTATACGATATTCTGCTCGTTAATCTAGAGATTGTACCTTTATTGACACATGAAATAAATCACAATGTATACAATTACATACCCCACTCGACGTTGTTTGGATTCACTTTGTAAAATAGTTACACTTGTTTTAATATTCAAATCTACAATTTACTTAACAAAGTTAGTATTTATTTAATAGTTAACTCTTTAGTCTTTATTGCTCACACAGTTAGTTACAATGGAGTCCCGAAACTCCCAATCTAACACTCCTAAAATATTAAAAGCGTCTGCGTCCTACTGTCTGTCTTAGCGTCTGTGTCCCGAATCCCAGTTGCATCGTCGTTTTATCTCTTCCATTCCTACTGAAGTTTTTCTCCGCCCGCTCTACGCCCATTTAGACCCCTCATTGGTCAGCTTGATGCTTGCAATCTTCACGGCGACGCCTACGCACCATTTCTCACGATCCGCCCTACCAATTCTGAGAACTCAAGTTTTTTTCCTTCCTTCGACTACTTCACCCATCTGTAACACATTTAAATCTACCAAACTCTTAGAAATCTGTGCATTTCAACTAAAATTGTCCATCATTCACCAGTTTGAATAGTTTGTATGACAGTTGAGCGTAATTTACGGCCTACCCAAGACTCCATTTGTCTTAGTCCCCGCTGTGCGCTAATAAAACTTGTCGCTCTTAATCTATTAGAAGAAATATTCGAAACAAATTTTTTATTCCTAGTTTTGTTTTACGAGCCCGGCTCTCACATCTGCTAATAATACGAATGCCATCACAGTACCGATCGAATGACTTTAATTTTGATCAGGGTCCTTTGTTTTATTAAAATAAAGTGAAAGGGAAATGTTTTCCTATTTGCGTTCAAACTTGAATAAATTACACAACTTCTACTACCTATTTATGTTCTAGACTTATTAATCTACAAACATTATGCTATGATAGATACTAATTAAACTTACAGTTTTATTTAATAAGTCCTAATGATTTTAAAACTATAGGTACCTACTAACAAAGGTTTTTTATTCAAAATTCAAAAAGTTTGTGGTTTAAAAAGCTTTTTTATAGGTAGATAGTTGGCTTCAAAGTTCACTTTAACAACTTCCAAATATTTCATCCATTTTAAATTCCGCATCTTATTCTGATAAAAATAACTTCAACTCTACTGTTCAGCTCTATTTAGAATGGACACATCCTAAATGTTAACAGCCACAATTAGAGACTATTTAACAAATTCCAGTAACTTTAAAAGGACATCCACATCCACTTCGCCGAGCCAGAGCTAGACGAACATGCATTTAATTTGTCCATTCAAATAAATTAAACTCCGGATGTGACATTTCTCTCAACTTTGACTACATATTTCAAGCGAATATGTCCCATTACAGACAGTAATTTTGGGCTTTTGTCCAACTCGGTAAGCCCATTCGGAAGTACGCTACTTTTAATTTGAGACTTAATTAATTTCCGCTTCGGTTAATGGGGAAAATTCTGTGAATTAAAACCTATTCTACTTAAAGAAGTGAAGTTCTCTTCAGTGCTTGTGTTTAGCGTGAACCAGGATATCTACAAAACCCCTTACAGGAAATGAATTTTTATCTGCTTTAATTATAACTGTGAGTTTATGAAGATATTCAGTAAAATAATGTAAAGATGAAGACACGTCCAGTCAGACAAAAACTTGAGAAATAAAAAAAATGTAGGCGTGGAAATATTAGAAGATTTGGCATTTTAGTCTGGAAGTTCAGTCATAGATATTTTATTCGATAAACATTTACAGGTTTAGTGCCTGATGTCAAAATAAAAATCTTACGGCTCAGTAGGAAACCAATTCGTATTGCTTACATGTTTCGTAAAAACCCATTTTCCCTATCACAGAGACGGAATGTGGGATATTGGGTTCCAGGACACGGAATAGGTTGATAACCTTTTGTGTCCCGTCCGGTACTCCGGTCATAGGAATGGGCCCATTTTGGTTTGTTTAGGCATTTCATGAAACGAAGCTCCCGTCTCCAGTGTTTACATTGAACCAGGTCGATGATCCATACGTCCGAAGACCATAGTGTTATTAAATTTAAATAAGTCGAGAAACGTGATTAAATAAGTCATAATAATTATTAATCAATTTGATTTATAATAATTCCTTGGACATCTTATCTCAATAAAATCAATTCAAAACTACGTCGATGCAAGAACGAGAGTCACGAGAGTGGATAATATACTTCTTTTATTGGCCTCTCAAGCTCTCTAGACATGAAATAAAATACCGCTGTTTTATTGAAAGTTCTTTGGTAATTAGTATGGTTTGATTTAAAGATGATGGTTGGGAAATTCCACCAGCTTGGGATCCTATAATCCAAAAAAAAAGCCCGAAACACACACTGCAGGATCTAATGACTTAATCAGTTGAATGACTGAACGTCTTCATAAATTCATAGCTTGAGGGAAGGGTAGGCTAGATACGAGCAACCTCAGTTCCCGTGACCACGGCAGCTGCAAAGGTGCCGAAACGTCAGGAAAATCGAAAATCAAACCAAATACCAATTAATTGCCAAAATTCTATAAAACCGCGCTAGTATCCGTTAAAAAGTGTTTTACTTCATTTTTATTTCAGGCTCACAGTTTATTATGACTATTAATTTTATTCATAATTCTTATACAATATTCATAAAAAATACAAACTTTTAGTCGTAATTCAAAACATGTATCACCGTACTAATAAAAGTCTTCTAAATATGCTACTATTTTTCGTTACTTTCTATAAAGCCATTAATTATTTTCTTAATCAATGTAGGCAGACTCCTTTTTGCAGCTCTTCATTATTTCCAGCTCACAAAGCTTAAGCCTTAAAACAGCGTTACATGTGAAGAGTTGGAGTGTGACATGCAGTGAACCACGGCAAACTGGAAACTGGGAACAACCGAGCGTGAAAGAGCCAGCTATTTTGTTTGGCGGGCCTTTATACCCGGGAACCTGTTGCACAATATTCTAATAAGCTTATTAGAGCTTTAATGGACAGTTTATTATGTACCAGGTGTGGGATACAACGAGTTAGGAAAATGTGTATTGCACGTGATTTAAAAAGAAAAGGTTTTTTTGTCATGCAATAAGCATTTTGATTCTTTTGGGTTGAGTTCGATTGACTTATGAACAGTCGATTCGATTCCTTTTTGATTCAGGAGTATATTCAACACTGTGAAAACTTACTAAAGAATTTACCAACCTTCTTGTTTCGATAGGATCCATTGCAAAGTAAAACGTACCTATTTTTAAAAAAAATTGGTTATATTTAAAATACGCAGTGCACTAAATAAGTACCAAAATAAAAAAAGTCGCTAACCAGCATCAACCAACACCTTATGATTATTGACCAAAAAGTAATCGTGATAGAAGGGCTGATTAGCAACCGTGTAGTCTATATTTCGATAGGTAGCCAAATAATAATTTAAGAAGCCGTCCACGTTTAGCCGCTCTCTCGCTCGCACATTTCAGATTTTTTAAATCTGAGTGAGTAATTTAAAAATGTGGTCCGGCCACTTTTCGCAATAGAAGAATAAGGACATTTCAAAATATATTTCAGTTTGGTGTACCTACAAAAAGTTGCAGTTATTTGAACTGTCACAAACGACAACTTTTTGTACTTCAGCGACACGAAACTGGAATATAAAATGTCCGTAATCTTAATATATTGCAAAAAGTATTACGCACTCAGATTTAAGAAATCTTGAGAAAACAAACCAAATAACCTTAAAAGTTTCAAAAAAAGAATGCAATACTGTCTCATAGTGCGGTTTACGGTAAAAGCTTTTTCCATACACTACAAAACTGAATTCTCATCGCAAATTAATATATTCGACGACCGTTGTTACAATTTAATAGCTGAGCCGATAATTCAAAAGTTTATTTACGTTTCACAGGCCGTCGCCCATCAATCCGGATACCCAAAGGAAGGACTGAAAACACGCTCGCATTAACAAAAACGACACACGATCATATTTTAAATAAAAAAGATTCATTTGACTCGCGCACGCTTTGCAATTAACGCTCCGATTAAACTCTGAATTATTTATTAACATTTTACGATCAAACAGTTATTTATTACACCAATTACACATTCCATAGATGATATACGGTGGATGTGCGCGATTTGAAAACGACTTTAATACAATAAATCTAGTAGCTAATTCGGAAATATTATTGCGCTAAAATTATGTTTTTAGTTACTTAAATTGTTTTCGTTTATTTAATACAACTTTATTTTTATTTTTTTATTTAATAAAAATATATCTAAATAAATGTATAGGTACTACAATCTATGAATGTACCTAGTCAGTTGAATTGGAACTGTAGTTCTACAAGCTATTATTTCCTTTAATATACATTTTTAAAAACCTACAAAAGTTATATCTAACGTAGCAACTTTTTTCTTTACACACGTGCTCCTTTTATTCATATGGAAATCTTCAAAGGTCGAATCGAGGTATCATCTTCAATAAAACATATCAGATGTGATAAAATATAGTGTCAATAAATACTCTTATATCTTGCGTAGGTTCTATTCTATCGGGATGGAAGAATAATTATTGATACTATGACTTTTGATATGCGTGGTTGAATTTTCAAAAACAATACCTGATAAAAGCGTTATTGTGACCAGACCAGCCCCTAACGATTCTTGATTGAAATCGATTGAAACCGCAGTTACATTGCCATTTTAAGCAAGATACTTGTCACATTGGTTCTTACTAAAGCAGCAATGTATCTGCGATTTCTGTCATAGTTGATTGCAACAAAGTTACAAAATCAGCGGGCGGATATTTTTAATTGTCGCTGAAAAATAGCACCAGACATTTATTCCCATACAGATCTCCTACACACCATTTCTACAGGATGTTTGCTCACTATGTGCGTCATCATTCGCTGCGAAAAACGGACTCCGTGCGTTGTGAAGAACTTAAATTGTTTTGCTGCGATTGCGACTGTGTTTGCGAAAATAAATGATAAGATGTGATATGAAAGCTATGTATATTGTGACAAAATGAAGTGCGTCAACTGCAATGGCTATCTATCATTTTATGTCATAGAACACATTCAGTTAATAATGTTATGACGGAACGTATATTAGCTTTTTGACCGAGTGAGCGCGAAGGACGAGCGAAGCGTCTCTGTCAGCTTGGGCAAAAATTCATTCAGCCGCCCGACTGTTATCCTCTACTTCTCAACTGATCCTCTTGAAAGACAATGCAACTTTTACCTGCGGTTCAATTTATCATATTGCAGCCATTTTTAAAAAAAAATCACAAACACGAGATCTACGGCTTACAGAGCCACTAGTTAATAGCATAACAGGCGCTTGTTAGCCCTTTTATTGTTTAGCTATTCAATAAGGAGCAGAATTATAATGCGCATTTCAGATAATGCTTTACTATATTCTGATACTGTAGTATAGCGCATCGCTCAATTTCATAGACGATAATATCGGAAATGATTAAAGCCGTGTAAACGTGTTCTAAATAAATGTATGGTGAGGGATATTGTTGTGCTATGAAGTATAAAGCTATAATAAAAAGCGTAATCTGAAATGAGCTTTATAATACTGCTCTTATTAGCAAAACAAAAGGCAAGCGCCTGCCGTGCTATTGAAAAGCTATAAATAATATATGCTGCTAGAAAATGCTACGCTAATCTGTATCATACTATCATAAGTTAAAGTCAAGTCCAAGACCGTTGCGGCTGCAGCAGTTTGTGACAGTTTGCTTACAACTTGGCTTGTCAACAAAAGTCCGTAGCAATTCCTCCCCAAATGCACAAGACCATTTAATTTATTTAATTTCTTCCCTAACCTCATTACGTTTTATTGGAATGTAATGGTACAAAAAGTAGGCGAGTACAGTTGGATTATTTCCAGATAGTCGGCCGGCCTCATTTCGAAGTTGCATTTTATTTATTGCCCACCATATCTCGCTACGAATTGAATCCAAATTACTGGAAAAATTCTTACTGAACTATGCGACCGGTTCCCGTTACAGTATGTATACCTTTGAACAATTTCCTTCTGTTCGTTCCTACAGAGAATGTACAAAAACTTTTATATGAAGACCCTGAGCGGAATAAATTTTTCATTCCGGATGAAGTCTCTGACACTTAAACTTGTAATGGGGATGTTCATGTAATAAGCATGAGCTGTATTTAATGACTTTGGAGATGTTATTGAAAAACTTTCTTTTAAACTCTGAAATGTCGCCGTGGCTTATTTCGTCCTAAGATGTCGTGTAGAATATTGGCAATTTTAATTTAGGCAACTTACCAAAAGAATGCTTTGTAACTTTACGGTTTCATGACTTAATACAAAAGAAAAAATCTTTTCATTTCTTTTCTTTTTTTTCTTATGTCTTAAATATTAATTTTTTGCTCTAAACTTATCAACAGACAGGTTTTACACAAATTACTTTTGAGGTAATAAGAGCAAAATGCTAATCTATTTTGCTATTTTAATGTAGGAAATGAAGCTATCTTTTGTATGGAGACATCAACATTAAATCCTAAGTCGATGAAACGTTGCAAGGAAATTATATACCTAGTATGAACCAAAACCTATGTACAAATATAAAAAAAAACGATTTGGATAATTTAAAAAATATGTTTCATTTATGATACTTTAGCATACTGTAAAGTTTCGTCTATCTGTCGTATCGTCTACTGTAGGGGTCCACTACCTTATTTTCCTCGACGGCTCGCGCGGGTCGATCTGTACGAAGCGTAACCAGTGACAACAATTTAAAGGTCATTGGGCATTTTGTTCGGCCATTTGACTTACGGCGTACACAAACGAAATAGGGCTAGGTATGTAGATAAATGTATCTGCTACTCGGTTGTATGGGTCACATTCTTGCAGGCCATGTTTAATTTTTTATCATTATATCATAGCATTTCAATAATAAATAAAATAAAACAAATAAATAAAGACAATACAAACGTTTATTATGGTTGTACCACACATTTTCACAATGCTGTAAGTAAAAACTTCTGTTTTATTAACAAAAGTTAATAACATTAAACATATACTCACACACACAAGTACTGTAAAGTAACTTTTTTCTGCCGGTCGGTACATGAAAAAATAATACGTATTTTGAAAAGTGGGATTGAATTCTTCAATTTAAAACTAGTTTGGTCTCTGTACGCGAACATTCAGCAAGTAGGTCAAATATGCCCTTGTGTGGAAAAAATAAAAAAAAATAAAAAAAAAATGACCTGACAAATTTTGAAAGGAGGTCCAAAAATTACCCTGTATACCATTGTATAGCATAGCGTTCATATTACGCCATATAATCAATCGCAAGCTCAGTTGACAGTGATCCGTCAAAGTGTGCACACAATAGATTTGATACTGGATAGTCTTGAAAGCTCAACAAGCTCATGATGATAATCCAGAATTTTGTTCCTGACTAGCATTGTTGCTACAACAGCAGAAGAATACGAGACTCTGGCTACCAAATCATATAAAGTTTAGAGGTGGTCATAAATCATATAAGTATCAAATAAAAAATAAAAAAATCAGTCATCTCACACTCCACTCGGCGACCTGACTTAAGGGTGATGCATTAAGGTGGTACCCTGTGAAAGTGGCGCCGGCGCCGCGGTGAATTATATTTAATATTATAATTCTAATACACTATAATCCACGCTAAACATTATTAAAATCTTTTTCTATTAATAACTTATTAAATAAAAACCTCTGAGGGCGCCACTTTCGGTCATACAACCGCCTTAAGCGACAGTTGTGTACCAATGTACCAAATATAGGTACTTACTAAAATTCTTTACGCGTCATTAAGTCACTTTTAGATGGCTTGTATAACGAAACGACGTTATACTGTAACTTATCTATACTGTGTTATAATATAATCCAAACGTATTTCAGCCATTTGCCTCCGTAATAAATACGAGCGAAAAGTCAAAGAATTACTCAATCAAAGTTTTATTTAATTACGTTTTTCATTTTACTGGCCTGCTAACATTATTATTACAGTAATTGTTACCTAAACGAGTGTAGTTATGAGTTAAGTAATCCTTTGGTAAGTGTGAAATTATTAATAATATCTAGAATATTTAATAACAACATGATTTATATAACAACTGTTTTCGTTGCGTTTCAAACCAAGTTCTTGTTGTATAATCTGTGTTCAAACCTAAACGAAATGGTCCCTCTATTTTGAGTGATTTTTTCTCGTAATTTCTTCGGGCACAAAAACCAAGGGTTGTCGAAATTAATCGATTACTGTTAATTAAACTTCAACCCTCCTACTGATAAACGGAGCTCACAAGCTTTGAATAATTATTCAATGTTTTTGATCACGTCACTCAAACGCCAATTTGAATCCATGCAAAAGAGACAACACAACCGGTAATATTCTTCGTGATATAATGAACAAAGTTTTTTCAGTGCAATGATTTCATTAAAAATTAAAAAAACCCGCCTGCATAAAAAGACAAGCCAACTGAAAAGATGGAACCAAGATTAAATATTAATGGCAACATAATAACATGCAGTCGGAGGCATGCATAAAGAAAGTGACATTATGAATAATTTGAATTATATGCCTCCGACTGCATGTTATTATGTTGCCATATATTTAATCTTGGTTTTATAATTTTTTTTTCCGTACAGCCACCATGTTGTTTTTTTATAACGCCACCTTCTTAAGAACACTTGGGCTGACAGGACAAATCTAACGATATCTTAATCAAAGAAATCCGTTCAGCCGTTTGAAAGATATGAGGTAAAATAGTAGATTGTTATACAAGACGCTAAAATGACCCATTGCATACGAGGTAGTTTTATTCCCGAGCTTTAGCGAGGAAATAAATAGAAACCGAGTTCCAATGGGTTTTAGCGTCGTGTGTTACACTATACTTTTCACAACGATTGCGAGAAAATAAAATACAATATTAAATAGTTTATACATTACCTACTTCCGTAAACGAATCCACTCGTTTTTCTATCCTCCACTTCATAAACTTTTTGTACAATAGTTTAGTACAATAAATGATTTGTTCTTGACGGCAAAAGATTAAAATTATTTCTTTCCTATTACAGTCACACAATTCAATCAGTTTGTAATTATAGAAAAATTCTAAAGATTTCGCGCCATGGTACCTTTTTTAATTTCTGCTGTAGCAGCTAAGCAACACAAACACTCATTTTACGATTCACTCTGTGCACAGAGTATAAATAAGTCTATGATTTCACCGAAGAGATGTTTTTAGTTCCATTTTCAAAAATAAGAATGAGAAACAGTATTAAGTCGAGCGAGTTTTTATTTGTGATTATGAATAAAGACTTTTTCGTTTTAGTAGGCTCATTGGTAATAGACAAACATTAAAAAAGAAAAAGCTTTATCCCCTAGGGGCTATTATGCTATTTTATCTCGGCTCTTGTACGTTACAATGACGGACTTTTTGAGCAAGAGGAGTGAAAAATAATATTACATTCAAACAAACACCTTACAAAATACGCGCGAAAAACATAACCCTCTTGCAGTCGGGTAAAAATATGCCGCTCATATAAAACAAGTTGGGTCATAAAAACATATCGCTTCCATGTTCCATAGGTGCTGGAGTGAAATACAGCTAAGGGAAACTTGATCGCCGCGCTATTGAGCCCTCGACCCACGTCAAGCATGCCACCTTGACAGTAACATTATTAACACGTGGTATAAGGCACCTGCGAATTACACGTATGTAGTTGCTGCCCTTAAAATCCTACGGCTGACCCTTTTTCTTTTACTTTGACAAGGGCGTTATTCCACTATTCTTTACTTCAAGATATAAATCCGAAATTGCTTTCGATATAAAAAGTATTTTACGAATGGTTTTTTGGTAGCAGGACCAATACCTTTAAGTAGTAATATTATAATATTAATTTTGCCTGGAAGACACATAAGGTACCTAGCTCTAGTTATATTTTGCTAGGACTCACGAATCTTTATTATTATTTTTCAAGGAAAACTTACGATCATAAAGGCAATCTCTGTCCGAAAAGTAACTTTGATTAGAATTACCCAATAATAAATTAGTTCCGGAAAAAAATGGTTAGGTTTCCTAGAAAATTCGAACAGATTTGCTTCGTAGGAAGATGAGCTAAATGTGAATTCACGGTCTAACTGTTTCAGTTCGGAACTTGATATATTTTATGTCCCTACTGCGGACAAGTTTCGTAAGCGCGATTTAGATGATGGGTGGCGGCATCTGTTGGTCTGCCCCTGGAATGTAATTTTGAAGGAAACACTTATTACCTCACATTATGTGATATCGAAAGCAGACGTCGGTGAACATTACGGTTTATACTCTAGCTCAAAATTAAAAAAGAATGTTCGAGTATTGAAATACTATGAGGGGTACGCGCAGTTGTAATTAATTATTAAAAAAAACAAAACAACTTCAAATACATGGCTCTAAAAAGCTAGAAATAATATTTTAAAATCTGCATAATTAATTACTAACTCGTAAAAAATCTCGTTTCACGACCTTCGGTACATTGAAAGTGAATTTATCGAATTTTATAAAAAATATATTCCTTTGTTTGAATTAGCACTTACAATACTATAAAATCACAGCAAAGCCATGAACAATTTTGGATCTATATTGGTATGAAATTCATATAAAAATATTTAATTATAAACATTACTATTTTATTGAAAGGTAAATTAAAAGTACTGCTATAACCTAAAATATAAAAAAATCATCTAGAAGATTTATTAAAGAAGACGCGACGCGCATCTAAGGAGCGCGCTTCCTAAAATTACGTCAACGCGTCTTTTAAGGCTTCAACCATTCATGTAGCCTTAAAACTTACGAAACCAAGGCGATGTCGCACTTTGAGCGAAAATGGGGGCTATACTGAAGCGATCAAAAAACATTTTTAATGTTAAAGGTTAAGCTACAGGGCAAACCCTTAACCCGATCGTCTTTGTTTTAGGCTCAAATTGTATCCGACTAAATTGTTCAGAGGAGATTTTCTCAAAATTTTGATATCATTCTTCGTTTCCAAAATATCGAGCGTCAAAATCAAAAAATCGGAGAGAAATGAGCTTTATTCCACTATTTCGGCCATAATTTTTGCCTTTTTTATTTTCTCGAATAATTATTTTTGCAGCTTAGCTCTCGTGAATACGCGTCTTTTGAGTCTTTTTTGAATATCATATCTTCACAATCCTCAGAGATATAAGGGAAGTACTTTTTCGTGAAATCGGAGCCGACTTCATAGACATTAGGCATTACATTAGGCAATGTCAACTTACTGCTCATCACTTTTTACAAAATATTTCTTTGATGTGGTTTTCATCATCAGCTCCATTTTCAAATGGTGCATTTCAAAAGCAAATTAACGAATTACTTATAAAATATGTATAGAATATGAAAGTTGTGCCTTTAATATTTGAAGAGTTCTCTTGATTTCTCCAGGATCCCATCATCAAATCCTGACCTGATGAGGGACCATTTTGGAAGTATACACTTTGTAAACAAAAAATAATTTTGCAAATCGCTTCAGACGTCTTCGAGTAATCGAGTAACATACCTAAAAAGATCCCGATGAACTCAGAACCTCCTCCTTTTTTGAAGTCGGTTTAAAATTACTACTGCGCACACCCCCTCCATATTGCTGAGCGCTCTTAGCTCGCCGCGCAATGTATACTATCTAAGCTTTGTAGGTGTTTATGGATCAAGGAGGCTTTACAGAAACATCTAACTTATATTGACGTGAATAGGCCACTGTACAGCTGAAAACAAGCATTGTTTACAAGCAATGCTTGATTTTAGCAGAACTGCTGAAGCGACATGACCACATAATTTGATTGACGTGCGAACAAACACTTCTATTCAGTGCGAGCGAGAGAGAGCCTTGATTGACATAGGTAAATCTGGTTGAAAATTACAACGCTAGCACAGAATAACTAATAACTAGTACAAGTTACGCTAGCTTGTAAATTAATACAAGAATATCCTGTACGCTCCTCGGTGTTTTCAAAAGCACGTAAAGTCATTGGTTTCAGCTGCATTTTTCAGCGTTAACATTGTACCTGTGTGGTTATAATGACCCATTATCTACATCAAAAGAATGCCTGTGCCCTAGAAGCTATTAATTAACGGCGGTTGATAATAAATAGAAATAGAAAGAAATAGAAATAGAAAAAGATTTATTTTGTGAACCAAAATTAAATAACACGAACACAATAGGTACTTAATTAGGTATCTTCTTAATTATTATTAGATTAGTCTAAAAAGAACACAAAAAAGGCTCACACTCAGCATAAGTTAAGGCACCCAAAGTGTGCCCTAACACTGATCTTCCGTGCTCACCAAAGTATAATAATTTTACATTCGATATACAGGTAGTGCATAATAAACATGTGAAAAATGTAAAGTCGTACAAAAATGCTCATCGTATCAAAATGGACTTACAAGAAAAGCAATAATGATGTTGGTACCTAGGTAGGTATACGCAAAAACACGCAGAGACACAGCATAGTCAAGTGCCATTTTTTTGTGAGTTTAAAAGATAGTTTTTAAGGTTAGTCTTAAAAGATTTAATTGTTTTGGCACTTTGAATTGGAGGTGATATATTATTCCAGCATTTCGTTGCAAGATATCTGAAGCTGCCACGTAATGCAGCTGTGCTGTATCCAGGGAACACTAACCGGGTAATATATATACACGGGCGCTGCGAAAAATTAAGCTTATTATAAAGGTAAAAAGGTGTTAATAAATAAATAAAATAAATAAATTATAGTCTCTCGATAAACTCGTTGTGTCACTTACAACCTTTTAAATTGGCCGTATTCAAGCTAACCAAGCGACGCCTAGGTTATGTCTGGTGGAACCGTCTTAAATCCCTTTATACCAGTATCGCTTCGAGAATCTCAAAGCTAGGAAAAGGAATTATCAGTCACAATCGCGGCTGGTGCAGCCGACCATTTGGCGCGTGTCCAGGCGTCGCGCCGATCTTGTAATTTACTCATGTGGAATCAGATTATAGCGACATCTGGCTTGTATTTAGTTTCTAGTTGCAACGATGCGGTCGCGTTTAATGGTCAACTGAGATAGTTGAATAATATACATACTTACCTACATAATCTTCTATGTTATATTGAAGGATATTGAAACTTAATATTGCATAAATATAGGTAGGTACTTATCGCTTTGGTAAAGGTTTGATAAAAAAATATAAAAATCCTCATCTTATTTTAACCCCCACGAAAAACAGGGCTGTTATAAGTTTCACGTGTGTTGTGTTAGCGCTTTGATATAATAGTCCTAGTCAGGTACTCTAACTATAGATTGTATCAAAATGTTGTAGTTAGTAAGTAAGTACCTATAATAAATTGTTGCAAATTTGGTCCCCTTTGCAATATACATAACTTGTTATATACTCAAAATTTAAAATTCAAAAATAATTTATTCAGTCTAGGCTGTTACAAGCACTTGTGAATGTCATAGAAGCTACGCAATCGGTTCGCAATTAACTATTTAATATTTTTTTTTTTTTTTTTTTTCAAAGTTATGATATAATTATGGAAAGTAGAAGGGCTCGATTACAATTTTTTTAAACTTCCACACAGTTTTCAAGGTCGTCGAAAATATAATATAATATTACAGCCCTTAGTGCTTTAAGACGGAAAAATTACCTGACTACAGTGCTGGGCTATCCTAGCCTACTTAATATTGATATATTTTTTTAATATATATAATATAGTAAATATAATATAATATAATATAATAATATTATATGTGAAAGTTTGTGGGTTTGGATGTTTAGATGTTTGGATGTTTGTTCCTCAATCACGCAAAAACTAATGAACGGATTTGGTTGAAATTTGGCACACAGATAGTAGATAGCCTAGATTTAAACATAGAATACTTTTTATCCCGATATTCTCACGGAAACGGGAACCACGCGGGTGAAACCGCGGGCGGCCGCTAGTTACTTATAAGTACAAAAAACGCCCATATATTACACAGAACATGAAAGTCCAACTACTGAAATGTAATTTTCAACATGCCGCAGAGACATTCTGTAAGATGTAAGGATAGGGGTTACTCACGAACGCGGTCGAGAATCTAAGTTCGAATTGGTATCGAGTAAACGCCAAAACGGTACAAAGGAAACCATGGAAACCGTTTTCAATTTACCAAAATAACAGATTTTTGACGTTTATTCGATCCTGATGTGAACTCGATCTCGTTAAATCCCGTCGAGAGTAGGGTGAAAACTTTACTAGCGAAGTTATTGGTAATAATATAATAATGATGAAATTGGTAAAGAAAATGCTTTTAATTTTGTTATGACTTAATTATTAAAAGATTAGCATATTTGAGGTTATTATTGTTAATGAAAGCAGTGTTCGCAAATAATTAAACGCAATGAACCGAACTTGAATATCAGTCACTACGTTTGGATATTCCAAAAAAGAAAGATAAAGTAAAATAATACTTGAACCAGGAGTAAGTATTCTACGCAAAAAGTCACGATGGCATTAATGAATTCAGTTCATTGAATTTATTCCAGTCACTCTCATTGAATGTTCAAAGAGAAACAACGCAATAAAGATTGAGTTATTTTTAAGAAATCTTTATTGACGATTCTTCGATGTAATCCATGATCAACGATCAGAAATTTAATAGTCACGAGAAAACAAAAAGTAAATCAGTTTTATACATTAAAATTTACATTTTACAAGTAACTTTTTAAATGCCCACAATTCCAGTCGTTTGATTTTCTCACATTTCATTTCATACGTCTCGCTTCGTTATTTTCTATTTCGATATCAGCCGCTTTTAATGCACCTACTGCTGGCCTGGATGAAGCACAGGGGGGGTATTAACTTGCCAGGTTTATGAATTGCTATAGTTACATCTCTTTCTCGCTGTATAGCAAATAAAAGAGATAGATTGATAGCCAGTCAGAAAACTGCCAGGAAATAAGAGGTCATAATACGGCCCCAGGCCTTCCTTATGGGTGGATAAAAAGGATTTTCTATTATTTAGATGCACAAAACCATGTATAAACAAAGCTAGTTAGGATAAATGTAATTAGTAAGTTACGTTATATATAAAAATAGCATAGTGAATGCTAAAATTAAAAAAAAAAACAATAAATGTAATTATATTTTATAGAGGTTATTGTTTGGAAATAAACTATAGGACCTTGACTGCACTGTAACCTGTACATGTGAATTTTACGTTTTAGAATTATAAATTTTAGATACATTGTGTACTTAGTAAGCAATAAAAAATAAGTTGAAGGCGCCACTTGAGGGCTTTAGAACTCTAAACAAACCGGCGGACAGTGAACTTCCTACTCAGACGTGATACTAAAATGAGTTTTGAGCATAATTAACTTTTCTAGTTGTTTTTCGGATTAAGACAGTATTTGTCTAGGGTTCAATTAAATCAATAATCAAACCAAACAAAAATTAATGCGATTTACAGTTTATGAAAACATAAAATTGGGTTAATCTTTCTTAACGCAATGGTTTGCTAGTAGGTACATACTCGTATTTATAGGACCTATACACTGCCAATAGCAGAATGAATAGGCCATCTCCGGCCGTGGTTAGTGCCGGAAGTGGCGCTAGTGGGCATTCGCCGTATAGCCTTTTAGTGTGTCGTGTCTTCTTAAGAAAGAACAGTGCGTTTTATTTTAAACTCTGAGTGACATTTTAGTATCCTTCTGGAACTAAAGTTAAGCGCAGTTGGGACAAGGAACAAAGTTGTGGCTAAGTTGAAAGACTTCTTTTTACTTCGCTTGTACTACACAATATCAGACAATATAATTGTTTGTTAAAGTATTGTTGTTTGAAATGAAACCTAAGTTACTTTGTAAAGATTACTTAGTTCTTTTAAGTTAGTTTGAACAACTAAATTAATGAACTAATAATTGTTAATATAATAAATATGAGTTTCCTGGATTAGCTATAGGTTAAAATGTATTTTGCATGCCCAAAAGTGGGTGAATGTGTCTTGTGCAATATCTTTTTAGAGTTAAGAATTCCATCTGTACTTACCACATTCTGGCATAATAAAAATGTTAATGTTTATGTTTAACATTTGACGTAGCTGAAATAGTTAAGTAGGTGTTTTGAATTTGCGAGAAATCCCACAGTGTCATGTTTTTAAAAACACTTTATCAATTGAGTAAAGTGTTTTTCAAAAGTTTTTCAATGTTTAATAACCTTTATTACCTGTGGAGACCTATTGGCTTTGTTAAATCTAAGAAGTTTAAATTCATTACCTATAATTTAAACTTCTTGGTTAAATCATACGCGTATATAGATATAATCAACAACTGAAAATACGATTATTTTCACGCTCAAGATAGATCCAGGTTAGTTGTAAGAGGATTTTCTTCAGTTCACTTCACCACCCGAAATTTGTTAAAAGCAGAACTATAAGCCAAAGAAGATTATTTTCTTTCAAAGAGAAACAGTAGACGTTTTAACTACTAAAGAATCAGAAGTCAAAACCAAGTCGCGTTGCTTGACGCGCTGCGCCAAAGAAAATGCATTTTGTTTTGTCTCTTGGAAAACTCTAGTAAATAAGTTCGACACTCAATCCTTTGTGGGATACTTTTGAAAAGTTTCAGAGTGAGGCAAGCGAGGCAGGCGAGGCAGCGAGGCCAGTCTTCCGGCCCCTCGCCGCCGCCCGGAGATGAACAATTTATATTTCTATGCAGCAAATTTTAGCTTGCTTAGATCTTGTAGACGGGATTACCCTTCAAGATATTTTATTTTGTAGGGTAATAACTTTTACGTAATCCTTATCATTTCATTAGATTTGCGCACAATCTCTTGAGGTTTTAGAATGGTTTTTCATCGGTTAATTCTTCTGGTATTAGAGCCTTTTACTTTTGTTACGAAACATAAAATAATGTTTTGTGTCGTGAAAGCCACATCTATTCATTACTACAAAATCAAATAAGTTAATAATTAAGGTAACAATACTAAACATTAAGGTCTGATCTGCAGGTTACCATTATCATACGGTGACATTATCCAAATAAGTCAATGATTATTCTATTTAAACACACAAACATTAATATACATTTTCCACGTAAGTGTGGATTTATACTCCAACTTACTAATGACTTAAAGAACAATCTCTATAACTGGGCCACTGGCCCTAAACTGAACTAGTTTCTACGAGTAGAAGCAAATTCATTAAATACTTAATAGAGAATTATGAACGCGCAATAATACGCAGTGTTCGACTAAATTCATCAATTTTCCGCATTCAGAAGAAACTACCCGCAAACAGTGTTGGAAACAGTTCGCAACAGTAATAATTGTAACGGCAAGCTTCCGAACTGTGCCAAAGTCATAAATAAACCCAACAAAATCACAAGTATTCCTCGTTCTATTACACGGAGCTTTCAACCGGGCCCGCTCTTGAATAAATACTAAAGAGTATCACAATTCTTTTTTCCGTAAGACGTTTCTCACTTATTCTTTTGGGGTTACACCGTCGCTGGCGGGCCGCAGTGAGCTCATCATTTGCATCCAAATAGCTCCTATAAATTCGCTACCCGAATTTTCACCATTCCCTTCTCTCCTTGGGAGCAATTAAATACTTTTTTCCCAGAGCGTGCTACGTCCACGGTGAATAAATTCCACTGGCCAGATTGCAGTCGGCAGCTTCATTAGTTGAATTATTTCGACACATTTATCGGTGCAGTCAAATAGTTCGAGATTGGAAAAGGGAATTTAAGCCGCTTCTGTTAATAAAATCTAAACATTTCACAGTTTAATTTTATTAGGTAAGATCTAACAATTTTTATATTTTTTAACGTTTTTTTTTATGTGGACTTACTCTAAGGGCCTTACAACGCATTATTCGCTAGCGACCTTGTTAGTTCTATTTGTTCAAGTTAGAGGTTTTTTAATATAATTTCATGCTTTTGCAAAATTTTCTTCTCGAACTTAGAATCGGAAAGATAGTTTTTTAAAAATGAATCAAGATTCCTTTTTTAACCGACTTAAAAAAAAAGATTCTCAGTTAGTTAGTATTTGTTACATTTAGGAGTCAGTTAGTATTTGTTACATTTAGGAGAACGTTTTGGTATTTTAACCGACTTCAAAAAACGGAGGTTTTCAGTTTGACCCGTATGCATGTATGTTTCTCTGCGATTATCTCACGTTTGGCTGAAGGAAGTTGTACTCCAGCCCTACCCAACATCAATAGACGTGTTTTTATTATTACAATGATAATGCGTATCTAGTTTTTTGAAGTCGGTTTTTGTTCTTTTAAACATTTTTTTTGTGACCTAACCTCGAAAGGTACAAAATAGAAATTCTACGAGGAAATCCTGCATAAACTGAACGGCACCTCCATCGTGGAATCGCCTTTTCTTACTCGCCACAGCCTACAAAACGAGCGGAGATTCTCCGGTCGCATTATCGACGGATGATTTCTCGTCGTGGCGTGTGTAAGCCAAGTCCGGGCGGCCCGCAGCGAATTCAATGTACTGGAAATGATAAGCGTCTAGAACGTTCGAATTCTTGTGTGTATGCAGCTCTACGGTTTCTGTTAGTCTTATTTCTCGTGTTGAATCGGATTTGTTAGGTTTTCTAGGCGGTTCAGTTACTTTTGTACATACGATTTGTACTTAAGTAAGAATATTGGATTAGCGCTTACTAAGTGATACGCGCACAACAAACTGACAGACAAACAGGCAAAAAACCCAAAAATGTTAGAGATGCGTTCTATTGGCTATTATTAAACACTACTTTTTTCAAAATATTTCCATTACACACGCACACTTTCTACATAATTTATTATATTATGTCATGAAGGGATTTTGGTGTACAGATTTAATAGTGCTTTAAAGTATCTAATTCGTTTTCATTTAATTTTCACTTGTAGTTTTATGTTATATGTTACGGGTGACAATTACCTAACTTTAAAAAAAAAACTTTTTCAATGCAATAAGTTTACACTAGAACACTCTAGAACACATTTATGGTTGAACTTACAATGCAAACTTTAGCTTAAATGAACTTCTGCTACTTTGGTACTTAGGTAATCATTAATTTTAGTGATGCACAAAATTATATTAAATTTTAAATAAGTTGCATTTTCCATAAGTACTAACATTTTCTTAATTTATTTATCAACAATGAACGTATTTTAAAACTTTTATGCACTAAGTAATATTTAAACACTAACATAATGCAACTTAGGTTAAGCGAAAAAAAATAGAACAAAAAAGAAGAGTCATTTTAAGGTATTTTTTATGTTTAAAAAACTATTAAGGTTTTTTTTACTTTTCAATTGATGCATATTTTAAATCAAAGAAGTGACGAGGTTCTCTATTTGTGAGAAAAACTCGCCAGTTACATAAATAAATACCCAATATTTATCTTCATAATTGATATCCGAAGTCACTGCAAACTGCTGAATGGATTTCTCGACTAGACCAGATTACATCGGTTAAAATCCAAGCACAGTTTAAAAAAATCTCAATAGGTTAATTTATCAAAAAAGCATGATTTATGAGGCTAAACTCTTTCAGTAAATACAAATGAGGGGGAAGTAGGAACCTTGGGTCAGTGCCAAAGTGAACGCTGATTAATGATTTTCAGACTCACGAATATTTTGGGAAAAATAAATTCGAAACTTCCCCCCATGAGCGGAAAATCTAAACTTTCATGTTTTCAAGTCTCGGCAATTTTTTTATCTTTTGTACAGTTAATTAACCGGACAAAAGATAAGAGTAATTAAATTACAGCATGATATAATTAAATCATGCTATAACTTAAATTCATTAATGTTGAGCGTCTTTGGACTTATGTCAATTGGGGGAAATAAAAATAAAAGTTTTTTATTAAAAATACTTCTTTATCAGAAGAGCTCGATGGCGCAGTGGTAAAGCGCATTTGTCTTGCAACCAGGGTAACTAAGCAACTTGCGCAAAAATGTAATATTTCTCTCGAGCCCTATGCTTCGGAAGACACGCTAAGCCTTGTAAGAGATTTTCTCCGACGGGGTGACTTTGGGAGTTAAATAGTGAGCGATCGGCAATTAGGTGTTAAAGTCAGCTCAAGTTTGTAGTGCGGCTTGCTCAGTTAGGCTTGAGCATGTTCAGGGAGTGATTCTCCCGACCCTGGAGTACAGCGTATTAGAAATTTATAAAGATAAGGGCGCCTTATACGCTGCAGCAAACGATTTCAGAGATAAATAAAGAAAGTAATTGAATGTAAAGAACTACATTTATTCCTTAGAAAAGTAGGGTACAAATTTCCCGCTTAAAGTTAAAAGATTAACTCCTAAGACTTATTACTAAGTTATAAAATAGGTATAAAGTTACCGTACAATCAGTAGAATGGAATAGTCACTGCAGAACCTTCATCATTGCTTTCCCAGGTGGTTTGTCGTTGAGGTTTGCTTCCCTCTCTCGGTATCCAAGCAGTTGATCAGTCGCAGTGAAGACCAATTTCCATCTTGGTTACGGAACACGTAGAATTTTAAGTGCAAAGGATGCTTATATAATGAGGAGGTAGTTACCACTTCATATTGGTGGTGGAGAATATGAGATCATCCCCAACAGGTTATGTTAAATGTAATACAAGATTTGATTACATCCAATAAAAGAGCTGGACCTAATGATTAGGCCCGAAAACTTAACGATAAAATCTGGAGGAACTGGAAAAACAAAAAAACCCTGAAACAAAGAGAACGACATCAGGTTATGCACATGGCGACTGATGCTCGCACTTCATGAAGTTACAGTATTTTAACAAACAAATGCTTACCATGTTTACGCCATGGGTTTTCAAAACACTAAGTTATAAAAATGGGCCGCAGCCCGACGAATTAGGACTCAAAAGATGATTTTTCTTTCCTTCACATCATCGTGCTATCGATCCAAAAGGAAGAAGAAAGTGCCTCGTCACCTTATGTCAAACGATAAAGAAACAAAAATTCACAGCTTCGGACACTAGCGATTTGCCTCGACCAAAACTGATAAGTGAACATCATTAAAAATGCTGAAAAATATCAAACGAGACTAAAATCATGAGAGATTTTATTTTATAAGTACATTGCATACGATAAAACTATTTAATTAAAACCTTACTATCAAAAATTATGAGTTTATAGTCAAAACTTTAAAAGTGATTACTTATCGATTGATCGATAAGTAATCGATTGATTGAACTACTGAAGTTTAATTTACTTACTGAATTTATATTCCTTTATAAGAAAACGACTGAACATTAGTTGTTATAAAAAGAGAAATGTTTCGATAACTAACTTTTCATCAAAACAATTCAAAGCGTTCGTAGAACGGAACGGGCAAAACGTCAAAGAGAAATGCCACATTGACATTTCAACTAATGTCACTGAACTTAACCTTTAAAAGTAAACAAATCATTGATTGTTTTCAGGAAATATGTGGATTACGAAAAAAAGTGTTACAGCCTTTTCTAGCTAAGCATTTTTGACCAATACCTATGATGGTGCTTCAGTGTTTTTACATTTCCATCGACGAAATGTAAAAAATATACACCGGTTATTTTTAATTATATCTAAAAATGAAATGCGGATGCGACTATAATGTATGGAACAGCTGTTTTTTTTTTTGCGATTCCGTGGTTGGTCCTATTGTAAAAGTTGTTCATTCACGTGGTCTGAAATCCTCTTTTTATTTTTAGATATACTCAAAAATTAACGGTGTATAATATCGCTATTATCAAGACAAACAATAGATAAGGCCTTTAACCATGCAAATGCAATATAATTTAAATTGCACTCAGTTATATTTTTATCTGGTTATTTGGAGGCGAGAAAAAAAACATTCATTCTGAAAAATGCACTCGATATACTATCAATATAACCTATCAAACCATAGCGGTATCCGCTACGTGGGTAGCGGTAATACCCGAGCGATATCCTACGCGGTAATTAGTATGGAATTTTCGCAGCTGTCACGAAACCGGCACCACATACCGGATGGGTACGCAGTACGTACCGCGTGTGCGGTGAAACTTTTACTCCCCCCCTGCGGAGGCACCCCGCGCCGCCCGGCCGCAGCGCTCGCGTCGCGCGCCATTACCGCTGCCGCTTCCGCTAGCGATATAGTTCCGCATATAGTTCCGCTATGATTTGAACAGCGTGTTATCCGCATACCCATCGGGATATCGTTACTACCACCGGTAGAGGATACCGCTCAGATTTGAGTATGCCTTTACACAGATTATTTCAGCTCTTTGATACTCGAAATAACTGTCAAGTTGACAGTTGTCATTGTCAGTTGAAGTTGATTTTATTAAACTCGGCAGTCGGAATTACGGAATTACGTTTCTCTCATGACGTTTTGTTTGACAGTTCTTTTGAAGTTTTGTTACTTGCAGGCATAAACTCTGTTCACACAGTTGATTTGCAGAGTTAACAAATTTTATAACTTTGTGTTAATTAATTCCGATGTGTAATGTTTTTTAATATGTTTGACTAATATAAATGTACATTTGCGTTATTAAACTGAAAGTAGATTATCAAGTATTGCCATATAATTTAATTTTGTTACAAGTAGAAATTGTGTTATAAGTATAAACTACCTACTAGTAAATAAGTAGTTTATACTTTTTATGATTTTTGTCAACGTTTAAAGTAAAGATTGTACTAAAATAATATAATTTTCGGAATCCTCGAATTTTTCGACATTTTGGTATGCATGTACCTAAGGTACATACAATAGGCTGAAATATATAAGCGATTAGACCTCCGTTATTGAGTTATGATACCTACCTACTTTCCACCTATTCATTGAGATAATCTATATTCATAAGTATATAAAATTCAAAGTCCAATTCAAAGTCCTGACTGACTGAGATATCAACGCACAGCCCAAACCGCTGAACATAGAGACTTGAAATTTTACAGTGTAAGCATCCACTAAGAAAGGATTTTTGTAAATTTTACTCCTAAGGGGGTAAAATAGGGGAATGTAAGTTAAAATTTTGTATTAAGGCTGACAATTAAAAATTAATATGTTTTTACGTGTGTCAGCGTTTTTGACAATTCCAACCCCGAAGGGGTGAAAAGGGGGATGAAATGTTGTATCTGGAAAGTCCTTCATTTTCTATTTTAAATTTATTATTTAGTTGGAAAGTAAAAACAAATGAGCAAACACATATTTCGTAATTTTTCGAAAAATCGATCGATTAGAGGTTAAATGGGATAAATATGGTCGATAAGAGATTATAAAAGGTTAGGTACCTATCTAAATTATGATTGTAATTTTCATATTTTTGACAATAAATTTTAAAAAAACTACCTAACCATCAGTTGACTACAACAAATTCAATAACTAATATGTAATGACATTATGTAATTTATTATTCAATTTTATTCTTAATATTTTCTGTTTATGTTTGCATGCTACTTAAGTTGGCTAAATAGGTTAAGCTTCTGATACAACTACTTTTAAGATCTCCATTTGTACCCTATTTAAAGCAAATAAAGATATTTGTATTTGTATTTAAATACTTAAACCTAAAAATCGATATGAATGTCGTTATTGAGGTTTTATGGAAACACGATTGTAAAAATTGCATTTACTTTGAAGTCCGACACGGTGGACATGCTTCAACCATTAAAGGGATGAAATAGGAGTTACAATTATTATACCTTTGCTATTAGTATTTTACTGAGGTAGTAGAGGTGTATCTGTGTAACTGATATTACCAACTAACTAATAATAAGCAATTTGCAAGTTATAAGTTAATGTGAAAAAAACGCGTTTGTTTCTGTGAAATTAAATATACTAGGGGTTTGTTTCCGATTAAAAAATATGTTCTGAGTAGCTGCCATTATATGATAAACTATTTAGCTTACTGTGGACATTTGAAAAAAATCTTAGGGATCTTTTAACCAGGATAAAAGTATTCTATGTTTTAATTACATCAAAATCCGATCAGATGTTTTGACGTGATAAGGCACCCCACCAAGCGAGCAGCCTCGTGCAAGGCTGCACGTGCTCGTGCTGCATGCGGCAAACGTCCTACCTTGCACGACGCTGCTCGCTTGGTGGGGACCCGCGTTATCACGTATTTATTTTATTTTATTTTATTTATTAGGGACAGTACACAGCACGATATCATTTAAAGTTACAAACACATTTAACAATTGTGTAGGCCAATTACGACTATCCACGGGTTAACATTTTAACATTAACGTAAAAACAGCTGTTCGGATTTTGATGAAATTAAAATATAGAATACTTTTATCCTGGTTAAAGGATCCCAAAGGATTTTCTCGGAATTTTCTCTTTTTCGCGGAAGCTAGTGCTAGTACCATATTATTTTACAATATACCATCAACTTTACCAAGTTACGAAATTATAAGGACAAATTTTCACAACAGCAAGCAATACTAATCCGGTCAAGTCGTACATTACGTACACAAGTTGTACCGTTTGTTAACTCTAACTCCATCAGGAAGTTCGTCAGGCTTGTTGTACAACAATGTGAACTTAGCCTGTGTTCCTTAGTACGTTGTGTTTAAGTTCAACATGGATTGGAGAGCCTGATTGTAACCATTTGGTTAAACCACAGATTAGCTATCCTTTCTCTGACCAGAAAACAACGGGTATCATGAGTCTTAAAGTATCCAGTATACAATGCGATTAAATTGACAATTAAAGTCAAAGTCGAATAAGCTTTATTCAAATAAACTTAATAAAGTACTATTATCACAAGGGTCTTGCCAATCAAAGAGCACATATATTTAACTTTCACTAAAACCTGTCAGAATCGCTCATTGGATGAAATTTATTGTTTCAGTTGGACCCTAAAGCCAGCAGTAAGCGCACACATCATTGCTGCGTGACTTACGGTCAGGTAAAAACTAGTTGCCAAGCGAAATTGAACTTAGTCACTGATTGTTACAGTTGAAAACATATTTACGAACAAAATAGTACGGTTCGTTGACAGAATAAATGTTGGAATTGCATTAAAACAATCGGATGGTAATTACACAGTAATGAACTTTACGAATACATCATTAAAATTATTTATTTAATCTTATTTTAAAACAAATGTGCGGTATTTTACTCGTGTAGTTTATTATGACTGTGTTATACAAAACAAATACGGTATCAACCGATAACCACTTAGCTGGAAGGACAAAAAAGTAATTTAAAATATTTTATTACCTACTAATTTAGCGAAAAGAGCTTTTCACTAACTTGTTTAATAGGTATAAAGTTAATCTACATGATATAAATAAAGCCTACAAAACATATCAGTTAGTAGTGTATATGGTTTCAAAAATGTTTTATCTACACTCACATCGTAATGTTCCAAATATGAATTCAAAAAAGGTAATATAAATACGTACTTTATTTTCGTGGACACGAAAAATTAAAAAAAAAACTCATTACGATGTAGTCAACTGAATCATAAAATAACTTTTTTTCTCATTACGATACAGGGCAAATCCAAGAAGTAGGCAGTGCCTTGATATTAAAAAAAACAACGGTATTTTCCCATACATTTTCCATGATTAAAATGCACTCTATGGTGATCGATGACATTAGTGCGATTAGTTTGCAGGGTTGCGTTTAGAGGCTTAGAGTGCGGTTGTTTGGTTTTTGGCTTAAAGGTTCGGAACGACCAAGAACTTTAAATGACATTAATAGCACAAATTCTTCGTTTTCCATTTGGAATGCGAATAATTTAAACTTTCCTTTATTCTAAATGAAATAAAATCTGTTTCTGAAGAGCTACCATGAATATTTAAAAAAATTAGACACAAAAACATCAAAATACAAAATAATGTCAAATGATATTGACAATTTTACTATAGACAAACGTCAGCGTTTTTCAACCACCGATTTTGATGGTTAAAAAGTTGCAACGCTCTGACGTTTGAAACGGGAAAGCTGTTACAACCGGAAGTCACGCTCTAATGTTTGGAACGCCGTTAGAGCATTCTGTTGCACTCGGAGCGTAGGTTCTGAACGCAACCCAGTGCACTCATCTCATTATTTTTTTTCTAATGGAATGTGCGCCATTTTTAGAGCTTTACAAAAATGTTTTGATTTCAATTACATTTTGTTGTAATGAATTTCGTAGGTTTTTTTAATTCTTGATTTAAAATGTGAAGAAAATTTGACTCTGCTCGCTATTTTAGATGCAGCTAAGGAAATGACTTATTACAAGCTAATACAAACAAAGTCTCACTCTCTTTTCTAACGTTGATCTTTTATTTAGTAGATTCAATCCTAAATGTATGAGTGTAGATAAAGTAGTGTATGAAACTGCACATAACTAGGTATTAAAACACTCGTGTGATACTATTAAAAACCTCACCTACGGCTCGGTTTTTAAACACACACTCATGTTTTAATACCCCTCATTATGTGGCAGTATCATAAACTACTATTAACAAATCAATGAGTTTTTATGGCTAATGATGTTGTCTGTGGTTTTGTTTTTGGTAGAAAACTTCAATTTTTGAAGGAACGTTTCCCAACCATTCAGAGCCACTTTGAATAATTGTCTTTGTTTCCACCCCACCCACCAAACCGTTTCTGCAATGGCTGTAATAAAACTAGCTGATAAAACTCCTCTAAAACACGCTTGGATGACTCGAACACATATTAATCTAACATTCTATGCATTGGCCAAATGCAATTGCAAGCGAGCTTGCCTAACTGTCAGACTTTTACATTATTCACTGTACGAGCCGAGCAGGAACCATCTGAGTCGATCATAGATTTAAGTGTTAATTCGATTAGTGCTAACATTCAATTCTCAAGATAGTTCTAGTGAGTAAGGATTAAAATAAGAAATAGGCTTTTAGCGACAGTTTTCGGTAGGTCTGTTAGGATTGTTCAATATTTTTATTAATCCCTAGCAAGCGATAGAAAATATATTTTTATTTTTAAAGGTCTCTCCCACTTTTTATCTCCATCATTATATATCATTATTCCACCTTGTTGACTTATCTAAACGTTTTAAATATTTAAAATGTTTGCAAATTGGACTTTACATAAAAATAGCAAACTCTTCTTTTACTTACTTATAAATATAGAACTGACTGAGCGTATAATTTTAATAATTGTTCTTCTCCACGTGGACAAAGTCGAGGGCGAAAGCTAGTAGAGTATAAAAGGAAGAATAAACTTCAGAAAGGGTTTTTTTGTTAATTGCATAAAGTTATTTTAGTATGTATACAAAATACTATATTTTTTATTCCAATTTGATAAATAATAATGTAATTCATCCGATATTTACATTAAAAAGAGTTAAAAATTAAATAGCAACATGAAAGAACCCTTATGCCGGCTTAACTATGTCGGTTACAAATGTTTGATTGAAATTCCTGTTTTTAAATCAGCGAAAAATAATGAAAGTCCTTTTACCCGGCGTCATCCATGTGGAAAATGGTTACACCGAGATTCACGATGGGTCAAAATAACCCGCACTTAGATCATGGTTTATTTTGTAAACTGGCTCAAAGTGTTCATAACTATCTTAGTTAATTGAAAGATATACATATTTTTAATTTATTTAAATAATACAGATTGATAATACAGAACTAATAACTTTTAATTACTGATTTTCCAAACCACTCCAAAAATATAACAAAAATAACATGGTATTTCTTTTAGCTCTTTAAATTAAACAATATTAGTATTTTTATTCTAAACATTTTTTTTTATTAATGATAGATAAGACTGAAATCTCAAAGATACATAAAAGTAACATTTATGACGTTGGTAAAGATCGTAATACTAATCATCACGTACGATACTATGGTACGAAATTGTTACACCGAATGCCACGTTGGGTCAAACAAAACCTTTTTTAACTTTGAACGCGTCTATCTCACGATACTGTCGTACGAAGATTGCAAAACAGTACAAATCGAACGAAACGAAGTCTTATCTCCAGCTACTGAGAAAATCAAAATCTGTGCGAAACTTATTTTAAAAATACCTACAATTTAAAAATGTTCGGGTCATAATGACCCAACGTGGATGGCGCCGGGTTAAGCCTACTGGCAAGCCCATTGAAACAGAAATTTCCGGGCGAGCACCTACATTTACAATTGTACTGTTTGCCTTCAAACAAAAAAAAATACTTTGAGACTTACTTGACTTTACAAAACATGATATTTTAAAGCAAATCTACTTCGGAATAAAATTATAGCAACATGACGTTGCTAGTATTTCATTTACCTACCTAGTTGCTCTGACAATTTTGCGCTGCATTTAATTACAGTACAAGTTCAAACATTATTTATTATTTTACAAGAAAATACATTCGGAACGTGCATCAGGAAATAATAGGAGAGACCCAAAAATAAAAGAGAAGGGCTGTACAGTATTTTTATTACAATAACGGGTGTAACAAGACACTCAACGAAGCCGAAGTCCACGCATTCCACCCATAATCAGGATCATTTTGGTCAAAGTAAAAAAAAAACGATTTTTTATGAAAATATCACTTATTCGTTATTTCATATTTTTTGTCTACAGAAACATTACCAAAATTTTATGTATTTTGTAACAAACAATAATGGCTTCAAAACGTCATCACTCTATGTATTTCATGAGCAGGCACATAAACGTTGCCTTTCAACTCGGCCGCTCATCGCAGGCGCGTTCTTTTGTACACGTTACATTGCGTGGAAATGTATCCAATGCTTTTTCAACACCAAAAATTAAAATCGTTTCCCAGCAATAATTTTGAACAGAAATGGTCCTGTTGATGGGCAGAATACGTGGACCTCGGCTTCGTTGAGGGTCTTGTTATACCCGGTATGTTTCTATAGAAATCAGCCATTTTTTATGCCCCCCTACCTGTGGCACAGGCCTTCGTTATGAGTGGATAAGGAGGATGGGCCATAACCCACCACGCGGGCATAATGCGGATTGGTGGGTGTTAACAAGTGCAAGTTCAGCCGCGACAAATGGCTTAACGTGTCTTCTGAAGCACGGTGGAGCTCAAGATAGTAAATTTTGGTCACCCATCTCATTACAGTCATTTGGTATACCTTTACTTGAAATAAAAAACTTTTTAACTAATATGTCGGCGCAGTTGCGTGCGCCATGGTCACGTAAGTCGTATCTGGGGGAGCCCAAACTTGGTAAGGTTTGAAAATGTTTTTTGGTTTAATTTAAAATACATAAATGTAATAATGTGTTATATTTTTAGAACCGGCTCAGAAAGCCGTTTAATTGGATACTAACACACGATTTTTAGATTTTAGGCATTCACAATGCTATTTTTATGTTAGGTAGTTATTTTAAAAGAACAAATACTAGAAAAATCGACTCACCCGTAATGACTCACGGACAATAATTATCTTTAAAAAAAATTGTTTAAAAAAAACAAAAAACCGACTTCAAAAAACCTACCTCTAAAAAGCAAGAAATAATATTCGTGATAATAAAAATACGTCTATTGAAGTCAGGTGGTGCTTTTAGAATAAAAAAAAGGAATTTGTACTCCAGCCCCACCCGACTTCAATAGACGTATTTTTATTATCACGAATATTGAATATTAAACTGAGAACCTCCTTTTTTAAGTCGGTCGGTTAGGGATATCTTAAGTGTAGTTTTACACTCTTCCAACAAAAAAATAATTATCTTATTCAGTTCATAAACAAAGAAGTAATAGGTACGACCAATCATCGATGTAATTCACACAAAATCATACTATTTTCGTGCTTTTTTCAAAATTACTTGAAAAGTACTGAACCGATTTCCAAATTTTAAAAAATGGGACCAACTTGGGAGTAACCTAATGTAATAACGTTTGAATCATTTCAATCGGTAGAGCCGTCTTCGAGTAATCGGTGGACATACACAAAAAAAAAACAAATATACAGACGAACATAAAACGTCCTCCTTTCTTGGAAGTCGGTTAAAAAATATGTTTTGACCTCAAGTTTAAGTATGCAAACAACAACAATGCAGGCTGTCTTGTACATCGATTTGCAGTTGTTGCAATGAGGTATTTAATTTATTAAATAAAATTATAATTGAATGTCTGAAAGAAATCAACTTCCAAGATTTAAGGGGACAGATAAATAAACACCTATATAGTCTTACCTTTTAAATTCTAAACAGGAAACTAATTCTTATCTACAAACAACAAAGTCCAAAACATCGCCATCGAAATGAACACATTGTCCTTATACTTTCTCTTTATTTCCAAACACAAACAGAAACAAAAAGGGAGTTGGGCTTAAAAATTAGAAATTAGAATTTGCGAACATGTTGTTGATATTTCCTTTGGGAAAGGAGGGCAATCCATGGAAATTAAATCATAAAGGCAAATAATCCTACGTACGTCATATTGTCCGCCGCGAGAATAAAACGAAATACTTTATTCTGTACCCTCGGTGTAAGTACCTGAACGTTTCAGTACCGTGTCGCATCAAATACTTCGTTTATACGGGGTTGCTTCTGACGAATTAGCTTTAACGTTGGTGTGACAAAGTACTGAACCGTTCAGCTTCTTTTGAAGCTGACAGTATCCTGAATTTTGTTTGAGATACACGATTCATTCATCTTCACACATTTTTGCTATTGTCTTATAAAGCGACATTTTGTTGGAAATAAATGTTTGAGTTGAAACATTCAGCATTTTTTTAAAGCAAACATTTCGATAAAGAAGTACCTAAAGTTCTTGACCCTTGGTTTTGTAAGAACTATTTATATTTATAAGTACCATTATCATTTATATCCATTGTACCAAGACAGTCCAAAGGTGAAACACACTGAAATCCTCATTACTGCGCTTTTAAATTGGCTTACTACGAACCTTTCATGCGAATTTTACCTTTTTGCAAAGATGTGTTAATTCTTAGAACACCAAATGTAGACAGACACGTTCAAATCACACATTCAGAATAAAAAATAGTAAGAAGACAAAACATCCAAAAGAGTCAAAGGGCTTTCATGGCTATACGCCATTTGCACAATATCTGGACCCGCTGCTATTTACCCAAATTATGCGGCGACGCGACTAAGGCCTGATGAAGTATTAATAAGAAACGTGACGTCACTGCGCCTAAATCATAATAGGTGGGAGCCAAATAAGGATACGTTTCAGGAATACAAATGAATAATAACTCGTTTATATCTCCCACTTAATATTACGTCTCGTGGTGACCATAAGTAATATAAAACAAAAGAAAATTAGAAACTGTTTATTTATTTATTTAGGTAACAAACAGTCTTTAACAATTATAGTAACAAATATTAAACATAAATAGACCTACAGTACCATTATGTTATAAACAAGATTTTATTATAAATGAAACAAAGAAATGTTTAGTAACTTACAATGACTTACAATAAGGAAATTAGTTTGGACATAACAACTTGATGTTTGATAATAAATTTAATTTAAATTACAGTTTTAGCCTTATGTAACAACAACAATTATAAAGTTTAATGTGATAACGCCTCGTGAACTAGTCTTTTATAATTTGGTAAACTTATGAAAAAAATATCGATATTGGTCAATTTATTATTATCAAAATCAAGTGAGCGCCTTAAAACTGTTGTAAGTAGGCCAGTCTTTTTAATTTTTTTAACCATCTGTCCAGTGTGCATGCATGTAAAGATCATTACTAGCTTTTGCCCGCAACTACGTCCGCCTAAATTTCCAGGACTTGTAAAGAATTTTCAAAAAATATTTCTGGGCGGGATGACTACGTTGGTCCTACCTGTACGCCTTTCAGTCCAATTGTCCAGTAGTTTTGTGGTCAAAAGTCACCTTTTTAAAAGTACCTACATACTCAATCAAAGTGATTATTATTATTCATGTACTCATTTAGTACGCTAAGAATAAATTCACAAACTCCACCCCCACCTAGCAGTACAATATATGCATAACGCACTAAACCACAAAAAGCATAAAAAGTATAATATCTTTTTGGGGAAATAGCTTGTTTAAACCGACCGTTACAAGACTTAATGGTTACGTTCGTTTTATGATAAGATATGAATTAATAAATTGTAAAAACATAAAATGCTTACGTACATTTTTACTGTTACAATTTGAGCAAATCATTTGCTGTCAATAAGTACTTATTAAAATAATAGTGAGAAACTGGTTGAGCTAACCACCTCTATATTCTGTAGTAGTACTCTCACCCAGGCTTTTCTAGCCAATGGCTGAATAACCTCAAAAATTTTTTAAAGGTGGAATAACTCACCTTTTGATGAGAATTTGCCTCTGCCTAAGTCGATTTTAACGCTTCTGAACCGATTCCTGAGAAATTATTAACTACTTTTTTAACTAACCGAGCTGCCGAACTAATTAACTAATTGAGACAATTAATTAATTTTAGTATCTACTTTACCTTCGAACTCGGCTTGAGCCAGCAAGATGTTATCACTTCGATCCGGAACCCGGACGTGGCGGAGGGTAAACCGTCTAAAAGCTTTTTGGAAATGAAAACTTTTATTTGCATCCTTTTCTACGTTTGTTCATCGCTTTTTAGTCGTAAAACATTTGGAAAAATCTTTATTGATATTCCTCTCTGCTCTCCGTGTACTAAGTAGGTAGCATTTTTAACCGACTTAAAAAAAGAGGTTGTAATTTTGACATTACAGTTTTGTTTATATCTCTTTATATATGAACCAGTTTTGGTATTTATTCACTTAAAGGTAGTTTTGAGATTAAAAGTAAGTTTTTTAGTAATCAGTTAATTTTGTATTTCGTATAAATAGTCATCAAACCTCTTAGCTCATACATTCAATAAATTCGTAATTTTTTAAATACCTAGCTTTTACTATATAGGAGAGTTAGCCTTTAAGTATAATACAAACGTATCTTATACAACTTATGATATTTCATTATGTCTTCATTATGCCTTCATTATGTAAGGTAAAAAAAACTAAAATATAAGTCAGAGACACATGTACCTGTATTAAAATTCAGTACGCGAAGTTGCATCAACGCGAGCAAAGCGGATTAAATTTCAAACGTTTTAGCAATTTTTCCTTTTACAGCCTTTACTAAAATGGTGTCACATGCACACCGACGAAAATTTTATAAATTTAGGCGAAATTTTGTTACAGATTTCGTTAAGTATATCGTTACGAAGTTTTCTTCGAAACTATTGCAGTTAATTTCAACGCTACTTGCTTATGGGTGACAAGTTGCGCCTGCAACCGTCAAAGCATAAAACCTGGAATAGCGATTTTAATATTCAGCTTAAGAGATACTAAAAACCCGATTATACGGGTTATTAGTAATGGGTTGTAATCCCAAAAGAGATGTAAGCCGTAAATCACGGCCAAGCAATTTTATTACGGAACGGATTTTGAAATCACGGAAAAATCATAAAGCCTCATATATTATGATCAGATAAATGTCGGTAATAATTTCTGTTTACGATTTTAATATTGGAATATAGCTTTAAATCAAAGATTCACTCACACACTCACACTCAGCGCATGTTACTTTAACATTCTCACAGTCATATTGTGTTTTTATCCTAAGATCCTGTTCAGACGATATATAACGCACGACCCGACTTCAACCCGAACTCAACTTAAACTCACCTCAACTGCAGCCCACCTCGAAATATATCGCTTACAATTTTTAGTCTTATGAAACATTAATAAGCTCCCGTGTAATGTTCGGGTGAGTTTGAGGTGAGTTCGGGTTGAGTTTGAGTTGAGTTCGGGTTGAGTTTGAGTTGAGTTTGGGTTGTGCGCGGGGCGTGTGCAGTTGCATCGACAAAATAAAACGGAGCTTAAATTATTTATTTATTTTATTTTATTTTTACAATCTTCGGGAAGCTAACAGCTAGGTTGAGAAGAAAGTGGTTAACTTAAAATAAATATCGAAGGCCAATTACAAGCTTCCACATATAGCCAAATATTATTAGTTACAAAATTGTTAGCCTACGTTATGTTAAGAATTTTAGGTTATTACATCCAGTACAGTAGTTTAAGCATAAACAAGTAGCTACTCACTAAAGTTTTACAAATTATTTGTTAGAAAAATGACCACTTAATTATTTGTAATTTAGCCGATGCATTTTTTTTTCACATTGAATACATGCGGCATTATAGTTAGCTGAGTGCAAAAGTTTTAAAACATTAGCGTTCATGATTGTTTAATAAAGACAATGTTAGTATGAATAATGAAAATTCTTTAAAAATATCCATACAAAACGGCAATTACATGCTTAAACCCCTAAATATTCGATGAGCTAGCTAGAGCACTTACTTTTAGGCTAAGGAACAACTATTTTACTGCAATTACTTTCAATATTCCAACTTTAGGCAAGTGTTCTGAAGTACAAAAGGTGCTAGTCGGAAACGTCACGTTTTGATATGGGTAGATAGTTCAAATCTTTTGTCCGACACGTCAAGTTAACTAGAGCGGGCCGTTTCAAAGTTCCCGTGAACAACGATGAAAGACGTGCTGACTGTTACGATCCTTCACTAATAACAAATAAGAGAAGAGAAATCACCGAGAACATTTTGACGCTTAGATAATGCTTAACGAACCCTGACCTTTAATTTTCAGAACAAACTTATAGTTAATAAATATTTGTACCTATTTCTGTTATAGTCAAACGCCGAAGTCCGGCGCTTCTAGGTTTGATTAGTCAATCCTCGGATTTAACAAGAAGTCACAAAGTTACAATAGTAGGTTGTTATACTAGACGCTAAAATGACCCATTGCATACGAGGTAGTTTTATTCCCGAGTTTTAGCGAGGGAATAAATGGAAACCGAGTTACAACGGTTTTTAGCGTTGTGTGTTACACTCTACTTTTCACTACGATTGCAAGAAAATAAAATACAATATTAAATAGTTTATACCTACTTCCGTAAACGAATCCACTCGTTTTTCTATACTCCACTTCATAATTTTTTTGTACAGTATTTAAATAAATTATTTGCGCTTGACGGCAAGATTAAAATTATTTCTTTCCTATTACAGTCACACAATTCAATCAGTTTGTAATTATAGAAAAATTCTAAAGATTTTGCGCCATGGTACCTTTTTTAATTTCTGCTGTAGCAGCTAAGCAACACAAACACGCATTCTACGATTCACTCTGTGCACAGAGTATAAATATGTCTATGATTTCACCGAAGAGATGCTTTTAGTTTCATTTTTAAAAATAAGAATGAGAAACAATATTAATTCGAGGGAGTCTTTATTCGTGATTATGAATAAAGACTTTTTCGTTTTAGTAGGTACATTGGTACACTAAGAGAAATCGGGTTCGTAATTTGAACAAGTTCGACTTGTTAAGTGGTTATCTGTTTGAAATAACAGTATTTTTGTTAATCGAAACAAACGCAATGTTAACATTACAAGTCGATTTTGTACAAAGAACAAGATTAAACTTGTTAACGGGTATTTAGTTGAAACAACCAAAAATTTGTTTGAAACAACCTGCTTCATGTTGATTTAACAAAATCGACTTGTAGCTTCAACTAAAACTTGAACTTGTATCAGATACTATTTGGTATCACGTTAAATCAACATGCTTGTTTGTTGTTATTACAGTATAACTTGTTGAAACTACATGGTGTATCTTGTTAAATGCTATCTTGTTGAAACAACGTTACAGCGGTTGAAATAACATGGCGTCATGTAAAATTGACATTGCCAATTTAGTAAAATCAACAGTATATGGTCAAAAAATTGTACTTGTTGAAGTAACAACATAAAACACAAACTTGTAGCAGTAACAAGTTGGCGTCTTGTTAAATCAACAAGGACTGTTTGGTTGTTATAACAATATAATTTGTTGAAACTACACTGTGTAACTTGTTAAATGGTATCTTGTTGCAACAACGTTACAGCGGTTGAAATAACATGGCGTCATTTAAAATTGACATTGCCGATTTAGTAAAATCAACAATATATGGTCAATAATTTGTACTTGTTGAAGTAACAACATAAAAAACAAACTTGTAGCAGCAACAAGTTGGCGTCTTGTTGAATCTACAAGGACTGTTTGGTTGTTATAACAATATAATTTGTTGAAACTACACTGTGTAACTTGTTAAATGGTATCTTGTTGCAACAACGTTACAGCGGTTGAAATAACATGGCGTCATTTAAAATTGACATTGCCGATTTAGTAAAATCAACAAAATATGGTCAATAATTTGTACTTGTTGAAGTAACAACATAAAAAACAAACTTGTAGCAGCAACAAGTTGGCGTCTTGTTGAATCTACAAGGACTGTTTGGTTGTTATAACAATATAATTTGTTGAAACTACACTGTGTAACTTGTTAAATGGTATCTTGTTGCAACAACGTTACAGCGGTTGAAATAACATGGCGTCATTTAAAATTGACATTGCCGATTTAGTAAAATCAACAATATATGGTCAACAATTTGTACTTGTTGAAGTAACAACATAAAACACAAACTTGTAGCAGTAACAAGTTGGCGTCTTGTTGAATCTACAAGGACTGTTTGGTTGTTATAACAATATAATTTGTTGAAACCACACTGTGTAACTTGTTAAATGGTATCTTGTTGAAACAACGTTACAGCGGTTGAAATAACATGGTGTCATTTAAAATTGACATTGCCGATTTAGTAAAATCAACAATATATGGTCAACAATTTGTACTTGTTGAAGTAACAACATAAAACACAAACTTGTAGCAGTAACAAGTTGGCGTCTTGTTGAATCTACAAGGACTGTTTGGTTGTTATAACAATATAATTTGTTGAAACTACACTGTGTAACTTGTTAAATGGTATCTTGTTGAAACAACGTTACAGCGGTTAAAATAACATGGCGTCATTTAAAATTGACATTGCCGATTTAGTAAAATCAACAATAAGTATATGGTCAACAATTTGTACTTGTTGAATTAACAACACAAACACAAACTTGTAGCAGTAACAAGTTGGCGTCTTGTTAAATCTACAAGGGCTGTTTGGTTGTTATAACAATATAATTTGTTGAAACTACACTGTGTTGATATGTAGTAGAAACAACGTTACCACGGTTGAAATAACGAGACGTCATTTAAAATTGTTATTCCCGAAATTGTTAAATTAACATTGCTCTCAGTATGTACTTGTTGAAGTAACAACATACCTTATTATAAGAACATTGCTCATTTCGATTTAGAATACATAATAGTACAAGTACAGAAGATCCACTCCGCAAAGTCATTTAAATAAATAGCGACTCTATCCCAGACGCAACAAAGTGCAATTCAGGTCGCACATCGCTCCCTTGCCTATAGTTATATTCACCTAGAAGTTGCCTCTCTTTCTATCGCGTAGCTCTTATTTCTTCTAACGACTTCAGGGTTGTCTTCTTTTAAATAAGAATTCATCTGAATACCTACAAGTTATTGTGTTAGCATTGTAAGGAGCTCGGTGGAGCAGTGGTTTAGGCCCAGCGATTGCGGAAGTTAAGCAACGTTCGCAAGGGTCGGTCATGGGATGGGTGACCAAAATTTATTATCTCGAGCTCCTCCGTGCTTCAGAAGGCACGTTCAGCCGTTGGTCCCGGCTGCATTTGCAATCGTTAACACACACCAATCCGCATTGGGCCCGCGTGGTGGGTTATGGCCCATCCTCCTTACCACCCAAGACCTGTGCCCCAGCAGTGGGGTCATCAAACATATTGTGTTTATAATGTGTACTTTAATGTGAACAAATTACTTTTCAAATAAAACTAGGCTAGGTATGTACAGTCAACGCACATCAGACTACCTATGAGGCAGCCTTTATACCGCCGTCGTACCGAACCGTTGTCGTACAAGAGCTGTTTTTGTAGTTCAACTAGGTATACTAAACTTACCGAGCTGACGTGCGTAGTTAGTGTATAGGTATCTCGTAGATTAGAAAATTATTTCATTTCTCAGTGTCAACTGTCAGCACGTTAAGTTAAACAGTTGAACTCCGAAATATGAAAGTGAAATAAGCTTTATTCAAATAAACTTAATTATTAAGTACTTTTGAATCGTCTATATTTTCCTACCACCCGTTCCAGACTTTTTTAGCTGACAAGAAGAACGGGCGCAAGAAACTTATCAGCTGTAACAGCCATAAGTAACGATATTTACAAACTTGAATATATCGTTACCAGATAATTACAACAGGGTGACAGGATTATTGGCAACAACATAGACTTATTATATTACTTCAACAAAGTTCTTATATTAGCAAGTTATGTGTTACATCATTTCCACGCATTTTGATCTTTAAGATAATCGTCAACTTTATAATAACCTTTACCCATGAGCGTTTTTTTAACATGGTTTTTAAATTCATGCAAAGGAAGATCAATCACTTGTTGTGGAACTTTATTAATAAAGGCTATGCCTTTCCCCATAAATGAACCTCTCGTTTTTGCAAGCCTAAATCTTGGAACGGCAAGTTTATCTTTATTTCTTGTATTAAACTGGTGAATGTTGTGATGGATTATGGCCAGAAATATGAACACCGTTTTGATGGAACACGATATTTTTATTTTGTAAAGACACGAGAACACAACAGCAATGGCAGCAAACATGGAGAGACCAAAAAGAATAAGGGTTGCCAGCAATATATGTTTTTTTTTTTTTAATTTATGGTATTGTGTTTACACCTCTAATACTACCCCTTAAACCAATACCACTAGTTAAAACAAACTATTCATATGAAAGTTATAACAATAAACATATCTCAATAATGTTTATCAAACAGAATAACTAATTTAAGAACTTAATATTACTAATAATAACTTTAACAAAGAAAAGTTAAACATTAACATTTAAGTTATTTAAGATTAAACAAACATGAGCCTTAACATATTATAACAATTAAATATTATTGATTGAACAAACATAAGTCTTCCACAAATTGATCATGTTTTTCTTTAGTCAAAGGCTTTGTCAATATGTCTGCAATCATTAAGTTAGTTGGCAAAAATTTTACAACAACAATATCTTTCTTTATATTTTCTCTTATAAAGTGATGCCTTACATCTATATGCTTAGTTCTACTGTGATACATACAATTAGTAGTTAATTTTTGAGCAGATTGATTATCATTATACATTAACACTTTACAATTTATATCCAGTAATTCCTGGAGAAAACTACGTACAAAAAGAGCTTCTTTACATGCATCTGATAGTGCCATATATTCAGCCTCTGTGCTGGAGAGAGCAACCGTCTTTTGTTTTCGACTTTCCCAAGAGATCAGCGAGTTACCTAATTTAAATGTAAAACCTGTGAAAGATTTGCGATCAACTTCATCTCCAGCCCAATCAGCGTCCACATGAGCAGTTACATCTAAGCCCCCTTTCTGAAACACTAAGCCATAGTTCAACGTACCTTTAAGATAACGAAGGACACGCTTCAACGCTTTCCAGTGAATTTCAGAGTGACACTCGTTGAATTGACTGAGCACGCTCATAGCATGAGCAATATCTGGTCGGCTACATACTGCTATGTACATGAGGCAGCCAACTAAGTTTCTGTAATAAAGATTTTCATTAGTCTCACCTTTCTTCAGTTTAATTCCTTTCTCTAATGGAGTTCTAGCGGGTTTGCAATCTGCCATGTTAAATTGTTCTAAGACTTTATTGATATATACTGACTGATCAAGGATAATTTTATTCTGTTTTCTACTAACTCTCATTCCAAGGATGTGGTGAACAGGACCCAAGTCCTTCATTTCGAACGTGTTCATGAGATCAGATTTTATTTTTGCTTTCAAAATAGAGTTCTTTAAAGTAAATAAAAGTATATCATCTACATAAAGTGCAATTATTATTAATTCACTTTGTGTTCTCATATAAAATACACATGGTTCTGAAGAGATTCTTTTAAAATTCATTTTCTCTAACAATACTTCATTTATTTTTTCATACCACATTTTTGATGCTTGCTTTAAGCCGTATATGGCTTTATTTAATTTATAAACCAAATGTTCTTTACCTTTTTGAATAAAACCTTCTGGTTGTTCCATATACACTTTTTCTTTGAGATTACCATTCAAAAATGCCGTCTTCACATCGAGATGATCGATGTCCATGTCATATTCTGCAGCAATGGTGAATAAAGTTCTAATGGTTGAGTGTCTCACCACCGGTGAGAAAGTTTCCTCGTAGTCCACACCATATTTTTGGGAAAAACCTTTCGCTACTAGTCGTGCTTTATACTTTAAGAGTTCACCATTGAGACCTTTCTTCTTTTTGAAAACCCATTTGCACTTAATTGGTTTTTGGTTCTTCGGTCTCTCAATTAGTGTCCAACACTTATTGTTGTTAAAGGACTTATATTCATCTGACATAGCTTTTTGCCACTCACCTGCTTCGGTGCTTGCTAGAGCGTCCTGTATCGTCTCTGGTTCATCATCATCGCTGCATAATCGTTTGGTTAACAGCACGGCCATTGAAGCTCCCTCGACATCTTCATAATCAGACGATTCCGATGTCACCTCTTCCAGTGTTGATTGTCCTGGAACGTAAGTGGAATCCGCAGAACTATTTGTTTCTCCAATCGTACTGTCTGAGTCATTTACTGTAATTGTGTCCAATTTTTCTTTTCTTTTTCTTAATGTTACAAATTGGTCATCAGTAATCTCTGGTCTTACAGTAGATGGTTCAGACTGTATATCTTGCTGCGAATGTTGTTCTTTCTCCAGAACTGATTCTACATCAGGAACAACACCCACAGGTTTCCCCGGAGCATCATTTTGAGGAAACTCAAGATTCTCAAAGTCAAAGTTATCATCATGTGACCTATCATTGTAAAATTTATTCTCTAAGAAAATTATATCCCTTGCTTTGACACATTTATATGATTTTTCAGGATCCAACAATCGGTAACCTTTTGTACCATCACAATATCCAACGAAAATATGCTGTTTAGATTTAGGATCTAGTTTGTTTCGATTCTGAGTAACAGCATAAGCGATGCAACCAAAAATATGCAAATGACTGACGTCTACCTTTTTATCGCTCCATTTTTCCTCGGGAACTTGTCCAATTAGAGCCTTGGTTGGTGTCCGATTCTTCAGGTATACCGCAGTATTCACTGCTTCTGCCTAGAATTTGTTGTCCAGGCCAGCATCTCTCAACATACATCTGGTCTTCTCGACGATGGTCCTGTTCGCTCGCTCTGCCACGCCGTTCTGTTGTGGAGAGTATGGGACCGTTGTCTGATGTTTGATGCCATTTTGTTGCAGGTAAGCCTGTAATTTGGAATTAACAAATTCACCACCATTGTCACTACGTAGAATTTTTATTCTGCTGTTAGTTTCGTTTTCAACTAATGCTTTAAAATTCTTAAAATGTTCAAAGACTTCATCTTTGTTATGTAAAAAGTAAACAAATGTTTTTCTGGTGTAGTCGTCTATAAACGTTAGAAAGTATCTAGCGCCGCCTAGCGAGCGCGTTGGCATAGGCCCACATAAATCCGTGTGAATCAACCCAAGTGCTTGAGTCGCACGGGTATAGGATTTCTTTGGAAAAGGAACACGGGTTTGTTTGCCTTCGATACAAGAAATACATGGACTAAAGGAATTCGAATTATAATTGATACCAGTGACCATACCTTTATTCATCAGTGCCATACTTCTGGAGTTCAAGTGGCCAAGCCGACGATGCCACGTATCCTGAGACTCCTCTGCTACAGTACCTTTCGACGAGCTTGATGAAGTAGTCATAGCAGTTTCATCATTAGATTGAAGTTCTTCCTTGGTGGCTGCACTGTAAGAAGCAAAATTACCATCGCCTCTCCCCATACACAAAGGCTGATCAATGACATCGAGTTGATAGATGCCATTCCTAAGTGTGGCAGTAGCCAAAACTTCCTCGTCATCGGATATAGTACAATTTTGTTCACTGAAAACTACTTTATAACCTTTCTTTACTAAAGAACTAACAGAAAGTAGATTCGCTGACAGATTAGGCACAAAATAAACATCTTTAATTGTCCTTACACAGTCTTTCAATTTCACAGACACGTTGCCTTGTCCAGCCGTTGACAGTTTTTCACCATTTGCAACACTTACTGGTGACGATTTTTCCTTAATAAATTCAGTAAAAAGTTCCCTTTTGTTGCACATGTGACTTGACGCACCGCTGTCCACATACCATACATCATGCTGGATGCTTACGGAGAGTGCAGTCAGGAGAGCCTTCGATGAATTCTTCCAAGGTTTATCCTTGTTCATCTTCTTGTCCTTTTCTGCCGGTTTCTTGTTGTTAGTCATCGGACAGTCCTTAAAGAAGTGTCCCGTCCTTTTACATCTGAAGCATTTTGGTGGTTTTCTGGTTGATGCCAAGGCCATTACTTCTTCATTCTTGTCTCTGCGATCATATTCTTGTAATAGTTTACCTTTCACCATGTCACTAGACAACTTCAAGTTTGAATTTTCAAGGGCCATTATGAGTGGGTCATAATTGGTTGGTAACCCGCTGAGCATGATTACGGCCAAAAACTCATCATCCATAGGTGAATTGATATCTTGCAGTTGTTGTGATAATTCTTGTAGCTTGCCAAGGTATCTTTCCATGCTATCATGCTCTGACAACTTTATGCTGAACAGCGTTCTCAATAGACCTAATCTTCTACATAGTCCTTTGTCTTCATAGGCTTTGCTTAGGTTATTCCATGCCTCGCGTGCAGTTTTGGCGTTTCTTACATGAGGAAATGCACTCGTTTGCACTGAAAGGCAAATTCTTGCCAATGCTTTCTGCGACTTTTTGACATCTTCAACGCCCTCATTTGCCGGTATTTTCTCGATACTGTCCCAGAGATCTTCATGAATAAGTATCATTTTCATGCAAAATTTCCATGTGGAATAATTTTCAATACCTCGGAGTTTTTCGATACATTGTGCCGACGAATTATTTCCGGCCATCGTGCTAATGACAAAAAATACTTGCGTATTCGAATATATTTTCGAAATCCTGGGCCCATAACCTGATGGATTATGGCCAGAAATATGAACACCGTTTTGATGGAACACGATATTTTTATTTTGTAAAGACACGAGAACACAACAGCAATGGCAGCAAACATGGAGAGACCAAAAAGAATAAGGGTTGCCAGCAATATATGTTTTTTTTTTTTAATTTATGGTATTGTGTTTACACCTCTAATATGTTGCTGTTCTTATCAAATGAATCATAGTGTTTCCTTACATAAACTAAATTTTCATAAATATATTGGCCTGCCAAAGTTAAAATATTTATTTCTTTGAACAATTCTCTCAAGGTATCTCTCCGCCGTAGAGTGTATATGGCGCGAACAGCTCTTTTTTGGAATACAAAAATATTTTCAAAACTGGCAGCTGAGCCCCACAATAGCAGTCCATAAGACATTACACTATGAAAATAAGTAAAGTATACTAACCTTGCCGTTTCAATATCAGTTAAAAGCCTTATTTTCTTAACAGCGAATGCCGCAGAACTAAGTCTACTTGACAAGGCTTTTTACTTTTACTTTTACTTTTACTTTTACTTTTACTTTTACTTTTACTTTTACTTTTACTTTTACTTTTACTTTTACTTTTACTTTTACTTTTACTTTTACTTTTACTTTTACTTTTACTTTTACTTTTACTTTTACTTTTACTTTTACTTTTACTTTTACTTTTACTTTTACTTTTACTTTTACTTTTACTTTTACTTTTACTTTTACTTTTACTTTTATTTTTATTTTTATTTTTATTTTTACTTTTACTTTTACTTTTACTTTTACTTTTACTTTTATTTAATTGTCATTTAATTGTAGAACTATATCTTTATCTATGGAACAGCTCCATACCATACTTTCAGCACCTTTTATTTTTTTTGTACCTAATTCATACGATGCGCGCTTGTTCCAAATTCAAAATATTTTTGAATGGAACAGCTGATTTTTTTTCGTGATTTCGGGGTTAGTCCTATAATAAAAGTTGTTCAGTTTATTTTTATTTTTATTTTTACTTTTTTTTTACTTTTACTTTTACTTTTACTTTTACTTTTACTTTTACTTTTATTTTTATTTTTATTTTTATTTTTATTTTTATTTTTATTTTTATTTTTATTTTTATTTTTATTTTTATTTTTATTTTTATTTTTATTTTTATTTTTATTTTTATTTTTATTTTTATTTTTATTTTTACTTTTACTTTTACTTTTACTTTTACTTTTACTTTTACTTTTACTTTTACTTTTACTTTTACTTTTACTTTTACTTTTACTTTTACTTTTACTTTTACTTTTACTTTTACTTTTACTTTTACTTTTACTTTTACTTTTACTTTTACTTTTACTTTTACTTTTACTTTTACTTTTACTTTTACTTTTACTTTTACTTTTACTTTTACTTTTACTTTTACTTTTACTTTTACTTTTACTTTTACTTTTACATTTACTTTTACTTTTACTTTTACTTTTACTTTTACTTTTACTTTTACTTTTACTTTTACTTTTACTTTTACTTTTACTTTTACTTTTACTTTTATTTTTAATTTTATTTGTTGAATCCCGAGCGTAGCGAGGGATTCAAAAGTAGAATCCTGAGCGAAGCGAGGGATACAAAGGACCGAGATGAAATTTTTTTTTCACGAGTTGTGTACTCTACTTTTTACCATTGACTGCGAGAAAAAAAAATAGCAGTACCTATAGTATTTATTTAGCTGGGACCAACGGCTTAACGTGCCTTCTGAAGCACGGAGGAGCTCGAGATAATATATTTTTGGTCACCCATCCCATGACCGACCCTTGCGAACGTTGCTTAACTTCCGCAATCGCTGGGCCAGGCGCTAAACCACTGCGCCACCGAGCTAACTAAGAGGGAAACTACATGATCAGTCTGGCATCAGTCCACTTCATCAGTTTGTATAGACTTTGAATTTTTACAGACTGAAGATCGTACCAGACTGATTGAATGGATTGTTGCAAGACTGAACAACTAATCTCCCTCAAATATATAAAAAAGAACCCAAATATAAGACACTAAAAAGGACCTAATTGATTTAGCGGGATATTTTTTAGAAAAGAACCCAAAGATAAGACACTAAAAAGAACCTAAATAAAATTGGCGGGATTATTTTTGTCATTTAATTGTAGAACTATATCTTTATCTATGGAATAGCTCCATACCATACTTTCAGCACCTTTTATTTTTTTTGTACCTAATTCATACGATGCGCGCTTGTTCCAAATTCAAAATATTTTTGAATGGAACAGCTGATTTTTTTTCGTGACTTCGGGGTTAGTCCTATAATAAAAGTTGTTCAGTTTATTTTTATTTTTATTTTTACTTTTTTTTTACTTTTACTTTTACTTTTACTTTTACTTTTACTTTTACTTTTACTTTTACTTTTACTTTTACTTTTACTTTTACTTTTACTTTTACTTTTACTTTTACTTTTACTTTTACTTTAACTTTTACTTTTTTACGGTAACTTTTACTTTTACTTTTATTTTTTATTTTTATTTTTATTTTTATTTTTATTTTTATTTTTATTTTTATTTTTATTTTTATTTTTATTTTTATTTTTATTTTTATTTTTATTTTTATTTTTATTTTTATTTTTATTTTTATTTTTATTTTTATTTTTACTTTTACTTTTTATTTCTATTTCTATTTTTATTTTTATTTTTATTTTTATTTTTATTTTTATTTTTATTTTTATTTTTATTTTTATTTTTATTTTTATTTTTATTTTTACTTTTACTTTTATTTTTATTTTTATTTTTACTTTTATTTTTACTTTTACTTTTACTTTTACTTTTACTTTTACTTTTACTTTTACTTTTACTTTTACTTTTACTTTTACTTTTACTTTTACTTTTACTTTTACTTTTACTTTTACTTTTACTTTTACTTTTTTACGGTAACTTTTACTTTTACTTTTACTTTTACTTTTACTTTTACTTTTACTTTTACTTTTACTTTTACTTTTACTTTTATTTTTATTTTTATTTTTATTTTTACTTTTACTTTTACTTTTACTTTTACTTTTTATTTTTACTTTTACTTTTACTTTTACTTTTACTTTTACTTTTACTTTTATTTTTTTACGGTAACTTTTACTTTTACTTTTACTTTTATTTTTATTTTTATTTTTATTTTTATTTTTATTTTTATTTTTATTTTTATTTTTATTTTTATTTTTATTTTTATTTTTATTTTTATTTTTATTTTTATTTTTATTTTTATTTTTATTTTTATTTTTACTTTTACTTTTACTTTTACTTTTACTTTTACTTTTACTTTTACTTTTACTTTTACTTTTACTTTTACTTTTACTTTTACTTTTACTTTTACTTTTACTTTTACTTTTACTTTTACTTTTACTTTTACTTTTACTTTTACTTTTACTTTTACTTTTACTTTTACTTTTACTTTTACTTTTACTTTTACTTTTACTTTTACTTTTACTTTTACTTTTACTTTTACTTTTACTTTTACTTTTACTTTTACTTTTACTTTTACTTTTACTTTTACTTTTACTTTTACTTTTACTTTTACTTTTACTTTTACTTTTACTTTTACTTTTACTTTTACTTTTACTTTTACTTTCACTTTCACTTTCACTTTCACTTTCACTTTCACTTTCACTTTCACTTTCACTTTCACTTTCACTTTCACTTTCACTTTCACTTTCACTTTCACTTTCACTTTAACTTTAACTTTTACTTTCACTTTCACTTTCACTTTCACTTTCACTTTCACTTTTACTTTTACTTTTACTTTTACTTTTACTTTTATTTTTAATTTTATTTGTTGAATCCCGAGCGTAGCGAGGGATTCAAAAGTAGAATCCTGAGCGAAGCGAGGGATACAAAGGACCGAGATGAAATTTTTTTTTCACGAGTTGTGTACTCTACTTTTTACCATTGACTGCGAGAAAAAAAAATAGCAGTACCTATAGTATTTATTTAGCTAGGACCAACGGCTTAACGTGCCTTCTGAAGCACGGAGGAGCTCGAGATAATATATTTTTGGTCACCCATCCCATGACCGACCCTTGCGAACGTTGCTTAACTTCCGCAATCGCTGGGCCAGGCGCTAAACCACTGCGCCACCGAGCTAACTAAGAGGGAAACTACATGATCAGTCTGGCATCAGTCCACTTCATCAGTTTGTATAGACTTTGAATTTTTACAGACTGAAGATCGTACCAGACTGATTGAATGGATTGTTGCAAGACTGAACAACTAATCTCCCTCAAATATATAAAAAAGAACCCAAATATAAGACACTAAAAAGGACCTAATTGATTTAGCGGGATATTTTTTAGAAAAGAACCCAAAGATAAGACACTAAAAAGAACCTAAATAAAATTGGCGGGATTATTTTTGTCATTTAATTGTAGAACTATATCTTTATCTATGGAATAGCTCCATACCATACTTTCAGCACCTTTTATTTTTTTTGTACCTAATTCATACGATGCGCGCTTGTTCCAAATTCAAAATATTTTTGAATGGAACAGCTGATTTTTTTTCGTGATTTCGGGGTTAGTCCTATAATAAAAGTTGTTCAGTTTATTTTTATTTTTATTTTTACTTTTTTTTTACTTTTACTTTTACTTTTACTTTTATTTTTATTTTTATTTTTATTTTTATTTTTATTTTTATTTTTATTTTTATTTTTATTTTTATTTTTATTTTTATTTTTATTTTTATTTTTATTTTTATTTTTATTTTTATTTTTATTTTTATTTTTATTTTTATTTTTATTTTTATTTTTATTTTTATTTTTACTTTTACTTTTACTTTTACTTTTACTTTTACTTTTACTTTTACTTTTACTTTTACTTTTACTTTTACTTTTACTTTTACTTTTACTTTTACTTTTACTTTTACTTTTACTTTTACTTTTACTTTTACTTTTACTTTTACTTTTACTTTTACTTTTACTTTTACTTTTACTTTTACTTTTACTTTTACTTTTACTTTTACTTTTACTTTTACTTTTACTTTTACTTTTACTTTTACTTTTACTTTTACTTTTACTTTTACTTTTACTTTTACTTTTACTTTTACTTTTACTTTTACTTTTACTTTTACTTTTACTTTCACTTTCACTTTCACTTTCACTTTCACTTTCACTTTCACTTTCACTTTCACTTTCACTTTCACTTTCACTTTCACTTTCACTTTCACTTTCACTTTCACTTTCACTTTCACTTTCACTTTCACTTTCACTTTCACTTTAACTTTAACTTTTACTTTTACTTTTACTTTTACTTTCACTTTCACTTTCACTTTCACTTTCACTTTCACTTTTACTTTTACTTTTACTTTTACTTTTACTTTCACTTTCACTTTCACTTTCACTTTCACTTTCACTTTCACTTTCACTTTAACTTTTACTTTTACTTTTACTTTTACTTTCACTTTCACTTTCACTTTCACTTTTACTTTTACTTTTACTTTTACTTTTACTTTTACTTTTATTTTTAATTTTATTTGTTGAATCCCGAGCGTAGCGAGGGATTCAAAAGTAGAATCCTGAGCGAAGCGAGGGATACAAAGGACCGAGATGAAATTTTTTTTTCACGAGTTGTGTACTCTACTTTTTACCATTGACTGCGAGAAAAAAAAATAGCAGTACCTATAGTATTTATTTAGCTAGGACCAACGGCTTAACGTGCCTTCTGAAGCACGGAGGAGCTCGAGATAATATATTTTTGGTCACCCATCCCATGACCGACCCTTGCGAACGTTGCTTAACTTCCGCAATCGCTGGGCCAGGCGCTAAACCACTGCGCCACCGAGCTAACTAAGAGGGAAACTACATGATCAGTCTGGCATCAGTCCACTTCATCAGTTTGTATAGACTTTGAATTTTTACAGACTGAAGATCGTACCAGACTGATTGAATGGATTGTTGCAAGACTGAACAACTAATCTCCCTCAAATATATAAAAAAGAACCCAAATATAAGACACTAAAAAGGACCTAATTGATTTAGCGGGATATTTTTTAGAAAAGAACCCAAAGATAAGACACTAAAAAGAACCTAAATAAAATTGGCGGGATTATTTTTGTCATTTAATTGTAGAACTATATCTTTATCTATGGAATAGCTCCATACCATACTTTCAGCACCTTTTATTTTTTTTGTACCTAATTCATACGATGCGCGCTTGTTCCAAATTCAAAATATTTTTGAATGGAACAGCTGATTTTTTTTCGTGATTTCGGGGTTAGTCCTATAATAAAAGTTGTTCAGTTTATTTTTATTTTTATTTTTACTTTTTTTTTACTTTTACTTTTACTTTTACTTTTATAAATTTATTTTTATTTTTATTTTTATTTTTATTTTTATTTTTATTTTTATTTTTATTTTTATTTTTATTTTTATTTTTATTTTTATTTTTATTTTTATTTTTATTTTTATTTTTATTTTTATTTTTATTTTTATTTTTATTTTTATTTTTATTTTAACTTCCGCAATCGCTGGGCCAGGCGCTAAACCACTGCGCCACCGAGCTAACTAAGAGGGAAACTACATGATCAGTCTGGCATCAGTCCACTTCATCAGTTTGTATAGACTTTGAATTTTTACAGACTGAAGATCGTACCAGACTGATTGAATGGATTGTTGCAAGACTGAACAACTAATCTCCCTCAAATATATAAAAAAGAACCCAAATATAAGACACTAAAAAGGACCTAATTGATTTAGCGGGATATTTTTTAGAAAAGAACCCAAAGATAAGACACTAAAAAGAACCTAAATAAAATTGGCGGGATTATTTTTGTCATTTAATTGTAGAACTATATCTTTATCTATGGAATAGCTCCATACCATACTTTCAGCACCTTTTATTTTTTTTGTACCTAATTCATACGATGCGCGCTTGTTCCAAATTCAAAATATTTTTGAATGGAACAGCTGATTTTTTTTCGTGATTTCGGGGTTAGTCCTATAATAAAAGTTGTTCAGTTTATTTTTATTTTTATTTTTACTTTTTTTTTACTTTTACTTTTACTTTTACTTTTATAAATTTATTTTTATTTTTATTTTTATTTTTATTTTTATTTTTATTTTTATTTTTATTTTTATTTTTATTTTTATTTTTATTTTTATTTTTATTTTTATTTTTATTTTTATTTTTATTTTTATTTTTATTTTTATTTTTATTTTTATTTTTATTTTTATTTTTATTTTTATTTTTATTTTTATTTTTATTTTTATTTTTATTTTTATTTTTATTTTTATTTTTATTTTTATTTTTATTTTTATTTTTATTTTTATTTTTATTTTTATTTTTATTTTTATTTTTATTTTTATTTTTATTTTTATTTTTATTTTTATTTTTATTTTTATTTTTATTTTTATTTTTATTTTTATTTTTATTTTTATTTTTATTTTTACTTTTACTTTTACTTTTACTTTTACTTTTACTTTTACTTTTACTTTTACTTTTACTTTTACTTTTACTTTTACTTTTACTTTTACTTTTACTTTTACTTTTACTTTTACTTTTACTTTTACTTTTACTTTTACTTTTACTTTTACTTTTACTTTTACTTTTACTTTTACTTTTACTTTTACTTTTACTTTTACTTTTACTTTTACTTTTACTTTTACTTTTACTTTTACTTTTACTTTTACTTTTACTTTTATTTGTTGAATCCCGAGCGTAGCGAGGGATTCAAAAGTAGAATCCTGAGCGAAGCGAGGGATACAAAGGACCGAGATGAAATTTTTTTTTCACGAGTTGTGTACTCTACTTTTTACCATTGACTGCGAGAAAAAAAAATAGCAGTACCTATAGTATTTATAGTTGTCCATCAGCCATTTTTGATGACCCCACTGTGGGGCACAGGCCTTCCTTATGGGTGGTAAGGAGGACGGGCCATAACCCACCACGCGGGCCTAATGCGGATTGGTGGGTGTTAACGACTGCAAATGCAGCTGGGACCAACGGCTTAACGTGCCTTCTGAAGCACGGAGGAGCTCGAGATAATATATTTTTGGTCACCCATCCCATGACCGACCCTTGCGAATCTTTATCTCGAATGCTTTATCTATGGAATAGCTCCATACCATACTTTCAGCACCTTTTATTTTTTTTGTACCTAATTCATACGATGCGCGCTTGTTCCAAATTCAAAATATTTTTGAATGGAACAGCTGATTTTTTTTCGTGATTTCGGGGTTAGTCCTATAATAAAAGTTGTTCAGTTTATTTTTATTTTTATTTTTACTTTTTTTTTACTTTTACTTTTACTTTTACTTTTACTTTTACTTTTACTTTTACTTTTACTTTTACTTTTACTTTTACTTTTACTTTTTTACGGTAACTTTTACGGTAACTTTTACTTTTACTTTTACTTTTTACTTTTACTTTTACTTTTACTTTTACTTTTACTTTTACTTTTACTTTTACTTTTACTTTTACTTTTACTTTTACTTTTACTTTTACTTTTACTTTTACTTTTACTTTTACTTTTACTTTTACTTTTACTTTTACTTTTACTTTTACTTTTACTTTTACTTTTACTTTTACTTTTACTTTTACTTTTACTTTTACTTTTACTTTTACTTTTACTTTTACTTTTACTTTTACTTTTACTTTTACTTTTACTTTTACTTTTACTTTTACTTTTACTTTTACTTTTACTTTTACTTTTACTTTTACTTTTACTTTTACTTTTACTTTTACTTTTACTTTTACTTTTACTTTTACTTTTACTTTTACTTTTACTTTTACTTTTACTTTTACTTTTACTTTTACTTTTACTTTTACTTTCACTTTCACTTTCACTTTTACTTTCACTTTCACTTTCACTTTCACTTTCACTTTCACTTTCACTTTAACTTTTACTTTTACTTTTACTTTTACTTTCACTTTCACTTTCACTTTCACTTTTACTTTTACTTTTACTTTTACTTTTACTTTTACTTTTATTTTTAATTTTATTTGTTGAATCCCGAGCGTAGCGAGGGATTCAAAAGTAGAATCCTGAGCGAAGCGAGGGATACAAAGGACCGAGATGAAATTTTTTTTTCACGAGTTGTGTACTCTACTTTTTACCATTGACTGCGAGAAAAAAAAATAGCAGTACCTATAGTATTTATTTAGCTAGGACCAACGGCTTAACGTGCCTTCTGAAGCACGGAGGAGCTCGAGATAATATATTTTTGGTCACCCATCCCATGACCGACCCTTGCGAACGTTGCTTAACTTCCGCAATCGCTGGGCCAGGCGCTAAACCACTGCGCCACCGAGCTAACTAAGAGGGAAACTACATGATCAGTCTGGCATCAGTCCACTTCATCAGTTTGTATAGACTTTGAATTTTTACAGACTGAAGATCGTACCAGACTGATTGAATGGATTGTTGCAAGACTGAACAACTAATCTCCCTCAAATATATAAAAAAGAACCCAAATATAAGACACTAAAAAGGACCTAATTGATTTAGCGGGATATTTTTTAGAAAAGAACCCAAAGATAAGACACTAAAAAGAACCTAAATAAAATTGGCGGGATTATTTTTGTCATTTAATTGTAGAACTATATCTTTATCTATGGAATAGCTCCATACCATACTTTCAGCACCTTTTATTTTTTTTGTACCTAATTCATACGATGCGCGCTTGTTCCAAATTCAAAATATTTTTGAATGGAACAGCTGATTTTTTTTCGTGATTTCGGGGTTAGTCCTATAATAAAAGTTGTTCAGTTTATTTTTATTTTTATTTTTACTTTTTTTTTACTTTTACTTTTACTTTTATTTTTATTTTTATTTTTATTTTTATTTTTATTTTTATTTTTATTTTTATTTTTATTTTTATTTTTATTTTTATTTTTATTTTTATTTTTATTTTTATTTTTATTTTTATTTTTATTTTTATTTTTATTTTTATTTTTATTTTTATTTTTATTTTTATTTTTATTTTTATTTTTATTTTTATTTTTATTTTTATTTTTATTTTTATTTTTATTTTTATTTTTATTTTTATTTTTATTTTTATTTTTATTTTTATTTTTATTTTTATTTTTATTTTTATTTTTATTTTTATTTTTATTTTTATTTTTATTTTTATTTTTATTTTTATTTTTATTTTTATTTTTATTTTTATTTTTATTTTTATTTTTATTTTTATTTTTACTTTTACTTTTACTTTTACTTTTACTTTTACTTTTACTTTTACTTTTACTTTTACTTTTACTTTTACTTTTACTTTTACTTTTACTTTTACTTTTACTTTTACTTTTACTTTTACTTTTACTTTTACTTTTACTTTTACTTTTACTTTTACTTTTACTTTTACTTTTACTTTTACTTTTACTTTTACTTTTACTTTTACTTTTACTTTTACTTTTACTTTTACTTTTACTTTTACTTTTACTTTTAATTTTATTTGTTGAATCCCGAGCGTAGCGAGGGATTCAAAAGTAGAATCCTGAGCGAAGCGAGGGATACAAAGGACCGAGATGAAATTTTTTTTTCACGAGTTGTGTACTCTACTTTTTACCATTGACTGCGAGAAAAAAAAATAGCAGTACCTATAGTATTTATAGTTGTCCATCAGCCATTTTTGATGACCCCACTGTGGGGCACAGGCCTTCCTTATGGGTGGTAAGGAGGACGGGCCATAACCCACCACGCGGGCCTAATGCGGATTGGTGGGTGTTAACGACTGCAAATGCAGCTGGGACCAACGGCTTAACGTGCCTTCTGAAGCACGGAGGAGCTCGAGATAATATATTTTTGGTCACCCATCCCATGACCGACCCTTGCGAATCTTTATCTCGAATGCTTTATCTATGGAATAGCTCCATACCATACTTTCAGCACCTTTTATTTTTTTTGTACCTAATTCATACGATGCGCGCTTGTTCCAAATTCAAAATATTTTTGAATGGAACAGCTGATTTTTTTTCGTGATTTCGGGGTTAGTCCTATAATAAAAGTTGTTCAGTTTATTTTTATTTTTATTTTTACTTTTTTTTTACTTTTACTTTTACTTTTACTTTTACTTTTACTTTTACTTTTACTTTTACTTTTACTTTTACTTTTTTACGGTAACTTTTACGGTAACTTTTACTTTTACTTTTACTTTTTACTTTTACTTTTACTTTTACTTTTACTTTTACTTTTACTTTTACTTTTACTTTTACTTTTACTTTTACTTTTACTTTTACTTTTACTTTTACTTTTACTTTTACTTTTACTTTTACTTTTACTTTTACTTTTACTTTTACTTTTACTTTTACTTTTACTTTTACTTTTACTTTTACTTTTACTTTTACTTTTACTTTTACTTTTACTTTTACTTTTACTTTTACTTTTACTTTTACTTTTACTTTTACTTTTACTTTTACTTTTACTTTTACTTTTACTTTTACTTTTACTTTTACTTTTACTTTTACTTTTACTTTTACTTTTACTTTTACTTTTACTTTTACTTTTACTTTTACTTTTACTTTTACTTTCACTTTCACTTTCACTTTCACTTTCACTTTTACTTTCACTTTCACTTTCACTTTCACTTTCACTTTCACTTTCACTTTAACTTTTACTTTTACTTTTACTTTTACTTTCACTTTCACTTTCACTTTCACTTTTACTTTTACTTTTACTTTTACTTTTACTTTTACTTTTATTTTTAATTTTATTTGTTGAATCCCGAGCGTAGCGAGGGATTCAAAAGTAGAATCCTGAGCGAAGCGAGGGATACAAAGGACCGAGATGAAATTTTTTTTTCACGAGTTGTGTACTCTACTTTTTACCATTGACTGCGAGAAAAAAAAATAGCAGTACCTATAGTATTTATTTAGCTAGGACCAACGGCTTAACGTGCCTTCTGAAGCACGGAGGAGCTCGAGATAATATATTTTTGGTCACCCATCCCATGACCGACCCTTGCGAACGTTGCTTAACTTCCGCAATCGCTGGGCCAGGCGCTAAACCACTGCGCCACCGAGCTAACTAAGAGGGAAACTACATGATCAGTCTGGCATCAGTCCACTTCATCAGTTTGTATAGACTTTGAATTTTTACAGACTGAAGATCGTACCAGACTGATTGAATGGATTGTTGCAAGACTGAACAACTAATCTCCCTCAAATATATAAAAAAGAACCCAAATATAAGACACTAAAAAGGACCTAATTGATTTAGCGGGATATTTTTTAGAAAAGAACCCAAAGATAAGACACTAAAAAGAACCTAAATAAAATTGGCGGGATTATTTTTGTCATTTAATTGTAGAACTATATCTTTATCTATGGAATAGCTCCATACCATACTTTCAGCACCTTTTATTTTTTTTGTACCTAATTCATACGATGCGCGCTTGTTCCAAATTCAAAATATTTTTGAATGGAACAGCTGATTTTTTTTCGTGATTTCGGGGTTAGTCCTATAATAAAAGTTGTTCAGTTTATTTTTATTTTTATTTTTACTTTTTTTTTACTTTTACTTTTACTTTTATTTTTATTTTTATTTTTATTTTTATTTTTATTTTTATTTTTATTTTTATTTTTATTTTTATTTTTATTTTTATTTTTATTTTTATTTTTATTTTTATTTTTATTTTTATTTTTATTTTTATTTTTATTTTTATTTTTATTTTTATTTTTATTTTTATTTTTATTTTTATTTTTATTTTTATTTTTATTTTTATTTTTATTTTTATTTTTATTTTTATTTTTATTTTTATTTTTATTTTTATTTTTATTTTTATTTTTATTTTTATTTTTATTTTTATTTTTATTTTTATTTTTATTTTTACTTTTACTTTTACTTTTATTTTTATTTTTATTTTTACTTTTACTTTTACTTTTACTTTTACTTTTACTTTTACTTTTACTTTTACTTTTACTTTTACTTTTACTTTTACTTTTACTTTTACTTTTACTTTTACTTTTACTTTTTTACGGTAACTTTTACTTTTACTTTTACTTTTACTTTTACTTTTACTTTTACTTTTACTTTTACTTTTACTTTTACTTTTACTTTTACTTTTACTTTTACTTTTACTTTTACTTTTACTTTTACTTTTACTTTTACTTTTACTTTTACTTTTACTTTTACTTTTACTTTTACTTTTACTTTTACTTTTACTTTTACTTTTACTTTTACTTTTACTTTTACTTTTATTTTTAATTTTATTTGTTGAATCCCGAGCGTAGCGAGGGATTCAAAAGTAGAATCCTGAGCGAAGCGAGGGATACAAAGGACCGAGATGAAATTTTTTTTTCACGAGTTGTGTACTCTACTTTTTACCATTGACTGCGAGAAAAAAAAATAGCAGTACCTATAGTATTTATAGTTGTCCATCAGCCATTTTTGATGACCCCACTGTGGGGCACAGGCCTTCCTTATGGGTGGTAAGGAGGACGGGCCATAACCCACCACGCGGGCCTAATGCGGATTGGTGGGTGTTAACGACTGCAAATGCAGCTGGGACCAACGGCTTAACGTGCCTTCTGAAGCACGGAGGAGCTCGAGATAATATATTTTTAGCATCCCATGACCGACCCTTGCGAACGTTGCTTAACTTCCGCAATCGCTGGGCCAGGCGCTAAACCACTGCGCCACCGAGCTAACTAAGAGGGAAACTACATGATCAGTCTGGCATCAGTCCACTTCATCAGTTTGTATAGACTTTGAATTTTTACAGACTGAAGATCGTACCAGACTGATTGAATGGATTGTTGCAAGACTGAACAACTAATCTCCCTCAAATATATAAAAAAGAACCCAAATATAAGACACTAAAAAGGACCTAATTGATTTAGCGGGATATTTTTTAGAAAAGAACCCAAAGATAAGACACTAAAAAGAACCTAAATAAAATTGGCGGGATTATTTTTGTCATTTAATTGTAGAACTATATCTTTATCTATGGAATAGCTCCATACCATACTTTCAGCAACTTTTATTTTTTTTGTACCTAATTCATACGATGCGCGCTTGTTCCAAATTCAAAATATTTTTGAATGGAACAGCTGATTTTTTTTCGTGATTTCGGGGTTAGTCCTATAGTAAAAGTTGTTCAGTTTATTTTTATTTTTATTTTTACTTTTTTTTTACTTTTACTTTTACTTTTACTTTTACTTTTACTTTTACTTTTACTTTTACTTTTACTTTTACTTTTACTTTTACTTTTTTACGGTAACTTTTACTTTTACTTTTACTTTTACTTTTACTTTTACTTTTACTTTTATTTTTATTTTTATTTTTATTTTTATTTTTATTTTTATTTTTACTTTTACTTTTACTTTTACTTTTACTTTTACTTTTTATTTTTACTTATACTTTTACTTTTACTTTTACTTTTACTTTTACTTTTACTTTTACTTTTACTTTTACTTTTACTTTTACTTTTACTTTTACTTTTACTTTTACTTTTTTACGGTAACTTTTACTTTTACTTTTACTTTTACTTTTACTTTTATTTTTATTTTTATTTTTATTTTTATTTTTATTTTTACTTTTACTTTTACTTTTACTTTTACTTTCACTTTTTATTTTTACTTATACTTTTACTTTTACTTTTACTTTTACTTTTACTTTTACTTTTACTTTTACTTTTACTTTTACTTTTACTTTTACTTTTACTTTTACTTTTACTTTTACTTTTACTTTTACTTTTACTTTTTTACGGTAACTTTTACTTTTACTTTTACTTTTACTTTTACTTTTACTTTTATTTTTATTTTTATTTTTATTTTTATTTTTACTTTTACTTTTACTTTTACTTTTACTTTTACTTTTTATTTTTACTTTTACTTTTACTTTTACTTTTACTTTTACTTTTACTTTTACTTTTACTTTTACTTTTACTTTTACTTTTACTTTTACTTTTACTTTTACTTTTACTTTTACTTTTACTTTTACTTTTACTTTTACTTTTACTTTTACTTTTACTTTTACTTTTACTTTTACTTTTACTTTTACTTTTACTTTTACTTTTACTTTTACTTTTACTTTTACTTTTACTTTTACTTTTACTTTTACTTTTACTTTTACTTTTACTTTTACTTTTACTTTTACTTTTACTTTTTACTTTTACTTTTTACTTTTACTTTTGATTGTTGCAAGACTGAACAACTAATCTCCCTCAAATATATAAAAAAGAACCCAAATATAAGTCACTAAAAAGGACCTAATTGATTTAGCGGGATATTTTTTAGAAAAGAACCCAAAGATAAGACACTAAAAAGAACCTAAATAAAATTGGCGGGATTATTTTTGTCATTTAATTGTAGAACTATATCTTTATCTATGGAATAGCTCCATACCATACTTTCAGCACCTTTTATTTTTTTTGTACCTAATTCATACGATGCGCGCTTGTTCCAAATTCAAAATATTTTTGAATTACTTTTACTTTTACTTTTACTTTTACTTTTACTTTTTACTTTTACTTTTACTTTTACTTTTACTTTTACTTTTACTTTTACTTTTACTTTTACTTTTACTTTTACTTTTACTTTTACTTTTACTTTTACTTTTACTTTTACTTTTACTTTTACTTTTACTTTTACTTTTACTTTTACTTTTACTTTTACTTTTTACTTTTACTTTTTACTTTTACTTTTGATTGTTGCAAGACTGAACAACTAATCTCCCTCAAATATATAAAAAAGAACCCAAATATAAGTCACTAAAAAGGACCTAATTGATTTAGCGGGATATTTTTTAGAAAAGAACCCAAAGATAAGACACTAAAAAGAACCTAAATAAAATTGGCGGGATTATTTTTGTCATTTAATTGTAGAACTATATCTTTATCTATGGAATAGCTCCATACCATACTTTCAGCACCTTTTATTTTTTTTGTACCTAATTCATACGATGCGCGCTTGTTCCAAATTCAAAATATTTTTGAATTACTTTTACTTTTACTTTTACTTTTAATTTTACTTTTACTTTTACTTTTAATTTTAATTTTTATTTTTATTTTTATTTTTATTTTTATTTTTATTTTTATTTTTATTTTTATTTTTATTTTTATTTTTATTTTTATTTTTATTTTTATTTTTATTTTTATTTTTATTTTTACTTTTACTTTTACTTTTACTTTTACTTTTACTTTTACTTTTACTTTTACTTTTACTTTTACTTTTACTTTTACTTTTACTTTTACTTTTACTTTTACTTTTACTTTTACTTTTACTTTTACTTTTACTTTTACTTTTACTTTTACTTTTACTTTTACTTTTACTTTTACTTTTACTTTTACTTTTACTTTTACTTTTACTTTTACTTTTACTTTTACTTTTACTTTTACTTTTACTTTTACTTTTACTTTTACTTTTACTTTTACTTTTACTTTTACTTTTACTTTTACTTTTACTTTTACTTTTACTTTTACTTTTACTTTTACTTTTACTTTTACTTTTACTTTTACTTTTACTTTTACTTTTACTTTTACTTTTACTTTTACTTTTACTTTTACTTTTACTTTTACTTTTACTTTTACTTTTACTTTTACTTTTACTTTTACTTTTACTTTTACTTTTACTTTTACTTTTACTTTTACTTTTACTTTTACTTTTACTTTTACTTTTACTTTTACTTTTACTTTTACTTTTACTTTTACTTTTACTTTTACTTTTACTTTTACTTTTACTTTTACTTTTACTTTTACTTTTACTTTTACTTTTACTTTTACTTTTACTTTTACTTTTACTTTTACTTTTACTTTTACTTTTACTTTTACTTTTACTTTTACTTTTACTTTTACTTTTACTTTTACTTTTACTTTTACTTTTACTTTTACTTTTACTTTTACTTTTACTTTTACTTTTACTTTTATTTTTATTTTTATTTTTATTTTTATTTTTATTTTTACTTTTTTTTACTTTTACTTTTACTTTTACTTTTACTTTTACTTTTACTTTTACTTTTACTTTTCTTTTACTTTTACTTTAAATTTTATTTTTATTTTTATTTTTATTTTTATTTTTATTTTTATTTTTATTTTTATTTTTATTTTTATTTTTATTTTTATTTTTATTTTTATTTTTATTTTTATTTTTACTTTTACTTTTACTTTTACTTTTACTTTTACTTTTACTTTTACTTTTACTTTTACTTTTACTTTTACTTTTACTTTTTCTTTTACTTTTACTTTTACTTTTACTTTTACTTTTACTTTTACTTTTACTTTTACTTTTACTTTTACTTTTACTTTTACTTTTACTTTTACTTTTACTTTTACTTTTACTTTTACTTTTACTTTTACTTTTACTTTTACTTTTACTTTTACTTTTACTTTTACTTTTACTTTTACTTTTACTTTTACTTTTACTTTTACTTTTACTTTTACTTTTACTTTTACTTTTACTTTTACTTTTACTTTTACTTTTACTTTTACTTTTACTTTTACTTTTACTTTTACTTTTACTTTTACTTTTACTTTTACTTTTACTTTTACTTTTACTTTTACTTTTACTTTTACTTTTACTTTTACTTTTACTTTTACTTTTACTTTTACTTTTACTTTTACTTTTACTTTTACTTTTACTTTTACTTTTACTTTTACTTTTACTTTTACTTTTACTTTTACTTTTACTTTCACTTTCACTTTCACTTTCACTTTCACTTTCACTTTCACTTTCACTTTCACTTTCACTTTCACTTTCACTTTCACTTTCACTTTCACTTTCACTTTCACTTTCACTTTCACTTTCACTTTAACTTTTACTTTTACTTTTACTTTTACTTTCACTTTCACTTTCACTTTCACTTTCACTTTCACTTTCACTTTTACTTTTACTTTTACTTTTACTTTCACTTTCACTTTCACTTTCACTTTCACTTTCACTTTCACTTTCACTTTAACTTTTACTTTTACTTTTACTTTCACTTTCACTTTCACTTTCACTTTTACTTTTACTTTTACTTTTACTTTTACTTTTACTTTTACTTTTATTTTTAATTTTATTTGTTGAATCCCGAGCGTAGCGAGGGATTCAAAAGTAGAATCCTGAGCGAAGCGAGGGATACAAAGGACCGAGATGAAATTTTTTTTTCACGAGTTGTGTACTCTACTTTTTACCATTGACTGCGAGAAAAAAAAATAGCAGTACCTATAGTATTTATTTAGCTAGGACCAACGGCTTAACGTGCCTTCTGAAGCACGGAGGAGCTCGAGATAATATATTTTTGGTCACCCATCCCATGACCGACCCTTGCGAACGTTGCTTAACTTCCGCAATCGCTGGGCCAGGCGCTAAACCACTGCGCCACCGAGCTAACTAAGAGGGAAACTACATGATCAGTCTGGCATCAGTCCACTTCATCAGTTTGTATAGACTTTGAATTTTTACAGACTGAAGATCGTACCAGACTGATTGAATGGATTGTTGCAAGACTGAACAACTAATCTCCCTCAAATATATAAAAAAGAACCCAAATATAAGACACTAAAAAGGACCTAATTGATTTAGCGGGATATTTTTTAGAAAAGAACCCAAAGATAAGACACTAAAAAGAACCTAAATAAAATTGGCGGGATTATTTTTGTCATTTAATTGTAGAACTATATCTTTATCTATGGAATAGCTCCATACCATACTTTCAGCACCTTTTATTTTTTTTGTACCTAATTCATACGATGCGCGCTTGTTCCAAATTCAAAATATTTTTGAATGGAACAGCTGATTTTTTTTCGTGATTTCGGGGTTAGTCCTATAATAAAAGTTGTTCAGTTTATTTTTATTTTTATTTTTACTTTTTTTTTACTTTTACTTTTACTTTTACTTTTATAAATTTATTTTTATTTTTATTTTTATTTTTATTTTTATTTTTATTTTTATTTTTATTTTTATTTTTATTTTTATTTTTATTTTTATTTTTATTTTTATTTTTATTTTTATTTTTATTTTTATTTTTATTTTTATTTTTATTTTTATTTTTATTTTTATTTTTATTTTTATTTTTATTTTTATTTTTATTTTTATTTTTATTTTTATTTTTATTTTTATTTTTATTTTTATTTTTATTTTTATTTTTATTTTTATTTTTATTTTTATTTTTATTTTTATTTTTATTTTTATTTTTATTTTTATTTTTATTTTTATTTTTATTTTTATTTTTATTTTTATTTTTATTTTTATTTTTATTTTTATTTTTATTTTTATTTTTATTTTTATTTTTATTTTTACTTTTACTTTTACTTTTACTTTTACTTTTACTTTTACTTTTACTTTTACTTTTACTTTTACTTTTACTTTTACTTTTACTTTTACTTTTACTTTTACTTTTACTTTTACTTTTACTTTTACTTTTACTTTTACTTTTACTTTTACTTTTACTTTTACTTTTACTTTTACTTTTACTTTTACTTTTACTTTTACTTTTACTTTTACTTTTACTTTTACTTTTACTTTTACTTTTACTTTTACTTTTAATTTTATTTGTTGAATCCCGAGCGTAGCGAGGGATTCAAAAGTAGAATCCTGAGCGAAGCGAGGGATACAAAGGACCGAGATGAAATTTTTTTTTCACGAGTTGTGTACTCTACTTTTTACCATTGACTGCGAGAAAAAAAAATAGCAGTACCTATAGTATTTATAGTTGTCCATCAGCCATTTTTGATGACCCCACTGTGGGGCACAGGCCTTCCTTATGGGTGGTAAGGAGGACGGGCCATAACCCACCACGCGGGCCTAATGCGGATTGGTGGGTGTTAACGACTGCAAATGCAGCTGGGACCAACGGCTTAACGTGCCTTCTGAAGCACGGAGGAGCTCGAGATAATATATTTTTGGTCACCCATCCCATGACCGACCCTTGCGAATCTTTATCTCGAATGCTTTATCTATGGAATAGCTCCATACCATACTTTCAGCACCTTTTATTTTTTTTGTACCTAATTCATACGATGCGCGCTTGTTCCAAATTCAAAATATTTTTGAATGGAACAGCTGATTTTTTTTCGTGATTTCGGGGTTAGTCCTATAATAAAAGTTGTTCAGTTTATTTTTATTTTTATTTTTACTTTTTTTTTACTTTTACTTTTACTTTTACTTTTACTTTTACTTTTACTTTTACTTTTACTTTTACTTTTTTACGGTAACTTTTACGGTAACTTTTACTTTTACTTTTACTTTTTACTTTTACTTTTACTTTTACTTTTACTTTTACTTTTACTTTTACTTTTACTTTTACTTTTACTTTTACTTTTACTTTTACTTTTACTTTTACTTTTACTTTTACTTTTACTTTTACTTTTACTTTTACTTTTACTTTTACTTTTACTTTTACTTTTACTTTTACTTTTACTTTTACTTTTACTTTTACTTTTACTTTTACTTTTACTTTTACTTTTACTTTTACTTTTACTTTTACTTTTACTTTTACTTTTACTTTTACTTTTACTTTTACTTTTACTTTTACTTTTACTTTTACTTTTACTTTTACTTTTACTTTTACTTTTACTTTTACTTTTACTTTTACTTTTACTTTTACTTTTACTTTTACTTTTACTTTTACTTTTACTTTTACTTTCACTTTCACTTTCACTTTCACTTTTACTTTCACTTTCACTTTCACTTTCACTTTCACTTTCACTTTCACTTTCACTTTAACTTTTACTTTTACTTTTACTTTCACTTTCACTTTCACTTTCACTTTTACTTTTACTTTTACTTTTACTTTTACTTTTACTTTTACTTTTATTTTTAATTTTATTTGTTGAATCCCGAGCGTAGCGAGGGATTCAAAAGTAGAATCCTGAGCGAAGCGAGGGATACAAAGGACCGAGATGAAATTTTTTTTTCACGAGTTGTGTACTCTACTTTTTACCATTGACTGCGAGAAAAAAAAATAGCAGTACCTATAGTATTTATTTAGCTAGGACCAACGGCTTAACGTGCCTTCTGAAGCACGGAGGAGCTCGAGATAATATATTTTTGGTCACCCATCCCATGACCGACCCTTGCGAACGTTGCTTAACTTCCGCAATCGCTGGGCCAGGCGCTAAACCACTGCGCCACCGAGCTAACTAAGAGGGAAACTACATGATCAGTCTGGCATCAGTCCACTTCATCAGTTTGTATAGACTTTGAATTTTTACAGACTGAAGATCGTACCAGACTGATTGAATGGATTGTTGCAAGACTGAACAACTAATCTCCCTCAAATATATAAAAAAGAACCCAAATATAAGACACTAAAAAGGACCTAATTGATTTAGCGGGATATTTTTTAGAAAAGAACCCAAAGATAAGACACTAAAAAGAACCTAAATAAAATTGGCGGGATTATTTTTGTCATTTAATTGTAGAACTATATCTTTATCTATGGAATAGCTCCATACCATACTTTCAGCACCTTTTATTTTTTTTGTACCTAATTCATACGATGCGCGCTTGTTCCAAATTCAAAATATTTTTGAATGGAACAGCTGATTTTTTTTCGTGATTTCGGGGTTAGTCCTATAATAAAAGTTGTTCAGTTTATTTTTATTTTTATTTTTACTTTTTTTTTACTTTTACTTTTACTTTTATTTTTATTTTTATTTTTATTTTTATTTTTATTTTTATTTTTATTTTTATTTTTATTTTTATTTTTATTTTTATTTTTATTTTTATTTTTATTTTTATTTTTATTTTTATTTTTATTTTTATTTTTATTTTTATTTTTATTTTTATTTTTATTTTTATTTTTATTTTTATTTTTATTTTTATTTTTATTTTTATTTTTATTTTTATTTTTATTTTTATTTTTATTTTTATTTTTATTTTTATTTTTATTTTTATTTTTATTTTTATTTTTATTTTTATTTTTATTTTTATTTTTATTTTTATTTTTATTTTTATTTTTATTTTTATTTTTATTTTTATTTTTACTTTTACTTTTACTTTTATTTTTATTTTTACTTTTACTTTTACTTTTACTTTTACTTTTACTTTTACTTTTACTTTTACTTTTACTTTTACTTTTACTTTTACTTTTACTTTTACTTTTACTTTTACTTTTACTTTTACTTTTTTACGGTAACTTTTACTTTTACTTTTACTTTTACTTTTACTTTTACTTTTACTTTTACTTTTACTTTTACTTTTACTTTTACTTTTACTTTTACTTTTACTTTTACTTTTACTTTTACTTTTACTTTTACTTTTACTTTTACTTTTACTTTTACTTTTACTTTTACTTTTACTTTTACTTTTACTTTTACTTTTACTTTTACTTTTACTTTTACTTTTATTTTTAATTTTATTTGTTGAATCCCGAGCGTAGCGAGGGATTCAAAAGTAGAATCCTGAGCGAAGCGAGGGATACAAAGGACCGAGATGAAATTTTTTTTTCACGAGTTGTGTACTCTACTTTTTACCATTGACTGCGAGAAAAAAAAATAGCAGTACCTATAGTATTTATAGTTGTCCATCAGCCATTTTTGATGACCCCACTGTGGGGCACAGGCCTTCCTTATGGGTGGTAAGGAGGACGGGCCATAACCCACCACGCGGGCCTAATGCGGATTGGTGGGTGTTAACGACTGCAAATGCAGCTGGGACCAACGGCTTAACGTGCCTTCTGAAGCACGGAGGAGCTCGAGATAATATATTTTTAGCATCCCATGACCGACCCTTGCGAACGTTGCTTAACTTCCGCAATCGCTGGGCCAGGCGCTAAACCACTGCGCCACCGAGCTAACTAAGAGGGAAACTACATGATCAGTCTGGCATCAGTCCACTTCATCAGTTTGTATAGACTTTGAATTTTTACAGACTGAAGATCGTACCAGACTGATTGAATGGATTGTTGCAAGACTGAACAACTAATCTCCCTCAAATATATAAAAAAGAACCCAAATATAAGACACTAAAAAGGACCTAATTGATTTAGCGGGATATTTTTTAGAAAAGAACCCAAAGATAAGACACTAAAAAGAACCTAAATAAAATTGGCGGGATTATTTTTGTCATTTAATTGTAGAACTATATCTTTATCTATGGAATAGCTCCATACCATACTTTCAGCAACTTTTATTTTTTTTGTACCTAATTCATACGATGCGCGCTTGTTCCAAATTCAAAATATTTTTGAATGGAACAGCTGATTTTTTTTCGTGATTTCGGGGTTAGTCCTATAGTAAAAGTTGTTCAGTTTATTTTTATTTTTATTTTTACTTTTTTTTTACTTTTACTTTTACTTTTACTTTTACTTTTACTTTTACTTTTACTTTTACTTTTACTTTTACTTTTACTTTTATTTTTATTTTTATTTTTATTTTTATTTTTATTTTTATTTTTATTTTTATTTTTATTTTTACTTTTACTTTTACTTTTACTTTTACTTTTACTTTTACTTTTACTTTTACTTTTACTTTTACTTTTACTTTTACTTTTACTTTTACTTTTACTTTTACTTTTACTTTTACTTTTACTTTTACTTTTACTTTTACTTTTACTTTTACTTTTACTTTTACTTTTACTTTTACTTTTACTTTTACTTTTACTTTTACTTTTACTTTTTTACGGTAACTTTTACTTTTACTTTTACTTTTACTTTTACTTTTATTTTTATTTTTATTTTTATTTTTATTTTTATTTTTACTTTTACTTTTACTTTTACTTTTACTTTCACTTTTTATTTTTACTTATACTTTTACTTTTACTTTTACTTTTACTTTTACTTTTACTTTTACTTTTACTTTTACTTTTACTTTTACTTTTACTTTTACTTTTACTTTTACTTTTACTTTTACTTTTACTTTTACTTTTACTTTTACTTTTACTTTTTTACGGTTACTTTTACTTTTACTTTTACTTTTACTTTTACTTTTACTTTTATTTTTATTTTTATTTTTATTTTTATTTTTACTTTTACTTTTACTTTTACTTTTACTTTTACTTTTACTTTTTATTTTTACTTTTACTTTTACTTTTACTTTTACTTTTACTTTTACTTTTACTTTTACTTTTACTTTTACTTTTACTTTTACTTTTACTTTTACTTTTACTTTTACTTTTACTTTTACTTTTACTTTTACTTTTACTTTTACTTTTACTTTTACTTTTACTTTTACTTTTACTTTTACTTTTACTTTTACTTTTACTTTTACTTTTACTTTTACTTTTACTTTTACTTTTACTTTTACTTTTACTTTTACTTTTACTTTTACTTTTACTTTTTACTTTTACTTTTTACTTTTACTTTTGATTGTTGCAAGACTGAACAACTAATCTCCCTCAAATATATAAAAAAGAACCCAAATATAAGTCACTAAAAAGGACCTAATTGATTTAGCGGGATATTTTTTAGAAAAGAACCCAAAGATAAGACACTAAAAAGAACCTAAATAAAATTGGCGGGATTATTTTTGTCATTTAATTGTAGAACTATATCTTTATCTATGGAATAGCTCCATACCATACTTTCAGCACCTTTTATTTTTTTTGTACCTAATTCATACGATGCGCGCTTGTTCCAAATTCAAAATATTTTTGAATTACTTTTACTTTTACTTTTACTTTTACTTTTACTTTTTACTTTTACTTTTACTTTTACTTTTACTTTTACTTTTACTTTTACTTTTACTTTTACTTTTACTTTTACTTTTACTTTTACTTTTACTTTTACTTTTACTTTTACTTTTACTTTTACTTTTACTTTTACTTTTACTTTTACTTTTACTTTTACTTTTACTTTTACTTTTTACTTTTACTTTTTACTTTTACTTTTGATTGTTGCAAGACTGAACAACTAATCTCCCTCAAATATATAAAAAAGAACCCAAATATAAGTCACTAAAAAGGACCTAATTGATTTAGCGGGATATTTTTTAGAAAAGAACCCAAAGATAAGACACTAAAAAGAACCTAAATAAAATTGGCGGGATTATTTTTGTCATTTAATTGTAGAACTATATCTTTATCTATGGAATAGCTCCATACCATACTTTCAGCACCTTTTATTTTTTTTGTACCTAATTCATACGATGCGCGCTTGTTCCAAATTCAAAATATTTTTGAATTACTTTTACTTTTACTTTTACTTTTAATTTTACTTTTACTTTTACTTTTATTTTTAATTTTAATTTTAATTTTAATTTTTATTTTTATTTTTATTTTTATTTTTATTTTTATTTTTATTTTTATTTTTATTTTTATTTTTATTTTTATTTTTATTTTTACTTTTACTTTTACTTTTACTTTTACTTTTACTTTTACTTTTACTTTTACTTTTACTTTTACTTTTACTTTTACTTTTACTTTTACTTTTACTTTTACTTTTACTTTTACTTTTACTTTTACTTTTACTTTTACTTTTACTTTTACTTTTACTTTTACTTTTACTTTTACTTTTACTTTTACTTTTACTTTTACTTTTACTTTTACTTTTACTTTTACTTTTACTTTTACTTTTACTTTTACTTTTACTTTTACTTTTACTTTTACTTTTACTTTTACTTTTACTTTTACTTTTACTTTTACTTTTACTTTTACTTTTACTTTTACTTTTACTTTTACTTTTACTTTTACTTTTACTTTTACTTTTACTTTTACTTTTACTTTTACTTTTACTTTTACTTTTACTTTTACTTTTACTTTTACTTTTACTTTTACTTTTACTTTTACTTTTACTTTTACTTTTACTTTTACTTTTACTTTTACTTTTACTTTTACTTTTACTTTTACTTTTACTTTTACTTTTACTTTTACTTTTACTTTTACTTTTACTTTTACTTTTACTTTTACTTTTACTTTTACTTTTACTTTTACTTTTACTTTTACTTTTACTTTTACTTTTACTTTTACTTTTACTTTTACTTTTACTTTTACTTTTACTTTTACTTTTACTTTTACTTTTACTTTTACTTTTACTTTTACTTTTACTTTTACTTTTACTTTTACTTTTACTTTTACTTTTACTTTTACTTTTACTTTTACTTTTACTTTTACTTTTATTTTTATTTTTATTTTTATTTTTATTTTTATTTTTACTTTTTTTTACTTTTACTTTTACTTTTACTTTTACTTTTACTTTTACTTTTACTTTTACTTTTACTTTTCTTTTACTTTTACTTTAAATTTTATTTTTATTTTTATTTTTATTTTTATTTTTATTTTTATTTTTATTTTTATTTTTATTTTTATTTTTATTTTTATTTTTATTTTTATTTTTACTTTTACTTTTACTTTTACTTTTACTTTTACTTTTACTTTTACTTTTACTTTTACTTTTACTTTTACTTTTACTTTTTCTTTTACTTTTACTTTTACTTTTACTTTTACTTTTACTTTTACTTTTACTTTTACTTTTACTTTTACTTTTACTTTTACTTTTACTTTTACTTTTACTTTTACTTTTACTTTTACTTTTACTTTTACTTTTACTTTTACTTTTACTTTTACTTTTACTTTTACTTTTACTTTTACTTTTACTTTTACTTTTACTTTTACTTTTACTTTTACTTTTACTTTTACTTTTACTTTTACTTTTACTTTTACTTTTACTTTTACTTTTACTTTTACTTTTACTTTTACTTTTACTTTTACTTTTACTTTTACTTTTACTTTTACTTTTACTTTTACTTTTACTTTTACTTTTACTTTTACTTTTACTTTTACTTTTACTTTTACTTTTACTTTTACTTTTACTTTTACTTTTACTTTTACTTTTACTTTTACTTTTACTTTTACTTTTACTTTTACTTTTACTTTTACTTTTACTTTTACTTTTACTTTTACTTTTACTTTTACTTTTACTTTTACTTTTACTTTTACTTTTACTTTTACTTTTATTTTTATTTTTATTTTTATTTTTATTTTTATTTTTATTTTTATTTTTATTTTTACTTTTTTTTACTTTTACTTTTACTTTTACTTTTACTTTTACTTTTACTTTTCTTTTACTTTTACTTTTACTTTTACTTTTATTTTTAATTTTATTTGTTGAATCCCGAGCGTATCGAGGGATTCAAAAGTAGAATCCTGAGCGAAGCGAGGGATACAAAGGACCGAGATGAAATTTTTTTTTCACGAGTTGTGTACTCTACTTTTTACCATTGACTGCGAGAAAAAAAAATAGCAGTACTGTGATGGCATTCGTATTATTAGCAGATGTGCGGGCCGGGCTCGTAAAACAAAACTAGGAATAAAAAATTGTTTCGAATATTTCTTCTAATAGATTAAGAGCGACAAGTTTTATTAGCGCACAGCGGGGACTAAGACAAATGAAGTCTTGGGTAGGCTTTAAATTACGCTCAAACTGTCAGACAAACTATTCAAACTGGTGAATGATGGACAATTTTAGTTGAAATGCACAGATTTCTAAGAGTTTGGTAGATTTAAATGTGTTACAGATGGAGGAAGTAGACAAAGGAAGAAAAAAAAACTTGAGTTCTCAGAATTGGTAGGGCGGATCGTGAGAAATTGTGCGTGGGCGTCGCCGTGAAGATTGCAAGCATCAAGCTGACCAATGAGGGGTCTAGATGGGCGTAGAGCGGGAGGAGAAAAACTTCAGTAGGGATGGAAGAGATAAAACGAGGATGCAACGAGCATTCGGGACAGACGAGGGCCGAGACGCGTTTAATATTTTAGGAGTGATAGATTGGGAGTTTCGTGACTCCATTGTAACTAACTGTGTGAGAAATAAAGACTAAAGAGTTAACTATTAAATAAATACTAACTTTGTTAAGTAAATTGTAGATTTGAATATTAAAACAAGTGTAACTATTTTACAAAGTGAATCTAAACAACGTCGAATGGGGTATGTAATTGTGAACATTGTGATTTATTTCGTGTGTCAATAAAGGTACAATCTCTAGAATAACGAGCAGTATATCGCATACAACGTAGAAATGTATCAATACGAAGAACAACTCCATTCTGGGGGTTTCGCTTTAATAACCGAATGGAACTCGGTAGAACACCTCATTTTTGTGTTGGCATCAATATGCGCAATAGTTGTGTTAGGGTGTTGTGGATATGAGATATTCAGTTATTGCAATCATCGAATATTAAATAGACGGAGGTATTTGCAAGATGGTCTACCGAATGAGATAGAAATGCAAAGAGCCGGGTTAGATTGAATTGGATTGCGTTTTCTTGATACATAGTTAATCTCAGAGATAAGGATGGTTAACGTGAAAGTATTAATTAAAGCTCTAGAGACTGTAACTTTATGTAGCCTGGTGGAATACGAAACACTAATATCTACCATGAATGTTAATAATCAAGTCTAGATTAGACTAATATGTGAAATAGTTTTCCTTTCTATTTTTTTTCAATCAATGTGTCAGGTTAGTTCTATAAATGTGTTCGTATCTCACTTTAGACTTAATTTGTGAAATAACTATTGAAACTTTAGTGTGTGTTTAATTAAATTTAAGTGTGAATCTAGATGACCTTAGAGAGTTTTTTTCTTTGGATTTTCGCTTTCTCTCTATTTAGTGTGGTCTTAAGATAGGAGCTGAAAATCTAGCTGTCATTATATAGCAACCTATAGGTGACAGCTTAAATAATCAAACCAGTTTCTTTTTGCTATTTCGAAGATAAACTAAACACATTTAATTTAAATAAATAATATTTTTTTTCCATAATTAAATGTTTTACTGCTTAGAGATAAGATTCCTAAGAGGAAGCACAGTGTGAGGCATAGTCAAACCCGTGTTAAATACTAAGAAATACTTAGAAGAACCATTGAGCTAGTTTGTTTGACTTCGTTTAACACTTTGCGTTCTCACATATATACCTTTCAGTTGAATCACGATTTCTATGAGTTAAATTCGTTAGATTTCAGTCTAGGTCTAGGTAGATTTCTATACATATATCTAAATAAATAAACAGGGGATAGTAGGGAGTGATTAAAGACCTTAAGGGAGAGACTACATTCAAACCGTTGAGGTTACTTGTGTATAGGTAGTTTATTTAAACGTGTTAGTAAAGGAGTCTAGCTGCTGAATTTGGACGAGAGGCACAACAGGAGCTGAGCAGAAGGAAGTATAATGTATTAGTGTTGAATAGGTATAATGTGTAAGTACATTTTGCTAATGTTTAAGTACATTTTGCCTCTACACAGGACATAGACATTGTTAGGTGCACTTATAGACTTGTATTTAGGATAGGAAATAGGGATAGGTTGTTCCAAATTCAAAATATTTTTGAATGGAACAGCTGATTTTTTTTCGTGATTTCGGGGTTAGTCCTATAATAAAAGTTGTTCAGTTTATTTTTATTTTTATTTTAACTTTTTTTTTACTTTTACTTTTACTTTTACTTTTATTTTTATTTTTAATTTTTATTTTTATTTTTATTTTTATTTTTATTTTTATTTTTATTTTTATTTTTATTTTTATTTTTATTTTTATTTTTATTTTTATTTGTATTTTTATTTTTATTTTTACTTTTACTTTTACTTTTACTTTTACTTTTATTTTTATTTTTACTTTTACTTTTACTTTTACTTTTACTTTTACTTTTACTTTTACTTTTACTTTTACTTTTACTTTTACTTTTACTTTTACTTTTACTTTTACTTTTACTTTTACTTTTACTTTTACTTTTACTTTTACTTTTACTTTTACTTTTACTTTTACTTTTACTTTTACTTTTACTTTTACTTTTACTTTTACTTTTACTTTTACTTTTACTTTTACTTTTACTTTTACTTTTACTTTTACTTTTACTTTTACTTTTACTTTTACTTTTACTTTTACTTTTACTTTTACTTTTACTTTTACTTTTACTTTTACTTTTACTTTTACTTTTATTTTTAATTTTATTTGTTGAATCCCGAGCGTAGCGAGGGATTCAAAAGTAGAATCCTGAGCGAAACGAGGGATACAAAGGACCGAGATGAAATTTTTTTTTCACGAGTTGTGTACTCTACTTTTTACCATTGACTGCGAGAAAAAAAAATAGCAGTACCTATAGTATTTATAGTTGTCCATCAGCCATTTTTGATGACCCCACTGTGGGGCACAGGCCTTCCTTATGGGTGGTAAGGAGGACGGGCCATAACCCACCACGCGGGCCTAATGCGGATTGGTGGGTGTTAACGACTGCAAATGCAGCTGGGACCAACGGCTTAACGTGCCTTCTGAAGCACGGAGGAGCTCGAGATAATATATTTTTAGCATCCCATGACCGACCCTTGCGAACGTTGCTTAACTTCCGCAATCGCTGGGCCAGGCGCTAAACCACTGCGCCACCGAGCTAACTAAGAGGGAAACTACATGATCAGTCTGGCATCAGTCCACTTCATCAGTTTGTATAGACTTTGAATTTTTACAGACTGAAGATCGTACCAGACTGATTGAATGGATTGTTGCAAGACTGAACAACTAATCTCCCTCAAATATATAAAAAAGAACCCAAATATAAGACACTAAAAAGGACCTAATTGATTTAGCGGGATATTTTTTAGAAAAGAACCCAAAGATAAGACACTAAAAAGAACCTAAATAAAATTGGCGGGATTATTTTTGTCATTTTATTGTAGAACTATATCTTTATCTATGGAATAGCTCCATACCATACTTTCAGCAACTTTTATTTTTTTTGTACCTAATTCATACGATGCGCGCTTGTTCCAAATTCAAAATATTTTTGAATGGAACAGCTGATTTTTTTTCGTGATTTCGGGGTTAGTCCTATAGTAAAAGTTGTTCAGTTTATTTTTATTTTTACTTTTTTTTTACTTTTACTTTTACTTTTACTTTTATTTTTATTTTTATTTTTATTTTTATTTTTATATTTATTTTTATTTTTATTTTTATTTTTATTTTTATTTTTATTTTTATTTTTATTTTTATTTTTATTTTTATTTTTACTTTTACTTTTACTTTTACTTTTACTTTTACTTTTACTTTTACTTTTACTTTTACTTTTACTTTTACTTTTACTTTTACTTTTACTTTTACTTTTACTTTTACTTTTACTTTTACTTTTACTTTTACTTTTACTTTTACTTTTACTTTTACTTTTACTTTTACTTTTACTTTTACTTTTACTTTTACTTTTACTTTTTTACGGTAACTTTTACTTTTACTTTTACTTTTACTTTTACTTTTACTTTTATTTTTATTTTTATTTTTATTTTTATTTTTATTTTTATTTTTATTTTTACTTTTACTTTTACTTTTACTTTTACTTTCACTTTTTATTTTTACTTATACTTTTACTTTTACTTTTACTTTTACTTTTACTTTTACTTTTACTTTTACTTTTACTTTTACTTTTACTTTTACTTTTACTTTTACTTTTACTTTTACTTTTACTTTTACTTTTACTTTTACTTTTACTTTTACTTTTACTTTTTTACGGTAACTTTTACTTTTACTTTTACTTTTACTTTTACTTTTACTTTTATTTTTATTTTTATTTTTATTTTTATTTTTACTTTTACTTTTACTTTTACTTTTACTTTTACTTTTTACTTTTACTTTTACTTTTACTTTTACTTTTACTTTTACTTTTACTTTTACTTTTACTTTTACTTTTACTTTTACTTTTACTTTTACTTTTACTTTTACTTTTACTTTTACTTTTACTTTTACTTTTACTTTTACTTTTACTTTTACTTTTACTTTTACTTTTACTTTTACTTTTACTTTTACTTTTACTTTTACTTTTACTTTTACTTTTACTTTTACTTTTACTTTTACTTTTACTTTTACTTTTACTTTTACTTTTACTTTTACTTTTACTTTTACTTTTACTTTTTACTTTTACTTTTACTTTTACTTTTACTTTTACTTTTACTTTTACTTTTACTTTTACTTTTACTTTTACTTTTACTTTTACTTTTACTTTTACTTTTACTTTTACTTTTACTTTTACTTTTACTTTTACTTTTACTTTTACTTTTACTTTTACTTTTACTTTTACTTTTACTTTTACTTTTACTTTTACTTTTACTTTTACTTTTACTTTTACTTTTACTTTTACTTTTACTTTTACTTTTACTTTTACTTTTACTTTTACTTTTACTTTTACTTTTACTTTTTACTTTTTACTTTTTACTTTTACTTTTGATTGTTGCAAGACTGAACAACTAATCTCCCTCAAATATATAAAAAAGAACCCAAATATAAGTCACTAAAAAGGACCTAATTGATTTAGCGGGATATTTTTTAGAAAAGAACCCAAAGATAAGACACTAAAAAGAACCTAAATAAAATTGGCGGGATTATTTTTGTCATTTAATTGTAGAACTATATCTTTATCTATGGAATAGCTCCATACCATACTTTCAGCACCTTTTATTTTTTTTGTACCTAATTCATACGATGCGCGCTTGTTCCAAATTCAAAATATTTTTGAATTACTTTTACTTTTACTTTTACTTTTACTTTTACTTTTTACTTTTACTTTTACTTTTACTTTTACTTTTACTTTTACTTTTACTTTTACTTTTACTTTTACTTTTACTTTTACTTTTACTTTTACTTTTACTTTTACTTTTACTTTTACTTTTACTTTTACTTTTACTTTTACTTTTACTTTTACTTTTACTTTTACTTTTACTTTTACTTTTACTTTTACTTTTACTTTTACTTTTACTTTTTACTTTTACTTTTTACTTTTACTTTTGATTGTTGCAAGACTGAACAACTAATCTCCCTCAAATATATAAAAAAGAACCCAAATATAAGTCACTAAAAAGGACCTAATTGATTTAGCGGGATATTTTTTAGAAAAGAACCCAAAGATAAGACACTAAAAAGAACCTAAATAAAATTGGCGGGATTATTTTTGTCATTTAATTGTAGAACTATATCTTTATCTATGGAATAGCTCCATACCATACTTTCAGCACCTTTTATTTTTTTTGTACCTAATTCATACGATGCGCGCTTGTTCCAAATTCAAAATATTTTTGAATTACTTTTACTTTTACTTTTACTTTTACTTTTAATTTTACTTTTACTTTTACTTTTATTTTTAATTTTAATTTTAATTTTAATTTTAATTTTTATTTTTATTTTTATTTTTATTTTTATTTTTATTTTTATTTTTATTTTTATTTTTATTTTTATTTTTATTTTTATTTTTATTTTTATTTTTATTTTTATTTTTACTTTTACTTTTACTTTTACTTTTACTTTTACTTTTATTTTTACTTTTAGTTTTACTTTTACTTTTACTTTTACTTTTACTTTTACTTTTACTTTTACTTTTACTTTTACTTTTACTTTTACTTTTACTTTTACTTTTACTTTTACTTTTACTTTTACTTTTACTTTTACTTTTACTTTTACTTTTACTTTTACTTTTACTTTTACTTTTACTTTTACTTTTACTTTTACTTTTACTTTTACTTTTACTTTTACTTTTACTTTTACTTTTACTTTTACTTTTACTTTTACTTTTACTTTTATTTTTAATTTTATTTGTTGAATCCCGAGCGTAGCGAGGGATTCAAAAGTAGAATCCTGAGCGAAGCGAGGGATACAAAGGACCGAGATGAAATTTTTTTTTCACGAGTTGTGTACTCTACTTTTTACCATTGACTGCGAGAAAAAAAAATAGCAGTACCTATAGTATTTATAGTTGTCCATCAGCCATTTTTGATGACCCCACTGTGGGGCACAGGCCTTCCTTATGGGTGGTAAGGAGGACGGGCCATAACCCACCACGCGGGCCTAATGCGGATTGGTGGGTGTTAACGACTGCAAATGCAGCTGGGACCAACGGCTTAACGTGCCTTCTGAAGCACAGAGGAGCTCGAGATAATATATTTTTAGCATCCCATGACCGACCCTTGCGAACGTTGCTTAACTTCCGCAATCGCTGGGCCAGGCGCTAAACCACTGCGCCACCGAGCTAACTAAGAGGGAAACTACATGATCAGTCTGGCATCAGTCCACTTCATCAGTTTGTATAGACTTTGAATTTTTACAGACTGAAGATCGTACCAGACTGATTGAATGGATTGTTGCAAGACTGAACAACTAATCTCCCTCAAATATATAAAAAAGAACCCAAATATAAGACACTAAAAAGGACCTAATTGATTTAGCGGGATATTTTTTAGAAAAGAACCCAAAGATAAGACACTAAAAAGAACCTAAATAAAATTGGCGGGATTATTTTTGTCATTTAATTGTAGAACTATATCTTTATCTATGGAATAGCTCCATACCATACTTTCAGCAACTTTTATTTTTTTTGTACCTAATTCATACGATGCGCGCTTGTTCCAAATTCAAAATATTTTTGAATGGAACAGCTGATTTTTTTTCGTGATTTCGGGGTTAGTCCTATAGTAAAAGTTGTTCAGTTTATTTTTATTTTTATTTTTACTTTTTTTTTACTTTTACTTTTACTTTTACTTTTACTTTTACTTTTACTTTTACTTTTACTTTTACTTTTACTTTTACTTTTACTTTTACTTTTTTACGGTAACTTTTACTTTTACTTTTACTTTTACTTTTACTTTTACTTTTATTTTTATTTTTATTTTTATTTTTATTTTTATTTTTATTTTTACTTTTACTTTTACTTTTACTTTTACTTTTTATTTTTACTTATACTTTTACTTTTACTTTTACTTTTACTTTTACTTTTACTTTTACTTTTACTTTTACTTTTACTTTTACTTTTACTTTTACTTTTACTTTTACTTTTACTTTTACTTTTTTACGGTAAATTTTACTTTTACTTTTACTTTTACTTTTACTTTTACTTTTATTTTTATTTTTATTTTTATTTTTATTTTTACTTTTACTTTTACTTTTACTTTTACTTTTACTTTTTACTTTTACTTTTACTTTTACTTTTACTTTTACTTTTACTTTTACTTTTACTTTTACTTTTACTTTTACTTTTACTTTTACTTTTACTTTTACTTTTACTTTTACTTTTACTTTTACTTTTACTTTTACTTTTACTTTTACTTTTACTTTTACTTTTACTTTTACTTTTACTTTTACTTTTACTTTTACTTTTACTTTTACTTTTACTTTTACTTTTACTTTTACTTTTACTTTTACTTTTACTTTTACTTTTACTTTTACTTTTACTTTTACTTTTACTTTTACTTTTACTTTTACTTTTACTTTTACTTTTACTTTTACTTTTACTTTTACTTTTACTTTTACTTTTACTTTTACTTTTACTTTTACTTTTACTTTTACTTTTACTTTTACTTTTACTTTTACTTTTACTTTTACTTTTACTTTTACTTTTACTTTTACTTTTACTTTTACTTTTACTTTTACTTTTACTTTTACTTTTACTTTTACTTTTACTTTTACTTTTTACTTTTACTTTTACTTTTACTTTTACTTTTACTTTTACTTTTACTTTTACTTTTACTTTTACTTTTACTTTTACTTTTACTTTTACTTTTACTTTTACTTTTACTTTTACTTTTACTTTTACTTTTACTTTTACTTTTACTTTTACTTTTACTTTTACTTTTACTTTTACTTTTACTTTTACTTTTACTTTTACTTTTACTTTTACTTTTACTTTTTACTTTTACTTTTTACTTTTACTTTTGATTGTTGCAAGACTGAACAACTAATCTCCCTCAAATATATAAAAAAGAACCCAAATATAAGTCACTAAAAAGGACCTAATTGATTTAGCGGGATATTTTTTAGAAAAGAACCCAAAGATAAGACACTAAAAAGAACCTAAATAAAATTGGCGGGATTATTTTTGTCATTTAATTGTAGAACTATATCTTTATCTATGGAATAGCTCCATACCATACTTTCAGCACCTTTTATTTTTTTTGTACCTAATTCATACGATGCGCGCTTGTTCCAAATTCAAAATATTTTTGAATTACTTTTACTTTTACTTTTACTTTTACTTTTACTTTTTACTTTTACTTTTACTTTTACTTTTACTTTTACTTTTACTTTTACTTTTACTTTTACTTTTACTTTTACTTTTACTTTTACTTTTACTTTTACTTTTACTTTTACTTTTACTTTTACTTTTACTTTTACTTTTACTTTTACTTTTACTTTTACTTTTACTTTTACTTTTACTTTTACTTTTACTTTTACTTTTACTTTTACTTTTTACTTTTACTTTTTACTTTTACTTTTGATTGTTGCAAGACTGAACAACTAATCTCCCTCAAATATATAAAAAAGAACCCAAATATAAGTCACTAAAAAGGACCTAATTGATTTAGCGGGATATTTTTTAGAAAAGAACCCAAAGATAAGACACTAAAAAGAACCTAAATAAAATTGGCGGGATTATTTTTGTCATTTAATTGTAGAACTATATCTTTATCTATGGAATAGCTCCATACCATACTTTCAGCACCTTTTATTTTTTTTGTACCTAATTCATACGATGCGCGCTTGTTCCAAATTCAAAATATTTTTGAATTACTTTTACTTTTACTTTTACTTTTACTTTTACTTTTAATTTTACTTTTACTTTTACTTTTAATTTTAATTTTAATTTTAATTTTAATTTTTATTTTTATTTTTATTTTTATTTTTATTTTTATTTTTATTTTTATTTTTATTTTTATTTTTATTTTTATTTTTATTTTTATTTTTATTTTTATTTTTACTTTTACTTTTACTTTTACTTTTACTTTTATTTTTACTTTTATTTTTACTTTTACTTTTACTTTTACTTTTACTTTTACTTTTACTTTTACTTTTACTTTTACTTTTACTTTTACTTTTACTTTTACTTTTACTTTTACTTTTACTTATACTTTTACTTTTACTTTTACTTTTACTTTGACTTTTACTTTTACTTTTACTTTTACTTTTACTTTTACTTTTACTTTTACTTTTACTTTTACTTTTACTTTTACTTTTACTTTTACTTTTACTTTTACTTTTACTTTTACTTTTACTTTTACTTTTACTTTTACTTTTACTTTTACTTTTACTTTTATTTTTAATTTTATTTGTTTAATCCCGAGCGTAGCGAGGGATTCAAAAGTAGAATCCTGAGCGAAGCGAGGGATACAAAGGACCGAGATGAAATTTTTTTTTCACGAGTTGTGTACTCTACTTTTTACCATTGACTGCGAGAAAAAAAAATAGCAGTACCTATAGTATTTATAGTTGTCCATCAGCCATTTTTGATGACCCCACTGTGGGGCACAGGCCTTCCTTATGGGTGGTAAGGAGGACGGGCCATAACCCACCACGCGGGCCTAATGCGGATTGGTGGGTGTTAACGACTGCAAATGCAGCTGGGACCAACGGCTTAACGTGCCTTCTGAAGCACGGAGGAGCTCGAGATAATATATTTTTAGCATCCCATGACCGACCCTTGCGAACGTTGCTTAACTTCCGCAATCGCTGGGCCAGGCGCTAAACCACTGCGCCACCGAGCTAACTAAGAGGGAAACTACATGATCAGTCTGGCATCAGTCCACTTCATCAGTTTGTATAGACTTTGAATTTTTACAGACTGAAGATCGTACCAGACTGATTGAATGGATTGTTGCAAGACTGAACAACTAATCTCCCTCAAATATATAAAAAAGAACCCAAATATAAGACACTAAAAAGGACCTAATTGATTAAGCGGGATATTTTTTAGAAAAGAACCCAAAGATAAGACACTAAAAAGAACCTAAATAAAATTGGCGGGATTATTTTTGTCATTTAATTGTAGAACTATATCTTTATCTATGGAATAGCTCCATACCATACTTTCAGCAACTTTTATTTTTTTTGTACCTAATTCATACGATGCGCGCTTGTTCCAAATTCAAAATATTTTTGAATGGAACAGCTGATTTTTTTTCGTGATTTCGGGGTTAGTCCTATAGTAAAAGTTGTTCAGTTTATTTTTATTTTTATTTTTACTTTTTTTTTACTTTTTTTTTACTTTTACTTTTACTTTTACTTTTACTTTTACTTTTACTTTTACTTTTACTTTTACTTTTACTTTTACTTTTTTACGGTAACTTTTACTTTTACTTTTACTTTTACTTTTACTTTTACTTTTATTTTTATTTTTATTTTTATTTTTATTTTTATTTTTATTTTTACTTTTACTTTTACTTTTACTTTTACTTTTACTTTTACTTTTTATTTTTACTTATACTTTTACTTTTACTTTTACTTTTACTTTTACTTTTACTTTTACTTTTACTTTTACTTTTACTTTTACTTTTACTTTTACTTTTACTTTTACTTTTACTTTTACTTTTACTTTTACTTTTACTTTTACTTTTACTTTTACTTTTACTTTTACTTTTACTTTTACTTTTACTTTTACTTTTACTTTTACTTTTACTTTTACTTTTACTTTTACTTTTACTTTTACTTTTACTTTTACTTTTACTTTTACTTTTACTTTTACTTTTACTTTTACTTTTACTTTTACTTTTACTTTTTTACGGTAACTTTTACTTTTACTTTTACTTTTACTTTTACTTTTACTTTTACTTTTACTTTTACTTTTACTTTTACTTTTATTTTTACTTTTATTTTTACTTTTACTTTTACTTTTACTTTTACTTTTACTTTTACTTTTACTTTTACTTTTACTTTTACTTTTACTTTTACTTTTACTTTTACTTTTACTTTTACTTTTACTTTTACTTTTACTTTTACTTTTACTTTTACTTTTACTTTTACTTTTACTTTTACTTTTACTTTTACTTTTACTTTTACTTTTACTTTTACTTTTACTTTTACTTTTACTTTTACTTTTACTTTTACTTTTACTTTTACTTTTACTTTTACTTTTACTTTTACTTTTACTTTTACTTTTACTTTTACTTTTACTTTTACTTTTACTTTTACTTTTATTTTTAATTTTATTTGTTGAATCCCGAGCGTAGCGAGGGATTCAAAAGTAGAATCCTGAGCGAAGCGAGGGATACAAAGGACCGAGATGAAATTTTTTTTTCACGAGTTGTGTACTCTACTTTTTACCATTGACTGCGAGAAAAAAAAATAGCAGTACCTATAGTATTTATAGTTGTCCATCAGCCATTTTTGATGACCCCACTGTGGGGCACAGGCCTTCCTTATGGGTGGTAAGGAGGACGGGCCATAACCCACCACGCGGGCCTAATGCGGATTGGTGGGTGTTAACGACTGCAAATGCAGCTGGGACCAACGGCTTAACGTGCCTTCTGAAGCACGGAGGAGCTCGAGATAATATATTTTTAGCATCCCATGACCGACCCTTGCGAACGTTGCTTAACTTCCGCAATCGCTGGGCCAGGCGCTAAACCACTGCGCCACCGAGCTAACTAAGAGGGAAACTACATGATCAGTCTGGCATCAGTCCACTTCATCAGTTTGTATAGACTTTGAATTTTTACAGACTGAAGATCGTACCAGACTGATTGAATGGATTGTTGCAAGACTGAACAACTAATCTCCCTCAAATATATAAAAAAGAACCCAAATATAAGACACTAAAAAGGACCTAATTGATTTAGCGGGATATTTTTTAGAAAAGAACCCAAAGATAAGACACTAAAAAGAACCTAAATAAAATTGGCGGGATTATTTTTGTCATTTAATTGTAGAACTATATCTTTATCTATGGAATAGCTCCATACCATACTTTCAGCAACTTTTATTTTTTTTGTACCTAATTCATACGATGCGCGCTTGTTCCAAATTCAAAATATTTTTGAATGGAACAGCTGATTTTTTTTCGTGATTTCGGGGTTAGTCCTATAGTAAAAGTTGTTCAGTTTATTTTTATTTTTACTTTTTTTTTACTTTTACTTTTACTTTTACTTTTATTTTTATTTTTATTTTTATTTTTATATTTATTTTTATTTTTATTTTTATTTTTATTTTTATTTTTATTTTTATTTTTATTTTTACTTTTACTTTTACTTTTACTTTTACTTTTACTTTTACTTTTACTTTTACTTTTACTTTTACTTTTACTTTTACTTTTACTTTTACTTTTACTTTTACTTTTACTTTTACTTTTACTTTTACTTTTACTTTTACTTTTACTTTTACTTTTACTTTTACTTTTACTTTTACTTTTACTTTTACTTTTACTTTTACTTTTACTTTTACTTTTACTTTTACTTTTACTTTTTTACGGTAACTTTTACTTTTACTTTTACTTTTACTTTTACTTTTATTTTTATTTTTATTTTTATTTTTATTTTTATTTTTATTTTTACTTTTACTTTTACTTTTACTTTTACTTTCACTTTTTATTTTTACTTATACTTTTACTTTTACTTTTACTTTGACTTTTACTTTTACTTTTACTTTTACTTTTACTTTTACTTTTACTTTTACTTTTACTTTTACTTTTACTTTTACTTTTACTTTTACTTTTACTTTTACTTTTACTTTTACTTTTACTTTTTTACGGTAACTTTTACTTTTACTTTTACTTTTACTTTTACTTTTACTTTTATTTTTATTTTTATTTTTATTTTTATTTTTACTTTTACTTTTACTTTTACTTTTACTTTTACTTTTTACTTTTACTTTTACTTTTACTTTTACTTTTACTTTTACTTTTACTTTTACTTTTACTTTTACTTTTACTTTTACTTTTACTTTTACTTTTACTTTTACTTTTACTTTTACTTTTACTTTTACTTTTACTTTTACTTTTACTTTTACTTTTACTTTTACTTTTACTTTTACTTTTACTTTTACTTTTACTTTTACTTTTACTTTTACTTTTACTTTTACTTTTACTTTTACTTTTACTTTTACTTTTACTTTTACTTTTACTTTTACTTTTACTTTTACTTTTACTTTTACTTTTACTTTTACTTTTACTTTTACTTTTACTTTTACTTTTACTTTTACTTTTACTTTTACTTTTACTTTTATTTTTATTTTTACTTTTACTTTTACTTTTACTTTTACTTTTACTTTTTACTTTTACTTTTACTTTTACTTTTACTTTTACTTTTACTTTTACTTTTACTTTTACTTTTACTTTTACTTTTACTTTTACTTTTACTTTTACTTTTACTTTTACTTTTACTTTTACTTTTACTTTTACTTTTACTTTTACTTTTACTTTTACTTTTACTTTTACTTTTACTTTTACTTTTACTTTTACTTTTACTTTTACTTTTACTTTTACTTTTACTTTTTACTTTTACTTTTTACTTTTACTTTTGATTGTTGCAAGACTGAACAACTAATCTCCCTCAAATATATAAAAAAGAACCCAAATATAAGTCACTAAAAAGGACCTAATTGATTTAGCGGGATATTTTTTAGAAAAGAACCCAAAGATAAGACACTAAAAAGAACCTAAATAAAATTGGCGGGATTATTTTTGTCATTTAATTGTAGAACTATATCTTTATCTATGGAATAGCTCCATACCATACTTTCAGCACCTTTTATTTTTTTTGTACCTAATTCATACGATGCGCGCTTGTTCCAAATTCAAAATATTTTTGAATTACTTTTACTTTTACTTTTACTTTTACTTTTAATTTAACTTTTACTTTTACTTTTACTTTTACTTTTACTTTTATTTTTAATTTTATTTGTTGAATCCCGAGCGTAGCGAGGGATTCAAAAGTAGAATCCTGAGCGAAGCGAGGGATACAAAGGACCGAGATGAAATTTTTTTTTCACGAGTTGTGTATTCTACTTTTTACCATTGACTGCGAGAAAAAAAAATAGCAGTACCTATAGTATTTATTTAGCTGGGACCAACGGCTTAACGTGCCTTCTGAAGCACGGAGGAGCTCGAGATAATATATTTTTGGTCACCCATCCCATGACCGACCCTTGCGAACGTTGCTTAACTTCCGCAATCGCTGGGCCAGGCGCTAAACCACTGCGCCACCGAGCTAACTAAGAGGGAAACTACATGATCAGTCTGGCATCAGTCCACTTCATCAGTTTGTATAGACTTTGAATTTTTACAGACTGAAGATCGTACCAGACTGATTGAATGGATTGTTGCAAGACTGAACAACTAATCTCCCTCAAATATATAAAAAAGAACCCAAATATAAGACACTAAAAAGGACCTAATTGATTTAGCGGGATATTTTTTAGAAAAGAACCCAAAGATAAGACACTAAAAAGAACCTAAATAAAATTGGCGGGATTATTTTTGTCATTTAATTGTAGAACTATATCTTTATCTATGGAATAGCTCCATACCATACTTTCAGCACCTTTTATTTTTTTGTACCTAATTCATACGATGCGCGCTTGTTCCAAATTCAAAATATTTTTGAATGGAACAGCTGATTTTTTTTCGTGATTTCGGGGTTAGTCCTATAATAAAAGTTGTTCAGTTTATTTTTATTTTTACTTTTTTTTTACTTTTACTTTTTACTTTTACTTTTATTTTTATTTTTATTTTTATTTTTATTTTTATTTTTATTTTTGTTTTTGTTTTTATTTTTATTTTTATTTTTACTTTTACTTTTACTTTTACTTTTACTTTTACTTTTACTTTTACTTTTACTTTTACTTTTACTTTTACTTTTACTTTTACTTTTACTTTTACTTTTACTTTTACTTTTACTTTTACTTTTACTTTTACTTTTACTTTTACTTTTACTTTTACTTTTACTTTTACTTTTACTTTTACTTTTACTTTTACTTTTACTTTTACTTTTACTTTTACTTTTACTTTTACTTTTACTTTTACTTTTACTTTTACTTTTACTTTTACTTTTACTTTTACTTTTACTTTTACTTTTACTTTTACTTTTACTTTTACTTTTACTTTTACTTTTACTTTTACTTTTACTTTTACTTTTACTTTTACTTTTACTTTTACTTTTACTTTTACTTTTACTTTTACTTTTACTTTTACTTTTACTTTTACTTTTACTTTTACTTTTACTTTTACTTTTACTTTTACTTTTACTTTTACTTTTACTTTTACTTTTACTTTTACTTTTACTTTTACTTTTACTTTTACTTTTACTTTTACTTTTACTTTTACTTTTACTTTTACTTTTACTTTTACTTTTACTTTTACTTTTACTTTTACTTTTACTTTTACTTTTACTTTTACTTTTACTTTTACTTTTACTTTTACTTTTACTTTTATTTTTATTTTTATTTTTATTTTTATTTTTATTTTTACTTTTTTTTACTTTTACTTTTACTTTTACTTTTACTTTTACTTTTACTTTTACTTTTACTTTTACTTTTACTTTTATTTTTAATTTTATTTGTTGAATCCCGAGCGTAGCGAGGGATTCAAAAGTAGAATCCTGAGCGAAGCGAGGGATACAAAGGACCGAGATGAAATTTTTTTTTCACGAGTTGTGTACTCTACTTTTTACCATTGACTGCGAGAAAAAAAAATAGCAGTACTGTGATGGCATTCGTATTATTAGCAGATGTGCGGGCCGGGCTCGTAAAACAAAACTAGGAATAAAAAATTGTTTCGAATATTTCTTCTAATAGATTAAGAGCGACAAGTTTTATTAGCGCACAGCGGGGACTAAGACAAATGAAGTCTTGGGTAGGCTGTAAATTACGCTCAAACTGTCAGACAAACTGTTCAAACTGGTGAATGATGGACAATTTTAGTTGAAATGCACAGATTTCTAAGAGTTTGGTAGATTTAAATGTGTTACAGATGGAGGAAGTAGACAAAGGAAGAAAAAAAAACTTGAGTTCTCAGAATTGGTAGGGCGGATCGTGAGAAATTGTGCGTGGGCGTCGCCGTGAAGATTGCAAGCATCAAGCTGACCAATGAGGGGTCTAGATGGGCGTAGAGCGGGAGGAGAAAAACTTCAGTAGGGATGGAAGAGATAAAACGAGGATGCAACGAGCATTCGGGACAGACGAGGGCCGAGACGCGTTTAATATTTTAGGAGTGATAGATTGGGAGTTTCGTGACTCCATTGTAACTAACTGTGTGAGAAATAAAGACTAAAGAGTTAACTATTAAATAAATACTAACTTTGTTAAGTAAATTGTAGATTTGAATATTAAAACAAGTGTAACTATTTTACAAAGTGAATCTAAACAACGTCGAGTGGGGTATGTAATTGTGTACATTGTGATTTATTTCGTGTGTCAATAAAGGTACAATCTCTAGAATAACGAGCAGTATATCGCATACAACGTAGAAATGTATCAATACGAAGAACAACTCCATTCTGGGGGTTTCGCTTTAATAACCGAATGGAACTCGGTAGAACACCTCATTTTTGTGTTGGCATCAATATGCGCAATAGTTGTGTTAGGGTGTTGTGGATATGAGATATTCAGTTATTGCAATCATCGAATATTAAATAGACGGAGGTATTTGCAAGATGGTCTACCGAATGAGATAGAAATGCAAAGAGCCGGGTTAGATTGAATTGGATTGCGTTTTCTTGATACATAGTTAATCTCAGAGATAAGGATGGTTAACGTGAAAGTATTAATTAAAGCTCTAGAGACTGTAACTTTATGTAGCCTGGTGGAATACGAAACACTAATATCTACCATGAATGTTAATAATCAAGTCTAGATTAGACTAATATGTGAAATAGTTTTCCTTTCTATTTTTTTTCAATCAATGTGTCAGGTTAGTTCTATAAATGTGTTCGTATCTCACTTTAGACTTAATTTGTGAAATAACTATTGAAACTTTAGTGTGTGTTTAATTAAATTTAAGTGTGAATCTAGATGACCTTAGAGAGTTTTTTTCTTTGGATTTTCGCTTTCTCTCTATTTAGTGTGGTCTTAAGATAGGAGCTGAAAATCTAGCTGTCATTATATAGCAACCTATAGGTGACAGCTTAAATAATCAAACCAGTTTCTTTTTGCTATTTCGAAGATAAACTAAACACATTTAATTTAAATAAATAATATTTTTTTTCCATAATTAAATGTTTTACTGCTTAGAGATAAGATTCCTAAGAGGAAGCACAGTGTGAGGCATAGTCAAACCCGTGTTAAATACTAAGAAATACTTAGAAGAACCATTGAGCTAGTTTGTTTGACTTCGTTTAACACTTTGCGTTCTCACATATATACCTTTCAGTTGAATCACGATTTCTATGAGTTAAATTCGTTAGATTTCAGTCTAGGTCTAGGTAGATTTCTATACATATATCTAAATAAATAAACAGGGGATAGTAGGGAGTGATTAAAGACCTTAAGGGAGAGACTACATTCAAACCGTTGAGGTTACTTGTGTATAGGTAGTTTATTAAAACGTGTTAGTAAAGGAGTCTAGCTGCTGAATTTGGACGAGAGGCACAACAGGAGCTGAGCAGAAGGAAGTATAATGTATTAGTGTTGAATAGGTATAATGTGTAAGTACATTTTGCTAATGTGTAAGTACATTTTGCCTCTACACAGGACATAGACATTGTTAGGTGCACTTATAGACTTGTATTTAGGATAGGAAATAGGGATAGGTTGTTCCAAATTCAAAATATTTTTGAATGGAACAGCTGATTTTTTTTCGTGATTTCGGGGTTAGTCCTATAATAAAAGTTGTTCAGTTTATTTTTATTTTTATTTTAACTTTTTTTTTACTTTTACTTTTACTTTTACTTTTATTTTTAATTTTAATTTTAATTTTTATTTTTATTTTTATTTTTATTTTTATTTTTATTTTTATTTTTATTTTTATTTTTATTTTTATTTTTATTTTTATTTTTATTTTTATTTTTATTTTTATTTTTATTTTTATTTTTATTTTTATTTTTATTTTTATTTTTACTTTTACTTTTACTTTTACTTTTACTTTTACTTTTACTTTTATTTTTACTTTTATTTTTACTTTTACTTTTACTTTTACTTTTACTTTTACTTTTACTTTTACTTTTACTTTTACTTTTACTTTTACTTTTACTTTTACTTTTACTTTTACTTTTACTTTTACTTTTACTTTTACTTTTACTTTTACTTTTACTTTTACTTTTACTTTTACTTTTACTTTTACTTTTACTTTTACTTTTACTTTTACTTTTACTTTTACTTTTATTTTTAATTTTATTTGTTGAATCCCGAGCGTAGCGAGGGATTCAAAAGTAGAATCCTGAGCGAAGCGAGGGATACAAAGGACCGAGATGAAATTTTTTTTTCACGAGTACGAGTTGTGTACTCTACTTTTTACCATTGACTGCGAGAAAAAAAAATAGCAGTACCTATAGTATTTATAGTTGTCCATCAGCCATTTTTGATGACCCCACTGTGGGGCACAGGCCTTCCTTATGGGTGGTAAGGAGGACGGGCCATAACCCACCACGCGGGCCTAATGCGGATTGGTGGGTGTTAACGACTGCAAATGCAGCTGGGACCAACGGCTTAACGTGCCTTCTGAAGCACGGAGGAGCTCGAGATAATATATTTTTAGCATCCCATGACCGACCCTTGCGAACGTTGCTTAACTTCCGCAATCGCTGGGCCAGGCGCTAAACCACTGCGCCACCGAGCTAACTAAGAGGGAAACTACATGATCAGTCTGGCATCAGTCCACTTCATCAGTTTGTATAGACTTTGAATTTTTACAGACTGAAGATCGTACCAGACTGATTGAATGGATTGTTGCAAGACTGAACAACTAATCTCCCTCAAATATATAAAAAAGAACCCAAATATAAGACACTAAAAAGGACCTAATTGATTTAGCGGGATATTTTTTAGAAAAGAACCCAAAGATAAGACACTAAAAAGAACCTAAATAAAATTGGCGGGATTATTTTTGTCATTTAATTGTAGAACTATATCTTTATCTATGGAATAGCTCCATACCATACTTTCAGCAACTTTTATTTTTTTTGTACCTAATTCATACGATGCGCGCTTGTTCCAAATTCAAAATATTTTTGAATGGAACAGCTGATTTTTTTTCGTGATTTCGGGGTTAGTCCTATAGTAAAAGTTGTTCAGTTTATTTTTATTTTTACTTTTTTTTTACTTTTACTTTTACTTTTACTTTTATTTTTATTTTTATTTTTATTTTTATTTTTATATTTATTTTTATTTTTATTTTTATTTTTATTTTTATTTTTATTTTTATTTTTATTTTTATTTTTATTTTTACTTTTACTTTTACTTTTACTTTTACTTTTACTTTTACTTTTACTTTTACTTTTACTTTTACTTTTACTTTTACTTTTACTTTTACTTTTACTTTTACTTTTACTTTTACTTTTACTTTTACTTTTACTTTTACTTTTACTTTTACTTTTACTTTTACTTTTACTTTTACTTTTACTTTTACTTTTACTTTTACTTTTACTTTTTTACGGTAACTTTTACTTTTACTTTTACTTTTACTTTTACTTTTATTTTTATTTTTATTTTTATTTTTATTTTTATTTTTATTTTTATTTTTACTTTTACTTTTACTTTTACTTTTACTTTCACTTTTTATTTTTACTTATACTTTTACTTTTACTTTTACTTTTACTTTTACTTTTACTTTTACTTTTACTTTTACTTTTACTTTTACTTTTACTTTTACTTTTACTTTTACTTTTACTTTTACTTTTACTTTTACTTTTACTTTTACTTTTACTTTTACTTTTACTTTTACTTTTACTTTTACTTTTACTTTTACTTTTACTTTTACTTTTACTTTTTACTTTTTACTTTTACTTTTACTTTTACTTTTACTTTTACTTTTACTTTTACTTTTACTTTTACTTTTACTTTTACTTTTACTTTTACTTTTACTTTTACTTTTACTTTTACTTTTACTTTTACTTTTACTTTTACTTTTACTTTTACTTTTACTTTTACTTTTACTTTTACTTTTACTTTTACTTTTACTTTTACTTTTACTTTTACTTTTACTTTTACTTTTACTTTTACTTTTACTTTTACTTTTACTTTTACTTTTACTTTTACTTTTACTTTTACTTTTACTTTTACTTTTACTTTTACTTTTACTTTTACTTTTACTTTTACTTTTACTTTTACTTTTACTTTTACTTTTACTTTTACTTTTACTTTTACTTTTACTTTTACTTTTACTTTTACTTTTACTTTTACTTTTACTTTTACTTTTACTTTTACTTTTACTTTTACTTTTACTTTTACTTTTACTTTTACTTTTACTTTTACTTTTACTTTTACTTTTACTTTTACTTTTACTTTTACTTTTACTTTTACTTTTATTTTTAATTTTATTTGTTGAATCCCGAGCGTAGCGAGGGATTCAAAAGTAGAATCCTGAGCGAAGCGAGGGATACAAAGGACCGAGATGAAATTTTTTTTTCACGAGTTGTGTACTCTACTTTTTACCATTGACTGCGAGAAAAAAAAATAGCAGTACCTATAGTATTTATAGTTGTCCATCAGCCATTTTTGATGACCCCACTGTGGGGCACAGGCCTTCCTTATGGGTGGTAAGGAGGACGGGCCATAACCCACCACGCGGGCCTAATGCGGATTGGTGGGTGTTAACGACTGCAAATGCAGCTGGGACCAACGGCTTAACGTGCCTTCTGAAGCACAGAGGAGCTCGAGATAATATATTTTTAGCATCCCATGACCGACCCTTGCGAACGTTGCTTAACTTCCGCAATCGCTGGGCCAGGCGCTAAACCACTGCGCCACCGAGCTAACTAAGAGGGAAACTACATGATCAGTCTGGCATCAGTCCACTTCATCAGTTTGTATAGACTTTGAATTTTTACAGACTGAAGATCGTACCAGACTGATTGAATGGATTGTTGCAAGACTGAACAACTAATCTCCCTCAAATATATAAAAAAGAACCCAAATATAAGACACTAAAAAGGACCTAATTGATTTAGCGGGATATTTTTTAGAAAAGAACCCAAAGATAAGACACTAAAAAGAACCTAAATAAAATTGGCGGGATTATTTTTGTCATTTAATTGTAGAACTATATCTTTATCTATGGAATAGCTCCATACCATACTTTCAGCAACTTTTATTTTTTTTGTACCTAATTCATACGATGCGCGCTTGTTCCAAATTCAAAATATTTTTGAATGGAACAGCTGATTTTTTTTCGTGATTTCGGGGTTAGTCCTATAGTAAAAGTTGTTCAGTTTATTTTTATTTTTATTTTTACTTTTTTTTTACTTTTACTTTTACTTTTACTTTTACTTTTACTTTTACTTTTACTTTTACTTTTACTTTTACTTTTACTTTTACTTTTACTTTTTTACGGTAACTTTTACTTTTACTTTTACTTTTACTTTTACTTTTACTTTTATTTTTATTTTTATTTTTATTTTTATTTTTATTTTTATTTTTACTTTTACTTTTACTTTTACTTTTACTTTTACTTTTACTTTTTATTTTTACTTATACTTTTACTTTTACTTTTACTTTTACTTTTACTTTTACTTTTACTTTTACTTTTACTTTTACTTTTACTTTTACTTTTACTTTTACTTTTACTTTTACTTTTACTTTTACTTTTACTTTTACTTTTACTTTTACTTTTACTTTTACTTTTACTTTTACTTTTACTTTTACTTTTACTTTTACTTTTACTTTTACTTTTACTTTTACTTTTACTTTTACTTTTACTTTTACTTTTACTTTTACTTTTACTTTTACTTTTACTTTTACTTTTACTTTTACTTTTACTTTTACTTTTACTTTTACTTTTACTTTTACTTTTACTTTTACTTTTACTTTTACTTTTACTTTTACTTTTACTTTTACTTTTACTTTTACTTTTACTTTTACTTTTACTTTTACTTTTACTTTTACTTTTACTTTTACTTTTACTTTTACTTTTACTTTTACTTTTACTTTTTTACGGTAACTTTTACTTTTACTTTTACTTTTACTTTTACTTTTACTTTTACTTTTATTTTTACTTTTATTTTTACTTTTACTTTTACTTTTACTTTTACTTTTACTTTTACTTTTACTTTTACTTTTACTTTTACTTTTACTTTTACTTTTACTTTTACTTTTACTTTTACTTTTACTTTTACTTTTACTTTTACTTTTACTTTTACTTTTACTTTTACTTTTACTTTTACTTTTACTTTTACTTTTACTTTTACTTTTACTTTTACTTTTACTTTTACTTTTACTTTTACTTTTACTTTTACTTTTACTTTTACTTTTACTTTTACTTTTACTTTTACTTTTACTTTTACTTTTACTTTTACTTTTACTTTTACTTTTACTTTTACTTTTACTTTTACTTTTACTTTTACTTTTACTTTTACTTTTACTTTTACTTTTACTTTTATTTTTAATTTTATTTGTTGAATCCCGAGCGTAGCGAGGGATTCAAAAGTAGAATCCTGAGCGAAGCGAGGGATACAAAGGACCGAGATGAAATTTTTTTTTCACGAGTTGTGTACTCTACTTTTTACCATTGACTGCGAGAAAAAAAAATAGCAGTACCTATAGTATTTATAGTTGTCCATCAGCCATTTTTGATGACCCCACTGTGGGGCACAGGCCTTCCTTATGGGTGGTAAGGAGGACGGGCCATAACCCACCACGCGGGCCTAATGCGGATTGGTGGGTGTTAACGACTGCAAATGCAGCTGGGACCAACGGCTTAACGTGCCTTCTGAAGCACGGAGGAGCTCGAGATAATATATTTTTAGCATCCCATGACCGACCCTTGCGAACGTTGCTTAACTTCCGCAATCGCTGGGCCAGGCGCTAAACCACTGCGCCACCGAGCTAACTAAGAGGGAAACTACATGATCAGTCTGGCATCAGTCCACTTCATCAGTTTGTATAGACTTTGAATTTTTACAGACTGAAGATCGTACCAGACTGATTGAATGGATTGTTGCAAGACTGAACAACTAATCTCCCTCAAATATATAAAAAAGAACCCAAATATAAGACACTAAAAAGGACCTAATTGATTTAGCGGGATATTTTTTAAAAAAGAGACACTAAAAAGAACCTAAATAAAATTGGCGGGATTATTTTTGTCATTTAATTGTAGAACTATATCTTTATCTATGGAATAGCTCCATACCATACTTTCAGCAACTTTTATTTTTTTTGTACCTAATTCATACGATGCGCGCTTGTTCCAAATTCAAAATATTTTTGAATGGAACAGCTGATTTTTTTTCGTGATTTCGGGGTTAGTCCTATAGTAAAAGTTGTTCAGTTTATTTTTATTTTTACTTTTTTTTTACTTTTACTTTTACTTTTACTTTTATTTTTATTTTTATTTTTATTTTTATTTTTATATTTATTTTTATTTTTATTTTTATTTTTATTTTTATTTTTATTTTTATTTTTATTTTTACTTTTACTTTTACTTTTACTTTTACTTTTACTTTTACTTTTACTTTTACTTTTACTTTTACTTTTACTTTTACTTTTACTTTTACTTTTACTTTTACTTTTACTTTTACTTTTACTTTTACTTTTACTTTTACTTTTACTTTTACTTTTACTTTTACTTTTACTTTTACTTTTACTTTTACTTTTACTTTTACTTTTACTTTTACTTTTACTTTTACTTTTACTTTTACTTTTACTTTTACTTTTACTTTTACTTTTACTTTTACTTTTACTTTTACTTTTACTTTTACTTTTTTACGGTAACTTTTACTTTTACTTTTACTTTTACTTTTACTTTTATTTTTATTTTTATTTTTATTTTTATTTTTATTTTTATTTTTACTTTTACTTTTACTTTTACTTTTACTTTCACTTTTTATTTTTACTTATACTTTTACTTTTACTTTTACTTTTACTTTTACTTTGACTTTTACTTTTACTTTTACTTTTACTTTTACTTTTACTTTTACTTTTACTTTTACTTTTACTTTTACTTTTACTTTTACTTTTACTTTTACTTTTACTTTTTTACGGTAACTTTTACTTTTACTTTTACTTTTACTTTTACTTTTACTTTTACTTTTATTTTTATTTTTATTTTTATTTTTATTTTTACTTTTACTTTTACTTTTACTTTTACTTTTACTTTTTACTTTTTACTTTTACTTTTACTTTTACTTTTACTTTTACTTTTACTTTTACTTTTACTTTTACTTTTACTTTTACTTTTACTTTTACTTTTACTTTTACTTTTACTTTTACTTTTACTTTTACTTTTACTTTTACTTTTACTTTTACTTTTACTTTTACTTTTACTTTTACTTTTACTTTTACTTTTACTTTTACTTTTACTTTTACTTTTACTTTTACTTTTACTTTTACTTTTACTTTTACTTTTACTTTTACTTTTACTTTTACTTTTACTTTTACTTTTACTTTTACTTTTACTTTTACTTTTACTTTTACTTTTACTTTTACTTTTACTTTTACTTTTACTTTTACTTTTACTTTTACTTTTACTTTTACTTTTACTTTTACTTTTACTTTTACTTTTACTTTTACTTTTACTTTTACTTTTACTTTTACTTTTACTTTTACTTTTACTTTTACTTTTACTTTTTACTTTTACTTTTACTTTTACTTTTACTTTTACTTTTACTTTTACTTTTACTTTTACTTTTACTTTTACTTTTACTTTTACTTTTACTTTTACTTTTACTTTTACTTTTACTTTTACTTTTACTTTTACTTTTACTTTTACTTTTACTTTTACTTTTACTTTTACTTTTACTTTTACTTTTACTTTTACTTTTACTTTTACTTTTACTTTTACTTTTACTTTTACTTTTACTTTTACTTTTACTTTTACTTTTACTTTTACTTTTACTTTTACTTTTACTTTTACTTTTACTTTTACTTTTACTTTTACTTTTACTTTTACTTTTACTTTTACTTTTACTTTTACTTTTACTTTTTACTTTTACTTTTACTTTTACTTTTACTTTTACTTTTACTTTTACTTTTACTTTTACTTTTACTTTTACTTTTACTTTTACTTTTACTTTTACTTTTACTTTTACTTTTACTTTTACTTTTACTTTTACTTTTACTTTTACTTTTACTTTTACTTTTACTTTTACTTTTACTTTTACTTTTACTTTTACTTTTACTTTTACTTTTACTTTTACTTTTACTTTTACTTTTTACTTTTACTTTTTACTTTTACTTTTGATTGTTGCAAGACTGAACAACTAATCTCCCTCAAATATATAAAAAAGAACCCAAATATAAGTCACTAAAAAGGACCTAATTGATTTAGCGGGATATTTTTTAGAAAAGAACCCAAAGATAAGACACTAAAAAGAACCTAAATAAAATTGGCGGGATTATTTTTGTCATTTAATTGTAGAACTATATCTTTATCTATGGAATAGCTCCATACCATACTTTCAGCACCTTTTATTTTTTTTGTACCTAATTCATACGATGCGCGCTTGTTCCAAATTCAAAATATTTTTGAATTACTTTTACTTTTACTTTTACTTTTACTTTTATTTTTAATTTTATTTGTTGAATCCCGAGCGTAGCGAGGGATTCAAAAGTAGAATCCTGAGCGAAGCGAGGGATACAAAGGACCGAGATGAAATTTTTTTTTCACGAGTTGTGTATTCTACTTTTTACCATTGACTGCGAGAAAAAAAAATAGCAGTACCTATAGTATTTATTTAGCTGGGACCAACGGCTTAACGTGCCTTCTGAAGCACGGAGGAGCTCGAGATAATATATTTTTGGTCACCCATCCCATGACCGACCCTTGCGAACGTTGCTTAACTTCCGCAATCGCTGGGCCAGGCGCTAAACCACTGCGCCACCGAGCTAACTAAGAGGGAAACTACATGATCAGTCTGGCATCAGTCCACTTCATCAGTTTGTATAGACTTTGAATTTTTACAGACTGAAGATCGTACCAGACTGATTGAATGGATTGTTGCAAGACTGAACAACTAATCTCCCTCAAATATATAAAAAAGAACCCAAATATAAGACACTAAAAAGGACCTAATTGATTTAGCGGGATATTTTTTAGAAAAGAACCCAAAGATAAGACACTAAAAAGAACCTAAATAAAATTGGCGGGATTATTTTTGTCATTTAATTGTAGAACTATATCTTTATCTATGGAATAGCTCCATACCATACTTTCAGCACCTTTTATTTTTTTGTACCTAATTCATACGATGCGCGCTTGTTCCAAATTCAAAATATTTTTGAATGGAACAGCTGATTTTTTTTCGTGATTTCGGGGTTAGTCCTATAATAAAAGTTGTTCAGTTTATTTTTATTTTTACTTTTTTTTTACTTTTACTTTTTACTTTTACTTTTATTTTTATTTTTATTTTTATTTTTATTTTTATTTTTGTTTTTGTTTTTATTTTTATTTTTATTTTTATTTTTATTTTTACTTTTACTTTTACTTTTACTTTTACTTTTACTTTTACTTTTACTTTTACTTTTACTTTTACTTTTACTTTTACTTTTACTTTTACTTTTACTTTTACTTTTACTTTTACTTTTACTTTTACTTTTACTTTTACTTTTACTTTTACTTTTACTTTTACTTTTACTTTTACTTTTACTTTTACTTTTACTTTTACTTTTACTTTTACTTTTACTTTTACTTTTACTTTTACTTTTACTTTTACTTTTACTTTTACTTTTACTTTTACTTTTACTTTTACTTTTACTTTTACTTTTACTTTTACTTTTACTTTTACTTTTACTTTTACTTTTACTTTTACTTTTACTTTTACTTTTACTTTTACTTTTACTTTTACTTTTACTTTTACTTTTACTTTTACTTTTACTTTTACTTTTACTTTTACTTTTACTTTTACTTTTACTTTTACTTTTACTTTTACTTTTACTTTTACTTTTACTTTTACTTTTACTTTTACTTTTACTTTTACTTTTACTTTTACTTTTACTTTTACTTTTACTTTTACTTTTACTTTTACTTTTACTTTTACTTTTACTTTTACTTTTACTTTTACTTTTACTTTTATTTTTATTTTTATTTTTATTTTTATTTTTATTTTTATTTTTACTTTTTTTTACTTTTACTTTTACTTTTACTTTTACTTTTACTTTTATTTTTAATTTTATTTGTTGAATCCCGAGCGTAGCGAGGGATTCAAAAGTAGAATCCTGAGCGAAGCGAGGGATAATGAAATTTTTTTTTCACGAGTTGTGTACTCTACTTTTTACCATTGACTGCGAGAAAAAAAAATAGCAGTACTGTGATGGCATTCGTATTATTAGCAGATGTGCGGGCCGGGCTCGTAAAACAAAACTAGGAATAAAAAATTGTTTCGAATATTTCTTCTAATAGATTAAGAGCGACAAGTTTTATTAGCGCACAGCGGGGACTAAGACAAATGAAGTCTTGGGTAGGCTGTAAATTACGCTCAAACTGTCAGACAAACTGTTCAAACTGGTGAATGATGGACAATTTTAGTTGAAATGCACAGATTTCTAAGAGTTTGGTAGATTTAAATGTGTTACAGATGGAGGAAGTAGACAAAGGAAGAAAAAAAAACTTGAGTTCTCAGAATTGGTAGGGCGGATCGTGAGAAATTGTGCGTGGGCGTCGCCGTGAAGATTGCAAGCATCAAGCTGACCAATGAGGGGTCTAGATGGGCGTAGAGCGGGAGGAGAAAAACTTCAGTAGGGATGGAAGAGATAAAACGAGGATGCAACGAGCATTCGGGACAGACGAGGGCCGAGACGCGTTTAATATTTTAGGAGTGATAGATTGGGAGTTTCGTGACTCCATTGTAACTAACTGTGTGAGAAATAAAGACTAAAGAGTTAACTATTAAATAAATACTAACTTTGTTAAGTAAATTGTAGATTTGAATATTAAAACAAGTGTAACTATTTTACAAAGTGAATCTAAACAACGTCGAGTGGGGTATGTAATTGTGTACATTGTGATTTATTTCGTGTGTCAATAAAGGTACAATCTCTAGAATAACGAGCAGTATATCGCATACAACGTAGAAATGTATCAATACGAAGAACAACTCCATTCTGGGGGTTTCGCTTTAATAACCGAATGGAACTCGGTAGAACACCTCATTTTTGTGTTGGCATCAATATGCGCAATAGTTGTGTTAGGGTGTTGTGGATATGAGATATTCAGTTATTGCAATCATCGAATATTAAATAGACGGAGGTATTTGCAAGATGGTCTACCGAATGAGATAGAAATGCAAAGAGCCGGGTTAGATTGAATTGGATTGCGTTTTCTTGATACATAGTTAATCTCAGAGATAAGGATGGTTAACGTGAAAGTATTAATTAAAGCTCTAGAGACTGTAACTTTATGTAGCCTGGTGGAATACGAAACACTAATATCTACCATGAATGTTAATAATCAAGTCTAGATTAGACTAATATGTGAAATAGTTTTCCTTTCTATTTTTTTTCAATCAATGTGTCAGGTTAGTTCTATAAATGTGTTCGTATCTCACTTTAGACTTAATTTGTGAAATAACTATTGAAACTTTAGTGTGTGTTTAATTAAATTTAAGTGTGAATCTAGATGACCTTAGAGAGTTTTTTTCTTTGGATTTTCGCTTTCTCTCTATTTAGTGTGGTCTTAAGATAGGAGCTGAAAATCTAGCTGTCATTATATAGCAACCTATAGGTGACAGCTTAAATAATCAAACCAGTTTCTTTTTGCTATTTCGAAGATAAACTAAACACATTTAATTTAAATAAATAATATTTTTTTTCCATAATTAAATGTTTTACTGCTTAGAGATAAGATTCCTAAGAGGAAGCACAGTGTGAGGCATAGTCAAACCCGTGTTAAATACTAAGAAATACTTAGAAGAACCATTGAGCTAGTTTGTTTGACTTCGTTTAACACTTTGCGTTCTCACATATATACCTTTCAGTTGAATCACGATTTCTATGAGTTAAATTCGTTAGATTTCAGTCTAGGTCTAGGTAGATTTCTATACATATATCTAAATAAATAAACAGGGGATAGTAGGGAGTGATTAAAGACCTTAAGGGAGAGACTACATTCAAACCGTTGAGGTTACTTGTGTATAGGTAGTTTATTAAAACGTGTTAGTAAAGGAGTCTAGCTGCTGAATTTGGACGAGAGGCACAACAGGAGCTGAGCAGAAGGAAGTATAATGTATTAGTGTTGAATAGGTATAATGTGTAAGTACATTTTGCTAATGTGTAAGTACATTTTGCCTCTACACAGGACATAGACATTGTTAGGTGCACTTATAGACTTGTATTTAGGATAGGAAATAGGGATAGGTTGTTCCAAATTCAAAATATTTTTGAATGGAACAGCTGATTTTTTTTCGTGATTTCGGGGTTAGTCCTATAATAAAAGTTGTTCAGTTTATTTTTATTTTTATTTTAACTTTTTTTTTACTTTTACTTTTACTTTTACTTTTATTTTTAATTTTAATTTTAATTTTTATTTTTATTTTTATTTTTATTTTTATTTTTATTTTTATTTTTATTTTTATTTTTATTTTTATTTTTATTTTTATTTTTATTTTTACTTTTACTTTTACTTTTACTTTTACTTTTACTTTTACTTTTACTTTTACTTTTACTTTTACTTTTACTTTTACTTTTACTTTTACTTTTACTTTTACTTTTACTTTTACTTTTACTTTTACTTTTACTTTTACTTTTACTTTTACTTTTACTTTTACTTTTACTTTTACTTTTACTTTTACTTTTACTTTTACTTTTACTTTTACTTTTACTTTTACTTTTACTTTTACTTTTACTTTTACTTTTACTTTTACTTTTACTTTTACTTTTACTTTTACTTTTACTTTTACTTTTACTTTTACTTTTACTTTTACTTTTACTTTTACTTTTACTTTTATTTTTAATTTTATTTGTTGAATCCCGAGCGTAGCGAGGGATTCAAAAGTAGAATCCTGAGCGAAGCGAGGGATACAAAGGACCGAGATGAAATTTTTTTTTCACGAGTTGTGTACTCTACTTTTTACCATTGACTGCGAGAAAAAAAAATAGCAGTACCTATAGTATTTATAGTTGTCCATCAGCCATTTTTGATGACCCCACTGTGGGGCACAGGCCTTCCTTATGGGTGGTAAGGAGGACGGGCCATAACCCACCACGCGGGCCTAATGCGGATTGGTGGGTGTTAACGACTGCAAATGCAGCTGGGACCAACGGCTTAACGTGCCTTCTGAAGCACGGAGGAGCTCGAGATAATATATTTTTAGCATCCCATGACCGACCCTTGCGAACGTTGCTTAACTTCCGCAATCGCTGGGCCAGGCGCTAAACCACTGCGCCACCGAGCTAACTAAGAGGGAAACTACATGATCAGTCTGGCATCAGTCCACTTCATCAGTTTGTATAGACTTTGAATTTTTACAGACTGAAGATCGTACCAGACTGATTGAATGGATTGTTGCAAGACTGAACAACTAATCTCCCTCAAATATATAAAAAAGAACCCAAATATAAGACACTAAAAAGGACCTAATTGATTTAGCGGGATATTTTTTAGAAAAGAACCCAAAGATAAGACACTAAAAAGAACCTAAATAAAATTGGCGGGATTATTTTTGTCATTTAATTGTAGAACTATATCTTTATCTATGGAATAGCTCCATACCATACTTTCAGCAACTTTTATTTTTTTTGTACCTAATTCATACGATGCGCGCTTGTTCCAAATTCAAAATATTTTTGAATGGAACAGCTGATTTTTTTTCGTGATTTCGGGGTTAGTCCTATAGTAAAAGTTGTTCAGTTTATTTTTATTTTTATTTTTACTTTTTTTTTACTTTTACTTTTACTTTTACTTTTACTTTTACTTTTACTTTTACTTTTACTTTTACTTTTACTTTTACTTTTACTTTTTTACGGTAACTTTTACTTTTACTTTTACTTTTACTTTTACTTTTACTTTTACTTTTATTTTTATTTTTATTTTTATTTTTATTTTTATTTTTATTTTTACTTTTACTTTTACTTTTACTTTTACTTTTACTTTTTATTTTTACTTATACTTTTACTTTTACTTTTACTTTTACTTTTACTTTTACTTTTACTTTTACTTTAACTTTTACTTTTACTTTTACTTTTACTTTTACTTTTACTTTTACTTTTACTTTTACTTTTACTTTTACTTTTACTTTTACTTTTACTTTTACTTTTACTTTTACTTTTACTTTTACTTTTACTTTTACTTTTACTTTTACTTTTACTTTTACTTTTACTTTTACTTTTACTTTTACTTTTACTTTTACTTTTACTTTTACTTTTACTTTTACTTTTACTTTTACTTTTACTTTTACTTTTACTTTTACTTTTACTTTTTTACGGTAACTTTTACTTTTACTTTTACTTTTACTTTTACTTTTACTTTTACTTTTACTTTTACTTTTACTTTTACTTTTACTTTTACTTTTACTTTTACTTTTACTTTTACTTTTACTTTTACTTTTACTTTTACTTTTACTTTTACTTTTACTTTTACTTTTACTTTTACTTTTACTTTTACTTTTACTTTTACTTTTACTTTTACTTTTACTTTTACTTTTACTTTTACTTTTACTTTTACTTTTACTTTTACTTTTACTTTTACTTTTACTTTTACTTTTACTTTTACTTTTATTTTTAATTTTATTTGTTGAATCCCGAGCGTAGCGAGGGATTCAAAAGTAGAATCCTGAGCGAAGCGAGGGATACAAAGGACCGAGATGAAATTTTTTTTTCACGAGTTGTGTACTCTACTTTTTACCATTGACTGCGAGAAAAAAAAATAGCAGTACCTATAGTATTTATAGTTGTCCATCAGCCATTTTTGATGACCCCACTGTGGGGCACAGGCCTTCCTTATGGGTGGTAAGGAGGACGGGCCATAACCCACCACGCGGGCCTAATGCGGATTGGTGGGTGTTAACGACTGCAAATGCAGCTGGGACCAACGGCTTAACGTGCCTTCTGAAGCACGGAGGAGCTCGAGATAATATATTTTTAGCATCCCATGACCGACCCTTGCGAACGTTGCTTAACTTCCGCAATCGCTGGGCCAGGCGCTAAACCACTGCGCCACCGAGCTAACTAAGAGGGAAACTACATGATCAGTCTGGCATCAGTCCACTTCATCAGTTTGTATAGACTTTGAATTTTTACAGACTGAAGATCGTACCAGACTGATTGAATGGATTGTTGCAAGACTGAACAACTAATCTCCCTCAAATATATAAAAAAGAACCCAAATATAAGACACTAAAAAGGACCTAATTGATTTAGCGGGATATTTTTTAGAAAAGAACCCAAAGATAAGACACTAAAAAGAACCTAAATAAAATTGGCGGGATTATTTTTGTCATTTAATTGTAGAACTATATCTTTATCTATGGAATAGCTCCATACCATACTTTCAGCAACTTTTATTTTTTTTGTACCTAATTCATACGATGCGCGCTTGTTCCAAATTCAAAATATTTTTGAATGGAACAGCTGATTTTTTTTCGTGATTTCGGGGTTAGTCCTATAGTAAAAGTTGTTCAGTTTATTTTTATTTTTATTTTTACTTTTTTTTTACTTTTACTTTTACTTTTACTTTTACTTTTATTTTTATTTTTATTTTTATTTTTATTTTTATTTTTATTTTTATTTTTATTTTTATTTTTATTTTTATTTTTACTTTTACTTTTACTTTTACTTTTACTTTTACTTTTACTTTTACTTTTACTTTTACTTTTACTTTTACTTTTACTTTTACTTTTACTTTTACTTTTACTTTTACTTTTACTTTTACTTTTACTTTTACTTTTACTTTTACTTTTACTTTTACTTTTACTTTTACTTTTACTTTTACTTTTACTTTTACTTTTACTTTTACTTTTACTTTTACTTTTACTTTTACTTTTACTTTTACTTTTACTTTTACTTTTACTTTTACTTTTACTTTTACTTTTACTTTTACTTTTACTTTTACTTTTACTTTTACTTTTACTTTTACTTTTACTTTTACTTTTACTTTTACTTTTACTTTTACTTTTACTTTTACTTTTACTTTTACTTTTACTTTTACTTTTACTTTTACTTTTACTTTTACTTTTACTTTTACTTTTACTTTTACTTTTACTTTTACTTTTACTTTTACTTTTACTTTTTTACGGTAACTTTTACTTTTACTTTTACTTTTACTTTTACTTTTACTTTTACTTTTACTTTTACTTTTATTTTTATTTTTATTTTTATTTTTATTTTTATTTTTATTTTTACTTTTACTTTTACTTTTACTTTTACTTTTACTTTTACTTTTACTTTTACTTTTACTTTTACTTTTACTTTTACTTTTACTTTTACTTTTACTTTTACTTTTACTTTTACTTTTACTTTTACTTTTACTTTTACTTTTACTTTTACTTTTACTTTTACTTTTATTTTTATTTTTACTTTTACTTTTACTTTTACTTTTACTTTTACTTTTTATTTTTACTTTTACTTTTACTTTTACTTTTACTTTTACTTTTACTTTTACTTTTACTTTTACTTTTACTTTTACTTTTACTTTTACTTTTACTTTTACTTTTACTTTTACTTTTACTTTTACTTTTACTTTTACTTTTACTTTTACTTTTACTTTTACTTTTACTTTTTACTTTTACTTTTTACTTTTACTTTTGATTGTTGCAAGACTGAACAACTAATCTCCCTCAAATATATAAAAAAGAACCCAAATATAAGACACTAAAAAGGACCTAATTGATTTAGCGGGATATTTTTTAGAAAAGAACCCAAAGATAAGACACTAAAAAGAACCTAAATAAAATTGGCGGGATTATTTTTGTCATTTAATTGTAGAACTATATCTTTATCTATGGAATAGCTCCATACCATACTTTCAGCACCTTTTATTTTTTTTGTACCTAATTCATACGATGCGCGCTTGTTCCAAATTCAAAATATTTTTGAATTACTTTTACTTTTACTTTTACTTTTACTTTTAATTTTACTTTTACTTTTACTTTTACTTTTACTTTTACTTTTACTTTTACTTTAATTTTTAATTTTATTTGTTGAATCCCGAGCGTAGCGAGGGATTCAAAAGTAGAATCCTGAGCGAAGCGAGGGATACAAAGGACCGAGATGAAATTTTTTTTTCACGAGTTGTGTATTCTACTTTTTACCATTGACTGCGAGAAAAAAAAATAGCAGTACCTATAGTATTTATTTAGCTGGGACCAACGGCTTAACGTGCCTTCTGAAGCACGGAGGAGCTCGAGATAATATATTTTTGGTCACCCATCCCATGACCGACCCTTGCGAACGTTGCTTAACTTCCGCAATCGCTGGGCCAGGCGCTAAACCACTGCGCCACCGAGCTAACTAAGAGGGAAACTACATGATCAGTCTGGCATCAGTCCACTTCATCAGTTTGTATAGACTTTGAATTTTTACAGACTGAAGATCGTACCAGACTGATTGAATGGATTGTTGCAAGACTGAACAACTAATCTCCCTCAAATATATAAAAAAGAACCCAAATATAAGACACTAAAAAGGACCTAATTGATTTAGCGGGATATTTTTTAGAAAAGAACCCAAAGATAAGACACTAAAAAGAACCTAAATAAAATTGGCGGGATTATTTTTGTCATTTAATTGTAGAACTATATCTTTATCTATGGAATAGCTCCATACCATACTTTCAGCACCTTTTATTTTTTTTGTACCTAATTCATACGATGCGCGCTTGTTCCAAATTCAAAATATTTTTGAATGGAACAGCTGATTTTTTTTCGTGATTTCGGGGTTAGTCCTATAATAAAAGTTGTTCAGTTTATTTTTATTTTTTTTTTTACTTTTTTTTTACTTTTACTTTTACTTTTACTTTTATTTTTATTTTTATTTTTATTTTTATTTTTATTTTTATTTTTATTTTTATTTTTATTTTTATTTTTATTTTTATTTTTATTTATATTTTTATTTTTATTTTTATTTTTATTTTTATTTTTATTTTTATTTTTATTTTTACTTTTACTTTTACTTTTACTTTTACTTTTACTTTTACTTTTACTTTTACTTTTACTTTTACTTTTACTTTTACTTTTACTTTTACTTTTACTTTTACTTTTACTTTTACTTTTACTTTTACTTTTACTTTTACTTTTACTTTTACTTTTACTTTTACTTTTACTTTTACTTTTACTTTTACTTTTACTTTTACTTTTACTTTTACTTTTACTTTTACTTTTACTTTTACTTTTACTTTTACTTTTACTTTTACTTTTACTTTTACTTTTACTTTTACTTTTACTTTTACTTTTACTTTTACTTTTACTTTTACTTTTACTTTTACTTTTACTTTTACTTTTACTTTTACTTTTACTTTTACTTTTACTTTTACTTTTACTTTTACTTTTACTTTTACTTTTACTTTTACTTTTACTTTTACTTTTACTTTTACTTTTACTTTTACTTTTACTTTTACTTTTACTTTTACTTTTACTTTTACTTTTACTTTTACTTTTACTTTTACTTTTACTTTTACTTTTACTTTTACTTTTACTTTTACTTTTTTACGGTAACTTTTACTTTTACTTTTACTTTTACTTTTACTTTTACTTTTACTTTTACTTTTACTTTTACTTTTATTTTTACTTTTATTTTTACTTTTACTTTTACTTTTACTTTTACTTTTACTTTTACTTTTACTTTTACTTTTACTTTTACTTTTACTTTTACTTTTACTTTTACTTTTACTTTTACTTTTACTTTTACTTTTACTTTTACTTTTACTTTTACTTTTACTTTTACTTTTACTTTTACTTTTACTTTTACTTTTACTTTTACTTTTACTTTTACTTTTACTTTTACTTTTACTTTTACTTTTACTTTTACTTTTACTTTTACTTTTACTTTTACTTTTACTTTTACTTTTACTTTTATTTTTAATTTTATTTGTTGAATCCCGAGCGTAGCGAGGGATTCAAAAGTAGAATCCTGAGCGAAGCGAGGGATACAAAGGACCGAGATGAAATTTTTTTTTCACGAGTTGTGTACTCTACTTTTTACCATTGACTGCGAGAAAAAAAAATAGCAGTACCTATAGTATTTATAGTTGTCCATCAGCCATTTTTGATGACCCCACTGTGGGGCACAGGCCTTCCTTATGGGTGGTAAGGAGGACGGGCCATAACCCACCACGCGGGCCTAATGCGGATTGGTGGGTGTTAACGACTGCAAATGCAGCTGGGACCAACGGCTTAACGTGCCTTCTGAAGCACGGAGGAGCTCGAGATAATATATTTTTAGCATCCCATGACCGACCCTTGCGAACGTTGCTTAACTTCCGCAATCGCTGGGCCAGGCGCTAAACCACTGCGCCACCGAGCTAACTAAGAGGGAAACTACATGATCAGTCTGGCATCAGTCCACTTCATCAGTTTGTATAGACTTTGAATTTTTACAGACTGAAGATCGTACCAGACTGATTGAATGGATTGTTGCAAGACTGAACAACTAATCTCCCTCAAATATATAAAAAAGAACCCAAATATAAGACACTAAAAAGGACCTAATTGATTTAGCGGGATATTTTTTAGAAAAGAACCCAAAGATAAGACACTAAAAAGAACCTAAATAAAATTGGCGGGATTATTTTTGTCATTTAATTGTAGAACTATATCTTTATCTATGGAATAGCTCCATACCATACTTTCAGCAACTTTTATTTTTTTTGTACCTAATTCATACGATGCGCGCTTGTTCCAAATTCAAAATATTTTTGAATGGAACAGCTGATTTTTTTTCGTGATTTCGGGGTTAGTCCTATAGTAAAAGTTGTTCAGTTTATTTTTATTTTTACTTTTTTTTTACTTTTACTTTTACTTTTACTTTTATTTTTATTTTTATTTTTATTTTTATTTTTATATTTATTTTTATTTTTATTTTTATTTTTATTTTTATTTTTATTTTTATTTTTATTTTTATTTTTACTTTTACTTTTACTTTTACTTTTACTTTTACTTTTACTTTTACTTTTACTTTTACTTTTACTTTTACTTTTACTTTTACTTTTACTTTTACTTTTACTTTTACTTTTACTTTTACTTTTACTTTTACTTTTACTTTTACTTTTACTTTTACTTTTACTTTTACTTTTACTTTTACTTTTACTTTTACTTTTACTTTTACTTTTACTTTTACTTTTTTACGGTAACTTTTACTTTTACTTTTACTTTTACTTTTATTTTTATTTTTATTTTTATTTTTATTTTTATTTTTATTTTTACTTTTACTTTTACTTTTACTTTTACTTTCACTTTTTATTTTTACTTATACTTTTACTTTTACTTTTACTTTTACTTTTACTTTGACTTTTACTTTTACTTTTACTTTTACTTTTACTTTTACTTTTACTTTTACTTTTACTTTTACTTTTACTTTTACTTTTACTTTTACTTTTACTTTTTTACGGTAACTTTTACTTTTACTTTTACTTTTACTTTTACTTTTACTTTTATTTTTATTTTTATTTTTATTTTTATTTTTACTTTTACTTTTACTTTTACTTTTACTTTTACTTTTACTTTTTACTTTTACTTTTACTTTTACTTTTACTTTTACTTTTACTTTTACTTTTACTTTTACTTTTACTTTTACTTTTACTTTTACTTTTACTTTTACTTTTACTTTTACTTTTACTTTTACTTTTACTTTTACTTTTACTTTTACTTTTACTTTTACTTTTACTTTTACTTTTACTTTTACTTTTACTTTTACTTTTACTTTTACTTTTACTTTTACTTTTACTTTTACTTTTACTTTTACTTTTACTTTTACTTTTACTTTTACTTTTACTTTTACTTTTACTTTTACTTTTACTTTTACTTTTACTTTTACTTTTACTTTTACTTTTACTTTTACTTTTACTTTTACTTTTACTTTTACTTTTACTTTTACTTTTACTTTTACTTTTACTTTTACTTTTACTTTTACTTTTACTTTTACTTTTACTTTTACTTTTACTTTTACTTTTACTTTTACTTTTACTTTTTACTTTTACTTTTACTTTTACTTTTACTTTTACTTTTACTTTTACTTTTACTTTTACTTTTACTTTTACTTTTACTTTTACTTTTACTTTTACTTTTACTTTTACTTTTACTTTTACTTTTACTTTTACTTTTACTTTTACTTTTACTTTTACTTTTACTTTTACTTTTACTTTTACTTTTACTTTTACTTTTACTTTTACTTTTACTTTTACTTTTTACTTTTACTTTTTACTTTTACTTTTGATTGTTGCAAGACTGAACAACTAATCTCCCTCAAATATATAAAAAAGAACCCAAATATAAGTCACTAAAAAGGACCTAATTGATTTAGCGGGATATTTTTTAGAAAAGAACCCAAAGATAAGACACTAAAAAGAACCTAAATAAAATTGGCGGGATTATTTTTGTCATTTAATTGTAGAACTATATCTTTATCTATGGAATAGCTCCATACCATACTTTCAGCACCTTTTATTTTTTTTGTACCTAATTCATACGATGCGCGCTTGTTCCAAATTCAAAATATTTTTGAATTACTTTTACTTTTACTTTTACTTTTACTTTTAATTTAACTTTTACTTTTACTTTTACTTTTACTTTTACTTTTATTTTTAATTTTATTTGTTGAATCCCGAGCGTAGCGAGGGATTCAAAAGTAGAATCCTGAGCGAAGCGAGGGATACAAAGGACCGAGATGAAATTTTTTTTTCACGAGTTGTGTATTCTACTTTTTACCATTGACTGCGAGAAAAAAAAATAGCAGTACCTATAGTATTTATTTAGCTGGGACCAACGGCTTAACGTGCCTTCTGAAGCACGGAGGAGCTCGAGATAATATATTTTTGGTCACCCATCCCATGACCGACCCTTGCGAACGTTGCTTAACTTCCGCAATCGCTGGGCCAGGCGCTAAACCACTGCGCCACCGAGCTAACTAAGAGGGAAACTACATGATCAGTCTGGCATCAGTCCACTTCATCAGTTTGTATAGACTTTGAATTTTTACAGACTGAAGATCGTACCAGACTGATTGAATGGATTGTTGCAAGACTGAACAACTAATCTCCCTCAAATATATAAAAAAGAACCCAAATATAAGACACTAAAAAGGACCTAATTGATTTAGCGGGATATTTTTTAGAAAAGAACCCAAAGATAAGACACTAAAAAGAACCTAAATAAAATTGGCGGGATTATTTTTGTCATTTAATTGTAGAACTATATCTTTATCTATGGAATAGCTCCATACCATACTTTCAGCACCTTTTATTTTTTTGTACCTAATTCATACGATGCGCGCTTGTTCCAAATTCAAAATATTTTTGAATGGAACAGCTGATTTTTTTTCGTGATTTCGGGGTTAGTCCTATAATAAAAGTTGTTCAGTTTATTTTTATTTTTACTTTTTTTTTACTTTTACTTTTTACTTTTACTTTTATTTTTATTTTTATTTTTATTTTTATTTTTATTTTTATTTTTGTTTTTGTTTTTATTTTTATTTTTATTTTTACTTTTACTTTTACTTTTACTTTTACTTTTACTTTTACTTTTACTTTTACTTTTACTTTTACTTTTACTTTTACTTTTACTTTTACTTTTACTTTTACTTTTACTTTTACTTTTACTTTTACTTTTACTTTTACTTTTACTTTTACTTTTACTTTTACTTTTACTTTTACTTTTACTTTTACTTTTACTTTTACTTTTACTTTTACTTTTACTTTTACTTTTACTTTTACTTTTACTTTTACTTTTACTTTTACTTTTACTTTTACTTTTACTTTTACTTTTACTTTTACTTTTACTTTTACTTTTACTTTTACTTTTACTTTTACTTTTACTTTTACTTTTACTTTTACTTTTACTTTTACTTTTACTTTTACTTTTACTTTTACTTTTACTTTTACTTTTACTTTTACTTTTACTTTTACTTTTACTTTTACTTTTACTTTTACTTTTACTTTTACTTTTACTTTTACTTTTACTTTTACTTTTACTTTTACTTTTACTTTTACTTTTACTTTTACTTTTACTTTTACTTTTACTTTTACTTTTACTTTTACTTTTACTTTTACTTTTACTTTTACTTTTACTTTTACTTTTACTTTTACTTTTACTTTTACTTTTACTTTTACTTTTATTTTTATTTTTATTTTTATTTTTATTTTTATTTTTACTTTTTTTTACTTTTACTTTTACTTTTACTTTTACTTTTACTTTTACTTTTACTTTTACTTTTATTTTTAATTTTATTTGTTGAATCCCGAGCGTAGCGAGGGATTCAAAAGTAGAATCCTGAGCGAAGCGAGGGATACAAAGGACCGAGATGAAATTTTTTTTTCACGAGTTGTGTACTCTACTTTTTACCATTGACTGCGAGAAAAAAAAATAGCAGTACTGTGATGGCATTCGTATTATTAGCAGATGTGCGGGCCGGGCTCGTAAAACAAAACTAGGAATAAAAAATTGTTTCGAATATTTCTTCTAATAGATTAAGAGCGACAAGTTTTATTAGCGCACAGCGGGGACTAAGACAAATGAAGTCTTGGGTAGGCTGTAAATTACGCTCAAACTGTCAGACAAACTGTTCAAACTGGTGAATGATGGACAATTTTAGTTGAAATGCACAGATTTCTAAGAGTTTGGTAGATTTAAATGTGTTACAGATGGAGGAAGTAGACAAAGGAAGAAAAAAAAACTTGAGTTCTCAGAATTGGTAGGGCGGATCGTGAGAAATTGTGCGTGGGCGTCGCCGTGAAGATTGCAAGCATCAAGCTGACCAATGAGGGGTCTAGATGGGCGTAGAGCGGGAGGAGAAAAACTTCAGTAGGGATGGAAGAGATAAAACGAGGATGCAACGAGCATTCGGGACAGACGAGGGCCGAGACGCGTTTAATATTTTAGGAGTGATAGATTGGGAGTTTCGTGACTCCATTGTAACTAACTGTGTGAGAAATAAAGACTAAAGAGTTAACTATTAAATAAATACTAACTTTGTTAAGTAAATTGTAGATTTGAATATTAAAACAAGTGTAACTATTTTACAAAGTGAATCTAAACAACGTCGAGTGGGGTATGTAATTGTGTACATTGTGATTTATTTCGTGTGTCAATAAAGGTACAATCTCTAGAATAACGAGCAGTATATCGCATACAACGTAGAAATGTATCAATACGAAGAACAACTCCATTCTGGGGGTTTCGCTTTAATAACCGAATGGAACTCGGTAGAACACCTCATTTTTGTGTTGGCATCAATATGCGCAATAGTTGTGTTAGGGTGTTGTGGATATGAGATATTCAGTTATTGCAATCATCGAATATTAAATAGACGGAGGTATTTGCAAGATGGTCTACCGAATGAGATAGAAATGCAAAGAGCCGGGTTAGATTGAATTGGATTGCGTTTTCTTGATACATAGTTAATCTCAGAGATAAGGATGGTTAACGTGAAAGTATTAATTAAAGCTCTAGAGACTGTAACTTTATGTAGCCTGGTGGAATACGAAACACTAATATCTACCATGAATGTTAATAATCAAGTCTAGATTAGACTAATATGTGAAATAGTTTTCCTTTCTATTTTTTTTCAATCAATGTGTCAGGTTAGTTCTATAAATGTGTTCGTATCTCACTTTAGACTTAATTTGTGAAATAACTATTGAAACTTTAGTGTGTGTTTAATTAAATTTAAGTGTGAATCTAGATGACCTTAGAGAGTTTTTTTCTTTGGATTTTCGCTTTCTCTCTATTTAGTGTGGTCTTAAGATAGGAGCTGAAAATCTAGCTGTCATTATATAGCAACCTATAGGTGACAGCTTAAATAATCAAACCAGTTTCTTTTTGCTATTTCGAAGATAAACTAAACACATTTAATTTAAATAAATAATATTTTTTTTCCATAATTAAATGTTTTACTGCTTAGAGATAAGATTCCTAAGAGGAAGCACAGTGTGAGGCATAGTCAAACCCGTGTTAAATACTAAGAAATACTTAGAAGAACCATTGAGCTAGTTTGTTTGACTTCGTTTAACACTTTGCGTTCTCACATATATACCTTTCAGTTGAATCACGATTTCTATGAGTTAAATTCGTTAGATTTCAGTCTAGGTCTAGGTAGATTTCTATACATATATCTAAATAAATAAACAGGGGATAGTAGGGAGTGATTAAAGACCTTAAGGGAGAGACTACATTCAAACCGTTGAGGTTACTTGTGTATAGGTAGTTTATTAAAACGTGTTAGTAAAGGAGTCTAGCTGCTGAATTTGGACGAGAGGCACAACAGGAGCTGAGCAGAAGGAAGTATAATGTATTAGTGTTGAATAGGTATAATGTGTAAGTACATTTTGCTAATGTGTAAGTACATTTTGCCTCTACACAGGACATAGACATTGTTAGGTGCACTTATAGACTTGTATTTAGGATAGGAAATAGGGATAGGTTGTTCCAAATTCAAAATATTTTTGAATGGAACAGCTGATTTTTTTTCGTGATTTCGGGGTTAGTCCTATAATAAAAGTTGTTCAGTTTATTTTTATTTTTATTTTAACTTTTTTTTTACTTTTACTTTTACTTTTACTTTTATTTTTAATTTTAATTTTAATTTTAATTTTAATTTTAATTTTAATTTTAATTTTAATTTTTATTTTTATTTTTATTTTTATTTTTATTTTTATTTTTATTTTTATTTTTATTTTTATTTTTATTTTTATTTTTATTTTTATTTTTATTTTTATTTTTATTTTTATTTTTATTTTTACTTTTACTTTTACTTTTACTTTTACTTTTACTTTTACTTTTATTTTTACTTTTATTTTTACTTTTACTTTTACTTTTACTTTTACTTTTACTTTTACTTTTACTTTTACTTTTACTTTTACTTTTACTTTTACTTTTACTTTTACTTTTACTTTTACTTTTACTTTTACTTTTACTTTTACTTTTACTTTTACTTTTACTTTTACTTTTACTTTTACTTTTACTTTTACTTTTACTTTTACTTTTACTTTTACTTTTACTTTTACTTTTACTTTTACTTTTACTTTTACTTTTACTTTTACTTTTATTTTTAATTTTATTTGTTGAATCCCGAGCGTAGCGAGGGATTCAAAAGTAGAATCCTGAGCGAAGCGAGGGATACAAAGGACCGAGATGAAATTTTTTTTTCACGAGTTGTGTACTCTACTTTTTACCATTGACTGCGAGAAAAAAAAATAGCAGTACCTATAGTATTTATAGTTGTCCATCAGCCATTTTTGATGACCCCACTGTGGGGCACAGGCCTTCCTTATGGGTGGTAAGGAGGACGGGCCATAACCCACCACGCGGGCCTAATGCGGATTGGTGGGTGTTAACGACTGCAAATGCAGCTGGGACCAACGGCTTAACGTGCCTTCTGAAGCACGGAGGAGCTCGAGATAATATATTTTTAGCATCCCATGACCGACCCTTGCGAACGTTGCTTAACTTCCGCAATCGCTGGGCCAGGCGCTAAACCACTGCGCCACCGAGCTAACTAAGAGGGAAACTACATGATCAGTCTGGCATCAGTCCACTTCATCAGTTTGTATAGACTTTGAATTTTTACAGACTGAAGATCGTACCAGACTGATTGAATGGATTGTTGCAAGACTGAACAACTAATCTCCCTCAAATATATAAAAAAGAACCCAAATATAAGACACTAAAAAGGACCTAATTGATTTAGCGGGATATTTTTTAGAAAAGAACCCAAAGATAAGACACTAAAAAGAACCTAAATAAAATTGGCGGGATTATTTTTGTCATTTAATTGTAGAACTATATCTTTATCTATGGAATAGCTCCATACCATACTTTCAGCAACTTTTATTTTTTTTGTACCTAATTCATACGATGCGCGCTTGTTCCAAATTCAAAATATTTTTGAATGGAACAGCTGATTTTTTTTCGTGATTTCGGGGTTAGTCCTATAGTAAAAGTTGTTCAGTTTATTTTTATTTTTACTTTTTTTTTACTTTTACTTTTACTTTTACTTTTATTTTTATTTTTATTTTTATTTTTATTTTTATATTTATTTTTATTTTTATTTTTATTTTTATTTTTATTTTTATTTTTATTTTTATTTTTATTTTTATTTTTACTTTTACTTTTACTTTTACTTTTACTTTTACTTTTACTTTTACTTTTACTTTTACTTTTACTTTTACTTTTACTTTTACTTTTACTTTTACTTTTACTTTTACTTTTACTTTTACTTTTACTTTTACTTTTACTTTTACTTTTACTTTTACTTTTACTTTTACTTTTACTTTTACTTTTACTTTTACTTTTACTTTTACTTTTTTACGGTAACTTTTACTTTTACTTTTACTTTTACTTTTACTTTTATTTTTATTTTTATTTTTATTTTTATTTTTATTTTTATTTTTATTTTTACTTTTACTTTTACTTTTACTTTCACTTTTTATTTTTACTTTTACTTTTACTTTTACTTTTACTTTTACTTTTACTTTTACTTTTACTTTTACTTTTACTTTTACTTTTACTTTTACTTTTACTTTTACTTTTACTTTTACTTTTACTTTTACTTTTACTTTTACTTTTACTTTTACTTTTACTTTTACTTTTACTTTTACTTTTACTTTTACTTTTACTTTTACTTTTTACTTTTACTTTTACTTTTACTTTTACTTTTACTGTTACTTTTACTTTTACTTTTACTTTTACTTTTACTTTTACTTTTACTTTTACTTTTACTTTTACTTTTACTTTTACTTTTACTTTTACTTTTACTTTTACTTTTACTTTTACTTTTACTTTTACTTTTACTTTTACTTTTACTTTTACTTTTACTTTTACTTTTACTTTTACTTTTACTTTTACTTTTACTTTTACTTTTACTTTTACTTTTACTTTTACTTTTACTTTTACTTTTACTTTTACTTTTACTTTTACTTTTACTTTTACTTTTACTTTTACTTTTACTTTTACTTTTACTTTTACTTTTACTTTTACTTTTACTTTTACTTTTACTTTTACTTTTACTTTTACTTTTACTTTTACTTTTACTTTTACTTTTACTTTTACTTTTACTTTTACTTTTACTTTTACTTTTACTTTTACTTTTACTTTTACTTTTACTTTTACTTTTACTTTTACTTTTACTTTTACTTTTACTTTTACTTTTACTTTTACTTTTACTTTTACTTTTACTTTTACTTTTACTCTTACTCTTACTCTTACTCTTACTCTTACTCTTACTCTTACTCTTACTCTTACTCTTACTCTTACTCTTACTCTTACTCTTACTCTTACTCTTATTTTTACTTTTACTTTTACTTTTACTTTTACTTTTACTTTTTACTTTTACTTTTACTTTTACTTTTACTTTTACTTTTACTTTTACTTTTACTTTTACTTTTACTTTTACTTTTACTTTTACTTTTACTTTTACTTTTACTTTTACTTTTACTTTTACTTTTACTTTTACTTTTACTTTTACTTTTACTTTTACTTTTACTTTTACTTTTACTTTTACTTTTTACTTTTACTTTTTACTTTTACTTTTGATTGTTGCAAGACTGAACAACTAATCTCCCTCAAATATATAAAAAAGAACCCAAATATAAGTCACTAAAAAGGACCTAATTGATTTAGCGGGATATTTTTTAGAAAAGAACCCAAAGATAAGACACTAAAAAGAACCTAAATAAAATTGGCGGGATTATTTTTGTCATTTAATTGTAGAACTATATCTTTATCTATGGAATAGCTCCATACCATACTTTCAGCACCTTTTATTTTTTTTGTACCTAATTCATACGATGCGCGCTTGTTCCAAATTCAAAATATTTTTGAATTACTTTTACTTTTACTTTTACTTTTACTTTTACTTTTTACTTTTACTTTTACTTTTACTTTTACTTTTACTTTTACTTTTACTTTTACTTTTACTTTTACTTTTACTTTTACTTTTACTTTTACTTTTACTTTTACTTTTACTTTTACTTTTACTTTTACTTTTACTTTTACTTTTACTTTTACTTTTACTTTTACTTTTACTTTTACTTTTACTTTTACTTTTACTTTTACTTTTACTTTTACTTTTACTTTTACTTTTACTTTTACTTTTTACTTTTACTTTTTACTTTTACTTTTGATTGTTGCAAGACTGAACAACTAATCTCCCTCAAATATATAAAAAAGAACCCAAATATAAGTCACTAAAAAGGACCTAATTGATTTAGCGGGATATTTTTTAGAAAAGAACCCAAAGATAAGACACTAAAAAGAACCTAAATAAAATTGGCGGGATTATTTTTGTCATTTAATTGTAGAACTATATCTTTATCTATGGAATAGCTCCATACCATACTTTCAGCACCTTTTATTTTTTTTGTACCTAATTCATACGATGCGCGCTTGTTCCAAATTCAAAATATTTTTGAATGGAACAGCTGATTTTTTTTCGTGATTTCGGGGTTAGTCCTATAATAAAAGTTGTTCAGTTTATTTTTATTTTTATTTTTACTTTTTTTTTACTTTTACTTTTACTTTTATTTTTATTTTTATTTTTATTTTTATTTTTATTTTTATTTTTATTTTTATTTTTATTTTTATTTTTATTTTTATTTTTATTTTTATTTTTATTTTTATTTTTATTTTTATTTTTATTTTTATTTTTATTTTTATTTTTATTTTTATTTTTATTTTTATTTTTATTTTTATTTTTATTTTTATTTTTATTTTTATTTTTATTTTTATTTTTATTTTTATTTTTATTTTTATTTTTATTTTTATTTTTATTTTTATTTTTATTTTTATTTTTATTTTTATTTTTATTTTTATTTTTATTTTTATTTTTATTTTTATTTTTATTTTTACTTTTACTTTTACTTTTATTTTTATTTTTACTTTTACTTTTACTTTTACTTTTACTTTTATTTTTATTTTTACTTTTACTTTTACTTTTACTTTTACTTTTACTTTTACTTTTACTTTTACTTTTACTTTTACTTTTACTTTTACTTTTACTTTTACTTTTACTTTTACTTTTACTTTTACTTTTACTTTTACTTTTTTACGGTAACTTTTACTTTTACTTTTACTTTTACTTTTACTTTTACTTTTACTTTTACTTTTACTTTTACTTTTACTTTTACTTTTACTTTTACTTTTACTTTTACTTTTACTTTTACTTTTACTTTTACTTTTACTTTTACTTTTACTTTTACTTTTACTTTTACTTTTACTTTTACTTTTACTTTTACTTTTACTTTTACTTTTACTTTTACTTTTACTTTTACTTTTACTTTTACTTTTACTTTTACTTTTACTTTTACTTTTACTTTTACTTTTACTTTTACTTTTACTTTTACTTTTACTTTTACTTTTACTTTTACTTTTACTTTTACTTTTACTTTTACTTTTACTTTTACTTTTATTTTTAATTTTATTTGTTGAATCCCGAGCGTAGCGAGGGATTCAAAAGTAGAATCCTGAGCGAAGCGAGGGATACAAAGGACCGAGATGAAATTTTTTTTTCACGAGTTGTGTACTCTACTTTTTACCATTGACTGCGAGAAAAAAAAATAGCAGTACCTATAGTATTTATAGTTGTCCATCAGCCATTTTTGATGACCCCACTGTGGGGCACAGGCCTTCCTTATGGGTGGTAAGGAGGACGGGCCATAACCCACCACGCGGGCCTAATGCGGATTGGTGGGTGTTAACGACTGCAAATGCAGCTGGGACCAACGGCTTAACGTGCCTTCTGAAGCACAGAGGAGCTCGAGATAATATATTTTTAGCATCCCATGACCGACCCTTGCGAACGTTGCTTAACTTCCGCAATCGCTGGGCCAGGCGCTAAACCACTGCGCCACCGAGCTAACTAAGAGGGAAACTACATGATCAGTCTGGCATCAGTCCACTTCATCAGTTTGTATAGACTTTGAATTTTTACAGACTGAAGATCGTACCAGACTGATTGAATGGATTGTTGCAAGACTGAACAACTAATCTCCCTCAAATATATAAAAAAGAACCCAAATATAAGACACTAAAAAGGACCTAATTGATTTAGCGGGATATTTTTTAGAAAAGAACCCAAAGATAAGACACTAAAAAGAACCTAAATAAAATTGGCGGGATTATTTTTGTCATTTAATTGTAGAACTATATCTTTATCTATGGAATAGCTCCATACCATACTTTCAGCAACTTTTATTTTTTTTGTACCTAATTCATACGATGCGCGCTTGTTCCAAATTCAAAATATTTTTGAATGGAACAGCTGATTTTTTTTCGTGATTTCGGGGTTAGTCCTATAGTAAAAGTTGTTCAGTTTATTTTTATTTTTATTTTTACTTTTTTTTTACTTTTACTTTTACTTTTACTTTTACTTTTACTTTTACTTTTACTTTTACTTTTACTTTTACTTTTACTTTTACTTTTTTACGGTAACTTTTACTTTTACTTTTACTTTTACTTTTACTTTTACTTTTATTTTTATTTTTATTTTTATTTTTATTTTTATTTTTATTTTTACTTTTACTTTTACTTTTACTTTTACTTTTACTTTTTATTTTTACTTATACTTTTACTTTTACTTTTACTTTTACTTTTACTTTTACTTTTACTTTTACTTTTACTTTTACTTTTACTTTTACTTTTATTTTTACTTTTACTTTTACTTTTACTTTTACTTTTACTTTTACTTTTACTTTTACTTTTACTTTTACTTTTACTTTTACTTTTACTTTTACTTTTACTTTTACTTTTACTTTTACTTTTACTTTTACTTTTACTTTTACTTTTACTTTTACTTTTACTTTTACTTTTACTTTTACTTTTTACTTTTACTTTTACTTTTACTTTTACTTTTACTGTTACTTTTACTTTTACTTTTACTTTTACTTTTACTTTTACTTTTACTTTTACTTTTACTTTTACTTTTACTTTTACTTTTACTTTTACTTTTACTTTTACTTTTACTTTTACTTTTACTTTTACTTTTACTTTTACTTTTACTTTTACTTTTACTTTTACTTTTACTTTTACTTTTACTTTTACTTTTACTTTTACTTTTACTTTTACTTTTACTTTTACTTTTACTTTTACTTTTACTTTTACTTTTACTTTTACTTTTACTTTTACTTTTACCTTTACTTTTACTTTTACTTTTACTTTTACTTTTACTTTTACTTTTACTTTTACTTTTACTTTTACTTTTACTTTTACTTTTACTTTTACTTTTACTTTTACTTTTACTTTTTCTTTTACTTTTACTTTTACTTTTACTTTTACTTTTACTTTTACTTTTACTTTTTTACGGTAACTTTTACTTTTACTTTTACTTTTACTTTTACTTTTATTTTTATTTTTATTTTTATTTTTATTTTTATTTTTATTTTTATTTTTACTTTTACTTTTACTTTTACTTTTACTTTCACTTTTTATTTTTACTTTTACTTTTACTTTTACTTTTACTTTTACTTTTACTTTTACTTTTACTTTTACTTTTACTTTTACTTTTACTTTTACTTTTACTTTTACTTTTACTTTTACTTTTACTTTTACTTTTACTTTTACTTTTACTTTTACTTTTACTTTTACTTTTACTTTTACTTTTACTTTTACTTTTACTTTTACTTTTACTTTTACTTTTACTTTTTACTTTTACTTTTACTTTTACTTTTACTTTTACTTTTACTTTTACTGTTACTTTTACTTTTACTTTTACTTTTACTTTTACTTTTACTTTTACTTTTACTTTTACTTTTACTTTTACTTTTACTTTTACTTTTACTTTTACTTTTACTTTTACTTTTACTTTTACTTTTACTTTTACTTTTACTTTTACTTTTATTTTTAATTTTATTTGTTGAATCCCGAGCGTAGCGAGGGATTCAAAAGTAGAATCCTGAGCGAAGCGAGGGATACAAAGGACCGAGATGAAATTTTTTTTTCACGAGTTGTGTACTCTACTTTTTACCATTGACTGCGAGAAAAAAAAATAGCAGTACCTATAGTATTTATAGTTGTCCATCAGCCATTTTTGATGACCCCACTGTGGGGCACAGGCCTTCCTTATGGGTGGTAAGGAGGACGGGCCATAACCCACCACGCGGGCCTAATGCGGATTGGTGGGTGTTAACGACTGCAAATGCAGCTGGGACCAACGGCTTAACGTGCCTTCTGAAGCACGGAGGAGCTCGAGATAATATATTTTTAGCATCCCATGACCGACCCTTGCGAACGTTGCTTAACTTCCGCAATCGCTGGGCCAGGCGCTAAACCACTGCGCCACCGAGCTAACTAAGAGGGAAACTACATGATCAGTCTGGCATCAGTCCACTTCATCAGTTTGTATAGACTTTGAATTTTTACAGACTGAAGATCGTACCAGACTGATTGAATGGATTGTTGCAAGACTGAACAACTAATCTCCCTCAAATATATAAAAAAGAACCCAAATATAAGACACTAAAAAGGACCTAATTGATTTAGCGGGATATTTTTTAGAAAAGAACCCAAAGATAAGACACTAAAAAGAACCTAAATAAAATTGGCGGGATTATTTTTGTCATTTAATTGTAGAACTATATCTTTATCTATGGAATAGCTCCATACCATACTTTCAGCAACTTTTATTTTTTTTGTACCTAATTCATACGATGCGCGCTTGTTCCAAATTCAAAATATTTTTGAATGGAACAGCTGATTTTTTTTCGTGATTTCGGGGTTAGTCCTATAGTAAAAGTTGTTCAGTTTATTTTTATTTTTACTTTTTTTTTACTTTTACTTTTACTTTTACTTTTATTTTTATTTTTATTTTTATTTTTATTTTTATATTTATTTTTATTTTTATTTTTATTTTTATTTTTATTTTTATTTTTATTTTTATTTTTATTTTTATTTTTACTTTTACTTTTACTTTTACTTTTACTTTTACTTTTACTTTTACTTTTACTTTTACTTTTACTTTTACTTTTACTTTTACTTTTACTTTTACTTTTACTTTTACTTTTACTTTTACTTTTACTTTTACTTTTACTTTTACTTTTACTTTTACTTTTACTTTTACTTTTACTTTTACTTTTACTTTTACTTTTTTACGGTAACTTTTACTTTTACTTTTACTTTTACTTTTACTTTTATTTTTATTTTTATTTTTATTTTTATTTTTATTTTTATTTTTATTTTTACTTTTACTTTTACTTTTACTTTCACTTTTTATTTTTACTTTTACTTTTACTTTTACTTTTACTTTTACTTTTACTTTTACTTTTACTTTTACTTTTACTTTTACTTTTACTTTTACTTTTACTTTTACTTTTACTTTTACTTTTACTTTTACTTTTACTTTTACTTTTACTTTTACTTTTACTTTTACTTTTACTTTTACTTTTACTTTTACTTTTACTTTTACTTTTTACTTTTACTTTTACTTTTACTTTTACTTTTACTGTTACTTTTACTTTTACTTTTACTTTTACTTTTACTTTTACTTTTACTTTTACTTTTACTTTTACTTTTACTTTTACTTTTACTTTTACTTTTACTTTTACTTTTACTTTTACTTTTACTTTTACTTTTACTTTTACTTTTACTTTTACTTTTACTTTTACTTTTACTTTTACTTTTACTTTTACTTTTACTTTTACTTTTACTTTTACTTTTACTTTTACTTTTACTTTTACTTTTACTTTTACTTTTACTTTTACTTTTACTTTTACTTTTACTTTTACTTTTACTTTTACTTTTACTTTTACTTTTACTTTTACTTTTACTTTTACTTTTACTTTTACTTTTACTTTTACTTTTACTTTTACTTTTACTTTTACTTTTACTTTTACTTTTACTTTTACTTTTACTTTTACTTTTACTTTTACTTTTACTTTTACTTTTACTTTTACTTTTACTTTTACTTTTACTTTTACTTTTACTTTTACTTTTACTTTTACTTTTACTTTTACTTTTACTTTTACTTTTACTCTTACTCTTACTCTTACTCTTACTCTTACTCTTACTCTTACTCTTACTCTTACTCTTACTCTTACTCTTACTCTTACTCTTACTCTTACTCTTACTTTTACTTTTACTTTTACTTTTACTTTTACTTTTTACTTTTACTTTTACTTTTACTTTTACTTTTACTTTTACTTTTACTTTTACTTTTACTTTTACTTTTACTTTTACTTTTACTTTTACTTTTACTTTTACTTTTACTTTTACTTTTACTTTTACTTTTACTTTTACTTTTACTTTTACTTTTACTTTTACTTTTACTTTTACTTTTACTTTTACTTTTTACTTTTACTTTTTACTTTTACTTTTGATTGTTGCAAGACTGAACAACTAATCTCCCTCAAATATATAAAAAAGAACCCAAATATAAGTCACTAAAAAGGACCTAATTGATTTAGCGGGATATTTTTTAGAAAAGAACCCAAAGATAAGACACTAAAAAGAACCTAAATAAAATTGGCGGGATTATTTTTGTCATTTAATTGTAGAACTATATCTTTATCTATGGAATAGCTCCATACCATACTTTCAGCACCTTTTATTTTTTTTGTACCTAATTCATACGATGCGCGCTTGTTCCAAATTCAAAATATTTTTGAATTACTTTTACTTTTACTTTTACTTTTACTTTTACTTTTTACTTTTACTTTTACTTTTACTTTTACTTTTACTTTTACTTTTACTTTTACTTTTACTTTTACTTTTACTTTTACTTTTACTTTTACTTTTACTTTTACTTTTACTTTTACTTTTACTTTTACTTTTACTTTTACTTTTACTTTTACTTTTACTTTTACTTTTACTTTTACTTTTACTTTTACTTTTACTTTTACTTTTACTTTTACTTTTACTTTTACTTTTACTTTTACTTTTACTTTTTACTTTTACTTTTTACTTTTACTTTTGATTGTTGCAAGACTGAACAACTAATCTCCCTCAAATATATAAAAAAGAACCCAAATATAAGTCACTAAAAAGGACCTAATTGATTTAGCGGGATATTTTTTAGAAAAGAACCCAAAGATAAGACACTAAAAAGAACCTAAATAAAATTGGCGGGATTATTTTTGTCATTTAATTGTAGAACTATATCTTTATCTATGGAATAGCTCCATACCATACTTTCAGCACCTTTTATTTTTTTTGTACCTAATTCATACGATGCGCGCTTGTTCCAAATTCAAAATATTTTTGAATGGAACAGCTGATTTTTTTTCGTGATTTCGGGGTTAGTCCTATAATAAAAGTTGTTCAGTTTATTTTTATTTTTATTTTTACTTTTTTTTTACTTTAACTTTTACTTTTATTTTTATTTTTATTTTTATTTTTATTTTTATTTTTATTTTTATTTTTATTTTTATTTTTATTTTTATTTTTATTTTTATTTTTATTTTTATTTTTATTTTTATTTTTATTTTTATTTTTATTTTTATTTTTATTTTTATTTTTATTTTTATTTTTATTTTTATTTTTATTTTTATTTTTATTTTTATTTTTATTTTTATTTTTATTTTTATTTTTATTTTTATTTTTATTTTTATTTTTATTTTTATTTTTATTTTTATTTTTATTTTTATTTTTATTTTTATTTTTATTTTTATTTTTATTTTTATTTTTACTTTTACTTTTACTTTTATTTTTATTTTTACTTTTACTTTTACTTTTACTTTTACTTTTATTTTTATTTTTACTTTTACTTTTACTTTTACTTTTACTTTTACTTTTACTTTTACTTTTACTTTTACTTTTACTTTTACTTTTACTTTTACTTTTACTTTTACTTTTACTTTTACTTTTACTTTTACTTTTACTTTTACTTTTTTACGGTAACTTTTACTTTTACTTTTACTTTTACTTTTACTTTTACTTTTACTTTTACTTTTACTTTTACTTTTACTTTTACTTTTACTTTTACTTTTACTTTTACTTTTACTTTTACTTTTACTTTTACTTTTACTTTTACTTTTACTTTTACTTTTACTTTTACTTTTACTTTTACTTTTACTTTTACTTTTACTTTTACTTTTACTTTTACTTTTACTTTTACTTTTACTTTTACTTTTACTTTTACTTTTACTTTTACTTTTACTTTTACTTTTACTTTTACTTTTACTTTTACTTTTACTTTTACTTTTACTTTTACTTTTACTTTTACTTTTACTTTTACTTTTACTTTTATTTTTAATTTTATTTGTTGAATCCCGAGCGTAGCGAGGGATTCAAAAGTAGAATCCTGAGCGAAGCGAGGGATACAAAGGACCGAGATGAAATTTTTTTTTCACGAGTTGTGTACTCTACTTTTTACCATTGACTGCGAGAAAAAAAAATAGCAGTACCTATAGTATTTATAGTTGTCCATCAGCCATTTTTGATGACCCCACTGTGGGGCACAGGCCTTCCTTATGGGTGGTAAGGAGGACGGGCCATAACCCACCACGCGGGCCTAATGCGGATTGGTGGGTGTTAACGACTGCAAATGCAGCTGGGACCAACGGCTTAACGTGCCTTCTGAAGCACAGAGGAGCTCGAGATAATATATTTTTAGCATCCCATGACCGACCCTTGCGAACGTTGCTTAACTTCCGCAATCGCTGGGCCAGGCGCTAAACCACTGCGCCACCGAGCTAACTAAGAGGGAAACTACATGATCAGTCTGGCATCAGTCCACTTCATCAGTTTGTATAGACTTTGAATTTTTACAGACTGAAGATCGTACCAGACTGATTGAATGGATTGTTGCAAGACTGAACAACTAATCTCCCTCAAATATATAAAAAAGAACCCAAATATAAGACACTAAAAAGGACCTAATTGATTTAGCGGGATATTTTTTAGAAAAGAACCCAAAGATAAGACACTAAAAAGAACCTAAATAAAATTGGCGGGATTATTTTTGTCATTTAATTGTAGAACTATATCTTTATCTATGGAATAGCTCCATACCATACTTTCAGCAACTTTTATTTTTTTTGTACCTAATTCATACGATGCGCGCTTGTTCCAAATTCAAAATATTTTTGAATGGAACAGCTGATTTTTTTTCGTGATTTCGGGGTTAGTCCTATAGTAAAAGTTGTTCAGTTTATTTTTATTTTTATTTTTACTTTTTTTTTACTTTTACTTTTACTTTTACTTTTACTTTTACTTTTACTTTTACTTTTACTTTTACTTTTACTTTTACTTTTACTTTTTTACGGTAACTTTTACTTTTACTTTTACTTTTACTTTTACTTTTACTTTTATTTTTATTTTTATTTTTATTTTTATTTTTATTTTTATTTTTACTTTTACTTTTACTTTTACTTTTACTTTTACTTTTTATTTTTACTTATACTTTTACTTTTACTTTTACTTTTACTTTTACTTTTACTTTTACTTTTACTTTTACTTTTACTTTTACTTTTACTTTTACTTTTACTTTTACTTTTACTTTTACTTTTACTTTTACTTTTACTTTTACTTTTACTTTTACTTTTACTTTTACTTTTACTTTTACTTTTACTTTTACTTTTACTTTTACTTTTACTTTTACTTTTACTTTTACTTTTACTTTTACTTTTACTTTTACTTTTACTTTTTACTTTTACTTTTACTTTTACTTTTACTTTTACTGTTACTTTTACTTTTACTTTTACTTTTACTTTTACTTTTACTTTTACTTTTACTTTTACTTTTACTTTTACTTTTACTTTTACTTTTACTTTTACTTTTACTTTTACTTTTACTTTTACTTTTACTTTTACTTTTACTTTTACTTTTACTTTTACTTTTACTTTTACTTTTACTTTTACTTTTACTTTTACTTTTACTTTTACTTTTACTTTTACTTTTACTTTTACTTTTACTTTTACTTTTACTTTTACTTTTACTTTTACTTTTACTTTTACTTTTACTTTTACTTTTACTTTTACTTTTACTTTTACTTTTACTTTTACTTTTACTTTTACTTTTACTTTTACTTTTACTTTTACTTTTACTTTTACTTTTACTTTTACTTTTACTTTTACTTTTACTTTTACTTTTACTTTTACTTTTTTACGGTAACTTTTACTTTTACTTTTACTTTTACTTTTACTTTTATTTTTATTTTTATTTTTATTTTTATTTTTATTTTTATTTTTATTTTTACTTTTACTTTTACTTTTACTTTTACTTTCACTTTTTATTTTTACTTTTACTTTTACTTTTACTTTTACTTTTACTTTTACTTTTACTTTTACTTTTACTTTTACTTTTACTTTTACTTTTACTTTTACTTTTACTTTTACTTTTACTTTTACTTTTACTTTTACTTTTACTTTTACTTTTACTTTTACTTTTACTTTTACTTTTACTTTTACTTTTACTTTTACTTTTACTTTTACTTTTACTTTTTACTTTTACTTTTACTTTTACTTTTACTTTTACTGTTACTTTTACTTTTACTTTTACTTTTACTTTTACTTTTACTTTTACTTTTACTTTTACTTTTACTTTTACTTTTACTTTTACTTTTACTTTTACTTTTACTTTTACTTTTACTTTTACTTTTACTTTTACTTTTACTTTTACTTTTACTTTTACTTTTACTTTTACTTTTACTTTTACTTTTACTTTTACTTTTACTTTTACTTTTACTTTTACTTTTACTTTTACTTTTACTTTTACTTTTACTTTTACTTTTACTTTTACTTTTACTTTTACTTTTACTTTTACTTTTACTTTTACTTTTACTTTTACTTTTACTTTTACTTTTACTTTTACTTTTACTTTTACTTTTACTTTTACTTTTACTTTTACTTTTACTTTTACTTTTACTTTTACTTTTACTTTTACTTATACTTTTACTTTTACTTTTACTTTTACTTTGACTTTTACTTTTACTTTTACTTTTACTTTTACTTTTACTTTTACTTTTACTTTTACTTTTACTTTTACTTTTACTTTTACTTTTACTTTTACTTTTACTTTTACTTTTACTTTTACTTTTACTTTTACTTTTACTTTTACTTTTACTTTTACTTTTACTTTTACTTTTACTTTTACTTTTACTTTTACTTTTACTTTTACTTTTACTTTTACTTTTACTTTTACTTTTACTTTTACTTTTACTTTTACTTTTACTTTTACTTTTACTTTTACTTTTACTTTTACTTTTACTTTTACTTTTACTTTTACTTTTACTTTTACTTTTACTTTTACTTTTACTTTTACTTTTACTTTTACTTTTACTTTTACTTTTACTTTTACTTTTACTTTTACTTTTACTTTTACTTTTACTTTTACTCTTACTCTTACTCTTACTCTTACTCTTACTCTTACTCTTACTCTTACTCTTACTCTTACTCTTACTCTTACTCTTACTCTTACTCTTATTTTTACTTTTACTTTTACTTTTACTTTTACTTTTACTTTTTACTTTTACTTTTACTTTTACTTTTACTTTTACTTTTACTTTTACTTTTACTTTTACTTTTACTTTTACTTTTACTTTTACTTTTACTTTTACTTTTACTTTTACTTTTACTTTTACTTTTACTTTTACTTTTACTTTTACTTTTACTTTTACTTTTACTTTTACTTTTACTTTTACTTTTACTTTTACTTTTACTTTTACTTTTTACTTTTACTTTTTACTTTTACTTTTGATTGTTGCAAGACTGAACAACTAATCTCCCTCAAATATATAAAAAAGAACCCAAATATAAGTCACTAAAAAGGACCTAATTGATTTAGCGGGATATTTTTTAGAAAAGAACCCAAAGATAAGACACTAAAAAGAACCTAAATAAAATTGGCGGGATTATTTTTGTCATTTAATTGTAGAACTATATCTTTATCTATGGAATAGCTCCATACCATACTTTCAGCACCTTTTATTTTTTTTGTACCTAATTCATACGATGCGCGCTTGTTCCAAATTCAAAATATTTTTGAATTACTTTTACTTTTACTTTTACTTTTACTTTTACTTTTTACTTTTACTTTTACTTTTACTTTTACTTTTACTTTTACTTTTACTTTTACTTTTACTTTTACTTTTACTTTTACTTTTACTTTTACTTTTACTTTTACTTTTACTTTTACTTTTACTTTTACTTTTACTTTTACTTTTACTTTTACTTTTACTTTTACTTTTACTTTTACTTTTACTTTTACTTTTACTTTTACTTTTACTTTTACTTTTACTTTTTACTTTTACTTTTTACTTTTACTTTTGATTGTTGCAAGACTGAACAACTAATCTCCCTCAAATATATAAAAAAGAACCCAAATATAAGTCACTAAAAAGGACCTAATTGATTTAGCGGGATATTTTTTAGAAAAGAACCCAAAGATAAGACACTAAAAAGAACATTATTTTTGTCATTTAATTGTAGAACTATATCTTTATCTATGGAATAGCTCCATACCATACTTTCAGCACCTTTTATTTTTTTTGTACCTAATTCATACGATGCGCGCTTGTTCCAAATTCAAAATATTTTTGAATGGAACAGCTGATTTTTTTTCGTGATTTCGGGGTTAGTCCTATAATAAAAGTTGTTCAGTTTATTTTTATTTTTATTTTTACTTTTTTTTTACTTTTACTTTTACTTTTATTTTTATTTTTATTTTTATTTTTATTTTTATTTTTATTTTTATTTTTATTTTTATTTTTATTTTTATTTTTATTTTTATTTTTATTTTTATTTTTATTTTTATTTTTATTTTTATTTTTATTTTTATTTTTATTTTTATTTTTATTTTTATTTTTATTTTTATTTTTATTTTTATTTTTATTTTTATTTTTATTTTTATTTTTATTTTTATTTTTATTTTTATTTTTATTTTTATTTTTATTTTTATTTTTATTTTTATTTTTATTTTTATTTTTATTTTTATTTTTATTTTTATTTTTATTTTTATTTTTATTTTTACTTTTACTTTTACTTTTATTTTTATTTTTACTTTTACTTTTACTTTTACTTTTACTTTTATTTTTATTTTTACTTTTACTTTTACTTTTACTTTTACTTTTACTTTTACTTTTACTTTTACTTTTACTTTTACTTTTACTTTTACTTTTACTTTTACTTTTACTTTTACTTTTACTTTTACTTTTACTTTTACTTTTTTACGGTAACTTTTACTTTTACTTTTACTTTTACTTTTACTTTTACTTTTACTTTTACTTTTACTTTTACTTTTACTTTTACTTTTACTTTTACTTTTACTTTTACTTTTACTTTTACTTTTACTTTTACTTTTACTTTTACTTTTACTTTTACTTTTACTTTTACTTTTACTTTTACTTTTACTTTTACTTTTACTTTTACTTTTACTTTTACTTTTACTTTTACTTTTACTTTTACTTTTACTTTTACTTTTATTTTTAATTTTATTTGTTGAATCCCGAGCGTAGCGAGGGATTCAAAAGTAGAATCCTGAGCGAAGCGAGGGATACAAAGGACCGAGATGAAATTTTTTTTTCACGAGTTGTGTACTCTACTTTTTACCATTGACTGCGAGAAAAAAAAATAGCAGTACCTATAGTATTTATAGTTGTCCATCAGCCATTTTTGATGACCCCACTGTGGGGCACAGGCCTTCCTTATGGGTGGTAAGGAGGACGGGCCATAACCCACCACGCGGGCCTAATGCGGATTGGTGGGTGTTAACGACTGCAAATGCAGCTGGGACCAACGGCTTAACGTGCCTTCTGAAGCACGGAGGAGCTCGAGATAATATATTTTTAGCATCCCATGACCGACCCTTGCGAACGTTGCTTAACTTCCGCAATCGCTGGGCCAGGCGCTAAACCACTGCGCCACCGAGCTAACTAAGAGGGAAACTACATGATCAGTCTGGCATCAGTCCACTTCATCAGTTTGTATAGACTTTGAATTTTTACAGACTGAAGATCGTACCAGACTGATTGAATGGATTGTTGCAAGACTGAACAACTAATCTCCCTCAAATATATAAAAAAGAACCCAAATATAAGACACTAAAAAGGACCTAATTGATTTAGCGGGATATTTTTTAGAAAAGAACCCAAAGATAAGACACTAAAAAGAACCTAAATAAAATTGGCGGGATTATTTTTGTCATTTAATTGTAGAACTATATCTTTATCTATGGAATAGCTCCATACCATACTTTCAGCACCTTTTATTTTTTTTGTACCTAATTCATACGATGCGCGCTTGTTCCAAATTCAAAATATTTTTGAATTACTTTTACTTTTACTTTTACTTTTACTTTTAATTTTACTTTTACTTTTACTTTTATTTTTAATTTTAATTTTTATTTTTATTTTTATTTTTATTTTTATTTTTATTTTTATTTTTATTTTTATTTTTATTTTTATTTTTATTTTTATTTTTATTTTTATTTTTATTTTTATTTTTATTTTTATTTTTATTTTTATTTTTATTTTTTTTTTACTTTTACTTTTACTTTTACTTTTACTTTTACTTTTACTTTTACTTTTACTTTTACTTTTACTTTTACTTTTACTTTTACTTTTACTTTTACTTTTACTTTTACTTTTACTTTTACTTTTACTTTTACTTTTACTTTTACTTTTACTTTTACTTTTACTTTTACTTTTACTTTTACTTTTACTTTTACTTTTACTTTTACTTTTACTTTTACTTTTACTTTTACTTTTACTTTTACTTTTACTTTTACTTTTACTTTTACTTTTACTTTTACTTTTACTTTTACTTTTACTTTTACTTTTACTTTTACTTTTACTTTTACTTTTACTTTTACTTTTACTTTTACTTTTACTTTTACTTTTACTTTTACTTTTACTTTTACTTTTACTTTTACTTTTACTTTTACTTTTACTTTTACTTTTACTTTTACTTTTACTTTTACTTTTACTTTTACTTTTATTTTTA